>OX602114.1:3619489-8419489 GCA_951449985.1 Falcaria lacertinaria
CTGTCTGTCAGCGGGCTGTAGCCTGTATCTCATGATCCGTAATAGTGCACGTAGTATATTATCTACTCTGAGGTAATAGGCAGACAGTTGAAAATTTTCACAGAATGTATATTTCAGTTGCCGCTATAATAACAAATAAAAAAAGTAAAAGGAGACTACTAGAAACGTGTTTTTCTTGGCATTATAATCTAAATAATGGTTACAGGTAGGCGCTTGAAATGCTCATAGACCTAATAGTGTGAATGGCTATACATATTTAAAAAAATTAAAACTATTACAAACTGTACGGAAGCCCGGGTTGGCGAGTCTAACTCGCAATTAGCCAATTTTTAAAAAAACGTACCCTAATCACCTATCATTTGTAGTATTCGTAAGCATTTTGTTTGATTTTGATCAGCATCGTGCCTAAAAGGAACTACATTTTAATCTTCTTGAGCATCGCAAAGCTCTTGTCAGCGTAGTCACGTTGCCGTTGGTATAAAATCGTAGAGTCGATTACAATAATAATGCACAAATCCTTTTCCCAACCGACATTTAAAAAAATATATAAATGATGTTTGCTATTAATATGGTTGGATGAGTCTGCGCACACAGAACTGAACAGGTACCTTGTCATGTCGATGTCGATATAAATTTAAAGTCTAGCGTCCGTCTGTCTAACGAAAATCGATTAGTCTTTAATTATACATCAATAAATTGTGTTTACAACTGTAGTTTTTAGGACGATACTGATCGTCGGATCGTGTAAAGGCTTTACAAAAAAACCTTTACTTGTACGTAGTATATTATCTACTCTGAGCCTTTACGTATATAGGTAGTAGATCATTATGTACAATATGACAAAAAAATATGAAAACAATGTAATGTAATAAATTGTTTTATAAGATGTAAAAAAAGCAGATTGAAAAATATTTTCAAAATATTCAGATACATTGTGGAGATTCTGATGGTTATTGTTATGATGTGCATACCTATATGTGTGGATAACTAATGGTATGGTACTGGTGAACCGCGGGGGCGCACCTACACCATGGTACCCACCTTATGTACTGTTAACTATACTATATCCCTATTCAGAGAATGTGGTCCCGCCTACTGGCGAGTTGCACAAGAATTGATATTCAATTCACCGGTAATCATATGATAACTAGCGCACAAACACCATTGTGACTAGTGAGCCGGCTCCTCGAGCGGCGGCTCCATTTATGTACTAAAGTTTGTTTGTGTAAAAATTCTGATGTATTGTGTCTACATGTGACACGCACTTTCGTACATAATGTTTAGCTCTGTTCCCTCGTGGTATTCTGTTTAATTGTCAATGAATTTTATGAATTCCCACATAAACTTACCACCCTGGTGGCTAAACTACATTCATAATTATCCTAAATATATATGGTAAAAGACAAAAGACCCTTCTTACATGTGACTTATAAATTTTGTCATGACATATCTCGCTCAGAGAATCAGCATTGCTATCCAGCGTGGCAATGCTGCCAGCATTCTTGGCACGCTCCCGCATGATTCTGGTTTGGGCATAAGAATAAGTATTACCCACTTATTATTATGGTTTGGGTCAGATCTTTTATCTATAAGTACGTAGGTTAAGTTATATTTTTTGTAATTAGTTTATATTTGTTTTGTGTTAATAAATGCAGTGTTGTCTTAGTTAAGCATCATCGGTTATAAAACAGAAAATAAATAGTAAGTGTTGAATGAGAATGCAATTTGAATTAACGACTTTTATTACTGATCGATATATTATGTACACGGATTTATTAGTTAGATGATATAATCAAAGATTAGATGCTGACATTATTGGCTAGTTTACTTTGAAATGCCTGGACAACAGGCACAGGTCTTGCTTCGAAGGCGCCGTATGGGCAGCCATTGTTAGCCCTTGTAGATTTTCTTAAAAAGAGACTAACTAATCAAGAATATAGAGTTATAGTTTTAAAGCATAGATAAAACAGTCTACATTTGACATTGATATATTATGTGACAGTAAAGGTAAGTAGTTGCATTGTTTGATACCTGCATAAATTATATAGAGGTATGAGGTAGGTAATTCGAACCAATGAAGCAATCTGGATATGAAGGCATTTGTAAACTAATACCGGCTAATAATCTAGCTAATGCGATGATATTGAGTCTCGATTATTAATTCCAGTCGTGGGCAGAGCTATTGGCAGCGCCTACGTACTCATGTTCCGTCGGTTTTGTCGCGTTCATTTCGCAACGCGATGCACTCGGCCGACTACTCGACACCAAATTCTTAACCCACAGAAAATTTTGCCCGTGGGCAGGTGGAAAGTGGACCAAAGTGGCACCTGATTATGAAACGCAATATCGATATGGTATGCACCTTATTGGATGCGAAAGTCGGTGCCGTCCTTCAAAAGGCGATGGCATTTAAGTCCCGTCATGGGTATATGGTTGTTACTTTTTGCATAGAGCATATTGATAGTTGTTGTAAACATAAATGAGGAAATTCAATATTATCTAATAATCGTTAATGTTGGTACGGAAATATCTAACTCATGCCTGGAGGTGCCCTACATTTCTTCAGTAAATTTTATTTGAGGACCTAAGTGTGGACTAAATGGTCAGGCGTATAATACCCCGGTACAAACAACATAAATAAGTTTCAAAATCGTGGAAGCTCAGAATAATAGTTTATTCGAACAAATAGTAATGCTTGTAACAAATAAGACGTTTAAAATTTAATTAAATAGTCTCATTGAAAACTATTAAATATGGAAGTAGGTATCTGTAGCCTTGCCTCCGAGATTATTTTTTTATCGGAATAGTTCTTTTCTATGCACCGGGGCCCTTTCTTCATCTAGCTACGCCTCTGCTTCTAAACATACATAACACGAATGTGGTACATGCTTGCCAGAGTTAAAGTTTGTGTCTCGAAATGGGTGGGTAGGTAATACAGCAATTCAAATAAGCAAATTTTAATGAATGTCACATTTGATAAAAGGCATAATGTCCACTTACTGCCGCCTACTGCTTCAATGTTATTAGCAGTCACTGCAAATTTGTAATTCACAACACAATTGAGAGGGTCGATTTGTTTAAGAAAAATTGGTCGATTGTGCTGCCGTAATTAGGTAGCGCATAGCACCACTGGTAACTAAAGATGTATTTGCAACCGAATTATTATATAAATCCGGTTATACCTACCCTCTTTTTTATAAATCTGTCATCATGACAATTTAAACTCTAATTTTATTTTGATGTTATACGCAGTAACATATATTACCCACTCTGAGTTCTTAAATTGCGTGTAAATATTCAATTGTACTGGTGAGTTCCGTTTTTTTTCCATTATTAGTATAGGTAGTAGGTAGGTAAGGTAAATTTCTTCAAACTTATAAATGCAAGCAACGTAAATTTACCAACTCATAAGCTTAGTTTTGTATCTTATGTGTTGTGTGTGTTTTTTTAACAGAAAAAAGACGTTATGTATCATTAATTTATCCTTAAATCGAAAAAAAATATCATTAGGATTCACGACGATTACCATAATCAACGCATCCAATTATAATTTCAATGATAAAAATAAAAAAATATCGAAGATTAGGATATGTGGGACAAAGCATAGTTCAAACGATGCGATGTAACAAAAATTTCTTGCCAGTCATTGTTAATTTAAATGTAGTGGTGAAGGCTTAACATACCTACGTAGTATAAAACCATGTAGGTACATCATGACATGTCCCAGTTTACAACAGTAACCTCGGGCCGCCTCCGCCCGCATGGCGTAACTAACTCAGGGTAATGTGCACTGTAGGCTGTGACTTGTGAGACCTAACTTGGTTTTAGAACTATTCGAATAATCGAATAAAAACACACACACTATGCGTTGTTTTCAGGTGAAAAAGCCCCTGATCGTATGTAGTCGTTGCAGGAATTCTAATGTTTTCGTCTACGACGCATCGATTCCGTGCATTTTTTAGATTTCGGATGCTTTTTAATTATAATGCCGATTCAGTTGGAACTAATATACACGTTCACTTACGTAACGTATCGCTGAATAATGAAACGCCATTAAAATCTGATGCCACATTAATTTTGAGTGGCTCCGATTTTACATGCGAAATTTTATTTTGACGACCCTTCGCGTCAAACAGTCTCGGACCTCCAAACTTTAAATGTAACTTCCAATGGTAGCTTCAATATTCGGCCGTTAGGTAAGTAGCGTCAGAGTGTTGGATCAAGTATCGCGAACGATAGAGAGCGCGGTTCAGAGTGCAGGCTAGTTGGGGCACTTCACTTCCTGCGGTTGCATGACAAGCGCGGGTCCCCTTATCGCGTTCATTGATAGATTTATCTGGACGAGGTCGCGTTGTTCGCTCGCCGACCCGAGCCCGAGCCCGAGCCGGTCACGCGCGCACCGCCGCACTAAACTTCATGCATTTACACTTGCCAATTCACTCTAATTCTATAGTACTATCGACAATGTTGTACCTAACTACATATACCTTCAGGTAGAGTGTGTGAGTATAACGTTGATTGAAGACCATATTTATTATTCAACAGATTATAAACCTGTCAGGTAAAAAGAAGTAGTAGGTAAGTAATAAATGCAACACAATGTTAATAGGGGTTTCAGAATTCAAATGTTTCTGACGACGGTCTATAATTAGAAGGACTGCAGAAGTTACGAGATACAAGCAGTGTTGTTGCATTCTGCGAAGCGGGTTTCCGCGAACGCGGTGGCCACGTTTGGTCAGCAAGAAAGATCGTCGAGACGGGTCACTTGTGACTACTCTCAATTTCCAAATACTGAGTTGACTGAATTGTTCTCTTTGTTCTCAGCCTAAAGATGCTAAAATCGCTTCAATGAACCCTTTGCATAGCTCCTTATCAGGTTAGTCTAGTACTTTTTTCACTAAGCAGCTAGCTTTTTCCTAGCAAAAAATAAGCATGGCGCCAGCTCCCTGGTGATAACACGTTCCCGGTTCTTAAAAGGCTTGGTATCGGCCTTTTGGAGATAACGGATTTTAAATCTTTTTCGAAAAGCGCTATCTCACTGGAAGCCCTTAAGTGGCTCTTATCGGCGAAGCAAATCAGCATCCGGAGCACAAGAAATACTGCACTTATTAGCACGCGTTTTGTTTTATCATTATTATTATGTAGGTGGTTGTAGATTATCGTGTGTCTGGTAATAAATGCATTATGCGCGATGAAAGAGGAGACGACTTCCTGTATCACTGAGCGGTAGGTGTAGGGTATTGGCAAACGAGTCGCCGCCGGCTCTATATAGCGGTTTCTTGTACCTATAACGTGACCAAATGCAACGGGACACCGCCGTCGCCAACTCACCCTACCGGTGACTTGACATTTCTTTCTTTGTGATCTTTGAACCTCTATAATGTTTATTTACGTAGGTAGGTAAGCTAACGATAGAGCGTTGGATAACCAAGGAAGTAGATAAACTTATAATGATAACATTCATCGCCAAGTTATGTGAATGAGTAACGATAACAAGACATATAGGAAACTTTACCAAAGTCAACTGGACAAATTGGGTGCTAGTCACCCAATTAATAGCATCTCGACGACGGCTATGGATCTAATAAATTATCTTCAATTAGCAGATCGTCCGTCATCGTATGCTAAGACAGAACATTGTGTATTTGTTTGGCTGTGATCAGTTTGAAAGTGATTATTTTAATGAATGAAACCACAGCAAATTTGTTCAAGGTCGGTGTTTTAGTTGAGAGATCGTGTTTTTTGAAGAGCGGTATAAATAGATGACGCACCGAGTGAGGATCCGGTGTGATGCGGTGGAACGGCCACTGGCACCCACTGGCCAGTGAGGCTGAGCGCAGTGCGGTGGATCACTCGCGGCGTGCGCTGCGCGTCGTGCGCGCGGCCCTGCGCCGCCGGGACTACTTCAGCCCGCGCCGCCGCCGGCACCCATTCATTCGCACGCATGAATGAACGACGCACACCACGTGCCCCAAAAATTATATTGAAACGAACTATCCGTCTAGCTAGCAGCTGTATGCCGTGATGAATGTTCTAACGACCTTGTCACTGCGATCATAATTGTTGCTGTTTTACCATAGTTCGTTATTTTTACATGGAACCATATTACCTACTATTTTAATTTATTTTAACTTAACGAATCAATCCGTGTTCATATACATATTTTGAGTTACTTATACAATGTTACATAAGCAACTACTAAACTCGCGTTTCGACTTCAATGTCAAATAGGAATCTAGTGAACGGTTTTTATCACTGAAAGAATAACAACATACGTACAAGTACCTATATATAAATCCATGGACGCAATTAGCAATAACTCGTTTAGCCGTATCAGTTATTCAATTTCATAATAAAGGAAATATGTTCAATCAATTGGTTCAGAGACCTGTAGGTATTTAAGAAAACCATTTTATATTGTAGGTAACCTATGGATATGGTACCTACATATTAATTAATTTATTGTTTTATTGACTACCTAGGTAGGTCCACTGCCAATATAGAAGTAATCATCATTTATATATCTGCCTTGATAAAATAAATTAACAGGCATTTGGCCCAATTGGCCCTATATGTAAGGTAAGGCTAGTGTTTAACGTTCAATAAGTAAAAGAAATAAACTACAAGTTAAAAAAAACGCTTGAAATATATTTATTCTGATGATCCTGCTCAGGATATTGGGATTAAGTTATGAAATTTTGTACTAATGTCGGTGGTGTGCAAATTTTCAAAATTATTATTATCACCGACTTCAAGACGTCTTGAAGTTTATTTACCACTAAGGTGGCAAACGTGAATACGGGCCCCTGATGGTAAGTGGTTACCGTACCGTAGCCTATGGACGTCTACAACACCAGGGCTATAATGACATGCGCGTTGCCGATCCTATATACAATTAACGGCTAATAAACGGTAAAGTAATTCACCTACGTATCACTCAGATATCTAACGTTTGAAATTAGTAGTTGTCAGATTTATGAGAATAGTTCCTATTCCAAAACATATCTACAGATTTGCTTATACGGCATAGGGTTCTTCAAGTGTGCGAACATTTGCAGGCTCGGCAAACTGCGTAAGGTACTCTGTTCTATCCATAAGTTACGGTACCTAACCCATAGGTTACGGTAACCGCTTACCATCAGGCGGGCTGTATATTTTTTTGCCACTGTAGTGGTAAATAAAAAATCATATTAAATCTATCTCATAGTAAATACATCAATTTATATACCTAATGCCACAAAGGGCAAAATTTTGGGGAAAAAAATATCCAGTAAGTACCTACTTTGAAATCAATAATTTCGTAGACAGACAGTGTAGGTAGGTACCTAGCATTGGTGCATAGGAGAGGTACGAAGATACCAAAATAAAGTAGCAACCTATTTCCCTAAATAATATTTTGTTGAGTTCAGAGTAATTATGAGTTATTTACGGCAGTTAAATATTACGATACCTAGTTAGGATAATGTATGTTTAATGACTTGTTATCTTACTTTACTTTGTTTAGATTAATTAATTTAAAGTGATATTAAATTCGTACCTAATTCGTTGTCGTAGATAATCAATTTTAGGCTAATAATAATGAAGCGCACGATCTGCTTATATAATATTTTAAGTAAATCTAATTTCCTGGACAGGTATTTCTCGGGAAATTCTATCGAGGTAAAAATTGTTCTAAAAATAAAATTCGTAATTACCTGTAATATTTTCCCTCATGAAATCGTTTTGGTCATAATTATTTTAATCACTGTTACCGTCACTTCACAAACGACTGTGGAGCACTCACTTCACTTTAGGGCGCCTGTCAGGAGCCGCTAACATGAGGAGCGGCTTCCTCGAGGAAGTGTCGGAGGCTTTGAGGCGCTGAGCCCGGCTGGCACCGCGCGCATGCGCCCCACAGCTCGGGGCGTGACCTAGACCCTGAAACACCACCCCCTCGCCCACGCGCACCCGGTCGCCATGGTAACCGCTTTCAAATGCACCAAAAAGACTCAAAATTACATCCGCAATCACCCCAAATTCAAAGGACACGCGAAATTTCCATTATCTTTTAAGCAGATACACTGTCAAGCATTGTGGAACAGATTGTCAGGGCAATGCGTCACGGAAGCGCATTAAAAGCAATGAGAGGTACCTACCGCAAATGGCTCCGACCAATGAACGACGGAGCCCGACAAACATTGGTGTACGGGGAATTCTGACCTTCCAGCAGTTACAGGCATGAAAGACAATAGATATGTCACGCAAGGCGTAATGACGCCTTTTTGCGATATGGGCGTGAGTGAGGAAGGATATGGTGCGTGCATTTGAGTGTCCTCTATTCGAACGCTAGTAGGTTAACATGCAACAATTAATATCTTGCTTTCATCCCGTCGTATTGTCGAAGAGCCTAAAAAGTAACATTGACAATTGACTAGAATTTAAACGAACAAAGAACTGACTTTATCCGATTGTATTATATGTTGGGGTTGCTGCAAGCTTAAGCAGTTAGCGTCAGTTACAGCGTAAACAATTTTATTGTATTTTTACAGGCCCTGTACGGGTGGTTGTATTTGCCACAAAGTAAATTCATTCCATCACATGCATTAGACATATGTATGTGTAAATTCGTCACAGGTAGGTAAGGGTTGTTGTAAATTGGTCACAAATCCTTATTTTACTTGTGTTGTGATCTTACTGAACGGATTGAGTAAGCTGTGTTATAAAAATAGCGTTCTAAAATAATTTCTGTACAATCTTTGTGTCCTTCGTTAGCGCGTTCTCTTGCTTTCATACGAAGATCAGTGCTATGGACGTTGTGACTATTATGACAAACGCTAGAGCTAAAGGCTTCTCACTCCACCAAAATGGCGCCGCGCCGAAAAAGCAATGTACATGAGAATATAAGGCAGCAATAATCGAGATCTGTGATGATGCTGTTTCTAAAACTATGTTTCCTCTCTGTTTTAGTGTGCAATTAAATAAATATTTAGGTATTTCGTGAGACGCTAAAGTACGTGTTTGCCCCAGCTTTGTGGGATCTGATTCACGCGGTAGATACCAACCGGCTATTTCTTAATTTATTATCAGCAAATCCCAATGTTGTGGCGGCAACGGCGCTAAAATTCTGCCATTCTTTTTTTAGCTAACCTTAAACCTGAATGTTGCCAACGTCGATTTATTTATACATTCTGCCTAGCCTTCAAATAAGACATAGTTTTAAAAACCGGTCAAGTGCGAGATGGAGTCACGCATGAAGGATTCCGCACCATCGAACCATTAAAATCAAGGAAAAACACGTCTCCGGTATGGCGACACCTTAATTTTTTTAATATTATTTTATTTTACTTTTTGCGAATATAGCAATACAAACTCTATGAGCATTTCAAATGTCTTGTTGCCATTATTAAGATCGAGGAGGAAAGGCCAATTATAGCGGCAACAGAAATACACATTCTTTGAATTTTCCACTCTCTACATATTATGGATCATGTGAATACAAGCCCGCTAACAGACAGACGGGGGTACGGACTGCGGAGACTTAGTAATAGGGTCCCGTTGGATACCCTTCGGGTACGGATCTCTAAAAATAGGAAACCCTTAGGGTCGGCAACGCGCGAATTATAGGTACCCCTGGTGTTGCCCGTAGGCTACAGTAACCGCTTACCACCTGGCGGGATTTTTGCTTGTTTGCCATCTTAGAGGTATAAAATACCTTGTTATCTAATTTATACTTAAGTCTATCCCACAGTGTTTTCGAAGGACAAGAAATTCATTATTTAAAGGGCAATGGGCAATTTTTTCACTGCTGTAATCTCGTATCTCATATATATAGCAATATTACTTATACGGTTTCTGTGAATTCTGTAGGTATGTATCGAAATTGCAGTATTGATTCACTAGAGATTCCATTCAACAGAGAGAATATATACCATATGAACGTTCTATTAAATTAAACTGGAAGGAAAGCAGGAAAGGAGATGTAGGTTCTTAAATAAAATAGCATATTTTATTTTATCGTAATTTTAATAAAACTTCTTCAATATAAGAATATGTCCGATTCCATCTTTATAATACAAAGCGTTTCAAAAAGGGAAAATACCTACATATAAAAACAACGTCCGGTACCTTTCCGAAGGACGCACGTCGCGCCTCCACACGATGCGGGTCCACCCTGTATGCACTTGCAAGGAAATATGCGATGCCTCCAACGAACAAATACTGCTCCCACACGTACAATAGACGACCTTACGAAAACTGAAATACACTGCCTCTCAGGCGTACCCTACGCAATCAATGGATACATCTATAACATGGAATAAATCAATAAATATCGGGTTGGTTTTTGCTCTACAAGACCACTACCTACCGCGAGATCGTATATTGCACTCTACATACTTGACATTTTAAGGAGATGAAGATTTTATTCATATATTTTATTTACATAAAACTAAATTTTTTTACTGTAAATAACTCGTAATAATAATTTATTTACAAACGATTCATAAACATCTCTTCAATAAGGTACAAGATGCAACATCCCCGTATGCTTCTCATTTCTATACTGGCAAAGATATAAAAGACCAGACAAAATAATAGTTGATCGCAAACAATCAATGACACTGAGGGTTCAAAGTAATGTGTAAGCCATTGGATAAAAATAAATAATATGTATCTACTATTTACAATGAGTCAACGTTTACAAATAATTTCATTATTATGTTAAATACCTGTGCGATACAAACCAGAGTAACCGGTATGGCATTACGAAATAGTTTGGACACCTGGAATCATGTTAACTAGTAAATTTCCCCAGAAATACGTATTAACAGTAGCTACGGTAAATGGAAATTGTTAAGGATAAGGTTTAAAGCGTAGGGTACAAATATCTTGAGATTCTATGATACATAAGAAAAGAGGCTACGTTTAGATGGAACAGACAGACAAAGCTGATGGATCTATTTCGATAGTGACGTGAGAGCTTCCACAGAACAATAGTTCCGAGTGCGTGCAGTGGCAGCCTAGAGGATTTGGAAGAGTTTCTTCAACTCCACCATCAGCTGCCAATCCGTCTTGATGAGGTCGTCGCGGAAGTAATCCTTGCACGCATCGATACTCGCACGCGATATCTGTGACCAGAACACCAAAAACGTCAGTAATACACAAGCACCATAAAAAATACACAAGACTTGTATATTTAAATTTAAATACCAACTTCTTAATACCCCCGTCAAACATAAGAATGAAAGTTGTACATTTCTTATAAATCGTAAAATAAAACCTAAGTAGCCTAGAAGATATTATTTAATACGCAAAAGCCTTTATAATAAACTAATTCATGTGAAATTTTTAAAAAAATTGTTAAATTTTTTAAATTTTTTTTTTTTTTTTTTTTTAAAAAAAAATTTTTAAAGCAAACGTCAAGTCCCATCAAATAGTCGCAATTAATTGGCTGCAGATTTTAATTACGACCGTGACCTACAAGGACATCCGCAGAAACTGGTTTGCAGAGCATGACACAAATTCGAGTCGAGACACCTTCCCAGCTAAAAATAGATGCTCATGTTGCATGTACAAGTGGCCCATTCAGGTCGACCCAGTTTTGTGCGCATCGATTCAGCTTTGCAGGGTGAATGGGGGTTTGACGTCATGCGGAAAATAGACCAGGTTGTGCAAGTGAGGAATTAGGTCACGAACACCCTCTTCCCTATAACCCGGTGCAGCCGGCCCGGGCGAATCTCGCAGGGATTCCTATAGCGGCATAGCTCTCGTCAAAATTAAATTGAGTTTTATATTGGAGTGAAGGATGTTAAGAGATACAAGGTTAATCAGAGGGTAAGGGAAAGTATAATTAAAATCAATACCAAGCGCCGCTGCGGATAGATTCGCATAAAACTGTCAAAAAATATTAATAACTTCGGATTTTCCCGGTAGGATATAACCACAAATGAGACTAATAGTGAATAAAAAAACCCCACGTATATACATAATGCAACGGATCTGTGCTTTGTAATAATTTAATTTAGCATTCAGCAAATCAAGTAATATTCTTCAATAAAAAGATCATTTGAATATCCAAAAGTCTTTTTATGACCGTTCCGTGACTTCATACATGAGCGGAGCAGTTTCATCAATGAAACCGCACTGCGAAATATCAATGGAGCTTCTAGAATGAGGTATGACCCGGTCATTGAGTCTGTGTGCAGCCGGAGACTCGCCGACAGCGAGCGAGTCGGCTCGGCTCGCCTTGTTCATTGAAAAACGACGAAATGCGTCCTTTGTATTCTGCGTCGTAGGTCGCGCGCGAATATTTTTTCAATTCTATGATTGGCATTCAGTATTAGTAAGGGTAACGACTTGTTATAATAAATAAAAAAAACATAATTTGTTTTACTCTGTTCAGACAAACAGTTTTGGATACAAACAACTCCATTCTTGTTACATCAGTTATAGTCAAAAGAAATCAACTACAAATCCTAGATCAAAGGGAATGAAACGGATTTTTTGTGTGTGAGAGAGTGTGAGAGCCAATCAAAATGTGGACAAACCAACATTACGCATGGAAAGCTGTGACGTCACGTTAGATCCGAAAATAACGCGGCCTTCGCTCGGGTGACGGAAAACTGAACTCATATGGAGTGCTCTTACATACTGAGAATAAAGATTAATGTTTTCCAGCGATCGATTACCTAGAAGAATAGTTTTTGTGTAACATTTATATTGGCAAGTAGTCTGAGCATTTCTGAACTTATACCTAGCACTGCATATAATCACGTAGAAAATAAATGTGTTCTATTTACTTAGAGTAAAAATGTTTCACTCAAGTGAGAAACTGAATAATTTTCATTGGATTCTAAATAATAAATAATGCTTGCTTACATAGCCCTGACGGAAATCGAACCCTTAGCGTAGCAGTCATGTATTCTAACCACTAGACTAGCGGTCTCGTAGAAATTGCAATGGCATTTTAGTTTAATCTCATCTTGCAATTATGAAAATTTCTGGCCTATTTCTCAGGCTGTTTTGTTGAATCTCACCTAATATTTTAGAACAGAGCAACATTTTTTAAAAGCTATGTTTCATGTCACACACGGTTTTCTGACACGTTGTATAATTTTAATGTTAAAAAAAGTAAAGAGGTGAGAAAAATGAAATCATAAACAAACTAACGATTTGTGGCGTCTGCGAGCTATTCTTTTAGCCAAGAGGGTTCTAAAGTATGAATTTTATTATTGAATTAAGTCCCGTTCCTAGAGTCAATTTCCTCTCGACCTAGTGACCCGATCTTGCCCCCCGCATCCCCGCTGACGATCAATGGACCGGGGGGCACTGGTGTAGCTAGCAGGGATGTTATGGATGTGATATATCGGATCTGGATACGGATATAAAATAATCTGGGATTATTCGATAGTTTCGGTTACGAATACTAATATGCGTAATTTTTTAAGGGATTGTGAGAGTAAAATACAAGGAGTGTGTCGGCTGGGCCGGACCGCCAGGCGAAAACCTGCCATATCGTTCTTATAATACGGAGTTCAATTACATCCCTAGTAGTTAGTTCATGTGACATCCGGAGCGTATATCGAAGGTGTCACCCTAAGAATATAAAATTAATCATAATTGTCATGTGAAGCTTACAAACTTGCCAAGTTTTCTAAGATGTTCCCTCTATCAATTTCATTCAACAGTTCATATTTTTCACTCGCTTCACCCACCAGTCTGCTGGCGATCGGGGCGGACCAAATCCCGTCCTGCCCTATACCCCTACCGGAGAGTCAAGGCCGAGTCTGGGTCCATTCAAGCTTCCGCTATTTACATTAATACTGTGCTTTTGCAAAACTGAATGAGAACGAGAACTATTTCAATACTCAAACGGCTTAATCCTCAAATCCGCGTAGTGCTATTTGTCGAAAGCAAAAAACGGCACCGGTTTTGAGAGGTCGTTAAATTAATCCAGTTAAACTTTATAGAACACGATAATAGATATTTATTGCATTTACCAACATTGTGGTATTTACTTAAGCACGAGGTTATGTTAAATGTTAAGATAGTATAAAACAAAGTCACAAACGCCGTTTGTACGCCTAGATCTTTTAAACTACGTCATTTTAATGCGGTTTTCACTATTAGGCTGAGTGATTGCTAAAGGTTTTTATGTATCATTTAGATTTTGTGTAAACCCGTGCGAAGCCAGGGCGGGTCGATAGTAGTAGAGTAGTTTACCATAAAATGAATGCCTTTAGATGCAATGCAGGCTGCATTGCATTAAGTTTTTACTTTATTAATATTGCTCTTTTATGGAACAGTAGGTACTTGAAATATTTTCTATATAATTATTATTAGCAGGTCGTTTATTATATCATTAATTTTGCATGATAATTTAAATTATTAAAATCGGTACATGTTTTTATGAAAGAATATTTGTAAAACATCATTCAGTCAATCCGTTTCAATCGTCGAAGCTTACGCTCAACGCGACAGTAGAGAAGCTGTTGTAGTTTGTGTCACAATGCTCGCATAAATATTAACAGCAAACGCAATTGTATAAACTCGGCATCAACGAAATGTACACAATCACGACACATCGTTTCCGTTCTATTCTCGAATGCCCTGGACATGTAAATTATCCTATATAGCTCCCTATTAATAGCAAGTGTCAATTGGTGTCGTTTGTCTACTCTAGAGCTATACTTAATGGTGCCGATATCTTGCAATGTTAACTTACACGTTGCCCGCGACGTGACATATGAGACGGTACGCACACGAGCGCGACGCGCCAATCGACTAAAGCTTTTTCGACATTATTATTAAACGTTCACCAGTTATCTTGTTCAAAATATTTGAAACTTCAGCTTTTTTCAGTGAATGGGTATTATAAAATAGACTACGTATTTATTATCAGTCAAACTTCATCATGTTTGAGTTGCATGTGAAGAAATAGGTTTGTAATAAATATCTAAGCAGTAACTTTGTTTAACATACTTTCAATATGGCACCTCCGGGACTTTACGGTGTAAAAAAAGAACCTTTAAAACGTAAAATCCTCGGTTAAACCCTGATAATCTTGGGATATAAAGAACTTACCAAGACCGCAATTCAATCAATTGGTTTCAAGAAACTATCGGCACTACTGTTTATTTCTAACAGAGTATCTTAAAGAGTCTCAAGTTTATTTTCAGTTTAATGATAGGTTATAACGATTTTATCCGCTTGGAATAATAGGTACATGCCATCACAATCGGTTCAGCCGTGATAAGATAAAACACGATTATACACTACTTTCGAATTAACATTACAATGAATAGATATTTCGTAGTTACATTCTCAATCATAATTAGGGTTGCTTAAGTCGTTCGTCTGTCGCGCACTTGGGTTACAACCAAGGAATTAATCAAACAGTTGCAACAATTTGTAATTGTAATAGCAAAGTATATTTTCCCTTACGACCTAATTCTGGCTGCAACAATGAATGTTTCACACCACAGCTTAATTTATATTATTAATTAAATTGTCTTCGATGCTATCAGAAATATATATATGCAATCTAAAGAAATATAATTCAATACAAAAACGTAGTTATCAGTGTAGCATGTTTCCTATGCTATCCTATATCCTACACTACTAATATCATAAATACGAATCTATATTAATACTTATATTATAATCTATATCTATACAAATCTTCGCACGGGAAGATGTTTATCAAATATTTTGTCTACCCGTGCGAAGCCGGGGCAGGCAGCTAATATAACATATATCCTATGCTACTCAGTGATAATGTAGCTTTTTAACGGTGAATGATCTTTTTAAATCGGTCCAGTAGTTTAAGAGTTGTATTCATTACAAACATACAAAAATACAAGACTTCCCTAAACTGCGGTCGTGCTTGTGAACCACTCGGTATAAATATTTTAAATACAAAGACGCTATACAAAGAAACTACGCACTAAATGTTTAAAAAACCAGCGTCACTTCGTTGTTCGTGAAGTTCCGTCTGCCTTTTTTATTTGATCTGAGGTGAGACCTTGCAAAAGATAAGTAGTAGTGCTCCTGTATTGATTGACAATTTTTATCGAAAACCACGCCTATATAACAATACAGTGTGGGGGTTATGTTGTAAGTGTAGCAGACCGATAATATTTGTTATGACTGCACAAACGCTGATACAAATGTTCATTAATGATGATACGACATGACACCACGCCCGATTGTACTATTATAGTGTAACTAGCAGTTGCCTAGTAATTGAAATTAAACCACCATTTGAAATTTACAAACTTTCTCATGGCAAACAGACAGTAAGGGCTCCACTAAGCTTCATTCACAACGCCTAAAATACTCTTTTGGGCGTTCCACATGACTACGAACTTTGTGGTCGCGGCGAAAACGTCACTCATGACGTCATGACTTACGCTCACGCGGGGCTCACGACAACCCATCTGAAGAGGTGGGTCATGGGTGGGTCGGAGTGATCGTTGAGAAAATTTACGGTTTTTTTTCAATACTCGAAGCAACAAAGATGGCGACTGTGAAAATTACGTTATTTCATGCGGAAAAAGATATTGTAGTTCAATACACTTGGGTTTACGATTGTAACGCTCGGGATCAAGTGGTCGTGAGCGTGATTGTTGGGAGTGCTTAGTGGAACGCACCCTAAGACTTATGTCAAACGTGTTGTTATTATGTCAACATAGTGCTGTGTGTTAAACGTATGGTAGCGTGCGTTATTTTTTTTAAGCTATTGCATAGCTTTTATCGCGGGCCATGAGCGTGGGGACCGAATCCAGAAATGCCGTAACGAAAAAAACCTAACACCGCCCACTCCGACCGGCACAGCGGTGATACTTTTTAGTTCCATCTATCGATAAATACCAGAACGTTTAATGACTTTTTGAAATATCACGCTTGTCTCTTTAGTTCAGCAACCCGCCTTTAGGTGGCATTGGTTGTATTGGAAAACTACCGTAATCAGTCAGCTGTTTGTGAGAAAGTATATAGGTATATAAAAAAATACTGCATTAATAAAATAAATAAATAATTATAATTGCAATATGCTATGCAATAGCTTTACCGCGGCAGTCTCCGAGTGCCACACCTATTTTTTGTTAATTTCTTATTCATATTATATTAGACTAGCTGTTACCCACAACTTCGTCTGGATTTGTTTTAAGACAAAAGTTACCTATTTCCTTCCCCGGTATATAATCTATCTCCTTGTCAAATTTTATTACGATCCGTTCAGCCGTTTAGTCCTGAAAAGGTAACAAACAAGCATAGAAACAGCCACGGTATCCAGATCTGTTAAACTACTCAACTCCCTCAGCGCACAGATTTGGATACCTTCCATGATCCGCCTAGCTTAATATATATAAAAAAATAATTAAATAGTTCATAAGGTTTCAATAAATATAATAAGTTTGTCAATTTAGAATGTAAGTGTTTCGGCATAATGCTGTAAGCTTATATATAAACTAGCGACCCGCCCCGGCTTCGCACGGCCAGTGTTAGCGATATAAGTTAAATACCTACATAACACAAATGAATTATAAATAGAAACCTTTATTAAAAAAACCGCATCAAAATCCGTCCATTGCATAGTTTTAAAGATCTAAGCATACATATGGACAGACAGCGGGAAGCGACTTTGTTTTATACTATGTTGTGATAAACAAACGGTATATACCTTGCTGACTAGCATATCAGTCTCGTCAAAGTGTCGGCCGAACATCTTGGGCGACTCTCCGGGAATGGGCTCGATCTTGATGCACACCTCTTGCCCCTTGCGCGCCGTCTCCACTTGCTTGTGGTTCACCTCGATCGACGTCACCAATCCCAGCTCCACGAACTGACACAGATTACACGTACATATCTGTAGCCTTAGCTTTTTAAAAGAGAGGTAGGGCGAATTGGGATATCCCGTGGGTATTCGCATTAAAATTGAAGCCGCCTGACTGGGGACTGTACCTTCACCTTACCTTACAGAAGACCGCAGTGAAATAACACTACTTTGATGTAGTGTTGTGTTACTACGAGGATACGCTGGGCTAGTAGTAATGCTACTAGCACAGTGAGTCCTCATCAAAAACAGGGTCGGCAACTCGTTAGTGATACCCCTGGTATTGCTAACGGCTATAGGCTACGGTGACTGCTTACCATCAGGTGGGGGCCCTATGCTTATGTATAAAAAAACCAAAAGGAAGACTCGAATTACTTTCAAATGCGTATTCGTATAGCTTTCGACTATTTTTGTATGGGATAATGAACAGCGCTGCGGCGGCGAAAAGTGGAACTAAACATGAATATGATCTGAACATTTTGACGTCGGGTAAATTCAGATTGACTTGCGTTAAGGCGTTATTTTAATTAAATTAATTGAACTGAATAACCTTATTTTTTATATTTTTTTTAAATAAAAAACATAGACCATACATTTGATTATTATCCTTGATGATATAAACTTTAGTGTGAATAAACAAAAATGAAATATAGAGTAGTACCTCTTGACTGGGAACGCAAATGGGAGTGCCCTCCTTCAGAATGCCCGCCTCAACCATCACACCGGCCACGATGGGGTCCCGGGAGTTGAATACGAACTGCGGCAGAATCTGTACCAAACAAAACACGATTCTAAAAAACTAAAACACTTAAAATTAAGTCATATATCAATACCGCTAAGCTTAACTTTGCCTGCAACTATTTATTTGCTTAAGTCAGTAGACAAAACGGAGACTGGCGTGTGTTTGTATTGTATTCGCATTTTTGAGTGCTTTAGCTCTAAATCTATAGTTTGTTTGTTTGAACGCGCTAATCTCAGGATTTACTGGTTCGAATTGAAAAAATCATTTGTGTTGGATAGTCAATTTATCGAGGAAGGCTTTAGGTTATACTAGCTGCCCACCCCGGCTTCGCACGGGTAGAGAAAATAATTGATAAATGTCTACCCGTGCGAAGCCGGGGAGGGCCGCTACTATATTACATAGCCTATGTTACTCAGTGATAATGTAGCTTTCCAACGGTGAAAGATTTTTTGAAATCGGTCCAATTGTTTCGGAGCCTATTCAATACAAACATACACATAGCTTATTCAATACATAAATATAAATATTTCCTCTTTATAATATTAGTATAGATAGAAGTATAGACAAGGGCACACACATCACTTGTTTCGATAGAAAACAAAGGAGAAAAGAAAATTTATGTTTAATTTAAATCATTTAGATGATCCTTTTTTAATTGGATTAATTTTATTGTAATCGAAATTGGAGCGTGTCCTGACTAGTCCTCGACTGTTAGACCCCCTGATTTGAAAGCTGGATCCGCCTTTTAGTATAGATGTAATGTGTATATGTGAGCTGACCTTAAGCTTGCACGGGAAGACGGCGATGTGTTTGAACTCCTCTCGCTTCCTCTGCTTGAGCTCGTCGCGGTAGGCAGTGAACTTGTCGAACAGGTGGTAGATGATGTCCGCTGAGAAGATCTTCACGCCTAGCTGGTCTGCCAGCTCTTGGGCGTCGCGCTCGATCTAAAGCGACACACAACATTTGAAATCACACTGTCAAATAAAGAATTGAAAAACAAGATACAGTCAAAAGTATTAGGCATATAAATGAAAACTAAAATTTGAAAGTGTTCGCCAGCCAGCATTCAAAATTATAGTAGAAAGATTGGGATGAATATTCCAAATAAAAAAAAAAAGTTTACAATTTTATTTATTTAAATTTCGAAACGATCGAAATTAATAAAAAAAATGTATGTATACCATATTAAATAAAAAGTAAGTCAAAAACTACGGAACTCGACTATGTAATGATCACGGTCTAAAAAGTATTAAACAATAAAATATTCTCATCTGATATATTTCAGTATAATAAATATTCATAGTGATATTCAGAGAATAGCTGTGGTCGTATGCAAGGAAAAAAAATATGACTTAATATTTTATTTGACAAAACGCACCTTAACGTCGAAAGCCAAAATAGTGGCGTACTGCGAGTCGTGTTCCAACATGGCGGATGCCTTCATGACGTCACGCTTCACCACTGGACCTATCCTGATTGCTGAGTACTGCAAAAAAAGATACACTGGTTAGAAACACAACACTTCATCTAAGTAGTGTTATCTGACTGCGGCCTTCTGTAAGGTGGAGGTATAGTCCCCAGCCGGGCGCCTCCAATTTTAATGGGAAAGCCCACGGGAGATCCTGTACTTATCCTTTTTAAGCTCATGGTATGATTAATCACTGTACTTATGCTTGGAAAAACTTATTGCTACAGGCCGGGTTTTGAACCTGGGCCCATCAGATGACAGGCCGTTGCTTCAACCACAAGGCCACCACGGCTTACTTGCTGGCTGATGTTCCTTTTGTGGCGACTGAGCATGTTCACCTCGGTCGCCCCACATAATCTAATATTAGGTCCTTACATATGAAATTGGCGTTTTGTATGGGAGGAACAAAAAGTCGAATATTTTTTAATATAATATATTTAATTAATCAAAGTATGAACCATTATTTTCTATGCACTTTTGCCATCTCATAGGTAGTTCATTGATCCCTTTACTAAAAAAACCAGTCGGACGGGAATCAATAAAATCTTTGAAGGCGATTTGGACTGCCCCATCGGAGTTGAATTTTTTCCCTTGCAAGAAGTTATCCAAATTTCGAAAAAAATGGTAATCTGTTGGAGCAAGGTCCGGGGAGTACGGAGGATGTCTTAGACTTTCCAATTGAAGCTCTTCTAATTTAGTAGCCGTCTGTAGCGCAGTGTGTGGTCTAGCGTTGTCGTGAAGCAGCAGTGGCGTGGAGCGATTGACCAGCCTAGGTTGTTTAGCCGCTAGCTTTTCCATCATGGTTTGCAATTCCTGACAATAGACATCAGCCGTAATAGTCTGGCCAGATTTGAAAAAACTGTAATGAACAATACCGGCACTAGTCCACCAAACGCTTACAAGTAACTTTTTTGGGGTTAATTTTCGCTTGGGGCAGGATTTGGCTGGCTGGCCAGGATCTAACCATTGCGCTGAGCGCTTCCGATTATCGTAAAGAACCCATTTTTCATCACAGGTAATGATTCGGTTTAAAATACCTTCATTATTGTGCCGGTTTAGTAATGTAACGCAGCAGTCGACGCGCGTTTGCCGGTTTGTTTCAGTCAATTCGTGAGGTACCCACCTTTCAAGCTTTTTAATCTTCCCAATTTGCTTCAAGTGAATTAAAACAGTTTTATCACTAACATTGCAGCCTGCAGCTAACTCGGACGTGGTTTGCGATGGATCCGCTTCCACAATAGCCTTCAACTCTTCATTATCAACTTGAGTCTCAGGCCGTCCACGGGGCTTGTTCTGCAGGTCGAAATTTCCAGAACGAAAACGTTGGAACCAAAAACGAACTGTGTTTTCTTTTGCAACACGACCGCCATACACATCATTCACCTTTCGAGTTGTTTCCGCAGCACTAGTGCCACGGCGGAACTCGTACTCGTAAATAATGCGATATTTAAGGTTTTCCATTTTGTAAAATGAGTGACGCAAACAGAAAAAAACAGAAGAAAAAAAACAAATGAATGACGATCATCGAAGCACAAATACATGAGTCTATAGCTGTACAAATTTGAATTTGGAATTCCTTACCAAAGAGGAGAAATTCGTGATTAAAGTGGCCAGTACGAAAAACGCCAATTTCATATGTAAGGACCTAATATATAAAATTCTCGTGTCACAGTTTTCGTTGCCATACTCCTCCGAAACGGCTTGACCGATTTTGATGAATTTTTTTGTGCTTATCCGGTATCTATGAGAATCGGCCAACATCTATTTTTCATCCCCATAAATGCAAAAAAAATTGTCCACACGAGCGAAGCCGGGGCGGGCAGCTAGTCTTATATATAAAATTCTCGTGTCGTGTTTGTCGTTGAACTCCTCCGAAACGGCTTGACCGATTCTCATGAAATTTTGTGTGCATATTGGGTAGGTCGGAGAATCGGACAACATCTATTTTTCTTCCCCGAAAATGTTAAGAGTAGTCCACCTCTAAATTTTTTAATGTCTACCCGTGCGAAGCCAGGACGGGCAGCTCGTATATGTATATGAATGTTATGTTTTAGAATGTTGCGTGTTACCGGTATGCTGCTGGTCCTGAGGAACTCCAGTAGAGCCTCGAGCGAGCCCAGAGTGGACGCCTGGACGTACACGCCGCGCTCCGTCAGCTTGATGGACGATAGCGCCGACTTCAGCTCGCGCGCTACTTCCTCCCTAAAGCCACGTAATAAGGTAATTAACTAAGAAAAAAAACAATACAAGCTTTTAGGTCATTAGGTCATCAAGCACATTCATTTGATACCCGTATTTTAGTTTGGAACTTACTGTGGAAGTGATAAAGTACAGTTTTATGCTTCCTCCATGAATTAAAAACGGCATTGAAGTAATAAAGCATTGTCACAGGAACCAAATGTGTAAGCAAAATTTCATCTCAATCGGACACTGGGGTCAAGTTCAATATATGTATACTTTTTTTTATTTTCTTTTTTTTAAACACAGCGCCATCTGGCCCCAAACTAAGCAATGCTTGAACTATGGGAACCAGCAGCTGATACAATACTTGTATACTTTTTTTTTGTAAATATGTACATACTTATAATACATACTAAACACCCAGACGCAAGGCAAACATATTTGTCACATAAATGTTTGCTCCGGCGGGAATCGAACCCGCGACCCCAGCGTAGCAGTCAGGTATACTAACCACTAGACCAGAGGTCTCGTCAACGTTTAACTTCCAAGATTTGATATCTCTAGATTTGAAGTACACATTTATGAGATTAATATTTCTGTTTGCTTTGTCATAAGTTTGTATTTAAAAAATAAGGAATAAAATGGATTATGTCTGGTACCCATAATACAAGCTTTACAAAACATTATTCAAGTATGAATATTATGCTAAAATGTTTTAAGTTAACAACTGGCAGGCAAGAAACACCAGAGTAAACAAAAATAATAAATAAAAATATGATAAATAAGTCTCACTTCATGATCTCAACTTCGTCAGGTTTCTGTGCGACGAGCAGGTTCAGTCCAGCGATGGCCTTCTCCAACTCCTTGGCCGCTATCTTCACTCCCTGAGCGCCCACCACCTCTTTGTGCTCGATGTATGCATTCTATTTAATCGAGAAACTATTATAACTACCGTATCAAATCGTGAAATTAACTCCCCGCCGAGATTTTCCCAAAAGAGTACAGCATGGGGTTGTTAAAGAAGGGTGTGAAGAGATTTTTGAAGGATCGGAAACGCGAGCAAAGATAGCCCTGGTGTCGCAAGCTTATATAGGCTACGGTGACCGCTTACCATCACGGTGGGCCGTATGCTTGTTTGACACCTTAATGTTGTAAAAAAATAGACGTTTAATGAGGATCGTGTCTCACCTTGACCCTGAGCTCCTTCATGGGCTGCGGCATGAGCAGCGAGCGGATCTGCGTGACGATGGGCCCGTCCGTGCCCGCCAGGATCGCGGTGTCGCCCTCGCGCAGCGTGCCGTTGATGAGGATCGTGTCGATGGTCGTGCCCAGACCCGGGATGGCTTTCACCTGCAACCGGTAGGGCGAGCATGAACAAATTGCGACAACTTTATAGGGACTGTTATTACGCGGGTCCAGCTAAGGGTATACCATCTGCACTATCAGATTATCAGTAGCCTTACTTAGCATGAGCAACTTTCGACTGCGTATTGGTATTGCTGTCGACTTTTTTTGTATTGAAAAATGAACAGCGCTGCGGCGCCGAAAAGTGGAACTAAAAATTTGTATGGCAATTTGTCATTTCGCGAGTTACGTTTTCGGTCACGTTGTCGAAAAATGTTCCTGCTGCGGGCACAGTTACTAAATGTCACAATCGTACTTATTATTATTAAGTCGATGGACCCTTGGATATTTGAATTTTATTGTCAACTACCGACCCCGGCTTCGCAAGGGTTACACAAAACTTAAATGAATTATAAATAAAATCTCCCTCCTGAACCACTCTATCTATTGCTTACATAAAAATCCGTTGAGTAGTTTCAAATATCTAAGCAACCAGACAGCGGAAGCGACTTATATTTGTTGTTTTTTGTTCTTCAAGAAGGGTGTGAAGAGATTGTTGCAGGGTCGGCAATGCGCGAGAAATACCCCTGGTGCTTCAAGTGTCAATAGGCTACGGTAATCGCTTACCATCAGGCGGGCCGTATGTTCGTTTGCCACCTTAGTGGTATAAAAAAAGTCATCATGTCCTGTTTAATTTAGTTATCGTAAAATTTCTTTTTTTTTTAGTTCCGTTACCGACTACTTTACTTTAGATTACTAAATTTTGTAATCAATTTATTACAAATGTATTTTTTTTTAATAAAGCAATTGATCATAGCTGATGACCTACGTTCAATATTTAGAATACCTTCGTTCCAGAAATGATTAGTTTATTCAACCCCGTATACTACAGGTGTCGTATAAAGTTACCTCAAGCACAGTAGCGAGCAGTTGTTGAGAAAACACCAGTCTTTTATGCAGAGGTCCCTCGCAGGCTTGCACGATCATGGCGAGCAGGTTGCCCATCCCCTCGCCGGTCACCGCCGACGTCGGCACCAGCGACACGTACGTGCGGGGGTCCGGGTTCTCGTAGAATAAAGCTGCGTTCAAACCCTGCAACAATTTATTTATATGGAACAACAAACACAATTAGAATAAGCACAGTAATATAAAGTAACATAAATAATTAATGTATAATCTAAGAAGAGTCACATTATGTTTCCTACCTTTTTTTTTTAATCTGTCTGTTACTTTAAGTTGGGAGATTGGAACCACACACAAACCAAGCCCGACATAATCTATCTCGTTCTTTCCTAAGGGCATCCCGCACTCCACGTAAGCCGAGAGCGGAACATGATCATTGTTCAGTGTTCACTTATTTACTTCAGCACGCGTGCGAATCCGCGGGCAAAAGCTAGTATACTATAACATCGCATAGCAATCGAGTCATGTAACATTGTCAGGTCAATTTGTATGAGACTGTTTGTCTTTACCTGCTCAGCAAACTGCAGGATAACATCCTTGCTTCTCTTCTCGAACTCCAGCTGTGTATTGGGCTGCTGCAGTTTGAGGATGTCCCTCACATCTTTGCGCTGAGCACTCTGCCAGTCGTAGAGACGATCGATCTTGTTCAAGGCCACTATGAACGGAGTTTTCTTCTGCTTCAGCATGTTGATCGACTCTATCGTCTGCGGCTCTAGACCGTGCATAATGTCTACCACCTGGGGAAAAGTATATTATATAATAATAAATGTTTAAAGGTTATTCTAGGAGTTTTGATACATTAATGGACTATGGAATGGCCCAGCCTATCTTTACTACCATAACTACTCTACCAGTAACCGAAAGTGCGAAACAATAAGTGAATAAACGAAAAATACGATCCGAGGAAGTAAAATAATGTAGGTAATTTTAACTGGTCTAAAAAAACAATATTATTCTCGATTTGTGCCAACCACCTTTTACCAATGGTCAAAATGTCATAAAAGAATAGATAAGAAAAAACAATACTTACAAGAATAGCAATATCGCAAAGGGAAGATCCTCTGTTCCGCAAATTGCTGAAGGACTCGTGACCAGGTGTGTCAATGATCAAAAGTCCGGGCAGTTTGAATGCTATTTCGTTAACCTGAAACAATAGAAAATGAATTTTAAAGGGACTGTTATTGCTAGGGTCCAGCTAAGTGTATACCATCTGCACTATCAGATTATCAGTAGCCTTAGCAAGAACAACTTTCGACTGCGTATTCATGTTGCGAATTCGTATTGCTGTCGACTAATGAACAATGAAAAGCGCGGCGCCAGCGAAAAGTCGAACTAAAAATTAGTATGAAATATTTGCCTTTTTCTTTGCTAAGGCTACAGTACTGTGTGCGATTAATTGGCGCAGCAGCAAAAAAAAATGCATTACCAAAACGTTTACGCAGTCGCGCTGTTCGCGGTCTTCGAGTACCGTGTTTTTGGGCCGCAAAGAAAATTGGTAACCACTATGAAATTCAACTAGAACAACTTATATACGTATAAATACAATAGGCGACGTACCCCCTTGACGTGTTTGGTCTGTTCTTTGATGTTGAGTATGGGCACGTTAGTGGCCCCTATTTGTTGCGTGATGCCGCCAGCCTCGCCGTCCTGAACATTGGTTCGTCGCAGTTTGTCCAGGATCTTCGTCTTGCCGGTGTCCACGTGTCCCAGGACACATACCACGGCCGCGCGGAGACCGTTCTCAACCTTCTGGGCTTCGTTGTCTTCACGACGTTTCTAGTCACATGAGATTTTCAACCTTATATAAGTCTTATGGGCGAATACTGAAACGCCAGTCATATCAGATGTCAAAAAAAAATTCTGTGGGCTCCTATTTAACAGACATGTAACAAAATCATGCCAAAACGGCTCAATGGGTTTTATTTAAGATAGGATTCCCCAATTGCCCCAATGTTATTGTACAATAGACTTAATTTTTTTTTAGTTTTTTCCTAGGTCGCAGACAAAAAAGAAAAAAAAGAAAAGATTCCGAACAACGGAAAAATCATGTCAGTGGCAATTGTTTAAATGCATGTCTATCTGTATGATTGTCGATAGATGATGATGTATGATGGTGTGTTAACACTCACCTCTAGTCTTTTGAGAACTAGTTCCCTCTTCTTCTGGGCATCAGTCATCTGATCATCGTCAGAGTCTTCCTCGGAACTGGAGTCATCATCGGAACTATCATCCTCCTCATCAGAACTGTCTTCGTCTTTTGCTCTCTAAAACAAAAAAGTCAACAACAATAAATCAAAACAATAGCATTCCCAAGGAGGGTTGATGTCAGGCAGAGAGGTAGGGCGAATTGGGATCTCCCGTGGATTTTCCCATTAATATTGGAGCCGCCCGACTGGAGACTGTACCTCCACTTTACAAAAGACCGCAGTGAAATAACATTACTCTGATTTAGTGTTGTGTTTCTGCGGTAAGGTTGACAGTGGTCCACGATGATCCGCTGGGCTAGTATTAATGCTGCTAGCATAGTGACTCCTCATCAACAACAGGGTTACAACTCGTTAGTGATATCCCTGGTACTGCTAGCGGCTATAAGCTACGGTGACTGATTACTATCAGGTAGGCCGTATGCTTGTGTGCCACCTTAGTGGTATAAGAAAAATTATAATAATAAAGCTACGGGTAAAAGCTAATATTAATACAAGGCAGACATATCTCTAGAGAATGCTGTGAAATTGCAATGTTTTCTTAGGGTCTAATAAAGTAGTGTT
This sequence comes from Falcaria lacertinaria, assembly GCA_951449985.1. NCBI lineage: Eukaryota > Metazoa > Arthropoda > Insecta > Lepidoptera > Drepanidae > Falcaria > Falcaria lacertinaria. The sequence goes on from OX602114.1 coordinate 3,646,768, forward strand.
GAGTATAATTTACTATAGAATAACAAAAAACCAAGGGGTAATCCTAGTGTTGGGACTTAATCATAAAAAAAAGGTTACCGGCTTAGTTTTATCTTGTGTGGGCACTGCTTTCTTCTCATCCTTTACAGGAGTGACTGGCTCAGGCTTCGGTGGTTCTTCCTCCTCCTCAGAAGACTCTGCATCCCACGAATCTTTCACTGAGTCTGCCACTAGTTCCTTCTTCTCTTCTACTTTCTGAGGCTCCTCCTACAGTTAGAGTTTGATAGAAAAAAATTAAGATTAGGTATTACCAGAAATGGTCTTTATGTCATTTATATTTGGGCAACACTTTGGCAGTTATGTTATGGCCCATATCACCAATATTGTGTTGATTATGGATAATAGTTTGCAAACAATTTCAATCGCTTGCAAGGTTATTATATTTAGATTTAAAATTATGCATGCTTATAAAAATACAATATTGGAATCTAAGCTAAATAAAATGATTGTTACCTTTTTGTCAACAATCTCTAGTTCTACCTTCTTTTCGGCAGAAGGTGTCGGTGGGGCTTCTTGCGAGAGCTGACTCTTCAACTTACTAGGCTTGATCCTAGTGCCTGGTCTCAATGGCTTCTTCTCAGCTGATCCAATCTCAATGCCCTGGGCTTTGAGAGAATCTAACAAAGCTTGGGCCCTCGCTTTCTCAGCTTTTTGTTTGGGTGTAAGCAATTTTCCCTCAGCTTTAAGTCTTTCTTTTCTCTCCTTTTCCTTTTGCTTCTTCCTGTCTTTTCTCTCTTGCTCGAGTCTTATTGCCTCTAACCTCTGTCGCTCTCGCTCCTCCTCTTGTTTGATCTTATCTTCTTCCTCTTTCTGAAGTCTTTCTTCTTCTTCTTTCACCTTCTTCAAGGCCTCTTGCATTGCAGCAATTGTCTTTTTTGTAGGACCTTTCTTACCTATAATATTTTTTTTAATTAATATGACATCGAATAAGTACACTAATAATAATCAAATCTAGGGTAACATAGAATTACTTGATATACACTACAACTATTACTTGATATTGATGTTTTGACTTCCGCAACCTTATCTTTCAAAACTGTAAATATAACTACAAATAAAATTTCAGCGCAATCATTTCAGTTTGAGATGTGTGTTGACATATCAGTCATTCAGTAATGGTTGCCATACTTATATATAAATATACAGGCCTATGTGACTGGTCACCAGATTTTATATGTGATAACATGTGAACTTGAAATCATATTTCATAAGGAAAACTTGGATGACATCCTGATTTCTGCAATAACTGTTATGTACAGTAAGTTATAAAATTCATATAATTACCTTTGTCATCCTTGTCACCCTTATCTCCCTTCTTTTTCTTCTTCCCTTCTATTGGAGCATCACCTTCTGCATCCTTCTCTTCAGAAGGTTCTTTAGCTTCGTCAGGAACAGGTGCTTTGTCTTCCACTTTACTTTCAATCTTCTCAGCCTTTGGCTTAGGTTCATCTTTCTTACCCTCCTGTTCCTTTTCTTTTTTCTTTGCTTCTAGCTTTTTTAACTTCTCCCTTTCTTTCTTTTCCTTTTTCTTTTGAGCAGCAGTCTTAACAGTTACATCATTCTCATTCTCATTTTCACTTGCATCATTGACTTCTTGTTCTGCATCTTCTTTTGCTTCTTCTTTTTTACCTTTCTTTTTTGTTTTAGGTTCCTCACTAACTTCAGGGGGTTTTTCTGCTTCTACTGCTGGTGTGGGCTCTTTTTTGACACCAGCATATTCCATTTCTAATTCAGCCAATACTCTTTCCAAATCATCATCACTGTCATCCTTCTTCCGTTTAGCTTTTTTGCCTTTCTTGCCAGCTGGTTCTTTCTTCTCCTGTGCAGGTTTTTTCTGTGGCTTCTGTTCAAGTTTTTCATCATCAGATGACGGTGGGGCTTCAGGGGGCGAATCTTCATTGTCTTCTATTTCTAGCAGTGCAAAAGCACTCTTTTTATCATCCTTCTTTTTATTTTTCTTCGGCTTCTGTGCTGGCTCATCATCAGACTCATCATCTGTTAACAATATTTCTAAGTGTAAATTAACGAAACAATTTAATGTCCTGCCAAGATCCAAAACACTGTCAAAGTTGGCATGATGATGAGACTTTGTGTTGTTTCACATACACACAGTTACACATCACAAGATTATACTGAGAAAGCTATTTATCAAGGTGCATTAAGCATACATACTTACATGTCATCAGGCCAAATCCCTCACAGGGTAGGCAAAGAGTATAAAGCTACAGTTATCAACACCTATTTTGTTTTTTTACAATCTTAATTAATACATGTCAGCTGGTTCCCAGTACACCGAATATGACTATGAGCATAAATCATGTATCATACTGCCTTAGGTAGCCTATTATACTAGCTTCTTTTATTGGTATCAGTCAGTGATCTTATATTGGTAGGTATTATAGTCAGGCAATGCTGTGCATGGCAGCAAGACCGGTCGAGTAAACGTAACAATATTTTTTAAACTGCCAATTCTGTTTGCTGTAGTATTCTTTGAGCGGCACACAGGACTACCGCTAACAGGCAGTCATACAATCTACTAACCATAAGCAAGTTGGCAAAATTTGTAGATTATTCACACAGTTTATAGATTCATCTAACTTGCCTACCAATTATTAATTGCTTCTAGTGTCACTAATGAGCATGCATGCACATATCCCCAGTCATGAGCACACAATATGCAAGACCAATTACATAAAATAATGAGTAGTTTATGTGTTACACACAGTAATTACTCTAGAAGACGATATACATACCTAAGCTGCTTATATCATTTATCTTTTGAGACTTATTTGTAATGGAAACATTTTTAATGTTTTTTGTGACTTCTTTGACACCATCATCAACTGATTTCTTGTGTTTAGATTTTGGTTTTGGTTTTTCATCTTCACTTTCATCGGAGTCTATGGCAATCCTGAAAATAACATATGTCATGTAAGGTGAGGTAATGATTTTAAAATGCAAATATTTCATAACAGACAATTTGTTGGAACATATGAGGAACTACATTTCTTACACTACACCGCTAAGAGTTTATCAAATTGGTGTTTTTAGAATTATTTTAAGTTAGCAAACGCATGCAACAACTAAAGTTTATTATTTGGAAAAGATTTTTATTGCACTTGCATAAAAAATTTATTTAACCTAAAACCTACTTACTTTTTCCCTTTCTGCGCCGGCTTAACGTTGTCAATATTAGTCGTTTCGGCATCACTGTCGCTGCAACGTAACAATACATTATAGAATCCAAACGGAAATTATGCGTTGTACTGAAACATATGCCCTAAAGCAAACCTACCCTTCCTCCACATTGGGGTTCTTCTTGCCCTTCTTAGCTTTTCCCATTTTGTTAGGAAGCTTTATTAAGTAACAATGCCTGTTATATAGTGTTCAGTTATCGTATATTTTGTAATTTCTATCATGTGAAACGTGAACAATGCACAATTTAACTTGTAGCCGAAAAATATACGATCAAGTCGTCGTGTCCGTCCTTCTTTACGTCAGTCAGTATATTTTAGTCAAAGATAAAATATTTATGTGATAGCTCCACAGACCTAGAATATTTTTCGCTGCGCTTATCTATGGCTAGTTTCCTCTGTGTGCTAGCATCAGAATAAGGACATCAGCTGGCGCTTACGCTATAGAAACCGTGCTAAAATGTGTGAGTCCAGTGGGTTCACGTAGGTTCGGCCGCGAAAGCTTTATGGCAATGAAACTCGAAGAAAATCAGTTATAATTAAGGCACAGAAAACACAGTATACACGGTAGCAAAAAGAGAATGAATCAAATATTAAATCGAGCCGGTCGTTTCACAATACGGCGCGCACACTCGCTAGTTGGCCACGTTACCACAGAGTCCACAGAGTCATACGAACTCTCTGCGACTGCGCGCTGCGCGGGAGCGGTGAGTGACGGTGCGTTCCGTTCTACCGATAATCGCCTTTCGGGCGGCATCGTTATAAAAGGTTTTTTTTTCTTTACCGCCTTTCTTGACCAAAACTTACAAAAAGATGTTATTATTACTTCTTGTCTTGGTAAATATATTGTAGATATAGCACTTATTTTTAGTCACCGTTTATTAATGTTATCATTAAACACAAAAGAAACCGCTGTAAAATGCTTGGGGCCTTGAAATACGTTGTGCCCATATTACTTGAGCTGCTTCATCTTTATGGAATCGAAAACAAGAAGTATGGGTAAATCAACTATACCGATATTTTTTTACCATCACTACTATAAAACTAGTAACATATCAATTTGTTTGGAATAAATGGGCAAAAGAGGACTAATCTCTCCAAAATATTGAAGAAAGTTTGATTAGATATAATTTACATCAAAATTCTGACTATGCACTTATTTTATAATCGCTAAAGATGCAAACGTTCCAACAAAACTTACTGATGAATAGTTACAAGTTTATTCGTATGTTCCGTTCTATTGTATGCGATTTACAGTCATTAAAGACACGCGCCATGACAAATATAGATTTCGAGAACACCTTACAGAGTCACTACATATATTTTCAGACTGATTTACGTTGTTTATTATTTAAAATAAACAACACACTCACCAAAACGTGTTAAATATTTGCGCCACTATAATGCGACTATGTTAAATTTACAAAATTTAACGACAAAATGTCAAGTTGTACGTAGAGCCGCAGAAAAATTTGATTGATGCTCAGTAAGTATTTTTTATTTAGTAGCATATAATTAAAACCTAATTTACAACCACCGATTCAAACATGCTTTGAACATGTGACTGCTTCAAACTTATTAGAAACAATGAGGAGTTTTTGTTTCACCTAAACTCGTGTACGTTGTATTACTAAAATGCGAATAAGAGAGCTGTTACACAGCTTTTTTAAGCTTATTAAAGCTTATTAATACGGTTTCTATAGCGTAGGCGAAGCGATGTCCTTATTCTAAGAGGTTATGTGCTTCCTACTCTGTGGTTAAAAATTTAATTGTCATTCAAACTTTCAAAGACTACAAAACGACTTATAGTCAATCTGTTTTCATTCCAAAATTTACGAATGTGACAGTGAACAAAATTTTAGTCAATTTATTTTTGTTCAAATTGTTCAATAGAAATATGTATAAAGGGTTTACACGAATATTTGCTTTAAGTTGTAAAGATAAATTACAGCCATGTGTGTCTCCATTCCTTAGAAGTAATGTTTTATGTACGCGCAAGGGTAAAGTGGGTATAGGTTATATTTTTGTGAGAACCAAGAAACATGACCGTGGTAATCCTTCTGCTCTATTCATACCTGTGCCCGTGAAGCCGAATCCCGATGACATAAACATTGGAGAAGAGTTTACAGGACGACTGAAGAAGCAGGATTTGTTAAGAATATTAAATAAATTCTATCAGAAACCAGAGGTTAGATTACTGGCTTCAGAGAATGGTTTAGATGACCAGTTATTACATCAGGCTTTTTTATCGTTTAGAAGACATTGTTTGGAACATGACTTACCACCGGACTTGCACATAATAATAAGTGATATATTACAAGGTACATTTTAATTTTTATTACACCTCTAAACCAAAATTTTAGTCATAACTTTGTCTATTATTCAATACTTTCTATCTATGTAGGTGCTGGGCATGTCGATGACCTGTTCCCATATTTCTTGCGACATGCGAGGCAGGCTTTTCCACATTTAGATTGCCTAGAAGACTTGAAAAAAATATCAGATCTGAGAACTCCGGCTAATTGGTAAGTAATATTTTAAGAAATAATTCACTGTACATGTACAATATCTACCAACAGTCAACACTTACTCTTTGTAGGTACCCAGAAGCAAGAAGTAAGAATAGGAAAATTATATTCCATGCTGGGCCCACAAATTCTGGTAAAACTTACCATGCAATGGAAAGGTTCCTACAAGCGAAATCTGGTGTCTACTGTGGGCCGCTCAAGCTGTTAGCCACTGAGATTTATCACAAATCAAACAAACTAGTATGTTTACACACTATATTATAGCTCCATTTGTTTATTAGATAGTATTTCCAATATCTTAAACCATATAACAATTTAAAATTGCATTCTTTAAACTTTTGCAACATTTAATAAGAAAATCCGACACTCTATGCCATGCTATAAACTGGTAAGAATTGCCACACAGGTGCACAAGATCACAGATTCTAAAAATATGTTGATATTACACTTTATTAGTATTATAGTGGTGTTGATTTTGTTGTACAAAATCACTAAACTAAGTTGAAAGTCGTGCTATACCTTTCTCATTCATGTGCAGGGTAAAATAAGGTTAAAAAATTCAAGAGAGGTAGGGCAATAAGTGATTTCCCATGGGTTTTTGGGATTTGGGACTTAACCTCCACCTTACAGAAGACCACAGTGAAATAACACTACTTGATGTAGTGTTGTGTTTCTACAGTAAGTAAGGTTGCCAGTGCTCCAAGAGGATATGCTGGGCTAGTAGTAATGCTGCTAGCACAGTGAGCCCTCATCATCAAACCATGTTGTGGCAACCCATTAGTGATACCCCCGGTATTGCTAGCATCTATAGGCAAATGGTAACTGCTTACCATCAGGTGGGCCATATGCTTGTATGCCACCTTAGTGGTATAAAAAAAAAGTTAAGTTTTATGATTTTGTACAACAGAACACTCCTTTTAATTATGCTCTATTTAAATAGAAATGAAAAAATAACTAGTTAGATCTAACATATATTTCATAAAAGCTTCTGAATTATGTCAGTTTACATTTGATTGTAGGGTACCCCATGTGATCTTATCACAGGGGAAGAGAGGAGGCATGCAACAACATACAATTCATTAACAAATGCTACAGAGGAGATCAACATACCTACTGAGATAGAACCTCTGTTACTCTCTGAAACAGAATTGACTCCCTCCGATCATGTTGCTTGCACTGTAGAGATGACATCACTGAATCATACTTGTGAGTGTTTTAAAAATGTATTTTCATTATAATTATAAGAACAATATGTCTCATAATTTTGATGCTTCACCAATAGATTTTACAATTAACTTTAGGATGTGTGTACCTATTACTTTGTTTGTGTTGTAGTGCATCTTAATAATCTATTGATAAGCAATTTTATTAATGGATTAATATGAATGTATTGCAGATGAGGTAGCTATTATAGATGAAATTCAAATGATCGGAGATAGAGGGAGGGGTTGGGCCTGGACAAGAGCTATCTTAGGTAAGAATATGTTAATATAAATAGTTTTATTTTCGCTTAATGTTAATCATGGTAAATGATGAACAGCTTGGAGACCCATGTACACATGCCTTGCCAATCTAATGTCCAGCGATATTGTTGTGGTAATAGCATAAAGGGGGAATGGATTTTCCCACGGCCAATACAGTGCAGAGGTACTCAATTCTTCACTTACATAGTACTAAACATAACTTGGTGCATTTTGATTTCAGGCTTACAAGCCGATGAAATACATCTGTGCGGTGAGGCTGGTGCCATAAATCTTATAGAGGAAATATGTAACACTACTGGTGAGGAAATGGAGGTAGGAATTACTTCTATAAATTACTTGCAGATAGCATCTAAAATATAATGTATGTCAATTTTTATTCATATATTTAACCCCCAACACAAAAAGAGGGATGTTATAAGTTTTAGGTGTGTATCTGTGTGTCTGTCTGTGATATTTTAGCTCCCCAATCGGATGAACTGATTTTTATTTAGTTCATTTTGTTTCTAAGGTGACTTAATGGAGAGTTGATGTTCTTAGCTATGATTTTTAGAAAATTTTGTGTAGGGGTTTTTAAATTTCGGTTTTATTGAAAGCCATAGATTTGATTTTTATTATATATGACAACCTGGGGTATTTTCTTGTTTCCATATTTCATCACATTAAAGCACTATAGCCATGTCTTGGTACATAGCCAAATATGTAAATATCTCGGTTTTACATTGCTTTGGCACTCTATCTATACATTCTGCCTACCCGGAAAGGGACTTGGCGTGATGATATGTTATGTATTTATATTGAATTTTATTAAAATAATGTTTGTTCCAGATACGGACATACAAAAGACTAACAGAACTGAAAGTGGAGGACTCTGCACTGGGATCGCTGGACAATGTACGGCCGGGTGACTGTATAGTGTGTTTCAATAAGAACGACATATACACTGTAAGTCGAGCCATAGAACAGAGGTCAGTCTTATGTCGAGGCAGGTATCCGATAACTTTATACTGACAAATTGGGTAGGTTTATAAATCAATATATGTATTAATAACGACCTGTCCCGGCTTCGCAAGGGTTACAAAAATTCTAAATGAATTATACGTAAACACCTTCCTCTTGAATCACTCTTTCTATTGCTGAAAACTGCATTTAATCTGTTGAGTAGTTTAAAAGATCTAAGTGAACAGACACCAGAAAACTTCATTTTATATTATACTAGCTGTCCCAACAGACGTTGTCCTGTTTTAGCTATGAATTCTTATGACAAATAAACCATAGAGATAGGAAAGTGTGAGTTTCTCCAACCTTTTCTCTACAATCTCAAACTGCCACCCACTCAGGGTTGTAGTGGTTGATAGCCTTTGGCATCCTTTGGTCTGTATTTGTGAGTAAGAGAGTTTCGTCTTGGCGGGTGCAAGTACGTGGGTGTGGGTGGCAAAGTGTATATTGCGGCCTGGACGCTGGCGGCTGGTGACGCGTTTGGAAGCTAGTGCATTATTAAAATCTCTTAATATAATTGATGTAAAACTTTGGATCAATGTTTGTTTATTAGTCAACGACGTTAAAATAAGTGAACGGGTATTAAACCACGATCCTGAGATAAGCATAGGGTACTTAAGCAAAAAAAAAAACATCCTAGATTTTTTTTAATTCGTAATTTCTCGCGTTTGGAGTAGCGTTCATAGCTAGTGAGTCCTTTAAAAAGTAAATTTGTTTTTTTGTGGATGTGATATGATCTCTTTACCGTGGCCTGGGTCAAAGCCCTACAAGCGGTGACATTAAAAACTAACAATATAGCATTCACAATAGCGACAATAACAATAACAAATAAAATTGGCATTGAAATTGCATTCAACTGCACATACTGCCAAAATCTCAAGGTGGGTCACCAAAAATAGATATTGTTTAGTTGAGTGTCACGAAATGACGAATTAAGTCCCATATCGCATTCAAATTACGTATGCATTTGGTAAATAGAGTTTTTATGGAGGTAAACAAACAAGATGTGAAGTTAATAACCTCGTGACATAAACAATGATAAATTAATCTCTATTATCTAATTGTTAAGAACTATTTTGCATTGCAAGCTTGTTCTTTACCTGCTCGAAACTATAAAATATTTATTATAATATGTACATTATTTTTTTTATTTTGACAAACTGCCAAAAAAGGTGTAAACAAACACTTTTGTGTAGTAAAAAAATCTTAATATTTTTTGATGAATAGTTTTAGTAATTGGTTCCATCTATTTGTTCCAGAGGTCATGAAGTAGCTGTGATATATGGAAGTCTACCGCCTGGCACTAAATTGGCACAGGCTAATAAGTTCAATGACCCCGAGAGTTCTTGTAAAGTGATGGTTGCTACAGACGCTATAGGTCTTGGTATTAATTTGTGAGTATATTTACAACCTTCATAGTGTATGTCTGTCGCCTTCACATATTATCAAGTAGAATGAGATAGCTATATAGTTATAACATATGCCATAAAAACTACAAGATTTTTCACATTATGTTATTTATTAGCAAGAAGTTCTTAGAAATTGTGACTTATAATTATATAGGTTAGATATACTCATAACATATGATAATATACTGCTTACTTGCATAGTTAGTTGTATGTAACGCGGTATGATCATGTCTAAAGATTTGATTGATAATTTCAGGAGTATCCGAAGAATAATATTCTACTCATTGATAAAACCAGTGGTGAATATAGATGGTGATAAGGAAATGGATGTTATTAGTATATCACAAGCGCTACAAATAGCAGGTGAGGGCTATTCTGCCAATGCTTATGGCACCATTAACTAATGTGAATATTGATCAAACTGCGATTTAAAGCGACGTTCCTCGTGATACATAAATTAATGGGGACTTATAGTAAGGCCAGTATACAGATGTGACTCTTGACAGCTCAAAAGTAACCTTATCCAACGGTGTTGCTGTCGATTAAAAATATAAATCCATAGATATACAGACTTGTCAAAAGTCACCTTTTAGTTTGGACCTATTATAGTATGTTGAACTGAACCATTGGCGGATTTTATGCCTAGAAAACTGTGGCTACTTCGACTGTTTCAAAGCTTGTATATATGCTAACTAGCGACCCGCCCCGGCTTCGCACGGCCAGCGTTAGCCATATAAGTTAAATACTTACAAAACACAAATGAATTATACATATAAACGATGCTCTTGAATCACTCTATCTATTAAAACAAACCGCATCCAAATCCGTTGCGTAGTTTTAAAGATCTAAGTATACATAGAGACAGGCAGTCAGCGGGAAGCGACTTTGTTTTATCCTAAGTAGTGACTGTGTACCATAGTACATTGTGTCTTGTATGTAAATTATACAGAGAGAAATCAAACATACGTTATGAAGTATGTTTGAGTAGTAGTGTCATACACCATGAAGTATATTGTATGTGAACGAGTGTAGGTCGCGCGGGTCGGTACGGAAGCGCTTGGGAGACGGGCTTCGTGAGTACATACCGGCCCGAGGACCTGGCCACCCTCAAGGGCCTGCTGGCGCAGCCTCCCGACCCCGTGACGCAGGCCGGCCTCCACCCCACCGCCGAGCAGATGGAGCTGTACGCCTACCACCTGCCGCACGCCAGCCTCAGCAGCCTCATGGTAACTACTAGCGGACCTCCCCCCACCGCCGAGCAGATGGAGCTGTACGCCTACCACCTGCCGCACGCCAGCCTCAGCAGCCTCATGGTAACTACTAGCGGACCTCCCCCCACCGCCGAGCAGATGGAGCTGTACGCCTACCACCTGCCGCACGCCAGCCTCAGCAGCCTCATGGTAACTACTAGCGGACCTCCCCCCACCGCCGAGCAGATGGAGCTGTACGCCTACCACCTGCCGCACGCCAGCCTCAGCAGCCTCATGGTAACTACTAGCGGACCTCCCCCCACCGCCGAGCAGATGGAGCTGTACGCCTACCACCTGCCGCACGCCAGCCTCAGCAGCCTCATGGTAACTACTAGCGGACCTCCCCCCACCGCCGAGCAGATGGAGCTGTACGCCTACCACCTGCCGCACGCCAGCCTCAGCAGCCTCATGGTAACTACTAGCGGACCTCCCCCCACCGCCGAGCAGATGGAGCTGTACGCCTACCACCTGCCGCACGCCAGCCTCAGCAGCCTCATGGTAACTACTAGCGGACCTCCCCCCACCGCCGAGCAGATGGAGCTGTACGCCTACCACCTGCCGCACGCCAGCCTCAGCAGCCTCATGGTAACTACTAGCGGACCTCCCCCCACCGCCGAGCAGATGGAGCTGTACGCCTACCACCTGCCGCACGCCAGCCTCAGCAGCCTCATGGTAACTACTAGCGGACCTCCCCCCACCGCCGAGCAGATGGAGCTGTACGCCTACCACCTGCCGCACGCCAGCCTCAGCAGCCTCATGGTAACTACTAGCGGACCTCCCCCCACCGCCGAGCAGATGGAGCTGTACGCCTACCACCTGCCGCACGCCAGCCTCAGCAGCCTCATGGTAACTACTAGCGGACCTCCCCCCACCGCCGAGCAGATGGAGCTGTACGCCTACCACCTGCCGCACGCCAGCCTCAGCAGCCTCATGGTAACTACTAGCGGACCTCCCCCCACCGCCGAGCAGATGGAGCTGTACGCCTACCACCTGCCGCACGCCAGTCTCAGCAGCCTCATGGTAACTACTAGCGGACCTCCCCCCACCGCCGAGCAGATGGAGCTGTACGCACGCGAGCCTCAGCAGCCTTTTGGCTCCGGAAGGCCGATATAGTGTGTGCGCTCATAAGCGCATTTTCTTCCTTGGGCATTCCGAATTGAAATATTATTAGGGTACTACATTAGCATGGCGACCGCGGGCGGACTCTCAAAGTAAACGCAAACGTAAACGTTTTCTACTTTCCAAACGGATTCCATTTCTTTTTATAACATACAACTAAGGTAACAAACGAGCATATGGCTCCCTTGATGGTAAGCCGTTAATAACACCGGGGATCACTCGCACGTCGTCGACCCAGCACAAACTCTTGCAGTGAATCATAAATCTGTAAGATTTAGAGATTACAGAAGACCGCAGTGAAATAACACTACTCGATGTAGTGTTGTGTTTCTGCGGTGAGTAAGGTTGCCAGTGCTCCACGAGGATTCGCTGTGCTAGTACTAATGCTGCTAGCACAGTGTGTCCTCATCAACAACATGGTTGGCAACCCTTTAGTGATACCCCTGGTATTGCTAGCGGCTATAGGCTGCGGTCACTGCTTACCATCAGGTGGGCGTATGCTTGTGTGCCACCACTAAAAAATATATCTGGGCCGTTGGCTTGTTCGCCACCTCCACCTCTGTATCGAGTATCGTTTGACACAGGATATATTCGTGCACCTGTGCACGGTGGACGACTCGCTGTACTTCATGTGCAACACGGAGGGGTTCAAGTTCCTGGCGGAGATGATCCAACACGTGCCTCTGCCGCTCCGAGCGCGGTACGTGTTCTGTTGCGCGCCCATCAACAATAAGCTGCCTTTTGTTTGTGCTACATTCCTTAAGGTAAGTCATTTCTGCTTGTGGTACATTGAAGGACTTCTTTTTTTTTCTAAATAACATGTAACTCACTGCTTCGCCCGCGTGGTACTAGAATTTTTCTGTTTGGAAGGCAACGTGTGTGAAAAATTTCAAGGTGATCTGTTGCGCAACATACTCGCATTCGCATTTATAATATTAGTTGGACTAATAATAGTTAGGATTATTGATGGCATATTTTACTATTTAGGCCATTTTTATTTTAAGATATGTCAATCCCATAGGTTGGTGTTTTTTTACCATTTTGATTAGTATACGAAATTTGATACTAATATAATCTTTGTATGGTACTTGTTGTTTTTTTTTTTATACCACTATGGTGGCACACACGACCCACCTGATGGTAAGCAGTCATCTTAGCTTATAGTCGCTGGCAATACAAGGATATCTATCACTAACGAGTTGCCAACTCTGCTGTTGATGAGGACTTACTGTGCTAGCAGCATTACTACTAGCACAGCAAATCCTCGAGGAGCACTTGCAACCTGACTTACCGCAGAAACACAACACTACATCAAAGTAGTGTTATTTGACTGTGGTCCTCTGTAAGGAGGAGAGTCGGGCGGCTCCATATTTAATTGAAAATCCAACGGGAGATCCCAATTCGCCCTACCTCTCTTTAAACGCTCCCTCTTCTCTTTGGTCCAGATGGTGAGGCAGTACAGCCGCAACGAGCCCATCACCAAGAGCTGGATGTGCAACCTGGTGGAGTGGCCGATGCCCTCGCCCAAGACGATCATGGACCTCGTGCACTTGGAGTCCGTGTTCGATGTACTGGAGCTCTACTTGTGGCTCAGGTACGCTCATTATCACTACTTTCCTTTTTTCATGTCACAATCATGATATAGCAATTTTTAATTTTGTTAAACATTGTTATATAGTGATTGTTACATGAAAAAAGACAGCACCGAGTTTCTTGCCGGCTCTTCTCAGGTGGTTTTTTTCCGAACCGGTGGTAATTTAGACCTTCGTAAGTGCCTTATTAGGGCCTAAACTGATTTTGATTTTGTCCGACCGAAAGTATATTTCTGGCTGAATCCGATTATTCGGCTATTGCCATTATCTTCGGCTCCAGCCGATTACAATCAAATTCATTGTAATTTAATTGTAATCGAAATTTGAGCGTGTCCTGACCAGTGCCGGTAGCAGGAACATTGTCGACAACGTATTCGAAAACGTAACTCGCGAAATGTCAAAATTGTCATACAAATTTTTTGTTCCAATTTTCACCGCCACAGCGCTGTTCATTTTCCAATACAAAAATAGTCGATGGCGATACGAAAACGTTGTCGACAATGTTCCTGCTATCGGCACAGACCTCTACTATATGACCGCCACCTGAATTGAAAGCTGGATTCGCTCTTGTCAGGCATACATAGTCTTTATTCATTTTTCATTCTATGAAGTAGGAAAAGTTTGAGAGCCATCAAAGAAACTGTTATTTCCGTATAAAGTTACGCATGAGCTTAGTAGGCGACTGTCAAGGTCTGAAACAAACATATACATAACTGATTTCCATTACAATCGTAAGTGTATGGAATTTTCGCCACGGCATACATTAATAGAATGGTACATATTGTGTGATGTTGAAAAGAAATACCAACCAACCAAATCCAAGGAAATAAAAAATATAAACATGATTGTTACAGCTATAGGTTTCCAGACATGTTTCCTGACGTCAAACTGGTGCGAGATATGGAGTCGGAACTGGATGCTATTATCCAACAAGGGATCTTTCAAATTACTAGGTAAATAATATAATCATACATTATATAATCTACCTCGGAATTCTGTATAAGCCGTGGGGCTTGTTGAAAAAACAAATTGATTCTCGTTTACTCTCATTACTAATGGAGTGCCGCCGGTTGATACCAATAATAAAACCATTATTTTAAATAAAATCATAACAATATAACAAAGCTGTCGATTCACTAATTAATTTAACAGGACTAAAAAGTCTTGCTATCCCTTTCTCATGTGCGGGGTTAAATAAGGATGGCAATACTTTTAGTCCTCTCAAATTAGTTTCGTTTAGCGGTACCAATATCTAGTTTAATAGATGCAATGGTGTGAATGAAGACAAAAGTTCGATGCATTCAAATAAATGTTTCTTTTCTTTTTGCAAGCGACCAGTTACTAATTTCAAATTGCCTTTTACCTATAAATGAAAACTTATAAATGTGCCTATCACTTCATAGTATCAAACAAAGCCGCTGCCGTCTGTCCCTATGTATGCTTAGATCTTTTAAACTACGCAACGGATTTTGATGCGGTTTTTTAAATAGATAGGAGTGATTCAAGACGGAGCTTTTTATGTATAATTCATTGTTTTGTAGATATTTATTTTTTATGGCTAACGCTGGCCGTGTGGAGCTACTTTCAAACTTGAAGATGGATGGACTGTGTGAAAGATGACATGGCCAGTAAGGAAGTGAATACAGAGATGACGGCTGATAGAGAAGTATGGAAGAGAAATACATATTGCGCCGACCCCAAATAATATGGGATAAGGGCAGGAGAATGATGCTGGCCGTGCGAAGCCGGGACGGGTCGCTAGTACCTACTATACTATTTATCTTTTTTTTACCTATTAAATTGTACAACATCGTAATTTTATATTTGGACGTCAACAATAACCCAACTGTCGCAGTGTTCAAAGTTACTGTGACAGATTAGGATACATGTATCCCTTTGTATATTAAGTTGAATTCGGCAGGTTACTAAGGAACTCGGAGCAGGTTCTTCGCGAAGAAAGCGTTGGGCGAGCGGGGGTGAGGAGTGTGGGGGGGACGCGGGGAGACGACTGCAAGGGAAAGCTCTCCGAAATGCTGGTGGCTAGGGTATGCTACTACGATTTCTTTTATTTTTAACAAAACCCTAAGCAAAAATTGGGTGTTATAAGTTTAACGTGTGTCGGTGTGGTCTGCAGCCCGTGTGCCGGATGTGCTCGTGCGCGCTCATTAGTGGCGTTTAATCTGTACATAATGGTACCAATTCTGTTGTACAAAATTACTAAACTAATTTGACAGTTCTTAAAGTCTTGCTATCCCTTTCTTATGTGCGGGTTTCAATAAGGATAGCAATACCTTTAGAATTGTCAAATTAGTTTAGTCTATATATTATACACTAGCTTTATCCCGCGTCTTCGCTCATGTAGCAATATAGCCTATGTCACGCAGTAGTAATGTAGCTTTCTACGGGTAAGAGAATTTTCAAATCGGTTTAGTTGTTCAAGAGATTTCTTCCTACCAACAAACTTGACTTCTTTAAGGATATAAGAAGACGATTTAATCATTTTAACTGATTTAAAAAATAAATAGGTTATGATTTTATCGTTTTGCAACGATTACTCTGACATTTCTGGACTGATGAACTTGATTTCACTCGAGCTACTCCATTGTAATTTTGTGATGAAGGTCTTATAGTCATATAGACAATGGAACACCTACACGAATAATAAAATAAGATAGATTGTACGAAACCATTCCATCTAGACATTGTACTTGAATTCTGATATTCATGAGAGTATATCACTTTTTTATACATAAATACATTAGATTTTATCTCAAGTCCATTGAAATGCAACTTTACGACAAATATCGATATTTATATAAAAAATTTGATAAGATAAATATCGATATAAAAAATCGCTATTAAAATTACTTGTTAGAAATCTGAGAAAATATAATATATTTAGTTTAATAGTATGTATTGTATAGAGTTAGTAAAGAATGGTAATAAAAATTGAAATCTTATTTTAAAAGTCATCAGGTTAAGAGTCGTAAAGTTTTACAATAGTAAATATGATTAGTGTCGTCATGTCACTTTGATACAGAAGTTTCTTTTTTAAAACTCGCCTTCTGCCCTAACTTTGTTTATAATCTACTATATAAAAATAAGTCGGGTTTCCTTCCTGACGCTATAACTCCAGAACGCACGAACCGATTTCCACGGTTTTGCATTCGTTGGAAAGGTCTCGGGCTCCGTGAGGTTTATAGCAAGAAAGAAAATTCAGGAAAAATTCAGGACAATAAATGTCTACCCGTGCGAAGCCGGGGCGGGCCGCTAGTTGTGTATAAAAATAATATTTGTATTTCGTTAGGTTCAAAGGTAGTAATAGTAGTAAGGTTAGTAAATTGTCTTGAAACTGTTTTTTTTTTATTTTATACGTACGTTTACGAGTATGACGCTTATAATATTGTTCCCTGCTCTACCCTCAGGGATTAAGGAGTGGCGATTCAGTAATACCAGTCAAGTCCAGTCAGTAACAGTCACTAATTTCCCATCAAAATCGGCTCAGCCGTTTAATCCTCGACAAACGAATAGACAGACAGACAGCATAAAAATATGAATACGGATATTTACGTTTTGATAACGTGAAAGTAATCATGCGTTGTAAAAGTTTTTTTTATTTCGAAATCATGGACAAACACAATTTTATTTATTTATATGGAATACGTTATACATAAATATATTGTTTAATTTCAGGGCCTGATAACCCCACAGATGTTGAAGAAGCTACAACAGGAATTGACGACAGACCAAAAGACGCCAGACAGAACGAGAAAGAACAGAAATAGAAGGAAATAATAAACCCTATAATTGTTATGTTAACGCCAAATTGTAAATAGCTAAGATCAAACTTCTGAATGAATGTGGAATAAAATGCGATAGTCTTTATATTTTATTGTTTTATTCTGTACCTCAGTACAGATCTTCCTGATCTCAATCAGGAATATTTTTCTACTTCTAGGTTTCGGACACGGTAACATTTAAAATATCTAATTTTTTAGTTCAAATTTTCGCCCCCGCGGCACTGTTAATTATCCCACACACACTACAAAAAAGTAATAAGCGATACGAATACGCTGTCGAAATCAATTTAATAATTGCTAATGCTGGAGTCTAAATAATAGAATTATACTCATTGAGGGTTATGGTTCAAAGAGCAATGTAAATAAAGAAAGTAACCTCTAGTGGCAGACTGTAGAATGGATCAATTGGTCAGAAGACAATGCCTTATGATGACAGATAAAAAAGCTGGAAAATAGGCTACATAAAAAAACTGTAACGATTCATTTTTCCTTTTAAGGTACGGAACCTTAAAACAATTGAATTTCAAATCATTAGTAAAGTACCATTAGTGCTATAAAAAAAAACAAGATCTAATAAAAAAATAATCGTCATGGACTACTTACATAATGTACCTAAATAGGTGTAGGTAATATTGATTAATAACGATGAAGGTAACAAATCAAACTTAAAACTTGAAAAGGCAATTATGAAAAATATCCGTCACGTGACGAATTTCATACGCTGATTTCATACATTCTTTTGTGGGGTATGTCCGAATGAATAGCGACATTAGCATGTCTATACGCTAACGGTCCGCACATCGGCCAATCGTTTTTCGAAAAGATATGTTTTGAAACTGCTTAGAAATATATCTTAGTTGCATCAACACTTGCCATGTAACCTTGTTTTCCCTGAGTTAACATTGTTATCGATAGTCGTAAAGTAATGACCTGTTGACATAATATTTATCACTAGAGGGTAGTTTACATTGGTGAGATGATATGTGAAGTCAGTCACTGTGCAACCGTCAGTTTATTGGTGATATTGAAAATGGAGTGGGTTTATTTGTTTCTATTAATTTTGATATCCAGTGAAAATACGTTGAAGACCAATGGTATGTGATTAAGTGGCTCGAAATTATTACATTCTATTGTGATCTCTCAGTGGTTATAAATTGTTTGAACAGCTTATCGAGTGTTTGATGGGGACGGCGATGAGACTATATTATTGGCGCTTCAAAATGAGAATATAAAGATTGAATGCAAGACAGACATGCCTATGACTTACTGTGGATTCATACACCCCAGTGGAAAGCGATTTTCGTGAGTTTTCATTATTACAAGTGAAGTTTAAACATTTAATATTTATTCTACAGTCAAAATAAAAATTAGTTTATTCAGTGCAGGCAAGGTATCAGGTTATTTATCAAACATGATATAATATGTGGGTACATATGATTGAGACATTATAAAGTAGGTACCTACCTACGTACTTATTTGCCGGGCTTGTTTACGATCTACGTCCATGCAACCCACACAGGTTAGTAGGTAGGTATTCCAAAATATAGGTAACAATAGGTATTATGTTCAGAGACCGTTATCTAATATAAAAAACTGTCTCAGCAGTAATGATCAAATTCTTGACTTTATGACTTAACCATACTACGACAAACGGATTATCTATATACATATATAGTTAGGTATCTAGCCATTAGTTGTTATTTATTAAAACTGCGCCCGTGACAACAGAATTGGGAATAATAAGCCTAAAGCCACATGAAATGTATAGTGTAGTTTAGTTCCGAAACCGATGTCCTCCAACAAAACGTCCGCACAATCAATTATGAACCTTATTGCCGTACGCACGGCGTTGAAAGCCTTAGATCACACAGGCGCGATAGATGATTCCATAGATTCTAAGGAATTCGTGGCGACAAGTTCACGGCACTACAACATTGCCAGCGTATTTTTATTCCGATTTCTGTGCCTGTGACCTGTAGAAACCAAACTAGCCTTAACAATATGGAAAAGGTTTTCAGGGCCCTCAATTAGCAACGGGCAATGCGCCGTTAAGATCAAAGCCACGGAGAAAGACGCTGGAACTTGGCGATGTCATATAGGGCGGCACGCGACTGGCGTCGAGGCGATGCAGACCATCCAGATTAGGGTGGTAGGCCAAGTGGCAGCCGTGCGACATAACGTCACAGCTTTGCATGGAAAACCACTCACCATCGCCTGCGCGACTACTAAAGGACTCATGCCTCTAAGCTACTGTAGGTTCGAGCCGCCAGTAGGCATGCCCTTCAGTATCGATTCCAAGATTAAGGAAACTAAGTAAGTATTTTTTTTGGCTTTTGCCGTCATTATTCTGTGCCGGGAGCAGGAACATTTTGCAACAACGTATTCGAAAACGTAACTCGCGAAATGTCAAAATTGTCATACTAATTTTTAGTTCCACTTTTCACCGCCGCAGCGCTGTTAATTTTTCAATACAATAATAGTCGAAGGCGATACGAAAACGTTGTCGCAAATTATTCATGCTCGCGCTACTGACAATTTCCTTTCATGGAATATATATTTTGAATAACGAAGCGGCAAGCAAGCTTACGACTAAATCTGCATCACTAGGGTATAGCTAGCGCGATACTTACCTAACTTTTGAGCCACTTAGGTGTTGGCAGCGTAGGTAGGACTCGGCACAGTGCACCCACGTGGAGCTCTGGAATATTTACTCATCGCAACACTAAACTACATCAGAGTACCTACCTACAGTTGTGTAACTACGAATATTCTATCACCAGGCTTCGCAGAACCTCTTAAAAAAATCGGGTCGTGATCGGTCAACCAACTGGCAGCACCCACTAGTGGGTGGACATCTATAATTGGTACCAAATTAACTATTTAAAAATTTCAGTGGATCAAACGAAGAAAGGAATACCTAATCCTACTGTGCTTTCACTGTGCTATGGCTCATATGGCACAACTAATATAACCTTAATTTTCCAGTCCAATACTGAACAGATACTATTTCCCGGACAACAAGAGTCTCGACCGAGGGGACTGCGCGGTGACCATACGCAAGGTGAAGTACGAAGACGTCGGCTCCTGGACTTGCGGCGCCGGACTCGACGACGGCAAGGAGCACATAGACATTATCAAGCTCGATGTTGAAGGTCAGTCATGGGTTATGTTTCGTTCATCACTAATGTTGCAACTTATACAATCATTACAGGAATATTGTGCTCCAAATGGTACCATTTATACCCGAAGTTAAGCGTATCGAATTAAATTTACTATCATGACGTAAAAATATTCAAGTGTAATACATATTTTACACCCTACACTATAATTCCACTGGTATCTACTTTATATCGTGTGTACGTACTCAAGTATTGGGCTGGGATACAAACACACGGCAGTGCGTAAATAAAAAAAAAATGGCTGTTGATCAAGAATTTGTATTGCACTTCATATCTTATTGATTGGCTAACAAAAGCGACATACAAAGTATTAAGGCCCGTGTAACTGTTTGAAACGGCGTCAAAATACAACTTTGCGTGGAAAATCGGAGGCCACTCGAAATCAATGTGGCATCTTTGACTGGAATTTCAGTATGCGTCATAAATATTCCAAATTGAAAATCAACTACCTAATTATTTTTTTCAGGACTGTATGCAATGTCGACAGCGTCAGCAACCGGTCTCTCATTCGGTATAATAGCCGCGGCGGCGCTGCTAGCGGTTTTAGGGTTCGTGGTTTGGAAAAATAGACGCTTTCTCGGCAGCGTGACGCCCGAGGATTCAGGTGAACAAGAGATGCAGGAGATGAGAGCACGGCCCAGCAGTAGACAGAGCACCCCTCAAAGGTCACCGCAAAGGTCGCCGCAGTCCGCCCGACATATCCCCAGAGTTACCATCGAGTCCCCTTCAGAACCTAGCGCTTCACCTTTAGTATCCAAACTCGCTTAAGACAATATAATTTAAATCGTGATTTAGGTCGAAAACAAAATAAATTAAGAATCTGGTCATGTTACGGAAACTTTCGAGCGTGGATCAATAATCGTCTAATTTTATAATATAATATAATACAGATAGATGCAATAATCGTTAATTATTGAACTAACTACTATCCGGATATGTGTGCATGTTGTGGATATCTACTATATAAAAATAAGTCGGGTTTTCCTTCCTGACGCTATAACTCCAGAACGCACGAACCGATTTCCACGGTTTTGCATTCGTTGGGAAGGTCTCGGGCTCCGTGAGGTTTATAGCAAAGAAAATTCAGGAAAAAAATCGCACGGGTAGACAAAATAAATGTCTACCCGTGCGAAGCCGGGGCGGGCCGCTAGTGTTTTTATAAAATGTTCAACAAATTATAGATGATAATATATTATAATTTAATTAATTCTTGTGAAACCCTGAATATGAACGCTATTGTTTTATCATGTAACTTTATGCTTTCTATTTGTAATAATAATGCTTTTAGCTTTGGTTAGAACTTTTATTTTATTTCGTCTACAGTAAATTATGAGTATAATAATTCCCACCCGTGTCCAGTATTTCATGTATTTCAATGTTGGTCTGTGCAACTGGGTACAATAAGTCCTGTTGCATTTTTGTGTTAAAAATGTCTGACATGAATACTTTAATATTTTTTAAGTAACGACAGATATTCATGAACACTATTAGAATTACGATATTGAATTTTATTTCTTTATCCTTAATTAACTATCAAACAATAACATACTCACATACATCACAAGCCAAGTCCTTCACAGTAAGCAGAGAGTATAAAGCATTTTCACTGTTGACTTGCACACCTCTTTCGCCCCTTTACAATTATAATAATATTACTATTTTGTTTATTTAATTTATTTCTAACAATAATATTTGGCCCACCATGTTGGCCAAACATCAATGTTTTGTGTTCAATAAATATTTGAACACTGATTTTATCAAATTCAAATAGTGACTCGGTACCTGACGACATAATATTTTTTGAGACTCGGGTACCAAAAGTCCACGAAGTATTGCATAGATAAATCTTCACGCCTTCCCACAAGGGTCCCCAAGAGGTGGATAGAGGTAGAAGGTAATTTGGTGCAAATGTAACAGACTGTTAGTCTGTCGTCATCTCTAACTACCTACATACATCCATAAATTTCTTCTCAGATGTATGGTTTCCTTATAATGTTTTCCCTCACTGTAAAGCTCGAAGTGTGACTAATCATGTATAGACCCGCAAGATTCCAACTGGCTTCACTAGAATAGCAGGCAGCACTACATACCACACACCACCACGGCTCTTGTACTTCACACATGTGGCTCAAATAATAATCTAATAGCTAGGATGATTCAGCATGACTGCCAGCCTCTCCATATTGACAGCATATACTGAATGACAAGCAATCACGTTTTTGTGTGTCAGCAGTGTGTTGTAGATCTCGTCTATTGTCAGTTTGTCATCATTTGGCTCTGGGTTGAATGTGCTGAAATAAGAGAATACATACATTAATTAATAAATACTCAAATATATTTATGTACAAATATAAAGTGTCCCACACGGGTAGGCAGCAGTGTAACTTTGGTATAGGACATCATCCATGTTTCATAGAGATTTGGTCCAAATCTGATTCTGTTAGAGCTTGTCTCTATCATCTGAGCATTTATTACTATGACACCAAAGATGGAAATTACAGGACATTTCATTTGTTTTTGTAATTTTGAATTCCTATTTACAACAAAAATGTACGAAAATTCACATTTTCGAACTCAAATAAAATCAACTACAATGGTCCTACAGGTTTGGTGTCATTGTAAAAAATGTTCAGATGGGCAAACTCTAACAGGATATTAAAAAAAATGTGTTGGCCGCCACATTTGGATTTGGACCAAAATGGATGATATCCTTTAAAGTTCAAATTATTTACTTTAATTAATACTTATAGAAGCAATCATCTGAACAATCACCATGAAGGTCTACAGAGAGGTAGCATTTTTTTTATTGGCTATTAACTAATATCAAGTACCAAACAAAGTGATATAAAAAAAGACTAAGCAACAATAACGCAATAAGTCTCACCTGCAAGCAATTTCATAAGCAGCAGACTGTTCCATCTCATCTATAGTAGGTGGGCACCTCGGTCCTAGGGCATCAACACTATCATCAACATTAACTCGTCCATCATTCTGAGGGTCGTACAACTTGCTAGTATTACGCAGCCACATATTTGGCATATCCCCGCCAACATCGTACATGAAGTGTTTATTCCGCATTTTATATCCTTTGCGTTGTGATAACACAGCGCTAATGACATTCTTTAGGAAGTTTTGCACTGCCACAACAATGATGTTCGCGGCATCATCATCAGCACCTTCAAGACCCAGCTCCCAGGCTGCTAGCATGAAGCGGCCCACAATCAAGGCATGGTCAGGGAGGAATATTTCCTGGAAAAAGTTAACATGTTTCCTTTATTTTATTATCATCATACCTATTTTACTTCAACTTCAACTTCTATATGAATGGCTTCTGCGGGGTTGCCACAATTTTGATAATGTCATGTTGGTGGACAAAGTACAAGATATTTTTAAGTATGGTATAAAAATAATTGACCAGTATCTACTGAAAATTAGTACCTTCTGAGTTGTATAAACAGAATAGCACAACAACACAATCACAGGCACACAATAGACAAATAAAAAGTAATAATATCTACTTAATTAAAAAGAGTACCTAGTAAGTAGTCAAATAAATAAATGCTATAATTTTATATTGTTAGTATGCAATAGAATATAACTTGTTTTACCTGAGTGGCATACTTTACTCCATCACTTCCCGCGCCTGGTGGAGAGTTAGGTGGTAAATACTCCAACAGATCAACCGGCTCGAAATTTGACTTTTCTGACGTACGGGTGCTCCTTTTATGCCTCCTACTGTTTCTGATTAGGGAACTCGCCTTCTCCTGCGCAATGCTGATTGATGTTTCTGCCAGACCTTCAACTTTGTTCAACAGAGCTAGAAGAAACTCATTGTGGTAATGCACTTGGTCAGGATTAAGTAGCTTGCGAGCTTCCGCGTCAAATTCCTCTTTAGTCAGTTTCATACGAAACCATTGTTTCATGTGGTTAAAATATTTTGTTGACTTTTCTCCCAGTGTCTCGTTCAGCTTTCTACGGGCTATATTTAATGTATCTGATGCCATTCTGTATAAGTGTAATAATTCTAGATTAATGTAATTTGGCCGGCTTGTAGTTTATTATTGAAATCGATACCTGTCTTATTTATTTTGTGATGATGTGAATGAAACCACAGATATCTACGAAAGTGTTGACTTGACAGCACAGCTGGTTGAGTGACATCTGTTCTTCTTGTTCTTAACTATGCCAATCAATCCTCTTAAAGGACTATTTTTGCCAGTGTCGTGTTAGAGAATTATCAAGATTCAAAATTTTGCGTTCATGCATTTAAATTTTTATTCGAGTTTCTGGGGCCAATCTAAGGCAGGTAGCAGATCATAACATGCTTTTAGGTCAGAGGTAATCTATTGACCGAAATGAGAAATCACTTCAACCAAAAGCTATATTACATTATTTCAAATGTTCCTATAAATCAGTCACTAAATAAAACCTTACTGCACATAATGACACCGAAAATACACTAAAGATCACTGTAAACATTCCACACAGTCTGTTACCTAGACTACGTTTCATAGTAACTACTACCCCTCCGTCATGAATCACTCCGTCTATTAGTGAAAACTACTGAAAACCGTATGGACATCATTCCGTTCGTAAATCGCTTACAGACGGACAGATAGACCCAGATATATATTTGTTTGGAATTTTAAAGTGGCGGACCCTGCACTTGAAATTAGGGTTACCTAACTATCGATAGTTCCGCTATCAATAGCTAATACTATTGGTTGGAAGCAATATTTTCATTTTCAATAGTATCGATAGGATCGATACTATTACATGTACTATCAGTAGTATCGATTTTTTTGAAATAACACAATCGAGACTAACGATATTATCGATAGTTTGTAATACTATCGATAGATTCATAACCGCCGATAGTATCGTATCCCAATTATAGCTTACGTAGCAAGTAGTGTAATAGTAAACCATTCTCACTCACTGTACATTACGTTGTGTCGCTGTTACTAGCAAGGCTGGCAGCTGATTGTAATAATAAATCGAATTATGGTAACTACGTGATCGATTTTCGGTAGGCACTACTATCGCAGTTTATTAAACTATCGATATTTAGCAATAGTCGCAAACCGCCAAATAACCATAGCAATACGAGACTTTGAAAATAATAGCTAAGCAAGTTATTAGTTAATTAGTTTAATTACTAACCAAAACCCTAACGGAAATATATTAATTTATGTAATTTCATAATAATAAATTGGCCGAAAGAGTTAGGTACTAACCGCCTTTTTTTTTGTTCTGTTGTCATATATCGACAATAGGAATTATTATTTCGTCTTTTCTATTCGAACAATTTTCTTCTCCATCAATCCGTCCGTCCGCAACCGTCTCACTGCTAAAGATATTTGGGAGTATTACCGCCATACAATACGGTGCAATGGTTTGATGGGATCCTTGAAGCCACCTGTTACTTTTCCTACATGAAGGAACACTACTCCCCATCCAGGGATGGTTCCTGATTTGGCCCCCGTTAAACTAAAGCTAGGTACATCCATGAAGGGCCAGAGCCGCTAGGGTCCCCCACTCCCAAGTTATTAAAAAGAAATGCGAAATGCAAAGCGACTTCCTAAGTCCATTCACTTGAAATGCTTGACCGATAATTCCGCACATCGAAACTCAAATGATTTTAATTAAATCACTAATTCCATTCAAGTATTTTCATCCGCAGTGCCTAGTGTGCTCTTGAATTTAGCGTGCGTGTACTGTGTACTTACAAATTATACTTTTCCCATCTATCTCTCTATCTATCTATTCGACCCCCCTGGACCATCAGCTGTCAACGCCCTTGGTCAGTGTTAGTATAGCATATCGTAAAACGTTAATGCCGATTACGGAATCCTTCGCTGTGTGCGGTCCCATACTAACTTGGCCGCTTTTGCATACCAGGAAAAATATTTGCCTACCAGTTCGAGGACCATTGCTTGATGTTTTTTTTGTTAAAAAGTTAAATTTTTGGCCTGATTGATGGCAGTTAGTGTGATCTATAGACGCTTGAAGACCATGAGTATCACTCGCACTTTGCCAACCCTAAGGGACTATAATGACATCATTGGAATACAATTTTAAATAGCAGACTCAGGGTGACATTTCGCTTACCATCCCCTCGACGTACAGCAACAGTATCACAGTGGATTAGATGTGTATTAATTTGTTTTCAGTTTAACAGTTTATTACCAATATAGATTATACTGACCTATAATTATTATGTATAATAGTTCTAACGGCCGAATACTGAAACGAAATTCAAAGTTAGAAGGCCCGTTTATCTGAGGTTTTGCGTTTTAGTATTCGGCTCTTAGGATAAGAACTTACGCTACCTGAAATATAGACCTAAGATTCAGCCATAAGAGATGCAACCAAGTGAAGATTTGTAAAATGTATTTTTTACCAAGTTCATCTTATTTACTTAGTACCAACATGAGTTATAATATAATACCACTCCATACGAGAGTATACCTTAGGAACCAAGTATGTCACGTAACTTGTGAAATAAATGTATATTTTGATTTAACTCCTAGTTTTAAACTGAACATTGACACCGTTTCCTGAGCGCAGTATGAGGTCTGCACACAATTCAGGTTCTATGTTCGACGGCAGCAACTGTAGCTTCCTCACTATTCCCGAAATTATTACTTTCATCTCCAACATAGCAAATTTTTGACCTGAAAGTTAATATTTATAACTTTTATTAAGCAGTAGTATTCATGCCTCCACAAGGATATTGAACTTCTATTATCAACAGACCTTGAGGGAGGGCCTACGCTTGAATTCCCTAGTGGATTATTTCTAATTAGGTACTAGACTCTCCAACTTACTAATCTTAAGGCACAGCTAACCAATATGCTAAGTATGAGACTGGTGAGTCATCAGACGTAGCAAGTATTAATATTTACGCCTTCCCACAAGGGTCTCCGAAAAAGTAGGCAGAGGTGTTACAACACCTATTAAGCGAAAATGATTTGGTGCGAACATGACAGATGTTGAGGTACATTAATTTAATATGTCTTTGAATTTCTTCTCAGACGTATGCTGGTTTCCTCACGATGTTTTCCTTCACACTTCTCTTAACTTGCGTACCACGAACTTTACAGATACTTATTTAGTTATATAAACTACCTACAAAGTTTTGCCACAACTAAACTAGGAAGATTATACTAATTTAACAAACCAATACAATTCCTTGGCCCAGCGCTGAATGACAGCCAGTTGAAAGGGCCTTTCACGTTAGTTGCTTCAAAACGTTCAGGGCAGAACTTCAATGGGTCTTCGTAGATATCTGGTCTTCTGTGCATGTGTATTATATTCACTATTATAGATGTACCTTTCAGTATTCGTAAGTCTTCTAGGTCTGAAAATTCATAAGCAGGAAAAAAGCGTTTTTTATGGATTTTATGGATTTAACTATTTTGTACGTATCAAAAAACACTGTCTATATATTCTATCCCTTTATAAAGCTTAATAATAGATCCAAGTCCAAAAACAAGACTGAAGACGTGTCTAATCTAGCCGCCGGTATTCCGAGGTAAGCAGGCATATTTACCGATGTTACCTTGCCACGTATTAACTTGGTACATGCATAGATTCAATTCAAGCTGAATTTATTATACTTTAGATTATTCGCATAGCTAGATTAATCAGGATGCAATTTTTATTACAAGTGATTGCGTTACGTACATTTATATGTGCAGTCACATTATATCACCTATCCTTTGTTACTCGAAGTCTTGAAGAATCTGAGGGCACCTTATTTGTTACTGGGTGGCATTGCAACTGTTATGGGCAAGTGAGGACAGTGCAGGTGTTCACCTACACTCTGGCGAACGGCTACTCGTCAAAGTACCTTCACATTCCTAATGAGCAATAGGTCTGCTAGGTAGGTACGAGATTCTAGCACTTACCGCAGTCACGTGTACATAGTCTAGAAATCAATGGAACTGGAGGGTAAAGCCGCATTGATTCCTTGATCACAAGCTCCAAGTATTTCATTTGAAATATTTCCCTGGAAAAAACAGAGGATGTATTGCATTTGCGTGCTTAAAAACTTGCTGATTATACGGTTGCTATTTAGCTTAATCATAGCAAATCGTACACACACAAGTAGATATTTAACACTATTTATTTTGGAATTGTTTGTGCTAAAAAGCATCTCACATTCCAACAGTAACGTATGACAACCATCTTAGGAACCGGCACCATTGTCTTTCATTAAAGTTTACTTGAACTATGTGAAATCCTTATGTACTTCCATAACTTCTGATATTATCAAGTTTATCTCATTGACGTATTTGTAATAATACTTAAATGGTTTATCTCTCTATCTGTTTGCTTATTTGTTCTCTCACGGCTAAGTTAGGTGTATTATGTACTTATAAATAAATTTTACGAAATTCTTCAAACAACGTACTGTAAAGGGAGAATTATGATTCTGTTTCAGACTCGAGAACTATAAATGTAAATGCAAGTGAAGTTGCGGTAGGATATTCAGTATTTTATAAAAGTGATTACTGGATTAGTGCGTATAATGATTAGGTTAGAAGAGTTGGTGGTACCTACTTGTATGTAGGATCTCGGTTCATATCGCCACTCAATACGCTTTGTTGTTCCTCAAACAGTTTATCTTGTACATCAGGATACTTCGAAATACAGTAAAGACAGAAGGCAAGGGCTGATGTTGTCGTGTCATGGCCCTGGAAATATTTAATTCGGTGGCAAAGTAAATCTCTAGAAGTGCCTAAATTGAATAAACGATTTGTGATTGGATTTTATTTCGTATCTTGGTTGACAATTAGCACAATGAAGAGAAACAATGAAAGCTGAAAAAATATGTTTGTATCTCGTCCAAACTCGACCCCATGAATCTGAGAAATCGTCAATTGCGATATAACCATTTGTTAAATCTACTATAAAGACGGTGGACTTGGTGGGTCTTACCTCAAACAAAAATGTGTCAACTTCTTCTTTTACGAATTCATCACTAATTTTCTTTCCATCAATTTCAGACAACAGCAGTAGATCCAGGAATGCATGTTTGTTTTTTATTCCTGTGAAAATATGTTATTTATTGTATTATTTGAATACTCATGAAGACTAAGACGTTTTCTAAGTGTTTTTAAATTATTAACAGTGTGCTTGTTACATTGAAGGGAAGACCAAATTGCTAATAAATTAATTTGTATTATTTGTTAGCTCGTAAAAATCCTAGTGAAAACCGATAGAGATTTATTATTTTAAAGGCTATACATAGCATTACAAATTGCTTTACCAATTTCAGACTCCTCTTGACGCTCACTAATGTTCAATTTCTTCAGCTCCTCTCGCCTTGCTTTGATGACGCTTTTAGTTTGAGCATTGAGAATGCTTAAAGCATCATCTTGTTTCTTTTTGTAAGGAGATTGACTAAATATTACTTCATTTCCGATGAAAGGATTTCTCATACGCATTGACATGATCTGCGTTAACCTATAAGTAGTAAATGTTTTAATGAAATAACTACACACATTTATAGTAATGGGCGAGTTAATGAAATTAATATTTACAGGAATGCAGCAACTCAATTTTAGGTGTATATGTAATGTAAGTACTTACTGCTCAATAGCCTTCACATATTTAGATTCGCTATCCTTCTGTGCATTTACTGATACAGCCATGACAGATTCTGCAAGCCATACAGTGTTATTTAAATGTTCCTGCGGTGATTTTTAGTTGATGTTAACCTAGAAACTAAATGTAAGCAAAAGGTAATGCTGTGTCTAATGATAGCTGTGTTTATATACCACAAAGTCATCAGCCGCTCTATTGGGAGGATGATCCTGAGACTGAACAAACCAGTATGCCGATTGATTATGGTAAAGTTTGTCCCCAGCCCTTGCTGGATTTTTTGCGAACCACAAACACCGTGCGATGAAAATTATAAACTTTGGAACCATGGTGATACCTACCTGCCATATTATCGAGTGCAGCTGCGGCCAGGAGTGCAAAAACGTTAACATTTCTGCCATCGCTGAGTTTTCGCAGTTTACTTATCAGTATCTCTTCGTTCTTACAAAAAATGGGCAAGTAATTTTGTAAGATATTAAAGTGGAAGGCTGGTGTCAGAAACTTACGATGAGACTTCCACCTCTGACCTGTGTGAAAAAAGACACGTTATCGTACGTAAATCATTAACTTTTAAATGGTAGTTTATTCCACATTTTAAAGGAATAAACTTTGAATATATTTAAGAGTAATAGATTGGTGTCGATTCTGTTGTACAAAATCACTAAACTAAACTAACTTGACAGATTTAAAAGTCTTGTTATCCTTTTCTCATGTGCGGGGTTAAAAAGGATAGCAATATTTATTGTTTAAAGTTTCTTAGTATTGTTGTTCAATGTTGATGGATAATGTCAGCTTCTTTTTTAAAAACAATAATTCTTGGATATTAACAATTAATAATGGCAAACAAATAACTATTTTACATGACATATGTAAATCAGTTATTGACACAATTACTAACAAATTATTATTATTGACAAATTATTAACACAATAAATTATAAAGTAAGAAAATTATTAGCATGCAATTGCAAATGTGTTTTTATTGCTGAACTGAACACTTTTTTCTGTTATTTGAGTTTAGTACTTTACGTGCACAAAGTTATTGTTCTCCCGGGATAATTATATGTTGACTCTAGGTCATGATTTAACTGTGACAACATTAATTAAAATTCGTTTAGCTGTTACCACTGATGAGTCAATCAGTGGCTATTATGGTTTGAATGCATAAGCATGCATCTGAAATTCGCATGAATAAAGTAGTAGGTATTGATAATTATGTCGCAGCTTTGTCGCCGAAAATGTAGTTGTATATTTTGCCTAGTGAGCCACGGCTTCTTACGGGTAGTTTTTTTATATCGTAGAAGTAGTGTCGTATCAGCCTGTTGCGTCGTAAAATTAAAACGTTCTAACAAATAACTAATGTTCATCCTACTTTGAGTATTTCAAATAATGTATTTTATTTTCAGTCGAAATGGTTAAAAGGTAATGAATGTAAATACATAGACAAAAAATCGGTCGCGGCACGCGTTTCGCGCAGGAGTGGGACCGCTTGCCCTCCGAGTTTTAACCGCGTGCGGGGTATGATATTTTCCGATATCTTCTAAAATCATCCTCATATATATATCAGCCAACTTAAACAACATCTTAATGAATTATACACTAAAACCTTCCCGAAGAATCACTGCGTTCACCAGTAAAACCGTGTGAAAATCCGCTCGGTAGTTTTTGAGTGTATCGCGTCAGATAGACAAGGCCAGGGACGTTTTTTTTATAATAATAATAAAAACAAGATAAGTAAAAAAGTGTAAATGCAAAAATATTATTCGGCGTAAATATTTTTTCTACCAATATAGTAAAAATTACGTTATCAGGTATTTTTTAATCCTTGACCCGTCGACCACAAGTTGTTGATGATACCTACCTATATACATAGACCTCGTGACTTGTATCCAATTATCCAATACAAGGTAGGCATGGTATATGTACCGTGCGTTTTTTACCAGTTTGTATTTATAAAAACCTAGCTAAATAACTACATAACCTTCCTCAGGAATCACTACGTCTATGTATAAGTGAAAACCGCATTAAAATCGGGTTGCGAAGTTTTATCTGCGCGTACAGACAGCGGCAGGAGGGAAGCGACTTAGTTTTATAAGGACAATGGTGTCTTCTTCTTCTTCTTCTTCCTAAGTATGGCAATCAATCCCTTCAGGGACTATTTTTGCCAGTGTCGAGTGTTAGAGAATTTTCATGTTGCAAAATTTCTCGTGTTTGCCGCATTAAAATGCCTAGTGTCATGCATTCTAACGCCCAATGGAGTTTCTGGAGACAACCCACGGCAGTAGCAGATCGTAACACGCCTTTAGATTAGAGGTAACCTATTGACCAAAATGATAAATCACTTAACCCAAAAGTCGTATTATGGCATTATTTCCAATGCTCCTATAAATCAGTCACTAAATGAAACTTTACTGCACATATCGACACCAAAAATACACATTAAAGATCACTATAACACAATTTACGACACACTGAAAAAAATCTCAACCGCTCCGCCTGATTCCCGCCAAAAACTCCGACAATGGTGTCGATTCTATCGTACAAAATCTTAAACTAAACTAATTTGACAGGTCCTAAATTAGTGCCATCCTTATTAAACCGCGCACACGAGAAAGGGACAGCAAAACTTCAATCCTGTCAAATTAGTCAGCTTAGTGATTAGTTACAACAGAATTGGCACCAATGCTAAGATATTTATAATAATAAAAAAATACACAGGTATCTTTTGTTATTGTTGTAATACAAATCGCTATGAAATTTATCTACAAATGTATGCAGTAGGTACTCAATAGGTCCGGGTTGTAGTATATTATCTACTCTGAGGTACGGGGTACCTATCATTATTTATCTGCAGTAATTGATATAGTAGGTCACTCACTGGTACTTGTGGGTACTTTAACTAAATGTCGAACACAAATAAATATGATTGTTTGAGATTATGCTTCGAGGAATAAGTTAAGTAAATTAATAATGTCTATAATAATCGATATAAATATTAATCCCTATTTCCCTTGGTCACGGCATCACACGTGAACGGCCGGACCGATTGAGCTAATTCTTTTTTTGTGTTTGTGTTTGTTATTGTCAGGAGAAGGTTCTTATGAAAGAGGTTCTTAGGGTTTCGTGCCAAAAAATCCCATAAAATTGTCATGTCAACCCATCAGATTTACTAGTACATATATGTGTATGAAAATGAGTACCTACCAATTTCCCTTGGTCACGCCATAACTTGAGCGCGATTGGAGCGACTTGGCCGTTCTTTATTTTAAAATGTTCGCCGTATCCCGGATTAGGTTTTCAATATTCAAGAATTATTAAAAAAATCCTGCTACCTTTTACATTTCAGAATAAACTGAAGGTCCCATTTTCTACGGTCTATTTGACATATATATGATATGACGTAGCGAACATATACTATTAATATTAAAAATAAAATATGTAGGTAGTTTAAAAGTCGTGAGAAAATAACATATTCGAATTGAATATTCATAGTTAAGACAGAACAATGTCAACAACTGTCGGGGTCAGAAGTTGAAGGCATTTCACGACGGCACGCCCCCTTTCTTTTCACGGGGGTATTTATTTAGTGTATTTAAGATACGGGTTAGTTAGGTAATTTAGTGTTAATGCGAAAGATAAAAGAACTAACACAGTTTTAGTTACTTTACATAATACTGACCGGAGTGTACTTATGCATTAATTTACCTGTAGCCGTTAGAAGACCTTGGCCCAACCAGGGTACTATGAAGTTGTATGAATCCCCCTTAGTAATTAATTCAGTGCTCTTTAATAGTGGCTGAAATAGAAATAGTTGCATTATTTAGTTAATTCTTGTATAAAAATATTTTACAACGATTGACAACTTTATTAGCGGTCCAAAAAGTCTAAAACACGCTGTCACACACTGCGAAAGCAACACTACGCGACGGCAATACGAGGTTGTGTTTGCTGCCCTTGCCAACGTCGTTGCTAATAATATTTGTAATCGCTGTAGTTTTATCTGAAGTAAACAATAGGTACCAACTGAACGAATGCATAATTATAAAAATATCGGGTTCATCCGGTTCATCCTAATTAAATCGACATTTTCATAGAAGCAATATAATTTTCTCGTAAAATTTTGATTTGTATTAATAGTTTTATGGGACATGGGTATCTCAGTCGCGCCCCTCGCAGTCTGCCATGCCCCCCTTGGCCCAAGGGTAAATATGCCGCTGGAAATAAAGAGGTCCGTATGCTGTCAGTACAGCGAGTCCTTACACCTATGACTTCCGCATGTTTGTTTTATAACTTTGGATACTGTTATGTCATATATCTTATGTTTTTTTTTTACTATAAGTTTCATCTCTCTTAGGGTCGGCAACGCGCGAGTGATACCCCTGGTGTTGCAAGCGTCTATAGGCTACGGTGACCGTTTACCATCAGGCGGGCCGTATGCTTGTTTGCCACTTTAGATACTTAACTCAGTGATTTATTTACCTCTATATATTTGGGGTCAGTGAAGCACATATATCTATCGGAAAACAGATATACTCGAAATATACCATCATATTTAGCACAGTACTCATCCAGCTTCTTTAGAAATTCTGAAAAAAAAACGATCTTAATTAACGAGATAGGTATGTGTAATTATTTGACCCCTTACAAAATATTATACACAATACATGTATATGTACCTAGGTTATATACCAGAAGTCGGATGGTGATCGGAATATTAGCTTTCTGCACTCCCTCTCCAAATAAACCTTTGCTATGCCAAATTTCATACTCCTCTGTCCGCGACGAAAGCCTCACGTATTTATATACTGACCCCGGTGACCCCTCCCTTGGATCCATCCTCATATCATCATCATATACCATATTGTGCATTTCGTGCGTAATTTCGTACAGGCAGTTCTTCGCGCTTTTGATACCGGGCTAAGCTTTTAAAATACAAAGTTGCAGGCAGTATTTTATCTAAATTTGCCTACGAGGCTTTACGATTTGGCCATCCGCGTACAGTTAAAATAAACAAAATGAAACTGTGTACGCACCCACCCATTATCTTGTTGAATTTACGTATCCTAGCCTTTTCTACTGCTGGGTGACAATGATTTTATTATCTTTTGCTATTAAGTACATACATTAATCTAATTTGACTAGTTTTATCAGCTGGTGGAGTGACCCGCGGTCATGGAACACCAACCTCTAACAATCACAGTATCGGGAAGGACTAGCGACGTAATAATTTATTTGTTCCTATTTTAACAGACCGTTACGAACAGTCCAGATATTTATGGTTGATATCTTAGTTGATTCGTAAAATAATACCATCTTCCATACTAAATCTTAGCTTTGCACCTATGACTTCCGCATGTTTGTTTTATAACTTTGGATACTGTTATGTCATATATCTTATGTTTTCTTTTACTATAAGTTTCATCTCTCTTAGGGTCGGCAACGCGCGAGTGATACCCCTGGTGTTGCAAGCGTCCATAGGCTGCGGTAACCGCTTACCATCAGGCGGGCCGTATGCTCGTTTGCCACCATAGTGGTATAAAAAAATCTCAATGACTGTTTGTATCCTGAATAAAATACAATAAAATAATAAAAAAAAACAGATTATATCAACCTTTTAGTCTAGAACAGTCAGGGCACAAGGCCAGATAAAGGCAGACTGGATCTCCCATTAAAAAAAATATTGAGCCGCTAGACTGGGAAGTAGGGACGGTAACTCCACATTACAGAAGATCATAGTCTTATAACACTCTGATGTAATGTTAGGGTAGCAATGCGCGAGTGCTATGTTGCAAGCGTCCATTGGCTACGGTAAAACCGCTTACCATCAGGCGGGCCGTATGCGTTTGTCACATAGTGGTAAAAAAAGTGTTGTGTTTCTGCAGGGAGTAAGGTTACCAGAACTCCTTGAGTACAGTCTCCATATCCTGTTAGCACGGTGAGTCGTCCACTCAACTAACAACAGAGTCAGCCACGCGCTAGTGATGTCCCTAGAATTTCAAGCGTCTATAGGATCGCCCTCGTGTCCTTCGTAGTCGTAGAAAGAAGCATTTTGGCACAAGACATGGCATATCTTAACGTTACAGTATTAATTGTACGCAGTATAATTACCTACTCTGAGGTATTGTTATCATTTATCTATCTATCTATACAATATACTATATTGTATTGTATACTGAATAACTGTTTTATGTCCCTAATAAAATAAATAAATAATAGTAGATTGTATAATATTTTTACGGCGAGGGCGCTTTTTTGAATCCAGAGCGAAGTGAGGGATTCTTTAGTAGAATCCTGAACGTAGCGTGGGATTAAAAGTAGGGACGTCGTCCGAGTGATACTCCACTTTTCACACCCAATAAAAGGCGCCTCATGTTTTATTGTAATATTATTATTTAATAAAACATAGAGTAACAACTAAAATGCATAGAGTTACAACTAAAAGCTTACCTACAAGTGTGTACGGAACCCTCAGTGCGTGAGTCTGACTCGCACTTGGCCGGTTATTTTTAAAATAAAATATATATGAAAGCTAATAAACTAAATACATAATGTAAAAAAATAATAATAATAACAATACCGCTGACAATAAAAAGGTATCCGCTGACTTAAAAACTGTCCGTCTGGATAGTTGTAAAATTAATGGCATAAAAAAACTTACTGGTTGCGCTCACGGCGAAAATATGGGCATTTCCAACCACAGGTAGCGGCAAGGGACCAGGCACTTTAAGCCTTATTGAATCCCTTATCAAACTATACCAAGAATACAAAACGATACCAGATAGTACACTCATCACTATAATTAAAATCATCATTAAAATCTGTACTCAAGTGTTAAGATTTTTTGAACTTTGGGATCCGACCTCTATCATTCGAAACTTAAACACAAATGAATCGACACACTAGTATAGTAGATATGTGTGATCGACACCCATGTCGCATATCTACATAAGGCTCAGAGTAGACAATATACTACGTGTAAAGGTAATATTTTAGCATCTATAACATAACTGGCACCACAGTTATTTTTTGTTCACCAGAGGGAGTTTTGGAGATAAAGAGCTTTTACTTGGGAGTTTTAGCGGGAATCAGGCGGAGCGTTTGAGATTTTTTCCAGTGTCTCGTAAATTGTGTTGTGATCTTTAATGTGTATTTTTGGTGTCGTTATGTGCAGTAAAGTTTCATTTAGTGACTGATTTATAGGAACATTGGAAATAATGCCATAATACGACTTTTGGGTTAAGTGGTTTATCATTTTGGTCAATAGGTTACCTGACTTAGGAAGAAGAAGAAAGCTTATGCTTAATACTTATGCACATTACACTTATACACTTAAAAATTATGGTAGGTAATAGGAATTATTTTAATACTAGCCAAGAGGCCTAGTAAGTTCTGTTTTCGTTGTGGAATGTCACCATAATCTCAATTTAGGATTAGAAGGCAGACCAATAGGTATACTATTGTTGAAAAACCTTGTATACAGGAACGTACATTTCTAGAATCCATAGATAATATTTTTTTCTGCGCCATTTCCTGATGACAGATGTCATAAGATGTCAAAAGTCACAATAATTCAATTTCATAAGATTTTTTTAAAATTTGAATTTGATTGATTTTGTCATTGGGTTTTTCGGAGTATAAATAATAAAATATTTTAATTCGTCGTCAAACACTGCAATAAAATGTCATTTAATTTCATAATAAATAAAGCGAAAGTTAATTCCGTGTGTAAAGGTAATACAATATTTACACAGAAGTTTGAGGTTAGAAATATATTTTGGCCAAAGCTTATTGCAAAAAATACTTGTTTTAGAATTTATTAGAAACGCTAGCAAGAAGACCGGAGGCAGTACACAAAACACCAACTGCAAAGTCAAACCAAAGCGGAGAGGTTGGAAGGTCCAAGACGGGCATTATGTTCAGGCTGGTCATATGCTGGCCACACAGAGAACAACTCGATTCCACCCAGGCTTAAACGTATGTATATCTTTAAAATATTATTTATTACCTAATAAGTGTCTATCATAGCAAGATAGTTGAACAGCCTTTAATGACATTTTGGCAAACCTTAACTGGTGCAGCGTTTGCTCGTGGTTTAAGCTGATGGATTTAAGCTTATTAAATTCGTACCTGACTCGTAAAATACTGTATGAATGTTCTTGATGTTACATTACAAGGTTATGACTTGGAATATTCTAAAACAACATGCTGACACAATTTTCCTCTAAACCGTCTATTTGAGTGGAGATTCTTTCTAGCACTAAACTTGGGTCAAGATTACTTGTATGCTGGAAACATAGTTTCTTCCCTCAAGTAATGATCAGGTGAACTAAAAACGCACCACTTGACTATATATTATAGAATACTGACCAATCTTAAAGAGTTATGATTTACTTACTATTTAGCACTATTCAAAATTCAGTTTGATATTTTGGTTCTATAT
Source organism: Falcaria lacertinaria (assembly GCA_951449985.1). Classification (NCBI taxonomy): domain Eukaryota; kingdom Metazoa; phylum Arthropoda; class Insecta; order Lepidoptera; family Drepanidae; genus Falcaria; species Falcaria lacertinaria. The sequence continues at coordinate 3,685,409 of OX602114.1, forward strand.
CAGTTTACTACATACCTTATATATACCATGTAGTAATAAATACAGTATTATATCTATTGGAATAATGAATGTTTAAACTGCACCACTGAAATACTGCCACACTACACATTTTTTTTGAATACCACTAAGAACCTCAATTAAATTAATTATTTTCATTTTCAGGTTGGCTTTGGTAAAAATGCAACCCTCTTCGCTATGGAGGCTGGTAAAGTAGTTGTGACTTGTGAGAAGTTTGATCCCAATTGGGATCACAATTGGGTAAAAATGATGTATGGAGGACGGGAGCAACAAACCATCATGAAGAAGTATTTCAATGTCATACCGGAGCCTCAGCATCAGCGGTTCAAATTGATTGATGAAGTGTAAATGTTAAGTTATTGATTGTACTGATTTAAATATAGTTCCAAATAGTCAGCTGGTGTTTAAATATGCCTTTCTAATAGTTTTTGAAAGTTCATTTGTAATCTGATTTATAAAATCGTTAGTTGTGTGCCCTTGCACTACTTGCAGTATGAACACAATCTATAAAATGCTCATGGAACTAGTTCCATTTTTAAAATTATCACTAGCATGTTAGGTTCAAGTGATAAAAATTCCAGATGGTTCTCATAGATGGCGCTATAAAAATGCCAGAATTAACATTGCTGTAAAAAAACCTTATCTACTCTGAGTACAACCTCAGAGTAGATAATATACTATGTGTACAACCATGAGCTACACAAGCTATGAGCCGCGAAGTACACTATGCATGTACCTATGTTAGGTCTTGATTTGATTATCCTTGTTTGTAGGTACCGATATAAAGTTCCGGCATCCTTACGATTCTCCTAAACGGTTTGACAAATCATAATGTCTTTTTTATTGCATTTAGGGTTCTCCTGGAAGGTTTCAAGCTATAGTTAAACCCATTAGATGGCGGTAAAGATCTCTACGCTGGCAATGTCTCTTGCCCATGCTATTATCTCAGCTCTCAGCTATTATTAATTCATTGCGAATTGCGGATGTAACCAGAAAAGTTAATTGCGAAAAATATTGATAACATTTCATTTTAATCGGAAATGAAATAAATTTTATTATTGAGGTAAAAATAATAATTTACAGGAATTCAGAAATTTCGGCAAAGCTAGTATAATTGTAAAATTCATAGGTGCTCCAACGCCAGGTGAACGTGCTCTCATGAAATATGAAGAAAGTGGGAACCAGCTAAGGACAAATTTTATTGGCCTAATAAATATCATCCGACGATAAATCACAGAATATTGCCAACTCGAACCTTGTACGGGATTTAAAGAAAAAAAACATTTGGCTTGAGTTACGGTTATGGATGAATTAATCTGTTTTCTTGTTTCCATTGGGATAATATATAGGTACCCATAGAAATGTCATACCAACTAACAATGCGCTTTTTTTATTAGATACTTAGATAATAATATATAAAGTGAAGGAAAGTAAAGGTATATTAAAAAAAAATAAGCTGTCCCGTTTATGAATATTAAATTACGTACTAAAATAAAATTAATTATAAACGACATTAAAAAGTTTAGTAAAAATTCAAACTAAGTTTCAGTTTAACATAAAGAAGAAAAATCAACTGATCTTATGTAACGTGTAAGTTTAAGTAAACTGCCAGCAGTGCCGACCAACTAGAGACCTCACATTTATAGACGTAGACCCTACATTTGGCGCCATATGCGAGTAAAACGGGCGTTAAATAAAAAAGTCCCTAGTGAGAGGAGATTGCCGATTTTCCGGCACAGAAATTACGTCCGGCCGCTCCGGCCCGGATGTTGTCCGTCCAGGTAGCGCCGGACTCTGCTGGACTTTATCAATGGTAACTACTCTAATTTCACTGAATGTCTAAATTGTACCTTTGAAATTAGGTTACGAATGTGACTGATTGTGAATGTGGAAGAGTTGGTGTTCCCGTTTCAACCGGTGAACCACACCGATTGAAACGGGAACACCAACTCTTACGGAAGAAGGTCTTAGGCATTGTTTTGAATATCGCCATGAAATAAAAATTACTGTTTCTTTTTTCGTTAGTTTATACCAGCGACCCGCCCCGGTTTCACATGTGTGCATATAACTAATGAAAATTCTGTCATTTCTGGTGGATTTCAGAAGAAATCTTTCATACAAACTGACTATATTTGCGATAAAATCAAACAATAATGAAAAGCAGGTGAGGTAACTGATTGTGTTCAAAGAATATAGCATTTTCATCCCGTTAAGTCACCGCTCGTCACTTCCGAGCCGAGTCCCCCTCAGTGCAGTTCGGAGGGTGCTTGAGATTTCCCACTTGTAATTTTTCTCGGCAGCCATATTGCAGTGTTGCCAGTGTTCGCCCAATAACACCCAACACCCGCCGTCGGGTATAACTCAAGGGCTAAATTAAACTTTTTGCTCCAAAGCGAAAGTTGTCATGTGCGAATGGCTTTTATGGATTGGTTTGTTTCGACTGAGTTATTATTTTGTTCTCATGGGTCAGTAGGCGAAATGATTTCGGGTGGTTCGGATATTTTGTGATCAGCAAGTTAATCGTTGTATCCGGGGAAGCAGGATTGTGAAGTATGGGCCGTAGATTATGTTTTGTTGACTTATTTGTTTGATTATAAAACCAGCTGTGCTCACGTCTTTTTTCACGAAACCGGATTTTGTTCACAATTTTATGGGTTCCATTTTTTTGCCCGTAAATTTGCGACAGACAAATAATATTTATTTGTAAAGAAGATGTATATATTTTATTTACTAAAGTAATCCCATCAAAAAGATTATATGTACAAAACTCCAAGTTATGTTCTACCGTAATAAGTTGTGAGATCTAATGTAACACTAAGTTGGTTCATTTATTCTGTATAATCTATGTCTTTCATGAATCTTTGTCATAAATTGTAACTTAATTTGTTAACAAACAACATTTTCTAGTGACCGTATAAGTATAAGACATCTTTATATCTCTAATAAATAGGGTTACTTGGCAATTGCACAAGTCAACATAATCGCAACAATACTCAACTTTTTTAAACAGCCCCAATTACCTAATCATAGCGCGAACGGGCCAAACTTTACATTACACAAACAAAAATAAGCGCGCTAATGCATGGTGATGGAAACGCGATTGAAATTTTCATATACAATACGGGCCCTGGTATGAATTTTGAGTACAAGTATGTTCTTCCGTTTTGCACCCATTCAGATTCAAACATCGAGCCTCAACGTTGGCAAGGTTTTTAAAAGCTATTGCTGTAAAACTAACACGCGAATAAAAACTTTATTCTGAGACATTTAGAGTTGTAATTTACTTCAAGTTCATAATGAGTTGTAGACAGACGGTATACTTCAAATTTTAGTATCTGACTACATTTATAGTGTTACAGGATTGAGAGAAATCCCTTAGTTATAAACGTATTGCTCGTGCCGAATTGTGTACTTGAATAACAAACAGCTGCTGTCTCTTTCATTTGCTTTACAGTACATGAGAAAGATGACTGAATATGGTAATTAATGTTAGAATGACATAGTCTTAGTAAAGTGCTAATTAAAAAATGTTTTAGATTCATTAATAAATAACGAAAAAATATTTTAAAAACGCAATAACCCTTTGATTTCTGACCTGATTGAGTTTTTCACATCAGTACCTTATGCAATTCAAATCACTAACATTTCAGTGAAAGACAGCATAGTGAAGAAACTTAATACATATTAAACTAATGCAACGCTTAAAAGATCGCCCATACCTGTTCCCTAGATGGAAATGGGATGATCTACCTACAATCCTACAATCATCCTATAAATAGAAAGCATGATAATTACTAAGTACCATTTAAAGTAACAAAAACAATTGAAAAGAGCCAACGCTTCAATTAGTTTCACCATTCCACATGTTGAGTTATCATGAACAAAGCGTCATCCATCATACTTTAAATTACAGGTCCATACTTCAGCGTAACAAAAAACAGGGCACCTAAAACTCGTTTACGTAAAACATAGACGTAGGGAGCCCCTAAAACATCCCCAACTTCGCCGCCCTTTTTAATCCACCTGAACGTGTTTTACGATCGTCAACTTTTCCGTATAACAAAAAAGTTTTAACACTCAACCTGCTGTTGCAATAAACATCAAGCCAGTAATGAGGGCGGTGACTTCCCTGTGCTTTCATCGTGTTACTTATTGTTTTAATCTTTTAAGCACTCGTTGCCCTCATCTTAGTCTGTTAACAGTACTTTATACTTTATTAAATGTTAATTAACCTCGGAAAAAAGTTACTACGTACCTTCGTAAAGAGTTTCTGAATGTTTCAGAAGTGAGGCGTCAAAGTTCGATATCACTTTTTAACCCCTTCCACAGTTTAGAAATGTTATGGTCTTAAGAATACGTGTATACGATACCCGAGCGATCGGGTCAGTCTTACGTTTGTCCGTATGATGTACTGTGGAGGTCGCGCTGAAGATTGACGCATAAATTTACATGTCACCATTTTTTTAACAACTGTAAACGAAAACCAATATATAATAGTATTTTAACTACTCTCCAACAAAATATGCCCTGCTTATTGATTGGTTTCAGTCTCCTGAAACTAATAGAACCTCTATAAGTCATCCGGTATCCAGCTATCGATTCGCCTCCTACGGCAGGTGATTTACATGGTAGCGTTAGTAATTCGTTGGGCTGACTGACGTGCAGGATAAATCAGCGTGGGACCCCTGCTAACCGGACATTTATCTCGGCTCACGATAAAAAACTACGTCGGAGGCTGCAACCGTTGTATGCATGAGTGGAAACCTTACTTAGATTATTTGGTTTCACCCGTGATGGATATCGCAATGATGTAGCTACGTGACTGTTTGTTATGTCGCTGGTTCCGAGATCGATACCGACATGGTAAGATTATTGTGGTATGTAACAGCGTGGCAATGCTGCCAGCATTCTTGGCACGTTCGCGCATGATTCCGTTTTGGGTCAGATCTTTTATCTATAAGTAGGTAGGTTAAAATATGTTTTTGTAAAATAGTTTAATCGGTTTTGAGTCAATAAATTGTCTATGTATGTAACATCTTCGAAATAATAGAGTTCACTCCTTTATAAATAATCGTTTTTCAAGTATAGGGCACCGCACCCAAATGAAAGTTTTAGGAGTGTAATTAATACGTGAGTTATCTCAGAAGAATTATGTTTTCTGCGCAACGTACCGTGCGCAAGAAAGTAAACTCCTGTCGTGTGTCGGATCTGACACACACACACACTTTTTACAGTCATCTAGAGAAGTGGTCTGAATGGGAACAGGACCACATGGGCATAAAGGAATTGGTAATGATCGAGAGTTTAAAAAAGCTCAGGTAAGTACTTCTTTCTATGGCCTTCGATCTAGAAACTTGGATCTTTATTGAATACTAGCTGTTTCTCCGCGATTCGCCCGCGTATCAATATGTTACTCAGTGATAATGTAGCTTTCTAACGTTGAAAGAATTTTTGAAATCGGTACCGCAGTTTCAGAGCCTATTCAATACAAACATACATACACACAAAAATACAAATCTTTCCTCTTTATAATATTAGTATAGATATAGATATATATATTGCAAAGAGGGTGTCACTCGATATTTCTTGTTATAAAAGAGAGGCCAGTAGGTACAAGTACCGACCAATTTCAGTAACATGTTTTTGTTCTTTTCTAATATAATGACACCAAATTAAACGTTTAAACATAATACGTCACAATTAAAAACGATCTCGTATTACACGATGTAGTGTATTATAATCTATGATCCCGGGCAACTTAATATGAAGGTATTCTTACATTATGATTCATCGAGATTTTTCACAGAAGAGGCTCGGTTAAATAACGTAAAAAGATAGCGACATCGAGTCTAATATTCATGGAAAATCATAATTTAATTCCCCGAGACAGTCTGCGCGGCCTCGAACTCGCTTCAGATTATACTCTTGTCTCGAAAAAACGTGTAATGAAGGAAAACGTTCCCAAAATATGAAATTATGGACTTGCGGGAGATATTTCCTCATTTATTACACGCTGTGTTTACTTTAAACTGGAATTTTGTATTAAGGGTCTTTATTCGGATGTACATCGTATCATCGTAGTACCTACCTGTTTTGCGACTCATTTTCTCATATCGACACTAACTTTGTAATCGTAAATTTGGTCTTTTTTTTAAAGAAAATATACCAATACACACTCTATGAGCATTTCAAGCGTCTACTCGTGGCCATTATTAAGATGGAGCAAATAATAACACGTTTCTAGTAGGGTCAGTGTCACTTTAATTATTAATTTATTTTAATTTTTTATTACTTGTTATAGCGGCAAGCGAAATACACCTGTGAAAATTTCAACTGTCTACTTATTACGTATCATGAGATGCAACCCGCTGACAGACATACGGTCGGACAGCGAAGTCTTGGATTACCAAGGGTTCCGTTGGTTACCCTAAAGGTACGGAACCCTGTGAAGATAGCATTTAGAAAATATAACGTAAGCAATCGCCCTAAGCAGACAAAGTACCTTGCAGTTCTGTTATCCTCGCCCCAGGCGCGTAAACAATCGCTTTGTCTCAAAAGAGTTGACTCTGACATGACATTTACAGGTGAACTCAATTAACTGTTGGTTGAAGTCGGTTAATTTCTTTATCGCCGCCTTGTTGACGGCCAAACTGCTTTGCAATGACAGGTTTAAAATATTGCGACTTGTGATTATTTAAGCTTATTGTATAATAACGCTGTTTTGTTTGAAATTGCGTAGACAAACAGTTACGTCGTAGCTAAGCAGCTACGCCATCACTACGTGCAACGGAATTTTGTAGCATTTATTTATTTTATTACAATAGATCGTATCCTGCATCACACAATTCCGTAAAGGGAGAGTGGATAATATTTCTCACGCTTACGGAATTATTAGGGGGTATTTGAGTAAATTTTTACATACATAATATTTGAATGCGGAGTTCCTTTCGGGGTAGGCAAAGAGAATTGAGCCTTATAATAATGGCAATTTTTTTTTGATCCGCGCCTTTTTTTGCTAATTCTACATTCATCAATTTTATTAAATATACCCATGTATCTTATAAAGAACGACACCAAAGGCCTGCACCAGTAAATCTACCTTGGAAACAGGTTCATGAGATTATTCATCTTAATGTGCATATTATGCAAAGCATGAAGAACTGCAGTATAATGTCTTTATTTAAGTTAAACTACTACGTATAGCTACAAACTATAGACCAGACTTAGTGTTGGAGGAAGACAAAATTCATAGGTACACACTTATTTTTTGTTATTTGTGAAATAGTGTTGCTATATAATAAAATTGAGTGTAGAGTAATCATCTAATTCTGATGGATAGACGGTTAGAAAATTTTATAGCATATTTAGTTTAAGTATTTAATATTAATTTAAATTTGTCACTACGCATAGCTAATATCTTTGAGTAAATATTTGTGTATAATGTAATTTTATTATATTGCATTCCAGTATCTTACCCTCTTGTTTGTGGAATGTTCCAGATAAATTATCTGGGTATCATAATAAACATTAGTATATTACTACGATGTAAGTATTCGTAATAAGTTGTTTTTCGTTACGTTACGTATTTTTTGGTATATAAGACACCAGGAAAAAAATACTGTGGAAAAGCCGCGGTGGCCATTGGTATAAAGGGTTGCCTGCTATGTTAGCGACGCAAGTTTCAATCCCAACTGTCTGAACCAAGGAGTTTTTCTACCTGAAGTTCAGTGATTAGTGACACCACGAGCTATAAATATTAGGTCCTTACATATGAAATTGGCGTTTTGTATGGGAGGAACAAAAAGTCGAATATTTTTTAATATAATATATTTAATTAATCAAAGTATGAACCATTATTTTCTATGCACTTTTGCCATCTCATAGGTAGTTCATTGATCCCTTTACTAAAAAAACCAGTCGGACGGGAATCAATAAAATCTTTGAAGGCGATTTGGACTGCCCCATCGGAGTTGAATTTTTTCCCTTGCAAGAAGTTATCCAAATTTCGAAAAAAATGGTAATCTGTTGGAGCAAGGTCCGGGGAGTACGGAGGATGTCTTAGACTTTCCAATTGAAGCTCTTCTAATTTAGTAGCCGTCTGTAGCGCAGTGTGTGGTCTAGCGTTGTCGTGAAGCAGCAGTGGCGTGGAGCGATTGACCAGCCTAGGTTGTTTAGCCGCTAGCTTTTCCATCATGGTTTGCAATTCCTGACAATAGACATCAGCCGTAATAGTCTGGCCAGATTTGAAAAAACTGTAATGAACAATACCGGCACTAGTCCACCAAACGCTTACAAGTAACTTTTTTGGGGTTAATTTTCGCTTGGGGCAGGATTTGGCTGGCTGGCCAGGATCTAACCATTGCGCTGAGCGCTTCCGATTATCGTAAAGAACCCATTTTTCATCACAGGTAATGATTCGGTTTAAAATACCTTCATTATTGTGCCGGTTTAGTAATGTAACGCAGCAGTCGACGCGCGTTTGCCGGTTTGTTTCAGTCAATTCGTGAGGTACCCACCTTTCAAGCTTTTTAATCTTCCCAATTTGCTTCAAGTGAATTAAAACAGTTTTATCACTAACATTGCAGCCTGCAGCTAACTCGGACGTGGTTTGCGATGGATCCGCTTCCACAATAGCCTTCAACTCTTCATTATCAACTTGAGTCTCAGGCCGTCCACGGGGCTTGTTCTGCAGGTCGAAATTTCCAGAACGAAAACGTTGGAACCAAAAACGAACTGTGTTTTCTTTTGCAACACGACCGCCATACACATCATTCACCCTTCGAGTTGTTTCCGCAGCACTAGTGCCACGGCGGAACTCGTACTCGTAAATAATGCGATATTTAAGGTTTTCCATTTTGTAAAATGAGTGACGCAAACAGAAAAAAACAGAAGAAAAAAAACAAATGAATGACGATCATCGAAGCACAAATACATGAGTCTATAGCTGTACAAATTTGAATTTGGAATTCCTTACCAAAGAGGAGAAATTCGTGATTAAAGTGGCCAGTACGAAAAACGCCAATTTCATATGTAAGGACCTAATATAAATAAGTTATCATACCACAAAACGTTCGTATTGTGCATCGTAAATTATAGGAATCCTTGTATTTTTTCAGGGAATATTGTGTTTCTACATTGTTTATCTCTGCTAAATTGTGCTCTATGGTATATTTATTTCGGCAACCATTGTGTCACCGCGGGAGTCGTTTTAATTTTCCGCCAACCTTTAAATTTATACGCTTCCAAATGGAACATTTTATGAGCTTGCTTTTAAAGATATTTTGCCATTTTCCGTTAATCTATAGATGCTGTTGCTGCTGTTTTAAATAATTAGCGTTTACTTCTTAATCCGTACACAATAATTGTGAGTCAATTATATAATTACATATTTTTTAAATTTATTTATAGACACCGCTTTAAATTTTATTAATGGAAATCTAGCTAATCTAAAGAAAAAAATCATGACATGACTTAATTTGATTTGACAGTTTTAAGGCTTAATTTGCCAACACTAAACTAACTAATTTAATGTAATTTTGGCTAAATTGTGACAATTGACACCATTATAGAAGATAATGAAATATAAGAGCAAGTAATAAATACCAACAAACAGAAAGGTCGTAAAAAATAAAAGTTACTTCAGCAATAAGATCACGAATCACGATAAAGTGTTCAACCCAGATCACATAAAATCTGAATCGGAAAGTCTCCGATAGTCAACTCAAAGTGTATCCGAAACTCAATTCGACATCGACAGCAGCTGTACGGGTAGGCGTAAAAACAAATATTTTTAAATTTGGAACAATATGGCGGACAGCGGGTTGCTATAAATCTAAAGATGATCGTAATGCGCGAATGCACGGTAGGAATTCCTTATGAAGGGATACCAGCTTTAAGAGACTCGTATTGGGGAAAATAAATTGCATTTGTATTTTTTATAAGTAGATTTTATTGCGTGGAATTTAAATAAATCCTTTGAAAGACAGTGTCCAAATGTATAGGCACGAAAAAAGCCATATACATACAAGCATTAATACATTTTTTTTCCGCAGGGCCATGCAGGGTATGCTAAGAAATCTATAGACCAAGAGCACAAGAGTCTAAAGGTTAGTCTATGATTAGAGCTGTACCACTTATATACGATTTTATAGGATAGACTCTATATCGAATAGTGATGTTAATCGATTAGTAATAATGAGCCATTTGAGCAGCCTCCCCACGCAATGGTACAATGCAAACGCATTACTGCATCATTAACCGAAAGTGTTGGCTCCAGAGTGAGATTGTTTCATAGTAATGTATTGTTTTCGACATGAAATCGTTACATTAACGAACCTACAACTTTGGTTGTGAGACATTATATCCCAAATAAATGTATAAGGTTTCATATACATGTTGTATCAAAAATAATCTGGCAGATCCGGCCTATTTGAAACTTCGGCTGTTGGTGTTTACGTCTAGTATGTGGTAGCGTTTGTATTCCCTTGGGGCTCACGGCACATACGGCACTTAAAAATACTCGTTTACCTAGTTTCTGCCTGCGACTACGTCCGCGTTCAGCTTAGAATCTCAGAGGAACCAAAATTTCCCTAGGATAAAAAAAAAATACCAAGACAAAGAGTATTTTATGTATTAATGCAGGTTATAAACTATCTGTGTTCCAAATTTCATCCAAATCCGTTGAGTAGTTTTTCCGTGAAAGAGTAACAAACATCCATACTCACAAAGTTTTGCATTAATAATATTAGTACGAAGAATGCATTTTTTTACAAGTAAATTAAAATCCGTCAGCCTGTAAAAAGTCAATAGAATATCGAAAGAGGAAGCTTGATTGCGTGTAAAATAATGAGAGATTGGTTGATTATCCCCGTTGGTCGGGATGGCGAGATGCCGGGAGGGTGTATCCGCCGACGCCAACTCCAGCCGGAGCCTTTTTAATTTTCCGCTAGCCTTCAGATTTATATGTTTTCACTGCGCGCGTCAATTTTCAACGTTTTCATTTTCAGCACTGTCCTAAAAGGCCGTGGTTTCAATTTTGTATTCATACCTTTGTCATTTTTGTTTTCATTAATTGATGTCTCCCTTCCGAATAAAAAAACGTTGAAAGCTTTCGTTTTTGATTGTACGGCTTTTTAAGTATATATCTTAGTTAATATAATTAAGTTACAAAGTAAATTAATTTGAATTAACTGGCGTTAACATGAATTTGGTCTGATGATAATTTGTATGAATAAATTAACTTCTCTATGAAGAATTATTTCGGAGACATAACTAATTATCATTGCACAGTTGAAATCAATCCGACAATTTGGTCGAATTGCTGGCAATCATCTTACCAGTGATCTCTATTGTGTTTTGTATCAGCAATAACAATTTGTATAGTTGGCATGTAATTTGATTGAGTTAGCGTATTGTCCATAAAATCGTCGTATACCAGCCTGAGTCATCCAAAAGTGAAAGTGTAATTCTAACTTACGACAGTCTGTTGATTCGATTCATACGTGGCAGACTATACTTTATTATATAAGTATCTGTAAAATTTGTTATAAATTACAGAAAGTTATACAATAGTTTGTTGCGGGATGTCTAGCTTCTGCGACAAGCGAGATGGGAACCGCCGCTTGTCGCCGTACTTTTAATGTTATGAATTAAGGCGCTATTAAAGCTATTCCGTTAATTAAATTTAATTAAATATGCATAATTAATCAAAAGATAGATCAGTGAAATAATTGCAAGTTATATAAGACACAAATAAAGTTTGCACCTATAACTATATTACTCGGATATGAATTATTCATTGAGCAATGGAGACGAAAATATGAAGGAAGAATTATATTTGAAATAGCCTCATCTTTCCTTGAAAAGGTCTTCCAATTAAACCAGTTGCTCTAAATCGGTTCATTCCTTTTTCAGTGCCATCTTCAGCCAGATTCCCTCCAAAGATTAAATGCCATACGTACGCGGATAATTGAGTCTATTTCCTGAACCCCTACCATATAAAATATAGAAGTTCGTTTGTACTGTACTGCATGTTTACATAGGGATACCTTATCTACATTTAGAATATTTTTTTGTATTATATTGAAGAGAGGTAAATTGGAGAATGCATTCAATGAATTTTCTGGCAGGGTTGTGTTTCCAAAGTCTATTGTTTATAAGTCCGTGTCTTTGTATGTACGTACATTTTCAAGGTTCCTAAGGCTCTAGGGGAGCCTCGGGAAAATTGCAAGCATAAAGTTTCTAATCGACGGATCTTTTATTCCCTAGCTTTCGAGATACAGCCCATTAGCTTTGTAATGGGGGACGTTCGAAATTTATTTTATCATCTCTTGGCACGTGATGTCTTTGTTTTAGTAGACAGACGTCCAAATGTTATCTAACAGACGGTTGATATTCAAGTTTATTTTAAGAAAGTCAGAAGGAAATAATAAATATATTTTTATTTTATATAAATTATTTTTCACGCCATTTGAAAACTTGTTTACAGTTATGTTAAAATGCCACTTGCTGACGATTTCCATTCAAAGCGCACGTTAAATGCAATAGGAATTGTATGCAATTTATTCGTCTCTCGCAGCGGGGGTGCTACCATACATTACAGGCATTAGGACTAGCGCTATAGTCTTTTCCAAAACCACAGCATTCTAATTAATGCGATGCAGATACAAAATACATACATTTCAGTGCGACTTTCTATTCTATGCTACTTGAACGAACTGACGACACCTCTGGTCTAGTGGTTAGTATACCTGACTGCTACGCTAGGGGTCGCGGATTAATTTCCCGCCTGAGCAAACATTGATGTGACAAACATGTTTGCCCTGCGTCTGGGTGTTTGGTATGTATTATAAGTATGTATTTACAAAAAAAAAAAGTATTGTATCAGCTGCTGGTCCCTAATTTGGGGCCAGATGGCGCTGTGTGATAATGTCCAAGTATTAATATTTATTTATTATTATTTAATTGTACGTTCTTAAAAAATATTTTTTCACCAGTACTCTCTGTATTGGCTAAATTAATTTAAAATATTTGTAAATATTTGCAATTATAATTTGTAATTATTTTTCTTGACATGGAGAACATAACAGAGCATAGAGCACTTTATATAGATATTATCAACCACATAAAAATCTTACCTTCACGCCGTATATTTTGGTTTAGAGCTAATAGAGCGCCAATAATATCGTTGTCTGCAACAATGTTGTGCAATATTTTATTTCCCTGGCTTGATTACTTTCCGAAGAAAGAATGCCCCTTTATTATTCGAACAATATTAAGAGACAAACAATAAGAATGAGAACCAACCAGCCGACTTAGTAGTGTGTGAAATGAAAGCGACTACAAAACTTGTGAAGTTGCGCTATAAATCCAGCTATGCCTTGACCACTATACGTTGAAACCTGTCCAATTGAATATAGTCTCTATGTGACGTCATTTAAGGTTTATAGGACGGGTAGTGGTAAGTTTGCTGAGAGCAGAGCCCAAGGGAAAGTGTTGTCAAGGAACAAAGATAAGTCGGGATTGTCGCGAGCCTCGTCTGTGAAGAAATTGCAACTAGTATAATACAAAGAGACTTCGCCCTAACTTGTTACTGGTTCAAAGTTCTCTTGAATTATTACCTGTTAAAGACAATATATATTTAATAATTCGTTCGTGAGCTTGTATTTTAATTTAAATCGAAGTCAAATAAAACTAGTATTGCTAGCGGCTATAGGCTGCGGTGACTTGCTTACCATCAGGTGGGTCGTATGCTTGTGTACCATCACCTAAGTGGTATAAAAAAAGCCACAATAAATGACATAAACATAAAAAAAATATATAATTCAAGATTCCAAGCAAAACTGAATCCTGATAGTGCAGCGATGAAGTTTAAATTGGCTCGTGTGGTTGGCTTCATTGTAGATCTAAAGATATGCCGAATCCTGTACAGACGAAATATGTGGATTAAATTCCAGCACTACACTTAACAAGTGTAATTTATGTGTACTAGACTTAACTAAGCTAATTGAGAGGTAGTGGCTTTTACAGCAATATGTTTCGTGTATTGCCCTGTTGTTCGGTGTATTTTGGCAGGTTGGAAATGTTAATATACACTGTATTCTGTGGGATTGTAGACGAGTTTGTTTTGCCTGCGAGAATTCAATTTAAGATATCAAGTAACGGAATTCGCATGATTTTACTTAAAGTTTCTACTTTCTGTTTTATCTACCGTTTCTGTTTTTGTTAGTTCATATGTTGTACATATAGTTATTCACCAAGCTACTATCAACACATACATATATCCTTAATAAAATATACGTCAACTACAATTATGCATTTTTATAATCTTGGTGACGAAGATAATTTCATATTCCAGTTTTAATTCTTAAGATCATGAAGCATTACAGGGAAAATATAAAATCTTTTGAAAACATTACCCATACTGCCTGTATGGGTAATTTTTCAGTGTCACTTTTAGGCTTATTTGCTGTTTCGTTTAGGTACATGAGAGGCTGCGATGACGTAGCGTTAAATTGCTTCGAGATGAGGTACCTACTACCGCGGATGTAATACGGTAATTTAAAAATAAACATATGACTAGTCTACTAGCATGTTACTTATATGAAGAGATCATCATAAGTTCCAGCAGTGGGGTTTTATTAAAAATCTGATCTGGAAAAATCTTATTTTCGACCTTTACCGTCGTACCATTCGTGCCCAGTAAAAATTGCCATTGACATTTATATTCCCAAAAAAACCTCCGAATAACGTTTTAAATAATAAAATCTACGTAGTATTCCAGATTCGAATGTATTTCCTTTTGATCCAGAGATGAGATCCAATATCTCCATAAAACCGTCTCAAGCGACCACAAAGTCGAATCGTAAATTGGAGTATTAGCTCTACGTCATAAAATGTTCATCGTCCGATGACTAAAATGCGGTGGGGAAATTGTAAATGGGAACAATAAATTCGAGTGTTGCGGTTTTTATTATAAAACTGCGGGTGAAGCGGCAAAAGCTTTCAGCTCGGCAATAAGTCTTGGCACAAAGGCGATTATGCTTGTTCATACGCTTTTAAGCGTTAAATAATAATAGGCAACATTTTTAAGTTGGTAAGTAGCCAACATTATTCTTAGGCCGGATCTTGCGCAATCGATTTTAGGGTTCTCTCCTCGATTGGGGTTAAACACTGTGAACAGACCATTTTTAGTGAGGAGCTATTTAGAATTGATGTAATAGTACTCTATTTATGATCATAATATAAATGAAAATGAACTTTTAGAAAAATAATAAAAGATCCTTCATGTAATGCGATGATTTATATGTATATTATCAATAATATGATTTTTTTTTGTGAATTTTAAGGTTTCCATGCATACTTAAGAAATATGAATGAATTCGTTCTAAAACAGCCTTTTACGTTTGCATGATGATTACTTATTTGTTGTTATATGAGTGAATGTAGTGTATTCGTAGTCTATATATAACTTAATTTTAACCTATAAGTTACGTCCACCATTCCAAATGTGTAATGGTAAGATGGCCCTAAATAGTGTAGCCGTTTTTCTCACAATTATTGTAAGATTGTACTGGTGTAAGAAGTTCGAGAATAATTCTGACCTAATAATACTAGATCAGTGGAATAAACTGATATTTTTGGGATTCCCATCACAAATCAACCTCCTTCAACACAGATGTGCTAGTTTGCTACTCCCTGTGAATGCCATCTAGGTACCTACTAATTTTTATTTTATCCATTCTATATTACCACATCGAACAATTAAAACGAAACTTAAAATGAAAAGGAATATCTGGAAACACTTCTGTAAGCCGCCATCGTTCTTCGTTACCACATAAACCATAACATAACAATTTAACGTTGATGAAAATGAAATTCTTTGCTAATTCAATGCGCGTCCCTGTGACGACGTTAAGCCATTCGGAGGGAACATTGGAAGATGTTTATTCTCCGGTAGGAACAGATCCATGGTTATTCGCTCGGATGAATTTTCATTTGTTTGCTTGTACTCGGTACTCGGTGCTCCTTTTATTTGACGATGTTTGGAGTATGGCTGCGTCTTGAGCAAACAAACTGTGCATCGATGTTTCAGTGTTCCAGCCTGGTTGTTAGTTGAGAGTGTTGTTTCAGTATTTTCTTTTTTATAATTCGACGGTAACAGGCTAGTGTAAGGTCTGACGGTATGTGGTCATCGTAGCCTAGATGTTTCCAATACCAGGGGCATAGTGTGGTGGCATTGGGAGTTCAAATGCTTATTTATTTGGACCTAGGTAATTGGAATACGGTCGAAAGAAGAGGAAGGATTTTTCTGAGGTTACTAAAAATATGAATATTAAAAGAATTAACTTAGTGATGAATTTCATACCAGGTTCTGAAAATAACAAGGTCAAAAATAAAATGCTTTGAAGCGGAATCTCTTGAATTTCCGATATTAATATTATGCATAACACAAAATCAAATATCGTCGACGTGTTCATTTTCGGAGATTAAATTCCAGCTTACATTCGAGCCTGTGAATCGTCGATAACGGCTTGGTAATAATGACAATGTTTCAAATATTGCGTTAATTTACCAATATTTTGATTTTGAAGGAGGAATGTGAGCATAATTTTCTGAACCGCTTTATAGATATTTATTTATAAAGTTCTGTTAGATTAACACCTCGTTTGAAATTTTACTTTTAGAAAATATTGTTGTTGGTGAAAAAGGCCAACGATTAGGCGGTTAGGCGAATAAGAGATGATCATAGCATAAAAATACTTTTAATTCTATAAAACTATCTGCTCATAAATATTTGAGACGGACTTTAACAAAGAGTGATCGATTGCATAGTAACTATTGAATTGTAAGCTAAAGGAAAATTGACCCTACATATTTTAGCAATAAATGATTTGTACATGGCATGGATAGACCTTTCGATGAACTGATAGCCAGAGGGACTGAAAATGTCTAGACCATGCATTGGAAAATGAAGCGTCGTAAATGCATTATAGGTAAGCGGTGGATGTAGTTAATGATCCTCTGGCTTATCTAAGATGGTGATAATTATAGAGAGTTACAATTTTAGTTTAAGATGTGGTGCTGGGGTGTTTTGAAAAGCTAAGTTTGACAGAAAGGGCAGCTAAGAAGGAATTTATCAAAGGAGTTAGAGAAAAGTGAACTATAATTTACAACATCGAGAACAGATTGGTCCTGATCAATGATATTATATGTAAAATATCATTGGTCCTGATGATGACCTTATGGTGATGTGGCTTCGAAAACATCTATGAAGAAAAGGTCGTAGAGAGAGGAAAAGGAAAGTTGACATATGAGTATACTTACTGACATATATATGTATTTAAGCGAAAATATACTGGAAAGAGTCAAATGGAAGCAGTAGCATCAGTTCCATCAACCAGAGCTCAGCTCTTAAATGTACGACGATAAATATTATTTCTATAGTAATACAAGTTATTCAGTGTGCACTGCTATGTATGTGTATGATGCTATCTTTTGTATCGATGCGCTGTTAGCTTTAGCCCGATGGCCATTAATTTTATTGCTTTATGACATGCGAGCTGAACATCGATACCCGCTGGCTATATCTAATAGCTATTTGCTACGGACGTGCATACACCTATACCTACGTGCAATATACACAAGTGGTAAATGGTAGATCCATAAATAGTAAGTACTAGCTGACCCGACCGGCGATGTCCTGTCTTAGCTATGAATTCATATGTCAAATACACCATGCCAAAAAAGACCTTAGTTTATTGCGAAATTTAAAAGGTTCCGTTTTAAAAAAAAAAAACCTTTTCATAAAAACCTTCCCCTGGCAGTAACAAACACAAATAAAAAAGAATTAGAGAAATCGGTCCAGCCGTTCACGCGTGATGCCGTGACCAAGGGAAATAGGGATTAATTTTTATATATTAGCTATGCGACACTGAAGAATTGTAGTCTAATTTGGTAATAAATTTTTGAAATGTTAAGATATATGGACAAGCTGTATTTGACATTTAAACTACGCTAGCTAATTCAGACGTAGATTTTTGTAGTATAGCTCGGCAGATCCATAGTGTTGCAATCATGGAACGGTAATGGTATCCTCTGATCAGGACGCGTATGGTTATTACTTGGTTGCCTTTATGATAAGGTAAAGAGGATGGACGCGAGTGAACCCTTTTTCATTCGTTCGGATTTCCATTCCCAATCGTATCCATCACCGTAGCCTATTGACGCATTGGCGGAGTATCATTATAGCGCGTTGCCATCCTTATGTTACGTACAAACATATCATATGAGATAATGATAATGATAATAATGATTCGGACATTATCACACAGCGCCAACAAATCAAACCATGTACTATGGGAACCAGCAGCCGATAGAATACTTATATACTTTCTTTTTGTAAGTTCATAATATTTAGTTATTATTTACTCTGGGCTTATATCTAAATTAGAAAAATAATTAGGGTCCCGCGTTACAAATAAAAAAAACCCATGAAAATGTGAACAAGAGCTGAACGCTGGACTGATTTGAACAAAAGTTTCACTGGCAGATAGATGATGCTAAAAAAATAATTAGAGTTCTGCCCCATGAAATTGTAAATAAAATTAATTCCACGTATACGAAGTTGCGGACGCAGCTAGTATCAAAATAATATATCATATACACCTGCATTTAAAAATAGAGCACAATATTTTACGAACAGACATGTGTGGTGGTATTTTCTTTTGAAGCCTATTCTATCTATGCATCGAAGTATCGGACAATGGACGACATCTATTTGCATCCCCTATTGTTGTGAGGTTGCCACAATGGCTGCAGGCCACTGACCCATATGAGGAGTCAGAGAGTTATGTGCTCCGGTTTTGAAATACACTGGAAAATGTCCGTTGCAGTTTTCATTACTAAACGTGTGCCTTTTTTGATGTTTGTGTAATTATTGTAGGCGAGTAGGTTGAGTTGCGACCTGCATTATCTTTTTCCTGCTTTGCAAGTCATATTATGTGAGTGCAGTTTATATGCTGATGGTATAGTGCAGTTAATTCAGGCTATGTATAAAATGGAAGGAAATTTTGATGTTTACTAAAGAGCTCCAAAACTCGCAAAATTGAAAATTGTATTGGTAGATATACCGTTTACCAATTTATTTAGAGAATAGAAAGCATATAGGACTTTTTCAAACCCTCCTTTTATACTACGAATCTTTTGGTAAGCGGTCACCGTAGCTTATCTTTTCGTAGCGCTTTCAATATCGGGGGTATCTTCGATACAATATGTGGGCAGTAATCTAGCTCACATCCAAGAAATCACCTGTTTCCTCACGTAACTAAGATCGCGAGTTAATGAAAAAGTTTCAGTCGCACTTTTTCCCAAGTTGAGTGTATCTTTGGTGCGATACAGCGCAGAATGTTTGTTAAGTAGACGCCGCAAACTTCAGGCACTCCGTTCAATAATAAACTGACTCTGTAACAAACTTCTCTATTACGCGAGCGAAACTTACACCTTGAAACAACTCACGGCTAACTCTAGTCTAGAATGTTTGAAAATTGTACAAACATAGAGGCCTTATGCCGACTGGAGTAATTAGTTCCGAACAGTTTGCATGACTAAGGTAGTTAAGGGTTTCTTACACTTGTTTATAAAGGACGTTATGCACCCTTGGAACAATAAAGATAGGCCTTTATTGTCTCCAATGTAACCTAACCGCTATTTGCAAACGTCGTATGTGTTTATGAATAATTCAAGAGTTTTGTCGTGTTTTATAAGTAAAATTATATATTATTAAGCTAGAAGTTAGAATACACCTGATTTAAAAATATAGACAGTGGGCTTAGCCGTTATACATACATACATATTCGAATATGTCATCACACTAAGTGCCCTTACGGAATAGGCAGGGTGTGTACAGCGCCATTTCACTGTTGACTTGCACATCTCTTTAACTTCAACATTTACTCTTTATACATATACATACCCGCTAGTTTCAAGTACTCTTTACCAGACAATCATTGAGTATTTTGTTAACTTGAGACTTTAGCCTCCCACTCACATTCGCAAAGTATATATTTTTTACCAATATTTCGTTACACATCAAGAAGGACAGTCTCCTAAGACCGTTATGGTACTTGCTCTTATTGCGCGACTAGGTATAGACGTGTTCCACCTCTTAAAGATGATTAAATTGTCTCCTTTGGACATACATCAACAATATTTTAAGCCGTGGTGGCCATGTGGTTGAAGCAACAGCCTGTCATCTGATGGGCCCAGGTTCATACCCCGGCTTGTACCAATGAGTTTTTCTAAGCTTAAGTACAGTGATTTATCATCCCTAAATAAAGAGAGGTAGGGCGAATTGGGATTTTCTGTAGGGTTTCCAATTAAAATTGGAGTTGCCCACTCTGAGGACATCAGCTGTACCTCCACCTTACAGAAGATCCCAGCAAATAACACTACTTTGATGTAGTGTTATATTTCTGCGGTGAGTAAGGTTTCCAGTGCTCCACGAGGATACGCTGCGCCAGTAGTAATGCTTCTAGCACAGTCAGTCCTCATCAACAACAGGGCTAGCAACGCGATAGTAGATAGTAGATAGATACCCCTGGTATTGCTAGCGGCTATACGCTACGATGACTGCTTACCATCAGGTCGGCCGTATGCCTGTGTGCCACCTTAGTGGTATAAAGAATATAGTTGTTGTTATAGCCAACCCAATGAGATTTAAGAGTTTGAATTCATTTATATGTTTTAACTTGACACTTGACAGATTACATTAGTACACACGCTATTAAGGGCAAAAGGGAAATGCACAAAATGAATATTCGACAGAATGTGTGGCGATAACGACTCCCGTTGCGTACTCGCATAAAATTTCAAATTCCATTGTTTATCCGACAAAAATTGGATCGTAAACTGGAAGTGATCGCTCCCAAAGCCCCAATCACAATTTCAGCCAAAAGATACATAACATATTTCACTGGGCCCTTGGTAACTTGAAACATATTTTTTTAAATATAGGCTACGCTGCGGTTAAAAGATCGGCTATAAATCTTCACGATGTATGTGCGGTGCATGTTTTGGTAACATTGTTTTTTCATAAATTTTGCTAAAGGCTTAAGGTTGTGTGTGTGATCGGCTTGTAAGGAAAACTTTTAGTATTTTAGGACTTCACAACAAGACTAAAAATACTATATTGCGTAAAAAATATTCCATTCGAACGATAACGTACGATAGTGTAATAATACTAAATGCTTTTACCCGGTTAGACCCACAAAACCTGCCAAACAAATACATGCATACATACACTTGATAAACATAACCCTAATTCGTGATCGGTTGGGTAAAAAATAAATTAGTGTCCAAACGCAGGTGCGCAAGTCACAGACTGATGAAAACATTTTGTTGATATTTCTATCAGATATTTATGGCCAATTCAATTATACTACTAGCCGTTTACTATCGAATTAATTTTAGTACGTACAACGTGTTTAAGTAACTTCTCTTTTTTTCCTATTTTAAAGAGCATTCGTTTATCACCACTTCTGGTAGCTTCGTAGGTTTAAAATATACAAAACCAATAGAAATTGACATATGGAAGATATTCAGCAAAATCAAACATAATATGTGCCGAAGTCTAAGTGAGAATGTAGGTCGATCATTCCGTGCTGGGCCGGCGTTAGCGTGCCTTGTCGAGGACATTTTTCACAAAACGCTGTCGCGGTCGCATGCGAAATCGGTTCGATTCCACGAAGATATTTCCCATACATGTCCCGGTTTATACGGAGTGTGTTAAAAAGGCTATGTTGATGTTGTATGACTGCATCGCTACATGAATGTTTCTAGATTTTTTTGTGTGTGGAAAATCTTCAGTGAACATTTTAAGTTTGTTTAGGAAGAAACCATGAAGCGCACATTGTAAATAATTGATATGCAAAATAGTTAATTTAAAAGTCCTAATAATGTACTTATTTAGATCGTTAACTTGATAAGTGTACGGTTTGAAAGAAAAAGTTTAATACTCTAAATTTTAACAATAAAGATAATTTAGAAAGCGTATAGTTAGCAAGACTTTGTAAATACATAGTTAATCTGCTTTAAGTTAATAAACTCGGGTAACAGGATCATATGTACAGGACAAATGAGGAAAATCTTACTTATTCTCGTCCAAATAAATGAGGAACACAATATGTTTAGGACGTAGTATATCGTACGTATCGGATGTAGTTATCTAACCTGAGGTTAAGGTATCTATGTAATGCATAAACATTCTCCTTGGTACGAGCACGATGCAATGCTGGCAGTTTGAATTAGCACTTACAATAACTAAATGCTGGCAATTTGCTTGCATCTGCACCGTGGATTCGCCAATAATAAAAAAGAACTCGTTTCCCGCCTGTAACAACCTCAGAATAGCGTTCGCGAGCCCATTATTCTGAGCTTTGGACAATAACGCGCATGACATCATATACCAAGAGAATACAATGCACTATGTATGCTACACACACATTTATTTTTTCGATTTTTTATATAAATTAAATTATAAAAATTACAAAATGCTGTAATCTGTATTGAACAATCCCAAGCGTCAAAACACGTGTATGGGGAAGAATAAGTTAGTTAAATGTATTAAAATTTGTCGTCTATTTTTCGTTTCATTCTGTAGATAAAGGTTTACAGAAATTCGTGGCCCAGTTTGGTATTATTGCGTGACGTTCCTCAAAATGCGAATGGAAGACAATTTGGTTTAATGTTAACTTCATTTTTCACCTCCATTTCAACTAAACGAATTGCCCCCAGTGGGGATTATTCTGTTATTTTCTAAGCCTATCTACTAATATTGAAAAGATTTTTAAATTAGTTTGTAATTAATAAACTCAAAAACTACTGTACCGATTTATTTATTGATATTTAAAACTCAGAATAATAACGAACGCTAATTTAAAACTAAAATAATCGTGAATTTGTCATGGACACAAATTCGAACGTGGAACAAATTTTGTTTTTTCATACCAATCAATTCCGAATGACACCGAATGTTGAAAATCGAACGAGTTATGCGATAAAAAGAAAAATAAATTCACATCAACCCCCATCGATCATCGAGGGTCCACTTTGCGCGACAAAGTGATATAGCTGTCATAGAAATTCTAATTGATTTTTAGATGAAATGATCCATGACTTTTTATCGGGCATTGATGAAAATACAAATGGCGAGTGACGTTCTGCCTGCACGTGATTCCAACTGAGTGGGTCTGAGTCGGGGCGTTGATTAGACTGGCTGGATGGAGCACACCCTTCTGTTTGAGTCGTTAGATAGAGATCGATATACTACATACCTGTATACAATACACGGGTTATGATATTCGAGTATCGATGGTTTTGTCTTTGGTTTGCTTTACCTTGTTCGTTATCTGTATTTATGTTAGCTTATCTGTATTTTGACATTGTTAACCCGGCTTACGTCTGTGAAAACATTAGTAATGAAAGACGATACGTAATGTGCCCCAATTTAAATTTACTGAGCCTACAAAAATATAGATAACCAAAAGGTTCACTTAATTGGATAATTCTATGCCCGATAAAAAGCCTGTTAAATAAAGTTGCATATAATAACATTTGTTACAAGGTAAAAAGAGCACATTCAATATTTTTGTGATGATGTGAATATTACGATGGTTTTATGTAAAAGACACAGACAAGTCGTAAAAGTAGACAAGTCTAAAAACAGCTATGATTTTTTTTCTGTTTCCACTGACGGTTATTTTGAATGTTAAGAATAGTCTTCGATGAAAATACATAGTTTTAAAGACGGTCAATATTTATAGAATCTAAAATCATTACGCTCAGTACTTTTTAAGAAATCGGAAGAACCAAATCCTATTCTTTACCACTTATACCATCATTACCAGCGAATTCTAAAGTGGGTTATTATTTATTTATGACTGATTTTTTTATTGCGTAAAATATGTGCCAATTAGAAAGAAGAGTAAAGTAAAGAGTAAATACCGCGAGGTAGCCAAAAAGGCTGTCTCAACTTTGCTATCCTTTATCAATACAAGTTTTTGTTATTTTTTTACTGCAACTTTTTCATTTGTACTAGTGAGGTTCCATAAAATAGAAGGCATCTGCTAGTTATATTCATATTAATCACGCTCACTGTTGCACGCCTCAGAAACAAAACTGAGTTTACTTAAACAAAAATCATTAAAGCATACAAAGAGACGGCGCTCTCCAGTTTAATATTTATCAGCGAAGTTGGTTCACGTGTGTAAATACAGCGTGTTTGCCGCCGACGAGGATTAGCCGTTTTGCCTTTAATTATTACCTCGGTGTTGAGTAAAGGGGTGGAGTCGCAGAAGCGACTTTTTTAAATCTTTATTTTTTTCGTGTCATCATCAGCGCCATCTGGCCACAATCTAAGCAAAGTTTGTATAATGAGAACTAGCAGCTGATAGAATACTTCTATACTTTGTTTACCAAGCACCCAGACTATTCTATCCTGTATTGCAGAACTTTTCATTACATTATTCACATTTTCTTACAATTATATAAATACTTATTTTCATGTTAATTTATCTATCACAATGATTGTTTTAATAACAGAAAGGAAATATAATTCGATATAACATTGGCGTAGCATAGCATAGACCTTCTGTTACTCTTTGCCGCAAGCTTTACGAGAGAGATTGCAAAGTTTATTTGACGTTTCCCTGTAGGGCTCTCGCCAGCAACCGTAACCAAAGTTCACGCACAGACGCCCAGACCTGCAATAACATTAATTGCTCTGCGCTGTACTTCTCAAATATCGCGCATGATTGATTTTTGTTGTTACGCATTTATAGCCCAAATTGAAATAAAAAAGTGAATACTCGGTCTTACAACGTTTTTTTTTACCTTTTTCTTGATATACGAAGGATTGAATAGACATAAAGATTACGGAGTTTAAGCAGTTAAATTAATTTTAAAGCTAAATACAGTTTTAGTTTTAGCTAATTAGATTTATTCTCAGAATTTTTCTGAGAATAAAATCTACTTTCTAGCATTTAGTGTTTGTATACCACTAAGGTGGGAAGCAAGCAAATGGTCCACCTGATGGTACTCGCTGTCCGCAGCTGGCAGCACTAGGGGAATCAATCGCGCGTTGCCAACTGTAAAAAGTTAGTAAAATAATTTTAAACTGAAGTAAATCTTACTGTTTAAGTGCAGCAATTTAATGCAAAAACAGATTGAAACTCCCAAGCAGGAACAACAACACACGTTTAATAAAGCAAACCATTTCACTTTATTGCTGCCCTACATCATGCCACTAAGTGGGGGTTTCGTGAACTCGCTACAGATAATAAAGAGGTCTCTACAACAAGAGCTTTTCTTATTTCTCTAAATACAAGCCTTTCTTAGAATAAGCAGAGCAGACGATTGTGCTCGCCAAGCAAGCTAGGTACCGACTTTATTAACCTGGGTAGAGGCTAAAGAATTTTATTGTTTGCACTAGGATGTATTTATGTACAAGAATTTATACAATACACACAACTATTAGAATTAGTTGTTTAGGCTCTATTGCACAGAGAAGAATACGTTGATATATCAAAACTTTTTCTTCAACATGAATACGATTTTAATACTTAAACAATGATTCGGATATTTTTTATTTATGTTTACGTGTTTTTTTTTATTTATGTGCCATTATGTTTACGTGAAAAATACTTTTAACTATCCAACGAACGAAATTAAAGCTCATTCAAGAATCAATAACTAAAACTACTAACTGGCTACTAGAGTATTCTATTAATACAACGGTTGCCACTAATGTTTTATATAGGCAGTGAGTGATCTTTGCAGTAATATCCTGAGTTATAGTAGACAGAAATACTGATCTATTCTACATTCAGAACTAGCTTGCCATTGATGTTAATATTGTGGCGAATAGAACATTAGCTAGTTATGCCAATAGTTCATAATGGCTAAGGAAAAAAACGAAAAACCTAAGGCTGTCATATATCACTGTCAGGCAGACATGTGACGATCAATGTGCGTAACTTCGGTATAAGGAATGAAGGAATGATACGATACCGAGTAGGTACGTTCTTTAGAGAAGCGTCGTTATCAAATATTTTAAGCTTCCATCAAGGTTGTGGTGGCAAAAACCAAATGATTTTTTTCACCTTCAAAACTGTTACTGTCGGTCTGGCAAAGGCCTTGCATGACTTCCAAGAGTGTCCGTCTAATGCTAGTGTAAGTTGTCCAGTCTGTTGTTGTGTTGTCCAGTTCATATCGCCATAAATAGAATGAATGAATCTTAATTCATAACAAGTATAGCCTCAGACCATTTTTATGTTGTAGTGAAGCTCCACATCCATAGTTGGCCTAAGAGACATTGGAGTAAGCAATTAAACTACGTATAAAGTTGTAATGTATCGTATAAAATGTTCAGTGCAATAAATCACTTGATTCGTCTCGAACTCAGTTGCTATCATGTTACTTGGATCTTGCGAATTATAATTTATGTTATAAATGTATCCATATCATAAGTAACTTATTCGACTTGGATATAGATATATAAGATGCTTGAAGTGAAGTGAAAAGTGTTAAAAACTGCTCAGGCGTTTAGTACGTCTAATGAATATATAAATCATAAATCGGGTAGTGTCTATATACTCGTATAGTGACACTACCCGATGCTATTGTTGGCAAAATTATGCTATATTTTTTACAAAATAAATCTTCTAGCCTTCCCCATGCTCGAAAGAGCATAGCAGCATTATATTAGGTCCTTACATATGAAATTGGCGTTTTGTATGGGAGGAACAAAAAGTCGAATATTTTTTAATATAATATATTTAATTAATCAAAGTATGAACCATTATTTTCTATGCACTTTTGCCATCTCATAGGTAGTTCATTGATCCCTTTACTAAAAAAACCAGTCGGACGGGAATCAATAAAATCTTTGAAGGCGATTTGGACTGCCCCATCGGAGTTGAATTTTTTCCCTTGCAAGAAGTTATCCAAATTTCGAAAAAAATGGTAATCTGTTGGAGCAAGGTCCGGGGAGTACGGAGGATGTCTTAGACTTTCCAATTGAAGCTCTTCTAATTTAGTAGCCGTCTGTAGCGCAGTGTGTGGTCTAGCGTTGTCGTGAAGCAGCAGTGGCGTGGAGCGATTGACCAGCCTAGGTTGTTTAGCCGCTAGCTTTTCCATCATGGTTTGCAATTCCTGACAATAGACATCAGCCGTAATAGTCTGGCCAGATTTGAAAAAACTGTAATGAACAATACCGGCACTAGTCCACCAAACGCTTACAAGTAACTTTTTTGGGGTTAATTTTCGCTTGGGGCAGGATTTGGCTGGCTGGCCAGGATCTAACCATTGCGCTGAGCGCTTCCGATTATCGTAAAGAACCCATTTTTTATCACAGGTAATGATTCGGTTTAAAATACCTTCATTATTGTGCCGGTTTAGTAATGTAACGCAGCAGTCGACGCGCGTTTGCCGGTTTGTTTCAGTCAATTCGTGAGGTACCCACCTTTCAAGCTTTTTAATCTTCCCAATTTGCTTCAAGTGAATTAAAACAGTTTTATCACTAACATTGCAGCCTGCAGCTAACTCGGACGTGGTTTGCGATGGATCCGCTTCCACAATAGCCTTCAACTCTTCATTATCAACTTGAGTCTCAGGCCGTCCACGGGGCTTGTTCTGCAGGTCGAAATTTCCAGAACGAAAACGTTGGAACCAAAAACGAACTGTGTTTTCTTTTGCAACACGACCGCCATACACATCATTCACCCTTCGAGTTGTTTCCGCAGCACTAGTGCCACGGCGGAACTCGTACTCGTAAATAATGCGATATTTAAGGTTTTCCATTTTGTAAAATGAGTGACGCAAACAGAAAAAAACAGAAGAAAAAAAACAAATGAATGACGATCATCGAAGCACAAATACATGAGTCTATAGCTGTACAAATTTGAATTTGGAATTCCTTACCAAAGAGGAGAAATTCGTGATTAAAGTGGCCAGTACGAAAAACGCCAATTTCATATGTAAGGACCTAATATTAGGCGGTATCAATACGTATAAATTGTTTATATTTTCCGAGTATATCCTACAAAGTTTACAAATAAAATTAAACCAAAGCTCAAATTGTCAACATTTTCTAGTGACATCCGTAAGCGTGTGCACCACATTTACGACTATATTTCAAGTGAACATAAATCTAATTTAGCAAACATGTGTACGAAATGTGCAGAGCTATCTTAACTACTATCATTCACAACTTGGGTGTTGCCGTTAATTTTGAAAATAAATTAAGAAAACGCCCCAAGCTTCTGCGAGTTTAGTTACTGGCGAGCGCCCGTTAGACGTTCTGAAGTCACGTAAAGAGCTATTTAAATGTTTTCAAAGGATTCTGTACCGTCGTCTAATCCTTTTTGTTCCCAACTTTTACTTTGGTCCTCCAAGTGTGGTGTTATCTCTTGTTATTGTTAATTAGTTGAGCTTATATTTCACTTTACTTCGCATAGGACTTTTTTCTTTTTGTTTCGCTAAGGTAAGAGATCTCCGTAACCTCTCAACGCCTGTAATGTCTGGGGTATCACTAACGCTTTGCCAAGTTTCTCTTTAAGTGCACCTTTAGGGTCTCGTGGGGAACTATGGATGTGATGACATCAACCTATAAATAGATCCTATTTAGTTTAATTTTAGCTTTTTAACCTAAATAAAGCACATGAAATGTCTGCACCCTGAATTTGATCACCAGTTCAAAACAAATGTCATCAAACAATATTTTTTAATGTATGTGGTCCCGTGGCTGATTCCAGTGAATTGCTCAAGTGTTGTTGTTTTGAATACAGTAAGTAGTTTACGAATTTGTATTGTTTTCACGCATAAATAATGCTGAGGCCACTTTCTCTGACAGCCATTTTGCGCATTTCCAGTGAATCTAATTTAGAGTGATACACACCACCCAGCCCACAATTACGTTAGTGTGGGGTGCCATAAATTCGGCAATTACAGGCCCGCTGGCAAAACAGGCACGATAAGATGCTGCTGCTAGCCGTATGACTGATGCTACGATTGTGCGTACATGATTACTATTCCAGAATATATTGCTTCCATTTCGTCATGTTGGTAGCACACATTGTTTTTTTTATTACTAGTTAAATGGTCTATGAGTTAAATTAAATTATAATAAATGCAACCTACACGTATATTACAATTGAGACTCGATGGACTTAAAAAACTTCACTAAAAAAATATGTATCCTTAAACCTACTACAATTTGTGATTTCTGTATATTTCTGTCATATTTATTTCTTGAATTGAAACCGATATGTCCAATTATTTACCCGTATTTGTATGTTTTGCAACATTTTAGTGGCGCAGTCTGCGGAGAAGCGTCTTAATGTCGACGGCGTCGTCTCGCCGCTGCACCAGACGCTTAAACTTCCTTCCACGAAGTCGCAAAAAATTTGGCACATCATACCCGCTTTTGTGATATGTACGACGTCCGTATTTTTATGATGTATAGGCACGATACTAATTCAGTAGATGTCGTTCGTGGCTCAAGCTCTGCAATGCTTGGTTTGAGACGTGTCGCGTGGTCTTAGGACCGAGTCGTAGATCGGGCTACAAAATTATAGCTTGAATTTTAGTTCATATATTTGATCTCTTAGAGCGCCACTCATGTGCATGTGCATATCTAGGTATGAAGTCACGAAATCGCTAGACTTAATCTCAGATTCAATAAAAACTTTGCTATCAACGAAATGACGTCGGCTCCTTAAATATGTAATGCGTGTAATTGTGTATATGTACACTGCAAGGCGTAGTTTTAACGGGCGTCACTTCGTTCACAATGTAACATTACCTTTTTTATTTGATCCGAGGACTGAATATATACACCAGGATCGGAATGTGCCTAAAGATTAGGATGGCCCCAGACGAGCTGTCACGTTGGAATCTAAATATGTCACCACCTTACGGAAGATCGTAGTCAAAATCTTGAGTTCATGCGGTGAATAAGGTTGCCAGAGCTCAACGTGGATACGCTGCGCTGGTAGTAAGAATAAGCTGCTAGCACAGTTGGTGAATAACAACTATAGGGTTCATACGCTTGCGTGCCAAATTTAATTGGAATAAAAAACTGGTTAAAAGTTGGTGTTAACCGCTGTCACATCTCTGCCTTCGACGACATCATATTAATGTATCTTGAGGACATGGGTACGTAAATTGAACCCTAAGCTTAGAGGTACACACATTATGAACAAAAGTATGAAGCAGTTTAAGCATAACTTTACATATTCTTTTTGCTTATGGCAATAGCAATATTGTCGTCTCCGGAGGAAATAAATTTGCTTGTATTAAAAGGGAAGGGTTTCCTTGTGAAGCGGGTTCGAGATGTTTTATAGCCTTAATAAAATATCATCGGCGTATAAATCACGCAGTATTACAGTGTTGCTAGCATGAAAATCGCCTACTTGTTTGCTAATTATTGTCAATAAAATGAAATTACGCTGTCAATTTATTAATTAAAGCATATACAGATACTACATATTTACAACATACTATTTACAAATATAGAATTGCTAAAGACTTCTTTAAATTCTTTTGTAGACTATTTCTTTGATAACCCAATAAAATCAAAATTCACATTTTTATACCCCGCTATTGTAAAATTCAGTGGACCATCAGCTGGTTGTCTCATCAGTGCTATCTTTAGAATCAAAAATAGCTTTCTATCGCGAACAATGCTTTGAAAACTATACGAAACAAAGTCGCAGTGAGCGTGTGACACCTGAATATCCTACACTAGCTCAATAGCGGGCTATTTGCAGGGCGATCGCATCACTTATTCAGTTCACATTATCGCCGACGCGGCTTCGGCCGATTGTGCGATTGCCATTCGGCAGGCAGCTCTATTTTAGGGGTGCCAATCATGCTGGACAGATACACGCTGGAAGGTAAAATTAAGCGACTCAGTTGCGTAAAGTATTCACTGTAGTTACATAAGTGCTTTGTTGTGCCTGTCAAGGCATTTACCTCCTTCCATTTCTTAAATTATCATTTCCATTTTCAAATAAAATATTAAGCATGAAAAATTTGAATTTGCAATCCCTAAACCAATGAGGAACAAATCCCAATTTCTTTGTGACAGCCTCATTACTGGCACATAGAAATTCTTAACTAGTAAAGTTGTTGTGCCTTATTACACCAATGGTTTTTACATCTAATTTACATTCATTTCGCGTTTAATTCCTTGTATGGAGAACATTTAATTCAGCGCAGCTGCTTTTTCGTATAAAATTAACTCGAATTATAGACGGAGATATATGAATGAAGCAGCGAGTAAAGTCTCCTTTTACAAAACCTCAATTGACTGGATTCACAGGAATTTAAACGCATTTCGTTCGAAAATTTCACCCACACAATTTTGCTCGGCCAAAATTTCGTAAACATTCCACCATATACTAACCGAGGTACCTCCGGAGTGCATCCGAATGGGATTATAAAGGACATGTCTGCAATTGCATTGGAAATTCAAATGAGTATATTTTTTAGGCTGTCTGAGTGTACGGGGAATTAAATTAGAAGGCGAATAGTAAGCCCCTTCTCGTCGGCTATTTGCGTACGTGACTCCACATCGCGACCGTTCACAGCTTTAATGTGTACCGGTGCTTCATTTAGCTCCGTTATTGTGATGTTTAATTCGCTTCATTATGTGAATATTAAGCTGTTATTCTTGGTTATTGAATTAAGCGTCAATGCTATTTGTTTTTCTTTTTAAATAACGACAAGAAAAATCCCATCATTATGACTAGTGGTTAGTAGTTAGTTTATTAAATTAGCGCAAGGTTAATTTATAATCTTTGTTGAGTATTTAATCTTCAAATTATCTAAGCCTTTTTAATAGCTTCATAAAAACGCGCATAATGTAGGCGATTAATATGGTGTTGGAAAATATTGAATTAAAAAAAAATGTGTGCTCATATTTCATGCGTCATAGTTGGAACGCTCTTTATGAAATAAACAAGTCACTGTTCTTAAATAAATTAAGGTGATATTATATTTCTACGAGATAGTTACAGAAATTCGCTAAATATACGGGTATTTAATTTATAGATTTTGTAAAAATTCTCTTTTCGAACTGTACGCTTATGAATTACGCTGATGGCAGGTAACTGACAAGCGTGGACATATTGGTCATTTACATCTATATAATGTCGCGTAGTGTGGAAGTGGCGTATATATTAGTCCAATCTCCTAATTGAGGCAGGGTGAGGCACGTGTGCGGATTAGCTCTGACTAACATAACGACGGACGATCGATCTGTACACAACTGACATTCCTGATCCAGGATTTATCACGAATGCATACAAAAAAATCCGCTTCTTGATATTTCACAATTGCTTTTTTTTGTAAAATAATGATACATATATTATATATACGAATTTTTTTATATATTTTTTTTTTTATTATATATATATAATATATGTATATGTAGTTGTAAATGTATATATAATATATGTATCATATATTACATATACATATATTATATATATATAATAAAAAAAATATATAAAAAAATTCGTATATATAATATATGTATCATTATTTCACAAAAAAAAGCAATTATTATATATATATAATATATGTATCATTACTTTACATTTGTATATATATATTTGTATATATATACATACTATACTTTATTGGCTAGTGCGCGTTATTACCGATGCATTTTTATAATGTGATTTGTAAAAAGGGTATACAAACGGGCTATTTGCGTCTTGTCTAGGAAAATAAGTCAATTTATTCAATGTAGTTTCCTTGCTTCATCATCCCTTCACTTTGATTACAACATGTTAATACCCTTGAAACTGTATAATAACCTATTAATGAACTAACTATAGCAACAAAGTAGCGTTCATTTCAGATATCTAATTCTACTTTCTTGGTCAAAACAAAGAAAATTCCAGTTTATCCGTGCACTGTTTGCCCCAAGTTAGATTGAAGTGGAATTAAGAAAACATACAAGTAGGGATCTCTTAGGGCGTAATACGAACTTTCCTATCGTTTAGGGAAGGGCGAATAAAATATGTGACAGTGTGGCCACGCGTCGCGGAGCGTGGAAGATATGTTACCTATGCGACTTATTAAATGTTACATTCAAATAAGTATGTATATGTTTTTATTTGATAATAGATAATGTTTTTTTTAAATAAATGTTTATACAGCATGGGCTTCTTCAAAAAAGGTGTGAAGAGATATTTTCAGGGTTGGCAATGCGCGAATGATACCCCTGGTGTTGCAAGCATCCATAGGTTATGGTAACTGCTTACTATCAGGCAGGTCATATGGTTATTTGCTACGTTAGTGCTATAAAAATAGTACTAAAAATAATAAAACTAAATAGCTGATACTTCTTTCTTAGTAAACCCACTGTTGAATGTGGAACTAATAATTAAAAATCCATGTTGTTGTTTATACTAATTTTCACATCACGCTCAATCAATTATGTAATATCAAAGTATTTTCAAACAAGTCGAAACTGGGTAAAGCCCTATTCAGTGGGTTGCGTTCATTAAAGGTCCCAATCACGTCATCTCGTGTGAAATCATAACTCAGCAAGACGCCAACCCTCACACTAAATCTTCGGGGAAGCTCCATCCATTGCGTTTAATTATGGCTCGACCCCGCTCTCCTACCTGAAGATCGTTAATCTTTCTTAAAGATATATTCCCTGAACCCTCAAGCGTAAAAATCGCTTCACACAGCGCTTGTGTATCTCGCCGTCTAATAGGCCAGGCTTCAATGTAGCTGATGTGTCGCTTTATGCTATATGCAGGGTTGGATTGGGTGGGTAAACCTAGGGGAAATCTCTGGAGAACGGTGTTAAGGTCTTGTTGGACGTGTGTTATATTTAAAGATGGTACTCGAATTGCCAAGACGTTAAATTTAACCTAGTTGTAAAAAAGTTAAGAAGAGAGTAGAAGAAAGAATAAAAAAGAATGATTATTATAAGTGCGAATGAAAATAAGAGGGGCAACATGATTGGCCATTTGCTCCGACTTGATGCATTTATACGAAATATCATTGAGGGAAAGATCGAAGGAAAGCGTGGTAGAGGAAGGCAAAGGATAAGTTACCTGCAACGGATAACGACGAAGGCTAACGTTATGTCGTACTAAGATGTTAAAGAGATGGCTAACGATAGAACGGCTTGGCGAATGCTCCACCTAAAAGAGCCTAGCTCTTAAATAAATGATGCTGATGATTATTTAAAAAAAGTATACATATATGTAATTTGTGTGTATTAACAAATTTCAATTCATTGTCTGATTACCATATTATAGTAAAAGAATTGCTTATTACGAGACCAGCATTTTGTGTTAGTGTTCCAACACTATTTATTTAATCATAATTATTGTACAAAAGAAACCTTCACCAACAAATCCGTGCCTGTTTCCAAAATGGAAAGTCTTTGAACTTTACCCCTGAGTATTAAGACGAGTGCACGACTTAAGCCTCTATTTGACGTTTATGTTTATTGATTAGGCAGCGGTGGCAGGTCTCAATAAGCTCCATTAACCAATTTGCGTTTGAGTTTTGTTAATTCAAACTTTATGAGTTCGAAGCTATCAAGTTAATTGGCTGACAGTTTAGGCGACGGCTTTCAATCTGATTTGATGATAGAGCAAGTTTGGTCAATACCTAAGTTTGTAGACATTAACTAATATCCTAGCCTTCCCTGATTGAATTCTACTTTAAGATATAAGTTTAATTCCAGGTAGGAAATTTACCTGGACCCAAAGATTACTTGCTGGCACAGTGCGTCTTCAAGAAAAATACAGTTGGTGCAAGTGATGCCCCTGGTATTGCTAGCTCCTATAGGCTACGGTAACTGCTTACCATCCACTGGGCTGCCAAAAAAAATTACGTCAAAAACTTTTTGTATCATTGTTCTGACTACCGAGGTGACACATACCTTTCTCAGAACGCTTCCATTACCAGACAACTTTGAGTAGCCGACACATGGTTTGCGTTTCTGGTCTTTGACACAAGTTGG
This sequence comes from Falcaria lacertinaria, assembly GCA_951449985.1. Classification (NCBI taxonomy): domain Eukaryota; kingdom Metazoa; phylum Arthropoda; class Insecta; order Lepidoptera; family Drepanidae; genus Falcaria; species Falcaria lacertinaria. The sequence goes on from OX602114.1 coordinate 3,720,483, forward strand.
ACAAGTGCTGAACATACAGTCTGGTCACTGGAGTACTAAGTAAATACATCCAACGCCCGTCCGCTTTCCAATTAACTCCAGGAGCTGTTTGAGTTGAGACCAGGTATCATACCTGCCTTTGATGTCGCTCATATTCGTCTGCGGAAATGTGTAACTTGATTTTGTGACTTCCTGTTCAATTAAAGCTTTGTTTAATTTACCTCTAATTAGCAAATGACTTCCAGAACATAATTTAAGTGTAAACAAGCTTAAATTATTTGTATGAAGGCACCATAAAAAGTATTTTCTATATTGTCAGTATCATCCATGTACTGGGTGAAATCCTTTGCAAAGTCGGTAGGTGTTGAAAAAAAACGATAACCACTTCTGCCTACCTGTCTGTCGACATCATTTCACTAATAAAATTCTTGATAATATTTCATTTTGAAGAACACTATAAATTGTATTCAACACGTTGGCTGAGTGCGATGAGATATATTTAATATATCATACATAGCCACGGATTGTTAACATATTCTGTTTTATTATTGGTTTGTGTTAGTAGAATACCTACTTTTGAATTACTTATAACAACGAACGCCACTACAATAAACTATATAGGTACTTCGCACAACAAGCAGTGACAAACAAGGTATTAGTTTTACCTAATTAACCGTATTAATTAAAGAATGGAACACGTCATAATGACAATATATTGTATCGTTCTCCGGCTGGCAACATTAGATGTTGAAGAGTTATATGTATTTTTCCGTAAATGGAGGAAGATTTATGTCGCTCAGATATTTAATAACAACGGTAACTGACTCAAAATAGAGAGAGCAATGTAAATGTGATTTATAAAATGAAGATGCTTTCAAGAGCCGGGAAGATTTATGCACTAGAGGTCGTCTGCGCCTCACAAACCGAAGACAATGGGAAGGACTCTACAAAGTTATTTAAATTACGCGACAATTTTCTTGGGCCCACGACGTTTAAGTGGTAGAGGCGTCGGGACCTCGCTAAATGAGGTTTTAAGCCGTCGTTTTCATGAAAAGGGATTCGCAAAGCAGATTTCAAGTGGAGAGAACGGTAACAAAACACAATACCGCGTCCATCCCTCGCGAACCGTGTCTGAATTATATTGTTTTATGAAATACGCAGACTTATGACACTTATAACGATTATACTTATGAGTAAGCTCTCTTTTGTTTACCATGAAACGGTAATAAAGTTCCTGCACCCGATATCCCAAACGAAATGCCCTTTGACAGACATTGAGCATAGTAAAAGCTTTTCCAAGTAAACCTTGCGATCCTGTTTTCTTTTATGAATATTCAGATTGGTAGACAGAGATACAAGAGATACGACATTTTGTTTCAAAGTTGTAATAATATAGTTAACACGTACAACAATGTATTAATAACTAGCTGCCCGCCCCGGTTTCGGACGGGTACACCTTTATAAAATAGTTTGTCTACCCGTTTTTTTACTTTTTCAGGCAAATTTTAATTTTTTTCTCTCCGTAAGAACCATCCTCGTAATTCAAGGAATATTCTAAAAATGAATTAGCGAAATCGAGTCAGCTGCTCTTGAGATTTGCGCTTAACAACACATTATTTTTTTATATTATAGATAATCAAATTGCGCGAATTCGGTGGTTTGAAAATAAAAATTATCTTGATTCTCACAACTACTAAGCTAATAATTTATTTGATTATTATTATGTGAGTATGTATATTCAATTATGCATTTACGTTTTTATCTACACAAATAGCTTGTAGCTTGAGCTGTTCATTATGTTTAAATATAGATCAAACTTAACTTACTTCAAAATTAAGAGAGAATCTGATAACGAAGAGAACGGCAAAAGGTGTAGTGGGTTTGAGAGTTGTTGAATTTAAGTGCATTTTTGTAGAGTTTCGTCTGGGTTTGTGGCGAACATTATTTAAAACACTTCTCATTCAAGCGAGAGCATCCTTTTCTAAAAGAAAACTTTAAAATCGTTAGAGCCTGATACTAATGAAACTGAACCTTTGATTGTTTTCTTAAAAACATAAAGTTAATTTATAATCTACTCGTAATTCTGTCTACGAAGGAAACTTTGTCTGGTTGTATGTACCGGTTAACTGCTAAAACGTTTGATAATTTAAAATTATTCCATTACTGGAACGCCACATTATTTCTGACTAACTTAGGCTATAGAAGTATATACAGGTTGTTTCGTAAAGTTGAAAGAAGGTTAAATGGGGTCTATAAAGTCCATTCACAATATTTAACAACCGGGGTAACGCTGTATAACATCCCCCAAAAAATATTATTATTTTCACTAATGCAAACCCTATTTTAGTAAAATTAAAGAGTGAACTACGCAGAATGTACCTAAATTTCTACCTAATACGCGGAAAGGAAGATTTGTAATTTACAACATATTTTTTCCAACTTGACATATTTTGAAGCCAGTACTTGAGTATAATGACATCCTTGTATCGAGGTAGCAAACATTTATGAATGAAAAATCGAAACTATTAAAATAGACAATTATTTGGTAAACTAGTACGGTAGGCCTTTCTGTTAAATAATCTGGTTCCCTGTCATGACAGCTTAATAGGGTTAACAATTTTTTGCTTTTATTATTAATTATATTTTACGGGGTATTTTGTATCACGTTGTATACTATGGTTGTGAGCGCGTGAAGTCGTGAGGATTAAAAAAGACGAGTGTCAGTCGACCCAATTTTGGGGGTATAAATTTTCATGCGGTGTGTCAGTTGCGACCAGGTCGCACGCTAAAATTCCGTACCGAATATATTTTATTTCATGCACTTAAAAGACCGTGTGCCGTGTCAAACTTTACCATAATTTAGTGTCATACATTAGCTGCCAGTGAGAATAAAAACTCAGAGTAGATATTAAACTTGAAATCAGTACTGATGATGGTAGTAATACTTTATTCAAAATTATTTATGGATGATGTTTTTATATGTATTTAAATCCATCAATCGTCAGTATGAGCAAAGATCATGTTATATGGAAAACAATAGCCAGCAAGGCACAACAATGTTTCAGATAAAATGGTTCTATGATGAAAAGACTTGTTTCGGTTTCAAAAAGTACTTCGGCCACTCGTAGAATACTGAACAGAGGGACTTGAAATATGAAACCAGATAAAGCATCTAAGTAGTTGTCCCTCGAATAGTTTGCTAAGAAATGGCTTCAGTTTAACATAACGCGATGTGCTCCGTCATTCGGGTTATCTGACAAAATATATTGACCCTTGTTCCTACTTTGATATCAGTTTCAAAATGTTATTAAGCACTGTTTCTATCTAAGATTTAATTTAAAAAAAGGATTTTTTGTACTTTGATAGTTTGCGTCACTGATATTCGTTTTATATTAATTTGAACTCCTGCTACTTAGTAATAATATATTAAATTATGCTATTTATTTTTTTGTTATTATTCAATAGGTATATAATTTATTTCAATTAAATGCTCAACGTCTTCAATCGCCACTGAACACATTCGTCAAATTTATATTAGTCTAAATTTTATGTTATCTATATGCGTCCTTATTTCTTCATATAATAATAATTAACGAAAATAGAATTTCTAATATAGTATAATCAGGTTTTTCTAAACTCTCTTTATTAGAATAACCTTTCTTTAGTTTCCATAACAATTTGTAAGTATAAGGGAGATAAGTTGCTTTTAAAAACCACAAGGATGAAACTATCAAAATAATGTTTATTGTATAACCGACTAACAGACGGGATACGTGGTGTTATACATAAAGGTCTATTAGAAGTTTAGAAGTCGTTATCGTGTCGTGCCCGGGCCGTCGGCGCGTCGCACGATCCCGCGACTTCTTCCCTAACAATAAATGCTTTGTCAAACTTACTCCTGCCACCAGACACAAGATAACAGACTTGTGTTTGTTTCCAAGAACCGGCAGGGAATCCCACTTTAGACATTTTGAGATTTTCTACGAGTTTGTTTTGCTTTAAAGTTGTCTCTATACTTGAAAGCGGAGTTGTTGTAGTATAAATGACAGAAGAGTGGTTGTTTATTTATGTAAGCTGTAAAGAAAATTTCGCTTTATTTTGTAATAATATGATTTACATTAGTAATTAATATTTAAATATTATAATTTCAAAAAATATTACTCAAATTATTGACACATCTAACAGATCATAAAACTTTTTACAGTTACGAAATTGTTTCAACTCCCAAAAGACAATCGAAATATGAAGGTTTTATACTAAATAGGAAGCTTTTAAGGCCACGGGGTCCTTACATAACGTAATCTACGTTGTGTAATAAAGGGGCACTTTTTCCGAGATCTCCTCAGGATAAGGCAAGGTGAGCCTCGATATATCAGGAGATTAGTCTTTTGGTGCGGGAGACGGCGAATATAAAGAGCTCGGAGTAGGGCAGGTGAGACGTGTGTCGATAATATACTTAGTCGTATTTTTCGTAAATCATTTAAATTCTATTTATAACTTGATTCAAATTCGATTCAGGTTCAAAACAAAGCCTTATTGCTAACATTAATTAAAGGTAAAGGTAAAACATAATTAAGGGTCGAGTTCCTGTCAAATATATATATAATTATTATGTACTTGTATTCTTGAGAACTTGTCAAGAGCCGAAAGTAGGTTTTTTAAGTTTCTGTCACCTTTGGCTCCATTATAACCAACTCAATTATACTCAAATATGCTATATACCACTATAACATAAGTTTGAAAAAATAATAATATTCAAAATTATTGAAGATTAAGAAGTTCACCACATACTGACAGCTAAACTATTTAAAACTTAAAACTTCAGCTAAGTTATTTAAAATATTAGGAAGAAGAGCAAATTGTCCTTTTTGAAGTTAAAATGAACACTGAAAAAAAACATGCTTAAACAATGCCGAAACTTTTGTCGAGATTTGGTCGAATAATGTCATTTATATACACCACTAGATGTCAAGGTACTCGTATCTACTCCATAAGTTAACAGCTATGCAGAGCCTGTCATATGTCAGGGCCTACGGGAGACATATTCGGCCGTCATGTAGGCACGTTTTGCATGCGCGGCGCCGCGGGCCGATCCACTACAAGGCTATTCCACGCAGCCATCCATCTGCGGACCTCCATAATCGTTATTGTTTTGGAATTTAGAAGATTTCTGAAATTATCTCTTGAACGCTGGAGATGTGAAGTGGAAGAAGTCAATGAAGACATGGTGGGTAAAGTGATGATTGGAAGAATCGCGGACAGTGCGGCTGAAGAAGAACACCAGAGAACGATCTAGTTATAAGCTATATACAATACAATACAAATACAAAATACTCTTTATTACAAACCACAAAAAACAAAATACATACAAGAACAAAAAAGATACAGTGTAGTAAAGACAACAGGCGGTCTTATCGCTAGAGCGATCTCGTCCAGACAACCTTAGGGTACAGGAAAAAGTGAAAGAGAAATTAAAGATAGGCAGGTGTGATTGAAGGGAAAAACTATATAGATACATAAGAATAAATAATATAGGTACCAGCTCTAGAATTCAATTTGTCTCGACAACTGGATGAAATTGTGGTACCTAACCCACTCAAGAAATAAGATACCACTTGGTACTCATCGATACAATGATTTTTACATATTACTATCAATATAACAGTTGTATTCACGGTTATTACTTTAGATCACACGTATATTTTAGTGTTTTTTTTATATATTAAATACTTGCGACCGGCTCGGCTTCGCACGGGTAGACATTTATCAAATATTTTGTTTACCGTGCGATGCCGCGGAGGGCAGCTAGTATTATATTTAACCTATGCTACTCAGTGATAATGTAGCTTTCTAATCGTAAAGTTTTGAAATCGGTTCTGTAGTTTCGGAGCTTTTTCAATACATACATACACACAAAAATACAAATCTTTCCTCTTTAAAATATTAGTATAGATGTTATCACATTCATTTCAACGCCAAAGCATGTAAGATCGATAGTTAACAAAATCTAAATTTGAGAACTTTAAAGTTGACTGTAGATACTGTAACTAAATTCAGTAACTCATTTATAGTCGTCTACGTTCTACGTTCACGTCACAGACGCATTTCGCGTTCGTTTGATCCCATATCACAAGTGACATTTTGCTTAACATAAGCTTTGAAATTTCAGCCAATGCCTCAAGCGTAGGCTTTGCACTGAATTCACTCGATGGAAACTGAATATAGAGAATATTCCACAGTTGTTCATAGCATCAATTTTGTGCTGGCATAAAATTAATTGACATGTTACTGCACTTAAAGAGAAGTAGGGCGAATTGGGATCTCCCGTGTGTTTTCCCATTACCTAATATTGGAGCCGCCCGAGTGTGGACTGTACCTCCACCTTACAGAAGACCGCAGTGAAATAACACTACCTTGATGTAGTGTTGTGTTTCTGCGATAAGTATGCCACTGGTGTTCCACGAGGGTATCCTCGTAATAGTAATACTGGTAGTAATGCTGCTAGCACAGTGACTCCACATCAACAACAGGGTTGGCAGCTCGTTAGTGATATCCCCGGTATTGCTAGCGGCTATAGGCTGTGGTGACTGCTTGCCATATGCTTGTGCGTAGGAAATGTTATTGTTATTGGTAAGTAATCCATTGTTACTAGTACATATTATTTGATAATAGATATGTTACGGCTAAATGTCGAATGCGGTTACACCTAGTTTTAGTCGTTTGGAACTTGGAGCTAGGTGCAGCAGGGTTTCGTGGCCCGTGGGCTGCAGCCCTAGCCCTTATATAAATCCGCCCCTGTTACTGGCAGCATATGCAGCTTACCTGTAACGCACGGCGTGTAATTAAGCTATCAAGAGTTACGAGCCTCATGATCGCAGGCTCTATGGCAACGATCAGCGGTTAATTCCTTCAATCGCTCGCTTTACTAACTAGAGGATTGTAGCATAAATTAGCAGGATCTCATGTAACAATGTCGTAAATTAATTCGTGATTGAGGTCAGAAGGGAGCAATAAAATAATATGCTACGAAGGTTTGTTTAGAGTTGTATTTGTTTGTTATTTAACTTGTGATAGAATGATATATGTATTAAAAAATATACTTTGTTTGTGTTCAGAAGTTTTCTTTCTCCGCTTACCGAAGTGAAACAATCACGAATATAGTTTTTGGTAGAAAATAAAACTTCGGCCCTAGTCAGAAAGCTTTATATTTCTAAGTTATCTTTATTACCCACTTTATATAAAATGTGTAAAGTGATTACCAAAATCCCTGTAATATCAAATAAACACAAAATGTTAAAGCACATTTTTACGGGCGCTAAGAGCTTCATTACTCGGGTAAATTAGTGGTCGTTTGGGTGAATTTCGGGCTAACAGGTATATACGACGGCGGTGTATATTTTATTTAATTAATCAGAATTAAACCTTTCGATGGCAACTGACGACATCGTTGGCACCGAATTATCTTCGATGAAAAGTGGTTTTTGTAAAACGTCTGCTTACCACTTCGGGGACCCTTTTTCGGAAGGCATGAATATATATATAGCTTAATTTTTTAGACTTTAAATTTAATAGTTCCCACACTTGCAAATATACGTATAGTCCTAAAAGTATCCCTAGGTTTCAGTAGCCTTAAGGCCCCCTAGTGTTCTTTAGAACGAAAGAACCCCTAGTCTTCTTTTCCAATTTTAAAGAGAGTTTGGCTCAACTCGGCCACAAAAGTTATTTTTTTGAGCTACGTACATAAATTATGTGTTTTCTTGTCTAAAGGCACGCTATGTAAAGCTACAAAGTGTGCAAAGGGCTAGGTAGCATATGGGGTATATCGTTAGTTAAGACGAATAACTCGTGCGAGTGTAATTTTATAAGAACATTTTTTTTATTTTTTTTTATTCTTCATTTATTTGTAAAAAGCAGACATATACATTACCCCACAGGTCAACCGAAAAATAGTTCGAATTTGAAAAGGTTTTGTCTCGATAAAAATGGTAGTAAAGAGATGTCAACTCCAATAGAGTTTGCCGATTCGTCTCAGGGGGTTGTTCCCAGGCATCCATAATTTTATTCCCACCACATCCACGGCCTTTATTCATTCCCAGTACATCCAAACAATACATTACTACAGTCAACATGAACAACAGTTTTTAAGATTTAGTTGATAGCTCGCTAAGATGTGTGGTGACTTCTTCCGAACCGTTGGTTCATTCAGTTCATTCATAAGTGAAAACCTTTTTTTTATATAATTACAACTTCTTTTGGGTTGAAAGTTATGATTATGGCGAAGACACTAAGCATTCACCGTAAAATTGTTTCAAACGCATCCCTTAACTTTAACGCGTCTGTTCGAGAGTCGGTAGCGTGATGTACGCGTCTGATGTTTATGTGTGTAATACGGTTTAAGTACAACACCCGGCGAGTGCGAGGGTAAATACGGGGATTTGACTGGCCTTGTTTATCGTTACACTTGTTCCGCTTACTCCATGATGTAGACCTTACGGGAGGTATATTTAAAATAGTGTTGCAATTTAAAAAAAAAAACTAAGTACTTACAGATTAAAATCTTGACCCAAAGCAGAGGCCGCATTTTTTTATTTGGTTATTGTAGCCCATATACACACAGATGTAACACTAGGGGTAATAATAAAATTATGTATTTACTCTTCCCATTGTTGGATGTTCAGTAGATCCATTATTTCCTGCTATCCATTTAAAAATTAAATACAAGAAAGTTTTATTAACCTTAAATTTTAGTATATATTTACACCGTTCTATTAATTTTCAGCACCCCCTATAATAAAAAAGGGAACAATTCGGCTAGAGAGAAAGCCCTACAAGGCTATAAAATTTTACACGGGCTCGACGTATCGACCTTGAAATATCGCGAACAAAGGTTTCAAGGCTGAAAATCGTAACACGTGACGCTTCGGCGTAGTCGGGTAAAGACGGGAGTGTACTTACCTGTCACACGTGATGCATTGTTGAACACACTTGTCTCGTGATTAGGCTACGCCAAACGCTGTAGGTTCGATCCTGCATCAAGGAAAACATATATGTGATAAGCATTGTGTTTGCCTTGCGTCTGCTTAATATATATTATAAGTACGTTATTTACGTACACAAAGAAATAGTAAAAATAATTATAAGTTGTATCCTTATATCAGTTGTTTGGCACCCATACAATATTTGATCCCAGGTAGCATGAACAATATCCAAACTTATTTAATTATTATTATTAATCTTAGCTATCAAGCTTAACGCCCATGTTTTAAATGTATGCGCATATAAAAAAGAGTTTAAAAGTTTTAAGAGATTTGTTATGGATGGCTTCCAGTTGTTTTATCCTTCGTCGATGATCTCAGGTCGCATATTTATCTTTATGTAATTTCTGGAAATTCCGGCAACCCTACTCGTGAAACAGTGTTACAGATACGTCATATCATAATATATGATATGAGTAACGAATCTTACAAGGAAGGCACTCCTGTTGAGACATTGACGAGGGCTGTAGCTAGTAAATTCTTAATACCTCACGTAACTGGCAAGATTAAGGGCAGGCAGGGAGGGGTAAAATGCACTTAAGTTTTATTATCGAAGCCTCGGGACAATGCCGATCGATGATAATGCACTGCACAGCTTGTGAGGTGTCTTTAGGTACAGGCGTTAGTGAGCTGTAGAAGTGAGATATTTCTATGACTGGCTGATGGATCCTCTAAGTGAGTTTGTCACGGCCGGCTCAAGACAGGCCGGGGCCCTTGGGCACTCATTAATTTGGGGAATGTTAACGGAATAAAATGCGTATTTCAGTTTCCTGCGGACCTCGTGAAATCGGGGCCCTGGGCTCGGGCCTCGTGTTCCCTTATAGCAAAGACAGCAATGCTCATTATATACTCAGTATTAATTTATAAATACATTTAGCTTTCGACTTATTTAAAAATTATATATACATTGCTTCAGTAGAAAAATTAAAGCGTTAAATTTAATTAACTTACAGCTACATATTTTACCTTCATTTTTATAATATGAATATTGTAATAAGTATACCTACTAAAGTTATTTTTATTTTTGTAATCTTTGCACTGTTCTATTATAATCTGTAAAAATCGTTAACCCGTTAAATTAAATTTATGTGATGAAGGTACATTTAATACCAAAGCATACATAACTTCAAACAACTAAATACGAGAGTCTGAGAGCATACATACAAATGTACAGATATTGAACAATAATTGTGTTCTGGAAGGGTTGCATGTAAGCCGATTACGAGACAGCCCTCCTAACAACGTACTTGTTAGACAAGTTCGTCTTGTTATAACTTATCTTCAAGATATGACTTACTCGGTATTTTTAAGCTAATAAACCACGCTTTAACGTGAATATATTTTAGGGTATTGTATTTTAACGATGCTTCTGCGATGTCCAATCACGATTGCTAAAAATAAAATTGTTGATGAATGTGGTGAACTAAACACTTGCTTAAGGGGTTCATGAAACATTTATAGAAATTAACTAAAAAGTACTAATTATAATATTGTGGACGCAGAAAAAATATGTGACTGGTTCTTGTTTTTAATTCTGACAAGACGTTTTGTTTGTCTTGTAAAAATGGCGCGTTTCGTTCAGCGAGTAAAAATATAAAAAGTTTTTAAGCATCGGCGTAAACTGAGACTGTATTTGAGTTTTCACACAACAAAATGACATTTATTATAATCAGTATAAGACTGAAGTGCTCAGGCACATCATTATGTCTATTCCAATTAATTGAGCAGTTTAAAACGAATGAATGTCAGTTTTGAACATTGGAACAACATAGAAATAATAATTATAACATCATACTCTTAGTTCTATCTGTGGTTAATTAACTGTGTATTTTATATACATATTGTTGGAGGGGACTGATTGTGATAGCAGTAGTGGTACCTTTACTGCCATGTTGGAGTTTCCTTGAGGTACTTTGGAAACCTTATTCACAACAGAAACAAAGCTTGCACTTATCAGGTGCAATATTATTGCTATGTAACTTTATCCCTGAATACAGTGATTATTGAGACAAATGTGTTGTGCTGTGTTGGTCGAAACTACTCGAAACAAATGTAGGCAAACATTTAGGCGGAGAGACAGCGAGAGAGATACCAAAATATGTAGGACTTTTCCAAATATACGTGTTAATACAATCACGAGACCCGTGTCACGGTTTGCCTCGTATTTGCTTAACAAGATTAAAGAGACGAAAAATGCCAGACAATGTACCTGAATTAACTGCGAATTGTATGTGGGACACATTGTTACATCACTAGCTAAGTTTCATCTCTCATGGTTAAATTTTGTTTACCTATATTTTAACAAATATGTTATAAATGTATGTGCCATTTTTTTTCCAATTTTACATCTGGGTCTAAAAATCGGAGATGAAAGTCTTAATCCACACGTGTAACGCCGGGCGTTTACGCTAGTATTAACTAAAAAATATGTTTGTTTACATTGCTACTAATTAATTATATATACTACCCAAATAAACTCATAAAATCGATCAAACTTTAACATAATGTATTTTTATTAATGTTATATTCATTGCCTCGATAAACGTGGCACGGCGACTTTATGCGACCCTGCCAAGGTTGTCGAGCAATAGGTACATGCAGACCATGCAGTACTTGGATTAAATAAGCGGGAAATATTTCGAATAAAAAGGAACATTTGACATAAAGGTTTATAAGGGCGACTGAAGGGTATCCATGGGGTTTTCCCCTGAAACTGTTTCGTTTGCAACGAGGATTTAAAATTATGAGTTCCTATAATGAATCATTAATGTAAGAGGGGTGAACGTTGAATCGGATAATTAGCTCATTATAAATTAAATTAGATACCTTTTTATTTTAAGAAGATTACGTTCATTTGTTTCTAAAGGTTATATTAATTGATTTTAAAATAAATATTAATCAATTAAATAATACTACATAGAGAAAAGATATGTACTTTGTTTCTAATGATTACGCTCAAAAACTACTGGCCCCATTTCATATGTTGTTTCACCGGTTGAAAGCTATATTATCACAAAGTAAAGTAGGGCCTATGTCATAGGCTATATATTATGTTGCTATGAAAGAAAATATTTTTGTTAGCGTGAAGGCCTACAAAGTATGTTACATTTTACAAAGCAATTATTATTAAGAGAAAGAAAAAGAAACAAACCTAAAAAATAAAAATAATAATCTTGTCCCAAATTGTTGTCACGCGGGAGGGTAAAGGAGGCTGGCTATTATTATTAGGTACTAGAAATACTTTAAAAATGGAATACGAAAAGAATTTCTTCATCTCATTCAAAATAAAAAAAGAACGCTTACGCAATGATACAACAAAACAACGCTACAATTAACCGACCATTATCGAATACCTATTCACAACCCGACGCATTTCAATTGAACACATCAATGCACCTGCTTAATACATATAAATTTATCTCCAATCGCCTACATTTAAGGAACACACGAGGAAGTTTCGTTAGTAGGGTCCCCTTAAAAGACTTTCCTGATTAAAAACGTTTTCACTCTGTAAATAATCCAGAAATAACGAGGTAGCAATTAAATAGAGCTTTCAGACAACACGGGACATGGTCTCACATCAAAGCGAGGGACACACATGGTCACGTGACAAGATAATACCGTTGTATGAGGTATTCAAGCATTGCGGCGCTTTGATATACGAAATAGCAAATATTTGTTTGGAGTGGTTACTCTAATTGTAATATAGTACTTGAAACTTAAAGTTTTTTCTATAAGTTTTTGTTGGTGACTCGTTGCTATTACTTCCGGGTGTACGTACATAATGCTTATATTACTTTAGCAGTAATAATCCCAGCTTAAGTAGCTAATATAGGCTTGAAAGAAAACTAAAGTTTTATGTTGCTACTAAAGATAAATAACTTTTTACTTAGAAACATTTGGCTTGGTTTAGTATGGGACCATTTTATAGGTATAACACGATATCTCCTTTATAAAGAGAAGTGACGCTTATGTACAGAGGCATCACAATGTTCACCCCACCTGTATAACAGTCGAGCTAAAAACCTCCTTACTTATTCAGATCACGTCCACGCGTGGTCTGGCCAACTACTCTAACGTACCTGATATCACCGGTCCGTACTGATTGCGCTTAATCTCTGCTTTTGTTGGGGACCATTTTACGACCAATCTGGGCCCAAAACTAAATTTTATTTACGTCCAACATGCGACGGGTGCGACACCCATATTTACGTTTATAGTTGTTTTATTCAGGAGGATATATACTGTCTAATAAAATACCTTCTATTTGTGTATTTCTGATTTATTAGATCGATTATAGATGGTCAAAGAAACAGCACTGGAGTGAAGCAAGTGGAGGGAGATTTATCACCTGCACCGACAAGACTGTCAAGTGTATCTCTTCAACGAGAGCAGAAAATACAGTTCGTATAAAAGTTTCGTGAAGCAATCTTGTTAACTCACAAACGGATAAAATAAACACTATTTTATGAGACAGCATTGGTGCAATTTATTTCAGTTCAATTGTTATTGAACAGTGGTACTGTTGTACAGTGGTACAGTGGTGTTGGTACACAGTGAAGCAATTAAAGGGACAGTTTAAATCAGATTGCGATACACTTCATCCCGGGTGCAAGACATGAAGTGTTCGTGTATAAGATCAATTAGGAACTCCGTGTGCAAGTTTCCGTTGCCATTGTTAGAGGGTTGTTTAGTTATCGTGTCAGAGTACGCAGCCCGGGAGACCATGGTTAGTTGCGTGGGTTTATTGTAGGGGAGTTGTCACGTCTGAATATTTAGTTAGTTCGGATTGTTCGACATTTAATTCTCCTTTTCGTGTAACATTGTTATGTTCGTTTGGGAATAACCTTTCAGAGCATTCAGACCTTTGATAAAATAGTCATTTTAATTATATATTTAATTCTACAGGTTACGCCTGGGCAGATTTTTTACATATGTCTTATTAAATAGCGGGAAAAGTTCGAAAACTAAGGGAAAAGAAGATGTCACACGATTGAGTCTAATTTACAAAGCCTCATATAGTGTAACTTTGTAAGGATACTATAAAACGCTGTTGTCACACGTTTTAAATTACTTTATTTTAGGTATTAATGACAAAATACTCAATCACTACAAATATATAAGTCTAAGGAAGTGATACAATACTATAGGATTTGTCTTCTTTGATTTAAAGCCTGAAAAATGTGTCTACAAACATCCATTTGCCGAAAATATTTGTTTTTAATTCGCCCTTCCATTTTTCTGAGCCCTTAGTTATAAATATTTTGTAAAAGGGCTAGTGTCCCTTCCGATAGTTATGGACGTTCAATGTTCCGGAAGTGCGTGGAAAACCCAAGATATGGCGGTGACACCTCGTAAATATTCTTACAGTTAAATATTTTTAATATTACTTCTTTTTTCATACAGAATGCAGTTCTAAGGCTCAGCAAAACAGGACTATCTCTATATTTAAATAAGTTATGCAAATTAACATTAGTTGCGATCATTAGTGTAGTTGATGTTTTTTTGTTTCCATTGACACATTTTATTGTATATTTTAAGAACATGCTAGCAAATTATGCTCTTCTCAATCAAGGCAATCAATGAAAAGCCGTGGTGGCCTAGTGGTAGCCTGTCATCAAGTTCGAACCCCAGCCTGTACCACTGAGGTTTTCTAAGCTTAAGTACAGTGATTAACCACACCATGAGCTTAAAAAGAGAGGTAGGGCGATTTAATTAAAATCGGAAGAGGGATTGAACCTCCATTTTACAGAAATCCTTATCAGCAGGCTTGGCATCCCGTTAGTAATACCATCCCCTGTACTGCTATAGGCTACGGTGACTTCTTAGCATCAGATGGGCCGTACGCTTATGTGCCACCTTAGTGGTATAAAAAAATGTATACGCAATAAAACCGGACTATACTGTCATCATACAAAATATAACAGCGTCAATAATTCATTGGTTGTATTCAGTCTTTCCAGGAGGTGCGTGTGAGCACACCTGGGTCCCGAGTGTTTGCTGGCGGGAGCGCCCCGGTCACTGCACTGAGAGAGGGGTGTTCCGGAACAGAGACTTACTTGGAAACGACCCATTAAAAAAATCTTGTGCTTAGATTACAGGTGAAAGACTATTTGTAATGGGTAGTGTTCTTGTACTTAGTTTTCAGATGAAAGACTACTCGTAATTGTAACGTGTGCTATTGGAATGAATTTGCATGACATGACGTTGACTATTTACATCATGATAAGTCTCTAAAAGTTACAAAAGAAAATGTGTGTCCTTGTGACTACCTGTTAGCCTCAGATTGGCAGTTGACACTTGCGCTTTCGGTTTTGCATATTTATATAAAAGTAAATATTTCATCCACTATTAAACAATATTATTAGAATATGTTGATGAATTCATTCCTCAAATGACAGAATTATTGACTGGGAATGCCTATTCTACAAATACAGGAATGATATCACCAAAATGCATAATGTAAGTCTATGCTGTCTCAAGATTTAGAACTGTGATGTTATTTAGGTATACAGCTATAATATAAACAAAAATATTACGAATACCTTTCTATGCCTTTCGATAACCAATTTGGAAATTACGTACGAGGAAGATTATCGTAGTCGGGGCCCGGGCGGGCCGGAAGCTGTACAATACGAGGGCGCGCCGCCCGACCACGGTTATTATCTACCTGCAGCGTCACTTCCGCTCGGACTCGCTCAACTATTGCTCTCCCTTTTCAACCTTCCATTTTTGAATTTTGAAAGCTTTTAGTTCCGAGCTTTGCGTATTCACTGTAATTGTGTGGCTTTGGGGCACTTAAACTCGTGTGTTTTCATTTATCTTCATGATGTTCGGCTTGACATATGACCTAAGATAAATAAAATACTTATTAAAGGTAAGGTATGGTTTCTTCTTCTTCTATTTAAAGAAAATTGTTAAGCGGAAAATAAAAGCTATGGTAATAATAATAAGGTTTCTTAGTTCAAATGAGGCTTTTCAAAAATTAAGTTGTGTGGCTCTCTAACACAAACCATTTATCGTTAAACTGAATTTATTTGCATTGTATCTGGCACAGCCTCATTCTGACAACATCCATCAAAAACGAGTGATTTCAGGATCGGCAACGCGTGCCTTCTCCTGGGCCCTGAGCCCTTATAGGATAATTTTGTTGTCAGTCAGTCTGTCTGTCTGTTAATACCGTATAAAGTTCAAATACCCGGGTTCATGGTATAATTCAGCTGTGAAAATATCAAATCTATAAGTCAATAAGAAGAAAATATACGATCGTGTATGTAGCAAATTTTCGTATATTTTGCGATTTCACAAGGGAATCAAAACCTATAGGGTAGTTCCCGTTGACCTAGAACCATGAAATTAGACAAGAAGCAGTGTTTTATAGCACAAGTAAATAAAAAAAATCTGAAAACCGTAAATATGTAACTTAATTTAATAGCGCTGTTGTGTCACCGACGAATAATGACCTCATTTGAAGTTCGCCTACTTTAATCTTACCTACAAGTGTGTACGGAATTTTTGTTAATGAATCATGAACAGTTTTCTAAGTAATTAGTTACCTAGCATAGCTCGGAGGCATGTTAACTTGTAAAACTGTTATCCTAATTTTCCGTTGAGTTAATCCACTTGTGAAATGGTCATTTCACATCCTCAATTGCAAATAACTGTCTAATTAAACACTTCCTGGCCGGGGGCCA
Organism: Falcaria lacertinaria; assembly: GCA_951449985.1. Taxonomy (NCBI): domain Eukaryota; kingdom Metazoa; phylum Arthropoda; class Insecta; order Lepidoptera; family Drepanidae; genus Falcaria; species Falcaria lacertinaria. Next base: position 3,737,191 of record OX602114.1, read on the forward strand.
TGTATTGTATCCTAAGTTTGCAGGTACCTCGAGTTTTACACGGTTGGGAACAATCACGAGCAATGACAACAATATAAGAAAAATAACTACATACCTTTACGTCTTCCCGCAAGGGTCCCTAAATGTAAGCAGAGGTGTTACAACACCTACTTTTTACCGAAGATAATTTATTCTGCCAACGCCACAGATAGTGAGTCCTTTGTCGTCTCCTTGGCACTACATATGTAGACATCCTACAATTTCTTCACAGACGTAAGCAGGTTTCCTCACGATGTTATTCATCATCGTAAAGCTCGTGGTGTAACACACTGCACTTAAATTTGAAAAAAATATTGACTCTCAAGTTCAATATCTCAAGTTTGATGAAAACAGTATCATTGGTATTTTTAAGTGTCAAAATTCCTAGACACGTTTTAAAAACAGCTGATTTTGAAAAGAAAAATACACTGTAATATGACACCATGCGACAGTGTCGCTAATAAGGATCAAATTCTAAGTAATGACATACGGTAAAGACATGTTAGTGACATGATAACTCATAAAACCACCATAAATCATACATAGGTCAGTTCTGTCACAAGATCGCGATTCTTCGTAACTGTATGTCATAAGTCCGAACAAATTGTGTTGTTGCGCCCGAAATGAGGAGTCAAACATTGGCTCCCTTCTGTTGGCAGTGTTTTCGCTTCGGTGGGCTCCAAAGGGTTACCATTCTAGGGGACTGCCAGGAAGGTAGAAAGGTAAGCACTTAAATCTTTAGTTTATGAGCGAGAGTAAGGTGGGTGTTTTGGTACAGATATGAAAGTTGTATGTATTGGCAACACCTTACGCGGATATGCACTTGTCGGAACGCAGGTGTGGCGGTGGTATGACATCAGAAGTGAAACGAGGGTTATAGCTAATACTTTAAACTCAAAATGATCTTTATTTGACTAGTCAAGTACTTTCAAAACGTCAGAATCTACGACCGGTTACGTTAATTTAACATTAGCGATTTACACAGTAAGAGGAAACCTCTCTCTAACTGATGGAAATGCGTGCCGATACAATAGCGCAGGCCTTTTTATAGGCGTCAGTAGGAAGGGGAACTCGGTAACGGAAAAGTACCGTCCGACGAAGCACGATGACGCTCGGTCCACGGGCCATTAGTGCCGCTTCGATGCTTTCTGCCATAACTATCACTGCCTCCGACACACTTGCTATTACGATTTATTTATAATATTTTTTTTATTATTGCACTATTATGGCAGACAAGCACAAGCAAGCACTAGGAGTATAATTCGCACTTGCTAAACTTAAAACGTTTTTTTTAACTCAAGTCGTGAATAATAACATTGCTGATGTGCTGTTCTCAGTTATTATATACAATTCACGATTATATTGTCATGTTCTTGATTAATTGATTTATACACGACATTCCAAATTTCAGTAGTAATAAAGTGGTAGCATATAGGTTGTGTAGTATTTAAGGTAGGCCGCAAAATGTTGTTCGTCGTCACATGTGTATTCCATTAGCAAATACGTTTAAGTCCGCATTTCCACCCGCCAGCCTACCTTGACCCTCTAACGCTCATATTTGTGTCATAATTGGGTGAGATATGGGGAGGCAATGGTTAATCAGGGCTCAAATGAGGGTGGGCAAGGCGTAAGACGCAACAAACGCCTGAGGTGCCATCAGCCAGGTAACGAGTAAGAGATAGGGTTGTCAAAATCTGACTTCATATTTCACTGTCATGTAGACTCAGTACATATTATCTTGATATAAATTATATGATTTTCGTATTATTTTTGATAAACTATACTGTAGGTTCATTGCTCTCGTTTCTGTCGGTTATTTTTGTTATATGAAGTAATTAAATATATTTGTTTGTAAGAAAATCATGTCACGTTGGTCAATATAGCCTTATAAAAAAAAACTATGTGAAATTGTGCTGACCCTGAATTTTTATATAAACCTATATTAAGTATGTATTTATCTGGTAAGCTTAAAACATGTTTTATACTTTTTAATTCTAATTTAATTTAATTTTAATCAACCAATAATGGTAAGATTTTTTAACCGCAAATCAAAACTAACCTAGGTATTCAGAGTGACAGTAAAATTTCAATCAACTAATTACAACCCCTATTAAGTGTCATCCCTAGCAATGGAAACATGTCAGCTAGCCCGTGTAATCTCGTTCGGATCGTGGGCACGAATTTCATAAGTGCTCGGCAGAGTTAATGGATGAAAACATTAACTCCCAAGGGCGTACGAATTTAGAGGCTGGCTTTACCCCACACTAAGGAATTTGCATATGCGATTGTTATCCTTTCATCCATTTGAAAGCTAACCTGGTTTTATGAGACCGTAGTTCACCCGCTAGGACAGCGCATATGGAATAGTTTTTCAAACCGGCGGTTGTTTTAGATTTGGTTAGATTCATTGTAGGTGTAAGGCAGGAAAAAAGTAAAAACTGAGAAGTCATATTATTTATTTACGTGGCCCAAGTACTTGACGGATCACGCATATCGTCGTCGCATGTAGTCGTCGTTCTTTTAAACTATTTCAGCTCAAATTAGGTAAATGAACGCTGAATGATATTGAAATCTGTTGACACGGGTAGGCGATTGATGCGACGTGCGGCGCGACGTTTCAATTAGGCGATTGCTTGCTCGGCGCGAGGACAAATACCGCTTTGTGAGCTTCGGTACATTCGCTGCTCATTGCAGGCCAATTTCGTGATGAAATGACGAGCTGGCGTATGTATGATTCAGCGAGCCCGTACAGTACGGATAATGGTACACAATATTTATTCTTACAGATAGTTTCTTGCCGGTTCTTCTCAGAAGGTTTATATTTTGAGCCGAAAGACAGCGTTTAGGCTTTAACGGAATAAATTATATCAATAAAATAAAAACCCGCCAATTGCAAGCCGGACTCGCGCACTGAGGGTTGCGTACAAATATTCAGGAATAACGTCAACAACGCAGCGCCATCTAGTGTCGAGTATAGGAAGTGATATTTTTATATGATTGTTGTAGTAAATAATACGTTTTTTTTTGTTATCAAACAGACAGACAGTCGGACATGAAAGTGATCCTATGAGGGTTCTTTTTTCCTTTTGAGGTACGGAACCCTAAAAAATTGGTAATATTAATTTTATTTAAAAGCCATTATACAAATAAATTGTCTGTATAAAATCGTTGACGTTTAGGAATCTACGCTTTCAGCGATGATATGAAAAGTAATGACTTATAATTTAAAAGCTAGGTTTAAAAGTAATGTCTTAATATGCGGCTTTCCGCAACACGATCAATTCAGACTGTAGGAAGGCTTTCCTGTTTTTGACAAAAAATATTGAAATGAAACAATAGTTTTATCATTATATTTTTCATAGCATTGTATTTATTAGTATAGTTGTTTTTGTGGTTAATTAATAATATATCGGTTTCCTTTGCATCTAACACAATACTATCGTATTTTCTTACATACTATAAAATATATCACTATACAATATCCAGTATTACTTAATTCTAAAAGTGATTGTTATTCGCAGATAACTATGAGAGGTTTTTTCAATGCTGAAATGGTTTTAAAGGGGATATCAATTTGTACTGGGCTGTGTAACTTTAGGCACAACTTGCACATTTTAAATTGTTTTGAAATTGGTATCTTAGCAGGAAAATAATGGCGATGAAGAATGTAAATTGGTGATAAATTGTTGACCTAATATAGTTAGTAGTATCAAAACGTGAGGCTTGCGACTGTATTAGAATTGGTAACCAACGAAAATATCTAATAAAAATACTTTTATGGATCGATTGCTCAGAAATTCGTGAAAGTATGAATATATGTATAAGTAGGCAGTCTGTACGTATCATCATCATCATCATCATCATCAGCCTATAGACGTCCACTGCTGAACAAAGGCCTGTACGTATGTACGAATCAAATTATCATATGTACATATAAGGTATTCTTACGCGTTTGCTTACGCACTGCGACCGAGGCTCGTTGATGTCGTCACCAAATTTATTTATTTAATGTATTTATTTCATATATTTATTTAAATAATTAATTTATAGCACAAAATAAAATACAGGATGATAATAAAAAGGTAGTTTAGAATCATTAATTAAATGTAGAGCTTGATCAGCTCAGATCAGACTCAGACAGACAGACTCAGCATTATATTATGCCAACAACTAAAACTGTATTTCATATTTTACGTGCAATAATACTACGCATGATGAATAAAACAAAATACGTATTTAAAATGTTGGTTAAGAAACTTTACTTAAGTTCTATTATACTTAACCAACATATAACATACAATTGCTGTGCCCTATAAACAGGGTGTGTACTGTGTATGAATATAATTTTAAAATGCTGTACACTATTGCGATAAAAAATATGATATATGATAAGTACCGACCAATAATTAGCATATCATGTCGGTACATGATAGTTATAGATTGATAACTTGATAAGAAGTATTAATGACGAATATGTTATTCACGTAAATGCCATAATTGGCCCAAAAGTAAATAATCAATCGTTATTTCATTTTCAGTACAAATGAGATGATAAATAAATAATATAGGCAAATATCCCTTGCCCATCTTGTATTACTGTAAATGTTTGTTCGTTTCTCTTCTGTGCGGTTCTATATTCATATGATGATTTATGACAAATATAATGAATCGAATTTAAAAATGTGTTCCAAAATCAATAAGAAGGGTAGGTAAGTACTAGCGCAAGTAGTTCTTCACAATGTGAATGGACCTCAATATGACCGTTTTTTTCCTTGGAACACAGATGTTCTGAATAGTTCGACATTTACGATCAAGAATATTACATTTTAGATACAAGCGGTGAATCCGACGAATATGCTCTACGTGGCTTGAGAAATACGAACATACCATTTTTAGAAACCTTTTTTTTTGTACATAAATAGACACAGGATTATGAAAATTAAAACCCATTTCCTTACTGTTTAAGAACTAGAACTATTAACGTGCTCTGAACTTGACTTTGTTCTCCTTGAACCTTATTTATATTGTTAAATTTGTATTGTGTTATTAACGATAACTGTTATTAACGATAATATTGCCGATATAGGGTAACGATAAGTTGAATTATATGGTAGAAGATTGGTGACGATATTTTAAAGAAAGACTCACGTATTTCGTATTTTATATCGGCATTCGGCACCCATGGAGCTCAAGGTCGTCCAAAGAGTCAATTGGGATTAAGTGACGCTGAATTGCAGAGAATAGCTGCTTATAGTGTCAGAGGCCAAGATCTCTTTCAAGGTTCGTTTGGTCCCAGGGTCAGTGGAAGTAAATATATCGGCCAACAAGCCTACGAGCCGTATGATCGTAAGCGTTTACCGTAGTCTCTGGATGTTTGCAACTCCAGGAGTAACTCACGTTGCTGACCTTCTGAAAATCTATTCTATGGGAACTCTATATACTGAACACATAGATATATATAGTCTCCTAGTCTCCCGAAGTCCCTCACAGGGTAAACTGGGAGTATAGAGTGTCATTTCACTGTTGACTTAGAAAGCTCTGTTGTTTATTTTAGATTGATGAATCTCTACATACATGCCTGTCGGTTCCGAGTACCTGCCTACTCTTCATACTGAACACCAAAAAGAAAAACGCTGCGGTTCATTTCACAGTCTGAGCGAGCGCGGAAGGTAGTTTCTTTAAATTCGCTGTGTGAGACCATTCCGGACGTACACCAAGTAAATTTATTTGAAAACATTACAAACACGTCGGTGATTCATAACATAATTATGCTGCGCATAATCTAAAGTTATTGTTAAATATGCTTTAAGATAACGCTTATCAAGAAACTATTGTTGGACAACAAGTCCAATGGAGATCCTTTGAAAAAATCAGTGCATGGTTGAGATGCATTCTGTTCGAAAATTGTTATCAAATTCTTACGTATCATTGAGATAACAGAGAAAGATAACTGAAAAAAATCCATAATACCTTATCTCCAAAAGTTTTATCGATGGTGGCGTTATCACACCCATGTTCCACAATTGTTTACCTACTTGATATTATGTCTAATACAGTCCAAATTTCATCTGGCAACATAGTGCTTACATTGTGGGAATTAAGATACAGATTAAATGGAAGGTAGGTATCAACAATTTATTTTTAAAACCAGCATTTTAAGATTTAATTCGAGCACAATTCTAAAACAGATTTAATTCGAATCCATAGAATTTTAATTTTAAATAAAATTCTGTCATTTGTTTATTTTAGATCTTTCATACAATTTGTTTAAGTCTTATTGGCATTGTGTGAAAATGTCTATCAATACTTATTAATGCATATGCCAAAATGATTGAATGTACATTATATTTTGGCGTAAGTAAATAAAAACTGCTACTTTCATAATCATAATTATTGTCACGTGACGAACCGACCAGATATAGATTAGATACAAAGTAGACTGTACCATTTATCAATGATAGTTCACGATAAAGTGATTAGTTCCGTTTACACCAGCATACGCTTACATCACTTTTAGTTTAATAAGGAAACGGTAAATTCTTTAAAAAAAAAGTACTATATAGTGCGTGGGGCTAGTCCCATTGTGTAATTTAAAAGTGGTATTAAAATATTCCAGGAAATAAAATGCAACCAAGCGATAATCCTCCCCCCTACAGTGCTACCCCGGTTACTGGGCAGCCTCAAACAGTCATGCACGCCCATATAGTGGGCCCGGGCATGGCTTCTGTAGTCCCAGTAGTGGTGGGTCGCCAGATGGCATCCCATCCGTGCTCTTTAAAATGTCCATCCTGCCAGGAAGACATCACTACCAGAGTGAAGAAGAGAACCACTATGAGGACTCACCTTTTTGCTGCCTTACTATGCGTCTTTGCGTACGTATCACGATTATTCGAGTCGAGGGGCTCGCTTTCAAATTTAACGATGGAAATTTGCATCGCGGCTGACTTGTAATCCTAAAATTCTGAATGGTAAAAAGAAAAAGTTAAATAGCTTGTTTCAATGATTATCAAAGTGGTCCATATGGAAACCAAGGAAAACTCGACGAGGATCTAAAATTTTTATGCAACTTTTTAACCCTCATTATTCCTTCATACCAACGTAGACCCCCGGCGAGTTTCCCTTAGACCCCTGGGGTCCATCTAGACCCCAATGGGAATCATTGTTAACCTGTCACTTCACCTGAAATTGGATATCTGGTTAAAATTTTCCTACACTGTTCCTTAAAATTCAAGAGGTCCCTAATGTTTTTCCTTTAAATGCAAGCTATTTAATTAAGCAAATCACTTCTTACATGTGAATGTATTTTAATGTTTCGCCATAATGATTTGTACCAGGAAGGTACAACTACGTTATAAAGAATAGATAATTTAATATTGCCAGTAATGACAATGAACCAATGGAATCAAGTACGAGCTGATAATTTTGTGATTATGATAAGTGCGCAGTGTACGATACCTTTTAAATAGTGTACTATACACACATCATGTAGTAATATGGCTTGCTTGCTATTCATGGTCTATAATATCCCGTCTTGGGCGTTGTTGACAACGCTAAACGCTGAAGGTTGTGACGTAGACAAAAGAGGCATTTTTTTTGACATTATCTCACAGCGCCATCTAGCCTCAAAATAATACTTGTATACTTTTTTTTGTAAACAATTACTTATAAAACATATAGATTGATGTTAATGAATATGAAATGATATTAATAGATTGTCACATAAATTTGTTATATTATACCGCTCAAGTGGCACGCAAGCATACGGCCCACTTGATGGTAAGCAGTCCCGTAGCCTTTAGCCGCTAGCAATACCGGGATTTCACTAACGATTCGCCAACCAGGTTGTTGATGAGGACTCACTGTGCAGCATTACTACTAGTGCAGCGTATCCTCGTGGAGCACTCGCACCCTTACTTGCCGCAGAAACACAACACTAGATCAAAGTAGTGTTATTTCACTGTGGTCTTGGTGGTAGAGGTACAGTCCCCAGTCGGGCTGTCCAATTATAATGGGCAAACCCATGGGATATACTACCTCTCTTTTTTAAGTTCATGGTATGATAAATCACTGTACTTAAGCTTAGAAAAACTCTTTGGTACAGGCCGGTGTTGGAACTCGGGCCTATCGGATGACAGGCCGTTGCTCCAACCACAAGGCCACCACAAAATGCGATGTGTTTTACATACAAGCTGATAAGGCCAAAAGGTTAATATATTCCTGATATTTTTTATTTTTTTCCAGATGCTGGCCATGTGTCTTTATCCCATACTGCATGGATTCCTGCATGAACGCCGACCACTTCTGTCCTATCTGCAACAGTTATATAGGATCGTATATGAATTAGGTAGTTTTTATATGTACTTAAATAAAAAATAGTAATTTTAAACTGTGATAGATAATTTTGATACGAGTATATCGCATGGTACCAGAGAGCGCATGAAATGAGCATCTGAAATGAAGTATACTTTTCGCCAATTATAACCAATTTTTTTACCACGTATACAATCATCACGCCCAGTAACCAAAATATTATGATTGCATCAGTTGAGTCGTTACAGTAAAATATTATTAGCTCAGGTGAATTATTGGTATTTCGCTGGAATTGGATATTTTATTTCTAGCTTTACAAGGAAATAAATAACAAAAGTGGCAAAGTCATCAAAGCGCACAACGATCGATCTGTGGAGTTAAGCAACCCTAACTGTGGCCAATTGTTGGATGCGCGACCACCCATACTTGACCGAGTTTCCTTCATGCCTCGGGGAGCTCGAAAAGCCGTCAGTCCTGGTTGCTCGATAGAGCTTTGTTACAAGTAGAAGCCCAAGTAATTTACCTGTTAAAATGGGTTACCAAAATCAAACAGCAGTCACTTTGTATACAAATCAAGTAGCCGGCCAGTTTGGGCTATATCCAGGGTTTGGCAGCATGATGACGACAAGGATATATATATGACATGTTTTATGTACCCAAATGTTTAATATAGAATAATAAATTATTAGTAATCGTATTGTACCAATAGGTAAATATTTTATATTTAAAATTAACGGTCATATTTTTATTTTCAAATACAGATTTTATAAGACTCATTTTTTGCTTTATTTCTCTTCTCTATTTCATATACACTCGTGCATTTTTTTATACCACTAATGTGGCACACAAGACGGCCCACCTGATGCTAAGCAGGTAATGAGAAAACCCACGGGTGATCCCATTTCGCATTACCTCTCTTTTTAAGCTCATGGTGTGATTAATCACTCTACCTCAGCTTAGAAAAACTAATTGGTATAACACCAACACCCCATTTTCTGGAGGAGGGCGTTGACATCTAGGACACAGTTTAAATACTCTAGTGGATTTTAGATTAGATTAGATTTTAGATTAGATTCTAGCCATAAGTTTCTTGTATTATTGAATAAATATTTTCATTTTCATCACAATATCATCACAAGCCCATCAAATATTTATATATTTTACTATAGTTTTTGTTGTGTTGCTATGTTAACTGGCCTTGATGAGTCATTTATTCTAGCCCATCCCGACCGGACCAAATTCGCTCAATTACTAATCTCTTTTTAATATCAATGACCTTCATACGAATCTTTTATTTTTATTCCTACATGAATAAAACTACTCTGATTGTATTTCTACGGTGAGTAAAGTTTGCCTCCTTGAGGAGGCGCTGTGCTGGCTGTGAGACGTCTTGACAGTAACTTTAGAGTTGTGATTGCAATGGTAATGCAAACATCTATCAGTTACGGTGGTCACCTACCATCAGGCAGCACCTTCGAGGTATAAAAACCCGTTAGCAACAAAACCTCAAGTCATTTAGCTGGTGATATTAATTAATATCACAATTTACTTATGGTAGATAATTAATTAAGGTAACGTAAAGGGTTTCTAAATGCGCACTTTTTTAGGAAATAATTTGGTGCCAACGTCACAGTTTGTGAGTCCGCGGCCGTGTCTTAGGCACTTCATATGTTCCTGTATTTCTTCTCAGACGTATGCAGGTTTCCTCACTATCTTTTCCTTCAATAATAATACTACGAATGACTGGAGAGGAATGCAGAAAGGGTCGGGGGAATATACTATGATGGAATTTTGCCTGCCTTTTAGTCTATTCCCAATTATTGAACATAATAGAATACGAGATTTTCTAGTGGCGCTTCCTAAACTTACTATTGGACTCATTTTTTATTTCAACCAATGTAGCATACGGCCTGCCTAATACATGGTAAGTGGTTACCGTTGCGTAATGGACATTTGCAATATTAGGGTGTCGACGTGATTCGCGCGTTGCCGCCTCTTACATCGAACTTTGAATTAATATGAATCAAATTGTGTTCGTATGCCCTTATTCTATCTTACCCTTTGTATTAGAAAATGGCACAAACCTAATTTGTGTCACAAGTGTTTATTCGGCAGAATCCAATAATTTTCCATTCCTTTAATAGCCCAATAGTCTGTGATGGGTTTCGTCTGTTTACAATTTTACCAATGCTTATAACTTAAAAGCATCCACGTAAACCTTAAAATCTAGAGACCTACGACATAACAGTAACAAGTTATTAGTATCATAGCAGAGATTTCGTTTGCATTTACATAAGGTAAAAAAATAGCTCGATTAACTTGCATATTTCTAGTTAGTTCCATTGTAGAAGGGGCTCCATATAGAGTTATGTGATATTAGGAAAAATATTTAATCAGCAAGAGAATTTACCTACCTAGAACTACTTTTTCAATGCAGGAACAACCCTAACACATGGACATAAATGTTCGGGTCAGAAAATTCTATTGTGTTTCGTCGCTCCAACGCAAAGTGATCGACTCAAATTCTTTAAACAAGTGTGATTAGTGATTGGGGCATGCCTACATGTTGCCTAATTTACTTAGTGTGCGTTAAATCAACGGTGAGTGCACCCGTTCAGCTGCGTGGATATAACAATACATTTAATAATTATTAGAATTTGTAACAATAGAAAGGTAAGGAGTTTATTTTGTTTGATTAAATTAAATTTATGTTCAAAATAAATGTAACACAAGCCTTATTTAAAACAAAAGTATTTCGCAGCCTGTTTTTTTTAGACAACTCCCCGTCAGGTTGCGTTACTCTTAATTTTGACGTTATAAGATGCCCTAAATAAATTAATATATATCTCGACATTATTTATAATAATAAAATAAAATATTATTTCAAACATATAAGTGAGGTACAGAGGTTTGTAATTGATTAATTTGGTAACGATTCAGCGAAAGTAAAATTATGTCTTTTTTTGCGGATTAGTGAGTTGAAGTCCATAGACCGTGAGGACGGAAGATCCTACCAGCCAATTTGAATTGAACACCGTTGCATTGTACTATATAAATATCTACTTATTATTATGAATCTACTTGTATAATTAACTCATACATTCTTGCATGGTAGCCAGTGTATGTTTCTCCTGCAAGTATCAAGTTTTAGGCTTATACGATTGAACATTGACGGAAAAAAACTATCAAAATACATGTTGTGATACCCCTGGTGTTGCAAGCGTTCATAGGCTACGGTGACCGCTTACCATCAGGTGGGCCGTATGCTTGTTTTCCACCTAACTGGTGTAAAAAAACGGACGGACATATTAAGGAACGATATTAAAGTTTGGCTAAGTTTACTACAACGGCAACTAATTTAATTATTTTTATTTCGATAATTATAAAGTAAGTAAATAACTTGCAGAGTAAATATGAGTACTCAAGTGGGTCCGGAGCCGAGCGAGATGACATGTCCTTCTTGCAAAGCCTCCATAATATCGCGCGTTGAACAGAAGACATCAACTAAGACCCACCTATTTGCCCTGTTACTATGCATTTTAGGGTAAGTACTTTGACTATAGTGTAAGTACAACATGTTCGCAATGATAAAACACGAATCCGTTGTGAAAATAAGTAGCTTTTTAAATACACGGTTTTGAATACATTATTACCAGGGCTGTCAGCTCGTAAGTGATATTCCTGGTATTGCTAGCGGCTATAGGCTACGGTGACTGCTTACCATCAGGTGGGCCGTATGCCTGTGTGCCAAAATAGTGTTTTTTTTAAATGAATTAATTCCCAATTTTAATCTCATAAACATAAGAGCACAACGAACCCGTGAGTAAGGAAGACGTATTGGGTCATCACAATACAGGTTTGTGGCCTAGCGTGATGGTCATAGATATCTTTAATTTTAGTTATCGACCCAGTGCTTAGTGTATAAGTCATAAGGTTTGTTTTTGAAACGCTAACCAATGCAGAAAAAATATTAAAAAAATTAAAATAAAGGGGAGCCAAAGGTCTATTGTAGTACATTGTATTTAGAAGTACTAATGTTCATATAATATTATCACACGGGGATGTGTGTGATCATGTATCAAAATTTTAACTATCACACACATCCTCGGTTGTCTCAAACAAAGCGTATATTTTAGCGTAGGTCTTTCTCATCCTACTTCCTCCTTCCTTTATATTTTTCCTTCTAAGATGTTTTTAACCCTGACACAAAAAGAGGGATGCTTAAGTTTAACGTGTGCATCCACTGACATTATTAATGTATGTGTGTGCATCTGTCTGTGGCAACGTAACTCGTAAAGGGAAACGATCGTGATTTTCTTTTAATTTAAAATGTAACTTAATCCAAAGTGTTCTTAGCTATTATTTATAAAGGCTTTTGTGGCAGTTGGGGTATAATATTTATTTTTCACTTATTTAAATGAAAACTGTGATGGCGCAGCAGATCATCATTTACTTCGTTATTATAAATTCTTTACCGGCTTACGCACTCAAGTTACAATCACAAGTGTATCGTAATGTTTCATTTAATGGCACATAGTCACTTCAAGTAATGTAATTTTAAATACAGACTCAATTACTGAAATACTTTAAAAATCATTTGTGATAGTTCTTAACGAGTTTTTTCCACATCCGATTACTAATACTAAGAGGTAGATCGTAAATACCGTAATGGGATTTCCCATTAAAATATCAATCCTGTGTGAGGACTGTACTGTCACTTTACAGAAAATCGCAGTTAATAACACTACGATTTCTGCGGTGAGCAAGGTTCTTACTCACAGCACTTCTTAAACAATAAACATTAGAATGTAATACTAGGCATTTTAATGCAATAAACATAAAAAAATAGAAACACGATAATTCCCTATCACTCGACACTGGCAACAATAGTCCTTGAAGAGGATTGATTGCCACAGTTAGGAAGAAGAAGAAGACGATTAAGACTGTTTTCGTTCCAGGTGCTGGCCATGCGTATGCGTACCTTACTGCATGGACTCATGCCAGAATGCTGAACACTACTGTCCGGGTTGCAACGCTTATCTGGGCAAGTACGAAAACTAGTTTAAGGTTTGGTGGCAATTGAATACCCAAAATGTTAAATACTACAAAGTAACGTCATAGTTAATGTCATAAAGGCACATTTATAAAAATCTTCGTTATAATGTCTTTTTCATGCCGTTTATGTTGTTTTTTTAGATATTTCATGTCTTTTAGATGTCTTAAAGGATCCCAATTTTCAAATAAAAATGTACCAATATTTTAAAAAGTTATTTGTTTTAGATGAAGTACATTATTGGTAATCGAAACTATTTGAATGTTAAGATTTTTGTTGAAGTCGACTAATGTGTGTTGGTTGTATGTGTCATATATTATATCTTAATGTTATATAATTCAAATGCATGATGATAATTGTTTCTAATAGTCTTGGTGCCGTCAATTCAATGTAGACCGAACTGTTAAAATATTGTTAAACTGATAATTGTATTGTTAAGTTAAGTAATGTATTGTAAACATCGTGACAAATATAAAGTCATCTCTTAGCTCTGTTTATTATTCCAACAACTAATAATATGTTAACCCTCTCACTGTACGCTTTTGGACATTTTTAGGGCTCCGTACCTTAAAAGGAAAAGAGGAACCTTTATAGCATCACTCTGTTGTCCGTCTATACAGACGCAGACAGACCTTTTTCTCAAGAATGCGTGGAGTTATAAAGTCGAAAATAAAAACAAATACCCGGTCTCTTTCAGCTGTGAAAATATCAAACCTGTAAGTCAATATGAAGAAAAGATATGACCGTTTATGTCGCAAATTTTCGCCTATTTTGCAAATTCCCAAGTGATTCAAAACCTATAAGGTACTTCTCGTTGACCGGGAATCATGAAATTTGGAAAGAATCAGTGTCTAACAGCACAAGTAAAGTAAAAAAATGATCTTAAAACCGTAAATATGTAATTTAATTACGAAATTATGCTAAATGAAATACCGGACTCGGGGCCCTGAATCGCGCTGTTGACAGTCACCGACGACCTTTTAAATTCCGGTGTCGTATGTAAAAAGTATACTTAATTGATAGTTCTAAAATAGCGCTAATGTAGTCTTTCATATTTGCCTCATTAGGGGTCTAAGACAAATAAACTATTTTGATTTTGCTCCAAAGGATGTGAACTGTGCATACTAATTGATCCCAAAATTACTCGACGCATAAGTGTAAATAAAAAGTGCCTGTACATATATTTATAGCCGCATTTTCTTTTGCGTGTCTGTTTTGGTTTGCTTATCATTACTGGAAAGGGAATCTCGTCGCGCTAGTTATTAGAGTTCAGGTTAGTACGGGTTCGTTTTAAGCTTACGGATTTAATACGCTGACTAAAAGGAGAAACTGGCGAGGTCAGAATACTGAAAAATTACATCAATTTATGAATTGAATATATTGGCGTATAGGGTAACTGATAACACAACCAACTCAGCAGAATCATCATTCTCCTGCCCTTATCCCATATTATTTGGGGTCGGCGCAATATGTATTTCTCTTCCATCCTTCTCTATCAGCCGTCATCTCTGTATTCACTTCCTTTCTGGCCATGTCATCTTTCACACAATCCATCCAACTTTTCTTAGGTCTACCTCGACCCCTGTACCCATCTACGTTCATACATAAAACCTTTCTTACCACGTTATCCTCATTCCTCCGCATAACATGCCCATACCATGACAGACGCTTGCTCCTCAACTCAGCAGAATATACCTCCAAATATGTATGCTACTAATACGAAGTGGTAATCACACAAGTGTATATGTATCCTATTGCTACCCGAGTGAAGTCGCACAAAAACCTATGGTTTTGTTATTTGGTTCAACTACAACGCATTACTTCATGACTTATATTATTGTGGTTGTGAAGTATTTTTAAAAGCTTGAGCGAAGGGAAAATCATCGTTACTTATGGCACTATAGTTTCCTCTTATATATTGTGATTACTGTATTTAAATAATTAGATTTGATGTTTGATGAATACACGTACGTTTTTTTAAGAGTTTGAGGTCTCATTAGGGGGCTATCTCTTAGCCAGTCATACTTATTGCGGATTAGACGGTAAGTAAGTAATCATAATGTCTGATTATATAAACATTATTTACCTTGAAAGCAAGCAGCTATAGGCTACGGTGACTGCTTACCATTAGGTGATTCGAATTCATACTTTTCGATGAATTTACTATTCCGGGAAATCTAGGCAGCATTGTTGCGCGTAGGCACATCAGTAGCATGTGACGTAGCTAATTGCTATGACGTAAGTAATGCTCTGAGAATTTGTTGCACAGTCGACTTGGATAAGGCAACATAAGGCACACACATTCACAACAACACACCGCACCGTAGAGTAGCACAATGTTTTAAAGACCACGTTATTTTATCGGCTTATCGTGGAACCCGAAGTATTTACAGAAATACAAAATATATATTAGTTATAACCACACTAGAAAACGCATTTAACGCTAAGACCACAGGTAAAGAAAGATGCATCCAAACAATAGATCATCCCAAAATAAATACTGAATAGGCAGTCCCCAAATAAGTTGTCCACAATAATGTAAAAGTTTGAGAATGTGCACAAAAGCCAGACTAGTAACTTGGCTTTAGCTTTAACAACATACTTAACTTTAGCTATCCAACTAATTCTTTACTGACACTAAATTAACTACCTATAATATATTATATTATTGTTCCAGGTACTGTTTTACGAACAATATTTTTTCCATTCGATTCTGATATTTTGTTAAGGTACCGAAACTTTTTATTTGATTGTTTGTTTGTTTCGACAATATAATATATATCTATAATCTCTCTTTCTAGTACCGGCTTGAAGACATATTTATAAGATATTTCACGTATGGAAAGGAACACTATCCCTGACAAGGAGAATACTATACGCAACGCATAGCCTAAGAAACAAGGAGGAGCTAGTTTAATATAGTTTTTATACCATTATGGTCGCTAATAAGCATACGACCTGCCCGATGGTAAGCGCTTACCGTGGACGTACTTACTTACCTATGGACGACGTTTGCAACACCAGGGCATCACTCGCGCGCTGCTAACCCTAAAATGAAACAGGGTCACAAATTTTAGGCGTGTAAAGAATATAGTATAGATATATATTTTGTTACATTCTGATAAAATTTCGTGACCCCTAACAGAAAGAAGCCAATAAAATGACCATCTTTTAGGAATATCGTGGAGGTATAATAACCCAGCTGTGATGAGTCATTTCATTATAACATTCACTCGGCGCGACCAACCTCACCCAACCAACGACCAAACCAAACTTTTAATTTAGTAGCTCGCTACAACTGACCGAGTACATACGTGCGTGTGTTTGCAAGACATAATATTCAGTGTTTCTTCATAGTTTTGTGATAAATAAGGTAATAAAGTGCAATGTTAAATATTTTAAACTTAACTCTTTCAAATGCGGTTAGGTTAGGGTACTTACTTGTTGCATAGTTAAGAAACATGCGCAGAAAGACTGGTGTGTTGCGACCAGTTGCTGTGTGTAAATGTGGATTTGTTTTTTGTAATCACGCATTTCATTTTGTTGTTATGTATATTTTCCCGGAATTAAAAGTATCCTATGTGTAATGTGACGTGTTAATCCAGATTATAAACTATTCTTTCAGCCGTTTTCGCGTAATTGAACAACAAACATCAATCCATTTCATCCATTCCATCCATCCTCACATTTATCATTTAAAATTTTTGTATGTATTCCAGATTATAAACTATCCGTGTGCCAAATTTCACAGAAATCCGTTTCTTCGTTTTCGCGTGATAGAACAAATATATCCATTCCATTTCATCCATCCTCAAATTTTTAATATTAGTAGGTAGGTAAGCATAGAATATTTCGCCGGGCTAGAAATTAAAATACGCATTGAGGAAGTTATTAATAAACATCATTCTAAGTAGCTACTAACCTACCTATAGGTCGCGGCACGAAACTCTAGCGCTGACCGTTATTGCGCAGAAGTAAAAAATAAGGTGTCTTGGCGGGGTACAGGGGTGAAGGGCGAGCGTGCGTTGCGCCGATTGGCTCTCCAGTCGTACTCCGTCCCCCGTGCCGATACGACGCTCCGCGCACTTCCAGTGTACAGTCGCGTTCTGAATTGTTTTGTTGTCATCGTTAATTTTTGTTGTTGTTTTTTGTTAAGTTTGTTTTGTTGATTTGTTTGTTGTGTTTGTTAGTTTATTCACTGTTTGATTAAGTTTGAACAGTTTTTAAACAGTGAAAATGCCGAGGCCGAGAAGGAATACTGTTTTGAAAAGACAGGCACGGAAAATGGTGTTTGACGTGCATTGTTTTCTGAAAAGGGAATCGAATGATTTCATTAATTCCCTGAAACAAATTCAAAGTGAAATTGGCGAAGCTGCGAGTATTTTACTCGATTCTGACCGCAGCACTGTAGATATAAGTGAAATAAAACAAACTGCAGAAGTTATTCAGGCGGGAAATATAAAATTAAATAGTATAATTAGTGACTTACAGAAAATTCAGAAAAGGACAGCTGAATCTACAAAGACGTCCATAGCAACGGTAAGGAAAATCTCCACTGAAGCCAATAATTCCGACTTATTATCAGTATTTAGAACACCAGGCAAAAAACGCTCCAGATCAAAACCGGTCACAGATATTGATAACTTTGATCAAGGATTAATAAAGAGGTGCATACATAACTTTCATAGGACAAATAATGAACTTCCCACCGTCGGAAAGTTGAGAAAGAAGCTAGAGGAAGATATAAATTTCAAAGGCTCAGAACGAAGTCTTCGACGAATAATTAAGAGTTTAGGGTTTCGGTGGAAAAATACTGAAAACAATCGAAAAGTACTGATTGAAAGTTCAAATATACGTTTACTACGTATCGAATACTTACGCAAAATAAAACAATATCGCCAAGAGGGAAGGCCCATCGTATATACAGATGAATCTTACGTAGATTCATCGCACTCTGCTCCAAAAGCCTGGACCGATGGTACTACAAAAGGTCTCAAAAAACCTATCTCCAAAGGACAGCGGGTGGTCATTGTCCACGCAGGATCAGAGGCTGGGTTCATACCGAACGCACTGTTAACTTTTAAAGCTGGTGCGAAATCAGGCGACTACCACGACAATATGAACTACGACAACTACGAAAAATGGCTGAGGACACAGTTATTGCCGAACTTACCGCCTAATTCTGTCGTGGTAGTCGACAACGCATCATACCATAATAAACAATGGGACCTTGCACCCACTTCTAATTCCAAAAAAGCTGACATGCAGGGTTGGCTTACTGAAAAGGGCATACAATATGAGGAAACTCTACTAAAACCTCAACTATACAATTTAATACGGGCTAACAAAGATAGATTTAAAACATTTTCAATTGACAGGATACTAGCAGAGCAAGGACATCAAGTGCTAAGACTGCCACCATACCACCCAGATCTAAATCCAATCGAAATGGCATGGTCTGACATAAAGCAATATGTAGGCAGTAAAAATGTGAAGTGGAGTGTTGCTAAATGTATAGAACTAATTCAAGAAAAAGTTTTGCTGATGGGTGCTTGGGATTGGGGAAAGTTATGCCAAAAGGTAAAGGACATAGAAGAGCAATATGTCAAGAGTGACCATGTCGTGGATTTGGTTACAGAAGAATTCATCATTCGCGTTGATGGTGACAGTTCAGAGGATAGCCTTGGTGAGTCTGATGACGATGACGCTGTTAGTGCCGACGACCGAAGCAGCCCTGAGCCGGGGCCCTCAGTAAGCAAAAGGCCCTGTTGGGATACTATTGAAGGTGTAAGACCATTGTCTGATTCGGACTAGATATCGGAAAGGAGAATGCGGTGTCTGATGTCCACACCCTGCCGAACTCGCAGGTTTCTTCTATCCTGAGAAGAAACTTCAGTAGGTTCTTATGTAATTCGGACTTAATATAATTTTTTTTATTATTTGGTATTTAATATAAAAATTTACAAATCCGATAGTGTATTTATTTTTCTACTCCCCATAAACTTGTTAAAAATTATATTGTAGGTAACATGAAGTAATATTTGCGTGCGTGACAGTACCCATACGCAGTTAAGTTCCACATTTTGTTCACCGCTAGACTTACTATTTGACTTTACATTAAAACATTATTTTGCTGTTTTTAACTAAGCAATTAAATTACTAATTTGTATTGCGTGCGCGATGGTACCCATGCGCAGCTATCCCCTCCACGTTTCGCTCAGCGCTAGAGTTTCGTGCCGCGACCTGTAACTATAGTTTAATGTCTTGAAACATTTCTTGCGTAGGTTTATCGATTACAATAACGATATACGCGCTAACTGTTAGATAAACAGAAAAGGCACTTGGTTTTTTTATTACGTAGATTTTTATAAGTAGGTAATAGTGTCGATTCTGTTGTCTATTACTAAACTTAACTAATTTGACAGGCTTAAAAGACTTGCTATCCCTTGTCAAATTAGTCAAGTCAAATTAGTTTAGTTAGTGATTTTGTACAACAGAATCGACACCAATGTGTAGTTGTAATTTTATTACCGTAAAAAGGTGGCAAACAAGAATACGGCCCACCTGATGGTTAACGGTCACCGTTGCACGTTAGAGAGTAGTGTTATTTGACTGTTAACTTCTGTAATATAGGAGGTATTATCCCCAGTGGGGCGGCTCAAATAAGGTTTAATGGAAAATAACAGCTAGGCCACGCTCTTCATACCTTTACTGTCCATGGGAGGCAGGTAGGCAGGAACCAAGGTAAAATCAATGACGAAAGTAAATATATTTTACTATGACTTTAATGTTATGGCGCTTCTTTAAAAGCGTGTGCGATTGTATGCGCGCTTATACCCAAGCATAGCATAGCTATAGGTACCTAATAGCAACAAAAGCGGGTTGGTAATTCCTAGCATAACGCAAAACAAGCTTCGATACGAGATGGTAGGGATTGGGGAATCCCGCTTGTACATAGTTTTGCTCAGTATTGTCCAAGAATAGTAAGTAGAAACTGACGCTCTGGGCGTTATTGTGGCGCTCACTTAAGGAAATCATTATTAATTGTTAATTTTCTGCTGAACCAATATTTAATACGCCCTCCCTCCCAAATTTGGACCGTCTCCCCATCAGGGCCCCCCAACTCCGGTACTAGTAGTAGGTAAGTTTGGGTATTGAGTTATCTTTGGTGATATAAAACAACTACTTGCCGGAGTTTTCTATGCGGTAGTAAGATCGAGGATCACAGACCTATGTAGAAGTACCTATTGAAATCTACTGGACAGGCAGAGGGGGGAGGTACCTACTACTTGGGCAGTTAGTAGTTCATTACCCATCAACTAAGATAACTTCTCGCTCTATCTTTAAAGGTTAAAGCTATCAACCTAGTAGGTAATTGTTTTTGCGATAGGCACAGAACAATCATGTTTTTTAGTAGCTGTGCGTGGTTCACTAGGAAGGGTTTACGATTGATTGAACACTCAACAAATTTATCCAACCATTTCCTTATTGTCCAGAACATAATGTAAGAATGAAGTAACAAAATAGAGGTACTTTATAAGTAAAGAAAAACTAAATAATAAACGTGTGGTGTGCGGTCACGAAGTAGGTTTGTCTTTTACCTAATTCTTGATACTCGCACGCACACACACATCCGTATAAAATTGAAAGAGCTAGGAAGTCGAGTCGAGATCGAGGGGAGCATGACGCTTTTTGGTTACGTGACGATTTCTACCAGTCAACTCCTACCGCAAAATAGGCTTTATTCCAATGTATTCAATATGCGATATGATTAAATTGATAGCGAGACCGATATATTATGTTTTTTTATAAATTGAAGAGCTCCGAACTAGAGTCAATTCTCCTTGACCCTGATTCATACTTATGTTATTATTATTGCTCATACGGACAACGCTCCTGGCTAATGACGAGCTTGGAATGGAACGGCTTCGAAGTAAAGACTAGCGAAATAATGAAATACGTCAAACTGCATAAAGGCAATATAGTCCAATTACAACTTTTGGGTCGTGACCCGTGCACCTACGGGCTTGACCCACTGGTGGGTGAAAAGAAAAGAAAAAATCAAGAATTAACCATGCACCCACTGCCTAATGGCTGTAAAACTTCGAAGCCGACAATTTCGACAAGGACGTTATCGTTTTTTTTTAGCACACAACAATCGGATTTGGTTCCACGATGACGTCATGACAAAAATATTTAGCATCGTCTCCGGCGCCGTCTGTATAAACATAATAAATGAGAAGATGAGTGTCGGCCAGCAATAATTATATTATTAACAAATACATAGTTTCACAATAAGAACTTTAGTGTCTGTAGTTTTTAATCACTTGTCGATTTACCGATTTAAAATTCAGTTTAAAATTCTATAATATCAGGATCAGATTAAAAATAGGCACATCGTTAATTGTACGTAGGTATCCCAAAAATATAATTCTTTAGCATACTGTACTTCTTCTTATGGGCCCACCATACCAATAATGGACCTGGGCTGATGGTATAGTGGCGTTACTTACTACTACCAACGTATACATAAATTAAATAAAAACTAAAAATTTAATAAATACATTTATATACATCGTCATTTTCATTAGAGCTCAGTCGATGAAAACAATTTAATCATAACTTCTTTACTTCACCGGAATTGCCATCGAATATTTTTTTATTTGTCACTTTATAATTGTAAATTGTTTATTCAGGTATAGATCATACCTCAAATATTTCAATGATTACTACTTACTATTGCAGATTCAAGATGAACATCGTGCCAGTTGGTCCGAATTCAACCCAGATAGTGTGCCCGTCGTGCCGGGCTACTATTCTGACTAGAGTGGAGCGAAAGTCTACCACTAAGACACATCTAATCGCTCTCTTCCTATGCCTTTTCTTGTAAGTATTTCCTGTTGTCTAAATACATCAATCAATAATCAAGAAATATGGGACAACGAGATCCAAATATGCCGTTCGATCAAAATCAGAGCTGTTTATCCCTTATGCAGTTAGCGCGGCCTTTCTATAGAGACACATTTAATTGCTAGTACAGGAGACATGCTCTGGGTCAGGCAATACAGCTATTTAATCGAAACCCCATTCTGACAGTTAACAATTTTTAGATGAAGACACGGTAGATATCATGGACAGTTGGTATCGGCTATAGGATACGGCAATCTTGCCATCGCGTATATTTATTATATGCTTTTTTGCCTTTGCACAGGTACATTATTAAAATATGACCTACTTTAAAGTACTCTGTCAATGCTATGCAAGGGTTCACCTCGAATCGTTTCGATCGACCGTGACCGAAGCGCCGCGGTTACACGTTAAATCACGAAAGCGTATGAGCTGGTCGACCATAGATAATAACACTTTCGTCGACGTTCACTACGCTGCGCTGGGCTGTACCAAATTCTATACAATGACTTGTCAAACCTGTCATCTTTGCCTACTTCCAGTTTACGCGGAGCTCGTCTCAGAGCGCATGTGTTGCTAACTATTATTAGTTAGTGAATATGACGTCTGAATTTCTGCGACTATGCTGTTTGTTTAGAGTTTGGAGTGTAACACTTTACTGTTAGCATGTCAACAAATTTCTGTTAGCAGTTAGACGGATGTTAAACGATAATTAATTATCATTGATATGTAAATACATATTGTAATTTTCAATATTTTTAATTTCAGTAATCAATATATATGGCACTAATGACAATCCATTTTAGGTTAGAAGTTAATTAAATGAGTCATTTTGAATGTTGAAATTTCCTCATTCACAACAACTTTTATTTATTATGAGGTCGTGTTTACAATACGAGTAAAGTAACGTCAGAATTTGCTTACTAAGCTGGTACAACTGCATATGATTAAAGAGTAGAATTAACTATATCTACCTTGTTTGATTGCTAACTTTGTTATATATGTAGTTGTGGTATTGTGATAGATAACATAATTTGCTTAGGAATCATAATGAGGCCACGGAGGGTGAACATGCATTGAAGTATTAAATAACTAGCTAATGCAAGCTATTTAATGACTATGCTCTTAAATGACTATGACGTAAAGTGTAAACATGTTTCGTCGATTATATTGCGTTGTGGCGACGTTTCACAACAGTAATTCATGTTGATTACTTTAGCATTAGTAAAACAGGAAGGAGTTATAGTAGTATGAATGAAACTAACAGTGAATTCACATTGCATCAATTAAATGAGATTTTGCTTCAAAAATATTTTAGATTAAATTACCAAATTATGGAACGGTAAAAGCGCGGTAATTTACAAAAAGATTGATATATGTAAAATGAGCAAAAAGTTGTGTAAGTCAAGAGTGATATGGCGCTCTTTATTCTCTGCCTACTCCATTAGGGACGGACTTGGCGTGATGATTTATATATGTATGCTTTACGAATAATAATACCCTCGGCAAAGCCGTCATCAGACCACAATAACAATTAATTCTAGACATGTGTGTGCTTAGCTAAAAAATCTGCTGTTTCGTTTACATTACTAATTTTATTGTAAGATTATTTAGAAGAAAAAAATCCTGTCTCCGATATCATTATTTGGTACAGCTTTATAAGGCACTTTACTGTGCCAGCGACTTCGTACGTGTGGAATGTTTTTTTCATGGGTTTTTATTTGCGCGAAACCCGTTTTTCCAAAATAATAATAGCCCATTTATAGCCCAAGTTTCAGTATCAAATAAAAAATAAAAAAAAACTTCAATATACGGAATTAGATCTGTTACAGTTTTATTATAATTATAGATATCTAATAACGATTAATTCATTATTTTTTCTTTGATGAAAGGAGATAAAGCCGTCACTGGGGATAGATCAATGCAAACAGTTAATTATTATAAACTGGGAGCCAAGTAAAATAAATACCATAACCGTTTTTTTAATATTTGCACATATTTTCCAGATGCTGGCCATGCGTATGCGTGCCATACTGCATGGACTCATGCCAGAACGCTGACCACTATTGTCCAAGTTGTAAATCTTACCTAGGAACGTACCAGCAATGAAAGAAACATTGATTCTTCATGAACGCCCCATTTCTTATAATATGCCACTATAAAAATACGCAAGCAACCGCAGGTTTTTTTTACTGTCAATGATTTATACAGAGTGCATATAATTAACAGTCATATTTTGAGGGCTTTCTGGAATTATTAAGTCTCAGGTATTTTCAAGTTCATTAAAGTGGTACTTCTTTGATCAATTCGATTACAACTCTAAATGTGATAGTATTTTCTTGTTACATCCTGTAATAAAATAAATGCTTCTTGAACCCAGAAATTGAAAGCCTCGGATCGTAAAATAAAAAAAAAAACTTATGCATTTCTAATCAATACTTTCTAGCGATTTATATTGCAACTCAAAAGTTTGAATTGAAAAAGTAATCCACAGCATGTTTATACTACTAAGGTGGCAATAAGCTTACGGCCCACCTGGTGGTAAGCGTTTACCGTAGCCTTAATACCAACCATACCTCATTTTATGTTAAATTTGAGAACTTTATTTTTCCTTCTTTACTACCAAATTGCACCAGCCAGAACGTCACTTTAATGTATTGAACCTTTTTTATAAGGCTTACAGCTTTTAATTTCGTTACTCACATATACTGCGATGTAAGTGGTTTTGCCGTGTAAAATACCTTTTTTTATAGTTAATTCCGTCTTCCTAAAAGTGCACTGTAGTTTCTTATAATGCAATTTATTAGTTGGTTAAGTGGGGCTTATTTAAATTTGAGAATAAAAAAATACAGATAAGTATATTCATGTATTAGATAAGTGTATAAGTGGAAGGCAGTCATTGGAATTTTCCATTAGTTAGTTGCCTATGCTAAGGATATGATATGATACATTGCCTGAATTGGTCGTTTTAATAAGGATATTTTTCTCAAAAAGTTTAGCTATATCATTATTTTTGTAATTTTTAAGGTAAGTTCTAGGATTCTGATATGTTCCTATTTGTTATGTTTGAAATCTTACCCTATGGTTATTTCCTCAACTAATTTTAAGAATTGCATTTACAAGTCATGAAATCTAAATACGATAAATATCATTGAAAATAATTAAAATTGTCAACAAAATTTTCATTTATACATTTCCAGGCACATTCATAAACTAGATCTACCAATGTTTTATAAAATATTGTTGCGTTTATAACTTCAACGATATTCTTGAATAAGTACATTTATATTATAGAATTGTTGAGCGTTAACCTTTATTTGCCATTTTTATTGTCATCTTCCAACTTGTTCGTTATAATGAATCTTCCGTTCACATGTAATTTATAATAAATAGGACAAGTTACTTATAGTATACAGTTGCATTTTATGGTAATGTTTGGAGACATTTTTATGTAAGACATCAAATGAAAAATAAATGTATGTTTATGTAAACTTTGTTTAATTTCCGTGTTATAATAGGATACAATTTGAATTTTTAATTTGTTATTTGATTTTACGTGAAAAAATCATTATTGAAAACCTACACTACCATACAAACCAACATCTTATATAGCTGTAATTTATTTAAAAAAAATGTTCCCTTTCACAGGCAAAATTAAAATAAAAATTTGAATAAAAAGTGTTATCAAAGAAAGGGCATTAATTTATATTGACCCGCCGCGTGACGTGCGGTCGTAACTAAAACCATAACATGTACATAGTATATTATCTACTTTGAGACATAACGCCACTGAACCAAGGCGGCTTCGAAAATAATTCTTACAACATTTATAGAAAAAAATTTAGGCTTTTCTGAATCGGAATACAAAATAAAACATTTATGACTTGTAACATCACGGTGGCGAGCCCATAAAGTGGCCGAAGAGTTTCCGCACATAAAAATATCTGTCTCGCGCCGCACGCCGCTTACGGCTACGGTGGCCGGAGTACTAGTTTATGTAAGCTATCCTTCCTTGCAGGGCTGTCAGGCAGGTGTTCTGATTTCACCAGACTTAGCTCATCAAGATTTACGGCACAGGAACAGGCGGTTTAAGAAGGACGTTTCCTGACTGTCCTATTTCGCTTTTTTATTCACTGGTAGGAATGTAGTAGGAAAGCAAACATTTTGAAATTTGCATCTTGCTTTAAATGAGAAGTAAATAAAAAAGATTACGAAACAGGTATATTTTTGTTTTTGCTGCTTACTTTTTATCGTTTTATATGTTTCATTTTAATCCAGGCGTATTCTAGACGTTATCAGCGGCATCATTTGTACCTACCCGCGCAACTCACCTATGCAAATATAGGGAATGGTAGCATGTGATCAAGTCGTAATCGAGCCAGGAGGAGCGGCGTCGATGCAAATGTACCGTTTGATGATAGGCGCGCGTGTCTCTGTCTTCCCTTCAAATGCATTTAACTTTTACTAGCAACTTACTATAGAGAAGCCATGATAGCTGTATGGTATTGAGTATTGCCTGTAATTCTAGCGACGCAATTTCCAATCTCACCGTGGTCTACTCTTGAGTATTTTCAAAAAACTTAAGTTCAGTGATTAACCACACCACGAACTTTACAGTGAAGGAAATCATCGTGAGGAAACCTTTATAATGCATATGTCTGAGAAGAAATTCAAGAAAGTATGTAGTGACGGCACAGGACTCACCATTTGTCACATTGGCATCAATTTTTTTTATTGCAATAAAAATGGGTGCCTTGGCCTAGTCCTTCGGGGAACCTTGTGGGATTACGTGAACAATAGTCATATTATTATTTATTTCTTAGCAACTTCGGGATAAAACCTGATAGATAGTTTGCTAAACAAACTATCCACTAAGAAATTCAATGAACCATCGAATATGTAAAGTTAAACTGCATCGCGCTAGCTACGTTAGCATAAGCTTGATGCAGATCTTAAGTCGGTTGGAGATGAAGTTTGTCCATTGAAGTCGGTCCAAACTTAGCTCAAGAGAAGCAAGGGGACCGTCCAATTAAATTATTGCCGGTTCAAAGGCAGAATGCATAACGGCCGATATGCTAGTGGATATGGAAATTATTTTACATAAGTCTGTTAGTTACATAACTCTTGGTAAATATATAATCGCTCTTGGTATCGTCTGGACCCCTTCTAACTGGTAATATGAAATAACTTTATAATACACTTTATTACATACTTTATTACATGATTATAGTATATAATCAAAGCATTAATCGAAAAAAAAAAACAAATTCAAGTATTAAAACTCAGAAATCAGACTTTCTAAGTAATCCACTTAAAAGAGTGTGATGTCATTTATATGTACTGTACTTATGTAAGTATAAGTTGTAAGGAAAATCTTAGCTGTGCCTTCCTTTATATATATATATAGATTATACCTAAGTATGATCCTCGGGCATATACATAGTTTGAGTACCTAAAGTTATTTACTGTTTTGTTGTTGTCAATAACATTGCAACACAGGAAGGTATTGAAATTCTGTGAAGTTACTTAAATGTAACAACCAATATAAAAACTAAATATAAGAAAATCCATGATATTAGCAATACAAGTGCCTGCAGGATCCAGGTGAGACTGGTAGGTATTGTTGAAAACAAAGCCGGATAGAATGCGATGACACTATCCATGGAAAATCTGAAACCATGTGGAGTATTTCGTAAATTGATTGAGAGTAGCAACGCACAGCGGATGGTATTTTTGCAGCTATTCGCAAAATTGAATCCCCGCGAGGGAGATTCAGCTAGCAACTGTCGCGATGACTAGTCAATAACCGAGCATTATCCTGTAACCATAATTATAGCGCAGTTTCATAACCTAAAAATAAAACTGGATATTCAATACTTTCTTGTGATGAGTTGAAAGATAAAACCATGATAAACAAGTCGTTAGGTATATATTTGTATCCTATATGTCTGATATATATCATAGACTAGCAACCCGCCCGGCTTTGAGTGCATCTCGGGTTAGATTTTCTCTCTATAATATGCCTAAATGAATTATACATAAAAACCTAAAAGAAACTGGCTATACCTATATTAAAATTGAATTAACAAAACGCGGGTATAATGTGACTATAAATTCTTATTCAAATCTCCGCAGTAATTTAAAAACTGTATCACGATTCAATTTTATTCATTGCACTTATACAATTAATTATGATATATATAAGACGACGACAAACACGAATATCGCGAAACTACGCGTTCCGTAATCAAATTTCAAGAGCAAATAAGTGTTTAAACTTGTACAAATACATATACGTACAGATTGCATTAAAGTACTAAGATACCGTGTATCAATAGTAGGTAGCTGCTTTGTCAGAAACTGCAAATGTGTATTGTTAGTCGTTATTGAATGTCATCCCGCTGGTCTAGATATATATTGGTGTCGATTCTGTTGTACAAAATTACTAAGCTAGACTAATTTGACTCGACTAAAAAGTCTTGCTATTGCTATCCCTTTCTCATGTGTGGGGTTAAATAAAGATGGCAATACTTTTTGTCCTACCAAATTAGTTTAGTTTAGTGTTTTTTTACAACAATAACGATACCTATGGCTGTGCTCGGAATAACGATCAATTTAGTCTATGAATTCACTTGAAGTTCATCAATATTTTTTTTCCGAATATTATATATTTGTTTTTTATTAAAAATATAAATATAGGTCTTAGACTCGATGTATTTTATACGTGTTAAGGTTGCGAAGTTCAAAATATATTTTTTGTAGTGAAAAGCGGAGTGATACGTGACACTTGGCGCTAAAACGGTGTGTAAAACTACCTCGTATATAATGGGTCACTTTAGCACCTTGTATAACAATCTACTATTTCACGCCCATAAGGTTAGAGACCACCAAAAGGATGGCCTACTGGTAAGCGGTCATAGTGTCGTAATTTTCACGAGGTACCTATAATTACGAACTCACGTATATACACAATTCCTTAAGTAATTCATAGTTTAGCGGTCACTCATTCTACACCTACGCGTCTGCTGACGAAAAGCATTCGGTTTTTTTTATCCCACTAAGGTGGTACACAATAACACGGCCACCTGCTGATAAGCAATCACCGTAGCCTATAGCCACTAGCAGGGGTATCACCAACGCGTTGCGAACCATGTTGTTGATGAGGAGTTACTGCACTAGCAGCATTACTACTAGCTCAGCGTATCCACTGGCGACCTTACTTACCGCAGAAACACAACACTACATCAAAGTAATGTTATTTGACTGCGGTCTTCTATAAGGTGGAGGTACAGTCCACAGTCGGGTATTGAATCTCACAAGTCATGCATCCAAGCAGATCAATAAATTACTTAGCTACATATCAGACAAGTGAACTGTAAGGCAGCGCCCTTGACGTAACCATAACTAAATCTACAAAGGGATATCAATATACACATAGGCTTTACCTGTATTTGAGTCATTAGTGTAAGCCACTATTGAGTTGATTACTCGCCATTTGCCTTTGAGTGCATTCGGGACAAAGCAGACGTATTAGAGAGCCTGATAACCGATCAAATCCATTTGGCAGATGATTGAATATTGAAGCGGTCACATTCTTGCTGTGGATCTAAATGCGACCATTGACAATTTAATAGACTACAGTGTAGTCACTGCACTAACAAGGACAATTCAATCATGGATAATATAGATATTTTGGCGTAAACGTTTCTTCAGGTGGTAAGTATGATTTTTAATGCCTCTTGCTTTAATGATAGCATTTTGAACAAGCATTACTCCATATTTTTTATATTTTAACGCCCTAGAAGTAAGTACCATGAAATAGTTTTAACAACTATATAATTATTCACAAATAGGTAATATTGGATCATTGTCGGAATACCAAGTTAGTCATCTCCTTATTTTCCTCAACTCACAAGAATAGTATTTCTAAAAATAATTGATGTACATAAAATACAGCATAATTACACAAATTATACTCCGATGTTTGAACTCTATCTATTCAAACACATTATCGAGTAAGTAATAATAATATCATAATTATTTATCGCCTGACTTGACTTGAGACGGGAGGACTTGAGTTATTCCCAGCTTTGGGCTAAATAGCGACAGACAGACACATATATGCTCTGAAAATTTTAAATACAGCTGATTATGATAAAAACCTTCACATAATAGAATACACTATGCCTGGTAGCTTATTATATACTTTTCGTTCCGAACTTCCTAACATGGAACATAAAAGGCATTAGCTAGTTAATGGCAAAATAGTTGCTCATTTTATCATCAGTACAAATTACGCACAGGAAATTCCTTCTTTTATTTATTGAGTCAGAGCATGTAGGAAAATACATTATACTAATAATATGTCTAGAGTGGCACATACACAAATATCTAAAATGGAAGCAATCTTTACTGAATACCTACTGTCAAACTGGATAGTGCAGCCGCCATTGCCTCAACTTAGTTTGTTGAAATAAAAATAATCACGTCAAATATTTTATTGTAAGGTAAATAATTTGACCGTGACTTAATGCCGTGTCTATTGCACAAGTCTATACTAATAAATATACATATATATATATATATATATATATATATAATTGGTTTGTTGGTATGTAAGGGGTAATATCTTATTATACTGGACCGATTATAATATTCAATAAATAAAAAGCTATAATACCAGGGGTCGCATTTTGTAAAAATATTGTAATGATTTTGACGCCATGTAGTCGTCACTTTAGGTCACCAGAAGAAAAAAAGAGCAAGCCACATTTTATGACACATGGAAGTCGCATAATAACATCTGACAAGTGACATTTGACGGCCAACTCTAACAACGAGAACATAAAAAAAAACCACCATGCAATAAATCTACCTACTTAATTGTAAGTATAGCAAGTAGAAACTAATCAATTAGTAATCAAACGTATGTACCCACGCAGTGACTTCACATCATGTTCAGTTGTATAATGAGGGTTGTGTTCAACAGTAATTGGTTTGCAAATCCAATTAGGCAGGCGCGATACGCATTAAGCACGTCCTACTCATTATCGATTACTAAGGACCTATCGTCTGAAGCCTGACCCTTGTATTATGTACTAAGGCTACGTACTATCTTATCTCGAAAGTGGGTAAATCCCTCATCGTAGAGATAAGGAAAGCGAGACTACAATCATTCTAATTGAGACTGATTTTGTAGTGTGTGATTTAATCAAATGGTACTATCTACTGGTACTATTGTAATAATAAGAGTCACACAAAAACACTAATGTATAACACTTATTATCTATGTACCATTCACACAAGAAATACTATTATTATTTTGCAGATACGCTGGTGGAAAGTCAACCACGCTATATTTATTGATAACAACACTAAAGTTTGTTAATAGCCGAGATACTAAAATAAAGAAAGGAATGGGCTGTATGAGCCTGCATGATTAATGTGCCCTTTGTATACCATATCGCGTACGGATGTCACAATTTTTATTTTTATTTGGCAGCAACAGATGCGCTTTTTTGGTCTAGTTTTTAGATAGTAATATATCTCCACGCTTTCCCACAAGGGTCCCCGAAGAGGCAGGCAGTTTAGTTATACACTCAATTCTCAGTAAAGATAATTTGGTGCCAACGGGGCAGATGGATATATGATGGTCAGTCACCGTCTCTTAGGCACTGGCACTATATTATACATGATTTCCTTAACTTTAAAACTTGTGCTATGTTTCAGACTATATACTTTTGCTATCTACATGGCCAGATAACATTTCGAAATTAATTCAGGTAAACGCTATAATGTTAAGGTAAACAAATTGCAACGCAGCAAATTCGTAGCGGTCTCGTAGCCGAGGCCAAACACAGCATAACTTGCCATACCGCGAACAAATGTTATTGTTGGCTTACCAAACATGTGCTTTGCTTACACACGCTCATCGCTCGTGTAACTTACATGATTGGAAATTTAATTTAAACTTTATTCTTCGTTTTATCCCCTGTAGCAAAATTTTAATTAATATATTTCAAATTAATCATCTAACTTTTATCATTTCATTAACCTTCGGTTTGTTGATATTGTTGCGACTTTTATTACCTAATATAAATAAAGGTAATTAAAACAAAAACTTCCTGGTTCAGTTAGATACTTACAAAGTCTCACCACATTGGTCAACCACTGATTCGAACGACGCAGGGGTGATAAAGGTCAGTACCCTTGGGCAAGACAGTTTTTGAAAAGTGTGCTTCTGTATAACATCCGAAATATTTTTTTTTTATTGAACTGACCGACTGCAGTATTTTTTATTTACTTACGACACATTAAATTCATCTTATTGTATTTTCTCTACAAGTTATTTAAGTATTTTTGAATATTTCTACCATTTTATGTTGGTTACAAATACTGGGAATTACTATTCAATGAACGCGTATGTCCGTAAAGGACATCATCCATTTTGGTGCAAATGTGAAAGTGCCGGCCAACGCATTTTTCTGTTCTGTTAGAGCAAGCCCGTCAGAATATTTTTTACTAAGGCACCAAACCTGTAGAACCATTGTATTTGATTTTATTTGAGTTCGAAAATCTGAATATTCATATTTTTTTCTTGAAAATAGTAATTCGAAATAACTAAAACAAATGAAATATCCTGTAATGTCCAACATTGGTGCCATAGTAATAAACGCTCAGACGGACAAGCTCTTAACAGAATATACAAAAAAATGCGTTGGCCGGCACTTACAGATTTGGACGAAATCTCTATGAAACACGGATGATGTCTATTAAGACAATGAAAAAGATAAGAATATCGTAAAAGTGGAAGTGAAACTGTCAAGCATAAGGAATGTTGCCATAAAAGAGTAAATGTTCTCCTAGTTGCTGGCGGAATTAGTCTGGGAACAATAAAAGAAAATTGTCATACATGTTGTCATAAATTAAGTTGTAATTACGATAAGAATGTATTAGTTATGTATATATGCTATTACGATTTTCGGTAAATAGCGTATAAAGTCATATATTATTCAGAGGATAAACTTATAGGAAACTGGAAACGAGTTAATAACCTTGGCATTCCAACCCCAATAGATCATATCGTATGGTGCTATAAATATTTCTATATATTTCTATATAAGCGCTATGAATAAGCTAAATAATAAAGCCATTTTATGTAGAATGACGTTTGCTAAGAAAACATACCTTAATTTATCTTAACAATCTTTAGTGGAAACTATTTAATGAACGTAGATTACAAAATAAATTTATAACTTTTAGTTTTTTGAGGGTTGTAACAGTAACCTAAGGAACATTAGTCTAAGATCCCTCTTATATGTTTCCATGATTGGTCTTCAAGTATAATAATAAAAGACCCGACAGCGGGAATACATTGTTACTTACCGACTGAAGAACGATGTAACTAAAATATTGTATGAGAAGCAAATAAAAAAAAAACAGCAAGTAGGTACCTACCTACGTAATAAAACAATGTAGGCTTAACACGGTTTGACAGGGGTCACGGCGGGTCACCCCAAACGCTAATGAAAATTCTTTCTACAAATATTTGAACACCATTCATCGTGACAGTTCTGGTTAAATAGTTTTTAACTCAGTCCCAATTTGCTCACACGACTTCAGTTAATTTTATTGATTTTTTTTAATTTTGTTTATAAAACAGAATATACAACTGACATGTGTTATTAGCTATTATAACGTATTGGAGGAGGTCGTGAACGTAACTTTGACGTAAATTGTTCATGACATAAACGGTGGGAGTCGTTTAGGTCCTCAATATTGTCTTATAATACCGATATGAACTGATATTTTGTTGGTCTCTCACTAATTTTTTTTTTGGGAATATTAAGATTTGTTCTTTATGACTGAGGGTTCAGGCTACTTTTGAGCTATAAATCTTAGGTCATTTATGAATTGTACTACAGTGACAGTTTTCCCATTTACAATTTGCAATGGGCAAACATTTAAGTCGATGTATGTTCCGCACCACGCAGTAGTTGTTGAAATAAATAACGAACCAATGACCAATTCGATTACCATATTGTAGACATTTTCCAACAATTTTCTCACATAAAACCGATAGGCAATCCACCCTTACGCTAAATTCTGTGATCGTTAACCAGAGGGATGCGACGCCCCTTCGATCGGCTTGCTGACTTGGCATCTAGTGCTCCTCCCGATGGATGATCCCTCTAGTTGAAAGTACTCCAGTCATTTGTATAAGCAATATTAGCTTATAAGCCTTTGTTTGTAGGTATTGGATCTCACAGTTTTAAGACATTCCTTTTAAATTCGTAGTTAATTAGTCTTTACACGACTATTCTCTTGACGTTTTTTTATCTACGTTAATAATTTATGTTCGCGACGACTGTGCTAGCAGTACTACTACTGGCCCAGCATATCCTCGTGGAGCACTGGCAACCTTGCTTACCGCAGAAACAAAACACTACATCAAAGTAGTGTTATCTGACTGTGGTCTTCTGTAAGGAGGATGTATAGAACCCAGCCGGGCGGCTTAAATTTTAATGGGAAAATCTACCGGAGCTACCATTTTGCCCTAACTCTCTTTACAGATATACTCTTCAAATTGTACGAAAACTAGATACAAAAAAATAAAGGCAAAATGTTACAGGCTTTGATACGTGACACTCATCTTACACAGTACATTTGACCAAAAAGGCCCAACTTAAAATGAAATAGATAAACTAACAAAATAAGTGAGCACACAAACATTATCAAAGGCTCCGTAAAAGGGTCCTCCTGTTGGTGACAGATAAAAACGATAGCACTGAGGTGTACCCGTGTCTTCGTCAGCGTATTTACTTACCCCGGAGCTGTTTGTTCCTTTACCCTTAACCTAACCTTTATAGGATTAGGCTGAGTTAGGAGACGGGGCGGGGATATCTAAGACTTGTATTTTGATGCATGCTTCAATTTGCAATGCCAAATGTGGTAAAGCAAAACGAATCGCTGCTATATATGATTTTAAGGTTTATAAGTATTCCATTAGCTGTGAACAGATGATCAGTCAATTTGTAGAAAGTAATATATCCCTAAATGTTCGCAGAGATACCAAATGTATTGGAAACATAAGTTTCACACACTGAGATTTTCACTGATTTCACTTTTGTGACATCAAAGAGAAGTAAATGTACCGTGGCACCTCTAGTACACCTCTAGTGACTAGTGGTATCACGATCAGTTTAAGGGAACCAACCAACCACCTCCAGTGGTTCTTCCAGATGGAAAAACATTGAATGAATACATGTTTTTCCCCATGAACTTGTACCACACGACAAATTGAATCCACATTCCTCTAACACTTTACATATTGCTTATTTAGCATTATTTCATTTCGGTGGTGCTATTTGTCATTCCTATTCAGCAGATTTTGTTATCGTAACGACACCAATCCTAATTCCTGAATCAGCATTTTAAGCACCAGGATTTCAATGCCGTTAAAATCTGCTGACGTTTACATTATTGAAAATTAATATATTCAGCCATGGCACTGTTTGATGTTTGGTAGGTGTAAGAAATATTATATGCGATTTATTGAATTCACTTAATTTTATTTAGTACATAAAATAAAACTTCTTATTCCTATTATTCTTTATTAATAGGTGTGCTTAGTAATTTACGGAAAAGAAATTGTATACATTTGAAAGAGAAATGCATCCCAAAAAGTGTAAAACAGTAATCTTTCTAAAACAAACTTTCCACGGGTATCGAATTGAAAAAATACTTTTTACTGAAGCAATTCGCGAAAGTGAAAGAACGGGCAAGTTTTCTCGTCGGCCCAGGGAATGGAGGGTGTGAGCCTTTCCTCTCTGGGCTCAAGGGATTCGCGGCTCCGTCACGTAAAGCCGCGACCGCAAAATCTTCACTCTTCGGATTTCATCTGTCATAATTTACTGGAGGCTCCTTTAAATAACGTCCCTTGAATATCGTAGTCGTGAATTTTTACAGCAAACAGATGCGTTTTTCCTTACAAGATTTTATGAGCGCATTTTTTATGTCGCCAACCACAGTTAGCGTCAAGCGATATTTGTATTTATGACATAACACTTTCCATTTTAAATCGGATTTTGTGACCGTTTCTTTTATCGGCCTTATTTTTTTTCTGTAAACATAAAATATTCATCGTTTCATATCATGGTTCTACTATATTGTCTACTCTGAGGTTCTACCTACTGCTCTTAGCCCATGTCATTTGTGGCCGGCATAATGAAGAAGGCTTTATTTTGTATTCCTCTTTATCAGTTGTGTATTCACTTCCTTTCTAATCAAGGTTTCAATACTGTAGATCAGTATTTCTCAAACTATTTAGGTGTACCACCCCCCTTTGAATAAATATGTAGGGAAATAAACAATAACGATTTAAGTTGAGTTATTTTACATTTCGTTATACATATATAATTTGACATTTAGTTTTATTTTCCACCGCCCACTGATTTTTATTTAGCGCTCCCAATATTACATAAATCGTCGCCACAGAAGAAACCGTCAGCGCCCATTGGGGGGCGGTACCGCCCATTTTAAGAACCTATGCTGTGGATACTTAAAATAGCGGATAAATATGTATTCAATTTGCAGAATACAGCTACGGAGCTAGCTGTCACTATTTCCAATCAATTGAAGAATTCATCTGCACATTTCCGTTACATCTACCTTTACTATGTGTGAAAAAGCATAATTTGAATTATACAATACTTTACAAACCAGTCAGCAATTGTAGTCCTGCGTGACAATACAATAATGCCGTGAGGTCCCTCATTAACCTTCAGTTGACCTTTGCTCTAATTAAGAATAATCATTTTCAATTCGAGAAAACGACCTCACTGGATAAATTAAGAATTATTGTGTTGAGATAATTTGTGTTCTGTCGAAGTTTAATTTAATACGCAAGTAGACTAAAAAGTACAAATCGTTTTATATTTAAATCTCAATTGCTAAAATGTATTTTTAAGTGTATTTTTTTATATAAGAGTGAATGAATTCCATTTGTAAAGCCACTTCCGCAGGGCCTACGGAGCGACAGCTTTAACTGATTGCCCTGTGCCGGGCCCTAAATTATAGCTCCCATTTTAACCTAGCGGAGGTACGGAACTTTTTCAATGTGACATTCAAAATGTCTACCTCATGTTCAATTTGCCAAGGACATGGAATTTATTGCGTTGGAATTTATGCTGGACGTTATGTCGATGGCCACAAAGGCCACATAGGGCCATGCACATATGTTACATACTACGAGCTAAAGTCAAAAGGACTTAATATAAGACTTTAATCACACCTAGCTTATGCCCGTGCCTCTGTCAGCGTGGAAATAGAAAATAGTCATTTATTATTTTTAAGACATTCTAAGTTTGAAGGCCTACGTAACTGTTTGAAGCATCAAAATACAATCTCGCATGTAAATTGAAGTCCACTCAAAATTAATGCGGCATCATAGATAGATAACTTTTTATTGTACACCAAAATTAACAACTGAAGAACATAAAATATATTATAAATCGGTACAATTGGCGTCCTTATCACAAGATGTGATCTCTTCCAGACATATTTGACTTGCGTTTCAATATTCGGTCAAAAGCGACACAAATCAAATATTTTTCTCTAAGTTTGGTAATTCCTATTTTTTATATTAATAAATCAGATGGCAATACATAACACCTTTTAATGAATATTAAAAGCATTGTAAAGGCACTCAAAGTTAAGTGTCTTAAAATTCAGCCACGTGTGCCGTGCAAAATTAAATACTTCGTTCCTCGTGCGAGGAATACCGAATGTACTTAAGTGTTTGGTTTTCTTGAAGCGATGACAAGCGGATACTAAGGGATTATGTTGTGGCGCTGTTTGGTCAGTCGTGTTTACTCGTAACTGTGGATACTAACCGCTTTTTAGTTTAAAGAAAGGGAAAACTATGGTTCGAGGAAGTGTTTTAAAACTAAACTCATTCTTAGTGCCTAAGAATTGAGAGATAAGTAAGAAAGTGGAACATACACATAAGGCAGGCCGTATGCTTGTTTGGCACCATAGTGGTATAAATAAATAAGAAATGTGAGGATAATTAATGCAATGAATGTAGATTGGTGTAAGAAGAACTTATACGATGATCTCAAAATCAATAGTGATAAAATTATTTTATTATACCACGATAGTGACCAACAAGCTTACGGCCCGCCTGATAGTAAGCGGCTATCGTAGCCTATGAACGCTTGCAACACCAGGGGTCATCTCGCGCGTTGCCGACCCTTAAAAAATCTTTTCTGTAGAGCTCCATGCTGTACTCCTTTGGAAAAACCACATTTTAAGGTTTTGCTTGATAATGAATGATCTGAACCACAACCTGACGCAAATAGCATAAGGCTGTGGTTTAGGTTTCTTATAACCTATCTGATGCCAATCGCTCACCAGACAAGCTGAATTGTTATTAGTCAGCGTAAGATTATTGGTATTTTGAAAGGATTAAGCTTCTCGAAGTTTTAACGTGGAGTTACATTTCGGTCTAAAATATCTTGAGCTAGAATTTCTTGTCAAAAACAACCATCATTAGATGAATCCGAAATAATGACCACAATTTTCAAGTTTATGATGTAAAACATGATAGTAAAGAGTACTAATTGGACTACGCGTTTCTACTTTCTGCTGTTTAATTTGAATAGGTTTCTATAGCAAGGCTCGCCGGTGCACAAAATTAGTTCGCAAGCTAAGGTCGTGCATTCGTTCCGACTGAATGCAGACATGTTTCACTCGGAATTGTCCCGGGGGTAGGACATTTTTACAGTGTTCCTTTTTTATTTCGTTCCAAAACAAGCTTGCATGCCGCCGGCTGTCGCCAATTTTTTTCGATTAGTTAGAAGTTTCGATTAGGTAGTAGGTTAGTCTATACTAATATTATAAAGAGGAAAGATTTGTATTTTTGTATGTATTGAATAGGCTCCGAAACTACAGGACTGATTTCAAAAATTCTTTCACCCTTACAAAGCTACATCATCATTGAGTAACATAGGCTATATGTTATACTAGCTTCCCGCCCCGGCTTCGCTCGGGTAGACAAAATATTTGATAAATGTCTATAGGCTCCGAAACTACTGGACCGATTTCAAAAATTCTTTCACCGTTAGAAAGCTACACTATCACTGATTAACATAGGCTAGCTGCCCGCCCCGGCTTTGCACGGGTAGACAAAATATTTGATATAAATGTCTACCCGTGCGAAGCCGGGGCGGGCTGCTAGTAGTATATAAATTTACGTGATCAGTACATGAATGTTAAAGATACATACATAAATTAAAGTTATTTTTCTTTCAGTAGTCTCAAAAACATTATATTGTGTCACTGATTATTATTTATCTCTATATTTACACATTATTATACCCGTACTTATTTTTGTATTCGATTTTTTTACGCAATGAAAACCAAATTGCATAGCGCCTGATCACGTTCGTATAGCAGAAACACATAATGACAAAGCCGCGATTTTTTTTCTTGTGATATTTAATACTACTATCTCAGAGTATATAATATACAACGAGTATATAATATACTACGCCTACTATAGTAGTTATGAGCTCATAGGCTGTACTTTTGTTCGGATTAAAGAACATCCTAAAGGAAATACTAAAAACACCAAGTATACATTTTTATCCATGCAATTTATAAATAGAATTACGAGAAAATACTACAGCTATGTTATTTAAGCTGGTACAAATTAATCAGTTTGTATTTCAAAACGGCGAATAGTCGCGTCTACAAAGTTTGCGAAGAAAAAACATTAAGTTTGTGCTCGTATTGAATAACCAGGGAAGTTGGTTTTCTTCAAACATTGGTTAACTGCGCAATCAGACTCCGTCATTTTAAGGCTTGTTAGGGCCAGTTAGAGTTGGTGGATTAGTTTGTATGGAATAAATTCATCGTTCGTCTTTGTTGGATTGCAGAAGGGAAGGGACTTAATGTAAGTATTATAATTAAGCACCTAGGTATTTTTATGGTATAGACAAATAAAACATTTTGTTAGTAACGGGATGACCTTTATTGAACTTTTTCATATAGAACTTAGTGAGAGGCAAGTCTACACCTGATGGCAACCGTCTTGTATTGTGGTAGGTTATGTATATAAACATGTACAATTTTATCAAAATACTGGACACTATTACATGCTCGAATGAATGTTATTCAATATATCTCAACATAAGGTTGGAAACTAGTAATTAATACCCCTGGTATTATCGTCGTGTCTGGCTACGATCTTGTGAGCGCCGAGCGCTCTATACTCTCTGCCTACCCCCTGAGGGACTCTGTGTGATGTATGTATAAATATGTATACTACGGTGACCGCTTACCATCAGGCAGGCTGTCTGGTTGCTTTATTTATTTTTTATTTATTTATTTATTTGTTAGGCACACAAAACAGAACACAGTCATACACAAACAGGTGAAAAGTTAAACAGTTATAAGCTGGACTGAGTCCCAAAAAAATGTGTGCACAGCATGACAGGCAGGCAGAACTTATAAAATAAATTGTACTAACGAATTATAACACGAAAACAGAAAAAAAGCAATAAGTGAAATATAATAAAGCTACGTGGCTAGGTATTGAGGAGTGATTTGAGGATTCAAGATCTTAAAAGCACGTTTTTTGTATAAGAGATAACGAGAATCGAAGACATCGAGATTACTATGGACTGAAACCACCTCATTGTATGTACGACACATCCTTACAATGGGGTTATAATAAGATGTATTATTAATATGAACATTAAGAGTAAAAGTTTTTGGATTACGAAAAGTGTAATTTGTATTGATGTTTACCATGTTAAGTAAGGTAGGTGAATTTAGTTGATGGTGCAACAGTTTGTGTAGGAATAGAAGATCAGCTTGTTTGCGTCTTATGTATAGAGGAGATGTATGGAATTTGTGAAGTCGTTCTTAATAATTTGTCAATTGTCTACCAAATCCATGTCTATAGCTTATAATCTTCAAATATTTTTTCTGAACGGCTTCTATTTTGTTTGAATGAACACTATAACATGGAGACCAGATTACCGACCCATACTCTAAAACATTCCTAACAAGACTTATATAAAATACATAAACTTTGTGTTTTTTTAAAACCCGCAGTGCTTCGGGTAATAAATCCTAATAATTTATAAGCTTTATTTGACATATAAAGATAATGGTCACGGAATGACAAAGTTTCATCAAAATATATGCCTAGGTCTCGAGCGACAGACTTTCTATCAAGAATTTGATTGTTGATTTCATATGAGTAGGAAATTTTGTATTTTTTGTTGGTAAAGGATATCACAAAGCATTTACCTATATTAAGATACATGTGATTATTTTGACACCAATTGGAAACTGTGTTGAGATCTTTTTGGAGTAGTAGGCAGTCGGATCTATTGCGTATGGCTTTGAATATTTTTAGGTCATCAGCATATAATAGATTTGGACATGATAATTGATTGATGAGATCATTTATGAAAATTATAAAAAACAATGGACCTAAATGAGAGCCTTGTGGCACGCCAGACTTTATGATAAGAGGATTAGACCTATATCCGTGAATTTTAACTATTTGACTTCTATTTTTAAGATAGGACTGGACCCATGTTAATAAATTGCCATGAATACCATAATAAGCCAATTTCTTACACAATAGGTGGTGGTTAACTTTATCAAAAGCTTTACGAAAATCTGTGTAAATTGAGTCCACTTGTCCGCGTAGTCCAAATTCTTTACATAAATAATGTTTGTACTCCATTAAATTAGTGATTGTGGACTTCTGCTTCACAAATCCATGTTGACTATCGGAGATAAATGGTGTCACATGGTGGTATAAAAAATCATATACCACCGACTCAAAAAGCTTTGCAGCACATGAAAGGAGGCTAATGGGTCTATAGTTATCACAGCTTGATAGATCTCCAGACTTGTGAATTGGTACAACATAAGCAAGTTTCCATTTATCAGGAAATGTACCGGTGGTTAATGATGTATTAAATATCATACTAAGTGGTTTGCTGAGTTCCTTAGCACAGGTTTTTAAGAAAATAGCAGGAATACCATCAGGACCAGACCTTTTATTTGGGTCTAGTTGCATCAGCTTATTTTGCACCAACTCCTCGGTCAGGTAAATATGAGAAATACTGTGACTGGTTCCGGAATCATTAACATTTGGGGCTGAATGACTATATGGTGAGTCCTCATATACAGAGCCGAAGTATGTGGAGAACAATTCACAAATGCTTTGGCCATCAGAAGCCTCCTGTTCACCTAAATGCATTGTCTGTGGAACGCCTTTCCTACCCTTTTTATCGTGAATGTATTTCCAAAACGTTTTTATATTAGTACTTAGTGATTCTTCCACGGAAGAAAGGAAAGCAGCGTAATCCTTCTCAATTAGCTGTTTGCACCTTGTACGGAGCATGGCAAAAGTATCATAATCTCGTGGGTTATGGTATTTCTTATAACGCTGGTGATGTTTCTTTTTTTCTTTTAAACATTTCCTAAGAGCCGGTGTGTACCAAAATGGGAAATTTTCTGAACCAGTTAAAAAGTAGGGTGTATGAGCAGAAATAATATCAAATAATATTTGTTCAAACTTTTCGACCATAAGATTTACGTCACGAAACGCGAACACCTCTGCCCAATTAATAATAGCAAGACTAGTCTTCACTTTATCGTAGTTACATTTATTATAATTAAAATTCTTTTGTTTTACATTATTTAGTTTTTTAGTTTCAAATGTTTTTGCTAATATGATTTTCAAAGGAGGATGGTATGAGTCTATTCGGGAAAGTGGGTCAGTTTCTGATACAGTGATATTATTTAATGTAGATAAGACAAGATCGAGGAAACGATTGTTTTTATTGGGGACCGTATTAAACTGAATAAGGTTACACAGTGCTAGATTATCGGTTAGCATGTGTGCTTTGGGATCTGAGCTATGTCTAGGGACACATGACCCATTGGGCATAAAATGCCAAGTAAGATTAGGTGTGTTAAAGTCTCCAAGTATGAGAAAGTCACCCTGTATTTTATCGTTTAAAATTATATTTTCAATACTTGAATAGAACTTTTTTAAATCAATCATATTAATATCTGGTGGCAAGTAGCAAAGACAAACATTTAATATTGGTAGGTTATTATCTGACATAATAGTTATCCATAAGTCCTCAAACATACTCTCCCAATTCGGCCTTCTGATTACAATATACTTTTTTTTAATAGCAATCAATACTCCTCCACCTTCAGCTTTCTGAGAGTGCGAGCTTTCTCTATCCCTACGATATACATTGTACCGCGGGTCAAACAATTCCGAATCATAAACTCCTGAGTTAAGATTTGTTTCAGTAAAACAGATCAAATCATAACTATGCTTAAGTATTTCAAAATATACCGAATTAGTTTTCGAACGTATTCTATTCACATTTTGATAGTAAATATCCATAATTGAGAATTATAAATTATAGCTAAGTGTAAGTGCAAAATATCTACTTATTTATATGTATCTATTTTAATCTATCTAATGTCAAAT
This sequence comes from Falcaria lacertinaria, assembly GCA_951449985.1. Lineage (NCBI taxonomy): Eukaryota > Metazoa > Arthropoda > Insecta > Lepidoptera > Drepanidae > Falcaria > Falcaria lacertinaria. Next base: position 3,781,020 of record OX602114.1, read on the forward strand.
AGTCTTTTATCTGAATAGCAGGTGCATGTTCATCTTTTCTCACGTAAATACGTCCAAACTTAATCCAAACATAATTATAAGCTTTTTCTTTCGCTATTTTTCTAGTTGCAGCATGTAGCTCTTTTACTTCGGGAGCAAGGTGCTCAGACACGTAAATTATTCTTCTTTCGCCATTAATACCTATTTGTTCCGAGTTCAAGGGATTGGTTTTATTCTCCTTATTGTAGCGCTTGTAACAGGATATTATGTTATCACGATGCCTTTCCGATGGTAGGGTAACGAGTATATTACGCGGTCGATTGGAGTGCTGGTTCATCTTGGCTACCCTGCGTACTGAACATATTTCATTTTCATTTAATGGCGATTTGATTGCTTCACATATTTTTTTCAGAACTGTCAATAAATTCTCCGTATTTTTTTCTGGCACCTGCTGTATTTCGACATTGCAACACCTGGATACCTTCTCGATCGAAATCATTCGTTGATTTAATCGTGATACATCAGCGACCAATTTTGCTTTTTCCGCCACAAGTGATTCGATTCTATTATTTGCTGAAGTTAAATCTTTTTTAATATCACTCTGTTCTAACGCCAAGAAATCAGTAGTTTCCGTGAATTCTTCTTTTAATTTCTTAATTGCCGAGTTTAGGTCATCCCTGATGGCAGATCGTATGTTGTCCAGCTTAGCATCTAAGAGTTGACTGAACTGCTCAAGGGTAATAGCACTGGGGCCTGAGTAAGACGGCGGAGTATCTTCTGAACCGGTATTTTGTTTTTTAGTAGGTGACAGTGTAGTGCTACCGTCTTGTTTATCCTTGCCAGAATTCAGAGGCTTATGTGTGTCAAATTGTTTACAGGCAGGTGTTTTATCATCTTTGCGGCTAGTAATATTTGTACAAGAATGACATTTCCACGAACGCTTGAGGTCAATAAGGTGTTCTTTGTAATAGGAAGTAGACATATTCAAGCATTTGTAATGATAAATACCCTTGCATGCAGTACATTTTAAATGATCATCAGTACGCACTGATTTATCACAGCCTAAGCAGTTCATATTGTATAAAGTTTAAATTATTATATAAGCAGGTAGATAGTAGAAAGCCGTATGATGCGATGTAATGTGAAGTTGGAAGCGGATTAAAGTCTGTCGGTAACGGGTACGACTCAGCGCTGCAGCGGTATATTATTAGATAAAGCACACGCACAGTATGTATGAAAGTCATCAAACAGTCTAACAAATTCTAATCAGTCACAAGCGATGCAGCGCGTAATACCCGATAACATTCAATCTTCGTGACGATTGCACTCTGAAGCGCTGTATGCAGCTTATAGCGATACTAAAGTTCAGAATACCGGAAGGGTCGCACTGTGCTTCAAGCGGCTGTGTAGTCACTGTGCAGTGGAGGTGTTAAAACTCAACTCGATGCTAACTGAGTCACGCTTACACTGATATAATAGCCATTTTGAGAAACTATTTTTTGTTATAACTCACTGATATTGAATGGGATTCGAAATCCAATAGCACTGTTGAAATTGTCACTGAATGCACTACAGTTTGATGTGGCAATTGAGCTACTAACTTGGTAAATAACGTTGGGAATGAATTAAAAACACAGAACGATCCATAATAGATGTTGCCTGCGAAACGGTTTCGGAAATAATTGCTTGCCACCTATATACGTTAACACGTCAAACTTAAAAAAACCATCCGATGTTTTAATACGGTTTAATAACCTAATATTTCAATAACCTAAATTAAAATTTAAAACCACCCCGACTCCGAATCTTCTAAATAAAACAGCAAGAAACATTTGAAACAAACTAAATCAAAAATATCTCACGAAGCCACAGACAGACACACAGATACAAACGTAAAACTTATAACACATATAAATATTCGTTGGGTGTTAATTTAAAATTCGAAAATTCACATTCCGAATAAATATTTTATGAATAGCAACATAATTTTAACTGCACCCGTCAAGCTCACATGTTGAGCATATTAATATGCACATGAAATAGTTCGCAACCTGTTCAAGCAGTAAATAAGATCCGGAACAAATATCCGGCACCAGCTGAGCTTCTCTCGTTCTAACTGAGTAACGAGTGAGGGAGATGGGAGATTAGTTATATGTAGGATTATGAGCTGGTAGTCTGTAAAGCTGCTTGCGTGCGTTGATTGACAGTGTAATCTACGCACAGTGTGCCGAGCAGGTAAAATATGTGACATAGTAAAAAATACTGTTGTTCGAAGGATTTCCTAGTCTAGTAACATAAAGTAACAGACATTGGTGGATAATTAGTGTTAAACATAATAATAAGAAATCACACAAGAGTGCACACATTCTTTTTCTTGTGTATTTAAAGTGTAATGTTATATAAATAGCGTACAATTAGATACGGACAGTCTGGTGTATATGCGATATTAATTGATGTTAATTGATTATATAATTTGCTTTATTACTCCTATAATTTGGGGACTGTATTCATAGTAATTTACAAAAAATATTTTTTCATTTCTGCCTATCGAAAAATCGAGTGCATACTCTTTAGAAATTATAGAAACTACACCAGGAACCGTTAAATGGCTCGAACTTTCATTTACCTACTATATATAACTTAATACCTATATATCTAAGTATTTTATAGTAGACATTTCTATGGCTTGATAATTTAATCCCTATACGAGGAATAAACATTACTGTGCACTGTAAAGCTGCGCTGCAACGGAAATAGAAATGTTCGTTTTAGCAACACGGTTAGAGATTTGGTAACTGAAAGGCCTAAGTTTTTACGATTTTCCATTGCATGGGGGTAAATGGAATCCTGTCAGATACGTCAGATAAACTTTTTTAGCAAATTGTTTTTTTTTAGATGAGTGATAAAAAAATATACAAACGAACAAACGAATTGGCGGGATTATTTTGACAAGCCCTTTTAGCTGTCTAGTAGGGTAGTACAAATTTACACCTTAGCAACTTTTTAGATGTATGGTTTCTGTGAGCTACAGAATTATTGTTAAGTAATTTATAACAAGGCATACCTAAATAGTTGTAGGCTGTATTCTATGAAGATTTATGAATACTATTGATTTTGCAGATACCTCCGTGTGTACTACAACTTGAAAATGTTCATTGTAATCAGATGAGTGTATACTTGATTCTTCGGAGTTTAAGTATATTTGCCTTAAAATATTTTGTTCAATCCGCAAGATTTAGATACAACAATTTATTTTAATTAATTAAATAAAGATAAACCTTAAAAGTAAATATGAATAGAGACTTACGTTTTCTTTTCACATTTCCACGGGATAACGCTTTGGGTTTAATAATTCTTTGTGTAAATATTGTTCTTTTATTTTGCAAAGTTTAGAAAGGTACTTCTTATTATTGTATAATTTTATAATGGATAAATTAATTCAGTAAAATTATCGTGGGTAATTTACTTACTAGGATACTTCGCGTACGTGACGTGTTTTCAAATTAGTTAGACAAATGGTTATCATCATCTATTCTAATATTATAAATCAAGTACTAGACGACGGAATCATCAAATTAAAGAAGACCTCTCTTTCCCATTAATTAAACGCGAAATGTTCTCCTACCGACAGGGTTTCTGAATTACCTGAGGTCAAGGTAAACTGGTCTTATATCGTAGGTGATTTAGAGCTACCAATAAATCTGTAATGCTCATCTATTATACCAAATTGAAATGTAATTATTAAATTATTAGTTCGAAATTTTGAAATGTAAATTAGGTGAATAAATTTAATTTACAAATATCACATAATACTGATATGATTGCGGTACAATTTAGAACTAGGTAATAGTTTTTAGTATTTAGAGTTAAAAATAAACGTGTATTAAATGGTTGTATATTTTTCATATTCCAAAGGATTGAAGCATTTTTACAATAACCGTATTTCGTTCGCAATAATGTAACACTGTGTTGTATGCGTACCTATGACAACCCGGATTAAGATAAAGAATTAGCTGAATATTATCTAGTTCTAAGGCCCTGATTACGGCTTCACCAAAAATATATTATAACTAGCATTTTCCCCGCGACTTCGCCCGCGTAGCAATATAGTATGCTATTACACGTTCCCGTAGGAATGAAGCATTCTCCCGCGGTAAAAAGTAGCCTATGTTCATCAGGGATAATGTTGGCTTCTAATGGTAAAATAATTTATCATATCGGCCCAGTAGTTTCGGAGCCTATTCAATACAAAAAAACAAACAAACATTCAATTTTCCTCTATATAATATAAAATTTAGATTATATTGCATTGCATCAAATTAAATCATCTGAAACTAATTAACAGGCATACGAATATTCGCCGAGACTCGAAATTATAAGACATATTTGCGGAATTGTGCCTTAAGTCCTACACAGAAATCCTTAAAATCAGCAAAACGATAGCATACGTGATGCAATATTCAAAGTCATTTTTCAACACGTGAAATATACAGCGTGCCGCATCATCACTTGAGCGGGGGTTGGAAAATAGCGCTTGCACTCGCGTCCATTCTCGTAACTTGGAAACCTGAATGTAAGAAGCGTCTTTGCGTTTCTACTATAGATGCGTTTGAACTAGTAATTTTAATTGAAGTGTCAAATTACATCACAATAACTTAAGCTATTTGCAGGATAGAATTGTGATTATGTGTGATATGTTTTTAGGGTCAACAATGCACGAGTGAGTGCAGGCGCGAAAGAAATAAATTGTGAAAACCTCCAAATAGCTCCAGATCGTAGAATAGTTTGTCCATGGCATTAAATGTTTGGAACTCATTGATACATTATTTTTTAAAGACATGTATTCACCTTTTAAATTAGTAGTTCTCAAGACATGTCTCCTTAAAACGGTCAAGCAACACCAAAAAACACACGCAAAGTAGACACTTTCAATGCTTAGTACATCAGCGTCTATCTTGTAGACAGCAGGTGCTGTAACATGGGGGACCCCTAAATAAGGGGACGTAGACATTTGCGCGCGGATTTTTTCCTCGATTTAGACATAAACAACGCTTAAGCTGAGCTATAAGTGATGTATATTATCGTTACTAAGCATTGTCGCATAAATTGATATTATGTATCAAGTACTTTTGGATTTGCTGTGGGGGCATGATACTTGTTTTTATTTGTATTAAAAAAAATATAATATTTGGTACTTATTTTCAAATCGCGAATTATATCAATCTACCAATCCTTCTCGCTAGTCTATCTTTAGCCCTAGTATGATCTCAGTGATCGTAGCTATACACTACGATGCTGCGACAAGGCTACGACGTAGTCTATAGTGCTACGCACATTGTTATGAATTTATTATCAAATAAATTATATTAGCATATTATGATTGAAAATTATGGATTGGTAAATCTTTTATGTGGTAAATGAGCCAATATGGGCATGGAAAATTTGTGCATGAAATAGTATACACACATCCTTAATATACATTTTGATCGGGTCAGTCGTTCCTTAGGTTACCCAAAACAAACAATTATAATAGCGAATAATATAGTAGACAATGATATCAACTTTTTACATCAATATTAAATACCTTATTTGTGTAATTAACTATTGATTAATAATTATCCAGCGAATCCGTTAATTTAAAATGTTACGATGAGTACTTATTGTTAATTAAACATAACCAGAAACAAAGGTAAAACTCCTATGAAATGTTGATGAAATAAACAGTTATAATTTATTAAAACGCGGTCCTGAACCCTTTTAAGATGCTCTGTCTAAGTATGTACTCATTGAATTATTTAACACTTCATAATCCAGGATTTTGGATATAGCTGCAGCCGGTGAAGCCTGCAAACTTCCACCTACCTGCCACTGTTATGATTTCGAGATCCAAGTAATCCCCCGTCGTGTCCAACACAAAATTATTTAGACGTAAAGGATTAAACTGTAACATTTTATAGTCTGTATATTCAGGGTTTTAGAAATTCCTCTGGCATTTAAAGTTTGATCTATAATTCTAAATTTTAATGGTATTTTATTGAATAGCATTATTACTGTTTTATGTTTGAGCTTTAGCTGGATGCCTGGCCGCAGTATTATTTGCGAGTTAAGTACAATCAAGTACATCTGAATAAGGTCGATAAAATCCCTATATATAAAAATGAATCCCTATTTCCCTTGGTCACGGCATCACGCGTGAACGGCTGGACCGATTTCGCTGATTCTTTTTTATTGGTTATTGTCAGAAGTAGGTTCTTATAGAAGAAAAAAAAACCGGAACCTTTTTAATTTCGCGATAAACTAAAGGTCTTCTTTACTGTAAGATACTAATGGTAGAATTATATCGAACAGCACCGTTTCTTAATTTTTTAATCAAAATTTATTTTAAGCGACCCAAGCTTCATAAGTCGATAGTTGTAACCCTCCGTACGTTGAATAATATTCAAATACCGCAGTCAACGATAGTAATCGATATTTTCGTCGAAGTTATCGATAATATAGCACTTAGAATAGGTTTAATGTTCTGAAACTAAATATTTAAGCTTTTGTCTCATTTGGTTCGGGTGACAGCGCCGTCCTCACAAATAGATCTTTAATTCACGCGATTCGTTTGTTGACTTTGTCGGAAATGTCAAGGTCAGTGACCTCTGGAGGGTCGTACGAGGAAATGATTCGGCAATGAATGCCAAGTGATTTGGCATAATTTGACGTAAATCGATTGGCAGGTATGAAGCTTTTATGGTTAAAGAAACTTCAATGCAGGAAAATACCGATTACTATATCAAGGCTTTTATTAGTACTTTAATGTAAACTTATATTTAAATAACTACTGATGTCCAAATTTAAATTATTAATGTCGTAAAAAGATTTTTTTGCAATCGATGCTTTCTTTGAAAGTAAAACATTTATATCAAAAGTGATGTTTAAGTTAGCCAGCCATCCTATCTAAGTATTTCTGTCACTCAGTGGATACCATTCAAGCACATTCGTCATGGGCCATGGTCGCACAATGTCAAAGAGAGCCAAATATCTTCGCAAAAAGATTTGGTTCCGTACTGAATGGCATCCAGCCGACAATCCCTTGAGCCGTCACGTATGATGAATGATGCTATTTTCACTCATACTTAAGATCTCGTAGAGATCACAATTTCATGATATTTTGGATGTGAAAAGTTTTTCGTTTGCTTACATTCAGGCTCTGTTAGATTATTATATTATCAGAGTATGGTATGGTGCTACATTGAATAAAATAATATACGCTTCGTGATGTTTTTTTGATAAATTGGCCAATGCTTTACTATCCAAAAGTCATCGATATGATTTGACGGAATCAATAAAACTGTTACAATCTTAATAAAAATACTAATTTTAACCATTACTTTTGCATTCAGTTACGAATATAATTTTAACAGTTATTCCCGTTTTATTTTCAAATGCAGTGTTTTTTTTGCAACTTAATCAAATACAAGAAACAACTAATCTTATTATTGAGGATTTTCAGTTTGAAAATAGGAACTACATTATAGCTATAAATATCACAGCATGACGCTTACCCTCTGTCCTCGGTGTCGAGGAAGGACCCATCGATTGTCCGTAATTATATTATCCGACCCCTAGGTACCTACCCACACCTGACAGTTAATCTATAGAAAAAAATGTGGGCTGTGGGTGTTGGCAACATTAATTTATAAAAAACGGTAATATTTATGTTTCTGCCCTGTGGCAACACTTCCATTAGTCTAATCTATGAAGTCGACAAGACCGCGAAATGGAAAAAGTGAATTAGAATAAACTTATAACAGTGCGAAAGTTTTAATTTCCACCTTCCTGACACATCCACAACCCACCACTGAAGTCGAAACACACACAGAGTGTACAACAGTGGGGTATTTTGAAACTTAAAATTTAACGCATTTATATTAAAATCTTCTTTGAAGCGTCAAGGTAGCATTTATGTTTATTTCTATGGCAACTTCAAAACGAGGGGCGTAGCTTTTGTCCTCCTAAAATAAAAATCTAATCTTTTATATATCAAGATTGTGATTATCTTACGATAATCCTTATGATGGTAGTAAATACTTAAAATGGTAAAAAATAGAAGCCAAGAACCTAATATTTTTTTAAAGATTTGTATAATAAGTTTACAATTATTGTAGTATATATAAAAATACATTTTATATCTATTTTCTAACCATAAAAATGTATGAAAAGATCTGCACAACGAATGCACTGCCCGGGAATCGAACCCGGGTCGCAAGAATGGGAGTCTTGCATGATACCACTACACCAGCAGTGCTTGATAGTCACTGACATATTTCCTGTATACAACATGAACTTTACCATTGTTTATCGCTTTAATTTAGCAAAAATGTGATATGAAAACAAGTGAAATCAAAGAGAACATCATGTTAAGCATGAAAAAAGGATATGCCGTGATAACTTGCGAATATAGACGTCCCCATTAAAGACTTGGCGTCATTATATGATGAAGAGCTATATAGAGGTACATCCAACTGAATATTCTTTTATGATTTGCGCTAATAAAGATTTATGCCATTTTAAAAAAGTACATCGACTAAAACAAATATATTTTTTTTTTGTTGTAATTAATTTTGAGGTTCTGAAACTGACATTTTTGTAGTAAAAATCTAATTTCGTATTTTTTATTTTAATTATGTAAATTAATTTGATGTAATTAATTCAGATAGCACTCCCGAATGGCGTAATCCATTAAGGTACCGACCGCTTACCGGTACCTACTTTTAAGGCTTATCTACCCACTAGCTCCAACTGTGGGATCACACCGTATTAGGACTAAAGGGACTCTCCACATTAATATTCTAACTTTGTCGAACGTATTTGCCGGTGTTATTTTGTTTTAATTAATTTTATGGTACGAGTAGTTTACGTGCCGTGGATCTGTAGGGTAGATATTTAGGTACTACGTCACGTATTTACAACATTGAAGAGTATAAATAACGTATCTGGTGTTGTTAAAATGTATTTTTATTTCCCTACGACAGGAAAAATAAAAAAAAATGATAAATTATATTATAATGGGTACGACAATGAGAAAAATAATTGATAGCACATTTTTGACAAAGCCAGTAATCAAAACCGTAGACGATAAGTACTCGCAGATATTCATTTTATACTCTGAGAATTAAACCATCATTAAAATAAATCCCACAACAATGGAAAACACATAAAAATATGTCTGTTTTCTATCAACAAATATCTTACACAAAAGGACGAAAACCCATTAAAAACGCTCGAACGGTCGAAAAAGCTTTGCGTATTTAAACAGGGATCCTCTAATTGCATGTCGCCCGAGCAGCGGGGCGATAAACATGAATTATGCCGTCCGATGACCAAGACTGTGCCCAACTTTATTTTCTTACTTTGTCACCTGCTCAGCTAAGATAACTCTGGGAGAATTCCCAGGCATTTTCACGTTCAATTCTCTCCACCGTACTCGAAATTCGGACGTTTTGATTCATTGTGATTAATACGACTTACAATCGTCGTAAAGTTTAAGTGTAACTTTTGAATTTATGTATTTTAGAGTGGGTATATTATATTTTATTGACAACAACTTGTAATGCGTGGATATATTGATACTGCCAAATAAAAAAAAAACGTAATTATGTTCATGTATCGCAAATAAATGTAGTTTGGCCCTAGTTTTTTGGGGATATAAACTATTTAATAGAGAGTATTTAGTTTTCAATGCTCTATTAGATGGCGAAAATGTATGAAAGTTAGTTAAACGTGCGCTAGCTAATGTTTTTTCAGCAAGCTTACATCCAATCTGTTGCTGGCAAAATTATAATATGCAGAAAAGTAAGAGGGTGGAAATATTAATATCTCGTACAACCTTGAGTCAAATATTATGCGATCTTAAGTGCACTCCCAGTCGCAACCCGACAAAAAGCGGAAGGCGACTCCTAACGCTTATTTAATGGGCCTTCGACGCGACACCCAACGCAATAATCCTTGTAATTGCGCACCAGTCTCCTGCATGCAGATCAGACGCAGATGTTTCCAAATTAGCATTGTTTAGCTACTCTCGACAACATTCCGAATAATTATAGCTATTTGTCGCGCGATGGTTAAATTAAACTCATTTTTATGACTGTCAAAGTGACATGTGATTTTAAATTGCGATTTTTTTTATTTAGTCTCGGAAGCGTGCTTCACGGAGCCTTGTTTATTTAGTTCAATGGCGTTGTTACTTGGTAATCTTATTCAATGTTTGTTGAATTCAAAATAGTTTATTTATGAACTAATGCTCATTCCCTATTAGAACGCTTTAAGCCGTGGTGGCCCTGTGGTTGAAGCAATAGGCCTGTCATCTGATGGGCCCAAGTTCGAATCCCGGCCTGTACCAATGAGTTTTTCTAAGCTTAAGTACAGTGATTAATCACACCATGAGCTTTTAAAAAGAGAGGTAGGGCGATTTGGGATATCCCGTGGGATATCCCATTTAAATTATTGCCGCCCGCCTGGGGACTGTACCTCCGCCTTACAGAAGACCGCAGTGAAATAATACTTCTTTGATGTAGTGTTGTGTTTCTGCGGTAAGTAAGGTTGCCAGTGCTCCACGAGGATACGCTGGGCTAGTAGTATTGCTGCTAGCACAGTGAATCCTCATCAACAACATGGTTGGCACCCCGTTAGTGATACCCCTGGTGTTGCTAGCGGCTATAGGCTACGGTGACTGCTTACCATCAGATGGGCCGTATGCTTGTGTGCCACCTTAGTACTTTGTACACACAACTTTAGCCATATAAACCTGCAAAATTAGTTATTGCGCTAAAATATAGACAAAAAAGCAGAACAAACTAATAAAAAAAAATGTTTGGCTTTCAGTATCATTGATGTTAAGCGTTGAAATTAGAATTTTAATCATTTCAATATTATAACTATGATTAAAATTTTTCGTCTCACTACAATTGTTTTACAATTATGTACCTATGTATTCATAAAATGTATCACCTAAAAAAAATTGTCCTTCATTGATCGTGTAACCAAACAAACAAGAGTAGTTCTTTCCACTTCTGTAAATAATCCAAAATTAATGAGCTTGTAATTAAGCGCTGTGTTTAGACAAACACAGCCACCCCCGCTCACATCAAAGGCAAGGGAAGAAGATTAAACAGGCTGCGTCTGCGCCACGTGCAAGCATTAGAGTTCTAGTTTTGCAAACATATCATGGCTTACTTCTAAAATTAGCAGATACTTCGTCCGTTGAAATAGGGTTCAATACGGCGTGCAGTTGTTGTTTACGACTAGTACATATGACGTTGCTTTAACGTGAGTTGACAATGCAACTAGCGTGGACTATCATGGGATTTGTCATGTAATAGGGTATCTTAGTTGCGAACGTTTAAAAGCACGGATAAGGTCGTGTACGAAATTGGGTTTTTGAATTCATTCTGAATTCAGTTACTGCACGCCGTACGTCGGAGCTTAGACAAACTTGTATAAAGAAGTTTAATAGGCTTCATGTTAGAGATAGTCTAAGCTAAAATTGCGCGTACTTCCTTTTAATTTCACCATGACATTGTGTTCTGTCACGTTTGTATGTAAGATGCGGCGGAGGTGCACATAAATAAATCAATAATACACACTGACGTATTAGTACGTAAATACATCAATAGGTACTAATATTATAAAGAGGAAAGATTTGTATTTTTGTATGTGTGTATTTTGTGTTGAATAGGCTCCAAAACTACTGGATCTATTTCAAAAAATATTTCACCATTAGAAAGCTACATTATCATTGAGTAGGATAGGCTATATATTTAACTAGCTGGCTTCGCACGGGTAGACAAAGTATTTGATAAATGTCTACCCGTGCGAAGCCGGGGTGGGCCGCTAGTGATAAATAAAATAGATATACATTTGTGAACCATTATGCATATAAAAATATCCATACCGTCAATTCAGTATAAAGACGTTTTGATTTGGCGGCCCTATTGTTTGTCTATACAGAAGCGAAACAAATTTCCATTTACGCAATCTGTGGTGAAAGCGTGCGATATTCGATATCTTATATCAACCTATCGATTTCAATACTCTTATAGCACAATAACCTAGATGCGTAAGCACTTAGGGATATGGCTGGAAAGTAGGTCACTTCCCAAGAGGTTGGCAGGCTCCAGATAATGCCTCGAAAACACGCAAACAATGAAGATGCATTCGTATTTAGAACGGCCTCACATAACGCACGATTCTCAAGTACTCTGTCCCTTTTTACCGAAGACATTTCGGCATGAATATTTTGAGGGAGATTTTAAGATTTCGGATATATTTCAGTTATCGGTTATTTTATTTCGTTGTAACTGTTCTAGCGTATCCGTGTCCCACATCGTGTTTATGAAGGTAAGTGAGCCATTTTGAATCACGTTCGAAGGGAAAATTTTGCAAAACATATCTATCATCTTATATCCAACAGAATTGGTTAACTTAAGACTTATCATGGGTTACGAAGCTCTAAGAAAGCGGTCATGACTTATAAGGATCGGTCTCAAAAACGCAGGAATTCAAATGTATCAAACATTACAAACTTGTGTTTTTCTGAATAAAAGCCAAGTGTCAAAATATTCAGGCCGTGTCGCCGGTTATCAATGGGTATCAAAACTTTTACAGGGGAGGTATGAATTATCTCCATTAGTATTCAGCACGGGTCAGTCTGCGTGCAGCGCTGTCTGGACAGAGCCGAATGTCCGATCATATTAATCCTACGTGCGTTTTGTTGTGGTCGGTTTTGAAATCGCTCTGAGGCCCACGGTTTATTTGTGTATGATTGAGCGGGCTTCAAACGTGGTTTTAATTAAAGAAGTCAATCAATGGTATGAGTTCTGAGTAATGTTTGTGTTCAGGGCTGTCTGGTGCATTTAACTCTATTTATTTAACTGTAGGCGATATGTGATAGTTACCTTTTTTAAAAACTTTATGCGTAATTTTAGTACAGTGGTTGACTTAGGTAATGCATTTTCTAACACTGGACCACAGCTGATAGGAGAAACGGGAGCAGGTGTGCATATCAAAAGGTATCCTAGAAGAAGGAGTGCTTATAATTTTAATTTAATAATGATAAAGGCATTTTACGAAGGCTTAATAATTTATAAGTAAAACAGTAAGATAAACAAAATTTGTAAAAGAGTTAACCATCACGGTCGACTGAAATATTTTGTATTTTTTAAACCAACATGCCATTAGAAGAATTCTCTCTCAGAAGAAATATCTTCTGTTCATTAATTATACTACAAATCGGATGCAAACGAGGTGTTTAAGAAAATGTTGAAGAACTGTATTTGTACCACCTTTCGAAAAGGTGATTTTATGATAAAATCTATATTTTATGAATTTATTCCATTAAATCAAAGAATGATTAAAACATTAATTAATTATCAAACGGGTAGTCACCATTGTAAGAGAACAGTGATTCGCGAAATGTAGTTTTTTTTAAATAACAAATATATGTTGACCTTCCTATATCCTATTACTCCTTGAAGTGGAGGTTCTTGCTTCACTGGATATGATGTATTGGAAGTCAGTTCTGTTGAAACCGACAATGTGTATAAATAGGCAATACCAATTGCGATCACGTATCCCTAACGAGGCGTCGCGACTGTATGGCTGAAGCGATCGATCCGTACTGCATGATGGTATTCACTGACAGTTCTCGTATGCAGGAGTGGAGGCGGTGCTTTGTGAATTTTCTTCGAAAATAACGTTTGTAAACCTTAGGGTAAGTTGAACTAGGCGTGGTGTGCATTTTATTTGTGAAGTGTCATGCTATACGCTTGTAATATTAATATAGCTTTAAACATAAAATTAAACAGACTTCCCGTTGCTAGCCTTATGTTGAGAGGAATTCTCAAACTACTAACGTGATCATGGATGGATTGATTAACTTTATTATACCCCTAAAAAGCCAAATGAAGCCTGTTTATTTCTATAATTTGCCCCTAAAAAGATGTGGCGAGTATCAACATTAATATCTTACAAGACTAAAGACACCGCTAACTGCGCTAGTTTATAATTATCTACGTTCACATACGTATAATAATATTTTCTCCAATAACATCTATGCATTCGATACAATGATTGTATCCGACAGTACCCATTATACCTTGAACTTCCACTTCTTTCTTTTTTAGCAAATAAATCGCCGATTGTAAGCAGGCTTAATCCTGATCGAGGTATCAATTTATACTGGCTACGTAAGTATTGGCGTTTTTCATCCTTTAACCATAATAAATGTTCGGCCAGTTTCGGACCAGCATTGATTTATAGAGGAACGAGGAGCTATTTAAAATTGCTTTATAAATCGTGGTTGTGGCGTAGTGTGTGAAATACAGAACCGCAGGTATATGCTACGGGTACATTGAAAACTATTTCAGTTTAAAATTACTCTGTGAAAATGGATACTGAAATGTATGTATTAAAGGCTGTCCAGTCTGTGAATGTAGTTGAGGTATAATTTTATTGTGTGTAGATTTGATAATGTTATTTCACATCATCTTTTGACGTGACTGCTGCTCTAGTTGTTAGTATACCCGACTGCTACGCGGAGAGGTCGTGGGTTCGATTTCCGCCGGGGCAAATATTAACGTGACAATTATTTGAGTTTACCTTGCGTCTGGGTGGTGTTAATGTGTAAAGTGCTATGTAATTACAAAAAAAAAGTATTCTATCAGCTGCTGGTTTCCAAAGAACAAGCTTTGCTTAGTTTGATGGTATTGTGTGTGTGTTAATATTTATTCTAAACTACAATTCAATTAGTAATCTATTATTAATAAATATTATTAATTTAGATTACAAAAGATCTAATTTATCTAATGAGCGTCGAGCGTTATTTATCATCTTTGCACTATAAACATATTTCAAGTAATTGAATAGAAGTAAGGAATTTTTACTGTTTTCGACCAAAATTAACTAGACTAGATGGACCATTACATTGGATGGCAAATATAGAAAAACAAATTCATACCATCTACCCCAACTATCAAAGTATAAAAAGTATATTATCTATCTCATTGTATATTTGCTTTGCTAGCAACAAATACACCAAGCTCTAGTTTCGACGGATATAAATTATGCAAAGCGTGGAAACCTGCCTTAATGAAGTTAATCGATGTAAGAGCTATCAAGATCTGCCCATGCAGCCATTTTACACTCCCTGTTTTGCGGTTGTGAATATTAGCGTTGTGGAGATAAGGTTAATGATCCTCTGGCAATATTTTTTATCTCATTATCACGTTATTTAGTATTCCGTTCAAGTTCTTACTGGCTATTATCAAGTATGTATTTTTTATAAAAAAAAGCGTAGACAGAGTCAAGCGTCTAATATAAAAAAAAATGCAATTCTTATTGTATTTCATGCTGTAACAGATGTTCACGTAGAATGTAATTGCATTTATAGATGTACGAAAAATTAGGTAACAAAACAATACATAATATATTTTAATATTTATATTATATTTTTAAGGTTTATATTTTTAGGTTTAGTTTTTAATTGAAATAAATTACTATTATTGTCCTTTATCAATAAATAACATACATAACCTATTTTATATTGTCTAGCCTACATACATATCATCATGCCAAGTCTCTCACGGAGTAGACAGACAATTATAGAGCGCCATTTCACTCTTGAAGTGCACACCTCTACTAATTTAATCAATTTCTTCATATATGCCCGTCGGTTCCGAATACTCTTAACGTTCTGGAATTAAGTACTTTGGTAACTTGATCTAGGAAGATAGATCTTGGCCTTCCACGTTTTTCACTTACATTCGAATCTGTTATCTTTTTATCTGTCTTTCTTCTAACATACAAAAGAATAAATGATGAATAAAAGTAATTCTGCTGAATTTGTAATATACAAATATTACAAATTTACTATGTCTGTGTATACCCTAGAGGCACTAATCCGAGCAAAGCAGGTAGTGATTGGTTCACAAGTGTTTTCCATTAGTGAGACAATCTAGCACTTACTATTGGTGTTAGCTTCAGGCAGAACGTCGTGTTTAGTTATAAATAATACGGCGTTCAACAGTATTATAGAATTAAGATACATTTATATTTACTAGCGATTTGTTAATGGCGTCCGCACATATCTTTGTTGTTTCTTCGCTTTGTTTGTCCGCACATATCTATGCTAAATTATTATAAGCAATTTCTTTCGTTTCTTTGTATGTTTACTTACTTTTGAAACTATTGTATCTGATTAAAGGAATACATTGAAGGAAATATTAATTATCCTTGAGTTTTTTTAAAGGCCACAAGGCGTAGGATAACAGTGGCCTTTCCTACGCGGACGAGTAAAATATTGTCGAAAATACGTAATTAAATGCAAATTTGGATGCATTACGCATTAATTAGTAATAAGATGTTGTGAAAATAATACGACAGTGTTGAAACTTTCATACATTTAATGCTAAGCTAATGCTAATGCTACCTTCAGCAGCGGTAACATTAAAACAAGTTGAAGACGCGGCGGCCTGCCAAGCTTTGTTCTACATTATTTACGAACATTTTAACAAAGCAATTTAACAGTATCAAGAACAACACGCATCGCTTAAATTTGCTTCATAACTTGTAACAATATGTAGGATTCCCGTTGCGAAGCGATTTAACTCGGACATTTCATTACAAGAATTTGATTTATCGAATGAGCTTTGGAACACCAAGCACGTACTACCAGGCATACAATTTGCAATGCAATCCGATTTAATACAATTCTGAACATGTCTATATAATGAACTAATTAGGATTAACGGTAGCATTTTTAGACAATAGATTTATTTTTTATACGCCGAATAAATTAGTTATTAATTTACATAAGACAAAAATGAATAGGAAATATAAACAAAATTTTTTGGCAGTCTGAATAACACTCTTGTGTAGGAATTAATAAAAACGCGTTATGATCCAGTTAAACGCTATTATTGTTTGAGTTCAAAACCATGTTAAACATAGTTTAAGTAAAGAATTAAAACATTTAAAATACATTATAAATCCAATAGACTCCTTAACCCTCCAAGAGCGGCTAATGAAAACTCATTAGCCGCATGCACATGCATTTTGCCAGTCACGGAACATGTCAAAATTCCGCAAGATATCAGTGATGACGAATGCAATATCTAGGCGGTTATAAAAAAGGTAGTCACCGTTCAGGCCATGACTATCACTGTTGCTACCAGTAATTTTTAATTTTATATACATAAAGGAGCACACAGGTTTTTATTTTTATATACCTAAGGTGCACACAAGCATACGGCCTACCTGATGGTAAGCAGTCGCCGTAGCCTATAGGCGCTGGCAATACCAGGGGTATCACTTACGCGTTGCCAACCATGTGGTTGATGAGGTCTCACTGTGCTTGCAGCATAACTACTAGCGCAGCGTATCCTCGTGGAGCACTGGCATCCTTACTTACCGCAGAAACACAACACTACATCAAAGAAGTATTATTCAACTGCGGTCTTTTGTAAGGTGGAGGTACATTCCCCAGCTGGGCGGCTCCAATTTTAATGGGAAAACCCGCGGGTGGTCCCAATTCGCCCTAACTCTCTTTTTATAAGCTGTTGCGCGCTGAATTTAAATTAGTATATTATGTTATTGTGAACTACCCGTATTTAAGGCTAATTAGTTGAACTATAAACTTAATTGAATCCCGTAGAGCTTATTGTAATTTTGTTTAATTAAATTCTTTCTACAGAAGGCTACAGACAAAGCACGCTTAGTAATTAAATCCAGAACACAAACCCCTAAAAGAATCCATTAAGCGAAGTTACCTTTTTCAGCGCAAAACAAACACTTTAAGTTAAGCAGACGAGATGCACGAGTGCTGCCAGCGTATCGCTCTTGGCCTCTATAAATTGAAACAAATTATTAACTGGCAATAAATTAGAATGGAGAAGCTGGCTCCTTTCCAGCAGGCTTTAGATACGATAGCCTCGACTTGTACTGGGAATTTTTAGAATATTCTATCGAAGTATTTCTTATACAAGGTTTTTAGAGGATGATCCTAAATTTATTATCTATATTAATATATGTGTTATTCTTTTTGTTTGTTTGTGTAGGTTGAACTAAAAACTAATGATAAAATCCTACGCGGCTAAAGTCAAAACCAAGTATATTATAAAACGCAATAATAATTATTGTTTTGGAATGAAAAATATCATACTTGGAGTAAATAATAAGACTTCCTCGTCAAGTATTTTATATTCATAGATCATACATACTAAGTATTTTGTATTTGAATATTGGTAGGATGGGATCAGTACTGACTGATTTGCCTTTTAACATTCATATATTCGTGCTTGTCGTTGACCTCGAATCTTCAAATTTGGTAGGATTGTCAAATAGTACCTTGAACTCCCAAAAGTAAGAAATAAAAAAACTGAAACAATTGAATCTACTCAGACACATAGACAATGGGAAAATAGTTTGGTAAAAAAATCGAATATATCTATCAATTGATTAAATAAAAATTTTGACATTTGTGACAACGCAACGGGAAAACAGGTAATTTCTATTCACTCAAGAAAGTTCAGAGATTTACACATTGCGAGTCCTAATCTCAATTGGGTACTAGAAGAAAAAGTTGCCAGTGCGATAGAATAAAGTTTCGAAATATATTACCGTAAGACTGTGCCTAATGGGTAGCGAAGCTTCTTGCAAAAGTAATTACTGTCTTACATTTTAAATTATACGGATAAAAGGAAATGGAACAAAAAAGAAATGCTACGACAACATCTTATAATAAGTATGGATTAATCTCTTTGTGATCAATAGTATGATTAGTGGCTCGGGCGGATCGTACCTAAACCAATTATATTGGTTAATATTTACATAACACGTAATCACGCCGGGTCTCTTACGGTGTAGGCAGATTTTTTTTTCTTTACTTCATTGATTTAAGTCAGAAAGTCTTGGAAAAAAAAGATAATCTTTGGCACTCGTAATGATTGATTGATGATGAAAATTTTACAGTGAACACATTATTTAATTCGGTCATGAAGTCATAAAGTAAGGAATCAATAAATTACATTACATAAACATCTAAATTATAAAATTAATATTATATATTTAACTAATTACACATTAATTACACATTTAATTAATATTTAAAGAGAGCAAAATTAAATTTTCGAAATAATAATTTCACCCATTTAAAGACTTTTTTTTTACTTTAAAGCATTCAAGCTATGTGAAATTGTAATTAGAAATATTTAGTGAATTTTTAGCACTGAATCTAAATCTAATTATAAAATGACCATTAACTTAGCAAGGTAAATATCTACTCATATATATATATTTATAAATGTTTAAAATATTATAACTCAAATAGTAGTTTTTTTTTATTCTATGTTCCTTATGTTTTGGTGTTGTTCACTGCTGCTAAATACTCACTATGTGACTTCTCTCAAAACCGTAGATCACATCAAGTGTCAAAAATATTTTCCATACAGCGATTTTACAGGCATTATCTGTTGGCTTTTCCGCGTCATTGAACTTGACGGGGTGACGTCACGAGAACGGTGACGTGTGAAAAATGCACCCTCAGCTGACGAGGCGTTGCTTTATTAGCTTGTATGAGGTGCTTTCAAGCAATGACCGACGGTTTTAAAGTCATATTTTCAGAGATAAGGACGCGAGAGAAGCCTCCGTGTTTTAGAATGTTTATTGTATTGGAAAAATATTGGTTGCTTGTTTGATATGGGTTAATCTCTCGAACGTTATAAACAATGGAACTATACTGTCATTAACTTAGGTTTTACATCATGACTTTTTCCCTACGACCTTTTGGTGAAAAGATACAAAGTATCTCTTGCCTAATTACAACAAAATCCGCTGCTTAGCTGGAAAATATAAGATATAAAATAGATCTACATTGCGTTTAGGTATAAAAAATGTATGTATGGAAATATGGATACGTATATGACTCACGTGACTTAAGTAACAGAAGAGCTAAGAAGACAGTGAGTAACACAAACATAAAGAAACTTGAGACGTATCAAAGATAAAGTAGGCTTTTACTTGATGGGTGTAATCTTAGGCGTGTCCAATGTACGTCCACTTTCCGTATAACTGTCGTCGGATCGCGATGCGGGCAGAATAATTCCTTGGAGCCTTTGTGTGGAGATAAAGTGCTCACTGTAGATAGATTAGGTCGGTAGTGGATTGAGTTGAATGTTATAGACTTACGCGGTCAAGGGCACTCGGTATGAATTATATGTAGGTACGCACTTTATAGCTCAACTAGTGGCCCGCCCCGGCTTCACACGGGTAGACATTTATCAAATATTTTGTCTACCCGAGCGAAGCCGGAGCGGGCAGCTAGTATAATATATAGCCTATGTTACGCAGTGATAATTTAGCTTTCTAACGGTGATAGAATTTTTGAAATCGGTCTAGTAGTTTCGGAGCCTATTCAATACAAACCCACAAAAATATAAAAATACAAATCTTTACTGTTTATAATATTATTATAATGCAGATAAAGCCGAATATAAATACGCCTAGAAGATTTTTTATGTAGTTAACTTAACTTTAAACTTAAGAGTATATCTATATATATATTTATCGTAAGTGACACTGCTTACAAAAACGGATATAAGCTACAGATAACAATGTGACCCATATCCGTATCACGCACGCGGTTTAGTGCCAAGAATGCTGGCATCATGGCTCAGTTGGGTGGCAATACCGATTTTATAAGCGAGATATATCAAATCCAGCGAGGGATGGGGCGTCCTATGTGTCCGAAGAAAGTATTTAAAATAACTTGTAGCCTTTTCTATTAACATCAATATTACATTTGCCATCGCGAAATTTGTAAAGCACTCACGTAGGTATAATGCCTCCCCAATTTACTACGTAATGATTAAAAATTAAATGAACAGAGTTCCCGCAGTCTCCCTAACTCGAGCACTAAATCTGCGGATCCCATCGATTGCCAATAATGCCCGTAATTACAGCCCTCCTCCTGTATTAATCTTACTTAGGCTCACCTCTGCAGTGCTGGGTTCAGCTAAAAAATATCTGCTTTTGCCTAACGGTGTTTTGTATATCAATATGTAAGTACGACATAGCTATCTAGTTATTTCTTGCGTCAAATTTATGACGTATTTTTAACATTTAAATCTTAATTTGTTTTAAAAATCTTGATAACTTTTGATATGTAAAATGCTTCGTGATTTCGTGAAAAGGGACGGATGTGTGTAACAGAAAAGAAGCGCGCGCTATTTGATTTAACCTATGAGTACGCGCGGTGGTAGAGTAACGCCCTTTAGCTATAACCATTTATCGTCAGGTTGGCATATAAAAGTCTCCTCTTTAGAGCACCATGAAATAGAAATACATGGATAAAATAATAGAAAAAAAAAATGTAAACCCGCTTGGCATTAGACACAATATTATATATGTGGTAACTATATAGTTGTCTGACAGTAAGTTGAACTATGCTATTCTATATCTCGTCTAATAAGATAAACCAACGCTGGCGGCGTCTTTTCCCAAACAATCGCTAGGGTGGGTTCAGTGCAGTCGTTTTCGACTACTAATGCACCTCACGAGGCATCCCCGACATTTATATCTCCTACAACCCGACTACATAATGAAGGAGTTAAGGGTTAACGTTCACTTATATCTTACATATACTTTTTTTTTAGCAATTTTATAACCATAACCAATTGATTGTAGTTCATCGTAATATTCTGCAGGGTAAGAGGATATAGGTTTTAAGGGCAGGCCATGGTAGGCCCAAATACAAGGGAACGTGATATATTTTGTATGATATATGAGTGCACACAAAACTTTTAACAATATTAATTTAAACTTATCACAGAATAAACTTGATATCCAAGTACTAGTACATTGTGCAATCTCTCTGTCATATTTATTAGTGTGTTATTTATAACAACTGTTGAAAACATTACAGTTTTTATGTATATGAATATGATCAGTGTGAGATGCCTTTATGTAGAGGTATCAAAACCGCGGCGCACCGTGGGACGACTGAGGAAAGGAATACTGAACGCTGCCACGTGACCAGCTTCTCAACTCCTAGCCGAAACGGAAAATAGTGAGGTATTTCATCGCTCTCTTGAGTCCCTTCGAGTCTTTCTACCCGCATATTTGAAAATCGTCAGGAACTAAGTATGTGATTTACGTGTTAAACAGATACTCAGCACAATTTTTAACAAATATCATTCAAAAACAGTTACAAAACCTATATTCTTATTTTAACAAAAAAATTAAGGCCTATATCTACAGTCTCTTGACGACTATAGCTGACAGGGAGGAGCAATTTTAAAGCACTGGATCGTGACGCATGCTGTGCTACGACGACCTATCCGTAAATAGTTAATAGTTGTATTGTTTTAATTATGTGTATTCTAACATAGGTATAAGCATCTTTACTAACATACAATGTGGATATGGATTGATAATTTTCCGAAATAAAAATTAAATATATATTTAAAAAAAACACACCTAACAATAACATAAAAATTCACACGATCCGTCCGTCCCAGTATCTATTACAAGAATATCATAGATGTAATATGTACTTACCCTAATAGTCGAAGATGAGTCGGTCCGAGCGACACACGTCGCCCTCAGCTTCCACCCCACTGGAATCAAATAAAAGCATTATATTGGTGACGTTTATCCGAATGTCTAAAGCTGGGGATCAAAATGTAGCCACAGAAATATAAATAAACAAGTACTTTACGCCTTAGGGTTGTCTTGGTAAACAAGTCGTTAATTTGCGGCTGGTCTGTTCTATGTTTGAGAAATTTTCCAGAAAGTACTATGAAATTTTCTTGTATTTATATTTAATGCTTGGATTTTTTTAATGCTTGGACATTATCACACAGCACCATCTGGCCCCAAGCTAAGCAAAGCTTGTACTATGGGAACCAGCGGCTGATACAATACTTAGTTTTTTTTTGTTGTAAATATGTACTTATAATACTTACCAAACACCCAGACGCGAAGCAAAGACAAATATTTATCACATAAATGTTCATGTACGTGTAGTAGTCAAGTATACTAACAACTAGACCAGCGGTCTCGCCATATTGTGAATTAGTGTTCTAGGCATAAAATTATTCATACTTTTATTTATTTATTTATTTAATAGGATCGCCTACAAGTGACACACCAAAAACTTAAGATTAATAACAATAAAGTAAAAACATGCTTAGCGCTCACTTAATTAAAGGTAATCACAGCTAACTTAAGTATTGCACTGGAACTAATATAAAAATTACAAAATTAAAAAAACAAAAAACAGAAAGATAATTTATAAGAAATTACTAGGTAATAATTAACATAAAAACAATTCTTCTTTATTAATAAAACAAAAAATTAAATATGAGTAAAACTTTCTTTTTCTCATAAAATTTACTTCAACTTGGATTCATATAGATTCAATATTTTGTTCTTGAAACACTAAGTTATTGGCAAAGATGTCTAAATCACAAAGTCTAGTTAAGTTGTTATAAAGCCTGGTCATTCTGACTATGGGTGAATTCAGACCCAGGTTAGTTCTGGGTCTACGCAACTACTACTGCTACTTTACACCTACTATGAATGTGAATCCTGCATATACGGTAGGTACACGTTAGTAGCTAGACTTATCTTGATGAAAGAGTGCATGAGAATACTCTCATCATACGATGAGAGTATTTAAATGCTTACTTTCGATTAAAATTAATTCCACCCAAATGAAACCGTAGATCTTTGGAACTCTCTGGCCTCGAATGTAGCAGTTGCGTTTCGCAGCCAGTCGTCGGAAAAATGTTGTTGCCGAATTGGTAGACAAAACGATATAAATAAAATTCAAGTAGCTACATGTTTGTCTCTATTGAAGCTGAAGTACAGTCAGAATAGTTTTATAGAGCGCAACGACTTATTTTCAACCCCTCATTGCCAGTTACCATTTATAAAAGGAATATCCAAACGAAAGCTTGTAGTTACTAAACATAAATTACTTTCACAGAGAGCTCAGACCAAAATACAAGCGTTCTCATAATGTATTGTACATCAAAGAGCATGGGGTGATGGATTAGACTAGTATCAGTGTTCGCCACGTGTCGCGATAAGGAGCCACATTACTAAACGATCGTTGGCACAGGACAGGATCTATCGTGTATTTTATTATTCTCGTCGATTTGCTATGCGCGATAAAATGCAGATGTGAATATTTTATTTTAGGATCGGCCGATATTAATTCGAAAACATCCTTTTTTTTAATAAATAATATTTTTTTTTGGGTAATAGTTTTATTGTAAAGCTCAATTGATCAGTATGCGTTTGATTTTTTTATATAATTACTAGCTTTGGCCCGCGGCTTTGCACGCGTGGTAAAGTGAATGAGGTAACATGTACCCTGTCACCCGCGACTATTTTAATCGACTTAACATCAAAAATGACGGATTTTCGTACAAACTTTCATCCGCTATTTTTAGGGATGGTATTTATAAAAACACTTGTGGATGTCTACGACATAACAGGTACCCAACCCAAGTTCAAGTCTCTAACCCGAGTCGTTTAGGCTGTGCGTTGATATGTCAGTCACCCCGTCAGATTGTCTACAAGTTAGGTGACACAAGTTTACGGGCCTGATGGTGAGTGGCTACCTTGAACGCACAAATTCGAAATATCTTATAACGTCAATATTAACTTGTTGTTGATCTTATATTTTTCTGGTTGTTGTTTACGCGGAAATTATAAATATGAACATAATTTTATACTGCTCAACAAGTCATTAAAACAACCACGGCACCAGAAAGGCGGAAGAAAAATAATTTATCTGCCCATTACTGAGAGCAATTTACTATGAGGAATATATTTTAGACGAAAAGACTAAATAAATATGATTAAGACCTCTATGTGATAAAATTTTGAATGTCGTTCATAATTTAAATGACAAAATAGATTTTTTTTAAATACTTACCTAAACGCAGATGGTCATACATAAAATGTACAATAATGTGTTGAAACAGAGTAATAATAGTAATAAACTCCTTACATTTACGTACAAAATACAGTAATAAACTCCTTGTATATAAATAGTAATAAACTCCTTACATTTACGAAATTTACATCGCAATTCGTAGTTTATATTGGTGCAAAGTTTTCTAATGTATCCTAGCGCAACTGCAAAGTTATCTTACATATTATATCTAAATATATTTCAACCATGAGCCTGTTAACTCTTGCAATTGCTCATTAACTAATGCTTTAAACAAATATAATTTTCAAGATTAACTCGACAAAACACCTAGCGCTTAAAAACTTGTACACCTTAGCCAAATACAGTGATGAATTACTTTTCGGCACAGTGGGTCAGGCTTCCAGTCTAACACGAGGAGGCGCAGTCAGGAGACCTATTCGTCTTTGATGCTACTAGTATAAAAAAACCTCTCAATACCAAAGCAACGTGCGAGTGAAACCCCTGGGAATGTAGGCACGCATCTACGCTATCATTTTAGTCTACAAATAAAACCTTAGCCGGTAGCCCTATTTTGTTATGAATATTTCAATAACACTGAAGTCATTATAACGTAATACTGACAAAAAATTGCGGCATCAGATTATTTGTAATATTTTAATAAAATAAAGTCTCTGTTTCCTAAGTTTCTTCAGCCCTTACTGATACCTATGTGTATTTACATAACTGGGACTAACATCCTAACGCGCTTCGCGAGGCATTGTCTTGGTCTGAAATTGATGCTCACCCAATTTATAATTTCAGTACCTACAGGGCTATTAAAGCCAAAAAGAGCAAAAAAAAGGTTTTTTTGCTTCAAAAAAGTTCTCAACCACGTGTTTCCCGAACATTGACAGTAAACTTTCCCCTATATTCCGTGATATAAATAAAAACAGCCAAACTTTCTTCATAAAGAGAACTAATACATTTGTGAATCAACTTTTTCTTCTATTTAATATTGTTGAAAGGGTTCGGTGCCGAAAGTGTGCTGGTATCAAAGTGACTGATGTGTTTTCTTTGCATAATGTAACGCTATCAATGAGGTTTTCCTTGTATATATTTGTGAGTATGTTTATGTTCTTTTACAACACTGTCATAGTATTTCTTAAGGCTTTCATAAATGCTAAAAAAAGAATAATCCACGATAGAATATATCTATGCCACAAAATTGTCGAACTTATCAATAAAATACAAGTTCTTTGCAAAGAGATACATTTAAATTGATCACTCTAGAGTATTAACTTCACGAGGTTTGAAAAGCGATTATTGAGCGTATTAGCAGAGTCGATGCCTATTCAAATCACGTTACCATCGACTCTCGCCTTTAATGAAGAACAAATGAACTCGCATCCATCACGTCTCGTAGTGATTTAATGAGATTATTTCCTAATACTGAAGGACAATTTCCCAGATAACAGTATTACGTAGGCGCATGTTGAGACACATTTTCGATCGAAATTCCTCGACGCGTGGTAGGGGATTAATTTGAAAACGAAATTATCGAGACAGATGACTTTGAGTGATTGTTAGGTATGACATCGAAGATTTTAATGAGTTTAATCTAGGCGCGAGTCGTACAAGTACATACATACATATCATCACGCCTAATCCCTTATGGGGTAGACGTAGAGTGTATAGAGCGCCTTTTCACTCTTGACTTCCATACCTCTTTTGTTTTTCTACATTAATCAATCTCTTCATTCATAACCGCCGGTTCCGAGTACTATTTATATTTCCGTTACCGAGTACTTTGGAGATTCGATCTATTAGAAGTTTGAGCTTGGCCTTTCACTCATATTAGCATATATCTCTGCTGTCAGTTGTCAGTCTTTTCTCAGTCATTCGCAATATAGTTCAAAATTTACGTAGCAAGCCTTTCGTTTACGTATAAGTTGATATTAGCAGCATAATAATATAAAATATACAGGCTGCCAGTGCTTCACGCCACGGGGTTATGGACTAGTAATAATGCTACTAGGACAGTGAGTCCACATCAACAACAGTTGGCAACTCGTTAGTGATACCTCTGGTATTGCTAGCTGATACACGCTGCGGTGACTGCTTCCCATTAGTTGGGCCGTATTTATGTGTGCCACCTTAGTGGTATAAAAAAAAATGAACAGGAGATATACGCGTTGTCTACCGAAGTCTAGTAGTTTTTTTAAAACTACACTAGAGATATCGCCAAGTTAATGGCTAGTTTCCTTAAAATACTTTAATCGCTCTTATATCATAATTGACTAAACAACAAGGAGGACAATTTGTATGATAGCATTGCTCAGTCATTTGAAAAGTGTATGACTCCTTTTACTGAGCACAATGTATAGAATATTGCTGTATTCTCTGCGCTGAGCTTGTGGCTGAGCCACTCAAATTAGATGGGCAACCACTCATGAATACCGCTGTCTCGTGCAATGAAAACGGCATGTAAACTGGCTGCGTCTTCATTTCATTAGGGAGGCCTGCGCCATCTTAAGTCACCCCTGCTTGAGCCTCAGCTAAGAATTTAGGGGAACTTGGATCAAAGATCCTAAAGTACAATTTTTGTACTTTTGTTTTATTTAGTATCAAATATATTTTGGGATTTTATTACTTACGTTTTATAGGTTTTTATAACTTTAAGTAAAAATCAAGAAAATTACAGTTTTCAAGTTTGGTAAAATGGATGTTATTATGAAGACAAAACTCGTAATAAAATTATTATTATTTACGTGTACACGGATATAAAAGCAAAAACAAAATAACTAACCAAAAGTCATAAATATTGTAAGGAAAATTGTAACAGTCTATTCAATAAATCTAAAACATTATTGGTTGTACCATTCCTCTCTCAAGCGCCTGTTCTCACCGAGTAGCTTATGTTTGCTCCGCACATTGCATTGGGGTGTTTGTCTGTAAGCGACGAAAGACTCAGCAAGTCTTCTTTCAACGTAATGCAATTAGTTCTGTACTCCGCAAATAGCTCGAATTAAACATCATTATGTACACAAAGAGCAGTATATTTAAAATGGACTTTTACAAATGGTTCTACTTAATATTAATTAGGGGTTATTTATGTAAGGTCGTAGCATTGGTTTCAAAAATATGAAGTGAATAAAGGGCTGAATTTTTTTTGCAAATGGATGGTGTGTTGAAATAAATTACTAGTAAAACTATTTAATGACAAGCTTTTGCAGCATATCAAGTGTGTGCTGCTAAGCGTTGAGGAGTTCCCAAGTCAGGACCCAAGTCTGAGTGCAACAACCCTGTCATTATAAAACTAAGAACTAGTTGTCATAATAAAATTACAAGCGTATACAAATTTTCATGTCTGTGCTGTTGGAGTTCCTTCATCTGGAGCTCTTCCTGGATGTCAAATCAGGTTACGCTTACAATAAAACTACATTGTCATCAAACTGAACCAACATGTAAAAAATAACTCCATAGAATCTCGACTCCATAGGAAGTCGAAGTGGCTCTAATTCAGCTAACAAGATTTAATCTCAACATACAAACATTGCAGGTTAAATAAAAGCTTGATCAGACAATTAATTGGTTGATTAGTCATGATTGAAATTCAAAGTGGAAGCAGATACAAATTCGCTCAAAGTTACAATATATATGGTTGCAATAGTATAGTTAAAGATATTATATGTTTGGCTCCTAGGTTAAGTTGCTACACTAGGGATATCTTGCACGTTACCGACCCTAGTAATGTCTTACCTACTGTTATTCAAAAATAAAATATTCAACCTGAGTAGGAGAGATAACCACCAGCAGGCTCAGCCATGTGTACTATCTACAATCATTAACTATAAAGTTATAGAAAACGGAGGAAATGTATGGGAATTAAAAACTTTAACGTCGTCACGTGGTTTAAACATTTCTTTCATTTTCTATAGCGTTAACGATTTTTATAAATAATAGCTGCCCGCCCCGGCTTTGCACGGGTAGACATTACTTTCAGAGCATAGACATTTATCAAATATTTTGTCTACCCGAGCGAAGCCGGGGCGGGCAGCTAGTATAATATATAGCCTATATTACTCAGTCATCATTTAGCTTTCTAACGGTGAAATAATTTTTGAAATCGGTCCAGTAGTTTCGGAGCCTATTCAATACAAACCCACATAAATACAAATCTTTCCTCTTTATAATATTAATAGTTAATAATTCATTAACAAATTAATTGATTAATTAATTATTGATATATTAATATTAATATAATAATATATAGAGTAGATAGTGTAGATGTGGATTAGTGTAGATAAACATAGTTACCAGGACGTACTGATGATACCTGACGATCTTTAAAAGAGCTTCCCATTATTTGTATAATAACTAAGCTGTACCTACAATCTACATCAAAATAGCGGGCTGCGGTTACCTACGTTAGTCGGCGTCTGTTTAAATATTACAGCGGTAATTAATTAAGTTCATTACCCCCGTTCCTCGTTACAGGCGCGTGTTTGTGCTCCTCCTAGTTGCCATGTTGTCTTGGTGTGCTTAAGAGATTTCTAAATAACATTTAATTTAATTTGATGAACATACCCGTACCAGTATAGATAGTATTCAGTATAATATATATTTTGTAATTTAACGTAAAACTGTCATAGGTCATATTTTAACCACACAAGTGAATATAGGTATATATTTGCAGCTAATTGACAACCTTCAATAAATGGAAACGCATCCTAGTAATACAACCTTAAATAAAACTATTTCATATCTGAACTTAGAAAATTTTCTTTTTGTAAGCTAAATATTTTACTTTTATCAAAATGAAAAACAGCTCAATTTTTATGCCTATATGATATATATATATCGTACTTTAATTTACGTGATTTTAATACAGATTCGACTTATTTTAAAGTTTCTACGATAAATTGTGCTACGCCGTATGACATGATTAAAAAAGTCTACAATAATTAGTGCTACGCCGTAGGAGTCGTAGATCCCCTGCTACGGCTACGCTTGATAGTTCATAACGATACTAATTTCATTCAACGTTGTTCGCAATTAAAAAGAAATGTAACCTGAGATGTGATATTTTAAAATCAAGTCACTTTCAATAGAACGTCTGTCTATATTATAGTCATTTGGTGAACACAAGAGTTAATGTTTACAAATATTATATATATAGTTTTAGTAACTATTTTAGAAGATCTAACACTACTATGTACAATGTAGCTTTTTCAAGGGAGTTCAACCTAAGGATCACCATGAAAGATATCCAGTTATTTTAGCAGTCAAACTTAATGGCATAAGAAGAAATAAGTGATTTTAATTATAATGACTTGCGTCCAAGCACTATCAAAAACTTCTCATCTATAGCACAAAGTTTCACGTCAATAAAAGGTGTCGCTCATAGCTCTACTCCTTACTCTTCTGTTTTTACAACAAAAAAAGGTTTTATATCAGTTGTGTGGTTACCATAGAAGCGTCGTGTAGCATGGAACCAGATGGCGATATGACCGTACATTATTTATTATTAAACTGCCCACAGTTCAGAGGCTAGGCTAAAAACCTTCAAACTGGTGGCAGCCTTAGAGCAAAAAGTTAAATTAAAACATCCCTCCACACGGCCATGTACGCTTAACATGGCAAGTATGTTACGTATATTTAGTTATGTATATGGTTTTGTTGAAAACATTTACAGCAGAAGGGACGAAATAAGCCTTCCTGTTTTTTTAAATGAAAACACTCCGTAGTTTAAGCTATATTTTTGCCTTTTAAACATTTTTCTCAAATACCAACATATACATCGATAGAACCGGCATGCGTGTACCTAAAAGTCCAAAAAATATTTGTAACAATGTTTAAGAACAATCTTAAGTTGCTCGTTTCGAAAGAAGCTCACTTTAAGTGCTTCCCTGATGTATTTGACTTTAGCAACCGATAAGTTTGGAGATCAATTTGAAGAACCGTTTGATTACTTTTGGACGAGGCAAATAGAGTTCAAGTCCGTTCTCAAGTAAATGGGATTGGTTGGATGACAATTGGGAAGTCGGACTTCTTGGTTTTGCTACATATTTATGAGAACCTCATTAAAAGTGGACATAAGCTTATAACTGTCTGTTCTTAAATAGACGTAAATCATTCATATAAAGTATCTGAATTCAGTTATTATTAAAGTTACAAATTCGAATTCTTATGAATATCCATATTTCAATCACGAAAATTATATTCTCTGCTATAAATAAAACCTGTCAAAATCATAATGATCTATATTATAAACGGAGAGACAATACAAAAAAAAATGCCAAGAAACATATCTAGGCCTGATTTTAGATAAACATCTAACCTGGAAATCACACATAAATAACATAAAACCAAAACTTACCTCTTTGACAGGAGTATTGCGTAATGTAGTACGCTACCTACCTCGTCAAGTCCGTGTTAATATTTACAATACATTGGTCAAGCCCCATTTGGACTACCTAATTGAAGTATGGGGGAATGCAGCAACTACAACATTGTCGGAACTTCAAAGAGCTCAGAACAAAATTACTAAAACCTTATTTTTTTAAGATTATTAGACACCAACAAAAAAGTGTATGAAGATTCTAAACTAATGAAATTGGACCAATTATATTTATACAAATCATGCATTCTTATACGGAAAATACTAAATAAAGAAATACATACAGAAATAAAATTAACTAAAAACTATGAAATTCAAACAAAATCTCTAAGAAATGCTAACAAACTGTTTTTACCACTTCCAAGAACCAGATATGGAATCAAAACAATTATGTATGAAGGAGCACAGATGTTTAACCGACTACCTAAAACCCTAAGAGACATAGAAAGAACAAGCAAATTTAAAAAGGCACTCAAAGACCATCTATTAGGCAAATTAATATTTATTTGTTTTCTTTTGTATTTGTATTTTTACAGTGTTTCCACCTTTATATACTTATATCTCGATTGTTATCACTAGCTTTCTGCACATGTTATATTATGTTAGTATTATTTGTAAAATTCTCATATAAGTGAAATTGTAATCTTTTATGAGAATAAAGATCTTTAAACCTAAAATTCAATACTAAAAAAAGTACAAAAAAATCATATTTTGAATCAGCCATTACTTTGGGTACCTACATACGGCCTAAATTTCTGGATAATCAATAAGACGTCGCAGCCTATTATGGGCAATCCGTGGTTAAAAATAATTTTAGTCAGAATAAAGCAATACAGTGACAAACAAACTTTCGTCCCGCCTGATGGTAAGCTGTTACCGTAGCCTACAGACGCTTGCAACACCAAGGTATCACTTCCACGTTGCCGACTCTATCGAAAAATCTTACGTTATCCATAAACCAGTATCCTTTTTAGTGTGAAAAATATCTTTTTTGTAATAAATAATTATTATCATATAAAATTACCTTTAACTATTTCTAAAGACAAATTAAGCTGCTTAGTTATTTACTGACTTTCACGTTCAACTTTCAGCATTAATCTTTTGAACCGCCGTTTTATAAAGAGGCAACTCCCAATTTACAGTGAATTAATTCGTTAGCCACCTTTAAAAATTACCCTCCTTCACTTGCTAGCTAATTCGCGAAGTTTAGTATCTTTGTTAATGCTGGAGTTAGGCGCAGCCAACAAATCGACTTTGCATTAGAATCGAAGGTGTAACAGAGTCACTAAGGTTGTAAAACATAGGTTCTGGGTTATCATTCTGTACCCTGACCTGTATTTGTATATTGGTAAAAAGTTAAGATATCAATGTTACATTACAATAAATATAGTACGTACTAAGTTTTTATTCTAGTTTTGTCTATTATAATATTGGTGTCGATTCTGTTGTTCAATATTACTAAACTTTACTATTTTGACAGGTCTAAAAGTCAAATCCCTTTCTAATGTGCGGGGTTAAATAAGGATGGCAATATTTTTAGACCTGACAAATAAGTTAAGTTTAGTAATTTTTAACAACAGAATTGGCACCATTGTCATATTTGTGGTAAACAAACATTACGAGAAGAAATCGTGTTAACTATTAGGATTTTTCTATCTCAAAACTTTTAATAACTGTTAGCTAAGCTCGACAGTTGTGTCGCTCAAAATAAACATTACTCAAGTGTAATAGAGACCTCGTAATTCCGCAACTTTAAGTATTCCGTGGCTTTCATCTCTATAAATTAAAGTGATTTATATCACTCAAACTTTTGTCGTAAAGAGAACAGATTTCTCAAATGAACTAGACTTTTTCTGTTGAATGTGGTTCAATAAACGCGTGTACTGAATAGGATGCGATAAAAGCAACGCTTGGCTATGAATTTTATTTTCATACTCCGAATTTGTGCGAGAAGAGCACGCGTTTTTCTGATTCATGGGCACTCGTCAGCTGAACTTTTCGCATTTTTACATTAAGGTCACAGCTGAGTGTTGTTAAAAAGAATTAAGAAGACGTAAAGCAGTGGATATTCTGATTTAATTCCTTTAAAAAAAAGATGAGTATATAACCCGACTGCAGTCAAATTAAGCGTGCACTACTAAGATGGCAAATAAGCATACGGCCTACCTGATGGTAAGCGGGCGTAGTAGCCTCAACACTTGCAATAAAGGGGTATCACTCGTGCGTTACCTACAATCCGTGTAAAATCTCTTCTCTTACACCCTTCATCTTTATGAACACTCTCATTCTCTCTCTTCTCTCTCTCTATCTCACTCTTATCATCAGTATGCTTATAATACAGAGTATGCCAGAAAATAGTCATACATACACGAAAAAATAAATCCCTCAATCTGGGGCAGTCGGCCTAAAATCTTGTTTGTATGTATGCACGTACAAGGCTGTATGCGTAACCTACGCTACCTATGCTACGCCGGCGGAGAAGTGGGAAAATGGTAGCTGTTTATGTCTCTGTACAATGTACGTAAAATCGGCGTATGACGCTTGCGACTGACACAATTCCTGAAACCGAATTTAATTTATATGGAAAATACATTAAATTTTACGAGTTCACGGTAATAATGGACTTTTTAAAGATCATAAATCACTTGTAAGAATAATGAATCGATTCCGTGATCCGCAGCTCAAGTCTTCAGTTACTTTGAAAACCATTCTACCTAGTCACGCGATAAACACTCTTATTTAAGTAGTGATTAAGCACAATATTCCTAGCCTGTGCTAATCTTGTGCAGCTACATTGATTATCGTATAGTTCAACTTGACTTCATGTACCTATCCCTAGATTCTGTCTATTGGGATATTAGATGTCTAAACTTTATTTCAATTTAAGTAAATGGAACGAAGCTAAGTGTAACTTTTTACTTTCAGTACATTTATTTTAGGCAAGTGGTCTGTAAATAACCTGAACTAGCATATACTTAAACATATAATAATAATATTAACCTCTACAGTATATAACAATATTTAAAAGATGTATAATTTGTTTCAATTTCTGCAAGTCCGGGATAATCTCAGGAAGTACTGAACTGATGTTAATTAATTAGTCTATTTTATCCAAGGCTATGCGCTATCTAATTTCTACGCAGGTGAATTTTGAGTAACGCGTAGTTGAATTTAAAAATATAAGAATAAAGCTGCAAAGTGAAAAAGTAATCAACATATACAATATATATACACGGATCGACAAAATACATAGTTGACTTACTCCAAAATGTTTCGCTTAAACCGTGTAGTGACTACGTCCTTTTTTATATCAATAAGGTGGCAAACAAGCATACGGCCCGCCTGATGGTAATCGGTTACCGCAGCCTATGGGCGCTTGCAACACCAGGGGTATCACTCGCGCGTTGTTGTTTTTCTAAAATATCACGTTTAATAATATGTATTCCAAGTGTTCGCCTTATGAAACGTACATCAACATCAAAGGAGCCGAAATGGGTTAAAGAGATTAAGGTCAGTGAGATATTTGATCTAGGGACGTATCTTTTTAGTCGGTTGACCCTAGATATCGGATATTATGGCTTTACTTGTAATACCAAAGAGTGAAACACTACAGACTATGAAGTAATATTTTCAGATGAGCTAAAAAAGACAGGTAGGGCGTATTGGGATCTTCTGTGGGTTTTCCCATTAATATTGGAGCCGCCCGACTGGGGACTGTACCTCCACCTTACAGAAGACCGCAGTGAAATAATTATGAAGTGTTGTGTTTCTGTAGGTAAGGTTGTCAGTGCTCCACGAGGATACACTGGGCTACTAGTAATACTGCTAGCACAGAGAGACTCCTCATCAACAACAGGGCTTGCAACTCGTTAGTGATATACCTGGTATTGCTAGCAGCTATAAGCTACAGTGACTGCTTACCATCAGGTGGGCCGTATGCTTGTGTGCCACCTTAAAGGTATAAAAAAGTGGACATATAGTCCACTATTGTAATAAAATCGTGCATTGAATTTATAAATAAATAAATAACATAACTGGTCTCTCGGTACTCTACAAAATCTGCAAAATAAGTGAGCAAATGCTTAAAAAACTCAATCTTTTTATTAAAAAACAAAAACACTCATCGGCACTATCCCTTCATATGCCCTAAGGCAATTTAGACACTCACCTGCGAAGTGGTAATCCATGTAGGATCACAGATAAATGAATATGAACATTCAAGAGGCTGTCGATAAACTCAGCATACAGTGTTGTCTTGTTTCAAGTGAGGTGCTTGGAATATAGAGACTGAAGATAAGAATTTGTATAATAGAGCGAGGCACGAGGTACATGATCTGGATTTATTTTGATATTGGATTTATATTTATGTGGCCTTTTCCAATCTGCAATTTTAATTGTAAACTTTTGTATTTGTAAGATCCTAGGGAGCATTTTAGTCAAGCTTACACTTCTGTTATACAAAATCACTAAATTAAACTATTATGATATCATGAAGTCATGCTATCCCTTTTTCATATTAGGGCTTAAATAAGGATGGCAATACCTTAAGTCCTGTAAAATTAGTTTTGTTTATTGATTTCGTACATACATGTATTTTTCCATACATACATAATATCATCACACCAAGTCCCTCACAGGGTAGGCAGAGAGTATAGATTGCAATTTCACTCTTAACTTACACACCTCTTTTGCTTCTCTTACATTCATCAATCGTTTCATATTTGCCCTCTGGTATCCATCCATCTGTTGAATATGTGTATAAATTTGGTTACTTGGCGACAAAATAACTTTTATATTCCACCCATTATATTTAAGACAAGCTTATCAGACTTTCACATAAAATACCTAATTCCACTTATCACTAACGCGAGATAGATGAGTTTTTATTTCCGTCAATTAGTCAAGCAATTAGAGAGTTACGAGCCAGCCGCCACATAAACTAATTTCAGATAAGATACACACATTTTTATGTATTCACCTTCTTTATATTTTAAGTGAGAGTTCATTTCATGGCTACGGAAGGTTACTCACATCTGAGCGTCGACGTAAGTCAGCAGTAATGTCTCAAAACATAAAGTTTTTTTTTAACCGTCGGCAATAGGAGGATGATCTTAATATGTCTGTAGAACTATATATAATGATTATTTATTAGCTGCCCCTTTCCCAAAAGGTTCTTAAATGGGTTGGCAGTTGTGTAACAAGCCAATTTCCTCCACGATAGGATGTGCCAACAATTTTAGTTTATTATGTATATTTCTGTCGCAGAAAGTGCTCTGCCGAGTGCCACCCAGTGGTACGCAGTATACGTGATTTTCAATGCCAAAAACGTTAAAAATGGCAATTGACGTTAATAATACTACTTACCACAGTTAGTAAATAGGTTTTCATTTTTTACTGGTATCAAGGCGGTTCTTCGTGTAAGCCTTTGGCTCACGTTTGACAAATGCGTTTCTTGAGCTAGATTAAAATATATTTTTCATTATATTAAATTGTAATATATAACGCAGTATT
Organism: Falcaria lacertinaria; assembly: GCA_951449985.1. NCBI lineage: Eukaryota > Metazoa > Arthropoda > Insecta > Lepidoptera > Drepanidae > Falcaria > Falcaria lacertinaria. Next base: position 3,817,874 of record OX602114.1, read on the forward strand.
CCAAGCATTTCATAGAGATATAAGTATTTGAGTAATATTATTCGTTCCATGTGAAATTACACGCTATGTAATTTAAACACAAGATACCCTTTTCTTTGTCGCCAAAAGATTCCGCTTACAGCAACGCTGATCGACATTGCATGCAGAGTGTGGTCACATGTTAACCCTAAATGCACTGTGCTGCCATCTAGAGTGGCATTTTCATTACGCGGGTGTAGATTTATTTACATTGAGGTCATCTTACAAAATGGGAATGGGTGCGAGCCAAGCTGGTTTTGGGCATGTTTCTGTAATTTACAACTTCTATTTGGGCAATGCCAAGATCTCATATGGCTAAATTCAACGAAGCACGATAACTTTGAGAATTCATTTTGTTGCTCGCTTGATATTCTAAATGTTAAGGCTTTGTTCATATAGTATGAAAATGTACGCATTTATATAACAAACCAATTTACCATTATTTGAAGAGATTCTTTAGAATCAACAGATGATCCATACTTATATGAAGTTGACAAATCTTTTTTTTTACTACTTTTTACTACGTTCCAATTCGTAGGTATGCAAAACCCAAAAATAATAGTCCGAATTTTTCAATATCCATTTTCATTCATAAACAATCGATCATACGATAATTCTAAGTAGCCCCAAAAATATGACTGTCGGTTTATTCCACCCAGTAATAGTTTTAAGATAATATCGAGTAGAATGTAGTTAATACAATTGATGTAGTTGTGGACACAGCCTTTTAAGCGAAGTCTACACTGACCAGTTATTCGGGACTGCGATACGTTCGTGTGGACTTCAAGCTATGCTATCACGTTCAGTTGCAAGTCGTAACTGACTTCCCAAATGTGAACACGTACTTAAACAGGGAAATTTGTGACGTTTTTACATTTAACATTTTTACTACGACATTTTTATTATGTCCGATGTTTATTCGCAGAGGACACTTTTTGGCAGTGATACCGAAATGGGAAGTTTAAGATCTCGATGTTAATACTTTCCGGGTGCTAATTATACTTAAGCTCCGTCCTCGAGATTAGAATACATTGTAGTAATACGCTAGGACTCGCCATTCATCCACTTTTAGTTGAAATACCCCTTTTTTTTTTTTTTTGTGTAGGTAGGAACGGTCTACTAGCTCCGGGCTCCGGTTTGTATGACACCTCATTCGCGTTTTAGTGCTGCGCCGTTCACCACATATTTTTTTAAATCTAAGAAAATTAATTTAAAAGTACCGACCTATTACGTCTAAGTAAATATCACGATGCCGAAAAGGGACCGCAAGGATAGTGACCTTGAAGCTTATGTAAAATGCGGAGAATAGAAAAAAAAATTAAAACGTAAAAGGTCCCGAGTAGTTTCTTCAAGCAGTAGTTCTTCCCACATATCTTCACCCGTACCGTCGTTATCTGAAGGTAAGTCAATGTCACTGGCGTGACCTACTTACTTATGCTGCGCAGTTTTTTCCTTACTAAAGAAACAATAACTTCAGTACCGTATTAAGGTGGGTTGCTTTGTGCATAGTTTTATGGACTATTGCCGTTAGCAATATACACAATTACCCACTGTAAATTATAAATCGCCGTACTAGAAGCAGAAAATTGGTAAGGTAATTTTATATGCTACCAATGTTTCTGTGAAATAAAATACGGTGCACATGGTTCGAGTAACCTTTGCTAGTTTATCACTTTTTACTGTGTATTGTGATGGCTTCTACGCAGTGTGCATAGTTCTAGGGACTATTGCCGTGCTATTTTCAATGATGTGTACATCTGTTTGGGATGTGACCTTCATTATTATTTTTTAACCAATAGCATTCTAATGCTGTGGATATTGTAATTAATTACTTGCAGTGTGCATAGTTCGAGGGACTACTGCCCTGTCAATAAAATGATGTGTACATCTATTTGGGATGTGACCTTCATTACTTTTTATCCAACTGCATAATATTGCGGAGGGTATTGTACTTTTTTTCCAATCAGTGTGCATAGTTCTAGAGACTTGCCTTACATATAGTAAGTTGTGTACATCTTTACGGGGTGTAACCTTCATTATAACTTTATACAAATTATATTTCTGCTCGCAGTTTACACCTTTAATCTACATAGACTGTAAAAATCATTAATAAAAATAAAAGTTTGCAACTAGTCATGCCAGTCGGCAGCAATCCAATTATTATATATATATATATATATATACACATAAATATTCCACTGACTTTCAGACGTGGATATACAGTCCAGCAACGAGTTACTGGTTGAGGATTCGACTGGCCTACACGTAGAAGGTGTATCTCAGGACGCAGATGTACAAGCTGCAGAAGGGACAGTTCCAAACTCAAACGAACCCGAATTAGACGAGGAGATCTTAAGTTTCCTCGGAGACGCGCCAACAAAAACAAAGAAATTTGGTTGCAAGATCCAAAATGATTTAGCCATTCGCTGGGAGCATATAGCAACTAATGGCTTAACAAAGGAGATAAGGAAAGATCTTCTTGGTAAACATTTGTTACCTGAGAACTGCACTCGAGTAGATGCACCGGAACTAAACCCAGAAATAAGAGCGGCATTATCGGATATGCTTATGAAGAAAGATAAGGCTATTGAAAATAACTAAAAGCAGCGAGCTGTCACGATTGCGTGTATAGGTGAAGCTCTTACTCGTTTAATGTTGGCTGATAATATGATAAAATCATTTTAAATTATAAATAATCAAAAATATTGTATTTGTTAAATTTTTTTTTTTTTTTTTATGTTAATAATTTTTTTTTTTAATTTATTTTATTATAAATAATATTAAGGATCAGACGACGATCAAATTATTGATCGAAGCAGGTCAACTGCTATGTGACTCCCAGCACACAGAATCATTTACTCGTAGGAGTCTTGTTTGCTCATCATTGCGTAAAGATGTAAAAGATCAATTATATGAGACAGAAATTGATAAATTCCTTTTTAGCGAAAAATTGACAGATGCCCTAAAAGCTGCAAAAGCCATAAATAAATCTGGGGCGGAGATGAAAAATACACCTGCAAAACCAGGACTAAGACCGAGACCCTCTACTTCGACCAGTTCTTTAAACGTCAAGCCTCCACTTCTAGCCGGCAGGCAAGCGGGAGTGAAGAGGAGATTCGAGCCTGCAGCAGCGACAGCGCGGCGCCGGGCGCCCCCGCCTCCAGCGCCGAGGCCGCAGCGGCCGCCGCCACCGCCGCCGCGCTCACAGTTACGCACACAGCAGCAGCGCCGCTAGACACGGTACGTCGCTGCGGAGAACTTTCTTTATTCTACGAACAGTGGTCATTAATAACAAATGATCGAATTAATCTCTCCTGGATTGAGGGGTATAAGATACCATTTTATAAAAAGGTTACCCAAAGCTATATACCAAGCTTACCAAACCTTACACCTGTAGAATTTCTTCATTATGAAGATGCAATCAACGACTTGATTAATATAGGTGCCATTTCAGAATGTAAATTTATAGAAGGACAGTTTTTATCTTCTTATTTTATCATAAAGAAGAGTAATGGAAAACATAGATTTATTTTAAAGTTGAAGGCATTAAATAAATTTATAAAAACAAATAATTTTAAATTAGAAGATTTGCGGACTACTGTTAAATTGGTGTCTCAAGATTGTCTAATGGCAACAGTTGATTTAAAAGATGCATATTTTTTTGTATCCATAGATCTCAATTACCGAAAATACTTGCGCTTTCTATGGAAAAATAAATTTTACGAATTTCAAGTGTTACCGTTTGGCTTGAACACCCCACCTTTTGTGTTTACTAAGTTGCTGAAACCGGTTATGCACTTGTTAAGGTCTAATGGTATACTGTGCACCATATATTTAGATGATATCTGGACCGTTGCAGATTCCGTAAAAGTTTACAGATCAAATATTATACAAATACGAAGTATTATGGAATCTTTATGCTTTGTGATACATGAAGAAAAAAGCTGTCTTGTACCTAATGTTCAATGTAAATATCTAGGCCTTATAATAAATTCTAAACATATGCGCTTGTCGCTCACGCAAGAAAAGCGCGAACATATTTTAAGAGAAACCAAAGCCTTATCAAATCTTAAGCGCTGTACAATAAGGAAGTTTGCTCATCTGGTCGGGCTCCTCACCTCAGCCTGCCCCGCTGTTCAGTATGGGTGGCTTTACACCAAGTTACTGGAGCGCTGCAAGTATTTGGCTTTACAAAATACAGATGATTATGACACCCTAATTAACTTGCCGTCATACATACAAGAGGATTTGCAATGGTGGCTTAAATCAGTTACGCATATTCATAATCCCATTAGGCACGATCATTTTGTACTTGAAATCTTTTCGGATGCTAGTACAACGGGTTGGGGTGTAGCTTGTGGTGAGGAGACCGGTAGCGGACAATGGAGTCATGACGAGGCAAAAATGCATATTAATCAATTAGAGTTATTAGCAGCTTTCTTTGGGTTGCTAATATTTGCCAGTGAAATGACTAACTGTCAAATTTTGTTACGCATAGACAATACCACAGCAATCTCTTACATTAACCGCATAGGAGGTATAAGATTTCCTCATCTCACAAAAATTTCCAAAAATATTTGGCAATGGTGTGAAGATAAAAATATATACATATTTGCTTCTTATATAAGTTCCCATGATAATGATGTAGCTGACGCGGCGTCCAGAAAAACACACCCTGATGTTGAATGGGAATTAAAAGAAAACGCTTTCGAACAGATAGTTATAACTTTTGGAAGACCGGACATAGACCTATTTGCTACTGGGTTAAATAAAAAATGTGATAGGTATGTGTCATGGGGCAAAGACCCAGGCGCGTACGCAGTTAATGCTTTTACTTTAAATTGGAGCATTTTTTCCTTTTATGCCTTTCCTCCAGTTGCTGTAATTTTAAAAACATTACGTAAAATTATAACTGACCAAGCTGAAGGTGTTCTAGTAATGCCATATTGGCCAACACAGCCTTGGTTTCCTCTATTTAATAAGCTGTTGTGTTCTAACCCAATCAAATTCAAAAATGCCTTATTATCTGTTTCCCACAGCAACATTGCACACCCGTGTCTTACCTTGGTGGCAGGGAGGTTGTCCGGCAAGCCTTCTTACGAAGAGGAGTACCAAGTAACTCGTTAAATATTTATACTGCATCATTATCACCCAGCACTCTAAAGCAATATGAAGTTGCATTTAAGCTGTGGCACTCATTCTGTATTAACAAAGAAATTGATATGTATGAAGTGTCGATCCCACACATTATCGATTTCTTAACTGCATCTTTCAACTATGGGGTTAAGTACGGGTTCCCTTAATAGCTATAGGTCAGCCTTGTCCTTGTTATTGGGTACCGAAGTAGGTGTAGATGACCGAATCAGACGGTTATTCAAAGGTTTTTATAGGCTAAATCCACCTGCTCCTAAATATGATGCGATCTGGAATCCCTCAATAGTACTTGATTACTTAGTAAATTTTTACCCAAATAATGATTAATGTCTAGAATATCTAACAAAGAAAACTGTTACGCTATTAGCTCTTGTAACTGCACACAGGGTACAAACAATTTCATATATAAAAGTTGACAATATAAAGACATACGATGATCATATTGTAATAAAGATTCCAGATCTGATTAAGACATCTCGGCCGGGTACTTCTCAACCAAGTCTCCATCTGCCGTTCTTTAACTGTCTGACTATTAGTCGGTGGGTTAAAGAAACACTAACGGAAAGTGGGATTGATACTTCAATCTTTAGTGCTCATTCTACCAGACTTGCAGCTACATCTAGCGCAAATAGGTTAGGAGTTAGTCTGGATTTGATAAGAAAAACTGCCGGTTGGTCTGGTACTTCTAGTGTCTTTGCCAGATTTTATAATAAATATGTGATTTGTGATTCGCCTTGCGATTTCGCATTATCTATATTAGAAAACTAATATAATATTTTTTTGTTGTTTATATTTAATTTGATTATTGTCATTATGCAGATCAAAATATTATTGGGGTATAATAGGTACTATACCTAAACTTTCTTAAAAGAATTATATTTGTCATAATGTTTTTTCTTCACGGTACTTTCAAAATCTACAATGTATTCTAATCTCGAGGACGGAGCTTAAGTATAATTAGTGATTAAACGAACTTACCTGTACGTGAAGTTCAATCATAATTATACGAGGGCTCCGTCCGAAGAGATTAGCTCCCTCCCACCCAGGTACTCACACATCTCAAAAAACATTATGGATATATTTCTAGGTGATGCTTTCAACTTAATGAGGTGTCATACAAACCGGAGCCCGGAGCTAGTAGACCGTTCCTACCCACACAAAAAAAAAGGGGTATTTCAACTAAAAGTGGATGAATGGCGAGTCCTAGCGTATTACTACAATGTATTCTAATCTCTTCGGACGGAGCCCTCGTATAATTATGATTGAACTTCACGTACAGGTAAGTTCGTTTAATCACTAATTCTTTTATTAAATTTCTAATGTTTTTCTGATACATGCCTCACATATGTTGCAGTGATTTGGATAAACTTTTAAAATTATGGACTTAACCATTTGCTGCACTTTAATGTTTTGTATCAGTTTTTATCATTGTTTCATTCTGAACCGATGGTCGATTAAACAATATTCATAATTGCTTCATTTGCCGAAAAATCCTAAACGTATTTTTTTTTAATTAAAAAATAATTTCTATGGTCTTTTGTTTAGGAAACGCTTTAAAATAAAATTGGCAATAGCATTTTGGCCAAAACACGTTCTGTTTTCAGTCAAATTTTCGGCGTTGTCTTCTCAACTTATAATTCGTTTTAAACAGAGGGTGAGTGGAACACACCACTTAGACACCAAACAAGGGTGTATTAAGTGTGAGTTAAAATTTAAATTGATTCCTCCCCTCGGAGAAAATTCAAATAGTGCATGGTGTGATCTCAAGCGGGAGACTGTGTTTGTGGGATTCTTTTCCTGCAAATTGGACGCCTCGGGCGGATACACACAAAAAAGGGAGGAAGAAAGAGTGTGTCAGTTGTATTTACACACACGTCAGCAGTGTGATTATGCGGTTCATTTGTGGGGGTGTGTAAGTCTAGTGAATTCGCTATGGCAGAAAATACGGACTGCATGTAATGCATAACATTTTTGGAACGTCTTATTCACTTGCACGGTTTTCCAGTATGAGAAAGTAACTATTACTCCTAAGTCGATATTAGATCAACACGTCTATTGTGTATCGTACTGTTAAAAATATAATCGATTTTACATACAGAAGTTAAATTAATGTATGTCTCAAAATCATAGCATTCACAGATACAACAAAGCGTTACCTTCAGAGTACGTAGCTAGAATATTTTTCGACTACGTATTCGAAAACGTATCTCTAAAAATGGCAAAATTTTCATACGAATTTTTGTTCCACTTTTTGCCGGTACAGCGCTGTTCATTTTCCTATACAAAAATAGTCAAAAAGCAGCAGAAAAAGCTACTAGGTACATCTTGTCAATATCCAGCGCAAGGTCAAGTGCAGGACTCGCACAGCGAGGGCTCCTTACTGTTTGTAATAGTAAAAATTCGCTCCTTTTTTAGAAAATATAGCAATACACCTTCTGTGAAAATTTCACCTGTCTACCTTTTACGGATCATGAGATACAGCCCGCTGGCAAAGAGATGAACGGATGGACGGACGGACAGCGTAGTCTTAGTAATAGGGTTCCATTGGTGACCCTTCGGGTACGGAGCCCTAAAACCAAAAGAATTGCCTATGGAATTATAACATTTACTACGATTGCAAAGAATAATAATAATAAATTTGTTATTTCGGATCGTTTACCATTGTACATAAGCTTTTGGCATTCTAATATCATGCAAATTCACTCGCCTTGAATATATATTTTATGTTTCCTATCATTTTCTTTATGTCATGAAGTTTTTACATTCGTCTAACTTACAAAGTTAACAAAGGCGCGGCTGTTTACCAGTTAGAGTACTTAATTGACTGAATTTTGCAAAGGACGAGTGTAATTTTGTTTATTAAAACGGACTTGAGTGACCGCAACGGGTTGTACTGAAAGGTTAGGCCGATGACGTCAACGGTTTAGTTATATATAAACATAACAATATGTGGTACTTTAATAAATATTATTTACACTTCCACCATACAGAAATCAAGCAGAAACCATCAGCAAATACACAAATCAAATCTTCCGAGGTCTCAACCCAACGCTTTACCACTGAGTCACGGTGGTGTTCAAATTAGTATATTAACTATACCATTCAAAACAAATAAATAATTACATATATAATTTTACGGTAATTTATAATTTGATTGACCATCAATAATCTGAAATTTCGCAGAGTTTTACCAGATAAGTCATCCTTAATCATCCATGTCGATAATATTTATTGAAACCAATATAAAATTTTGTTCAGAAATTAATTTAAACAGTGTTTATACCTGTGTCGATACATATGTTGAAAAGGGAGTGTTGCCCTTTTTGCAACACGCCGGTGATGCCCCACGAGCGTCTGCCCAAATCAATCTTAAATATTGAATTTGCGTCGTAATCTGATAGAAACTTTTACGGGAAACGAGTTTCTATTACATTTTAACACAATTTGTTTCGAGTTTTCACCTTCTGAAGGTGCTTGAAAACTTGAAAGCTGGGGAGGAATTTGAAAATCTTAATTGCAGACGTGACGATGAACAAAATGAAATTCTCGGAATACATAACACTCCTGAGCAAAAACGGTTCCAGAGTTTAACGATTATGCCATTACATGCCTGGCTTCAGTTTTAAATGGTAGGCATTTCTTATTTATTTTTATATTAATGCTGTACCACAACTATGAAATGAATAGAATATATTATAATAAATACATGATTAAAGTGTAACATGAGGACGTAAAAGAATAGAAATAACTACAAGTATATACGAAGAGATTATGACCGACATTATTCTTAAAAAAACAGGTATTGAATGAATTTCTCTTTAGCCACCGATGGAACTAATTCTTCTTATTACAATAAAAAAAAATGTAGTCAAGGTATAATTAAAAAAAAAAGGTCAGTTCTCATTTTGAAAATATACATAAATATAGTTTGTAAATGCAATAATTTAAATTTATACTCCCACTATTAATGTTATATAATTCCCAGGTTCATCTCATAAAACATTTAAAGTTATTTATGGTAATCCGTGCACCGATGCACAGCGTGCGTCACTACGGAATATTCCTGCATTATTCCCAGATTACATTTGTAATCCGAATTTTCGTCGCTCCATGCACTTTTCAGGCTTCGAGGGATTAACGGTACGTCAATAGGCGTTCGTTACGGCCAACTTCGCTCTTAAGCCTTTTTAAACGAAATGTTTTAAGTGCACACCTTATTAATTAATTAAGCTCAGACTTTAATCATCAAAGTTTTGAAGGGTTACGTTTTTAATTGCAAGTGCTTTTTGCTGGGATTTTGTCGCGTCTTAATAGAAATGTAGACATATATTTAAAAAATTCTTCTTAAAGTTTTATATTCGAAAATTATGTCCTTAAATACAATTTTGATTGAATGAATAATGAATAAACCAAATACAGTAATTAATATTATATTACCAATTTTCATATTAAATGGTAACAAAATCCAGATTAAATCACTTCTATAATTTGACGGTAAGTTGTCCCTGTAGCGTATAGATGCCCGCAATGCTAGTCGTATGCATGCCTTGCTAACCATATGTTAACAAAATTGGTGTGGTATGGTATATTAGTAGCATTACTGATGTACAAGTCTACTTAATGCTGGCACAGCACTTCCTGGAGGAGCTCCGAAAACCCTGCTTTTTGAATACCACTAAGGTGGCACATAAGCCTACGCCCATCTGATGGTAAGCAGTCACCGTAGCCTATAGCCGCTAGCAATACCAGGGATAACACTAACGAGTTGCCAACCATGTTTGGAGGAGTGTTATTTGGTGGTCACCGACCACTGTCTTTAGGTACTGGGGCCATAGCAATCGCAGGGTCAGATTCTCTTGTGTCATACTAGGAGTGCAAATACAGCGCTGACTACGGTATGCTTTACGCAGCAACTAGTACAAAGAGGAGGCGTATTCATCAGATAACGAAAACAACTTGCTATTCACAAAATTAAATTCCATTGCTAGATGTACTCGCGCTCAATTCATTCCAGCGTCATTCCTATTTTGCCTGTTTGGCTTCCATAAATCTCATGTTATCTTTGCGAGGCCTTCCATTAACGTTTTCCTATACAGAGCTTTACTTTACACAAAATTTCGTCGGATTTTTATTATGTCAATCGCAGGGTGAAATTTGCTTTGCTTTAATTTAATAAAAATAAAACTCGCTTTGAATATAACCAGGAAGAAATGTTAAAAAATACTTGCGGTAAAATAAAAATTTGCCCATTTTGAACTTAATAAATTTCTATCTCTTAAATTGACAACGAAAGTTTAAAGAATTGGGTTATATAATTACATAGAATAATATTTTGCATGTGCTTATGCATTTACTCCCACAAAAAATAAAGTAACATTGTGAACTCTACGTTAAAAAATAATGTTTGATGACCATTGACAGCTATATATAATCTTCAATTATAAAAGCTACCTATCTAGTGACGTCACGGACCGGTCCCAACGGAAGATCAGCGCTGGTTGTCCTTCACAAGACATCCAGCACATGCTGAGTTGGGACCGTTTCATAATGACACTATGTTCTTCTACACGTGTATTCCTTTCGTATATGTTTGTGTTGTTATGAATAAATGTTTTTCTTTATTTCTTTCTTTCTTTCTATTTCTTTAATAGACGGAGTTAAATGGCTTGAATATCACAATTTGCACGAAACGCGTATTGTGATCGACGAACTGTTATCAAAACTAAATAACTTAAAATATCTTCCTTGTGTACATATGTAGAAAATAGCGGATATAGTTTTAGTTCATTGACCTCTGAAACTTATAAATATGACTTAATATTGAAATACATCCTTATTATCAGAAAACCCTCTCATATTGCATGATATTATGATGCCCATTAATGGTCGATCTCCATGTTATTTACACGTAACTAAATTATACCATGTAGGCTGTAATATAATAATATAATTAGTTTGTCTACATGTACCAAATTATTTGCTGGGAACTAGGAATATAAAAGATCTGTGGTTTTAAAAGTTTTTGTACGAATCATTTGAAATAAGACAAGCAGGTTACTTTATTTCCTTTATATACGGTGTTAAGGTATAATTAGTTAGATAAGTGATATTTTGATTATTAAATTTTACATAATATGTATAATATGTTTACAGAATATTATATTATAATATTTTAAAAAAAACCTGCGACAATACAGACAAAACAACAACCTACAAATGGCGAGAAAATACTGCTTTTCTTCATAGAATTGCAGTGCGTTAATTTTTTGTGTAACACGAAGGCTTTTAGCAAAGACTTTGATTAATGTCCAGGAAAAACACATCTCTCTTTATGTACCATCGTCAGTGTAGGAAGATCTTCTTTGATCGTCTGTATGTATAGAATGGATATAAAATCTTACATTAACAGAGTTCAAGATAAAATGGAAATTCGTAGTTTGTGTAAATGGTTGAATTGAAACTACATAGGCTAGGGCACTATAATTAGAAATCATAGCAACTCAAACTTAGCTTCATGGAATCATTACTCTTATCTATTTAATTATTGGTAGAAATTTATATAATATACTCTGAGATGAAAATTCTCCAAACATCTTTGTTTCTGCTTCCATTCAACCAAGCACCACTTAAACCTTAAAAGTTTTTGGCCCATTCGCTCCTTCAAAAAGTGCTTTCTGGCCCCTTTGTATTTAAACAGGCTTTCGTTTGACCCAGGAAATACAGTACACACAAAATATGAGCGATGTAATTAAAGCTTACAATAAAAAAAGAGTAAGGTTTCCAGAGCTTTTCAAAGATACGCTGTCAGTAAGAAGAGCTTATATTGCGAGCACAGCGAGTCCTATCAACAATAGAATTGGCGCGTAATACCCCTGGTATGTAAGTGTCTATATACCTCGGTGACGGCTTACCAACAGGCAAGCTGTGCTTTGCTAGCCACCTTGTAGAAACAAAAATATACTATTTTTTCACATAACAGAGACTCTTTTGAATAAAACATAATATTTGATCATAGAACGTAGCCCTTCATATTAAGGTCATTTAGCCCCTTCTCAAAGTAGATAACATTCAAAGTCCCCGTTAATTATAAAATAACATTTGAATATACGCACGAATTAAAAAGGGCAAAACAAAAGAATTAAACAGTGGAAAACGTTTCATTACCGAAAAAGAAAACACAGTTAATGCGGTGGATATAAAAAAGATCTATAGCGTTCCCTCGTCATTAAAACCGGCAGATAAACCCCGCTCTGTCAACTCTTACATCGTTAATTTTGTACCAACTCGAGTTTTTATTGTGCGTAATTTTTCCTTACCACACGGAAATGTACAGCCTTCGTCGACATGTGACACGATGAGTGTATTTATCACTCCGTGCGTAATAAAAACTAAGGGTTCGTTGGTTTTCCGAGGTAATTAATTAAGGTGCGTTTCGAGTGCCTCTACTTACTTACTCTCGATAAACAGCTTGAAATGCGAGTAAAACACTATGTTTGTGTACAGTGAACAGAGACAGAGAAAATAACTATATATTTTGTATATTCTGTTAGAGCTTGCCCGTCTGAACGTATATTGCTATCGCACCAAAGCTGTAGTACCTTTGTCCTCGGTTTTATTTGAGTTCGAAAATCTGAATTTTCATACATTTTTGTTAAAAATATGAATTTAAAATAACTAAATCATATCAAATGTACTGTAAAGTCCAACTTTGGTGCCATAGTAATAAATGCTCAGATGGACAAGCTCTAACAGAAAAAACAAAATTGCCGGCACTTTCAGATTTGGACCAAATCTCTATGAAACATAGACGACGTCGTTTCATATGGTATCTATATAACCTTATATTTGTAGGTATGGTTATTTGTGTGACGTTAACTCTTGAACGACCGAAGCAATTTTACAAATGGTTCACTGATGAAAAACTACACTTTTCCGGAGAAGTTAAGCCGAGAACTAATAAACTTTGTTATAAATGTCATTTAATCATTCCTATTACCATAGAATTTGGAACACCAAAAATAATACGGTAACATTCTAATTGGAGTAACAATTTTGAGCCTTCACTGACTGTAAAGCCGAACCCCTTGATATAATACCAAGACACTCACTGCACATTATCCCGTCCTTGCTCCGGGATTCTGAAACATTTCTTACCTGCTTCCGATATTGCAACAGCTAACATATGAAAGTACGACCCCTATACAGTGCTTAAGGTAGATGCGCGCGTCTGTTATAAGGAAGCCTTCAGGAGGATGCCTCCCCTCATTTCAGTACCTATTTGACTGTGAGGAAGCGTGCACGCGTTGTAAAGCTGAGCCTTTACCGTCTGCCTGCGGGGTTGAACTCGTAACATTTCGTAAGCGAGGCTGTTTGAAATCGTGACAGTGTTTTAAGTGCTGTGCTTGAATGACTTTGAGATTGGACCGTTCATTATTTGCGATGGATTCGTAAGGTATGTTTTTTTTACTGTTATTTGTATATTTTAAAGTACCTTTTTGACCATTTTTAATACCACGTGGTGAATTAATCATAACTTCAAAGGATAAGGAAAGGAAAAAATTGGAAAACAAATTAATTTATCAAATAAATGACCAAATTGAAAATAGCTAATCTCAATCTCTTGGATAGCTCCATATTGGTATTGCGATTCACATCACGTTCAAAATTGCATTAGACTGGATTCCATCCGTCATAATTAAATTTACAGGGCTAACATTTTTTAAAAGTGACAAGTAATAATTCCTTAAGTCGAAATATAAATTAAGTTAGAAACTGAACAAGAAGTAACATATTTTTTTAAGCGATGGTTTTATGGAATGTCTACATTAAATTCATAGGTATATTTCCAACGCTGGTACCTAGATTGGTAACTTTTTCTCGTATTCTGAAATTCACTCACGAATCTCCAGCTAACCAGGAACCAAAGAACCAGGTAACCAGAAACGGATTCAAAATTTTATTGGAGTACCTGCCTAATGAGTGTGAAATTATTTTAAAAACAAATGCTTTTTTTAACTCGTTTTTTTTTTACAACAATTGAATAATTTACTAACTTTACAATTATAGCGTTATTTTTAATTTGCAAATTATTTGATGACTACAAAATCTTTAAGATATATGTAATACAATTTTATAATACAATGATTGATTGATTTTAAGCAATTATATCATATGTTACAAGAAGTGTTAATTTTTAACTTGAAAGTATAAACGGCATAATCTGCAGCAAAAAGAATGGAAAACTGAACCATTAAAAAAAATCGTTCACTAATAAATAGGTACAGTATCTCTGAGAAATCTTAGGCAATGTATTTTGTTTAGTTCAATATATTTATTGGCGCGCGTAGCAGCTAGTTACAAACATAAAAGATCGCCGAGAGTGATAAGGCCGCCATTTGTACTGATATGTATGTATAACCTATGCTAATTTATAAATGGTGTACAATAAAGTATTAAAATAAAATAAAATAAAAATAAAACTTTAAAAATAATTTAAGACAATTGTTGGAAAAGGCAATATATTACTTAATTTTAAATGCCTTATCGCTACAAATAACATCCCAGATCGAATTATCTTAAGAAATCTCAATGATTGGATTTTATCAAACTAAGGCCTACAAAACATTTCTGAAAATTCTTAACAATATGTAGCGGTAAAAATACGTGTTTAAAAATTGAGCTATTAAAGTCACAATCATCCATCATCTGAGAGTACAATCTCTAAACTACTAAACCTGTAGTTTAGCTGTTTAGTGATCCACATAAAGTAACATTATGAGTCTTATTAGTAGTATAGTGTTGCCAGCTTCACTACTACTCATAATTAAAATCTGAATAAATTTACTTCTTTATAATTAAAGTCTCATTCACAGAACTAAAAGTAATCATGAATTGTTATTTCAACCCCTTGTAAACTGGTCACCAGAACATGCATCCTCCGCCTTGCACCGACTCTCAATGATTATTCAAATATTATGTCTGTGTAGCACTTGTATCAACATTCCGTACAAATAAAAAGAACAACATAAATTACTCCATAGCATTCGGATCTATGACAATGTCGGACAAGACGAAAGGATAGAGTCATTTGAATCTATTGTCATCTTTAGGATATCACTATGAACTCTACTAAGAAAACAAACATAACATCGCACATAAATACAACAAACCTAAAGGAAATGAACCTTATTTAGAACACAATAGACGACATTATGTAGTGTGTACTGGTAAAGTTATGTTGGTCATCCAATACAAAGAGGTAGCGATAAAACAGATAGCAGCAGCGCTACAAAAGGCTGTAACAAAAGGTATTATTACGTATAAACACACGCAGCCCACGCTTTGGTACCCTGCAACCTACGAAACGTTCCAGTTCTGAGATAAAAATACTCTAAAGTATCTTATCTTATCTTATTAGAAGGCTGAACGGGTCCAGGTTGCCCCAGAAGCACTTCGACCCTTGGGATCTTTTGTGCAGCCCTTAGCCATGATTGCTCTACTTACCTGCTGTGTCAAATACTCCCTGAATGAGTCTGCAGATTTTGCCAGCAGGGTAGAGCATGTATTCCTCTGGTTCCGGATATGCCGACCCCAGAATTTCCATTCGCTGCCGCGCGAGTGCGTCGCAGCAGCATAGCACGTGTTCCATGGTTTCCGTTGCTGTTTTGCAGCACCTGCATACCACGCTTCCAGATAGACCCATCTTGTAGAGATGATCATTTGTGCCATAGTGGCCTGTAAGAGCTCCTGTTAGTTGTCTTAGTTGACATCTGGTCAGGCTCATTAGTTTTCGGCTATTGCCCTCTTTCCATTTGCTTATAAACTGCTTAGAATGTCTCAGGCCCGTGGTCGTTGACCATTCTTTTTCGTGGCGTTCATTAGCATATTTGTGCAATGCACTTCTGTAGGCTCCAGTTGGTACGCCAATGAATGTTCTGGACCTATGAATTTTTCCATCGATCCTTCTTTAGCTAGGCCATCCGCAAGCTCATTGCCCTCTATCCCCTCATGCCCAGGGACCCAGACTAACCTAACCACGTTGTGCGCACCACATCTGTTAAGGAGGTGGGCACACTCCGCAGCCAGTGCAGAGTTTAGTACACAGGAGCTGAGTGCTTTGAGTGCGGCTTGACTGTCGCTGCAGATGTAGATATATTTATCCTTGATCCGCTTGTCCAATATTTCGTTTGCACAAGCAATTATTGCATAGGTTTCAGCCTGAAATATTGATGGTGTTGTTCCCATGCTGATGCTTTGGTGAAATCCTTCTGTGTACACACCGGCTCCAGTGCCATCTCTGGTCTTGGAACCATCTGTGTACCATATCATTTGTTCTTCCCTTGGTTTCCGTAGACCTCTTTCCCACTGTTGTCTGGTCGGAATATGGGTACTGAACCTTCTGTGAAACATGTGTCTAGTCAGGATTCTGTCACAACTCATGTTTCTTATATTGTCCAGCTCCTTGTTGGGTGCTAGTCTGGTATGATACTCTAAAGTAACTTTTTATTGTATAAAAAAGGGCTTTTCTTCCTAAGCAAACGATGTTAAAAAATCTCGAATCCTATTGACTGTTCCAATTTTAGTAAAACGATGCAATAATTCATACGTTTAAATCTTCTGTCACGTCACAGCAGTATCTATTACGAAATTGCGATTTGATAAATCGCCAACATTATTATGGGCGGTGAAAGAAATGGACCCACTCAAGTTGAAACGACACTGCGTGTTATATTGATCTTACAACCTATCAACATAAAGTTTACTTCCCCTTGAAACACGCAAAACAAATATTATTAAAGGAAACATAATGCTGAAGGTACTTTGTCGAAAGCGGGTCTTTTAATAAATTGAGCAAAGGTTGATTGTTATTAATACTTGACAAAGTTAATAGACGATTATATAAGAATACTCTAGCAATTATAACGATATAAAGATACATGTTATATCACAATTTTGTGACTACAAATATTGTTTGAGTAAATTTTAAAGAAACGGCGTCGGAAGTAAGATATGCTCAAACAAACAGACCAGAAAATGTGTGTCTTATTACAGTCACAGATAAGCTTAATAAAGTTTGTTTAAGTAGTATAAAAGTCAAGAGAGGATTGTATAAGATACATACAAGTAAACATGGAAAAAGTACCCCTGAATTATAAGGCACCGTTCTGTTTCGTCAAGCACCAGAAAATATTGCGATACAATAATATTATTTTTGCCAGTCAAAAGCGTAGTAAATTACAGGCTCCATTTTCTCCATTTCGCCACCAAGGAAAATATGATCGCGTGTGTCTGCCCGCACCGCCCTTCGCACGCGATACAAAAATTTCCCAATACTAGGCAGATTACGCCCGTACAATTATTCTCACGATAACGAAATCTTCCTTTTCATAATGCGTTTTTTGGGCGTTAAGCTTTTTATGTTGACGCGTTCGAAAAGGTTTCAGAACGATTGTTCGCTTTCGTGTTAAATGTCACACCGGTTCTATTTGGAGTTTATGAAGTGTGATTCTTTTGATACATTTACGTTTCTTCTAATGTCAACATTAGATAAATAACACTATGACGGGAAAAATATCTCAATATATTTTATATTGTAAGAACCTTTCTCATTCCATAGCAGCTTATAGGTGTGTACCCTAATTTAAAAATAAATGCGAACTTATTCTGTTACTTACACAATCACATTTAAGTGGCTTTAGGGTTTTTATTGAAATTATTTAAAAAGTGTCTAAGAAGTTACTATGTATAACGTTTATAACAAAAATCTGTACCCAAAAGGGATAACAAATTTTGTCTAAAAACCGCGGAACCTAACTAGTGTACCACAATAAAAGTACAGATAAGTACTTATTGTCATTACTATGAACCAATCAACACATTAAAAATCGATTAGGTTCTGCAAACAAGTAGCTGTTTCCACAACTTTATCTTCTATGGTGCTGTAAATTGAGTCTCAAATTAGATAACAAGTCCAGGTAATTATGTGACTACGTGCTAATGTTAGGTTAGGGTTCGGATGTGTTAATTTGTCCTGTCATGCGATGAGTTACAACAATGTACGGATTGTAGGGGTCGTGCACAAAAGAATTTTCCGAACCAAGAAATTACCTCTTAGTAATCTTGCGTGTCAAAAGAAACATTTTGATGAGTCTTGTATGATCTTACTAATCTATTATGGGCGCTTCGTTCATCATAGGGTGGAAAACGCATATTCCTTTTTTGTATAAAAACTAGCTGCCCGCCCCGGCTTCGCACGGGTGAACAATTATTTTTTTTAATTTAGGGGGATAAAAAATAGATGTTGGCCGATTCTCATAGATACCGGATAAGCACAAAATATTTCATCAAAATCGGTCAAGCCGTTTCGAAGGAGTATGGCAACGAAAACTATGACACGAGAATTTTATATATTAGATTATCAATACAAGATTCGTAAATATAGGTTCCCGTAGCATTCATGTATAAAAAAATATCACGTATTTTATACGTAGAGAGACAAACTAATAGACGAAGGTACCGCATGCCCTATAAAGAGATGGAAATAATTTATCAATGTGTGCGGCCGTGTACGTAAAGTGTTGCCGCACAGCCGACTTCTCTCGCTTAGCTAAACCAAAAAATAGGTTAAATTACATAAAGTATTTTACGAAATATGAAAAATCTCTGTAAGCGCGCGGTAAGGGACAAAAAATAGTAAAGCTGTATCCTTGTCTCATACATTCGTACCGTATATAGCTTTCTCTTTGTGTGTGAGGAGAGCAGAAGATGTGATTGTCTCTATGCTTTTATATAATTTAGTCTCATCTCATACAATACATAATATATATATCGTCCCGTGGCTGAAGCGTCGAAAAACTTAACAGAGACTTGAGGTACTCAGTTCAATGAGCTTAGAGGCATTTAGATCTATCCTAAGAGTAATGTTTTAAAGAAGGATTCCTGACTATAAAAAAATAAGTTTATCCGACAGTCAAGCGTAAATAGGACGTGATTCTTAGAACCTGCATCCAGATGCAATTCTATCGCCCACAGGACTCATAATATTTAATATATGTGATAGTTCACAAAAGTTTGATAAGTGACGAAGCTAATAATGTATTTATCCCCAACAAATATACGATGAAAGGGTCTACGAAGCAATTACAAAGTCTACGTCACGGAACAACTTGAAACACACGAAATGCATTTACGAAGGTCAAGGCAACATTGAACTGAACGTGAAAGCGCCAATTAGATTAACAGCAGCGCTCCCCGTAAATTGTCCAGAAGGGATCTATTCCGACCATGCTATATTCGCTTTTCAGTCTACAGTTTGTGTTAGAGCAGGATAGATAGCTTTCAGTAATGAGGCCTGCCGAGAAGATTACGGGTTTATTTCACGTGTGGTACCTTTTTCCATTAATTGGAATTGCTTTATTGGTAAACGAGCCTGTAAATTGAGGATAAAGTATTCAGTGTGAAATCTTTCGTTCATCGTGATAGGCACATCATTATCATCCTTACTAAAGATTAATCCACGAATATTATGTACGTACCGCCTGGAATTAGTACCTGTCTTTTTTTCTAAGGATAAGCTAATTTATTACCAAATTTAAATACTGTGCTTAAATGTTACAAGATTGAATAGGTCCCCACAAAACTTCTTACAATCGATTCGTCAAGCGCTGCGGTAAAAATATTATGTCCATTTCCGTCAAAGTATACCCGTATTGAGTAATTGTAAGGGCATTTAACACCCGTGATGCAGTTTTGCAGAATAGTCCTTGCGACAATGGACCAATGATTATGTTACGGCGGCCATAAAGTAATAGAGCTAACATTGTACTAACCAGCTATTGTTTACTTAGAAGTGGTTACTTCTATGGCTAACAATTTTATGTTTGCACTCTGCAAACTTATAACAGTTGGTTGTGCATCAAAATAAGGTGCATTTTAGGTATCTTTAGTTTAGAAGTCTTTATTTGCATTCGGACGCGTGGGGGACGATGTAGTGATTTATTCTCGTCTTTTGTTTTTGTATGTTCAGCCTGCATCAATTTCAATGGCGTAGTCTCGGAAGGTCGTTTATTCTTGCATTGTGTCACTAGTATTGTCTACAAAATGACATCGTTAGTAAGTTAGCGGGTGGTCGTCGCATTGAAATTCTATTGACGACGTGATAAATCATTGAGTAGCCATGTTATAGCTCGAAAGTATTCGAATAATTGATAATATTACAACAGGTGACATTTTTATGTTAAATATAGCGTCCCGCACCATTCCTTTTCATACGCATTGAGTGTTAGTATAAATTCAAATAAAAAAACTACAACCTTCATTATAAAGATCCGTAACTTTTCGTTTATTGATATGCTTCCTCTTAAAATATTCCATTCATACAACTTTTTTTCCATTTTTATGTGTCAGCTGATTTATGGTGTTGAAGTCAACAAAGAGATTCACGTTTGTACGTCAAAATAAAACTGCGTCGACCTACGCGTAACATGGGTTATCGCATATACTGAATTTATCAATAGCTCAATGCCGGATAAAGCTCCAGCGTCACCATTCCACACTATGAAACAATTTTAGTCTGTAACAGAGGTGAAAAAACTTGTATTGGTCGACTGTTAGTTGTGATCGATCCTAAAGCTTATTACAAAACCAATGTATTGTTATCGAAGGACGGGTGATCTGTGATGTCGCCTTTTGTAAGTGGTGAATGTTGAACAATAAGTGACCATCAGGAACGGCCCTTTGTTGGCAGCAGCTGAATATTTATAGAGAATGGCCGGACCAATATGAGCTATGAGGTTTAATAAAGAAGATGATATAACTGCTCAGGCTTTGGGGTTATGTTCATAATATATTTGGGCTGGCTATGAAGTTCAATAAAGTTTGAGTAAAGGGCCGTATGCTTGTTTGCCACAGTGGTATAAAAATATGATAATCATTTAGATTTTATGCCTGTGGTAGGAAGTTATTTATAGAATTCGGTTATTTTACGAATTTTATGTGACTGGTACTAGACCCGACTTACCTTATATAAATACCGTGAACTACAGTCAGATTAAAAATACTTTGTAGTTATTTCACATTGTAAGTTATTTCTATTTCCATATATGTACATAATTATTTACTTTATTTTCACAACTTAACCCGAGTTTTAATATTAGGTACTATTTCATGATGAGCTATTGAAAACCGCAGGAAAAAAAACAAAAAGTCGAAATGCTCGAATAATTTTAGTAAACTGTAAAATAATTTCTGAAACTGTACGTCAACTTTAATCCAAACATCAGCCAAATAACCACTCGGCTTTAACGAAGCAACGTGAATGTAGAGATAGAATAAAATTAAAACCTAGAGTGGCCCCTAAAAGATTTCACGGGCATCCAGCATTAACACGAGTGCGTTAATAGGAGGCAGTCAAACTTTGGAAATGTTCCAGACTACCTTATAAGCATCGGTTAGACTACCCGATGTTTATTACACTACCCGGGGTAGTGATCGGTCAAGGGTGGAAGATAAAATTTGATGTCTTTTTATTACTGATTTAACGATGTTCTGGAGTTAAATTGTGGGAATTTAATGGGCATTCACAGTATCTAGCTTTTGCTCCAGTCTACAAGGACGCAGTGAATTGCTAATTAAGGTTTGTAGGTTGTGAAACTTCCCTAGAATATTGATGAGGTTTGACATTTAAATGGGACCTATATAGTTTAGTTAGTTTAATACAAAATTTCATCAACGAATATACCTACGTAAATGTATATGAAGGTCTAAATTACCAAAGGTTCGGAAAAAAACTACAATAGTCATTATCGTAGTTTTTTTCATAAGTGCCTTATTAGGGTCTAGACTGAATGAATACATGGATTAAGCGCATAAAACGCGTGAGTGATACCCTTGGTATTACTAGCGGCTATAGGCTACGGTGACTGCTTACCATCAGGTGGGCCGTATGCTTGTGTGCCACATAAGTGGAATTAAACAATGTGACTTGTTTTTTTTTGCAACTTGTCTTGTTCAGTTCCGTTCTTGAATCTTACTCTCTAGACGTCTAGACTCTTCAACTCTATTCGTTGAATATATTTAATTAATGTCGAGGCGATGCACTGTATCAATAATTAACCAATTACTTTACATAGTCTGAGTGGTGGAGTGCAGCACCTTCATATGAGCCAGCAAAAATTCCTCGCGCTAATTTAATATACCCGGTGTAAATTTCAACACGCGTCAAGTCCCGGCTTCTCGGATCGCTCGAACGCTTCAGGTGAGTCTAGCAAGCTTTTAATAAATTTTGCCTCGTTCGCGAATCTACAAGTTCTACAACTACCATATGACAAAATAATCGTGTAAATGAAGAACTCTTACTGAATATTACTTGAATATAGTACATACATACATAGTATCACGCGGAGTCCTTTTCGGGAAGGCAGACAGTAAAGAGTTTTCGCCATTTACACCTATAAAATTTTCCCAGCTCTCATACTAAATTCGTAAAGGCGTTGTGATATATAACCGTGACATAGCTGAAGTGTTGCCTTTTCTAAAATATGTTATTTAAAAAAAAAAACAATATTTATCTGTCCAATATAATATGTTGTTGCTAAGTCACAAGGGGCTAATTTTATCAAAACTGATTACCTATATTTCTCATGCTGAATCAACCTAGGTCCAAGCTTACTTTTTATATTACATACGCATAAGCTTCCTTGATTCCATTGAAGCTGCCGTTTAGCCGATGTTAGTATATCGGCACCGACTTCTTAGATGCGATATTCTTAGATCTTACATAAAAGGACGTAGGGTCAAATTTTGACCTCTAATGTATGCAGGCATCAGTAACCCAGTCTGTTTCCATTTACTATGTAAATATAAAATTCATGTATGCACAAGAGATAATACTAGCTGTATGTAGAGGCGGCGCCGGCCAACAAACAGGCGAACGCTCTAGTCAGAAGATTTTGTAAGCTTAACTAAGCGTTAGGGAGTCTTCGTCTAATCCACGTACTTTGTTCGGCAAACTTCACGATTAACGTGTCCTCTGACGTCACTCAAAGTAAACACCGATCAAGTGCATCTTTTTAGAAAATTATTCTTCTTCTCAGAAGTGAGAAAGCTCAAAGTCATTTAAAGTGTTGTACAGTCGAGAGACAACATTATGTTTGACATCTATGAAGAGTAGTTGACGTAATTTGAGTTTGTTTTGTTTAGACAATCTTTGCACGAGCAAGAGTTATCATATGAATATCTTGGCCTACTTATCCGTCACTCGTGGTGTGAATGTAATTAATTACTGTGCTCAAGTTTGTTTAATCTCATTGGTACAGAATACAGGATATCGGAGTTCTAACCTGGACCACCTCAGAAGGCGGCAACCATTTATAGACACATGACAAAACGGTTTATAAAATGAATCGTTTAAGGCACCTTTACATAAACAAAAGTATTCCCGTGTTTTCATCCTTTGATGCCTCTATAACATACGAAGTACATATCCAGAGTACCAACATTTTGATGTGTCATTATAACTCTATTATTCAGTGCCAGTTTAAACAGTGCGGTGTCTAAGAATGATGTGTCATAAACGCATCAATTTGTCATTTCACCCGCATCTCGTGTTTTGAGACGACTAAAGTAGGATTGGTGTACTTAATGCCGTGTCTAGTCTAATTAGGAATAGTACCTATATTCGATATACTACGCTATGTGTATATAAGATCTCTTTATTAGGCCGTAGCTTTGCGTAGAATTTCTTCGCATTTACTCAACATGAACCTAAATAGCATCGACGTCTATGGCGTTATTAGCTTTATTCAAATAGTTACTAGCTTCGAGTTGTAATAAATATTCAAGCATTATAATATCCTTGTTTATGTGATATTTTTCTTCATTGCATTTGTGAAATATTTATGTCATATGTAAGTAACTGAATTGTAAATTATCTTTTACGAGAGTGATGGCCGAGTTTCCTTTATTCAGTTTAGGCCCCAATTAAGCACTTATGATGGTCTAAATTACCACAAGTTCGAAAAAAAAGCCACCCGCTGACAACCTTCGCCTTATTTTCATGTAACAATCGTGATAATAACAATGCTTAACACAATTTTCAAATCACTTCTTTGCAAACTCAATTCAATTTTACCATATATGTAGAGTTTTTCTATTTTTATTTCGCGTTAGTGCCGACAGGCAGCTAATAGTAACATGACTTCTACTACTTTTCAACGGTCAGACTCATCCTACTGGAACGAGCATAGCCCAGAATAACTCCTTTTACGGGCGAAACTGAATTAAATATAAACTAGATCGATACGGACTATTGCATCCACTGATGCAGACATTTTATTAATAGAAATTAAATCCATTAGTTATTTGTGGGTAAAGATAGTCTGTATGTATGGACGAATCACTGTTTACAATGCTCGCTTACTGGGATACATGCAGAGAAAATTAAGTTTAAATTGTGACAGTTTTTATTGTGAGTTTGTAGTCATAATATATCATTCTTACAGAGACAAAGACCCGTCGCTACCTCGTCATGTTCTTCTGTGACTCTGAGTAGAATCCTTTTTTTTCAGGAAATGTTTACTTACCAACGATATTTGTTAACTGTTTATGGTTTTTGATACGTTCCACAGCTTCCACAATATACGCGCTCTATCCCTTCCCAAATGTTTTATGACACTCTTCTGAAGGCTTTAAAAGAAGAGACCTTAAAAATACTAGCCAAAACTTAAACGGTCTGTTTTTTTTAATTTAATTATTTTTTCTCATCCGATCCAAAGCGGGCAACCTCAAAGACAAAGAAACTTCCAAACCATCCATTGCCTAAAGGCAAATTTAATCTCGAAAACTTTTCACCTAACAGACCAATCTTTGAAAGTTTTGAATTTCAAAGTGTCTTAATTGCCAACATTGAACTAATCTTTAAATCGCCTTTAGCGATTCAATAATTCTGTTTTGGATATCAGATCAAATGATTTTATCTACTTAATTGATGAACAAAGTCACTGTTATTAATACTGATTGTGTATATCCTTATTGATACTGGAGGTTCGCCGTTTGGGCAAATGTTGGTAGGGGTTGATGTACCCCGTGCCCCTTCCACCCTCTGCCGCCCTCGTCTAGACTTTGGACCAGACCAAGTTAGTTGGCTCTGAGCTTCCGCGCGTGAAGGGTGTCGCTCACTCAAAGTGTTTGGCGCGAAATTCAAACGCTAATGCGTACCGTGCGTCTTTTATTTTTAAATAAAATTTGAGTGGCTTTTGTTTCATGTGACTAATTATTGGACTTTTTATAATGGAGTGGTCTGTTTGGGTGTCTTAAGTAAGTACCAACGTATAAAGTAATATTTTTTTCCTTAATTTCATTACATTCTTTTTTTGAAACCAAGATAGACATCAATATTAATTAAGTTTAATAACGTTTTAGCGTAATATTAGGGTTGAAACAAATCACCAAACATTACATTTGCTACGATTAGTTGAAATAACAGAATAAGTAGCATCTCTCTAGACTTGAGTCAGTCAATGAAAAACAGTAAATGCAACTTAAGTGCTACCGTTGTAAAAATACGAGAGATAATAACTACCTAAAAAGAAAAAAAAAATTTGGAAGACATTTTTGCAAAGCTCTCAAGAGTTTTTGAAAGAAAAAACGACTTCCGGAGCGGCTCGATACTTATCGTCGCCAAGGGGAGACGAATTAGCAAAATGTAGAGTCGAAAAATATATATCTGAGTATATCATGCAAGCGACTATTCTATAATTAAATTAGTTATGAATACCAGGGAATTCTGTACAAAACGTCATATTACTAGGTAGATGTAAATAAGTACTTTATTTTTACAATTTCATTTAAATCCAAATTTCTAAATTTCAATTAAATATGTTTATTGTTATCGAACCCTATCGATTTCTGTAAAAGTTTAAACAATAATTAAAATAATATGATAAATATTTATTACTATTTTCGCACTGAATGGTAAATACCGCAAAATAAACTTCGTAGAGAAAAAAACGTCTGAAAAAGCATATATTTTTCACATACTCCACATAGAATGAATAATAACAATACCGTTTGGACATTATTACACAACGCCACCTGGCCCCAAGCTAAGCAAAGCTTGTACTATGGAAACCAGTAGCTGATACAATTCTTATATCCTTTTTTTTGTAAATACATTGCTCGTATCGTGAATGTTAGATACTGCATTCTTAATATAATTATTATCTCACGCATAAAACACTAACTATTACACCAAAATCGCACCAAATTTGAGTTAACAGGGTTGCCCTTCAAACACGACAAACAATAATTTTACCTTTGGCACGCTATAAATGCGAAACAACTTAGAAATTACCTTACACTCAATTAAAGCTGTAAAAGCCGGAAGGACGGTCTCTACAAATGGACACATTAGTTCTTGTAGATGCGCCATTTGATACGCGCAGTATTGGTTTACTTACATTACACCGGACGTTACTGGGCAAGTAACGAAATATAAAATATTTACTTTCGTAATTCATATGAATAAAAGAAATAAATGTAGTACTGTTTTAATTGTTAGTGTAGTAAATTCAATGATGCGTAATGTCAACGTTACCTCTTAAATGGGCTACCTATGTGAGCGAGACGGAAATACATTTTTAATGTATGTTTTGTGTCATATCTCGCTCCAACATCACATTTTTTTTTATTATTGCCGTATTTTCTAAAACGACTGCGGATCCCACTGGGGTTTTTAAAGAATAACATAGTGGTAATCACGCTTAATATTAAAATATCAAGAATATTGCATAATTTTCATGGATATAATAAAGCGATAATTACATTAACAAAATAAATTTTAAAATAATTTACAGATCTATGTATATGATTGATTAACATAATCACAAAACCTATTGCATCTCTTAATTCTATTCTTTGTATTATGGAACGGTTCAGTAGAAAATGCTAATTTGGGGAATCAAGGGATCGACTGTGAGGTCAAAGGTTCTTGAACCCGGCTCAATTTCACAGTTGTTAAGAAGTTTAAGCCGAGAGTATTGGGTTAGTTAGTCGACGTACTGAAATTGTGATCAACAATCGTATATGTTTAATAGACACTACTGAAATATACAAAGGTGAAAAATCGAGAATATATTTTGGAAAAAAAGGGCTACACAGATTTGATACGAATTAACATTTATTGCCTACGGCCCACCTGATGGTAAGCTGCCACCGTAAACTATATAGCCGCTAGCAATACCAGGGGTATCATTATCGCGTTGCCAACCATGTTGTTGATGAGTACTCACTGTGCTAGCAACATATCTCACTACTAGCGCAGCGTATCATCGTGGAGTACTGGCAACCTTACTTACAGCAAAAACACAACACTACTTCAAAGTAGTGGATACCTGACTGCGGCCTACTGTAAGGTACAGGTACGAGGTACAGGCCCTAGCCACGTAGCCGGGTGGGTCTAATTTTAATGGGAAAACCCACGGGAGATCCCAATTCGCGCTATCTCTCTTTAAAGACTCTTCCAAATAAAAAATAGGTTATTTTGAGTTGTTGTTGGGTATTTAACTTAACATGTTAAATAAAATAAAACTAATGAAGCATTCAAAACGAAAATCGAAACGGAACATTTCACGACATATACCGAATACATAAAATAATATTCTATTTCCATAAATTGTTTTTGACGGAGAGAAACAACGAATAATGCTTTGAATCATGTCGCCTTACTGCGGTGTCGGCAAAGGTCATCGGTTACCAATCGGATGCATCCCATTTCATACTTAGAGACCGTGTTTAACATACAATGCTATACAAATATGCGCATATTTACAGCTCAGTACCCTTTTAGAGATTTTAGCCTCAGGACCTCTACCATTCGCGAAATAAAGGAAAAAATTAAAATTACTGTTACTTGTCTCATGCATATATCATAAATATTATTTGGACCAACAAGTTTTTGCAAATCAGTCTATTTAACATTTCTATCAAATGAAGGTATTCTAATATTATTATATATAAAGAATATAACAACTGCAACTATAAAATAATAACGAGCTTAATATACCGCAAGTTGAGATACAAGTGATAGTTCTAAATTTAAAAAAGTACACCAATATGAAACCTTTACCGTCGCTTTATGTGAATTCCAAACCAATAAAACAGATTCCTTATCAACTATTGTGATCTAATCCTCTTTAATCCACGAATCACTTTGAATTTAACATTCACGAAATCCGATATACAGCCTCTAAAAAGTTTACTTTGAAGCAAATAGATCACTCGGCCGAATCCAATGCAAGAATTTCCAATTCGAAGAGGTCACGTAATGATTCCCCCACTTCGCTATCAGACGCGCCCTCTTCTTTAAAAGCCTATTCTTGTTACTTAGATAAGGCGAAGATATCTCGTGACCTGAGTATATCTTGCGTTTGCAGGATAAGAGAAACAATGTATTTTAATTTCTGTGAACAGACCGCCGAGGATCATAAATAAGTCCCTTATCGAATAGGTAATTGGTAATGTGGGCGATCGCTTCCAAACACATGGATCGAACAATCTAGCTGTCTTATATGCGACCGTAAATTAAATTACATATCCTTAACTTGATCGAGGGTTTTAAGTGACAAAGTGATACTAACTACCGCTTCATAGATTAATATTGTACCATTCGGAATCCAAACCTACACTTCCAAGACAAATTAAAAATGCTTTTAAACCAACTCAGAAGTATGAGCTATAACATTGTGCGTTATTATAAAGCTTATCGGAAAGACAAATAAATTAAACGCTACTTCAGAAGTTCTTTTTGTGTGATATGTATAGATAAGACGATCTTAAAAAAATATTATAAACTTTTATGGTTGGAGAAAGAACACCCACCTCGTCACACGCTTATGATATTTGTAATGTCGGTTATGTAGTCAACTTATCTTAAAAAGAAATTATTATGTGAAAAAAAAATATTGTGTGCAAAGCCGTGGTGGCCTTGTGGTTGAAGCAGCAGGCCTGTCATCTGATGAGCCCAGGTTCAAATCCCAGCCTGTACCAATGAGTTTTTCTAAGCTTAAGTACAGTGATTAATCACACCATGAGCTTTTAAAAAAGTGAGGTAGGGCGATTTGGGATATCCCGTGGGTTATCCCATTTAAATTGGAGCCACCCGACTGGGGACTGCACCTCCGCCTTACAGAAGACCGCAGTGAAATAACACTACTTGATGTAGTGTTGTGTTTCTGCGGTAAGTAAGGTTGCCAGTGCTCCACGAGGATACGCTGAGCTAGTAGTATTGCTGCTAGCACAGTGAGTCCTCATCAACAACATGGCACCCCGTTAGTGATACCCCTGGTATTGCTAGCGGCTACAGGCTACGGTGACTGCTTACCATCAGGTGGGACGTATGCTTGTGTGCCACCTTAGTGGTATAAAAAAAAAAAAAGTGAACATATCCACTTAATGACCTACATAGTCTATGTTCATGTAACAACGTAGCTCGTCAAGCCTTTGAGTGACAGCGGGACCTAAATTCACCATCAAGTCTATCAAAATCGAATAAAGTACAATTTTCCCCCATTACCGCCCTTCATTTCTTCCGTCATTTTACGTATCGCTTCCGAGCCCAAAAGAGGGTAAGATGTAAAGATGAAAATAATAAATCCGTATCGAATATGTACGGTTCGAAGGAACGGAAATATTTTGTACCAGAAATGTGATATTCTCCCGTGAAATTTGCGAGTCGGGGATTCTGGCGATCCATCAACAATTAAATATATGGTTGTTGGCGATACATTATCAGGCGTATTGCGAACGTTCTCTGATTGATGGTGCGACCAAACCATGCTATTCAAGCTTGCTACTCAGTCCGCGGAGACTACTGTCACCGAATGACCGATCGCCCTTCAGCTTCCTTTAACATTCAATTCAATGTGGCGTACCAATAGGACCGCCAATCAATTCATTTCTGAACAGTTCAACACTTTCATTAACGACCGAAACTCGCGATTTTTCTATACACGGGGGGCCCTTCATCATACTCATGCAATACATTTTCACGAAGCATGTAGATAATCACCCCATTATCAGCCAATACGCACCTGATATTATTTTAGAATAAGCATCAAATTCGAGCTTAATGTATACAATGCGTTTCATAATTAATTAAACAAAAGCCAGCATGCAGCCTAGGTGAGTATTGAAGCTGTTTCATTGTTGTGGATAGCAGGGAAAAATCCGCGAAGCTTCCGGCTGCGTACCTACTTCATTGTTCAACCTTCCGCCTCATTCCAATTTAGTCAGTTCTTTCATACCGTGACTGATGCGCTTATCATGTGTGTCTGAGAAATTTCTTGGGCCCCTAATAAATTATTTATTGAACAGGCGTTACTAATCGCAATCGGAACGTCTCTGTAGATGTCTTTTTGATTTCGAGCTCAATCAGATTTGTGAACGTTTAGCGCTAGTAAGGGTGGCGGTGGACGTTTGGTTCCCATGGCATTGGGGTGTTACGCTATTTTAGTGCATCGTCGGAAAGTAATTTATGGGCATGCAATGCAAGCAATCGTGCCGTTAGGGAGATGGCTGCCTATGAAGATTTTTCTTAATTCTATCTACCAAATTAAATTTAGTTATCTTAAGTTACTCAAATAATCTACTCATTCCGATTGTATTTTAGATAATAGGTGTACATGTCTAATAACAGCATACATCGAAGTTGCATATAGTTCAGCATCTGATACAGGTCATAATATTGATTGAGATTATAGCTTTTAGTATAACAGAATAAAATATATATGTCATGCATGAAGCAAAGTTAAAATTCTTAAGAAAATGATGATTAGTTGTTTAGATGTTATGAGGGAACCGGTCAAAATCATAATCCTTCTTTTAGCTTCTCCGTAGTCGGATTAATTTCAAAATGTAAATACGTCCATTTAAAACTAAACTAAAATGTACATCAAGTTAATTACAACATGTTTTTTATAAATTAAACAAGATTATTTACGTTAATATCGTAACCGTCATGGTAAATAACACATTTCTGAACTGGGTAAATGTAAATACCAAAATACTAACGTAACTAAATTTGTTTTAGGACCTTCAAATATTTAACAAATTAAACAAGACCGTTTATTGGTTAGCTGTTGGACCAATTTGTAGTCAAATTATTTGTCAAGCCAAACCATTCCGAAAATTGTTTCCAGATTTAGCGCCGAAGGGGTTTGTCGCCGAGAACGCCTTCGAGACAATACTCAACCACAGATATACAAACCTATTAGGACAGACAATTTGGAAACGGAAGTCTTATGGAAACATTTTATATTTATGGTAATAAATAACATTGTAGGTAACTTTTATTTTGTATCAGCGTTTCTTGCAACTCCGTTCGTATAGAAGTAGGAAAATATGTGTGAATCTTTTGGAGTCCTTTCTTTTTCCTGTTTAACTAAAGATCACTAACTCTGTGTGACAAACAAACAAACATTCGTACTTTTTTATTAGTAGGATACTTTCTTGAACCTAGCAAATATGATACTACCCGAAAGCATTGCAACATGTGTAGGAGTAGCAAAAATTATAAATCAGATGAGATACGACTATTGTTATAGAGTCCAATATCTTTTATGGCATCGAGTAATGTCACGGAAAAAGCAATGATGTGAAAGAGTCGCGCAGCTGCTGCCATTGTATCGATAATGATACCGTTTGTTGCATACAACGCATTGATTTTGGCCGAATTATACATATTTACGATGCAGCATCTACGAGCAACACTGGAATAATAATGGCTTTGTTATGCTTAATTGCTTGTTTCAAGTTTCTTTATTAATAAATAGCCGTTCTGTTATCCGTGACTTCATCTGCATGGAATTATTAATATAAATGAATAAAACTGTGTGTACTACTGTACCAGGGGTAAACACTCAGTTTTTCCCGTAAGACACTATTTGAGTAACATGAAAATCACCATATTTTAACAGATTCGGTATACTGAAAAAGTATAAGTGGACTAACATTCGGTATTTTCGTTACCCTATCTATATTTGACAACATCTATGGAGCGTCCCTCCGGGAATAGAACAGTAAGTTGAGTATATAAATTAGCTGTCAGGACGCTAATCGCTCCGACAGACCGCGATGAAACTTTAGAGTCTATCAGTGGTTGTCTAAAAGGCCAACGTGTGTTCCTACCGAAATAGATACACAATAACGCTAGTTATTTATTTTGTTATCCTTTTAGCAAGATCCCCTGAGACGATATTGTTATTTTTAACGAACATTGCATTTGTAGTTGTTTTCTCAAGACTTCACTTCAACCTATTAGTCTAATCCGGATTTACGATATCGATAAGTACCGACGGAAAATCCAATGGCCTTCTATTTGGGGGTTCGATTATTTTTATAAAGTCAAAGCAAAGTTACGCAAAACTGTGTCCCCTTGCGGCAGATTCACACGGTTTGGGGAAACGCAGCCTGGAACACAATAAAGCACAATTACGTTGGTAAGGGTAATGAGCGCCAATGAGATAGCAATAAAATTTCGCCTCACAATACGGCCATAATTAGAATTAACTGTCTCATTCCCGCCCACATCCGATGGCCATCTCAATTTGGCCCATTGATGCTGGCAACAATTTTCAAAACTCCGTTACGAGGTCTGATATAGATCATTCTCACAAATTTCTTTGGAGTTTAATATCATTAAGAGTGACGTATGTATTTTCTTTGAATTCGTCTTGAGCTAATTTAGCTTTTTATGCAAACTATCTACAGAATTTGCAATGTTTTATATGAAATGTAGATCTGAATACTACTGCTTGCTTATGTTTTTTTCTCTAAAAGGCAGAAATACTTCAATCAATTCCGCAGCATTTTTTGTAAATCAGTGGCTTATCGCAGTCTGCATCCGCCACTTAAAGCAGACCAATCGTTTTTTTCCGCAGTTGGTAAAATCACAAAAAATAAAGCTCTCGTTCTTTGAGCCAACATCTGTTGTTTTAACTGAAGTAATACTTCAACACAAAGTTTGTGGAGAGCTCGCGAGGAGTTTTTGTTAAGCCAATTAAGACGATACTGTTTTGGACGCATTTGGTATTGAAATTCACGGATTGCCACTCAGACGGCCCTTCATTTAGAGGATTTGGTGGGAATTACGAAAGGAGCCGTGGAACAGTGAACGCATTGTGCTAGCTATTCGGGAACAATGCTCTATTGTACCGTATCTTAGGACCTAGCGCTCAAATGTTGCGGCTTTCTCTTTGTGTCCGTGATTCATACGTTGTTACTCGTATTTCATATTTTGAATGTGTTTTAATTTTTGTTAAAAGTTAAAAAGCGCTGTAAAGCGCAGATTGAGATTTTTGTATTTGGTTTTTAAATGTATTTTACGCCTATGGCCAATGTTTGAGATACTGTGGGATAACCCAGTCATATTTGAAGTAAATGTTTAGTGTAAGATGGTTACATTATATTAATACTTCAATAATTTTGATCAAATTTATTAATTCAAAGGCCTTTATTGGAGTTTTTTTCATCAATTAATTATTAAAATGCAAGACCTCAATTTCGTCTGTGAAGAAGTTCGGCTCGTGGTATACTTGCTATTTTCCTGACTTGGCCATCTTTGATCGGTGAAATAAAGTAGCCTCAGATTTCAGTAGTTAGTCTAGTCTAGCATATGGATTATGGACTCATCAGATCAGTAATAAATTAAATAAATTAAATGTTGAATGTTAAATGTTGATGATAATCATCGATAAATATACTAATATTATTCTACACTTCGACACTGATAAAAAATAGTCCAAAAACTTAACGATAGCGATACGAGAGCTAGTTAAGGTCAAAGCAAAAGCACCTATATCAAATCACCAGCGTTGACTAAAAAATATATTGTTAGGACACAAAATTACAAGCTTTTAGTTGAAACTTTTTTTTTTCGTCAATTGACAAACACTGCCATTGCATGTCTTCCTTCAATTCCTTCTTTTCTGTAAGCTGCCAGTGCCTTAACAGCCATCGATATTCCTGTTTAAGGCGAGATTGGGATGACTGGTGTTACCCTACTACATGTATTATATAGTACCTACATGTATTTATTACTTTGTAAATTATATATAGTAACCGGCCATCTATCGTATCTAAGTGGCGGCTAAACCAATAACATTTCAGATAACACCTCGGCAATGACGGATAAGTAAATTTAAGTTTGTGATTTACATATTCGACCATGATATTTTATGCTAACATATGCTACATATTTTAGTATCATAAATTGTGTAGTTTCCACCCTGTCATCCATAAATAAGCTAATGGATTCTCTAAATTGAAATTGTAATGCATGTCGTGAAACTCGAGCCATTATGTCATAAGTATTGAATGCAATGCGGTTTAGTTTTGAGACCAAGCTAACTCTAAATAATATACATCTAAAATTCACAAGTGCCAGTTATGGTGGACAGATGGTAGTTACTTTGTAAAAAAGGTAGCTAGTGAAATCAGTTTAGTTCGAGTGCCGATCGCGACATAGAAGGTATTTGAAAAGGCTAAAACGATGGACCACTTGTTTAAAATGATGAAATAAAACTTTAATGTTCACTTAGGAATAACAAGCATTTACTCATTTCTACTTTTATCGGTACCATACCTTTTATGCCCATGGCGGCTATCGTACACCAGCTTATGATAATTAAGCTAATAAATATCGGAATTTTTACATCAACCATTATCGGTAACACTACGCTAACGAAAAGCTATCAATCACAGCGCTTGAAATTCAATCTGTATTCTTAGACCCTTCAATTAAGCATAATTTAAGATAAGCCTTTAATTTTAACATCTCAGGTGGGCTCGAGGAAAGTGTAAGGGGGTCATTAGGCAGTTTTTTCGATACTTTTGTTTTAAACCACGTCATATTTCTTGAGCATAATCCATAATACATGAGACGCCGCGCACCTCATGGCAATTATGTATAATAAATCTTGAATAAGATCAACAGCTGATGCCTAAATTTACCTTCATTTTGAAAATACAAATATGCGTAAATACAGAATAACAAAAATCCCACTCAAAGTAATTTACTCTGGAACTCTGTTTGTTATGTTATTTCAAGAGACGCTTGAGTGACCTAAAACACTCGACATTTTGGAGACCAGCGCTATCTTCGGTAATAAATGACCAATTATATAATCTAATTCATTTCAGTCGGGTCCGACCTCGATGGGGTGGAAACATAAATCAACATGCCGTTGAGTGGCGATAAACATTTTGTAACTTCCAACCCAGGTGATAAAAACTGACCACTTTTTTGGACACTGCGCACGCAAAGGGCCACTGAAAGGGTGACATTTTTTAACTGTAAGGGCTCCTTAATTGTTGAAGCCCACCCTTTCTGTTTTAACGCGTCCCTTTCGACAAAAAACGAACCTGAATAAATGACCCTAACGAGCCAATTTAGAGCAAAAAACTGGTAGGTAGCCGTAATTGGTAATAATGTGTGGTGATAAGGCCAAATTCTTTAATTCCGTCGCCACTTAACCAAATATTATTCTAGTCGCGCTCGTCTGCACATCGAGTGCTGACTAATGGGGTAACCAAATAAAAGGTGCATGCACTTGTATGTATTAAAGTGCCACAATGCAACCACGATGCGGATAAGAGCGAAGAGCGTCAATATTTTGATAGTGCGCGTGTTGCGTCGATGGAAACATGTGGTCAAATATTGTGCAACACCGATGTGGCTGTTCGGCTGGCGCTCGGCGAAACAACCGTAACCACGCTTTCGCCACGCTTGTTATAAGTCACAGGGAGCACGCGCCAAAAATATCCCTGGGATGAATCAACCGCTAACTTGAGAAATTCCTTTACATCAAAGGCGAGACTTTCGCAGAACATCAATCATTTGTTTTTTTCTCCTATCACGTATGTGGAATGTAACTTTAGATTGGGAGTTTGACAGTATTATTACAGGATTTTTTTTGTACGAAGAGATTAAATCTTCAAATTGATAATATCCAGTATTGGTATGGATCAAAAATGCTTGTTGCTATTAAAAGGGCAATTTGCAAAGTATAAGGACGGTGTAATGACGTGGAAAATTTGACACTTTGCCCATGGCGGGCTGGTTGGCTCAAATTATTCAGAGGTTTATTGGCGTCGGCAGATTTACATGCGCAGCTGCCTTGGTATGCCTTGAGGCGATGTGTTCATAAGTTAGTAAGGCACTATACGCGGACATACTAATACATTTATAATGTATATATACGCCACAGAGTAAACTCGTGGATCTCTGGAAGTTTTCAGCAGTTCAAAAAATCATGTATAATTAGTTTATAAATCCTTTTCGTTGAGCATACAAACTAAAAACCATAGGTACTCATTTTAGAGTCAGCAACGCGCGAGTGATACCCCTGGTGTTACAAGCATCCATAGGCTGCGGTAACCGCTTACCATCAGGCGGTCTGTATGTTTGTTTGCCAGCTCAGTGGTATAGAAAAATGTACTTGCTAATTTTTAACGTTATAATTATAATCGCTCTGGCCTTATACCAAACATCAGGCTAATAAAAATACGAGAAAAATACTCTCGTCACGATATCCCAATATAAAATGTATAGGCTAAGAATGTAACCATTTTGCGTCTTATCTTAAATCTCAGCAGTTTCATTAGAGGTTTAGGGCCCCGGCTTAGGGCAAGCCGGGGCCCTGGCCATAGTAGTACATTTGGGAACCCTTGGAGGAGTAAAAAAAACGTTTACGCAGTCGCCCTGCTGTGCCTGGTAACATGGGATTCCAATTTTGGAAAAAAAGTGTTTTTGAGCTTTCTGGGGCCCTCGTGAGGCTGGGGGCCGTGGGCACAGGCCCCGTGTGCCCTTATGGTACAGACGGCACCGCAGGTAAGCTTATCACGATGTAAATTAATCAATTATTAAATTATATAGCAAATGAATAAATTATCACGATATTATAATTACGGAATAGAAAACCGTTGAGTTAATAAAAGACCGGGTGTTAAGTCGGATCAAGAATGCAATGATAACTAAGATAGATAATCCTTAAGGTTATCACTTAATAATTAATTAGTATTTTATCTCCACACAAAGTTTATTGGAGTGTGAAACCATTAGGGCACATTGTAATTACTGTTCGTCTATTAATATTAATTCTCACATAATAAAGGTTGTCTTTGTATTATGTATTGAAATTTTGAATTTCTTTGTTTTATGTATTCACACGGAAGAATACACTTATCCATTAATTAAATAATCGTATTATAGCACTTATGTCCTGGCAATTTTTTCAGAAGTCTTTTTAATTTCTGGCAGTAGACATACCTACATATCCAACGTGAACTCTCCAAAGTTACACTTTTCAACACTCCCTTAAGAAGGTGATAACAGTTTTGAACATTGCGCCATCAAAACACGGGACGGCTCAGTCGTAAATATCTTTATATAACAGTTACATAAACCAGTGAAATGTGGTGTACGGTTAACTTTGATCGGCGAACGCAGAACATAAACTTTTGCTCTTCTGACCGTTATGACATCTCTATTTCGAACGACTTCAAAGTTGGTGGCATGTATTATTTATAAATATAAAATTTTGTTTCGACTCCACGCTGGTGGCTCGACATGGCGAAATGCAAAACAAACTCCCATATTTTCATATTATTAGACTGACCTGCTTGCTGGGCCGCACGTACAATCTTTTTCTGCTTACTTACTTATAATGCTTACACAATTATATCTTCAATCACTCAATTTATATGTCAGTCAATAAGTACTTCAAATCGGATTATTGCTAGGTACCTAATTAAGATAAAAGGGACGCTTAGATTCGCTCCAAATATTGTGTTTCAAATCCCCAATCATTCATAGGCATCCCAAACTCACCCTAATAATAATCTCTCAGTCTCTTTGTAAAGCCGCTTCCGTTGTTCACAATAGGTGCATGCAAACTTAGTGAAATGGGTAAAAATAATCCTCTACCAAAGCCCAATACATCACGTGAGCTGTCAGTAGAGACCGCACGAACAAAAATATACCATTGTGAGGGCAATGCATTGTCCAAAAGTTTCGCAAAAACTTGTGCAATTTTAGCAGTACATACACACGTACACGCACCGATACGACGAAAAAAAACAGTGTAAGGCCGTCCTAATCCTCAATCTGTCAAACATAATATTTCCACGAGTAACAACTATTTTAAAACCTTTATTCAATAGTCTATCAAAAAGTAAGGATCGTTAGCTTGTAAATCAACGTCGGCCGTGAACGATTGATGATAGGAGCAATTAAAAAAGTAGCTACTCTGTCGACAAATAAGAGTTTGGGACGTTTTTAAATTGGACCGAAGAACGAGTCACATTGAAGCTTCACAACTGACAATTAATCAATTCCAAAAGTGGAACAGAGTTCATATTTTACGAGGACCGCCTTCAATCCCTCTTTGTGTGGGTCTAACGTACGTCGCCACCCGATTCCCTAGTGCACTTGGTATATATGGTAGCCCCCGTCAAAACAAACATTATTCAAAAAGTATGCTTTCATTTATTTTTGTAATACCCACGTACCTACTCAAAGCTACCGCGTGTGATCGCTTTGGGAACGCAGGTTTCGTGAGACTCTCCGACAAACTTTTAAGGCTACAGTCAAAATATTTATATGGCTATAGTAATGAATACAATACGTCGCCGTCGTGACTTTACGTGGTGGCGACTGCGATGGTAAACTTAACACTTCCAAAATATAAGCAAAATTTCATCAAAATTTAAAGGAATTCGTGTTGGATGTTGGTGTAGCGATTACAAAGCTTAACATTAAACTAGAAATAATAATAACCAGTTCTGCATACAATATTGAACCATAAAAAAGAAGTTGACGCACAGGTATGTGAAGAATAAACAACATAAGCTCAATGCGTTTAGACCGTTTGCTAAAGTTATCTTTAAGCCGCGCTTCGAAGTTTAAAAAGTCAACAGCCGCATTGTGCGTTCAAGTGTCGTTACGTCGCTAACGAGGTTTGCTGTCGTAAAATATTACCACTCACTTCAATATGTATAAAATATGAGTACGCTGTGAAAAAACACTTTGATATTTACCATGAAAACACTACCTAATCTTCCTAACAAGATCTCGATATGAAGGCATAACTTGAAAAATAGCTAACACTTTCATAGCACCAATTTCGTTACAAAAGAGTTCATTGTTGGTACGTAGTCGATACATTTTTCGTCAAGCCGTTTGTCATCATTCAAGTGGCAATAAATTATGAACTTAACCTTGGCCACGTTTGTTTTGGTAAGCCACAGTGGCTAGACGCATATGGGCTTCGTGAGAACTGCGTTTTAAGTTGGGGAGGTTAGTAATGGTTAAGGCTGGTAAAGTGTTTATTTTAAAATAATTGATTTCGTTACGTAATTCCGACGGAATCGAAAGTACAAAAATATTTAACATACTCATGGCAAGTACATTATAATACAAACTAGCCCTTTTCCGAGTAAGTAGAAGTATCCTATCTAAGTATATAATCTAAGTATATAATATATTATAAGTATATAAACCATCATCTACCGTGCCGATATAAGAAATGTTACCTACATTTTTTATACTATCCCCTTAAGGTTATTATTATAAAGTGTGCGCTGAAATGAACCATCTTAAGAATATGAAAACTTATGTACTTACCTAAGTATATTCATACAGTAAAATAATCAAAGTAATCCAACAAATTCCGTTACGGGATCATTAAAATTGGAGCGGGCAATTTAGATAGCATTTCACTGTCAATTATTATCCGGAACGGTAACGAACTAATATCGGATGTTGCACAGTGTTCGTCCATTCCTGTTTACCTATATTGACATCATTAGCTTTATTACTTTTTAACAATTTCCTTGTGCAATGTTACGTGTAATGTAAACACAAGTTCCGCTATTATTTATAAGATATTTTTTATTCTACTACTTACCAAACTACAACTAAACAATTCGTTTGATAATAAGTTACTGCTTTAGAATTAGCGTTTAATAACGTTTTAAATAGCTAAATATATTGTTGTTAATATTGACAACATACAATATTGATTGCACAGTTTTTAATGTAATAGTATTTATGGAGAGATTAGTTATACTTTTATTATATCAAATCAAATCAAAAATGTATCAGTTTAGGCCCTAATAAGGCACTTATGAAGGTCTATACTGAGGTATTGGAGTTTGTTAGCTTGAATGTACCCAGTAATGGGGTAATCTATGGAACTACTGAACCCATTTTCACAAGTATAGGCTATAAGTATCCTATTTATTATTGTTTAAGTATCCTATTTTAAATAAGCCAAATCTTTAACCAAACATCATTTCATATACCTACTGACTTAATATTGTTCGATATGGAATGTCGCTGGGCTAGTAGTATTGCTGCTAGCACAGTGAGTCCTCATCAACAACATGGTTGGCACCCCGTTAGTGATACCCCTGGTATTGCTAGCGGCTATAGGCTACGGTGACTGCTTACCATCAGGTGGACCGTATGCTTGTGAGCCACCTTAGTGGTATAAAAAAAAAAGGAAATCACCAGATTAATGCTAAGCCAATCACCAGTAGACTTAGAAGGCTTCATTCTTATTCTCACTCCAACACTACTACTTTAGATACCTACACCTTTAGACAATATACCAAAGACATCCGCTATCACAAAATTATTTAAGTCTTTATTAGCTATCCCATAATTCATTGATATTTATAGCAAGCCGTATCTTATCTTTGTAGCGGCTACCTAGTCTTACAGCGTTTGTTTTATATCGTAACTTAAGTTAATATTTAAATTATCGAAATTATAGCCGTTCTAAATGTCATGCTTTAGTGGGAAATTGATTTCAAAAGATACGTAGCGCGATAAAATACACGCAAAGGTGTAAAACTTTATTACATTTTATTGTCTATAAAATAATGTTATCTTATTTTATAGTTTAAGGAAGGAAAGTAGCAATATTCAAAGAGTAGAAAGGCACTCAAGTTATAATCTTGTTTAAGTTTTACATTGTATAGAATTTGTTACAAAAAAAATTTGCTCTTTATAACGAAACAGAACGGTATTCAGATAAGTTTTTCGCGGTTGTCAAAGCGCAAGTGATACTCGTCTTAGTAATGCAAGCATCCAATAGGCTACGGTAGCCGCTTACCTTCAGGCGAGCCGTATGCGCCTTAGTCGTATGGAACAAAAATATCAATATCTAAGACAACTTAAAGTTATTGTGAAATTGGGTAGGACTTACAACACTATCTTTTT
This sequence comes from Falcaria lacertinaria, assembly GCA_951449985.1. NCBI lineage: Eukaryota > Metazoa > Arthropoda > Insecta > Lepidoptera > Drepanidae > Falcaria > Falcaria lacertinaria. The sequence continues at coordinate 3,859,323 of OX602114.1, forward strand.
TTTATTTGTTCAAAAGTTTTATCGACCTATATCGGTGAGAATGAACCGCACGTATCCCACTTTAACGACGCCGGAAGTGAAGAGTTACAAATAAAGTTGAATCAGTACCTACTTATTGACTTAATTAAAATAGGGTCATGCACTTACTAACCCAATCACAACATTATGGCCAAGTGTCTAATACCCGCAGATTTATTCTACTTCTCTTTGATTTCTATACTTGATACGAAAGACATAGGGTTGAAATTCCAAAATATTAAGTGATTAACTTGAGTATTTGTTTTCAATCAGCATATCAATTGTGTATCAATGAAGCAGCTGTCAATTTCTATTTAAACATCCTGTTTCAATCAGTGATGTAGTTACACTGTGTTGCAGTTCAAGAGATTTAGTTATTAAACAATGTATAATAATACAACCGTACTGTTTAAAGAATTCTTAAAATGTTTAACACCAAATATTGTTTGTTTTAACCACCCATAAAAAGGTATAGTTTATCAAATCCCACGCATAACTTATATTATTATTTAAGTTCTCTGTATTCTATAACAGTTCCATCCCCATATTATATGGCAGTTATTTTACAATGTATTGTTGTCAAATCAATGTAACAGTCTACGAAAACTTGAGGCCCGTTCGTTCATAAAGTTTCGAACTTACTTGCTCTATTAATAGTACCATTTATGCCTGGAACGTAAGGTTGAAATTGGATGACATTGTGTGGGTTGCAGACATAATTTGGTAGGGTTATTACAAACGGTGAGTCTGTCAAGTAATTTCAAGTTGACAGATGTTTAGAGTGCCTGATAATCCAAACAAATGAAGCTGAAGATGTTTTCGCTATCCAAGAGTTTGAGAAACGTTGGCCGTCACTGAATATTTAAAGTGATTTGATTATGAAGGTCGATGATAGACAGACACATGCGCCTACCTAGTATGTATTGTGATAAACATACTAATAATGTTGAGAAAAAAGATGACTACTACTCTTCTACATTTAAAGATTTTTTTCTTTGCTTTTTTTTACCGCGGACGAACTTTACTGAAACGGTTTATACAAGAACATTATGATTGTGTTATATAGATAGATATTTAATATTTCTGGACTATGGAATTTTATTTATCAATATTTTTTGTTCCACAGATGATAAGAGATGATGCCAAGAAGCTCTACTGAGAACACAGTACAATCATTACGCTGAAAATGTGGTGCTAGAAACGAAAAATGGATAGCCTGGCCTTTGTCACTTCTTTAATAGGCCTCTTTTGCTTCTACACGGGTAAGATTTAAACTTGACTTCTATTTTGGTGATGGAACATGACGATATTGATTTGGCTTGTATTTTTTTTTACAAATTATTTTTTAATTTAATTTCACTTTGCTTGGATTTTTATTATTTATAAATAAATCTATCATAATGTAAAATGACCAACAAAATACATGTTAGCCATTTTACATTATCATTATAATGACGGAAAGAAATTCAAAAAAAGGAATAAACAAAAGCCAATGGGAAGAAAAATAGGGCACTTATGAATTTGCTTGAAATAAAATTACCAAAGAACTTGTGAAGTCAGGGTTCAACCAGCGCTAATGGCTCGCCTCTCTTGGGGTTCGCCCCCAAACTATTTGATATTTAGTGCCTTGCCGTACCATCTTAGATTTGTGGCACCACTTAGTGACGAAAATAAACGTGTCACTGCGGAATTGCCCTATTTGTCTACGGTTTAATAAAAATTGGGGTTGAAGCTTATGCATTTTTTTTATATAAAAGTTTTATATGGAGTTATCTACACAAAAATTATAAAGAGGAAAGATTTGTGTGTAACAAATAAACTGAAAAACACTGAACCCATTTAAAAAAAAAACGCAGTTAGAAAGCTACATTATCACTGAGTAACTAATAGGCTATATATTTTATATTGACACGCGGGCGAAGTCGCGAGAAAAATAGCTAGTAATAAATACATCTGGAAATAACCAGCACTGATGGCATGAAAGAAAACAACTAATAAACAGTAAATATGGATATTATGTATACTTATGATGAAGTAAAGTAATGCAACGACTCTTTAGGAGCTTGCTTTAAGTGTGCAAAACAATAAAATTAGACGAAAATTGCACATCCAGCCTAACCTATCCGTGAAGCACTCACCACGCCGTAAAAAGAGTGATAAAACATTTACGACACAAAACTCGTGTTTTACCTACAAACTCGACATAATGATCCTCCTGAGACTAACTCAAAGGAAAGCGTAACTTATTGACGAATCCCATTAGGTTAACAAAATACACATGCGTAAAAATCTCACATCTGCCTATTGAAATTCATTATAGGGAATAGAATATAAAAATCTCTAGTCTGCACATCGTCAAAGCCCCAGTGAACACACGACGTCGTGATTTAATGATTTAGTCTGTGGCGAGTGGGATGTATCGATGTATGTGCCACCCCAAATTATTAAAGCGTAAAGAAGTTAAGTTAATGTTAAACGACGCCTATCTTTTGTGTCTAATGCGTGATGGATGCTGCATGAAATGCGGTAAAAAAGGAATAATAAAAATAAACACAGTCAATCGTTTGGGCATACAATGGGTGCGTACGAGTATAGTGCTCGGCATTGTAAGCGGAAAGAAATATGGTATCGTATATAGGATCTCTCTCAAAACAAAACTTTGGCTTTATGAATATCGACGCGTGTGTGACCCTCATACAAGTACCTATATGTAACGGGCGGCAATTTATTATTACCTACTTGTTGATTTGAAGACTGTTTTTTTTATATTTGTAGAATTTAAAAATCTGAGTATCAAAGTCAATAATTATGGTTCTCTATTGACATAGGGATAAAAAAATGTCATCAAAACTTTTTTGAGATTCCAATTTATTAATCAACATTATTAAAGAACTCATATCTCCTTTAGCAAATAAATAACATACGTACTTAGATATCATCAAATATTTTCCGCAAATAATGTTCCACTCACTATGTATTACCTGAAGCAAACGAGACGGGCCAAGGAAGCATATATCATGATCGTTAAATCTAAATATAGATGTCAGGTTATTCAGATAACGTTATCGGTAGGAGACATCGCAAAAACTTTTTGCGTTGCGACTACCGTTCAAAAAAGCCCAATCTGATAGCTTTCAGTTCACTCTACGCTGCTTTTGTATTGGTATTTTAGTTCCCAAATATTGTTTGATCAGCGGAAGCAAACATTTTCTAGACAGGTTTTTGCTATTTATAGCAGTCAGTTGTGAAGCTGAATATATCTAAACTAGCGACCCTCCCTGGCTTAGAACACCAGCGTTATCGATATAAGTTATATATACCTACAAAACACAAATGAATTGTGCATAAAAACCATAAATACATTATTTATCACTTACAACAATATTTTAGTCCATTTAGGAGTAGAATGAAAACTCTTATTCTAGTTGAAATTAACATCGATTGTACTAACTTTATTTGCGGTACAAAAAAACGCCATCTATAGACCGCTAAAGCAGCGCGATAGCAAAAATGGCTTAGTTATACAAAGTTGTTTTTGCAGCCGTGCCATGTTTAAAATGAAGGCACGATGGCTTATTGTAGCGCAAATAAGTAATCGTTATTAAATTCATCTGGTACAAGGTGTCTTATGCCACTTAGATAGTTAATCCAATGGTTATGACTGTCGTGCCTCCTGGCGGTTAGAAGCTGTTGATGGGTAGTGGTTTGCATACGGCTGGATAACTCGCTTAATTGTAAATAAAAGTCTTGTAAATGAGCAGCACAAGTCTTGTTTATTCGGATATTAACGGGAGAGAGAGCGAGGGTTGCCAACACAAAAAATTAAACAACTACTGTACTATTTTAGTGTTGCTATGCAACAATGACTACCATTTGATTCTTTAATTTACGACGTATTTTGTTAAACATAAAAATAATGTTAACAGTATATTATTTTTCTTAAACAACGTATACCATCAAGTACCTACTTCAATTGTAATACTTATTGTTTCCACATTATTTACGTAATGAATCACCAACTTTAAAAAATCAATTGTAATTGCTTATCTACATGAGTGTAGTATCAACAGCGAGTATCATAGTATGTTATTTCATCTGCCCACGCGCCGAATCGCAACAACAACAACCAAAGTGAGAAGTGTCACAACTGTCGCCGATGCAATAAAGGAAAGAGAATAACACTTAACACAAAGGCTGAGAGTTTAAATTCTAGCGAGCATAGCCTAACATTTGTTAGATGTTTTGAATTTCTTAAGTTGTTGGCCCTTGCAGGTAAATCGGACCCTGTGAAAGATGACACTGTGTCAACAATTTGTCCCTCACATTAAAAGGACGTCTTACAAGATAAACAACGCACACGAAACGAATATTAAACTAATCCACCCATCCGTTGAAACAGCTAATTCAGCACATGTGTGTAAACTTGTAACGTTTTTTGCACCGTATAATGTAAAGCATAAAGTGCTATTTCATTAGCCGTGACATTTCATTGGGTGTTTGTATTTTTTACATTTGTAACTGCTTCGAGGTTCATTTATTATGCAGCTTTACTATGACACGTGGGTGCGAAATAGTCTTTTAGTTGGTACTTACTTGCTTATGAAAATATTTACTTACTAGGGACACAATATATCACATCTATTTTTTATGTAGGCAATATACGAGTGCACGTTAAGCAACACTCTTTGATTATATAAGGTATATAATCAATCAATTTCAATATTTCTGATTGCTTAGTCTTAATAAATGAATCCTCAGTAAAATATTTCATAAAAAAACAATTCCCAAACAACACAATTACAATTGTATTCTCTCTTGACGAAAGATTAAGAAATATTGCAAACGATCAGTTACAATGGGGCAGCGATGATCTTCTTCTTAGTCGCTTCACTCTTGACAGAGTGGTCGTGGTCGTTATGGTTGAGATTGAGTGGCCAGTTTTACAATGCGACGCCATTCGTCTCTCTGATTTGCTTATCTTAGGCAGTCATTTATGGAGTTTCTGGAGGTGGTTGCCCGGATTTGGTCCGTCCATCTCATTGGAGATCAGCCCCGTGGTCTGGTACCCTCGACTTACCTCCTCACTCCAGACGTTCAATGGACTCTCCACCGCAATGATACCATATTGGAATACAATTTCAATAGAGTGCTATTTTGCGTCGTGCGTTGTAATTTCGGTGAAACGGCAAAATATTTTTCTATTTCGTAGGTGCAAAGGAGGTATTTATTAACCTTATTTGTTATGTACTATTTAATAAATCTGAAAATAATTATAATATTGATCCTTACTATGTAATTAAGATAAAACCTCGTCAACTAGACGTCAAAGGCGCGTAATGACCCGTCTAGGCTCACATTGCAAAAGGGGGCCCAAAATTGAACACGTGTTCAAAGTTCGAAAAATCATGATTACCTCCTAAGGGAGCCAATCACTGCCATTAGAATTAGATATTCGAAGTTGTAACAGCTATCAAGTTTCATGGGGTGACAGTTATAACTCGTGAGCACTTCGTTGAACCATCTAATGATATTTAAATCTCGATTATTTCTGAGCAATCGATCAAACATTTCGTAACTTGCCCTTTTATTACAGACGCCTTGCTTTTATTTATTGCAATATTAGAATCGAGTCCAATAAAATTAGAGCTCTAAATTAACATGACCATAAAAAATATTGCCACACGTTACGCGTGCAATAGAATGTTGGTCTTAAAGTTGTAGAACTATAATTTATGGTACACAGAGTGTGAGCGGTCAATTTCAAACCGAAAAAAACATTGAATCTAGCTTCGAGCTTGCGTCATGGTCGCGTGGCAGTCGACTTAAATGCGAAAGCCATGTCGCATACAGTTTTTTTTATTTATTTTTCTTGCGACGCGTGTCAACATGTGCTAGTAGTAAATTAGCGAGGGGTTGTTGATCACCCTCGCAAACTTTTTTTTAACAAAGATCTTCAACAATAGAGCGTAACTACTAGCGTGTGAGTTAAAAAGCACTCCCTTCGGCGTTTCTGTGTCGACGTAGGCGTTCGTAGATACTCGCCTTTGGTTTATTACAACCTCTACTAATAAATTTAAGGCACACGTTTTTCTGAGAAATAATAAAACTTGAGTTGTCACATTTTATCGACAGAAAATGTAGTGTATGGGTAGATGAATGCGATTTATAAGCATCCATACAGATTGTTTGGTAGGTTTTGTGAACATTCGATTGACTGTGTCGGTGCGTGTTCCAAAGTTGTGCGTGAGATAATATGTTTAGATGTTCTAGAAGATTATTTTTTCGGTATATACATATTTGACAATACAAATATACTTTATTGCACACCACAAAGTAGAATTGCATGTCACAGAAATATGCAGATACAGAGCAGTGAGGACAACAGGCGCTCTTATCACTAGAGCGATCTCTTCCACACAACCTTATTTATCATAATGATCTATTTTATCCGATTTCCAAATGGTTTTCATGGTAAATTGCTTAAAAGCACTTATTTAGAATACATTAATGTTAATATTTTTCTGTTTTGCAACCGAATATCGTAATTTGCAGCAGCATTTTATGTTTGATATTATAATTTGATGCGTGTTAGACCATCAGGAAGGCTATATCAGTCCCAACATCCGATCATTGATCGCATTCGAGCAATAAAGCTATTTTTATGTGCGATAAACCTAACCTACCCGGTGATATCTACGTAAACAATATTTTTATGTTCCTCGCAACTAGCTCGATTCAAGTTTATAGTAAGATTTTAAAATCTTAGTCACAAAAAAATATTGTGCCATAAAATTGATGATAGATTTAGTAAATTATCAGGAATTTCATATAATAACCTGAAATAACAATAATATCAAATGTAACAATAATTATCTTGGTACATCAAAATTTCAACAATAAAATTAAAACTTAGTTTCTACATTACATATTAACGAAGTAAGTAATCTGACAAGAAGACGAAAAGAAGCTGCAAACATTAATACCACTATAAATCTATGCCGACCCACCTGATGGTAAGCAGTTATCGTAAGCAAAATATCGGGTTCTCGCGAGTTTCCAAGGGCATTGCAAGATAGCATTTCTTTACAAAACTCTAGAATCAAGAACAGTCACCGCAAGAACACAAAATAGTAGTGTTATTTCACTGCGACCTTTAATCTACCAAGTACTGTCCCAGTCGGATAACTCCAGGTTTGACCGGAACCTCCCATTGCGTACTACCCCTCAGAAAGTATATAATAAATTTACTACGAAACAGCAATACAATTTAATACTAGATAATACAAATATAGTTATTTTTCACAATACCGTCAATTTCAAAATTCTACTGGCATTTACGATTTCATTCGGGACTTCGGTGGTGTGGTCCTTTAGTTGACAGTAATTTATTATCTCTATGGTCAATTTTTTTCCCTTTGCTTTCTTGCATAATGGCGATATGAGGCTACACCCGAGAATTATTGTCGTCATTCATTTTTTTGCATTAAAAAATAGGTTAGAAAGGAATAAAGAAAGTTAGGATATGAAAACAAAAATAAACGATAGCAAATCAAATGGAGATTCAATTATAGATTAGCCCTTGTATCGTACCGCATTCACAACGTCGGGACACGTGAATAAATAAACACAATTAAAATACAACCTCTCCTCTGCAAACCGTCCCTTGAGGTTCATTTTCACAAAAATCGGACACCGAAACGAATATTTTTTCATCAATCGATTTTTATGTCGCAACAATAATAGAGAGCCCAAACAATGAACATACATCAATTCAAGTGTCAAAAACTAACATCTGCGCGTTCGTTGTAAACAGAGCAAAATAGTGGAGGGGCACAGCATCTATGGGGTTCCCAGCTTTAGAAATACAGTGTTTATGGCTCATTATTATTGTACGAAACTTTAGAGTAGCTGCAAATGACACACTCCACCTATTATTAAAGCAAACCTTAGCCTCGGGGCTTTTGTTACGTAAATTTAAAATAAGGCTTGTGTAAAGGAAATTACGGTGGAACGCGAGTCTCCGCGGCGCCTTCTATTAAAGCTACCGCAACACGCTAACTGCGACGTACTTAGCCTTTAAGTGTTTACATGGTAATCAATACAATACAGGGGCAATAATGAGTGAATTGTCAACAGGTCCAGTGAATGGAGGCCTGAGCGATGACTATGGTGGCAGCGGAGAAGCGCCCTACATTATAGAACAGCCTTTAGATGTAACTGTGGCACGCCATCAGCCTGCTACATTGAATTGTAGGGTTGGGGGATCACCTACTCCGACAGTAAGATGGTATAAAGGTGGGCTCCTAGTAGTCTCAGATACACACAGAAGTCTCCTGCCAGCCGGTGGGCTTTTCTTTCTGAGAGCTACTCATGGCAGGGCACATTCTGATGCGGGAGTGTATTGGTGCGAAGCCACTAATCCTTATGGGACAGCGAGGAGTAGGAATGCAACTTTACATGTCGCTGGTAAGTGCTTTCATAAATATAAAATATCTGAATACATACTTGAGTAAACTACATGTCTTTGTAATGCTATATGTTTGCACAGTTCTACGCGAAGACTTCAGGCTAGAACCAGTGTCAACCCAGTCAGCTCAAGGAGAAACGGTTATTCTAGAATGTTCGCCACCACGTGGTTCCCCCGAACCAACAGTTTACTGGAAAAAGAACGCACAAATATTGCACTTTGATATTGACTCTAGGTAAGAAAATTATATTTATTTTTGAATTAAGAGCAATGTTATTAATGAATGTATTCAATATTTTGTACTAGCTCAAGCATTTTGTTTTAAACGTATATACGCTTAAATATACGAGAAACAAGTTATAAAATGTAGCAAACAGATATATAATGGTATTCAAATACGAAATTTATTGTTAGTATAAATTAATATGGGATATTTGGAAGAGCTAACGGATAGACGAATTGATAAAGCGTTTCAGGCAAATTCGGGGGTTGGTAGTCTGTAAGTGCTCTAGAGATAAGTGGAATGGTAGAAACGTGATAGCCTTGTGAATAGCTCCGAATGGAGTCGTTTGATATTGGATGCCTCATACACGCTCTACATTTTTTTTATTTCACTACTGGCGCAAACAATCAACCCGTTTTAATTCCCAACTTTTTATATCTTTAACTCTTTAAGACTTCATACTTTGTCGTGGTCAATTCAAACTGTCTCATTATAGGCACAAACTTCTAAATAGAGCGTAACAACTGCTTACAACTAAAATAAACTTGCTGCCAAAAATACATTAACGATTTCTATTCCACGTGGGTTTCTGGAAAAGTATTATTGTTTACAAAATCAACGCAAATAAAACGATGTAAATTTAATTTCGCTTAAAAGTTATATTGGCAATTTATTTCACTTCTCTCTATGAATTTTTATGAGCGTTGGGTTACATCTTGAGGGCGCATGTTGTTACGTATGGTGGAGCATAAAAATAATTAACAGTCGAAGGGAGGGTACATCAAAGTTATAAAAGAAGGGGATATTTGAAGAGCTCGACAAGCAATCAAGCAAAAATCTCAATAGTTCAGTCTCGCCAGACCCCTTATTAAATGTTAATTTCCTATTGAATTATTCCGCCCTACATTTGAATGACTGTAACATTGCTCTTTGTTCAAAGTAATGAAATACTTTCGTAATTACTATACGTTGCTGTTTTCATTCATAAACACGTATGGTGTAAAATAAAACATTTGCAGGATGCATTTAGTCGACGGTGGCAATCTCGTAATTCAAGACGCCAGGCAAACAGACGCTGGCAGGTATCAATGCATTGCGAGGAATGCTGCCGGTACTAGGGAATCGACCGTCGCTACGCTCAAAATACACAGTGAGTATTCCTTTCACATTTCATACCTTTAATTTCCATCCCGATTACTTGACAAAGGTTTCTCGTATTCCATTCATACCTAAGCTAAGATTTCTACTAATTTCTCTCTGTAGCTCAACGTTTGTAAGCTATTTCTCGCGGACGCCTCTTTTGTCGTGTAATTCAGGGCGACATTTCTCATTGCACAGTTAAGCCGTACTTAATCACGGGTCCCGAGGACGTTGTGGCGGAGACTGGCGGCAGCGTGACGTTCCAATGCCGGGTGGGTGGGGACCCACTCCCCGACGTACTTTGGCGGAGGACCGCTGGAGGTGGAAACATGCCACTCGGTCGCGTCAAAGTCATGGATGATAGGAGCTTACGACTCGATAACGTTATTTTAGAGGACGAAGGCGAATATACGTGTGAAGCCGATAATGCAGTTGGTGCTGTGAGCGCCAGCGGCTATTTGACTGTATATGGTGAGTTTTTACATAAATATATAATAGCGCCTATTGTACTGAACAGTAAACTTATTTATTATAAATGCGAAAGTAACTCTGTCTGTTTGTTTGCTACCTTTTCATGAGTGAACGTTAATTGTTCAATAATAAATACTAACTACTTGGTATTAATTCATAAAGATCAAATTTATTTATTGCCTGCAGACCCACCAAACATAGCAATCAAGCCAAGTTCAGTCCATGTTGAGAGTGGAACAAGTGCTACATTTACCTGCTCATCAACGGGCACTCCAGACCCGACTATGTTCTGGAGTGTAGAAGGAAACAGGACGATTATTTTACCCGGTACAACTAGAGGCAAATACCACGCATCGACTGTCTTCGATGGAGCCACTGTACTAACAATAAGCGACACCAACAAAAATGAAAGTGGAAACACGATAGTTTGTTCGGCGGTAAACTACGCTGGCAGTTCGTTTGCTAGAGGGAAACTAACCGTGACGTCAGACGATGACCGCCCGCCGCCAATCATAACAAACGGGCCCTCTAACCAAACGCTACCTATGAAATCGATGGCAGTTTTCCCTTGTACAGCCATCGGTACACCTGAACCAATCATCGCTTGGTATTTTGAGGGGGAAGCATTAATACAAAATTATAGAAGGAATGTGAGTAATGATGGCACTCTCATATTGAAGGATTTAGATAAAGGCGACAGTGGCACGTACACGTGCGTGGCTTCGTCGCATCATGGCAAATATGTGTGGAGCGGGGTTCTCTTGGTAGACAGCCCCATAAATCCTAATATCAATTTTTTTCGAGCGTCCGATATATCGGCTTTGCCGGGTCCTCCAACCAAACCCCTAGTTCATAACGTAACAGAGACAAGTGTTACTATAACTTGGAACCAGAATAATAAAATTGGGTCTTCGTCTATATTGGGATATCAAGTTGAGGTGTTTTCTAGAGAAACTCTTTCGGGTAATAATACACCGAGGAATTCCCGAGGGTGGGTCATATTAGCAAGACGAATCCATCAAACGCAGTACACGGCGAGGTCGCTCGTCCCCGGTGTCACTTACATGTTTATTGTTAGAGCGGAAAATTCACATGGTTTATCAGGACCGAGTCCAGTCTCCGATTCTATTTCCGTCGGTGGAGATACTAATTCCCTTTGGGACAGCGGAGTCTATTCTAACAATACAGAATTCAGAAACAATATACTCACGGACAACATTGTAGAACTAATTGAAGCTACGCCAATAGATTCTAGAACGATAAAGCTGATGTGGGAAATTCTGAACTTCTATTATTTAGAAGGATTGTTTATATATTTCCGACCCCTAGACAATATGACGACCGACTATGAAATGAAAACTATTTTGCATTCCAACGATGTCTCCGGATATGAAATAACATCTTTGAGGAAATACACAAAATACGAGTTTTTCCTTATACCCTTCTATAAAAAATTTGAGGGTAAGCCGTCGAATTCCAGAATGGCTCAGACTTTAGATGATGGTAAATGCAGACACATTTCTAACATATCTTTTTTGAGTATTCACTTATGATTATTTATCCAAAATTTTTTTTCAGTACCCGATGGTGCTCCAATAAATATAGAAATGTTTATTGTGAACATTACCACGGTTCATCTGAAGTGGTCCCCGCCGGAATTCCATTTGCAAAATGGCGTTATTACTGGATACAACGTCATCGTAAATTGGTTGGATATACCGGCAAACAAGTCCATGGTGGCCATCAACACTACTGTTCACCAAGCGACCAGCCTAATCATGACAAACTTGACTTCAGGAGTCAGTTATTCAGTGCAAATTGCTGCCCAAACGATCGTCGGTATGGGTCCATTTAGTCAGAAAGTCTACTTGAATATTGATTCCCGATCCGTCGGTCTCGACCCTTTATCGAGGTAAATACGAAAATAAACGCACCAAGATTACATAATATATGAGATTTTCCGGATAATGAAATATTCGATCAACATTACGGATAACATTATTTTCATTTCAGGTACCCAATAAATGGGGAAGTATCTATAGTGGCTGGGGACTTCGTGATGGAAACATGGTTTTACTTTTTGATTGGAGCGATTGTACTGTTCAAAGTAATTGTGATTGGCGGCATTATTTATATCCGAAAACATAACATTTTCGCCAAGAAGTCTGCTCTACCAAATATTTACGGTAAGTAGATAAGACACCATTATACATTTCCTAGCGTATTTTTTACGAATATTTTATAGCTCTCGTGTGCGCTCGATGTCGGGCGCATTCATAGGGCCCGTAACTCTAACAAACAGTTTGTTCAGCTTATCTCGAAACGGTTTCATTTTTTACGTGGAATCAGCATCAGAATTTCAAAATTAAAAACATTCCACGAGTGTCGCTGGGGTGGTGCAGGGCGAGCGCTTGTTTGACGGAGGTTTTGCCGTGCGAGGGGGGAGGGCTAGATTACTTTCGAGTTGAAAGGTAGCACAAGCCCTCTCGCGAGCGCAGTGGATCTCTTTCACTTTGCATTCACGTTCGGGGCACAAAGGAATGATACAAATCCGAGAAATAAAGACCCAGTAGATGTAAATGTTTTCTATTTTGTTTCCTCGAGGTGATTCGTTTGTTGACTCACCCAGTTACCTTTAAGCCAATTTTCTTTCGCTTTGTTTGTTCCGCATTGAATATACATTTTTAAAGCTTACGGTAAACGAGATCGTTTGCTTAGGCCTATCTAATTGATAAAATGGTAATGACCATGTTTTGTTTAGATTCCAACGGCACAAGCCTTGTAACTCAGATGAATATAAAAGCAGCGGTATCGTTGTCTCATCCGCTGAGCAGCTGTTACAACAAGAATACAGTAACTAAGACTGAGTCATTACTTTGGATGGAAAACCAGCCGGGATTGTGTATGTCGGGTACTCAGACGAGCCAAAAGGAGAAGGTTAACTCTGATTACGATAAAGTAGCCCAGCAGTTGCCTGAATACGCTGAGGTGACCTCGTCGCGAGTGAATAATGAATGGAACACAAGCAAAACTGCCAATTCACCGGCTGCATATGCATCTGTCACTTTAGTCGCTAATACTAGACAGTGTGTTAGCTCTTTGGTAAGTTGTATTATTATAATGTTTTTAATAATTTGCCTTTGTTTAGCAGTCTGTCCGGCCGGACGTCCGCTGGTTGACATGACAACGGACGGTTGTGGATATAAATAAAACCATGTTTTGATTGATAAATATATACTACGTAAAAGGAACACATTTGTTTCAAAAGTTTTATTGAATAACTATTAAAAAACATCTAACAAATTAATAGCTTGATAACACGAATTACACGAAGTAAAAGCAATACTGAAAGCAAAGTTAAGCAAATTGAATACCACCATTTCTGAAATCCATTAGTTTGGTGTTAAATTCGTGTTCTTTACGTTAAAGCCTATCATAGAGAACCGTTGCTTAACCTTCTATTAGAAATGAACTAACAGATAAATTATAACATAACTTTTATGATGTTTTATGTTACTGTAAGTATTTTATAGGTGTTGTTTTTATTCATAGGGCTGGTTTCCACCGGGAGGAAAGAATGCCGACGCATTTGACAATAGATATGCGCCAGACGAGGAACTTTATCCAGCTAGCAATGGCGGCTACTACAACCGAAACGTGTACAGTGAGAAATACTTCCAAGGACATCCCAATGTACTGAAATTCTACGACTTACCCTCAATGGAAAAGTCCCAGAAAGCCCAATTGAGATACAATCAGAGTTTAGACGAACGCAAAGGCGATAAGAATTCAAAAAACGACGCTACACAGTCGCTTATCGGGCGTACATATGGGATTAGTTCTAGAAAGAACTCCGAGAGTGAAACAACTTATCGGGCGTTTGGAGAAGACGAGTCTGATGATGAGAATTATGCTGAAGATGGAGGATATGATGAGCTGCAGGCCATGCAGGCGCAGAGGCCAAGGCCTCAGCATCAGTACGAGAGGCCTAACTTCGACAAAGATAGTACCAGGACGCTGGCTCGGCTGACGTCATTCAAACACGGGCAGACCGCCCTAAGTACTCCTAAGCCGTCCAATGCGCCAACCCAGCCGCCCCCCGCGCCGCACCCCCGCGTGGACTCCGTCACACGGTAGTATCACGCTTTGCCGGTTTTCGGCGACTTGTGCCAAACGGACGTATAGACCGACTTTTCCTATCCTAGTGTAGTGACATCACTAAAGATCGCAGTTCTTCCTGATAGTATCGGTATATCGTGTTTGACTAATGATATTTTATTACCAGTGGAAGTGACAGTGATTTTGTTTGGCTTAAATTTAAGGAGACTAAATGTTGGCCATTTTATAGCGCACACATTACGTATTAGTTTATTTTTGATTACAGTTCGTAATAATATATTTTATTTTATTTAACTAAAATATTCCTAGTCTTTGTATAAAAGCATTTAAGGTGTAAATAATGTAAAAACATGGATGAAAATCTATCATTACTCATAAAGTTAAAGATCAATTCTGAAAGATGTAGGTATAAAACGTTAATATTGGAATTGGTAGGATTCAATCTATTGATATGTCCGTCTGTGTATCAATAAACTAATGTTAACCCTTAATTATATCATTAGCTTAGGTATTTAAATACATAGAAATGGAAACAAATGAACGCTTGGCAATAAAATAGCATACCTTATTATTATATGTATCACACCTGTAGTGTAAATAAAAACTATGGTTGTCTTACTTAGACTATTCATTTATTTTATTTATTTTAAACAAGTAGTTTTAGTTTTGATTTAATTTTTATTTCAAGTGCCATAAATATATTTTAGCTGAATTATTATTAATAACAGTAACATTGGAGTTGTGAGATTATTCAAATGAAGCTTTTACAAAACTAAAGCTAATCTACGTAAGATAATGTGATACGAGTTAATAGTTAACCACTTGTTAATATAAATTAAATAGCACATTATTATTGCATATCAACTGTATAACTGTGAAAGGCGTGTTCAGACTATTTAACACGACTGTCATAAATAACATTTCTTATGTAAGATTGTCCGGAATTTATATAAATCATAATAAATCCCACGTTTAATTTGTGTGCCACAACAAGAGGAAGGTATACTGAAGTGTATTACTTTCTTTCTTCTCTGGTAGCATTTTAGCATATACCTAGGTATATGAATGATAGTTTTGCCCGCGGCTTATAATATAAATACCTATTTTCATGGATTTAAGTTTAAAAATTACGGATTTCCATAAAACAATGCATCCCCTATTTTACCCCCTTAGGGGTGGATATTTCCAAAAATCCTGAAATATTATATATTTTTATTTAACTAAAAACTAAATAACAATTTCCATGCGTTTAACTAAAAAAATACCGATTTAAAAAAAAAAACAACCCATTTGGTAATTCCAAACGCTTCCTTATTAGATGCCTACGTCATAATAGGTGCCTACAGTCAAAATGTCAAGTCTCTAACCCCAGCCGTTTAGGCTGTGCGTTGATATTATGTCAGTCAGTCAGTCGGTCAGACAACTTCTGCTTTTATATATACAGATGTATGACATCACCTTAATTGACATTATTTATGACGAGTAATTTGTTATTTTTTTCATATAATTATGAAGACTACCTCAAGACATATACCCAAGCTTCTTAGTGTTTGATATCACTAAATATTTAACTATTCGAGGCACTGAAAGTTACTTGCTTAAATTTTTTAATTAAACGTTTTAAATAGTCTGTTCTCGCCCTTAGGTATATAATAGGTAAAGAAATGTTGATATTTAGGGCGCTTCTGTAACACGTCTCTCTAGGATCGTCCTTGATTCCAATTATCATGTAAATAAATATTATGAATGAGAATTGAATACTATCGCCTTTTGTACTATGGATGTATATCTATTTGTTTCACTGTGAATGTAATACGGACTCATATTTTTTCATTTGATATAGGTGCCTTGCTATCAATATTGTGTTATATAATTATCATCAATGTGTTATATTTAAAAATACCCTCATTATGTTATCAACGTTATCTTTAATCTCATTTTTATTTTTCTCTTTTATATATAAAATTTAACCTTTTCTTGATCCTTAAAAATAAAATAAATTTTCGTTTAAGAGCACTGACATGAGGAGTTACATATTTCCTATGTTGTTCCTGCAATAACTACATATTACTTGAAATTTCTAAAAATATACTTAAAGCAAGGTGTCTATTAAATTTTGTGTACTTTTTTTCACACATAACTGCACAAAAATAATTATTTACGTAATGAGATATTTACTCTTTTATTTATATAATTTAGAATCTTTGTATCAGGATTAAAACTTTTGTAGTAGTTATTTTAATACCTATTTTAATAAAATAATATAAATTACTAATATGACGTTCAATTTTCTTTCATCTCAAACACAATGATTTCACAAAACAAACTTAATTCCAAAGACATTTCAACCGTATCTAAGAAATAATATACTAAAGCCTTAATTCGAACAGTGTAACGCACAATATTGAATAAAAAAAGGTCATTCGCAAACTAAATCGACGAACAAACAAACCTTCGTTACTCCAATTTGTAAATACTACAACAATTAACTCGAATATTGTCTAATAAGGTGTAAATCTTAAATTAATTTAAAACGACTTAAAATACTCGCATCGTACGTGAGTCCAAAACGCAATTGCTCCACAAATAGTCCAGACACTAGAAAATAATTGAATATGACGTCCATTATAAGAAGCAGACAATAGAGTAATGATGAAATGAAATGAATGCACAGTTTTAATCGCGTCCAACAGCACGTTACATTGTATAGGCTCGTTTTCAATATATGTGGTTGCAATTCATGAGCGAAATCTCGACTGTACACTCACCATAAGTACGTTATTGGCAGGAGGTACTTAGCATCGGCTTGCGGTCCGCTTGCTCGTCTGTGACACGAAGATAACCGTATATTAAACCCATATTAAGGTACATGTTTCCAACGAGGACGCCAGTTGCTTTGTCTTCATTGTTTATTGGGACTAGCCTTGCGGAATTCCATCCCCATATGGTTTATTAATAGGAGTTAATTTTCGCAAAATATATAGTTAACTGGACTGGTTTGTCCTTAAAATAAAAATTGATAATCCGTTTAAATTGTGAAGACTATTGAATAAAGCTACGGGAAATCCAAGTACAATCTTTTGTACTGTAATGTCGGATCGAACGGCACTTCGCTTGAGCTCCATACGTGAACTTCACTAAAATACGGCGAACGTCGATGGAAACGAAATAGTGTTCGAAAAAACCGAGTGTCCTCGATAAACTTTTAAAACGAAGTAAATGTATGGAGAGGGCGAAGTTTCCCGTTCCAACGACGGCATCTTTTTTACAATGGAAATTGTATGAGTACGGTATGTGAAAGGCCTCGGGTATCGTTTTAATTTTCCGCTGCCTGGAAATTTACACCAAATGAATGAACCATCTATTTTAATGAGCTTTAAAAGTTAACTGATGGACGGCCTGGGTGCGAACCCTCGTCGGACTTATCTCAAGCGGTAAATAATGTAACGTTCCTGGATTAGAAAGAGTGCGATACGATTTAGTATGAATGGACTATTAAAAAAAGGAATCATGCCGCTCACTTGATTTTAAATTCGCTGAGTATATTTAGATATTATTTTTATGTCTACGGTAATTGTTTTTTTATGACGAGTAAATTCTTCGCTTGATGGTAAGCGTTTTGCCGGGCCATATAACAGATGCAGTTCTATTAGGCATTAAAATAAAAAGTCATATTCGTATATCTAGTCTACCTGGCCAGTCTCGAGTTAGAGCCTCACAATAATTTATTTTATTAAATAATTGTTATGATGAAGGAAGAAAGTCCTGTACCTTATGACATACCAACAATTTGTCGTAGCGACATTCTCATGACAATTATCGACTTAGTATTCAGGTTTGCCAACTTAGACTTATTAAATAAAAAACACATGTTTTGCAATGCTCATGAATTTGTAGTCGGTAGTCTTAAGTTTAAAACCTAAATTTGAAATGAAGGTATGAAAATTGAATTTCCAAAATGACAGCTTAACCTTTATAAATTGTTTTGATTGGGTTACGTCGTTCAGTCATAACTCATAATATTTACCAGCAAATTAAAAGGCTTGTCACAGATTACAGTGGGTCAGTTAAACAAAATGGGCCGGTAATATCACCTTAATGTGTTGATTGCAAAAATTAATCGGCTCATAATACCTCTGTGCCATGCCATGTCAATTAAGTTAATGGAACATTTTGACTGAACAATTTTCAGTACATCGTGTCTGAAATTGTATAGTTTGTTTTCGAATGGATTAAGTAAATATGCAATATTTACAAGAACCATTAATATTATACTGATGATCGGCAACGCGAAAGTGATACCTCTGGTGCTGTTAGCGTAATTAGGCTTAAAAAAACATGATTAAGCACTATTGACTATACGTCTAGTCTAATGTGATTTCAGAATATCATCCGGGGATATGCTATCATATTGCTGTCATCTTGTTGACCCACATATTTAAATATACCAGTCCGTTTAAACTCAAAAGCTCTCTCGCAGCTAATCCCACATCTCATTTACGAAATATAAAATAACATAAAAATTTTCACTCGCGCAATAAACGGGGGGCGATAATATACGGCTGCCCCTAAGCTGAAAGTGCCCTTAATACTGTGTTTAAGTGGGCGAGGCAGAGATGCTCAGAGGCTTTTCAGGCCTAACACTTCGAAACCTTTTAATATCGCGGATCTGAGACGTGTGCTCTTATCGCCCCTTGAATGTAATACCACCTTTTACTACGACGGACCGGTAAACGGTTTTTTGAGACTACAAAAAATACTGACGTACCAATGTTTAACCTTTTTAAATGATTTGTCTCAAATATTTGTTGCAATCTAGTTACTTTGTTATATACCCGCTACCCATTTTTAAACCCCATATTTGCACATAGGGGTACAATTGAACATCTCGCTTGTTGCATTAAAACATCACCCTTATAAACTCAAGAAATGCTTTCTATAAATTTTAAATATCTATGTCCACCGGTTTAAGGTGTGCTTGATCTAATATGCTACAAAAATATTATAAAAAAATACAGACTGTATAAGTTTGGTAATTTATTAACTGGATAACATGTACCTTCTAAGAAGGTATAACAGAGACAATTCTAACCATGACTTTGGCGATGATCAATTAAAATAAAGTCCAACTCACGCCTGCATCACGCGATAAACTCATCTATCAAACGTGATTCAACTTAATTCACTCAATTCTCGCCTCGGGTGATTGTCAGTAACGTCCTTATGACAATTGCCCAAATTTAATTACGAACTGCAACCCTTTCGATGCGTCCCGGCAAAATGGGCTGTAAAGTTTGAATCGGGCGACACATGGGGCCAGACTTTTGTAATTTTATTAATGATGTAATAACAGTTCTGTCAAATGCATGTGTGTGTCCATGAGCGATAGTGAAGTCGTTAACTACGACGGGTTAATATTAGAGGGTTGAACGGGGACTGTCTAGGAAATACAGTGTCATTATATATTGAGGACTTTGCGAATGTAAATCTAATGGTCGGCTACGCGTAAGATACCCCTTGTGTTGCAAGCGTCTATAGGCTACGGTAACCGCATACCATCATGTGGCCTGTAAGCTTGTTTGCTACCTTAATGGTATAAAAATAAGATATACCATCTTGATTGTAAGCGTATATAATTACATCCTTGTAGAATTCACAAATTGCTACAATTTGCAAGTTGAATAGCTTTAAAACTAGCTCCATCATAACACAATATCGCCCTGGTTTTGTTGCAAGCTAGATGGGACCGGTACCAGGCCCCTATTACTCAAAGTTGACAGCATTTAAAGTTTTCAGATGCTGAAATATGAAGACAAATTCAGCCGCTCAGATATAACATTGTTCAAATCAGGGGCGAGGTAATACTGATATATTAGGTAAAATTAATTCATGTTCTTATCACTACAAAATATAGTTTTCGCTTGATGTTTACATCGGACGAAGCTTGGATATTATTACGCAATATCCAAGCAATTGGTGCAATGATTTTGCTGATAAAAGTTATAAAAAAGCCGGGATCACATTACGCTTTATAAGAATCATATACAATTTAGATTGTGTGTAGAATTGCCAACCACAGTGCTAAGTTTCATATTTATATTTCATTTTTATTATTCTCAAATTAGTGGTTATAAATTTTCTTAATATTAATATATAAACAAATATATTAACTAAATAAAGATATCTCAAAGGTGCTTCATGGAGCGCCTTTGCCCATAGTTATGTGGGTAGTAGGTATGACTTAACGAAATAACTATATTAAGGTACACCATGGTATTATGGCAAATCAAGTCTGCATCTCATAGAGGCTCCGCGTACAAAAATATCAACAAAAATTAAAATACATATTTACTTCCCTATATCATCGGTGTATTCATAAATCTAAATCGTATGAATACATATAGGTAGTATAGAAATGGTGCGTGTATAGTACTAATAAAATAGGCCCAGATCTACAACGTGCAACTTATGGGACAAGTTTGTCACTCCCCTCACGGTGTCTAGACACGTAAATATCGCATATGTTAGTTGCTACTTAAATAAATTATATCCATGTAACTTGGGGATTTGGAAATCAAATTTTAGACTTACATGTTTACTGTTCTCAAGTCGCTTTTCCGAGCCTGTGGTAAAGTATAAAGTATAAAGTATAAGTATAAGAGCCTTATAAAAGCCTTTAAACCGATTAAATGATTTTTCATTTTGATTTCTTTTTGGCTAAACAAATATACTGTACTACAAATACTCGGTCACCTTACAGAAAACTGCATTCAAATAACACTACTTTGATGTAGTGTTGTGTTTCTGGGGCAGGCACAGTGTTTTCATTTTGTATTTATGCCTACTGCCTACCTATATAGTTTATTGGCCCCAACTACAACAATAACCAAACATTGATGTATGTACTTTTTTGTTTCGTTTTGTCTCTTGGTTGTAATTGGAGTGGTTTTACTTTGTGGTTATTCTTTATTTGGTAGCTGCCAAGTTAGTAACAAAACTGTCGGTGAAAATAACTGTTTACAAGCGAATTGATGTCGCTGGCAGATAAGCGAGGTACGATCCATCATTGCATTAGAGGGGACGTGGTGTATTATTGATTTTCCAACAATTTTTGCTTACACATTTGTACGCACTGAAATAAATCAGAACCAATGTTTCCATAGCTGTATGGGAAATCACAAATATAGGTTGAATTTTATAATTTTTTTTTCAAGACCGCTGGTTTAATGTTTAATATACCTGAGTGCTACGCTAAAGTAGTAAGTAGGTATGTTATTTATAAATCTTAAGACTGTTTTTTAATCTTTCGCGATTTAAACACATAGTAATGACATGAAAACGGGTCTCATACGCGATATTAAATTGTTTATTTACCTCCCGACGTTTCGACCGAGTTGCATCGGCCGTGGTCACGCTCACGGGCTGACTGATTGTAGTTGTGTACGTCGCCTTCTTCTTGATTCGTGGGGAGAACGAATATTGTTATCTACCTCCACATGAGATTTTAAATTTGGGTCCCGACACACAGCACTCACGATATCCGCGGATACGTCTTTACATACATCGCGACGCGCACACTTTCCTAACACCGGATTCCACACAGCAGAAAGCTTAAAACCACTCTCCCGATTGAAATCTTGTGTTTCTTAATATAAGAATCGTATAAAACCGTTTTCATGTCAGTAGTAATGATACTATATTAACCGGAAATACGTGAAGTTGAACCAAGAATAAGTTTTGACCTATATAATAAAGCTTCCAATTTAAAACCTGTCATGAATCCTCATTAAAATAAAGCTTAAAATTATGACAAAATATGTAACTGGAATGATATAATAACATTTAATTTCCACTTAAATATACGAGCGATAAAACTGGGTAATGATCTAAAATAGCTCGGCCGCACATGTCGTCACTCGGTCAAATTAAACCCACATCGCTCCTTAAAATACTGCCGTATAAATTAAAGCCAGCTGCTAATTCTTAATAGTTTATGCAAATCTGTGTCAAACGCTCTCTTTCCATCTAATAAACAAAATGCTGATTTGCATGTGCAAATAACTCTGTAGTGAAATCCTAACAGCAATTTGGCGGAGAGTCGCGAAACAGCTGCGTTTTCAAGACCCCGGCGATAATTAAACAATAATTTCTCGCTATCTTGTTTCTATGTAAAACGACATTTTATGAGTTGTACTCGAGAATTTTGCCTTGTTTAAAATTAGAATTACTTTGAGAAAGCAGAATTTGGAACTTGAAAAGTGGTGTCAATATAATGGACAAACAAATGAAATGGTTTTAACTAATGGATCACCTGTCACAACAGCAGAAAAGTCTAAAATTTCAGAGCTATATTGTATTGAGATACAATCATAATGAACCGTTCCGATGGGCACGTAGGAAAATATTGTCAAATGATATGAAGCACAAAAGGTTAGCAAGATAAAAAAAAAGTGTTCTATAGTTACTGCTTATTCAGGAAGGACGTGATGATATGTATGTCTGAATAGAGGTATATATAAACTGTGATTATTGATACTAAATAAAAAAAATATATAGATACTCGTAAAATATGATATTTGCAATTTCCGCAAAATAAAAAGCACAGCTAAACACAATAGAACTAACGCAACGCAGAATACATAAAAGTGTCATGTGCATAATGCACCCTATAAATATTATTCCCAGTAGATACGGCTAATGCTGTTTAGTCTCTCTCCAGAGATGTAGGTCACCATGTTATCTATGGCCTGATAATATCGCACTTTATACTTTGAACCCCTGTCATAAAGTTTCATTTACAAATTCCCAAATATCAAATATACATGCCAAAGCATATTCAACACTATACAAAATATAGAAGAATCAAATTCGACAGTTATAGTGAATTGCAAGAAAAAAACAGCATGATTGTCTAGGGTCATAGATTTGCTTGCATCTATTGCATTTGGGGTCCTAATGGACACGACATGCGTTCGTCCAAAGTACACGACGACACTTAATTTATGGCTCAAGAAAGGGTGGAGGGTAATCCTTTGTCAACATTATCTTAAATATTTTATGTTCAATTAAGTCGGCTTTTATTTCGGAAGGCTATAAATTTCACCGCAACACAAGATATCCCGTTTGGGGTTAGGTACATGTAACCCGTTTCGTTGTATTGTGAAGAACATTATTTGTAGCTGCGTACTGTGTCTGGCTATATTAATTGTCCTTCAGTGGTGTCCAAGCATATTGGAAATAGTAGTACATAGTTTGTGTTGTTGGAATTAAACGACTGAATGCATCTTAACCATAGTATAAAGAAGAGGGAGTAGGCTATCTCCGGCCCAATTCGCGATATAATTGCCTACTGTCTTAGGGTTGTCACTTTTAGCTAAATATTAGGCGCGGCTGTTCGCGCTTCGCTAGCAACCGCATGAACAGCGGCAACGTCAAGTCGCGGTCCCGACTCGCCATGTCGCCGCTAGATGGTACAGGCGGCAACATTGTCTAAGAGCTTGTGTTTAATTTATTTGCTTAGTGGTTTATACAAGTCAGCTTTTTTATTTTTTTTAATATGCATAATGTAGTATTTTTACACATAAAGGACTACATTTATTTTTAATTAATACAAACATATCTATTGAATCACACATTTATTACAAAATTACAAATTAGCTACAGAAAAATACTTTCTTCGGTTTCGACTATTACGAAACGTCTTGTTATTAAACTTTAATGTGTAATATATCCGCATCCTTATAAATAACTTTTGCAAATATAATTTCGGAAAACATGGGCAGGGCAGTGAAAAATGTAAATCTTTTATTTGTTCATAAATAGACATGCCAATTTTGCAGTTTATGTGTACATTTTTAAATGCTTTTTGGAATATCTGCTCCATCCTCTTAATATTTTCAACAAAGTCGTCGGGTGGAATCACTAACAAAATTTGGTCTCTAGAATAATTTTCTTCTGCGATTATCAGACATTTTGATGATGATATTGATGAATAAATCATTTAGCGGTGCCGAATCGACACATAGATACAATAGCGCACACATACAAGACGCGCGCGGTGCGTTTGTATGAAGATAACCTACTTCCCCTCTCTTTATACTATGTCTTAACCATATCGCATGAAGTCCAAATAAGAGATACATCCCATGCAAAGGCGAAAAAAATTGGATCCTATTTTTAGGGTTCTGTACCCGAAGGATAGCCAATGGAACCTTATTATAGGTCGCGGCACGAAACTCTAGCGCTGACCGTTATTGCGCAGAAGTAAAAAATAAGGTGTCTTGGCGGGGTACAGGGGTGAAGGGCGAGCGTGCGTTGCGCCGATTGGCTCTCCAGTCGTACTCCGTCCCCCGTGCCGATACGACGCTCCGCGCACTTCCAGTGTACAGTCGCGTTCTGAATTGTTTTGTTGTCATCGTTAATTTTTGTTGTTGTTTTTTGTTAAGTTTGTTTTGTTGATTTGTTTGTTGTGTTTGTTAGTTTATTCACTGTTTGATTAAGTTTGAACAGTTTTTAAACAGTGAAAATGCCGAGGCCGAGAAGGAATACTGTTTTGAAAAGACAGGCACGGAAAATGGTGTTTGACGTGCATTGTTTTCTGAAAAGGGAATCGAATGATTTCATTAATTCCCTGAAACAAATTCAAAGTGAAATTGGCGAAGCTGCGAGTATTTTACTCGATTCTGACCGCAGCACTGTAGATATAAGTGAAATAAAACAAACTGCAGAAGTTATTCAGGCGGGAAATATAAAATTAAATAGTATAATTAGTGACTTACAGAAAATTCAGAAAAGGACAGCTGAATCTACAAAGACGTCCATAGCAACGGTAAGGAAAATCTCCACTGAAGCCAATAATTCCGACTTATTATCAGTATTTAGAACACCAGGCAAAAAACGCTCCAGATCAAAACCGGTCACAGATATTGATAACTTTGATCAAGGATTAATAAAGAGGTGCATACATAACTTTCATAGGACAAATAATGAACTTCCCACCGTCGGAAAGTTGAGAAAGAAGCTAGAGGAAGATATAAATTTCAAAGGCTCAGAACGAAGTCTTCGACGAATAATTAAGAGTTTAGGGTTTCGGTGGAAAAGTACTGAAAACAATCGAAAAGTACTGATTGAAAGTTCAAATATACGTTTACTACGTATCGAATACTTACGCAAAATAAAACAATATCGCCAAGAGGGAAGGCCCATCGTATATACAGATGAATCTTACGTAGATTCATCGCACTCTGCTCCAAAAGCCTGGACCGATGGTACTACAAAAGGTCTCAAAAAACCTATCTCCAAAGGACAGCGGGTGGTCATTGTCCACGCAGGATCAGAGGCTGGGTTCATACCGAACGCACTGTTAACTTTTAAAGCTGGTGCGAAATCAGGCGACTACCACGACAATATGAACTACGACAACTACGAAAAATGGCTGAGGACACAGTTATTGCCGAACTTACCGCCTAATTCTGTCGTGGTAGTCGACAACGCATCATACCATAATAAACAATGGGACCTTGCACCCACTTCTAATTCCAAAAAAGCTGACATGCAGGGTTGGCTTACTGAAAAGGGCATACAATATGAGGAAACTCTACTAAAACCTCAACTATACAATTTAATACGGGCTAACAAAGATAGATTTAAAACATTTTCAATTGACAGGATACTAGCAGAGCAAGGACATCAAGTGCTAAGACTGCCACCATACCACCCAGATCTAAATCCAATCGAAATGGCATGGTCTGACATAAAGCAATATGTAGGCAGTAAAAATGTGAAGTGGAGTGTTGCTAAATGTATAGAACTAATTCAAGAAAAAGTTTTGCTGATGGGTGCTTGGGATTGGGGAAAGTTATGCCAAAAGGTAAAGGACATAGAAGAGCAATATGTCAAGAGTGACCATGTCGTGGATTTGGTTACAGAAGAATTCATCATTCGCGTTGATGGTGACAGTTCAGAGGATAGCCTTGGTGAGTCTGATGACGATGACGCTGTTAGTGCCGACGACCGAAGCAGCCCTGAGCCGGGGCCCTCAGTAAGCAAAAGGCCCTGTTGGGATACTATTGAAGGTGTAAGACCATTGTCTGATTCGGACTAGATATCGGAAAGGAGAATGCGGTGTCTGATGTCCACACCCTGCCGAACTCGCAGGTTTCTTCTATCCTGAGAAGAAACTTCAGTAGGTTCTTATGTAATTCGGACTTAATATATTTTTTTTTATTATTTGGTATTTAATATAAAAATTTACAAATCCGATAGTGTATTTATTTTTCTACTCCCCATAAACTTGTTAAAAATTATATTGTAGGTAACATGAAGTAATATTTGCGTGCGTGACAGTACCCATACGCAGTTAAGTTCCACATTTTGTTCACCGCTAGACTTACTATTTGACTTTACATTAAAACATTATTTTGCTGTTTTTAACTAAGCAATTAAATTACTAATTTGTATTGCGTGCGCGATGGTACCCATGCGCAGCTATCCCCTCCACGTTTCGCTCAGCGCTAGAGTTTCGTGCCGCGACCTGTACTAAGACTTCGCTGTCCGTCCGTCCGTCTGTCAGCTGGCCGTATCTCATGATCCGTAATAGGTATATAGTTGAAATTTTCACAAAATGTGTATTTCTGCTTCTGAATTGCCGCTAATGCAACAAATAATAAAAATTAAAAATACCTACGTGTTTTTATTTTGTATTTAGCTCAATCTTAATAAATGGTAACAAGTTGACGCCCGAAATGCTTATAGTGTGAATTGTTTTTTTTTTAATGAGCGAAGTTATAATGACAAACATATTATTTGCGGTTGGTGCAATAGCCGTGTCTAGCGATCAAACAGCAAAGTTATGTTTGTCATTAAAACTGGTTTGTTGTTGGAGCGCTCAGTGTGCGAGTCCAACTCGCACTTGACCAAATTTTTAATATAGCGTGATCTCAACAGTGTCATTTCGTGTCTACAGCCAATGCACTGGTCAGGAATTTCAAGGTAATTAAACAAATTAATATCGCGTTTTATTACCCTTGATTCATGTCCTATGACCAATTCTGCAAAAAAATACAGCCGAATATTTTACTGTGGGAACTCGCAGAGTTATTGAGGTTACTGAATCTTAGAATAAATAAGTGTGGAGCACCAGTTATACCACCAGTTTATTTATTTTAAAGACAAATCTATAATAGAAAAATACTTGCAGCCGCTCGTTGCTAACAACAGCTATAAATATGACCCAGCTGTTGAAGTACTTAGCTATAAGCTCCTAATTAAAATAGACATAAAACTGTATATGCGTTAGCCGTCGTCTTTAGCCGTACCGTTTTCGGTCTCAAAGGCCCCTATATCTGTTTGCACAGTAACCTACATTACGACGTCGCATGAGGGATGGCATCATTAATGATCCAAGAGAGGGTCATGATTGGGGGTCGACCAACCCTCCGTGACTTTGAATGCATTGTAGATGTGACGAACGCCAAGATCCTCAAACTTTGGAATAATATTTGAGGCAAGGCACTTTGCCAATTAGCAAATTTGATTTCAGCAACGTTTCGGTTTAAACTTCATACATAAATATAACCGTTGATAATTAAATTACATTCGATATGGATTGCTATTACTAGACCGTGATGTTTAACAAAAAAGTGGAATAGTTTAACGGACGGATTAACGCTTAAAATAATTCTCCAGCTATACGTTCTGTTATATTTTTTTGTAACCAAACTTCCACTGATTGGATTTGTATTAAACCAAGGGTGGTATAAAGGGAAATGGACGTTAGTTCAGCTCCAATTTCAATATCGGATCGAGTGCATTGTGACCACCGTCCGAGAACGGTAGAGGAGTGGGCCTTACTGCCTTTCATTCGTGCACCATTCAAATTTTTACCCTCAGAGTACGCTCGATGAGAGCTCTAACATCAATTCAGTGCAATTTGATGAAGCCAACGCGATGTACACCATTCAAACTGAATGGGATTGGCCACGACAATGCGGTGATTTAATAGAACCGTACCGAAATACCACTAGCGTGCAACCCGTGCCTTGTTTTCGATTAGATTAACGAGGTTTTAGCTCAGAATTTGAATGTGTTTAGATATGTTAACTATTTGGAACGTAGTTCGATTTTGTTGGTTTCAGTAAGAGCGTTGTAAGAGATTAGTTAATTACTTAGAGATTTAATTAATTTATGAATAAGTTAACTAAATAAGAAATTAAAATAACTAAAAACTTGATAACTAAAAAGAAAAACTTAATTTAACAGAGCGCTGCCAGTTGGTAACGTTGGTACTGTTGGCATAGGTTGTAATCAACACTACAACAAGTGTTAACCAATTACATATATTATGAATCTTGCTTAAAACGTGAACCTTATTTTTTTATAAAACAAGTAGATATTTGTTTATTTAGCACAAAAACATACTATACATACATATAATACTTTACAAACCTAAATTCAGTATTCAGTCTGAGGTCTGAGACAAAGCATAGTAGGGTCATACACAAAACAGTACCAAAAAAAAAACGAAATAAAAAGTTGTTGAATTTCTTTAAAATCAGTCCCATTTATTAGGTGTTGATCTAAGTAATCAAATGAAGATCAGAAACCAGATCGTTTTTCAGAATTGACGAAAATATATGAATGGTTTTTTTTTTTATGACCACAGGAGTTACCCAGTTCCACAGTAAATAACATAATCAGTCGAAATTCGCATTAAATTAAAACAAAAACGATCAATGAGACATAAAATGATCGGCGTTATGTTTATAAAAGACATACCTCTTAAAAAATCACGTAATCCGTCAACATTGACATTTCTCGTCATATAAACTCCAAAACCTAACAATTTATTATGACAAGAGATCACAATTACGTTCATTGTTAATTTTGTTACAAATTGTTATATAATGATTGTTAAATGCAAAAAAAGACAGAGCACTGAGTTTCTTGCCGGTTCTTCTCAGGTGGCTTTTTTTCCGAACCGGTGGTAATTTAGACCTTCATAAGAGCCTTATTAGGGCCTAAACTGAATAAATGATTTTTGATTTTGATTTTTGATTTTGATTGATTATAAATAAGATCATAAAACAAAGCTCAAGAATTTATCATTTATTTATTGTATATAATATCATAATATGTATAAAATATATTTATTTATTATGTTTTATTAATTGTTTTATATTAATTTCTTATATCGAAAACTTATTTTGTTCAGTGGAAAAGGCTATGCATTTCAATTTCACAAAAAATACTAATTACTCAGATCCCCGATTGTAGTCTAGATTTACTAAGGTGGTGTAAAAGTCATCGGGATAGTTGGTCTCGCAGTGAACCCACTTTCTTGGAGTAAGTGGTTCAGGGGTTATATTTCCTAAAAGATAAAGATGCGTTCTCAGACCAGAGACTGTCGATGCAGATGCGGTTCCACATTTGTTTGCATCTGCTATTTTCTGTATTTTCGAAATGGTTATCAACAATGGGAATAATGTTGAATCCAGGTTTCAAAAATTATTAGTGTGTAGAACGAAAAGCCACTTTATACCACATTATACGGGAATATTATGCAGAAAGACCGATGTATGAGATAATTATTTATACTAGTTGCATTGTTAAACTTTTTGTACGAAATAAGCGTATGACTAAAAAAAAAAGTTTTTTATTCTTTTCTGCGTGTGATTTTTTCTATTCCAGCTGTGGACCTGCTATTCTCATCATCAGTATATAAAGTTATATATATATAGTTAGTTTTATGACGGTTTTAAGCTTATATTTTATCATATTGTTCTCCCGTTCTTTATTCTTCTCAATCGCATCCTGTAATTTAGCCAGCTTTCGTTTTAACATTTTTAACCTTTTAATAAAATGCTGATTTTGCCTTCAACATGCGCCTATTTCTAACTGCTTTCCCCAATCAATTTGCAAAATCGATTCATGAAAGCTACAGGGGGATGAAGGTGGCTTATTATCATTTAATTTTCTGCTCTTTCTTTTTTCTTCTTTTTCACGTCTAGGTTTATACTTTTCATGACACATTTTTCGCATTTGTCGCTGTTGTCTGGGTGTGAAATCTTTGATTGTCTTTACTAAACCATCTCGTTTCTTCCAGTAATACCTTTTCTACGTATATCTTCTAAAGCACCAGCATCTAATTGACCTCTAGCTTTTTGCATGTTTATTTTTTCTGCTCACGTCGATTTAGTTTCTTCTGTTCATTCAGTTGTAGCCGAGACCTACTCGAATAGGGCATTGTACCTGCAAAAAAACAAGTCTTACGCTGAATTGCCCCATAAGCCAAAAAAAATAAAATAAAAATAAATCCCAAGTATGAATTTTACAGCAACATACATAAAATGACCATCGAAAAACTCTTTGCAGATAAGGTAACCCATAAAATAGCAGAGCACAATTTTATTATGAAAAAACATTATTTATTGTCTTTTCTATTGACATGCGCCTTTTCTGTGGACGTGATATTTCACAGGAAAGTTGTCCACAGAAAGGACATTATGGCCGGAAGTCGCCGTCACTCTTTAGTTTTTTATGTTAGGAAATTGACAAGAGAGATTTCGAAATTAGTCCCCAAAAGGCATTCCGGCTGTATATTCATGAATATATTAAACGCTTACTTACCAAAGTACACCATGAACAGGAAAGTTGCACTGATCTTTTACAAATTAAGTAGTATCTGATTTAAAAAAATCTAACAAAGTTGAGTTGCGCGTATATCTCCGGAAACGAACAGCTGTAGTGGGTGGCTATCTAATGTTGCCATTCTAAAAATATTCCATGTAAGGTGGCTTTGGTAGATTTTTTTTAACGAATATTTTTTTGGTTCACAGAAAAGACAGAAATCCGTGTAACCATCTGTTTATTATAAATTGTGGAAAAATTATCTACAGCATTCCATATCAATCTTCACTTATAATTCGTCTTCATTATATACTACAGCAATAAGTTAAGTTTTTATAATGTATTTTCGCATAAAAATTATATTAAACGTATTCAAACATGTCTACCACGAATCTGAACAGTCCACAGAATTGGACAATGGGACATGTTATTTTTTTAAATATCATTAAATATTTATTGTTTTATATACTAAAGATAAATAGAAAGAGAGCCATTGGTCAATTGCAAAATAAAATTCATATCATTTTGTCCTGAAAAAAATAGTTATTCTATCCGAACATCGCTATGTGTATGACCCAGTAGTGCCTACTCCAAACCGAAAGTTATTAGGGAATTGATAAGCTAGTACAAAATCGCTTACAAGCTTTCGCTTAGCGCGTAAGATACTGGAAATATTCTGAGTCGTTTGTCAATAGAGAATCGATACGAACCTGAAGGCAAACCTGTATGAACTAAAAAAAAACAAAAATCAAGAACTAATTTATTCATTTACCTACTAAGGTACTTATGAAGGTCTAAATTCGTGCATACTATAATATGGTAAAGGAAACAAACGCAAGTACCAAGTGCGTCGCAGATTCATAACAATAGTTGTCACTCGTTACCGGATTTCACTAAAGCAATAAATCTGCCGACGGCGACAAACAACTAAAACTGAGTTATAACAACAAAGTCAAATTACTAAAGGAGTTTACCGCATCCAGCGAGGGGCGCCACCGACACCGGGGGATGCGACCAGAATACTAATGCGGACCTAACTCTCGCAAGATTTTCGGTTCGGGATTTTCCTTTCTTTACAATGGGCCTACTCTTGGGGCATATCAATTGCACGCGGTTATGTCGTTAGAAAGTTGGTGGAGGGTACACCGACGTCGACATCGATTTTCAGGCTTATCACTCGAATATAAGTAAAAGTATCTAAGGAAAGCGTCTGAGATTTTTGGCTTAAGCCTTGTCGAAGTGTGAGTGTGGGTAGGTATTTTATTTTTTACAACTACTTTTGCATGGATCGGTTACTTCGGATACGGCTTCGTTTGATTTTGAAAAACTCATCACTTTATTTGTATATTGTACTGAAAACAGATTACTATTAAGTCAAAAAGTTGATACACCTGTGATGACTGTTCCGATAAAAGTCTAATGCTGATTTTAAAAGGACAAAATAATCGTTGTATCAAATTCCAGTCATTCGATCTCATGCCGAATTCATTCGCTTATTTGGAGATCCGAAAATCTGGTGGCATCAATCTTATAAATATACTTATTAATATCTTATCAATAGCTTACCGATTGAATTCGGATCAATCTTCGATATTTCTGATTCGGGAACAGTTGTGTGAGCTTAAAGGCTTCCAATAAAATTATCATATGAAATAATCGATCCATCGTGCGGGGTAATGTTTGCCGTATACGATATCTGCATTTAATTTACAAAAGTGGCGTCCATTCATTTTTATATAAAAGGGGATTATCCGGGCTAAATAGTGATCCCTTGGGCATTAGCTCTATTGTAATGTACCGCGACCCACATGTAGCCCGCTATTAGACGGACATCGAACCATTGGTTTAATATTCGTTTTGAAAATGAAAAACCATCCCTTACTTTTATATCATCATATCATCATCAGCCTATCGACGTCCACTGCTGAACAAAGGCCTCCCCCATAGATTTCCACAATGACCGATTCAATGCGGCCCGCATCCAACGCTTGCCAGCGACCTTTATCAGGTCATCGGTCCATCTAGTGGGGGGCCGTCCGACGCTGCGTTTTCCAGTGCGTGGTCTCCACTCTAGAACTTTTTGGCCCCATCGGCCATCCGTTCTACGAGCTATGTGCCCTGCCCATTGCCACTTCAACTGGCTAATCCGCTGAGCTATGTCGGTAAATTTAGTTCTTCTGCGAATCTCCTCATTTCTGATTTGATCTCGCAGAGAAACACCCAGCATAGCCCTCTCCATAGCTCGTTGAGTGACTCTGAGCTTTCTTATGAGGCCCATAGTGAGTGACCACGTTTCTGTTCCGTATGTCATCACTGGTAACACACACTGGTTAAAGACTTTCGTCTTAAGGCATTGCGGTAAATTCGACGAAAAGACGTTGCGATGCTTTCCGAACGCTGCCCAGCCGAGTCGAATTCGACGGTTGACCTCTTTCTCAAAATTGGACTTGCCTAATTGGACTGTTTGTCCCAGGTAGACATATTCGTCAACAACCTCAAGAACAGAGTTCCCAACGGATATCGTGGTGGGCGTAACATGGGCGTTTAGCATGATTTTAGTTTTGTCCATGTTTATTTTTAGGCCTACCTGTTGGGAAACTCTGTTTAGGTCATTGAGCATTGTGCCGAGCTCTTCCAGCGATTCTGCCATGACTACGATGTCGTCGGCAAATCGAAGGTGAGTGATATACTCGCCGTTGATATTGATGCCGAATCCTTTCCACTCTAAAAGCTTAAACGCATCCTCCATTGCAGCGGTAAACAGTTTCGGGGAGATAACGTCCCCCTGCCTCACTCCTCTTTGCAATGGAATCGCCTTTGTGCTCTGTTCCTGTAATCGGACCGACATCGTGGCGTTTTTATTTAAGCACTTCAACACTTCAATATACCGTTAGTCAATATGGCACCGCTGAAGTGACTGCAGCACAGCCCATGTCTCTATCGAATCGAAGGCTTTCTCATAGTCCACAAACGCCAAGCATAGTGGCAGGTTATACTCCTCGGTTTTATGTATTACTTGCCGCAGCGTATGGATGTGGTCTATGGTACTAAAGCCTTTACGGAAACCGGCTTGTTCGGGTGGCTGGAAGTCATCAAACCTGCGCTCGAGACGATTCGCGATGACTCTGGAAAACAGCTTATAAACATGGCTCAGAAGCGAGATGGGTCTATAGTTCTTCAGCAGTGTTTTATCGCCCTTTTTAAAGAATAGCACCACCACGCCTCTGGTCCACGTTTCTGGCGTTTTGCCCTCGAGTAAGACGGAGTTGAATAGCTTCTGGAGGACCTTAAGTACTGGTGTTGAACCCGCTTTCAGAAGCTCCGAAGTAATTCCATCATCACCCGGTGCCTTGTTGTTTTTAAGCTGTTTCAGAGCCATCCTAATCTCGTACAGGCTGATGTCCGGGATATCTTCGGTATAGTGTCGGGTTAATTTTGCTCGCGGGTCTTGGCGGAAGCGGATGGTAGGATTGGTTACTGACGTGTACAAATGTTCGTAGAACTTTTCGACCTCTTCCAGAAGCTCAGGCCCGGTCGACAACACTCTGCCATTCTCTGTTTTCAGCTTCATTATCCGACTTTGCCCAATAGACGCGTGTCTTGCGAAAACTTTGGAGCCTTTATTTCGCTCTATCGTTTCTTTAACACTGTTGGTATTAAAGGTACGAATATCTTGCCGCAGTGACTTCCATATCTGTCTATTGAGCAGCCGGTATGCTTCAACATCATCAGAGAACTGCAGCCTCATTGAACGTCGCTGAGCCATAAGCCTTAGGGTGTAGTCAGAGAGCTTTTTTGGTCTACCTTTACGGTGTGTCTTAAAGTACTTAGACCCAACCGTGTGGACAGTTTCTACCAACCGACCATTTATTTCGTCCACTGAAGCACAATCATCCAGGCACGCGAAGCGGTTGTGAAGTTCAAGTTGAAAGCCTTCGAGGTTTTGGATATGCACTTTAGAGGGCCGGAGCGTAGACTTCATCAGACGAGATCTCTCAATTTTGAGGTTAATATTCAATGTGCCCCTTACCATTCGGTGGTCGCTTCCAGTTTTCACTCTGTGGATCACGGAGACATCATTGAATATTTGTCTTTTATTGGTGAAAATGAAGTCTATCTCATTTCTCGTGGAACCATCGGGACTCATCCATGTCCATTTCCTATGAGGTGGCTTTTGGAAAAAGGAGTTCATCATGAAGAGTCCCTCTTTCTCCAAGAAGTCGGCCAGCCTCTGGCCTCTGGTGTTCCGTTGCCCATATCCAAATTGCCCCACTTTCAGCTCATCGTCGCGTCTCGTACCCAGTTTTGCGTTATAGTCTCCCATCAAAACTGTGAAGTGTGTTTTGGAATTATGTATGGCTTTACTAATATCCTCATACATTACCTCTACTTCATCATCTGGGTGTGTCGATGTCGGCGCGTAGACCTGTATGACCTTCAGCGAGTATCGCTGCGATAATCTGAGTATAAGGTACGCTACCCTGGTCGACACACTTTCGATGGTTGTAATATTGTTAATGAGAGACCTGTGGACAAGAAACCCGACACCACCTTGGGACAGACGGTCGCCCTCTCGGTAATAAAACAGATTGCTGGACTTCAGGGTTATCGTGTCCTCGCTCTCTCTTCGGACTTCCGATAAACGCATGATGTCCCAGTGCAACCCTTCTATTTCTTCTTCCAGCTCAACTATCTTTTTGTCTGCCCTCAGTGTGCGGCTGTTATATGTTACCAGGGACAGTTTTCGTTTGGGATGGTAGCTGGATCTCTGCTGGGGATTCTTCGCACCCCCTGCCCCACCGTTACCATGGCCGCTACCAGAACCAGGAATAGCGGGGCCGCCGGGGACTAGGGGCCATTTCTTAAGTTGTGCTGTCATTGGGGGGGTTTTGCCAATACTCACCACGCTTAGCAGGCGGGTTGGTGAGCGCAGTATGTATACATACTGAAAATCTCTGCCGAACAGTATACTGTTCGGCAGAGAGGACGCTGCTGCCCATCCTTCTGGTTTATGTCCCTTAGTCGGCTTTTACGACATCCACGGGCAGAAATGGAGTGGTGCTATTCTTTAAGGCCGGACACCACACGGCGCTTACTTTTATGCCCATATTGAAGTAAGTTTTCTCGTATGTTTTTTCAGCGCCTTGAGGAATGGTCGAAATCTTATGCATAATAGTATAATACATCTAATATATAAAATTCTCGTGTCACAGTTTTCGTTGCCATACTCCTCCGAAACGGCTTGACCGAATCTCATGAAATTTTGTGTGCATATTGGGTAGGTCTGAGAAGCGGACATGTATTTTTCATCCCCCTAAATCTTAGGGGTAGTCCACCCCTAAATTTATTTATTTATTTTTTAGACCGATTTCAAAAATTCTTTCACCGTTAGAAAGCTACATCATCACTAAGTAACATAGGCTATATATTATACTAGCTTCCCGCCCCGGCTTCGCTCGGGTAGACAAAATATTTGATATAAAAGTCTACCCGTGCGAAGCCGGGGCGGGCCGCTAGTTTTATAAATAAATTTGACCCAAAACTAAGCAAAGCTAGAACTATGGGAACCAACTGCTAATATAATACTTACATTATTTCGAAAATACATACTTATAATATGTTAATGACATAAAAATTTGCCCCGGCGTAAATCGAACCCGCGACTTCTAGTGTAGCAGTCAGGTATACTAGCTACAAGACCAGAGGTGTCGTCTATAGGAACATAATTTACAATACTAATGTGGGATGACGACCCTCAGTATTGAGGACTACGCGAGGAGGAGTGTCAGAGTAGTCAAGAGTAAGCAGAGATCTTCTCGAGATAGTGATAGATAGAACTAATACCAGATCCGAAGTTGAAAGGTGAACTCAGTGCTGACAAACATAGAATATTTAAAGTTGCAGCTACAATCGAAAATGTGCGTTCTTCACATTGTTCTTAAATTAAAATTGTTCGTAAGTTGGACGCGCCGATAATATTTTATCGAGAAATATTTTGCAACAAAGTAAGATCATACAATGCAGGCACAAGTCAGGTGTAGATAGTTAAGGAAAGATCCGGGATCAGAGCCCAGTCCCATCTAAACTCTGTTCAGGGACTTGGAAAATTGCATTCGTTATCGCATATCCGTACTTCGCTTACTTTTGCACTCTCCGTACCTCTACGCGCCGTCATAGAGGCAGATAAAATAATCGTTACTGGGTCCATAATATAGCTGTTTTCAATATTTTATACCTGGATTGCTTGTTTAGCTACTTACCTATAAAAAACGTTAGTATTTATAAAGTTATTCAAGTTACATTGAAACTAAAAGTATTATGTAAGCGCATTTTGCGGAGGAAAATAATTAGATTTGCACGATTTAACTAATATATTGGCGCTACTAGTGACATCTGGAGAATAATTTAAGAAACTTTATGCTTATGATAAAGTAAGAAATTATCAAAGTTATAAATAATATATTTAGTTTTCTTTATTTATTACGCATAAGCTTTATTCAAAACATAAATTATGTAAAATTGTTAATGCAACCATAAACCACAATGTTGTACAATGATCACAAGGAGTGAACTCCTCCCTTGTCCCTTGTTTGAAAAACAAAAAGCTAGGTATGCTTTGAACAGAGTAAGTAAAAACATGAATATAGAATTGTATCACAAATTGGTATGTTTTGCTGTGTGAAATGCCTTACTGATCAAAACATAGCAAACGTGAATCATTTTACAGAGAGTAATATAAAGCTTTTTTTTACAAATTTACCAAATCATAAAAACTCGTCCAACCAATTTGGAGTCAGCGAGTAACAATAAAAACACAAATATTTCACTATGACTTTTAGAACGACTTATTTTTCACCTTCGATTCACTCTCATTGCTTTTCTTCTTTAGTTTTTATAGTTAAATACTTATTTAAATTTTCTGTGAAAAATTGAAATATTTTAACCCAATTCACAAAGGATGTGGTAACGAATGTCGTAAATAAATTCCCGATACAAAATCGATTTATTACCGACCACGCCTCCAATCCCTTTAATGTCCGGCCATGATGCGGTACCATTATTTTTGTGGGAAATACATGAAAATGTTATTTACGATGTGATTACCTGCCACTTTTAGTAAGTATTTCGAAACAAACTAAAATATATACGAGTAGGTACACCTGATTATTTGAAGTACTTTTCCGTAAATAATATACATCATATCATAAACATGGAAATAGAATGATTTGGACTGAACAGGGGCTATTAGTTAAATATAAATCTATATATACAATAGCACCGAGTCAACGCAGATCGCTTAATTTTAAGAATTTTTTCACCCTACGATACACAATATATGGAGGCTGGTGTATTTTTAGAGCGCATATATTAGAGAATATATACATACATACCTATCTCAGCCCCCTTACCTTTTACCTACCTACAATCTGCGACAGACGACGTCTTCTGAATGACCATCTATTCACTCCCGACGCTCATTCTACTAATGGAGTTGCCTTTTTAAGGTAGAAGTAAATAGTCTTTGCTGTCAAAGAGGCCGTGATGCGAGCTGCTAATTAATTAAAAATACTTGCAGTTTGTCTCGCTTTAATGTTGATAGTGTTATTACGATGAAATAGCTTTGCAATATGCGGGATTTTACGTAGGGGTGGTTCATTTTCAAAGTGCGATCTGACTTTTTTCACCGATAGTCTATTAATTTTACACATATTACTTAATTATTACTTGAATACTGACTTTGTTGGTATAATTTATCAATTTCAATTTACTTTTATTCAAATAGTTTTGCAGGGTTACAAATATTATTATTTTTCTTAGATAAAAAAACGTAAACATAACATCAATACAATAAAATATTGAAATCCAATATCGGGGCTAAGCACCTCAGTCGATTCACAGAATTCCGTCTGGCAAATACAAGTAATATTTCAATTTTTATTAACTCGCACGATCAACACAGAACTGAGATTCCTTCATAAATTGTTCAGTACGACGCCGATCTTGTTTGGTATCCGACATTCTCATCGCATCGCAGCCCTATTAGCAGACATCGCTTTTCACATGCCAATGTAATTGAACATTCTGGGCCTTAAAATATTTCACGATAACTTGGCAATAAAACTCTCTTGCATTTATAATCTCCACTGTGGCATCTCCAATACCCTGTTGTAATGAAAATTCGAGACGTCTCGCCGTGGATTTGCCGTTGTTGGGGTCGTATAGCTTTTTAATAAGAAAAGGATTTGCTCCAATTGCAACATATATCTTGTAAATATTTGGAGGCTATTTACAAGATTTTCAGCTGGAAAATCAATTACAATGTTTGCTTGTTTTCTATATCTGTTAAATATATAATATTATTAGTAGGTACTACATTGTGTAGTGGATAAAAAAAGGTTTTTATAGAACTACTAAATTAGATCGAACATGGATACAGCCCGCCTGATGGTAACCCATTAACGTACCTACTCAACCTAAGTTTTCAATACATTATGTTCGGATCACACGTGCTTAGCACAAAAACTTTTTTTTAAATTATTTAATTCGAAAATGCGATCGTATTTTAAATACTTTATATTGAATTCAAAACCCACATCCCTCTGACCTGACTTAACATAATCGAGCTGAGTAACTAAAGCCTAAAATGTAGAGTAGATAACCGGAGGCGTAGCTTTGATCGGGATCCGGTGCCAGGCGCCATGAATGAGTAAGGAAGGTCATGAATGTTTTATGATGAGGTCGATCACACTTCGCCAAGGACTGATCAGCTGGCGTATTGTTCATATTGACGGCAAACTTCTTAGGGCTGTGATTCAGTTTTTAAAGTATTTTATATTCTGTATTCGCGTTATTTTGTAGGTTAATGTGTACTAAACGATTCAATTCAATTTTTAAACTCATTTATGTGTGTCTGAAACATATGCGATTTACTTAATTTATTTCCTACTAGCTTTTGACCTTAAGTTTATTCGATTAGACTTAAGAGAATATCCTATATTATAATAATATAGCCTATTTTACCCATGGATACTGTGTCGTTTTTCATTATCTACTTATCTTACTACATAGAAACAAAAAAAAGTCTAATCTTTATAATATTATTCTAGAAAAAACAAACAAACTACATTCATACACGCTAGATTCAACTTAATATACATATCATCCCAGACACAACAGATCATAAAGGCAACATAACGACTAGACATGAAATAGCAATTAGGAAACGTTTCTGACACAACAGATATCCCGGATCGAACGGGCGCGGCCCGGACATCCTTACCTATCCGATAATGGCGGCTGATTTATAAAATATTCAACATCCTCAACCTTATTTATGAGCACCTTCATGCTCCAAACAAAAGCATTTGGAATCTTTCAAGGTTTATTAAGATTTCGACAAAAACTAAACCCCTTAAAATTGATTTTGTTAATATTTGTTAGATGAAGCCAATGTCATGTTTTTTTTACTACTAATACATTTTTGATTCAGAATGTCAGATAAAACCAAGCAGTAATAAGAGGCAGTGAATATAGGGCTGAGAATATCACTCAATGTCTCTACGAACCTATTTATGTAAGCATTCATCACGTTAAGTCCTTTTCGGGGTAGGCAGAGAGCATAGAGCGCTATTTCACTCTTCACCTTTTGCTTTTTTACATTCATACATACAAAGACAAAAATTATACTACTATATAACATATACTACTATGTTACTGTACGATTTATGAATAAACCTTCTTTGCGACTTAGACAGTAATAGCATATGTGTAGACGTGTAATTGAATCAATGAAGGGTTGACAGCTAATAACATGTTTTGTTGATGCTTGAATACTTTATACATTCTGTAGGCGGGACTATTCCAACTGTTTGTGGATACTTATTCATTTAAAACGTGATGTATTAAGTATGCTACATAGTAGGTACTGTACTGAGACAGAAAAAAACGTGCGATTCGTGACCATGAAGATAAAGGATCATATTTATCGTGGAATGCAAAAAGTATAGAGCGCCATTCGGGCTCAAGTTGCAAACCTGTTTTGCTTCAGCTAAACTTTACATCTCCACAAAAGGTTCGCCGGTAATCAGTTCCGTATACTCTACTATTTCGTCATAAAATATTTGCTTTAAAATGAAAAAATGCCTTCCAGATTTACAGATTATTTATAAATGGCCCGAACTGCTTCGGAAAGGAAGTGGTACGGCCGGGACGCTTTTTTGCTCGACTTGGCGGGGCACTGCCGAGCTCCCAGATATAAAAGCTAATATTAATTTATTGGCAGGTAGCAAGGAAAAGTATAAACAATTTAAACTATTATTCTTATATCTTACAACGGATATGAATACGTAAATGTATTGGATACTAGTTTACGCCCTTTCCATGTTACAAAATTACGACTGCATTGTTACAGAAACGTATATATTGAGTTTTAATTTATGCAAATTTAATTATTCAGCTTTAGTTTATGACATCACATGCAATAATGAAGTAGTACTACTGAAAATAAGACTTATACCATGAGTTCTTAGCAAAATACATTGAAAATATCAGTATTTCTCAATACATAACATGTTTCACTTGTATGGAATGGATGTATATTCATGTATCTGAATTTTTAAACGTCATTTTCACCGACATACTTTCATTATAACTGTTAATTTTGAAAATTTACACACGCATTTGAGGATCGATGACAATACATTAATTTCATAACTTTATCTTAACATGTTTTTGGCTTTTTTTAACTGTGATGTATTTCAAACTATCAGTGAAAAAATCTCCACAAAAGATACTTAAAAATGTCACATAAAACCAGGCTTAATCCTTTGAAAGTAATGACTTGAATCTAAACATTTGAACTTCAAAGTCGACCTTTATACAAGCCTATAAGTAAAATCAATTTGGATTAAATTAAAAAATAAAAAGTGAATGTCCACGGGGAAAGTTACAGCAGATTAATTCTCCTGATAAAATTTCACGGTTCAAGAAATCCAGCTACCGGTTGCGTGGGGCGATGAACGATACTGATTACATTCGTCTTGACACTGCCTTAGAACGCGTAGAACAAACACAGAAATTCCATTACCTATTTTTTTTTATCTTTCATTTTAAAACTAATTATTCGAGTATTTAAAACGTACATTAAGATGGTTAGGATCAGGAGCATGTATTAAGAGTCATCAATATAGTGATCAATATAGAAAAAGCAAAAAGATGTGCAAGACAAGAGTGATATTCGATATACACCGAAGATTCCGTAAAGCTAAAAACAATCAGCTGCCGCGCTTTGTATAATATTTTTTGACTCGTGTTTCAGAATCAGCTGAAACACGTTTCGGGATGAAATATAAATATATATAAGCGGAATGTCTATTGCCTCGTAGCTCTACCTCCGCTACCGTAGCGACTTCGTCTGTGCTACGGCCGTAGCTGGTGGCTACGACTCCCCAGAGATACAGGCATCGTAGCCTTACAATGTACTGCCTTCGCTTAGCGCTAAGCCGTCGCCTTATTTTCTAGAACACTTTTGATTTCAGATTTTCCTATGTCGCAGCCCTTTAGTAACCTGCGTTTTGCGTTTGCAATTTTATTTTCAACAAGTTCAAAATTTATAAGTGCGTATTACAATTCGCAATAATAATAAAAATATTGTAATAGGAAAATGAAATGTCAAGTATTAAGCCATTGTAGGCCAAGGTTCAAATATTTAGATAAAGTTACCGAAGTAGGTACTCAATGATGGAAAGGTAAAAAGTACTCGGAATCGATGGGCTTGCATAAAAATATTGATGAATGTAAAAGAAGAAAATAAAAATGGTGTGTAAATAGAATGGCGCTCTATTCTCTCTGCCTACCACGTGAGGGACTTGGCGTGATGACAAGTATTCATGCATGCATATATGTAAATAGACAATTAGTCATTATAATTGTAGAAATCGTATCAATCCCAACCAGTTTAACTTTTACCGCCTTTGTCCTTAAAGGTTTTGAAATGGCTTTACCCTTATCTCGTAGTCGTACCAACGTTCGTCTTAGCGGGTTGTTATTATGGAATTATGTAGGCTGCTTGTAACAAGGGTTCCGCCACGTGGTAATTTATGTGGCTACACCGCACCACATCTGGTTTCATGCACATCCTCTAAATAACCATCACATGTAAAATATTGGTATAGCAGAGTTCACTAAAAAGCTAATAGTTGTACGTAGTATATTACCTACTCTGAGCTATAAGGGATAACGCCTGTCAAAATATTAACAGCAATGTTCGTTTCGCGTACGTCATGTGCTCTAGAGTTAAAAATAACGGACTGAAAATTAAGTCAGACATAATAATTTTATAAATAAAGATACACAATATTAAATAAACTAAAAAAATAATTGAAACACTATACAATTTTAAACTGTTGATTATCATTACGAGTATATAATAATGTTCAAGATTAAAGAACATTTTCATGTAAACAATTACAAATTCATGCCCGAAATGGGAACGTGCTTGTTAATTGGTTTTCTGTTTTACTACCTCGAAATTCGGTTAAGTTTCGCAATGGAAAAACTTTTTTAAACTGCCGAAATCTGGGGACCTTTCATAAATAACTGTTCTTGCAAACTGTTACGCACGACTTGGGTTGTTATTTCTTAGCAGGGGTCAGTTTGCACGTAGGTAATTTCTTAAGATATTCCTCCCTATAAAGCACTTGAGGCGACGCAATAAAACATGGAATGAATAAGTCTATTTTCAGCCCGAGAACAAGATATTACTTGTTTGGTGTTCTTCGTGTGCACCATACCGACATCACCAACATGCGGTGTAAAATGTAGCACGAAATAAAAAAAGAATTTAACATCGAAAAAGTGATAGGTGATGGTACATTTTTACATCTTACTATCTAAGCAATTATTTTACTAACGAAGTTACGTGTAGCATTCTCTAGTTCTAAATACGTTCAGCAGATCTTACAAAATTACAATGAGACTACTTGGGACACCCGTTGGAGTAATCAGTGCAGTCTTCAAATATTAATGACAAGCTATTTTGAAGATGGGATTAAGGAAATGAAAAAAAAAAATAGTGCGAAAATTTGCATGTACAACATTCAAAATCATGTTATTTGCAATTGTATTGGAAATAACTGAAATGAGTAAGGTATGCAAAAGTACGAATCAATGGCTGGAATTATTAAGAACTAAATTTGCTACAAATTCTAGCAAAAATAATTTAAAACGAATCATGTTTAGAATATATTATTTTAAACAGGATGTGTGGAAAACATTTATATTGTATTCGCCAAAATTTAAAGGAGTAGCGCCTCTAAGGTCGAATGGGGATGCGGTATCAGATGGTTGCCGGATATTCTCTCTTTGAGTTATGGTCGACCACTTCCGTTGAATGTATTTCCGGCCTGTGCGCTTGCGTTTGCAATGGTCAGTTAATTGTTCAATGTATCATCACTAATCAGGGCCTATAAGTGATGATATTCTCAGCTTTTGTTTGGTTTAGTGATAGCGGTGATTTAGTAAGCGTTTAGTTTACATGTAGGGGGATTTTCTATTTGGACAGTGAGTACCAGATATGACAGTAGGTTGTTAGATATAAGCGTATCCATAATCAATTATTTAATATCTATTGCGTAGTTGGGATACATAATAAAATACGATTTATAAAAATACAGATT
Organism: Falcaria lacertinaria; assembly: GCA_951449985.1. Lineage (NCBI taxonomy): Eukaryota > Metazoa > Arthropoda > Insecta > Lepidoptera > Drepanidae > Falcaria > Falcaria lacertinaria. The sequence goes on from OX602114.1 coordinate 3,904,063, forward strand.
ATTTTGGCAGTAAATTGACAATTGATAAGAATACATTTTTCCGATTACCTATTTCTATTGTTCACAATTCCATCTATTAATTCTGATACTATATTAATGATTAATTAAATAAACACAACTTTATCCATGCTTAGGAAACATATTATTTAGTTATACTAACCGGCTTGTTGTCCGTCTGACGACTGGACACTGAAACGATATTCAAAGTTTGAAGGCCCGCGTCACTGTTTAAAGCTTTGTCAAAATACAATTTCACATATCAAATTTAAAGCCACTCAAAATTAATGTGACATCCGATTTGATTGGCGTTTCAGTATGCGTCCATAACGTTGCTAAAGACTTTAAATAGACCTTTATCGACAAAACAAGATTTGCATTCCAACGCCTTTCCCAAGACTCCATTATGATGTAAAAATTTATTTCTTTATCTACATGTACGGAATATTTAAGCGTTCATTAATGTTTGACTTTCTTTCCCCGATCCTGGCTGGAGCCTGGAACAAAACTCATAAATATGTAATAGTGATGGGCGCGCGCTATGCAAAACCGGAGTCGCTTTATAAACAGGTCAACATCAATTTAACATTTCGTTTATTTAAATCTGAATCAGATTATGTGATGATGATACAGAAAAAAATGTTAAAAATAAACTGTTTCGTATCAATAATTCATCACGTGCAGCTCTATCTACCCCGATAGGCAGTGTTTTCTTATGACGGTTCTAATTTTGACGAGACCACTGGTCTATTAGTTAGTATACCTGATTGCTACGCTGAGGTCGCGAGTTCGATTCCCGCCGGAGAAAACATTTGTGTTTGCTTTGCGTCTGAGTGTTTGATATGTATTTTATAAATATATATTTACAAAAAAAAATGTATGTAAGTATTGTATCAGCAGCTGGTTCCCACTTTACAAGCTGTTCTTAGTTTCATCGACCTTATGTACCGAAATGTGGACGATCAATCGTTTTCTTATTTGTCTAATTATTAAATGCTCACTAAGGAATTAAATATATCCCTCGCTCTAACATTAAGTAAATCGTTCAATCAATATAGGTCCTGGTAAGGAACGGAGGTTGTTAAATATGCCACATACTACTACCAACGCAAAAAAAGTAATTCGACCCAGCAAGAAACTCCGCATTGTAAAGGTAACGTATGTTTTATTTAATTTTAGGGTCGGCAACGCGCGAGTGAGACCCCTGGTGTTGCATGCGTCCATAGGCTACGGTGACCGCTTACCATCATGTGGGCCGTATGCTTGTTTGCCACCTTAGTGGTATAAAAAAATATATATATTTTGTATTGAATTGATTCAGGTTTTACTTTGCGGAAATTCATATTTATAGAATACAAAATATATTATAATTTGCTTTGTCCGCTTAATGAGTGTGATACGGTCGAACGGCCTGCGCCCAGGTGAGCTCAGCCGTGGTTTCTTCCGACACGTGTTTCAGGACTTCCACGTCCCATCATCAGGGTGTCGCCGCGTTGGTCGAGCAGCGTGATGTCACATCGAGGTCTGGATGCTGGAGCAGCGCCGCAGCACGATGGTCGGACGCTGGAGCAGCGTCACAGGATGCTGGACCAGCGTCGCAGGATGCTGGAGCAGCGTCACAGGATGCTGGAGCAGCGTCACAGCATGATGGTGGCGTGAGACGCCACGACAGATCCCTGATGATGGGACGTGGAAGTCCTGAAACACGTGTCGGAAGAAACCACGGCTGAGCTCACCTGGGCGCAGGCCGTTCGACCGTATCACACTCATTAAGCGGACAAAGCAAATTATAATATATTTTGTATTCTATATATATATTTTGATCTTTTAAAGAAGTCGTTACAGGCGATTAGTTTTCAAATCGTTTTACTACGGGAGAATTTATTCACATTTTTATTCGTAGTAATCTCTATATACTTTGCATATTCAAATTAGAGAATAAACAACAATGATTATGTTAGAAAAAACTATGATATCGCAAAGTAATAAGAAAAGCCAATATTAAAACTTGTAGACAATACTTCTCAAACGAACTGCGCCCTTGATGTAACTATCCGGGATATTTTATAATAGATCAAAATCAAATTCCGTTTGTCTTGGCGACAGACGATTTCATCTTATTTATTAAATTCCGCCGACTTCCTTGGGATAGGAATATACAAGCAGAATCAATGCTTGAAATTGTCTAGTTGGGAAAAATTACCATGCCGTTTATAATAAAGAGAATACAACTACAACAGCAGGCTTGGTTATGCTAACTATCTATAATCTTTAACACTATAAAAAATTAAGGATATTATGTATATGAATTAAAAACTTTTACGTTATGTCACGGGGTCAAGTTTTAAATTACCATATATTTCATTCGTTTTAGAGCCTTAACGATTATAGATAGTAAACATAGCTACAGGTGCAGTTAAATGTATAATAGTAAAATAGGCGGCCTTATCGCTTTCAACGATGTATTCCAGACAGCCACAGGATATAAAAACATAGCTGGAATTTATTATAAGTATTATAATAGAAATGATGAATTTAGTATTATGTAGTACGAAGGTTAAAATATAATTTTAATCAATATAAATACAATAACAGCAAGAATAAATTAAATGAAAAATATAAGACTTTAACGTACCAAATATTGTGAACCTAAAAATAAAAACCTTAAAAATTATATTAAAATTACCGTCGGATTTGGTAAAGTAAACAGTCAGTTGTTATGAATTTGTTACCAAACGTAGAAATGTTTTTAAAATATGTCATTTACGACGCATAGGCATCTAATGAAAGTTAAAAACAAAAAAGCCACCCCTTCGCTTGACCGCGGGTCAGCGTCCGACTCGTCCAATAATATCGTCATATTTTTCTAACATTGCGAAATTGGTATAAAGGGGCGGAAGGGAAAGTTCCGCAGTGAAATTGCCGGGCTCATGTACTCGTCATAAATAATATACGCAATCTGTGACAGTAGCCCTACATAGAACGCGGACGCTTACGTGACGTTAACGTCTTAGACAAGCTTGTCACGTGATCACTAGGTAATTCACAAAGAAGACGTATAGAAAGTTATGTAATGACTAAATAAGTATAATATACTACCAAGAAAAGCACTACCTCGTGGTCCCTTTCATATAATTGAGTAAGAATTACGAGGATAAAATTATTCTGTCACTTATTATCGTACTATGCGTTATTATAGTTATGTTTTAGATTTAGATTATGTTTAGCACATTTAGTTAGTACATCTACAAGAAGAGCAGTGTAAGCATAAAGTATACCTGGAATAATGCATAATATATGCATTATTTATATGCTTGAAGTTGGTTATTTTATCTTTTGCTACAGTATCATCAGAAATTGCCGAATCTTGCTACAGCTCCAGACAATAAATTTGGTTCCTTTTAAATTATTACATTTCAACTGATACATTATCATATTGCAACGAGTAAATAATATTACTTGTGAAAAATGAGCATATTATAGAGGATTTTAAAAATAGCCTTTTGAGTTCACTTTAAGAAAGAAATAATAAATTAGCTTATGGTACAAAACGGATACTATTTTACGTTTAGATTGGATCCGATTCTGCGAAGTAGATCGTCAATTACCGTAATATAAGTGAGAAGACTCGGTAGACGGTGTGACAGCGGCCCGCCTATTCGCTGTCTGTGGCAAATGAGACGGGACCCTGATGTGCACTCGGTACTTCTCGCTGTGGTCTCAGTTAAAAGAATAAGCCTTTGCTAATGCCGGTTTATCACAAAATATTTATCACCGTCGTGTCACCTCCGACGCACGACTGAAGTAGCCCCTATCAAGGAAGTTTTATGGTAAATTTATATGTAGTCAGCAATATTGATAATTTTCGGAGAGAGCTCAAAATCTTAATTTTGGTAACTTATTTGCTACAAAAGGTTGTTTTTTTCTTATTCTGCTAGTCTACCACTGGCAGCTTGATGGAGCTGACTTTTATTCCATATGTACGATTTTCATGCGGAGAGTACGTGGCAGTTGCGCAGAAATCATAACGCGTTTGAGTTAACACTTGTATCAATTTCACTCGCCATTAAATTTTCTATACCGTGGGCCTATATAATTTGAAAATCGATTCTTAAGGATTAAACTCCAATATTAAACCAAGGAATTTCTGGATGACAGTATTTCACTTTTCAGTTTCTTATACTATGGATATGGACAAACAAAATAAAAAATACACACAATTTAAAATATCAAATAAAAAAAGTTTATGCCATAAATGGTACCTCGGACAAATAAATCACGAAAATTTGATCGCTCACAAAAATATATTACTTCGCTTATATCTTGCGCCAATACCTCGGCTTAAGAGCTTAGTATACCTAGATTACCATTGACTTAGATATTCAATTAAATGAAATATATTAACTTTCATTCAGTGTACAATTTGAAGTAAAATATGACACAAGAGCGGAATCGAAAAGCCCATAAGGACTGTAAACCAGCGATTGGTGCTAATGCCTATTTATGGACTTCACATAAGCACCATGTTTAATTAGGTAAACGATTTAAATAAAACTCAAAATAAATATCGAAAATAATCGTAGCACTTAACTAGGTACTTTTCATATTGAATTGATTCAGGTTTTACTTTGCGGAAATTCATATTTATAGAATACAAAATATATTATAATTTGCTTTGTCCGCTTAATGAGTGTGATACGGTCGAACGGCCTGCGCCCAGGTGAGCTCAGCCGTGGTTTCTTCCGACACGTGTTTCAGGACTTCCACGTCCCATCATCAGGGTGCCGCCGCGTTGATCGAGCAGCGTGATGACACATCGAGGTCTGGATGCTGGAGCAGCGCCGCAGCACGATGGTCGGACGCTGGAGCAGCGTCACAGGATGCTGGACCAGCGTCGCAGGATGCTGGAGCAGCGTCACAGGATGCTGGAGCAGCGTCACAGGATGCTGGAGCAGCGTCACAGCATGATGGTGGCGTGAGACGCCACGACAGCACGTAGACCCTTCTGTAACTAAAGCTGAGAAATGAGAGAGTTTGACTCATTGCGACGCTGGTCCAGCATCCTGTGACGCTGCTCCAGCGTCCGACCATCGTGCTGCGGCGCTGCTCCAGCATCCAGACCTCGATGTGTCATCACGCTGCTCGATCAACGCGGCGGCACCCTGATGATGGGACGTGGAAGTCCTGAAACACGTGTCGGAAGAAACCACGGCTGAGCTCACCTGGGCGCAGGCCGTTCGACCGTATCACACTCATTAAGCGGACAAAGCAAATTATAATATATTTTGTATTCTAGGTACTTTTCAGTTTGTTCTGAACTGCATAGACCAATATTATAAAAAAAATAGTTACTCAATATTGAGCATTTTCATTCTACTAATATTCGCTTGATAACCATGCGTAATGACTTGCTAAACATATACATTGAATAGAAAAAATAACTTCAGAATTATAAAAGCTTTCTTAAAGAAGTAGGAAGTTGTGAACGGCAGTTGTCTTTCTGACAGCACGAAGTTGGTCCTAGCCATGTGACGTGTTCCCGCAACTTGAAGGGGCAGCTTTGGGGAAACTCCACGTTTGTAACTTATAGTTCCATCTATTATAGTTTTTAAGATCTTGATATCATAGATGAGATGTCAAAGGGTCTTAAGATTTTAACAGTTAGGTACAACTTTTTGTTATTCAACATTATCAGTTCTCAGAAGTATAAGATTCATTAGTAATTTAAATCGGATTTGTAATTTCAGAGATTACCGCATTACATACACACAAACGATTAGGTGTTTATTATTATTATATATGAATCTATACTAATACTACGTTGACAACACAAAGGCATATACAACATTAAAAAGCATTCCTGTATGGTTAATTCTTTGAGTGTCAAAATCACAATCATTGGACCCAGGCTATTCCAAGAGAGGTAGTACTGCGTTTGTACATCACTTCAAAAAAGATTGAAATTAATTGATTATATACCAAGGAGCAAAGGAATTAAATCATCTTTAAAAAAATTACTCTCGTGCAAAAGTGAAAGCATCAAAGTTAACAATAATAATACGCTCAGTGTGCACAAAATTAACATAATGCTGAATAACAGAGGCGCCCCGTGGGAACCCACACGTGGGCAAACAGGCACCGTTGCGCGTGACTATACCGACATATATATCGTTACAAAAATATAGAAATGTTAAAATATTGCCGCCGGTTCACGACGACCACCTTTGTGTCCCAAATAAATTCAAGGAATAAAGTTGTCTCATTTTTTTCTATAACACGGACGAGTAAAAATACTTACTTTCTTAGATAACCTTAAAGTAATATTAAATACGTTATAAGCAAACGTTAATTATATCGATACGCAACAAAATTATTATATTTTAGAAATTCAACTCCTTCATTATTTTATACCAAGTCATTAGCCAAACATTAGGTACACAATTTCGAGTTATACCCTCAGAAATTAAGGCAAACTTGTTGAGCTCCTGTAATGAACAGACGAAAATATCTGACTTTGTATGGTAATATTTTAATTACTTCCTTCTTATTGTCTTAAACTTGGCGTATGCCTCCCATGGACTAATTAAGCAGGCTTTTAATTAAGCTTTTCATTTGTCGATTCTGCGTAAGACATAGGCATCACGCGTGTAAGGTGAAATAGCTAAGACTGTTTTATAGGGTATTTTATACCCAGATAATGCGTCTCTTATACACGTGTCTGTGATATAATTTTGTGTATTAAAACTAGGTACTTACGTAAGTAAGTATTGTATTAAGTAAGTAAGCCGAATTGGGATCTCCCGTGGTTTTTCACATTCTTAATGGAGCCGCCCGACTGGGGACGACTCCGCCTTACAGAAGACCGCAGTGAAATAACACTACTTTGATTTAGTGTTGTGTTTCTGCCTCTTTTCTTACTCTTGTAGTATCTTTCTCAAATCTCTGTCTTTTGACTGTTTACTTTTCATAACAAAAAGAAAGCACTTACGGTGTGATTAAAAATAATATATATGATTTGTTTATTTCACTAAGAGAATACTAACTGTAATAACCAGTTTAAATACAGCATTATTTTTCTGGTACCTACTTCTAAAATTTGGTGAAAATCTTAATTTCATTTTGACCAATTGAAATTAAATTTCTGTATCAAGATATGTATGTATTTAAAGTTTTTAATAATTGAACTAACTGTAAAAAATGAAAACTAATCTTCACCGCTATATAACCTTCATTATCATCATTTGAAAAGGAAACCATCGTTGCATGGTCCCAATATTATACTCTTATAGGAAATCCCACAAATGGGCGACATCGAACTTACTCGTATTCCAACCTTAGATATTTGGAAGGTAAATATTTTTAACACGAGTCAACATGCATTTTCCTTTTTTTAACCAATTCATAAGCGAGACGAGCAATATTACCCTTCTTTATAAATCTATCGATCAGTGCCGGTAGCGAGAACATTTTCAAGTGTGTATTCGAAAACGTAACTCGCAAAATGTCAAAATGTTCATACGAATTTTAGTTCCACTTTGTGCCACCGCAGCACTGTTCATTCATCAAATAGCCGAAGGCGATAGGAATATGTAGTCGCAAGTTATTCTTCCTCTGGCTACTGTAAGCACCTGGCGTGAGGTCCTCCAATCTACGTATGGACAATGGACACATTAATACGTATGTCTCTACCTAAGCTTTACAGGCTACGTCAAAAGGAATTATAAATTACTCTTCCTGAGTGTTTAATACATTATTCATACGAGTAATGTACGGTGTTCATTATGTTACGAGTGGGAAGTAGACCGCAATCGCATTATGTTTTATGATAAAGGTAACTTAACTTGCACCTCTCTTTTACGATTCCCGAGCTGATTTAATAAAGACAAGTTTATTCTGATACAATTAATAACAGAATTGAATTTTGCAACTTCGCATGTAACGTAATTTATTGTTTTTTCTACAAATAGGTACTTGCATACCGGTAAACTGAGACCCGGGTACGGCAGAATGTAAAAGATAATGTGTTTTATTAGTTCAGATTATATTAACGTTCGTGACATAAAACAAACCAAAGTAAGATGTTCTCATAAATGACAAAAAAAAGCATTTTTTATCATTACTATAATAAAAGCTAAAATTACACTCATACATATTTGCTTGCACCTTAGTGGTATTGAAAAAAAAAGGACCATCAGCATTACTACACGGTACTTGTTTATTTTCATTAGTGAATCTACTGACGTACCTGTGATCTTTCTTCGTCTATACGATACACCTCTATCCAACAGCTAGTAGGTAGACTCCAAAACACACAAAAAACGTAGGTCGGCACCAAAACAGCGCACCACACTAATTTCAAGAACTTTAATGATTATAAAATTTTCCATTCATTTTGTACACCTGTGCTCTCCAAGATGTCATCGCGGACTGGTTTTGTTTTATTTATTTATTTAATAATTGCACGTGTATCACATGGTATACATACATTATACAGTAGTTATCGCTATAATACACACCCCGTAGGGCACAGCAATTGGGAGGGATACGCTTAGTGAGTAGAGTATGTACATAACATATTCTTAATGTAGCACTAATATTTTACTTATGACTTAATTAAGTTTCATAATTATTTTATAAAATAAACCTATTTTAATCGTACAAATCAATATATTTAATTGTATTTATCTACTTATCTTATTTATTTCATGTGTTTCTCGACAAAATCAACCATCTGTCATGAACCAATGAGAAACAAGTACAAGATCTCGAACTACCTTACTTTTTTAATGTGGAAAAGGTAAAATATACAACGTACTTTTTAAACCGTAATATAAATATAATACATGCCATGTATATGTTCTATAAAAATAGTCTTCCTATGTATCCACATTTAATGACAGAATGCAAGCGAAACTATAATTTCTCGTAACATTTCTTATGGCGAAGACATTTTGCAAAATGAAAGACAGTGGTTAATCGATGAAATGGCTGCTAAGTATAAAATTATAGGGTAAAGTTGCCGTCTCAGTAATTGGAAAGCGTCTTTGTGGGAAAAAAAGACACAATCGGAATAAAAGGCTGCTCACCCCTGGTAATGGGTTCATTTGAAGGAAGAAATACACCTATGCTTCTATTTTCAATAATACTTTGCTAATAAGCATCTTCTTATTCTAGATAAGAAAGGTTGACTGCGCAGACTTGGAGTTAGAATACGGCTATCCGACATAGCCATATCATGGAACCTATACCAATAAACAAAATTGAAGTATCCGTTTGTAATGTCAAAACCACAACTTTTTGCTGCTTTAAATGCATATGAAAGTATATACGCGATTTGAAACAAAAGCAATTTTTTTTTTACAGAATGGAAATAGCCAAATGACCTTTAATCCTCATTTTTTTTATCTCTACCCATGTGGGGAAAGCCGCGGGTAAAATTTTGTGTTGACATACTTAGAAACGGCCAAAGATTAGGTTCTTCTTTAAAATATTAGTAGACATTATGAACATCCTTTCGATCTTAAACAATTTGTTGATAAGATCCAAAGAAATATTCATAATGTACCTATTACCCTTATTAAATCTTTCTGCTGAACCCTTCCCTATAATTAAGTCTTTGTTCGGCTGCGAGCTTCTTTTGTTTTACACAAGGCGTAATAACAAAAGGCGGGGAACAAACAATGACGTCTACAGACTATGAAACTGAGCTACCTTTCGCGTCATCAAAATCAATATGGCGGCTATAAAAATACGTTCATACCGCTCCGTTGAAATTGTTTAAGCAAACTATTGTGTAATTATGTATTATTACTAAATGTACTTCAGGATTCATTCATTTGATGCGGAGAACTGAATGGTAGATTCTGACGATTTGTAAGTACATACTTATTTGTAAAGTCTAGTCAATTAAAGATGATTTTGTGTTTAAGTTTTAAATACTTACCTAATACAAAATAAAGTCCTCCTGTAAAAAACTACTGAACGAATTTCATACAATTTTCACCAATGGAGACGGAGAGAACGTTTATGTGTATATACATTAAGGTTTTGTGTAAAATTGCTGAAATATGACCATGATTCTTGAAGATGTCGGAAAAAAACATGACGCGCCTTTAAAATATTGGTTAAAAAATAGAAGCAGTATGATCTGCGACTCGTGCGAAGCCGGGCGGCTTGTTAGTATCATATAACGTACAGTGTTTAACTTTTAACACTACTCTTATTTATGTTAAATCTGTTTCTGTAATAGGAATAAATAATTCTTGTATATATTACCCGGTTTTGTACGAAGAATATTTTTCCTTGAACATTGCCGGTAATGTACCTTGCGGTAATACCTGAGCGGTAATATTACATTTTACTATCTTCACATGAAACATTAATCCAAAGAGTAACACAATAATCACTATTCAAGCCTAAGCCTATAAATAATTCACTGCCACTTTCATAGATAACATATGGAGAAAACTCCACTATTACGACCTTTCTATGGAAATTATCTACTCCACTAGCTCACGAGCAGATAGTTTTTCATCTTGCAGACATAATGCTCGATTAACACTTCATAACGGTCAACGGAAGCGTGGACGCCATTTTGGTGGTGCGATAGCGGAAATATATCACCGGAAGCCGGCGGCCATTATTCAGGAATTCCGTCGTCACTCTACTTACTCTCTTTCTCTTATTTTCGCGATCCAATGATGCCGAGGCTAAGTAATCATATTAATAAGATACAGTTCCGTTTAAATTCATTATTTCTATACTGATTTTCGACAAATAATTAAGGTAGCTTATATACTGTGATTTTTGCTGCTGGATTAATGCTGGTAAATGCTCATTTTGCAAATGGTTGAACGATATTTGATAGCGTTTTTGTGGTGAAATATTGGGTTACTGTAGTCACGCTTAAGTAACACCTAACACACAAAAAGATGTTTAATAAATTAATGTTGTAAAACATTTCTGTAGATGTACCTCCATAAAAGAAATTCAACTTTATCATTAGTGTTATTCTACAAGTACTATAGCCACCTGTTTGAACATAAGAAGCCTTTGCATACCCTTCCTCGCCGCATTCTTAAAGCACAAGATAAAAGCGATTTACGATCATATACTATAATCTATGTTTACAAAGTGTGCAACATAATTATGCGAGACAAGTAATTGTAGAAAGGAATTTTTATTTACTTGTTTGGCCTTATAAATTCAATTTATAGCAGTCCGAAATGCGCTATGACCCTTCAAATATGAATATACTAGTGACTGTTTGCTGATTATATGCACTAAAATTTATATTACACTCAAAATGGTGACGAAAAGACAAAGTTTGTCAAATTAATTAGCAACAATATTTTAATTTTAATTTTTATCATCCGTAGTTCAGAAACAGGCCAGTATTCTAAAACAAGACTCAAACGTAATCTCACATGATCATTAGATAGAGGTTCACATGATTGAATGAATTCACATGAATTATTAGATAGACGATATAATCTATCCTTCAAGTGTGTCTTAACTCGAATTTAATACTAAAATAAATCTCGACTAAAAAAAAAATTCCAACCTTTCGAAGTTATTGGTCTCACCTAAAAAAAAACCCATCGAGCCCGTGATAATCATTAAACATTTCTTTGGCCTTAGTATAGAAAGTATATTAGATGACTCAGTGCTAGCCGTATGTGGTTTCTATCAACGAATTAAGTCGAACTAAATTTTAATACAACTATTTAAATCATAGTTTCGCCACCTATTTTTCGGAAAGCCGATAGCCTAGCCCAGTTGTCACACTCTCTCTCGGCTCTGACAGGATTTTATCGATTGCTAAAGAAATTGGATTAAAGAAAAGACTCGGAACGCACGCAGAGAACTAGATATGGATCCGGCGGTCCCCATCTTGGTCCATAACCAACCACGATTAAGCTTCCTTAACGTCCCAGATCATTCGATATTTAAATAAACTTGATGAAAAAAGATTTGATAAACCGTAATTCAACAATCAGATTGCAGCAAATCCCTTATAAATTGCACTATTATCAAAAAAACTCCCTAGTCGGTCTCTCGTGACCAGTCGTGAGCTAATGACTGGTTCTTCCACGGACACGTGTCTGACACGTGCACGTACCTATAATGTACGTATATTTTTATATATGTAGCGCAGATTGTAAGAGGCAAATTGTAGATATGTTAGGAAAGATAAAAAATAAAAAGTACTTGATTTATTGAATGTGCTTCGGAAATACTTTCCTAGTAATTCCACGGTTAGTAGTTCCAGTATTTCAATTAGACTATCGTCTTATGTATCTATATCGAAAACTAAGCTTCATATCAAACACAAAAATGCTAAAATAACAAAGGTAATTGCCGTGTTTTAAGTTGTGTAAAGAAACAACGCGAAACTTTTCTCAAACTTTCACTTCACCCGCCATGTTACAGTATTGTTTTACTTTCTCAAGGAAACCTGGAGAATTAATTAAATAAGTGGTATTTTTCACTCGAACAATGACATTGTATTATATTATCGTACATTTATAAGTATATAGTAGTTTTATAATCATTTATTTTATAAATGAATGTTAGCGATCGTGAAATACCCAATCTTAAAAAGAGAGGTAGGGCGAATTGAGAACTGCCGTGGGTTTTACCATTAACATTGGTGCTGCCCGACTGGGTACTGTACCTCCACCTTACAGAGGACCGCAGTGAAGTAACACTATACTTTTTATGTAGTTTTGTGTTTCTGTGTTAAGTAAGGTTGGCAGTGTTCCACGAGGATACGCTGTGCTAGTAGTATAAATGCTGCTAGCAGCACAGTGAGTCCTCATCAAAAACATAGTTGGCAACGCGTTAGTGATACCCGTGGTATTGTTAGCGGCTATAGGCTTCGGTGACCGCTTATCATCAGGTGGGACGTATGCTTGTGTGCCGCCTTAGTGCTATAAAAAATTAGAGAAAGTGCATTTCTTACACAACTTTGAATTAGATTCTCAAAGTGCAATCCATTAATTTTGGTGATTCGACAGAAGTGGGCGGCTGGTATGTATTGTTGACATTGAGGTGTTGTTATCAACCAGGGATCAGAGATTGATTGATAAATAAGCTAAAAAGCAGTAGTGGGGTGACATAATTGAGCGAATTTCCTCACACTAAGGGTGCGTTATCGCGTGCACTGAAATGTGTTTCAGAGGTGAGTAGTTTGGGAAACATGCAACTTAAAAACACTCGAATAAATACACTCATATTTACAAAAAAAATATTATAAAAACACCTTTAATGAGCGTGAAAGAAATAAAAGAGTATGCAAATAAATAAATAATAATGCATGGACATTATCATACGGCACCATCTGGCCCCAAATTAAGCAAAGCTTGTACTATAGGAAACATTACCTGATATAATACTTTTTTTTTGTAAATACCTATGTATAATACACACCAAACACCCAGATGCTAGGCAAACATTTTTGTCACATCGGGGCGGGAAGCAAAAACCGCGACCCCTAGCGTAGCAGTCAGGTATACGAAACACTAGATCAATGGTGTGGTCAAAATAAACTAAGAATTCTCTGATGAATATAGTGTACATGTATACATTTAGTAGGTATATTAATATTTATCCCAGAAAATATTTTCGCATTCGAACAAAAATGTTTTCTGTACCTCACACGACCGTGTGTCCCACACATTAGGGTGTGCATCGTACCGTGCGACATATCTCAAATTAATTCATGTTTTGTCATTCCCTCACTTTATATTCAGGGTTTAATGACGTGGCACTATAAAACATCATAGTGAAACCTTTATCCACCGCTAAGATACCGCGGACGTGCGAGATGGAAAAACATGGCTTTGCTCTTACTGGACGCTGGCACGGGCTTCGACAAAAACCAATATTTGGAAGGGTTCTATTGAATCGCACCCTTTGCGTGCAAAAAACGCAAAGTTTATTTTGATTAATACTAAGCTCTTCAATTCATATGGAATATACAATCCTTTATCCCCTTACGTATTTTAATGTCTTGGGCACTGTCTTATTTTCAGCTTCTAAGTTGGCAAATAAGCACACAAAAAGTAACACCAGAGGTCGTGTTGCTGATATTACTATAATATCTTCACCCGTTTCTTAAAGAAACCCATAGTTGGGAAGATCAGGTCAGAGAGATCCATCACGAGGGGAGACAATTTTACTTGATAAAAAGTTTAACAGCCCTTACCTATTTGTAGTGCCTGCTAGGCACAGAGCAGGCACTACAAATAGGTAAGGGCTGTTAAACTTTTTTCACAATGATGATAATTCTTCTTTCATAATTTATAATACACATACCTAATTTATAATTAAAATTTTATTTTTATTTTATTGCATACCACATGCGGGTCCATAATAAAGTTTCGTAATGCTTCTATCGACTAAATAGTTTTATCTAGGCGGTATTTTGTAATCAAGACTCTATACCAACCTATTTCCTCAACGTACCTAAAATTTTTACGATAATGATACATAAAATGAAAACGGACAATATATTGCGCTTTAAGCTGAAAAGTAATTTATAGTCGTATTGCATAAAAAACAATTCCATTTCGTGAAGTTGTATATTTTGTAATTACTACCGTCTGTGGTATTTAATTAAGCGATAGCTATGTGTTCAAAGTATGTGGTCAATATTAATACATTCATTTAAAACAACTATTTCAATTATTCATTGAGAATCAACCCGCAGTGCCGACAACAAAGTTATTTGAACCGAAATTGGTGTTGACACAAAATTGTTGTATATGCTTAATTACATTCAATTAATGTTCATGTGTCATCATAAAAATTACGAATAAAACGAAATACATATTTTTGTTACAAGCGATTATCAAATCTTTAAAAACATTTGCAATATCTTTTCATCAATCAAAGACATTCACTTAAACATAGATCTTGCAAAAAATAATACATAATTTTGAATTCAGAACCCATGTCACATAAGACCGAGTGAGGATATGTTCCAACTAAACTTCTCTAAGATTTATTAAAGATATTACAGGGAAATGGGAAAGCGTTATTCATGCGCAGGTGTGCTGACGATTTGCTAACGCTCCATATTTTTGTTCGAGAATTGAGTTGAGACCATTCAGATATGGCTTGTAACTTATTGTTCACATTTTTATCTTGCATCTTTATTTATTGAACTGACGTTTTAAGCCTTTATTCGGTAACTGTATCGATTGAAGTGATACACTACTGTCTCATAACTTAGTGATTTGGCTCACCATTCTTTTGTTATCCACTAAGGGGGCACACAAGGGTATGGCCCACCTGATGGTAAGCAGTCACCGTAAACTGTAGCCGCGTGCAATACCAGAGGTATCACTAACGCGTTAGCAATCTTACTTACTGCAGCAACACTACACAACGTCAAAATATAGTTATTCAACTGCGGTCTTCTGTAAGGTGAAAGCACAGTACCCAGCCGGCTTCAATTTAAATGGGAGAACCCATGGGGGATCCATTTCACCATACCTCTCTCTTAAAAGTTGTTACACTAGGATACCTATCTATTATATATATATATATATATATTTTATCGATGAGAAGTTAAAACAGTGTAAAACTTCATTCGTTTATCTAAAGCTGTTGTAGGTTTACCCACAAATTATGTGAGTTATTTACTCACATAATTTGTGGGTCTATCACCTACTACTTAACTAATATGTAGGTTCGAATACGTTTATGGAATAACATTAACCTTTCTTAAACATAGACACTTACATACAATAACACATACAAGAATATAGAAAACTAATGAACATTTGTTTTCATAAACACAGATTTTTCCGTCTAAGCCAATGGAAAAAGTGTAGCTCGATCGCTTGTTAATAGCCAATATGCGTACCCGAAATTGGTTCCCTAATATTGTTTTCCGTGTAACTAATATCAGACTAATGCTATTATCACGAGCTTCTATTAAGGGTGTATCGACATATTCTTTTTCTTAAACTAGGTGTGGAGCTGTACTTTCATTAAGGACTCTAATAGAAACCTTTTTGTGTCTCATAGATATGCTTTTGTTGTGCTCGTTTAATTAAAATAGGTGTTTTGCCGGCGGGCGGTTGAAAATGGATTATATGTGGTTTGTTGTTTTACATGACTAGTTGTTTCCATGCCGAGGAAAATTGTATGCAAAGTGTTCTAGAAATTAACTCGTCTCCTTTTTAACGTAACTATAACGTTTATTAATGAGTAATTATGCTATTAAACGTATAATTTGTACGAAGCATATTATCTACTCTGTGGTGTAAGTGTGAGTATAATTTCTCGCAAGGACAGGCAATTTAGGTATGAGAGATTAGGCATTTTTGATTTTACAGAGCAACTTGTAAATATAAGCCCCGGTTTTTTATATACAAATCGGCTAACAAGGGCCTGCAATAAAAGGATTACAGCCAGGAATTTTCTGTGTAGCCCCCAGTGAAACAAGGACGTGAAGATAGTGAGTGGGTAAAAGAGAATGTTCAGTGTTGCATCCACAATCCGCTCTATCTCTGCGCCTCACGCCGAAGCGAATTATCCAATAAACATAATGAAAATTTAAGCCTACAGTCATAAGTAAATGGAGACACAGTAACACAACACTAATGTAGTAAAGTCAAGCTAAAAAGACTTGATGACTTCGTAATATACTTTAAACTATTTTACTGTAACAGATGGATGTGTAGAGTTTTTGGGCAACTATAGGTATATTATTACCCCTTTAAAAAAGTAATAGAAGCTTTACACTGTAGTTTAATCAGAAACACTCTATTTTTTTTCACTTATCAACTTCAACCGGTTTTCTTTGCTTATTAATTAAAGTACACATTTTTTTTTTATAAAAAATCGCCAAACTGTAATACAATTTGTTGGCATATAATTATAATGACATAGTCTTTTGAGCTGAATAAGGTTAAATATATCTATGTTATAAAGAAATACCATTCATTTGGTATGTTTGGTAATCGCTGGAACCACAGACACTATTTAAAAAAGACTTTTTGCAATGGTAGAACTACACTATTCCTGAGTAACACAGCGATATTACAACTTCATTGAATGTGTTATCCTAATTCCATGGTGAAGTAGCGGGAAAACTCTAAGTGCTTAAAGAGTAATTTGCAAATATTCAACAACTTGCCCTCACAAAAAAAGGATTCACAATGAAAATTACGTACTGCCTCTGCTTGTTTTGTGTCACTGACTGGCGAGACGTCTTCGCCAGATAATCCGCGTACCCAGCTACGCTGAAGCGGAATAATACGCAAATTAGTCTGAAACGAAATGTACTCGTAGACAATAACGGTATTGATTATTGTGTAAGACTAGCCGCCTAGGGAAGGTTCTTGCTTAAGCAGGAATAGGTTTATAATATTAATCAATAGCAGATCTGAATTGAATAAATAAATCTGTATCTGCGGTAAGAAAGGTTGCCAGTGTTCCATGAGGATCGCTGGGCTTGTAGTAATGCTGCTAGCACAGTGACCCCTCATCAACAACATGGTAGGCAACTCGTTAGTGATATCTCTGGTATTGCTAGCGGTTATAGGCTACGGTGACTACAGTGGTATAAAAAAACAATTTGATAAACACAGATATAATTTTAAAACTGCCAGCTACAACTAAACAAATACATAATGGTGTCTAAATTACTAAACCAATTTTAACACAATTAAAGGCTTCCTATCCCTTTCTTAATGCCAATACTAAGGTGCTATAAGTCCTGTCAAATTACTTCAGTTCAATGATTTCGTACAATAGTCTTACAAACTTAAAAATGTAACATTGCTATTACATGGATCCCAGGGGCCGTGTTTCGTGTCAATATTTCAATACTTTGGATGTAATGAAACATAAAGAGAGAATGATTTATTTACCAACGTAACCATTTCTTTTTCTAGTTGATGTAAAACACATCAGAATTATTGTAATAATTATAAAAAATATACGACTGGTGGCGTTGTGCGATACACTATGATTGGTTTACCTATAACTTCTAACAAATGAACAGTCTGCTCATTCTATATATATATATAATTATATATTTCCAATGAAAAGTGATAACTCCAGTGAAATTGATTACCTCTAGAATTAATTGCGAAGGTTTTGTCAAACACACAACGTGACATGATTACCCTAATCCAGCGGACTCGTTAACGTATAAAACATTTACAGGGGCCTGTCTGCGCGCCATGAATATTAATACTTTCTCTACCTGAAAGTTTATTTCATTAGTGAAACCTGACTAACGTTAGAGGGTCATATGAACAAGACTTTATTACAATATGGTTTTATGTTCGAAGATATGAAAAGAATGATTGCTGAGTTTCTTGCCGTCTCAATAATAAATATACAAAAAAAAACATACCGTCGAATTGAGAACCTCCTCCTTTTTTTAAGTTAGCTGAAAAATCTGAGTAATACCGCCGAAGAAACTGCTAGAATAAATAAGGTACATAGAAGTATCAAAAGATCTTTAGTCTTTTGAAGAAACTAGAAAGACAAAACTCAACAGTTACTTTAAAGGAATGCAAGGGACTACTGAGAACAATCCGCAAAAACGACCCTCCGAATCTGGTGGTAGATTCTGACGATTTTATACGACTTATTTGTAAAGTCTACTCAAAGATAATTTTAATTTAAGCTTGAATTGGCACCGGTGGGTTAGTGTGTGTAAGTGCACCTGACTGCTGCGCTATGAGTTGTAGGTTCACTTCCCGCTGGGCTAAACATTAATTTAATAAATACCTGTTTGCCTTGCGTCTGGTTGTTTGGTATTTATTCTATGTATGTATTTACAAAGAGGTATAACTATTTCGCCAAAGGCTTGTAATTAGCGACCTTAAAGGCACTTGTTGTGGGCTATTACGTTGATAAGGCGTAATTTAATACTTGCTAGCGTTGTTGCAGTTAGCCCAGCGCTTTGAATCGTGGCGAGCACGCTGTTAGCATTTTAGAACTTAAAATACCGTGATCGGAAATACTGAGGTAGAACTACTTCTATAAATGACCTATTTGAATGGTTTTATTCAGGTTCGGTAATATCTTAACAAGTTGAATTCTTATTAGTCTTCTGGTGAATAACACTGACAACACCGTCATTGGTGTAATTTCTCGCTTGCCTTCTGGGTGCTTGGTATGTATTTTCAAATGGTATGTATTATATGTATTATATCAGCTGCTGGTTCCCATAGTACAAGTTTTGCTTAGTTTGGGGATATATGGCGCTGTGTGATAATGTCCAAGTATTATTATTGTTATGAATGCTATGTTGAATTGCAACTTATATTATAAGTAATTTTGTAAGTTAATTTGTTTGTATATTTGAGGTGACCTCGGGAAAAAAGAACCATTTTATAAATCTTTCACTAATCAAAACGTTTCGTATACAACTTTTGGTTATTTACTAACCCTAATACTAAGGGTGTGTCAAACATGTGCGTTATTTTCTAAAGAGAGTAGGTACTCGTAAATAATTATTGCTGTCCTGTTTCAATGCTACTAGACTAGGTGTGGCCGAATATTACATGTTAAAACATTCTTCAAGTGAATATTCAAAGTGCTTACAGCTCCAATATTAAATTCTCGTTGCGATATTCACATTTCCTAAGTCTATAATATTGAGCTTCTAAGCCGATACAAAGTGATTTTTATTGCTACAGCAATAAAATTGATTTAATATTATCGGTTCATGCGCACACAGATATGTATGAGATTATTTGTATCTTATGATAGGATTATGGAAACGATATTTTTTAACAAAGTTCCAATTATACTTCATTTGCTTTGTTTAAATCTAATATTCCATCACTATAATTACTTTAAAATTCGCCATGAAATAAGAAGTTTTATTATTTTATAATAAATATTCAAATACAATATTAGGGAGCTATACAAACCCAAGTGGGATTTTGACTTACCATAGGGGATAGGTATACGTACAGAAGCAAGTGTGACAGACAGAAAAACACTAAAGCTTACACACAATACATTAAGTTTCCTTTTGTACCCTAATTCTAGGATGGCATTAGTTAAAACTATATTTGGCAAACGTAGTAAATGTTTTACTCCAATATACCTCAAAGATAGCATAAATAGGCTTTGTTATGGCCAAGAAATCTATAATAAAAATGAATTGCTGAAATATATGCACGCACATTTCCGAATAACTGCACCAAATTTGATAGTTATTTTTGTGTTGTGTTCATAATTGCCGGGTCAAGGTTTGTTTAAAAATCTTACGAGAGAGTTTTAAAATGTCGTTATATGAAAAGTGAGAGTGTTGATTAAGGTCGAACTGTAAGCGGAAGATTTTATTAATTATTTTTGCATTAGTACACTACCTGTACGAAGCCGGAGCCGGCGACTATTAAACAAATAGATAGCTACAAAATTCATGCTCGATATTTTTGAAGATTTATAAAAGGACTTCACGACGAATGGTGTGCGATTGACATATAAACAAAATATAACGGGTTCGATAATACTCGATACAGAATGCCACTAAAACCGCTCTGATTAGTGCCGTATGAATATCGGGCATACGTATCAAGGGTTTACCGACCCTAAGGGCCTTTATTTCCAAAAAGGCGGAACGAAAAGCCCTTAGAAATGGAAGTGAACCTTTCCCGGGACATTACTTGCAGGATGAAATGTAAATACATGGTGATATGAATATAAATGTGTTTAAGTAGACGGCATACGCAGTTGCTCCGTCGTAACGTCGAACCAAACATGGCCAGTTATTGCTCTTTGCTTTAGCAATATGCCACATGGGGTTGGGTGAAATTGGATTAACAGAAGCGAAAATTTAAAATTTAATGCTTTCTGTTATCGTAAGCGCACACATTGTGGCGGGTCTAAATTTGGACTTGGAAAAACATTGTTTCGCAAATAGGTCGACGAAAGGTAAGTACGGTGGTAAAGTAGACCTTAATAAGTGTCTTATTAAGGTCTACATTGAAATACCAATATTTTTTATTTTAATTTGTTACGTGACCTAAAAAAATTCCGATAATGGCAGAGGTTGGACTGCTGAACTCCGTTACATATTGTTATTACTTAAACTAAGTACTGAGTGCTCCAAATCTGTCAGTAATCGACACCAATAATCAGGGTCTACAATGAACTACTACTATTGCTACGCTGTCGTAGACGCAGCTACGAGCAAGAAATAAGATAGATTATAATAAGCGTAGCGAAAGAACACGCTTCTTACACGCATCTGTATTTCACATATAATACAACTATGCCATTAAGTTCAATTTGAATTAACAAATAATCTCCCAAAGTGAAAATTTTGTTTTTTATTAGTTATTATTTTTTTACATTTATTTTTAACCCCTGATGTAATCCGTTATCTATCTATTGAGGTCATCCATTAGAGCTAGTGAACTTCACGGTTCGGACATTCTATATTTGAAACTAACACATGTATATAGTTTCAAATAGAGAATAACAAACAAACTGCCCAGTCAAAATACACCAGAATAAATCCTTGCGCAGAATAATAGTCGGGGGTAGCAAGACATCATAACGTATCCTGTACTTAAAGGCACGTACGATACGAGGAGCGAGGCCGCGGTGAATATGCATATTGTCTGCGGAAGGACCCGCGAGAGCTCTCGACTCGACTCAACAATAGGCCCCGTAATTTCAAGTTTTTATAGCTTTATTGTCGAGGTGCAGGCATCAGTGCCTTCCTTATCCTCGCGATATTGTCATGTGATTTATTTTATATGGTGTGATGACGTAACATGTTGTAAAGTGTTGTATGTGAATTGTTCATTCCAGATTTGTTTAATTTATCTGCGTAATAATATAGTTTTTATAGGAGGTCTCACGTCGGCTGGTTGAGGCCTCCCGTGACAGGCGTGCTGGAACATACCTCGCTCAGAGAATCAGCATTGCTATCCAGCGTGGCAATGCTGCCAGCATTCTTGGCACGCTACCGCATGATTCCGGTTTGGGTCAGATCTTTTATCTATAAGTAGGTAGGTTAAGATATATTTTTGTAAATAGTTTAATCTGTTTTGTGTCAATAAATATAGTTTTTATACTGTTTAATAACTATGATGATCTTGTCGCAATAATTTAAATAGCACATTGATCTTGTATCTTCTAGTTAAATCTACTCAGCTAGAGTGGATTTTACGAATACGAATTCGAAATACAAACTAAAATGGACGGAATAAAATAGTAAACTTTTTCGTAACTAGAAAAATTCACATAGCATATGTCATTTTTTTTTTGTATTTATGACAAAATCTAACGCCCGTCACTTATAACTCATAATGACTTCTTTGCATACCAGTTTAGTTTTAACAAATATTATGTGTTTCGTAAATAATATATGAGGCTTGTAATTAAATATGAAACAAATATATATTATCATGAGGGTACAGATGTTCCGGATATTATAGTAAAAGAGTTCTAGGTATGAAGTTGAGTTATAAAAAGCGAAATTTATAAGGGTTTTGTATACTTATAATTATTTAAGGATATCAGTTACCTTCCTTTTATTAACACAGGGGAATCCTTCAAAAGGCACCTGAATGCTTAAGGGAAGCAGAGGGGGAATGTGAAATTCTTACTCACTAAAACCTCCCACGGAGTGTCCGCGTATGTAGGAAGACAGATCTGGACATCAGTTACCTAGCTGGACCGACCTTCAGATTTACGTGAAATGTTCTTTTTTTTTATACCACTAAGGTAGCACACAAGCATACGGCTCACCTGATGGTAAGCATTTACCGTAGCCTATAGCCGCTAGCAATACTAGTGGTATTACTAACGGGTTGCCAACCATGTTGATGATGAGGACTCACTGTGCTAGCAGCATAACTACTAGCCCAGCGTATCCTCGTGGAGCAACTGGCAACCTCACTTACCGCAGTAACACAACACTACTTCAAGTAGTGTTGTGTTACTGCGGTCTTCTGTAATTGGAGCCGCCCGACTGGAGACTGTACCTACGTACAGTCCCCAGTCGGGCGGCTATAATTTAAATGGGAAAACCCACGGGAAATCCCAAATCGCCCTACCTCCCTTAAACATGATCATAGAAAATACACTGCACTGCAGTAAGAATCAAAGTGCAATGCGTTTGATAATTTGCAGAACGCATGTAGTAGCATTTGTGTTAAGGGATTTATCAAAGTGTTATTGCCATTGTAACAAAAGTTGTTGTTAAACTAACACGCATACAATGTCGTGCCGTGAAGTTTGCCCATAAGGGCAACTTTTAACTTAGAAACAATTTTTGTAGCACAAAAAGGTGGCGCAATTTATAACTTACTTCCACGCGAGTCTTAGGAGAACTATTATATTTATGTATGCCTTTATTTTTCACAACAAAACAATGGGCGACATATTTATTAGTCACAAGAAGGAAAATATTACGTCTATGAACAAATCCACACTTTTTACTATACCTGTCAAAGAATACGACATTATCTTTAATATTTTATGAAATTAATCCTGTAAGATTAACTAAAGTTTATTGCAACCAAATGACATGAGTGCACAAAAATTTTCATGTACATATATCTATCTTTTACCATCCATGAGAGCTTTAACGGTCTACTTCTTATTCACTAGGTCTCCTGACTACGCCGAAAGGGACATTCTGCGAGAATTAGTGATTAATTAATTAAAAGTCACGTCCAATCCGTATCTCCTGCGTACCTACATCCGAGGTGAATACCCGCATGTTCGTCCGGCCATCTGTCACCACTAACGGTCGGATGGTAAATTACATGCCTTCGTCATCCCATAGACCTAAGATAGATAGTCTTGTATAACAATTACAAAGTTCCTCTGCACATGGTATTAGTAATCAAATATTATTTCTAACTATGGCTAACTTCTTCTGTAGGATTAATATGGACATATAGAACGAATGAGTGATGGAAGACTGACAAAACAGATATATGATGCGAATGTGAGTGGAAGAAGAAGCTGTGGAAGGCCAAGGTCCAACTTTCTAGATCAAATTACCAAAGTACTCAGCGATGGAAAGGTTAAGAGTTCACGGAATCGGCGGGCATATATGAAGATTGACGAATGTAAAAGAAGCATAAGAGGTGTGTAAGTCAAGAGAGAAATGATGCTCTACTTTGCCAAGCCCGTGAGGGACTTGGGTAAGATGGGTAAGAATACTTATAATTTGAAATTAAAACCAAACATAAACGAACTGAAACATTAATTTTGGAATTTCAAATGATGAGTTTTCATGTGCTCTCAATTAAATGATATTCTAATGTAAAATATAGGTTTTACTTTGCCTTAAAAGTTATTCTGTTTCTGATGGAAATATATAAATCCATATGCTTTTTAACTTGATAGTATGTAAGAAGAATTAATTTTTAAATCCAGAAAACAGGATTCATACAAGATATAGTATTATTATTAATTTCAGGTCTTTATTTGGAAACCCTAAGCAATCACAGTCGCGAACGTCACGATATAATCGAAACAGCGGACGAGTCGGCACCATCATGCCGAAATCGTGTTTGCATCAGACTTCTCAGGTGTAATCTTGTACGTGAACTTTTCTGTTTATTTTCTCTTCCAATTTCGTCGGAGTGCCTGCCAAGGTGTTGTCTGATGCCGGCTTACAATTTCAAACATACGCGTTTATACTGCGACCAACTTAAGCAACTACGTGCTTTAGTGTCAAGTAGCTGGTACCTACGTATCACTGAAACTGGAGATTTATATTAGCGTTAACTGTAGTTATATGATACAGCTAATTGTTAATAAGTATAATGTTTTTAATTATAGCTGCTCAATGCATATCTTATTGGAAATTATTAACTTACTAGCTCCAACATTTTGAACTTACTATTACTGAAATAGCAGATTGGATCGTTAAAAAAACTAATTTCTAATATTTGATTCTGTTATACAAAATCACTGAACTTATTTACAGGACTAAAAGTGTTCCCTTTCTCATGTGTGGGGTTAAATAATGATGGTAATACCTTAAGTCCTGTCAAATTAGTTTAGTTTATTGAATTTGTACTACAGAAGCGACACCAATGTATGTTCAAATATTGGTTCTAAAATACAATTTTTACTTCTTTTTATATCATAATGCGTTGTTAGGTGGTTTTCATGTCAGTATGTTTCTTGGCTTAACCAGCTTGTAAGTTTTCTAGCAGTTTCGCGCTGGAACTCAACTTAGTTTTAAAATCTGCAAAGTTTACCCCGTGTCTTAGTTTTATTTGCGTTTATAGTATTTTTCTATACTTAACATTTTTAAAATTACTTGATCAGGCATTCAGATAAAGTATGGGATTAGATTAAAAATGGAATATGTAGCTTAGAAAAACTGTTCATGGGGCCCTAGTTCCTGAATTTCAGCTTGCAATACGTTTTAGTGTTTAGAACAGTAAAAGATTCGTTGTTGTAATAAAATCATGCAATTAATGAAAACAAATCATGACACATTCACCATACTATCTCTATCACCACACTTTCTCCAGTATTGTAAAAGACAATGTTAATAGTCCCTTTAAAGTCGGTGGTGCCTTGACTAATACGCTGATAAAATAATACTAACCCATTCGAGATAAGAAACGAAATAATAAAGGCTCAGATAAAGGTTATAACCAAACACATTCTCCAATATCAATGATTTTATTCGAATAATCGAAATTTCATGCATTACAAAAATTGCTAGCATTACAGTTCCATCGGCAGACATAACCCGACCATGCAAAACATATCGAGTATAATCGACGGACGGTATTCCACGTGTGCCCTAGAATCCTTTATTATTTACATACCATTTTCCGCTATTGCCCGTGAGTACAGCCCTGATTTTCATGTACATTAGTAAACACAGGAATAACGCAACAATCCTGAAACTTACTGAAATAACCAGCCATGTTGCGTAGAGCGAACGTGTCGTGGATTCCTAGCATAACCATTATAATGGTGCAAAATTGCGATGTCGCATCATAGTTTGTCGTGTCAGAAATATTATTTCCTAGCAAAATATGGAACATTTAGCGATTGTTTTAGAGGGACATAGCGCGTTTTTAAGCCATAGTAATTATTCTTCGTAATAAATGTTTTCATTTTAGGTTTAATTCAATTATTTTTTTCATTCATTTAGAATGAAAAAAATAAAATATAAATAGATTATTCACCAGTGATGCCTCTCGTATTCAGCAGTTTAACCTATTTATGTAATAAATAAATTAAAATCAGTTCAGCTGTTTCTGTTTGATTGAGTAAAAAATGAATGAACATAGAAAAAATATATTATGTTATAATTATGTCAACTGTTATGTAAGCAGCTCCCTTCATTTTACTTATCTATTCACGCCGATGTAAAAGTATATTTACTACTATAAATTAATTACGCAACAGGCCTCAAAATAGTGTCGAGCGAAAATATGGAGTCAGAATACCGAGGTTTCTCGAATCAGCCCATATTATATGTACAAAGCTTATTCCTGTTATTACTTCCTTACTTAATATTTATTTTAAAGTCTGTAGGTATATTAGTTCTAAAACTCTGTACTAGTAAAATCCCTTCGCCAACTTTGATTCCTATACGAAAGGTCACATGGAAATCCGCACGCGTTCTGAATATTTCACTAACTATTTGTGTATTAGAAAGGGCCAGAAAGCCGATTACAGGTCGCCTAAGAACGGGAAAGCTTTCGCGTGTAATCCACTAATGTGGGGATAATGCAGGAAACTTATCATAACCCTGTTGATATTGTGAATCGGCTTTAGATCGTACGTATACGAACTTTTTTTTCGAACCTGTAGTAATTTAGACCTAAACTAAATAAATTATTTGACTTGAATTGATTTGACGAAGATTGAACTATTATACCACTCCGGTGGCACACAATTGGCATTATTAGTTCTAAAATAATACAATGAAATTGTTGTAATAGCCTGAACTTTCAATTAGAAACCCTTTTTCGAATTCGTAAATAATACTATTAGTGATTATTTTTCATTTAAATTTTAAAGTTTTATACGTTTTACGTATCAATTTCCCACTCAAAATAATATGATTATCTTATAATTTCTTAAAAACAACAATATTCCAAGAAATTCTTCAAAGTACTGTCCACAATGAACGATGGGCTAATTTTAAAAATCGAATGCAGCGGTTCATAAGCTAGTTAGTTTACCGCTGCGACTTCATTAGCGTAAAATTAAGAACGAGCCTAAACTCATTTATTTAAGGTAGATTATAAAAAAACTCTACTCGTCAAAGTTTATTAAATTCAATACACAAAATCATACCTACAAGGATTGTGTTAAAATTGATATCACATAAACGAAAAATTACGAAACCAAATAAACGACATTATAAGTAAGTACATCTACACAAAATCCAGTTAAGATACAACCTCAAATCCACCGGTGCTGAAACTACACACGGAATATAACGAACCACACTAACCGACTTCCCGAGCTCGTATGTGTTTTTGTTCTGCAAACAGTAGTTTATACATAATTCATGCTCCTGTGTTAATCCTTGGAAAGTGAATCCGGGACAGCGCATGCTATAGTTTAATGGTTTTGTTAGACTATGAGATGGAAATGTTGCGTTAAAACCGTTGTATATTTTTAAAGGAAATAAAATTGATATTTAAATTATGGTTTAACTTTTAATACTTACTTACGTAAATTGGTCTTTCATTTTTTTTTAGGGATTTTTATTGAGAACAAACTATAGATAAGGACAGATTTATATCCACGGCGCAGGCTTCGTCCAATGAACATGGTTAAAATTCACCTCAGGTTTCGTCAATGCGTTAACTTTAACAAACAAAAAGAGCTATCAGCGACATGCTTCGTCATAACACATTAAATACTAGATCCGATACGTACCCTGCTCAAACGTTCCCAAGATACCAGCTGCATTACCGCGCTGAATGGCCAAGGAAATACGCTGAACAAGGTATGAACCGGACCTTGGATCGCACCCCCAACATACGTCTTTCAATGGTGTAGAAAAATTATATAAACTTCGCACGTCTTTCAATTGTGTAGAAAAATTATATAAACTTCTTATGAACAATTTTCTTGGAAAAACAACATTTGTTCACAGATGGATGAGATCTCAAAGTACACATAAAATTATGATAAAAGCCTGCTACACAAAATTTTAAAATATTTATGTCATTAATTTAAAATATTCGTTTTATAAAATACTCAAAGACGATGTTAAAAGAAAACCTTTTCCATACTATAATTGAAATGAATTGTATTTCCTCAATTTCTTACAGACAGTGGAAACAGAACAATTTAACTAAACAACTTGTCTATCCCCAAGAGTCATACAAATATTTCGGTCGTTTCCTTACGCCAGTTGTGACGTAAATGGCTTCTCGTCATGTCGTCCCATAAGCGTCCTTACCTACTCGCTATATCCCAAACTTTACCAATAGTGCTCAGTTCATCGCCCCCGCGAGTCCTCTGCTACTCTAAATGTTCTAGAATTTTTAACATTACTTGAGTATAGGGATTAATTTTGTATGAAAAAACAAACTATGGACTAAGTCCGGGTGTATCATTTATAAAATTATGTTTGTTTGCGGCGTGTACGATAAAAAGGAATTGAACTGAACTGTGAGGGTATAAGTATACGTATTTATAGTATATATATATAACCTATGTATCGTTATCTTCGTACATATTGGTATATGCTGGAACACCCATATCTTTATATACATAAACAACCCTAAAACTATGAGGGCAGAAATAAATATTCACCATGCCTGCTTCAACCAGAGTAGCTAAAACCCACACAGTAACTCGATCACATAATAATCAAAAGGGTTATTCGCACAAATACGATGCTAAGGTAACACAACACTGGGCTAGCATAAAAAGGTTGACGTGAGTGTGTGTTGATGTAGAATCGAGCACTAAATGAAGTTGGGGTACTGCAGTATTCTTATATTGTGTTTTATGCCGTATACGGATGTAAATTCAGCTGAAACATTTAATCCACGTAGCGGCCTCGGATCTCGGACCCTCGCGATGTGTGCGGAATGCGATAAATACCAAGTATTTGTATCAGTCTGTTTACTTTTTGTGTTACGAAAGGATGATAGCTTGTGCATTTGCGTTGCATTCTCGGAAGCAAATATTTAATATATATTTTTTACAATTTCTAAAACCAAAATATATATAAATTAAATTTTAAGTGACGTTTATTATTTACAAATATCACTATAGTATATATGAAAGATAAGTCTTCGCCTCTTTGCCACAAATTTGCTTAATTGTAATTCGACTAAGTAAACTGTAACTCTCGTTAAAAAGTTTATTCATAGCACCTTTGAACCGCATCCAATTTATTTGGCCGACAGTCGGATAACCACAATGATGTTGACAAATCGACCAGTGCGGCCGGTCCGCCTCTTTGGTGTTCGATCTTTTCGCTACTATTATAGGAAGTTCAGATAATTCGTACGATAACAAAATAGACTAACAATAAATTATTTGATACATGAGCTTTAAAACAAGAATGTTCTAGAATTTAAGAACTTACTAAGTTAAGAATGAACCGAACATTGTGTGTAATTTTCGGGTTAAACTCAAACTCAAAATCTTTATTTGACTAGACTACAAATAAGTACTTTCAAATCCTCAGAATCTACCACTGGATTTGAAACGTTGTTTTTTACGTAGAAGAATCCAGTAAGAAACTCAGCAATTACTCTTTTCAAATAATATATATAAATAATTTACATTGAAATTACTTACGTGACATGAATATATCACAAAAAGTTATCACATAAACAAGGATAGGTTTGTAATTTTCGTGCCTTTTACTGCGACACTTACGAGCCTTTCAACATGTAGCTAACAATACTTCAGCCAAGTATACTGCTTGTAATTTGCTACGACGATCGCTTACCATCATGATGGACGTAAGCTTTTTCCACATTCGTAGTATAAAAAAGTATGCATACATAGGAAAGTAAATATTTCACGATTAATTATATCAAATACTAAATACATCTGGTACTAACATTCTTATACTCGATATTAACTTGTGTATTTACTTCAACGATGTTATAGTTAAAGTGACGTCATGGTTCTCCGTCATACGCCAACAAATAAAAAACAATGAGTTGAGACCACTTCATAACGACACCATGTTCGTCTTCAACAAATGTCTTCCCTTCTTGTCTGTTATGTATTGTTATGAGTATTTTGTTTCTTTCTTTCTGATGACCATTACATAATTAATAAATTAAATTTACTTTTATAAATATTTACTTAAATAAACATGCAAAGTTTTTTTTCTTTTGTAGCCATCAACACGGCATTTCTATTAGGTGTCGCGGACGCAGGTTCCACTCCTGTCGCGTTGCCTATTCTACTTCAACAATCTCATCAAATCGTGGCAGGGGAAGGCACCTGGGGAGCTGATTGAATTGAGCCTCAGCCTGACGCCGTATTTCTTAGTCGGATTGAACTTACCTACAGTAAAATGTACTTAAATCTGATTGAAGTTTCGTTAAATAAATCCAGTTCGCGACATGTGACTTTAAAATGTGGATGTGGAGGGCGTTTTGTGACTTTGATCAATTATCAGGTTTCCTTGTCACTTTGCTGTTTTACTACCTTCGACAATTTATAGGTATTATTTTGTATTTCCAAGTTCTTATGACACTGTGCCTGAGTAGACGGTTAACATTACTTAAGATCAATAATAGATCGTGTAGTTCTTTCGACAGTGATTTTTAAATCAGTTTTGTTCAAAAAGTAACAGTAATATTTGTACCTTTTTATTAGACTAGCAATTGAAATTCGAAATATAAACAAACTTTGAATATGACGGTCTACTCAATAAGATTTGTGTCAAAGATTTCGCTTCACGTTTTAATATTGTAATTGAAGCTCAGAGTAGATAATATACTTTGATTATATACAAGTATATAACAAATGTTAATGTACTACATGAAAGGGATATAATATATTTATATTCAATTACTGAACTTATTTTGGCTGTAATAGTGTGCAAAAAATGTAAATAAAAATATCAATTATCCTAACGTATGCGATTTTTTTTTAGTTACCTCAACGTGTAGAAATATATTTCCAAGTAATATTATAAATGCGTATATGAGCTTGCTTGTTTCTTTATTTATTACGATCATCGTGAAGTTTTGAGGTACAGAAAAGGACATATATGATTATTATCCAGAAAAAACTATCGTCATTGTTACTCACGAGAAAAAACTAGCACATAATTATTTAACCAAATGCTTTAGTATTTCAACATTCATGAAAAATGTTTCATCAAAGCCATAACAACAACCCATCAATCATATGAATAACGTATTTCTAGAATCGATAGTTTTTTTAACCCTCTCGGTTGGCGGCTTGCTCATAAGAAATGCATGCTCCTACGCTTTATTTATTTACATGGGGTTAGTTCGATAAATCCCGACTGCCATAGGGGACTTTTATTGAACTTTATATTTAGTTCACACCCGGATCAATAAAGGAAAAAGAGAGATTTGCTGCACCGATTGCTATTGTTTTGATTTTGTATCTACAATTAGGAAATAAAAAGTTATACAAGGTTTCTCGTTGCATGACATATATTTTTTGCTTAAGTTAAATAAAATAGGCGATTATTTATTACAAGTATCTATTCTATCAAAAGTAACCATCATGTTAATATTTTTTTCCCAACACTGTATTTTATGATCTGTTTACAACTTTTTAAACTTACAAATGGGAAATATGCCACCATCACTCAAAATTAAGGTTGCACTTATTACAGCCAGCAATTAACGTGTGACGCACAGTAGACGCGGATAATTTGTCATGGGCCAGAGGCGTAGCGGTCTCGTAGCGGTGCTACGCGGCTACGTGCTACGCTAATGAAACATGCTCATGCAGTTGTTTAGAATTACGCCTGTTGTATGGGTTTGCAATATGTGGGGAGGTTTAAGAATAATAAAATAAAAGTCGCTTCACAAATATCATGTTTCACTTCATCTATGTTCACAAATTTCTCCAAATCCGTTTGTCAGTTTTCACTGATTTTAACATATTATTCCGATGAATTTGTAACAAATTAAAGACCTTGTCTTTTTCGGCCAACAAGATCATTAAAATTGATTTCAAATCAATAAGTTATGTGTTCACCATTCATCGACAATTAGTTAATATAATCTTCGACTTCGGAGACAAGCTTATCTGTCCAACATTACCATCGGCAGACAAAGCTTCTTAAGAATTTATAATATAAAAAGTTGCAGAGACAAACAATTACCCAACGATAGATTATTGGCACTGCCAATTCTAGGCGCAAACCACCACATAATTCGAGTAACTTTATTCCGGTACTGCAAAATCACTATCTGTCCCGAAATTGGTAGAAACCAAGCTCGGTCGGTGCATTACACCGGAACCGGCCGATTGTTGTGGTGCCACCGTAATTAGCTTAATTCTGATGCGGCTTTCGGCTTTTAGCTGTTGTTTACCTGCAAAACGTACCGTGCACTCACCATAAATCTACATTATGGGTGTTTTTGCACGCATAGTACGTGGAGATTGAGTGCTTTCAAGTGATAGTTATTGTAAGTGATTTTGGCAAAAAAAACAGTTCGAAAGCTGAAGAGGGGATGGGTATTAGCAACAGATCAAATAGAATTTAACGCAGTCCAAAATTAAATAATTATTTACTTCTATAAATTGAATGTTTAAGAAATATATTAACGAGGTTCCCTAATCACTATCATTGTTTACTTTATGAGCATCAAGAATTAACTAACTGTAATAATTAAAAAGGTACCAATTATTAGAACATGAGAGAAGCTGAACCTAATGCCTAAATTTGTATTTGTAGTTTAAATGTGTTAGAAAATTGCTCATAAAACATTCAAAAGTCTATAAATCGTAAACTGTTCCATCTGCTTAAAATATTACTTACCTATTTATTTTTTATACCACTAAGGTGGCACACAAGCATACGGCCCACCTGATGGTAAGCTGTCACCGTAGCTTATAGCCGCTAGCAATACCAGGGGTATCACTAACGTGTTGCCAAACATGTTGTTGATGAGGACTCACTGTGCTAGCAGCATTACTAGGGCATCGTATCCTCGTGGAGCACTGGCAACCTTACTTACCGCAGAAACACAACACTATATCGATGTATTGTTATTTCACTGCGGTCTTCTGTAAGGTGGAGGTATAGTCCACAGACGGGCGGCTCCAATTTAATCGGAAAACCCATGGGAGATCCCAATTCACCATACCTCTCTTTCTTATCACTGTATTTAAGCTTAGAAAAAACTCATTGGTACAGGCCGGGGTTTGAACTATGGAGAGATGACAAACTGCTTCTTCAACCACAATGCTACCATCGCTGAACACAAACTGTACACAAACTGTAATAAATCTATCTGAATCTACATTTAACTAAGGCACTACAAAACCATGTGTTTCCAGTCATGACGTTTAACATATTATGAAGCCTGCTTTGTGACGTCACAGCTAAAAGTTAAATTGAATCTCGTACGCAAACCGCACTCGCATGATTTATTGGCCACATGTGAATACGTAACTCAGTTCAACTTGTGTGTGCCTTTGTAATTGACCCTTGTTATAAGTACTTCCTTAAGTGTACTAACATGCGTTTGGAGCATTAGTGAGTCCTGGTGAAGGAATGGAGTGTTTGTAGGAGGGTTGTTCTTATTCAACTTGCTTATTTGTCAAGTAATTTACAACTTGTGGAGTTTACTCAAATTAAAAAAAAATCTTATTGATAGTATTACTAATTTGAATAGCTTTTTCACGGTAACTTAAGAATACACCCATATTTTTTTTTACTTGGCAAATACACACATATTAAAGAGGCAATCACATATATTTATTATTTTGTGGCGCGTCTGTAATAAGGACTGCAATATTTAAATGCATCGATTGTATAATAAAAAGTTTTTTTATTATTATTTATTGTTTATTACTAATGTCTTCCAAACGTAAGGCAAAATCTGATTAATAAAAGTTGATTCTTACAATATAATATAATATTCGGATTTAAAAAAGTACTATATCGTAAACTGGTTCCGTGGGAGTAGTTCATTTTAGAATATTTTTTCCACAGAGCAGCATTATACATAATTATTTTGTTGTATTTATAATTTGTTTCTTTTTCGTAAAACTATACTCCTGTTTTTGCACATTGCATAGATGACGCTTCTAATACATTATTAACCTGAAGGTAAGTCAACCACAACCGTAGTATTCCAGCTTTAATCCATAGTTAAGACCCTTGCCGATACCTTACTACGGTTACCTGGTCAAAGGTGCATGGGGTTTGCTAACTGATAAGGCACCGTTGTTAATCCGAGGGAACAAAGCCGGTTCAGTCTATCCTTAGGCATTATGATTTCAGATCATTAAGAGGCCTACTATAAAAGACGCTCGAAATAGTTCGTTCGCAACATTATGTCGTAATACTTAAAATTAAATATTGCGTTACCGATGTGTTTTTATTTCATTAAAACGATTTAACCTGCATATAAAATAACAATATTTTAAAATATAAAATAAAATCGAAATACTAAAAATGTATATGAACCAACATGACAGGTATAAGCTCCATGTATATTGTATATCTTGTAAGTAGTTGTTACTCATATTGTATATTTTATTAAAAAAAGCACGAGCCGATACAGATATTCGTATAAGCATAAATTTATGTATAAACGTTAAATTTTGTTATCTAAAATATATAATAATAACTAATAAACTACATGTTACTTTATCCATGTCTAGTTTAGGTTTGATTTTAGTTTATAGCATTAAAGTTTTATTTAAGTTTGATTTTAGTGCATATAACTTTAAGAATAGACACCTCTGTCCAAATCCTCTTCATGGACGGCGACGTCTGCGCCTGAAACGTTATTATCTATCCTCAAAGGGTCTCACTTCCGACTCGCTACTCTTACCAACTGTGTCCCTTTTTTATTTTACTCATGCTTTAATAATCACAGCCCAGCTATTTCAGTGATGTGTAGTTTACTTTGATTTATATATCTTATATAGTTTTACTTAGCAGTATGTTTCACTTGACAATTATATTTGCTACGACAACCAACAAAATGTATTATAGATTTCAGGATTTTTATAGCCCTGGACATATCTCGAAACTGCTGAAAATTTGTAGAAAGAATTTAAAAGAAAGCATATACTACTTTCATGACCCATTCTAAAGGGCGTGTCTTATATTATCTTACCTATTTGTTGAGACTTTCTTAATCTTCACCAAGTAAACCCAACAAGAATTTATATATATATATATATATATATATATATATATATATACTATTAAATGAAAGAAGACATCATACAACATACTAATTAGTACTAATGATAATCTTTCATACCTTTCAGAAATACCTTAATTGAATAAATACGTTTATCCTTACCGCATGTTGTACCCAACCTAATTAGGTACGTAATGAAAGGTGTTATCACGATCGCTAAAGAGCTAATGGTTAGCAACTATTCTCTAGTGTTCGTAAACTTTTCGACGTGATTTCGCCTCACCAGTCTTAGACAAAGAGCTTGGAAGTTCGTTAAGTCTTCGTTCAGAGCATTAAAGTCAGCCGCAGCCTGAGAGTTAAAATACTAATAAGTTATTATTACTATACGTCACTTTTTGCTAGGTATTTTGATAAAGCATGAGAATCCTACAGAAAGTTTATTTAAATTACTCAATTAATTATTTTAGTAGATACAGCTGTTTTTATTTTATTTAAATAAAAATAACATTAAAATAAACAAATTAATTTGTAGCTTTAGTTTTAAGGTTCCTTCACACTAATGAAGCAGATACCTACGCATATTTTAGCATATTTAGAATAATGAGGTAGTTAAAAGAGACCGAAGGCTGTGTCCAGATCAAGAACTGTGCCATCAAGTTTATTGTCATCCTAAAGTCATTCATTAGGTACGTGCTCATTTCGTCGATGGACCCTTTATAAGAAAAACTAATATCAGAAATTACAAAAGCATCCCCTTTTTGAAGTCTCATTACATTACTTCCACCCACACCTTCCAATACCAAAGAAGGCGTGAGACCAAATTGAAGAGAATCTAATGGATCAGTATTTCCCGACCATCCAATCGGAAAACATATATTCAGACAATGCATAATTAATTCTTTGCCCCTAGCTTTTCTCCGTAAAATAAAATGTATTTCAAATTAAGCAGGAACTTAATCTCGGAGAGTTCATAAAATAAGGGGAACAATATATTTACGTATAAAAAACTCTTTGTTCGAAAACATTTTCGTTATTGGGAAACACGCTCGTACCTAAACAACGGCAAGGAAAAAAGAAACTTAGACCAACTTTGCTCCCCCGAGACTATTACAACACCACGTCGAAATAGGACTAGCTAAGCTTAATTAATCCAAAAAATACTACTTTATACGCGTCCAATACTAAAACTGTTCTTTTTTATCCATCAAATTATCTTAATATATTAGGTCCTTACATATGAAATTGGCGTTTTTCGTACTGGCCACTTTAATCACGAATTTCTCCTCTTTGGTAAGGAATTCCAAATTCAAATTTGTACAGCTATAGACTCATGTATTTGTGCTTCGATGATCGTCATTCATTTGTTTTTTTTCTTCTGTTTTTTTCTGTTTGCGTCACTCATTTTACAAAATGGAAAACCTTAAATATCGCATTATTTACGAGTACGAGTTCCGCCGTGGCACTAGTGCTGCGGAAACAACTCGAAGGGTGAATGATGTGTATGGCGGTCGTGTTGCAAAAGAAAACACAGTTCGTTTTTGGTTCCAACGTTTTCGTTCTGGAAATTTCGACCTGCAGAACAAGCCCCGTGGACGGCCTGAGACTCAAGTTGATAATGAAGAGTTGAAGGCTATTGTGGAAGCGGATCCATCGCAAACCACGTCCGAGTTAGCTGCAGGCTGCAATGTTAGTGATAAAACTGTTTTAATTCACTTGAAGCAAATTGGGAAGATTAAAAAGCTTGAAAGGTGGGTACCTCACGAATTGACTGAAACAAACCGGCAAACGCGCGTCGACTGCTGCGTTACATTACTAAACCGGCACAATAATGAAGGTATTTTAAACCGAATCATTACCTGTGATAAAAAATGGGTTCTTTACGATAATCGGAAGCGCTCAGCGCAATGGTTAGATCCTGGCCAGCCAGCCAAATCCTGCCCCAAGCGAAAATTAACCCCAAAAAAGTTACTTGTAAGCGTTTGGTGGACTAGTGCCGGTATTGTTCATTACAGTTTTTTCAAATCTGGCCAGACTATTACGGCTGATGTCTATTGTCAGGAATTGCAAACCATGATGGAAAAGCTAGCGGCTAAACAACCTAGGCTGGTCAATCGCTCCACGCCACTGCTGCTTCACGACAACGCTAGACCACACACTGCGCTACAGACGGCTACTAAATTAGAAGAGCTTCAATTGGAAAGTCTAAGACATCCTCCGTACTCCCCGGACCTTGCTCCAACAGATTACCATTTTTTTCGAAATTTGGATAACTTCTTGCAAGGGAAAAAATTCAACTCCGATGGGGCAGTCCAAATCGCCTTCAAAGATTTTATTGATTCCCGTCCGACTGGTTTTTTTAGTAAAGGGATCAATGAACTACCTATGAGATGGCAAAAGTGCATAGAAAATAATGGTTCATACTTTGATTAATTAAATATATTATATTAAAAAATATTCGACTTTTTGTTCCTCCCATACAAAACGCCAATTTCATATGTAAGGACCAATATAAACTCGTGTGACAATGGTTGTCTGCAAACTCCTCAGAAAGTGAGAAATGTGCATATTTGTTAGGTCTGAGAATCGATAATTTTTCTAGTGACGGTAATTTATCATCGTTACTTTTTTAACCCCCACTTAATTAAGTGCGATCGATCTTAAGACTTAACAAATTAATAAAAGCAATATCAAAGATATTTTTAATTGATATATTTTTTCTTTGAATACCGTCAATGATAAAAAGAATCCATAATTCAATAAGCGGCCAGGGAAGCAAAATTAATAGGATTTTATTCAGCAAATGAGTGGTGTGTGAGGTCACTCATTACCTAACACGGATGTAGTTACAGTAGAAACATCTCATTACCAGTGTTTTGTTCCCGGACCAAATGGGGGTTAATTTCATTAGCGCGAGCCCAACGAATCGTGTGATAACTTTAGTGCTGTTATGTGAAAGGGCACCCTTGGGATCAAACCGAATGTTTATAGAGGCAGCGTATGGAGAATTCGCTGTGACGTTGACGAGTTTATTTGCGCGTTACGTTGTTTACATTCCTGGAATTTGTATCTACGTAATCACTTTAAATAAGAAGTCATTTATTATGCTGTGGAACAAAACAAAGAGGAAAGAAGGCTGTGGAAAAGAACATAATCGAATAGCATAAAATACAGTTCCTCAAAGGAATGTAGTAATGTCGGTTTGTGTCTGGCATTAAAATCAGAGGCTTAAAGTATCGATGTACACAGTTCATTACCATATCTGATTGGAGAGAGGTATTGTCCTGAAATTCACGTAGCAATTACGAACGTCCCCCAGCGGGCCGCGGCGGACGCAAAGCCCAACCGTGTAATTATTGCAGCGAGAGCAAACTTTAGTATAAAACACTATGACCACAATATATTAACTACAGACAGTAACATAACTAGTAAATGTTTCAATCGACACATGGAATTCCTATATAAGCTACTGTACAGTAGACCGCCTACCAAAATGGCTAAATGCAAATAGTGCCATAATTAATGTCACTGATTGAGTACATATAAAACGTATCCTTTTATATTTGGCTAAATTGAGAAGTAACTAGGCAGATGAAGTACTGATTTAAATTTGCTATTGTGCTAAAACTATACAAATTAAAATGCCTGCCAGTGTACTCCCGGTAGATTTCGACACACCTCACTAATTGACTCACTCATCGAGTCGACTCGACGCGACTCGATTCAAAATTGCTTTTGGCGAAATAATCACAAGCACTTCGATAGACTTAAAAATTACCACCCGGATCACGTTCGCGGTCCTTAATTAAGAGGTTAATGAGATTGGGACCTGACCTCCTTACACGTGATCAATAACGGTCACTAAATTACAATATAAAATACCTTCACATCTCTCGTACCACAGATAAGTGCGGCTACTTTATTAGCATAAGATCTAATTCAATTTGCTTACATATTGCAATTTTTTATGACCAGAAGAAATTAGGTTTGTGGCGCAGCATTTTCAAGTATTAAAAGAATCAATTGTATATTCTACCTAGAGCTTTGTGCTTCAAATTTGAGATTAGTAGTTATTTTTCATACGACATAGGTTAACCAACAGTCCAGTTGCTAAATAAACGTTATCATAACTTGAGAACATTGAAACGTGGACTACCTGAGGGATTTACCGTGTTAGCAGTACAAGGGAGCAAGGAGTCTTCTCATTGCTAGCACACTGTCTCCTCAAAGAGTTCTGGAAATACCTTACTCACCGTGGGAATTCCAAATTTTTCAGCTGCAATACGCCGCTGTCCTACCTCTCTTATCAGATCTAATATAAAGTATAATAGTGAATGGCAGAAACATGAAGTGAAATTGTATGAAGAAAATTTACCTTAAAAGAGTTCGTCGTTTAACATTTACTGAATTTTTACTTCAGTCACTAGAAGTATTTGTAGTGTAATTTGTGTTACTAACATTGAAAACTTACGCTATTAGGTTCAACGCTCATTCATTAAGTGTTCTTACTCTGTACTAAACGCCCATTATCACGTCCTCTCAAATCGTACAGAGAAAGCGTTTACATAAAACCAAACCACAAACATGCTCAAGTTTTGCTCGTTATACCTATATGAATATCGAGGAGGCATTACAGCGAGCGCTAATAGCCAATATCTGCCGCCAAAATTGCCTTCCTAACGATATTTCTGGTGCAAGTAATAAAATCCGTAATCCTATTACCGTTTCCAAATCGTTTTTGCTCACGTGGACATAATGACGGATAAAATACATTATATAAAGTTTATAATAATAAGTAAATTGGAGCAAATAGTAGAATTCTCAAATGTTATATAAAATAAAAATATATATTAATATAAGAATGGTTCCTTGTTTTCTTATGGACCCAAAGGGTATATTAGTCAAAGTCATGTCTATTGAGCGAAGAAAACGGTAAGCGCGAATACCTATATGAAATTAGATATGGAAAATTGGACTTCAAGAAAAAATATTTATGAAGAACAAAATTCATTTTTTGTGTTTTGATGACTTAGTTATATGATACTTGATGGATGTTGATCACTCGTTTTGTGAAGATTAATTCGAGAATTTTATAGATTTATGTACGTCCTGTTCTGTGGTCACGAGAATAACGTCATTCCAATACTCTCATACTTAGTAAATGCCTCTCAATCATAATATTCTGATTCAACTTAAAATATATAGTACGGCAATATGAAGTAAGATCGAATACTGTAAAGACAATAGTAAAAACTGTTTCAACAAACTGAAAACGTACTAGCAAATGTCTTGAGTTAATACTTCTACGAGCTAGACATCTCCCAAAAATCAACAACCACCTAAATTCAGTGGGTAAACGTGGTGTAAGCCGGAGAATTGCAGAAAATTCTTTGTCTTCAGATGTCTGAGGGACTGATTGGAGACTCAAATAAATTCCCCACATCCTGAAGTCTCCACGTTCTCCGTACATATATGCCACGTGATCTGAATTCAACAAGACCAGTCACCTAAAAAACTTGCACCAAAGAAATAAAAATGTTATTTACTTCTGTCAATGTGTTGTCAAAACGTTAGACGTGGATAAAAATGCGTGAACTGAAGATAAAATATTGCTACATAAAATAAAAATTGTGAATATAATTTCCTAATGTGACGCAGTTGTTGCACTGCGCTACCTATTTTATAATTCATCATCTAAATTATTTGAATACAGAAACTGTTCTCTTTTTACTCCAACATATAGCTGTCTGTATTTAATGAAAGGTGAGAAAAGTGAGCATTAATTTTAAAGCAAACCAAAGTTATCGTTGTCTCAGGATTTAAACGAAAGCGAAATAATATAATATTATCAATCGATTGCTTAGCCCAGATTAAGAAGGTCATCGAATTGATATTGCTCTATAAATTTAAATTAGTTATATTATTATTTTAACGGTGTGTAATGCTGTCAACAAATGTATTAAAGTCCCCAAGATACAGGCATCGCCTAGTTTGGGGACCTCTGTATAATTTATGTAAAGCAAAATGTTGATATGCTATTTAAATGATAAATCTGTACCTATCGATGTAATTGTGGGTGTAATTAAATAATTCATTAATATTATTATTTTAAACATTTGTTTTTTTTCTCAGCTATGAGGCTGGTTTTAGCTACATTTACGGGCTCAGCCAAGTTCATGTAACGTTGGGTATTTTATTATTATAAAGTTTATGGTGTAGTACTTATTTTAGAGAATACGGTTATATCAAACATTTCATCGTATCTTATTTATCTTGGTAACCGCAAACGCAGAAATATAACTGTAGTAAATAATAAAACTTCACCGGTCTTTTGATGAAAACCACGACCTTTTCAAACACAGAATGTGATATCCACATAGATCCCGAAACAGATACATGAAGCGTAAATCTCTAACGCTTGCGTGCTAATAATTTTAAGTTCCTACTGGATATGAGCAACCCTAAAGTTTATCAATTTATATTAATATTTTAAACCTAACCGCTCAAACTCCATGTTTACATCAAAGTTTAACTTGAGTTTCTGATATAAAGTTTATGGGCTAGCTCGGCCGAGACGAGTACTTTACAACTCGTGTGTAACCAAAGGACATCATCCTTTTTGTCCAATCTGAAATTGGCGGCTAACGCATATTTTTTTTGTATATTCTGTTGGAGCTTGCCCGTCTGATTTTTTTACTGTGGCACCAAACCTGTAGGACCATTGTAGGTGATTTTATTTGAGTACGAAAATCTGAATTTTTCATAATTTTTTATTGAAAATAGCAATTTTAAATTACTAAAACAAATGAAATGTCTTGTAATTTCCAACTTTAGTGCCATAGTAATAAATGCTCAGACGGACAAGCTCTATCCGAATATTCAACAAAAAAATGGCCGGCACTTTCAGTTTTGTACCAAATCTCTATGAAACATGAATGGTCTTTTCATTGGATAGAATTGATCTGGAAAGTTTTAAATACGTTGTAACATAGAATAGTAATAAAAAGCGAAAATTACACTCGCGTAATAATACGTGTTCGTCGTTTCAAATACTTGCTAAGTATTTGAAATATTATATTATCGAATACTAATGCTAACCTGTCCCTCTTCCTTTCAACATTTATTCTCATAACTAAGGCTGATTAAAATTCATTGAAAATATCTCGGCAAGAGAAAAATATTAAAGCATCAATAAATCTTTACGCTTTGTTCTTTAAATCAATCTCTCTTCACTTTAGTATGTAAATTATTTCTTTTTGTAATGACGTCTTTGATGTATCGAAAGGTGGTGAATTTTAAGCAGTCGACAAATGGATGAGTATCGATTCCCGGAACACTTATATTTGCATTTTACAGAGGAAAGGCGGGTGTGTAGGTCGTTTGTAAATCCATACTGTTTGATTCAACTCTTAGATTAATCATTTTCAGATCTGTACTTTTATTATACTACAAAGATATCAAGCAAGTGTACGGCCCATCTAATGGTAAGCAGTTAGCGTATTGCGTAACCTACCACACAGCTGGAATACATCATATGTACTACATGAGTATCATTGTGCATTGCAAACCTTTTTATATTGAGATGAACCGCTGTGGTATTAGTTAACGCAAATGCTCAACGTAAGGACGATAGGAGCTGTTTTGAGACTTTCGAGTACCTTAACCCACTGAAGTGCTAGATACATTGGAGCAGTCTGAACTTCACAACCGATTTTCCATGCTATTTAGCTACCTACAATTCTGTTTCGTTCTTTTAAGCTTCTGCCAAGCCTCTCACAACTATCCGAATCATCACAAAGGATAAATTACTCTCTGAGGTGTATCATAAAAAGTCGATCTCGTGACCATAATACATAATCCTGCAAATATCATAAAATTAGTGTAAGTTTGTCAGAATGCATGGATGTTTGTTGCTCAATCACGCAAAATTTACTAAACGGATTTGTGTGAAATCAGACTCACGGAAAAAAATATTAACTGGATTATCACATAGGATCCTGTTTATCCCGGAAAAAAATAGTTTCCTGTGAGATTGTAACCTTCGCGGGCAGCAGATAATATTGTCGTAATACTAAGATTCCAATGGTAAGAACTATTACGTATCGAATAACCGAGTATTAACTGCGATTAAGCAACGCAGATCGATTGATAATTTCAGGTAGGAAAAAGAAGACTGTAATATAACAATCACCACGTTTTCAGGCTTTGTCGAGTAATAAGAAGACCCAATAAAGCCATGTTCATCGGCGAGAGCCCGATCCAATCACAATATTTGGCTAGTGTCGAGATGTTATCTTTTAATATTATTTCGGAGGCCTAGACACACATCGCTGAGTATTATTGTTGAACATCCTTAATCTTAGTTCTCATATTATTTTTATTGGAGTAGGTGCAATATTTTGACAATCTCATGGTAATATTAAAAAATAGGTAGATACAGTATTCGGTAACATGTTTCCTGGAAATTAAAGCTTGAAATCTAACGAAATCTTTCTTTAGTTTTCGAAAAAGATGAATGCTCTCAAAAGGAGACTACCATTATATTTTATTTTTTTAAAAACTACTAAACGAGACTACCATTATATTTTTTTTTTTTTTTAATTTGTTTTTTTAGACTCGGAAACCTTAGTAAACACAAACAGCTGTGTGCAGTAATTATCTATGCCCACCAACCTACTAAAAAAAATAAACGTCTATAATATCATATTAACTTTATGATTAAGTTATCCATGCAACCATGCAACCCATTTAACCAAAAAAAAACAGAAACGTATAAATAACGTACATTATCAATAGATAAATTAACCTACTTTCTGTTCACGTAACAAAACGTTACCTGTACAAAATGTAACATGAACAATTATTTATATGTATCTAACCCCGCTGGCTTAAGCTCGAAAGTTTTTTCTTCATTTTCCGAGGCCCGTGACGGATGCCCGGAGCAATTAGTGTCCGGAAATTACAAGAAAACACAGAGTAATCCATCACCTGCCTCAGAAAAAATAAAGAACCAAAATCTGAGGCCTCTGGCTTACAGAACGTCATTCAACCGCCGCCGACGCGTGATGGTGCGAATTTTTTTGTCCAGCGTTTTAAACGTTCTGGTGTTTGACCTTTAGTGCTTACATAATGAGACATCCATTAGTACGCCT
Source organism: Falcaria lacertinaria (assembly GCA_951449985.1). NCBI lineage: Eukaryota > Metazoa > Arthropoda > Insecta > Lepidoptera > Drepanidae > Falcaria > Falcaria lacertinaria. Next base: position 3,948,506 of record OX602114.1, read on the forward strand.
TTCAGATATAGGACGTGTTTTTTTGGTTCTAAAAAATTTTATATGTATCTCTTTCAGCCACTAACTAACTATAGACCTATACTTAAAAAAAAGACAATCAGAAAATATACAGTAATTAAACTGGGGACTATTGTACGAAAAATTTGTCGCTCAACCATGACGTGACGTAGTCAGACAACAGAGTCAAGACCATTGTTCTAAATACCGAATATTAAATATCATAGAAGTGTTATTGGAAATGGTACTTACACATTATATCCCATCCCATCAAACCTGACAGAAAAGGCCGAAAATAAACCCAATTTATTCCCTTAATGGGTTTCATAAAGAGGTATCGATGAGACGTCGACGTCGCCAGGAAATCACGTGTAAAATCTCCATTAAGAACACCTCCGGCCCAATTGATCCGGGATGAGCAGCCATCCATCGGACACGGGCCATAGCCGGAACTCGTGACCCGAATCCAGGGTAACCAAAAAAGGTTTCGATTGCTGTTTAAATTCCAAGAGGTAGCGGGGAGATACGCATTTTATTTTATACTTTTGCTTGCTTTTGTCCACGACTTCGAACAAGAGAGAATAAACAAAATCAAAATGTTTAAGAATCACTTGTGAGCATTTGTTTTTCAGAATTTATGAATTCGTTACATTAGCCCTGTGTCCCGATTTTTAATAGAATTCGTTGAACTTATTTCGTGTGACTTACATTTGTAGTGATAAAAAACTACGCGTTATTATGTATATTCGTAGCAATATTAGTAGGATCTAATCCAATAGTATTAGTATTTTCTTCAACACAATCCATTGATATCAAATTTTGGCATAAAATAGTCGTTTTCCTTCATGCTTTTAAAATTTTGGCAGTCATTCAAAATAAAAAACCTTTCTCCTTCTACACTCGGTTCCAAAAATTACGGGTCAGTCACAAAAATTGAAATACCTCCAGAACTGTAAAAGCTAGATCAATGAAATAAAAAACAGAATAAAGACTTTTTAGTTGCGCTTCTAATAGCATATTATTTAAACTGGTTGATGAAAAAAAACTTCATTAGAAAAACAAAATTTAAAAAAATGACTATTTTTAAAAACAAAATTTTTGTTTCATGTCATTATGGATGCTTTCCATTTCTATTCTGTCACAAAAAAATTATCGTGAACGTCTTCCACGTGCATAATTATTATTCTGTGAGGTGAAGCATGGCAGTCACGCTAGAGGAATGTACCAGAATCCTAACTTTTTTGGAACTTGGGCGGAGCCAGCGTGAAACAGCCAGAAACATTGGTGTATCTTTGTCGACTGTTCAGCGGGTAGTCCAGCGGTACCAAGAGACCGGATCACACCTTAGAAGACCAGGAAATGGCAGACCAAGATGCACAACGGCCAGGGAAGACAGACAACTGGTGGCTACAATGCTCCGAAATCGTTTTCAAACTGCTGTTGGTCTAAAAACTCACTTTATTCGCTTTGGAGGTGGCAATTTAAGCGCTCAAACAGTAAGAAGACGTCTTGCTGAAGCAAATTTGAAACCATTGAGGCCCGCAAATGGCCCCAAACTGGAACGGGGACATCGAATTGCAAGACAGAGATACGTGCGCGAACACCTAAACTGGACACTAGACGATTGGTCTAGGGTAATGTTCACGGACGAGTCTAAATTCATGCTTTATAAGCATGATGGTAGGCAGTTGGTGTACAGAAGACCAGGGGAGCGCTTCCATCAAGCGTGTGTGGAGGAAAAAGTGGCGTACGGTGGAGGCTCCGTACAAGTTTGGGCTGGGATTTCTGCTGAGGCCCGCACCGAGCTGGTGCTCATTCAAAATGGAACTCTAAATGCAGAGAGGTACGTGGAAGAGATCCTCAATGAACATGTAGGTCCTTTCATGGCCAGGATGGACCGGCATGGCATATTAATGCATGATAATGCGCGTCCCCATACCGCCAGAATTGTACATGACTACCTTGAAGAGGTCGGTATCGAACTCATGCAGTGGCCAGCGCGAAGCCCGGACTTAAACCCCATCGAGCACGCCTGGGACGAGCTTCAGAGATGCGTGAAAGGTCGAAACCCCCCACCAATCACGCTTCCCGAGCTCATACAAGCACTGGTGGAGGAATGGGAAGGTATTCCTCAGCACCGGCTCCGAAATTTGGTGTACAGCATGCCTAATCGCCTGGAAGCTGTCAGAAGAGCTCGTGGAGGCAATACAAAGTATTAAATGAAGAAAGTGATGAAAAACAGCAAAAAAACAATCATAAAAAAAAATGTAATCTTAAGAAAAATATGACTACTTTAGTTTTTTTTTAATTTAAGATTAATATTGTGGGTGTAACTAAGTTTTATTTTATTTTTTATCTGTATAATTAAATTCTCAATTGAACAGTCTTCGTTTCATTAGGATGGCATACGTAGTTCGGGAGATATTCGGGTTTATGTGACTGACCCGTTATTTTTGGAACCGAGTGTATTATCTTATCACTTAAACCACACAATATCACTAGCACGGAGACATTGCCTTCCAGAGTTGACGAGAGGTAATTTAAAGAATGAACACTTATTTTCTTATCTTTATTATATATTTTATGCTTATGCTTAAGTAAATATTAAGCGCTTGGTTTCAAGCAAATATTACGATGAGCTCACAAAGCTTACATTTTATTATTAACACCTAGTCTTTCATCATATTTTCTCTTTTAACATGATGCTTGAGATCATTTGGGGTTCATAATTTCGTTGAAATAATATTGTGCCCATAAAAATCTAAGCAACTAAATAAAGTCTAATATGCAATACCTATGAAACAAAAATTTCTTCGATCCGTCTCGTCAGTTAAAGAAACTCTATATATTTTTAGTAAAATATTTAAACTCTCCTTTAAAGATAATAATATGCAGCTCCGTCATATTGTGGTTTACAGTTTTTATCTGGAGAGTAGAAACAAATTGATTGCTACATGAACCGTGAACTGTGATCCCCCGAGAAAAGCTTTAGTTCAGCCAATCGGAAGATACGATACCAGTTATCCTCAAAATGTATTATATATCTATCTGATACAGATCGGGTAGCCTTTTGTAATAATATGATTAGATAAATTCACGATAAAAGTTTTGATATTAACGTAACGAAATATATACGTGAAAACGTTTGTTAAAAATATAGGTATTATTTTACAATTATAATTATTTGAATTAAAATGTTGCTAAAGACTTACCTAATGCAATAAATAACCGACCTTTTTTATATATTTTAAAACCATCTAATGTGTATAATTATTATCTATCTAGATTTAACTAAACGTAAATTTCGCCTTGTTGTATTAAGTTTCCGTAGTGTAGTGGTTATCACGTGTGCTTCACACGCACAAGGTCCCCGGTTCGATCCCGGGCGGAAACACGTTATTGTACCGTGATTTTGTAAATTGTAATAAAATAAAAAATCCCCTTTATTACACATTTTTATAATAATTCTATATATATTTATACATCAATTTATATTTTGGACTTGAGAAATATTCTTTTTTTTTAATCAGTGTTTTACTTTATTTGGTACGTAATATCTCAAGGAATTAAAAACTTAAAATAAACTAAACAAAACAAAACTTGAACTTGAGAAATAATTTTGGAATTGTGTAAAAAGTACTCCAAATTACAACTAAATAATTGTACATGTTTAAAATAAATAAAACAATCATTTTATAATGATAAGTATATTATCTACTCTGAGATGATACATTTACATCACAAATACGTATTCATGACACATTCTTCAGCACAGATTACGTAAACCACGTCATTCATTTGAAGTGAGCCCAAAACTTTAGGGAGGACGGAGTTATTTTAATGATTAATGTATTAAAGCGACAATACAAGTCCTCGGCAGTTATCTAGCTTGGACAAAGAAGGGGTCTATTCATATATCATATGCAGACTTGACCCTTCCTTCACCGCAAGTTGAAGGGTTATGTGCACTAGATGTGACAATAATAGAAAATCACGTGGAAAATAATTAAGGACGTCACTAAATGAGATAACGAATGGTCGCAACATTTTTATGTCAAATCTGGTTATATGTAGGTACATATTTTCCTTTAATAAGTACCAAGAGAAATGCCTGCATAAAATCGCAATGTCAAAAACTTCAGAGATATCTTAAAAGTTTGACCTGATATCTAATTTAAAAATCTGAGAAATAAGTCACATTTATTAGTACAACAATGTAAGATTAATTTAAAAGATAAAAACACCCCGAAGTCATTTCCAGTAAACTTTAATTTAATTAATTATTAAAACAGTAACTTGGAACAGCTCATCTAAATTTGTATTGAAATGTCGGAAACATCTGAAGAACGTATTTCTGTGACCTAAATTCAAGTTTATATATATTTACCCGTGGATTCAGTTATCTGTATAACTAAATACTGTAGAAGACACTACTCATTATGCTGTCGCTTAGTGGAGACGGCTTCAGTTCAGAAGACTTTAATGATGTAACATAATCATTGTTTAGATTTTATTTTAATACTAAAATAAATGTTATATGTATGTAAATAGGTACGTCTACTTTTAACTTCTGTTTTATAAATCACTTGACACATCTATGGTAGTATATTAACTACTCTGAGCTATGGGTAAACCAAATTAATTTAACGTTGAAATAATTTCGGATGTTCCTTAATGGTTTAGCTAAATACTTCGCATAACGTACATGTTACTTCTAATCCCGAGCCAAAATATCCATTTGTAGTTTTGACTAAACAAGCGAGCGGTGTTGTGGTTTCTGAACGCTCCGTCCATTTGCCCGCGGCCAAATTCACTTCGGAACGCACTCTAATGTTCCGTTTTGTGCAAAATTATCAAAATGGCTGAATGTTAATATTCGTTTGTTAACTCTAGTTTAATTTCATTAAGATTTAACCTATGATAAAAAAGGACATGATTGAAACGTTCAATGGCGAGGCTTTTACATTGAAGATTAAATTAACCAGTAAGTGCACCACATGACGGGTGATGGGTCAAAACGTGCCCGGGGCGGTGAGCGCAGCGCGCAACGTATGTCAATACATTTTACTCCGCAGTGAACATCAAAAGGTTTATTTAACAGTGGCTTGTTTTTGTGCTGCCCGTAATTGAATTGGGAAAGTTTACGATCGCAAAAATATTTATTGTGTAGCTGAAAATAAAATAGTTGGCGATGCAGCAACGCGTTTTATCAATGTATTTGAGAGTAAATTATGCAGTAAAGAACATATAATATTTATCCCGGCTTTGACAAAAAACAGTTGAGTAATTTTTTTACAAAGTTAGTCATAAACATTTTACAAAACAGACATGCAAAATTATATGAATAGCCCATTTTCCACTAAATAAATCTCGCCGCTTGGGCTACTTGATGTTCCCTATTATTATCATTTTTACATGTATATAATTTGTAAAAAGAATAAAAATTCCTTACGTCGAAATTACCGGCAATAGGATCAATGGAAACACGCGCCAACAAAAGGCGAAATCAAATCAGTTTAAAATTTGTGCTTATTCGTATATAATAAATTCTAAAATATTTCAAATTGAAAAGGTTTAATAAGACACAGTCATTTTTAACAAGTGAAAAATATGTTTCGCAGTTTATATAGACGTTGAATGTTCGCAGTACCTGAATGTAATCAAAACATCTTCGGGAGAACAGGATCTAAGTACAAGTTCAATCCGAGTCTTTAATTTAAACAGACAAAACCTCATTACGGAACGCGGAATTCGCAGGCAAACTTCCTTAATCTGTTGGCATTTCTTCGCCGTTGTGCCATAAACGTTGGAAACAACATGCGGCTACATCACAATGGTGCAATGGGTCCGGCGGTGTTCAAAGATACATTAGTGGATAAGTTTGGTCATTAGAACATCTTCGGAGTAGCCGGGAAAACAGCCAATTATAGAAATTGATGTTTTTTAAGGGTTCCCGGACCCAGAGGGTAACCAACGTAACCCCATTACTAAGACTTTGCTGTCCGTCCGTCCGTGAAGATGGGCAGTTGACATTTTCACAGAATATGTAATTGTGTAGCCGCTATAGCAACAAATAATAAAAATTAAAATGCATTTAAAATAGGCATACTCGACACGTACGTGTTTTGCGCTATTCTAATAATGGTAGCAATTAGATGGTTGAAATGCTGATAGAGTGTGAATTGCAATATTTTCTTTATACAAATTTATTACTTGCGGTTGGTGCAAAAGCCGGGTCTAGGGAGCGATCCGCAAAGTTAAGTTTGTCATTTAACAGTAGAAGAAGAAGAACATAGCGTTTTGTTTATTTTATAATTTTAACAAGTTCCAATTCAAAGCTTAAAGTCCCGTCAGTAAATACTTCTTATAAATAATAAATGCTTCGTCAGAAGAAGAAACCGTATTACATTCAGTACGAAGGCTGATGATCATGCTTCCACGATTCTTATAACACTTTCAAATCAAACTACACTGGAAAGAAGTTTTAAGAATTCTAGTTATTCTTTTTCTGGCAAGCCAAGACATCATAATGCTGTCGAGTAATAAAAACAACGTCACAAATATAACTTCCACAGACTTGGAAAGCACATTAAAAAGTTTCAAACACTTTTTTTGTGTCATCACTGGCACTGTAATGTATCAAGTTTTTGATCCCCTTGGGTGCTGTAAAAGCTGCTTTAGTACCTTCTTTCTGAGTTTATTTTTAATTACTAGCCGACTGGTGTTTTTTAAAGAAATAATATATTTCCTTAAAATGTTAAGCCCCATGTTACGTGTAACTAAAGCTATGATGTGGAGAGTTAGATATAGGTTTTAGGTACTATAGTTCCTTTTTGCATTAGATAAGTAGCATTACCGTGACTTCGCTTTTCAGTAATGAAGCTGTTCCTGAACGATGTAAAGTGTAAACATGCGGTTTACAAATTTAATCAAGACTGACATATTTCTTAGTACGTTAGGATTTAGTAGACAGTACACGGACTAACGGGAAAAATAATACGTTTATTTCATGTGAGAATCAATTAGCTACATGGAGTACATACATAGTAATACATACGTATACATAAGTGACATTGAAACAAAGCAAGCCTGTTTTATGATATTATGAAATGAATTATCAGAATAAAATTCACATTTACTAAAATAAAATTTGGGCTGGCTAATTTAAATCTTTATGTATTTATTTATGAACCCCTAGTAAATAAATAAGTTTAATCAATAATTCATGTTTTACGTAATTAATTAACAACGAACATTAATAAGTAAGGATGTTTCGTGAATAATGTGGAATTAAATTTTAAGTAAAATCAAGAACATCATATTTTCGTATTAAAATTTATTGAAAATCCAACAGGTATTGATCTAATTAGGCAGTTTTATTTCCTTTACGTAACGAGTTAAGTAGTCTGTATTATTGACAGCACCTGACGATCCCTGTCGACTATTGTCACTGCGCCCACGGGATTCCCACCTCATTTTTTCAGCGGAACGATACATCAATCTGGCGGACAGCTAATTTCGGCAAACAATAACTTTTCGCACCTTCTTTCTTGTTTATTTATCCGCGATGGAAGGAAAAGTTATTTATATGCCAGCTAATATTGTATCAATATTTCAGTCGGTAGCATTATGACAGCAAGCTAGTGTTCATATCTCAGCATAATAACTAAAGCTCGCTCAGTTGATATCTGCGACTTTAGTTCAAACTAGCAGTAGTACAACGCTCGTCCATTTAAAGCTTTAAATTAAAAACATTCAATAAATAGTCGAATCGAAATTTGAACAGCGAAAGAAGAAAAACACTAAAGCTCAGTGGGTGCTGGCTGTTTGCAAATAAGAAAAAAGAATCACAAAGAAAAGAATCCAATTAAACAAATTGATAGATCGTACTTCCAATGTGGAGATCGCTCCCATTCTTCGAGTCGCTTTGTGATCGGCACATCTTCGGCTATCAATCTAGCACAAAGGGTTTCTGAGCCTTTGTGATTGTATCAGTCATCTACAATCGCATTACATTATTTTATTGTGTTTTAGCTAAATGTTTTCCTTTTTAACAAAATGGTGCGCTTGAGTGAATTGTGATTTAAGCCGCTTTTATGTCTTTAAAAGCTACTAAAGATGTTCCTCTTAAAAGCGCACTTTGATAAGTTACATTGAAAATCAGATTTGGTGCCTGACGTAGGTATGTTTGCTTTGTACTTCGCAGCCACCGATTGGTTGACAACCTATGTAGTTACTTCCGTAGGAAAGCCGTTACTCGCGCTAAAGCATATAGCCTGTAAGGTATGCATTGAATCTACGCTCTCTGCGCTACTCCGTTTATCTTGTGACACTTTTTGCCCACTATTTTGCTCGCGTTTAATTACATTAGAGTAACAATACATATTATATCCATTTGACTCAATAATAGCGTGGATAAATAATAAAATCCCCATACATACAAACAAACACAATACCCTCTTTATAATATTGGTATAGATTTACAAGGGATTCAAAGTGTTGGCAATCTCCATCAATAAGAGCCTAGTTTTTAAATTTGATGATAAATTTTCAATTTTCACGGTCTATGTTACATATAATACGACTACCGTATCAATCAATACATCGCAAGCGTGGAAATTTCCAATGAGTCTGTAATAATTCTGACGCAAATGGATAAGAATATCCTGAGAATAAATTATTACATTACCATTTGGAACCCTATAATTTCAAAATAGCGCGTAACGCTACACGCTGTTCAAAGGCCTCAAATAAAATAGCAAGTGATAAACATTGAAGGCAGAATCTAAAGCATCTGTTAAATCCCAAATCCCAACTATGGAGACAATTTAACAAATGACTCCCGCGGACGTGGGTGAGCATAAATTGCTTCTGGATCGTGTGAGATTGAAAAATACAAGAGGCAGCATCTGTCTTCTGTAATATCATCAAATTACCTACGAGCTGACGCCGTGGTACGTGACCCCGGAGAGATGAAAGAAGCTGTGAAAACGTTGCCATTAGTGATAAATGCTACACTACATCTTTCTGTGGCTTGTTATTGGGTGATAATAGGTTTTAGCTACAGAGAAAACTCGTGACTAAGGTTATTCTTATTACGATGCCAATAAGACTCAAGATATGCTGATTGTGATCGTTTTTATGTTAATGCTATAGAAACGGATAATCGAACTGTTTTCTTATGTAGTGTTGTGTTTTTTCGGTGAGTAAGGTTGCCAGTGCTCCACGAGGATACGCTGCCCTGGTAGTAATGCTGCTAGCACAGTGAGTCCTCATTAACAACAGGATTGACAACGCGTTGGTGACTAACATGATGACTGCTTACCATCAGGTGGGCCTTAAGCTTGTGTGCCACCTTATTGGTATAGAAAAAAAAGTTTTTTGTAGAAGATATATTAATTAAGTATATTGGTAATAATATTTTGTAAGGCCTGTAGCTAAGGTGTAAGAAGAAATAGGCGAGTGGACTGTATAAATTGTATATAATAAATTGATGCTACAAAATGGAGTACAAAATAGTGGTGGTGACTAGCAACGGTCAGACAGGACGTGCGCACGCACCGGTGGTATGGTGGAAGTAGTCGTGATAGTGGGAGGGACACTTGTCCTGCCGCCGCTTCTTTCTTGCGTCCCGCCGTGTCCCGTTCCGGATCACAATTTTAAAAGAGTAGTTTTGCGTACTATTTTATATAGAGTATAAAAGGCTGCAATTAGTAGTAGGGGAGCCGAAGCGGGGATTTTGGGATTTACACGAGCGCGTCAGATTAACATAAGGGGGGTACCCTGCACCATGATGAGTACCTCCGCCATATATGAGCCCTCCATATAGGTCCGCGCGTCTAGGGCACCTTTTCTTAGTTTTCAAACCATCAGTTTCAGAAATATCCTCTCTATCACCGTCAGATTATAGTGTCAGCATGACTGGGACATCAAGCTGAACCATCTGTAAAAAAATCTGACGCGCTCGAGTTTTCAAAATCGCTTTTTTGTTTTTTTGCATATTGTATTTTCAAAAATTCATCACGAGCTTGCGTCACGTCCGAATCGTCAGTCTTTCGAATAGTAGCTTTTGTCGGGTTCGCTTAACACCCCCTCTGAAAATCTGACGCGCTCGAGTATGTCCATGTGGCTGTTTCATCTACATTTTTTTAAAACTTGCAGGTAGGCGGTCTCCCCACCGGCTTAGGGGGAATACATCATATAACCTTATTTTCTACCTACTTTCTAACCTTCAAAAATAGGTCCCCATGACACTCGAGTGAATCCCCATTTAGCATCGTGGGCTCCCCGACTATAGGATATGTAAACCTTTCATAATTTATTATTTTATGTTATCGCTGCTTATAAATTTTTGAGTAATTATTTTGAGGTTGGGTAAAAAAAATGTACCCAGTTTTGTACACAGTATACCATTTACATTATTTTTTAATTTGCTACTTCATTCAAACACTGTAAAAACGCAAATATTTTGCTATGTAGATCTAACTTATAAAATCTCTTAGGAATGTTAAAGTGGAATTCAATTTTTTTTTTCAGAAAAGTCTTTTTACGAATATCAATCTTTCTTTAAGGGAAAAGTTTGGAATTGAGGTCAAACGGTTTTCCGCGAAATACTGATGCCGACATTTTAAACATTCTTTCCGTAAACGCCGGGAATACTGCGAAACTTTTTAAAGTAAGTAAATTCCTCGCTGTTTTCTGGCCAAACGACTTCATATTGGACTAGCCAAAGTAACTGGGCAAGCGAGAAAACTGTGGACCAAACTATACCTTCTTGATGTTTGAATAACGTCTTATTTTGTAAAGCCGACTGTTAGGTATAACAATAACATGAAGAATAATGTCAAAAGATTAGCCTCATAAATTACATGTATAACCAGCCATTCGTCCGACTTCGCACGGGTAGGAGAGCACACACGACTAAACTTTTTCAGAAATATTCAACAACCATCATCATAATTTAGTAAATTTACACAAAAATTTAATGAGATAAGAGAGACGCACCTTAACCTCTTCGTAAATTACTTTCCTCACCGTATCAAAACCCGTTTTTTAGTTTTTGAATTAATCAAGTTCGGACAGACGTTCACGCAGCGCGGAGGAACTTTGTTTTATTATACGTAGTAATAAATTTACAGCTTTTAGTTGCTTGTCGGTGTTTGTATTTCAATTATGTAAATAAAGTCTTTGATTCTTAATAGCCCAAACCTCTATTGCTGTAAGATCTTACTCAACGTCAAAATTTTAAAACTATGTATCGAATATAGTTTCGCGCAGCCTTGAATTTCGTACATAGGTCATTGCTTATTAACCTGCTTCGTGCTGGTCAATGTAACAGTTTATACGGTAGATTGGTATAATAAGTACCCTAAGTTAAAGCCTCTCATACAATTTTTCAGCCGTAGGTATATGAAACAAACCTCTGAGAAGAACATCTAAGGTAAAATTATGATTGTTATAGATTCCAAGCTATATGTCATTTTTCAGTAGGCTGTATACTGATGTCGGGAGATGATGATATTCCCAAGAATAATGGGAAACCTTATCGCAATTTCCTGCACATTATTTTTTATCACAACATAATAAATAACATTTCCGTCATCAGTAAATTGTCGGTTCATTCTACTAAAACAAGGCACGAGCAAAAAATTGCAGTCATATATCGCCAAAAAATGGTGTCACGAAGAAACGGACGGAACTCAGGCGTGACTGAGAAATGGGCAGCACCTTGCGATGCTTCCGATGCTATCTTGGAATTATGTCACATTCATTGAAATGTGCGTGTAATAAAGGAACTGTACTTGAAGATATAGATATAATGTTGTTTTATATAAAATTTTGGTCTGTATAAGTTCGTTATTCTTCTCCTGCTAAACAGTTTGACTAACTAGTGATGTGCAATAAAGTGTATCTATCTATTTATATTCTGGAACAGATCAATCACATCTTGTGGTAAGGCCGCCAATTGTACCGATTTATAATGTATTTTATGTTCCTTGGTTATTGATTTTGGTGTACAATAAAGATTTGGTGTAAAATAAATCTATAGTCTAGACCTTCCCTCAACTAAGATTTTATGGGCCCTACGTGACAGGTGGTGATCTCATCGCTTCAGGCACATTACAATTCCGGCTAATTTATAAATAGATCAAAGAGACCTCTGATATAGAGGCTAGTTTGCCTGACTGCTACGCTAGAGGTCGCGGGTTCGATTCCCGTTGGGTCGAACATTTATATGCTAAGCACGTTTGGTTTGCCTTGCGTCTGTGTGTTTGATATGTATTATAATTAGCTATGTATTTACAAAAAGTGTTGGATCCGCTGCTGGTTTCCATAGTTACAGCTTTACTTAGTTTGGGGCCAGATGTCGCTGTGTGAAAATTTCCTTGTAAAATAAAGCTAAACAATTTTGATCAACATAGAAAACTAGTTTTTTTTTTACACTGTAGCCGTATTTTTACACGAGGAGTGTTACTCAGACAATAATTATGTATATAATCATTACACACATAGATAACATAAATTTACGCCCACTCAACAGAAAATATCCCCAAAAATATTAGAAATTTAGCCCTAATACATTAGTCATGTTTGACACAAAGTCACAGAGCTTTTTAGGAGGAAAACCTAATAACACGCTGTAACAAGTTTTGTGCCGGCGGCGTAACGTGCCGAGAAAACTTGACGACTTTTCGGTTAATTAACCATACAAGTTTGGGCGAGATAAAACCTGTCTTGCAAATAAAAACATTACGTGCTAAAACTATGAACGAATGTACAACTACAAGTAACTAATAGAGAACTTACTTAGGAAAGTAACCTAGAGCTAACTAGGTGAACTAAAAAGCTTAAGAAACAGTAGCCTAGAATTTCCTTTCCGAGTTTATTATTGCATGTTGCTTTTCCTAGGCACAGACACAATGCTTAAAATAGTGAATGAAAACGAAACAGGCCATTTTTTCTTTAACGTAATACAAATTGCTGTAATTTCAACGTTGGTGCTTTTTCTATTTAAGACAACTTTATGGTAGCAGACTACGCTCGTAGCTTCAGATCATTCAGCCTCTTTGCCAAGTTTCTCCTTAAGCACAACCTTTAAAATCGAACCAAATAAATATGTAAATTAATGCCTAAATGCCACTACATCTATTACATATGTGGTTCTATAAGCTAAAACAAAATATTGTAAATCGACAGATCCAAATCGAAGTATCTACTACATCCAATGAATATTACAGCCACGAAATCATGTTAACTTTGCTGAAATATTATATGTAGCTATGTATACCTCTATAACCTAACTTACAATGTTAGCACGAGAGAATAAAGTCGACTCTGCAACTATGAAACTTAACTCCTTACGTGAACATGGGTTTGGGCTCCTACGTGTATACTTAGTAAGTAGGTAAGGTACAGTTTGCATAGCGAATTTATGCCCTGCTTACATAAGGGTGCACCACACTGCTATACGCGTACTCGCTAGGTATATGATTCTCAGCGTGGCATGGTTATAAAATATTATGTATATATATATATATATATATACAAAACTAATTTGGTAGCTTTCATTTTAATATTTGTAATTTTATACCAAATTCTAGAAGAATTTTGTTACAAATGGTAATATCATGATTGTTACATGAAAAACGGAAGGCGGAGCACTGAGCTTCTTGCCGGTTCTATAGAGGTGGCCTTTTTTTCCGAACCGGTGGTAATTTAGACCTTTATTATACTAATAAGTCACTTGTCTTATTAGGGCCTAAACTGTATAAATGATTTTTCATTTTTTATGGGTTATCCGAATGGTATATTATCTACTCTGAGTCCGAATGCAACACATTGCGTTGTTTGCGTGGAAACTTACATCAAACTGCAGTGAGTAGTTTTATTGAGTAGGCGTAGAAGACATCTAATATTTAAAGCCGTAGTGGTCTTGTGGTTGAAGCAGCGGCCTATTATTTGATGGGTCCAGGTCCTTGAACCTGGATGTGCTTGTCCCAGCCTGTACTAATGACTTTTCCTAAGCTGGAGTATAGTGATGGATTAATCCATGACCTTAAAAAGACAGATAGTGCGAAATGGGTTCTCCCGTGGGTTTTCCGATAAAAATTGGAGCCACCTGCCTGGGGAATATACCTTCACAACGAGGATACGCTGCGCTAGTAATGCTACTAGCACAGTGATTCCTCATTAACAACAGGGTTGGAAACGCGATAGTGATACCCTGGCTTTGCTAGCATCTATAGGATATGTGACTGCTTACCATCAGTCGGGACCTTCGCTTGTGTGCCACATTAATGGTATAAAAACAAGAAACATCATCCTCAGCAACGTTGCTGACATGCATTCCAGTGTCATCTGGTTCTTATATTTAAACTCCCATAGAAAGACAAGAAAAGGCAAAAATATGTTCTCTTTACTGAGGCAAAACCCTTAAACCGTTAGCATCAGCAATCTGTCACCTACCGTATATTTAGGCCTTAATTACATAGAACAATTTATGGGATAGTTGAAGCCAGCAATGGTTTTGTAATTACGCACTCGGTTGGCCGGACTGACTGAACAATTTAACTGTTACATTGACAAAAGCTCTTTGTTAACTACTGATGAACGGGATACTATCTCTCGTTAGTATCTATTAAATTTTGTATCTAACTTCATAATTTTCAATAAGGTAAGTAGTAAGATATATGATTAGTGTCTATCACCATTCCAGAATTTTTTCAGGTTTATTTAGTTCATAAGCTTAAGCATAAGCAGAAGCTGCTCTTTCAAATCAAAGTAAAAATTACTGAGCTGTGATTTTCGTAACTAAAAAGCGGAGACACGGAGCACTTTTCATGTATGTCTTTTGAGTATTATTCCGGGCTGTGGTATTCTAAAAAAATATTGAAATAAAAAGCGTGTTCAGTTTATTCATGCGTAAAATAAACAATGTTTGGAAAAACCAAACGTTATGAGCACGTTGCGAGTGACACCACGCTCTGACTTGACAATCACACGGCTCGTTGGACCGCTGTAATTAAATCTACCGCTATGGAGACTAAGCACACAATTTAGCTCTAGACTCTACACTACAGTATATCTTACATCTTATACTTACAGAAAATTATATATTTTAAGCCCAAATAATCTTGCATAAAAACACTTGCCAACAAAACCTCAAGAGAGGTAGGGCGATTTGGGATTTCCCGTGGGGTTTCCCATTTACATTGGAGCCGCCCGACTGGGGACTGTACCTCCACCTTACAGAAGACCCCAGTGAAATAAGACTACTTGATGTAGTGTTGTGTTTCTGCGGTGAGTAAGGTTGCCAGTGCTCCACGAGGATACGCTGGGCTAGTAGTAATACTGCTAGCACAGTGAGGCCTCATCAACAACATGGTTGGCAACCCGTTAGTAATATCCCTGGTATTGCTAGCGGCTATATGCTACGGTGGCCGCTTACCATCAGGTGGGCCGTATGCTTGTGTGCAAACGTAGTGGTACAAAAAAAAACTTGCGCGTTGCGACCACGAGAGTTTATTGTGACCAAAATGTTACTTTTTCGTCATACACCGACACAATATAAATTACATGCATTGTGTAAACTCCAATGACAAATGAGTGGACTATGTTATTTATCATTCCCTCACATTAATTACTTAATTGGTTAATTGAAGCGCGATGCACTAAACGAGAATCGTTGATTGTAGTTATTATACTAGCTAACCAGTCCGGGCGTCGCATGGCTTAAATTAAATACTGTTTCCATGAATTCTACCTCCCTTTTAATTATTTTAGGATTTGAATTTAGGCATTTGTTTTCATGGAAAATACTATGTTTTTTAATTTTGATTTTATTACAAGTTAATAAACCAATTTAAAACATTATGGCCGGTATAAAGTCCGATTAATAAAATACTTAATGTAATGTTTTTATTTCGATGCTCTCCGTCCATGGTTGCCGCAACGTACGGCGCGGTGAAACAAAATATCAATTTTAATTTCATACTGTAACAATATATTGACTGGAATGCTTTAACAAGTGATAGTGAATGGCATAATTTTAAAATGTAAACTTAATTAAAATTGTTGTGACGTAAACATTATAATAAATGCGTGGACCATTTTCATGACTGTTATTTAAGGCTGTTGATACATAAATTGACAGGTCGTTATAAATAAAGTTATTCATGGAATGCAATTTAGAATCGCTATATGGCAGTGTGTGACAACGGTTATGTAAAATTAACTCATGTTTTCATAACAACAATAATTTTTTAGGGTTCCGTACCTTAAAAGGAAAAAGGAACCCTTATAGGA
The DNA here is from genome assembly GCA_951449985.1 of Falcaria lacertinaria. Taxonomy (NCBI): domain Eukaryota; kingdom Metazoa; phylum Arthropoda; class Insecta; order Lepidoptera; family Drepanidae; genus Falcaria; species Falcaria lacertinaria. Next base: position 3,964,808 of record OX602114.1, read on the forward strand.
TCACTTTGTTGTCCGTCTGTCTGTCTGACTATCAAGATTTTTTATCTAGATTTCACAAGGGAATCAAAGCCTATAGAGTAGTTCCCGTTGACCTAGAATCATTAAATTTGGCAAGAAGCAGTGTCTTACAGCACAAGTAAAGAAATCTGAAAACCGTAAATATGTAGGTTTTTTTTAAATGCGAATTTACTAAGAAATATTCCTGAATCGCGCTGTTGAGAGCCACCGACGAATAATGACCTCATTTGAAGTTCGCCTACTTATTACCTTACCTGCAAATGTGTGCGGAACCCTAGGTGCGCGAGTCCGTCTCGTACTTGGCCGGTTTTTTTAAATAAAAATTGCATGCACTCCTTTAAAACTACATATTATCATCGTAGTCTATTGCCATGAATAAATAGGTACGTAGGGAACAAAATGTAGTAGATGATTGTTAGCACTCCCAAGAAAAACGAGTATTACAACCTCAATAATTAGTCACTTAGTCCACTTCATAATACTAATATTCTTAGATTGAAATATAATGTGACTTTTAGGTATATTCCTACGCTAATAAAATCCTATAAGAAATTCCTAAGAGCAAGTCGAGGATAATACGGAGCGTATTATCCTCCATAATATAAATTACAAGAGACAAAGACATTCTTCAATTTTCGTATTACAGGGAGTGAATTAATATTTCATAATAAGCTCATACATTCCTCTATCGAGAGGTCCGGGAACTTTTAATCTGGCTTTAGATCCCCTCGAATTAATCATGGCGACGAGGGGTGGAGCCTTTTACGAAGGCTTCTATCACTCACCCTAATCTGGAGAACTCCATTCAAAAATATAAGCGTAGGAATGTAAGTTAGGCAAAAGTCTACCAAGGTAATTTTGATTTGGTAGCTCGTTTTGAATACGATAGTTAAAATATTTTATTGTTTTTCGTACATTGCTTGCTTGCTTACGCGAGTCAGTCAGAGATTTGTTTCTCCAACAGTAAATGTATTACGAAAAGGTGGTAATAAGCCTCTTATTGCAGGAGATCGACTAGGCATGTATATGATTAGGCAGGAGTATTCTACTGTCATAAACCCAAAGATTAGGCGTAATTTATAAACAAGTGTTTATAATAACCCACACATATGTACATACGGATTGAAACACAAAAACGATGTGCCGGATTACTAAGAAATATTAGGAACGGCGACGCGCGTGTGATAACCTTGATATAGCATGCGTTCATAGGATACGGTAACCATTTACCATTATGCGGGCTTTAGTGGTATAAAAAAAGGAAAATAATAATAATGCTTGGATGCATTATCACACAGCGCCATCCAACCCCAACTAAGCAAAGCTTGTATTATGGGATCCAGCAGCTGATATAATACTTAAATATTTCATTTTTTGTAAATACATTATTCTATTACATACCAAACACCCAGACGCAGGGCATATTTGTCACATACATGTTTGCCCCGGTGGGAATCGAACCCGCGACCCCTAGCGTAACAATCAGGTATACAACCACCAGACCAGGGGGCTCGTCATAATAAAGAAAATAAAAACGAATGCATATCCATTGTCAGAAACTATTCCTTAAAGTTTAAGATTCAAAGAGTATAAAGAATCCAATACAAATGTCTGTCATATATGACAGGATTGACAGGACTGGAGGGTTTTGCTTTTATGTATTTATTAGAGCCTAGAGCGTTCAATAAACTGGTATAAAGTCGCCATTTGGTTATCTATAATTTACTGTTATATTTCAAGCTTTCCCATCGACGATTGTATTGCAGTTACAGTATTATGAATTTATTACTCGGATTGCTGGCATTTTTATTGATCGATTGCTACTACCTACTTGTTACACGTAGGTTGACTACTGCAGTTTGTAAGTCATGGAACTGTTTTCCTTGAAGTGTTCAGTTGGTAAGCAATTTAGTGGTATACTTAACTAGTTTTTGAAGTAAAACCATATAGAGTCTAAACTGAATAAAGTATTTCCATTTTAATAGTAACTATAGATAATATTTGTGAAGCCAAAACGACAAATAGTCAAATTACCTTAACAGTCTATTGGCCAACGTGGACACATCATCCATTTCATTTACTCTTTTTTCTGACCCAGAATCTCAACGTCGCTAGCCATAGAGACCTCACAAATATTTTATTTATAACCAAGGTGTCACTAAATAAAATTGAAAAAAACAAAATTCTCCGTCACAGTAACACGACTTTTAATTCCGCATTTGTTCATCTTTAATTAACCTGTCAAGTTAAAAATATATCCACTTGCACCTTGTGTGTTACAACACTAACCACCCTCTTATACCATAAACTTAAAAAACTTATGTAGATCCTGTCACGTATTCTAGCATGTTGTAGATAATGTGTGGCGATGATAGCGCTACACTGTGGGGCTTGATGCTTAACGACAGAGGAAACTCATTAGATACACCACGATTTATGATGGGGTCTTGTGTACTTAGTGTAAACGCTTCACCCTTTGACAATATTCGCCTACGTACAAGATTGATAGTGTTTTGATAGTTAAGTCTGTCAAGACCAATTAGATTTAATTAAATTAAACCTCTGACTTATAAAATCCTTAAAGTATTTTATTTAGTAGAACTATTTTTCTCTTAAATAGAAGGATTATATGTATGTTACGTATTATTTAATATGTATTGGTAAAGCAATTGAAGATACGTTATAAAACTTAACTATTATCTGTATATTTGTTAGAGAGAGACAAAATATACCATCGCCTAATAGATTAAAATAACCAATGAGATGAAAGAATTGTAGATTGCCTTAATTAGACTAGCAACATGTTTTTTTTAAGTATGGCCAAACGCCCATCATAAATATCTGTACCTGCGTACCTATCTCAATCCAGCCACTCACAGTAGAGTTGGACCTTAACTTCATTTAAGTCCGAAAAATACCCAATGAAAAGTTTGTATAACAAGATTTACGTACTTAAGTATTCTTTTGATACCTCCGAGTCAATCAGTCTTAATTGAAATCGTTACAAATCAAGTGATACTTGAATTGGGATGAATTAATTACAAACCGAATCTCCAATAAAGATAAAAGACTGAACGATAAAAGTTCAAAGTTAAATCTGTAAAACTCTCTGACTGCGAAGCTCAAGAAAAATCGAATTAATTCCGAAATCCACTTCGAATTTGAATTGCGTAACGCCAAGTTTAAAATTGCCATTGTGTACCCACATTAAACTTTCCTTCTTGCTGCCGCTAAAGTTTCAATGACGTGAATGTTTCATCTGGTCCTAGAATCTCAGTCATTTATATGGGATACATCAGTCTGCCATCGTCTACTCAATTATCACATTTCACACGGATGTTTTAGACGATTTTTGTTCTTATACCTACATCAATACACGATTTGTAAATCGAATTTCACAATAAGAGAGACCTTCTATACCTAATTGCAAATAAATATTCCAACCAAATCCAAATTACACGAAATTATAAAATAATCTCTCATCTTTTCTTCTTTGATTAAAAAGAAACATCTTTATTTATATCAACGATCGGCGCGTGGAAGATTAAATCTTTTATCTGACTCTGAATGGGATATTTGTGCTGAAATCTGAAGAAAAAATCACCTAATTACAACGAAATTCTCCCCGAGGCGGTTCGGAAGATCACCCTTAAAGGAAACGATGAAAATTTTCTGAAAAATTATACGAGAGTCACAAACAAAAACTTCAATGGAGTTGTAACCAAAATTTATAAATACAAAAAAATATAGCTTACTCTTTTAACTACTCATTCACAAAGATCTATAATATAGATACGTATATGAAAGAAAACATTTAGAAATAATTAATATATTACATTTGGTCCCTGCTAAGACAAAATTATGAACACACTCTATAATATGAAATAACTATAGAACAGGAACATAGGCAGTTGTCTGTTTGTTATTCTGTCCTTATAACATCACGCGACATAAATTATGCAAGTGTACGTAAAACTTAAGTCACATCATGTCCCTAAGCTAATTCAGCCCTTTAATAGCAATTTGGTAACTACTTCACTGGTTAGAAATAATCTCCTTTGAAATCTGAACCTGCAGTGCCTGCAGTCCTTTTCAATTAATTGTTGCTTCTTCAGTGGCTATAATATACTCGTATATCACGTCAAACGAGATACGTCCAAAAGTTAAATTGCTCTAATTTGTACCGTGCACCTTCTTGTACCCTTCGGTTGAAAAGCATTGCACAGCGATTCACTTCAGTTAGTGATGCGCTTCGTGTTATCGATATTTTTTAGTTTATAATTTTCTGGTGGTCTGCGTACTCGATTCATTTTTTATACCCCGAATATTATGGTAAATGCACTTTCGCTTAAATAATAATATGTACGAAATGAAACCGAGTTATTATTTTATAATTAAATTGGAGATGTGTTATGTCTTTTATTCTTAGAATATTTAAAAAACACCAGCATTAAAATTTGTTAATGTCGCTCTTTCGGGTCTCTCCGCTTTTATCGAATTTTAATTTGATAACCATGTAATTTTTTAAACTTTATACAGCGGTATAAAGTGCCGCATCGTGCCACTTATTAAACAAGCATGCAGTATTTATTGCTAAAACGTAGCGGAGTTACGTCATCGATACCGCTGTGCCATCGGTCAACACGTTTAAGGGAATTCGTTTGAGTTTTTCTCCCCCGTTTCTATTTACGGGGTTGTTTGGTTCGTTTTGCTTGTGAAAGCGCATCTCCTTTGAACTTGCTTGAATTATTTAATCATTTAATAGAATTACGGTGCTCTCGAACACGGGGCCTATCGTATCTGATGCGCTATCGGGACGCTCTCCCCTAATTGGCTCGCTATGGCAATATTTACCATTGACTTTTCTTTCGCGCAATATTTATGCAGTTAAAAGTGGCAAAGTTACGCTGTAATTGCAGCCATTTGTCTGGTTGCCACAAGTTTCATATTTAATTGCGAAGAATTTTCTTTTGTGAAAGAATGGGGTATTATTATATTGTTTATATATGTATACACAGCTTTATTCTATTAATTATTGAACTTAAGTATTATATTGCTACAATGAACTATAAAAAACCAAGTGTTCAGCGCTTAGCTCAAAGCCCAAGGAAAGTAAAGGACAGCTGTTGAAAATCGGAAATAATTAGTATCGATGGCAAATTATTCAAATCGAATCGAATACCAATTACTCGAGCATAAAGGTTGTATTGAGACATTAAAACACGTCAACGCGGCCACTAATTGAGGAAGGGAGGTGCGAAGGGACAAATTGGGTGTTTTAGGGCGACAATAAATTGATATGGGGCAAGGAAATTACCATACAACTTGGAACGTATTTCACAATTGCTTTAATTACCGATGCCCTTCGCAGCAACTGCCAAGAATGGCTCTTTCGCCCTACGTGGTGGCTTATTTATTTAGCTGTAGGGAATTTATTGGTATAACCTCTTAAATATATTCTTCTGTAAGGTGGAGGTACAGTCCCTAGTCAGCCCTAGTCCCTTTTTATGAAAAATCCCCTTACATACACTTCTTTTTTACACTTTACTTATAGTTTGTAAAACTCATTGTTATAGGCTGCGAGTATTTAAACTTAGATCTCCTCAAAAACCAGGTAGACGTTTCACCTATAAACTACGACTAGTAAAAGCTATTGTACTTTCTAAAAATACTTTGATGATGATACAGTCATTGTTGTCCCTTGAATATTACATCCAGTATACTCATTCATTGTAGCTACACCACACGAGCCGCGACCCTAGCAACTATTTCGTCGTCATTAGTTAGTTAGTCAGTAACCCTGCTGGTAACATTTAAAATATTCTAATTTAATAATTAAAAGTAACGAAAAAACAACACGTTTACAAGGCCCTCAGCCACGACCGAGGGTGGCCAGCTAATGGGGGTTATTTGGACCGACTATAAATTAATTTCGGCGCAGGGCATTGCAGTTAAGCCTCCATACATTTTAATTGCTTCCATTATCGGCTATTCTCCAAAATGGCGGCCGATGACAATGGAGCTCGCCCTGTCATAGTGTTTTGACATAGACCCACGTTATTAGGATTAATCTACGAATAGAACGATTTATTCAATGGTCTAGCCATTGACAGTCTAACCTAATAAACGAACTACGTTTTAAAAAATAAGTAGGAGGTACATTGCACCATTAACATAACTTACTTATTTTTCTATATGTATTTCGAAATTTTGCATTAAACTTTTCTAGTGTCAAAATGCCTTATGAGTCTTCTTTGACGTAGCAACAACATAATATTGCAGTTTTGCTTACCAATGTAAATTTTGTTACGCTTGTGTTTCGAAAAATGACTTCGGAATCTTTACAACCGTCGTACGGAATAAGCCCATTGTTCGCCTTATTAAATGCATATTGTTAACAAATTAATACATTACATCCCAATAATATTTAAATATTTTTTTCACCATGACAAAATTTTATTGGAGTTAGCTTTTGAAACCAAGCATCGTAAAAGTAACTGCGTCCCATTAAACATAGCTTATACAGGTGTTCTTTTCACCGGAGTTAAATTATTCAATATGTTAATAGTCCACAGTTTCAATTAGTTTCGCCGACGATGTGCACCGTGCCGAATATAATTAAATTATTGATACACCTTGAAACAACACGGTTTTACATTTCATTTCAGTTTAAATAGCCTTACTTAATACATAAAATTTTGCATTCGTCTCATCATACGTGCCCAACAGCGACGAGTACTCTTTACCTTTCCATCATCGAATACCGACTTTTTTTTTTATACCACTAAAGTGGCACAAGCATACGACCCACCTAATGGTAAGCAGTCACCGTAGCCCATAGCCGCTAGCAGGGGTATCACTAACGCGTTGTGAACCATGTTGTTGATGAGGTGTCACTGTGCTAACAGCATTACTACTAGCGTATTCTGAGAATCTCAAACATCTATGGATTATATCTACACAAAAATAAATGTAAGAAATTAATATTATAACGTTATTACGTTATAATATTATATATATATATGTATATATTATATATATATATAATATGTATTCATAAATAATCTAGTGAGTGAAATATTTCCCAGACCACTTTGCATAGTTTCAACCCGGAGGCTGACAAAGCAAATCCGATTCTCATTTTCTCATTACAGGTCCCTTTTGCCGTCTGTTCTTTGTATTCCGTTGGAAATACATTAAAAACGGAAAAAGAACATAATTCGTGGCGGACACAATGCCAGACAGAAACAATTTTCGTCGATCCAATACAAGAGGTTTAATTCGTTAACGATCTCTACGCCAGTACTCGATAAATGCACAGATTATTAAAACTACACTATTCCTATAATTTAATAAAGTAAGAAGCAATCAACCTTTTTGTCTTCTACTATATAAAAATAAGTCGTGTTTTCCTTCCTGACGCTATAACTCCAGAACGCACATACCGATTTCCACGGTTTTGCATTCGTTGGAAAGGTCTCGGGCTCCGCGAGGTTTATAGCAAAGAAAATTCAGGAAAATTTGATATAAATGTCTACCCGTGCCAAGCCGGGGCGGGCCGCTAGTAAGTACTATAATTATCTTGGTTAATTTTATCTTAGTTAATTTCTTATTCCAGTAGAATTTAATAACACTTACCAACTTTACTTGCCGTCCAAAGCCACGCCGCCCATAGACTGCAAAAGCAACGCACCATCAAAACGGGGTTGGTAACAAGTAATTTTTCCTTCAGCGCCTCCTTCACAATGTAAGCACGATGTGAAATGAAGCGCAAATACATTTTCAATCGTTATTAAATTCAACCGCAACATGGCTAAGGCTTATTTTGCATTAACACGTATATACGTCACGAATAAAAGTTGATTTACCATGATTGTGTTTCTGTCAATGTAACTATAACCCCAAATATAACATAAACATTTACATTAAAATCAAGCGCAAATCTGGTAATCTAAATGACAAAGCTCTTCAAACCCTTAGGCATTTCAGTTATGATTGTTTAGGATTGTTACCACCGAGATGGGAATTGTAAATTGAATTCACAAACTGTTCTCAAGTGCTTGTGAAAAAAAAAGTAACATGTTGACTTGTACGGCTCCTTATTGTAACGAGTTGTGTAAATGAAATCAAAATCAAAAGGAAGCGAATGGAGAGCTTTGGAAACCTATGTTGTTCATCGGTTTTTGTACTGACATATTTATTTTTTTGCTTGGACATTATCAGACTGCGCCATCTGGCCCCAAATTAAGCAAATCTTGTACTATGGAAATTAGCAGCTGATATTTTTGTAAATACATAATATCAAACACCCAGACGCAAAGCAAACACAAATGTTTAGCACATAAGTGTTTGCCTCGGCGGGAATCGAACCCGCGACCACAGCGTAGCATTCAAGTATACTAACCACTACACCAGCGGTCTCGTCAATAACTTACTAGCTAAAATTACGTGTAGTATTATTATACGATGTTCACGCATATTACAAAACAATACCCATTGGAAATATTTAATTGTTTGTATCTAATAATCTTATGCACCTTGTCTCGTATTACAAAGAGATAATATTTGTTTGCTCGTATGTTTGTATGTCTGTAACATGGTAATATCTGAAACGAATTAACTTTATTACATCCTATTTAAGGCGGGCGAAGTTGCGAGGAAAAACGCGTGTAGTCGACTCACGTTAGAACCCTGAAAGGTAATTACGCCCTTCAGGCCAGACAGCGTCAATATTTTGCACAGCGTGAGGTCGTTACTACCAACTGGACGAAATATCAGATTTATTAGATATATTTTTATAATAAATAGGGTTGTTGAACATTGACGACATCAATTTGGCCAGCATGATACGCCGCTGTGGCGCCGGACCCCCACTAATTCCTACTTGGACATCCCTCCAATAAAATCCTGCGATTGTCCCTTCACGGTCGTATTATGTTTTTATTTTCTCAGTAAATGTCACATTCATCGTTATACCGTCCGTTTATACAGTGAAATGTCCGCTTAATCCGGGTAAGCGGAAAAAACTGGATAAAACCAGTATAGGTTTATCTTTTCTCGCTATCAGAAGTGTGTCACAGAGTTAATGAACCCTTTTCTCAGGGAAAGACAAACGAAAAGGATAAAATGTCCACAGAGTACATTAAAGCTGGCTTGAAAGAAAGCCGTAAAAAGGCTGGCTCTCGCAGGTCCCTGGGGACTGTAGGACGCTCAGCTTGTCTGTTGAGCAAAATTAGTTGCCGTAGAGTTTGTTAACGGCCCAAAGTGCGATATTGTACAATTTCGACCAAACGTACAAAGCTTTTATTCAATTTTTTTACTTTAACATTCCTCACACTACCTTCTTACATCAAATATATAAAAAAAGCATTTCCACTTCTCTAGCTAAAAAAGTCCGTCTTTTTAGGTGTTCTAGGTGTAAAAGTATTTTTTTTAAATTATGTCTGTTACCTGGAACTGCATGTATGTTCTTATTGTTTATTTGTCCATAACCTGGATACAAGTCTTTCAGTCCAATACTTACTGAACATTTATCTTCACAGAAGACTGAAATAAAAATTTCTGGACATGGAAAAAATATATAGATTTTTTCGTATCGATATTTAATATCTATCGTCGCCTAAGTTTTTATATCGATATTTATCGGATCGACATTTTTATATCGCTAATTGTCGTATCGATAATTATCGGTTATATAACGATAATTTTGGCCAAGCCATCTCGTTTTATGCATTAATTTTTTATGCACCAATTATGCATTATTTTTTAAATTAAATAAATATATTACTTCTTGTTATGCACAAATCTACCATCTCTTAACTCGACATCCCGGACAGTACTCCCTCTAAGGTAGTTAGGACATTTCAACCGTGAAATTTTATCAGGAGAATTAATCTTCAAAAGTTTCCCTTTACTGCCCTTTTGTTTCTTCAGAAGGCTTGCAATAAAATTTATCCCCATTTCTAATCGGAAACAGATAACCCGTGGGGCGTGAGACCCCGCAAGCGCTTGATATTTGTCTCCTTTTCATTCTACGCAGAAATAATAGGTATTCGTAATTAGGTAATAAATAAACTGTAACTTTTAATTTTGTTTTGTGCTGCGTAAACGTTTACCATGGTAAATACCAATGTTTTTATCATTGTTTAACGGTACAACCTGCCATTGACTTAGGACGAAAAATCAAGTTATGCCCTGCATCAATTTTTTATACAACTAAGATGGCACACAAGCATACTGCCCATCTGCTGGTAAGCAGTCTTCGTAGCCTATAGCCGCTAGCAATACCCGGGTTATCACTAACGAGTTTCCAACCCTGTTGTTGAAATCAATTTTAAAATCACAGTGACTCACTGTTTTGATTTTAAACTGACTCACTGATTTTATTTTTATTTTTGCAGACACACCTATCTTATTTTCTACGTGGATAAGAACAAAAGCTATTTCTACAGAGAAACTGGTGTTCTCACCATCATTGATGTAAATTTTATGATTTTTTTTTTATTCAGCATTAAGATTTATTCTTTACTATGTAGGTACAGTTACTCTAGAGCGAACTTTTGGAAACAACATTTTTTTTACTGACTCACGGCCCATGTTATTTTTTTTAACATTTCTAGACGCTTAATGAATGCTTATTTTATGTTAATGTTTAAAAACATACTGAAATAATCGTGAAATTCTTACAAAACTTCTGCTAAATTTAAGCGCCATTTACAAAATAATTAATTATATTATAGTAAAAGCATAAATCGTGAACACTTAGAGTGGTTGACGAAATTAAACTCATTATCTCGGCAGAGCTCAACAGCGCTCACAACCGCAAGCTTTTTGTAATTCCGGTGACAAATGAACGGCGCGGACTGAGCTCCGCCATTCCAGCAAGAGTTGATTTTAAAGCATAGAGCAAGCAGCTTTGCAGAGCAGAAAATGCAATAATGTTTTCTAAAGACTAACATTTTTATATGTAAAATTCCGGTGTGCGTGTGTTTGTAATTCTTCTCCTGCGAAACTGTTTGATCGATTTTTGTAGGTGAAGGCGCGTTAAATTGCTAGTAGATAGTCACCTGTGTCTATATAAATCTCCGGAATTCGACAGCCTTAAGATTATGTAGATCTTTAATGCCAAGCTATAACTTTGCGTTTGTATTCGCTACGACCATTATGTTTATATCACCTCGTATATGCATGTACGCCGCAAGGTTCTTTATCGGGCTCAAGAACCTTTTAAGAAAAGACTTCTCAAAATGTAACTCCAAAAAAAAAAAAGGTATTTAAGTTTGATACTTCTTAGTTTAGTTTATGTTAAGTTTTTTATTTAAGTAATATTATGTTGTATTTATCGATATATAAAGAAGTAAACCTGAAAAGAAAAATTAATATGTTGATTTTATGAATTACCCGTAATTTTTAATGGTAGAATCCTACGGAACAATACATTATGTACATATAAGCGGAAGCCTAGATCACTGGGCACGAAATCTCAGCACTATCAAAATATATAATTTCAAAAGTAAACAATACCTATTTACTATATTCACAACTCATTTAATTATTAAATAATCTTTGACAATAATTGCGACGCGTTGGAGCGCGTTTCCGTACCTACTTTACGCGGAGTTGAGTTAATGCTCTCTTACAGGGCCTATTCATTTGGAATTTAACATCGTGTTTCAGTCAAGTTATAACTCTCTCGTACGTAATGAATAACTGCCTGATTTCACGTGTTCACTTTCATTCAGTGAATATATTCACTGAATAGCGACTGGTTAACGTAATGAGGGGCTTAGTTAGATAAATTAGCTCATATTTATTACACATACATACTTTGAAAGACAAATTTGTAAATGAAATCAACGTAGACGCAATCGTTCATCATACTTATTAGGATTTTTTTATTGCAATGAAATAATATATATATTAAATTACATATTCAGTAGTATAATATTTCTGAAGCAATTGCGACTGAAATCGCTCGACTGAGTTTCAGCTATTATATACTATTTATACAGTTGTGCAACAGCCATTAAAATAAATAAAATAATAGCGGTGGTGGCCATGTTAGTATAAAGCGTTGCCTACTAGTCTAGCAACGCACCGATGTATTTTTCTAAAAACTTAAGTGCAGTGGTTAGTTACGCCACTAGCTTTACGGTAAATAAAAGATCGTGAAGAAACCTGCATACGTCTGAGAATAAATTTAAGGACGTATGTAGTGCCTATGAGACGCCGATGGACTCATCATCTGTCACATTGGCACTAAATTATCTTCCATGAAGTTGGTGTTGTTACACCTCTGCTACCTTTTCGGGGACCCTTATTGCATATATCACTGAATAATGACAATTGTATTATTTGACTCTATCTCGCGTAGGTACCACACAGTGCTTTTTTTAACATTAGCGGTTTGGTGGTAGCAACGGCGCAATCCAATGTCACATCCGTCGAGGTACGTAAAAAATAGGACAACAAATTTCGTCAAATCTACATACGAATTCACGACGGGTAAATATCGTAAAAACTTATACAAAAAACGGTAACATAACGTGGGCACTTACCAGAAATACGGGAGCATAACCCTCCAGCCGCATTCTGTTCCGTAGAGTATTCAGATCACACCGCCACTTCCGAAATCAAAGTAAAGCACAAAGCAAACACTCGTTGAAAATGCGATGTAAATAATAAAAAGGTAGGGAGCACCTGAGAGGTGTCTATGTAGACCGCCCATTTTACCCCTCAGCGCGGTTATTTCAGATTCAATATGCTCTAGAGACGAAGGGAACGCCATGAAATACGGTGGAACATTGGCATTCATCACAGTAACTACCTAAAATGGTTTTTAGTCACGTTGAAAAAACAATCATTATTTAGAATAAACTACACTTATAACCTTTTTATTATGTACGCACGAGTCTTACAGAACATTTTAACGGGTTCTTATCACGTTTTGTATTTATATTAAATGTTTCAAGTGTAGGCAGCATTCCGACCGCCGCCATGATCACGTAAGACTAAATACTAACGTGTATAATAAAAATAATTATAATAAACGTATTTGGCTACCCTCAATTTGCGCGAAGTTTACGCTTAATGCAACAGACATTGGAACTCATTCGAAAGTCCCCTCGATACACCCCAATTACTGCATCACTTTTTGAACTAGGAACACACGACGAGACCGCTGGTCTAGTGGTTAGTATACCTGACTGCTACGCTAGAGGTCGCGGGTTCGATTCCCGCCAGGGCAAACATTTATGTGACAAATATGTTTGCCTTGCGTTTGGGTGTTTGGTATGTATTATAAGTATGTATTTATAAAAAAAAAAGTATATAAGTATTATATCAGCTACTGGTTCCCATAGTACAAGCTTTGCTTAGTTTGGGGCCAGATGGCGCTGTGTGATAATGTCCAAGCATTATTATTATTATTATTATATTATTACTAGATAATTATCAGTTTTTTTTATTTATTCGTATAGATTCATGATTCATCACACTGACCTTGTAATTCATCATTATGGATACTGGTATCAAATATATTTTTCACTCCTATTGCTCAAAACGGCCGTCAATGTAGCGTACCAGAGCGAGCTTAAAATAACATAGGTATCATGCTCTAGAGGGCTTAAAGTAGACTTCTTTTTTTTTGTCTGTTACCTGGAACTACGTGTATCTTATTATTATTTATTTGTTCATGACATGGATACAACTCCTTCAATCGCATACTTAATCGCTTACTCGGTCTAAGTCTTCACGTAGGATTGAAATTAAGTTGCCGCCGGTAGGATATGCAAATAAATTATATATTAGGTCCTTACATATGAAATTGGCGTTTTTCGTACTGGCCACTTTAATCACGAATTTCTCCTCTTTGGTAAGGAATTCCAAATTCAAATTTGTACAGCTATAGACTCATGTATTTGTGCTTCGATGATCGTCATTCATTTGTTTTTTTTCTTCTGTTTTTTTCTGTTTGCGTCACTCATTTTACAAAATGGAAAACCTTAAATATCGCATTATTTACGAGTACGAGTTCCGCCGTGGCACTAGTGCTGCGGAAACAACTCGAAGGGTGAATGATGTGTATGGCGGTCGTGTTGCAAAAGAAAACACAGTTCGTTTTTGGTTCCAACGTTTTCGTTCTGGAAATTTCGACCTGCAGAACAAGCCCCGTGGACGGCCTGAGACTCAAGTTGATAATGAAGAGTTGAAGGCTATTGTGGAAGCGGATCCATCGCAAACCACGTCCGAGTTAGCTGCAGGCTGCAATGTTAGTGATAAAACTGTTTTAATTCACTTGAAGCAAATTGGGAAGATTAAAAAGCTTGAAAGGTGGGTACCTCACGAATTGACTGAAACAAACCGGCAAACGCGCGTCGACTGCTGCGTTACATTACTAAACCGGCACAATAATGAAGGTATTTTAAACCGAATCATTACCTGTGATGAAAAATGGGTTCTTTACGATAATCGGAAGCGCTCAGCGCAATGGTTAGATCCTGGCCAGCCAGCCAAATCCTGCCCCAAGCGAAAATTAACCCCAAAAAAGTTACTTGTAAGCGTTTGGTGGACTAGTGCCGGTATTGTTCATTACAGTTTTTTCAAATCTGGCCAGACTATTACGGCTGATGTCTATTGTCAGGAATTGCAAACCATGATGGAAAAGCTAGCGGCTAAACAACCTAGGCTGGTCAATCGCTCCACGCCACTGCTGCTTCACGACAACGCTAGACCACACACTGCGCTACAGACGGCTACTAAATTAGAAGAGCTTCAATTGGAAAGTCTAAGACATCCTCCGTACTCCCCGGACCTTGCTCCAACAGATTACCATTTTTTTCGAAATTTGGATAACTTCTTGCAAGGGAAAAAATTCAACTCCGATGGGGCAGTCCAAATCGCCTTCAAAGATTTTATTGATTCCCGTCCGACTGGTTTTTTTAGTAAAGGGATCAATGAACTACCTATGAGATGGCAAAAGTGCATAGAAAATAATGGTTCATACTTTGATTAATTAAATATATTATATTAAAAAATATTCGACTTTTTGTTCCTCCCATACAAAACGCCAATTTCATATGTAAGGACCTAATATATATATAAATTATTTCAAAAAAAACATAAGCATATATCTTTTTTAAATCGATTTAAAATATCGATATATTCTTATATTGAATTAAGTTTATACTTTAATATCGACATTTATCAGAACGAGATATTATATCAGTATTTATCTTATCGATGTTTTCATATAAATATTTACCTTTGCGATATTTTAAATCGATTTTTATCACAGCGATATTTATCGACTGAAAAGTATCGATATTTCGTTAAGATGATATTGCTTATCCAAGCCTAGTTGCCAAGTATGGTATAAAATTGAATAATTAAAATCAAATTTCAAGCATATCTAGTAATAACAAATGCATTATTTTTTACTGAAATTAAAACGCAGTCGTTCCGAGAAAGCTAAAAGCCCGAATATAGGACAAGTCCATTTAAAAAATGCAAAAGCCTCAGTCCATTGTGATATCGTTTCAAATTATTTTAAGAGAGTTCCGAGTACTCTTGAAAATATATATAAATAAACAGTCAGAGTGAAAATGATTGAATTATTTTAAACTATGATCATTGAAGATACAGATTTAGATAAGGCTGAGCCTGAAAGACTATTAAGATATTAATTTATTGTTTATACATATGACACGAAATAAAATTAAATTTAGCAGAAAAAAGATTTTTCTCCCATAAATTCGAAATAGCATTTTACAGATGCTGGTTGTTCGCGCCATCGACCGGACAGCGCGCTAGGCTAAAAGGACTTAGTCTCCAAGCCATGTTTCTTTAAATAAACTTTTTTCCTCCAAATTCATATATATTCTTCTTCTTCTTTAAGTTAATGGCGACGAGCTTTTAATACTTCAAATATATAATTATTGTTCTTATCATTAATTTGAATTTTAGATGTGACGCATCATTTACAAGAAATTGTATTTCAAAGTTATTTTCAAAATTTAAAAATTAATCGTTCGTTTTCTTGTACACGTAAGTACAATATCTAAATCGACGCCTTACTCGAGCATAAAGGACAAGTCGGAGTTTTTGGCGGGAATCAGGCGGAGCGGTTGAGATTTTTTCCAGTGTGTCGTAAATTGTGTTATATTGATCTTTAATGTGTATTTTTGGTGTCGATATGTGCAGTAAAGTTTCATTTAGTGACTGATTTATAGGAGCATTGGAAATAATGCCATAATACGACTTTTGGGTTAAGTGATTTATCATTTTGGTCAATAGGTTACCTCTAATCTAAAGGCGTGTTACGATCTGCTACTGCCGTGGGTTGTCTCCAGAAACTCCATTGGGCGTTAGAATGCATGACACTAGGCATTTTAATGCGGCAAACACGAGAAATTTTGCAACATGAAAATTCTCTAACACTCTACACTGGCAAAAATAGTCCCTGAAGGGATTGATTGCCATACTTAAGAAGAAGAAGAAGAAGGACAAGTCACAAGCGTATACAATTTAAATTTATATCTCTGCCTCAAAGCTTGCTCTTCTCGTTACGCCATTGTATACAAAAATATTGAACATAAGTAGTTTTTTTTATAATTTATCGCGTAATATGATACGAAATTACTTAGAATCGATGAAAGCGAGGAATGTAATCGGCTTTAGTCCTCTCGAACATGTAAGAGCTCCGTCTAATTGTGTCGATTCCCCTTGGGGTTTATAAATAGTATTTGTTGGAAAACTAAATTGACGTTCATTTTTTTTGCTACTTATCAAAAGTACCCATCTATATTCTGATCTAATTGTAGAGGGAGTTACTCAGTCTACGGATCCAATATCTCAAGTACTCGCAATTTTCGGTATGGAAATACAGTTTCAATTAATGGAACACGTGAAATTATATTTTATTTTCATAATTCCATAAATATATTTATACAAGCAACACAACAATGTAACAGTTACATTGGCACAAAGCATTTGTCTACCCTCATATTCATTCACATTTTTGGCGACTATCTCTATCACCTCAGCTGCGATGCATGAGACAAAATACTTGCACAATATTATAATTACAAGTAGTCTGTGATCGTCCCTCAACGTTCGCGGCTGCCACTTCACGGTCTGGCCTCGGAGTATTCCTGGTTGTCCATACATTGGGCTAACCATCTGAAGGAAGCCGAAAAAAAATGACGAAAAGAAAATCGGTTCATCCGCTTAGGAGCTACGATGCTACAGACAAACACACACATACTCACGTAAAACGTAAAACACCCCTCTTTTTGCGTCGGGGTTAAATATAGTAAACTATTTTCATCTAATATCCGTGGCACAAACTGGAAAATATAACAAAAATTGCACCATGACATAAAAACCGAACAACTACTTCACAAAAACACATCAAAATAACAATGAAGTTGTTTCTTACTACGCGGCCGTAGTCGCAGGACGTAAGCTAGTTAGCAGAATAAAGGCACTCAGTAAACCACGTCGCTCGTTATTCCTCCAAGCCGCGTCGAAACTCACAAAGTTGACTTATAAAAACTTGTAGTTTACAGACTGAGTACTGCTACTGAACACAGGCATTCTCAGATATGGTTGCCTTAATAAACTAGCTTGATAACAAACGAAGGCAGGCGCTATTTACCTGCGGGGTATTAGCATAAAATGATCTCAACAAAGGCTTTAGGTAGGACTGACCAAAAACATGCAAATGTGAGTGGAAGAAGAAGCCGTGGAAGGACATAAGGTCTAACTTTCTAGATCAAATTACCAAAATACTAAATGATGGAAAGATTAGGTTAGTTAGTTATTTTGTTACTAATTGTTACATAAAAAAAGACAGAGCACTGAGTTTCTTGCTGTTTCGTCTCGGGTGGCTTTAATTTAGACCTTCATAAGTGCCCTATTAGGGCCTAAACTGAATAAATGTATTATTGATTATGATTTAGATTTTTCTAAGAGTTCTCAGAACCAGCGGGCTTGTCAAGTGTGAAACTGTCTACCGCGTGAAGGTATTAGCTTGGTAAAATTTATTCCATTTATGATAGGGCAAAATACCTACGTTAGTTATGTATTCTTGAGAGTTATGGCGATTTGGGATTTCCCGTGGGTTTTCCCATTTACGTTCGAGCCGCCCGACTGCAGACTATACCTTACAGAAGACCGCAGTGAAATAACATTACTTGATGTAGTGTTTAGTTTCCGCAGTAAGTAAGGTTGCCAGTGCTCCACGAGGATACGCTGGGCTAGGACTAGTAGTAGTGCTGCTAGCACAGTGAGTCCTCATAGACGACATGGTTGGCAACCCGTGAGTGATACCCCTGGTATTGCTAGCGACTATAGGCTACGGTGACTGCTTACCATCAGATGGGCCGTATGCTTGTGTGCCACTTACTGGTATACATGCATAGCTTTCCTTCTGTCCCTTTACACTAGTTTTACAAACTTACATCACTTTTATGGAGGAAGCGACAGACATGCTTGTACCGATTACTGAAATATCGGTTTCTGGTTATATGCAAATAAGTACGTACAAGTACACGTGCCAGCAATTATTAACATTAGTGTAACAACCTCGGGAGATACGTCACTGGGGACGTGTTCCAGTTAAATTTGATAATAGGAGCATGTTAACGTACCTTTTTTTTTTTTTTTTTTTTTTTAACGTGGGTAATCCTCATGGATACACAGCCTGCTTCGGGGACGCAGACTGGTTGTACCTACACCAACTTTGGCGTAACAACTACTTTGTGATTGAAAACGGTTTATTTAATTATTATTATTTAACGAGACCGCTGGTCTAGTGGTTAGTATACTTGACTGCTACGCTAGGGGTCGCGGGTTCGATTCCCGCAGGGGCAAACATTTATGTAACAAATATGTTTGCCTAGTGTCTGGGTGTTTGGTACCTATCTACACTTATATTAGAAAGAGGAAAGATTTGTATTTTTGTGGGTTTGTATTGAATAGGTTCCGAAACTACTGGACCGATTTCAAACATTATTTCACCGTTAGAAAGCTTAATGATCACTGAGTAACATAGGCTATATATTATACAATCAAATATTTTGTCTACCCGTGCGAAGCCGGCGCGGCCCGCTAGTCTATAATAAGTATGTTTTACTAATAAAAAAATATTATTATATCAGCCACTGGTTTCCATAGTACAAGCTTTGCTTAGTCCGGACATTATTATTATTTAATGAATGAATCAGGCTTACCTCTAAAATTATGTGAAGTGAACCTTATCTAAAATGTTAACACAAATAACAATACAACCTGATGTAACACCACGTGGTTGGTATATTGCAACAACTGTAACCCAATACGATGTAATACGAAACGGATAAAAGGAACCCAGCGACAAAACCCTGGACCTATGAAAATCCGAATACACACCACACACGTAAAATGTACTTCGTTCAAAACTTTGAGCACCTCTGCCTCCAGTAGGCGGCGACAGTTGAGCGATCACTTAAATGAGTGTGATGATGAGTTCTATAATCGTTACGAGTTCGGAAGTGTAATGATAGCGCGCATCTGTGCCTCCCATACGGAGGAATTCGTTATGCAGATATTATGTGCCGTACTAGTATCTACTGAAGCGAGGAAAGTAGGTAGCTATAGAATTTTATACGTCACTAAAGTATATAAGGTTTCAGTGATTTTCACTTGTCAGATAAATATCTTTGTATTTTGTATCACCTTCGATTTTGATATTGAAAAATGAACAGCACTGCGCCGGTGAAAAGTGGAACTAAAAATTTGTATGATAATTTTGACATTTCGCGAGTTATAATTTCAAATATATAGTTGGAAAATGTTCTTGCTACCGGCACTGGTAAAAGTAATATTAAGTTTCAGAAAAAGCAACGAAACTCACAATTGATACGAGCAAAAAACGTACCGCAAATAAAATTAATCAACCAATTGGGTCCACAAAGTTGTGTAACATAAAACAGCTCTTGGCAACAAATGTTACTTCTAAAGTTCCATAAGCGTGCCTGTTTCATTTCCTTCAACCTTTTTCAACGCACAATGTACCGCGAGCACCTCGTATTACCTCGGAAGCTTTGTTAGCGCCCCCCACCCTCCTGAATTTAAATGGAGAAATTATTTTGAAGTATTTTTCGGAAGAGAAGTTTTATTGTATTGTTTGATTGCACGTCACTCTGATAGATGAAGGAATGGCTTTCAAATGGCGGCGCTTTTGTCGCCTGCCAGCACCTAACGTCGTGAGTTTCGGATGGACGAATTTATTAAAAAGTTTACACTGCCTGCGTACTCGTAAAGTTTAATAGTCGTTTTGAAGTTTTTTCCTCTCGCTGAAGTTAGACAATAGGCTCGTTACTGACTTGCCGTTGCCATAACTTTTATATGGAACAAAGAAATCTTCAAATCTTCAAATTTAAACCTGTTTCCCTTGAAGTGACCCGAAGTCCTAAGTAACTTTCCTATTCAATGTCTAATTGGTCGTAACCTAAGTTAAGTAAGCTGCTAAAGTGCTAAAAGAACCTTAAACTCCAATTGCATTTCATTGAAAGTAAAATTAGCTACAAACGCTGTCTCCAAGGAGCCACGGAAACAAAACAAGACAAACACAATTTGGGTAACGAGTATTTACAAACCATGGCCGGATACCTATAAAATTACAATTTGCTTTGTAACCGAGTTTGTTTTAGTCGTTACGGCCTCTCTCAACGTTTTGCTTCCTCTTGTTTTCCATTTTTTATGTTCTGTCATTAATATTATGAAATTATTTTTATTTGATTACATTTTATTTGTCTGAATTAAATAAAGATTGCTGCAATAGGAACCTAATTTGCATGTTTGAATGGACCAAAAAAAACATTGCCTTATAAAATATAGACTGTATGCAGGGATACCAAAGGGTAAACATTATATGGGAGCATTGCCTGTATCTACGAGTATATTATGCTACAGCCTGCGAGTAATTTGCTTAGTTTCTAGTTCGGTTATTAGCTAAAAAGTTGGTATAGGTATTTTGGTTATGCTGCTTCATATTCACTATGTTTAAAGCGTACTTTACCATGCAAATTCATATCAGTACCAAATATTAAATGCATTATAATTATAGCTGTATGTTGAGTTTGAGTAGGTACATTGATTAAATCCTTGAAAGTTCGAACGGAAACTATAAAAGTTTACGGGACGAGCGACGACCGCCGTCCAGAGAATCATAAATGAGATCAGAAGAGAGTTTAAAATTGCATTTTTCTGTAACTTATTTCGCAATTTAAAATAGCGAATTTTCGAATGTTACACTACGAACGTAGTGTGTACATTAGCTAGTATAACAATGCTATACATTTTGTCGGTCATTATATCAGCCGGCATTATGTGCGCCTACTGATTAGCTTCTATTCTGCAATAACTAGTACGTGCCCCTTAAGTAAATAAACTGTCAACCAAACTCCAAAGCCGTTTATTCACTAATATCTCTTCATTTATTAAAATCTGTGCTAATGTTTACATACTTTCCGAATATAAAAATAAAATATTATATTACTAATTTATATTCATACAATCCTCATGGATTGATGAATATTCAATTTTCTTAAGTCGATGTATATGAAATCACGTTATTTGGGGCACTTGCCCTAATTCCGCAATTCCACGGTAACCGTACTCAGTTAGCTTGAAACTCGCATCGTCCTGGGACCAATTGTAACGTCCGTTACCCCACCGGGCGGGGACGAATAAACGAATTTAAGCCAACAATTTTAACCCGTGCTTAACTTTCACGGGTACGGCTAGCCCCAGAAGGTAAAATTTTTGGCTGTTCCACGATGGTTTTAATGAGGCAACTTATTTTGTTTGTTTTAATTTATTTTCGGTTCCGAGTTCAGTATTCATCTGGTTACAAATTATGGTGATTATGTGTATGTAAAGTTTAATGAATAATTATTAATATGTAAAGTTTAAATATTGAAAAAAAAAACGTGTCATGATTTTCACCAAAATGTGGTTTGTAGATGTTTTTTAGTTAGCTGTAGATCTTATAATCCCATCCACTAAACTTACTTCTTATTTCATTCATTGTCAATATTTCTTGGAAAATAAGTGTACGCTAAAGATATATCAAAATAAAGTCACGTGTCTGATTTTCTTTTATTTTCACCGTATCAGTTATGAACGATAGTATTTTGTCCGAATTATCTCTAAGTCAGGCTTGATATTTTATACTATAAGGAGTGTACAAAAAGGAGACTACAATGGGCACTAACTATGGACACTATCTACATGCCGTCAATAAAATATAGTATCTTCCCAGCGAGTCGCAGGTGCGTGCGAGGAAGTTTTCAATCAAATCAACGTAAGGATAAAAGTAGGTAAGGAAATACGCTCACTGGCAGACTGGCGGTGACTGATTGACAACTCTGTTACAGAAGAAAATGTGCCTACATTTTCCGGCGCAGCAGTGAATTTAGTTAATTTATCACAACCTTTTATTTGCTTTACTCCAAATGTAGGTTCGTGTTTTAGTCAATTACTAAATTGAGAACACAAATTATTTTACTATAAAAATTGAATAAATATACTCATTAACATATTACTACTTGTCAATACGAACCATTGAAGATACACATAATCTTAATCTTAGTAAAGAAAAAATAAAGAAGAAATTACGTACATAGGACCGAATCTCTATGAAACATGGATGATGTCTTTGTACGCCAAATGGTAAGTGTCAACAACTTAAGTAAATGATTACAGCCGCAGCTTCGTACCACGAAACTGGGCGCCACATGGCTGCCGGAAACTTAGCGGGTAAAGGAGACCACTATCTTCCTCGCCACCGGTTACTTGCAAACTTTGGGATAAGTTACCGTTTAACCCATAAGTATCATTTGCCACGGAATATTTAGATTTATCGTTCTTCCTAATATGGGCGTACAGTAATTGTAACTCTGCTCTTCAAAACTTCATTAGTGATGAGATGGTGTAGGCTCATATCTGACACCTCAATACGACACTATATAGTACCTATATAGTATCTTAGTAAGTGCATTTTAAGATTCAAACTTCAGTGTCAGTGGTAACTGCGTGCATACAAACATACATAATATTATCACGCCGAGTCCCTTTCGGGGCAAGGCTTGGCATTCCTCAATCTCTTTTATATAAAGAGAGGTAGAGCTAATTGGGATCTCCCGTGGGCTTTCCCGTTGAAATTGGAGCCGCCCGACTGGGGACTGTACCTCCACGCTTCAGAAGACCGCAGTCAAATAACACGCCTTTGATGTAGTGTTGTATTTCTGCGGTAGTAAGTAAGGTTGCCAGTGCGCCACGAGTATACGCTGCACATGTAGTTATGCTGCTAGCACAGTGAATCCTCATCAAAAACAGGGTTGGCAACTCGTCAGTGAAATCGTTGGTATTGCTAGCGGCTATAGGTTTCGGTGACTGCTTACCATCAAGTGGTCCGTATGCTTGTGTGCCACCTTAGTGGAATAAAAAAATGACCGGCGATTTCGAGTGCTCTTTACCTTCCTATCATTGGGTATATGTCAATTTGACCCAGAAAGTTAGACCTTAGCCTTTCGTGGCTTTTTCTTCCACTCCTGTACTAAACTGTCGTACTGAGCGATATCCTCGATAAAATATTGACGTAGCCTGATTCCGATTTGAC
Organism: Falcaria lacertinaria; assembly: GCA_951449985.1. Classification (NCBI taxonomy): domain Eukaryota; kingdom Metazoa; phylum Arthropoda; class Insecta; order Lepidoptera; family Drepanidae; genus Falcaria; species Falcaria lacertinaria. The sequence goes on from OX602114.1 coordinate 3,988,491, forward strand.
ATCAATGTCTGAAGTCCATCTACTAGCAGAATCGATACAAGGGTTTGAATTTTCCCTTGAGAATATGCAATAAGAGAGCTTTGATAATTTCCAGTTGTCACAAATATCAATCTAACTGAACATAGAATTACATATTCCGTCCGACAGACATATCTTGGTCGTGACAGCCACAGTCCAATGTGTTGCTATTAAAATTTCAGTATCAACCGTCACTCGTACGTGACTTCGAATAACTTAGTCCAGGGTTTCCTGACGGTTATGGCTTGAGGACTTGCCATATCAAATGTCAGTAACGACATGCAAATCTGTTACGTAACGATTTGTCCGATCACGCGCTCTTCGCTTAATAGGACTGCATAATTTGCGGAACGGTTCCCCCTATGTTTTGTTTTTGCATGCCTTTGAAGTGTATTTTATACTAGTTTATACCCGCGACTTCGCACGCATATAAATAGGACAACATGTTGCCTAAAGATAAACTATTGTAGGTAATGTTGTTACTCGGAGATAGTATAGAGCTTTTCACTAGTGAATACTTTTTTCATATGTTCAGTCATTTTAGAGAACATCAAACATACATTCATACAAATTTTATTTCATTATAATTTTACTGGATGAATTGCTTTTATTTTAAACTAGCGACCCGCCCTGGCTTCGCACGGCCAGCCATATAAGTTATATACATACAAAAAATAAATACATAAAAAACTTCCTCTTAATTCACTATCTTTCAAAAAATCCGCATCAAAATCCGTGGCGTAGTTTTAAAGATCTAAACGTACACAGGGATAGACAGCGGGAAGCGACTTTGTTTTATATTATATTAGATGAATATCAAAACCATTACAAAATGAACGTCAATTTTATAACCATTTCTCTATTATTAAAATAAAGTTTTTTTTAATTAATAAAATGTATCATTTTTTTTTCATTTACACCAGCAATTACGTCAATTTATCAAAACAAAAGTTGCAAAACAATAAAGATAATGAAAATATTTAAGTAAATTAAATCCAATAACTCAAGTTAATCATTGAACGCTGAGTTGCATAATTTGTTATCCGACCGCGAGCGCAGAACAAAGGTTTTTATTAAACCTGAAATGATGGAGTGTTTACGATATAAATTGCTACAGAGGATTGGCGAAGATACGCCCCGCCAGTCATTGTGTTCAAACACAATGGACACTGTGGGAGATGCCTGAAAGCTTTTGAGGCCGCTGTAAATTATTTTTACTTCGGAAAAACCTCGGTTTATGGTTTTTCTACGGAAAACACATCGTCTCCTGAAAGTGCTACATAAAGGCCCAAGGACTTACTCGTATAAACAAAATGACAAACCCATTTGAAGGGTTTGTTGAGTATAAAAAATCGGGTCCGTCATATTCATACGATATGTGTAAAATGAAACATGAAAACATTTTGGAATTAGTCGTAATGCAAAAAATATACCAAAAATTTATTTACTTTCCGCACAATACATCAATACGATCGGGGCATGCATCACAATAAAATTGCTAAAGCATCTCAATCTAACATATGTTTTACTTCCAATATTTCGAAGATCGCATGCAGACTTACAGTCCGATTGATGGTAAGCGGTCACCCTAATCTATAAACGCTTATAATACGAGGGGTATTAGTAGCGCGTGTTATTGTACTTGCTGTAGTCTTATTGTTGAGAGGACTCACTGTACTAGAATTATATTATGGTCTTCTTACTGTTAGCACAACGTATCCTCGAGGAGCCCTAAAAACCATACTCACTGCAGTAAAATTGCTCAATATCAGGGTAGTCTTCTGCTATCTTCTGTAAGGTGGAAGTACTATCATCTGTCATAAACTCAATTTTTTCTGCAAATCTTTGATATTTACAACCTAGCTTTTGATTAATAGTCGGATGGATGACCTTAATATCTAGACTTATTCGTGACTGGGAGAGTACGTTTTGCCGTCAGGCCTTGTCGCCAATCCAACGTATTTGGCTATAGTGACAGATCGTCCAAAAGCTTAAATGTCTCAGAACGATTTCCGTACCAAATGGGCCAGTGTAGCAGTTGTTAAGTGCAGATCTGGAAACGAACCACCAAAGTTGCTTACATCAAATTGACTAGGTATTGGAGCTCAATCTTAAAATGCTATGAAAATTCTGTTGAGTAATAGACACGAACTGTTAATACAGTACTAATAAATTTATAAGGCTTGTTTTATCCACGTATAGAATTACCTGCCGCTACGTTAGTTTACCCTCATAAACGTCAAGGGCGGGCCGGACGTGGGTTCGAATCAGGTTTCACGCCGACGTCATTTTGTGTTAGCACTGTTAACGGGACTATATCCTGGTTGGGATATAAAATATACGCTGCTTTTAATAAAAATCTAACTGCTGCATCCGTCTATATTTTAAATGTTAAAGGTTTGCTGTATTCAAGTGTTGGTTTACATTGTTGTCTTGTAAGTAGAATACACTGAACTGGCGTGAACATTTTCACTTAATTAATATATGTATAATTAAATGTATTATACTATATGTAAATGCATAAATATATACTACAACATAATAATATACTTACCTCAATTAATTATGAAAAAAAAATGCCAAAAGGCTTGTACCATGTCGTTAGAACGCTGAAGCTTATTTTAATAATAATTGCAAATTTCATAAATGTTGCTGTGTTGAATAAAATATTCACTTATTGACATGGCCTGAAATCACCTTATTAATAGCATAAGCGTCTGAGTTCGCGCATATATTAGTATATGGCAGCAAAGTTGATTCTGTTTTTCGTACGTGTATGACACTCAATTTGCTTCGTGCCATACGCTCAGCGAAACACGATTGCTGGGCGGGCGCCGGCACCGCCACGGCAACATTTACGTTTCCACGTAAACGAAAACTGTCACACCCGCGTTACGAGAAATCAAATCAACTGACAATGTAACAACGAATTGGCGGGGACGTCCGTAAAGTTACAGTAAATATTGTTGTATGTGTGACAAATTGTATTATCACAATGGAACGGTTGTGGCTTCTGTTTGTATTCAGGTCGCTTCTTGTATTTCCTTATTTTTAACCTCGCGAAATGCTATTTTTTTTATGTATAACAACAATAAAATTGTTCTTCCTTTTTAAAAATAGTAATTTTCTGTACTTTCTCAGCATCTGCTTCTCACACTAGAGTGAAGATTGGCTATAGAAAAGTTATTACGCCGTATCTTCACGTTTCCACGCCATTACCTACGCTAAATTAGACATTATTTTTGTTTTTATACTTGAATACTTTTACAATGTACTTGAGATAAGGACTTAAAATGTCTTGTGCTCTCAATGATGTTAAAGATATTAGAACTCTTCAGATATATAAAATGATGTGAAGGAAAATATCCAGTCATACCGTATTGGTCGAATTATTATAATAAGTCCAAAACCAACACAAAAAGAACGCCATGAAATTATTACCAAATAGCAACCTTATAAAAAATACTCACTTACATAATAAATAACATCCTATAGCACAATGAAACTTTTTACAAATGTGATAATAACATAATTAGCTAAGGAAATAAACTAGAAAAACAAAAAAATAAAAAGCGCAGTGTTCTTTTTTATCCCCGTTTAAGGGAACTTTACAGTACGTAGTACCCAATTCTTTGCCGAACCTTGGTGTAAATTGCATTGTTATCTAAAGCTGAGAGTCCGGCCACTGACATTTTTATCTAGATGCCAGTAAATCTCGATGGATAGAATTGCAGAAATATTGCTCCGGAAATTGCTTTAGATTTGAATGCAGGAACTTTCATTCGGGTTACGCAAGGTCAAAATAAATAATATATTATACACTGGAGAACTCACTTCACATTAGAGACGTCACTTACCTGACGATTTGACAGTTTTGAATGGGATTTGCTATGCGTACTTAAGAAACTGTTATTGACGTTATTTCGTCAGAATATTTAGAGCGGTGGGCACAATCTTTAGCTATACATTTATGCTCAGGTAAAAAGCGTACAAGTATATGATATTTATTGTTTAGATACTAAGTTATAAAGGTAATTGTTCTTGTAACATAAATAATCTCCATACTTACTAAATGTTGCCAATTGCGAACAATGAACTTAATGTGGTTACTTCAATAATTACGTTGAACAAGTATGACTAAAATATTAATTAAACTAAGTTCCTCATAATTCAACAGTTGTCCTGTATCGTTGCAATGGACTTGAAGTAGTTACAAAAACAAAAATTATAAATCAACCTTAATACCAAATATAACTTGAGCACCTAAAAATTAATCCTAGTTTACCTCAAAAATATAAATTTAACACTGCATTGACTGCAAAATAGAACAAAATATTCATTAAATTACGCCGGTGAATACAGAAACTCAGCATAATCTTCAAAGGGAAGTTACCTCGCGTTTTGCGTGCATTCTCGCAAATGAAATGTAAATAAGTGGGAATGTGGAACACAGTGGGTTCTGTTTATATAATCTGCAAGATAGCCTCGGGCTTGGTGCCACTTCAATTATCTTGCGTTTTCCTATCATTTCTGTGTCAGTAATAGACTGGGTCTTGAGACAATTATATTACTGCGGCAACCTATATAATATTAAGGAAACTTGGTAAGTAGAGCAAATCTACAAGTTACAATCCACGTTATACAGTCACTTACCTTAGTAAATTTCATCACATGCATACTTTATATCAACATAAAATATCATAAGATATGATAAGGGAAAATCCCCTAGTGACGGACACCTAAGGTTCTCAAGATATAAAAACACTGTTTTGAAAAATGTATCTTTATTTATTAATTTATTTGTTAAGTCAGCAAACTTTAAAATCGGAGTAAATTAACAAAAATGAAAATTCTGCATAAATGAGACTTAAAAACAAAGAAAAAACTTTAGTTTTTCCCTTTTTCACTCTAATTCTATTGCATATAAAGCTCAGCTTTAAAATTAAAATGTAAACAAAAGCAAGTTATAAGCACAGAAACATTATTTAATAAAGTGATTGGAAATTGATAACAATATAATTCACAAAGGGCCTGCACGTACGTAATACTTTTATCCGGGATCGAATCTGGTCCCCATGAGATAGCAACCCATTTGTTTTCTGCATGATCATTCCAAAAGCACCTGAAACGTTTGAGTTGAAAATGGTTATCGAAATTAGGTCAGACGGCTACCAAGAAATTGTGAGAACAGAAATTTATGTAATTTAATATTATTATTATTTTATACCACTAAGGTGGCAAACAAGGATACGGCCCGCCTGATGGTAAGCGGTCACCGCAGCCTATGGACACTTACAACACCAGGGGTATCGCTCGCGCGTTGCCGACCCTGTATTAAATATTTATATTAGGTCCTTACATATGAAATTGGCGTTTTGTATGGGAGGAACAAAAAGTCGAATATTTTTTAATATAATATATTTAATTAATCAAAGTATGAACCATTATTTTCTATGCACTTTTGCCATCTCATAGGTAGTTCATTGATCCCTTTACTAAAAAAACCAGTCGGACGGGAATCAATAAAATCTTTGAAGGCGATTTGGACTGCCCCATCGGAGTTGAATTTTTTCCCTTGCAAGAAGTTATCCAAATTTCGAAAAAAATGGTAATCTGTTGGAGCAAGGTCCGGGGAGTACGGAGGATGTCTTAGACTTTCCAATTGAAGCTCTTCTAATTTAGTAGCCGTCTGTAGCGCAGTGTGTGGTCTAGCGTTGTCGTGAAGCAGCAGTGGCGTGGAGCGATTGACCAGCCTAGGTTGTTTAGCCGCTAGCTTTTCCATCATGGTTTGGAATTCCTGACAATAGACATCAGCCGTAATAGTCTGGCCAGATTTGAAAAAAATGGAATGAACAATACCGGCACTAGTCCACCAAACGCTTACAAGTAACTTTTTTGGGGTTAATTTTCGCTTGGGGCAGGATTTGGCTGGCTGGCCAGGATCTAACCATTGCGCTGAGCGCTTCCGATTATCGTAAAGAACCCATTTTTCATCACAGGTAATGATTCGGTTTAAAATACCTTCATTATTGTGCCGGTTTAGTAATGTAACGCAGCAGTCGACGCGCGTTTGCCGGTTTGTTTCAGTCAATTCGTGAGGTACCCACCTTTCAAGCTTTTTAATCTTCCCAATTTGCTTCAAGTGAATTAAAACAGTTTTATCACTAACATTGCAGCCTGCAGCTAACTCGGACGTGGTTTCCGATGGATCCGCTTCCACAATAGCCTTCAACTCTTCATTATCAACTTGAGTCTCAGGCCGTCCACGGGGCTTGTTCTGCAGGACGAAATTTCCAGAACGAAAACGTTGGAACCAAAAACGAACTGTGTTTTCTTTTGCAACACGACCGCCATACACATCATTCACCCTTCGAGTTGTTTCCGCAGCACTAGTGCCACGGCGGAACTCGTACTCGTAAATAATGCGATATTTAAGGTTTTCCATTTTGTAAAATGAGTGACGCAAACAGAAAAAAACAGAAGAAAAAAAACAAATGAATGACGATCATCGAAGCACAAATACATGAGTCTATAGCTGTACAAATTTGAATTTGGAATTCCTTACCAAAGAGGAGAAATTCGTGATTAAAGTGGCCAGTACGAAAAACGCCAATTTCATATGTAAGGACCTAATATTTGTTAGTTCATTGGTAGTAAATAGTTATAAATCGTACAAATGAGCAACTAAGAATAGTATAAAACGTTTTTAATACAAAAACAATATACACCTTTAATTATTACGTGGTTCTTAGTATGAAAACATCACATCTGGATTAAGCAAATATTCATCTGTTTTCAATATTTTATACCGTCCTCGTGTTTTATACCACGTAAGTTAGTACACTTACCCAGAAAAAGGTTCTTATGATTTAGATAAAGTCTACCATTAACTTCCACACCCGCCATTTTTCGTAATAACGTGCTTCAATAATTACACACCATAAACATAAGCGCTAAAAACAAGTGCTCCACAAGTTTATTCAACAAAACATTAACGACAACATGCCTCGGGATTACAGTGTACAAAGTACGAATATTAAAATTCCGTTTGTTTCTAACAAATTGAGGAAAGGGAGGGATCTCTAATGAGATAATAACATCCAGCACAGGTGGTCGGCTCGCTGAGAATGCTCAGATATTCCATTTTACTGCCGTCATGCCACCAAATGTTGCTAGGTGTTGCCAAAATATACGTTAAGGAGAGTTTGTTGCGTCAATCCTAGTTTTTATGACCTTATTATATACAAAGGTTTCTTAGGAGGCGAGTTTATCATACATGATGTTAGAAAATCACTGCTCATCCACCTAGAGTTATCTAAACATTGTTGGTGTCAGCATTAGATCTAACCTGATGTGGATGGTTACCTGATTTTTACACAAAACCACTGCAATCTCACCTTACCCATTTTATAGGAAATATCAGTTACCTGGTTTGAGCTAGTTGTCTCATAGCCTGCTTCAGTCACACTTATAAAGATTGCCAATGATATTAATTGGCGATCAGGACTGACGGCTGCTCTTTGAGGCGCGGAATGTAGAACTTATTCCGTTAAGAAAATCCTTGCAACACTAAGTGGTAGGTACAGAGTTATTGTAATACACGATAGCATCTATATATACTAGCGCCTAGTACTCAGTGTCACAGTTTGTACGAATGACGTCACCAAGAAACTAGCTTGGGTATATAAACGGTAAGAACAGTCCACAGGTGCGCTGGCAATCCGAAGACAAGTCTACACACTGAAATTTAATAAACCTTACCTGGGAGACAATGTACCCGTTGTAACGAAGTAAATACGTCTGTATATATACGTACCTTGTGAACGAAATACCGCTACCGTTCAATCTAATTTATTGGGTATGGTAGACGAATTTCCCAGTAAAACTTCAATTCTTATTTTTTTTAAATAAAATCAAAATCAAAAATTCATTTATTCAGTTTAGGCCCTAATAAGGCACTTATGAAGGTCTAAATTACCACCGGTTCGGAAAAAAAGCCACCTGAGAAGAACCGGCAAGAAACTCGGTGCTCTGTTTTTTTTTTCATGTAACAATCATTATATATCCCTATAGCCTCGATAACAAGCAGGTATAGAGAATAGAAGCGCTGTTTCACTTTTGACTTTCATACCACTTTCTTTTCTTTTACAATCATCAATCACGTCATACATGCCCGCCGGTTGCAAGTTCCTTTCCATCTCGATAATTAAATCAGATTTTCTTGATATTATCTTCAAACAATTAAGTACAAATGTAACAGTACACAACTTCATATTTCCACGATTTAAAAAAAAAATGCTAACGTGGCAATGCTGCCAGCATTCTTGGCACGCTACCGCATGATTCCGGTTTGGGTCAGATCTTTTATCTATAAGTAGGTAGGTTAAGATATGTTTTTGTAAATAGTTTAATCTGTTTTGTGTCAATAAATAATTATAAAAAAAAAAATAGCATGTACTTAGATTCACTGCAAAAACAGGAATAAATATCAATCGAAAATGTATTACAGTATTATACGTATGCACGAAATGCTCTCCACATTTGTATTCGATCGATTCGTAGCCGCACTGATTCGATACAATAGCTGAACGAAATCGAAACCCGACCCGGAATCCATTACGCACTACACGTTGGCGTGTACAATTTATATTTTTTGTATGAAAGCCTCCGAGGGCTGGTAATGGAGAAAGTTTTTCCTTCTCCCGTAATTGTGTAGGCCGGTGCAAGGTAATAAATAACCGCAGTCTGTGGCTACTGATTGAACTTGCTAATGAATGAAGGATAAGAAATGCCCAAATCGAAACGCTCGCCGTCTCATTGGGGGAAACTTCTCGCTGAAAAATTACCCAAGTTCCACCTCGACACAACTTTGTATGATATTTTCACTTTTTTTTTTACAAAATTTTGGTACAGTCGATGACAAAGAGGTTTTGATCGAAATATCAATTACTATACATGGTGGCCTAGACAGAGTTAATCGAAAATTATCGCGCGATCGACGTTGATAGAGTTTAAGCTCTAAAGTCTAATCTAATAACTTTGTTTGAATAAATTTGAATCATTCACTTTATTTATTATCACATATATATTGTAGTAAGAAGTATGGAAGATGTAGAGTGTTATCAGACAATCTATTTTAAGGATTTGGTTTTGATTTTGACTGTACTTTAGGCGAGTTATAAAACATTTCCATGAATAAAATTCTGTGGTTAAAAATAAAACTCAAAGTTGCACTTTTGCTTAAATCTTTTAGGACTTCACATTTCAGAGTATTAGCAATAATTATGACTACTTACTATTGACTTTCTGCTTTTACTAATGAATTAGGGTCGAAGCCCGGTGATCAGGGAATTAGCGTAATAAATCAATCGCTGGTATAACTTTCAGATCTTTTCATATAGTAAGTTATTGATGTATTTACTGACGCATATATAGTAATCATTTTAATAACTAGAAGCTTAGTAACCAGTCACGTTTAGTTAAATCGGATAGTTTGATATTTAACATTAGAAAAATAGTAGCGAATTTAAATATGCATAATTATATACATAATATTTTCAGTCAAAGAAAAATTGTTGCTTCCACGTTTTCGATATGAAAAAATGATAATATTAGATTATTATCAACATCTCATACCGAAAACTTCTAAACAAATCTGAAGCATCCGATAAATTCACGTCTCCCCTATGCTTTGAATAAAAAATCCAATATAAAATGTTACTGCAACGCAGAAAGTCAAAAGGGTAAATCTATTGGCTGAATCCGATGTAGTTATCAATAATTCCGTTCAAGATATGCATTAAAAAATGTCTGAGCTCAAAGGGCGCGTGTTTTCTTAACAAAGTGAGTTCGTGACCTGGCCACCGATGAGACGATCTGAATGTTCCCTTGTTTTTGTTACAAACAGCTCACTTCCCAGACACTGGCCGAGAGGGTTGACGCTTGGGAATCACGCCATCCCGATTCATTTTATCTCATCTTATTCGTAACAGGATATAGAGCCTTCCAAGTGCATTTCTTGCGGCATTTTCAGTCCAGGAATAATATTTTATTCATGACCTTCTAAAAACCCAAATGGTAAAGTTGCAAATTATTCTAGAGTCAGCAACGCGTGAGTGATACGCCTAGTTTTGCAAGCGTCCATGTGCTACTTCAACTACTTCTTACCATCAAGCGGGTTGTATACTTGTTTGCCAACTTACTGCTATACATAATACTATATTCCCGTATCAAGCATGATTAACTTATTACACAAGAAAATACGACTTCTAAAATAGAATAATATTTTATAAGATAACTTATATATAAAAAATAGAGCACTGCAAGGAGTCGGTCTTCAATTCTATTTCGTAATTCCGGGCCAATTAAACATAGACCTTCAGGCTACTGTACACTGGTAAGAATTTAATTTATTAACCTAATTTAGTACTTAGAAGGTACCCTTCTTACATTATCAAGATTTTAAGAAATTTCATAAAAATACGTTCAGTCCGTCAAATAGTAGTCTGGCTCTAGAATTAAACAATATATTACATTACGTATAAAATGCACGATAGGTATTCGTGTAATAAACACAAATAAACATTACTTTTATAAAATTTAAAACGCATATTTTACTAATCCTTGCTTTAAATTAAATTCACTATGTTTTTGTAGTACAAATCATCGGTGTGCTCTAAACGAGCCTAGATAAAACTGTACGGATTAATTAGCGTACCTGTCCGAACCGGCTGTGCTTGACAGCCTTTGTAGTCTATGCCTGGACTTCATATCTAAATCTCATACACGTTGGATATCATACATATGTTCTCATGGGGGAGGATTAATTACTGGTCCGACTTCAGTGTTGTAATAAGCTATCATCATTTTAAAGCCCCACACAAGGAATCCACGTAACGTGGACATCACACACACAAACCACTTTCATATCCAAAACTCGTAGACCATATACACACACACAATATTTCGTGTAATTCCGTGCGGTTTCATGACCCGTTGCTATTCTTATCCTTCTAAATTTGAAACTGATGTATAAAAGAGAGGTAGGGCGATTTGGAATTTCCCGTGGGTTATCCCATTTAAATTGGAGCTGCCTTACAGAAGACCGCAGTAAAATAACACTACTTGATGTAATGTTTTGTTTCTGCGGTAAGTAAGGTTGCCAGTACTCCACTAGTAGTAATGCTGCTAGCATAGTGAGTCCTCATCAACAACATAGTTGGCAACCCGTTAATGATATCCCTGGTATTGCTAGCAGCTATAGGCTACGGTGACTGCTTACCATCAGGTGGGCCGTATGCTTGTGTGCCACCTTAGTGGTATAAAAAAAAACTATTAACATTAAATTATCCTGTGGATGTGTTTAAATAATGAGATGATGAGCATATACGTGTAACATAATTATTATTATCATCTGTTTCATTTTGTTTCAGTTAAGTACGGTGCCGCGCGTATAATGTTAAGTACCAATAATTTTTAAATAAACTTTTTGGTGTATTTATTATATTTTAGTGGGTATACCAATTTACATTATGTGTATTTTTATTAATTAATTATATACAAGTAATGATAGTAATTTACTTTACCTGACCTTTGTTCGAATATAAAAGATTCTGTCCCGGATAACCTAATAATTTTCACCGGGGTTTATGGAATAAAACATCTGTTATAAACGCAAAAGACTAGTTGGTAGGTATTCGTTTAGCACATCATTAAAATAGACAAATACTTAATAAAATAATCATCATTAATCGTTACATAGTCGTATAATTATTATCCCTCTACAATATGTACTTTAGTTGGTACAACAAAAACCATATTTTGTTTTATGTCCCACATAATATCGCACAACTATCGCAATAATAGCGCCGTTAGTTCCCAACTTGCCCAACTATTTTTGTTCGTGTGATAATAGCCTAAGTTTTGCGGCGAACGACAATCTGTCGGCTAATTTCTCAGTTTATCTCTGTTTCGTTTATTTTGGAACAATATAGTTATTCTTGTATCTTTGACGAAAAATATTGTTTGTTTCTTACAAATCATTTATTTATCACAACAAAATCAAGCATTATTTTGTATCTCATACTTCGATAGATCCAAAAATAATGTGTTCAATTTCCTATCATTGAAAGTTGAAGCTGAACCGGCGGGATGTCCAAGCACTTACTTCCGTACAATTGAACCGGTAACATATCGCTCTTGAGCAAAAACCGGACTTTGCTGGCATTACAGACATTGCGGCCCTCATAAAGAGGACGACCGCAATCGACATTTGTACCGATCAAGAAACGATTCCATTCCATATTATTGCAGCGCTTCGCAGTTTCCTTATTGGAGTTTTTACTGTAGATCCTTTTATATTGATTTAGGGAATAGAAGGACGAGCCTTAGTTGTTTATTAACGACTAGGTGTGTTATTCCTAAGTTTTAAAGAAATCATTTTTAATTAATGTTAAACGAATAACACAAAGTACTTCCAAATAAATAAATACATTTTCATTTAAATTGATTTGTAGATTTTTGTGACATTTCAAATCATAAGAAAAACCCTCGTAGATATAATTGATTAAAAAGATTGCCTTAACCCAAGAGTATGGATTGAGTTGCATGAAAGAAACTTCCGAGGAAGTTTGTTCAGAGCTGTAGTTTATCGAGACTTTAGTTAGAGTACAAGCTTAATTGAAAACAAACCAGGAAATCTGAATAATAAGTGTTTGAGTTAACTAACTTCAGATATTTTTGTTCATTATAATTATATTTTGTATCAAATGTTGAAAGAATGTTGCACATTACCACTTTTTGACAAGTGAAAGTAATAATAATCACTGTATTAAATTGAATGACGTAGTGCAAGCTCCAAAACATTTTAACAAATAAATAGATGAATAATAAATAAACCAAAAACTTAAAACAAGGTTATTTATTTTCATACATTTTACTTTTGTAGTACCTATTCAAATTTCAAAGCAGATAAATTAAGCTTTTAATTTTCACTGAGCGATCTAAAATGTTTACGAAAAGGAAAAACACGGAATTTGCAGCAATCTCTGCATTTTATGTCGCTCTAGGATGAAATGCTTATGCAGGCATTATTTTCTCATTGTGATATCATTTTTAGTTTTTACTGCTTCCTCGTACATCGCCAGATAATTAAAATGATTGCGATACCAGACGATTCTGCAATCGGCAAAAACCCTTTGAGAAATTTTCATCGTGGACTTTTAGGACTTTAAAAAGTTTATATAACAAAACATGATGATTACTCTATTCGTAGGACCAAAACAGAGGATCATTTCACAATATTTTAACAAGGATTTTTATTTTACCCAGTCTACTTATATTAGCCACTAAGTTCATCTGATAATGGTAAGCGTTTACCATATATATACTAAGCACATAATTGCAATTGTTTTATAAATTTGTAGGTTCTATTACCTATTGAATTATGTATCTATATTTTAAACATTTATATAAAACCACTTCTAAACTGGGTTGTAAATATCTTGTTTTTGAAATCTAAAATAAAATGTTTGTAAATGTTTAAACAATAAACTGTTTATTATATATTGTTATTCCAGGAAATCACGGGATTCCAACAAGTTGTTGCATTCTTTAATTTAAATTGTAATCAAGAGGCCATTTTCTAAATTCTGTAAGGTCAAAACAGCTGGGTAATATGCCTATAATAACACAGCTTTAAATAACCAATGCATTATTTATAACGGCAGGCCTCTAAACGTACGAGAGGTATAAATAACTGAAAAGAAAAGCAATAAAGAAAGTTTTATCAATTTGCCAGAATAAAGAGAAATTCAATCAAACTTAGTGGAAACACAAACTAAAAGAGTTCTGACGGGAGCTTTACCTTCGACGAAACAAGTCAGGCTCTAACTGAAATTTTGACAATCGCCTTTTATGATACACTTGCGACCCGCCCCGGTTTCACGCAGGGGTATATTCCAAAAAACATTGTTACAAAATAAATAAGCTATAAGCGTACGTGCCAATTGCGGAAAATGGTGGAGTTAACTAATGTTTTAAACAGAAAACATTGTCGAGACCGCGGGCCTAGTGCTTAGTAATTAGTATACTTGACTGCTACGCTAGAGGTCGCGGGTTCGGTTCCCGCCGGGCAAACATTTATGTGACAAATATGTTTGACTTGCTTCTGGGGGTTTGGTATGTATGATAAGTATGTATTTAAAAAAAAGTATATAAGTATTCTATCAGCTACTGGTTCCCATAGTAGAAGCTTTGCTTAGAGGTCAGATGGCGCTGTGTGTTAATATCCAAGCATCATTATTATTATTAATTGTATTTTTGTTTGTAATGAATAAACTAAAACACCTGGACCGATTTACAAAAATCTTTCACTAACAGCACTGTATGACCATTGAGTAACATAGCTACTTAAATATTATAATGCAACGCGGGCGAAGTCGCGGGGGAATAGCTAGTTTGTTACATACATTTACACGTCTTAATCATGGCGTAGAAAGACGAACCTAATTAATTCAATATCAGTAACAGCCGTGTCTAATCAATCGGGTAATCATTGTAATTAATTGAGTTTGACACGCCCTACGCGTAACAGCCTACAAACAAATACCTGTGCTACAATGGGATATTAATAACCTAATTAGGTTACCTTCTATTTATATGGATGTTTGCAAAAGTACACAGAGTACTCGGAAAACGTAAAGAGCGCTCGGAACTGTGCGTGCGTAGGTATTTATGAAGAGATAAATTCATGTGGAAGACGCCAAAATGACGCTTTACACACGCTCTACACTCTATGCTTCTTTAACTTCTATAAAATTCGAATTATATATAAATAACGAGATTAAAAAATACAGTTTTAATTACCTTTAAAATTATTATTTCGCATAAAACAAATTTATTTTCTTGTTACACGTAGTCATTTATGTGTATAGTTATATAGTTTAGAATTGAAATTATATCCATTTGAAATTCTTGAGTACATGATTATAGGCAGTACATACCTAGCTACAGCGGGTACAAAGTAGAACCATGTATATTTTTACCGAGGTGCTCATTCCCTGTTACATTACTTTGGCTCGCTGCCCACAGAAATGCTGCCTCGTTACTACAATCAAACCATCAAGAGAAATTAACTAAATAATTTTGATATGCCATGATACAATAATATAATTATTTTAAAAATCTTCTTAGAGAACCCTTTGTGATTTTTTCTACTTGATCTTTTTCTTCTTTTCTACGATGTTCTTTTAGTTGAGCGAAAACATGCATCAAATTCTATTAGTGATCATCCTGTTTGTTCGTCTACAGTACTGCGATAGTCTACTAAGAGAAGTAACTGACACAATATGTTTTGAGTAATACAGTATGTTACAATAATTCACAGTAACCGTTGTACCTGAGGTGGGTAGGGTCACCAACAGTCCGGAGTTACCCGTAAAGTCGGCTTTCCATTTGTGATTTGTACGCTGTTTAATTTGACCGGATTATTTATGTAGTCGAGATATTTTGAATACATTATGTTTCATATTCCTACAGCCAAAAATGAAAAAATAAAAGTAGATTTTAATTAGTCACCCATCTACGTAAATTATATGTAACTTCAACTTTTTTATTAGCTATAATCTATAATATTTATATCTCAACTTAAAACCAATGTCTTTATGTCTAGATCAAACCTAAAATATATTATTTTTTAATAATTAGGCTTACTTTTGTAAGGTTCGGTTTTTGTGAAGACTTTTCAAATTTCGAAACGGTAAACCTAGGCCGAACTGCCCTTCATTTTCCGTGGCCGGCGCCACGCAACGTCCGGACGTGTTTATTTTTCATTTCCGCCCGGGCCGGCCAGCCCTGCAGTCGCGAGGCCGAAAGTCCCTCTGGGTACGGACGCAAGACGCAATACTTGACTTAAAAGCGATATATTAAATTATAATTATTTTTAGCGCGTCTGCACGGTTCTTTATGCCGCTAAGGGGGCAAACAATCATACTATCACTCGCGCGTTGCCGAACTTAAATTCCAAATCGATATTCTACATCTTTTTACCGTATAATATATGTAGTACATATTTCTTGACGGTTAAATACTCAATGTTCGCATTCGAAAAAAGGGGAGGGGATGATAATATTCTTACAATGTATGTACATTAAATTAAAATTAATATTCGTTAGAAAGAAAGCAATAATATTCCCGTTTTTTTCTCATAACATTATGACTGGCGATTTTCTGACGAGACTTATTTAAATACTCCTAAAGCCACTACTAAAGCCTAACGTTTGAGCGTCACTAATTAGTCGCACGTGCATAATATGCCACTTAAAGATGTAGACGGTTATAAGTACTTGATTAGCGGCAGGATTGAAATTAGGTACTAGAAGAACAGCTCATATAATACAAATAGGAAAAACCAGGTATAGGTTGAGTATGTCGCTCCTACACTATAACTTGGACCACAATTTGACACTGAAGTACCTGAAGAGTTATGATCGTGTAGAAAGGGCTTTTACTAAAACATTAGAATATAGGTCCCAGTGTCGACTTATCTGTCAATATGACGAATATGAAACAGTAGCTATAAGAAAATAATAACAAAAGTACCTACATAATTGTCAGGATCGATTACGCGCGATTGATACTCTATTGATACAAGCGTCCATAGGCTACGGTAACCGCTTACCATCAGGCGGGCCATATGCTGGTTAGCCATATTTTTGGTATAAAATACTTAAGGCACGTTACGTATGTACCTATGAGGGAGTTTAATAAACCTCTTTTAGAGTTATGTTTAATTTTAATGTTTAGTTTTTTTTTTTCTTAAAAAAATGGTACGTACTTGTTGGTCCCCATAGTACCTACAATACTTTCTTCTTTTGGGATATAATACGAGTTAAAGTTAGCTAATAATGTTATTAAAACGGTGCTTTGCACCTCTAGGTGCCCTCTTTGTAATTCTAAGCCACACTACCGTTCACCCCTTAACGACAACCAATAAGCAAGTCACTCTTAAAATAAGTGCCTACCTACCTTTGATTAAGAATACATGTCACTGATACCTCAGAGTAGATAATATACCTGATACCTACCTACTTACAGCCTCCTACGTATACACTACGTACCTTTACAACTACGTCACTATAATAATAACTGAAACCAATATTTTGTTTATTGTAGCGGTATCAACTTTTACTTACACAGTTACTTTAAAAAGTGACCTGTATACATGTCGTTCATAAATACGCAACGTAAGGAATTACCTACATAAATTACTACGACTGGTTTTCATTATTTTTAGCCTTGTGTAATTTTGTGCTCGCTTTGAGTCTGGTAGTTCATGTGCTATCTTTTAATGCTCCTCCCTTTTTTCCGCCATCAAAGGGGAGATAAAATTATTTGCTTCTTTTTTATGTTGTTTCATTCACGCATAGTAACGGAAATGCTTATGCAATGAATTGGACTCCGTCAATGGTATTAATTATTTTTATTTTCAATTATATGTTTGGCTATTCGCTGGACAAATGTAGGTACCTACCTAAGTTTGTGATATACATATTCAAGCTACTCAAATCTAAGTAACATAATACAAACATTACCTACAATATTTTTTAACTATTTGTAGTATCTACAATGAATTTTAGAGTTTTTTTTTTTTTGGTGAGAATAATGCATGGGTACCTAATGTTATAAAATAATGAATTTGGTAATATTACGCGGTCGTTATAAATCCCTCGAAGATAAAGGAATGGATTGCGTAATGTGTAAGTCAACTTACCAATTTATGACAATCGATTCTTGAAAAATATGGTAAACAGTCACATTGGGCTATCCTAATGGTGACCCCAAATTTTTTTGGGTTAAGACCGAGGCGATGATCATCTTAGTTTCACGAGCCTTAAGTGCATGCCATTTAGGTATAAATCAATCTAAACGTTTTCAATTTCCCAATAATGGTCCAAGCCATAGAAAGGCCATAGATTTAGAATAGGATTACTCCCTGTCTACACGTATCGGTGGGCCGGCCAATGTGCCGGTTCGTTTATCTCAATATCGCAGACGGACAAGCCCGAACGTGCGAGCTTGTACGAGACTCAAATAAAATACGTAACTAAAATAGTTTTGTTACGTACCTATAGAGGTAGTACTCTTTTTTTAGTGAAAACCGCGCAGTTACAGTTGGAAAAATTGGTTTAAAAGGGTAACCTTCCATTTTATTGATATGACAAATTCGTTTACTTATTAAGCAATAAGGATGAAAAATATGTTTCTCTGGCTAGGTTTAGTACATAGGTACACAGGATGACCTGTTTGGTACCATTATACGAAAGCTGTGGATAATAATGTCACTTTGAACATACATTCACTAATATCAGAGGTCAGCGACCTACCTATACCAAGTTTATTTATTTATTTATTTATTAAGTTATGACTAGTTAAGTTACTTTGGGAAATCCTGTGTTTGCAGCCCGAAGACCTGGTGGTAAATAACACTTGTGATGCATACCATGTACCATACTATCATATCTAAGAAGGGATAAATAGGGACCATCACATCACTAGGTATTATTTTTCAATAATAAAAGGGTATTTAATATCATATGTACTAGAATGGCGATCACTTCCATAATATAGTCTCGGCTGAAATGGTACCAACCGGGGCACCCTGTAGGCTGTATACCTACTTGCGACCGGGCTGCAGTTTCCAGCGGATGGAGAGCCAGACAATATTTTTTCACTAGCAGACGGTAGTTAGTAGTTAGTTAAATAAAACAATGATTATAAAATAATAAAGAACTTTATTAAATTACAAACAGCATATGTAACTTACTTTACAATTAAATTATAGAATAACCTACTGCTAGGTTTTATTGG
The DNA here is from genome assembly GCA_951449985.1 of Falcaria lacertinaria. NCBI lineage: Eukaryota > Metazoa > Arthropoda > Insecta > Lepidoptera > Drepanidae > Falcaria > Falcaria lacertinaria. The sequence goes on from OX602114.1 coordinate 4,007,376, forward strand.
CATTTTAAATAACAAGCATTAGAAGATTGGTTATCTAATATGTTATGAAATTTATAAAAAAAGACAAACATTCAAACCCTATCCGTTCTTGGTACACAAAATTACACTTTATATCTAATTCAACTATCATCAATTGGGTACCTTACACGGATTTAAATTGCCAAATCACGCAGTTACTTTGTCTTCGTTATGTTAATGGCAGAGAGCGGAAACTTGTTTCGTGAATTGCGGAAATTCATATTTATAAAATACAAAATATAATATAATTAGCTTTATTCCGCTTACATTAATACGATACGGTTTCTTCAAACAGTCTGCGCCCAGGTGTGAGCTCAGGTTAGATCACTTCTGACACGTGTTTCAGGACTTCCACGTCCCACGTTCGTTCGTTTCCACGAAACACGTGTCAGAAGAAATCTCGAGCTCACACCTGGGCGCAGGCTGTTTGAAGAAACCGTATCGTATTAATTTAAGCGGAATAAAGCTAATTATATTATATTTGTATTTTATAAATACTTGTTTCGACCACAATCCGCAAATTATAGCGCATATATCCAAATACTCATATAGGTTATATAATTTTAGGGTGCATTATATATTATTCTCTCATACGTTATCACAGTCCAAAGCTTCACATGATATACCTAACACAAGTTAAGTAAGCAACTCCAAAAAGAAAGTGCATTTCAAACGACTTATATAGCGAGGTCATAGCGCTCTATATTTTACCCTACTTATGCGAATCCAAAAGGAAGGGTTATGTTTTTAAGATTAAGATTTCAAAAACTGGGATTTTTTTACGTTACCCAAACAGCCGCCAAACTAAAATGGGATTGGGCTGGCCACGTTTGCCGGATGCCAGACAATTTCTGGGCAAAAACTGCCACACTGGTCCCCACCTATCGGATGCCGCTGTTGTGGCCGACCGAAGGGTCGGTGGCGAAACGACCTGGAGGTTTCCAATAGGGATTGGCCAATTGCAGCACAACACACAGAAAATGGGGAGAGAGATGTTTGCCCAGCAGTGGGACAGCAACGGCTAAATAGAATGGAATAGAATATCAATACTTGTATTGACCAGCGTAGACATAGGATAACATTACATAAGTATATACAAGAATGTATCAAAACACATAGGTATTGTATTATCTTGTTGTGCAGTAAATTATATCTATTTATGTCTAGCTTTGAGATAAAATGTGTTATAGTGTAGTCTAGATTTTCATTGAGTGTTATGGTTTAGTATTCAGAAGTTTCAGTTATTACTCCAAACCTACAAACAAACAATTATTTACCTCTTTCTCAAATAATATTGAAACACCGAAATAAAATGATTTCATGAATTTATGACACTCCAAAACCCCGAAAGAAAGGACGGGCGTAATATATTTCCTGTTACTGTGTACATTACATTGACGAACTATTACTTTATTTTTTATTTTATAGCGGATTTTAAAACATTTGTAGGATGGACCACAACATTCTTATCGACATATTCACTAAAATAAATAGTTTAAAGTTTAATTACTTTAACTTTAGTTATCAATAAATAAGATTAAGTTAAAAATTTGCACAAGACATTGCTTATGTTGTTATCGTAAGTAATTATGTCCGGCCATATTCAAATTAGATAGATAATCCCACCAAACCTTGTTCTATATTGGCGAATATATCCATAAGGTATTTGTATTACATGAAATATAGTCCTTTTATATGTATGGCAATTGTTAGTAGTCTGTCTAAAGCTGAAAGTTTTTCCCTAGTTGAATCATTTTCCCCGTAAAATTGTAAGGCCAGACGGCAAATTAAGTCTGGTAACTAGACATTTTGGGACCATGGGCTTAGATCTAGTTCCGAGCCCAATAATTTAGGACAATGATGTATCTAGTCTGTATATAGAAGAAAAAACTGACTGACTAACATATCGCCGCACAGAGGCTGGGGTTAGACTTGAAATTTGGAATATAGGTACCTTTTATGACGTAGGCATCCACTAAGGAAGGGTTTTTTAAATACGTCCCCTAAGGGGTTAAAATAGGGAATTAAAGTTTGAATGAAAATGTTGACTTATTCACTGTACCACGCGTGCGAAGTCGCGGGCAAAAGCTAGTACGTTATAAGTCCTAACAAATAACGTTTTTCTTTACAAGGTAATGTTTTCCTGGTCGGCCATAATGATCTTAAAAAAGATTACAACAGCTTTGATGATTTTTGAAAGTTATATATTTATAAATGTTAATAAAAATATTAGGTATAAATCGAGACAAATCGTAAGCTTTTCTTAGTTAAGGCTTAATAACTTTAAATAAAAAGCTACTTATAATATTCACGGCAGATTCACGGCTACGATCATAATCACAATCAGCTTTACACAATCAACTTTATGAGTGTAGCTCATCGATTGATCTTGACATTTGACATTGGCCTTAACATTTCGCAGATAAGGCAAAGTTGTTGCAATCATCCATTTCTTAATAGCGTGGGTAAATTTAAATCGGAACCTACTTCATATAAATTTTATACGTTTGTAAGCTACCTGAAATGTATTAATTAACGATTATTCCCTCCTTTTCAAAACCAAAATGCTCGTACTCATGAAATATGATTACCATAAAAATACTGCTGCTATCGCAAAAAAAACATATTATTCGTAATGAATACAGCTCACTACCATTTTCTCATCTATAGATGTACATTCACACTGACACAAATAGATGATCCAAATACTAATAGTTTTCGAAATTACATCAACACTTATCGAACTTAATGAAACCATTACGAAATATTTTTAGTGGTGCAATTTACCAGTACTATATCCTTAGCAAGAGTAACTTTCGACATATTCGAATCGCTTTCTACTATTTTTGTATGGGAATATATAAACAGCGCTGCGCCGGCGAAAAGTGGAACTACAAAATTGTATGAAAAAAAAAATTACATCCTGATTGTTACGTTTTCAAATATAAATATTTACGTAGTCGAAAGTTATTCTCACTAAGGCTACAGGCTTAGCATTTTATTGTATTTACACAAGACACGTGAACACACGCGAAGGACATTCGCCGACCTGTACAAATAACCTCAAATTAGACAAAATTCTAAATGCATATAACATTGCTCTTTAGGATAGACCCGTGCCTTGTTTGATCAATACAAATCAGAGGCGGTCTAAATACAGATAATATGTTCTGTACCATGCAAATTGGTATGTTAATTTGTCCATCATGAGCTCTAATAGTTTGATACTGCCATGTACTATGTACTATGTAGTATGCGTCATTCTGATGTAATCATAAGAATCACTTGCTAGTTTCTTGTTTTGTCTAAGTCATTCATGATCTGTTTGTAAACCTTTTGCAATCCATCAAATTTCATAGTTTTTCGTAAAAAGATTATCTGTTACGTACATGTTTGTTTATAAAAATACCTATTAAATGCATTTTCTTCGGTGCATTAAATTTAAATGACTTCATAAATATTATATGCACAAGTAATAGTGAAGAGAATAACTGAATTTTCTATGATAAGTAATATAAAAATATACCTACCTACAGCATGTTTATTTCCTCTGGGATTCAAGAATATATGACTTTAATACAAAAATATTTTATCACATCCTAACCTATTTGCATTTGTAAGCAAATTGCATACTCTTTAAGCTGATATTTAAATACGACGAAATGCATAGATTCAAGGCCTTATCATTAAAGGAAATATCATAACATCTTTATAATGTTAGGGTCCACATTAACAGTTACATTCTTATAGTAAATTTTAAAACCTGTTGTGGGTTACTCCAACAACAGAATAAAGGTTGAATTATTGGAACAGCACTATCATTGACATACCAAGTGACATAACTCTAAATAAAATTGCACAAAGTCAATGTCTGGGTAACTATATCACATTGCCAGCATAGCTATTGTTTATTTTACACCCAAAAGTTAACTTAATGTAATTAGACTTAAGGTGTAATCTCACTTTTAAGATCTGGCATGACAATATCAGTGCCTTCCTTTCCTTTTTCCTTCCATGTAGACAGACCTTATCTTTTAAACTCCATAACATATTGAAACCGAAATTATAATATCGATTTATTGCCACTATTGCTCCAATTGATCAAAGTGTCAGAATTTGCATCATCTATGTCTAACAGAAGATTGTCCATTGCATTCCCTCTCCTGCTGTCAGAGGGAGACAGCACGATATCCTCATCATTTGTTTGTAGATTAACATATGATAGTGACTTTTTCTTTTGTTCTAAGTCAAATATTTCCATGTCTTCATCTTCATCCTCATCGGACTCCATAGTTAATGGCACACGGGACAGTTCAAGGTTATCCCTCCTGTCGTCTGATTGCAGGACTCCATAGCGGAACTGGTTGGCATCTATTGTATTGTGAGCATTATTTGAATCACTGTTCTTGTTTTTCCTCCTGGAATTAGAAATAATGGATTTTAAATTTAAAATCGTAGGCATATTGTCTCATTTAGTATGTAAAATACGATATACTTTTTTACTCACTAGTAGCCTAAAAATATTGCTACACTCAATATCTAAGTTATTTGATCCCATATGGAACCAGGTATCTGGATAACCTAGGGATATGTTCCTCAGTTTTTTTTTAAAATAATTAGCACACGGGACAACACAGGAAATGAGGGCTGTATGTGAGAAAAACAGCATTAATACTTATCAGTGTAAGTGAAATATGTATTGTAGTAACCATCATATTTAGGACCTGATTGGAACTGCAGCGTGTTTAAGCAATCACAATGTTCTAAATGTTTGTTATCATGCAAAATGTTACAACAATGAGGAATACTGGGCATTAATACGGAACTTCCTTCATGGGTATGAGTTAGAAGTTTCCTTAAGCAGATAAGATTATAACTATTAAAATATACATGTTTGCTATAAAAAATCTTGATCTAAGCTTTAATATAAAATATGGTTTTATATTATTATTTTATGGAAATTATATTAATGACAGTAAAAGGATAGTCTTTTTATTTATTACAATCTTCTTAATATTTTTTAACTACATTTGATATTTCCATTAATCAAAACTGTTTAACCCCAACTTAAGCAGATTAAATTAATCTAAGCCTTTGGTCTAAAATGGTCCAGACTGAGACAAGTGCAGCTAGATTGATTATTGAATTTTAGTGGAGTTGATTATGCTCACATACATTAAGCATTTTGGTGTTATCATAGGTTGACAATGACTAATCATAGCCCTAGTATTTGCAGGCATGTAGACTCCAGTAGCAGTACCATCATATTTGCCACTCTTATAAAAAATAATGAAATATCAATATGTGTTAATTGACTTGAAAATGTATGTGTACATACAATATCTAAGTGTAGTAACCAGATAATTAGTAATGTTAAAACTGTTGGTGTAATTTTAAAAATAAATATATAAAAATACCTGTAAAATATGAAATAGGCAACAGCTAAGAGGCTGAATCCACCAAATACTATCAAGCCTCTCTTGACTACTCCAGGACTGTTCAAATCTAGCTCTTTCACTGGAGACTTGTCCGTAACGGTAGTATTTGTTGGAGTTTTAACTTCGGCCGCATTGGGTAAAGTAATGTTGACACCAGCTTGAGCAACTGTTGAATTTCCTTTGTCAATGTTCTCACTCTTAATAGGCTGTGTTATTTTAGTTTCGTTGTTAATAGCTACTGCAGGCGGAGGAACTGTCGACGACGTGGTTAAGGTTGGAGCAGCATTACCTTCCATCACGATACCTTCTTTAACAGGTTCCGGCACTACATCACTATTCTGTGCCTCACGTCTCACTCTAAGCTCATTTCTCAATCTCGCGCCATTGTGTACAGAGGGCCAAAAAGAAAACCTTTTATTAAACTCGGTCCGTTTTATTAGGCCATACTCATTATCCTCGAAAGGCCTGACGCATTTCAAACACAATAATAACAGCGCACAACGAATTAACATAGTGTATGATGATAGGATGATAGGAACTGCACCAAAACACAACACAAAACAAAAATCTATGTATAATCACCGATGCCAACTTATTGAGCCCGTATCATAGTTTTTATTGCACGACTATAGTTACTTGTTTCACAAGAAATACAAATGTAATCTAACGAAAAGCGGCGACCAGCTTGGTTCTAAGTTCTAAATTTGTAATGTAATTTGAATGACGTTTACTTTTGACATTTATTTATTTACCCATGACGTCTAAGATTTTCGTATCGTATGACAGCTGTACAGTCAGACAGCGACAAAAGTGTGACCGTAGAGGAAGACAAACGAGCGTGGGAATAGTTAGAAAGAAGAAGAAGAGTTACTTTCTCTACGAGGCGGGATGTCTAGGCATAGATCTCTATCATCACCGTGAACTTTTTCCGAACACTGGTGAGCCCGCACTACATCCGACTTGATGTGATTTATACGATAAACGACTGCTGACGTCGGGAGTTTTTGGCGGGAATCAGGCGGAGCGGTTGAGATTTTTTCCAGTGTGTCGTAAATTGTGTTATAGTGATCTTTAATGTGTATTTTTGGTGTCGATATGTGCAGTAAAGTTTCATTTAGTGACTGATTTATAGGAGCATTGGAAATAATGCCATAATACGACTTTTGGGTTAAGTGATTTATCATTTTGGTCAATAGGTTACCTCTAATCTAAAGGCGTGTTACGATCTGCTACTGCCGTGGGTTGTCTCCAGAAACTCCATTGGGCGTTAGAATGCATGACACTAGGCATTTTAATGCGGCAAACACGAGAAATTTTGCAACATGAAAATTCTCTAACACTCGACACTGGCAAAAATAGTCCCTGAAGGGATTGATTGCCATACTTAGGAAGAAGTAGAAGAAGAAGAAGACTGCTGACGTCATGACGCTGACGCCGTCGCAACCCATTTTATAAGGAAAACTGGTTACTTGGATTACTACGACTAGACGACTACAATACGACTTACACTTGGATTCCTCCATCGTATACAATAAATTCAGATTTATGGATCTTGACGGTCTCTTTTTTTATTTGGTTACCACCTTTAAATTGAACGTTCAACTCAGGCAGGGTGCTTACAGACAAAAATAGTAGCCGCTGTTATATTTTTACAAATATCACTGTCTGTAGTGACTGCTCGGACGATGCGGATTTCCGATTTCTATTGAAATTAGACCATTCGCCTAGAACGGTTCCTACCGCTAGTATGTCTGTAGTGAACAAAACTGAACAACATAATGCCACTCTAATCTAGTGAACTGTAGTGACTCTGTAGTTGAGTAGAATAAACAGAAAGGTAAGGGTAGAACGCAAGGCGCAATAGGATCTCTCCTTTAAAATCGGAGCTACTTGACTACCAACTTGATAATACATATTGGTATGTATAACTAACACGATACTTATATTATTAGGCCAGTGATACGTATCCATTCATAAATTTTAAGAAAAATACTTGTTATCGCGCAAACATTTTGAAATTAAACAAACAATCACGAATAATTTATTATTTGATTTATTCAAATAGACATTTACATATATTAAACATATCATATTAAATTAGAACTTCAATTACTTTCTTTTTTTTTTGGTTTCTAGATTATTAACTCTGATTGGAGTATGTACCTATCCACATAGTATGATAGTGATTTTAAAACCTAAAATTACAAACACTGTACCTACATTTTGTTCCAAACATAGAGGTACACAGTATATATTATATATTTTATCACCTACAAAATTGAACAAGTTAGAAATAGTAAAGTTTTATCAAAGTACTTAGGTACTAACGAATTTACTATTGTTAATATATCGGCAGTGGTAAAACAAGCCAAACACACAGCGTTAGTTCTATTTATCAAACAGTTTTTACGCCATTGTGATTTCCCTGAAATCAAGTCGTTTGGGCTCTGGAAACTCTAGTTCTTACTTTCTCATATTTTATCAATAAATACCTACTAAATATAAGTTAACGTTAAATATTTATAATAAAGGTACCAATCGAACCTAACTACATTCACTCGAAATCTCATGATGTAAACACACTGTATCTCTCAACTCTACACCAATAAATTACCATAATCTTAAAGTAAATTTACAGAATTTTATTAAATACTAAAGAAATATGATTAGTTGAGTATGAACTATTTTATACAAAATTCATAACACTGAAATGATATCACGTGTCCAACATGCGTGTTACTGACACAAAATATTACACAGAAAGTGTAAAATTGTCCAGCCTATAAAAATAGATTGCACGTAAAGGTGAATACGAAAAATTTCACGAGGAAAATTTCAAAACATCGCACAATAATAGATACCTTCAACCTTTATACATTTAGTATTCCAATATCCAATCCAAAAGCTTCGACCTCCAAAGCTATTCGTGTACAATTTCATCCAAAGATCTAACATAGCGTAATCTTCTTCTCCGGTTTCTACGCCAAAGTTTATTATTGCCATGTAGTTAAACAATTACTGCTACATAATTAGAATGTGTAATTTAAAAATGAAATGGCCCCTTGCGATATAATGCCAAGAACTCAAATGAAATTTCATTCGGTTTATAGCGCTTAACTGCAGCCCAAGCACTATTTCCACTGCGTCTAAAGATAAGTACATTTATTTTGATTTCTTGCGACACGTTCACTACCCACATTATTACGACCTTATTGTAAAACATCAATATAAATCTAGTTACTTATTTCAAATGTTATGTTGGCTAATAAATTTTCTGAAACTTTTATATAGATATCGTTTAGCGATTAATCGTTAACTCTAAAAATAGTTCACGAATTTTAATTACAACTTTATGATATTAATCGCGTTTATTCATTACTATTTTAAATCAATACTTATAAGACAGTTGTTTGAATTCACGTTCCCGAACGATTTCAAATTTAAATAAGGAAATGTAAAATATTGTCAAATTTTAATTAAGCCTTATTTCTAAAACCATGGCACACAAATTATTTCTAAAAAAGAGGAGGGAACTCTTCACAACTGGGAATTTCCTCTATTATCATGTTTCGTTCAATCAATTTTATATTTGATAATATAATCATAAATTCTCTCATTCAAATATAAAGAAATCCCAAGTAAGTAAGTAGGTATAGAAATCCGAAATATGAGCAATTCTGTGTATAAGTATACAAAAGAAATGAGCTGAAAATATGTATGTTTGGTCGCATTAGTCTCCAAAGTCAGTCTTTCAAGAAACCTAACTGTTATTGAAACTGCAAAAGTATGGAATGTGAAAGTAAACGAAAGGAAGTAAACAACGAATCAGAAATAATAACCAACATAAAATGATCTCTCAGGGTAAGTGCGATGTGTTCAGGTATTGTGTCAACTACGTATAATCCCGGGAGAGCAATTACTTTAACACTACAACGTAAACGTACGAGTAAAGTTACCTTCTAAATTCGTGACGCGTATCCTAAATCTAACATTTGAAATAGCAAGATGATTTCGAAAGTAGCAACAAATTTATTGGATCTAACTACAAATTGCTGCCCCGGATTAGGACGAAATCGGTTGATGATGTCAATCCTAGCTCAACTAGGAATTGTTTGGCGTCGATTGGACTGAGGACCTAAAAATTAGTGACCGCTCACTCCAGGCGTGCTTTGTAGCTAGTCTTCCATATTTCAGCGAGAGTGACGGCCGAATGGAAGCGATGGAAGATGCAAAGCGGCAGAGTGAAGCGTTGGACCAGAGACCAGGCGACAAATCCGTAGAAGTCAAGTTGAACCTGAAAATGACGATTATGACATTAAATTTTAAGCTACCGTAATTTATTAGTCAGTAAATAAATTTTAGGTACAATAAAAGGAACGCCCACCCGTTGCGTAGAAATCTGCTAAAAGTTCTTGTGGATAACTAAACAAACCTTATCGACAAGAAAGTATCATATCTAATGCTATATGGCCAGGGTCTTCACCCTGGCCATATAGCATTAGATAGAACAGATAAAGATAACCTCGCGACTGCCATCGGCTTAACATAGCGACTACCATCGGCCCTTTGCAACCCATTTTAAGGCTAGATACAGGCTTCTGACTGGCGTCTAACGATTGCCAAATATATAAAATGGCAACCAGGACCGGCTGATGGCGGATGATAGTGAACAGCAATAAATATTTTAATCTAATTACCGGGTTAGCAAGGACTTTCTGTGCCTCAAAGGTGTAAATGAGCCACATGGTGACGTTGCAGATGAGTAGGAAGGTGACGGCCTGGCGAGCAGGCTTGCTGCGCTCCTGCTCTGGGAGGTGCACGCGCCGGCGCGACACGTCCGCGATAAACAGCAGCTGCAGTACTACCTGCAGTTACAATTAATTAAAGTCATTACTATCGACTAATCATGATACACTGTGCTCGTGTTCACGTCGTCCAGTTGGTCGCACAAATTGGACCACGCAGTCAGGGAATTCCACATTGGCTGTCGTGACGTATCTCAATTGCGCGCATTCTCATTGTTATTTATCTTTTAGAGGAAAATCTTCAGTAACTATTCCTCCCATTCCGAGTTATGGTTTGACATTATTAACATTTTTATATTGAGCATAATATTTGCTTGTTCTTTTTCTGGATGAAATATTTATCTCTTTATTTATTTTTGTATATCATATAATGTCCATTGGTTCCTATAGTATCATATAAACTGGTCTCAAATCATTATTATAGTAAGTATATTTTAGGACTTAGATTAAAGTAAAAGATGTATTACCTGAAGTACACTCAAGCATCCAGTGATCATGACGAGCAGATTTGGTTCGTGGGTAAAGGCGCCCATGCCACCGGCGATGACGCTGAACACGGCGTACAAGAAGAGGCCAAATGCAGAGACACGCAGCAGGATGTCGTTCAGGTCAGATTGTTCCTCGGAGCGGAACTTCAACGATTGTACCCTGCGGAGAGGCTCGGTACAGGAGGGAGGAGTATAGCTCCATTCCATTACACGCACACTAATATTTATAGCAGAGGAACCAAAAATGGTAAATAAATAATGAAAAAAAAACAAAAAAGGGTAAGGGTAACAATGTTTCATACAGAACGGCACATTTCGTGCAAGTGGAAATTTACAGTGGAGCCGTGATAGGAGGTAGTGAAATACAGGAAAATACGTCAGGGTGAACGGAAATGCGGGTAGTGGGAAAGAAGAAAAACAAACTATATTAAAAATCACATAAAACAAAATCAAAATGAAAACAAAACTACAATAGGTATTTCTAACAATGCAAGGCACACTGGGGTAATACACCAAAACTTACCGAATAAATCCAATCAAAATCGCCAGAATAGAGAGAACCATCAGAGCGCAATGGGACACGTCAGCCAAATAGATCGAGAGGCGCTTCAGTTCTTGATGTCTAATCAGTACAAAGAAAAGTATCAAGCAGATCAGTGAGGCCACGAGCAGCAAGAGGCCACAGAAGAGTCCTTTTGAAGCTCCAGCGCAATCGACGCGGTTGCCACGCTGCGCTGCCGCCAGCGCCGCCGCCCTGCGGGAGAGAACAGCCTCCAGACGTCTTTCCAGATCTTCGTCGTTGGCCACGCTGCAAATAAACGTGAGCGCTCCCGTCAGTCAAGATGCGACGGTATCCTCACTTTATTCGCTACTCTAATCTCATGCACTATTTCGTGTGTTAATTTTTTTTCCTATATAAAAATATTTTTTGTTAGACAATTTTTTTTAAAATGTCCAGCTCCTCTGTTTTAAATTTAGAACTTAGAACTTTATTGGTTAATTATTGCTGAAAATGTTATTTACCTAGGGTAGCGGCCAATGTGCTTCCACATGACATAGATAACGGCAGCGCCGATGAGGGAATACTCAATGATGAACGGATACAGATAAGGTGCCGCGTCAGTGACGATGGTGCCCATAATTGGGTTGCGCCCACACACGGTAGAGTTGTCGATATTGGCGATTAATGCTGCTGGGTTCATGCTATCGAACGACTCGAAGATTTCCGTTGAGTTGTACACTGAAAAGGAAAAAGTTTTATATATGATGAAAAAAACTATCTTTATTTCATGTATATTAAATGTTCTAATCCGTACATTAAAAAAATTACAAACTAAACAACCTAACATAAAAATCATGCTATGATGATGGTTGGGTGAAATGCCTAAGGATAAATGGATATGTGCTAAACAATAACATATTTTGGAGAAAGGAAAACATCGATTGCATTAGAAAAATCGCAAATAAAAAGTGCAATGGCGATTTAAATTTGAAGGTCCAATACAGGTTTCCAACGACAAACCTGGCGAGTGTGGTGGTTCATCTACCCGATATGTTTCGACACTATTGCCCCATTCATCCCTCTCTGTTACGAATGATCCCGAAGTCGTGCTCGGTGACCAAGTGGATATAGCGTTAATGATCGGTTTCAGAGTCGATGTGCGAAGCCATTGGAACACTTCCAACATGGCTGTTTGGGTTTGTGTCACCTTGTCAGCCTCCACAGTTGCAAAGGAAGTAGTAGTAAAAGGGTGATCGTTGGGCCATTCTTTGAACTCGCGACCATATCCCATCCCATTGTCATACCCTACAGTACTCTTTAAAGTATCGATTATTTTCGATTTAGGAAGAAAACCACCACCCATGTTATTATACGGTGAAGAAGTAGTTGCTGAAAATTTGTTAACGTAGTTTAGTTCACATACATGCATACAAGATGAGGACTTTAAAACACAGGGCGACACTGTTAGTGATTTTATTGGTATACTTTTATATAATACTAACTTGTGGTTGGGGTGGTGGTGGGAGCGGTAGCAGTAGAAGTGATGACGTTTAAAAGTTGTTCGCCAGTGGTTTTAGCAGAGGTTATAGCAGCAGATGCTACTGTGGTAGCGGCTGTAGAGGCGGCGCCAAAAACTTTACCAGAATGCCTCAAAGTGTGCTTGCGGATGACTTCTGGAGAAACAATAGGTACTCAGAAATCAGCTATAGTGCTAAGATTTATAGGTGATAGAATTAATTCAAAGGGTTTTACTAAACTGGTTTTGATGCAAAATCTACATAAACAAAAATCTTACTTCCAAGAACACCTTCTCCCGACATTCCAAGTGGATTCTTCACGTGATAGTCTGTGATTTCCTTCAAGGCCTCCAGTACCAAAGTTCGAATCCATACACAAATATTTGTAGCAACTACATGCATCAGACCAAACCGAGCAATCACTTTGAACCGATGAATATTCAACTGAAAGAAAAATTTTATTACTAAAAAATTTAACATGCACAAAATTGACTTTTTTGTAACGACGGAAATTATAGAAAATTTACCCGTGAATTCATGAAGATAAAATACATTTGCATGAAAGTAAAGACCATTTGCAAAACCGGATTGACTCCTTTTAAAATCAAATAGCAAGGCGACTCCAAGGGTAGTTCAAAGAATGTCCCAAACTCCAATCCGTTGTAGATCATGGTTCCGAGGCCGAAAGCTGAAATGTAATGTCATTGTTTAATCTGGTTTATTTATTTATTTTACAAAACGAAGATGCTAATATAAAATCATTACCAATAGCGCCAATCCTTAGGAAGAAGCTTCCATGACTGTGGTCATTCTGTGAAGTCTTGCGTCTGCGCATAGGTCTTGCCACGGGTCCTGATTCTATCTCCACGATGTCTTGCTGTTGCTGTATAAATAAAAAATATATAATTAAGTGAGGGTTTAAATAACCAGGATTCCATCAATGTAATTATAGTGAAAATGTTCAATTGATTGTGCCTCGTTTGTAATGTTACTGAAAAGTTAAACCATTCATATTCAGTATGAGTAACTCATTTCTAGCAGAAATGCAATTAGTAAAACTACTTCGACCTCATGAATTCATGATTTAGGTTATTAATGTTCTTTCTTTATATCATATGCAATACTACCCATTTCAAAACTCAATCCAAGTCACTTGGATCTTTTAAGGAATTATTCCAAGGGTACTGTCTCTCCTCTCACATGGTACGCCTAGATTGATGAAGCAGATATACAGTAGCAGAAAAAACACAAGCACTACTGCGAACAAATAAACTACAACAGCACATCCAAAGCTCTCCGCAATGAGTATGATACACAAGTATTCAAGCAGGATGCGTCAAGATGTACCTCACCTGCTCGGGCGCATACAATTGCGCCATTTGCAATTGCAATTGTTGTTGACGAACTTTATCACGCATCTTACGTGGATACACCTCCTGCCCAAATGATATGGAAAAAACAAAAAGTAGGCAGCATAAACAAAAAGGATTCATGCGACCGGTTACGTCCTGAAGCGTTACGATAACGACGGTAACAAAAGACAAAACGTGTAACAAAAGTTAAAATATTTTACATATTTATAGAAATCAGTAAATTAAATAATATCGTAGTTTTAACACAGGACGACACGCTAAGCGACAAAAGACGTTTTTTAAGTGTTAAATACAAAAATGGATGTGCTGTGTGAACGAATGAAGTGAATGATATTCACCTGAAATTGGCTCTGTTTCTTTGCTTCTTTGGTAGGCTTGTCCTTTCCAGTATCCCTTTCCTTGTCTTTGTCCCTGGACTTGCCATCTTTCTTGTCCTTCTTGCCTTCTTTATCTTTACCATCCTTTCCTTCTTTCCCTTCTTTTCCTTCTTTATCTTTGGTTTTCTTTTCTTTTTCTTTCTTCGGCTTCTTCTCCTTTGGTGGTGGCTTCGGTTTGGGAGGACTTCCACTGCAGCATGCACTCTCTAAACAATTTTACAAATACTGTTCATCATTATTCATTCAATTTTTGTCTGGCGACGGGATCGATGAGAATTGTGTTTTTGAAGCAAAACATAGTAATGAACCATAACCAGCAGGGATGATAAAAATATATATATTTGTAAAACTTACAAGTTAGTGCTATGTTTTGCTAAATATCCCTAAACAGGGTAATATCCCTATACAAGCCGAGATTGTTTTTTTATACCACTTAGGTGGCACACAAGCATACGGCCCACCTGATGGTAAGCAGTCACCGTAGTCTATAGCCGCTAGCAACAACAGGGATATCGGGCGGCTCCAATTATACTGGGAAAACCCACGGGGATCCCAATTCGACCTACCTCTCTATAAAGATTCATACTGATACAATCTTTATTTCTAGCTTACAGAAGCCACAAAAATATACATATAATGTAGCGGGTAGGCAAATCCCCTTACCACCTTCATTGCCCATACAAAAAATGCCACGAACCTTGAAGCAGGAAGCAGAAGACGTACAGCAGGAACAATATGCTCATGCCGTAGAGATAGGTGAAGAACCCTTCGTAGTAATACAAGGGTAGATTGTGAGTGATGACATCGCTGATCACGTACGCGATACATACTACCACCAGAAGCTTGGCGTAGATGAAACTCGAAATTATGAAGAGGGATGTTCTGTAACAAGAATGAGATAATCAGTGCACCTCCGATACATTGGAACTATATTTGAATGAGTAGACGAATGTACGAATGTATAATAGTCAAATGAGTTTTATACTAGCTAAGGAACCTATGAAATCAGTTAGTTTATTTGAATATAGCTGTGATGTACGTATGTATCTAATATGTTTAGTTGATTGAGTGGTTGACTGAGCTATAAATATTGCTGCACTGCAAATAAATTAACATAGTTTGTTAAAGTCGATGAATATTTTAGTTGGTAGTCAAACGACCTAGTTATGAAATATAGGTAATGGCTTTCTTTGTTTGAAAAGTAATTAGTTTTTCATTGTTTGCTACCTATCAGTTGTACTGTACGCAGTATATTATCTATTCTGAGCCATCAGTAGGTATCTTAGTAGGAAGGTGAGCTTTGGAGATCTGGGAACAACCCGGTATTAGTAGGAATATAAATTGCCGATACTTTAGAACTAAAATACAACATTAAAACAAATACACACTAGTTTGCCAATAAATACATTTTATTATATGCGTGACGTTTTTTATTTTATGTATGGGTGTATATTATATATATTTTAACACAAAAATAAGGAAACGTGTAAGTAAGAAGAGTAAATAAAATTATACAAAAAAAAATATTCAACGGCGTAATTTTAATATAAAGAACACTGTATCTTTACTAAATTTAATTTCATTATTGCTAGTTATCTAGCACACACAACACATAACAAAATACTAAAAAAATCTATCGATATTTACATCGGTAACTGATACATACTTCTTAGACGGCTTAGGCTGGACGCATTTGAGCTCCATCTCTTTGTTCGCCGTGTTATTCTTTTCTGCGATGGCGATGTCGCTTCCTTGTTGGCGGTGCTGGCCAACCGGGAGGGTGGCCATATTGTCCACCGCTTCTAATTCAACAGTCGCCACCTTCACCTCAGCCTCAGTAGGCTGATGCTTATCCTTCCCCATCACTCGGCACTTCGCGTTCTATTCAGCCATAGAATAGTTCAAGAAGACCAAGGACAAAGTATTCAAGGCCCCGGAAGTAAGGAGGTGCGGTATCGGGACCGTGCCTCTAGCTCGAGTGCCCGAGAGTTGCGCAGAACTGGATGCTGCGCCGAGATGAACCCGAATAGGGGCGACACCCTCGCGACGCACCCTATTTTGTGTTGATTGCACTCACAAACGGCATGAGGGTCGTAATTTTGTACGGTATTGTGATTATGCTAGTTATTGGGAGGGATATATAAGGAAATGCATTGTGGGATGCATTTCTTAGTTCTAGATGAAAATGTTTGTTCAGCAAGCAAATGACGCAGTTTCTTTTATTTGTAAACATATAATGTTGCTAAACGTATAAACAAAAATAACTAATCACTTCAATTACTACATAGTACGCCCACATGATCACCCACTCTTATTCCGCTCGCTAGGGCTTACATGTCATGGCTTTCTAAATTCTTCCAAAAGTTACATCACATTTTCTATAGAAAACTAAGCATACGTCTTGCAACCTTATACTACAGTCCTCATTTGTCTTCTATTATTATCTATCCTTAATCTACCCAGTAATGGTAGCTCAAGGTACATCAAACATTGACTGTTCATTTTATATCACCGGCATAATTTCTAAATGAGCTACAGTGTGAATAGACATGGCCTGTGATTGTCATAATCATGCCCAATCAACATTAACTTGTTATTAGCCTCAGTCATATTACCCTGACAACCTTGTAGGTCTCGTTCACGGCCATAAAGCTTGGCTTTAACCTCTTTTGATCCTCTTCCAGTAAGCTACAGTGCAGACATCACATTCCTTTTAGCTGAAGGTCGTTTTTGACTAGGCTTGCCTTGTTCGGTTATGACTAACAAAAATTTAAAAATAGAAATTTTTGGCAACCCTGAAATGGTCGTCTCGCGGTCGATAGAGGCGCGTCGTTCCCGGCGCGTTGGAGGCTGCGCGCGACCCACTGACCCGGCCCACCCGACCTCTCGCGAGCGAGTCCCTACCTTACTACGCATTTCATTTCGTAACAACCCTAAAGCTAAATGCACGTGAACGCCACGAACGGAATCGACACAAAGAAATTACCCACAAGGCCGAAAACACAACAAATATTATATTAGGTCCCTACCCGTACTCCGGAATCGTCTGTTAATTCAAACACTATAACTCGTGGCTGGCTTAACAATAACAAATTGCTTTAAAATATGCAGACTGCCCTTTAAAAAAAACCCTCGAAAGCTGCAGCTTGAAAGTTACAACCAGTAGTTTTCATAACATTTAAAACAATGATAGTTAATTTTAACACTCAATATTTAATAATCTGTATATAATTCATACAGCTGAAGTGGATTTCATTAATGATAGAAACAGCGCTTATTAAAAATAGTACATAATATATATTAAAAGAGAGGTAAGGCGAATTAGGATCTCCCGTGGGTTTTCCCATTAATATTAGAGCCACCCGACTGGGGACTGTTCCTCCGCCTTACAGAAGGCCGCAGTGAAATAACACTACTTTACTTAACACTGGCACTAGCCCGTGGTAAGTCACTGTGCTAGCACAGTGACTCATCAACAACATGGTTGACAACTCGTTAGTGATATACCTGGTATTGCTAGCGGCTTTAGACTACGGTATCAGGTGGGCCGTATACTTGTGTGCCACCTTAGGGGTATAAAAAAAAATTAAATAAAAAGGTAGATAGCCAACGCAAACTCTGAACATAAGGATTATACAAGCAACTTTTCTCAAGTCCATATTTCTCTTAATCGTACGAATGAAAGTATCATAATAGGATCAAACCTTAATTAAATTATAAGATCCGATAATGATCACAAAAACTAAACTAATAAAATATTACAAAGTCAGCCACAAGTCAAAACAAAGTACCTAATGGAGTTCGGCTCGTAATGTTTTACTTATTGCAGTAGCCAAGTTACTATAAAGTTAATTAGCTAACTAATAGAGCTATCATTATTGCTCAAGGAATTACTAATGCGTTCTTCGGTACTAGATCATTTCAAATGCATAATGCCCTATGTCGTTGAGACATTATAATTAGAGATGACCGTCTAAGTTGTTCTAAAATCGTCACGTGCATTCTAAACAGTGACTTAGTTGCGCAATATCCACATTTAGTACAATACTAAGTGCCCTCCTTTAAAGCAGGGGATTGAAAACATTATCTTTGTAACACCATTCAAGAAATACCAGTTCACTATTAGGGCTTTGTTCGTAAATCTTGATATTCTTTTTCGCTACTACGGCGAAGTCAAAAGGAAGGGTTATGATTTTAGTTTAGTTTACATTTATTTATGTTTGTATTTACGTATGTTCCACCGTAGCGCCTAAACTATTCGTCCGATTTTGATGAATATTGTGTCAATCGATAACCCGCGTAACATAGGCTACAATAAAAACCGACTTCAATTTCAAGTCAATTTTACCTTGTAAACCCCGATCTTAACCGATTTCATTCATTTTTAAGGCCCATATATTAACCGCGCGTGTTCAGAGTTTTTACTTGTTATTAAAGGCTTTCTCAAGAATCTAGAAGAAAGCATAATATCTCTACGTGCTAATTTACTAACTATCGTGAATGCAGATGGAGGCAAAGAGGATGATGAGAGATGCAAATATGGTATAAAAATAATAGCCACAAATTGCATGACGGCTAAAACAATCAATGATTTATTTATATATGCTGCTATTCTAAGGGGCGTAGCAAGGTCTAACTAAATAAAGACTTTATAAATTGCTCGTGACGTCAGTCACCAACAGTGTCTGCGTGGTTGACCTATGAATGACATAATATCTTATTCGAGTACGACCTTCGCTGGCTTGCATACAATGCACACTTACATAACATTATGGGCGTCTGGGCTTATCGCCTCTGAGGTTGGATCGTCAAACGTGGTTAGACTGATCGTTTTATGGCTTTCCTAATAAGTTTGATGTCTTGTAGCGTTTTACTGTATGTTTGCTTACGTCTCGGGTTTATCCAACGCCTTTGATACTCAATACAAGTTTGTGTATCTAATTCGGGTTTTTGCACAAGTTACGTAAACATTTTTTGAGTGGCAATTTTTTTTATACCAAAATCAATTTTGTCTTACGTTCTCTCCTGTTCCGAGTACTAAGTTTCATATCAATACATTATTCTCGAATCAGTGCCTTTAATCAACTAAGTTTCACCTCAGCTATGTAAAGCTTAACAATTTAAGAGTAAAATACTTCATAAACCCATAATTTTCTCTAACACACGTCAGCATACGACATCCTTTCGGACGATCGCTCTCCCGAACACGCTCCTATCTACTATAATATATTACATTTTACTTTTAGCCTTATTTTATCTCCATAGAACTGAGTTTTAAATGTCACACGTGAACATATTCAAGCGTGTGTCCATTTAATCGATTGTCCCTCCAAGTGACCTGGAAGTGTTTTTATTACAACTTCCTCTCCATGGTCGTTTTTAAATAGATTTTTGGCTTTTTAATTCTAAATTATATAAAGAGTATTATTGGGATTTATAGGACTTTGTAAAAAGCAACCTTTTACTGTCTATCAAGAGTATTCATTCCGGGTGCGTGATAAAGGGCGTTTATTCAATCGTTAAGGAAATTAGGACAAACTACGATGTTTGTTTTGTGTTAACTTCAAACAATGGTCCTAACTGTGTGCGTACGATTAAACGGATAATATGGCTTCCACCAATAGACGAAGTCATTCATCAAGAAGGCTTAGGTAGTATAATTCATTAAGGTTTTGTGTAAATTGGCTGAAATTTTAGAAGCTGCTAGCACAGTGAGTCCTCAACATGCCTGGTAACCCTTTAGTGATACCCCTGGTACTGCTAGTGGCTATAGACTACGGTGATTTCTTACCATCAGGTGGGACGTATGCTTGTGTGCCACCTTAGAGGTATAAAAAATAAATAAAAACGATTCATCATCACGATAAATTAAAACTTGAAGCTGTCGGTAAAAAAGTAAAAATCTAGTATGCAAAGTCTTTACTCTGTATGTTCAAGGCAAATATCACAAGATCAGAGCATAAATAATTCAATGATGGATCTGAAACGTAGATTAAATTCACCTCCTGCATTTATTCATACGAGTCAGGCGTCTACGAGTCGGCTACCGTCAATATTCTAGAATATATTCTGATATTTTGCGTTTCCTTGTGGCATAGGTAGGTGCCTAGACAAACACCTGCCAATATATGAATACGGGATTGGATAAATCTGTGTATCAATTCTCTACTGTCATGTTTAAGTAATATATTGTATAAAAATACTTAAATATTGTTTATTACACACCTATCTACTACTGGCAAGGAGAGAACATAATCCCTTGTTTAAAAAACGTTTTCTCATAAGCACTTTTTCATAAACAACTGTAATAAGACTCAATAGCGGGCTTAATGTTACTCACCAACCACCGGAATACACTATATGAGATCACGTGGATTTAAATCTTAAATTTATATACCTTAAAAAACCACTATAAGAGTTGTGTAATTTACATATGGTCTCTTGTTAGGTACCCACTTTCACAGCTCTAATTTTAATTTACAACACCACTGTGGACTACCTCTCTTGTAAAAAATAGTACCTTGCCTTCTAGAATCACTTGTTTACAAGTATGACGCAACGTCACCCATCACCCAAATGGGAGAAGTGCGCAGCCTGTCACGTGGTCGTTGCGTGACGTATTTATAAGGGCTCTTTCGACTTACTTGGCATTTTTAGGTGTATTTTCCGGTTGACAGCAGGCCCGGTACCGCAGTACTGTTTCAGTTGGTGTTAGGGCTTCGGTCTCGTCCGCCGGCGCTTCGCACTCGTCTATGACGAGTGGGGCGCGCGCCGGCGACGTGTGTGACCCGTACCCGTCGGAATTCAGCTGAAATAATATCTGGGTGAAATTCCATTACGATGCAGTTTTAGTTTTTCATTTCTAATAACTATTTACCTAGATCATGTCACTAAAATTATTTTTACTGACTTTTACGAAGGCTGAAGATCAGATACCGGCTGTTATTTCTTTAATAAATGTTCTCTAGTCGTAATATACATGATAATTTACTGTAATATACTCGTATGAAAGTGACATATGGTATATTATTTGTGCTTCGACTTTGGATGTCTACAGCTCCATAAATACAGCTACGGAAACTACGGTTAAAAATAATATGGCTAATCCAACGTACAAGAGGTTAATTTTAATACTAAATAATTTATTTGCTATTGATGCACGACTATTTACTACTTAATATATAAACTGTTAAATAGTTATAGTATAGAAAGTCTACTCTCTAATCTACAGTCTAGTATGATGTCGCTTTGAAACAATATTCGGAAATATGTAAGAAGTATGCAAAAAAGTATGATCAACAAATCAGAGCAGCTTGGATCAAACAATGACATCGTTATGAAACCACGTCATTTTCCCACAAACAAATTGTTGTAATGACTTTCTCAGAAAAGACGTGGTCTCTTTGGATCGACACGAAATCTTTATAAAATACTAGCGGCCCGCCCCGGCTTCGCACGGGTAGACTTTTATATCAAATATTTTGTCTACCCGTGCAAAGCCGGGGCGGGCAGGTAGCCTATGTTACTCAGTGATGATGTAGCTTTCTAACGGTGAAAGAATTTATGAAATCGGTCTAAAAAAAAAAAAAAAAAAATATTAGGATTACCCCTAACATTTAGGGGGATGAAAAATATATGTTGGCCGATTCTCATAGATAACGGATAAGCACAAAAAATTTCATCAAAATCGGTCAAGCCGTTTCGGAGGAGTATGGCAACGAAAACTGTGACACGAGAATTTTATATATTAGATATGTTTTGTAATTATTACAGTAACTTTCCGATCTCGTATCCCTTCCACCAGCGCTTGGGGTTTTTGAAGGAGTGAGTAGTAATTATTTAATTGCCAAGATGATAGGTCCTATTGCGTTCTCTTATGCAGTCTCTTTAAAAAAGAAATATAGTTATCCTATGCTAATCAAAGGGGCTCGTGGCAGAATTGTTAAAGCACGCATACAAGTTGAGCAACCTTAGATAAATGGCCAATAGTTGGATGGTGACCGCTCATACCATACAGAGTCTAAGACTTGGAGTGCACGTTAAGCCGGTTGATAATATCTTTGGGTCTGTCAGAAGTAAAATTTCTGTGTTAAAACATGGCCAGCCATATCGTATTAAATCTAGTGACTTACCCAACAGTATTTGCGATAATTATATTCTATGTTTATTGCCAGTATCCTAATTACATACAATGTTATGTTCTTATGTATACCGATGTCATTGTTAGATCAGAAAGAGATGTGAATGAAGATGTCGGCTCACTTTGACGATCGTGCCGACCTGGGTGTCTTGCGTGTCGCGAGGCGTGCTCGCGTCACGGTGCTCTGCCTCTACTGGCGCCCCCAGCAGCCGCTCCTTCATCTCGTGGATGTAGGGGCAACGCTGCATCGCGATGTAGAACTCGCGAACGCGCACCTGCAAAGAAACTCAAACTTTTAACATATACTTACTTATCTTTAGGAACCGGTAGCCATCAATCTCTCCATACATATGAACGAGAATGTAAAGGAGCAAGAGGCGTGCTAGTCAAGAGTGAAATGGTTCATACTCTCAGCCTGACGATAGGTATATGTCACGGGAAATTTTATAGATGATAATTTACGTAGAGAATATAACGAATACGGCTATGTACTTTGCTCCAAGTCTCAAGCTCCATAAGTTGCTACACTATCGTCATTTACTTGAATGCATTTGCAATTTGATATAGGCCCGCCAAGAATACTCTTCACCTGACGTGATTGTAACTAGTTGATCTAAATTCTTAGAACGTGGTATTCTATTTATAATGACGTTCAATAAGTCATAGTATACATTCAGAGTATAGTAATAGATAAAGGACTCTGCTCAACATTTTAACCCGATGTATGAAACTTGTGACTGACGCGGCGACCTAATGAAATAGTTAGCTCTTAAAAATAAAATTCTTAATGAAACCAAATGACCTAGATACCTACAATCGAGCTAAGATAATTTAAATCCTCCTATATGTGTACAAAAACGACCTCAAACAGCTAATTAGTACCGTAACAACATAAAAGAGTCACTGATCGACACTTAGCAATCTAGGAAAATTACGGTAATAATGCAATCACACAAATTAACATTCAAATTCCATTTGCATTAACTTTTAATGATGAGATAATAACAGTAATCTTATTAGGCATTTAACTAAACTTATAGGCAATCACTGTCATTTGTAACAAATAGCAATTCGTACGAACACGCAATAAAACTCATCGAGTTAAATAACATTTTATTTGCACGTCCTTACTACCATGTAAAATTACCTCATAATTTTAAATGTCATACTTATTATCATCACCTTTGTTTTATTGCGCTTTTTTATCTTCTTTCTATGCTGACGAAGTTTAAAGTAACTATATTTAAATACTATATGAAAAGGCTATAGGAGCTGTACGAATTGCCCAGAACGAAAACTAGTTTGTTTGTATTTTGTATGTATGGGGTAATTGTAGGACCTACAGATACTATTTTCAGAAGACTAAGAGCTACACTTGTACGTAGTATATATACTCTGAGCCTACACGATCCCTAGTAGCTTTTATCTCTCTTTAAGGCTTTGTGTTTTCTCATTCCGACACGCGCAATACTACGGGCAAATACTCATAGATAATAATATGGATGGCTAAGTTCATAGACTCACACTCCCAAATTGTCTAGAGGATGCGGGCCCCACCAGACCATAACAAAATGATAAATAACTAAACACTCCTTATGAATCAGGTACTTCCCTCAAATGGAAGAGCGAACGTGTTTTGAATTTAATATTAATATTGCGTAAAATTATGATGCTCTTTTGAATACAATGAAGACGTGTGAACTCTAAGTAGAGTCGTTCTTTGCGAAAACAAAGTCCATATTGTTATGAAACTCACAGGACCTAAGATTAATCTGTTATGTGTTATGCAGAATAGAACCGCTGTTTTAATTATAGTATACCTTACAATGTTTAAATTATTCGTTTTTGTAGCCATGACATCATCTGAATAAAATTGACGAAATGGTTTAGCCCTTTCCAAAAAAATCTAAAGACATACAAAGACAAATTAAACTTTAAGTGCTTACTATCGAACAAATAATCATAGTAAATAATTTATCATGAGTCTAAAAAGTCAGACTATAAGATAAAAGCTTTACTCATAAATGCATATTTTTTCCTTTGAATAAGCTTTTATTTTAGCTTTAAGTAAAACATATTATAAGGGTGTAACCTTAAAATTCAATGACAAAATTTGCTAGATCTTTCGTCGGAACAATTATGAAAGAACTATTTGTGCTTCTACTCGTCCACTGAAAAGATCTTGGAGTCCATTTATCGTGTATACTGCGTCCACGTACTTAACAAGCAAGAACAAAAACCTATACTATATTATAGGTACCCTACAAAGCATTTAAAAATGTATGTTCTTGCTGGAGAATTAAAAGCGACTGCTAGCGCGGTTGGTAGCGCTCAGCCATTTAGAACGGGTCACCAAGACAAATATATGACCTACTTATGGAAAGGTTATATCTACACATAATGTACGTTGATACAAAACGTATGTAAATGACTATCGCACGCACTGATATAAGGAGGTAGGTTGACGTGGGGCTTTGTTGAACGACAAGAGAATGACTGTTTCATACGTCAGACACCGAACTGCTTCTGCATTGTGAACGTTAAGCAAACTTATCAGGTTCCTGCCTTACTTGGGTACCTCTCGTGACTTTATCTTTGTATTGAAAAGAATCTCCATACGCTTGATAAACTAAGAACTTAAATCTGAATGAACAATGTAATTTTAGGGTCGGAAACGCGCGAGTGAACAATTGTGTTGCAAGCGTCCATAAGCTATGGTAACCGTTTACCAGCAGGCTGGCCGTTAGCTTGCATGCCACTTTTTTGTGGTGTAAAATTATAATTGATATATGTGAAACATAAAAGGTAAATCCTAAAATTTATCCCATGATAAATAGTTGGTAAGATTTTAGAAACCACCAAATCAGTTGGTTTTCGAAAAAACTACAGTTTAAATAAAAGAAATCATTTATAGTTAGTGTATAGTTTTTAATCTACAAAGGTTCAATTGTAAGCAAGCGCAGAATGGGAACGCTTGATGGCAAGCAGTCATCGTTTGCAATACCATGGTTATCACTTTGATTATATAAGGGTTAGCACTAGCGCGTTTCCAATCTTATTATTCATATTCAAACATTTTGTGGAAAGTCTTGGAGCTATGTTTGGCCATCATAAAAATAGATTACCGTTTCAAACTACAAGACCGATATTGTACAGTTATTACCTGTAATACGATTCGGTTCGGAAACGATCCATATCGATTAATCAATTTTTATTCGATACAACAAGAATAAAAAGCGATATTATTACATAAATCGACGCGAATACTAGTAAGAAAAAATTCGACACCCATGAATGAAAATTTACGATTTTGATAATTAAGTACAACACTAACCACTATCTTAGGGCATAACTACTAATTAAATAAATGTTTCTGTAATTTTATCGATAGTGTGCAATGAATGGGCTTAACTGCCAAAATACTATGATTCAAAAATGTAAGTGACGTAATCTCTAAAATAAGATATTTTTTTTTAGCTCGACTCTTCACCGGCACAGCGCTTTTCATTTTGCCACACAAAATAGTCGAAACCGATAAAAATACGTAGTCGAAAGTTGTTCTTGCTAAGCCTGCTGCATAAAAATATAACCCTTAACATAAATAATGTATTATTATTAATATTAGGATCTCATTTTCAGTTTGCGAAGAAAGAAGCTATCATTATTTCTCTCACATACTATATGTTTACGTAAGTTCCTGTCATTGCTGGATTTGATTCTAATAAACTTAAATGTTCGCTCAAATATAAGTTTGACAGTCAAATAACTACGTAATCCATTATTAAATCCACGCTACATACAAGACCTCATTTCAAAGCAGTTCCAACATTGTATGGGAATTAATTCTGCCGTCGCAGAGAGCAGACATAATGCCAGCGCTTTTTGTCGAGAGAAACGCTTTTATTATACGTGTGGGGAAATACCACTGGATACGAGTATCCAGTTTGCGATGTGGCTGGGATGTGGACATGGACTGGATAGATAAGACAAATGGATTGACGGTAAAAAACTGCGAAGTGTGAATGAACACTTCCATTTGCAATTGTTTTTATTAGGTTTCTTCAAGGTTTAGAAATCATTGTAAAATGTTTTTGAAAGTAGGCAGTATATTTAGCTCGTTTAATTTTTTATCAAA
The DNA here is from genome assembly GCA_951449985.1 of Falcaria lacertinaria. Classification (NCBI taxonomy): domain Eukaryota; kingdom Metazoa; phylum Arthropoda; class Insecta; order Lepidoptera; family Drepanidae; genus Falcaria; species Falcaria lacertinaria. Next base: position 4,034,169 of record OX602114.1, read on the forward strand.
TTACATTATTTTTTTACAGTTTATATCTACGTTCCCTTAGAGCTTACTTATGTCAGTTTGATAGTAATACTTGTAATTTAACGATTAAGTAGGACATTATGTTAGAGGGAAAGCACTTGGTAAAAAAATGCTTATCAATATGACATATTATTAACTACGTACGTTTAGTAGAGAATTGGATATAATAGCAGCTTTCCGTGCGAGTGTGTACTTATCATATAGAACACCATTAATTGTGGCAGAGTTATGGTTTTTCACGTTATTAACCTGTCGATTGGACAAATTAATTATTCAGGATCGCGGTTAATTTTAAATTAGCATTATATATTCACGTATATTGTTTATGAAAAGTATTAATCTTTCTGAAACTATTTAAAAAAAATGCTAAATAAAAATTAGCTTCGACATTATTTACTTAGAACCGCGGTTATTTTCAATATATATTTTAATTCACTTTTAATTTTACTTGGACTTTAATTTTATTTTGAAGTTAGAATAATCCTAAATATAAAAGCGTATTGCTGTATTTCAACCATATGACTTTGAGAATTTAAAACAAAAAACATATAATCACATTAATGATATACAGAATAATATTCCCACGCATAAACACAGATTTTAGATCTAAAAGTGTCCCATTGAATCGTAATAGCACATAATGGCGGTGCACAAAGGACAAAGACAATCGATGCAGTAAATGGGGGCAAGAGGTCAGTACACTCTAGGTCACGAGGAATTAAATACTTTTGCACTGAGCTAATTTATAACACCTCTATTACGAACTGAACAACATAACCACAGACTGAACACTCTTAAAAGTCATGAAGTAAGGCATTAGTCTAGCTGTGGCGTAAACCAGGTGACGCCTATAGAGTTAGTTAAATAAGTAACTAAGACAAATGTTTATGTGAAAACTGAGAACTCTATTCTCAAATGAACACTGCACCAGCTTGTTGTCACTACTGAAAAGAAAGCTCGATGCATTTGTGGACTGTCATTCGGTATAATCCTTCAGACATAGTAGTGAGTAGTAGGCAGAATCTAAAGCTATATCATGCTTATAATCTTCAAGATTCTAAGCTCACTCGACAAAATCTAAAATACAACGTTAATATTGGCACCTTAGAGAGATCTTTGTTTTAGTTACTTGCAGAACAAATAAGTACTTACGCCAGAGACATGATAATTCTTAATCAAAGACTTACACCTATTGATTATCATTATAAACCGTCTTGATGACCACGTGCTCGTCATTACTTATAACCTTCGACCTGACAACATTATAAGGGTCAACCCTCTATCTATATCAGCAGTACGATCTTCGCAACCCTAGGAAAAATTGTTACCTAGGTTCGACCAGTTATCGTCAGATCTACATATAACTTAGTACTTACATGAAAAATTACTAAAAAACAATCTAACACTCAATACAATCGCATGCAACCCTAACAGCTATGTGCAACTTTCTAAAGTATTAGGTTTGTAAATCCAAAAAATCTTTGGTGATTAAAAAGATAAAACAGCTTGAATCTGGCACCACCAAGGCTGTATGCAACTTTATCTTGGCTCGTTACAACCCAGATGAGTACTACTATTGCCCTAAATAGTCTAGACTAGTCTTGCTTTGTTTTGTTTTTCCATAAATCATTCGAACAATTGTTTCGATATTCTACCATTTTTAAATTGCTTTGTCAATTTCTATAACGAAACATTTATTTTCAACTTCATTGTTTTGAGTTTTAAACGTAAGATTTCCATTGTTTTAATTGTTCCATATGTTGTTCAAATACAGTAATTTGGAATGATGTCATTCATTAGGTAAATTAATAAATAATGACATTTTGAATTTAATTGAGTGTGTTTTATTGCCTGTTAAACTATATCATAAAATTGACAAATGAGCATACCAAAATATGCACACATAAATAAATTTAACAGAATTTATCATTATACAGCCAAGTTCTTTATTTTCCAGAGATTGTCTCTAAAATACAAATTATACCTACCTTTTCACCAACCCGCAAAAACATGAAATAAATGTGTAAAATCCAGTGCTACATAAAAGCTTTGTAATACAGTAGCTCTGTTACACTTGAATTGTTTTGATGACTTAGCCTAGAGAGGCACTTTTACTGGAGGCTTTCCCGTTTTACATTGCTTTGTTATGTTTTTTTTTACAAAAAACAATGATGGTCCAGATTCATGTCATCTTTAATTCTATAAAATCTGTGATGCACTATCCAATATAACTATACAATATACATACATAGTGTGACATCGTAAAAACCTGATAAAACTACGACGACACCTAATGACACGGTAAAAGACAAGAGATACGATGTTATTGTATTTGTAACTAGATTTTTTCTCGCAACCTCGCCTGCGAAGTAATGTAATATATATAACCTATGTTACTCAGTGATAATATAGTATTCCGTTAGTTAAAGAATTTATAAAATCGGTCCAGGAATTTTTGCGTTAGTTCATATAAACAAAATTGTATTTATTTTCTTTTTAAAATATTATGAAACATGTAATATATACAGTACATTTAAGTACTCAGAAACTGATTCAGGCTTATAAAATAACCTAAGTAACTCAACTAAGCAGTCCATATCACCTGTCAGAAATCAACATGTGTTAGTCTGTTGCAATAAAAACATACGGTGTAGCAAGAAGCCAATAAATTCCAAAAAATAATCTCTTCATCGGAGATCAAGATATTGACTCTGGAAACATTATTCTTCATAACGTTACCATCATGGCTGATCTAAAACAAATATAGATTTTTTTACGATTTACGCAAACCTTAAATTGGACGTAGATGTAAGATTAATGGTGTTAAAGTAGGTCAACTGAAGGATAAATTACCAATGGCGCCATATTAAGCCACTGTCTAAACATTGGAGAACACAACCTGTGCCATCGCTTTCAACAGTTATGGGAAGCTGTTAAAAATATAAGGTTTATTTGAGCTTTATATTTCTCTATTGATTCCGAGAACAGGCACTTATATGATGGTTTTTGTTTACTCTGCAAAATTTTCGTAAATTATAAGTATCGCGGAATACTGAAGTTATTGTATAATATGTTGCGGTATCTTCCCCCAGCTTAACCTATTTAAGTTTAGCGTAACAAGTACTTAACTTATTTTTACAACAAGCTTTTATTTGCCGATTCAGTCCTATCATTTAAAACCCATATCATAGGGGTTACTGCAGAAATTATAAATCTCTATTTTGTGACGTCCGCCATATTGGAATACAAATGGCGGCATTCGGCTGTCAATATGACATCAAATATAATGATGCCAAATTTTAATCGGACTTTAGCAAGTGGGTCAAATTATAGTTGCAAAAATGTTATTACTCACACCGGGGCAGGCGAAGCGAAAATAAAAATTTGTAATAAGGGTAGTTATCTCGCATCACACCTGGCAGTCACATACCTACTACCAACTATGAGATTTGGTCCCGCGATATGTTGCAAGATAGACTGTTAGGGACGTTCAGCTGCTATTTACGAGTAAATTTAATTCTCTACTAGTCATATATTATCCAATCATCTACATAAAACGAGACGACATTTTAATACACACTTAATGGCTGTATTTTTTTTTAATTCTTAGTTTGGTTCAATATGATGTAATAAATTATCATCGACAGCTTTAATCTATACTAATATTATAAAGAGGAGAGATTTGTGTTTTTTATAATCTCCAAGATTAGGTCAGATCTTTTATATATAAGTAGGTAGGTTAAGTTCTGTTTTTGTAAATAGTTTAATTTGTTTTGTGTTAATAAATGAGAAAAATAAATCTTTAAGATTAAAGTGAACTAACAAAAAGTGAAAAAACCTTACCAGCTTTTAAATTAAATGGCGCATAGCATAAAGCCAATGCTAAACAGTGTTGGCCCCACAGACATTATGTTGGCCCAATAAAACACAAAATGAAAGGATAACACAAGCCCTACAATGATAGCCCGATCTCGGCCGGAAGCCACCTGGCCTGAACGAATTGCATCACGACTCTTGGCATGCAGTCAACAAAGCATATGGCTTAGTGGAAATACATGTGGATTACCGATTTGGAACAGATTTAACTTAGCAAAGAAAGCATCGTGAGATTCTTCGGTAAATTTAATTTACGTATTCATTAATTAAAAAAATATAAAATTGGTTTCGTTGATCTAAGATCTTTTCAGTTACTAGTAAAAAAAAATTGCAGTAGATGCAACAGATCTGAATATGGTAACAATGTGTACTAAGTTGTCAAAATATATCACTAATATAAAACCGATGAATATACAAGTTTAGGATATCAAAGTGTCCCTTTATTATTCAAACATGGCTTGGAATAATCATAATATATGTTCACTCTTCACGCCTTCCTACAAGGGTCTCCGAAGACGAGTTGCAACACCGACTTTCCACCGAAGAAAATGTTACTGATGGTGAGTCGGTCGCCGTCACTAAGGCACTAAATAATATTTCCTTGAACACATTCTCAGACTTATGCAGGTTACTTTGTTTTCCTTCACCGTAAATCTCGTGGTATGACTAAATAATAGAGTAGTACAATTATGATTTTTACCTTCTTAAGTTAAAGTTGTAACCTTCATGTCAATAAATAGTCTTTTTCCGGCTGTAATTTTACTTATACGAGGCCAAAATTAAGCCCCAAAAAACATAATATGATAATACTTTATTGCTTTACTGAAGATAAAAGCTGTCTCCTTAGTAACGTCGGAGTGGTTGGATAGCATGGCTGCTCGATAATAGAATTTACGTCGTACTGTACTGGCGCTTGATCGAAGCCCAATGCATTTGCATAATATCAAGAGCCAATGTACTACAATTTGTGCACGAGCACGATCCACATAATAGTTGGGGCTTATAATTGGAAATCCAATGGAACTTAATACTCAAAAAAATCTTTGAAATTCAGAACGAGAAAGATTTTTACAAACTAACACATTAAAGTTCTTTGCGTTAATTTGAAGTAAAACAGCCAAAAATAAAAAAAAAGATTTATCATATTTTGAATGTAATAATCATGATTAAATGGTCAATAATTGCTGTGTCCACCCATCCCAAAGTAGATTAGCACCCCATGTTTTCCCACCATCAAATAATGCTTCTTTATGATCGCTGTCAGTCACTTCCTGACCATTTAATAGCAGCTTAATAGTGTTCACTACATAGGCTTACTAATGACGGTACACACCCGATTCTAAACACTTATTACGCAAACGAACGTTATACATTAAAACATCAGATGACAGGCCGTGCTTCAACCACAAGGCCACCACGGCTCTGAAATGAATATTGCAATGCAATTTATAAAAAAAATACATTTATTCAGTTTATGCCCTAATAACTCACTTATGAAAGTCTAAATTAACACCTCTTTGGGTTAAAAATAGGCGTCTTAGATCTCGGTCACATAAAAACGGACTGTAAAACCTTAATGAACCAAAGTGTCTTTATCAAACGGGACTCCATTAAAACTTTATTACACGCGTGAAATCAAAGCCGCGGAAATCGTGATTCTACATTTTAGTATGCCCGCTGGATGAAGGAAATCTGAAACTATATGAGACAGAGAAATTTATTCTAAGGAACCATGTTGTTAATTTATAAGATAAGAAAAACTGCATTCGTTGGTTTTCAGTGATCCGAACCCGAAGGGTAACTAACGGATCCCTGTTACTGAGACTTCGCTGTCCTTCCGTCCCTCTGTCTGTCAGCGCGCTAATATCTTAGGAACCGTAATAGGTAGACGGTGAAATTTACGCAGAATGTGTATTTTTATTGCCGCTATAACATCAATGAAAATTTTAAAAAAAACGGGAACCCTACTTAAAAAGTGGTCTTCTTTTGTTTTTTTTTTCGTCTTAATAATGACAACAAGTAATGCTTGAAATGCTCATAGAGTTGGCATTGCTACATTTTCTAAATAAAAAGAACCAATATAATATACATATATAAATGAAACTGTCGATGAAATCGGCTATTACAAACACCTTATACAACTTTCTTTTCTAGCTATTAGAAAAAAAACATGGTGCTGCAAAATAGCATAAGTATTAAATGAACTAGTGTGAATTCAAACAATATTAGTGCCATTGAAAATAGAAATATGTCAGTAATAATATTATTAAACTTCAAAAGGTTACCGGAATAATCTAATAAACATAGTTTATTAACATAATATATATTCTGGAAAGGAAATCCGCTCTAAACTCGAACAAGGCTTGGTAAAAATACATTCTCACTATGGATAGTTACTACGTCACACATTCACAAACAACGTAATATGCATTTTATTTCTATTTTATCTTATGCCAATTATATTTTTGTACACAAGCGTACGGCCCACCTGATTGTAAGCAGTCACCGTAGCCTTAAACTTCAACATGGCATGACATATCTTGGCTTTATAAGATTATCAACGTGTGGTATTCAAATTCAAGCGTCTATACTATAGGTTACGGTGACCGCTTATCATCAGACGGGTCGTAAGTTTGCTTGCCAGCTTTATAGTGTAAATTGGTCAAAAAACAATATTCACCTAATTGTGACTCGAAACATCCCGTTTCTCACAACCGTCATGAGCAACTAACCATTGCAATTAGCAAAGGTCTTAATTAATTCGTTGAAATTTGGAAACCATTGGAATTTTGGATTAATATTTATATGTTAGTTAACTAACATTAATTAAGCTAAAAGTAAGTCAGGTTAATATTATAAAAACTGTTAAAATACAAATCTGTAAAATTATATAACTAGCGCAATTCGTATACTCAAAGCTATTTCATTTTAAAGCCAGCACAATACAATCACACAGCTAGTAAGTTTCACAGACTTTTTTTAATTTATTTCAGACAATTTTCATTCGCGGGTGTTATTGCGAAGCGAAGAGCTTTATGCTCCCTGCCTGTTGCTGGCACATTCACACGCTCAGATAACCAACTTTATGCAGTTAACACAAGTATCACTTTCGTCGGAATCTCATAATTACTGTAGGGTCAGGAATTGAAAAAGGCATCTCTATCTGTCTTTAATGAATTAATTGTCAATGCGCGAACGCTTTATAATTTCATCGTTCCATTTATGAAACTTATATTGTAAGCAAACTATACAATCAACGGTTAACTCTAAAATGGACTATGAGTAGCTCCTATGGAATATTCTGGGGATCACTGCTTAACATCTGAGAAGATTTCGTACGGTAACTATGCGTGGATACGGCTAAAATTACCATGCCAGAGAACAGCTGCGGGCGCAGCCACATACTATTTACATATTTCTATAAACACGTTATAATTTGATGGATTAATGGTTCAGCTGAGAGAAAACGGGAACGAGACATGCTTAACATTTCCGACACATATACTGACCGTAACCGAGTATTCTTTAGTGAGATCAACGTTCTAGTTTTTGAATTTGATTCGGAATATTAACCATGTGTAAGGTTTCATTTTGCTATCACAATTGGCTAAGTAAAAAAAAACACAATTTGTATAATAAGCAATTTTGCAAGCAAATAACGAGTTCACAAGGGTTACATATGGTGTATTGTGTATAGATTTAGTTTAGTTCATAAGTCTCTATGCTATCGTATTAGGAATACCTGTGATGATAGTTGTATAATAATAAATAAATAAAATAAATAATTAATATATAAATAAATATTTTTTTACGAAAATATTGGGAACGCCGAAATATTTTTTATAAATAGTCAATGTAGATTATCTTTTATGAATTACTAAAATTAGTAAAACTGTAAAAGAGCTACTTAATGTTTAATTAATTCAATAACCTACGACACACAACTTGATCTTCCAACTAAAACATGATCATGCTCTTCGTACTAAATGGGACATCTCTTTAACCAAACTAAATTTTCAGACGGAAAACTCGTATCATATAAAAAAGTGGTTGCATATATTGAGTAACATCTATCATCTGACGGCCAACTCTACCACCACGCACAATCATTGGTTTAGACGAATTTGCTTTGGCAAATAGCGCGCTTCCCCGGCTTCCTGTTACACCCTTCCGTCCCTTTTCGCGAAATCACTCCCACAGACTGCAGGAAAGAGAGAGTAAAGATAACTTATTAACTTTAGCACGGGTGTGAAGCCGCGGCCAAAAGCTAGTAAATCCATACAGCACTCTAATAGGACTGATTGCTCATTATTCTCCAACAATAGAGCAGTGAAAGGTGCATGTACACTGCACATTCATTACGGAGCGTTGAACGGTTAGCGCCTAGTTAATTTTCCGGTGGGTAATCGGTAGTTAACCTACCGTTATTATCCATCGTGCATAGTTATTATGAATACTGCTAGATTAACAATACTTCTCCGAGACCATCTTATAGGTTTTCGTAATTTAATTACCTCTTTTTTGGTCAATCGAAGCACAACTTTTTAAATGTTATGAATGTTAAAGCCTGGAGTGTGGAGTTGTACGCGGTATCTTACCTACTCTGAGCCTGAGATAATATTTTGACCATTTTAGCAAACTGTCCAATAGCACCGACCCTATAGTGAAACATATTAATAGTAATTAAGTACTGACCAACATTAAATAAATATAAATCTTTCTTTTCTTCGCCGCAGCCGGATAAAAATACCATTAATTGAAACGCTAAACGACACATTCTTTGTCACAGATAACTAGGAGATACTAGTGCACTAAATCTGGGATAATTGCACTGGTACATTTATGTGGTAAAGCATTGAACAAAGCGGTCTTAACGAGATGAATAAACGTATATAAAACATTCAACTAGTTCTGTGTAAAGATACAATTATTGTCGACGGATATTCTATTTTCATCCGACTTCAAAAGGGGTGTTTTTAATCCGACCTATATATTTTTCACGTACGTTCACGCGCTGCGTAACTTCATCATGGCTGGCTCGGCTTACTAAAAATAAACCATTAACCAACGTTCCACCATTTCCCGTATAAATAGGTACATAATAGATCTAGGAAACCCATGTTATTTTGTGTAAACCATACCCAGAAGAAGTACAAAAGCTATGGAAATGATTTTTAGTTCACAGTACCATTTTAGTTGCTAAAAATTCAATTATAATTAACAAATCTCCTTCCAGGCATCACGCTTACATTCATTTTTTTTCTGAGAATCTGTAAATTAAAGCTACACTATCCAGAGTAAAACCTTTATTTATTTATTTATTTATGAGATTTATGAGTAAGTATATTACTTAGCTTCTTGTAGGCACTTGATTGCAAGAATAAAATGTTATTTTCTTACATATATACAAGCTAACTTGCTTGCTAAGGTGGTTGGCTTCCAAAGCAAAATAATAAATCTTTCTTACGACGAACATATTTTTTTTACATACTACGTTACACCCCGAATAATGTACGTACTTTAATTTATTTTATTTTACGTGTAGGTAAGTTTTGTACTTCTTAGTTTAGTTTATTTTAAGTTTTTAATTCCTGTAAAATTTGTCATCTTTAATCTAATATATAAAATTCTCATGTCACAGTTTTCGTTGCCATACTCCTCCGAAATGGCTTGACCGATTTTGATGAAATTTTTTGTGCTTATCCGGTATCTATGAGAATCGGCCAACATCTATTTTTCATCCCCCTAAATGTTAGGGGTAGTCCACCCCTATATATTTTTTTTTTTTTTAGACCGATTTCAAAAATTCTTTCAACCTTAGAAAGCTACATCATCACTGAGTAACATAGGCTATATCTAGCTTCCCGCCCCGGCTTCGCTCGGGTAGACAAAATATTTGATATAAAAGTCTACCCGTGCGAAGGCGGGGCGGGCCGCTAGTTACATATATATTCAATGCTTTATTTTTTTTTTTGATATGCGGTTACCGTAGCCTATGGACGCTTGCAACACCAGAGGTATCACTCGCGCGTTGCCGACCCTTCAGATATCTCTTCACACCCTTCTTGAAGAACCCCATGCTGTATTGCTCCTTTGGGAACGCCACGGCGGGAAATTCATTCCACAGTTCAATATATAATCCGCCCTAATGCTTTTAATAACCTTATTAGTGTATTCTGAGAGCCTTAAACTGTATTTTTCTTTAAAATTTTGAAACGTCCCACTATGAACTAGGTTTTTAAAAGATAAAAACAAAAATACTTGAGTGAAAGTAACTTTCTCAGTTAAAATATTATGTGCTCTCACGCTACAGCCTTCAGTAAAATATTCACAGCATTATTCTTCTTTTTATAATAATGCCTTTGAATTTTTTGTTTTCACTCTTAGTTATGTTAAGTGTATTAAACCCAAAGTTATGAACAATTAATGGAAGTACAACTTATAAGGTTTTGGAAATAAAATATCATCTGTTCGCATATCCGGTGTTTCTATAAAGTTGTACACACGAATTGATACTTCATCATCACTCATCATCCATCATGGTTCATGTACCTAAATAATGAGTATAAGATTATTTAAAATTAATGCTTTTGAAATTTTACTAGCAGATATGAAATTTCACTGTATTTTAATAAGATAATATATGCTATTCGGCTTTACTTGATCATAGACTTCAGGCTTGAGAAGGTCAAGTTTTCAAATATTGAAGTATGGTAAGCTTAAACAACAAAATATTGTATTATAAAATTAACGAATAATTTAAAATAATTATCATATTCAATGAATAAAATGAACGATATCAAATAATAATAAATATCATATAAATATTTATATCAACTTCAATGAACTATTACTAATATGAATACATCAACTTTATTAATATCAAATACCTAATAAAAATATTAATTTAAATTATTATTAATATTTCCAAAGGTTAAAATATCGTTGTTATTTTTGTATATATTCGGGAGGTCTGAGAATACCCCTAAGAGTATTTATATATAAATTTATATGACAAAAAATGTTTGCCGGGCCAGTTAGTAAAAATAAAATATAATTCTTCGCAGAATTAATTCATCTTCAATCTATGTACACTCGGACAACCATAGGTATTTAAAAACCCATTATTATTCACATTAACTACTCTGGGAACTAACCACAGGATGCCTCTTGATTAAACGAATTAACCAATACAAGCCTAATGGTTTGGAAGCAATCATAGCAACATCAATCATTTTTCAACCATCGCATTGGATAGTGTGCGACTGTGCTACCTTAACGGTAATGGGTATTTAGTAAACGTATGTTGCCTATTATTTACGTAAAAACACTTGTTTATGTACAAACAAGTTGAACTGAGCTATATGTTGATCGCTCAATTTGTAGATCCTATGCTTGGTGTCAGAGGTAGCCTCACTGACTTAGATAACATTCAGAGTCAAAAGTGAAAACATTTTTCCTTTAAGCTTTCATTTTGTTATTACTTATTTTTTAAAAATGATTTAAATAAAATTGCTTAGCATGTTTTATTTGATAAAATGTTGATAAAGCTTTTCTTTTTCATAAATAAGTCAATGAAAATTAATCAATCACTACTTATTGAAAATATCTTTTATCTTTAAGTAATGAGGTTAAGTTCTGTTATTGTAAATAGTTTAATCTGTCTTAATTTTTTACAATTTCAACCCTGTTTAGAGTAATTTAAATTTTTACCTACCAATACCATATCAGTAAAGTATTTGATAAAGTGCCTTGACATGCATTTTTCCCAAGCATTGTGCAATGTATTTAAAAACTACAGCTAATGTCGTTCAATAGATGCGGTGATCTCATCAATTCGTGTTCACTCCCAGCATTGAAACGGCGCTATTATTTCTGGGCATGACATATCCCTTGGCTTGTTTTGTGTACGCAGTTTATATGCCCACTGTGCAACCTAATTTCAATTTAAGACGCAATATTTGGGTCACCTTTTTCTGATCTACGACAGTACGGCACTGCTAGGACAACTTATTTAAGACGGTGTAAACAACATATTCATAATATATTTTCCTGTCAGAAGCTTTTGAAAGCTCTCAAGGACTTTCGTAGCGTTTTAAGAGGGCTGAGTCACTGAGGGTTTCTGTTACCTCCATTAAGATGAGTTTGTGAATCGTTACACGCGATGTACCAAAATATTGCTCAAACTTTGTATCGTCTTTTTAAAGGCGTATAATGGATGGAAGTTTCTAATGGTAGACGGCGATAGTAACCACCAAGAACATAAATAAATGTCTTTGTTCAAAAGCTACCGTGAAGAATACTAACATAGAGTATTAACACTGAGTAAATAAATTACTCGCAGTGTTTGAAATTTACAGACAGGGCAATAAATCAATCTCCTATAGCTGTAGTACTTATTTCCTAGTTACCGATCTACTATGTTTGACATTTGTGGCGCACGCGGAAATTACTACGGCTCGCGCTTGCTCCCAGTTGTCATGGATTGGGGGGAAGTGAAACCGGGCTGTGGTGTCGTTGCTTTTGGGGTGTTTCTTGTATGCACTAATGTGGGGTCACCAACCTTTTGACACTGAAATTCAGTCACGGTGGCAGTGTTGCCGTCCGTGGTCGATTCAGAAAAGGTAACACCGCGTCGAGCGCGGCGCGTGTCGGCGAGCGCCAGGGCGCAGGCGTCGCGGGGCGTGCTTCGGCGCGCGGCCGCTCGCGCTCGCGGGCCGAGACTGGCGAGCGATTCGCGCGTTTTCCCTGCGCGCTTTCCCGGCGGCGGTAGTAGCGGCGTGCGCACATCAAGCCTGCATTGTTCTGCAAATAGCGGCCGACTGCTAGGGCTCTATTCAACCGAGATGAGCGCGCGCCTTTCAGAGACTACACACTGGACTGTAGCCGCCTAGCCGCCCGCTCCACAGCCACACTACACATGAGTGCGGATAACTTCGCTTCACTTCGCGCACAAAAAAGCAGTTTAGCTTCGCTCGTTACACAATCACAGGTTCTACTTCGACAACTACCACAATATAATGAAACGGTTAATTTGCGGCGCGGTACGGCATACTTTCCCACCAACAAATAATACTACATGTTTAAAAGAACCAATTTGTAGAACTTAATCCAAAACAAATGTTTTATTATAACTTAAGAAATTACAACTATGTTTTCTTTCTTGTTAAATAAATAAATAAAGGAAACATTAAAATATTTAAAGGTGCTATTAACTTTAGTATACGGAATGTAGCTAAATCAATATTTTGCAATTATCAGAGCAACTGATAACTGACTGTTATCAGTTGCTCTGATAATTTAAGAAAAAAAACAAGTTAAAATATAAAATCTGTACTTATCCCCTGTTGGTGCCGGTCACGCAACAACGAACCAAGCACACTTGAAGACACTTTGTTAGGTACTACATTATCTTCGTGGAATAGCGTCAAACTTAATTAGGAGACAATCAGTTCGTAAAGGAAACTCGACTTCCGCGAGCAGAATTAAATTAGGTTTCGTAGCGTAGTACTTAGTTTATTTCGAGAAGGGTACAGTCAGCTAAGTAAACAATCAACATGCCACCGTCGACATCACAAATGTCGATCGGCCGCAATCGCAAACAATCGACTTTCCGCGTAATGGTTGCCCCGTGGCCCCATTGCACGCTAATGCGTTTACACGCCACCGCATAAGTACACTACACTCTCCATCGTTACTATGTCTCTACATGTCTCTTGTAACGATCTTGTTGTATAGTAACTTTCGTTCATAACAACTAGGTACCTATCCAATTGGAAAAAAACGGGAATTACCGCGAATTTACCTTTTAATTCTTCCCGATGTTTCGACCAGGTTTAACGATCACGATCAGTGCAACTTGGTCGAAAATTAAAATGATGTTTTTAATTGGTCACAAATATTTTTGTTAACTTGACTCAATTATTATCAAGAAACTTGTTTTTAAATAGCACACTAATAAATGACCAGGCCGAACGCTACTATTTGGCAGTCTACCAAGCAGCACTGGTTATCGAAATTATTTCATATTATGGTTATTGCCTCAATAAGATCGTGTTTCCTTGATTTACTTAATATCCAAACCATTTTTAGACACGGCTCATTTAAAGGATTTCAGTTTTTAAAATAAGATTTTCTAATAAACTTGCCAAAATTTCAAGGTAAATCTGTCAAGTTCAGTTTCTCTATCAACTATGTACGTAATTACATAATTGGCTGGCCAGTGTTGACACATCCAAGCTTACAAATTTTATTTCCTCATAGACAACATTTTTGTATAAGTACATAATAATATATTGGATATAATTCTGAGTCTGAGAAAAGATATTCGTTTTAATAACTTCTCTAGAGTCCCACCCACCCACAGAACAGAAAATCGAAAACAGAGTAATGATGGAAACTGCAATAGGGATGAAGTGAAGTTTTAATTAAAAATGTTCTTCTTTTGGTCATGCATTTGTTACCCATATTTCCGACTAACTAATTCATTGACTCATAGGTACTATCTGTCATCTAAGCTTCACTCCTATTCTACTCAGATCACCTTTCATATAAACCATCCAACTCTGACATAGTCTTTTCTCTAAAATCATATAATAAACTGAAGCTTTACAAAATTCTCAACACAAATATTTCGTTGTCCACACAAATACGTGGCAGATACCGACATTGTGCGAAAATTCACGGAACACTAACGTAGCGAATCACTTGACATCGCGTTTAGCGGAATCGATTCATCCGTTAACAACGTGGGAACTGGGAACACTGTAGTTGCACAACCAAGTTGGCGCTGCCGCCAATATATCTAACAGTAGTGCAATTCTGAAAAAACTGTGACTGAATTCGTTCTCGTTTTTTGATGCGAAGTGTCAAAATTACGTAACTTCAGCGCGAGTAGAGCGACAGATCGGCATTATTTTACAAATTTATGATAAAATCTAAAACGGTAAGACCATTTAAAGATACTTGGATGCAATGTTACTTTTTATCCCACGCTTTTTAAAACCATGGCATTAGAAAAAACTGGATTGTTTTTCCTAAATTTGCACGAGTAAATTGTGGTGAAAATAAAGTCAACGCCATGTTATACATTCAAAGTCCTATGTCCTGACTAACAGAGGTTGCATTGGCTCACTCGATTAGAGCCGCAACGCAGCACTCGATAAGTCATAAACTCTATTTTCGAGTCCTGATAGTGATTTACGTGTATCTAATAGGTAGGTACTTGTAGCTCTAATATTAATATTGACCATTTATTATTTCCATTGTAGGTCTCAATAGGTACCTATTACCTATATCATATAGACTATATGATTATATTTTGGTCAGCTTATAACGTAGGTTCCTTTTATATGTATTATAAATCCAATTACTGAATCAATACAAAAGAACCCAATTAATGTACGTACCTAACAATGCTCATATTGATCGTATTTCCTTTAGCTATGTCTTAATTATATTTTGTCGAAGTACTGTTAATATAGGTAGGTAATTTAATGCGTTAAAATCACAGAACATCACAATAACAAGTTCAATATATACATTAACAGATAAGAGTACCTAATATATGAAATCACGAATATTAATTAGTATCTACTTAATATAGGTACCTATTCAATGAATGTAAAAACCATTTTTGGATCGAACATAAGCCATGCAAATTTTCACCTACTTACCCATGCAGCTCATTAGATACCGTTCGACACTCACGCTATAAATAAATATTTCAAGTTTACTTTTTACTTCGGTACCTGTATTGGGTAATAAGTATAAATAACGAAAGAAATAAACTATTACGATAATCGCTGCGAATTAAAATGTATTTATTTACATTAACTAGAATTATAGGTAGGACATTAAAATTCCCCACTTACATTTTATACAAAGTTGCTGTCGAATATAAAGCAGCCCACTCCGTTTATTTTCTACACGATGTTATTACCAGTGTAGCTAAGCCTCACAGCACACCGCTTAACGTATAATAAATTTGTAACACTAGTTTCAACACACAAATAAATCGCAACAATTTCGATAACATTTAATAACATAAACAAATGCGTCTGAACACGTTTGCTTTGCGCGAGCTTCCAGCTACAAGCGGTGTGTGTTTTAGTTAGAATGAAAGAGCGAGACGCAACATAAAACACCATAAACTTTCGGACAACTTCGGTTTGTTCCGTGTCTTAGTCGCCTGTTGAGTTCAAACGTTAGCTAATTATTGATACACCCAGACGAGAGATATATTTTTTTTAATTTGTGTTAATAAGTCTTTAATAAATAGAGACCAGGAAGAGCAGTAAAAAAAGTCAGAATATTTTGAGTCCTTCTTCGCCCTGGCCTTATCCACACTATTAGGTGTGGTACTAGATCTTACCCGGTGTGCCTAGTTACCGGATTGTTTCACCTGCATTGTGTGTAATATAAAGATTAGTTATTATAATTCCTACTACGTATATCATAAACTTATTAATCAAATTCAACATCAACATAAAAGCGGTCATAGATAAAGCACATACAATAAAATTGGATCAATAAATCAACAGTTTTATATCGATAAGTCAAGGGAAAAGGGAAAAATGTTTACACCGAGTCACGACTAGTCCTTGCTAACACCCCCGCTAATACCCCATTGTTGTTCCCGGTTGTGCATCAAGATACCAACTGAGGGTAAACACGTATTTCCCGCAAAAGCTCTCTTATTACAGAGAGGTTAAAGTCCGAAACTCTTTGGAAGACATTTAGCCGCAGCGTAGAAGCTTAGTTAGTGAATAGAAATAGTGACAAGAAAAAATGTTAAATATTTTATGCTAGATTCATCTTTTAAGCCAAACTTGATGTGTGGCTTAAAAGATGAGATCCCAATTTACCCCTCTAAAGTTTTATGCGCCTTATGCGCTCTCGTCAACATCAATAGATATAAACATAAACAACTATCCATACAATTCTCACGTTTGGAAGACGTTCAATGGTCAAAGGAAACACATGGAGGCGGTGCACTGTACGGATCCCATGCTCACAGAGTATTTCACACTATTCCCCTATAAATATCACTGTCAAGTCGTTGTCGTGATATATCATCTACAGCTTGCTAGTTAAAAAGTATTCCTTAACTGTGACGTCACTTCCGGAGCTTTTAATGTAACGTAATTCTGTTCTTACTTGGTTGGTACTAAGTGCCTTGTGAATATTGTGATGTGTTATAATTGATTTATTTAATAAGGTTTAGTTTGTTCCATTTTAAGCTCATTTATGCTTTAATTTCGTACTATTTTTACATTACAGTAAACAATGGCTAAGCTATTCAGTAATATAATTATCGACGGTTAAATTCAATGCAAGAAATGGTTCATCTGAAGAATTATTTTCTAATTTGCCCTACCTTGATCCACACATTCTTCAAGTCAAACCAGTTCTAATCTCACACATGGCAACGGTCGTGTAGTCGGTAGATGGGCAAACAAACAGTATCTAGGCGCGTGCGCACGTCCTGCTGTTTACGTGACCGACAGCTGCCATAACAACAGTAGTTAGCTACCACTACTACTTCAATTTAATCGACATTAAAATATCTTGTTGGTAAGAAAAGAAAATATGTAGGTACACCATAAGTGTAGAGGTATTTAAAGGTTGAGCATTTTGAAAGAGATGAATGGATAACATAACCATGGTAACAACGTCAACAAGAGGAAAGTGAGAAATAAATAAGCGCTAACTCACTCTACGACCTGAGCTTTGATTAAAGTATATAATCATAGGACCGGAGCTATTAAACAGTATTTTGGTCTGCAGTTTAGATATTAGCGAAAAAAAATTGGAGTCACCAAACGAATAGTCGATGTCAATCTTCGCGTATCATTTTTTTATTACTGACAGTTACTTGTTGCATGACAGAAGAGTCCCGCTTCAACGTTCGCAACGTACCTCGTGCATGTTATCAACTAGTAATCTCCGTAAAGTAGTAATACCTAATCTACGGCATTCTCTGAATCATCCAAGAGAACATAAGAATCACATTGCAACTTATAAATCCAGATTCCCTTCAGATTCCTCCTAGGTCTGGTTTTTATGTCACGTGCATTGAACAAGCGGACCACGTACTAAGTGCCGTACTGAGAATTCAATCCTATGACATAGATTTCTTCCAATAGAAAACCTGTTTCGTCTTTTCTAACAGTTCAGTAGGTGGATAGGTATGAAATCTTTTTGATCTTTAAAAGTTTGAACTTAACGCTGAATTGGCTTACGACACAACACACACTCAAACATGTCATACAATTATTTCACAGATATAAAACACTGAATTTGAATATGGTGATAAATTCAGACGATTTAAAAGCATGTTTTATACCTATGTAAGTCAAACAAATAATAAACTTTTAAGATCCACAGTATTATGTACTACAATAACATTATATTAACAAAAGCTTATCTTTAGGCGTACCTATGTGGCTAGCTCACATTACCATAGACATCTACGAAGTATGTAACGGATCGAATTTAGGAATTGCAATTGGTTAATTTTTTTTTATTTAGTTCACCCACTAATGGATGTGGCACCTCACCACCTATTCGGAAAAATTTACCCTTCAAACGTCAATATCAAAATGCAGCCTTAGACAATCCCAAAGGATAATTTGGTACTTATAAATACAGATTTTACAGATATTGCTAAACCAAAAATAGCTCTATGAATAAAAGTGTTAATGCCGTTGACGATTTCATCGTTTTATAGCAACACTGAAGGTTTATCAAAGGTGAACCTTTGATAATAAGAACATTACTTTGAAGTTCAGTGTTCGTCGGCGGAAGAGAGGTCAATGTTCCTTTAATGTAATCATTATGCAAGGCGTGCACTGCTGATATTTCGTTTATTTTCATAAACTATTTTTATTTTTAATATCCACAGCTTTTACGACTCACCTTTGGGCAGATGTTTTAGTTGCTAATTTTGTAACACCTGCCGAGTGTTTGCCGAGAAGTTAAACATTCAAGTACATGTTGACTCAAAACTTATTCAAGTTGGTTTTCAAAACCATCTGCCAATGCCTAATTTTTAATTGCACACTTAGTTTTATTACAAACACTCTATCACGAGAATTTTATATATACAAGATATCAATATCATAAACACGCACTAATTAACAAGAAAGTGTAGTAATAAAATCCGAAATCGCTTCACAATCATGAACATGAAAACACATAAGAGCTCATGAGTTGTAATGACAAAGCAAAGCTTATATACAACGTCAATCATTCATCAGAATTATTGATTGTTCGTTCGGGTCAGCCGGAAGTCACCCTGCCCCTGCCTTCAGTAACGGTCGCAGGTTCAAATTTCGATCCCCACTAGGGACAAACATTCACTTTTTTTTAGTTGTCTGTCGTGGCGTGAGTTCTGAGAACTTTTGCTACTTAACCGGATAAAGGCGCTAAGGGCAATAATTGCCATTATGACATTATCACTAGGTATAGTACATACGTGTGGCTAGTTTGCAATTAGCATTGTTCCAATTCTATGCATACTATGCATATCCATATGCACAGTCTTTGACAAGATCTTTATAAGCTGTTAATAGAAAAGTGTTAACTTACATTATCCAGACCGCTGGTCTAGTGGTTATTATACCTGACTGCTATGCTGGAGGTCGTAGATTCGATTCCCGTTGGGGTGGACAGTTATGTGATAAACGTGTTGTGTTTGCCTTGCATCTGAGTTCAACTGTTGTTCATTCTTTCAACTGTTGGTTCCCATAGTAGAAGCTATGTTTGATAAAGTCTAAGCATTAATATATTACTATAACATTATATCATTAATTTTGTATTAAGCACACACAATCAAAAATAAATAAAGTTTGTAACGCAACGTGCTGGTAATTTAACTATGCATATGAAAAGGCCACATAAATTATGCAACGAGACTGAGGAAAGCTTCCGCCCACTCCGGATATTGCAAAGGTACAGGCGGCTACAATAGTACACACGTCCACAGCTGGCTTTTATATATTTTTATAGGTTTTCATACTTATTATGACACAGACAGTCTAAAATTAAACTTCCTGTCGGTGTGCCTGATGCAATTCTTTAACTTGGCTCTATTTCTCAGCCTCGGTCTTCCTTTTAACCTCATGCCTTCTTCCTTTAATTCCAAGATATATTCAAAGAAGGTGTTTTCAGATAAATGGCTAATCATATGTAACGACAAAACATTTTATAATAATCAAAAGTTTCGAGGGTTTTTGTTAAGGTTTTTTACTCAAAATTCCCCTACGCCATACGCGATAGTAGGCGCCACCATACACCACCTCTAAAAAAACTACTAGTAAATTAAAATTAAGCCCGCAATGAAGATATTATCACGCTATAGGGTGTATCATCTTGGCGCATGCTCGCATGCACTTCTGAGGGTGCCCCAGACTGACTGACGCGAGGGTGACCGGGGTCAGTGACCGCACCAAAACAATGCCACCACCACCTGTGGCCAGCCACGATCGATACCTGCTTGAATAGTGATGTTTATCCACTCTGAGCTTTCACGTATTTGGCAGACTGTACAACCGATGCTACCTACTCCTACAAAGTTGCGCAAACTTTTAAGACGGAGAGTGTTGCTTTCATTCGTTTTAACATTGAAATCCAATGCCAATGTTGGTTACCAATATTTGTGATCGTATACGGCTTAGATCTCTATTATTATATATTCAGTATTTCATCCCTCAATTCCAAATTATAATTTATTTTGTTTCTTGCTATTATGTTTCCTACTCTAGTAACATAGGCTATGTGTGCTTATTCCTGTCTAATTTCTACGGGGGCAAAGTCACGGATAAAAGCTAGTCGTTATAACAACTAGTTTTACCTAAAAGCTTATGTGAAATTGTCAACAGCATTTAATTTATCGTAAATAAATATATAGCAAATTCAAAATAGTTGGCCTAGATAAATAACTACCTAACAAAATAGCTCGTGATATTTTGAAAGTCTAAAGTTTCTTAGGAAAACTGTGTATATTATATTCACAAAGAAACTTGCGTGTAATACTATGTATTATGATATGTGAATGTGTAATAATACACGACCATTGACCATTGTTCCGAAGAAAGAAGCATACATAAATAGCCTTGACCGGAGCAAACGTGGCATTCTTAATAATTTACCGTCGTAAAGAACTTGCCGCGAGTACGGACAAAAACTTTTACGATCGAAACTTCACGCAGCAAACAAGAATATTGTACTGTGAGGTCTGTGAGTAGGGTTGCCAAGCGTCCGGATTTTTACAGTCGTAGCCAATCAAATATGCATATTATGTTCTGTAAGTTATTTAGGTCATGGAGTAATATAAAACAGAAGTAAACAACAAACAAAACAGACGTAAAAAAAAGGTTCGGCATTTTGGGCAAATATTATGTTTATCGTTTGGGGCTGCCAAACCCTACCCATGAGCACTTGAAGGTTTTCTCCAAAGACTGTTTGTAGCGAAATACGGATTATAAGATTATCTGCAGAAGCCTTATTTGATTATGTACCTGAAAAGCTGGAGCACGTGTCGAAAAACTGTATCAATAGTATAAAATACTTAAAATAATGAATAAATACCCTTTGCACTTGTAGGTATTGACCGGGAACGCAGAGAATAAAAAACTGCCAAACGAATACAATTAATAATTCGACTTAAAAACACCATTCATATTCTGATGTCATACAATCGAAAACTAATTATAACCTTTATCACTGTTACATAGCAATTAACTAATTAGTCAAAGTATGACCACTTACGATATTCCCCAGCGAGTAAAACATGAGTGTTCTATATATATATAAGTCCCACTAATAATTCAATCAACAAAAACGACCAATGACAATAATGTAGAACACGTGTTAGTTGTTCAAAGGGCTGAGAGTTAAAATAAAACAAAACTCGTTCCCTTGTGAACCCCTGGAGAACCAAATTAATTAGATATCTTTCGATAGTCACGGACTCACTGCTCCTTCATGCTACTTGGAAAAAAGGGGACTGACTATTTACTTATTCATACATACACACCCATTTGTGAAGGTAATAGAAGATATTGCACTCTGTTTTACGTATGTGCGTGCACTTGTTTTTTATTATTTATCTTACTTACTATTATCCTAGGAATTTAAGGCAAGCAGCCCTACGACCGGCTTGATAGTAAGTTTTTATGAGATTAGAAGCATGCTATACCAGTCCAGTGTTACCACTAACTCGTGTCAAACTTAGCCTTTACCTGCTAAGAGCACTCATTTTTCTAGCATCATACATCATACTTTCTTATTACCATTAAGGCGTATCCTTAGGAGTTCTGAAAACATTACTCCACGTAGAAACAACTCATCATTATTGTATTTCGTTTTTATGAAACAGTCCTAACAATGCAAAGCTTGTACTATGGTTACAGACAGATGTGTGAAGCAGTCTAGCAGTTGCTAGGGAACAAACAAATATTTTTCTCAAGCCAAACATACACGTTCATCTCATAACTATTAGCCTAATGTGGGGATCAAACCCGTGATACTTAGCACAGTAGTTAGGTTCACTAACCACTGAACCGACAGCGCCATCATTATGCCATTTGTAGGAAGTAATTTAAGGCGAGACATGCTACAAATAACTTACCGTTCTGAATATAACTTCCAATCCCAGCTAAGTAATGTAGAATTAGCGGATGCAGATGCAAACTCCACAAAAACGACATGCAATTTATAAATAACAGCTATAGATAGTCGAGATTCGAGATTACCCTGTCCACATGTTATCGCGAACGTAATTACCACTGTAAGTACGAGTATGTCATCTCAGGGGCCTTGAACTCTTGCCTCGATCTCTGCAATTAATATGACCAAACAGGATTTTGTTTGGAATTTTATCACTACCACGCAAGATCTAGCTTTTTGCATCTGTATTTTTTACTCCTCTTTTTTACTCCTCTTCATACAAAAATTGTTTCCCGCAACTTAAACGTAGTAAAATCAAAAGCTTGGCTATTATATACCAAATAATCCTTTTTTGAGAAGACATTATTTTATCTAACCTGTATACCAGTATCAAAATCGTATCGACCGTATCAACAAATTATTTTCTGACAAGAAAATTACCAGTTTCTTAGACTAAATTAAAACAGAACCAGTTTTGCACCTGAATTAGTTAAAAAAACAGCTCTATGACAGCAATGCGCGTTGTAATCAAAAACTGTAGATATCTCTCATTACCGCATCTTAAAAATATTATTAGCTATTGAAATAAAAGAACCATTCATCGTTTTCTCCGCCCTCGATACCATGAATAAGTTACGACAAAGCCTGTGTAAAAATAGATTGAACAGCAACTACAGACAGATACGGTGCAAGAAAAACTCATTAAATATTAAACAATGGGGCGAATCCCCGCGGAGAATCTCGCCGTGCAAGAAAGAAATCGGTATAATTAACGGTAATAAGGTGATCTCGGCAACTGTGAGAACGGTGACAGTCGACCCAACATCGCCTTGGAACGCAGAACGACTCCGATTGACAGCCGACGCGGGCGCATTCAAAATCACAATTTGAGCATTACAATGCATCGGCTTGAGGCACACTTGTTGCCCTAAATGGCCATGGTATGGTCAGTGAATTATCGAGGGGACATTCACGGACAAATTATTTCAATTGAACTTAAATTCTGACACTTACTCGACACAGTACTCGGTTTTTTTTATAGGATTGCGGCATCTCGTTGTATTTATCAGGTTCAACCTGTATCACTTGGTTTTGTAACTTCTTTTACTTACCTATATGGAGACCCTTAAGGTGTGTAGAAAGTACTTTTTAGTATTTAAAACTGTTCTTATGCTCACTACCCCAAGTCATTGTGTCATCAATGTAAATAATCAACACGGACCTTGAGTAACATCACTTGATATTCAAACAAGCGAACTAATCATCGAGAACAATAAGACTGTCAAGTGTCAGTTTGTATTAGAATAGATACAATACATTGAAACAAATGAATCGAGTGTCAAATAGATGAACTTGACGTCTTTTAATCTCAATAATTAAAAGCAAGTTAGTTTAATAGTCTGTTTTATATTGCTTATACATTCGACACAAAATACTGTTTATACGTATTTCCTTATAATCATGCCATCCTTTTCGGGTAGGCAAAGAGTAAAGAGAGCAATTTCAATCTTGCCTTTCACACCTGCAGTAGTGGTAACATTTTAAATTGGGAACGGTAAAGCCCGCGTATAATATTCTCTAATTGTGTAGTCGCATGCTCTTGTTCCATAAGAAGTAGGTAACTTGCGGTAAGTAGATCACGGTTCGTATGAAGCTGACCGTGCAACATGAGCCTTGAACGAGATCATTCATCGCGAACCGAACGGACGGACACAATATCGTGATCACTGCCCCTTTATAAATCTCTAAATGGCCGTATATCACAGTCTGTAAATTTCCATGGTGTATCATATTCAGGGTAATTTAGTTCTTCCTTAAAACTGACCTTATGCATGTACTTATATACATATTAACTTGGTTGAGACATATATATGCCGATTCGCGTTGTATCCAAAGCAATCAAAATCAAACTTCTATGAATAAATTAAAAATATAAACGGGCAATGTATACCTGAAGCCATTAATAAAGTATGTAGTGGTGGGAACTGTATTCATGTCTTTAAATCTGTTCTTAGATATATTTGTTCCATAAGTATTAGGAAGTACTGGATGCAGCGTAAATTATAGCTCAGTATTTCTAGCCATGTAATTTTGTAATTATACCACTATGCGGATAATCTCCTTAGCAGCTATGAAACTAACATTCAAGCTAATGACGACAAGGAAAAATGAGACCTGCTTTGACCGGCTAGCGGCGGACTGTCACTGCGCCATCACTCAACCACAGTCCACAAAGCTCAAAACCTCACAACAATGCTTACGCTTTCATTTTCTTGCCACGAAAATTACACGCAGAGAAGTCCTATTGTGTTCATTCAGCAATTTGTAAACAGAACTCACTGCCTCAAATAAATGTTCATTGTAAACTGTATAACACTTTCAAACTGGCTTGAAATGTGAAAAGTTTTAGAGCTGTTAAATTTACGCGGGTTTTTTTACTTCTCTTTTCTCTGTGAGTTAAAAGTAAATCGAAATTCAAATAGATACAAACGCGCGATCAAGCCCGAAGCTCGGCGTCAACTCCGACTCGCGAATGCTCGAATGGTGCGCCGTTCGTTCGTGTGCACAGGCATCGCTACGAGACGCGGGTCTATTGTGCTTGGTACCTAAGTTGCCAGACAGCCAACCCTCTTTCTATGTAAATACCCATAGGTATATTTCAGTCTCCCAATATTGCTTTAATTTGCGTACAACTAAGTAAACATAGTATGTACTATCGATGTAGGCACAGAATAATTTGATAGTCGGTATGTAGAGACTACACGGTAAAATTTCTTCTTAATCGATTGTTTCTTCTCGTCTTAATATTTTGAGCAACGTGGGTCCTAAAACTCAGCGTAGGCGACCACTATTTTTATACGAAAATGATCGTAGGTGTGCCACAAATTGCGTAAACTCGAACTAGATCACAGCATGCGGTCGAAGTTAGTAGTTGTATTTAGGTAATTTTGTTCAGTGCATAATTTATAAAATCCCTTTTTTTCTTCTTGGTAAAACATTATCTACTCTGAGGTTAAACAAAAGAGTGCCGAATTTAAGCATTTGTCAGTTTGACTACTACCTACCATTGGGATGCTCCACTGCAAGCGTCGATAGGCTACGGTAACCGCTTACCATAATATGGCGGTCCGTATGTTTGTCTTCCACCATAGCGGTATAAAATATCCTAATTCCTTATCGACACCTATTCACATCATTAACAATATTGACACGGTTAGATGCTAAATATACTAAGATAAGCTCTACTTTCGATCAATTACGCTAAAAATATAGACGTAATTAGAACGTGGCCTAGAAATACAGCGAAAGTGCTCATGTCATTGGCTCGCTATCATTCGTTTATAATCCTATAGCCAAATTTTACAATAGTCGTAACATACGTGTTTGTTTTTTTAAATATATAAAAAATTAATACATTTAATAATCATCTCCCTGGCCTTATCCCAAATACTGTTGGGATCGGCACAAGATCCAACCCAATATGGCTAGTTACCAGATTTTCCACAAAGCTACTGCCATCTGATCTTCGCAACCCATTTTATGGGAAAACTCGGTTACCTCTTTTTTGACGAGGAGGAAACCTTCAAAAGTTACACACTTGAGGGGAGCAGACGGGGTATGTGAGATTTGTACTCACTAAATCCCACCCGGTGGCCATCCATACTACGATGAGGATATCTAGTTTTAACAAAATAGTTTATAGACCTAATGTTTTGCATCTAAGAGAGTCGACCCCTTAGCCCACACTATATAGTGATATACCTAAACTTAAACCGCCAAAAAGTCAGTAATTTGTATACGTCGTTCACCAAAAAAAATGCAATGCATATAACCTTGGATTGACTTCACAGTGGACGGTTTTATTCATAAACAAAGTCGTTAGCATTTGAATTACCTATTTGTATGTTCTTTTTTGTGTTAACATTACTTTGGTTATAATAATATTCACGAACTTGTAGGTACTATTATTATAAACTTTATAACTACATGGACAAAACACAAACAAATTTATTATAACGAAATTTTAAGAACTCTCATAAATTTTTTTTTAGCAGAAATACGAAATGATTGTAACTAATTTGCTGTTTTTCTTTGCTAGAACATAGTCCCTCACTTACGTTTCTAAATAACATTATATTGAAACTTAATAAAAATAAAGTTAGAAAGGTGTCGAATGTTAAATAAATACTCTGTGTTATAGAATACAAAATATATTATAATTAGCTTTGTCCGCTTAATGAGTGTGATACGGTCGAACGGCCTGCGCCCAGGTGTGAGCTCAGGCGTGGTTTCTTCCGACACGTGTTTCAGGACTTCCACGTCCCATCATCAGGGTGCCGCCGCGTTGGTCGAGCAGCGTGATGTCACATCGAGGTCTGGATGCTGGAGCAGCGCCGCAGCACTCCAGCATCCACCTCTCACACCTGGGCGCAGGCCGTTCGACCGTATCACACTCATTAAGCGGACAAAGCAAATTATAATATATTTTGTATTCTATAAATATGAATTTCCGCAAAGTAAAACCTGAATCAATTCACTCTATGTGTTATTTACTAAGGTGTCATTTACGGCTGTTTTTTATTCAACTATCACTTGCCTGGAGCGAAACATTAATTTGAATTAAGACCCAAATACAACCAAATTTAGGATCAAAATCCGTCACCATAACTCAATTAATATAAAAATTAGAGATCTACAAAATAATGTTAGTAACTAATCTAAAATACGTAGAAAAGTATTCAACTACTCCCTCATAAAAAAATACCAAGAAAGTAACAGTATTGAAAAACCGATCGTTACGTTGCACACCACACTGCTCTCCAAGCGTGCCATTCTGAGGGGTGTTTGAGACCAAAACAGTGGAATAGGGATGCACCGAGACGTACATGGATGTGTTAAACAATGAGAGGTGCAATCGCAGGAGGTGAGTCGTACAAACAAATTCTATTGAGATTCTTGGTGAATACCCCAAACGTACTATGATTATTGTGATTTGTGACTATACTCGGGATTATTAATTAAGACAGAGATAAATGGTGTATTTTTTCATAATTAATGTTTGTTGATAATAATATATATTCCAATAGTTAAAGGTCAGTGGCAAAATAAAGAATAAATTTGACAATATTTTACATCTTCAGAGTCGTACTAAGTAAGTAAACTTTTATATTGAGATTTAGACTCAATTACAAATTCTTTTTAATTATGATCTTTTCTTAGTGTATTTTTGAGTGAATTTTTTCAACCATTTGGCATCTCCAAACCCATTCTCGTTCTTTGACCACTTCCGTCATAAAGTACGGAATGTATAATATCGATCGATACGGGGGAGGGTTACCTTCCGAAATAAGGGGTGCAAAATGGTTAGGTAGACATGTGTAAAGAACGAAATTGGACTACACACAAATTGATCCCAAATTCCTTAACGATAGGAAACATTTTTGATTGAATGCAAACGTAAACAGCCAAGGCAAGGTTGATACATATAATTGTATACCTAAATATATTTTAAGTTACCCTGTTGCATAACATTGCAAAGTTCACTTTTGAATTTTGCTAGGGTGAATAAAGTTTTTTTTTACCCTAGACAAAATTCAAAAGTGAGCTTTGCCTTTTTGGTAATTAGTATCATAATTAAGTTTCTTTAGGCTATTAAATGTGAAAGATATGATCTATTGAATATCCTGCCTTGGTCCCGGGTACATCCGTTCCATGCACTCAAATTTTATTTACAAAAGGAGCAGAACTCGAATATATCGTAATTATTATTTTTCCTGGGAATACTTTTCTAAATTAATATAATAATCTGATTTATATTTAATTTCACTCCAATCGTATCCTTAACACGTTCTAATAAAGTTTGAAATATAAATTATACGGGTTGAAAAGAAATCTAACAACAGTAACTGAACACATCAAGAACAATATCTGCCTGTCCGTATCGTATCATGAGCACTTCAATTTATTCTATTTCGTTCCGGACCAATTGCATCAATGTCAAATAAGTCAGCCGATCGATGCATAAACCGTACTATTGAGTATTGAGTTCTAATTTCGTTTTATTATACGTATGTTTACAGATCGGATTGTATACTGTTTGTGTTTTGTATATTGTTTTTAGATTGCGAGCTAATATGCAATTTAAGAGCATTTTTTTACATAACGAACGCAAGCAAGCTTTAAGCCCGGTTGAAAAAACCACCATAGCCTACAAACGCTTACCATACCGAGGACATTACGAACGCGTTGCCATCATTATTGTAGAAAGGACTTACTTGCATATGGTAAACATTAGTACGTACCAACATAGCGTATCCTTGAAGATTTCCGGGAACCTATCTACACTGTGTAATTACACTTGAATGCGATCGTCTAATGACTAATCTATAAGACGGAGGTACAGTCCCCAGTCAGGCAGCTCCATTTTCTAATTATATTGCCATCCTACTAAGTTAAGCCACTGGCCTAGTTAAAAATTGGACAGAGGCATAAAACATTAACGTTTAGTTTGTATACTCACACTTAATATGTCATGAGGTTTATAAAAAACAACCTTATTACGCGCTGTTAGTGGAGCAACAATAAGGTGTACATGACTACTCTGAGGCTACAAAGAACTGTCAGAATTCGACTCGCACGTATATTAGAAGTAAGTTAAATACTGTGACCTTAATATTCGGTTTCCCTTATGTTTATTTCTTTATGAAGTTAAGCAATCAACTTCTAATGAAACAAATGATGGCGTATCGTTTAACCTATAAGCTTAATTGCGGCATCCCTTTGTACAATCTTCATCAACCAACTACCTACTAATTAAAACCGTTTAGAATTTCAGCCATTCTCATTTAAGTTTTGATGATATAGATAGATAGATAGGCATCACCGGCGACCTAATACTTTAGATGCTGTTCTTATCATACAATCAACATTGCTCTTACTACGACCCAAATAACTTTCGGACATCATCATTTCCACTTTTTATTTAGGTAAGTTATTTATTGCCACACAAAATTGTCTTTCAATCTAAATTGAGGAAGGCTACTTCAAATCAGCAAAACCTGTACCTATACCTTAGCTGAACATGAATTCGTAGTAAACATGACGGTAATTTTACAAGTGGCTCAGGGTAGTTAATACACTGCGTACATCAAGAGCCAAGGGACAGAACGTTCTACCATTTAAAATCAGAGCATTCTCCCTATGAATCGCCCTACTTATATGTGAGTATTTTCCTTAAGCAGCCTGCGACATCAGGGGTCATAGAAGATTGATTACTGAGAACAGAAGAATAACGATTAATGATATCCCTCGTATTGCAGATGTCCACAGCCTACAGAAATACTAATCATCAGAAAGGCCGTACGCCACATTACCATATTTGCAGTTGTTAAAAACATGGTAGCTGTTGATACCATTCGGCTCCAGCTACCTCGTCTTCGATGTAATGTCTCTAAGCCCAGATAAAGCTAACGCAGAAGCCAATACAACCGTATATTTACTTTCAAGCTAAACTGAGCTATCAGATAAACTACGTTGTTGGTGAGAGTTACTGATCGCTCAATATGGACAAGTGGCAGTTATCTCTTCTAGACAGCTTTACAAATGATCTCTCGATTTCACTCGAGTAAGGCAAATATTCGTTAAGGTTATCTATCGGGTAGATACGAGGGAAGAAGTCAATGCATCAGACGCGGATGTTATCAGAATTTGACACGATTTATCGAGAAGTGTGGATTAATGCACTTTCTGAAAGAAAATACTACGGCTTTGTATTGTTATGGGCTGTTGGTCTAGTTGCTAATCGATTGATTTACCGTGCTTTTGCCGTGCATGCAATTGGCAAATGGAACATAAATGTCTTAGGTATTTATTAGGTGCATATTGGTGAAACATACGCACAATAATCAGTCTAGCATTTTAATGTCTCAAAATGGCGATATGTTCGTGCATGTGATGGAAAGTAATTATACCGTGGCCTATGTTTTTTGTACTGAATAGGCTCCGAAACTGGTGGTACGATTTCAAAAATTCTTTTACCGTTAGCAAGCTACATTATCACTGAGCAACATAGGCTATAGGTATATTATATTTATATGCGGGCGAAGTCACGGGAAAAATAGGTAGTGTTAGATAAACCTGTTTAGATATTATTAACATAAAAACTAACTTAATTAAGACGAGTCTCTCTCAATAATTGTATTAGTCAAGGCGACCATAAGACAAAAGCCCCTCGATATCCGCCAGCGATACTTTACAAATCTTACTCGTAAGAAACACGACTGTAAATAAATTGTAAATGAGTATAAAGCTGCACGCACAAGACTAGAAAAGCGTAGGCAGTCCATTCATGCACACGTATCGCCTTTTACGCCTGTCCGAGGCGTGTAGGAATCCATCAGGGTTGTCAATGAATTATTTTAAGCAATTATTCAAGACTATCTGGAGTTTATTACTTTATCATTATATTGCCCAATTCGCGACATAGCACACGTTTCTACATATATTCATTAGACGTTTATATCAACACAAGTCCTAATCAAGAAAGTCATATTCAGCATAACTGCTCGACAAGCTGCATTACTAGCCCAGCGTATCCTCGTTGAGCACTGGCAACCTTACTTACCGCAGAAACACAACACTTGATCCAAGTAGTGTTATTTCACTGCGGTCTTCTGTAAGGCGAAGGAAAAGTCCCCAATAGGGCGGCTCCAATATTAATGGGAAAACCCACGGGAAATCCCAATTCGCCCTCATAATAATGTGATTAATCTGTACTTAAGCTTAGAAAACTCATTGGTACAGGCCGGGATTTGAACCTGGGCCCATCAGATAACAGACCATTCAACCACAAGGCCACCATGGTACTAACGGCCTCTTTTAAAGTGCACTTTACTTTCTTACAGTGACAACCCTGTCCATAGAATTTCAATCCAAATGCAAATAAGGACAGCTCCAATGTGTTTTAGATGTAAATATTATAATATATTGAAATAAGAAACCATTAACATGCAAGTAGGTGCGTGCCCTCCAAACATAACGTGACTAATTGAGTTGTCAATGTTGGCAAAATTGAAATGTTAGGGAGACTAGCTGGATACCTATTCATTCCTACAGTTAGTAATGAATACTGAATCTTGCTTTTCCGACGTTACACTCCTGGCAAAGTGGCTGTTATGTATAGAGTGACAATTTTTACAAGCTCGATGCTCGTGCACAGAATATTGTTGGTTGCAGCCCTGATTTGTCATATCCGTCGTTTGGTGGTGACCTTTGTAGTGGTACCTTTAACTTTAAGGGATATCAAATACGTTTTAATATAAAGTGTTCCATATCCAAATACCACAGCTTCGTGGTGCTTTGTACTATGTCCCGTCACCGACCGCGTGGCCCTTAGTTAATCACCAATGCCCTCCCCGACCCATGCTGTGCCCACGCCAAGATATTAGCTATAAACAAGTACATAAATAATAGAGATCGAATCAAAATCCCTACTTCATCCCAGAAACGCCCTTAGTGGAGATCCGGGACACATATTTGTTTTGAATCTGAAGGGTGGCATTTCGGTCTGTCGTATCTATGAAACAAAGTTCTTGGTACGAATTGTCAATCATATTTTTATTGTTATTTACTCATTTTGTCTGGTCGCCGTTGAGATTACTGTTTATTGATTCGGTTATTTGAATTGAACTTCATTTAATTATCATTTTACGGTATGAGGCTAATAGGTTTGTTTTAATAACACTGTCAGGTCAGGTACAAATATAATACAATAAATATCGGGATGCTTCAGCGAGAAGTTGTTTTTATTTGTAAACATTATACATCCAAGAAGACAATCTTAGAGCTATCTGCGTCTACTCACAGTCTCCCTAAACAAATAAATAGTTTACAGACAATTTAATAGATATTAATAAACATTACACTAGTATCACTATAACTTACAATGCCGTAAGGGATACAAGTTGTCTAACAAATATTTGGTATATCGGGTGATAAACTAGAACTATCAATAAATAAAACAATTAAAGACCTTAATTCAATAATATGAATTCATTCATTCACCCTAAGAAATTTAACAGTTTGTGAAATAAAATGCATAAAGTATTCAGTACTGTATCACACAGAACAAGGAACGAATATTCCACCGTGCTATCATGGGAAAGATCGTATGGTCGTGAGTCAGTCGTAAATCGTACACACACATCGAGCTTATCGGTCAGATCCTCAGAATATAACTAAAGCTCGCTATACTGTTTTTTAAACTTTCGCGATTTAAACACATAGTAATGACAGAAAACGGGTCTTATACGCGATATTAAATTGTTTATTTACCTCCCGACGTTTCGACCGAGTAAAAGACCCGTTTTCATGTCATTACTATAAAGCTCGCTATAAAAGTCACATCGGAAAGTTTTAATTTCGTCATTCATACCCCAGTGGCCTTAGACTGAGCAACTAATAGACAAAGTTACCGCGTGCCCTAGAAAGTGATGGAGATAGTCCGTGTGGGTAATAAGTGACTATTCCCGATTAGCTGAACTAAAGATAGGTTAAGTTACACAAAGTATTTTACGAAACGTGAAAATACCTTAGACACGATAAGGGGCAGAATAAGTATAGCTGTATCCTTGTCTTGTACATTATATATAACACAAGTATATATAAAACTTGTCTTTGTGTGTGAGGAGAGCAGAAAATATTTTTTCTGTCTTAGTCTGTCTGTATTAGTTACTCACTCTACGCAAGTGGCCTTGCCACTGAAAAGCAGAGTCGAAGGTCTCTTTATAAACTTTCAGCTTCTTCTTTTTCGCAAAATGTCAATGGCACGTTTCACTTCTTCGTTCTTCACGTCTTCTAATAATACACAAAATTATGTAAAATAAATGTTTTTTGCAATCAATCTATCTTTCAAGATAGTCGGTGTGCTCCTTAATAAGTTTCGCTCTCAAATTTCTTATCAACAAACACAATAATTTAACGTACCAAAATAAATAAATAATTATTTCTATTCCATCATTTTTAAAAACGTTAATTAAAACCCAATCCGTGCCACATTATTTGAAAAGGTATAATTTTCTTAAATGACAAATTTAATACCTTATTGGAGTCAACTTTAATTAATCGAGGGTTGTTTAATAAATTAGGAAAGTGTGAAATTACACCCAATCTGTCGTGTTATCAGAATATTATGCGTAAGCTTAATACATAGTAGAATATATTTAAATCAAATAGTATATCAATAAAAACGTACAACTAATTACATCACTAATAAATTACATGTAATAAATTTCGATTCCTGAAACCTCGTCCAGAACCGGGGATATTATGCAAATCAACATTTATTAGCAATATTTAAAGCTAACTTTATACAAAAAACAACATACAAAGTCTTATATCTAAATAAATAGATGTCATTGAGTATATCGAGGTAAAGTATATTGCTATATAGTTTCGTGATTATTAGAGAGTAAATATTTCATTATTATGTCAAACTTTGAGCAACTGCTAAATTTATCTACAGCAGCAGTAAATATATAATTTGTTGAATCAATTGCAATATTTTCTTATATGCTTGGAATTTTCTTTTAATAAGTCAAAACAACCTATGACATTCGATAGATAATCTGTATTTGATAAATTTATATTATATTCAGATTGTCTGTGCTTCATAATATTATAGCGACCGGTATTATTCTATCAATTATTATCTTTAACATTACTTCAAACAGGGAGAAGCTTAGTACTTTAAAATGGTACTGATATTATTTGCATGCAGAACTAAAGGGTCAGTCAGGTATAATATTTTTTAATAATTTCCATGGATGTTATAAATATTATAAGGTTGCTATTATTATTATTATATTCAAGAATGTAATAAAACTCCAAAATCCTCTAATGCCGCTGAATGCTATAAAAAAATACTACTGGACGTATCAGCTAATGCTATCGAAAATATTGTTCATGCATACAATCTGTTGAAGAACCTCAATAATCTATAATATTCCAATAATCTTCGTTTACTGGACTCTATATTACACAATAAGCTA
This sequence comes from Falcaria lacertinaria, assembly GCA_951449985.1. Lineage (NCBI taxonomy): Eukaryota > Metazoa > Arthropoda > Insecta > Lepidoptera > Drepanidae > Falcaria > Falcaria lacertinaria. The sequence continues at coordinate 4,068,782 of OX602114.1, forward strand.
CAAAACTCCTACGCATATAAAACATTGGTGTTCCGTTTAGTCCTAACTACTGGGTCCTCGGTATTGCTACATTTATAAATTTCCTCCAAAATACTGACATTTTCATCGCAAAAATATCGCTACAATATTAAATTTGTTCAGACTATTTTTCCATTACTATACGCATGAACATCAATAATCACTATGAAAATCCGTCAAAAAAATATTATTAGGTCGATAAATTAATTGCTCCCGATGTGAATACAAAAAATCATTGTTCACGTGTTACAGCGACGTAAGAAAAAATGTTCCAAAATAATTACCTAATGGAAGACATTGGTTTTGAATCGGAGTGCGTGACTGATGCAATGGCGGTGGAAAAAATATTGAACAAGAAATTGGAATGTGTGATGCGATTATATGTGTGAACCAATAATTCTAATTCTTAATCTAGGTACTATTCTATCGCTATATGAACAGGATGAAAATATGAACACATAACTTATTCTACGTTCACAGACACAACATAACAATAGTTTACATGCTACAGTTTCGAAAAATAACCTCTAGCTAGATTATAAGCGCTAAAATTATTATAATTCTAACCCGTTTACTGAAAAATACTGTGATTTCAATATCATTACCAACATTTCAGTTCTGCTAAGATAATTAAAGCGTTCATTCAATAAAGCTACAAATAAATAACACATTAAAATATGTAAATACAATAACTTAACATTATAGCAGTCAACTTCCAAACAAAAAGAAAGTGTTCACCGGATACTTACTGAACAAATATTACCAAGCGCTGTTTTCTATGTGTCTCAAAACAGACGAAAATTATTATTTTATACATTTCAGATACTTTGTGTCGATCCGGTATCCACTATAGGTATAAATTATTATTATGAATCTATGGCACTAACACCCAACTACGTCACGATCCTACTTAGTTTCAAGTACCACAGTTCATATTCGCAGCGACAAGTCGAATTCTCAATATCTTGGAGTAGTCGGTTGGTTGAGGTAGTCGCTACATGTAGGCGGGTTTCATCTTGTAGGCTCGCTTCCATATCTCGCAGAGGCACACCGTCGAGTGGAACCTGTAGAATATCGCCAGAGGCATAGACACGTGCGTTATTATTGTCCAAGCCCATAGTCCGTAGAAGTGCAGCTGAACTGGATGTGATTCCGCGCGAGATTTCTCCAGAGTGTTTATCGCCCACATCGCCAGGTTAGTCACCAAAAGAAACGTTACTATCTCTCTTCCAGGCTTCTTCCTCAGCTGCTCGGGTGTCTTAGCTGATCTTCGACTGGCATCCAGGATAAACATCGTTTGACACGTCGTTTGTATGAGTGATGTTAAGGCTGTTATCAAAATCAGTATCGTATTCTTCTCCACTGTAAAATGACCTCCTATTATAGTGAATGTTCCGTATATGAACATTCCAGTTTGCGCCCCGACCAGAAGTATATTGTCGAGTTCAAGGTTTCGATTCCCGTCGTATTTCAAGTTTCTGACGCAAAACATTCCTGCTAAACTGGCAAAGGTTGTCATCGCGTACAATACCAGCTCACAAACGTTTACCTCAACCACAGCTAGTGTAGCGTAATCCCTTTTGGAGACGAGAACGAAAAATAGAATGAGTGATATAATTGTCAGCACCAAAACTAAAATCCCGAAGAAAAGACCCTTATGAGCTCTTGCACAATCAACGCTATACAGATGCGGCGATTTTTTATAGGCCAAGCCCTCAAGGATCCTAGCTTTAGCAATGGCTGCTGCAACATCTTTCGAGGGATATTTGGAGATGTTCTTCCACATGACGTATAGTATCGCAGCGCATATAAGAGAGTATTCAATAGTGCAGGGGAAGAGGAAAGGCGAGGCGTCTTGAACTAGTGAGCCCATGATATTTGTACGTCGACATTCGAAGATGTGGTGAGGCCCTTTCAGTCCCCGTGGAACTCGAAGATGTGCTGCAGCAGGATGTGATGCCGCCACTTCTGTTCCTAGCGAAGCGAATGTCTTCTGGAATTCTGCAAAAGATAAAAGTAAACTCAGTGCGTTTTATATACTCAGAAATATAGATAAGTTTCCTGTTATTAATTTTCTCTTGGCATGTCAAGCTAGAATTTGGGTCAAAATACCTTCCGGGGTCGGTCACGAGATCGGATCGCAATCAAAATAACTAAGTGACCCGACTTTTAACGTTGACGAGGGATTATCTTAATTGGAAAGTTATAGGATGAAATAAAGTAAGTACCTACTTTGATTTCATTATACCAGTATAAGTACATTATCTAAAATTGATTTAGGAAAAATCTTTTATAAAAAGGCTTTGTTACAGTGTTTAAATTTTGAACGTGAATGCACGCAGAAATGTGTGTTGAAAGGAATAATAGGGGCTAAACGAAAATAAATTGTTACAAAGGGAGTCCGGGCAGAAAATAAACTATGCGGGCGCGCGGGCGGCGGGTTTAAGACGGACATGAAAAATGGAATGAGATCTCCTCAGAGAATATAAAATACTGGCCTGTTAGTCAGTTTACGATAGCTTATAGCATTTCGGTATCTATTTCGGTATTTAATACATATATTTTTGGCGTAAGAAAAACAAATGAACAACATTGACCTGTTTTTAATTTGAAACATGTTCGACTGAATTGCGTAAAAGTCTAGTAGAAACGTTATCAAACGAAATGTTATAAATATTTTACAAAGCTTAACTAGCAGAGATGAATGACCTAAAGTCCAATAACACTATGTTGATGATACAATCAGTACACAGTATCGATTCACAGTACCTGTGTAGGTACGGGACAGGCATACAATGTGCTATTCAGTATGTCCAGCGAACCGACGCGTTGAACCTATATATTGTATAAGTATATGCGACAGAAAATCACAACTACTTTACCTAAGTACACAGTATTTTTTAATTTCATAACTCAAGCTTTTCATGACAAGACTGAACAATGAACATAAATTGTGATTTGCGACTGTGCATGTTGCAGAACAATTAAAAAACAGTCACGAACTCACAAGTAGGCGAAGCTTTAGCAATCGTAAATTATGTTCATTTTCTTATAGAATAGTTAAATGTCGAAGAATGAAAAGAGGTGCCTTGGCGGTTGACTTGCAACAGTGAACTAGCGATCTATACTCTGCAGATCCGGAAAGGGGCTCGGCAGGATTATGTATAATTTAAGGAAGTGTTTTCTTATATGCTTACCAAGTCGATGCGCCAGGCCGAAAGTCTTGTTCTCCGGGTCATAGAAGGTGAGTATCTCGTGCTTTGTCTCCTGCACGAGCACGTTCAGCCACACACTCAAGTTGGTCCCAACCATATGCATCAGTCCAAAACGAGCCACTATCTTGTGTTTGTATACTTTCATCTGAAATAGGAAAATAGATGTATGTAATCTTAGATAAATTGTAGTGGAATTAAATAGGAAAATCACATTCGTCTTTATTATGAAAAGTAAACTTCATGCAATAGGATGAATAACGAAAATACATCAATTTTTTTACGAATAGCAATATACCCAACGATGTCACCTCCATCAAATAATAATTAAAATATTTCCTATTAAGAAAACACTGTTTTTACGTATTTATAAAAAAACTAGCGGCCCGCCCCGGCTTCGCACGGGTAGACATTAGTTTCGGAGCATAGACATTTATCAAATATTGTGTCCACTCGTGCGGGGCCGGGGTGGGCAGCTAGTATAATATATAGCCTATGTTACTACTGAGTAGTATAATATATAGCCTATGTTACTACTGAGTAATGTCTATAGGCTCCGAAACTACTGGACCGATTTCAAAAATTCTTTCACCGTTAGAAAGCTACATTATCACTGGATAATGTAGCTTTATAACGGTGAAAGAATTTTTGAAATCGGTCCAGTAGTTTCGGAGCCTATAGACATTTATCAAATATTGTGTCCACCCGTGCGGAGCCGGGGTGGGCAACTAGTATAATATATAGCCTATGTTACTCAGTGATAATTTAGCTTTCTAACGGTGAAAGAATTTTTGAAATCGGTCCAGTAGTTTCGCAGCCTATTCAATATAAACCCACAAATATACAAATCTTTCCTCTTTATAATATTAGTGTAGATATCTAATATAACATTTGAATGACGTCTAAAAACGAACGGGGCAACTATTTGTGAAACTACATACCTCATTGTTAAGAAAGATAAAGTACATCTGTATGAAGATGAAGGCCATTCTGGTGGCGGGCGTGAGGGCGATGAGCACGTTGTGGCAATTGGTGTTCCTCTCCAACTCCCAGTACTGGCCGAACTCCAACCCTGAGTAGATCATCGATCCTATGCCGAAAGCTGGAACAAATAATCATCCAGGTCACTTATATGAAGAACACATACATACAAACATGCCTTCACTGTCAATGGAATTAAACAGCAATGAAAAAAACAAGATAGCGACTACTAAGTTATTATGGGCTGCTCGTCACTTGACCAATATCTATCTAGCAAAGTCACAAGCTGTCTTTGAAAATGCTCTCATAGGTCAACTTGACGCGAGAAACAGAATCAAACCTTTAAACAAGATATAAGAAATTCTGTGAATACCCAATCAACTACACTAAATATACAAGAAAATCTAAGGCAAAACATGGGACACGAATATGGAATACGGAACACTTTATTAAATTAATCCCCGTTTCAAAAGCAAAAGGCGTCATCTTATTTGAGATTTTATTGGCCTGACACTCGACCGGGAAATAAAATTACTTAAATAGGATTCGCAATACGAAGATTTCCAGAATATATATAGTTATACATTTTACTTCAACTTCTGATGGTGACAAACATTCTAGATGGGAATCTAATGTGAAATTTCTTGACCTTAAAAGACTTTCCAGCATCAAACAACCTTATAACAATAAAATAAAGCATTTGTGTGATATCTAGATGTAGGATACAAGTAGATTAAGCGAACCCCAGTTAGGAGTTGAAGTGAATTACGGAGCAGCGCCTCTCGAGAGCTTTGTTATGAACTAATTCGTGACTTTAGCGCCCGTATCCTACACGTTTCCGAGAAATTGAGAGATTAACTTAAGCATTCCAAATAACTCAAATTAAGGTTAACTGTTTTATCTCAGTCGAGAACGTCAGTCAACGAACAGTAATAGCGTCGATGACCTAAATTACAATATTAATACTAACGGTAATATCTATTCAGAGCACCTAGACACAGAACTCTAGACCTTAAAAGAACTGTATCTTTTGAACCATAATTGCATAATAGTAGATGTTTCCACAATATCTGTTACAATTATGGCGGATTTCCTAACAATTAATAAAAATAAAACAAAACACTAAAAACACCCCCTCCGTTTTTTGTATTTTCCTCCAAACAGAATGTTATTTTTTGTATTTTCTCTAGTGCAATATTGTAAGAACGGCAATACAATCCACACTTACACTTCAATTTTATCTTTATATCTATATTTGAATTATATAGATTAATATTTGACACTACTTACATCAAAACAAAACGAAGTTTTCTACGTTTGATGAGTTTATTAGAGGCGCAGGTTTATAATAAAATGTATATCTCACCAACAGCTCCCATCCTTAAGTAGAAGCTTCCGTAGTGGTGGGTTCTGGTAGCTAGTGCGAAGCCGAGTGACAGCCGCTTGGCAGCCATCTGTGGTGACAGGTGCGCTGCCATAGCTGTGCTGCGCTCAGTCCGGGACGAGCATGAGTCGGACTCCGAAGGTGAGGTACTGGTCTCGGATTCTGGACAAAAACAATTGAAACCAGTTTTTAAGCGTATCGTTGATGTTCTCATTGTAATATAATTGACAACTATTAATAAAGTTACCGAAATAAAAATATTTTATTTTACTAGAATGTCATATGCTTCAAATCAAATGGAACTATTTATAAGGATCGTGCTTGTATAAGACCTATTTTATTTAAAGTTCATTTAATCCTTGATGATTTTAGAACGATCATATTTAGAGAAATATCAATCTGAGTACACAACATTCTAACGTACTTTGCGTTTTAGTGTACTGTAGTTAAAAGCTTCCTATTAGTGTATGAACTATAGTGATGAACTGTATAGTGTATATACTAATAATTAAGAACGAAATATGTGAACTCCTTCAATTATTTTCAAAATTAATTACCTTATTATAATAATAGTGATTCAATTACCAAATAAAAAATAAAACGGTGCAAAAGTAATTTCAAAAATGTTTCCTTATTAAATTTCAGTCCCTAATTTCCATGAACATTAAAAAGTAACATCAGAAAGGTGCAAAAAAAAAGTTTTGCTGTTGGTATAACGTGGCCTGTTTACCCGCAGGGCTTACCGCATCATTTAAATAACAAATGTAGATTTCCACCGTGGTAAAAAAGAAAAAGCACCCTTGGATCTACAAACGGGAAGGGTCGAGAAAACACATAGAACAGGTACTTGCCTATGTAATGGATAACCAGCCATATGCGGTAGAATTTCGAACCTATAAACCTTTCTTTCAAAGCTCATTGGGGAGATTGGGGTAGTTTAAGATGATATATTTTAGTGTCTAACAGCCACTTGTTCTACATGACTTTATTACTAATAAAACTTACGCATTTTTTTTAATACGTGTCATGTTTTCGTGGTCATAGCGGAAAAGAATCACTTGAGTGTTATTTTATTATTGGGTCTTTTTCTTTTAACTTTTAGCCGTGGTGGCCTGCTCCAATGAGTTTTTCTAACCTCTAAGTACAGCGATTAATCATACCATGAGCTAATAAAAGAGAGGTAGGGCGAATTGGGACCTCCCGCGGGTTTTCCCATTGAGATTGGAGCCGCACGGCTGGGGACTGTACCTCAACCTTACAGAAGACCAAGACAGAGAGATCAAATCTATTTTTAAAAGTAAAACAGGTAATGTGAGAGCTTTCTTTGAGCGTGGAAAATACTGGCAGCACTTTGATACTCGCTCTTTCCTATTAGACCTCGTTACATTCTCTAGGAGAGTATAAGATGCAATTTCGAACCGACTTTCCTCAAAGCTCGTATCATCACGTATGTTAGGTTAAAAAGTTGAGGAAATAGCTTTTCCGTCAAATAAAAATGGTATTTCGCTTTAACAAGATTATCTCTCGCGATGTTGAATGTAAAATAAGCAAAAGACGTCTGCAATTCTAAAGGGAAGTGGCGCTTTACACTGTGCCTACCCCGTAAGCAACTTGGTATGACGATATGTAGGTATATATATATATACCTACATATCGTATATATATATATAGTCCAAATAATATATATATATATATTATTTGGACATGATACCACATCATTGGATTACACTGTATAGTTGTCCGTATGAATTTCCTTAAATTGTTAGTATTAAAGTTACCGGAGGACTGATATGACCAAATATTATAACAATGTTTGCAGAAATATAGCTTAGGTAGGTACCCTTTTAATAAGGTCGGTAATAAAAATGCAGGTACCTAGTATTCGGTAGTGGGAGCGTAATGTGACTATATGCAACACATATAGAACTATTAACTGACCTGGCAACCGTACTTTCGCCATATAAATTATTTCTATTTTAATTTTGTTCAAAAAATAACAAAATGGTTTTGGGGCGGAGCACTCCTATCTCATAGTGTATGAAAAATAGCTCACGTCCCATTTTGACACCAACCGAATATACACAAAAAACGGTCAAGCAGTTTGGGAGGAGTTATGTTACAAACACTGACACGATATTTTTTAGGCGAAGAGCTTATGCCATTTTCTTTCAAGATCCTCGGCGATCAGTTTATAGAAAACATGCGTTTAGAGTACATTAAAACTAGTTTAATTACTTACTGGCTGCAATGGTAGTATCTAGTCCTGAACGCGATCTGTCCCTCACTAGCGCAGCGTACATGTACAACAGGAAAACCATGCTCCCAAAGTACAGGTACAGGTAAAATGCCTGGTAACGAACAAAAGAATTAATTAGTAAACAAAACCAAGGACCCCTGAAGATATCAAAGCGAGTATCTACCGGTCAAATTAAAAAAGTTGTTGATTTGAGATTCATTCCGTTTTATCTGATACAAACTTACATTTATTGGTAAAACTGCCGGGATTTAATATACAATTAAAAGATATGAAAAATATATTTAATATCAGCGCCAATATTAAAATGTAAAAGAATTTGAATGGACATGGACATTGGTACCAACAAAATTATCAATTCCAAATTATTTGACGGGAAAATTATGCCGCGAATATTTTCAGAAGCAATTTGTAATGTTTAAATATTTATGCCTATGCCAAGTAAAAAATATAAATAAGTAAAATATTACTTACTTCGTAGTAAGAAGGTGGAATGTATGTGGATATGACTTCTGCCATGGGGAATGCGACACCCATAACAACCAACAACTTCCCGTAGAGCGCCGACAATGTGGTTGCTAGTGCTTCGCTCCTGGTAGTAAGCACACAAGACATACATATAATTTTGATTGAATAAGGTGATTAAAGTCGAAAATTTAATGTGAAGATCAAGTTTTTTTTTAAGATTTGAGTATTCCCGAGAATTCTTGGTACCGAAACATAATATTATTTGTGTTTAAACAAATGGTAGTGCACTTTTAAGTAGAGGACTTAGTAGATAAAACCCATTAAAAATCACCGTATGAAAACAAAGGACAACGAGAAAATGTACTCCTATGTTTCTAGTTTGTTATGTAAATGAAGAACAAACATTATTGTGATTTTTATACCTCCGTTGACGTACCTACATGATAAGGCGGCGGTCTTAAGGTACCCCAAAATATTATATAAATGGTCTGCTAGACCCTGTAATTACTTGCCTAAAAGAAATGTAAAAGCTTACTCTAATTAAAAATAAGTGGCGAAATATCAGCCGCGGAGAGCGCGCGTCATTAAAATGAAGCGTGAAAAATTTGATGGTGTGTTCATGAAAGTTAAAATATTTACGAAATGCTAAATTAAAATGAAATACACTTTAATTAGCGTTCTGGATGATGACTTACGTACGTTTTGGTAATTATTGCTAATTAGTGGTTAATCAACATTTATCCGACTTCGTTGCGGTATATAAAATATATTAGCTGATCGTTACTGTGGTTCAGTTATGATACGTTGATTTAAAATTATAAAAACATATCATTAAAGGAGATAAAAATCCTATCTCTCAAGGTGAACCAAACTGCACACAGTGTACACTGCACACACACATCTTTAGTTTAGGAGTTCATCGCTGACAAATAAGAGGCACGAGAATTATATAAATGTGAAACAAAATAACAGGAATTATAGTACCTACATGTGCATTATAATAGTAAGGAAAAACATGTTATGCCCTTGTTGTGTGCGATCATTTTTTATGCATAACCATATTGAATTGATATTTGAAATAGTTTGTAATAACAAATACTTTCTCGAACTTAAAAGAGGATATATGTAGGTATAGCTCTTTAAACTTCCATGAATTGACCGAATTACAACTCGATGGAGAGAAATCCTCCCAAGTCCTGATAAATATAGCTCTCACTGAATTCACTATCCAAAGAAGGGCGGAGATTTATTCCTTAAGATTAACGAATCCGTCCGCCATCGTCACCCGACATCCATATTTATGTAGGATCCTCACTGAATCTAATCGGATCCACCCGAATCCGTTACCATTTCTAACTAAATCGTAACCCTTTTAAAGCTCCAACCGTAATAATAGATACTTTCAAAATACTCCAACGTGTTAATGAGTTGCCCTTAGTCTTTCGCATCTAATTTGGAATGATTAATTCAACGTGGGATTTGGATTAAAATTATTTTTCTCCGTTCTAATTCTAAATTCAGATTTGTAGACATTTCTATAAATAAAATATTCATTAAGAACTTTCAATGACATATAGTATTACATATTATGACACAAAAATAAATAGCCACCCAGGGTGTGAGCAACCAACGTGTTGAAAGACACGCTATAAAGCTACCGAAATAAATTAGCTTTATTTTTATGATGTAAAACATGCTGACATGACGCTAACCAACAGACCAAATTGCTCCAAGTGCGGTCAAATTATAACTACTTAGGTCGTGAATATACAAAGAAATCTACAACGAGGATAACAATTTTAACCGACTTCTAAAAATGTTTCAAGAATACCCTTCAATAAGATCCCATTATCAGTTTATATTTACCAGCGGCCAGCATCGTATAACAAATGGATGGAAAGAATGGAAAGGATCACTTTGTCCCGCAACCCACCGTCCTGTCTCTAGATACAGTGGACTCGATAAACTATCTGACAAATACATTGTCGGCGGGATTGTGTTTGTACTCGAGGTATAACGACCTACCGGGCTGCTGTGTTTAGGTTACGGAATGTCTATGCAATTGATTTATGAAGAGCTAAATTTAGCTTAGAATTGTATTGTTTTAAGTTGATCCATTTTGTTTACAGTTAATATAGTGTTGAAATACGTTAAGGGTTTTGTAAAGTATGTTGTAAACAACTTCTTCGTAAAATGTAGAGTTCGTGGCACCATTTACTTGGAGTCTGGTGAGATTAGTCTATTCGTTACTTAAGCATGATTTTTAACAGACTTCCAAAAAAGGAGAAGGTTCTATCTTCGTCTGTCTCTTCTTCAATGTATGTCCATCGACATTTTCGCCAATTCAATTGTGGACCCATTTAAAAAAAAAAAATATAACTTTTATCAGCAGTATAATCTACTGTGAGCTATTCTTATCTTTTAGTCGTTGCAATGGTTCTTTTTATTTATTGTAATTTATGTCAGCTGTAGACTCAGGACATAAACGTCGATTAGTGTGAAAAAACAACACTTAGAATGAAGTGAATATCTTTATTCAAGACATAAAAATGTTTATGCTTTATACATATTTTTTTTCTTAATTAGGCCAATGTGACGGTGAGTCATCAGCAAACTTTTTCATTGGGATCGTCAAGCTAATGCACATTTTAATGTGTCCCGACACACCAACAGATGTTCGAAGTGAAAGCCTTGCTAAATCATTCCTTAAATACATCGCTATGTATTACTTTACATATTATAATGATAAGTGTTCAATTTCAGCATATTTCTGTTACTAGTACTACATATATTAAATAGCTATTAAATAGCTCAGAGTACGTTCATATATTATCTTTTCTTGACAAATAAAAATCTTTACTTGCGTCTCATAATTTCATAAACAATATATAATAATAATACCAGTACCGATAATCCATTTATATATACCGTATATTTTCATCCGTGCGCCTTTTCAGGCCTTAACCAAACCCACGATCTGCAGCGTAGTGATCCAATCAGTCGACTGATATACCAATGGGACGACACTAGGTAAATAGTCACTCGTATGAATACTATAATCGTCTATGCTGATTGCTAGCACAATAATACCTAACCACAAAAAACAAAAGAAGTACCATGAAAAATAAATGAAGTAAATTGGAGCAAATTGATAAAATTAGTACGAGATAAAGAAATTCTTACGTGACCGGAAACACACATGAACCGTAACGTAATTCCTTCACAGTTTCCGAAGATCGAGCCCAAATTGAGGTTTTCTCTGACAGGAATTTACTTACCAAATTAACGGCGCATTCCATTACAATGCTTCAGATTGGTAATAAATTGGATAGAAATTTTGTAAAAATCATTGTTAAAATATTTTTTAAAATTTCCAGCATTTGCTATTACTGCACGCGGTAAAGTTAAAAAATACCAGCATTACCTACATTGTCGGTAACCCTTTATCATTTATAAAAATGCAGTAAATGTTTTTTGATAAGCATCAAATCCGGATTAGACTCGATCAAAGTTTAGCAATACCAAAATGTTGTGCTTACGTTGCTTAATGATTATGTTGCTTAAGTATTGTGCAATACTAATACAGTTTACGAAGAAACCGATGAAGTCAACGATCTCAATTCTCACTCAGTTTAAAATAACTAAACTCACTGAAGACGTCTTGGGACCGGCGAGCAGGTATAAAGAGATTGCTGAATATTATAAAGCAAAATAGGTGTGCAACTCAAAAGCGAAAAGGTGGCCTAATGATATGTAATGTATGATAAAACATATCCACTTTATACACCTAAGAGAAACCCAGACACGAAAACCACATTAATAATTCAATATTTGCAGGCTCTTTTCTCAAATGGCACTCTTAAAAGGTTTTCCGAGGAATACTCTCTTCGAGACCCCAGATCACATCAATCAAGTGCTACTAACAATGTAGGTAGAATCAAGACAGAATGGGGATTTTCTTACGTAATTACAGTAGTAAATGGATTCCGGGGCGTACGTGGCAATTTTTCATTATTGGAGGAGATACCTAGTACCGCATATACCAAATATTACGAGATAAAACATAACATTACTGCTACCGGCGATTTTAGTCCTTAAACGTATTAAACAAATGAAATATATATTTTACTAGTGACCAGCCCCGGCTTTACAAGGGTTAGAAAAAACCTAAATGAAATACACATAAAAACTTTCCTCAGCAATCACTACGCCACGCCTATTAGTGAAAACCGCGCGTAGTTTTAATAATCTAAGCATACAGACGGCGGGCAGCGACTTTATTTTATAGTTTGATTAAGATTCAGATTATTCAGGTCAATTGATTCAGAAGTTCCAGTGATTTGCTTTACGACTCCGTTCGTAGCCTCTTGTAATACCTTGTAAGCCTTATTGTTGAGAGAAATCGCTGCACTAGCAGCGTATCCTTGCCCCTAGCACATCGATATGCTCCGAACAATTTTGGTAACCTTACTCTCCATTATCTTCTCTGAGATGTAAGAAACTGTCCCCTGTAGGGCGGCTTCTTTTTTATAGGATGCATCATTACGTCTATCTCTTCAGTGTCGTAAATATCCTCAGACAATAACTAAATAAATACCTCTCCTAACTATGAATGTTGGAATTGGTCACGAATTATTAAATTCAGCAGTGTCATTGACATCTTAACCGCCATCACAAACAAAATTTAACTTTAACATTCCGAAACTACTGTTGACAAATCCGCCTTAAATATTTTATACTGTGATCCACCAAACATATACTTTGTATGTGTAGGTAGCCTTTATAGACCATTATCGAACATTCGTCCAAATGTTATAGACCTCTAAGGATTCGCAGCCCCAAAAGTTACAGTGAACTAATTCTTGGGCTCAGTTGAATTGAGAAGTGTCACAGTTATCTGGTTTGATATGCGTTTGGCGTTCTCTGGGGGAAAGGGGACCCCTCCGAGCACGCACCGTTGCCATGGCAACATCGTGTTATTGGCTCCCTACAGCGATACCCATGGAGCACTCCGCAACAGAGGTTCCATTCCATGATATGCCTCCTGTTTATGGGTTAACTTAAATTATGACGTCATGGGTTAAATGGAGATGTCTCAACGTAGGGGAAGTATCCAATCCAGTTTTATTAGAATGTGTCTTAAAATACAACGATCGTGCACGATATGCCTTTGAAATGATATCGCCTGCTTGCATGCGACCTGGATGCGACAGGAAAAATTTAAGGACTATTTATTCATTAAATTGCACAAAATTGGATGCGCCTATCATTACGCAAACAAAATTTTAAGGACATGTACTGGTTAGGCTTTTATAAATAGGGATGTTTGCCAAGGATGCCTAAAAAACCTGAATTTACAGAAATTGCCAGACTAAATCCCTGTGATGATAAAACTTTATTTTAAACCATTTTAACATGCTATCATTATTCATTCATGCTTTACCCGTATGAATGTATGTAATGGAATCTTCCAACGTAATTTTCACCAAGGTTAGTCGATCGTTTTGAAAATTTAGCACAGGACTGATGCCAATGCATACAAACTTCGATCGTAAATTTAAGGATTATATCCTTTAATTATATCCTTGTTTATGTTCTAATGTATTTTTTTACATAACTTTCATTTTGTGGAGTTCATGTCGCGTAGATGATTGAAATGTAAATCATATTTTATTCAAAAGAATAAGTGCTGAGGTTCTTGTCGGATTTTTCTCAGCAAAAAACGACCTTCTAAATCCGGTAGTAGATTCTGACGATTTGAAAGTATATTCGTTGTAAAGTCTAGTCCAATAATGATGATTTTGACTTAGACTTTAAATCAATTCATAATTTTATCCTAAAATCCTGACCAGGATCACCATGATCAGTACACTATAAGTGGGTTTTTAATAATTTAGTGATGAAATTTGCTGAAAATTTGAAATTTAAAAACATCCTTTAAGATAAGGTCAGAGCTAAGATAATTATAATAAACGAGATAGGAAAATAAGTTTTAGGCATCCTGATAATGCGTTCAACTCAAGTTTGTTAGTTGACTTGGAAACCGTAGCTGTAGTTACGAACAGCGACACTTAATTACTAAACTTTTAGCGACGAGTTTCCCGCACCTACCCCTGACCGAAGTCTTTGAACAAAGCTTAAGACCAACATTATACCTGCCTTTGAACCTTTATCCGATGATAAATCCCCTTTACTTACCTGAGAAACTTTTGATAAGTTAAACAAATGTACAAAAGCAATGGTGTCATATTTGCATACTAGTAGTCGGAGCAAATATTGATTAAATTGCAGTGATGCTACGGGAGTGATGCAATTTCCAATTAAATCGACGGAAGAAAGTATATAATGATTTTAAGGAATAGCCATTTAATGGTCGGCTTCAAGAAAATGTGGACCATTGTCCGTTCATTTGCACTCGTCATCCAATTTTCTTTATTTAACATTTTTTCCCTGTGACTTCGCCCACGTAACAATATAATATATAGTACCTGTTATTCAGTGATAATAATAGCATACCATTGGTGATTTTTCTTTTACATCGGTCCAGTAGTTTTCGATTTTATATATAAACAAAAATACAAATAGAATACAAAATATATTATAATTTGCTTTGTCCGTATTATTTTGTTTATTTTGTATTCTATAAATATGAATTTCCGCAAAGTAAAACCTGAATCAATTCAAAAATACAAATCTTTTCTCTTTATAATATTAGTATGGATAAGTTAGTAAATTTTCCTATTCAGGTAATAAATATACTATATATTACTTAGTAGACATTAAACATTTGTAGCAGTTTAGCTACTATTCAGAAAAAAATGATAAAAGGTAACAATTTGTAGTGTATTTTGTAATATAGCAAACACAAACCACCAGTAGCTGCTATTCGAAAGTTAAATTTGTCTCCCCTCTTGAATAATTCCTTTATAGCGATGCCTTCCTATTGCGCACAATGACGTCACACCCTACATAGCTTTATACAACTTTGTATATGTTCTCATCAGAAACAATTAATTTGCTCCCCATATGTTGAATAACGTAATGTAGTTATTTAAGATTTAAGTACCAGTTCAAATCTTAACCCAATTTTTGATTGAATAAGTTGGTGAATAATACACCTTAATTAACCTTTTGAACTGAATAAATGGCATATAAGCGTTCGTAATAAATTACGAAATTTATGTATCGATCGAAAATAGCAATTAAGTTTTTTCTATGCGGAAATAAATGCCAAGAAAACGAAACCACTTAACAAGCTATTGAAAAAACAGAACAGTTGTTGCGACTTGTTCCACAGGGCTTTAAAAACCGTGAAAAGTTAATAAAACACCGCGTTTTCCATAAAAGTGCACTCTACTTATATAGGATTAAGGTCTAGGTCTAACTGTCATCCTTATGCAAATATATACAGCGGTTAGTTTACAAGCGCTTGAGAACGTTGTGTCACTGCGCTGAGAGTTTTTCATTACAGTGCATATTCAGTGGGGAAAATGCAATTTCCCACCCGAGTACGACATCAAGATCTAGGGCTGGGATTATCCTTGTAGATGTCGATGGCGCTAATGGATTCAAGCTTGCATCTCCTTTTTAATCAAAGCATTTTAACAGACATTGGATGGAAATTGTAATGCTCCTAGTAAACTTTTTCTGTTGAGAATGTATACCTAATGATTAATTATACGCAGCTCGAGATTGTTATTTATAATCATTGGAATGGTTTTTTTTGGAGCTACCTCTTTTCTTTATTTCCAAAACACTGAGGTGTATTCTCAGACAACGTCTATCTATTGAAAAATCTTACAATCTGCTTGCTGATCAACTGTGTAGTAGTGCCTACATACTAGAGAATGACATTATCAAAAGCTTTGATCTGAAAACACGTCCATGAACTTTTCTTTAATTTTATAAGCCTTCATTTTAATCTACTACTATAAAATACAGTGCACTTTACCGGCGTGTGCAAAAAAATGCCTGCATTGCTAGGGGAGTGCAGAGACTACTCGGGAGCTAAGCTTTCATGTATTATTGTAATTTATTGCACCTCGTCGCCGGCGCCCCGAGCACGGGCATTTTTCACTTTGCCAATTCTGCTACCGACCAATGATTGCCTTCGCCGTACTCTTTGTGCAACTATGTCGATTCCAATAGCCATTTATTACCTCCAATGCATTGAACCTGACACATTAAAACTATGTAGAAAAGTATCTGTCTATACAGTATACTGTTTCTTCCATCTACTTCTTACCTTAAACAACGCTTTTCTTTCATTAATGAGTCATTCAAGGTTACTTAAATCGGCGACCAATCTTAGTTTGACAATGCCACCGCATTCCACTAACTTTGCTGACAAATCTTTTGCAGTGCAAGGTGTTAGACTTTGGAATGCGCTGCCAATATCAATACGCCGTGCTCAAACTCTAACTGAATTCCAAAAATATCTCAAAACTAACTACCTATCACTGTAAGTCACGCAGAATTACTGATACTTTCCAATACTCATTTAGATGACGACAATTTATATAAGTAATTACATGTATGTATTTAGATGTATGTATATATATATTTATGTATATATATATATATTTATGTATATGTAAGTATGTAATAGGTATGTAGTAGTTTTTTATTTTATTTTCAATTATGTATCTAATTGTAGTTAGATATTTAATATGTTACTATTTCAGTAAAGGTGCCAACGGGTATCTTGTTCATATAATATTATGAAAACCGTCAACTACCCTGTTTCAAACTCCATTCTCTAATCACTACCCAGGTTGTCTGGAAGAGATCACACCTTGTCGTAAGGCCGCCAATTGTGCCGATTTATAATGTATTTTATGTTCAGTTATTGATTTTGGTGTACAATAAAGAGTTATCTATCTATCTGTTTTAATTTAACGCAGAATTTATGTTTTATCTATGCATTTCCTACGATTTTTTTATTTCTCATCAAATAGGTGTACAATTTGCAGGAAACATAAAATATTCACTTATTAAAAAAATGCTAACGCGATAAACCACTTCATTCCGATTGCTGAATGAGAGTGGTGTTATTATCCGGTCTTACAGTTTCATTCCATTTATACCGGTTATCTGCGGGCCAATCAAAAAGAATTTGCGCATGCGTGTCAAAATTTTATTGCGTCCAAATTAGATGACACTCCGCGAATTTTATAAAAATGTAACGGCGATACTTTTGAGACGCACAATGTATTTCTTTTTAGGCAAGATAGGGGGCGCTGATCAAAATTTATACGTTAACGATACCAACGATACTAATACCTCAGAGTAGATAATATACTACGTACCTAATACTTATTCGCAATTTAAATGTGCTTAAGGTACTGCACTCTTCACTACCTAACACTATCTTATAATCTAGAATATTTCGTATGTAGTAAGAATTAAACTCACGCGCTTATAACATGCGTGTGTTGTATGGCAGCTGAGGGGCGAATAGATCGACTGGGCTGCATCGACGGGTGACCTCCACCCCCTGCGCCGTACAGCACTGGCTGGAGCGACAAGGAACCCCCTAGCGACATCGATGGAGGACTCGATAACCTGGACAAAGGGAAACAAACAATAATATATATAAATCTATATGGTTTATAGTATATAGGTCTGCGGGTCGAAACATGCAAGTAATACTCCGAATTGCAAGCGTCCTGCGTCCATGGTCTAGTGTCGCAAAGTATCATATACTAGCGGCCCGCCCCGGCTTCGCACGGGTAGACATTTATATCAAATATTTCGTCTACCCCTGCAAAGCCGGGGCGGGCAGCTAGCCTATGTTAATCAGTGATAGTGTAGCTTTCTAACGGTGAAAGAATTTTTGAAATCGGTCCAGTAGTTTCGGAGCCTATAGACATTTTTCAAATATTTTGTCTACCCGAGCGAAGCCGGAGCGGGAAGCTAGTATAATACATAGCCTATGTTACTCAGTGATGATGTAGCTTTCTAACGGTGAAAGAATTTTTGAAATCGGTCCTGTAATTTCGGAGCCTATTCAATACATACAAAAATACAAATCTTTCCTCTTTATAATATTAGTATAGATTGTTATATATGTTAACCGCTTCCCATCCTATTATATGCTAATTTGTCATCTTTTTATCATTAAAAATACAGTACGGATCATGTAAGTTTAAAATCTATTGTTTGCCACTTAAGTAGTATATAAAAGTTCCTTTTTACTAGCAGGGTTACATACAGAGATGGAGACTGATAAAGGTGATAAAGGACTCTGGTGTCAATCAGTCTTACAATGACATAGACAAAAGAAAATACAACCGAATAAACTGAATATACATTTGTATTTACTGACCCATGTATTAGTGTTCTAGGTCATGCGAACACGAGCCAATGTTGTCGACTCAGCGTAACGGATTCGCAAGCTAACCTGTCAATGGACCGCTCAGTAGTGATCACTTACACATGATAATACGTTATGGCACATATCCGAGCAGCGGGTTCGGAGTTCTAGCTGTCCTAAATAGTAGTTTTCTTACAATCAGTCAGCTGGTGATCACGGCCTCGGACGAAACGTCGAGACGTAAATAAACAATTTATTATCGCTCAGATAGAATAGACCCGCTTTCATGTAATTAATAAGTAGTTTACTTCATATATACTATGATTAATTTTGTGCGCAGCTAGAAGAAGTAAAATACATATACTTTAACTATCATGTTGATTATGATTAAGTGAAGTAGCAAAGTAAAGCATACAATATTAGGCCCATTGGAAACAAGTTTGACACTTCCACGAAAGACTTTTTCTAGTCTGAATTTTATCATTGTTGATCGAACTACCGAAGAATATACATAATAAATCCTTCAATTCTATTTCACCAGTGCGTACACATATCTTGAGTATCTGTGATTACTAAAGTTCCTTCTCTTATGGCGTAAAATGTGGTGTCTTTCTTTGTCCCACTTTCATCTCCCAACGAGGTCCAATTGTACGAGATATTACAATCTTTACAACTACATTCCTAGTTTTTGTCTGAGGCGTCAGACCGTCTTTGTTATCCACGACCTACATTCTGGATTATTATAACACTTTTGTGCTAGTTGAAAATAGCTCTTTCCTATGGATAAATGCAGCGTAGTCATATAAAAATATGTAGCAGTAATATAATTCATGTTGAAATGATTGGATTAAACAATGTTATCATGCTGTCTAGTCGCACATTAGCCTCAATCTCAAAAAATGTTAGCTTAATGGTGTTAAATCCTGTCAAACAGAATAAAAATAAAATTATAATGATGTATATAGTTTCAATTACATATTGCTACTTAGTTAAGTTTATTTTAGTCTAGTCAGATGAACAAAAGAATAGGCACCATTGTCATTTATGTTATAAAAATCTTTACCACCAAGTGCTTAAACATTTTGTTTTAGCATAAGCCGATTAATTTCACCTTTAATTTTCTAACTTTTAATTGGCTTCAGGCTTACGATCAGTAACTAAAGGATTTCAGACAAACGCGATATAGTCTAGACGAGGGTAAAGCTAGCTTAGGAATTATTCACAGACTTCTACTTTACGCGTCTGTCGAGACCAGAGCATGAAATATGAAGGCATGTTACACCTGCTTTTAACGTCTGTCATTTAAAGAGAGGAAGGGAGCAAAAGATAAAAGATTTTCTTTTTATAAAAATGGACCACCCTCAGAAGCCTCAGCTCTTAAGCGAGAGCTGAGTCCTTATTCTAAGGAACCACCAGACTGTACACCTAACCTTGCAGAATAAGACTTACCATCTGACAGACCGTACGTTACCATCTCTATTAAAAAAAAGACAGAGTCGATGTGCCAAGGAGACATTTTGCATATATGTACAATGAAGGCTACTCAAGATCTTTGCTCAAGATATAGAATGATTTAAAAACAATGTTCTATTAAAATAGTAATTGAAAGGCCTGATAATAGTAGACATCGATATTGACTACTTCTCATTTGACATTTGAAAGCTGATACCGGGATTATTTGGAACCCCTATTTATTACTCAGATTGCTCTCCAAATATTTAAAACCATTTCTATGTTAAGTATTGGATGCGATCGTTAATTTTAAAGCTCATAGTTATTGTGTAATATCGTGCGGAGCAATGTGCAAAACTGTGTATAATTAATAATAACTATGTGATGCGTCATTTAATTTTTAAGACCTTAAGGAACAATTTGCACACACTAAAATTCTTATTAAATAATATAAGATAAATTGAGCTCGTTTTAGCATTTCCCGACAGCGAATCACGTAGTTTATGAGTCCCTACTAATCTCTTCTAGATAAGATTACTTTAGCAGAATGAGCTATCAAAATTTATTGGGTTTTCTGTATGTAATGTGCTAATGACAGTAACTTTTAATTATTGTGCTTCTTTGCATTATCATTTTTAAGTCCTATAGATAGGTACTCTGAAATTTGTCCTCTTATATTTTTTTTTTAAATGAAGTTCATTTCTTTATTCCAACACGAAGCGCAATTATTTGCCACTGAATTTACCCAATTATATTGAAAGTCGAGGAAAAAAGGTTTAATTTAAGCCAACCTCCACCTTGAACAAATCCATGTTTAATAAAATTCTGCCAAGCGCAGCTACCTGCTTTGTATTTTTAAACAGTTTTTGATTGAACTTTATTTAAGGTTTAATTTTCCTACGGAGAAATATACCTACATTTTCTTTCTTCTCTGTCAACACTGTCGAAAGTTCATTACAAATTGTGTTTGAACTGGCTGCTGCGCCAAAGTACCTTTCAATTTGTTCGGAACACGATTTATTTGATGTTTTCCATACGTAATTCAGAGTATTCTTATGTCGACCCTTTCTGGGTTCCTTCAGTTACAAATCACATAAAAAGACTGAAGGAGGAAGTTCGACAGAAACTATATTTAATTTTGAAATTCTATAAACCAAAGATAATTTTACATATTTATGACTTAAAAACGGGATTTAGCGATAGCGAATTTACACGATATGGTCTTACACGTGTTTAGATCACGAAAGTTTGAAAAACAGTACCAATTTGTTTTTAGGATGTCGAAGGGCTTACCGGACGCCCGATTAGGCGGATCATACGCTGTTTTCTCAAATGTTTGTACAAAGATTGGGATCAGAAGTACATGAGCTTTTTAGGGTGATAAAAGATCTTACCTCATTGGAGACTCCATATGCACACGATGCGAGGAACATGATGGGGCCGGCTGGTGAACAGGATGAGGTGGCAGTGGAGGTGGACTGCTGTGCCGGCTTAAAGTCTCTGGTGAGACCAGAGCTGCTCCGGCTGAAGCAGGGCTGGGGAGAGGCGCACTACCCCCTGATGCCTCGGAGTCGATAAACGTGCCACGTGACACGTGGGAACCACCCGATACATTGTTGGCTGGGATTGAGTAGCAACTGAAACAAGGAGACATAGCATTTTTACGCGTGTGTAGGGTAGTTGTATACCATAGGCATTAAATTTTTATCAACTTTATTTATTTTCTGTTGAGGAAAACTGATAAGATTCCGAGCCGGAAATTTAAAATTATTGTTTTAACACACTCCAACCCTTTTGACAAGTACGTAGGCTACATAAAATTATATGTATTTTTCGTTTTTTTTTTAAATACCGACACGAATATTTTGAGTATTATAAAATATCACAAGCCAAATATACTTCCCCTTTATAACGGGTCGATGGGTTCCGATCAAACCGAACTCTGATATCCGAATCGGGATAGGCGAAAGTGAGGTAAAAAATGATAGATGTCTACCTCCTCAATTTCTCGAGGACTCATGCTGACAACAAGATTTGAATAAGATAACTTTTGTGGGGTTGAAAGTTCGCGGAGAATCCGCATAATGATAAATTGATTATTATGGAAATGAGAATATTTTGCATATTCGATAATATACATTTGTTTATATTTGAAGCATTTTTTACCGCGTTGTTGGGTCGCGAGCACGTGTAGGTAATGTATGTTCTTCGCGTTACCTAGTATTATAAAAGGCAAATAAAAAATTCAAAGTGAAAGTCTTCAATCAATAAGTTACTAATAAGATTTCTACGAAAATCACCAGTTCTTTCGGAGTAGTACAAAAGAAAAAAAGTGCTATTTCTTCCTTCGCATGGGACGTGACAAGGAAACCCAATAATACGCTTACATATCAGCGGACTCCAACAGTTTATGAACTTGATGGACAGCCGAGGTGAGCAATGATTGCCAGAATTTATGTCTAGGTATTTGTAGGGACGGCATTATCACCGTCGCAAATAATACGTTATTTAAGGTACTGATAATTTCGGTAACAATGTCGTTAGCTACGGTATTAAAGCAATTCGATTTTTATGCTAGCAAGCAGTCTGATTGGTGGTAAGTGGTCACCATAGCCTGTTGACGTTTACAGTAAGGGCAGCGCGTTGTCTACTTAAATTGTTAGGAGGAGTCAGTGTACTAGTATTATACGGTGCTTACTGCTATCATAGCGTATCCCTAAGAGCTTTATGGAGACCTTACAGGTTACATTGCCGGTTTAAAGAATATATTTGACGTTGCGCTGTCCCATGTAATTTAACCTTAAGTCGAGTCCCTTCCTCTGATGACCACCGGTGTCACGTAGTGTGAGTATGAATAGCTCGCCGGAACCGGCAGTTTTAACACGACTTTTTTATATTACCCGACCTCGCTTCGATGTTGAAAAGAAAAAAAAAGTACTATATAATTTTCTTGCCAATAATAACTAAAACTAAAAAAAATACATACAGTATAACTACTTAACTATTTTGTCTTTCTGATTTTAACGGGATTTTTACAAGTTATCGACTTTACTGGTTCGAGCATCGAAAATCCTAGGTCTGATACGATAGCGAATTGAATTTTATACATACATAAATACACGCCGAGTCCTTTTAGAGATAGGCAGAGCGTATAGAGCACCATTTCACTCTTGTCTTGAACACTTTCACGGCTTCTACATTCATCAATCTCTCAATTTAATAATTAAATAACTCAAAATATTGACTAAAGCTCGCTGACGCAAACTTAAACCTCAGAGTAGATATACGAAATAATTTAGCTATTGACTCTCAGATTTAGGACTAGCTCGCTATAGTCCTTTATCTAAGTGTTGACTTATCTGAGGCTGTTTGCTTTAATTATATCTCAGAGTAGATAATATAGTACGTACAAATTATATCCAGCGCAATCTCATTATGTTCACCTTTCCAATTAATATACATATACTATATGTTAAATCACGTCTATAAAACACGTCGATAAAACACGTCGATAATTTTGTAATACATGCAGATTCAAAACACATTAGTTTGAAATAACGTAGTAGGTAATATAGATAATGATAACAAAATGCATTATCATGTAAGCCATTGAACCACGAAGTTATTTTTTGGTATTGCTTTTACGAAATCATTACCGAAAATGTATTACATCCAAGGGCATCATATAACGAATTCTAAACCATTAAATTACTTCCATCATACCAGACTTAAACCTGCGACTTCGCTTGGTAAATTTGCCATAAGTACTCCCGATGTATAAAAATCGTGGGCACAATACGCCTCCATTTCTTCTCCGAAACACAAAACACACATACGCACTTCCACTCTGAATAAGATTAATAAAATAGGCATTCGATTTAAATGCCCGTAATTTGATTCGAAGAACCTTTTTTCCTTGAAAGTAATTTACTACCTCTAACATATTCATGTAATTATCTTGGTCCAGAAGGTTTATTAGGCAGTGCCACAAATATAGTGAGGGTTGGCATATACTAATCGTGTTCTTACTTGTATTTGAACTCAAATATTTTAGATACCTATAATACCATATTCTTTAATCTGCCGATTATATAAATTGTTAAAACAATTAATCTTATGACAATTAAACCTTAATTAATTTTTAATTTAATCAATTAATCCTAAGTCACACATTAACAATAGCTAGTTGGAGTAAGCGGTTACAGCGTAGATATACACATGAAAAGGCAGAAGCATTCGATAATTCAGCAGAAAAGCACATTGAAATATCTTTGCATCTTGAAAAGTATTGCTTAACCGCTATTACCTATACAAAATATTCATGAATAATAATTGCGAAATAGCTCTACCAGCCTATAGTACCAGCCCTGCGATGGTAGCCCGCTCGCTCCCGGCAAAGTGTACCATTTCCGCATCCAATATGGCTGTTTTCGATTTCCGGTCGCGTCTGCCGCGTAAACGATTTACCGGATTACATGCAACGTTTATTTTAATCAGATCGATGCCCTCACGCGCAGAGATCACGGATTAATCGCGCCTGTCTGTTTCCATCCAAATGTATTGCCGTACATCACTATTTATTACTAACTCATATCCACTTTGTGCATTCACTTTGGCTTGCATACGAAAGGAACTATATTATAAGATATAAAAACAGGATTACAAGTTTAACATGAGTTGAGTGTTGACGTCAGCTTAGGCTTAAAGAGTCAGAAATCGAAATCTTCAAGCATGATGCATCTATCCTACTTCCACGGGGTATTTTCTTCGTCAAATCAGAAACTTACTTAATAGATATATGTTTAACTAGCGGCCCGCCCCGGCTTCGCACGGGTAGACATTGATATCAAATATTTTGTCTACCCGTGCAAAGCCGGGGCGGGCAGCTGGCCTATGTTACTCAGTGATAGTGTAGCTTTCTAACGGTGAAAGATTTTTTGAAATCAGTTCAGTAGTTTCGGAGCCTATAGACATTTATCAAATATTTTGTCTACCCGAGCGAGCGAACCGGGGTGGGCAGCTAGTATAATATATAGCCTATGTTACTCAGTGATGATGTAGCTTTCTAATGAAAAAAGAATTATTTAAATCGGGCCAGTACTTTTTGAGTTTATTCGTTACATACAAAAATACAAATCTTTCCTCTTTATAATATTAGTGTAGATTAAACTAATATTCTTATTAAAATTGTATTGTATAAAGGTATTAGGACATACATCAAGGCGCATTAATAATTAAACGTACAAAATACAGCCCACGTTTTGTTCCCGAGAACTGTCAACCAATAGGCACAAGTACGTGAATATTAATTAAAATATGCGCGCTATGTTGAGATCGGATTTCAATTGAGAAAGTGGCACAACAGAGCTGATTCCTTTAATTAATATAAACACAGCCTTATTTACGAAACTTTAATTAAACCTCACTTCATCTGTATTCTGTATAAACTAATCAATGCTACAATATTTTGATTATTGATTATTTTCACTATATAGCCCTAAGTACATAAGTCGTCAGCAAACAATTCCTTCAACTATAGTGTGATGCTTTGATAACCGAATTTATAGTAAATATTTAGTAAAGTAATTAATAACAAGTCTATAATTTTATAGCGCCCGACTTCGCAAGGATTACACAAAACCTTAATGAATTATATATAAAAACCCTCCTCTTGAATCACTGTATCTAAATTGCTGCATCAAAATCCATTGAGTAGTTTAAAAGATCTAAGCGAACAGACAGCTGAAGGAACTTCATTTTATACTTCTCTGAGTTATATATTCCTTTTATTATTACAATTGTAATAGCTGAAAACGATCTTACTACATTCCATTAGTTAACCTGATACCGCATAAATTGGCAGCCGTTGTTTGCAGACTAGCATCTAGCCTAGCGATTTAGTAGGTACTTCACAGTTAGTACACAGTTTACAAGCAAGTTTTAGGGTCGGCAACGCGCGAGTGATACCCCTGGTGTTGCAAGCGTCCATAAGCTGCGGTAACCGCTTACCATCAGGCGGGCCGTATGCTTGTTTGCCACCTTAGTGGTATAAAAAAAAAAGCAAGTTAGTAAAAGAGATCAGCGTCATTAATAAGAGAACTGCATTATCTACCTACCTTGCTATCTAGGAATAATAGCTAACTGATCTCAAACTCTACGCGGTAAATATGTTTCGTGCATATAGAAACTCCTTTCTATGTAAGTTTTAAATAGAATTAACATAACTGTATAGGGTAAGCCCATTAATTTTCAATTCACGAGATTACTGCTAAGAGATTTACGCTTGATATTTTTACATTACGTTTTTTATATCCATACAAACGAACAGTAATGGTGAATTTGAATTATGATATGTTTTTCATAGATTTAGGTATGCATCTCTCAGCTAAAATAAATTTACTATGAAAATAATGTTGATTCGGTAAGTTAAGTATGTTGCTACGAACCGTTGAAGATATTTAAAATAAAACACGCTAGAACAAAGTACTCCGAGCTTTTGAAAGGTGCAAACAAAACATTCCATAAATAACTTCCTCAACACATGTGCATACCTAGTCTTCTAATTAACACCTGGCCTTGCTTTCTCGCTTCAAAGTAGTCTATAATAGCTTTAATTAGTTGCGTACTTAAATATATGGTGGAGTAGTTAACAAGGTACTTAAGGACTTCCACTGACCTATCCAATACCATATGACTGCAATTTTTTTCTTACAGCGACAATTTACAGTCGAGACCGCTGGTCTAATGGATAGTATACCTGACTGCTAAGCTAGAGGGCGCGGGTTCGATTCCCGCCAGGGCAAACATTTATGTGAAAAACATGTTTGCCATATATAGTGGTTGGTATGTATTATAAATATGTATGCAAAGCAAAAGTACATAAGTATTCTATCAGCTGCTGGTGCCCATAGTACAAGCTATGCTTAGTTTGGGGACAGATGGCGCTGTGTGATAATGTCCAAGCATTATTATTATTATAATGGGTCGCACGAACCCGCTGCATCAAGGCTGGAATTAATTATAAAAAAATCGATAAATTTTAATCGATACGAGTACGTCGTTAAAGTTAAAATATTGTAATGACAATTGTATGATACACACCGTGTATACACCCGAGATCTTCGAGTAGATAACTCATTAGTCCAAAACGGCAAAACAATAGCTCATTCGAACATCGAGTAAGCAGGATTAATAATACAAATCCAATATCACCTACGAAATCTTTATTGTTCCAGACAATAATACTAGACGGTTGCTAGGTGTTACGTACTACGGTTTACTGAGACTGCCTGAAAATAACATTTGAAATACCAATCTTATGCATAACAAAACCAACCTTAGCTCGAACAGATGAGGTATATATTTCCTTGGCAAATCAATGGTAGTTAGGTTAGGTAGTGAGGTGTTATCGTTAGTAGCGTTCGCTTTCGTTCGGGCGGCGGGCGCCCGCCCAGTGATCAATGGGCGTCTGTAGTACGAGACTTTCACGCTAAGCCTGCTGCTTTACTACGTTTCTCTAGTTAGCGTAAATCGTATTGTGAATATTGAGGAAATAAGCTTCGCTATATTTATAAGAATAAATGGTATGTTAGATATTTATAGTTTAGTTCTACGTTCGAAAGATTTTACGCTTAAGCCATGAATGTAAAATTACTATCCATATAATGATAAGTTACAAGAAGCCGTATCTCTTCAGTAGCTTATGTTGCTCGCTGTTGTTCCCCGATACGCTTAGTTTGTAACAAAATACCGTTTTAAATTCGTTTATAATTACTGACCCCACAATTTCTTGTTTAAATGTTAAGCCTATAAGTCGAGGGTCGGAAAACCGAAGACATTAAATGATACTCAATAGTCCGTATAGATAGAGTAAGTATTTATAGCAGGAGTAAAAATAATAACGTATGCTATAAATGCAATGCGATAGTACAAACTCCATTTGCATACTTTATTAACGCCGCAACTGCACTTTGCAACATCGCTAGCGTCATATTTTATATACAAAGTGTACATAGCATCACATAGCAATGGGGAATGTGAGAGACAAGTCTCGACACTTTTTCTGTTTGTGGATTTACTCGTAGCGGCATTGTTAACATTGCATTACTGAAAGCGTGTTGTCTAGATTTTTAACTGTGTAAATAATCTCACAATCTTTTTGTCCGCGGCTTAGGAAATAATGTTATTTAATTTATGGGCCTAAGGTTATTCATTCAGTTTTAGCATTAATATGAATGTCGT
Source organism: Falcaria lacertinaria (assembly GCA_951449985.1). Taxonomy (NCBI): domain Eukaryota; kingdom Metazoa; phylum Arthropoda; class Insecta; order Lepidoptera; family Drepanidae; genus Falcaria; species Falcaria lacertinaria. The sequence continues at coordinate 4,097,107 of OX602114.1, forward strand.
ACTTCTTACTACTGCTAAATAACCACTTTGTCGTTATTGCTACTAGCACTAGAAAATGCCTCAATAAAAGTTGGGCAGCGCGCTGTGTTGGCCATTTACATTTACATACCATTGGTATTGCAAGTTTCCATAGCCTACGGCTATCATCAGGCGTTCCGTTCGCTTGCTTACTCCAATAAACCTTGCCTAAGTTGGGAACATAACATTTTAAAAGTTCTATCAGGTAAGGCAAAACCGGGCGCGTCATGAAAATTTGAATACGATGGAAAGTGGTCGTACATAAAGTGTTTCAATCTTGAAGCTTTTAATAAAATAGAAACATTAAATTAATTAAATTATTTTGTCGTAAAGGATTTTCGTCGACGTTTCAGGCGAGTTCAAAGGATAACATACCCAATTCGGTTTTCAGCGAATCAAATCAACGATTACAGTGAATGTGTTGTATTATTGATTAAGCGAAATGTTTTAAATCAAAAAAGGTATTCTCCTTCGCGAGGAAGGTCGGAGGCTTGCTAGCACAAAACAAAGTAAAAGTCCTTCCTCGTTTAATTTGCTGTTTCATACTCACTTTACCACCATATGTTGGTATTAATGGGTAAATTTTTAATTAAGTTCGTTCCGCCTGCTTACGTAGACAACAATTAGCGTGTGTACAACTACATAAACGTGTGGCGTGCATGGTACACATTTTAAAATTAATCGCTTGCCACCCCTGTCACCGTGGAGTGCGGTAACCGGTCAACGACCCCGTTTATTTAGGACGAGTCGGTGTTTATAACATTAAGGAAAATTTAACAGGAAGTAGGGTGAGGGAGGGACGCATCAATACAATCTGATCCATCACTTTTATGAGTGATTATACCTTGTCCTGTCACCGAATGTCATATTTGTCGACGCGGGCAACAAGTGTCTATGTTAATTTGTCTGCTTGTCGCGATTGCGTGTCGGAAATATTAAAGTTACAATCCAATACCTTAAGAATAAATAATCTATACCCTGTGTATTTATTTATATTTGACTCATCACTACGTGATATCACATAACCTTAGAAACACATAACTTAAAATAATTTATCAAATAAGCTATGCTTAATATATACTTAAATTTTTCCATCAGACCATTCCCCTTCCATATTCTACAAATACAACCTAATAGTAAGTACTAAAATGTATTCGTTCCAATGTCTTCTATCTAGAGAAAGCATGTCGGTTGTTCTTATTTATTCCTGAGGAAAAACAGGCAAGAAATTAAACGTGACGACAAGGTAGGACCAGGTGTTGGGAAAGCAATTATTCTTACTAAGGTCTCACTTGATTGCGTTTACCGGGGTTTCCACGTTTCTACCTTATTATAGGTCGCGGCACGAAACTCTAGCGCTGACCGTTATTGCGCAGAAGTAAAAAATAAGGTGTCTTGGCGGGGTACAGGGGTGAAGGGCGAGCGTGCGTTGCGCCGATTGGCTCTCCAGTCGTACTCCGTCCCCCGTGCCGATACGACGCTCCGCGCACTTCCAGTGTACAGTCGCGTTCTGAATTGTTTTGTTGTCATCGTTAATTTTTGTTGTTGTTTTTTGTTAAGTTTGTTTTGTTGATTTGTTTGTTGTGTTTGTTAGTTTATTCACTGTTTGATTAAGTTTGAACAGTTTTTAAACAGTGAAAATGCCGAGGCCGAGAAGGAATACTGTTTTGAAAAGACAGGCACGGAAAATGGTGTTTGACGTGCATTGTTTTCTGAAAAGGGAATCGAATGATTTCATTAATTCCCTGAAACAAATTCAAAGTGAAATTGGCGAAGCTGCGAGTATTTTACTCGATTCTGACCGCAGCACTGTAGATATAAGTGAAATAAAACAAACTGCAGAAGTTATTCAGGCGGGAAATATAAAATTAAATAGTATAATTAGTGACTTACAGAAAATTCAGAAAAGGACAGCTGAATCTACAAAGACGTCCATAGCAACGGTAAGGAAAATCTCCACTGAAGCCAATAATTCCGACTTATTATCAGTATTTAGAACACCAGGCAAAAAACGCTCCAGATCAAAACCGGTCACAGATATTGATAACTTTGATCAAGGATTAATAAAGAGGTGCATACATAACTTTCATAGGACAAATAATGAACTTCCCACCGTCGGAAAGTTGAGAAAGAAGCTAGAGGAAGATATAAATTTCAAAGGCTCAGAACGAAGTCTTCGACGAATAATTAAGAGTTTAGGGTTTCGGTGGAAAAATACTGAAAACAATCGAAAAGTACTGATTGAAAGTTCAAATATACGTTTACTACGTATCGAATACTTACGCAAAATAAAACAATATCGCCAAGAGGGAAGGCCCATCGTATATACAGATGAATCTTACGTAGATTCATCGCACTCTGCTCCAAAAGCCTGGACCGATGGTACTACAAAAGGTCTCAAAAAACCTATCTCCAAAGGACAGCGGGTGGTCATTGTCCACGCAGGATCAGAGGCTGGGTTCATACCGAACGCACTGTTAACTTTTAAAGCTGGTGCGAAATCAGGCGACTACCACGACAATATGAACTACGACAACTACGAAAAATGGCTGAGGACACAGTTATTGCCGAACTTACCGCCTAATTCTGTCGTGGTAGTCGACAACGCATCATACCATAATAAACAATGGGACCTTGCACCCACTTCTAATTCCAAAAAAGCTGACATGCAGGGTTGGCTTACTGAAAAGGGCATACAATATGAGGAAACTCTACTAAAACCTCAACTATACAATTTAATACGGGCTAACAAAGATAGATTTAAAACATTTTCAATTGACAGGATACTAGCAGAGCAAGGACATCAAGTGCTAAGACTGCCACCATACCACCCAGATCTAAATCCAATCGAAATGGCATGGTCTGACATAAAGCAATATGTAGGCAGTAAAAATGTGAAGTGGAGTGTTGCTAAATGTATAGAACTAATTCAAGAAAAAGTTTTGCTGATGGGTGCTTGGGATTGGGGAAAGTTATGCCAAAAGGTAAAGGACATAGAAGAGCAATATGTCAAGAGTGACCATGTCGTGGATTTGGTTACAGAAGAATTCATCATTCGCGTTGATGGTGACAGTTCAGAGGATAGCCTTGGTGAGTCTGATGACGATGACGCTGTTAGTGCCGACGACCGAAGCAGCCCTGAGCCGGGGCCCTCAGTAAGCAAAAGGCCCTGTTGGGATACTATTGAAGGTGTAAGACCATTGTCTGATTCGGACTAGATATCGGAAAGGAGAATGCGGTGTCTGATGTCCACACCCTGCCGAACTCGCAGGTTTCTTCTATCCTGAGAAGAAACTTCAGTAGGTTCTTATGTAATTCGGACTTAATATAATTTTTTTTATTATTTGGTATTTAATATAAAAATTTACAAATCCGATAGTGTATTTATTTTTCTACTCCCCATAAACTTGTTAAAAATTATATTGTAGGTAACATGAAGTAATATTTGCGTGCGTGACAGTACCCATACGCAGTTAAGTTCCACATTTTGTTCACCGCTAGACTTACTATTTGACTTTACATTAAAACATTATTTTGCTGTTTTTAACTAAGCAATTAAATTACTAATTTGTATTGCGTGCGCGATGGTACCCATGCGCAGCTATCCCCTCCACGTTTCGCTCAGCGCTAGAGTTTCGTGCCGCGACCTGTACCAACAGTGTGAAAACCGAGATAAATGACCTAGTAACTACGCATACATTATTAACCTCATTTCTTAACACAACTATTTCTGTGGAATACACAACTCTATATTATAGTACCTACACAAAACAAAAGAAAATATAAGTAATTATCAACTAAACGTATCAACCTGAGGTATCAACAAATTCCGAACCAATATTTTAATGCGCAATGATAACATCCATACAGAAGAAACAGTTATGTGATTATAACTGCATGTTCAACTATTGATGTCACTAGAGTTTATCAATAAGCTAGCAGGCTTCTAGCAGGTGTAGTATTTCTATGATCGGGAAGATTTTAGTTAATGAGGTAAAAATAAAATAATCTAATTTGCTGATATTTAGTAGCAGTTTTACTCTATAGCTTTATACTTTATTAATTCGTTACTGCAATCACAAGCAATACAAACAATTCTGACCGAGACAAACAAGAACACAATCCGCCTGATGGTAATCAAATACCGTGGCTAATTTCAAGAGCAGAGGTATCAATGGCGCCGAATCGTTGCAAAATTGAATAAATGTTACATTTTAATTATCTGTAGACCTCTTTAAAATATCTTCACTCTTCTTTATAACTACCTAAGAAGCACATTGATATATTTGCAATGAAATTTTAACTTTTAGCTGTCTTAGAGCAAAAATATGCTGTTTATTATAAAACTTTAACAGTACAATATTATTACGTACGTATATACTATACTGGCCAATGGCCATGCCATTGTGGTAATTTCTAATTTCACCATTTTAAACGTATAAAATACCGAGGAATGAAATCATGTCCAGATTACATGAATTCATTCAATTTGTTCGTAAACAAAATCAACGTTACCTTTTATGAGGGTTCTAACCCTTTCTCCCAGTTGATTACAAATATGTACCATTTATTATTCTGTCCAAGTCTACCGTACCTTTCATCAGCTTTAGTTAGATCATTGTCGTTCACTTCATCCGTGATCTTCATTTTAGATTTGTAATCCACAAATTATTTTAGTGTTTGAAACGTTCATTTTAATTTGGTCCAAAGTAGATTTTAAAAAAATGTGAAATTTTTCGCGGATGGCGAGGCCAGCGCAGTGGAGGCACTGAATTACCCGCCAGTGCGAACCCAAGAGATTGACTGATCTAACTGGCTTGGGTTGCAGCAATTTCATAGCACTATTACTGCAGGCATGAGGGCGGGAAGGAGATCGGCTCTCCAACGAAATTGCTAAATAGACACTTGATGGAATCGTTTTGACAAACCGTGAGAATTGATCGAGAGAGAATGACATTAGAGAGGAAGTCCAATTAGTAGAAGCTGCACATTTCGGGTCTTAATACCTGTACCTTAACAAGCATGTGTAATTATGACGGAGTACACCAAGTCACGTGTGGTAGACAGGGGCTCGACAAAGGACGGAGGGGGGCAGAAAGGAAGTGGAGTCGAGAGGATATTGCCGATTTCACTGCACCGGAGATAAGCCGCAATCTGTGGCCGTGATTCTTCATAGACAGCATAATAGCCGCAGGATAAAGACCAACGTGATTGGACTGATTTCTGTTTGAAATACCTATCTAGACCTTACATCTACATGTAAAGGTAAAACTTATGCAGTGACAGAACATACACGTATATGATAAACAGCAGATCCCGATCATGTTGGCTTCATCAACATGATCGGGATTTTTAAATTCAAAGAATTAAATGAGGGTTTCCTTATGCAAAGTCAAACGGCCAGTGTTTTTAGACTACTAAAGTGGCGATCAACGGCGTGCCCGATGTCATGAGGATAGCCTATGCAACACTAGTGTTGCAACAATTCTTGAAGAATGCGATTTTCCTGTAAACAATTAATTGATATTTAAGTCATTACACTGATTGTATGTTGAATTGAATTCTGGTCGTGAATGAAGTACGTCGACAGTATGGACATCATGCTGACTACCTGTTTTGTATTCAACACAAACTCACGTGGCGCTCACAAACGTCTTAGTGTGTGGACGAGTGGTGAGTTTGAAACAAGGCTGTACCCTCGGTAACAAATAATTACAATATGTATTAGTAATTTGAAAATTTTAAAAGTAGCTCCTAGCAGCTTTTTTTTGCACAAGTAAATGGTCAAACTGATCTCTATGAATGTTGGTACGCAGATTCATAGGAAGTCAGGATACGTTCGTCTTTTGGGATCTCTTCAACTTATGTAAATTATATATTCCTGTATTTTTTCCTCTTTAACTGTGAGATATGAACTATGTATTATATTAGTTGAATTATTTGAATAAGTGTTCAGGAGAAACGATCAGACTAGCAGGATTTCAAATATCAGAGTTATGAAATATTCATCAGGCGCGGCGCTCGTGCCTCGGCTGTAAATGGAATATTATCAGTTTTCCGCTTGAAATACCTTTCAAATTTGAGTGAAGCTGCATTGCCTCATGTGAACCTACGGGACCTACCTTAGGGTTATCTAATATAATTCACGTATCGTTTAGTTAGGGTCATTACTCCAAAGGCGACCAGCAGCCCGTCCTTTATACGCCCGCGCACTAATTCAGAACATTGAGATTGCTAATTTCAGTCTTACTTCTATATCGCTAAGATAGAATATGACTCGAAGAATCATAGGACCAATTTTGCCCAGTTTCACATAAATCGTATCGTTTAATGCCGTTGGAACAGACGGATATATTCGTTACGTACGTAAACGGCTATTTACATAATTCATCCGGTGCTGCTTCCCGTATGTGCCTTCGTATTTCGTGCTTACGTGTCTGCCTCGTATGCTTCGGTTATGAGGCCGTGAAGTTGGGCTAGTAATAAAGTACGCTGACTATCTCGAGTCAAATTAGCGTAACTTCAGACGTCCAAAATGTAATTATGTACTCAAGTAATGGACCAATTCGATCATATTTTGGGAAATTTTATAATTACACACATTTGGGAAGCTCCCAGACTCAAAAGCTATTTTATTTTTATTATTTTAGTATGTTTTTCATAGTTTATCGTATCTTGACGGGCATCCGTGTCATGTAGAGTAGCAGCCAAATTTTAACCACTGGAGTAATCGGTGTCCTCGACATAAACAGATTGATAAAAGTTAATCAAGCGAAATGTAGGTAGACACGTGTAAAGTGCCTCTCTATAGAATAAGGATACGTAGGAATAATGTTATTTAAGCCACAAAAAACGCCAACTAGACATACGTTCCCTAAAGGGTTGAACAAACGTGTAGAGCTCAATAGGCCGTAGCAGGCACCGTGGAGTGGCCGCGGAGACAGCTCCAGAGCCCTTAGAGGACTCTTACGGCACAAAAGCTGCCCTACGCCAGTCTGTCTGCCCTCGTCCAATGTAAGGGATTATACACATTTCTCTGGAGATAATCTCTCCGCAGGTGCATGCACCGTACCTACTTAAACTACACGATAAAGTTATGATGTCATCGTAGCTAATTGTGTTTTATTTAATTAGTTTTTCATTACGCACCATCTAATGCAGATCAAAGATCAGATACAGTTTTGCAATAATAACATGTAAAAAACAATATTGATACAAGACCAAATGTTATTGGTTATTGGTAAACAAAAAATTATTAAGTTTTTGTGGAAGCAAACCAATGACATTATAGTAGGTTTCAAAAAGCACCTCTTATACCCACTTAAAGTAAAAAAATACAGCACAAAAGTTCACACTTATCTCCTTAGAACACACCTAACAATAAAAATGCATTGCACCAAATCTACCTAGAACATTCGTAACTAGGGTTACCTAAGTCATTCTTAACTTTAAGAAATCGATTTATGCATATCATAGCTCTAAACATCTAAATAGATAATAATGGTATACTGTTCTACGTTAATTTATATACAGATATGTTCGCACTCGCCCGACTTAATGTAGGCAACCCTTTACGCTGCTTTAAGAGCTTTGGCTGTGTAAGTGGCTCGCTATAAGCTAATTAGACACTCAATTGATCGTGTCCTTATGTTAAGTTATATTTCAATATAAATGTATGTAAAAAATGAGTAAAACAGGCCTACGTCCCGCTTCATGTTAAGTGGATAGCATAGCTTATGAACGCTTGCAACACCAGGGGTATCAATAGCGCGTTGCCAATCTTACCAAAATGTATTTACACCCTTCTTGAAGGACCGTATGCTGTACTCCCTTAGGAACCCCATGGCGTGGAGGTAATTTCAAAATATTTGCGTGCACCCTTGATTATATACTTACAATCAAAGGCGTGCACCGAAAGAAACTCCTTTAAAACCGTTATTTCCTCTAACTTTAGATATAGCATATTTTTATGTTTTATTATTATATATATTATATATATAATATATATATATTATATACGACATTTACAGGACCACCCACGACGTAGTTTTTTTAAGTTCACTAGAGAAACTGTATCGTTTGTAAGTTATGAAACATTTGGTCCCTTTACACATTTTTTTTCTCAAACCGTCCACTTCAGAAGCCAGAAGGAGATTAAAGCATATTCACGTGGGAATGATTTCAACTGTGTTGTTTATTTTCAATGGTATATTGTACATATATCTATGTCGTATTAAAATGATTAGCTATGGAGGCCGCGCTTACATTACATTGCGCTAATTTTACAGGTTTATGGTACCGACTCGTAGACCTGTGCAATCCTACTGGAAAACGGCAAATGATCTTTGACTACATCTCTACCGGTCGAATACTAAAACGACATTCAAAGCTTGAAGGGCCACGTAACTTTTAAAGGTTAGTCAAAAACCAATTTTGCATGTAAAATCGGAGGCCACTCAAAATGTATGCGGCATCAAATTTGAGCGTTTCAGTTTCGTCCATTAGACACACATCTTAATACCAGAGGTATCCAGTCAATAGTCGCGCCACACGAAAGTCAATCTGCCTTGCTATCTCCCTCTTACATCAGTATTCCGTACCTATCCCTATTTTCTCACGTATAGGACAAGTACAACGTCTCGCACATGTGTGACCAATTAATCACGGGGACACCCATGTGTAGTCCCACCTCACTCACAAGTGTCAATTACAGAATAGTTCACATTTATAGACTCTGGGATACACGTAGATACAGTTTTATGCAATAGCTTAAAACTTTGCCAGGCGCAGTGATTTAGACATTTACATTTCATTTTTTTCTAATGTAGGTACCATTGGCTATGGTTTAATTAAATTTTAATCTCACGCTGACCACATATAGGTGCATACATTTTTCGAGGTTTCACCGTGGTTTTACTCAAATTATGAATTAAAATTCCCATTTATTACATTATTTGAAACAGATTGACATTCAACGACAACGTCACTCGGGAAAACAACGTCCTACAAATCAGAAGCACGTCGATTATGACCGATATCTCTTTTTAAAGTTCAATGTGTGATACTTATCGACGGCTGAATGCTAATGATAGTAGGTTGCAGGTAGTAGTTGTATGCAGTATACTATCTATTCTGAGACAGAAGCAGTATTAGTATTAGTAGTTAGCAGTATTAGTAGGTGTATTGTGAAACGTAGAACCAAACGTAGTGGTTATGTACTCTGTGTGCAGAACTTAAATGTACACTACAGCTCAATGCTTACATAATGAAAACAAAACAGATAAAGATCTAATTTGACGCCCTCGCTCCACCCTCGCACCCTGCAAGTGTCAACACTCTGTTTTTTATCGTCAACTAATTGTTTGTTTAGATTAGGCCCACTCTGGTTAAAAGCCGTTTCGGAAAATAAAAATCAACTGCATAGATGAATTATGTATTAAGAGTACGCGGCAAATAAAAAAATCCTATAATAACTTACGATAGGCTGACATTTTAAAGGCCGGTACTTTGAGTTTCAATTTCACAAAGTTTTATTCAACAAACATTTTAATTTAAACGAAGTATTCCGTCCCGTAGGTAGGCGTTAAAGAAGGCAATCTTTAAATGCTTCCAGGAGACGTTTATTACATTCCTGCGCCTTTGTTCAAATGGCCATCTATTTTAACGATCATTCTCACGGGCGTTAAAGTTATGAAGAAGAATGAAGTGTATATAGAATTCTATAAAATAGCATCCACAAATTTATGATCGTTATGATCAGAGGTCGATTCAAACTACTGATCGAACCAGTAACTTTACGATACTGCCGCGCCGACAGTATAACGCTCTTTCAGCTACGAGACATTTCATAAGTATTTTAGGCTGGATTTCAAACTGGATACATCGACAACTTAGGATGGTTTGCTAAGAATGCCGATCTATTTGTTCACTCACTCATCAGCCCGCTCTCGTCAGAAATAATTATTAATCCCTAAGTCGCAGTCGGGACCACAGACGTGGTCTCGATTACCTCCTCAAAAACAGTTATTGAATCCAAGATGGCTTTCGGGACCCAGTTCCAAAAACCCGCCGGCTCAGTTATATGCTCACATATACATATATACGACGACTATCACATATACATGCATTAACAATATTTCTACACGCTGTAGTGTAGTGTATAGTGTATATAACCGACACGACACTGTCGCCACAATCTTTTTACAGCTTTATATCTCTTTACATATTTTTCACAGATTTCGGATAAACTTGTTGCCGTATGAAATAAAATAAAATAAAAAGTAAGCTTTTTCATAGTATAATATTATGTCAGGATTAGCATGGCAAAGGCTCTGTTCAAGTATAATATGTTACTTGTGTATATGTGCTTTGTTCCAAATGTTTTCAAAAGACATATTTAATGCGGCATATTTTAGGTACTGAATGGGAGATCAAAGATAAATTAAGAGCACCTTCAGGGTCTGAAGATTGAGTTATATCGATATCAAAGAATCTCTCAAGGGCTGCATTGAAGTTGTTCAAAGTTTCCCTTTGTCCCAGGACATTTTGAACAAATGATCTCGAATTTGACATTCCGAGCAGCAAAGATTATTCGAATACTCGTACAAATCTTATTACATAACTAAGGGAATTTCCTATCCAGTTCCCAAACTTACTTGTACCTAAATTTGAATATTTTTTTTTGAGAACGTGAAGTTTAATTACATTCATTGCTATTTATTTTTTAAATATAATCTATAAAATGTGTAGAACTGTTAATAAGACATCTGCATATAATAAACATCACGCAGAACAGCATTGGGCTTTCATACGTAACTAGATACTAGCTAGACTATTTAAACTGTAATTGCTTAAACCCTTAAGAGTACTTACTCATATCTATATCCTTCCCGTTTAATTTATAAGAAACGCTCAGAGCCTGTATTGACCGCAGGTTTCGGTGCACACTGTAGACTAAATCGATTTGAGCTTTTCAGGTGTAAGAGATAAGGCGCTGGGACAATATTGACTGAATCATTCCAACAGTTCTGACGCTATTGGCTAGCGCTAACTTTGGGGGTGCCGGATACAATTTGGAGAGTTGTAGATTTGAAGATTGAATATTAATTTGTGGCGTGCGCCTAATCTATACACTTGCCTTGAAAATAATCACCCAGCAAAACTTATTTATCTTTAGTCATTACTCCGTTAGCTTTGATCTCTCATGTTTAAAAGTGTGACACTATAATCTCACCGCTTATTCATAAAGGTGTTATAAGTGAGCCTTAGCATCGCACGGTAGAAGTCTACCTAATTATCGCCTTATACTGAGCATTAAATTGCATGCAATTGATATTTATCAGATAGTGATCTGAACATGGTCTCTCAAATAGATTGCCACATCCAAATTTTCAGTGACCTTTATAAGAAAGTCATATTTATATTAAATTAAGCTAATATCTCGAAATGTTTATTTTCATATTTGACATCGCGCTCGGTTTTGGAAGGCACTTAAAAAGTCTTAGTTCTGGTATGCTCACCATTAGCTTATGTTTCTCTATAATTGGAAGAAATGGGAGTTTTTTAATAGTATTTATTAAAAAAACTAAGCTTACTATATATACACCGTAAAATAAATCTATGCACAAAAACGGGCTAGGAATAAATTCAGTGAAGCGTAGCTTCCCGTAATAATGTACATAAGTAAGAATCCAACCCCTGCGTTACCTTTCCAAAGACAGAAATCTTTTCGAACCCTACTTGGGAGCAGTGGGTACAGATGTATATATTTTTGTAGCGAAACAATGCCACTGACTCATGGGGCGACTCAGTTTCCGGTACATAAATTCCGCAAGAGGGCGAGTATAGAATACCTATATATGTATAGATGTGGGATAAATCTGGATAATAAGTGCGCACAGAAAATATTATTATTAAAAATTAACGTAATTTTTTTTAATGAATAATCGGATATAATATGACTAGGTGAAATGTCTAGATATTTCACTTTTTCTGTATTTGAATTTCCACACATTAGACACTGGAATTATATCTAATGTAGGTACAGCTGGAAAGAAAATGCTAATCAGCAAGTAAAATATTTTCTAAAGGCAAAAATCTCGTAGTTTCGTAGACAAAGCGTAGCGCGGTTCGAAGGCGTCAACGCGCCGTAGCCCAGTGCTTTGTTTCCGCGCAAAATGCGACACACAGTCTGACTACAGCGTTATTAACGGAAAGCAAGCCTTACTATATATAATGAGCTAGTCTTTGGAATAAAGGATTTTCAGAACTTTGTCTCCAAAGTAAAATTGGGCTCTCTTTTACTTGCAATTTTAGCCACTAGCTATAGGATAACTAGGAGGAGACCACCTCTTTATATACAACATAAATATTAACTACATATACCTCATTTGTAAACTTCTTGCTTAAGACTTAATACTTAACTCAAACTATCCTTTCTATAAACAGCGCAATGAAAATAATAATTTTCTAAACTTTCATGACATAGGCTACCTTACCTGGCTTACCTTATATCGGACAAGGGTTGCTCCCAGCTTTGCACGCGTAGATACAAACTTCATCCCCTATTTAGCCACCTTGAGCGATAAAAATTGCCAAAACTCCTTACATAGCGTCATTCAAGGAACTTACAGATAAAAAATTTGCTTTTGCTGCGTGGTTAGATTAATAAGCTAGGACACGTACTCGTAAGTGAAAATAGTAGTAGGCTAGTTGCTAGAGTCGAAGACAATAGATTGTCTAGTCACTTTAACCTAAGTCATACATAATCTAATTGGACGATTGTCCACCATTCTGAGACTTTCCCGACAGTTCAATGGAAATATTACGGAACAGCGGGATCCGTTCAGTCACCCGATATAAATAGACTTCCCTTCGACAGGACAATGTTTGATTTACGATGCGTTACACTCCGCTGACGAAAATATTACTAAGAGTCACCTAGTGAAGGGAGAGATGTATGTAAGTTACATAAAGTGAAACACTTTCGCTGATCGCCATCTGTTTTTAATCGACACTTTGCATTAGCTGTGCCTCCAGGAGTTAAAAGAATAGGTGATGCGAATCAAATAGGCACTTTCATTAGAAGCATATTCAAAAAAGTGGGGTAGCCTGCTCACAGAGGGTGGTGCCTATCTTTTTCGCGGCAGTATATTTCACAATATCGTCATTGGATCGGCGTGAAGTGTACCTATTAAAAAGGAAGCCTACACTCAGCAATAATATTAAAAAATCTAAACACCTGAGTGTAAAAAATATTTGAATATCCTTACGAAGGTATTTTTTACATATTTATCAACAAATAAATTTGAAAAGGTTCTTCAACAAGGAAATGAAATCCACATAACGAGAGTCCTTATCTCACTGCTTGTGTCATTTTGCCTCATACATACAAACATATAAACAAGCTAAGTCCTTTCGGGGTAGGCAGAGAGAATAGAGCGCCATATGCCATTTTGTGCCTAATTCAATAAGGAAGTGAATTTAATGAAACTTTCAATATCCTCGTAGACCCACTACGAGGCAGACGTATAATGTACGTTGCAGCTGTTGCAACCTTTATCACGTCTGCTAGCGGCGTGCTCACATAGGACATGCCGTGATATTCAACATTCCTTTAGTGTAAGGGGAAAACATTGAGCTGACGCGACATCTCAAAGCGAGATACAATACGAACAGAACGACATCACACAAAGTTAAATACCCTGACCTTTTTATGGTGCACATGTTCAAATGAGAATGGGATTTTGCATGAATAATGTTTATGTTTGTTATAATAAGTTTCGACTGAATATCAGTCTTCGGATGTAATTTTCCGTTTTTTATTTAGTCCGAAGTTTTATTATTGGCATCACACAGTATTACAGTCATTACATTTAATATAGACATATAATATTATACCATATAAGAGAGTATGTGTGTCATATAATCACTGCGCGTGATTGTGTAACGCTGCGTATTTTATTTAAATTTATTATGTTATTTTTAAAAGAGAGACATTTTTATTTCCTAAACTTTATATTATTTTCTAAAATTTTACAGCAACATAAAACAAATTCATTTTTAAAGAACACCTGGCGTCATCATTGCGTATTAACGGTACGTGTTGAAAGACAACGCTAAAGTGTAAAGGGAAACTTTAAGGCTTCGCATAACAAGCGGTGGACCACAATTATATACCTTCCTCCACTTCCCCTTCCCCTCCTCGTAGCGTGTGGCGAAACAATGGAAATTCAAAGAAAGAACACACGTGGGCTAGTTGCAACCCCTGTTTAACAATGGATTCACTTGGCACACATTCTTGAGCAAATTGGAGAACCCATTGTGCGCGATTTAAGAACATGCGATAGGATGTTGAAAACCACGAAAAATACGTAATTTTTTTTCTACAGAAAACAGGCACGCTAAAGAAATTTTAGATTAGTGCTCGCAAATCAAATAAAGTACTGTCAAGACGATGATTATATTTAGTTCCAATTAACAATAGAATAGAGTATTTTTTTTAGTTTAGTTTTAGGCTAATCAGATGACGAGAAAATTGGCACCATTGTCACTCTATTAGACAAAGTATTTAGTTAAATACGTCTATAGCCCATTCCTGTTTATATTAACTGTTTTTTGTTATTAACTGTTGTACCAAAGGTTTGGTGAGATTGTATACCTATAGTTGAAATCACGCTGTCCCCTGAAAATTGTTGAAGTGAACTGCCGAACAAAACAACTATTCCCAACTCTGAACTGTTCCTAACAAAGCCTTTATGTGGGGCCATGGAAATTAGTGAGAGAATAAACATATACATTGCTGTAATGAAATACAGGGCTCTAACAATCTATGTTTGATATTTTTAAATATTAGGTCCTTACATATGAAATTGGCGTTTTTCGTACTGGCCACTTTAATCACGAATTTCTCCTCTTTGGTAAGGAATTCCAAATTCAAATTTGTACAGCTATAGACTCATGTATTTGTGCTTCGATGATCGTCATTCATTTGTTTTTTTTCTTCTGTTTTTTTCTGTTTGCGTCACTCATTTTACAAAATGGAAAACCTTAAATATCGCATTATTTACGAGTACGAGTTCCGCCGTGGCACTAGTGCTGCGGAAACAACTCGAAGGGTGAATGATGTGTATGGCGGTCGTGTTGCAAAAGAAAACACAGTTCGTTTTTGGTTCCAACGTTTTCGTTCTGGAAATTTCGACCTGCAGAACAAGCCCCGTGGACGGCCTGAGACTCAAGTTTATAATGAAGAGTTGAAGGCTATTGTGGAAGCGGATCCATCGCAAACCACGTCCGAGTTAGCTGCAGGCTGCAATGTTAGTGATAAAACTGTTTTAATTCACTTGAAGTAAATTGGGAAGATTAAAAAGCTTGAAAGGTGGGTACCTCACGAATTGACTGAAACAAACCGGCAAACGCGCGTCGACTGCTGCGTTACATTACTAAACCGGCACAATAATGAAGGTATTTTAAACCGAATCATTACCTGTGATGAAAAATGGGTTCTTTACGATAATCGGAAGCGCTCAGCGCAATGGTTAGATCCTGGCCAGCCAGCCAAATCCTGCCCCAAGCGAAAATTAACCCCAAAAAAGTTACTTGTAAGCGTTTGGTGGACTAGTGCCGGTATTGTTCATTACAGTTTTTTCAAATCTGGCCAGACTATTACGGCTGATGTCTATTGTCAGGAATTGCAAACCATGATGGAAAAGCTAGCGGCTAAACAACCTAGGCTGGTCAATCGCTCCACGCCACTGCTGCTTCACGACAACGCTAGACCACACACTGCGCTACAGACGGCTACTAAATTAGAAGAGCTTCAATTGGAAAGTCTAAGACATCCTCCGTACTCCCCGGACCTTGCTCCAACAGATTACCATTTTTTTCGAAATTTGGATAACTTCTTGCAAGGGAAAAAATTCAACTCCGATGGGGCAGTCCAAATCGCCTTCAAAGATTTTATTGATTCCCGTCCGACTGGTTTTTTTAGTAAAGGGATCAATGAACTACCTATGAGATGGCAAAAGTGCATAGAAAATAATGGTTCATACTTTGATTAATTAAATATATTATATTAAAAAATATTCGACTTTTTGTTCCTCCCATACAAAACGCCAATTTCATATGTAAGGACCTAATATAATACCGTAGTGTGTGCGGTGCCTGCCCAGCACCATATGCGTTATCTAGTAAATGCACCAATCACACGACACACAAAACTTTTTACGATGGTCCGTAATGATGGTCTAATAAAATTTCTTACATAATGTTAACGACTCGGATATAGACTAGTTTTATGTGATTACCCTTAAACGAATACCCCGATATTATGGACTCACGTGTGGTTCTCAACAAATTATTTATTATTCATTGTTTTGTTTTGTTTTGTAATATTCTTATTGTTAATGTGATAGTATAACTTCGTTTTGGCTCCTTTGAGTGAATAAGTTGTAATTTATTTTTACAAATAAACAAAATGAAACTTTACTAGTTGTACCTGCGACTTCGTAAGCGTGGAATTAATTTTGATTCCTATTTCATGTTTTTTTTTTGTGCGGCAACCATTATTTCTTCCAAAAAAAATTACTGGAAAAATGTGTACTGGATGTTAATCCAGCTTATAAATAGTTTCCTCCATTCCAAATATCATACAAATTCATTCAGCCGTTGAAGCGTGAAGCGTGTGGAAACAAACACTTTCGCATTTATAACATTAGTAATATAAATGAAATAGAACCATCATTAGTATAATGAACATTCAGCTGTATGTTGCCAACACATCGTTCCTCTAATTAAGCAGTCAGTTGAGTACGTGTCATATCAAATGCAGTCTGCGGTGTAATATAGGATGCTCACTCGGCGGCGCGGACTGCCGTGAAATTGGCGTCGCATGTCAACTATCTACACACAGCCTGTATAAAGCGAGAAACAGAATGTGCTCGTACGTACAATACACAAATATATAATGCATTTCTTTATCACAACTTATATCGTATTTGACTGTATTGCTCCGTCATAATAAAGTAATTTAAATTGAAGCATTACGCTGTATTAATATAGATTTTTACCATTTTATTTTTGCACCGTCTTTTTTAATCATCATATATGTAATGCATACTAGCGATCGATATACGTGTTATAAAACCGTTCAAATACCTGCATAAAGTCGATAATTATCGCAACTAAAACGCAGCAGCCGACTGGCAACATTGATTGCCAGCAAATTAAGCATCTACTTAACGCAATATAATTTGGTGATACAGTTAGCGCACATACACTTTAAACAGACCTTTAGACCTTTAGTCAGTCGTTATTGAATCTTTCTGTTTCGCAACACCGTGAATTCGGGAACTTCTACAGAGTCAAACTCACTCCATATCGTGTTGCATATAAGTATACGAGTATTAAATTTTTTTATTCGACCAAGTCTACTTTCTGACAACACGTAAGCAAAACTATTAAAGAAACTCAGTTACGTTAGTTAAGAATGACTTAACCAAATCATGGAGTTAAGACCTCTATTTAATCTGTGCTTCTTCATGTTCATGAACTGAGTACTCCAACTATTTTGACTAGCCTTCTCTCTCAGTTGGCCGTACCCGGCTTTGTGTACAGACAATCACGGGTTCGATCTTCGCTCAGGATATCTGTCTTATGAACATGCTTCTAATAGTTCTGTGCCGTATTATATTTCTCCATTTATGTTCTTCAGTTTCCGATACATTATACACTATGCCTAATTTAGATTTAGATGACTTGTAGCAGATGCTATGAAAATTTGTTCGAATCGAACGAAGATTTACCTAAATATATAACGTTCTCTTACCAACTATTTATTCAAGCGAAGAATCTGTACAAGATGAACTATAATTAAAACCGTTGGGAAGTTCTTGAAGATTCCTTGTAAAGTTTGACAAACACAAATTAACTTGCGGGAACAACAGACGCCATTCTTTTGTTCCTCGTCTTCCCTGAGACAACGAAAGGGGGAATTAAACTATTGTTTATTCATTGATACCAAGCTTTTGAAGGAAAACTTTCTTATGCGATAATCACAACAAATTTATGTGAAGATTGTCTATCTTGATGAAGTTGAAGGAACTTCATCAAGATAGACAATCTTCACATAGAATTCACTTAGAACATCTACACCTACCCAACCTATTACGGATACGTTTTACCATGATTTACGAAAAACTAAATAATCAGTAATTATTTTCAAATCAAATGTCGTAAGCAAACAATGGTTACCAATCATGGCAACAGTGCAAATTGTCGAGAAAATAGTCCACCAACTAAAAGCACAAAATAACAACAGACTTCAAAGCCCATTTTGTGGGCTGCCATGTAAAATTGCCTAACCAAGTGTGAAGCCCGACAATGTTTGCACGGGAATATATAGGTATTCGACGCACAGACAGGACGGCGGGATATTGACTAATTTTACATATTCATCAATCGATGCGTGCATTGCGGTGTTGTTTGGTGATATAGTCCTTGCGTTGGAGTCGACTGCTAACCAATTACTGTAATTGGGTACTAGTGGGCACTTCCATAATATGACATGCAACCAATATGACATGGCTCATAAGAAAATGTTTTAATAAAAGCAAACTTTTACATTTGTCTGGCATCATACGAAAGTAAGTAAAAATACTTCATATCACCATTTCGGCTTCAACATTCGGTTCATATTTTGCTGTGTCATGGTCGCTAAGCAGGCGTTTTCCCTCTAACACAGCCCTTGGTGTTACGCTTTTGATTTATGGTGAGTGAGACACAACTAAATCGCCCTTAATGATAGTCATTATTGATCTATACAATATTATAATCAGGGAAAAAAAATAGAATTCTGCCGCTGATAACTTACTTTTAATAAGACTACCTTTTTTGCAATCCGTATGGAACTATTTATTCTTGAAAACACAAAGTATTGACAGTACATTTCTTTTTCCATTATTTATTAATATTCTTAGCGTAGGTTATTTTATTACAATATTCTTAAACAAACTTATTATTACTATTATTATACTTTCTTCTCTTTGATTATTTCTTCTATCAGTTGGAAAATTTTCTGAAATGTAACATTATTTTATGTTTGTTTGTAATGTGAGTCTTCAAGGAGAATAGTTTCATCCACCTTGCGTCGTGTTGTGTCTGGCTATCAGTTTACCAAACTAGTCGCAAATTAAATTCCTGCTACAAATACATGACTCTATGCCCTACTGTTTTATGTTTAAAAGTTTTTAACAATTTTAGACCCTGGGGTTAATTTAATATCAAAAATCATCCAAACATCTATAACAATCAACAAATTATCATCTTAAAAAAATCGAGACCATGTGATAAATATTCCCGCTATACAAATACTCCACCCATTCATAAACAAACAAAAAACGTATAAAAGTAAAGATAAAATGTAACAGTTGTACAATAAACCTCTTCCGGAGTGATTGGAGCGGAACGACGAATAATTCATTCCAAGTGTCTCGAAAAAGTCATCAAGAGACTCGTTTTTTATCGTTAAGGGTTTTTAATTATAAATGCGGTGTTCTATTTCCGACGCTAGTACGTAATTTACGGAAGACATTGCAGTTAAGAGGGTTTCTCAGACTAGGATATGTACCTACCTGTTAATTTATTAAGAGCCGCGTTGTCTTTCATTATACAATTACAGGGCTGAGTTATTGACATTGACCGAAAGAAAACCGACATTACCAATCGAAAAAATCCTAGGTCTGTGTCATTACCTCTAAATATTTGTCTTTTACGTTACACACGCCGTTGTAACACGTATTATTCATTATTATAAAATTTAACAACAACAAGTGGAGATACTTGCTAAACTGGCTTAATATTTTTAAAAAAATCTAGGCTTTAGAAAGTAAGATCTGCCAGATAAGTGGGTACTCAGGTATTTCGCAACAATAAATTAGTCGGACCACGAATGTCCTATCGCGGTAAGGCGAGAACATGAACCATTAGTGTATGTAAGTAGTACATACTTAACATCATTTTTTTTTATCGTACACGAGTATATGAGTCAACAATATCCTCTTCAAATACAGATGCGGATATATATAAGGGTCGTGTCGTGGCAGGCCTTAGAAAATATGGATGGACCTTCGTCCATCCATATTTTCTAAGTGTCCTTTCTAGCCGTGTCATCCTTCGATGACACGGCTAGAAAGGACATTAAAACAGATATGAAGCTGATAGTGAGCAATGAGAGAGGATTGTACAGTCCCCAAATAACAGCGGATAAAGGCATTACCAAGTAATGTAAACAAATTTAAAACATCATAAATTTATCGATGAAGCGCGATAAGGTTCAAAGGACAGCCATTAGGTCGGACAGCGTAAAAATACGACAGCGTAGACTTAACGGTGTCCAATACGGACACGGAACCCTAAAATGTATAAACTGGACCGGACCTTCACTCTAGTGTAAATCTGTGGCACAGGATAAAATCTAGACAATAAGCGATGCTAATCGATAGCGGTGCAGCCACATGTGGTCTGTTATCTGACCCTGCTCGCTATGGAGAGAAAGCCAACCCGTCAGACGGGTGCTGCTGGCTGACATACATTTGTCGCAAGATCCCTGGAGCTGTTGGGGGAAATTAGAGTTGACGTTCGATAGGCGACTACCGCAATCCAGCCGTTGTATGAATGTCCATTGTATCGAGAGCATAATTACTGTGATATTGGAATTCGATACTATCGATATTATTGTAGGTCGACAATAGAATTACCTTATTTTTTATGTTATCGATATAGTCGATAAATCTATAGTATAGTTTATCGATATCCTGATTTTCAAGGTTACGTCCCGATCATCCCGCTACGGCAGGTAAGCTGAATATGGTTCAGGGTTACCTATTTGATTTTGTTACCGTGATGATAGATATTAGCTTTATGGGAATGGCGAATCAAGTTGCATTTATTTATTTCTTTTTATTTAGGCACGAAGGCCCATAGAAATAGAATTATACTTAATATCTTATTCACACGTAACGTAGACGCCGTGTGGCGCTCAGTGTCAATTTATCTTTTATTTAATTAGAAATCAACGATATTATTACATTTATTGTAGAATTTTTATATGGTGTTGTCGATCATTAGATTTGGTCTTGAATTTATACTTATATAATATCAATCTACTTCCTAAACATACCTTGCTAAGCAACAAAAACCAACACACGTGTACACCAGTCTTGCGTTTCACCGTACTTAATTATAAATTTACCGCGTGCGTATGAACCTATGTAGATACCTATGCAATTTATTTTCCTTGTTCAGCGATAAACATCGCATTACTTTACTTAACGATCAAGACTAATACCTTATTGATACAAATGTTACTGACGTACCATCAGCTGGGCCGTACGCATGTTTGCCACCTTAGTGGTTGGTATCCTACTATTATAAATGCCATAGCTTGGGAGTATGGATGAATGGATTTTTGTTACTCTTTCACGCAAAAACTACTCAACGGATTTAGATGAAATTTGGAACACAGTTAATTTCAAACCTGGATTAACACATAGGATATTAGATTCTAAGCTCAAGCAAAGGCAGAAGCTAGTGATAAAATAATAAAAAATATTACTCACCATTGCACCAAGTCCTTGTTTTCGTCTAAGCCGGATGGAGTTGCCAGCGTGTCGGCGTCATCCTCCGCTCTACCCCCAGGGTGCTCAGGTATGACGCGCTCTATAGTTGTCACTTCCTCGATATCAGAATCGATTCCTTGCGCGAAATCCATGTAAAACGACTCTCTTGAGTCGCTGGAACCGCGCCGCAGCTTCAGCGACAAATCCGGTGAGCTGTCATCCATGTTTGCAACACTATTCTCTCATCTCACAGAAAATTTCAGATACGTTTTTTCACTGCCTTGTGACTCATATTGATTTAAGTATAACAGTAGGTATGAATCAGTTAACACATTCTGAAAACGTTGTGATTTTGCGACGAAGCTGTGCGCGAAATAAATATTATATTCGATTATTGTTCTTTCGAGAGCTTGTTGTGATCGTATTTCAATTTTATGAATAGTATCTATGGTAAATATGGCATACTCTTAAAGTTACCTACTTAACTAGCACCTACTTAACTTTCAAAGTCAGCTATCTAACTATCTATAGAGACAAATAGGAAACAATAAATAAGCCGAATGTCAGTAATGTAACGCAACAAATGCGTTCACACTGGGACACTGGTAATTTATCTTGTTGTCGAACAAAAAGAGCATTTCGACGTAAAAGAACAATGACCTGTGAACCGTTCGTAACGTAACCTTCCCTAAAATCGACACCGCTTCCTGCTGGGCACGCACACGCGCGTTCTTGCACGCGGTCGCACACATCTACTATTACTTGGTACTCATATCAAAATACGCCATATCCAAATCGTATTACATCTTATATTAATTCTAAGACATTTGATATTCCTCCGAACAATTAATCACTGCGATTCGGATTGCAGGCCACCGCGCACCGTAAGGAATGAATATGAATGACCGAATTTTATTTTGATGCCTATTTTGGTGAAAGCCAAATTTAGACTGAATTTATTGACTCAATGAATAAACATAGAGGTCTGTATCCATGATGAATCATCCTTGGTCCTTCGAGTCAGATTATGAATATTTATAATGCATTCAGAGGCCTTTGTAACCCTGCTTCGTAAGTATGCGCGCACTGTTTACAAAATACACGCAATGATTTCGATACATTCCAATAAGAATCCGAAAATATGTAAACAGACCCTTCAGTCGGCAGAATACAATGAGTTATTAGGCACGCTTTACATGAATATTAATATCGCATAGAGATATTAATCGCTGCCGGTTCCCGGTGACCAACAACAAAGCCCGAGAACAAACATATTCATTCGCACACGATACACGATCTTCCGATTCCTATGCTAGGCACGCATCGCCGCAGTGAACACGGAATAAGAGAGGCGGTCACTCACACACAGACGCGGCGTAGTAGTGGAGTAGACACGTGCGCGGGATGGGGACTCGAGCGACGGCGGCGCCCTCCCGCGGCAGAGGTTGGCGCGCGAGTGCCGAATGTCGCTGCCGCCGACCGCGCGCGGCGAGGTTGCACCCCACGCTCGCAGAGGTCCGGGATCAATCTCGCAACCAACATATTAATCCCATAGACAACTTCGACAACGAAACATGCCCTACACTACGGATTAAATTAACATAATCCCATTTGATTGATTCAGGCATTTCTAAGTTAAGCACTCGGATATCAATGCTTTATTTTGATTGACGTTGTGTTATTATAACTTTTGGGGAAAATATAATAATAGTACCTACTAGCTTTCAGTGCTAGTAAACTAACTTTGTTTTAACAAAGCTAATCGTCGCTTGATTTTAACAATAATAATACTTTGTACGATTATTATATTACTAAATATTAATTGAAGCGAACTTTGCCTTGACGAGTTTCTTGCAGGTCTCTCAGGCTTGTTTACGAAGGTGATAGAATCCTTGACAGCCTCACTTACGGCACAAGTACCTTGGGCGGTAATTAGGGCTTCAATGCCTTAATTTATAAAAATAAATAATTTATTTTTTTATATGGTAGTCATAGAATGACTGGCTTTTAACTATCACTTTCAAAAATGCCCATGTATAGTTATATATCCCTCCCATGCCCATGATGACTTGTCTGGTGGCTTATCCTTATAGCCTTGGTTGCAGCAGGTTTCAATCGCTCGATCAATAATTTTATATCTATTCTATATGAAGTTACATATTTTATGAACTAAAAGAAGGGTTATTTGTTCATGAAATATGTATATCATACTAATATTATAAATGTGAAAGTTTGTAAGAATGGATGCGTTTGTTGCTAAATCACGTAAAAACGGCTCAACGGATTTATATCAAATTTGGTACACATATAGTTTACGGGGTTTTTTAATCCGGGCAAATCTTAGGATACTCTGGGATTTTAAGCTCAATGCGGACGAAGTCACGGGCAGAAACTAGTCTATAATAAGTGCAAACCTATGAATAGGTTTTCTGGCGTTTAAAATAAAACACTATTGATATAACCTTTACAAGTTTATAACATACTCTCTTATATATATCATCAAACAAATCCCAATATACTTACACGTAATTATTTATACACTCGATATCACAATACTTTTTAGTCTTTATTAAAATTATTTTCACATGTGGAGTATAATTTCGATATGAAAGTAACTAAATAATTATAGAAATATTTTTGACTACGCAATACATCATACCTAGCCATTAACACCTAAACAATACTACATTTAAATAATATTGCCTGTTTAGTCGAATACACTCTAGTTGTTACAAACTCGTTATCAAACTAAACAAATTACCTACAATAGGAATGAAGTGACGTGTTTGCTTTTTTAAATACTACACAGACGGCAAGTGTGGTTTCGGCGCTGTAATGTTGCTGTCGCTGATTACTAGCAATGCTGAAAGGAATCGCTATATTAAGTAACTAGTATATATGATATATCGTTATGGGACGAATGGGCCTCCCGTTGCCCCCACCTCGGTACAGTTAATAGACCGCAGCCAATAAACCCAAGTGGATAAAAGATGTCTTTTATTTTATTTATAATCAGGCTTATGTAAGCCTGATTATAAATAAAATGCCTGTAAATCTCCCTTCCAAGAATGAATTTAAATTAATCCAAAAAAGATAGCTATCTTTTATGTTGTAAGAAGTGGTATGTCATGTATCTGTTTATTTGTATGACTAAACGTTCTCAGCGATTTCCTTTGCGGTACTCTTTGACATTTCAATCCGTTTTATTATTGTTTTTGTTTTAAAAAGAATCCAACATGCAGTTCTTCCATATAAATCTAAATCTATATGAGTTCTTCATTATATTGTCATGAAATTCATAAAATTACAAAAAGAAATAAAACATGCACACATAGATAAGACAATATGAAATAGTTATAAATAATAATACATATAATTTTTGTTATTATTATGGATGATGGAGCTTGGAAAAGCAAATTTATCGAATAACTTATAGTGTGTGCTAGGGCAAATTATTGAGTTTTGATACTTGTATGTACAGTCATGATCATAATTCAAAAGTATTTTTGAATGTATTGACTATGTAATGTAATATAAAATCTATCTAATATAATCCAATGTAATACAATACAATATAATAATAAAATAATCTAGATGCAGTATTAATTAACGTAGAAACAAGATATGGGCGAAATCAAGTCCACGCTGTCACTTAAACACTGCGTTAAAATAAGGAATGCATATACTTTAGATAATATGACAAAAATATATACAAGAGATGATGAGGTTGTAGATATGTCACCAATTCTATAATTTACAAACATATGATGGGATGACCACCTCAACTATGCTTGTGTTTGATTTCATCAATTATTTATATTATTTTTTATTGAATTCCGATTTAACGTGATTGAATTACAAATCAATATATAAAAAATATATGTACGGTTGATTTGAGAAACCTACTTTTTTGCATGTTTTAAACGTTTTCATTTAAATACTCGATCCAACTGGTTATAGGTACAATGACTACAACTGCTGACTGACAATGCCATTAAGCAGGTAAGTATAACTGGTTTGGCGGAATTTTATTAATTTTATTCAAAGTCATTACATTATCTTAAAGTTACATTCTGAAGAGGATCATTTCATGGGACTAAAATACTTTGCAGATTAGTTTAAATAGTTTAGTTTTAAAGATACTGTAATTATATTATACGTCAATTAACCTTTTGTTCTACCTGCCCCTCGTCATACTCGTGGTATGTTGCTTGTGGCGACTGGTCATCGTAAATTAATTTAGCATGTGGTTCATTTTATTTAATGAATAGTTTCTTGATCTACTTGTTTGATTCTTCTCAGTGGAAAATTTAAATAATAGCTTTTGTGTGATGGTAATTAATTCCGAGACTGGTTTTATTGTCGAATAATGTGCATATTATTCATATAATATTCTAGATAATATGATGCAAGATCTTTTAGTCCGATGAAAGGGGTTCAACATATTGAAGTATGTATAAAATATAGTTGATATAATTAACCGACACAGGATTTCCACGCGAGGCCGCCGCAAGCCATCGCTCCGATGAAGTATACAGCGAAGCCCGCGACGACAACCATGATCACGTACATCTTGACATTCTTCCAGAACAGAGAGCGTTGCAGAGTTCGCGCCGTTCCCCGGTACGAAACCGACTGGAAATATAAAAATAATAAAAAGATGGGGAAAATATAGGGCAAAAGACCTAGGCCGTAGTCCTAAACGGTGGTCGGATAAAATTTCTGAAAACTAAAAATTCCCCATAAGCGTCGCCTCCACCAGGCTACGGAACGAAACCAATGGAGACAGCTCATTGACCTTTTCAACCGTTCGAGTATTAGTATCAATCCTTAGCAGTGAGGGAACAACTAAGAACAGAGTAAGAATACTTATTTACCTAAATGACTCATCCCACATGACGTGGCAGTAAACAAAGAATTCAACCACCAACCAAATGATGTATCGAATAAACCAGAATATAGAAAGATGCAGCTACTTTACACCTAGACAAGTATGAATTTTCTGTCTAAACATGTAGTGGCTTTACTTTTCTTTGTTATGTTCTCAAAAAGTGTATGTTATTCAGCTCTATGTGAAAGATTTACACTGTAAGAATGCTTGTAGACTTTATTATGTATTTATCTGTTTTAGTACTCAACAGGTACCTATCTACATTTTTAATCATGGCATAAGTCATTAATATATATATATATATATTTATTTATAACACTTACATTAGTTGCTAAGGCATCTGCTTTGTCCACCAGCAACTCTAGCTTTTCACCTCGCACTGCCAAGTTATCTGAAAATTTTTGGTATAGAGATGTTATTACAGTTTCCCTGACAATAATTTTACAAATAAAATCTGCAATAAACACTTATTAATAGACACTAATATCTATATGGATACAAAAATCGTAATAAGTATAGAACTCTGGAACTATAGAACCATTTAAAAACGAAATGTAATATATCCTATCCCAAAACCATCTTGAACTAAAAACAATATATGCTCTCTCAATTTTTTTTAATTGGACAAATTTATCTGATTTCTCCAAAATGTTTATTTATTCAAGTGTTATTACAGATGCATTAATTATATATTATTTGCTCTGTAATATTTAATTTAATGTTGCATTATCCTCACTACTGTAATGTAGCAGCTGTATTTAAAACCTTGAATAACAAATACAGTAGAAATTTGATCAAGGTAACTAACAAGATAATAATTCAAACAATCAGACATATTGTTTTGGCCATTTATCCTTTAACAGCATAAACATAGTGTTTAAAAACATTTATAGTATTAATATTCAATAATAACAAGCTTATTAGATATGGAGGATCACAATAATACTATTAATAAATATGCTTATTATTGCATGTTAACAAATTCCTAGATCTACTATTAGCTACCAAAAATAAGGTATTAACAAAAAACTGTAGGAATTAGACTACATTTATAATAAATAGATGATTATTGTGTCAACAACAAAAATGGCACCTAGTTGAGTGCACTGCATGTAGGTACTCAATAGAGATAAGGGCAGCTGATAAAGCTTTGTTTACTCATAAATCAGTTATCAAAACCAGAAATACATTTATTGTTACTGTTTTTTTCATAGCCTGAATAAATTTAAGTATTTCTTTTCATTGTGAAATTAAAATAATTTTATACTCTTAAGTTATTTAATAAGTAAGAACTGTCATAAGATTAATAAAAACAACATTCTCACCAATATTTTTAACCATAATATTCTTGAGCTCATCCAAATCCCCATGTACCCTTGATATGGTATCAAGGTCACGAGAGTCACTGTAGTGCTTCATCTCTGTTGCCAGAACACGAGAAAATTCACTATTCATTGCATATGGAATTGCAGTCTGTGCTGTGTCCCCAAAGGCAGTTAAGAACCTCCTTTTAATCTCATTGAGGAAAAGGAATGCCCTAGAGCGTTGAAATTTCTGGAACATATAAATAATAATGGAACATATAAATACACAGTTCTGGAAATTAATGGAATGCATTAATTATGTAACTAGCACAAGAAATGCTTTGTACAAAAGGTTACAACGCAAAGGTAATGATGCCTGTGGTGATGCAAAGGTATAAAAAACTGGTTCCCAACAGTTACTCTGTCAGATTGTTTGCGTTGTTAATAATAAATAATTGAAAAATATAATCCATACTCACATCATCGGTAATGCAACAGTAAATAAGTTTGTTCTCAGCAATGTAGTGAAACAAATAGTTCCCATGAGAATACGTAAGTTTGTCATCATGGGGCGGTATTTTCGTTAGAATTTGTTCAGCAACCTCAGTGAAATTTGCAGCACAAGTTGCATATTTGGCTAAAACAACTGTACCACGAGCCACGACACCAAATAGTATGGGCATTTTGGATAATTGCGTTGATAATCTTCAGAAACAAAGAAATTTACGGTGGGATGCACAGGAACTATTATGTTATCAAGTCATCCAATAACACGGTTCCTTTTATTGGAAACACTCATAGGATTTATTTAACTTTATTCAAACACAACCAATAGTAGTTAACAATACTATAAGAGGTTTAACGCGATTATAAGAAGTACCACTTAATTTTTTAGAGAAAGAATGCGGAAAAACAATAACTACAAACTGCAAGCTAACCCTGACACTTGGTATTGGTAGAACAAAAACAAAAATGTCTGCTTCCCTTCGTTGATCGTTCGTTCCTTCACTGCCGTCAATCAATGCACAGAGCAATAACCACTCTTACCACTACAGAGATGGATGGAGTTGTGCAGCTAGAGTCAATCAATCAATTATTTATTAAATGGCAACACAAAAAATTACAATTCGTATTTTGCCAATGTCATGTAGATAATAGAGAGGATCCTCTTGGCAACGTCGTACGGTGGGATAACCATCAAGAAGGTTGGCAACCTCCTTCTTGGCAGTCTATGGACTCCATTTCACCAATCACTAGAAACATTTCTTCATTTTGATAATTAACAATATTATACGATTTACTTTTGTTGAACACGATGTGGAATTTTGATCATATTATACGTTGCCTATATAATAAAATGAAAACCACTGTATATCTCACATAATAAATTAAACAATATCAAGACAAGATCAAGACAACATTTTCCTTTGATTGTCAAAATTGAAGTCCCCCGCAGCTAGAGTCGTAGACGTCGTACGATTGACAACTTAATCGTCACCGTGTCACGATTACGTTCGCGTTGTTCTTCTTCTTCTTCTTCTTCCTAAGTATGGCAATCAATCCCTTCAGGGACTATTTTTGCCAGTGTCGGGTGTTAGAGAATTTTCATGTTGCAAAATTTCTCGTGTTTGCCGCATTAAAATGCCTAGTGTCATGCATTCTAACGTCCAATGGAGTTTCTGGAGACAACCCACGGCAGTAGCAGATCGTAACACGCCTTTAGATTAGAGGTAACCTATTGACCAAAATGATAAATCACTTAACCCAAAAGTCGTATTATGGCATTATTTCCAATGCTCCTATAAATCAGTCACTAAATGAAACTTTACTACACATATCGACACCAAAAATACACATTAAAGATCACTATAACACAATTTACGACACACTGGAAAAAATCTCAACCGCTCCGCCTGATTCCCGCCAAAAACTCCCGCGTTGTTCAAAATACGAAATGTACTTTTTTGTGTTGCCATTAAATAATAAATAATGTTAATGTTAACATTATCATTATTTATTTTTTATTTTATTAAATGGCAGCACAAAAAAGTACATTTCGTATTCAAGTTTCCCTTGAGTTTTTGGCGGGAATCAGGCGGAGCGGTTGAGATTTTTTCCAGTGTGTCGTAAATTGTGTTATAGTGATCTTTAATGTGTATTTTTGGTGTCGATATGTGCAGTAAAGTTTCATTTAGTGACTGGTTTATCGGAGCATTGGAAATAATGCCATAATACGACTTTTGGGTTAAGTGATTTATCATTTTGGTCAATAGGTTCCACTAATCTAAAGGCGTGTTACGATCTGCTACTGCCGTGGGTTGTCTCCAGAAACTCCATTGGGCGTTAGAATGCATGACACTAGGCATTTTAATGCGGCAAACACGAGAAATTTTGCAACATGAAAATTCTCTAACACTCGACACTGGCAAAAATAGTCCCTGAAGGGATTGATTGCCATACTTAGGAAGAAGAAGAAGAAGAAGAAGTTTCCCTTGGTTGACTGATGACAGTAGTATTTCTGACATTTTAGACGTACATAGACAATAGGCGCTGGTTTAATATCCGACGTTATTCTCTACTATATATAAACAAGGATTACTAAAAGCTCAGAGTAGATAATATACTAGGAAAGGTAAGATATTTGATAAATGAAAAAAGGCTTACTTTGTCTGAATAAGTTAAAATTATATGCAATGCTTTTGTCATAAATTGAACTAGCAACACTTAATGCAGTATATTATGTAAATATTCGGCGTCGTATTGAAAAAGGTACAAAGCGAGATCTGAGAACATTAACTTGCATTATAAGATCCTGCCAAAATCTCATTCAGGAAAGTCATCTTTCATGAGAATACAAACACTTGGTAGTTGGTCATCATCGAAGTCTGGTAACAAACATAATGATTATGTACTCTGTGCTGCTAACAACTACCACTGTGATGGCACGCTTCTATCGGGGCTTCACAGTGAAATTACAGTACTAATAAAAATATTTTTAATAATAATACTTAGTAAAAAAAAGTAGAATTATGTAGAAGAATTACATTTATGCATCAATAATATATTACATCCCTATTACATCATACTAACCAACAAAAACAAATTGCAATAATTGCAATGGTAAATAAATATTTACTCAGGTGAATAATTTAATTATTTATTCTTAGCACCTACATACCCACAATTATTCGGAATTCTGCCTAGTTTCATCATCATCATATGATCAGTATTCCACTCAACTTACTATATTTTAATCAAAATAATCATCTATATCAATATCAGGATTTAAAATGTCATCACCAAAATCAGTCAAGTCTAACTGATTAAGAATTAAATTCTCACACATTTCTTCCAAATCTGTCTCTCCAATTAAAATTACACCTTGCAGCTTACCATCTTTTAGAACAAATTTTATGTACTCCAATTGAGGTGTTGTCCTAAGGAGTATTTCATAATCCCTACCCAAGCCCTGTCCATTATACTTCCCTAATAAGACAACTCTGTAGCCAAAAAGTGTTGTGCAATGTGTAAACAATTCAAAGCAAAAATCCTGCATCACTTGTTCATTGGTTAGTCTACCATGCATAGCTCTGGAAGCCATTGCTGCCATTTGCCTAGCTTGAGTCCACAACCTTAATTGAAACCAATGTGGAGCATGTTGCCATGCAGCATAAACTACATCACCAGCTGCAAATACATTATTTATGCTTGTCTCTTGAAACTCATTAACAGCTAATCCTCCATCAGGTCCTCTCTCTGGTTCCTGATCCCAAGTGAAATTTACAGCAGGTTCCACACCTGTTGCGGATATTACAAAATCACAGTGAATAATTCGTCCATTGGAGAGTTCTACTTCCAAGGGATATTCTCCATCAATTTCAGCAACATGCTTTACTTCTACTTTATACACAATCTCTAACTCTTGTTCTCCACTCTGACTTCTTGTATTCTGTAGTTTACGATACCAATCAGGTCCTAATGCAGCAGACTTTACATCTTTACTCAATGAAACAACTGTGTCTTCTTCTGTGAATACATGTCTTCTCAATATTTTGGTATCCTTTTCTCCTATAGTATTATTATTTACACTGTTCTTAAAAAACTCAGCGGCACCTGGATCTATGAAAGTGGCTGATATATAATCATCTCTTATGACCCATATCTTCTGAATTCCAGAAGTTGCATGGACAATTTCAGATGCAATCCCACCATTTCCAACTATTACCATACATCTTCCAGTTTTCAACTTTTCTTGGAATGCTTTAACAGATTCTGTGTCTCTGATCCCAAGAATTCTACTGTTGTTCTTAGCATCGGCAATCAGCTTCGGTATACCACCAGTACAGATACAAATTACGTCATATTTAATTTTTACACCCCCGTAAGTAACAGCTTGTTGACTTCTCGTATCAACATGTTGAAGAGAATCATAAATTATGTTTAAGTTCGGATGTATTCTTTGTAATGAATTTGCTTCTGTTTCATTTACATCAAATTTTATTATAGTTTTGGCGTAAAAACTAACATTGCTTACATTCTTCACCAGTGAAGATGCAGTGATTATGGCGACTGATTCTTCAGGATGTAGAATTGCAAGAGTTTCGACACAGGTTACTCCAGCTATACCACCGCCAACGACCAAATATGTCGTTTCGAAATCAATCATTTTATTTAAATTAAACTGTGTAGTCTGACGATGTAGAAAACTATTATCTTTTGGACTATATATCCTATTTTATTCTACTATATTTCTATAAAACATAAAACAACACATTCACAGATATCTAATGCCTTATTCTATTAGGACAATAGAAGTCATAATACATTCTTCTTCTTCTTCTTCCTAAGTATGGCAATCAATCCCTTCAGGGACTATTTTTGCCAGTGTCGAGTGTTAGAGAATTTTCATGTTGCAAAATTTCTCGTGTTTGCCGCATTAAAATGCCTAGTGTCATGCATTCTAACGCCCAATGGAGTTTCTGGAGACAACCCACGGCAGCAGCAGATCGTAACACGCCTTTAGATCAGAGGTAACCTATTCACCAAAATGATAAATCACTTAACCCAAAAGTCGTATTATGGCACCATTTCCAATACTCCTATAAATCAGTCACTAAATGAAACTTTACTGCACATATCGACACCAAAAATACACATTAAAGATCACTATAACACAATTTACGACACACTGGAAAAAAATCTCAACCGCTCCGCCTGATTCCCACCAAAAACTCCTAATACATTCTTTGGCAGATGGTTGTTGACTTGTTAGCACAGAGTACATAATCACTACGTTTTACTTGTTAGGACTGTTTGAGTGTTGGTTGATCAATGTTGATAAAATATCGATACATCGAAATATCGTTATTTATTTAATTACTTATATTTTTATTGGAGACTGAAGTAAAGATATCGAATGTCGATATTTAAAAATATATATATTTTTCGGCCAATTATTCCATTGTATGGATGGACGTACATAAAAAAAGTTGATACTAGAAATGTTTCCTGCAAAAACAGCAAGCAGCGAAAGTACAACTAATTTAGCAACCCACAGAAGAAGCAAATACCATCATACATATGCCCAATCTAGTTTGCCCGCCCGGCTTCGCACGGGTAGACATTAGTTTCGGAGCATAGACATTTATCAAATATTTAGTCCACCCATGCGAAGCCGGGGCGGGAAGCCAGTATAATATATAGCCTATGTTACTTAGTGATAATTTAACTTTATAACGGTGAAAGAATTTTTGAAATCGGTCCAGTAGATTCGGGGCCTATTCAATACAAACCCACAAAAATACAAATCTTTCCTCTTTATAATATTATTTATAAATTATATATTATATTCGTGTAGATTATATATTATATTAGTGTAGATGTAGATATATCGAAAATCTGATGTTTTAAAAAATATCAACAGCCCAAAGCTGTCTGCCACTGCCATAACAAATAACGATGTCAAATCATGCAGTCAGATGTCATATATATATCCACCTTTGCGTAATATGTATTAGGTCCTTACATATGAAATTGGCGTTTTGTATGGGAGGAACAAAAAGTCGAATATTTTTTAATATAATATATTTAATTAATCAAAGTATGAACCATTATTTTCTATGCACTTTTGCCATCTCATAGGTAGTTCATTGATCCCTTTACTAAAAAAACCAGTCGGACGGGAATCAATAAAATCTTTGAAGGCGATTTGGACTGCCCCATCGGAGTTGAATTTTTTCCCTTGCAAGAAGTTATCCAAATTTCGAAAAAAATTGTTATCTGTTGGAGCAAGGTCCGGGGAGTACGGAGGATGTCTTAGACTTTCCAATTGAAGCTCTTCTAATTTAGTAGCCGTCTGTAGCGCAGTGTGTGGTCTAGCGTTGTCGTGAAGCAGCAGTGGCGTGGAGCGATTGACCAGCCTAGGTTGTTTAGCCGCTAGCTTTTCCATCATGGTTTGCAATTCCTGACAATAGACATCAGCCGTAATAGTCTGGCCAGATTTGAAAAAACTGTAATGAACAATACCGGCACTAGTCCACCAAACGCTTACAAGTAACTTTTTTGGGGTTAATTTTCGCTTGGGGCAGGATTTGGCTGGCTGGCCAGGATCTAACCATTGCGCTGAGCGCTTCCGATTATCGTAAAGAACCCATTTTTCATCACAGGTAATGATTCGGTTTAAAATACCTTCATTATTGTGCCGGTTTAGTAATGTAACGCAGCAGTCGACGCGCGTTTGCCGGTTTGTTTCAGTCAATTCGTGAGGTACCCACCTTTCAAGCTTTTTAATCTTCCCAATTTGCTTCAAGTGAATTAAAACAGTTTTATCACTAACATTGCAGCCTGCAGCTAACTCGGACGTGGTTTGCGATGGATCCGCTTCCACAATAGCCTTCAACTCTTCATTATCAACTTGAGTCTCAGGCCGTCCACGGGGCTTGTTCTGCAGGTCGAAATTTCCAGAACGAAAACGTTGGAACCAAAAACGAACTGTGTTTTCTTTTGCAACACGACCGCCATACACATCATTCACCCTTCGAGTTTTTTCCGCAGCACTAGTGCCACGGCGGAACTCGTACTCGTAAATAATGCGATATTTAAGGTTTTCCATTTTGTAAAATGAGTGACGCAAACAGAAAAAAACAGAAGAAAAAAAACAAATGAATGACGATCATCGAAGCACAAATACATGAGTCTATAGCTGTACAAATTTGAATTTGGAATTCCTTACCAAAGAGGAGAAATTCGTGATTAAAGTGGCCAGTACGAAAAACGCCAATTTCATATGTAAGGACCTAATATATACCTGGTCCAGAGACCGCAGGTATGGTAGATCCATCGCTTGTACTTAGTTGTATTACCAACGCCACATTGGCGAAATCGTGGCAGCACCGCAAAAGCCACTCACAAAGCTGAAGTAAGTAACTAACGTAGAGGGAGTAGGGATAACGAATAATAAGGAACTAGGAGTTTTTGGCGGGAATCAGGCGGAGCGGTTGAGATTTTTTCCAGTGTGTCGTAAATTGTGTTATAGCGATCTTTAATGTGTATTTTTGGTGTCGATATGTGCAGTAAAGTTTCATTTAGTGACTGATTTATAGGAGCATTGGAAATAATGGCATAATACGACTTTTGGGTTAAGTGATTTATCATTTTGGTCAATAGGTTACCTCTAATCTAAAGGCTTGTTACGATCTGCTACTGCCGTGGGTTGTCTCCAGAAACTCCATTGGGCGTTAGAATGCATGACACTAGGCATTTTAATGCGGCAAACACGAGAAATTTTGCAACATGAAAATTCTCTAACACTCGACACTGGCAAAAATAGTCCCTGAAGGGATTGATTGCCATACTTAGGAAGAAGAAGAAGAAGAATAAGGAACTAAGTTAGTCCATGTGTCAAACTTTATAAAGTTGAAGTTACCGTACGTGTCAAACATATTGTGTGGAGTTTTTGGCGGAAATGAAGCAGAGCGCTTGAGATTTTTTTCCAGTATCTCTTAAATTATGTTATAGTGATGTCTAATGTGTATTTTTGGTATAGTTATGTGCAGTAAAGTTTAATTTAGTGACTGATTTATAGGAACATTGGAAATAATGCCTTAAATATGAGTTGGATTGGATTGATTATTTTGGTCAACAGGTTACCTCTGACCTAAAGACATGTTACGATCTGCTACTGTCGTGGATTGTCTTCAGAAACTCCAATAAACAAGAGAATGACAATAGGCATTTTAATGCAACAAACACGTAAAATTTAGAAACTTGGAAATTCTCTAACACGACACTGGCAAAAATAGTCCATAAAGAGGATTGATTGCCATAGTTAGATAGAAGAAGAACATGGTGTGTCAACTGTCAAACCAAACAGTAGTGTAGCGTAGAGGGGTTTTTACTTTTTCCGTTTACGGTAGAGGGAGTTCTACGTACATAGTGCAGATGAGGAAAAAATACTAGGTCTGTGAGACTGAGAGTGCAGTCCACAGATATCTACTATACTAGTCTATGCAGTCAAGTCCATAGATTTAACACTAACTTCGTTGTGAGGTAAATTCCACTATCAGGTCCGCCGGTGAAAATAGAAGTAGTCTCGGACAAAGTTTCGTAGGCGTTATTGGGTATTTTAATTAAATAAGCAACATTAAAAAGTAAAAAAGTCGGAAAATCTAAATATAAAAATAAACCATAAAGGTTGTATAGAGTTCCGACATCCTCCCGCCTTGCAGTGCCTTGCAACAAATAATGTAGTATAGATCTAGCCCTTTTAATGATACCGTGGACTTTCATGTCAACCTATAAACAGACCGAATCACATTTGTCTATCTCCCGCCATCGTTCCCACAAAGGAGCTGTAGTAACTTTACTTCGGATAGGTACTTTTGACGTTTACTTATTTTGACGGTCTTCCTAAAATTGTATGGTATTTTAGTTTCCATCGATTTCTGGCTGATCTTCTCTGTCGAATTTTCAACAACGCTCGTCCTATGATTCCAGAAGTGTCCAAGAATTTCAGACGATGTAATTTCATGACCCGCAGTATTTGTGCCGATCATTTCCGCTTCTAAGTCGTCCTCCTCCGCCACATCAATATCTGATCGTTTAATCACGGCAATAGCGAGGGTTTTCTTTCCTGGTAATGTTACATCTTGTCCAGTGACCAACGGTATTATTAGTTCTTGTGTCGGTTTCTGGCACCCTATACACTCTGACTGCTTGGCACCTCCAGAGACTAGGCGTAGGCATGCAGGTGTAGAGATAATGGGTGACGATATTGTTCCGTCTTCAGGTCCATCACATATTGGATGTTCGGGCTTAGGCAACCGGAGATGTTTTTCCTCCGCTGCGCTCGAACCGTATTTTTCCGATGGAGATTTATTAATTATGGGGTGAAGACTTGCATAATTAACTTTCACCTTACACCACTCATATACATAAATTTCTACAGTATCGTTGTCCTTGAAATACTCCTCCTCGTCAAAATTCTCTCTTTCCAGCCATAATTCCTTTATGCGTTCGTCAACGCGGAACAAATTTTCGGCCTTCAGTTTGAAGTATTCGTAGGACGACTTGACTTCGTTGGCGTCTATTGTACTGCTTGCCATTTTCTCCAATAATGCATTTTTTGCTTGCGTAAAACACCGCCGCGCTACCGATCTTTCCTTGACACGACCTTCCATTTTTATTTCACTGGTTTCACTAATCACGGTCGCCAGAAATGTGAGGTAGATCCCCTATCAGGTCCGCCGGTGAAAATAGAAGGGGTAATGGACAAAGCTTCGTAGGCGTTATCGGGTATTTTAATTAAATAAGCAACATTATAGGTTCAGAGGAAAAAACAGCATATTTTTCAGTTTGACATAAGTTCGAAGTGACACAAAATTAAACAAAACGGTATAGAAAAAGTCGGAAAATCTAAATATAAAAATAAACCATAAAGGTTGTATCGAGTTCCGACATTCGTTGTCAAGTCAATCTCAATTCTCAAATCTGTCAGTGAGCAGTGTAAGTGATGAGATATGAGTCGTTTTCGCATCGCTTATTTCGCATTATCTTAATAAAAAAATATGTTGGTGCATTGCATATAATATTTTGATAACAAAAATTAAATTCGAAGGGTGGTTATGTTAGCAGTATATAGGTAGACTTCGAAATAAATTCAAGTACCTGTAAAACGTGTAAAAATGATTACTTATTGATTTATATCGTACGAAATAAATTAGTAATGACTATTTATTGTTTGTATGAAAATAACTAAATTATAACTGCGAATATGCACAAGTGGCTTCTTATTAGCACAGCGCCTGTAGGATTGACTATTGTCTGGTATTGGCCAGCGCTATGGGGTCTCTTTTATTTATTTTTATTGAGTGTTCTTATAGTGGTTGCAGTCTTTGGGCTTACATTTTGGGGGCATATTGCGCTTTCGTCCCCGCACCAAATGTCTCTTTATTTACTGGGTAGAGTAGAAAAAGAAGTTCGCCAATTCGAGGAAGCTGTCAAGGTAATAAATATCATTTTGTATATTTATTTGGAAGCACATATTCATCCTTATTTCTGTTCAAAGCTCACCAGCAGCTTTCTGCCAATGATAAAATATGCTATATGCCTTCCATAGATCTCAAGCAAATTTACCAGTTTATGATTGTTCAATTTTTTTTGGTACTGTGTAATAAACCATTTAAGTTACTGATAGCTAATAATAAATTGGAATATTTATTTACATAAAACAGATAAATTACTGATTATATATAAACTAGAGTTTTGATGTAGGATGTAAATGGCTTAAACTACCAATACAAACAGTTTAAAGTATTATCTGTTCTGATTTTTATATCTTTAACTATAGGAGGATCAAACAAACTGGCCACATTCCACGAAGAAGTCTCATCTGCCAATAATATTTGGCCGAACTGTGGACAGTCAGCTACAGCTTCTATTGGACTACACCATTAGGGATTTTGTGACTTGCTGGCTTAAGGAGCTTTCACACAAACCTGATCCTGTTATTGATAAGTTTAAAGAACATGTGTGGGGAAGCATACAAAGCTTGTATGAAAGGCTTTTAAGGATTGATGCAGAGAAACTAATAGCCAGTGATATGGTCATAAAAATAACTCAGCATTTTGAAAGGATAAGGATTGCTCGGAGTTGTGCGTAAGTGTTTATCTAAACAAAAAAATGATAATGGCTGCTTGTGATGTGAGAAATTAGGTAAATAACTTTGGTATCATCATATGTTAGTGACCTGCAGATAGTATAACCCAAACTTTTTAATTTGATAACTGCTTATTCACAAATTAATACAATAGGTAGTTGGATAAAAGAGTACAATGACCAGAATATAATTATAGAGTATAGTTTTATTTAAAGGTATGATGATTTCATCATTGGATGTTTTCCTTTTATTTATTGTTATATGTCAAGAGCAATATGTTGGTCTATTTACTCTGCCTAATCTGAAAAGGACTTGCAAGAGGTAGATTAAGATGTAATCTAGTAATTTATTAATAATAATAATGTTAGAACGGCAAGGGCTTTTGATGGAT
Source organism: Falcaria lacertinaria (assembly GCA_951449985.1). Taxonomy (NCBI): domain Eukaryota; kingdom Metazoa; phylum Arthropoda; class Insecta; order Lepidoptera; family Drepanidae; genus Falcaria; species Falcaria lacertinaria. Next base: position 4,136,480 of record OX602114.1, read on the forward strand.
GGGCATGTTATGTGGAGGAATAACATGCATTTAAATATGTATCATAACACACTTTTCCTTACAGATTAGAATTGAACCAACCTCCAGTGTTTGCCCTTGCTCCACACCTAATGTCAAGTGAAACAGAACTTCATTATTTACGTCAGATCAGTGAACTGATTGTTTTGATGTTGATGCCGAGATGTTACTCCCTTACACCAGCATCACATCTCATGCGAGAGATTTTGGCTTGTAAAAGTAAGTATTTCACTATAAAAAGAACAGAAACAAGAACAGGTTTTCACTATAAAAAGAAAAAAAATGTTTGAATTTTATTTTGATTCATGTAACATATAAAATAGTGTTCATTTTTCACACCTTTGTAAGTACTGTGGGTGCTATATATAAATCATAATGTCCTGCTAATATATCACAATATTATATTGATTTTGATTTTTACCTTTTAATGTAAATTATAATGTGTGTCAACCACGTCCCTTTGGGCTCTGTTGGAAGTTTAAAATTATATTGTCTATATAAAAATTATAATTTATTTTAGTCTTACAACCAGCAATAAATTTAATCACGGAACCAGACTACATAAACCAAAAGATCATACAATATCTGGAAGCACAAAAGGAGGTAGATGCAATGCATATCCGTACCCATGAGTATGCTAAGACGTTTGAGGACTACATTCGTCTGATCAACAACTGCAATAATGTTGACACACTGAAACGGTTACGGTGAGTGAACACTCAGTATTAATTAGCAATTTTAACAACTTGCATACCTTAGTTGCATCATTGACACACGAAACGATATACATACATATCCAACTTACAAATATCAAAATGAGTATTGATGATTGGTTTTGTTGCTATATTGTATTTTATGTACGTAGTATAAAAAAGGTGAAATAAAAGTAGTTCTAGTATAAATAGTAATTAGATTAATCAAAAATATCGAAATGTGATTAATCTTCTGTTACATGTGTTGGATCCTTAAAAAAGATACGACATTGTGACGCAAATAATGCAAGCGACAACCCTTCAAAATGTGAAACGGGCTAAAGGCATCGACATAGATGTGATAGAGAGAAACGCTCAACACAATGTCAGTCGCCAACAAGTGGCAGATGCCAGAAAACTGAAGAGATACATAGGCCAACTCACAATAGCAAAGGCTGAATGTGAAGCTGCCTTAAGGAAAATGGGATGGGATGGAGCTTTTCCCACTGTTGAGTCTAATAGCAAGGTAACTGTAACAGAAAAATCTTTATGCAGCAACAAAACAATGGCTGCCAAATTTTCGCTTGTAATTCATATAGACTCCTAAAAACAGAACACATTTTGGTCTCTACATATGCTAGAAAAAATAGTAGATCATTAGAATTCATCACAAAAAACTGTAGCTTTGAGTAAACTGCCATTATAGCATTTATAGCCTCTATTAATCTTATACACTTATGCAACAAATCTCTCTGTGAAGGCAGTAAACCTATGATCATTTTTGAATGTGTTATAATATGTAATGAGGAAGAACCAACTGAATAAATATAAGTGGAAGGCAAACCTAAATATACCAGTTGGCCAGCTGTGATTTTGGAAGGAAGATTCATTAATGTTATCTTTCACACTAATAAATTAAAGTAACCTTTTAAATCATTACAATAATATTTCTAATAAGTATATTATTCTCTTTCCAGACTCTGCCTTTGCACAAAGTGATGGAAAGCGTAATAGGTAGACGATATTTGTCGATGTTCTTGGAAAAAATGTGTTCTCAAGGTTTGGTCGGGTTCTGGACGGCGGTAGAGGAACTGCGGCATAGTCCGAGGAGTAGTTGGCATCAACTCGGCGCTGAAATATTTTATACGTACATACGATCGCCGAGCGCTGAAGTCAGTGTTGATAAGGTAGCAATCTAACATGCTTGATATTCTTCAAAGATTTTAAGTATCCGCGGTTTCCTTTATATATAATAGCAGTTCGCGATGGATAACTAGTATCCTGTTAAATGCTTTAGTTCTAGATGACTCTTAGAGTTTTTTATTTACAGATGGACTTAATCGTATAATATTATACCTACCAAATAAATTTACAGGAGACTAGAAAACGCATGGAAGCCTTCCTTCTGGGGGACAAAGGACCAGAAGTGTTCTACGAAGTTCAGGAAACTGTTGTCGACACCATACAAGAGAAGTACTACCACTCTTTCCTGATGAGTGATCAGTACATGGCTTTGATTGCCGAACTTGCTACAGAAGAGGCTAATAAAGGTACATAAAAGTACTGCACTTATTGCTTGATTTTATTTTTATAATAGTGACAATTCTATTGTACGAAATCATTAAACCTTCTCTCCTTATTTAACTCCGCACATGAGAAAGGCATAGCAAGACTTTTTAGTCCTGTCAAATTTTTGTTTTTAAGGTCAGCTTACATTCTGTGTACTAACGGATAAGAATTTAATCTTATTTTAATAGGCCCTTTTTAGGCTTAAAACAGTCTAAGATATCGGCTGACTGCTTATTTATCTGATTATTATCTACAGCAGAAATGACGTCAGAGCGATCGCCGATCGAAGACCGTCAGCTATCGAACGACTCTGTGTCGTCGGCAGAGAGCGCCGGTGGAATACACCTGACAGAGCATTCTACGTACGCCAGGAGGAAGCTGGATCAATTGCAGGAGAGACATAATAATAAAATACAGGTAAAATAAAACACAAAACGAGCGAGCCGTATACTAGTCACTTATGATGTGTAATGTCTGACAACTCGAGCTATTTTTTTGTTTGTTAAACAAAAGTTGCCAGACGGAAATGCATCACGCAAGCAAAATGGCCGGTTATTTAAAATTATAGTGGCATGTAATTTCAGTATTCGGTCATAACTGCCCAGTACCTATAGCCATGTTTACTATCTACAATCGTTAACGCTTAAGAACATGAAAGAAATATATGGGAATTAAAACATGACCACGTGTCATAACGTAAAAGTTTTGAATTCCCAGTTTTGAATTGCAATCAACATACCTATGCTATGAAGTATGAACAATGTGTTATCTGGTTGTAGGCTTTAGCGGCGCTCCGCGCGTCATTGAAGCCGGAGTCCCCGGCGCTGGCGATGCTGGCCAACGAGGTGGAGAAGCTGTCGGGTGAGCAGATGCGGCTGGAGGCTCACTTGGCGCGCACTGACACCTGGGCCGAGCACCTGGGCCGCTGGCGAGCCTCCGTGCACAGCGCAGAGGTACCACACCACACACACCTGTGCTGAGCACCTAGGCCCTTCGACGTTTCGCATAGTTTTAATGGGTCTGGTATGGTATGGTCTAGTTTTCGATCATCATTTTATTATTATTTTTACGCTTATTTATTGCATTAAAATGGCGACATTTAGGGTAATCGTACACTGTCACGGGAACCAAACGTGTAGGCGAAATTTCAGCTCAATCGGAAAGCGGGTAAAATTTTCTTGCGAGATTTGATAACAGATAACGGTACAGGCGAATGTAAAAAAAATAATGTAACGTAAAAAAGTGACTTAGCCTACAGTAGTCGCATATGATGTGTAACATCTGATATCTGACGGCAAACTCTACTACCGCGCGATCATTGGTCAAATGAGATCATTTGACCAATGACAGCGCGCACTTCCCCGACTTCCTGTTACACACTTCCGTCCCTTTCTACGAAATCACAACCACAGATTGCAGTAACGCGAGAGGAAAGATGTTACACATCAAAATCGCAATTCTATTTAGATTTGGAAATGACCCAATTGTCTATAGAGATTTTATTTTTGTATAGTGTTATTAAAAGCAAAGTGGACTGCGTGGTACACATCTCAATTTGATCAAGGGAAATAATAGTATTTAACAAGTTTGAAGGAAAAACATATTAAACAAGCGAATAAATTGTTATTTATTAGGTTACATGCTAACGAAACTGTAATCTCAGGTAATAGATGAGTCGAAGCCGCCTCAGTTTGTGATCGTGGTGCACATGGCAGAGCAAGAGACGGCCAGCAACGACGAGAAGCCTGAACAGATTACCACTGGATGGGTGCTGTTGAAAAGCCTCAACGAGTTTCAGGTAAAAAAATATTACTAATAGTGTTCTAATAGTACTTTGGTTGGATGACAATTTCATACACATATTTTATTGTAATATAGACTTTTACACATATTTATACATAATGTTAGGTTACACAGGTAGAAGAGGAATGGAGAAAATTGTGTGTAAATTACATTAATAAAACGGAAATATTACAACGGTACAGACTATGGAATGGACTTGTCATAATTTATGGGTATAACTTCCCAACTTTATAGTGAAAGTCAACATGAAAATAGAGTGCCTAAGTTAGTATATGGCGGTATTAATGAAAAAAAAAATGCATTTGCAGTTCTGTGTTCCTAGTTCCTAGTTCTTATCTGACAGGTATTTACGTACAGATTTTTAAAGCTACCGTTTTTTTTTCAGGAACTGCATCGAAAACTAAGGCCTATGTGTTCAGAGCTGAAACATTTAGAACTACCCTCAAATTCTTTTAAATTTTTATTTGGTAAAAATGATAGAAATTCACTTGAAAGGGCTAAAACGTTAATACAAAAGTACTTAGAGGTATGTTGAACACGATAACTTTGTAATTGTTATGCCAAACAAACCGTGCTGTGAGGTGTAGTTTGAAATGTTAAATTTTCATTACAGTTTGTTTTAGAAGACGATAGACTTAACCAAAGCGAAGCTTTATATACATTCCTTAATCCCAGTTCGGAGTATTTAAAACAAGGGGACTTACCAAAGAAGAATAAATTCTCCTTTTCTACATTATTTAAGAGGTAGGTTATTTAAAATAGCTCTTAAATGTGTACTTACTTGTAGTAGTAGTTTTAAATATTGTAGTTTCATTTTAGTACGAGTAGTGAAGCGACAAGCAGATCATCGCAAGATAGAGAAGCATTTACGCATCTTTCCGCAGATGAAGATGAAATATCCCTGTACTTAGATGGCAATGGTGGTGACTCTACTAACAAAAGTATGACTAATTCTTTAAGAGGTAAAATTGTTACTATATCCGAATATTTGAGTAAATTATGGCGTTTATGTAACTTAATGTTTGAATGTTCATTGTACTGCTATTATATGACTCTATCACGGAAGAGTTTTAAAAGCCGTGGTGGCCTTGTAGTTGAAGCAACGGCCTGACATCTACGGCGAATATAGGATGGGAGACTGTTCATACTAAACTGAGTCTTCGTGCCTCGGGGAATACGGACGGTCCCGGTTATATTTGAGAATGGATGTCAGAAAGTACAAAATACTTTGGTTTAACACAAGTAATATAGGAGGGAGGATACTAATATTATACAGAGGAAAGATTTGTATTTTTGTGTGTATGTTTGTATTGAATAGGCTCCGAAACTACTGGGCCGATTTTAAAAACTCTTTCACCGTTAGGAAGCTACCTTATCACTGAGTAACATAGGCTATATATTATACGAGCTGCCCGCCCCGTCATCGCACGGGTAGACAAAATATTTGATAACAAATGTCTAACCGTTCGAAGCCGGGACGGGCTGCTAGTATACTATAATTTGAAGAACATTTCAATCATCACACTGTGTCCCTTTAAGAGTATATATATTCCACTCTTCCCTTGCAATTCTTAGCCTACCGCGGCTTCTTACACTCACATTCACATTATATATCTTCATCTCAGTATATACTCATTTGGTATGTATTTTTCAGGTGCAGGCGTGATAGCGGAAGAACGAGACAGCATAGCGGAACCGTTGTACGCGCTACTGAGTGAAGTGTTCGACATGCGAGGGGTGTTCCGGTGGCTTCGGAAGACGCTGGTTACCTTTGTCCAGATCACATATGGCAGGACTATTAATAGGTAAATAATACATCCAAATGTCACTTTCTTATTTCGACCCTAATTAAGATATTTATGAATGTCGCAGTGTACCACCAATTTGGAAACAAACCTACTTTTTACCCTATTTTAAGTATTGCGTCCGGCGACTTCACATTAGCACATCAACTTGTGACTCTTTTTTCCAACTTAAGGGTTTGAATGGAATCCATGAAATCCATGAAATCACTTCGTGAGACTCTCCCTAGGATATTTCGTCTAAATTTTTAACCTCAAGCGGCGGCTAAGGCTGTTGATATATCTTTAAGCCAGTCACGGCAATGTTTTAAATACCTATATGTAATGCTAAGAATACGGGCCCGATGGTAAGCAGTTACCGTAACCAATGGGCGCTTATCACTTCTTAAGCGGGCTACACACGTTCAGTTTTAACTGTACAGTCGAACTGTGCAGTTATAACTGACGCCCCTAGTGACTACACACGTTAAGTTTAGAACTGCACAGTTGTCAGTTTTGCCTACACACTAGAGATGTCAATATTAGCTGAATTTATTTATTAGTAAAACGTTAATTGATAAAACAAAACCTATATTTTTAATGGGTGAGAATATTAGTTAATATTTTATTCTTCTTCTTCTTCTTCCAAAGTGTGGCAATCAATCCCTTCATTTTTGCATGTATAAAAATAGCACATGCATAAAAATAGCACATGCATAAAAATAACATTGGCATAAAAATATCTTGTATCACGTCAACGACAATTGAATAATATATGAAGCTGTTATAAAATTTGGTTTGATATTTTTATGCGAAAACATTATTTTTGTTTATCGAATATCATGATTACTTTTCATTATTCGGTTATTTTAACGGCTACTTAATATATTAGACATCTCTACTACACACCTTCGGTTTTAACTGCACAGTTCGACTGTACAGTTAAAAACTGAACGTGTGTAGCGTGCTTTATAGATATCTGTCCTGGCCGTAAGAGATATTATTTTGTAGACAGATCAAGGAGACAGTGACGTGGCTGTTCTCGGAGCAGATGCTGCACTACTACATCAGTGTCGTGATCAAGTCGTGGTGGCCGGGCGGCGTACTCTCTGCGACCACCTCCAATAGAAACTTTCAGGATAAAGGTAACAGAACAATTATGTTTCTTAACAAAATATTTTGATCCAAGGCAATCATTTTTTTTAACTAAGGAATAGAAAATATGTAATATACAATGCGATAATATCTGTAGTAGTTAAACTACTGTCTGACAAACTATTTCGCAGACATTAACCCCGGAAAGCGGGGACCCAGAGGTCCATTTTAAAAAAAATTTATTCCATTATAAAGAAATTATAAATTGTTAACGCTTAAGAAAAAAAAAGTTTTAGTGTAATATCTGTCTTTTATTATTATATTACGTTTGAAAATTTAAGATTTTTACATTTATTCAGACATTTCACTAAAGACATAAATTTGCAATAAAAATATAAAAAATGTATAGGAAATCTATATGGCTAAATTATACATATGTGAGAAGTCTATAAGAACCAAACAGTTCCAACACTTCTCCTACTTCTAAATAGTTAATAGACCACTAAACCTTTACCCTGCCATGGGAAGCATCTATAGCTTTACCGTATGATTAGTGGCCACCTCGAGCATTTGATCTAACCGGTGGAGTTTTTCCAGAACATACGCGCAGCCTGGCGCTGCAGCAGTTGGGTGAAAGCGTGGGCGACGCGTTATCCTCACTGCTGGGCTCGCAGTCGGCAGCGCGCGGTGCTCACAAACTCTTCCACACGCTGCAGAATACCACGCACAACAAACAACTGTTCTATGTAAGTCTTCTTCAAGTCCTTGTCTCAAGCATTCTTGGACTGGCACAAGACCCAACAACGATACAAGCTGTGTTTAGTGCAGAGACCATCGGCAATTATGTAGACTGTATTTCGAAAAATAACACGATACGGTTGGTTATGCGAAGTGACTGACTTTACTCTTCTCAATCAATCCTTTTCTGAAAGTCTACTATGCGTTCCTATACCATTCATCGTATTCATCGTTTTACGATGTAATTTTTGTGAGTTGGTGTGCACGCGTCCGCAGAAGTTACTCACAAAAAACGATTTGATGGTCATTTGAAGAAGAGAAAGTTAAAAAAAGCCGTTGCAAGAATATAGCCATAAAAATCTAGCTACTTCGCTTTGTAAACACACTTTTTGCAGACTAGGGTTGTTAATTTCCGACCCGAGTTTTGGATGTATAATTTATTTATTACTTGTAAAACTTTTACATAGTATTTATTACTAGTATGCTAAAGTATTTTAATCTGATTTAGGCTTAGCACTAATTATGGATCTAACGCAGGACAGTATGATCACACCAAATACAACGACACACGATATCGGACCAAAAAAGTTAACTACGAAAGATACAATTAAGACGAATATTCCAATACCGATTAAATATAATCTTGAATTTTTCACAGATATTACAATCCGTTCGGGACTTTTTCTTACGTCGGAGATAGTCTGAAAGAAAAATACAAAAATCTTTAGTACGATCGTCCTATTTGTGACTGTAGTTATAAAGATATAGGTACTTATTATAAAGCAACCTACACTATAAGATAAATTATCCGTGTTCTGTACGTGTAATATCTTCTCCCCGAGAATATTCTCTGAAACAATTAACATGGTTTATTTATGACACCATTTAATTAAAACAACGTGACCGTTTGCCATCAAACAAGATGAGCTTATTCGGACGGACGGTACCAATAAATAAATTGATACTTTACATCTCAATAGAGAGGTAGGGCGAATTGGGATCTCCCGTGGGTTTTCCCAATAATATTGGAGCCGCCTGACTGGGGACTGTACCTCCTTTTTCTTTTAACTATTGAAGTGCCGCCGGTTGATGGTTATTAGCAATAATAAACTTGACTAGCAGTTGAGTGTTTTGGCACCATTATCTTCTTCAATAGCTCAATATTCCTTCTTCTTACCAAACAAAAAGACTATTGTATCTTTAAAATAAAATTAAAATGCTTCCTCTTTTTCTTACTGGCCTCTTTCCTTACAAGTTCATATAGATTAGCTCCGGACACTTTTAATTGCAATTTTGTACTAGACTCGATGTCCATGTATTAGTAGGTCAGTGGTATGTTCAGATAAATTTGGAAGGATTTATTTTATAGAAAGCTTACTCTAACCATTTAACCAACTCATTAGACGTCAATCTACGCACGAAGTAAAAATTAACGATTGATCTTACCACTGCTATCAACTCCAATACTATTCAGTTCATCCAGCTCTCCTCTCCTTATCGTGATCGTGTTATAATCTTCGCTGTAGCGATACATCTCAGCAGCCAATACAGTGGCGAAGTCCTTTCTGCTGGATATAAACCTCCTCCGAATTTCGTTTAAAAATAGGAATGCTCTTGAACGCTGGCATGTCTGTTGGTATAAAAATATTTACTGTTTCTGTTAGCATAAGCTTCCCCTCAAATAGGTAATTTATTAAATTAAATGAACCTATATTAAGCAGTTCATGCTGGCGATCTATCTTGGCTTGGATCTGAATGAATTTTAATGATATTTATGAATAAAGATAGGGTTTAAAATAAATGCTCTTGAGTTTTTCAAAAATCATGTTAATCATAATGATGATGTGTTGGTATGTCTGCGTTGACTCTGATAGTGTCGGTATCGTATGTTTGTAAGCCGTATATGACAGATATGCGAGGTCTGATTACGATAAATAAAGCTTATATATGACTATGACCCATGTCCTAGGGTAGCGTGTCTTATTGGATGTTACCTAGCCTAACTATTGTATTAAGTATGGCACGGCAACCATAAAAGCAAACTGCACTATGTTGAGTTTAGGTACAAATCAAGTTGTCAATTAAAATATAATTGTATGATAATAATAATTGTTTATAATATTTTGCATCAACCATCACGTCCATCGCATCTTTAGTGTTAAAGAGAATATAGAAGCAATGGTAATGGTTACTCAGATCGAAGTCCCACGCTAAATAATTTATTTAAGTCACCAAACACAATCTTAGCGGCGACATTGGAATATTTGGTATGAGTAATATAAATGTGGATTAGCTTGTGTTTATTATATTTTGACATCCAGTTATACTTTCAGCACTACTTCTAGACCAGTTCTTTTTTTCTAAGAAAAAAGATTATTCTTTGTATCATTAGGAAAGCGCACTCGCTTTCCTAATGATACAAAGAATAATCTTATAATAAGGGAAATGTCCTCAACTTTCAAACAATTTCGTAGAAATATACCTAAAGGTTTTGTGTTCTACATGAGTTGCAAACAAACTTTTAGTCCGCTTGATGGTCTGTCATCGTACGCCTGCACAACATATCATTGAGCTCTGGTAGGTAACCCTCCACACTGCAGGTACAAAAAAATTGCGATTCTTTAAAAGCTGGCCTTACTGTACACTTACTTACTCGTACTGAAACACTTACTTTGTCAGTAATGCAGAGGTATAATTGTTTATCGTCAGCGATGTAGTGGAACAGGTATCGCCCGTGCGAGTAAGTCATTTTGTGATCCCTATCAGGTATCTTGGACAACACTTGTTCAGCTATCTCCATAAAGTTTCCATCGCACGAGGCAAACTTCGCCACTATATTTTTCTCACAAGCCACTAAACTGAATAAAATAGGCATTGTTCTCAGTAAAAATATTTCATTCGTAAATTTACGTTTTTCTTTTGTTTTAATATTTTAAATGTCACCGTTTGTACTATCACCATTTCATACAGTAAACATATTAGACTAATTTGTGTATGAAAATAAATTTACTTTTTGACGTTTATATGTTGAATGTTTTTTTGACAAATTGATTAACAAAACGTGTATTTTTAATGAGTAACAACGAAACTATCCATTCTTCGGAGTAAAGCTCAACTAACACAAAGTTGGTATCGCGACGCCAACGCATCCGCGTGTTTTCGCGTCTGTAGATCCAATATCGTGCGAATATTTCGATCGGAGTTCTATAATTATTACCTTGTGTGACGCCGGAGCCACAGCCACGCTAAAACTGTCTCCACACACGAATTGATTAACGTTAAGTGATGTGACAAGTGTTCCGTAAACGCGTACATTGTCACTCTTATTTATTTTTATAACATTTTACTGCCTTGCAATTCTCGACTTGTCTAGATGGTTTTCTAAATACTCAATTAACTGGGGCTCAATTAGTAGTTTAGTGTTAATATCAAGTATAAAACTTTTATTATATTTTGTCAGTTTTGTTATTATTTTTTTATTTCTACTGCTATTGTTATTGTTCATAGGATACCCCATCTTTAGGATCTCTAATCGTATAAACTTGTTAAATTATAACAAACAAATGCGTAAGAATGTCATAAGTCGTCAGATAAAGATTCCCATGTGGGGATGGACTTTAGAGTAAAAACTGGGGCTTATAAAAGGTTAAAACTATTAAAAAACTGGAATTAAAGAATTATACTTGTATATATTAGACATTAGTTAGTTATTTTTCGAATACCTCAACTGCCACTATGTTGCTTTCAGGATTTGTTCGAGTTAGTTCTACTGGAAGTGTTTCCGGAACTCAAGCGCTACCTCTAATACTAAGAAGCACGCAAGAAGGGAAGGTAGGTATGCAATGACCGACGTGGCAAGTGCTGTCAAGAGCACGCGAGGGTCCCAGGGGCGGCGACATGGCTGCCCCCGGGACGTGCTCAGGCAAAGTGCAGGAGGGCACCGGTGCGTTCCACTGGAGATCCCGGAGCCCTCCTATAGCACGGAGGATGGCCACCGGGGGGGTTTTAGTGAGTCAAAATCTCACATTCCCCGTCTGCTCCCCTTAAGCAGGCGGGTACCTTTTGAAGGTTTCCCCCTCGTCAACAAAAAAAAAAAGGTATGCAATGACAATAGAGTTATCTTGTATAAATATGTATATTCTTACAGGGATCTCATCCAAACGACATTTCTAGTTATAATTTAAAATGTCTAAAAGACATTCCGTTTTATTTATACTTATTTTATAGTAACAGCCATAACAATCGACTGGTTTGCATGTAAGGTTTCCCAGTTTTCTATACATTTCTACACTGTGTAGCATCCAGTAGTCATAACGTAGACTTTACACAAAAATATTCACGGCTCTCAAAATATTTAAGGCTATATTTAGATCTATAAAGTTACGGAACGTATATAAATTTAAGTAGTCTATTTTTATTATTTGTATAAATAGATTGATCTCATTTTGTGATCAACACACTTGCTTACACAGGATATGCGGGCGTAAGTAACTACTTTTAAATAAGTTGTTATTGTTTTATTCTCAGTTAGTTATTTCCTAGTATTTTGTGCCAAAGAATGCACTGTGAATATATTCTTGAAGCATTGACACATTTTAGAGCATCAAAGCATTGATATAAATTTAAGTTTAGCGATGCTTCCTAATTTAATAATGAGTATTACACGTACCTGATAATTATAATGATTTAAAGTGGTAATACTGTATCTCTTCCGTATTTTTTTTAGGTATCATAAATTTATTGTCTAGTCTTCGTTTTTTTAATGGGCCTGTATTCTACATTAACATATTCGCCGTCATATGATTCGTGAGCGATAAATCCAATGTGATGATACATTTTGCGTATTGCTTGAGATAATACTTTTTACAAGAATGACGCAAGCTAAAGTAATCAGTACGCGGATGGCCAAATTTCAGTACCTAGACGGATAGATGATAATCAAGGCAAGAATGGCTTGTAATTAAGTACCTACTCAAAGGATGAATTTTGCATTGATCTGTAAGTGATATGAATGTGATGAATAGGGCCCAGAATAATATTGGAGGCATAAAAATTGATAAAAAGTATTATTTTTAATTTGATAAAAGTTTATTTAACATTTTCCCGATGCGGTGCTTTACATTCTGTATTATTAAAATAGTTAAACTGATTTTCTCTCATACGTATTCAATTATGCGTAATGTAATTTATAAATTCGAGATTAAATTTGATGTTACACAATACAATCTGTTTTTGAATATGGACGAGTCATCGCCCCTTTATAATAAGATATATGTACTTTAAAAAGAGTTGAAATATTTCAGCATTCTGTATTTAAAAGATAATTGTTAAGATCAAATGAATACTTAATAACTTTAAGGTTTAGATATAATTATTTGTTGGAAATATATTGCTATAAATCGCGGCACAAGTCACAAAAAAATTTGTTACACACAGTTTGAAAACTTGAAAATATTTTAAATTTTGTACTGTTTTTAGACAAATACTTTAAGTGAAATGAAATCGTAAAGTATACACTATTTTCAAAAATATTTAATATTAATAAATTTTGAAGCTCTCTGTATCCAATAAGTGTTATGACAATTCCTATTGTTGCCTAAGTATATGTATTTATATATAGTGCATAGTGAAAATCAATCAAATAAAATTTTAAATGTATCTATCTATGTATTTCAATTAACCTTTACCCATTGGACACATTTATGTATCTTCTATATGTATACATACATATATATCTTCACGCCTTCACACAAGGGGGGACCCTTGTGAGAAGGCGTAGGAGGAAGAGGTAGGAAGAGCTGTCGCAACCAGCTTGGTAGCTTTCATCTTTATGTTTGTAACTCTAAGAATTTGTTATACATTTATTTTATTTCATTATGTTATTTATTTTATGGTTATTATATGAAAAAGGTGGAGCTCTATTTTCTTACCGGTTCCTCTCAGACGGCTTTTTTTCCGAACCGGCGGTAAAATACGACATTCATACGTGCCTTATTAGGGCGTTAACATATTTTTTTATATTAATTTACATGTGTCACACGGGGTTCTTTCTTGGGATAAAAATAACACACGCGTATAATTTGAATAATTTCTATTGTTTAATTCAGTACAATAATAAATCGGACAAAACAGTTTAGACACCCACCAAGGAGGCTCTTGAGGTGTAAAAGCTGTATGTCGTTACCTTAATTTGTTTTATAATTAATTTTAAATTAATACAGAATTTTAATTTTGGCACAATACGCACATGTTTTAGAAAATCCTCATGCATACATCATTAAAAAAAGTAATTGTTGTGCGTTGGGCATTTGTGCTTTTAAGGCTTTAAAAATAATATTTTAATTTGACTGCATCAATTAGGACAACCCAAACAAAAAAAAAACAATGAACTGGTGCTGTCACCCACTCTAATCCCACAAACCATTTGGTATCACAGCACTCATATTTTAATTCTCTTCCCTTAAAAGCTATGTAAATAACGAAACGTCATAAAATATATCTTAGAACTAATATTTAGACGTAAATTAAATATTTGACTTGCAAACCTCTTTCGTTCGCATATGTTTTAAAATCAAAATATTAAAGATAGTTATTTTCAGAGATTTTATAAGACACGATTTGACGTGTGGTTTCTTTAAATTAAATGGTAAATATAATCCAGAAGACCATTATTGTAATATTGCATATAATTTGAAATAAATTATTTAATAAAAAAAACCAAAAGTGTAATGGAATGAAAGAGGATTGATTGTAAGAAAACAAAGCAATAATGAGATCAAGTACTTGAAATGGGGCGGATTGAGTTTCCGATTTTATGTATTGGAACTTGTAACATTTTATAGATTTTTCATACAAATTTAAACCTTCGTAGGTTCTCTTACATATCGTATTTTAAAACTTTAAAAGTAAATATTGTAAAAATATAAATACTTAATATGCGTTCTAGTATTATTTTCATATTTATTTAATTAAACAATCTTAGGTCTTAAAAAGCAATTTATCACTATAGGTTTCACACGAAAAAAACTTCAGTACCACTACAGAACATAAATATGAGGTAAATTATCATCATATTAAAAAATATATGTATACGCATCAAAAAGTAACGAAGCGGAGAGTCCGTGACGTTACCTTTGCAAGGATTGACACAAGCGAAACGTTCGTCTAATGTCAGTGTGACATCTCACCAAAGTCAGTTACTAACAGCATTCAGGAATTTCATTGCGCTGTACCTACTTGTCGGTTATGGCCATTCAATATTGTAGTATGTTACATGCCTTATTTGATCGTATGCTCTTGTGTTATTTGTCACTTAATATGTCGTTATTTCACTAACAAGATTGCGTTAGTAGCTTCGATTAGCTTGGACGAAACATAGGAAATGGTACCTAAAGCTCAAATTATTTAAAATGCGTTCATGGCACATTTGACTATCATTCTTTCTAAAATGTGTAACAAACTTGCGGTTGTTTCATTATTCCTGTTTTGTCGGATCTGTGTCCGTTGACTCCCGTCCTAACACTACCTTACATTAAAACACCCTGTGAAACGTTATGTGCGTCTATGTGCGTGACGCGATTGTTTAACCACAATAGGAACCAAAAACTGGTTAACTTAAACACTGAAAATCCTCAACAAACAGGTGTTCTTGATTTATTATCTAATATCTTAAAATAAGAGAAACATTAGGCGTTACAATGTATCGTATTGAAAGCGATTGTTATCACTAATTATGTACTAAAGGAATTACTCTGATATGAGATGAACATGCCGCGGCCCCTTAGCGACGACCAGTGGGCGCTCGAAATGAAATCAGGTTTACCCTACAAATGTTCGAGACACAAATTAACTGTTATTTACAATGCGAATAATAAACCATTATAATTTTGTCGGATTAAACCAAATTACAATTAAAACTAACTAAGTATTTACATTGATATTTTTATTGTCACCATATTAAACCTGGTGAATTATTACTAAGAGCCAAATACATGTTCTTTAATTTAAAGAATCGAGACAAAATAACGGAATCTATTTCGTATAAATGATGTTACAGTCCCGTTCGCCACCATTTGTATCTTGTTACCTGTCTTAGTTTCAAAGAGTTAGGAATTTTATTCACACACCCATATCTTTCACACTATACAAAAAATATAATATTATGAATTACACTACAATGTTTGTAAACGATCTACCGAGTTCATATTCGGATAATAAATTTCAAACATTAACGTTACGAAATTAATTTAAACCGAAACCTTCAATACTTTATCAAATTAAACCTTCATTCGTCTCCGTGAGCCGCGGAAGAGCGAACTACAGGCTAATTTTACTTTTCTCGCCCGTCGATGTTCTGCGCTATCATGCTAAGAAATCTCACGAAAATACACCGTCAAACTCAAGGCTTATAAAAACAAGCTTGTCGGACGTCAATCATTATACGTACACCTTCTTTTAAATGAACGTGTCGCAAATTTGCGGCCCAAGAACATGCTATACATTTATTGAGAAAGCTGCGGCTTGGCAATACAAATTTGGTGGTTTTCCGCCACGTTCACTTAACCACGATGAGTGATTGAAGCACAAATGAATACGGAATTGTTTCTATTTTTATTTGGAACACGGTATTCGTGTGTGCGGTTAGCATGATATAGCAGTCTCTCGTTTCAACTACACCTCTTCTTTCATACATTATTTCAAAATAGGTACTATGTCTTCTTCAAGGGTGTTTGACACGCCTATTTATTATTAAATACCAGTAAATACATACATATATTTATTTACATAGAGCCAGTTAACCCCACACCGCCTCTATCATCCTAAGCGTATATCTACAAACTATAACAATCTTTTTATAGTTTAACATGAATAATAAAACATATTCACTTATTCGACGGAGTAAAATATTGAATATTAAAATTTAAGGATTGGTTTTATTGTGAAGTTATTTTGAAGTACGATCTAATCAAATCTTACTTGTAATCTATTCTAAAATACAAGTCTGTAATTACTTAAAGAATATTAAAATTAAATTCGCGTTATGATAATACATATATATATATCATTTATTTGGCTAACAGAGTGATCTTAAAGTACCTACGTATCCATTTCATTTTCGAATATGTGCAATTGACAAATATGTTAGTTTGGTGTCACATTCGGGGTTGTATTTTCAACAGGTTCGTTACTTGCTCTTAGTTTTTTTTCTAAAGGGACCCCTTTAATTTCTTCTTTTTTTATTTTTGACGAAAGACTCGACCTTCGCACACTAGAGGTAACGATTGCTACTAATGTTATATTCGATTGATCGTGTCGGATTTAATACAATAAAAAAATTTTTTGGCATATCAATTTGTATTCTCATTACTCGTATTCGACCATGTCACTTGATGTCACATAGATATCTACGACAGCATCAGCCTTTAAATTATTACTGGGTTACATTACAGACTGCTGTTTAGACAACTGAAGTAACATGTGAGCATGCTGTCAAACGAGCAACACGATCACTTATTCGCGGGTGCATGTATGAATGACAGTTCGTTTTGAAGTCATCGTCCTTAGGACGCATGATCTACGAACGGAGGCACTCAAGGCTAATTACCGCGTAACGTTCAATTAGTGGCTCTATTTTGCTATCGGTCGATATGCATAGAAGCGCTTCTGCGCCACCATCCAACTCGAAGCTTCGCCCCCGTTCTAAAACATAACAATCTTAGATTGTCCTCTATCTTATTTATATATCATCATCGCTACTACTAGCTACTCGGGCTAATCCGTAATGTTAAGCCGTTCGTTTTTCATTGGTTCGCTGCCTTTACCGTGTGTGTTTAGGCGAAGGAATGTAGTGTTACTGGTTCGAAGTCGTCGTGTGTAGCTGGCCTAGGAGGCTGGCGGTGCGGCGGCGGTGGTGGTGGCGGTAGGAGGCTGGTGCCTTCCGGGATGTATACATTGGTCACTCGTTCCTGTACACATTACAAAGAGCATGTTAGAATATTTATAGATTTGACATTTATACATTTTCTACACACAGGTTCTCGTAGCCAACGGTAGGTAGGTACGGTAAGGTACATAGGTTTCTGTCGACAGGGAGGTAAAGGCATACTCCAAATTGTTCTTGATTCTCAAAATATCCTAAGCGATATTCTTGAGTAAGTACCAATTTGAGATTGAGGCCACGAATCTTAGAAATCATAATTGTCATTTTTTACCGTCGATTGGCACAATACATGTTCATTGGTGGCCGTAATAGTGTTTCTTTTTTCAAACTGAGTTGTTACAAAAATGCTACGAGTTGAAGTATTGCTTCGACATTCAAAACATTGCGTCATGTTTCTTAAATTGCAGCACTGTTTATACCTGGCTTTTATCATATTTGAATATGCTCTGGAAGCGGTTAGATCGTCGTTCTAGCGGCTCAGACCCGCTGTTGACGAGGCCATTTGCACAACTATAATTTGGGTTGTGGAAGGATATGTGCCCTCCCGACTCTCTGTAGTCCTCCTTCAACTCTCTGTTGCGGCGATGGTTCATTCGTACTAAAATCAAATAAAAATATTCATATTATAGCCAGCTATGTATGGAACAAGTGCGTGATGAAAGAGTGTCAAAAAGGATATACGATGCAAATTTAGAAATAAGAACCCGTCTAAGACCGACTAACTTTCCAGATAAAATTGATAAATCTACAGTATGAAAGATAAAGAAGAAGATATTGAAACAAGGATAAGAGTGCAAGTCAAGAGGAATAGCGCTCTATACACTGCCTTCCCTGAAAAGGCCGCGGTGTGTTTATATTATGTAGGCATGTATTGAGAGAAAGTTATACTTACTGCAGAAACACACTCCAATAGCAATGCCAATTAGAATGACCATGATCACTATAGTCAGTATTACGAAAACATTGACGCTAGTATCGGGAACCACCGTGGGATGAGGCAGTAGACCGTTGCCTGTTTCAGTATCCGCGTAGTCGTAATACGATGGGTAGTGAGATGGCATCTTGTTATCCACCAGAGATTTTGGGACTGAAACGTAAACAGAACAGTGAAATCAGGACCGAAGATTTTGCCATACTTCAATTATAACATTCATTGAATCTTAATTAGTTTCTAGTCTTGTTGAGTAATTTTCTTGAGTGTTTCTTCATATTTTTACTGTTTCCTCCTCTACTAGACCCCAGTTTTATTTAATGTACTCGTATCTATAATATAAAAATGAATCGCTGAATGTGTTGCTAAGCGCAAATCTTGAGAGCAGCTAAAACAATTACGCTAATCCTTTTTTTAGAATATTCTTTGAAGTACGAGGATGGTTCTTAAGAACAGAAAAATTCTAAAAACGGATAGACAAAATATTTGATAAATGTCTACCCGTGCGGAGCCGAGGTGGACCGCTATTTTTCTATAGAAATTCATTGGTAATTATAGTTGTACCTAATAAACATGGCTTAGAATCAGCTTCGTTTGGACATGCGCAGATGTAGTCATGGCCTCTAAAGAGACATAGATGCGAACATCCCCCGTTGTCCTCCTTACAAGGATTCCAGCCGTGCTGTTTGTCAGCAGACACCGCCTTTATTTCCATCGCCATCTCCAAATCAGTCCTTATTGCTGTAATGTTTTTACCAGTCCTCTTATTTGCCCTCATCACTGATTTCTTGTACCAGTCCGTCCAATATATGAAATCGTTGAACTAAAAATACACAAATTTAAAGGTAATAAAATTACAAATAATATATAAAATATTACAAATGCAATGAAAACGCAATTGTCAAGGCTAACAATACCTGAGTCATCCCAAAAGGATTCTTTGCTTCTGGTATCAACTGCACCCGATGCTGACCGTTCAAGTCGGAAGTATCAATTCTATCTTTCAATGCATCAGTCCAATATAGTCGTCTCTCTTTGTAATCGATCGTTATTCCGTTAGGAAATCCTAGATCTAATTTGACTATTATCTTCTTTTGACTGCCGTCTAGGTAAGCCCTTTCAATACTAGGACTTTCACCCCAGTCACTCCAATAGAGATATCTACAAAAAAAGTACCATAGAATAATATTTATGGAATAAGATCAAGATATTAAATAAATGTGCTTAAATACAATAACGTACCCTTTTGCTGGGAACAACGCAAGTGCCCGTGGTTCAGTTAAACCACTAATTAACGTTTTTCTTGAAGATCCATCCAGTCTTGCCACTTCAATAACCTGGTTTAAAATACGCATGTTAATCAAACATATTATTATTTTGTATCCAATATTTAACTTTATTTGATGATATGTACCTTATAATCGTTATCAGTCCAGTAAATGTTATTTGCTATCCAATCTACACCCAAACCATTAGGAGTATCCAATCTGGTATCGATGACGACCTTAGTCTCACTCATATTGAGCATATTTACCGATCTGTAATCATTAATTTAATTAAAATCCTCGATATGTGAAGGTATATGTCTTCTGAAATATTTTATACAACCTTATGACGTCGTGATTCACATCAGTAAAGAATATTTGCTTCCGTTCCCAATGGAAATCAATCGCAACAGAATTTTGGACATCCTTAATGGGAAGAGTTACATCCCATTGCTCTGGAGTGTCGAGAGATATTAGTGCTACACTACCTCTCGTAGCAAATACTAGGAAGTTATCTGGATGTTTCTTGCAAGTTTTTGCATTGGGATCTGTCTGGTTTTCGAACTGTATTCCAGTTGGACATGCGCACTTGAATCCTTGAGAAGTCCGCAGGCAAAGATGAGAGCATCCACCGTTGTTATTGCCACACGCATCTTCTAACACTCTCTCTCCCTGTAAAAACGGCAAATATATATACAAAACCAAGATATACGAGTAGTCCACGCTGCCATTGTCTACATCGGCTAATAGATGTCTTTCTACGCCTCCTTTCAATGAAAATACATCACCAGACTATAATTCATTATCTAACTAAACTAAAAATATATTCAGTTGCATTACTAACGGAAATTACCTGCACTGCTCGTATATCCATAAGTCCTTCTAAATTCTCCCTTATAATCATTTGATCCTTGCCATTTGTCTTATCAGCTCTATGCAGTGCCTTTGTTTTCCAATCGGTCCAATAAATGTGCTGGCCAACAATTACGATGCCATACGGATAGGGAACTTTGCTTAGAACTGTTCGACGGTCATTCCCGTTGAAATCTGAGCTTTCAATCGAGAGCACTTTAGCATCGTTCCAGTAAAGACGACCTTCAATCCTGTCTATGGCGAGACCGTTCGGCCATTTAATGTTGTTATCCACGATCACTCGCCTGAGAAAAGTACAAGACATAAATAATTTGTTCCATAATATTATTTGTACTTATGACCGATTTGCTGCAATTTGGCTGCAATATATATTACATACCTGTTCTTTCCGTCCATATCAGCTCTTTCAATTTTGGCAGACGTTCCCCAGTCTGACCAAAACATGTATCCGTGTTCGTAGTGGAGTGCAATCGCTCGCGGTGAATCTAAATAACATTTACGTATTGGTTAGGTTACAAATACAATTTCCTATTTGTCTTATAAATCGTCACTTATAATATTTTGAATTAAATCCGTTGCCTACCTAATCCAGTCCAAACGAGAACTTTCCTGTTGCTTCCATCCAATTCGGCGACTTCAATACTATTGCGTCCACCATCAGTCCAGTAAATCTGTGAAAACCAATAATAATTATGACGTAGATGTTCATTTATTTAAATAAATGTATATTTATGGTGACGAACCTTGCGCCCTGGTGAGTCGATCACAATTCCATCAGCCGTGTGCAAACCCTTACCGATAATAGTTTCAATATTTTCTCCACTTCTATTAGCACGTTGAATTTTTCTTTCACCCGTATCAGTCCAGTAAATGAGACCTAATAAAAAGAGTTTGATCACATAAAGGTTCTGCATAGAGATAATATTTATCACAAAAATAACCCTTAATTACCAGTTAGTTGATCAACATCAACACCAAGAGCGTTTTTCAATGGCGGTAATGGTAGAACTACATCGATTAGATATGGTACATCCAACGACACTACTCGAATATCCACGCGATGGGCAAAAATTAAATAGTTCACTGGACCGCTAGCGCACGTTTTTCCATCTTTCTGTAAAATAATAATATAATAAGCGCATTGGTAGTATGAAAAATATTGAAAGATAACAAGTTTTACGTAAAATATCGTAGTCTATCAAAATTTTAAGTCCATAATATTACGATAAAATAATTATAATATTAAAAATATTTGTTAGTTTACTCACACTCAATTTTATTCCAATTGGACAAGCACAAGACCGTCCTTCAGGCTTTAGTAGACAAAGATGTGAACAACCTCCATTATTCTTACCGCATCTACAAAATTAGTATTTTTTTTTAAATAAATTAATTCGTATGACCATTTATGACTATATGATACCTTTAAATGATTGAGCTCAACTTACCGATTCGTCCCATCAATTCTATCCTTATGGAAAACCCTAACGTCCATAAGCCCAGCAACACCAGCTCCTAATGTACGCCTGTGTTTGCCCGTGTATTTATTAGCTGCTTGAATTGACTGAGTATCCCAATCGGTCCAAAATACTTCATCGCCATACAAATCCAAGCCAAAGGGGTGAGGTAGATGTTGACCTTTGTAACATAATTCAATAGATAGTAAAAATAAAGAAATAGGTACTTAACCTGGATTACGAGAACGATACATCAAATAATGTTATGTTACCAATGAGTATTTTGCGTCCAGTTCCATCTAAATTAGCATATTCGATCGTTCTATTACCGCCGTCCGTCCAGTAAATGCGGTCATTCATTAAATCAAGGGCTAGTCCATTTGGCCAGGTCATGTCACCGAATATCAAACGTTTTCGATTACCACCATCCATATCAGCACGCTCTATGCACGGAGCGATTCCCCAATCAGACCAGTACATTACACCCCCTAAAATATAAACAATTAATTAAAGTGTCCATTGGACAGAAACTAATGACATTTTCTATGAATAACCTTACCTTGCGGATCCACGACTATGTCTCTTGGTTTGTCAATGTTATCCCATGCTAAAAGAGTTCTCATGGAGCCATCAGCGTTTGCTACTTCGATCCTATTTGTTCCAGCATCAGTCCAATACAACTTAGTTGTTATCCAATCGTACGCTAATCCAGCGGGTGATACTGAAATAAAAACAAAATTTAAATGTTACGAAATAGTTTGCCTCTAAAATTTTTGACTACAATTTGTATTAAGAATACATACTCAGATTTGATCCAACAATCACGGTTTGATGGGAACCATTTAGGTAAGCACGATTGATAGTATCCTTTTCGACGTCAGTCCAGAATATGGAATTCGTTTTCAAATCCCATTCAAGGGCTACAGCTGATTTAATGTTATCCACAGGAATAACCTGTCAAAAAGAATCAGGATTTTAGAACCTTCGAATTACATGCTTTTTATTATAACCAACTTATTTTATTTTATTTCCCTACCATATCAAGCGAGTCGGTGGGTTTTCTTGGATTCAGTTGCTTAAGTCTAAGATCCTTACGGCGTGCATACAGCAGTAACTTTTCTGGGGTTTCTTCACAAGTTCGACTGAAATTAAAATAAGTTAATAAATAAACGCTCTTTCTTGTTTATCATATTGTTGGTTGGAATGAGAAGGTATTTTACCCATCGGCATTGAGATTAAATCCGACTGGACATCGACAGGAGCGGTCGTTACTGTTTGGAAGACAAAGATGTGAGCAACCACCATTGTTTGTGCCGCAACGGTTCCTGTACGTTCGAAGCTGTCTCAGGGGATGGTAGCTACCAAAAAATTTATCATTTTATTTTCATCTCATTAGTGTTAACTACTACTGATACCGCGTTCCACGTTGTTAATTTACCTATGAATATCCATGGGAACATTGAGACCGGCATGTACCGTTTGTATGCCCATTCCAGTTTTCTTATTAACGGTTGATATGCTTTTAGTATGCCAATCTGTCCAGTAGATCGCATCTTCAAATAGTGTCAGTGCAAACGGATGAGGTAGACCTTTGTTTGTGATCTGTAACAAGGAATTTATACAATTATTATGACCATACTTAAAAAATAAATTAAGCTTGATTTTATGTATAGATATCCATACCCGTTTCCTATCTCGACCATCAAAAGAAGCTCTTTCGATTACGTGATGCTTCGCGTCGGCCCAGTATATCTTGGACTCCGTATAGTCAATAGTCAAGCCATTAGGCCAAAAGATTTCATCTACTATTACGCTTTTCCGTCTGTTGCCGTCCATATCAGATCGTTCTATTTTCGGACTCGGTCCTAAATACAGAAAACATTATAATGTCATGACTATAAGACATTATTGATTGAGAATGTTATTGCACAAAGCTATTTTGCTTACCCCAATCAGTCCAAAAGACCAAAGCATCTCCAGGGTGAACGGCTATAGCTCGAGGCTTATCTAAATCGTTAGCAGCTATTACAGCTCTTTGAGCGCCATCAAGCGTAGCTACCTCTACGCGCCTGGTTCCAGAATCAGTCCAAAATAGCAAATCGTGTATCCAGTCCACAGCAACTCCGCTTGGTGTTTCTAAGCCCCATCTTATGACATCTGGTTATAAAATATGTTATAAATATCTAATTTTATATAATTAAAGAAAATTTACTCACGTCGGGTTATGCATACCTGTCATATTATTGTTGTTCATCTGAGCCACGCGTATTACCCTCAAATTGTTTTCCGTCCAAAATACAAGTTTCTTTTCGTAGTGGTAATCTAAAGCAACTGCATTATGGAGTCCTTTGACTACTGACATGTAATTGTCTCCAGTCAACCAAACCTGATTAAATAACGTTGAATATGAGCGTAAAGTATCTTAAAATCTGGAAATATTAAATTGATTCGCGGTTTGTCTTACCTGTCGTATACCAATGCGATTAGAGAAGAGCAAGGAAGGAGACTCGCCCGTAGGTTTGCAAGATCTACCGTCAGGTCTTAAAACGTATCCAGTCATACATCCGCATTGGAAACTGCCCACTGTGTTTGAACACGTCTGCGAGCAGACAGGGTCTTGCTCGTACATACACTCATCGATATCACGGCAACTGCAAATTTATTTCATGTTTAGTAAAAAAAATTAGACGACTAAAAATAAAAGTAAATACAAATCGCACCTGTATTTATCACTAGCTAATAAGAAACCCAAAGGACATGTGCACGCGGATAACCCATCATGCGTTGTGATGCATTCCTTTTCGCATTTGTCTTGCGGTGTGCATTTTCTTTTCACGGGACATTTATCTTCATCGTCTCCCTTCGGACAGTCTTTCATTCCATCACAAACGTGTTTTCTGTTGACACAATTCCTGAAAGCGTTGCTCATAAGATGTTCTTGTGACTTGCAGGTGTACTGATCTTCTTCGCAATGTACTTCACAGTTCATTTCATCTTCTCCATTGGTACAGTCGCGAACACCATCGCATATCCAAGTTTTCTGCAAATGATAGATTTCTTTTAAAGACGAGTCAAGTAAGATTTTAGGTGCCAATTCTGTTGTTCAAATTACTAAACTTAACTAATTTGATAGGTCTAAAAGTATTGCCATCCTTATTTAACATGAAAAAGGGAAAGCAAACTTTTAGATCTGTCAAATTAGTTAAGTTTGGTAATTTTGAACATCAGAATCGACACCATAAGCTAAGTAAGCTTTAAGCAAGGAAGGTTAAGCCCGGGTCCCTATTTGTAGAGACGTAGATAGGAAATCTCGACTAAAGAGGTTAGACTGGTACCCCGTGCGGTGAAGACGAAATATACATTACCTACTGTAAAGTCACTTACCAAAATACATCTCCGATCAGCACAAGTGAATTCATCAAGGGTGCAATTACGCATTGTATGAGGTTCGCAGTTAAACTCGTCCCCACCGTCTGCGCAATCTCGTTCTGCGTCACAGCGCCAACGTTCAGGGATACATTTGCCATCGCTACACCTATGCAATTCATTTCATTCATTATAAAATAGTTTTAAGATTTGGTCCAGTTATAAAATCATTCAAATTTTCTGTCGTTTTTTTTTTTATTATAAGTGATCGACATCCAAACTACTAACGAAACTTTATGGGTCCAACCTGTGCTCGTATAAGAAGCATATTTGAAGACATGCCCGGGCAGACTATTCAAAAACTTAGTAAGGAGATCTGTAGTGATCGTGCAATAAATGGAGCTTGCTTTTACTACAGTTTGTAACAAAGTATTTGTTATTCATTGTTTTTATATTAAACGTACTTGAATTCTCCAGCGTTGCAGCTCCCAGGCACCATAGGGCAGGAATCCTCGTCGGTCCAGTCACCGCAGTCATTGTCGCCATCGCAATGAAACTCTTTGCGTACGCACTTCTTGTTGTCGCATTGAAATTCATTTTCTCCACATCGAGCCAAATCTACGGCTGTTTTGATAAATTCATATTACAATCTTGGAATATTATTTTGTAGGTTTATGCAGGGAAGACCAAAGCAAAAGCAAGCATTGATCTACGTTTTCTAGATTAAATTAAGAGAGTACTCAGTAGAGCAAACGCTTGGAATTTGAGGTCATTCTAATGAAGAGATGATATTGATGAACACAGGAAGCAAAATAAATATTAGTGGGTTAATTGGTGCAATAATATAGTCTCCACTTGCCCTAAAAGAGGCGATGCATTGAGAAATACTTACGACAGTCGGCTTCGTCGGTATTGTCAGGACAATCGGCCTCCCTGTCACACCGCCAATGCTGAGAGATGCATTCGCCGACAGCACACATGAACTGATTGTCCCGGCATCTGAGGTAAAGTCAAACATTTAACAGATTTTCGATTCGTCAGAAGAGTACATTGAAGTGACGCTTGCTTAAAAACAACATTGAAGGACCTTGAACAACACTTTTTATATCAATTAATTAAGTCCTTTTGAAAACATGTTTTTTATCCAATGAACCCAAACACGACGGGGCAATATTATTTCTATGAGCACCTAGAAAGGATAAAATATGCTTTTCGTTTGTGCAGAGAGTCCTCTCCACCTTCACCGCCTATCACGAGATTCTTTCTCTTCTTTATTTTAGTAGCCGTTAAATACGGGGTCGAAATATCTGAAGGGTAGACGAAAAGGATAGTTACGGAATACCTACAAGTCTCACTAGTAAGTGCTTGACCTGTTTTCCTATTATTTATTTCCAATAACTACAATAAAGTACCTATTACTCATTGTAGCAGTCTACTCTATCTATTACTAACAGTCAATGAAATATTGAAATGAAGTGCGCGTCTGAAATTCTATAGTAACTTGATATTGGCAGTGGGCGACGTATTGACGTATACTATACATACAATGACATTGGTAGGACGTGAGCTAATGCTAATCACGTCGATGATTTTATTCCATAATGAGCCGCCCACGCTACTCCTTGGGATATATCTGGAATAGGGAGGTGTTCACGGACGCAGGCTGCGCGTAGGTGCGTTTCCATGACAGCCGCGCCACACGCCCCGTAGCCCTCACCCCTCACTCGCCCCTCACAACTCACCCCGGCCGTTATTGATCTACCGACCGCTACCAAGTCCCCAAGAACCAGTGACAAAACCTGTCAACTGCGATTGTACCACTACGGTCATCTCCGCACATTTTAAATACAATATACGAAATTATGAACAAATTTGAAAAATACAGAATTGACCGAATATTTGGTTACTGATGTGATAAAACCGCATTAAGAACTCCATTGTCTTTTTTAGTTGTTTTGCCAGAATAACCCTAATGTAAAATGGAATTATGTTAGTTGCTCATTATATTTACAATATTAACATTTATGTCTCAAGATAAATGACGTTAGACATTTTATTTAGACCTTTCTTATCGAAGTATATGTAAAATAATAGATTATCTGCCAAATAACTTGAAAACCATTTTATAATATATTTTGAATTCAAAATAATAAAACTATCGATTTAATCACAAGACTAACTTATACAAGAGTGTTTAAAATAAATATCTTGAAGGACTATTATAATAATACTTACAACCACCAAGCGTTGCCTTAGGTAATCCGCATAAGTATTTATATTTCCTCCTAGCACAAGCCTAAGGTTGTCTCCTGATAAAATAACTGTACCGACCGTACATTGGAATAAAATATTTTGTATTTCTTAGTATATTAATCAGAACGCTTCGTTTAACATTAATAAATAAATATTACTTCTGGTCCTTCGCAACTCGGTAACTGAGTTGCGAAGGCGTTGCGTTGATAGACAGTATTTAGTGCCTCATTGGTTGGCCCTAAGTAATAAAATTCTTATAAGTAAAGTAAAGACGTGGTCCCAAAGCATGAATTTATAAAGCAATGTGAAAGAACGGCTCCTATCGTTTAATCTTTGTAAAATCCAAACCTTGCACATCATTACCAAGCGAAGGGTCTTGAACTCGATGCAGAGGTAGACGTCCCATTAAACAAGGCTATAATGAATACAGAATCGATTCAGTTCATAGGAATACCGCCCACGTTGCAGTTCTAAGAGCCGCGAATGACGTGTTGTTATTGCGTCGACATGATTGAGTGCTATGATGTCACAGTAGAGCTGAGGTGGACACCGTTCCACTGTTCTACGTAGTATATTATCTACTCTGAGGTTCTACTAATATAATACCTAAATACTGCCTAAATTCGAAAGTTTTAATAATTGTTACTCAATCGCGGTAAACGGTTAAAATAATTTTGATTAATTTTGTCACAAAACAGAAGTTGTTCCATACTCTTATCTTCACTAATATTATAAAGAGGAAAGATTTGTATTTTTGTATGTAACGAATAAACTCAAAAAGTACTGGACCGATTTAAAAAATTCTTTCACCGTTCGAAAGCTACATTTTCACTGAGTAACATAGGCTATATATTATACTAGCTGCCCGCCCCGGCTTCGCTCGGGTCGACAAAATATTTGATAAATGTCTATAGGCTCCGAAACTACTGGACCGATTTAAAAAATTCTTTCACCGTTAGAAAGCTATACTATAGTGATAGTAGTAGAGAGTAACACAGGGTAGCTGCCCGCCCCGGCTTTGCACGGGTAGACAAAATATTTGATCTAAATGTCTACCCGTGCAAAGCCGGGGCGGGCCGCTAGTATATTAATAAGAGTATGGAACAACTTCTATTATATTATATATTATATAAATCCACCTCTAAAACGGTGGTGGTGAAATGGGTTGCCAAGTTTAGTAAATCCGGGACTAAAACTGCGGTACACAGCTAGTAATAAAGCTTTTAGGAATTCAAAGACAAGAAATTGGATGCGAAGGATGGTAAACATTATGTTAAGTTGCTCTCGAAATAAAGACGATAATAATGACATGTCAATTAATTATTTGATGATCCAGCTACTAGCCGAATGCTACGAATATAAGATCCTACATGTAGAAAGTAATGGAGTCGCGTGAAAAAAAATAATTATGCGCGTTGTTGTACTTAACTTATTCAAGTTTACTCGTTGAGCATAGCTTACAGTTGCCTTAGAACAGTTTAAATCTGATCATACTACGAGAAAAGTACTCTGCGCACGAGGCACTGAGAAAAGCCCGCTGTGTGGGACGATAAGTGATGACCCCAACTATTATATAAAATTCAAACAAAGTAAGTACTCACTTGCCCTTGGTGCAGTTGATTTCATCAGAGTTGTCACGGCAATCGTTATCTCCGTCGCACACCCAGTTCTTGTGGATACACAAACCGTTGGCACACTGGAACTGGTCGGATGTACAGTTGGGTGTTCCACCTGAAGCAAAAGGCTAATGAGCCTTCTAAATGCAACAGCGTTAACCAAAATGCCACACAGTCGTGTGGTGATAATTTTGGCTCAACAAGCAACTGCAGACAGGTTATTGCTGATTTGTTAATAAAAAACCGCTTGTGACTAATCTGGACGAATGCGGCACGCGTGCACTGAGAATCCTGATAGTGTCTTGTCTTAAAATTTACTTCAGACTTGGGGGAAAGGGTCACGCACTAAAATGCACGTAGGAGACAACCCCTCAAAACCAGGTAACGTTTGACTGCTTTTTGTGCTAGTGACTGTTCAGAGGACATCTCAGAACTCAATAGACGTAGGTACCTATATCGTATACGTACAAAATCTTCTGTATTATTTCATGTATTACGATAATAATCTTGTAATTTCGAACTAGTTGGTAATCCCTAGGATTTAGCTTTCACGTACCACAATGAGTTTCATCAGAGAAGTCCCCGCAATCATTGTCCCCATCGCAGATCCACTCGAGGGCTATGCACACAGCCGTGCTGTGGCAGATGGTTCTATTCTCGTGCTCGTCACAGGATCGCGCGCACCCAGTTTCATCCTCAGCCTCAGCGCAGTCCGCCACTCCGTCGCAACGCTTCTCCATAAGTATACAAGTACACGATATCTGAGGAGAAATTACACTTTGACAGTCTGTGTTTTTTTGACGGATTCCTTCACGACCGCTCCGGATTTTTTTGCTTTTAATAACATGTACCCCACTGAATTTTGTTACTTCATGGGATTAAAATCGCTATTTATTGAGAAGACCATCTCTGATGAATAGTAAAACCCTCAGGCTAATGAATTTTCTCCACAACGTCTACGAGTGACAGTAAAATAAACATACTAATACCGAGCATTAATTCTGAAATTTCTTCCAGACCCAGTTTATCTACCATCACAAAGATGTAGATATGATTGGTCTCGATGCACCCGAAATCTTGGGATATTACCTGACATGAGAAATGTTCTTTGAGGCATGGCTCGTGACAGTCGCTGTCATCGTCGTCGGGGTCATGGGAGCCGCTTAACATGGGGTCTTCGTGGCGCACGGCTGGAAGTTTCCCGAAATCAGGCCGACCTGTATTTCCAATTAATACAAGCTCAAAACTAGAACTATAATAAATATAAGCCCACTTCTACTTCTTGGATACCACGAAGAACCCAAAAGATGCCTAACAATATTAATATATAAAGAATAGAGAATGAATGGTTTAACTTACGATGCCAGTTTGGTACACGCGATTTATCTGCCCACAATCCGATGCCGGACAATGGGCCCGACATCACGCCCACTCCATGTTGGTACGCAGGCACGCGCCCGATAGAGCGAGGGTACGGCGGTTCCGCCGTTCCGTTCGCCGGACGGGGGCCCGCCAACATCGACGGCTCGTCTGCTCTTACTGCTGTACAAATATCCAATGCTACATAATATGGCGCAAAAATACAATTATGTTATATGGTAGGTAAACATTTTCTTTGGCTAGCCGCCATATATCGAGGGGGAGTTCATCCTGACATATTTGAACCAGATTGGTATCAAGCTGTGCATATCAAAGATCAAAGAAGACTATTTCTGAGGACGCTCAACTTGTGGAATAATTGTGAAATAAGCTCTTTCGCTTGATTTTCCCAGAGGTACAGAGTGGGGTTCCTCAGAAAGGTGTGTAGAGGAATGTTTCTAGGGTCGGCGAAACGCGTGTTGTATCGATACCCGTGCTATTGCCAGAGTCCATAGGTTACGGTAGTAGTTTACCATCAATCGGGCCGTATGCTTGATGCCACCTTAGTGAGATAAAAAGCAGCATCATAATTCAGTTAAGAGGTACTTTTCCAAAACGTGTTCTCACGCGAATAGAGCAGTCGTTAAGTGATACTGAGGAAGGAGAATAATATGCAGGTCGTTAACCGACAAACAACAGTCAAGTAAATTAAACTCACCACATATCCAAAGAAAAAAGACCGAGGTGACGAAAACGGCTACTGGTGCCGGCATGATGTGTGTAATCAGCAGTACGTGTGGACTAGGTGACTTGCGCGGCAGGCGCGCGGCCGGTCCCCGCCCGCGGTGGCTGCAACATGACGCGACACCGTGCCTCGCCAGATACCTGCTGACAAACATGATTATGAAGCTCCGCCTTTAATTTTCATTCATTTATTTTATAGCGGCAACAGAAATGCATATTCTGTGAAAATTTCATCTGTCTACCAATGACGGATCATGAGATACAGCCTGCTGACACACAGACGCCGGACGCACGGACAGCGGACAGCGGAGGCTTAGTAATTGGGTCCCGTTGGTTACCCTGCGGGTACGGACCCTAAACATTTTGTAGTTAAATGGAATCATTGAATGAGTTTCTTGCCGATTCTTCTCAGGTGGCTTTTTTTCCTAACCGGTCGTAATTTTGACTTTCATAAGTGCCTTATTAGGGCCTAAACTGAATAAACGATATTTGATTTTGATTTTGATAATTGATAATGGTGAAGCTACGTTACGTAGTCGCGTAGGTAGGTATGTATATATATTCTTATTTATAACTTTGATAACCTTTAAAACAATACAAGGAACGTATCACCATCCTCTTAATTGTAGTGTTTATATTTAATGAACAAAATAAGATACCCTTTATTGGTTGATATACAAGTGAACTTTGTAACTTGTACATATCGATGTAAGTAAGTGTGTTTTAACTCAACCTATTTTGAACTTAAATACGATTACAAATTTATTTGCGCTTCATTAACATATCGTGCCTACATTGTTAACGTGGCGCGGCAGCAAAAGCAACTATGTATAGCGAGGTGTTTTTGCTGACTCGTTTCTTTCGCAGTCTATCGTGGCTGGCGAATTTGTGGACCGCAAATAAAACTTTTATATTCATCTTGAACAAGATCCAACTTAAAAACTGTGATACTTTTTGATACGGGAGCGTTAGTTTTCAAAGGCAGCGTTATCCTAATTATATATGGCCAATATCGAGAGCGTGTTATCAGTAATATATTGTAATCCCAAAAAATCTAGGTTTTGTTTTGACTTATGATATGAATAGATAGGAGCTGTTGGGGACGTGAAGAGTTGTGATGATTCCAGATCTATTTCTGTATATATGCGATGATTGTTCCAGGAGTTGTGCGTCGAAATATGAAAGTATTGTCGTGTACATCGTATAAATGATTCGTTTAATTTATAACTGATAATAACAATTTATTCGATATTAATACAAACGATTATAACAACGTGAAAAAATTTGCGTCTATTCGTCTTGGTGAAAAAAATCTAATTTTATAGAACAGAAAAATATTTAAAATTTGGAGGCAATTGTTTTCCGTGCAAAATATTTGGCTTGGAGACGACGTCCTTTTAGCCGAGCGCGCTGGCTGGTAGATGGCGCGCGAACAGGAGCTTTCATAATTAATTTATTGTAAGTGAAAAAATGTTTCTATACGTTCACTTTCTTTATACATTTTCCCATCATTCCCTGACAAAAGTCTTGTGCATATCTTCTTTACTTTTTTGAAGTCAAACACATAATCAAACACTTGTTTCAAGATAATTTTGCATATTAACTTGGAACCGCGGAGAACACATAGCATCATGAGTATCATATCGTGTTCCATTCATATTTGTAGCTTAGTAAACATATAAATTGTCTATTAATACGTTTATGTGACGCATGCAGTTTCTAGTAGATACGTAGTAGGTCTCGGGCGTAAGCGGAAAATACAAAGTGTGTAGGAAGTGCATCGACAGATCTCTGTAGGTATTACTCCTTTCATACGGTTCAGTACGTCGAAGGAATTTTATATGCAAATACTGTATCTATAGGATATATTTTAAAAGTATATTCAAATACGTATAGGTATGTAAATAAATATAGTTGCTTAAATTAATTATGACTTGGAAATAAAGCTAATTAAGAATAGAATGACCTACCTTTAACAACTACCAACGAAAATCAGGGCAAGTCGATGCTTAGGTAGGTAACTAGAAAACGAACACTCACCAACGACAATAACACTTTTCTGTAGCTTTTATATTAATGTGTCTATAATGTCTATAACTGGACAGTTCTAAATCAAGAAGCGTTTAAAATAACCACGTCACTATACGGAAAATATGTTCCATTCCAACTGAGTATAAAGAGAAGGTGCCATATTGGAATCTGTGAGAGGCTTTAGAGCATGCGCGAGGGGGGGGGGGGGGATAGACTCCCTACTTGTTGATCCCTTTTCATTCACGACGCACATGAGGTGGCGCACTTTACGCAGTTTGTTGGTAATCCCGACCCTGGATAGCAAGGCTAGGAGAATACCCTCTAGAGGACATTTATACTAGGTCTACTGTGTGGTACATGCTAAAAATAAAGCACTGAACGTGATTTATTTATTCATAAATTTTTAGCATATTCATATATTAAATAATCGCTCACTCTTAAATTTTGGTAGTGCGTAGCACCATACAGCAACTGAATAATTAAAATCTTATAAATATCAGCATTTTTTATATACATTTATATGGCTTAAGTTTATTTATATACTTATCAAATAATAATCAAAAAAACTATGTCTATTATTTGCATGTTATCAATATCCAATTAGATCCAATGTGCGTTTTAAAATGTTTGTCTGCCAGTCTGCCTGTTCGTCAGTGGCTGGTGGTTTGGTTTGTCAATACTGTCATCCAAAACGGCTAAAAAGACTTTTTATTGGAAAAACAGCTGCCTTCCACGGGCCTTCAAAAAACTAGATCTAGGTATTTACGTCCTACTCCGACGCAAAGAAGTCGTGGGTAAAAGTCTTGGTATTTGTTATAACAAATACCAAGACTTTTACCCACGAATATAGTATACTATAAATAGAGTGTATTTTTTAATTCTCACTTATAGTGTGTTCCATAGGAATATACTGACATTAAAAGTTAACATACATTATAAGTTAACATACATT
Source organism: Falcaria lacertinaria (assembly GCA_951449985.1). Lineage (NCBI taxonomy): Eukaryota > Metazoa > Arthropoda > Insecta > Lepidoptera > Drepanidae > Falcaria > Falcaria lacertinaria. Next base: position 4,170,963 of record OX602114.1, read on the forward strand.
CTAAAAACATTACTCTCATCTTGGCAGTCGAACAAAAAGGGACAATGCTTTAAACGATGCGGTTTGAGATGCATTTTTTTTTTTAAAAAGCTGTATTATTCCGTTCATACTAAAAATATTGTTGTAATAAATAGCAAGCCTAGCCTGAAATTAATAGCTTAGGAATAAAAATGCGTTTATATTTATTATTTTTACCAGAGACTTAGGAGGCGTGTCATTAGACTTCACTTCAGACGTGTATCTTCAATGAAGACGACAGTCAATTCCATACACATCCATGTGTATGATAACTTGGTGTAGCTGAGACAGGGTCCTTAGGTAACGTTTTCAGGGACTTTATTAATAAACTCACCAACCTTATTCGATTCGTCCACTGCAGTCATAATTGCTCTAGTAGAGGCCTTTTAATAAGAGAATTGGTACTTACTGTTATTGTTATTAATGAAGCTCAGAGTACAGACAACATCGGTTCAATTAGGATTTCAAGTTGTTTTGATTGATTTTGAAGAACAGTGTAGTTAATTGTCACGGTCCTGATTAGAGGTAATAGGTTTTATTAATAATTCTCTACTTCGGCTTATTGTGGCAATATTTAGCGAATCCGTATGAAAATTGGTCGATCAATAAGGAGGGCGGAATGCGCGGCAGGCTCCCACGCCCGCCCCCGCGTCCCCGCGCATCCCCGCCGCACCCGCAAGCCTTACTCTTCCTCCAGCCGCCCACGGACTGATCTGACCATGAAACTCCACTCTGCGACGTCAATTTTACAAACCCACACAAAAAACTTGCCTAAGCCTCTCCTCCATTCGAACTTATGTAAAATCGCGCTGATTTCAAATTAGGTTCTATTACAACAAGTACCTACAGCCATTCAATTAGCATTCATAAAGACTGAAACTCACCTTGCTACTCCTGGCCTAGCATTATCTGGAAAAATACAAGGTATTTCTATCAACACAACACTATTACAAGCGAAGCACTGCGTTCACTGATAGTCACAAATATATTGTCTAATAGCACTGTTTATATTGATATTTGTGCGCGCAGCGGCGAAGATGTGGCGTCGGCTCGGCACCAGGGTAAGCACTGGGGTAGCTAGTAAGCCTTGCCCCGCACACGCGCCCCGCGCAGTCTGCGCTTAGTCGATGAATGGAGCCTGCCGCCCCTATCTTTCGCCAATACAGAGTGCCCCGACTTGCACCATTTATGCTAAGAAAATTAGCTGAAGAAACATTTGTCATAACGTCATAAAAAAAAAGTTGACAAATAAACATTATAAAATTGCCATTTATTTGTTTAAATTTACGTCTGGAATTTATTTGGGAATTAAATTCTAATAATCTTTGTACTGTGTACTAATGACCAAAAGTCCCTATATAGGGATGGTTAGATTTTGTAGTATATGTATAATATTGTCGTTATGAAAGTGGGAATATTAAGTTACCTAAGGAACTTCAGCTGATATAGCTTACGGGTAGGCCGCAGCGCATACCTCTGATATCTTGCATGTATTTTCACATTGACCATGCCATCCATATCTCTAGTCTTACAAATAATAATATTTCTTCACGCTTCCCACAAGGATCCCCAACGTGGCAGAAGTGCTAAGATCCACTTTTCGCCATAGATAATTTGGTGCCAACGTGACAGATGTTGAGTTCGTCGCCGTCTCTATAACTTGCGGCATTTGCAGCGTAAATTATACTAAGTGAGACACTCTGTATAAAATCCCTTTCAATGCTCTCTCACATTTGTATTGAATCTCTTACAGAGATCGCTCGATGAAAATAGATTGTAAATAGTCATATAGGCGGCTATATTTGCTCAGTGTAAACAGCTTTAAACAGTTTTACAATATAAATGTTTCAATTTAAATTTTCAAGTTAAGAAGGCGACTATTGATTCTTTTTTATTAATTTGATATTGTAAAATGAACTGACCAAATATTTTTCTGTTTTACGCACAAAGACGAATATTATACAATTTATATACCTATCTATAATTAAGTTATGTAACAATTTGCGCGAAACTAATCGTACACCGTTATATAAACTAGCGACTAAATTTTATTTCATAACAGCAGATCAATATATTTATGTTCTGATATATCGGATCTATTCTGAGATATCGGTGACATCTAAACTCGACTTCTAAAACTACCCATGACTAACCCAGTACACGATACTCGTTCGAAACCTCCAACCAACATTGTTAAGTTATCGTTTCTATAAATTTTCCTGTAGATGGCGATATATAAGGTCTGAAACGCACGTCTTATATAGCTCCTTGGCCGATAAACTCGCAGAATTTTGGAAAATTCCATAGATGCCACTAAGACTGGTATATATTTACGAAAAAGTGGGTATTCAAGAATTCTAATATTTGTCCGGTATCCATATTACAAGCTTTTCTTAGTTTAAGGATAGATGGCGTCGTGAGAATAGTCAATTAGGAATTTTCACATTTATTTAAATGACCCACTTTAATATACGTACTCAAAACCTTGCAATGGCTTGTATGAAGAAATTGATGAAAGTAAACGAAGCAAAAGAAGTGTGCAAGTCAAGAGGGAAAATCGCGCTCTATACTCTCTGCCTACGTTGAGGTAATTATAAATCGCCATTTTGCGGCGGCCGCCATAATGGATTTTAAATGGGGGAATTTAGATAATTATTCATTGTCACGGAAACCAAACGTGTATCCTGAATTTCAGCTCAATCGGACTCGATTCAGGCTCGACTCGGCTCAGGTCAAGTGGGTCAAATTTAACTTGCAGGATTTGATTGCACACACATCGGGCAGGTGAAACTAAATATAAGCTTATCAAAATAAAATATTAGTGATAAAAAAAAATATTGCCGACTATTTATTGATGGGCTCCTAAACGCAAATCAAACTTACTGTTTGTAGTAATAAATTTTATTTCACAATATTCTCTTACAATTAGTAAACTAGAGTTGCGATCAATTTCTAGGTTATGTAAGAACATCGAAGACGACCTACATATTCACTTGCGACCACTTCTGGTGACGTAATTATTTATTTACAAAGAAATCCAATGCCTGTCTTCTTTATATACCTACATATATTATGCCAAATTAATCGCGAATAGTAGAATTCAAAGAAAATAAATTAGTTTTTTTTTATATTTGGTTAGTAATTACTTCTTTTTCTCTTTGTATCTAAAAGTAAGTTTTCAATAAACACCTACTGTTAATGAAAAAATAAACAAATGAGATATCAAACATTTCAATTTGTATATAAATAGTTATTTTATATTCTAATATTTTTGAATCAACATTTTATTTGAACAATAGGTAACTAGTAGACTTAATGATAGACTTTGTAGCTAACTAATAGGACAATTATTTATAAATAAGTTATTGCACATTCGACACAAAATCCACTCGAGTATTTTTCCAGTTTAAGTATAACATTTTTTTCAAGAATTGGCTACGAATTCTCTTCTTACAGATTTTACTTTACATTTAGTGTTTAACTTCATTAAATAGAGCATGTTAGTAATGCTACATATAATTACTTAATTTGAAACTACTGATAAAACTGAACACAGTAATATTGGCACATAGATTAAATTACACATGAAATATAAAAACGGGCGAGCCTTACAGTAGTCGCATACGATGTGTAATATTTGACACCAGACGGCCAATTCTACCACCGCCCGCTCATTAGTCAAATCAAATAGGTACACATTCTTTGAAATAGACAACATATCTCTAAAATAAAATAAAACGAGCTTTATAACCCCTGTTTTAGATACTTATATTATGTAAATATGATAAAATTTATGTGAATTTTCTATAATTATTGTTATGTATGTATTTTAGATATTTATTTACTTTACATTAGTATTAATTTGATGTTTCTAGTCAATGATATAGAACACCCAATAGATTGCGTTGAAGAGGAGGAAACATACTGGAAATATCACCCGAGAATATGTATCTATGACGTTTACGTCACGAATCTTGGGCATCGATGATTTGAGGACAGTGGCTCCGCGGCGCAGCGCCTGAATCATTTTGGGCTTTGAGGCGGCGCCATCTGAACAACAGAACAGAACTGAAGACAAAATAACAGTATCACTTACAGACATTAGTCCACAATCTAGGACACACTAGACACTACTCAGTGTTCCCTACATCGTGGATATGGAACGCCTAATTCTAAAATAACACATCTAGTCTTAGAAGACATACCGGTTGGCTAATATGTCTACACTTATATATTTGTACGATTTTAGATACATTAATATTCATAAAAAAGTAACTAGAAAAAAATCTGTCGTAAGAAATCCAAACATCCAACATTTTATAAACAATCAGCAACGTGCGATGAGGGCTCTCGTTTTGCTATTGTCTTCTAATTGTGTAATTATAGCCCTATTCTGACAGGTTTGTAACTTTTATCAGTCGACTAATTCGATTCATCGTATAATTTTGTACAGGTGATTGCCTTGTTGAAAGGGTGCGGTTACCGTTGCCCGTTAGGCGTTTTTAAGTACGCTTGTTTGGTTAGTTCTATAAATATGATAAAGCACATACTTCTTGAATTCCTAGAGTGCGGTCGCGTCCGATATCGCAGATTGGCATGATCTCTTTGGAGACGTAAGGACGGTGGTGCTCCGGCAGCGGTAGGCAGCGGCTTGGAACGGAGCCCTAGCAAGGGAGACACTCTTCCCGTACCAGCGGTACATTCCCGAAGCGCTATTATTTCTTCTGGAGACCGAGATCCTAAAACAAACTTAACACTTACAAAAGTGTAATGTTTAAGCCATAATTTACTAAGAAAAATTGCCACCGTTATTTCAAATAGTATATTTATTTTTTATTTTATTTATTTTATTTTAACATTGTAGGAAAACTTACAGCTAATATTATTATATAAGGGTTACACAAAATAAGAAGGCAATTTAAAAGTTTCCACGTATAGCTAAAGTACAAAGTAATAATGATAAGTCGGTAACTTGTGCATACACAACTTCCTAAATAATAGTATATAATATTAGGTTAAAGTTACAGTTAAACGCGTAAATGCGCACAGAAGAATTCCGAGCTCAAAAGCCGTTTAAGATGAGAGACGCTTGTATGAAATAAGTCGATATCAACAGTGCGTGAGGTATCATTGCAAATAGTTAAGTTATTAGTATATAACGTCTCGATAATATTGTGATATTTAGAATTTGGATTTTTGTAAGATTGGATGCTTAGATGTTGCTCAGGAACACTAAAGCGGCTGACCATATTTGAATAAATTTAGCGGAATGAAGAATTTACGGATGCATTATCATACCCTTCGCCTATATAATCTTTCTTACCCCGTCTGGTTTTAATACATGTTGTTGATGTTGCATGCTGTAACATGCGGTAACGGCGATACCCAACTAGCATGTCTTTTGTAAGGAGGCCTACAACCAGTTACATGAGGGTAGGTATCTTTAATACTATAAAGCTATTTCAGCTTTAGTGTTTCCTTAGATATAACGCGAATAATATTTCATGTGATACTGATGATTTTTACCCACTCACCGCTGCATTTCAAATCTTTCTCGATACTGGTGCTCGTAGACAACTGGTCCCGATTCTTTAACTTGGCCCTCTTCTTAGCCCTGGCACCCCAGTACGTGTAATTTACGGCTGCGTACTCCAGGAGAGCAGCAAATACGAATACGAAGCACATCACTAAATAAATGTCGATGGCTTTCACGTACGATATGCGGGGCAGACTACTGCGCACTCCGGTGCTTATGGTCGTCATGGTGAGCACCGTGGTGATACCTGGAATTAAGGTTTTTTAAGAATTTATCTTCAAAAATAAATCATAGAATGTGTAAAGGAATTTATCTGAAATTATGCCATAGTATCAAACATGTCTTGCACTATCAGATTTTTATTGAAGGCTCGTAAAGGCTGCATTTAGAGCTGGATATTTCTGTAATTTGAGGACTGATTTAGTATTGCTGTATTTACGTTCATCATGGAATAGACTGAGTTTTGACCTCTTAACACAAATAGCGGTAACTGTTAAAGTTAATTATCTAGGTACATGCTAACATAATCATAGCCTGGGAATGATATCACAATTTTTAAATAAAAAAACATTATTTTTTACGCTACATTGTATTGAGTAACAGATTTCATTTAGATACGTAACTGGATACTGATTTTATTTAAAAAATACATTTCACTCTTACCTAAGGCGACTCTAGCCGACGTAGCTTCATGATTGATCCAGAACGACACCCATGACAACATCACAATTAAAATGCTCGGCAGGTATGTCTGGAACACGAAGTAGCCGATGTTCCTGCGCAGCTTGAAGCTAAGCGAAAGTCGCTGGTATATCCCCGTCGCCAATTTTTCCTGGTATTTAAAGTATACGTTACTGCAGTAAAATAATTTTAGTTAAAATAAGAAGGTACAGAATCTTACATTAAATATTTTCGCTGCCTCTCACCTATCGGGGTAAATAGGCTTGAAAATTTGTTTTCGTGGGGATATCACGGAATGAAGCTAGTTACCAAAGGTTTATAATGTTTCAATGTTGCTGGAATTATTCGTATTATTCATAAAAATTAGGTACCTACCTATGTATGAAATAAAAACCTTATTACCTTTCTATCGTTGGTTTCGTGTCCTAATAAAGTAAACTGCGGTAATTCTGCATGTTCGACGCCCCGTACCGGCGTCTCCTTCCAGTACATCACCACATCTGAGACCGTGTACCCATCTGCAGCGGAAAAAGTACGTTAGCACGATGATTACCGAGTTTTATTATTTTTTAATATCACACCAAGGGCCAATTTATTGTAGCAATTTATTTAAGAAAATTTAAAATATACCAGTGATTTTTAATCTCATTGATTATGTTATTTGCAGATATAGAATTTATAATTTTAACCAAAACTAAGAAATAAACATATTTATTTTTTTAGGAAATGCAAGCAGTAAGCAATGAAAGCAGCAAAACTAATAATGATGTTAATTCCAACCGCATAACTTTATTGGCACCTTAATAGCTTCAACATGATTGCAATTTAATAATTTATACAAACAAATAGAAATAATGACCATGCGTCTCTCTTGTTTTAAATAGTGAGAATTACAATGAAGCCAGTCTAAAATCAGGCGTGTAACTCGCAAACAAAGCAAGTTGAGAAGCCTGTTGATCAGTTACAAGTGTAGGAATCACACAGCTTTCAATCTCGACGGTGCAGTTCTGGCTGTCCAGGGGGTAGTAGTGGAGGTCCATCATGCAGGCGAGGGTGGCCGTGAACCGCATCCCGTATGTGATGCTGCCGTCACCACTCAGACGAACCAACTTATTGCGCTCCGTCACGTCGTGAAGAAAACTGGAAATTGACTCTTCATTACGTGTGTAAGAAAGGTGTCAGTTGTCAATTGTGCGTTGCATTGCGAATTCGCACGAACAAAATTCGGACAATGTCGGTCGCGTTGTCAGTCCTTTAATTAAAAAAAAATCCTAGGTCTGTGATTTTAACCCCCGACGCAAAAACAACGGGTGTTATAAGTTTGTAGTAGGTATGTATATGTGTATCTGAGTGTTTTTTTTTGTTTGACAGATGACTTGATCGAAAGTTTTCTTAGCTATACCTAAAGAAAATTTGGAGACCAGCATTCTCAATGCCTCTAACTTACAGCTACCAATCCCATGGTGATGGATTAGGAAATTGTATTGAAGATAAATCGGTGATGTTAAGTGATTCTAAGCTACATTTACATCATACTCATTTAATCATTTAGAAATATTGGTTTACGATGTTGTATTTACCGTTTATGGCGAATTAATGTATAAATGTGTTAAGCGAATAAATGAGTTAGTGGAATAGAGTCAATTAATTACACGATTTGATATGGTAACCTTGCAAATATCTATTCACAACCTTCTTGAAAACAGATGATACTTTTCATGTAGTTCCTTATCGTTGCGATAATTCAGGTAACTGAATATCTTGACTTAGGAATAAGGCACGAAGTACACTTAAACTACACTAATCTGTTTTGAATAAAGTGCCGCCGTAACAAGTATACATAAAAAATACATTTATTCTGTGTATATAGCGGTTCCATACCTGTTTTTGTCGTTAGCAAAAAAGGTGTCAGGAACCCAAATCTTATCGGCGAAGTCTCCGGAAAGTGTCAAAACCTCTTCTTGTAGACCGAAGGCCAGCCTTTCATCTTTCCAGTACTGATTCAGATAAAGTGTTATTGTGTAATCCTGAAAGAAGTCGAGTGTCAGAATATCAATTTCTTTAAAAAGTTAGGTTTGTATTTACTAGGGGATCGACTATTATGCTTTAAATTGCAGATTTCCTTTCCACTTTGATACTTGCAACGCCATCTGTAGACGTCTATTAAAAATAGTCTTTCTACGAAAATCGACGTGGTGTGTTCTCAAATTGCACATTTTATTATAAAATACAATTTGAGTGAAGATATAGTAGTTCATGTGTGTGTGCTCGAAAGACGATAAAGTGAACGTGGTGAAGGAGATACGCATATCCCAGTTTCCTGTGAGTACCTATCTGCCTTTTCCTATTATAAAGTCGGTCTTGAATTTGCGTCATAAAATCTACATTATCTGGTCTACATAACGGAATACATTTGAATAAATTTCCGAACTTAAAAAAACTTTAGTTTTACTTTTTACTTTTATTACTACCTCAGCATCTAGTTGATCAAATATTTGCATTATCAAACTTGTAGGTATATGTACATAAACAACAGAACAGTAACTACGCAGCCGAAATATTTATGAAACAAGTATCCGTAAGCGTCATATCATCGTATTCACTGCTCAAGTAATATGCTTATCTGAGCTTATATGGGTAATCAAAGCGGCTGATCTAAGCAAATTCCGCTTGCTTTAGTAGCGTAATGTATCTTTATTTTTCTTATAAAATGTTAAGCAAGATGCATGCAACGTGACCAGCGTGTAGTATTCATCTGATTAGGATGAGTTGGTGAGTTGTCGTGCGCGCCAATTCTTTTTTTTTTCGGCAAAAGAAAAATAAGAGGAATTGCAAATTACAACAGTTCAGAATAAAAAAACTGTTAAGCATGATATTCGTGGTAAGACGTGGTGGGCGGTGACCTCTGCAGCGGCTTGTGAAGCCGGCCATCGATTGGCTGACGCAGCACGACGCCCCTTCCTCGACGTCAACTCTACATCTATGTCAAGAGACGCGGCCTTGCTCCCTTTCCGAAGCTATTAAAAGCTTAATGAATTACGATGGATGACCTCCTCTTAAGCTAAGTCTCATGAGCCGAAAACAGCCTCGGTGAATCTTAACAAGCACACTCTAAGTCGTCGTGATGTATTTGGATCACTAGTGCTCGATTGTTGTAATCAATCGGGTTTCTATATTGACCAATATTTTTGAAACATCTTGAACGTTTCTTATATTAATCGCAGAATGTAGGGATGTAGGTAGCTATGTTTATTTTGGTCACTTTTTCGTTGGGGCTATGTGCAAATACTGAGAACCCTTGATATACCAAAAATACTATAGTAACCGACCCAAATTGCGAATTTTTTGGCCATTTTTTTATAAGTATATTAAAAATGTTTGTATGACTCGAAAAACTAAGGTATACTTACCATATTAACTTCAGATATTGCATCGAAACTGGCGATAGTTAAATCCATGCCGACATACAGCGGGTCTCCTGAAAACCAATAACGTTTTATGCAACGAAGCAAGTGACTGAACTGCTCGGAAGTACCGCTGACATATCAGACCGTGCTTACCGACCAAATTTAATATCATATTGAATCTTATGGTCCAAAGCTTGCAATACGTGCACTCCGAGCATATATAAATGTCTCTTAATATAAATCAGAATAACACAACTCGTGTACCTTAAGGCACATCGTGAGGAAGTCATAAGTCAGAAGCAAGTATGATTACACTATCACCTGTGTTATGTTAGTTCGTACTCTGACGTCACGGTTGACTTGTTTCGATATTAATATTCGTAAACTAAGTAGAAATTCCGCTCTGATATTTTAATGAATTGAGTTTGAGAGAAGCGGCTTAGAGAGGTTAGCGAAAATATCATTCAAACTATTACAAATTCTATCTGCCGGTTTTAATGAAATTTCTGTGATCTGATTCCGGAATTTGAGATTGTACATTTAATATAAAAAAGCTGTTAGTAGATATTAATATAAATATGCTATTAAGAACAAAGATATTATAAATCAGTATTTACATAGTGAATTGGTGTGTAAACTAAAATCAGTTCACAAATTAGCTGAAGGTCTTACAATTTTCTTATTACTATTATGTTTTACTAGTCTTTCTATAAGCGTTGCCCAAAACGGAATGGTATAGGATTGATTTCGTTGACGTAGCTTCCACCAAAAAAAAAATTTTCCTCTTTAGTTGCTAGGCGTAGTAAGCCTTAGGTTACCTCCGAAATTAGGGCGCAATCTTATGTCGTATCCGTCAAGTATCCTGAAGACTGTATGCGTGACGTTTTCCAATCTATCGGCCGCCGCCGCCGCGCGCTCGTTTCTGAAAGCAATGCACTTTATATCATCCATCTTACATACATATATCAAAGCAAGAAACAACTTATAAGCTTTACGTGATTACTGTACAATGTGTATCATATTAAACGATTTACTGAAAATTTACATTGATACAATTTTGCACCGTCTATATATTTCACTTCCAAGTTTTACGTAATTGGTCTCTGTCTTCCATCACAAGCTGCTTGCACAATTATTATATAGCTATATAACTTATTGATATTATATTAATTATTATTAATGAATAGACAACAAGAACACACAATCATCCAGTAATCGCTTACCACCTGGCCAGCCGAGTGCATGTAACTAAATATCTGATGGCTGGCAAAAAGACTATCCATACTTAAATAAAATTATTACTATGCTACGCTAAACAGATCTTGATTGCACGATCTGTAGGAAGACTGTATTATTATTTAACAAACGAAGCCTGACGAAAGGTTCTCAGTTAGGTGTTAAATTAGACTCACATCAGGTATCATAATATAATATATATACAATATATAATCACTGAAGCAATTCTCGAACTGTAACAGTTGAGTTGCCACTCAGCCGTGGTTAACCCTAATCCGATGTGTAATTACGGCTTACATACTCATAAGTACGTTGTAATTGTTCGTGTAATACTAAGGTATTACACGAAAATCATTGAAATTCAACAAATGAATACGGATTTAATTACTCTTACTGTAATGAGAAACGTAATTTACATATATGCAAATAACTTTTATTTAGTAAAAAGCTTTTGTGTTTAGCTACGAATAATTTTGCGACGTGTTGAATTGCTTTACCTACATCGTTTTTACTTGAGTAAGATATGCGGAAACTTCGGTAAAATTGACGTATACCTACACATAAAAACTGCATTATTTAAACCGACTTCGAAATAGGAGGAGGTTCTATGTTCGTGTCTATGTATATTTTCTTTTGTGTTTCGTTCACTATTATTCGGAATGTAAGCCCCGAATATTTGCGGTTATTCCGACGGCTGCCGGCTGGCGGAATTTCTCTGCAGGAGCATATTTTAGTAACTTTTGCATAAATATATACGACCAGGAGCTTCTCCTAACTTAAACTTGAACTTAATGTTCATAAGGACTACATTTTATAAATATTGGAGTTATTCAATGTTTATATGGGAAAGTTATCACTACAATATTGAATTACTTCACTGACTTAGAAGGCATCGCAGGAGGTTATATGTTTTTTTTTTCTTTTAAAGGAGTTGAGGATACCTTAAGGACTTTTGTATAGTTTAAAGAGATATGTATATATTGGAGATATATATATATATATAGGACTTACTGTGCTTGCGCGAGGGTAAGCAGTAGATGCAGAAGCGCGCGCGCTAGCGGGTGCGCGTGCAGGCGTCCGCGAGGCGTGCGGCGCGCGCTCATCGCGCACGCGGGCCGCGGCGCATCGCGCGCTCACATAGCCGACGGCCGCGCGCCTTCACACCGCCCCACGTACGATAACCTCCACATATTCCGACTACAACACTAGTTTAAAAACACTGAAACTTTCTCAAGTTATCACGATCGCGATCTCCAGCGAGTGGCGTGAGCGGCCGCGGCGACAGCGGTATACGGAGTGGCGGCGCGCGTGCGCTATCCGCTGCTAGCACTTGCTTGGCGTGCTCTTCGCAACTTGAGGATTTCGTCTCTTCGCAATCATGTACAAATCTGATTCCGAACTCCCGATGTAGTACAAAAAGGAATTCTGAAAAGCAGCTGCTATACGTTCCACTTATACGTCGTGCAGAAAATTTGTTTTCTTCCTTATACTTTTATTTAGTCGTCATGACTTGTATTCACCTATCATAGGTATTTCTATCAGACAAATTTAAACGTTATATACTTTGAAATAAGCTGGAATTTTAAATACTTAATTGGAGTGGTAGAACACGCGGGTGCAAGTCAAATAGCAAAGCCAGGTGTTTCGATGCGGAAAGTGGCACAGGTGACGGCAGGCATCAGCGGCGGAAGTTATTTGCCGAGGCCCGCCGCGCGTCCGCTCCACAGATTACCTCCAACACGCGATAGACCTACTTGCATACCTGCAGGCTGCATCATATTCATGCATCCTATTTACTTGTTAAGGAAATAGCACACGTTACTTTACCAACACTGAGACAAATACGACGTAACGAATTTAAGTCGAATTCACTGGTACCTACATATTTGTTACACTTATTTTTAATTCGTAGTGTATTTTGTTATCTTTTTGATATTTCCATCGAAAAACAAACCGTTTCAAATTATACGTTATTTTTATTATGAATTCTCGTTTTATGTTACACGCTTAACAAACCAAGTTATTACTTAATTAAGTCAAACATATCGAATGAAATCCAATAACGTGTGTTTGAAATCAAATATCTTGGGTAAACCATGTCGCTGAATAATATTAACATTTGAAGAAGTAATTTTTTCATATTCCGTCGTAAAAGTATCTTATTACAATCCTGTTTGATTCCATCTTATTCCAGTTCAATAATAATACGTATTAGGGGATAAGCGCATCTATTGCGTATTACGGGTTTGTTGATTCTGTATATCTTTAGCTTAAAATCTTAATAATCGTTCCTTTTTTAATAGAAATAGCACAGTTGGTTGTTTAAATAAAAAAGTAGGTAGACCCAGGCACAAAATGAGTATTTGTTCGTTTTGTGGGCGAGATTGTGACTCACAATAATCATGAGTGCCTGATGACAGAGCGGGTCATAACGAGCATCCGATGTCACAATTAAAATGAGTGCTACGGGTTTTATGGACGCACACAAAACGGCATGATTACTAAAAACGTACGGAAAACTCAAAATTGCCATTTTAAACTGTATAGGACTCAAACTACTAGTCAGTGCCAGGAAGTAGCGTCAAATAATTAAACATAGGCAATGAAATCTATATGAAATGTTAATCGTACAAAATCTGGTGTCAACACATTTATCGTTACAAAATACCGAATTAAATTTCTTTAAAAAAAAAAAAATCTAATATGCTACAAAAAATTACAGCATATATTATTTATAAAAAGTTTCAAGTTTTAATCACACTCGGATGTGTTATACCAATTTACAAATTAGCGATTTAAATACCCGTAACCTATATCCGTTAATACATCTTTATTTCTGCTTTTAATGTAGCTTGATAATTTTACTAAGTGGAAACTGACAGTATTTAAAACCTAACTAAGGTAAATCTATTATATAAATTATAGCTGTCAAAAGTCGCGAAATGTTTTAATTGGCTTAAATAATAAGCTAGCTAACGCTAAGCGTTTCAGCTGTCATCGAATAACACAATGATGAATGATGAGGATCCGTAACGTTTTTAGTTGAGAATGCAGATTTATAGAGCTAAGAAATCCTTAACATACAGTGCAAAAATGTTTGTTCTACGACAAAAATTGACGAAGATAAGATCAAATTACTAGCGGAGTTCTCTGACTGGCTGGCGCGGTAGGCTGTGACGTCACAATATCCGAATACGCCAGTCAGCCGTTACAGCTATAAGGCGCGCACGTGTTTTTATTGGATAATTGTGTCTTTGCAACAAATTTTGTGTCCGATTTGTATATAATTCACATTTCTAACTATGTATAAATATTGTATAGTGCCGAAATGTACAAATACGACTATTAAAACGCCTAAAAAACAGTTTTTTAACGTGCCGAAAGACCCAAAACTACGTAAAAAATGGTATGCCACTGTGAAAAGAGATAATAAGATTCCACCTTCTGCCCGGACTGCAAGATATTGTTGCGAAGATCATTTCGATGTAAGTACCTACATAACTATACCTACCTATTATTTAGTTGTTATGGAAATAAATTAGTACCTACGATTACGTGTAGTGTACTTAAGTATTCTCTTATTGTAAGCCTGCTGTATTAATAAAAACATACCTTCTTACTTTTTCTGAGTTTTATGGACAAAACTTATACCTACCTATTCGCCCGTTTCGATTTCTATATAATATTTCAAGGTCAAATCAATGACACAGGGACGTACTCGGGTAAAAAGCAAAGAGTAAAGGAAAATATTTTAATTAACCATTGACATAACAGCTATGCATTTATGAATCTGCCTTAGCTATGCCTTAATGTTAGAAGCAAATAAATTAATAATAATTTTTATATTTCAGTTAGAAGAAGATATGGAAAATTACATAAAGTTTAAGTTGGTTGGAGGACGGCTTAAACTGAAGAAGGGAGTTTTGCCTCATAAATTTGAATGTCAAAAGCCTCAAAAGAAGAAAATTGACAGACCCGGTTTTAAGAAAAGACAAGATATAGAATTTTTTGAAAGAGTTTTAAGTAAAGATATTGGACACGAAGACCTGTCGTTGCGTTCCATTGAAGTAGTAGAGTGTGAGAATCAAGACTCAAATATAATCCAAAACAGTGATCCCCTTTACATACCTGATGAAATAGATGTATTATCAAAAAACAATTAAACGAGTCAAAATTCACAAGCAGTACAGGTTAATATGAAACCAACAATGAAAACTAAATCTAATAATACGCCAGTTGAATGGAAACAACACATAGTAAAAAAGAAGGAAAACCCTATAAATCTTGATCCAAATGTTAGCTTCACAATAAGCAACTCAAACTCAAGTGATTTTACTTGTTCTTTTGGTAGTAATAACGAATCGAATGATTTGAAAATAACAAAAGGGATGAACAAAAATTTTTTCAATGTGCATATGCAACAGGGTGCTCTCATGGGTATATCTCGAGATCCAAAATTACTGATAGGAATCCCTACGATTCATACGTTTGTATTAAACATTTACAAAACTTCACGAGAACACCATATAAACACTTTATTTAAATAAATTGCAAATAAAATGAGAAATCGCGTCCGCCCGCCGCTCCGTCGATTCGTGAACTATGAGAAGTACTACCTACCGACTGCACTCCGATATTGTGACGTCACACGCACCCGCGTACACTAACATTTAGCGGCAGGACGGCGTAATGTTTATAACTTAATATCTTCGTAAGTTATGGGCCGATTTGAATAATTCAAAAAGACATATAATTCTTATGTCATAGAGAATAATGTGGATACCAGTTCTATTGAATTTTCTATAACTGTACTGATCCTCAACCTTTATATATTTCAATAATGTAATGGTAACTTAAGTGCACTGTATCGGAAACCTATACCTATTTATAAAGTAATATAATTAAATAGCTTATAATTTATGTTAGTTTATAGCTTTTAACATTATATGTTACCGACGTACCTTTTCTGATTGGGAGTGTACCTATTATATTACAACTAATAATTAATTTGAGATTGTTTGGTCCATAACATATAGGCGGGATGGTAGTCATATGTATGATATATAATATCATTATTTTATTATAACCGAAATGCACATAGAACTATTATAAAATTTCTGATAATATTTCGGGGATTTTTTGCAAAGGCGTCATATAAAAGCATCAATGCTCACAAAGTAGGGTCCATCTGAAGGGATTGAGAGATAGTTGTATAAACAGAGCGGCTGAGCTGACGGATCGCCGCGTAACGACGGTGATTTAAAGGGGACGTGCCGTCACTGTCTCTCTTACCATCGACTCGCAACACATTCCGAACTATCCATAAATCAAGTTTTTTAAACAAGACCACAAACATCTTTCCACCTTTTAACAACTGAACATCACATTATAAACGTAGATGCCAGTTTTAGATTATTTCTCACATAGATACATATCATCACGCCAAGTCCGTCACGGGGTAGGCAGAGAGTATAGAGCACCATTCCACGCTATTTTTCTATTCGCTATATAATTCTTCCATTGTCACAGGCTCTTTTAGCATCAGCTGATTATCATTTATTTTTAATGTTGCACTTATTGATCATGAATTTTAGTGAGTTTTTTTCTGTCCGATACGAGTGGTTGATGAAATTTTCTTTGCTACTAAATACAGATTGAGAAACCTCCATTCAACTATTCATTCACTAATAAATAAATCCTTAAAATATTTTACTTAGCATTACATTTACATTCGCCATTATATTTATGAATGGAAGGAATGAAATTTACATTACCAAAATTCGTCACAGTCTCCTGAAGCTACGTTTCGTAGCATTCGTAGCCGCGTAGCTCTTCGTAGGACGTGGAGGCTACGACGCTACGTGATTGCTCCATAATTCTATCGAGACCTTGTTGTTGCTTTTACCTCGTTACATAAAGCAGTACGTGTATTTCACATAATAAAGTATTTGGTTGATCCGATATTGTTAAGAAAACCATATTCTTCTAAATTAATTTAAAACACATTATGTTGGTTTTACAATAGTTATTAAAAAATCTCATTCCACTGTAGTAAAAAATATTCTCACTTTCCTAAATTTCATTATCCAATAAAGTCGTTCGAATTTTGTTCAAATAAAGTTCACGTATTTATTTTGTACGCCAAATTGGAAGGCTGATTTCAATAGATAATTAAATTTCCGTATCGATGAATTTTCGAAATTGTTCTAAAATATATAACCCAATATGATGACGAACAATGTAAAGACCAAAATAATTTATTTGATTTGCTTAATTCTGCCTGAAGTTTTCGAGTGCCCATCATTAGGGTGACGGTGTCCCACGACCAACACTCAGAATGAAGTGTTTTTAACAGATCTTGGTAACTGAAGGTCGGTTTCGTTGTATTTTTTACACCGGGCGGTATCACCTGCGTTGTCAAATATACATATAAAGGGTTTAAAATCGGTAGTTGCAGAATAAGTGACGAACGGACTTCTATACTGCCAGTGCTTTCTTTGAGGCGCAAAGTAAAACTTACTTACTCACTGCGGAGGCGGTACTTGACGTAGAGCTATGTAGTAGGCTTGTATACTCGTATAACTAATAGCTAATCCGCCAGACGTTGTCCTGTCTTAGATATGAATATTCAATTCGCTGTTTGTCATAATGTCAAGTACACCATAGAAAACGGGACCTTCATTTTGATCATTGTTCATCCCGAAGTTAAAAATTATCCGGTGATTTTTTTATTTTTTTCTTTTCACCATTTCCTGACAATAACAAACACCAAAAAAAAGAATTAGCGAAATCGGTACGCATGATGCTGTGACCCAGGGGAAACAGGGATTCGTTTATATATACATAGATATAACTTTCATTTCATGGTTTTATCGCTTATAATAGTTTTGATTATATTATTAAAATGGATCCGGTATTATAGCCAAATATGAACTAGATTAATGACGTCAAATCTATTGATTTCCTGTCATTAATAAATGTACGTTCCAATCACTTATTTTGGATGTAGACATGACGAACTCCACCTGACTATGCCGAGATTTGTCTTATAATGCTCATCTTAATTTAGAATTGAAAAGCTAGGGATTTACGGATTGAGAAATCCCATTAGTTTGCTAGGAGTGTCTGCCGGTGAAGCAATCACACTGGCCTTAGGGATTCGCCATTTGACTACCATTGTTCTGTCTACGCCAGCTTTGCATTTAGGATACATAAACCTATCCCTTACTGTATCAGTATTTATCATTTTCAGTTCCCCTCCTTATCAATATAGCTTATTAATTAAACAGATTTTATCTGCACTCATGTCACAGACATTAATTGTTTTTCAATGTTTTGTAATCTGACGTCAATTTTAGATTCAGACCTTTATTGATTTTATCTGGCTTGCAAACATTAAAATAACTTAAATACATAACATATCTTCGTATTCAATAACCGAGTGATGTGTGTACAATAAAAATGAGCATTAAGCGTAATATTTGTTTGACTACATCGATAACTTTGTGATGACCGCAATAGTAACAATTATTGCTGATTGCTGGATGTGAAGTTGAGAGTTTGGCGTAAGCAGTTCCTTCGGCTTGGGAGTAGGGCGCATGCGCGGAGTTTCACGGACTTTGAAAGCTTGTAGAGGCCACACGTTGGGTGCCTCCGCCGCCTGTGGCGCCACAGACGCGCAACTGTCGCCGCCGCTCGCGACCAAAACTAATAAACAACATTATCTCATTAACAACCAAATATTGACGGCAACTTCCAAAATGCTACCTCATAGCCTCATATTCTTCGTTTTTGGGTAAGTACCGTAGTTACTTATGTATTTAGGAAGTTAAATTTAAGTTGTTTCAACACTAATTAACTTAAATAATTAAAAAGTGTGAAGTTAAATTATTTGTGACTTACATTCAATGCTATTTGTTGTATCAATACCTGTGAATTGAACATATAAGAGTCGATTTACAAAATATTGTAAGCCCTATTTTACAAACTAAGCGCTGCAAGTCCTTTTAAAACAACGTAGTAACAAAAACTGTAACGCTGTTCGTTGATGGAAAAACACTTGTTTTCTGACCTTTTTATTGCCCAAACACAAGTTTCTTATAGCGGTGTAATGAATGCAAACGATTTAAATTGTCTTAACGAAGGACCCTCGTCAAGTGTCTCCTGTCCTCCTACATTTTATAAATAAGATTCTCCACGAACAAGCCGCGCGACAAAAATCTCACTTAGAACTTATTTTCAGCTTTTATTGCGGTACCGTTAATTTAATTGAACAAGGGTTCATTAGAACAGTGTGTCATTAATATCAATGGTTAAATATTATAATTTATTATAAGTACATCATATTACAACACATTATTTGCATCGTTACTTCTGAGTTACAGTTGTTTGTTAACAAGAAATATTTTTATATTGAACTCGAACTATTCTAAAGAGATATATTCAGTGATGCATTGTATCCTTCGACCTTAAGTAATGTTTGGTAACATTAAACGGGTCTGTTTTGTCAATCAAGCTATTTCAGTGACTTGAGCTTTTTCAATTACCCATAATTGTGAACTATTCAGCCATCACTGATTATGATTATTGTTTAAAACTTTCAAAACACTTTGTCATCCACACTATCTACACTAATATTATAAAGAGGAAAGATTTGTATTTTTGTATGTAACGAATAAACTCAAAAAGTACTGGACCGATTTTAATAAATTTTTTTTCATTAGAAAGCTACATCATCACTGAGTAACGTAGGCTATATATTATACTAGCTGCCCGCCCCGGCTTTGCACGGGTAGACAAAATATTTGATATCAATGTCTACCCGTGCGAAGCCGGGGCGGGCCGCTAGTTTTGAAATAAAAACAATTTAAATCAATTCATAGTTGATTTAATTCAGAATAGAACAGCAGGTACAAATTATCATTAAGTAGGTACCGTGTTTGTTCGATGATGACATAAGTGGGGTATAGTTTAATTAACTCGTCAGCGCTAACCCTTGAAACTTTGTACAACAACGGTTTATATTCTCTAAATTGAATTAGGCTTATGTTTACCGATTATATAACTCTTGCACGTTGGAGTACCTTAGACTGCCTTAAATATGATACTCTAGTCACCGTCGGAATGGTATACGGTTCGATGGAAGTTGCTTGCAATGTTCACTAGAGTGCCAATGACATTTCGTGTGTACCACAATACCATTTCTGTACGTTTGAACAGCATAATAAAAACTGCTGTAGCTAGTCCGATACATCGGACCACACCAAGCATATGTATAAAAAATATAGTGTTTTTTTATTTTATTGGTAAAAGTAATGCTCTTCAATGGCTACTGCACAAAGAAAAAAAGCAATTTACAAAAAGTTCAAAAAAGTACTTATATTAAAAATCAAAATCAAAAATTGATTATTTAGTGTAGGTCCTTAGGTCCTAGTAAGGCACTTATGAATGTTTACCTAACCACTGGTTCAGAAAAAAACTGTTTTATCTTTGTCTTTTTATATTATTCAATATTATAATATTCACAACGTTTATAGGATACCTTCACCTTTCACCATCAGGCGGGTAGTACGCTTGTTCGCGATCGTGGAATAAGTTAAACATATGATGAATACTCGAAGTCAACGTAAATATATTTTGGCCTATCACATCAAAGCATACCATTTAGAAATGGTATTCTGCACGTTCGTTTGAAGGTTTTCCTGCCGCAATGTTCGCCATAATATTTCGATAACCCTTAAAAAAATATAAATAGGCAGGATATTTCGGATGCCATTCTACGTCCAGTCCATTCAACTATTTGCTTTGTTCTTCGTCGTTTTCAGTAGCAGTTATTTTATAATATGAAATTATTAATATAATATGAAAAGCAATTTATGCTATGCACATTTAAAACTTCAACTAGCGACCCGCCCCGGCTTTGCACGGCCAGCGTTAGCCATGTAAGTTAAATATCGACAAAGCACAAATTGATACATACATATATAAACTTTTCTCTTGAATCACAATTTCTTTTAAAAAGAACCGCATCAAAATCCGTTGCGTAGTTTTAAAGATCTAAGCGTACATAAAGACAGACAGACAGCGGGAAGCGACTTTGTTTTGTTTTTGTGACATACGATGGCGTTTCTATAGCTTTATAAGTAAAAAATTAATGCCGCCCGTACGAAGTCGCGGGCACAGTTAGTATTAAATATGTTATCAAAAGAACGTAGTCACGTACATAATGTATGGTAATAAATAATACTTCATTATATTTGATGTGAAATTAATGAGAGCGAAATTAATTTAATTAATGAACGCACCTGGGATACAGTGATATAGGTTGTATTAATTAGTGGAACAAACTAAGGCCGAATTAATTATTTGGAAATCATTTTCGAAGTAAGAATACGTACTAAGCAAGTGTTAGATACATTTCAGTCGATAACTATATATATAGTTGTCTGTACTGTACATAATGATATACAAAATTATACATACATACATATCATCACGTCAAGTCCCTCATGGGGTAGGCAGAGCATATAGAGCGTCTCTTGACTAACTTGAATCTTTTCATACATCACATACATGCTTACCGAATCCGAGTACTCTTTACCTTTCCATCACTGAGTACTTTGGTATATACAAAGTTATATATGGAGTAATCTCTGAAACTACAAAACTGTTAAAATAAAATTTCACCAATATTTAGTCGCACTACCTGTAAGTAAAGGCTTTTTTATCTTAAGGATATGTGTTATCCTATTTCTACACGGGCAAAATAGTGTTCGGATAGCTAGTGTATAAATAAACTAACAACGAACAAGTGATCAGTGTTAAAACCAAGTTATGAAAACCGAAGTTGCTTCATAAA
This sequence comes from Falcaria lacertinaria, assembly GCA_951449985.1. Classification (NCBI taxonomy): domain Eukaryota; kingdom Metazoa; phylum Arthropoda; class Insecta; order Lepidoptera; family Drepanidae; genus Falcaria; species Falcaria lacertinaria. The sequence goes on from OX602114.1 coordinate 4,192,699, forward strand.
GTCTATGTAAAACTTGAGCATTCGAATATCAAATTCACTCATCTCATATTTACCTTTCATCAATATATCCATAGACATCTTGAATAATTAAGATTTATTCTCAACTATCTAACAGTCCCTAGAGCCTACACTATAAATGTCTTATTTATTTATTTCTTGAGAAAGACACACCAGCAGTATACATATCTAAATTATACATATTATAATGTGGTAGGCAACTAATTCTGATATATACACATACAAGCGGCCCGCCCCGGCTTCGCACGGGTAGAATTTTTCCTGAATTTTCTTTGCTATAAACCTCACGGGGCCCGAGACCTTTCCAACGAATGCAAAACCGTGGAAATCGGTTCGTGCGTTCTGGAGTTATAGCGTCAGGAAGGAAAACCCGACTTATTTTTATATAGTAGATGACAGGCGTGTACAACATTGCAATAAAAGGAAAACGTTGAGTTATTCTAATCGACGTCTTCAATACAACACGGTCGTATACAGTTGACCCGTAATTTAATTTTAAACAAAATTAAGAAATTAAATATCTGATCCTAAATAAGAGAACTATGCGGGTTGGATGAGTTGCTCAAGTTCTCATAAATATTTTGATTGATATACTGATCCACTAAGTGAATATGCAAAGTCTGGCTTACGAATTTACAGTATTATAATTCGCCCATACATATTTACAGGAGGGTTCATACTAGCGGCGCTTACCTCGCCTTAACTAGACGCTGATTTCCGTTTATTTTACTTATTTGCCTCAACGTCAGCTCGTTTTATTCAACGCTCTTTGTTTGTGTTTGCTTGAAGATAACTTTCATCACTGCTTAACTTGAATAAAACATCAAATTGGAGCGAAATTGGAAGCTGCGTGTCCATTATAACGAATATTTCCAGGCCTTTGGTAAAATTAAACGTATTTTAACGGTGATATGTGTAAATACGCGTCACCGAACTACGTTTAATTACTCAGTGTAATACAGGATGTTCAGATACATTAAGCAGTTTAGCTATTTAGGACTTGATTTATTGATTTATTTTGGGATTTCTTCATCAATTATTTATTAAATTTAATTTACGGCTAAAAAGAAACAATATTATAATAATTATATTAATGAATAAATAATGCTTGGACATTATCACACAACGCCACCTGGCCCCAAACTAAGCAAATCTTGTACTATGGGAACTAGCAGCTTTTTTTTTATATATCCAAACACCCATACGCCAGGCAAACATTTGTCACATAAATGTTCGCCCCGACGGGAATCGAACCCGCAACACCTAGCGTAGCAGTCAGGTGTACTAACCACTAAACCAGCAGTCTCGTACACTTATTAGTATTAGTTGTATGTTTAAACTAAGCCCGTGCCTCTAAAACTACCGCAGCTAAATAAACATAAATATATTCTCTTAGAGTGTTTCTAAGTACAAACAGCGTATCTGAAGTTTTAAAACCGTAACACACCGATGGGCGGAGGTCTGTAACTCGATCACGTCCCTTTGTTATTTACATTACCTTTGGATCGCTTAATTAAATACATTAGCTCTACATGACGGTAAAAGGACTGCTCATCCTTTTACCGTCATGTAGGTCTTCGGGGACAATATTTTTGGAAAGGATAAATGGCACTGAGTGTTTAAATAAACACGACTAAGATACATTAATATTTGCTTGGGCGTACTGAGGGAAATTACTAAAGGAAATTTTGATTGCCCCTCTAGGCCAAAACCTAGGTACGCCCTAGTTTGTTTCAACCAAAAAATATTAGGTAACATACCTAGATAAAATTAAATAAGCTTTTCAAATAATTATTTTAACCTTAGAATAACATGTATGTAGACAAAGTTTGTCTCTTTCGTAAACTTCTTTAACTTTAAAATCGTAGCAAACAAATTCTGTAGCAAATAGCGTAGCATTCGTAGCTATCACCGTAGAGGCTTATTTCTGATTCCCTAACGTACGGAACTACGGACGGATGTTAGGCTTCTAAGCCTACCAACCAAATAGGATACATATAGGTCACTACTATTGAGTACGACGCGGGAATTACATCTGTGTTCATAATAATCTATCATGATGGATGGTACAGATACTGGTCATGTAGTGTTTTATACGTAGTATAAGTCAAGTTATTTTCTGCCCAAAATACGTTAAACATTTATTGTACCATCTACTGTTTGTATGTATGTATGAACAGTGGCAATTATATTAACAACGGCAAAAAATACTTGTTTGCCAATCTTATGACAGACTGACAGAATAATCTCCACCGCATAAGACATGAGAGCAAAATATTATTGGAACCCTTAGAATTAGGACAAGTTGGAACCTGTATCGGCGCCAAAAAAGACACGTCATGACGTCATTGCCCTCCACTGTCGTCCCGCATCGTCTGTCCACAATACTCGTGATAGATTGGGAAACAGCATTATCGGAACTTTCGGGCCATCGCGACTTCGCTCTCTGATTGGCAGGTATTATAAGATTGATATTGATGTTGAGTCGCGAGCATCTTTTATATGTTAGTTTTAACGACTCTTAAAGATAGCAATTGCGATGTGTTCCGAATTAAAAGTATTTTCTAAGTAAATTAGTTCATAATGAAAATGATACATACTGTGACGCATAAGTACTTCACCTCATATCGTCATTTCTTCTATGAATTTAAAATGAAACTTTAAACTTTGCAAGATTATTTCCTGTCTAGCTTTTGCCGCGACTTCGCTTGCATAGTAACAGAACAAAGTAGGTAGGTAGTTTATAAAAGTAAAGTTTTTTGTAGATAGTTTATCCTCCTTAAGAAATAAATATTGCCCATGTTACTTAGTGACTAGTAGATTTTCATTTGTGATTTTTTTCATGTAGAGCACGTACAAACTTTACCTCTTTAGATATTATCAAAAATCATTTATTCAGAATAGGCCCTAATAAGGCACTTATGAAGGTCTAAATTCCCACCGGTTCGGAAAAAACCCCTGAGAAGAACCGGCAAGAAACTCAGTGCTTTGTTTTTTATCACTTCACATGTAACAATATATAGATGTATAGTATATAGCATAGATATAGATTATGAGTGCTTTTGTAGTGAAAACAAAGTCGAACACAAATAAAACACACGAATGTCTCAGTAGGAAGAATGGCCTAGAAATACTGTACGTAGGTACCTAGTACCTCCTGATGATGTACATACAAGCTTTGGAAACGAGGAAGGTCAATAGAATTAGAGGAAATTCCAAACTTTAGAGATTGGGAACATTCGTGTGACGGTATCCTGTCTTTGAGGCTCGGAAATCTCGGAATGAGAAAGTACAGATCGCCCGAGGCTCGTGGCGTTTTACGTGGCATAAGAGGAAGTGCTTTTTGTTTTCAATTAAACCTCATTTTACCTACTGTGACACTTTCTTTACACAATTTCGTTCTTGAAATATAAATAAAATTGAATTAATTATAGCTCCACGTAGGTTATCCTAAACATATGTTTTTAACATCACTGTACTGACAGTATTTCACCATAGTTACCGATGACTTCAAGCATTTAAGAAATTGGAATGATTACGTATTCTTTTGGATTAGCTTCAGAAAATGAAAAAAATAACTGAAATGAAAGTTCTAACTTATTTTTCAATTATTCGCCATGTTTGTTTCTGTAAAACTCTTTTAATAGATTTTAAAGAACAGGAGATTCTCAATTATGTTTTTTTTTTCAATTATGGGCTATACTGCGAGACAACTATTAATATCGAGTTGGGACTTTAACTATTTAACCTTAGACTGGTTCAAGAAGGATTATTTCTCGTAGTTACCAATATAAGATACCAGTTTGTTAAATGATTTCAAATACATGAATACGTACTTTACGAACATCGTACTAATAAGCCACAGAGGTGTGATGCGACCGTACAAATAGGAAGTGTTTCGTCACATGAATAGTTAAATAATATCGGCACATATAAATCGTAAATTGATTTCTGTAGCAGAAATATCGAGTATATTATCTATTCCGAGCTATAGGTAAGTTTTCATAACATGAGAGTTGACATATAAATAATTTAGGTTTTTTAGATACTAATAATTATGATGATTATTTTTCTAGAATAGTCTTTGTTAAGTTACAAATGCTCTCATCTTCACAAAGATAACGAGATTTTGGTGTTACGCAAAATAATTTGCACCAGAAAGACAATACTTTTGAAAGCAAAAAAAAAAGATTTTGTCGTTTGCAAAAATCCTTTTGACAGATGTCACAATTAATCATGCTGTAACTAATGGACAGATTGTCTTACACGATCTGGGGGATGCTTTCTTCGCATAAATAATTTGAAAACAGTTTTGGTTTCTGTCCCCTTTAGACTAGCATTTATTAATACGAATTCGATAGATCTTTTTATTTTGTACGCACTTCTATATTAAAAGATTGCTCGCGTCTCCAGACTCATAACATGTATATAGGAACTTACAGTTTTAACCTTTTGACTCAACCGCTACACAAGTACTATAATCAAAGCAGCTAGCCTGTTTAACCCGTTGACAGACCAGATGTCTCCTTTTTTGAGACTTCTAAAGTAATAATTTGTACCGTGTTCTTTTAGTTTTTTTAAACTAATAATTAATGAATTACTTAGACCCCAAAATTTACGTGCATTTCCTAATAGATTAAAAAAAAATGATAACTGAAAACCCGGATCCAATTCATTTTCTTTCTACTACTTCTAGCTTTCTTTCTTAGACGTCTTTTTCTTTGAATACCTCATACTTTTACCAAACATTATATTATATTATCATTATACAACTGACGAAGATAGTCTTAAGGGCTGCTATCTCACCTCGAGCAGCTAAAGCTCTTACTCAAAATATCACTTCCTGCGTTATTATCCTCTATACATGTTTCTGAGCCGTTGAAACGAGTATTGAGATTTATGAGTGTCCTTTTATGTCTGCTATCTACATGATGAGCTAATGACAAACTTAACTTCACCTCACTGGGTCATAAATTGCGATAAAACTCCACTTATATTGCTTTGTTAAGTTTGTAGCCCCTGTTATGTTATTATGTTAACTGGAATATGTAATAAATAACGTTTTGGTATATGACTGATATAAACTATTGTTCAATAATATACTTACTTTTTAAAAACTATACCACGCTTCACTTGGGTACCCTGGTATCCGTGGTACCTAATGAAAATCTGTTCACAAACAGAACAGAATATTGTTTTTTAACTTATTTTGTCTTTGAAAAAAAAACTGTTTCCATTTATTTATTAATATCCCTAAAGCTCTTCAAGAGCTATTTAAAAAAAAGAGTTACAAACAGAAGAGAAAACTGTAACCAGGGGTATCACTAACGCGTTGCCAGCCATGTTGTTGATGAGGACTGACTGTGCTAGCAGCATTACTACTGACGCAGCGTATCCTCGTGGAGTACTGGCAACCTTACTCACCGCAGACACAACACTACATCAAAGTAGTGTTATTTGACTGCGGTCTTCTGTAAGATCGAGGGATAGTCCCCAGTCGGGTGGCTCCAATTTTAATAGGAAACCCCACGGGAAATCCAAATTCGCCCTACCTCCCTTTTCAAAAATTTACACATAGAGAAATAGAGATATTTAGAGCGATTTAAAATGGTTCTATTTATAAACAGAGATATTGAGATAAAGAGAGATGTTTAGATAGAAGGTTTTAAAATTGTGTTTGTTGTATCTTATCTCATTATGTATGATGATCTTCAAGGTAAAGAACCTCACTGCATGGTCACGAGGGTCCCGTAGTCCTCAGCGCAAGGGCACAAGCTTGACTGACTGCCAACTATCGACCGATCGGATGATGTCAATGTCAGCAGACACTTCATTATTTCATTTATCAATTAAGTAGTTAATGCATATATTAACTCTTATATGTCCCATACGGCGGAGGCCTTTTGAAGCAGTCTCCATCACATCGAGTCCTTTGTTAATGAGTCCTAGTAGTTTTGCTAGCTACAATGCCTATAAACCTGCTTTAACCGCTGCGCTTGAGCTTGCCGGTTCGATGTCGCCCAAATGAATTATACATGCGCAATTATTTTTTATTGCATTGTTTACAGATCTTAGGTTTGTACTGTGCTAAATATAGTATGAATATGATAATAGCAATTACGATGCTGATAGGCCTAGTGTGGGGCTGTACGTAAGTAATAACCGTTTTAATTTTATTTAAGCACACCGCAGTTTGACAGCCTCGTTTAAATATGTATTTTTGTAAACTTTTATTGTTTAATCACACCTCTTTTAAATACAATGTTTCTGATTGACAATGTTATTTTTCAACGTGCATACTTTTAAAACAATTTGTATTGAAGAATGTCTACTTTATATTCAGTCCGCTATGCACAACCATTTGCAAGTTATTTGCTCCACTAACTAAACCAATAAGAATAATTGCTGTAACCACAGTTGAAGCTCATAAAGCGCTTTATTAATTTAATTCATTATATAACCTTCTCGTCTTGGCATATGACTGGTTTGATAAATGTAAACAAATATTATTTCTCGCTAGATGAACGCTTGCAACACTGAAAGCGCATATGACAGTTTGCCGAATGTAAGATATCACGTTATTAATCTTGACCTGAAATGACCATGTGTTCTAGGATAAAACCTCAGAGTAGATAATATACTATATAAATAAATATCAGCATCCTTACGTACTCCCGGTACTCGCTCATACGTACAATAGAAATAGAGAAGTGTACCTTTATCGAGTCTTACCTATAAATCGAATAAAGTCGTAACGAGCGAGACCTCGTGAAGAGTCCTCCACATCCACATTTAGCAGAGTTTCACGCCGCGCACTGGTGCGGGGAAAAAATCTACGATACCTCTATTATATGTATGTAGAGTTGAAAATCAATAAAGGGAGTTCTTTTGTGGTTGTAATAACAGCTTTATTTCATATATTCATGGACATCTTTGAAACATCTTTTAAAAAACAATATCTTTATAACTAAAACCCTTTCACGAACATCTTAATCGACACAACTCAACTCAACTGACACCTCTCGCTCTGTCTATATCTTTCTCTCTCTCTCATTGTTCTTCATTCAAAACACCTATGTTTATATTAAAATCCTATATGTATATGAACCTGTGTCGAATACTTACATGTTTTCTGTATTTATCTTTGGGTCTTCTGATGTTTAATACGCGCCTCAAGGGCGGCTGACAAGGCTAATAATACTTGTAAATATAATATGGCTCTACGATGATGGCTTGCTATCTGGCAGGCCGTACATTCGCTTGCTACCTTGAGATAGTATAAAAAGCTATGTGTACGGCAAACGTGTATTTATACCAAGTTAGTATCGTTTGCGAAATAGTATGCATCCAGTTTATACCATACAATATTTTTTTCATTAATATTATTTACAAAAATATGTATAAATCAATTAAAAAAAACGCAGTATCAGTGTCACGTAAGCATGGCAATATGAGTGGCAGCATTGGCACGATTGATGGCAATATTGTTTCCCTGAGTGAGATATGTTCCAGCCCGTCCGTCACGAGAGGCTCTAGTTGACACGAGAATAGATACAATGATGTCAAAATAGTGTTACTGTTGTAACTAAAACAAAATCTGTATTTTAGAGAACAGCATACATAGGATCTCGATTTTTCATCATCATTATTATCACACTTTTTCATCTTACTGCAGAGTACCTTCACCAGTGTGCTTTTGATATTCTGGAGAAAAGTTGAGTCACTTTCGCCTCTTTTTGTGCAGTGGTATCAACCCTAGTTTTGGTGGACTTCAATCTGCCGTCATCACGTCGATATTATGTCGATATATATAATATGGCAAATATTTCCCATCAATCATTGTCGCTTTCGCTTATCTAATAAGTACTCATTGTGAGTTTTTTTCCTAATAATAGATGGCCGAGTAATAATTAATCGGCCATCTATCATCCACCATCTATAATTATTATCGTCTAGTGTTATAGTAGTGTCGATCTTCAGCCTATATTTTTTTTTACAAAGCTTCATGTATAGAAGAGTTTAATCCTTTTTTTGTATTGAGGCCTCTATTTTGGTGACATGATGTGTGTCTCCCTCAGAGAATCATGCTTGCCCTCAATATAACTGCTCCCGCTAAACTGTTTCTTGTTAACATCATGTAAAAGGAAGATTTCCCATGATTTCAATATTAAAAGCGTGTTCTAATATCATTATATTGTTCATATAATTTAAATAGTACAATAAATTGGATTCCAAGATATATCAAAGCATAGCAAGTCTGTATTGTTAATTTGTTAAGCTGCGTACTTTATGAACTTTGAAAGTAACAGGCGAGATTCGGCCCTTATTTGCAATTCAACCTTCAATTTTAGCTTAAGTGAATCAAAGGTGGCTAGAGTTGTTCAAAATTTCGTTACAATTTAATTTCACCTGACTGTCAAACATTGATTGTGAAATTGTTATCAATAAAGATATTTTCATGTTTATAGAACTAAGAATTAATAGCTTTGGATCCGACGAAATACTTATTTGGTTTATTTGCGATGAGGACACTTGTTATGAGTTCTCAAACATAGCATGTTACAACTTTTGAGAAGAACCATATGTGATTGGTGTGCGGTTCCTACGATACCGGAATCACCCTAATGCGGATATAATAAAATTGTTCGATGTTTTTCAAATCCTTTATTTATATATTTACATCCTAATTACAAATTAATCTACGCAGCACATGATATATACGTTATTTAACCGAAAAAAACATCAAACTTTATGCCCAAATTTGCTATAATACCTGCTAAACTGTCTCCTTTAGACACAGCAAAAAAGCTTAGTTTTGTAGAGAACCCGACAAAACTGAAATCCTAAGTAATCTATTCTATGGTATGAGATAATGTTAACCTGCTAAGTATGTCAGCACACTCCTAAAGTTGTAGTATAATTTATTTTCCGCGTCAGGCCCACATCTGTGCATCGGTTTTATAGCGCAAGCCGCGGAAACCACACTCTTTCCCTTAGGAACTTACCCTTTTTCACTAAAACGAGTACCCTCGTCCAACATGTCTAACAGCCTACCTGCGACGCGACTGTATAATATTCTCATAATATCAACAATAATGACTGCAGCATGGCTTCAATAAACAGGGCGAGAGAAAGGGCTTACTCTCTTTTTTCATGAAATGTTTTAGTACAGATCTGATCGGATATACATTATGCAGTAATATGATTATTTTGCCCAGGTACCCTGTGAGGTACCCCGTGAGGGACTTAGCGTGATCATATGTATGTTTGACCAAATGTTATTTAACGTGTAAATTAGTCAAGAAAGTAGTACTAAATACTATTTGAACCAAATAACTCCTTACTGTAATCTTTTTTATCAAGTAATACTTACATTTGACAGTAGATAATCCTCAATTTTGACAGGATAACCAAAATAAGTTAGGTAAAATTAAAAATGTAATACTATTCTAATTAAATTTCGATCTAAAATTTTAGTGTAATTATGCAAATTAAACTGTAATTCCCTTTCGCGATGGCACCATTTATGAAGACGCCAATATTCCCGTTACTGTGGAGCATTATCGTTACACCCCACATATGTACTAATGGGCAAGATATCTCGCAAATGCCATGATTATATCAAGAGACAAAATTCATGCAATCATGACATAAGATATGGCAGGCCAACAAAATGAAGATTTACATTCCCAAGTCACTTCTTCCACAAAGCGAGATCCCGAAGGAAATAAACTGTCAATCGGTGACAAAGATTTTTATGTCTGCTATCGATTTCTACTTATCAGTATTCGGCAATTGCTTGGTGCTCCTCGGATACGTGCTCGGGAAGATATCAGATGATTTGCATCTTTACATTATCGCCAACTTTCTGATTATGTTTGGACACTTCATAGCAATGGTGTCAGATGCCCTAACGATCGCTGAGAACCTACTGTACCCTAAGCACTACCACCGAGATATCGGCGTGAATCACTTCTTTGTTATTGCGAATATACTTTCCATCATAGGAGAATATAAGGAGCTCAAGTGGACGCTTCGAAATGGGGACACAGCATGAAGTCACTTAGGAATAACATGTTAACGTTTCGTTCTGCGATAGAGGTGTACCTGCCGTACGTGGGACACTGTATAATGGCACTTGGGTACATCCTAGAACAGTACGAGAGTATTGAGCCCCCGCTCTCGAGCGCCGTGGTTCTCGTTGGCCACCTGTGCGTGCTTTCGGACCCTCGCACGCTCTCCGCGGATCGACCCGCAGTGCAGACCGTCAACATCATCTTCCTCTTGAGTAATATTCTAGTGTTCCTCTACGATTTCTTCATTGCTTTACAAATTGATTTACCGCTTATAGGTCAACTTGACGAGTTAGTATAGGTTAAACTTAGGTTTGAAACACGACACTTTTTCCAATTTGAAGAAACTGTGAAAATATTAAACCTAAAAGTTTTGTGTAAACTATCAACAAAAGGCAATGGTAAATTTATAAAATAAATTTAATAAATATGATATGCGCTGGATAACGATTTTTTTGTTGCTGATATTTTTATATTATAATATACCTACCCTCGGCAGCCCATATTTAATGGAATAGGGTTTTATGGGCTTGAGGCATTTTAATTGGCTACGTGATAATATTGGTGTAAGAAATAGAAAATTGTCCCACAGACGAATGAAAATTGATATTAACGATGTTATAGAAGAGCCGAGCCTTTACTTTATAACATTGCCTAGTAAAATTTCTTGGGATTTTTTTTGGGTGAGTTCAAAGACTTATTCTGAATTAATATCGTTTATTTTTTTGTACTAAACTTATTTTATTATTGGCCGTGCCCGCTACTGCGTGGTTTAACTTTATTGCGCGGAGCCCTAATTATTTTTTCGTACAAAAATTAACCTAATGGGTGCCTTATAGCATCAGCTATCTGCCTGTGAAAGTTCCATTCAATTCGGTCCAACCGTTCGGATTTTGTTCACTTTTTCATGGGCTTTTTTGCTACGCGATACCCTATTTTTTCTAAAATTAAAGTAGCATATTTGACGCTATTTAGCATCAGAATTTTTATTAGTCGTGCGGAATCCTATTATTTTCCATAATAAATTAACCCTAATGTACCGCCTTATAGCATCAACTATCTGCCAGTGAACAAATCGGTCCCACCGTTCGGTTATTGTTCACAATTTCATGGGTTTATTTATTTAAAAAGTATCCTTTTATACCGCGTAGTATCAACTCATATCGTGCTAAGTTTAATTTGAATCCGTTCAGTAGTGTCGGCGTGATGCGCGGCCAAGAAACAAACAGACAGACAGACAAAAATTACAGTTTAATATCGAATATAGAGTGCCCTCCGAAAATCTAAATATCTTCAATGTACAGAATTGGACCTGTAACAGTTTTATTATAAGTCCTATACATTCATCTGAAACATAGATGGATCGAACATAATTTTGACCAAACATATTTTCTTCGCTGTTATCCATATATTAGCAAATATTTTCAGTTATTTGTTGAGGTCAGCGAACGTTGCATCAAGAGTGCGATCAGAGCCTGAGTTGACAATTTGGCACATTTTGTAACAGGAGAAGGGTCCTTGAATCGAGAGTCCTCCGAGGCCGATGAGGCTTGACAATCACGGCTTTTGTCGTCCCCACAAAGGGAAATAATTATTGAAGGTCACTTGATACAAACAAGTTTGTTATTTCACCTGAAACCCGACCCTTGGAAGCGACGCGCTTTATACAACCGTTGATTTTAGGAATAACATTTTGTAGAACTAATCTGAAAGTGTTTGAACGGATGTTTTATATTTAACATCGACGGGACGATAATTATGAGTAAGGTTTTATGTAGTATATTATCTACTCTGAGGTACAGGCAAACATAGAACCTTCTCCTTTTTTGAAGTTGGTTAAAAACTTGCAGATCATAATCTATTATATTAGGTCCTTACATATGAAATTGGCGTTTTGTATGGGAGGAACAAAAAGTCGAATATTTTTTAATATAATATATTTAATTAATCAAAGTATGAACCATTATTTTCTATGCACTTTTGCCATCTCATAGGTAGTTCATTGATCCCTTTACTAAAAAAACCAGTCGGACGGGAATCAATAAAATCTTTGAAGGCGATTTGGACTGCCCCATCGGAGTTGAATTTTTTCCCTTGCAAGAAGTTATCCAAATTTCGAAAAAAATGGTAATCTGTTGGAGCAAGGTCCGGGGAGTACGGAGGATGTCTTAGACTTTCCAATTGAAGCTCTTCTAATTTAGTAGCCGTCTGTAGCGCAGTGTGTGGTCTAGCGTTGTCGTGAAGCAGCAGTGGCGTGGAGCGATTGACCAGCCTAGGTTGTTTAGCCGCTAGCTTTTCCATCATGGTTTGCAATTCCTGACAATAGACATCAGCCGTAATAGTCTGGCCAGATTTGAAAAAACTGTAATGAACAATACCGGCACTAGTCCACCAAACGCTTACAAGTAACTTTTTTGGGGTTAATTTTCGCTTGGGGCAGGATTTGGCTGGCTGGCCAGGATCTAACCATTGCGCTGAGCGCTTCCGATTATCGTAAAGAACCCATTTTTCATCACAGGTAATGATTCGGTTTAAAATACCTTCAATATTGTGCCGGTTTAGTAATGTAACGCAGCAGTCGACGCGCGTTTGCCGGTTTGTTTCAGTCAATTCGTGAGGTACCCACCTTTCAAGCTTTTTAATCTTCCCAATTTGCTTCAAGTGAATTAAAACAGTTTTATCACTAACATTGCAGCCTGCAGCTAACTCGGACGTGGTTTGCGATGGATCCGCTTCCACAATAGCCTTCAACTCTTCATTATCAACTTGAGTCTCAGGCCGTCCACGGGGCTTGTTCTGCAGGTCGAAATTTCCAGAACGAAAACGTTGGAACCAAAAACGAACTGTGTTTTCTTTTGCAACACGACCGCCATACACATCATTCACCCTTCGAGTTGTTTCCGCAGCACTAGTGCCACGGCGGAACTCGTACTCGTAAATAATGCGATATTTAAGGTTTTCCATTTTGTAAAATGAGTGACGCAAGCAGAAAAAAACAGAAGAAAAAAAACAAATGAATGACGATCATCGAAGCACAAATACATGAGTCTATAGCTGTACAAATTTGAATTTGGAATTCCTTACCAAAGAGGAGAAATTCGTGATTAAAGTGGCCAGTACGAAAAACGCCAATTTCATATGTAAGGACCTAATATTTACCAAATGCAACGCAGAGCAGTCATTTGTGCTAAGTGAATCTATATACATATATTACGTATATATACTTTATACTTTACGTATTCCGAAATGTTCACTGTATTCTTCATGACAGATTCCTTCTTCACTCCCTTGCGCTAGCTACCCGAGGAATTAAAACAATACATGTCTTGCGAGGTGACCAACGAAAGTAGAAGAAACTTCGGCATTCACAGAGCGAGAAACGTTCGGGATAATGCAAGTTGTTCACGTATTTCTTTTTCATGTTTCGGGTATCATTACACTAACTCCCAGTTACGCGAGAAAAGTTTTAACTCAATAAATTACAGCTAACGCGCGGACTAAGATCTCCACTCGCCCTTTTAAACAATTTTCAACAAGACATCCAAGGAAGATTTAAATTTCTTTGAAACTTTCCGGCAATTTAGGTGACATGGCATAGTTTTTATTTCTCAAAAAGAATAGAGTATAACTTATTATCTGTACTACGTGTCTTACTTAGCTTAATACGCCGTCCAGCCTATCTTTAAAAAAATTACTAGTAGGTACATAATGAACCATAGTAGGTCGCCAGTTAAGATTTCTATACAGGTTTTGGTATTATAGCGGCCCTAAATTACAAGAGTGTCGTTTAAAATTATTTTGCCAATTGGATATGCTGTAATTCTCACTATTTAAAATTGAGATAAGACATTAATAATGACTTTGAGAACTATCTTTGAAATCGATTCCCAAAGGCCAAATATGTAAATCACTGATTTACTTGATCTTTCTGTTTTATCTAAGTAATTTTATGATTTTACGATATTTTTTCTGTGGGTTTGTACATGAACAAGGAAATCGAAATTAGAAAGGGTTAATCTAAAGCCACTTACTGAAGCATTTTGATATCATAGAAATATGTAATGTTACGAAGACATGAATAAAGTTTAGTAAGTTATTTATATCAAAGTGGTCTGGTCCTAATCCTGCCTTACTAAGTACTGAAGGTTGAGGATTCTGAGTCAACCCTTCTTGAAACCTTCCCGGCTGATATAATCCAGGATAATTCATTAAACAAGCTCTATATAATAAAAGAAAACATATTTTTCTTGGAATAGTTTTAATTTTATACAAAACATTATTGAAGTGGTTATTGTCATATCCTTTCAAAATAAATAAAATAATATATTATATCTACTTCAGGTACTGAAGTACGCGGATGTAACTAATACAAGGAAAAACACAATGCCCTAAAAGGTTCACCTGTTACCACTTGTAATGATCCTTGTATTACGGTACTTTGGTGAGTAGTTTTACCGGCTACTTCTGTACAAAAAGCCATATAAGACCTGAAATTACCTACCTATACTTACGAAGAAACTGACAATGTGCTGCGTTACTCCATCCAACAGCAATAATAACTATTTATTAAAACAATACTTAGCCTGATTGATCTATTTACTTAACGGCGTAAAATAGTAATCCGTAGCTGTTACGAGTATAGACTATAAAAAACTGATTATAGCGTGCAAACGAAAGGTCACTCGTACCTAGATGTAATTTTGTGAATAAGCTAAGAGATAGTGCCATTCCACGACCCCTCTTAAGAAGGAGCCTTCAAGGCTGATAAGACTCCTTTGAAGACGTTGTGAGATACGCAAAATGGAACGAACTGACAAATGTGACGAACTACGCTCACGCTCTCTATCTATACTTTTGTATAGGCATAGCGATTTCCTCAGGGTGATAATATTTACGCCAGTTAGGTGAATGTCTTATCTTTAATTCTGCATATGGCCGACAGGAGTGACAGGACTATGACTTGAATACCATAAATGAACAAATCCTACTCATGCTTAATACTTTTTGCTAGGTCATTTAAGTGGAGGAATCTCAACGTTAAAACTTAATTTTTGCAGTTTAAGTCTAACTAGAATCCCGACAAATATGTAATCACGCAGCAAACTAATGTTAACGTCGTGACCAGGCGAACTGGCTTCTATCTCATGTTCAGAGCCCACAGACCTAAAACTGGTTTCATTACCTATCCATGACAAGTCGCTCAGTGAAGTAAAATTAATCGACCTTAATTATGAATCAATGATGATCGTGAAGAGTTCAAATTAAAATATCATGGCTCCAGTTTTTGTAAACCCTAAAAGTTAGGAACGATCGCACTAATTCCGTTATAAAATTATTTTCTAAAGCAAGATTAGATTTAATCTAGAGTAGTCTTGTTAGGACTAGAGTCTAGTCCTAACACATCGCTTTTTATATTGGCTGTGCACGAACCTGGGATCGGCGGGGTCAATAGTTCGCATCGCTAACAGGCTGCATGAATTTCATTAGGGTTGCAATACAAATTGGGCCACATACTATAGACATGCATATAACTATATACTACATACTAATAAAACTCTTATATCACAAATACTTCGTTAAACGCGGAAAGCTAGTTCAATCAAATTTCGAACGGAAAGGCGCATCATGTCATTGCAATTAGACTCGAATGCAGATAGCGTTCGACCTAGTTCGAATCAATATTCTAATATGTGAATTTACTCCATATTCATAGATCTTGCACAAATTATTATCTATTTTAACTTTCGAATGGAACGCCTAACTTAAATATGCTTCGCCGTTTTACTCTAACTAACGAACATTTCGTGTCTTCCCGTCTTTACCCGCCATTCCATCTGTCTGTAAGTACCTTATATCACAAAAGAACTTCAAAAGTATGTCTTAATTCAGAGAGCCCCAATTATTAAATAATCAAAAATAATTAATTTTAATCACTTATGTTTTTTATTGACACAAAACAGATTAAACTATTTACAAAAACATATCTTAACCTACCTACTTAAAATTTTTAAGATTTACCTACTTAGTGCCTACTTGTATTTGTTAAATAAGATTAACAAATACATTTTTAAGATTCACAAGATTACTTGTATTTGTTAAATAAGATTAACAAATACAAGTAGGGACTAAGTAGGTAAACACTTTTTGTGATGAGATAGGACGTTTTCTTAGTGGTAATCGTCACGCCTGCTCATCAGATGTACTCCTAAACAATATTTTAGACAGTGCGTCCTCGGCGACTCCCACAAGAAGATACATGATCTTATCTCGTACGCAACACTGCACTAAACTGCAATCGAACTCAAAATTATCTTTATTTGACTAGACTTTACAGACAAGTTTCAAATCGTCAGTATCTACCACCGGATTCGGAAGGTCGTGTTTTGCTGAGAGCAATCCGGCAAGAAACACAGCAATTACTCTTTTAAAAGAAATACATATAATTGGAATTTCAATAACTATCATAACATGAATATTTCACAAAAGAATATATAAAAAATAAAATAACATTATCACATAGATATAACGCTTGAAATTTAACTCTTAAGTTAGCATGTAATAAAAAGGCTTGATGACCAGCCTCCACAAGCAGCACCTGTTCACATAACACAAATGCAGCCATCGCCCACTTCAACCACTATGGAGGGAAGGGAGCGACCCGTTTTTTGGACGCCGCCGCAAGCAAAGGCAGTTTAGTGAGCATGACATGCCCAAGCCCATCCAAGCAAGGAAGAGAATAGCAATAATTTAAATAATTATCAGAGATTCGTTTTTTCATACCACTAATGTGGCAAACAAGCATACGCCCGCCTGATGGTAAGCGGTTGTCGTATCCTATGGCCGCTAACACCAGGGCTATCACTCGCGCGTTACTGACCCTAAGTTATTTAGTCAGTTACAAACAGTAGACTACAGTTAGTTGTCTTGAAAATTGAGGATTGTTTGTTAATAAGATCCTACTTAATCTTGGTATACTACGACATGTGACATGTTAAATATGTGCTTACATATACTATACCAGTCTGCAGACACATAGCTTCGGAAATGGGGTGTCTTCCTCTAGACGATGCGGCCGCTACTAACAGATTACGTTTTATGAGTATGTCAGATTAGACGCTATCCTAAACTCTCCTCTAACCTTACAGATTAAAATATTTTAGCTAAGGTTATTCGCATCAAACATGGTTTTCGAAACATAGAAATGTTTATAAATAGCTGTGACCGTGCTAATATTTAATTTCTTTTCATTATTTTTCGTATTACGTATCATTTAATTATTTATATTATTTATATTTTACATATCATACGAACTCTGTCTCTTATTTAAATTTAAGTCGTAGGAAAAAACCTTTGTAGAATACCCAAAGTATTTAATGTAACTTTACTATAAATTTCCTGTTATAAAATTGTTTTGAAACTCAATTAACTTTCGGCCTTGTGTAATCTTTTTAAATTTACTTACCTCAGATCCAATGAATAAAAATTTAGGCTAAATAGCTTAAAAAAATCGAGAGCAAGGGTACCCTTTTTAGCATAAACTAAAACAAAATATCCGAATGGGCTCGTAGCCAAGACGATTTCTTGAAAGGTATTGTATTGGAGAATAAATGATGTCGTAGTGCAGACACTTGACGCGATCTTGTAGAGCTTAAATATTCAAGCAATTACTAGAACTCTTGAGCTCCTGACTTTGCGATATGCGGATATCCAACAGGATTATTATCTTTCTGAGAATAATATTGCTGAATCCGCTGAAGGCTTGAATCTTATAAGATGTTTCTGTCATTCTTTGTCTAACGGAAACCGGACCAACAGTACAATGGCCTGTAGAAAATGTTGACTGATATTCCATTGTGTTTAGAATCTTGCAGACGGACGCGAAAGGGGCAATCTATTTGACGAACAAAAATGGAACGTTTCCAATATCACTAACATCGTTGAAGTCCCGCGACGCTCCACCAGACACTCCAAAGATTTTGTCGGCGGCTGCTAAAAATGTATCCCACAATAGCTCAGACAAGGACGAATTCTGGTTGGATCGATCCGACGAAATTCTGCTCTCCAATTACGTTAACACGTCGTATGATGATGTTGAGGCGATGTATTTGTGGAAGAAGAACTCAAAGCGTAGCATTAATGACGCTGTTTCCAAAAACATTACTTTGGTACTCGAGAATCTGTTGAAGAATTATGAGAATTCACAGCTACCGACACATGGCCAAGGTAATAAAATGTTCTCTCAAACTGGACCATATTAATGCTGTTTTGTTATTAAAGTGTATTTTAAGTTCTGCAAAGCGCGAGTGATATTTCTGGTGTTGTAAACGTCTATAGCAGTGATTCCCAAAGTGGTCCGGGTGGACCCCCGGAGGTCTACGGAAGACTAGATAGGGGTCTACGTAGGCGTGAAAAATAAATGGGGGTGTTCACAAGTTGTAAGTGTGGGTCCACGAAAATGTGTCTGGTTTCGATGGTGAAGTACAAAAATTTCCATCGATAGATCTAATCTTCACATTTATTACAAGGTTTGGGAATATGGTAAAAATGTAGGAGCAGGGGTCCACTGATTGCAGATTTTTTTTAAAGGGTCTACAAGAAAAAAGTTTGAGATGGTTTAAATGTTCTTCCAGGTTACCCGACCGTAGTCCAGACAAATATTTTGATACGAAGCATGGGGCCAGTTTCAGAACTTGACATGGTAAGTACTACCTCCAACTTAAGCACCTGTTCCAATATGCAATGTTGTTGATAATACGCGTTGATTTCTTGACTGGTTCCCTAGGGTTTCTAACAAAACCGAAATGTACAAATATGTTAGTTGCGTAGCAACATAAGTCAAACCTGTTGGTCTAGTAGTTAGCAGTATAGTTATGCTAAGTGTCGCGGGTTTGATTCCTGCTAGGTAAAAATATTTTTGGGTTGATTGAACATTGTTCGCCTTGCGTCCGAATATTTTATATGTATTATAAGTATGTATTTATACAAAAAGTATTATTATATTATGCTTTATATTAGTTGTCAGGTATCGACAGAACAAATTGTACGCAGTATATTATCTACTCTGAGGTACAAGTTATTGGGGACAAGATTAAAGTGCGAACATTATTATTATATTAATGTAATAAGGCATTTATGATAAAGAGAAAACGTGCCTACAGCACAGCCTTACATAGCTGTCATGATGTTTTTTTTTTTTTTTTTTTTTTCTTAGGACTATTCTATGGACTGCTACTTCAGGCAGTACTGGCGCGATACTCGGCTGTCATTTCTCGGCCCCATTCGCTCCTTGTCGCTATCTATAAAGATGCTTGAGAGAATTTGGAGGCCTGACACTTACTTCTACAACGGGAAACACTCATACGTGCACACTATCACAGTGCCCAACAAATTGCTACGGATCAGTCAACACGGCGACATATTGTATTCAATGCGGTAAGACTATTTATTTATTTTTATACCACTAAGGTGGCACACAAGCATACGGCCCATCTGATGGTAAGCAGTTACCGTAGCCTATAATCGCTAGCAACACCAGGGATATCACTAACGCGTTGCCTACCCTTTTGTTGATGAGGACTCACTATGCTAGCATCATTACTGCTAGCGCACGCAGCGTATCCTCGTGGAGCACTGGCAACCTTACTCACCACAGAAACAGAAAAGATTAATCACAGTACTTAAGCTTAGAAAAACTCATTGGTGCAGGCCGGGATTTGAACCTGAGCCCATCATCAGATGACAGGCCGTTTCTTCAACCACAAGACCACCACGGCTTCATAATTTACCTACAATTCAACTAAATTCAAGTCAAATACGCTTGACTGCAGACCAAGTAACAAATTTAATAACAATGTGATAGATACGAAGGGAAAACAAAAGCCGGGCTTATCGCAAGATATAAAATTGATTTAAAGAAAAAGTTACTAAATAGAATGTATGATTTAGAAATTATAAAGCTTTGTCATCAATAATATTTTGCTTAGTGATCATGTCATGCAAGTCTGATACTGACTGAACTAATTGTTCTATTAAATTACAATTAGTTTATGTACTTGTGTAATATATAGTAAGACCCGTTTTACATATATTTATTGTTAGGTACTCAACTCAATGGAGTTTGTTATTATTTAATTCATTTTCACCCAGTTTTTTTACAATTTCAGTTCTTTACTTAGATATTAAATGTTATTTCCAAGTCCGACCCACCTACAAAAACATATAGCAACTTAATCGTTCTAAGTATTTTTAAATTATCAATAAAAATGACCTACTTTTAAGATTCTACTAAGTTTGTATAAAGGAATAAATTGGGAGTTTTCTACAAAGATATTAATTAATTTCTTAGTCAAACAACCGTTGGTACAGTTTTTAATTGGCGGCAAGAAAAATTATCTCGCTCTTGATACTCTACATTTTAATTGGATATTGCTTGCATCCATCAACATTATATATCTGAAAACTTAACGAACTCAGCTCTGATTAGTTCGGCAGAATATTAAATGATCCGACCGACTGCGAATCAGTTTAGGTTAGACGGAGCAGACCGCTCAATGTTCACTTCCTGAATGTACGTACCGAACAGAATTCAGGCTACCAATCAATTTTACTCTACTTGAACAGCCTAAGTTTTCCATTGTAATAAATAAATAAAAATAAGAAAGCCTTTTATTTTACACCTGATAATTTAACTTAATTTTGATTTATTTTTGATTAGCGTGTTGTCTACAAACTGACCTAAAAATAATATAGTCCTATTTATTGTACCAAAGATATTTTAATACGCAGTTTCTTCCAGGTTGACAATCAAAGCGAAGTGTCCGATGGAACTCCGAAATTTTCCAATGGATCGTCAGTCTTGCCCTCTTATTCTCGGCAGTTGTAAGTTGAAAATATCACGAGTTATTTATTTTTAATACCGACTTAACCATTATAGGTATGAGTAAATCAAGTAAATCACACCCGATGTGGCTGGGGACCAGATCTTTTCACAAAATTTCTGCTATCTAACCTTCGCAATCCATTTACATGATGAGTAGATCGCATGAGTTGGTTACCCCTGAATTTTTTTTATAGTTAGAGGCATTGAGGGCTGTTGGTGTAGTATGGACAGACACCTATCTAACTACTGGCCATTATTAAAGTTGATCTTTCATCGCTGAAAACCGAACCACGAGCACCTATATAAATAAATAAATATTTATAAGAACTTAAATTGTCTTCTCGCAGATGCATACTCGAACCAGCAGTTGGTATACCAGTGGCAGAATTCGCAAAGCGTGAACTTCGTTCCCGGCATGACTCTCTCGCAGTTCGATCTCATCAGTTTTCCTTATAGGAACTTTACCTTTACAAGACGAGAAGGTAAGTCTACACAAACTTTAGCTTAGCAACGTATATATACCTACGCCAAACTTTAAGTCCGAATTGAAGTTTGCGAGAACAGCGGTTTGTGCAAGCAAAATATCTACAGTATTGCCACCCCATACTTTTCTCCCGCTTAAGCCTAAAAGTAAAATCAGTTTCTGCACTACTTATGATCGGATTAAAAGTTTCCGCAGACGGCACAATTTATTTTCTTACTTATCGAGACGAGAAATCATTAGTGGCGATAGGCGTTATTCCTGCTCGTACATGGCTGTTCCAAATAGATTAAAAGACTGTTTAACACAGCCTCGAGATAATAGTGTTTAGTCTCGAAGGTCGGGGCTGTGATAACTTCCTCCACTCCTGATGTTCTAATAGTCCATATGCAGGCGACCATATATTTCTTTCACTCTTTGTCACTTACAACTTACTTATATGAGTTCTTAAATGCATACACAGAATAGGTACGTACGCACCAGAATTCAAATTAAGATAAAAGTTTCGGTACGCCTCAGAATAATAACTAAAGCTCGCTCACGCTAGTTTACGCGTTTGTTTTGCGTATTCATCTCTTCATTTGTATCATCAGAAATGAGTGCCTACATACTTACCTACATATTGAGTTATTTGCGCGTGACTCGTCCAAAGAACTTCTATCACTTAGTAAGAAAGTTTTCTCTCGGCAAACACGAGTAACCCTTATTAAACCGACTATGCAAACAGAAATATAATTTCGTCTATACCTTTATTTACTTGCATTGTCCTGTTATACGAGGTATTATTGAGGAATTAATTCCGCATCGATATTAAAATTTTATGCCAGGCTTGAAAAATGTGTTAACGCTATCAATATCGGAGGCAGCGAGCGAAAAAGCCCTCGACTTCGTACCGCCTCTCATAACAGAGCTTTCATCTCCACTAATCACGAGCCTGCACAGCCGGCCTTTATCCGCTTACCCCCTAATGTGATTCCGTACACATGGGTTCAGATATGGAAATAGAAAATACGCTAAAGTCGACCGTTTCAGAACAACAAGATATCCGTATTTTTCAATACTAACTTTTGCCCATGACTTCGGCTCCGTAGAAGAACGAAATATGGCATTATATTATGTTACTCAGGGATAGAATAACTTTTCAGCAGTGAAAGATTTTCAGTAGGTATCAAGTTCCAAAGATTACCTCGTACCTACATAGGTACAAACAAACTAATGTACATAAATCATTCTCCCCAAAATTACACTTTTTTACATATGATAGCGAGTATGGATGTATGTATGTAGGTACGCACCCACGTGTTCAACCAATAATTAGGTATGTGAACTTCCGCCTACCGCATCCTTGTGTAAATAACTAATACCTATTTACTCATATTGGAAAACTCATTCAGGCGTAAATGAGTTTACCAACCCTCACTTATTTACTGAAATGTCTATGCTCACAACACGTCACGTTTAGCTTTTTTATCTTAAATTGCCTTTCCAAATAGACCTCAAGTGCTTTCCTGTACAAATATGATTTACTCTTTTCGTCTTCGAGGCAAATACAAAATAATATCAAGCGAATGTTGGAGCTACGCGCCGATGACACGAAACGGCTTTTACGCTCCAAGAAATCTACATTTGCTCAAATGGCTGAAGATGTAAGAATCGATAAATGGACACAAGTTTCACTTCAGATAGCATAAATACTTATTTTCTTCCAAAATGACTGCATCGCTAGAAAACGATTTTAGCTAAAATACTTTGTTGGGAATGAATCGCCAATTTTTCAATGGAGTACTTATAATACAATTTCCAATACATTTCCAGGGGACTTCTCCGTACTCCAGGTGTCGTTCAATCTCCAGAGACACACAGGCTATTTCCTCATTCAAGTGTACGTGCCTTGCATACTCATTGTAGTCCTTTCTTGGGTGTCTTTCTGGATACATCGCGAGGTACTTTGCTTACTCAAATTGCTTTATGTGTTCATAATGGATGTTTTCTAAAGCCGTGTTATTTTCAGGCTACGTCGGATCGTGTGGGTTTGGGTATCACAACAGTGCTAACACTTTCGACGATAAGTTTGGATTCGCGCACTGACCTGCCCAAAGTGCGCTACGCGACTGCCTTAGATTGGTTCCTTTTGATGAGTTTCTTCTATTGCATCGCGACCCTGCTAGAATTTGCTGGAGTTCATTATTTTACTAAGGTAATACAATCTGGTGGTAAGATTGAGGGGTTTATAAATTATATACAGGTTTTAAACGATGAATGTTCACTCGATAATTCCTATACTATGGGTAGTATAGTATGGTTACTAGGTACCTTAAAAGATTTTGTAAAACTTTTAACTGTTTAATCAAACCGTGCTACTCGTTAGAAATGTTTAAATTTGTCTTTATGTTATTTATTTTTAATACAGATTTATTAAGCTAGTGATGCGGTTTCAATATAAGACAAACAAAAGGTCTCTCATCTAGGTAATTGTTTAAACGGTAATATATAGGAACATAAAATATTACAGGTTGGTTCTGGTGAAATAGTGGTAGACGACTCAGAGTGGGAAGAACTGATTGAAGAGGTGGGCGGTGATGCGTTCGCTGCCCGACAGCTGGCCGTGCGCAGGCGCAGCTCAGCTCGCTCTGTTACCAACTGTGTTAGTATTATGTTACGAATTCATTTATATTGTTATCATCATACCAACTCCGCTCATATTCATTCTCGATACACTCACACACTATGCCAAAATGGCTAAACAAGTTTAATTAAACTTTTAGGTAAATTCAAATCATGACTTCAAAATTACATCATTCGAATAGAACCCCTATTAGTTATAGCAACAAATGTACATTTTGGTAACGTTAGCTGCCGTTTTTTACATAAGTTAACCAACAAGTTAACACTTACAAATATAATATATTGTTATTATTTTCCGTACGGCCCACCTGATGGTAAGCGGTCACCATGACATATGAGGAGCTTACTCACCGTTAAAACGAAACACTTATCAAAGTAGTGTTAGGTATTTGACAGAGATCTTCTTTAAGGTAGCCGTCACACACAGGCTTCAGTATTGTTATGAAAATCCCAATAACCTACGTCCTACTTCTTCAAATGTTACTCATCCGCAGAGCTACTCAATCCCAGCGCATGGCAACTGTTCGGGCGATGACGGACCGCCGGAGCGGGCTGCGGTGAGGCTGACCATGGAGCGCACCACACAGACCGAGATACGAGTGCCTCGCTGGAGGCAGCTCCTCTACTGCCTCGCTGGAGATGTGCGCTACAGGCAGCAGAGGCAGCGGGAGGCTGGTTAGTTCACGATGTTAAGACTGTACATTTACGCGCACCGAAAAACCATACCTACCTATTTTATAGTGAGTTGACTAAGCTAAAGATTTTGTCTCGTCTATAATTGACTTCTGAGTATATGTTCCTACGTTCCGTATATTTAAAAAATATGCTTGGCTGAGATTTGATAAGATAAGGTGCAAATAAGCTCAACAATTTGAGCAAAACTGACGATGTCGATTCTGTTATTTAAAATTACTAGACTTAAATAGGGCTAAAAGTCTTGCTATCCCTTTCTCATGTGCGGGGTTAAATAAGGGTGGCAATATTTTTAGACCTGTCAAATTATTTAAGTTTAGTCATTTTGAATAACAGAATTGGCACCATTATGAATATTTTAAATCACACACAACACTTCAAATTGTATTTACTGATTGATATTCTTTACGAACCCCTTCTTACTTGATTTACATTAACTTCTGTTCAGGGCGCCGTGGCCACATCAACAGCGTTTCTCACATTGACAGAGCCGCTAGAGTGATGTTCCCAGCCTCGTTTGCTCTCCTCAATCTCTTCTACTGGATGGTCTACGCGTTATCCAGTGACGACTTTTCTTGGAGCGACAACCCTATGAATACACTCTCGCATTAAAAGAACTTCTAGAGCTAAAGACCTGTTCGATGACATTGCAAACTAAGTACCTTGGAATTTGTATGGACCCTGTCTCCCAACGGCCATGGATCTATATTTATTAGAAGCACTAAAGGCATAAAACACACTTATCAATAAGTTATATATTGGCAATGAAAAGTAATGGTAAGTTCGTCAAATAAAAATGTCTGTAAAAAAAATCTGAGGGCGTCCAAACCAGATTAGTTCCAAATCTGTTGGAGAGTGGGGACATCTTCCCAATTACCTAAATAATAAAATAGCTAAGTAAAATGTGTTTGTTACATAAATATTTTGGATTTTGGTTCTGGATTGAGTTATATATTTTTAACGCGTACTTGTTAATTTTATTAGATGACATGAAAAAAGTGATAAGGTTTTTTAGATAGATGATTGATAAGTTGTATTATTATTTTATGTAGCAAAAATACTTTTAAGACCTGAATGAAATTAATGGATAGTTGAATAAAAAGAAATAAAAAATACACATATTGTTGACATGTTTTAATGCAATCACAAACCGAAGCAAATAACATTGTAGGTATTTCCAATATGGGTAAAATAAAATGATACAGTCTGTTCGTTCTATACATAAATGCTGCCTACTCGCCTGGGCCAAACAATAGTTTAGCCGGGGCTCTCCACAATAATTTACACACCTTATATAGTTTAGCACTTTTTGAGCATATACATAATTTCACGTGCTAGTAACTCGGTTATATTCAAAGGCATTAAGTGCAATCGTAGCATTAGTGCACGGGTAGTGACGTCATAACTTACTCAACCCGTAGCTACACTAGCTACCATCTTATTTTGATGTGAAACATCTAGATGCGCACCTCGGAGTAACGTGAACTCCGTGACGTCATGACTACATGACGCCATGACGTCATGTAGTCTTGCTCCCTCTACACCACCGCTCTCACTTCACTTGTTTCACATCTGCCAGGCTTCCCGTGACCGGAAAATTTCAAATTTACGGAAGAATCTTGAGTAAATATATATATATATATATTTTTGCACTAATGCCACCGAAAGCATTTTCAAAACATTTCTTATATGACTATTCTGAAACCTATCACATTGACATAAAGCTCAGAATATCCAACATTTTAAAGTTTCTAAAATTGTATGTTTTCATAAATCAAAACTTCTTTGTTCGGAATATAACGTTAATCACCTATTTAAATATAATGTATGTACTTGTGAATGGCTACTGTGCTATAGATTTCCTCACTAATTTAATACAAACTTGCTAATTTAAAATCATTGAATATAAGTTGGGGCCGAGCTGCAGGCTACCAACGGGGTCCACAGGTGGCGGATAGTGGAACGGCCACCAGATATGGTGGTTCGCTGCGAATATAGTGAATAAGCAGTCCCCGACCAAACAGCGGCAGGGTTAACAGGACGTAGTGGGAAGTCTGGTGGGACAGGTTTACCTATAAAAAGCTGCAAGGTCCTATGACGACTCTGTGACATGGCGAGTAAATGCCGCCATTAAATAGGCATTCCCTCTCCCCTTGTGCTGGGCAGCAGCAGCACTAGTACCATCAGGAGGCCGAGAAAACGGATTTCGGAAGGGCTGCTGACATGGACATCAACACCCAATCACATTGGTTGTTGTACTGCGGTACGGAAGGCAAATGGGAAAACCACCGTACTACTATTTCCTAAAATGGAGCAATGCAAAAAGTCAACAATAGAAATAACGTTCTTGACAACGGGCTTCCACGATGTCACATGCCGTGGCGGTCCGAGTCCGGCATGCGTAGGGGCAGGGCTACGCAGGTCGTCATCCTGCGAAATCCCTGTACGATAGGCACGTGGAATGTGCGTACGATGTTAACGACGGGTAAATTAGAAATATTAAAAGAGGAAATGAAAAGATTAAAAATCGATATAATGGGAATAAGCGAAATGAGATGGGAAGGAAGTGGTGACTTTTGGAGTGACGAATATAGAGTTATTTTTACGGGGGGACAAAAAGGAAGCAACGGCACGGCGATAGTATTTAATAAAGTATGGGGTTTAATGATTGAAAACACAGTGCACCACAGCGACCGGATAACAGCTGTAAAAATTAAAGGAAAGCCCTCAGATTTACTAATAATACAAGTGTACATGCCAACCGGTAGACATCCAGATGACGAAATCGAAGAAGTTTACAACCATCTGGATACCTTATTAGATCTAGCTAAAGAAAAAGATAACATAATATTAATGGGAGATTTTAATGCAGTTGTTGGGGAAGAAGCAGTAGAAGATGTATCTGGTAGTTATGGGTTGGGCAATAGAAATAAAAGAGGAGAAAGATTAATAGACTTTTGTAAGGAAAATAATTTAGCAATTATGAATACATTATTTAAACAACCAAAGAGAAGATTATACACATGGAAAATGCCAGGTGATATCGGAAGATATCAGTTAGACTACATTATAGTAAAGCGAAAAGATAAACATCAAGTCACCACATGCAAGACATTACCAGGCGCTGATTTAAATACGGACCATAACTTGCTTATAAGTAAACATAGATTTGAAGTAGAAAAAATTAAAAGGAAAAACAAACCAAAGAATATAGATCTCAATATTTTAAGAAATAAGGAAAGTCAATATAGTGTGCAATATAGTAATAAAATAAGAAACAAGTTAAAAATAAATAACACAAATTATATTAAAGAGAATAGTTGTATACAAAATAATATAGATAATAAGTGGAACAACATAAGAGATATATTGAAGAGCAGTGTGAATGAATGTATAAAACATGAAAAAGTTGCAGCTAGAAAGAAATGGTTAGACGCTGAAATAATTGATTTAATAATAGAGAGACGAAAAATCAGGAACAAAACCGATAATGAAAGCATAAGAAAATATAAAATCTTAACTAACAAAATAACTTTAAAATGTAGAGAAAAGAAAGCAAAAGACATAGAAAACGACTGTAACTTAATAGACTTCTTAATGAAAAAGGGAAAAACCGATGTAGCATATAAAATGATCAAGAAATTAGACAACAAACACAAATCAAAAAGCACAACCATTTTAAATGAACAAGGTAAATTACTAATAGACAACAAAAGTATAGTGGAGCGCTGGAAAAGGTATATAGAAGGACTTTATGAAGGAGAAGGATTAGATGAAAATGACATGGAAAAAGAATACGAAGTAGAGGAATGTGAGTTGGGACCAGACATTTTGAGGTTAGAATTTGACAAAGCATTGCAAAACATACAAAATGGAAAAGCCGCAGGGGACGATGGTATATATATAGAAATGATTAAATATGCAGAATGTGAACAGTTATTAACAGAACTATTTAATTTAACAAGGGATATGTACAGGACAGGAAAGATACCAATGGATTTCAAAACAACCAAAACAATAACATTACCCAAAAAACCTAACTCATTGAAATGTGAAGAGCATAGAACCTTAAGTCTCATATCACAGGCATCTAAGATATTACTCAAAATTATACAAAATAGAATTCGTCAAAAAATAGAAGAATGTTTGAGCGACGATCAGTATGGATTCCGAAAAGACAAAGGCACAAGAGAGGCAATTCTGGCACTGCGTATGATAACTGACAGACGTCTGGAACTAGGACTTAACACTCACATTGCTTTTATAGACCTAGAAAAAGCATTTGACAAAGTCAACTGGAAAATAATGATGAAAGCTCTAAAGACAGCTGGTGTGGATTACAGAGAAAGGAGAATCATATATGAGCTTTATAGAGAACAAGAAACTGTGATAGAGTTAGGAGAAGAAAAAAGAAAAGCAAAGATAAGACAAGGCGTAAGACAGGGGTGTCCACTTTCACCATTAATATTCAATTTATTTATAGAGTTAGCAATAAGGAAGATAACAGAATCAGAACAGGGAGGTATAAAAATTAACGGTAAAAGAATACACTTTATAAGATTTGCAGACGACATTGCGGCATTCGCAGAAAACAGGGAAAAACTAGGAAAATTTATGGGCATCATGGATACGATATTTAAAGAATTTCACTTAAAAATAAATATAAATAAAACCAAAACACTAACGACATCCAAAATACCTTACAGACATACACCTATCAAACTTAACAATAATGCAATAGAACAAGTAAATAACTTTAAATATTTAGGTAGTATTATTAGCAGTGATTCCAGATGTAGTCACGATATTAAAGCCAGAATTGCAATAGCAAAACAAGCTTTTAATAATAAAAAAAGGCTTTTTGGATCTGGTATGAATAGAAAAGTTAAAAAAAGGCTTATCAAGACATACGTATGGAGTATCGTACTGTATGGATGTGAAACGTGGACACTGACGCAAAGAGACAGAGAAAGGTTGGAAGCATTTGAAATGTGGTGCTGGAGGAGAATGGAGAGAATAAGTTGGACAGAAATGGTAACAACAAAGGACGTTCTGAAGAAGGTAGGAGAAAAAAGAACGATTATAAGTACGATTGAAAATAGGAGGGGCAAAATGATGGGCCATTTGTTACGACATGACGCATTTATACGAAATATCATAGAGGGAAAGATCGAAGGAAAGCGTGGCAGAGGAAGGCCAAGGATAAGTTACCTGCAACAGATAAAGACGAAGGCTAACGTTATGTCGTACCAAGAGGTCAAAGAGATGGCTAACGATAGAACGGCTTGGCGATTGCTCCACCGACAAGAGCCTAGCTCTTAAATATATGATGATGATGAATATAAGTTGAAAAATGTATATAATGTTTTTTTCGTTATTTGTATAACTCTAAGAACAAATAAAAAAACATAGTCATCTATTTCTTGTAAACAACTCTCCACTAGGAAGGTCTATCTATATTGATTGAAATATTAGTTCCAGAATATACATACATATAACTACAATTAACATATAGTTCTTCCCATGTTTATCACAAGTATAATAATTCCTTCATATTCTTTTTCAATGTACAAATACGAAAATCTATTAACGAGGAGGTAAATTTCAAAGAGAGCTAATGTTATTACGCTTACATATAATCTATAATAATATATTCCAGATTTGGTCCAACATTCGGCAATTTATAATATACAATCAGTTGTTTCCCAACTGCCAATCTTTCACCTCCCTTTTTAGGTATAAGTAGAAAATAGACTTTGCAAAGGCAAATAGATTTAAATACAAGTGGAATGTATAGTGTATAAGGCTTTCGTCATAAGTTGAAGATTGCCTCACCGCAACAGCGGTAAGGGAAGCTAGTCATACAGAAATTTGGGAATATTTCTGTCTTGCAGTTAGTTTGTTTTAGTTCACTTACATCATTACATCCTAAATGCGTTGCATTATACTTTGCTTACTTTTAATTAAACGCTCAATAAACACATTGGAAATTCTAGAGGATCCACACATGAAAAATATTTTTTTCGATTTCTCAAATAAACTTTTACAACATACGGAAGCCGAAGTATAAATTGATGGTAAAAGTTATTAATCCTGTTTTTTAAAGCGACGCTACTAGGTACGTATTCTACTAAACAATCTACCCACTACTAAATATTAGTACCGACTCCGACTAAACACATCGAGTATATAATTACAACACAAATTATAAAACATTATCTACTCGTATTGCCTCGAGGGCATCCCAGTAGTCACGTCTATATAAAAATAAAAAATATAAATATCAATGTACAACAATACAGACAAGGTATTGTATTTAAATATACAAGTCGTAACATGGCTATGGTCCAGTTCTCAATCAAAATAAATATAGCTCTGCCAAAATTGTCTTGTTTTGTGTCATTACATTTGTATATACAAAACAACTAAAAACTGGATCATACCCATTAAAATTTGGAGACTAGAACACTGGTCACAGATTTATTAATATAGGCAAGGAGATTGTAATAAGTTCTCATTCATATTTCCTTAGCTAAAACATTTTAAATATACAATCACACGCTTTCTATAGAAGAAAGCTGAAATAAATTAGCTTTTACAACACCCGGGAGTATTTCGTTAAGCCCTTACATCACGACAATGATGCACTGCACACAATAAATATAATTCACTTTATAAGACATCATTATAAATAATTAAATCACAGATTCTACGTTCCATTAAATATTTTCAATTACCTACGTATCTTTTTTGGCTACAACTAGATACACGTTCATGTGATCTTTACCTTTGACATACACGCTGCCCCGGTGCTCGAACTCGTATCTGGGTGAGAGGAAGGGTATACAAGCCTCGCCCACTTGGATCCGCTTGGGCACGCCCGTAGAGTCCATCCGAGACGCGATGTTCACCGCATCGCCCCAAATGTCGTAATACAGTTTACTCGTTCCTATAACGCCGGCCGTGACGTCACCGAAGTTGTACCCGATCCGGAGTATGAAGTCGAACTCTAACAGGTCCTGGTTGAAGTTGTCTACCACTTTTTGCATTTCGAGCGCGAAGTCCATGAGCTGGAACAGGTGTTCGTACGAGTGCCGCGCCGCCTGCCTCAGGTCGGGGTTGAGCCCGCTAGCTGCCATGAAGGTACTGCCGATGGTTTTTATCTTCTCCACGTGCTGGAACTGAGGCCGCTCTAACAGCTCGTCGAAGTCCGCTATCAGTTCGTTAAGAACCCTCAAGTATTCCTTACCCTTCAAGTAAGACTCGTCGTACATCTCGTTAAAGTTGACTATACTAGCGAATATAATGCCGACGTCCTTGTGGTTCTCTGAGTATTTGGCCGTGTTCTTCAGCTGGTCGGCCACATGTCTGGGGATGATGTTGTGGAGCAGCCAGTCCGCTTGGTTCCTCATACTCTGCACCCTTTGCTTATCACGGTTGGCCACCACATTGCTATAGAAACTCAAACGGTAGCTAATCTCAAACTCTCTGTTCAAAAACCACACTAGCATCAATAGCAACACGATGTCCAGGTACAGTTCGGTCAGATGCAACTTGTGGTGCATGCCGTCAAACAACTGCGTCCCGTTGTTCTCCAACCATTCGACCGACGTGTCGTTCACGAGATCGAAAAAATCAGTCAAATTGTGAGCAAAATATTGTGGATTCATTTTCTTAATATCAGTGTCTAACAATTGAGTATTTGCTTCGTGACAGCCCAGCACGGCGAAGAACAGAAACAAGCCAGCGTAGAACGTCACCATAGTGTTCTTCACCAGCCAGTTCATCTGCGTGAAATTGCAAAAGTGCACAATGCATATGCACAATAGATACACGTAGAATGACTGCTCGCCCCTCAGGATCGTCATTGTGGTATTTTGACACGAGAAGTTGATTAGTATCGCCAGGATGGGTAGACTAATCATCAGACCGCCAAAGAGATGCCACGGGTACCAGTTCGACAGCTTCCTAAATATCCGCACGGATGGGGTCATGTCTCTGGATACCACGAGCGGGTCGTGCTTCGTCTTCCATTTCAAATAGTGTCTATAGAAGCAGAGCCCCATTGCGGCAGCTTCAATGAACCCGAACAGCACGAACCAGCCGAGGGACCGCCGCCAATCGCCGTACATTATCAAAACGGCCGCGATCACCGCCAATAAAATGATTGACGAAACTAGAATATCGAAGGCGGTGTTGAACCTAGATGTGGTCAGAGTGGGGGGGAAGTCTTCGGAGTCATCGCTGCGATGAGCGCGGTCTCTGTAGTGCCTCTCCATTTCTGGTGTCTTGAAGCAGAGTGTAAATTTGTTTATGGGTGGGTGTACGAAATAATTGATGCCGGAGCGCGCGTTGTCTTGCACGCAGCGGATGAGTTGGAGGTCGGACTGCTTCCGAAGTTTTTGTAGGCTTCGGATCTGCTGTTCGTTGAGCGGTGGGGGGAGCCTGGTTTTCGAAAGCTCATTAATCGACGATTGACTCGATGTGTAGTAACCAGACACACGATGCGCCATTATATCGTTATCGTTCTGAGACGTCGCCAGCGCACTGTGGTTCAGTGCGTAGATCTGGAACATATTTTCGTTTTCTTAATAAACCTGTACTGGGATACACAGTTTCCAATTGTATGTATTAAATATGTACTAATACAATGAGAAAATCACTACAAATTACTCATTGTTATTACTTATGAAATTATGTAGCGCGGTTACATTTTATCTGTGCTGGTGATTGTTATCGTGTTATCCATTATTATTATTACTAAGTACTCCCATTATTTACGATTATAACAATTTCAGTATCTGCCAGTTTTACTTTCGCTTTTACGTTTTATTAAAGGCCATATACGTTCAATCCAAGACGGCAAATGGAAGTAATTTCAAATAATTAGTGGACAAGACGAAATACAATTTAACAAATAAAAATTCATTCTAGACAAGTTTGTTGTTAAAATTTATTGGCGCCAGGAAGCTATTTGGTTTAATATCAATATTGATGTAACGGCCAGTGGTACTAAACTTCAAAATAAAGCTCGCGGCCTCGACCCTGTACACAAATAAATCGTTCAGTTTACACTCGCAATTTCATTGAGTCTACAAATTCGACGGCAAATGTGATAAAAGAATGGCCACCGCAATTGATTTATGGAACAATGAAATATTTTATGTCTACATAATTCTTGCTCGTCGAAATAGTAGGTACTGCATTATTATCACAATATTCCATTGTTCCAAAGTTTACGTAGGTGTGCAAAGAAAACTTTTGTAGTTTGCAACATCCATCCACTGGCAAGTGTTTAGTCGAAGTTTAAAGTAATTTTCAGCCTTCTTTCGCTGGGCAACAGTTCAAAATTCAATACACCTGTTAGCGTGGAAACTAGGTAGCTACACATAGTTTGAAGAGAGCATGTTTACAATTACATAAATCATTTTTACTGCTCGTTTCTGTTCTGTACAGCCTGGCATCTGATGGAAACATATACGTAAAATAACACGGAGCGCCCGCTGTTTCAGTGCTGATTAGGTACATTCTATTTTAGACGACACACAAGTTCTCGAACAACTTTGTAAATGTAATCAATCAAGAGGGCAAAATGTATGTCTTGTGTCTAAAGCATGGTGGTTTACCTGTTGTTGTATGCTTGACCGTCGACTGGTGCTTCTTATGCCAGAGTCCTTGCGGCTGTTCACTGAGGGGCAGAGGCTGATGACGTCATCCTGTGGTCTCACCGGCTGTGGCGTTGGTAGATTGAGGTTCAGCCGGCGGTCTTTAGGCCTGATGAGCTCACCTTGCGTGGTGATGGTTGAACTCCGAGCCCGACATACCGGCACCTGGAATATGGGAACACAACTAATATTGAAAAATATTTTATTTCATTTTTATTTAATGGCAACCAGATAAAAATTTAGATATTACGGCAATATCACGTGATATGTGAAGATAAACGATTGATATTGAACAGCCCCTAAAATAGGTAAGACTGTAGTAAAAACAATACATTTTAAGTGACAGTTCGGAGTGGCATCAGTTAAAATGAAAGACAAATGAAGATTCATTAAAGTGATCACTCACTCACTCATCAAGCATGATTACTATTATCGCCACAATCGATTCTGAAGTTTAAACTATCAGATCTGACTATATAATCCCTTTCTACCTTAATAAATACCAGAATTGAAACTACACACCGCGCTCCGTCAAGGTCGTCTCTCATCGGCCTGCACAGTGCACACCAATTACGTGTGATCGAGAACGCGCCTCACACAATATGAACCAACGTTTACATTATAAACTAAAGGTTGTTAAATTAAAACAACATTATTCCCAAAATAAACAATGCTTAAAAATAGAATAGCGATTTCAAAGTCCCTGGTGCTATCTATGTCGAAGTCCCTGGTACCTATTATCAATCCGCGTGGTTCTAGACAAAGATAGCCTTTGTCCTTCGCCAGGTTATAATCTACAATGAGATGCATTGCCAAATTTTATTATAATCCGTTAACCCGTTTAGTCGTGAAATGTTCGCAAACAAACAGAGTTACTTTCGCATTTATAATATGAGTATGGATATACAAAACTAGCATGACTATGAGGATACACATGCAGCAGAATAAAATTTTAAAAATCAACTGTCGAATATGGAATTATTTAGAACACATTCGCCCCTGCCTTTCACATAACATTATTTTCTTTTAAAATGTTGTGTGTAAGAGTATGTAGGTAAAGAACCTCAATATTGTTGGAGCGGCCATACTGCGATCTGTAGCTGCTACTGCGTGCGAAGGGCGACATATTGCTTCTAGACTGGCTGAGGTAGGAGCGTATGTCAATGATCTCCCTGTCGAACGACACCACGTCTGCATGATGAATGTGCAGCTTGCTGGTGCTCGGCCGTTTGTCCTGGGATTCTATCACTATAGGCACTTGCTGGTAGCCATTGTTGGTCTGCGGGCCTGGAACGTCTCCGCGCTCTAGGAAGTGTATAGTCTTCTCGCATAACTCTTGCTTCTTCATCTCATGCAATGGGGTGTCCGTGTGTTTCCTCAGAAATTTAGGTACTTTCCAATTTTTCAACTTGTTCGTGTACTTGCCGTAACTCCCTGAAAAGTATAGTCAAAATACATACATATTTGATATGCGTCCAGTCTTACAGTGCTAAGTGTATTGGACCATATCTTTATGTTAATACAATACAGTATCACTACATAGTACAAAACAAATTCGCTTCCGCTGTCTGTCTGTCCCTATGTATACTTAGATCTTTACAACTACGCAACGGATTTAGATGCGGTGTGCATTTTTTAATAGATAGAGTGATTCAAGGGGAAGGTTTTTATGTATAATTCATTTGTTTTGTAGGTATTTAACCTATATGGCTAAAACTGGCCGTGCGAAGCAGGGGCGGGTTGCAGTATAAAACAAAGTTGCTTCTCGCTCTCTGTACGCCTTTTTTTCGCATCGGTATTTTATGCGGTTTTTTACTAAATGGATAACTTGCGAATACGTATTCCTATCGCTTTCGACTATTTTTGTACGGCAAAATGAACAGCGCTGCGCCGGCAAAAAGTGGAACTAAACATTAATATAAAAATGTTGACATTTTGATAGTTACGTTTTCGAATACGTAGTTGAAAGGTATTCTTGCTGCCAGTACAAGAATATCTGTTCGTGATTGATTAGATGTCACGTTTTGCCTCAGAAACACTACACAAGTTTTTCTTTTATCCTAGTCGCTACCGGACATCGCCTACAGTGTATGGCATCAAATTATTGATTCTGATCGTGCTAAAACAATACAGATACGAAGCACAAATTACAGTGATGTTTATTAATATTTGTATTTCATACCGTGATCCTAAGCAAACCATAACTTTTGAACCGTGTTGTTGGTTTTACACTCCGTATATTAAGTCACGATCCCACATAGGGATCCCATATTGTGTTCATTTACACATTAAACAAATTAAGTATAAGCGAAATTGTTTTCAACATTGCCCGAGTTACTAACATCATTCTCCTGCCCTTATCCCATATTATTTGGGGTCGGCGCAATATGTATTTCTCTTCCATCCTTCTCTATCAGCCGTCATCTCTGTATTCACTTCCTTTCTGGCCATGTCATCTTTCACACAATCCATCCATCTTTTATTAGGTCTACCTCGACCCCTGTACCCATCTACGTTCCTACATAAAACCTTTCCCGAGTTACTAACAATTACCAACAATTAGATATTATTCATAAGATATAACATACATATTTATATTGCATAAAATAAATTGTATATTATGAACATAACACAAACAATTATGCATATGAATTACATATATACAATTATTAAACAGATGTATTCATCTTTCACGACTCCACCTTGTATTTAATTAAAATGTAGGTACAGTACGGAACAAAAACTTTATAGTTTAAAAATGTTCATCATTGACGTGCCAAGTTATCATGATCTTGATCACGTATTATTAATGATTAATTATCTAACTAGGTGTATTTGTTTTATTTGTTGCAGTAGAAAGCACGCCATCTCAAAATAACCAGTTTACATAATACTTATAAAATTTGAAAACTAACCGCGAGAGCATTGGAGCGATGCAATCACGTATTATTCTAGCAAGTTATTATTACGTGCAAGTTAGTATTAACTTCCTCTCATATCTGGATCGATCGCAACAACTTTCATAGTTTTGAGTCGAGGCCTTCTATTATTAGTTAGTTAGGCACTTCATATTCACGAAATCAATTTGTATTTTATATATATCTTTGAACGCGAAACGAAAGTGCGTCAATTTTCATAACTGCCATTGTAGTGCAAACTGAGAATTTAGCCAGAGACCGCTAATTTGGTATGTGATGTGTATTAATGTGAGTGCTAAACAAGTCGACGTGACCAAACGCCATTACACGTCGCAACAATAAAAACCACAATAACTATATAGAGATGCGTGTGATAAAGTATTAAATTGACAACCAAGTCAATCTGGTTGTAAAGCGATTGATTTGACGCGGCTAGGAGCAAAAGCAAATAGGCGATTTTTGGTTTGTCGAAAAATGTATCCCACGACATACTATTTCTGGTAACATATACAGAATCGGAAGAGCAGTCTAAGTTGCAAATTGACAGAACGGGGACAGAATCACAGAATACAATTTAAACAACAGACTTGCCCCAGGAATTCGTTTTGAATCTAATGAACTAGTGATAAAATTGTGAATGGAATGGACTTGGAATCCTTGTGTTAGAAATTAGGATATGAGTGATAACCGTCCATTGTTCATAATACGATTGGTGATGGTCATTGATATTTTAGTACCGCCAGAAAGTGTAAAATGGAGCGGTTTAACGTCGTAAGTGTCGTTCACAACGAGCTATCAATAAGTCACATTTGTGTTGCCTTTTATTTAAATATCATTCAGACCGGTTACTCTGGTTACATTAACCATTTAAATAGCATTAAATTAATTTCTTACATTCGAAAGACAAAGACTGATGTGTGAATGATGTAATTCAGTTAGGAGCATTATTACCTATTGTGTCGCTAATTCGAAATGTTGAATACATATGCTGATCACTAGTTACGTATTTGGGGGTTTTACCAAACGAGACGTATTCAAGTAGGGCTCAGATTGCAGATATTCACACTTCAATCGGTTTGTGTCATCAAGACTCGCACTTGAGTCATATTCCTTATCTTCATATTCAGTGAGAGTTAATCTTAACTTGTTGGGTGCGAACGAGCAAACAATCGTTTATTAAACTATCCCCGACTGCCGTAGCCAAGTCATTCGTGATCCCAGTGACAGAGAGCATCACCTTCGATTAATCAAGAGTCATTTTATATCTTATCGGTGACTTGTGTCTTGGTGCCGCAGATAAAGCCAGTTTCCAACGTTCAATCCAAAACAACACGGCCTGAACATTTCAATAATAAAGCTAAACGAAGCAATTTGTTGACATTTACGCTTACATTGTAGTTTGTACCTACACATTTTATGTATTCTACTAGATTGCTGCTTCTAATATAACCACAATAACCGCAAATTACTCATACATTTTTTATTTGGTGGTGTGAACTTAAATAGTCTAGTCTATTATCGTCTTAAAACCGTCAAAATATGTTCATTTTTGTGACTTTATTTGTTGTTTAAAATTAGAGCCTGCAACGGTAGACTGCATTGATTCTACATTTATATACCGTTTGTACCAAGATGAACTTTGACCTACTCTAATACTAAGCAATAAAATAACTTACCAACAGAAGTAGGACTCTTCGAAGAGGTGTCGTTTCTTTCTGGAAACTCTTTATTTCTTTTCTCATCGAGTTCCACATCTGAATCCAATATGCTCGGCAATGAACTAGCTTTGTTACGGAAATGGAATGCACCAGGAGATAGGAAATTGTTGGAATCAGGTTTATGAAGTTTGACATCTCTTAGCTCGTTGTCTTGGGAAGCGGGCGGTAGCGGAGAGTGACTAAAGGAGAGGACAGACTGGGGGGACACTGCGGGAGATATAATGAGCCGTAAGTTTATAGGGTTCGAGGGCGTCAGGCACCGGTCGTGTTCGTACGGGGAGTACAGCTGGCGACCTTCAATGAAGTAGGTTTTATGACCTGGACACACACAACACATTAAAACAACTGCACATGAATGTCAGGCACCTTCAACAATGCTAAGTCTCAACCACTCACCAAACACTTCCTTGCCTTCTTCCAATATGTAAGAGCCTCCGAGATATCTACTTGTATGTTCTGATATATGGACGCGACCTGGTTTTCCTGTTGATTCCATTTTGTTGGCGAATGTTACATCATTGCTCCACACATCAAACTTGAATCTGCGCGTGCCGACGATGCCGCATAAAACTGTTCCTGTGTGAACGCCCACTCTCATGTTTATACCCTCACCGCGTTCTCTATCAAATTCTTGAATAGCATCGATCATACCTACAAAACAGAATCTTAAGTACCATTAATTTACAAGCAAGCAAAGCGTATTGCAGTAACTGAAACCAATCTTACCCAATCCCATTTCAACGCAGCAAGTAGCGTGATCCGGCCTGGGTTCGGGACAACCAGACACGCAGTAATAGCAATCGCCTAATGTAGATATTTTCTCACACCCATGGTTTTGACATAGCTCATCAAATTTTTCAAACAAATCATTTAATATGTTGACTAATTCTTCAGCGCCCTTGTTACTAGACATCCTTGTAAAGCCCACAATATCGGCAAACAAGATGCTAACACTATCCATGGAGCTCATATTGAAAGGTCGGAATAGGGACTTAATGTCCGAGGCGCCGGGATTCGAATGCCTAGGGTTGAGAGGGTCGTGGGTTTTAAGGTTGGTCTCAGATTCTTGCACTTGCTCCTCCATTAGCCAACTGGCCAGCTTAGGTGGCATCACTGAATGTATCATCTTCTCTTTCAACTGCTTCTCCATTTCTAGCTGCCTCCTCACTAGTAAACTTTGACCAACTTTCATAAAGGTGCCACGCATTCGTACAAACGTCATCAAATAAATGTGTACACCTATTACATGCACACAAAACTGCAGTAATATCCTCACAAACATTCCAGGGTATTGCCATTCTTGTTCTGACAAATGCAAAACAATATTCAGAACTTCAAAAACAATTGAATACAAAATTCCAATGATAACACAGGCAAACAGTGGCAATGGTGTCAATGTGTATATTATCAGAAGGATTTCAATGCACATGGTGAAGTGTCCCGACTGGCTTATGTCTGCTGCCTGAGAGTATCCTGATTCTATCTGTGTGGTCAGGGTCACTAGGGACAGGCTGAGTGTACAAAGAGCAAGTGCCATTACCAGGGATAGCTTGAATGGATATGCCTTATAAATGTCAGTGAATGTAACAAACAGCATGACAGATGTTATTATGAGGACTCCAGCAAATATAGAACATAAAAATGGCCATTTCACTGTTAGACCATTCAAGCCTAGGACGACAAAGTAGACAAACCAGGATATAGAAAATATCAAAATGTATAAAAGTGCAAATCTGAAAGAGGAGAAAATAAAAACATCAAATATTGGAGTGATAATAAGTTGTGTCATCAAGCAAATTGTATTGCTTTTATTATAAAGTAACTAGGACTGTTGACAACACAACCATGCAGGTAATATTTTCGATAGGTAGCTATGGTGGGTAGACTTACCTAAATCTTAGTCTTATTTGCCTAAAAGAACTACTTCTGTATTGGCCTTCGAGTATTCCCGAGTCAAATCTGGGGTTCCACCAAGTTCCAGAGGCTGCTCGTTCAAATGCAACCGGAATAGCCAGTCCACAGCAGTTGGTAGTGGAGTTGTTGTGTGCCAGATATGCCTGCACATGTGGTGCAAGGCGTATTTGGGCATCTTCACCCTCCGAGTCGCAATCTTGCTTAATGTCAAACTGCTGGGATCCATTGCTACAGCTCACACATCCACTTGGAGCACTCATTGTTTAGAGGTGGAACATTTCATATCATATCCATTTTCATATTACTGATCTACTGGTGGTCATTTTTTGATCCTGAACAAATATATAGAAAATATTCTTAATAAAATTTGTTTTGTTTATTTAGTGTGTATAACATTGAATGAGGGTGATAGGAACTTGGCATGTATGGAGAGTGATGGTGGGATGTATTCCTAAGAATTTTACATTAAGACAAGATGAGGTATATTTATGTTGATAGGTAACTATATTTTAATAAAGGTTTGTCAATTTTTGAAACTCTTTTTTTTTACTCCCGATATAACAGTGCCAAATAAAAGGCAAATATTACAAGTAGATACTGTGTTCATGCAGATACTGTTCACAATGCTGGGAAAAGAGGATCTTTTCAAGTAATTAACACTTTTTAGTAATTAATATTTTGACATCCTATGACTAGACCAATAAGTATAATATCAACCGTTTAAAAGCTTGTTTTTTACAAACGATTTCTTTTCTAATTGAAATGTTGTGAAATATTTTAATATCTTCCATCATATAGGTGAAATAAACTTACTAAAAAAATCTTTATTAGATTGAACTTGAAAAAATTGGCAATACAATATTAGAGCAAATCTATGATATTAATTGTGTGTAGCTATTAAGATACTAATTTAAAGAATGTAAACAAGTATTTTAACAAATCATGTATGTACCTTCCTCAGAAAATGAAGGCGTACGCGTTCATGCAAGTATTAGAGCTACACCTACTGGATATAGGAAGGCGAAAATATATAACAACTGGTGGTGTATTTAATTAAATAATACAAGGAAATCATTCTTTGAGATTTCTGGACAGAGATAAAATTTGAAAATAGTAAGTAGGTACCTTCTTACGAATTTTTTGACGTGCATTGATCAAGGTTACTGAAAACCTTAATCAACTTCAAAGTGATTCCACAGTACGATTTGCACTAATCAGTAATTAAATTTATTCCAATACTGTTTAAATTTCATTTAGGCAAATCTAATTTAAAAAAATTAAAGTAAATGAAAGAATCCTACGAACCAGTCACAGACAATCACAAAAACACGTCTCCTGTCTGTCTGAGAGTTCTGAAATCTAATGTAAAAGTGACGTTAATTTCATATGACGTTTTTTTTACTTCATCTTACTTATTTTAATTATGGCAATAAATTAAAGACTCATACTGCCATTAGTGAGTATAGCAGCTGATCCTTAAGCAGTACAAAATTATACTGAAATAAATATTAGAACTAGGTCTAACAACTTTAAAAAACAATCTTGTACTCTATAAGTAGGTAGGTTAAGTTCTGTTTTTTGTAAATAGTTTTGAATAAAGACGATTGTTTTATTAAATAATACAACCTTGTAAACGCCTTGTAATAACATTTACTAGACCCCAAAACTACATACCTACCTACCCTACCTACTTGATTCCATACATATTACTTTTTAACCGACTACTAAAAGAAGGAAGTTCTTGTTTCTAAGACTTCTTTACTCAAACGAGCGCACTTTCCCAAATATTATAATAAATTATTTTATTCAACTAAATACTCTACTCATATTTATATTGAATGAACACAAAATAGAACACTACCCTTGCAATACCATTGCCTAAGCATACATCAGCTATCTATCTAAAGTAAACAATAAATATAGTATTAAACGGTACCATATTTACTCTGGTTTACCCTGAATAGTTAGTATTGAGATTATTTGAGATATCCTTTCATCATAGTGAA
This sequence comes from Falcaria lacertinaria, assembly GCA_951449985.1. Taxonomy (NCBI): domain Eukaryota; kingdom Metazoa; phylum Arthropoda; class Insecta; order Lepidoptera; family Drepanidae; genus Falcaria; species Falcaria lacertinaria. The sequence goes on from OX602114.1 coordinate 4,235,689, forward strand.
TATGCTTTTTTAAATTCTTCCGTATCAAATCATTGAAATACCCAAATTATAAAAAATAATTTTCAACCCTTGGGTAAATTACACAGCACAACATAAAATAAGTCTTTTATTGATTAAATAACAGATTTTTATAGAACTAAGCAAAATTAAAGTGTTTCAAGTGTTGTAAAAGATTAAAAATTAAAGATACACAATGTTTTTGCAAAAAAATAAGTACAAAGAACACTTCCGAAATAGAAATAATATCATCAAAATAGTCTAGTAAATAATATCATTCACCATAATAAATTTAATACTCATAAAGTAGTGTTCCACGATGGTAACAAGCTTAATAAGTTTAATTCTCATAAAATTGAAAATATCACAACATTGTAATAAATACCTTAGCCTAAAGGAAGACAATTCAGTCATCTAAAAAAATATACTATGTATCCATAAAAAGGTATATCAAGGCACTATGAGGCAGGAATATGCACCATAAATTATTGCTTTTGATTAACAGTTACAATTAAATTAAATTATCCTACCATAACATTAGTAAAGAAGATTTCTTGTAGTTTTATGACAACAATAATAATAGTTTTCAATATGCATGTTCCACTGATAGGACTGACATACATACTTATTTAACATACTTAGTTTTTAGTTAATATCTAATATAAAAATATGTTAACATGTTTTTTTAGCTAGTTATGTTTATATCAATAAATTTGATTCTTGATTATAACTAATCATTGTACATTCCATCAAGTAGAAAATCCATTCTCTTATAATGTCTGTTCTTCCATGCCTCTCGTCCCCGTCGCAAGGCCAAGAAACCTAGAACTGCAAACATTGGGACCACCAATATTGTAATAACCATGGGCATTATCATTCCTGGGTGTTTGTTTGAGTTCATTGGATAAACTTTATCTTTATTGGGTGAAGGTATTTGGTCATTAGTTATAGTCCTTGATGATGCTTTCAAAGCTGGAATAACTATCTGATTTTGATCATCTGCATTAGATAGTGAATCATATGACAAGACCAAAGGCTTATGTATCTCTGTATTATTTACTGCTACAGTATTATTGTGTTGCATTGTTTTATTTTTGACAACCTTCTTCAATTTTATACTATTTGGTGTTACTGCATTAATAGTTTCAGACACATTACTTTCTTTACTATTGTTTGCCTGATTTGGGCTTATTGTATTTTTATCAGCTTTTGTGCTGTTCTTAGTACTACTAAAGGTAAAAGTACCATTCTTGACAAGTTCAGGTCTAGTGCTTTTGGTTTGCAAGCTTCCCATTTCAGGTAGCATTGTGGTATTGTTGTCCAATGTTGGCAATCCAACCCCATTCCGACGTGCAACAGGCTTCTCCTTTTTTGTACCTAACTCTTCATCTAAATTACTGAGAATTTCGAATTGCTTTGGCAAAGTCAAAGAAGAATCAGGCGAAAGAGAACCCCCTTCACTTACCAAAGTAAAGTTTGTTTTATTCTCACTGTCTTTATGAAATACTTTGGCAACTGCTGTTTTGTTTCTAACTTGTTCTATTGGAGAAGGGCTAGTGCCAACATATATCACTGGAACTAACAGAACATTCAACCACAAAAGTTGAGGCATCATTTTATTAAATAAGTGATTGTGAGCGTCGAAGATTAAAACACATACACATTTGCTGAAATAATACGAATACAAAATTATAAATTATCGCATCGAACTGAAAAGTAATAAAAATAACAAAATTAGATTGTGTGATTTGTGTACGAATTGATCCACAGAGTACATAATTATTGGTATATAATATAGCGTAGCGGTTGTATTCTCTTGGATATAATAAATAACCATTTTTTTTTAATTTGAATTGATTGTTTTAGAATGTACACCAGAATTCTTCTTCTTCTTCTTCTTTGAGTTTATGGCGACGAGCTTATAATACAGCAGCAATTCAGTCAGCTTGATATGTTATGACAACCTTAGCGAAGCGAAGTCCTTAAGATGACAATTTACAATGGGAAACAATGCCATAATAGTCATAGATCTATAGATGTATGATAATATTCCCTCAAGGAGGTCTCACGTCGGTTGGTTGAGGCCTCCCGTGACAGGCGTGCTGGAACATATCTCGCTCAGAGAATCAGCATTGCTATCCAGCGTGGCAATGCTGCCAGCATTCTTGGCACGCTACCGCATGATTCCGGTTTGGGTCAGATCTTTTATCTATAAGTAGGTAGGTTAAGATATGTTTTTGTAAATTGTTTAATCTGTTTTGTGTCAATAAGTTAAATTTTTTTTTTCTTAATTATGGCTTTTGTAGCTAAAGCTGAGAAATGAGTGGATTCACTCATTTCTCAGCTTTAGTTACAGAAGGGTCTACGTGCTGTCGTGGCGTCTCACGCCACCATCATGCTGTGACGCTGCTCCAGCATCCTGTGACGCTGCTCCAGCATCCTGCGACGCTGGTCCAGCATCCTGTGACGCTGCTCCAGCGTCCGACCATCGTGCTGCGGCGCCTCTCCAGCATCCAGACCTCGATGTGACATCACGCTGCTTGACCAACGCGGCGGCACCCTGATGATGGGACGTGGAAGTCCTGAAACACGTGTCGGAAGAAACCACGCCTGAGCTCACACCTGGGCGCAGGCCGTTCGACCGTATCACACTCATTAAGCGGAAAAAGCAAATTATAATATATTTTGTATTCTATAAATATGAATTTCCGCAAAGTAAAACCTGAATCAATTCAATATATGGCTTTTGTGTCTGAATGTCCCTTTCTGCCAATGTCCGTTTTGTGCTAGTAACATAAACTCTGGAGAGGGTACTAATAAATATTTTACGGCCGGTGTAGTAGAGGGAGGTTCTACTCAATTATGAACCCAGTTGATTTGACCTGGAAAATATGGACAACACAACTAAAAGTGTTAGTAAAATTAAAATTGTATAGTAAATACGATAGATTAGTGCATATTATTAAAAAGAAAAAAAAATACGTACCTACTAATAGTAAATAAAATATTATAATCGAATATTATTGTTACATACAAATTTACACAAAATAGAGTTGACTAATGGGGAGAATGCGAGGGAAAGTAGACATTTTACGGAGGTAGGACGGGGGATATCGGAGGGGAGCATATAGTATAGGGAGCAATGTAACTTAGGGCATTCGAAGAATATGTGGTCCACGCTTCCTTCACCTAGACCACACTCGCACATTGAGTGATCCCTGATCCTAAGCTTTGCCAAATGCACGGGGGTACAAATATGTCCTAATCAATAATGTTATATATTCCCTTACGATGATTGATTGCCATTTAGGTAGAAGAATTCATGGTCGCTATTGGTTGACAGTTGACACTTGACATTGCCGACTTTCAAATGACACAAAAACCAAATATTGAAGTTGTGAAGCTATGAAGTGCATTGAAGCAAACTACGAGCAAGGAAAATATTTATAATTTAAGAAATACAGCTTACGTTAATTAAATTTACAGGCAGTAAAATGTGGTATAATTTATATTAATGGTGTCTGTTAGTGTCCTTTGCTTGTGATTATTCAGAGTCCAAGATGAGAACTCGTAGCAATTCAGGGGTGCGCCTAGACTATTACCAGAGGGTAGTTCAGAAGCTAATTTTAGATCATCAGCAACCGGTAACTGGTCTGTTCCCCGCCAGCCCTCACAATGATCATGCCTGGATCAGGGACAATCTATACTGCATTTTAGCGGTATGGGGGCTCTCTATGGCGTTCAAAAAAATAGCAGATCAAGATGAAGATCGCGCTAAAACATACGAATTGGAGCAAAGTTGTGTTAAGCTCATGAGAGGTACGTCATTAATTAATATACTAAGTAATTAGAAATGTATTAATTTAGTTGTTGGTTAATTAAGTCATCACACATTATTGCAGGGCTACTTATGGCCATGATGCAGCAAAAAGACAAAGTGGAGAAGTTCAAAACTACACAACATCCTTTGGACTCCCTCCATGCCAAGTATTCATCAGCTACTGGCTGCACAGTGGTCAAAGACACAGAATGGGGACACCTCCAAATTGATGCTATTTCCTTATATTTACTAGTTCTTGCCCAGATGACTGCATCTGGACTGCAGATTGTATTCTCTTTAGATGAGGTTGCTTACATTCAGAACTTGGTGTTCTACATTGAGTCAGCCTATTGCACACCTGATTATGGTATTTGGGAGAGGGGAGACAAAACAAACCATGGTTTACCAGAACTCAATGCCAGCTCCATTGGCATGGCTAAAGCAGCTCTAGAAGCTATGAATGAGTTAGACCTGTTTGGAGCCCGTGGTGGACCATCCAGTGTGATTCATGTGCTGGCAGATGAGGCACAAAAGTGTCAGGCTGTGTTACAGTCTATGCTACCAAGAGAGTCTAACAGCAAGGAGCTAGACTCTGGTCTGCTGTCTATCATAAGCTACCCAGCTTTTGCTGTTGATGATCCACAGTTGATTACAAAAACAAGAGACACAATAATATCCAAATTACAGGGAAAGTATGGTTGCAAGAGATTTCTCAGAGATGGCCACAAAACCCCCCGAGAAGATCCCAACAGGCTTTATTATGAACCATGGGAACTGAGAATGTTTGAGAACATTGAATGTGAATGGCCTCTGTTCTTTTGCTATCTGATACTTGACTACTGTTTCCAAGGTGATAAAACTAATGTTAATGAGTACTTGCAAATCCTGGAAAAAATTATGATACGCAAGGATGATGGTATAAAACTAGTACCGGAATTATATGCAGTGCCTGCTGATAAAGCTGACTTGGAACGAAGTGACCCAGGGAGTCAGGAGCGTGTACCACTGGGCAGATGTCCTTTCATTTGGGCACAGTCTTTGTACATACTGGGGAAGTTATTGCAAGAGGTAAAGAAATGTTGCAAGAGAAAACTATAAAGTCAAAATATTTCCAATGAGAAGAGAGTAGTTCACGAATACTTTTTTATATTTTCAGGGCTTCTTAGCAGTTGGTGAATTAGATCCTCTAAACAGACGCCTATGTTCAGAGAAGAAGCCAGATGTGGTGGTCCAAATTGTGATACTAGCTGAAGACAATGAAATCAGGGACAAATTGCTTGAATATGACCTGCATGTACAAACCATTAGTGAAGTTGCTCCCATTGAAGTCCAGCCAGCAAGAGTACTGAGCCATCTTTACACATACTTAGGTAACATATTATTAACATGCAGAATTTATTTTTCTGTACTTGTGTCGTGTTATTGAATGGTTCTGTAAATAATTTTTTTTCAGGTAGAAACAAAAAGTTGGGTCTTTCAGGGAGAAAGTCACGAGATGTGGGAATCCTCAGTACTAGCAAATTGTACTCTTTACATGATCGCATATTTGCCTTCACACCTCAGGTAAGTTCATCATTTCTAATTCTGGTGATGATCCACTTCTTCTTATAAAACAGATTTTACTGTGCCAAAAATTCTATCAATGTAAAACCTGTCTTTATGTTACTTTTTTACTATGTTTCTTCAATGCACTAATATTTTCTTTGGTTAATAGTTTTCTGATATGAAGCGCTTCTACATTGCTTCCGACTATGAACTGATGGTTGACACACTCAAAGCTGAGATTAATTTCTTGAAGTCCTCTTGGCAAAACCTTCTCGGAAGACCGCTTGTTGTCTTGACTTTGAATCAAATGTATTTAGGTATTGTTTTATTTTTGTTTCTGTCGTTAAATAACTTGGTGCTTGCAATTTTACCCAGTACTCACCCTTTTCCGCATCAATTTAGACACTGCCAATATTAATTTCCTATACTAACATAATTACATTTTATCATGTGTGTCAATAAAATAGGAATGGTTTGTAATTTATGACATGATTAGACATGTTTTAAAATCAAAACATGGAATTGATGTGTATCACCTACCTCAGTAAAATAAATTTCGATTTATGGTAACAGACCTCAACATAATATTTGTAGAAAATGACTCTTCTTAATTGTTATTAGAGTAATTCATCAATTGAATTGATTTATCATTATAATATCATTAATATTCATACTTTAATTTGAGGTAAGTATATGTACTATGGTATTGATGGGCGTCTCGTACTTATAACCAGCATGAGTGTGGTGTGCCATAGAACTTCGACTATGAGGAGTACTACATGTCCCGCGACCCGGCGTTGCTCGCCAGCACGTTTATGGCGAACGTCGCCTTCCTCGGCATGAGCTGGAAGCAGATGCTGGGTCGGCCCACGATCACCCTGCTAGCCACGCAGTATTTGTTAGGTAATATACACCACAATAGTCCTCACAAGTTTTGTCTATAATTTGTAATACAATGTAGCACCTACAGTTGGCGTCATCTTACACGAACTGTTTCTCAGTTCTGAGCTATTTTACTTTATTGAAACTATGTTAACAAATGTATGACTAAGACTTTTCCCAATTTATATATATCAGTGAACCGTCAGTTCAATTGTACATGCAGGTGTGAGAAATTGTTTTTATTAATCATACAGTCAAAATCTAAATCGAAAAATCATTTATTTAGTTTAAGCCCTAATAAGGCACTTATGAAGGTCTAAATTACCACTGAATGTTTTAGATTAATTAGGTACACGGGTATACTTGTATGCATGTATAATAAAAGTTATTGGTAATTTAAAAGGTATATTCACTTTTTAATACAAGGGATACAGGAAGTACTAAAACATAAAACGGTACTAATACATATAGTACTACGTCATGCCAACACTAACATAAATATCATTATCACATGTCCAAATTCCTTGCTTTGAAAGCTAAATACTTTTATTTCTTGTTTAAATTGTAATTCATTTAATACCGATAACTCAATTTACAGACCAGGGTAGGATTCCAATGGCAATGATAACTACGATGAAGAAACTAAAGTCTGGTTATATCAACGGCACACGAGTGACGTTGGGTAACCTGGGAGAGTTCTTGAGCACTTCAGCTATCACCAATTTGAGTTTCTTGGGCAGCCAAGAGGAGGGATACCCCGATAGTGAGTATTTTTGCTATGTATAAGAAGTTTTCTTTATTTCTGCTGTATATCGTCTCAGTGAATGGGTCGTAATCATCATTCCATATTTCCCGTATATGTTGTTTCAAGATCACTTGCCTTAAATGAGATTGTTTGTCGTCATATCTAAGATTGTAATTAGAGATGTTTTAATTAAAATATAGTGTGCTTCACATCTGGAAAATGTTCATAGGAGTATGATTGTAAAATGTGCTTATGTATTTATTTAATATACTTTATGTTTTAACTAAATAATGCTTATAAAATAGCGATTATAAACAGATATACAAGGTTATGTCGAAGGGTTTTGAAAGCTAAAACCATATTAAAGTACTTATGATCACGATCATCTTTTCTATATACGACTTTCCCCAAAGTTCTGTAGATATATACTATATACATATGTATATAAGAGACAAATGAAATGGCACCGTATACATCTTAATAATGACTGGATGAGTATAATGAGTTAGTACAAGGATAATAAAATAACCTTTGTTTCAGAGCTTAACCCGCAAGTGCAAAGCTATTTGGAGGAGCATCTCCTGAAGTCGCTGAGCAATAAGCTGAGCGTGCTAACAAAGCCAAGTGGATTCAAGAACGCTCGAGTGCTGCGCCGGCGCATGTCCGTTCGCGGCGCAATAAAAAAAACTAGGTCCATCAATGTGGACTGTGAGTCACTTAAATTCATATAATGGAATGTTTATTAGTTCATACCACAAATGCTAACAAAAGTCGAAGTCTTGCGCCCTACCTCTCTTACAGTGTGCCAGTGATGTCAAAAACAAACTGTGTCATAAGTATGAGTTAGAATAGGGATCATAACACAATAATAATAAATTATTATGTCACCTTTATTTTGTATTTACATATATATTATGTTATTATTATGTTAATCAAAAAACACAATAATAATAAATTATTATGTTCGGACATCACACAGTGCTATGTGAGCTCACACTAAGCAAAAGCTTGTACTATGGGTATCAGAGCGAGACAAAACAACCTTACTGATTTAAAACTTAAGCCCTTTTTTATACATATTATACTTTCATTACCCGCAGATAATGCAAACACAAATTGTCGTACTAATACGGGGATCGAACACGAGCCACTTAGCGTTATGTATTTATTTGCTTTGCTAGTGACTACACAAATATAAACCTTTTCTATGGAGATAACTATTAATTTACAGCGGATACCTTAGGTATGGAGGGCGAGTGTGTTGGTCACGTGCTAGAACGTAAACCATCGTGGCTCGACGTAGACCCCTTGTCTGGACGGAGTCCGTCGCCTGAAGAAGCTAGGAAGAAGGCGTTTACCAAGTAAATAGCTTCACTAATTTCACTATCTTAATCTTTCTTAACATAGTATAAAACGCAGTCGATTCCCATCGTCTGTACGCTTTGATCTTTTAAATTACGCTACGGATTTATAGTGCGGTTTTCTCTAATTAGACGGAGTGATTCATGAGGAAGGTTTTTATGTATAATGCACCCGTGTAAAGCCGGGGCAGGACTTTAGTTTATTATATATGTATTTTAATACGTACTAAACATCACGCCGAGTTACTTTCGGTAGACAGAGAGCCATTTCACTCTTAAACACATACTAGTACCGAGTATATAAATATATTTTAATGGTATTACTTTAACATATTGTTAAATATTCCAGAGGTACATCCACAACCAATCTGGGTGTTGCAGCGCCTACGATTGAAGTGTCTAAAGATAAGAGTCCTACTCCACCGAAGGAAGGTGAGAATAATAAAAAAATAATAAAAATATTATAACTTTTGTACCTGATACCTCAGGTGTTGCTAGCGTCCATAGGCTACGGTGACCATCAGGTGGGCCGTACGCTTGCGTGCCAGCATCCCAGCTTAGTACAATTAAATAAAAATAAAATGAGCCATAAAGTAACAAAATCATTGCAGGTATAATAAACAGGACCATACAATCGGTGACAGTCCGCAACCGCACCACATCAGAATCTCAGAACTTAATCTACGCGGAGCAGGAGACGGACGAGTTGATCGCGATGCTGCGAGAGACTGAGAGCTTGGACGAGCAGGGAGACATACTGCAGTATCTGGTCGACACACAGGGACTGGACTTCAATACTGGTATGGTACCACACAGCGGGAAGCCGATTTATAATAAATACAATTTTAAAAGAGAGGTAGGGTAAATTTCAATTATCAGTTCCACTCGAATCTAATACACCAATTTCATCCAGGTATGCTTGAAAACGGCAAAATGGTGACAGTGAAGGATCTGCTCAAATCGTTGTATGAGAAGGCTTGCACTCAGAAGTTGTGGGGGCTCGTGCGTCACACCGCGGGCATGCTGGGCAAGAGAGTGGAAGACCTGGCCAAAGCCGTCACCGACTTGCTTGTGAGACAGAAGCAAATCACAGTGGGCATGCCGCCCAATAACGAACACACCATCACAGCACCCCTGCCTGAAAACGAATTGAGACAACTCATACATTCGGTGAGAATTGTAAAGCTTTTCTTATTAGTGCACTATCGACATCGACAATGTAACTTAATTTATATGTGAATCGTAAACTTATTTGTTTTGTTTCCGTATCTTCGTCGTTAAATCATCAATAGGTAGGAATAGGTAGGAGTAGAGAGGTTTTTTCGTAAATCTGTGAATAGTAGATAACTTAACGTAGGGAAACATGGAAAATGGCATATCTATAAATATAGAGATAGTAAAAGTTAGATTATTGCATTGATAAGGTTATTTATATTTTTATAATCACTTCTGCAAAAAAATATATTTGTTCCATGCAGTCATTTCGTCATGAAAAACAAGGACATGAATATAAGGTAACATGCACGTAATAATTATTGTAAAAATTGTATTTTAAGTGCATATACATAACATCACATCCTTGGGTTCTTATGTGTTGCCTACGCGGTGCAGCTGGCAGGTGTAATAAAATTAAGGAAGATCTTACGACATCAGGGGATACGTCTTGAGATAAATCGCGACGCGCGATTTTTCTTTAAGTCCTATCACTGGATTCCACAAAGTAGCTGGCTAAAACCCTCTTACAATTTAAACTCTGTTTATTGATGACTCGATAACGGTCGTCTGTCATTAACGATACCATTTAAAAAGCACATTTCGGTATGTTATCGGAGAACAAAAATCTGTGACTTTTGGTATGAAGCGTTGTCTGCTATTCTAGCGACACAAGTTCCAATCCCATCGGCCTGTACCAATGAGTTTCACAAACTTAAGTACAGTGATTAGTCACATCTCGAGCGTTGCGGTGAAGGGAAACATCGTGAGGAAACCTGCACTCGTCAGAGACAAAATTCAAGGACGTATGTAGTGTCTAAGAGATGGTAACAGACTCACCATCTGTTACGTTGGCACCAAATTATCTTCGGTGAAAAGTGTGGGTTTTAACACCTCTACCTACCCCTTCGGGGACGTTTGTGGGAAGGCGTGCAGATAGTGTTATTTTATTTAAATAAATATTGGTGTCGATTCTGTTGTACAAAATTACTAAACTAATTTGACAGGACTAAAACTCTTGCTATCCCTTTCTCATGTGCGGGGTTAAATAAGGATGGCGATACTTTAAGTCCTTTGAAATTAGTTTACAACCGTGCAACAGATTTAGCACCATTGAGAGTTTTTAGAATTTAATATGTAATTGCGACAGGCGTACGGCGACGACGAGAGCACAGCGATGTTGACTCAAGAGCTGCTGGTGTACCTGGCGATGTTCATCCGCACAGAGCCCCAGCTGTTCCTTGAAATGCTGCGCCTCAGGGTCGGCCTCATTATACAGGTATCCTTGATACTCGTCAGTAACACATGTATATTACCACGGGATACGTGATAACAGTCACATTAATCGATCGCAGGATTGTTCTAATTTGAATAATACCTGTCTATCTACCAAAAAAACAATACAATTAGATCAATAATTCATTGCCCTTAAATTTTATTGTGAAATTAAATTTGAATTTACATTTAATACTGACGTAATTAAACTAATATAAATAAATTCGAATGTTTCGATGTGTGTACATAATGCAATCACTTCAAAACGTCCGATTGGATTTAAATGAAATTTGGCATGGAGATAGTTAGCAATATGAAGATAACCTTACCTTTTATCCTGTATAAAATAAAGGGCACCCAGGTTTTTTAAAATCAAACCGGACAGTATCGCGGGCAATAGCTACGAAGGCTTTGAAGGCCCACGTAACTGTTTTGATCGCCGTCAAAATACTATATCGCATGTAAAATCGTAGGCTACTCAAAGTTAATGTGGCATCAGTACCCGCTGCATCGCGGCATCTCGACAGTTACGAGTCCTACTGTGACAACGTGGCGAACGTAACGCAATATAGTCTATTTTTCATCGATGTTAGCAGTCAAATTCAATCGGCATTAGATTGCTCTCTTCTTACCGATGCTAATTATAAAAGTAATAGACCACCTCGTTGCTTGAATAAAAATTAAATTGCCAGGTTATGGCTACAGAGCTGTCGCGCACGCTCTCTTGCGACGGTGAAGAGGCCTCCGAGCACTTACTCAACCTTTCTCCCTTCGAAATGAAGAACCTTCTCTACCATATTCTCAGTGGCAAAGAGTTTGCTATAAACAGTGGTATGTACTTTAAACCTGCAAAATTACTTGTCAATTTTTCTATACTTATCTTATTTATTAATGTAATAATTATGTATTATATAATTCATATTATATATTCATAGTGTATTTTCTTTCCAGCGAACTCGTTGTTAGTTGTAAGGGATAAGATCGAAAAGACTAGAGGCGAGTGGATTGCAACCCAACTGTTTGTGTATTTACGTGTTATCCTTTTGTGTACATCCTGAGTGTCATATATTATCGGCGGAATATACAAAGACGGAATGTTTAATAATAGAATAACCGAAATTTAGAAATTTAATTGATTGAAATTTAAATTATAACTACGATCATTTTTAATCCCATCATAAGAAATTATGCGTACATCACATTAGTTTGTGTTACATATATATATTTACGTTATTTACGAAAATATGCAACTGAGAGCATAAATTACTTGTTTAAAAAACCGAGGTCGATGGACAGCACATGAATTTAATTTATATAGCCTTTTCGCGAAGGGAATTTCGTAAATATTGGCTAAAGCTCATCATGAGACAACAACTACCGATACAAAATCGGCAAAAAGTGTAACAATAATATCAGCTTCAGCTCTTTTGTTATTTACTTAGCAAATACAATAATAATGTAGTTTGCGCTTCCCTATAATTTGAGCTATTTTCATTTACAGATTTAGCATTCTCATTGTCAATTAATAACGCTAGTTCGAATCGCTAACAAATCGAATGTTGATTCCATAAGTAGTTTTGCGTCTTGAGAATTTCATCATATTTATAGGAATTAATTATGATCCTAATTCTTTGTGTTGTCATATTAATTTGTTATTAATATAACATTTGTTTTTAATACCAAAGTGCCTGAATAGGAGAATATCACAATCTCTGGAACTAATTGTAGTTCTTTTATGGCAATAATATGTGTCGCAGATTAAAATATAACAATGTAGGCACGCTCTGAGTGTATTTTGCTGTTCAGGGTCTATGTATGTTTACTGTGAGTATCTAGATGTTTGACTCTTTCGTTTCTATCAGTAGGTCGTGGCGGTAACTTCTCAATAGTGAGCAACAAGTCCCATCGTTACGGGAAGAAATCACAAATAGTTCTGGAAGGACAGTCTCTACAAGGCAACATTGACGACAGTGAGTTAAACTCGTTTATTTTATTAATCCACTCCTTTATATATCAGTGCCGGTAGCATGAACTTTTTCGACAACGTTTTCGTATCGCCTTCGTCTATTTTTGTATTGAAAAATAACAGCGCTGCGGCGGTGAAAAGTGGAACTAAAAATTAGTATGACAATTTTGACATTTCGCGAGTTACGTTTTTGAATACGTTGTCGACACGAGTAGAGCGCGCACTTGAAAGATGTAGAATGTTGCAGCTGTACACTTATATAATTGAAATATTCATGTCTTTGTTTACACATCGTGTTGAGCGATATTATGTACTAGGTATATAATTTAGTTTTTAAATAATATTGTTTGAATGCTAAGACGTTTGTTATTAAACCACGCAAAAACGTTTGAACAGATTTTAATGAAAGTTGACGCACATGTAATAAAGGACGATAATCTGTAAAAAAATTATTACACTTTTATCCCGAATAAACTGATTCCACGGCATTTTATACCACTCAGAAGTTACTAATTTTCAGTAGATACCGGTATTTTTTTACACGTTTAAAATAGCCATCGCTTGAACTTCGTTCTACCTACGCGACATTGGCGAAATTTTGCCAACCTCGCAGAAGCCCGAGTTGATAAAGAAGTTGGAGTTGAAGAACAATAGTTGAGTCTGGTCAAAACTAGGTTTTTTTATACCACTAAGGTGGCAAGCAACCATACGGCCCACCTGATGGTAAGCGGTACCGCAGCCTATGGACGCTTGCAACACCAGGGGTATCACTCGCGCGTTGCCGACCCTTTAAAAATCTCTTCACACCCTTCTTACATAGTTCACAGCTATATAAACGTTAGTTTTAATTTTAATTGTGTACAGCACCTATAGCGGAGCCGGATAGGCAAGGACAGTGGTTGCGGCGCCGCCGTCTCGATGGAGCGCTCAACCGCGTGCCGCGAGACTTCTATCCGCGCGTTTGGGGTGTTCTGGAAAAGGTACTTGTGCATTTCCTTTAAAAAATAATTGCGAATGTTTAAACTAGACGTATTTTTTATAAATTTGCCGCCTATTCTACTCTGAATACTATGGAATGATTGTAATGTATTTTTAAACGCAGATTCGAATATTTAAATTGGTTTTAAAAGAGTAATTGCCGAGTGTCGTGCCGGATTATTCTCAGCAAAACCGACCTTCCGAATCCGGTGGTAGATTCTGACGATTTGAAAGTGCTTGCCTGTAAAGTCTAGTCAAATACTCTTTTTGAGTTTGAAAAATATAAATCACATGTGGTACATAGGTAAATCATTTTATAATAAATTATTTTATTTTTGATTTAATTTCATATAACGTACACATACAACAGCATCTTACCCATAATCTGCCTATGCAAAAATTAATGTAGTGGCCAATTAATATTTGACCCATTCTTATACATGCACAACTCATCCACGAGTCATACACTGTTTCCTTATAATTGCAGTGCCAAGGTCTAGTGATCCAGGGCAAGACCCTGCAACCGAATCTGACTCAAGAGATGACGTCTGGGGAATTGAAGTTCGCCCTGGCTGTGGAGACGGTGCTGAACTCGATCCCCCAGCCGGAGTACAGGCAGCTGGTGGTGGAAGCGCTGATGGTGCTTACCCTCGTGGTCGAGTACAAGGCCGTCGCGAGCTTAGGGGCCGCCATAGAAGTAGAGTCACTCGTGCATAAAGCCAACCACATATTTCTGGAAGATCAGGTTACTATTCCACTTTTTTACATAAACACTGGTGTCGATTCTGTTGTTCAAAATTCCTAAACTTATCTAATTTGACAGGTCTTAAAGTCTTGCTATCCCTTTCTCATGTGCGGGGTTAAATAAGGATGGCAATATTTTTAGTCCTGTCAAATTAGGCCCGTCTGTCGATTAGCGGTAGCCCATTGACGCTTGTAACACCAGGGGTATCATTTGCGCGAACCCGCGCGTTACTGACCCTGTAAGTGTTGTTTTACTTGTATGAATCGGAAAACACTACCTTAATGTCAATTATGTATTTAAAAACCTATTTTACTCTGGGTTAGTGCGCTTTTAGTAACGAAAAACATTATAGAAATTATTAACTTTCTACCACATACCTATTACAAATTTTATTACTTTCATATCTGTTATAACTTCAACCGTTACGTTATTATCACTAATAAGGATCCATCAGCCACAAAAATCCATCGGCATAACTGCAGTTTGGATATTATAATTGTAAAAAAACGATAATGACATTTTAACACATCGGTGTTCAGATGCGTTGTAATGGGGACGCGACGCTGTGCTGCGGAAAAGCGGGTGCGGGTGTCGGTGTGGGTGCGGGTGCGGGTGCGGGTGCGGGTGCGGGTGCGGGTGCGGGTGCGGGTGCCGGCGGGGTGCTGGTGTGCGGCGGCGCGGCGGGCGTGTGCCAGCATCTGTACGACAGCGCGCCCAGCGGCAGCTACGGCACCATGACCTACCTCGCTCGAGCCGTGGCAGCTCTGCTCACCGATAGAGTACCACACGACGATCCCATTGAGTGCACCATCACTTGACTTACTAAGCCAATATAACCGTTACTTCACAGGTCACATCTTTCCTTATAATCAAGTCAGGGGCGTGCATTTTATTTTAGGTAGGCAGCCAAAGGAATTAACATAAAATCATGCCTAGCGCGAAAAACACGCATATATTACCGTATTATACTGCGTTATTTGATTTTGGTGGAGGTGGGCAATGAGTTTTTGCCTATATACAATGCACGCCCCTGAACCTAGTAGGTACATATATATATAGGTAGTCTGCTCTGCTTGAGTATACACTGTTTTACCAGCAGGCAGGTGGACTGTTATGCTAGGTTGCCACCTTCGTACTATAAATAAATAACCAAACAGAAAACAATACATGTTTTTGCAATCGCAAATACAATTGATTTCATGCATACTTTTCTTATATTTTCAGTCTATTAATTTATAACCACATTTTAATTGATATTTTATTGTATTATGGCACATACTGAATTGAACTGCCAAAAACGGTTCATATCTTGGCCTAGGTGCCGTCATATATCCGCATACCTATATTTTGAACCATCACTCAACTTATACACGCCGGGCTCTATTAATAAACCGTGACGTCATTATAAGCAACAACTCGATAGAATCTTAATTTTGTCAAACTATCCCCGGAAGTTGTTTTTGTCGACTTACGGTTTTATACTAATAAAATATTTTTCAGTTTTTAAGATTTTAGTATAATTCTTTTAATCCTATTTTTGGTGCCATTAAATAAAGAATCATTGGTATTTATCACGATTGCCTTGGCTATACTTAAAATGTACAAATTGCGAAAGTTTGTTTGTTACTCAATCAATCAATAATTTAAGAGTATAAAATTGCAAAAAAATACATCTCTTATAGGGCCCAAATAACAGCTGTTTAATTAAATGTTGATAGATCCTCCCCATGATGGGCTTCCTAGTGAAATTTCTGATATTTCAATAATGTTTCTTGACCTGTAGCGCGAGCATGAATAATTTGTGACAACGTTTTCGTATCGCCTTCAACTTATTTTTGTATTAAAAACAGCGCTGCGGCGGTGAAAAGTGGAACTAAAAATTAGTATGGCAATTTTGGTTGTCGAAAAAGTTCATGCTACCAGCACTACAGTTAAAGATGAATCAAAAGATTCACATAAAGTAGTAGTAAATTATAACGTTATTGCTGTGATTGATCCAGATTTAATAACGATTGTTTTTTTTTGTTTTGTTTGTCTGATGTTTTGTCCCATTATGTCTTCTAATGTCATAGGTAAATGTTCACACTAAGTAGCCTGGTTTACACCTATGTGTTTTATTTTAGTAGTAATATTTCGAAGCATTAGTAATGGTGTAAGATGTATATAGAATTTAAAATATTTTTTGACATTATGTAATTAGACAGTTGTGTTATGTTTTATAAAATATAACATTGTTACTAGACCATTGTTTTCATTTATGTTATTTAAGGAAAAGAACCAGTAAAAGTACAAGTATAGGCAATAACACATCTACTTCAATACTTTACATTTTTGTCTAAAACTCAACAATTTTTAATATTAATATTATGATTATCTATGGTCTCTCACTAAGCTTCATCCTTTTTACCGAAGAGGTTCATTCTCGACAACCAGGAAGTTGTGCTCCTAAAAATAATAATTGACATAATTAAAATTTACTACAGCGGGTAAGATGCCAATAACTATTTTTATAGGTGCCAACCCCAACAATGTTACAGATGAAGGCCAGGCTGATGATGTTAGACTTATATTGTTGGTTGATCTTACTGAAAACACATATGTTGTCACCTATGTTTGCAGATTGAACAATTCTTTAATCTTCCAGTCACAGCTGGGTTAGAAAACATTAAGGGCATATTTTTTTCTCAGTACAATAGTACATTTGTTGTGTCACTACATGCATTCTCATTCAAAATAAAGCTACAATGCAGTAATGCTGGGAGTATGCTCTTTGCCACCTTAGTGGTATAAAAAAAGAATTTAGCTCTGCCCTAAGAGACAGTAGAAAGTAACAACATGGTGAAGTAAACTTACGATATCTCCTCAGGGGATGTCTTCGTTTCCTCAATACCTGCAGCTCTCAATTTCTCTACAAGGTTCTTCCTATACATGTTTTTTAGTGGGACGGGCCGGTTAGCAGCCTCCTTTTGTTTAGCAACTTTACACAGAGCTTCATACCATGATAGTCCATACCATTCTATTTCTTCAGGCGTGAACTGTTAACACAAGTAAATATTATAAAAAAATATACTTTTCTTTGAAATTCTACAATATTTCTATTGTCCTATTTATTTATTGTTCTTAAACAGAATGCAGGTGCCATAATATGCCAATTTGAAATTTATTTATAAAAAATTATTAGATCTTGTGAATATATGAAAAAAATCACACACAGTACCACCTGGGCTCATTACTAGATAGAACCCTTACTATGATATCAGACTAAAAGAGAGTTAGAAATACGTAATATGTGTTAAATTAAACAATATTACGCAATTACAAAAGAAACAGTATATAAAGATTGCCAGTTGCATGGTACAGTGTTGCAGACTTATTGCTGGAATCTCAAGTTTGGTTCATCATCATCATGTAGCACCAACATTTGAATATTTAAAGTGTTATTTAATACTATCATGTCCATGATAGTATACATTTTCAAATAAAGTAAACAAAAAATACTTACAGATGATAAGTATGTCTTGTACTCCTCGTAGATCTCCATTTGTTTTTCAGGGTTGTAAGCATACCTTGGGCAACCATTCATTAATTCTGTTAGTATTTGTTTCTTCAGTTTCAATGCTAACATGGACACCAAGTCGCATGCTGGAGTTTTGAGCAAGTAGTGATCAAATCCATAGTGATCGTGGATAAGTCTAATAGTTCGGTCAGTGACTGTGACCGAGAGATGGGTGTTGAGTACCTCTGACTTCACAACAGTTCTCTTTAACACTGGTACCCAGTAGTGGGGCACCCTGCGCCTCCGCTGATCACGCTTTTGGAAACCTAGTTTGTACAAGGAACTTGATGAATTCAAAAGAAAAAACAGACCTTTATTGTTTTCATGCATACTTTTGAGGGTTCTCTATCTGTATCTAAGTATTAGATCAACATCATTACGAAAACAGCTTCTTATCAACGCAAATTGGCCAAATATATAAAAAAGGAATACCAACCTTTTATGACAGACTCTCCTCCCCATATTCCATCGTTGATTTCAGCTGGATGTTTAAGCGGAATAGCGACATTTTGTATGGGCAAGGTCTCGCCAGTTAGTTCGTCGCGCTTCCACTTGCCTTCCTGAGGCACAAAATGGACCGCTGCAGGCTTCAGTACCTTCCATTCACGCCAGAACTTCTTATACGCCGCTGGTAACTCTGATGCTATGCCAATTTCGAATCTACCTTTTTTCTTGAAAGTTTTAGAAAATTGACGCGCCGAAGCCTGAAAGACGACAAAGTAGAGTAGGAAATTGCGAACAAAATGTCAAAACACGTTGATGATGAAATTCATAAGAGCCCATTATGAACTATTCTTATGTACCTGTATACGAGAAGATGCCATTTATTTATTTTTTATATCAACATACAATTGATTTTAATCGAGAAATATAACCTTTGAAATAATTTTCTACAGTTTTTTATTACTGAACAGTTGAACTGTAATTGATTGTGACAATGACAAAAAAATTTTGACTGACCATCTGTCATTTTCTGTTGTCAACAAGTGACTAAAACGTAGTGGTTATGTACTCTGTGAAGTGACTAAACGTCTTCTTATTTCTAACTATGGCAATCAATCCTCTTCAAGGACTATTTTTGCTAGTATCAAGAAACGTAGTCGTTATGTACTCTATGTAATTATCGAGTTTCTCAATATTGTAGTGTCTCAAAAATCAACCGTTCTGCATAGCGTAAAGAGAGTCACTAATAGCACATAATCACTAGGTTTCTCGACACTAAAAAAAATGGTCCTTGAAGGAATGATTGATTGCCATAGTTAGAAATAGGAAGACGCTTATTCTTCTTCATCTTCTTCCTAAGTATGGCAATCAATCCCTTCAGGGACTATTTTTGCCAGTGTCGAGTGTTAGAGAATTTTCATGTTGCAAAATTTCTCGTGTTTGCCGCATTAAAATGCTTAGTGTCATGCATTCTAACGCCCAATGGAGTTTCTGGAGACAACCCACGGCAGTAGCAGATCGTAACACGCCTTTAGATTAGAGGTAACCTATTGACCAAAATGATAAATCACTTAACCCAAAAGTCGTATTATGGCATTATTTCCAATGCTCCTATAAATCAGTCACTAAATGAAACTTTACTGCACATATCGACACCAAAAATACACATGAAAGATCACTATAACACAATTTACGACACACTGGAAAAAATCTCAACCGCTCCGCCTGATTCCCGCCAAAAACTCAGACGCTTATTCACTTCACAGAGTACAAAAGCACTACGTATTAGTCCATAGATATTTAGATTAGTGTTGTTGCGATAGCGATAGTATATCGATAGTATCGTGATACTATCGTGGCCTCGAAAATCAGTTACTTTATCGATAGTATTTATTGCAGGTTTTCGATATTTTCGCACTATCGACTATTTTTCAAAGGTCAACTATCGATAGCGAAACCATCGTCATTGCAAGTATTTTAACAATACTAATTTAGATGATCTAAAATCTATGTGCCACGGAGTACGTAGCCACTACGTTTCTTTGTTCAGAATAATAATTAAAGCTGGAGTTTTTGGCGGGAATCAGGCGGAGCGGTTGAGATTTTTTCCAGTGTTTCGTAAATTGTGTTATAGTGATCTTTAATGTGTATTTTTGGTGTCGATATGTGCAGTAAAGTTTCATTTAGTGACTGATTTATAGGAGCATTGGAAATAATGCCATAATACGACTTTTGGGTTAAGTGATTTATCATTTTGGTCAATAGGTTACCTCTAATCTAAAGGCGTGTTACGATCTGCTACTGCCGTGGGTTGTCTCCAGAAACTCCATTGGGCGTTAGAATGCATGATACTAGGCATTTTAATGCGGCAAACACGTGAAATTTTGCAACATGAAAATTCTCTAACACTCGACACTGGCAAAAATAGTCCCTGAAGGGATTGATTGCCATACTTAGGAAGAAGAAGAAGAAGAACGATGGCTGAACAGCTGCTAAGCTGACGTCTGTCTTCGGCTGACGGTGACGTGGATAAAAAACTCATTCAACTCAACCACCAACCAACCACTTTGTAAATCTAACTAATATGGCTGGCTCTAGTTATAAATAAGTAGAATATCGATAGTGGTGGTGACAAAATATTTTGTATCTTACATGTTTGATGTCTAATCCCTCTAACCAAATTTAATTAGTGCACCAAGTGAATTTCCTGTATCATTTGAGAAGTGTGTCGAAATTTTATCCTTATGTTGACAGTGCGTACTAAGCCATGTCGGACAATAAAAATACCAATAAACCCCCTGAACGGGTCCAGACAGACGTTGCTGAAGGGAATATAGAAGCCTGCGAAGTGTCAAGTGTTGCTGGAAGTGTAAAAACCTCGAAGGTACGTTATCGTGGCTAAGGATCTCTGAAACAACATTCTTTGTAACTCAAGGACTGTAATAGCTACTGCTGTGAGATGTCGTCATATTTGCTTGCATGTTACTTACTTGATAAATATTGTGCTTTAGAATGATATGAACTCACATTAAAAACTGGTTATAGGTTTTGTATTGCATGGAATATTTGACTAAAAAATTACACAGCAATTTGACTGTTTTTGCTAACAGCTGATTGATTTGTATACCTACCTACTTAGTTTGTATTTTTATATCTAGAAACATAACACTAATTATTTACAGAATTAAATTGTTTTGCAGAGCCACTGGTAAAAAAAAAATATTTATTAAAACCTTATATTTTAAATATAAATTTTATAATAATCTTTCAGACATCTCAGCGTATATCCTCTTCTTCAGAGAGGCAAATAAAGTTTGAAAGAGCCCAAAAGTGTCTTGAAAATGCAGCTCTTGTATCAAAACGGATCAAAGAACATCGAAAAGCAACTGCAGAACTGTTAGGTCGGCCATTTGGTAAGATCTAATTTTAATGTATATAAGATATATCATATTTTACTTAACCCCTTCCACAGTCTATTATTTAATTTTATTGTCTTATGCAAACTTGTATATTAACAAACACACTTATTATAATATATAATATATAATGTAGTCACTTATCACTTACAACTCCATACAAATCTCACAAGCAATACACATAGTCTGAGAACAAATGTCTGTACACAATACATACTAGTACACAATACACACTATTTCTTGTTATTATGATAAGATATATTATTATGTCTTCAATATCTGTATACCTATTTTACCTTTTTTGTAACAAATATAATGTGTGCTCCCAATCACGACATGTCAACAGCTGGGAATACCATTTTCTATTTAGTATTCCTTTTATTTTTTTCCACTGTTAGTATTTTGTAAGTGTTGTCAATAAGCTTGGTCTATAGGCAAAAGAATTTACATAATCTCTATGCTTTTAGTTGAAAGTGTATTGAGGATATATATTTGCATGACCCAAAACCTTCTTGCCTCACATATTATTTGAGACCTCGAAGCATAACCTATTCATACATTCCTAATGCTAGAAAATGTCGTTAATTTTTTATAATTAAGAAATTTTCTTTTGTAGAAGATGACGATGTTGGGGATACTCCTTCTGAAATGGCTTCCACTACGAGTGAGAGGACTGGGTATTCTATAGCTACAGATACATCAACCACCCTTTCCATTCAAGATGCGCTTAATAGTAAGTATAATTTATTATGTTAAGCTTAAAAACTCTGCCTATCATGTAATTCTAAAGGTCCTTTAGGGAAACCATGGCAATCCAATCACCTCTAATGGATGGCCACCACCACAAATTTTACTCTTAATGAGCACTATCAGTGCTCAGGTAATTTGGCTTGGCTGACCATTTCCATTCTAAATTCTATTCATTCATAATTTACTCTGTAGTTACCAGTGTGGTTTTGTCGTACGACAAATGAGGTGATTCCTGCTAACAATTAAAGGGGTAAAGAAGTCTTTGATAAGTAGGTTAAACAAGTTGTCCATACAAAAAATATAATTAATGAGTTATATAATCTCAATACACACAATTATTATGTAATGTATGAGAGATTAAATTATGTTTAGTCAATTTCCCAGTAGAGTTTCAACACATGTTTTCTAATTTTATATGTGCATATACTTAAATTTACAATACATAGCGTCACGTCAAGTCCGTCATAGGGTAGGCAATGAGTATAGAGACGTAAATTTCGTTCCTTTTTTAGTACCTGGAATCAGTGAGAGTCTAGCCAATACCTTAAAACAGAAGGAATTATTAATGGAGAGAATAAAACAATATAAAGAAATTAGTAAGCGACCCATAGTGAAGCAGACAATAAAAACAAGAAGAGAGTCAACAACACCTGATTGTAAAGTCGAATTAAAGGTATGAACCACTAATTTTAAAATCCACGAATTGTCACTTCCCCTGTCTGTACACTATATAGGGATCTTTTGAACGATGCGAGGTCAGGTTAAATGTTTATTTTTTTCATATAATTATTAACTCATGAAACATATCCTAATTTTCAGACTCCAAATGCAAAGGATGTAACGGAACTAATAAACACAGTTAAAGACAAAGACAATTTACTGAGTGTGATGCAGGTTAAAATAAAGGCAATGGAGAATACTATTTTGGATCTCCAAGAAAAAAATAATGAAAAAGACCAAATCATTGAAGCAAAAAATAAAGCTACAACTCTAATGTCTGATAGCCTTAGTAAAAAAGGTATTTAGATTATAATTGTGTTATTCTTAACTTGTGTATATTTTCCAGAGCTCCTCAAGAAGGGACTGTGTTAGCAGTAAGGAGATCTATTTTCCACTTATGCTAACAGTAAAGACATTCCCCCCAATATTAAGTTGACAAAGCAAGAATATAGCATAATATTTTAAACATTTATATGTCTAACCATTAACAATCAGTCAGGGCCTTAAGATGGTTCCCCCTATAGTTTAAAAAAGTATGGTGTCAGTACCTTAATTTAAATAATAATTTTCACATTTGTATTATATTCTAGAGAAAGATTCACTTATGTTGCTTGAAGAAACTAGACTGCAAATGACAACAATGCAAGAAAACTTCATAACCATGGAAATGGAGTGGAAAGAAGAGAAACAAAGATTGCAAACTGAATTAGAAATTCGGAATGAAAAGATTAGCAGTTTAGAAGAAGCCAATACAATATTAGAAAACTCACGCTTTGAGATCAGCGTGGCTCATTCGAAATTAGAAGAAGTATTAGAATTGAAAAATCAACAAATTGCAGCACTAGAAGAACAGGTTAAGAGCTTGACACAATCACACGAGATATTACAAGTTCCTGATAAAGAACAGTTTGAAGAAGAGAAAGGCTCTCGGGAAATTGCAGATATGCAAGAATTAACGAAAAAGATTGAATTATTGGAGCAACTTAACTGTCAAATTAGACAAACAAATAAGGAACTTGAAATTAAGCTATCTGCTACAAACCTTGAACCAAAATCAGCGGGTGTATCACCTAGTAAAAAAGCTAGTCCAGTTCCTTCTCGTAAAAGTGGCAGGAATACAGCATCTAAAATGAAATCACCTTGGAGCAATGTATCATCTGAAACCTTACATCAGGACACTGACAAGAAAATAAATAAAAATGAAATAACAAGATTAGAGTCATTGGTACAATCTCTCAATAAAGATATTTTAGAGAAAGAATATGAAATTAATCAAAAAGATGCACAAATATGTGAGTTACAAAAAGAGAAAAAAGAACCTAGTATTGATATGGTTGATAGTGCAATGAATACAGAAGGTGACGAAACTTTAGGAGTATTTGTTGCAAAAACGGAGGGAGTCTTAGATGAAAAAGAAATTGATAATGCTGCGACATCAAACAATAAGGAACTGGAAGATAAGTTAACAGCTGCAGAAGAGCAAATTTCACAACTGAACAAAGAAATTGATGCCGCAAATAAAAATATGATTAAAGTTAAATCCAATCACAAAATGAAATTAAAACAACTGCAAAAGACTATTGATAACTTCAGTAAAGTATCTGATGCTAATGCAGAAGTAGTAAAACTGAATGAAGAACTGCATCAGTTGTCCCAAAAAGTTGCAGAGCTAGAAGAGGAAAAAGGAAATTTGCAGTTGCATCTTGTTGACTATGATAGTGGTAGATGTAAGTTTCGTTCTATATGATAAAAATAATTTAATGGTTTTTAATATTATAATGAAATTGCAATAAATGTACAATACAATAACAATAGAACATATCATATCCAATAAAAGCTTGTAATTTAGATTTTTATTTAAATGTATTTTAATTTGTTTTCAGTGACGGAGTCTGATATTTACAAGAAAATGGTTGAAATTGAAAATCTGGCAGAAGCAAGATTGAAAGCTATCAGTGTTCTGGAAACACAAAAATTCGACTTAGTTCAAGGCAATTATTGCTATTTGTAGCATTCAATTGATTATTGGGATTTTAAATATTGTGACTCTATACTATTTATTTTTATTTTCCAGAGCTGCACATCTTACAACAGAAGAATTTGGAGATGGAGGACAAATTAGCAGATATTTCCCATCTCCAAAATGAGCAAGTATGTTCTGAGATGAAATCTGTGCAACTGGAGGAGCAGATAGACGAACTCTCTGCTTCAAAAAAAGAATTAGAACTTATAATAGAAAATCTTAAGCTAGACAAAGAACATTTGAATAGTACCATACAATTGTTGCACGAAGAAAAAGAAGATCTAATGCATAAGTTAGAAAACTATATCCAAGAAAATATAGAATTAACTGCCAAGTTAGACAAACTTAGTGCAGAGAAAGTTAGTTCAGCAGAATCCATTGAAATTGTAGAGTCATTAACTACACAAGAGAAATTAGAGCTCGAAGAGTATAATAAAGGTGTAACTGAAGAAAATATTCATGTTCATCATTGTAATACAGCATTCCCTCAAAGTGACAAAAGTATAGAGCATCTCATGGAACAAAGTATTGAATTGCATAAAAAAATTGAATTGTTCACCCAAGAAAGGGAAGAAGTTATGGAAAAAATGAGCAAGATTAGTGCAGAAAATGATTTGCTTCATGAAAAGATTTCAGATTTGAACATCCAGTGTAGTGCCCTACAAGAAAATATAGTTATATTCACTAAAGAAAAAAATGAACTTCAGGATCTTAATCTTGAACTAAATCGCCAGATTGATGATCTTAAACGTGATAGAATAGATATTATGAAAGATTCGATTGAAATTCCAAGGCTAACCAGTGAAGATTCTGGTGAAAGTGGAACCACTGAAACCCAGCATGAGGATAAATCAGGTGATAAGGGAATTAATAGAACTAAGAGTGTCAAACAATTAACAAAAGAAATTCTGAAGCTCAAGAACACAATTAAGGAAAGAGAAGCTGAAATTGGAGATTGTCAAATGAAAATATTGTCATTGGAAGAGCAGCAACAAAAACAAAATGAATTACTTCAGTCCTACACATATATGGAGAATACATTGAAAACAGTTTTGGACGAAAATAGCCAACTTAAAGAGGAATTAAATAGTTTGCGACAAAATAAAGAATCTGAAGAGCAATTGTCACAAATTCAACATGCACATGAAACATTACATCAAGAAATTCATAATTTGCATAAAGAATATGCTATTACTTTAAATGCCAAAGATTCCAGGATAAATGAATTACAAACTCTTTTATTAGAATATGAGAAACAAATCAATAATTATAGTAATTCTATTCAAACGAAAGACAAGGAGTTGTCTGAATATATTAACCAAATAACTAAACTAAATGATGTTTCCCAGAAGTTAAAATCTACAATAGACCTACTTGAAGAAGATAAAACAAAGGATCAGAATGCAGAGCTTGTTAAATCATTAAATAAACAAATTGCTGCTTATCAAAAGAAGTTGATAGAAATAGAAGAAATGTTGAGAAATGTAGAAGAAGAAAAGTCCCAGTTACTGTCACTGAAAGGTGCTTTAGAAAGTAAAAATAATGGACTTGATGCAGAACTAAAGCGATTACAAGAAACGCTTGCAGAAAAACAAGTTCTTATTAAGGAATTACAAGCTCAACAACATAAGCATTCGGAAGAATTAAACACCACTATACTTCAAACCAAGGAAAGGGATGAAGAAATTAATGAAATCAAACTTCAGCTTAGAAAAGAATCTATAGAAAATGAAAAACTGCGGACAATTTTGTCCGAAAAAGAAAATTATGCAGTAAAACTTAAACACATACTTGACGAAACGAATGCGAAATTGAATAACCTTAATTCTGATAATGCACATTCAAGCGAACAGTTTGCTGCCCTGGAAACAAAAAATAAAGAACTAATGGAAAAATTAAAGAAGTTTGCTCTAAATATAAAGAAAAAGTCTAATATGTATGCTGAATTAGAAGCCAATTTAAATGAAACTCAAAAACAATTAGAGGCTCGTAATGAGCAAATGGAACAACTACTAATACAAGTAGACACTTTGCCAGCATTACAAGAAAAGCTGAAGCACGCTGAAGAAGAAATTAACCGTTTGCAGTCTCAAAAACTTTCGCTAGAACAGCAGAAAGCACGTGATATAGAACACCTACAGGCCGAAATTAAAATTTTACAAGAAAATAATTATTCTTCCGCCGATGAAATTACTAAAATGACAGATGCATGTAATTTATTACGTAAGGAATTGCATTTCGCGCACGAAGAAAATGCTAATATGAAGTCGCAGATGGATGCTATAAGTAATAAATTAGTTGAATATGAAATAGAACAGAAAAACAATACGAATTTATCAACAAAAGTATGTACCTTAGAGGCAGACATTTCTCAGAAACAAACTCAAATAGCTGAACTTTTAAGTAAACTTGAGTATCAGGAACAACAGAAATCTCAGGTGCAATTCGGATATGATGCTAAAATTCAGGAACGAGATATGTATATCGAAAATTTGGAGACGGAAATGAATAAATATAAAAACCGAATATGTCGTTTAGAGGAAAGCATTTCTGTTATGGAAAATAGAAGGAATTCACTGGAGCGCAAAGCAGATCAATTAGACAGTCAGCTCCATGATAAGCAAAAAGCATACACTGAGTACACAAGTCAAGAGGACGAACTAGTTGGTCGATTAGCAGTGTTGATGGACCACGACAGAGTAGTAGAAAAACAACTCCATGAGATAGATAATGAAAACAAGGAGATGCAGTATAAAATACAGCATTTCAATGAAGACAATCAGAGGTTACGAAAGTCACTTTCTGATATACAGGACCATTGCAATACTTTGGTTGAGAAAGCTAGCAAAACAGATACTTTGGAATCGGAATTAGCCAATTATCAGTTAAAGTTGCATGAGATGGAATCTAATCTAAAACACGTGACTCAAGAACATCAACTGTTGCTCGTTCAACGAAAGCAAGAAATAGAAGAATTAGAGCATGAGTTTAATACACAAATTGAGAATGCCGTTAAAGAAAAGAAAGTGCTGAGTGAAAAATATGAGAAACTAAATGAACATGTGATGGAATTGGAAGAAAAGTTACAAGAGTTTAAAAATAATAATGACATACTCATTAGAAATATCGAAGATCTAAGCAGAATCAATAAAGAGCTAGTTGATAAATCGTCTATTAAGGAAGATGTGATTGCGCCTGACTACACTGAGCAATATATCAGTGAAATCAATAAATTAAATTCTCTTGTTAACAATAAATGTGAAATAATTGATGAACTAAACAACAAAATGCAAATTCAACTAACAAATAATTTAACTGCAACATCTAATTTCAACAGTCAAATCATGGATTTGTCTTCTAAATTAAATGATTCTGCAAAAGAAATAGAACATCTCTTAAAAGAAAATATATCACTAAAGCAACAGAATGAAGAAGTACAATCACTGTTATCACAAAAAGAGGATCAAGTTAAGGAGTTAATGGATAACAAAAAATTAACATTTGAAATGAATATTCCGAAAACTGAAGGTATGATAATTTCTTCGACTATTGAATCATTAAATGAACCTAGAGGATTTGACATGACTGCTCTTGAATCAGAAATAATTGCTGATTTTGGTACCAAACATCAAGATATGAAACAAAGTAATAAAGTAATTTCGGAAGATATACAAAAGAAAGCTGTAGAGCAAGAGGGTACTGAAATAATAAATGAACCTATGATAGTTGCCAAAAAGGCTTATTTATGTTATAAAACAGATGATACAACTGGAGCTCAACCGTTAGATGTCGATCCTTTCAATTCTGACGAAGGTTGGGGTCTTGGTGAATGTGAAGAAATTAGTGATGTTACCCCTGGATTATCGCATCTGAATGACCAAATTGTTCAACTGAACAAAGAAAATGAGTCATTAAAGGTTGACTTAGAGACTAGTAATGCTAAATTACTGAAAGCATTACGGAAACTAAAGGAACTGAAATCTAACAATGATATGCTCGCAAGTGAGCTAAAAATGGCAAAGCATGTCTCGAGCTCATCTTTCTTAGACACCGCTATTGAGTATGAATTACGAAATAACATTCAAGAGTTAGAAAAGAAGTTAAATGAATTAACTACCGATATAAATAAAGAAAAACTTGAAAAAGAAGCAATCAAAAAACAAAATGAGGTATTAAAAAGTGCTAATGATCGTTTAATTGAAATAAAAGAAAAACTAGAGAATGAAATCGAGCTATGGAAATATAAATTTAAAGAAGCTAACGATAAAGTGTCTGCATTACAGTGGGAAGGAGATTCCAAAGATTCGCCGCGATGTGAACAGAAATTTTCTGCTTCATCAATTGATGACACTCATGTAAAAGAGGAAATAATGAAAATAGAAAGAGAAAATGATGAGTTACAGTTGATAATTGATCAGTTAACCAGTCAGAATCAGGACCTGTCGTCTGAACAGGTGAAACTTAAAAATGATATAAATATATTGAATAACAAGTTACAACAATATGAATCAGCAGCTGAGCACATTGAAATTATGCAAAATCGACTAGCTGACTTACAGAATAATAACAGAGAATTAAGTGAAAATAATGAAATTTTGAATCAGAAGCTTAAAAATATTGAAATTATTTACGATGAGACGGTTAAAGCTTACGATAGTTTTAAGCTAATTAGCGAAAGAAAACAGATCGAATTAGAAACTATAAACAAGCAATTAATTGAAAAATGTTCTAAGTTAGACAAAGATTTAACAGACCTAAAACTGTGTATGGAGGAGAGAAATAATAGCAATGATAATAACAATAAAATTATTGAGTTACAAAACGCCAATCAGGAACTTATTAAGAAATCTGCAGCTTTCCAAGAACAAATAATTGAATTAAATGTGAAGATACAAAATCTTAATGTCGAAAATGATAGTTTATTGTCAACTGTCGCCGAGTTAAGATCCTCTGTATCGAGTGCTGTGGACCAACGTGGCTTTGAAATAGCAGAATTATGGAAACAACACTTAGCCCAAAGAGAAGTAGATTTCCAAACCACAGAAATGGAATTACGAAATCAACTTGGTGCTTCGGAAGCAAAATATGAACAACTTTTAGATAGTGTTCAGTCATCTTCCCAAGAAGAAACGAAGAAACTGATAATAATGGAGCAGGTAAATTCACTACAAGGTAAATTACAAGATAAAGAAGAACATCTTCATAGTCTTCAAGATAAATATGCAGAAGTTATAAGCCAGTTGGATATGTTGCGGTCAGAAATGGAGGATGAAAAAATTACCCATGGAAATAAATTACTAGAACAACAAGAGGAATATGAAAAACTTGTCTCAGAGCTTAGAGTGAAAAATCAAACTGATTCAGAAACATATCTGCAGAAATTCCAAGATATGCACACTGAATTAGAATCATATAGAGCAAGAACAGAAGAATTATACGAACAAGTTGAAGAAATTCACAAAAAAAATGCTGAATATGAAGCTAACATTGTGGATGTGACTAATCAACTTCGATTAAAAGATGCTGAAATATATCAGAAATCTCAAGAATTTAGCATTGTTCTTGCTCAAAGAAACGAGGAATTTGAAAATGTGAGAAAGCAGCTTATTGAATACGAGAAGGCAATTGAAGAGTTAAATTATGAAAAAGAAACAGAACTTGCTGTGTTAAGATTAAAAATCCACGAAAATGGATCTCACTTCTCAAAACTGCAAAAAGAATTAGAGACGGAAAAGGAAAGCCTTTCAGTAGAATTGAGTAATAAAATACAAGAATGTACAAAGCTTAATAAAAAAATAACAGAATTGAATTTGAGTCTAGAGGAATATTCAAACAAGGCTTCTGAAATGCAATCTGCTCTAGAAAATCAGGAGATTGAAATTGTTACATTAAAGGACGAAATAGATAATTTGGAAACCATGCTAAAAGCGTCGACTAGTAAAATTGAAAAGCACGTGTCATTTGCTTCAGACACTAAGCCAGGAAGCGATGCTGAGAGAATGGAAACCGGTCTACATAAAGATTTAGTAGACGCTGTGCCAAGACCGGAATTAGATTTGGCATTGTACATGTTGCATCAGCGAGACGTACGCTGCGAGGAGCTCACTATGGAGCTGACGCAGCTGCTCGAGGAGCGCGATACACTCCAGTTGCGCCTCTCTGATAGCCTGCGCTCTAACGAAGACCTTAAGACTAAGTGCCAAGCCGCCGGACTGGACAACTCTATGAATTCTAGTCAAGAGACCATTTCTGAGCTGCCGAGCTTCACTGTCGAAAAGGAGTTTGTGGACACGCATCGTGGTCAAACCTCTCGCAGCAGCAGCATCAGTGATCCTGATGGGGACAAACCCAAGTTACAAGCTAAGTGAGTGGCATTATTTCAGTTTGTATAAATAAACACTATATATTTATTTATTCCTTCTTACCTTTGGATCAAAGAAAATATTTTTAAACCACTATGTTGTTGTTAAAATTTAATTGTTTCGTCGGAATCAGTGTTTTAATCCGGGCCACTTTAAATATGAGTCACTCACCACGGCTATTTAAGTCGTGTATTTTTATGAGGTATGTATCCTAGCTACTCATGTTTTACTGTTTTCATTACGACTAGGTTATCTGAGCTCCGCAGCGTGCGTCATAGTCGCGATGTGCGGCTGCGGAACGACAGCGAGCAGCGGCAGCTAGACCTACGGCTGCTGCAGCGAGACGTGGCCAACCTACCTCCCGAGGCCGTCGAGCAGCTCACACAAGCCCATCACACACTATGTAAGTTAAGTCCAACCCACACAAAGCAGATTCGGCGCCGTTGCCACGTGTTGATCTTCCTATGAAACATTTCATAATATTACTTAATTTTCCTTCTCACTAAACAATGGATTGATAGAACTTGAAGATATTAGAGAGTCGATATTCTCGCCACAAATCCTTTACTTTACAAACTATATAGTATTTCTTAGTAGGTTTTTGTTCTGTGTGCCAACCAAATCCGCGATCCTCAGCACACAATCAATAATGTACTCTTATTAGGCGACATTAGTTCGATTCGAATTAGCCCCAAGCCGTGCCTCGAGGTTCCCCTGAGAGCAACAGAATCTATCGGAATAAAATATTGAGGAACACTCGAATGGCGGTAACTTATCTCAACTACTTTGAACTTAAACCTAGGCGAGGTAATCGGACGAATAAAATATGGTGTGTTAGTCACCAGATCAACAAAGAACAAAACGTGTCACGCTGAAATATATTTAAAAAAACTTGTTTGTTTCAGCTCGAGACTCGCAAAGTACACCTACCGTTCTCCTTAACTGGCTCCGAGGCAAGAGTACTCCTAAAGTTGTCCACATGTGAGGCTCCGGCCCGTAGGTTTTACATACGGCCGTTAAGCGTCCCCGTGTGCGAATTTTTTGTGCAATCATCAATTAATGTAGGTACACGATAACGAGAAATAATATCTCGTTGGGTTTAATTAATTTGTCTTTAGTTTTAATTGTGATTATATTTTCCGTATTTTGTATTGTTTTGCATTTAAACGTTGCCACCACTACACTACAATTTTTAAATGTTTCGAAGTGAACATTTCGTTCAAAATTGTGAACTTAATTAATCACCTTGCCATCTATATTGTCAATATCATTTTAGATTTAACACCGAAAAACTATGTAGGTATGTAATTAATCTTTGTAGAAATGTCACTCTACATCGCACGTTTCACTTATTATAGCCAAAGAAATTTTATTTAGGTCATCAGGAATCAATTTTCGGTGATAGATTAAAAATGATAGTGGCATAGTAAGACTGTTGATTCTTATGTCGCCGAAAAAAATGCGTCGAGATTGTCGCTTAACGATATGCGCAATGTAGTATTGATGCGCATTTATTCGACAAATTCAACATCCCACGAGCGACATTCATTGGACATAAGACTTATGCAGTTTTGGCAAGACGAACGAACGAAGATTAACTTCTTATTTTTAATGCATTCCTTTCAATAATTAGCAATTCTATCTTCCTTTCATTTTCCACGTCCACCCATTTGTTGCTGACAATAACTAGTTTAGTTTCTTTTTGTATTTCTTATTTTAACTATTAGGTATTGTTATTATAAAAAATCAATCACCGATGCTGTTAATTTACTTCACAAGACTAAGTTCTTCCGTTAATATTATTTAGTATTGACAGTACTAAGTATAAGTTGTTATTTGCCTTCCATACCGACTCTCTCGTGAGATAAGTTAACAGCTTGCACGAGGTAGTTATGTTGGAATTACGATTGAGCGTGCCTTTTCACTCCTGAGCGTTATAATTAATGTAAATGTATTATTGCTCGCCATGTTTAATAATATCAACTGTATTAGCATTAATCATACGACAATTGTATAATTTAAATGTATATAATTAAATTGATCCAACGGATTCGAGATCACAATATGTATATTGATTTGTAAATTTGATCCTTGATTATACGGTATTCCATAAAGAAATAGTGTTTTCTTACGTGATGGTAACAGGGAATCTTGTATGAAAAATTTTATATATATTTTGGAATTTTTTATTGTCCTTTTTTTAAATATTTACATCTCAAAGTCTTATCGACCGATACAATTCAAAGGAAAACTTATAATGTAACAATCACATACAAAAAATCTACGCCCAATCGCGATTCTATAATATAATATTTTTTGAATTTTGTTTCTTATAATAAACTTACGTCATTATAATAGTAAACATCACCTCTCTGGTAGAGCGATCGCTCTGAACTTAAAAATATGTATACATCACAGGAAAATTATCATTTTCCTTAAATATTCTACTTCATAACAAAAGTACTAAATTTCTTACAATATTTCGAAAAAGCCAGTCGAAAAGCCAGATAGGTATTAAACATAGACTAACTTCGTAATGCGTATTATTTTCCCACAAAATTTATATACAAACTAAATAATATAAACATAACATTCTGTGCTAGTAAATTTTCAGATGCCAGCGGCACGAGTCCACAACCAAAATATAATTTGAAACTTAAATTAATATAATATCTTGAGTGAAGTGACAAGTATGACAGACAACGATAGGTATCTCTGGATGTAAGATAGTTTCCTATACGTGAACCAAATTGGTTTATATTACTTTATATATATAATGTTATATAAAAATACTTATAGTAGTGTTACTTATGGCACCACATGCTTACAGCATAGTATATATATTTACATTTAGCTCTTACAATTAGACAGCAGATCGCCAATTGCTAATTATATTGAATTCAACTTTATAAGGATAACGAGCATTAGCACAATGTCACAACTGCTGATATAAATGCTCCCCGATATCCTTAGTGGAAGACGTTAGAGTGATTTATTGTTTCCTCATTAATCCTACTACTGAGCACATAGCATTACTTCAAGTTACACTAAACAATAAACATAATAATTAATTAAACTATAGTTTATTCATATATATTTCTAAACGAAGCAATATTTGTATTACTCTGCCTAACGCCACACCCGTACTTATTAATAACGTAAGGAAGCATCACTTAACCTTGAGATAATATATCACAATTTAACTTGATTACACGCGTCGACACTTCAACTAGTTAGTAGCTATTAGTAGAAAGATACATTAAGTACAATGCTATGGAACTTGAATATTGCGTGCTGTATGTCCAACGTTTGAAGATATAGGAACAATCAAGTGTATTTATTTACCTAACTAAAACTACTAAACTAACACATTATCCGTGATCACATAACTTCTCCCTAAATCACCGGAGACATAGTACTTCTAAGTTAACTTATTATGACTGGAAGTGACTATGATACGAAAGTCAAACAAATTTATAACGCTTATCACATTAAGTTACTAACTAAAATTGTTGGTATTGTCGTCAAAAAGGAACAAGATTAATTTGTCTACATGTAAAGAGTCAAAGAAAATCGTCACGAACATTTACATAACAGACAGCCCTTGCCTACTTTATTACTATAATTTTATTTTAATATATATATTTATATGTATAAACTCGGAAAAGTGTTCTATAATGTTTATCATGTATTTCTCCGTAGTGTATAAATATAAGTAAATTAACGTTAACGTTATTTATACATTAAAAAAGCGTAATTTATTGCCTTCCCCCGATATAACATAATTCTTTAATATATTCTTCGACATATATAAATGCAATGCTGTATTGTCAAAGCTAAACATCTACTGCCGCAGTTCCCTCTTTACATTTGTACTATTCATAAAAATACCAGCCATTAATAGATTTAAAAAAAATATTGTACCATACATCACATTTTATGTATGACGAGGAAAGCTGTATTTTTATAAATGAGATGGTACAAATGAAACCAGGGGAACATAATTTATTCACTGCAACAAGATTTGATTGTACAATCAAATTTTGCATCAAAATGTGGGATCACAAACTGTTAGGGTGGATATACTTTACCTACTGTCTGTACATTATCATATATACTCACAATACAGTAGGTAGGTACGGAAGTAAATTAATCATGTAACATGTATAACTTTGGTCCCGGACATTCAAGTACAGATAAATTACTTATGTGTAGGTACGTACAGCTATTATATTGGAAAACTACTTTCAATAAATCAGGGCATCTGCCAGTCGAAACTGAAGCTTAAATATTAAGAGGTAGATTGTAATTTCAAGAACCATTATATAAACTAGAAACTGAAAGATTACCTAAAGTAAACTCATCATACGCAGCGAACGTATAGACTAGAGGCAAATTACAAGTAGCACGTAGGGCTTACACTTATTAATTATGTATCCACAAATTGCGCTTAGATCATACATACAGTAAGTGTTAGAGACATGCAATCGTCAGTCTTAGTATCAGTCCTGTTACGGCTGCATCTTGAACGCGATATAGTTTAAAGTATTTTCGTACTAACGCACCGTAATGTAAACTTTGGGGCACCCCTGGTGGCGAGATTCTGGTTCAGAAGTGCACGTCGCGCACGTCTGTGGGGGTGGCCGCGTTACTGTGGGCCTTGTCCTGGCTTGGGGGCGGGGTCCACCCCCCCGCCGCCTCGCGTGCCCCCCCGTTTGGGGCCGTGGGCCGCTCGTCTATCACGTTCTGTACCATCGCTTCTATCTGCTCGAGGCACGTCTGGAGGCAGTCCTGCGACAACAATACAAACTTATATTACTGTCTCTGTTAGACCTTCCCTAATGTGAACTTGCCAATTAGATTCCATCAATGGAGAGACCTAATTGTTACGTCAACTGCATAATTACTTATTGAATACTAGTGTTACGGGGCAACATCCTCACGTTTTTATAGGTACTAGGTCCATGGAGAAGAAACAGATTTGATCCTTGAAAATTTCTTAGGAAATTTTATTGCATACGTACTTGGGCACGTACAGTTCACGATTGTTGCAAGCGTTAGGGTCACTTACCAGGTCAATACGGGTGAGCTCGTGCAACCGAGGCAACTGGCCATCAAGGGTGAGCCCTCGCAGAGCCGCCGCGATACTACACGAGGCTAGTGTGCTCGGGGAGTAAAGCGTGAACTCATAATCTGAAACAATACAAACAAAGCCATTGAAAATGCTACTTCTTTTGTATTCTTTAGGCATGTATACCGCAATATTTGTAAAAGCTACACGGGTACATATGGGTCTGTTAACAGCATTCCTGAATGTAGGCAATAATGGAAAACAAAACGTTCGCTTTGTCGAGCGATATCAGGTGAAACTGGGTCAGGCCAGGCGCGGACCGCACTAACGTGTTGCATTTTGCAACGACCTATTGAAAAAGCAAGTTTTCCTGTTTCAATTTCTAGTGATATAAACCGTGGAACACTTTCCACTTCACAGCTTATAGGCAATTATGCGGCGAGTCGGGATAAATGAGCGAGGGGTATCCGGTGAGAGTGCCCTCTCTGTCCCGCAGGCTGTCTTCCCGGAGAGTCAAAGGCGCCGGCCGCCGCCCCCACGTGCATTCCACAGCCAGCCGCTCGCCCCGCGCTCTCACATATTTCTCACGGACTTACTTTGGCAATTCCAGTATTTATAGATACTTCTGAGATGCGTATTATAAAATATTTATATGGCTTAGAAAGCTCACACTGACAGTATTTATGATATCTATCAATACTTTTAGTATTTATTTACAATAGTATCATTTGAATTAATTGTTGTATATATAATATAATAATTATACTTATAATGTAGGATATAGAATCCCATAGAAATTGTATTAATAAGATACGAACTCCACTAGCTACGTTACTTAAAAACTCAACTCTACTTGAGAACTTAACAACTTGAAATACAATGTAGGACGGTAGGTACCGAAGTATACTGTATAAAGTAATACGAACAAACTTAATAATATTACCTACATAGAAGCGATAAAACAGCAGGAAACTTAGTGAGTGACCTCGAGGTATTTATACATAAACATACATTAATACATGAAGGAAAAACTTTTTACCCCTATTTAAGAAAATTACGCGGACGGAAGAGTACCTATGATTATGTATATTTGGCACAGTTAAAGTTTATATGGAGAAAGACGTAGACGTAAAATAAAAAGTAAAACGTAGTGGTAATATACTCTGTGACACAAAGTACCATGCGTTTGACACATGTCTAACTGAATGTCATAGTCATAGTTTGTTTAAATGTATTTCGAATGATGATCGAATATTAGGCGACCACTAGTATAAAAAAAATATACTTCGGGTAGTCCAGCTTTTAATAAGCTAAGCTATGGCTTACTTTATATTTTTGCAGGTAATATTTTTATTCCCACGATTGCTATTACAAATGAGTACATCATGTAAAGCTACGTGAAACCACCATGGCCAACGAGGACGCGGCCACAGACAATGCGTTACGAGCGAAGCCTTCAAGGGTCTCATTCATCATTAGGTAGACTCCATTATTCCGGGCATCGCAAAGATATCGAACACTCTTCCAGCTCATTTAAAAGATTTATTTTCATATATTTTTATTTGCGTGTCGGCATACTCGAGATAAAGGGAGCGAATGGAGGGAACGAATAAAAATAATGAGATGAAACAACGAAAGCGACCGCTCGGGCGAGACATTAGCATAATCTGATGCTAATCAAACAGCTTTTCTACGCCTGGGCCTCAGTCACGTCACAGAATAAATAATAGCGCTTACCCTAACTGAGGGACTCGCTCGCGATCGGAATTACATCTGTAAATACTGTGATGTACTAGCCGGTCTACACTCCGATACGGATGTTGTACACAATCTTCACTATACATCAAATTATTCGTGCGTTTCAGATTATAGTTGCATCATACCACAGTCTTAATAGACTGAATGTATACAGCCCGAGTCTTGAATCTGCTATTTCAATAATTATCCACTGGTGTTATTATGGCCTCATTATGACTTCTAATACTCTACTTACCTACTCGATTTGTCATAAGATATTGATAGGGGCGGCCTTGGCCATTGCGAAGCCCCGGGCGGCAGACCGTTGCGAGGCCCTTAACTTGACGAGAAATGCAAAGACTCTTAGTTTTATACTTATATAATTAATCTTATAAAATTAAATCATAGCAATTAAGGTAGTGCGCGAGGCCCCGGGCGGTTGCCCTGCTCGCCAGCTCCTAAGGCCGCCACTGGATATTGGAAATGGTTCACGCGTTGGTTTGGTTTTCAATGAAATATCAGACTCAAGACCGTGGACACACACGCAGCGGATGTGTCACCTGCCTTATTAGTAGCGACATTAGCGACGTAACCATGACGCTCGGTACCACGATGTCTGACGGAAGTGGTTTGTCTCTTAGGATAGCATACGTCTAACAGAACACGCCTATCTATAGACGTGATTCAAGGTTCTCTGGATAGTTGTAGGTACATCTTCCATTGACACCATTCAATGAAGTGTATATGCTAGTTTATATATTATAAGCACAGGTTTTTAAGTGTCATGTACGACTGAATGATAGGGAGGTCTCTTTGTAGGGGCCAGGCGTGTTGTTAGCGGTGACATAATCGACTCATTGCCCTTGAAAATGGAACATCACTCGGCGGCAGTGTGGTGTGGGTACGAGTGTGCGAGTCCTCATGGTACTAAAGCTACTTGCGAACTGCGAGGTGAACGCGCCCGCGAGGCCAGCTTGCTCGCAATGTGCTAACAGATGGATCACTTTAAACTTAAATAAAATACGAATATGAATTATATGATGATTCAAACTCAGCTAGAATTAAAAGGTATTTAAAAAACTATTGAAACAACATACACACACGGATGTTTTTCGTACATAACCTGCCAAAAATGAGAATTCTTTGATGTGCTGAGTTGCGGCTGACTTAGCAACGTACTGCTTTCTCATTAATATTATGATCTATAACGATGAACACTTCTATTTTTTAAGGCTATAAAGGAATCTACGTAACACGTAATTAGGTTACTAGAATACCTAATTATGTAATAAGGTAAGGGCAATCTAAAAAATAAGAACATTAGAATGATAACCTTTTTTAAAGTCTGTTAACAATACTGTAGGCCTGCACGAGATGTCAGCATTAAAATAAGCAATAACGTATTTTACATCTCCAGGAGATATGATCTCAATCAGAGTAAATTGTGCATTCAAATAATGATACGTAATGCAAGATTGTACTCTGCTGCGAAATGTGCGCCTGCGCCTCGACACCGCCCTCGAGGGTAGACGTAAAAACGTTTTATTGCTTATGCTTATTATTGTTATAATCCAATGATAATTCTACTGGTATAGTATAATGAATAAATAGATACGAAGGCATTGCTTCGCATTGACTATAAAGCATTGAAGGAATGTAATTAAATAAATATCTAATGTTGGCACTTGAACTATTTCAGACTATGTAAGCAAGGAGATAGTGTACTTCAAGCCTGGCTAGCCACTGCAGAGGATATTGGATTAGCCTTCGTGTGACAAGTGGGATATCTGAGAAGCGAATGAAATAAAAGAGCCGGAGCGTGAACATCTCCAACAAAAAACAACACGACAGCGGCGGCGAACAACAAAAACCGTTGCACAAAAACATATGATCCCATGAGGGTTGCGGGGGCCGGGAGGTGGCGGCGGGGCGCGGGGGAGTCCCGAGGCGTGCTGGAATGCGCTCGGGCAAGCCGCGTGGGAGGCGCCGCCGGGACACACACACCGCCCGCCCTCGCCGTCTCTACACGTCTTGCCTCGCCGATCTACCTTCACTGTAAACAAATCTATTCACATCTCGCCGACCGCCGACCGTCGCTGCGCAGTACAGCTTGCTACTCACGATAACTATCACCTCTACGTACTCAAAGTTAGGTTCCAAATTTAAACCAAGTGCCTAGTTTTATCATACAGATACCAGTTTAATATCAACCTTCAACTCACGCAAACATCAAATAATTTATTCGTCTCGGTTGAAAGCACCTTCTGCTAAATTGCTAGGCATTGGATACATACAAAAACTTTTATTAAATAAATACATAAACGATTTAGTGACCATAACCCCATAATAATCATTACGAACGATTAAGGGAAGTATAATAAGAATATAACAATCGTCAAAAGAACGGTCCTCGCATCACGCATGAAACTACGATTGAATGGTTAATATTATAATAAAAAGTTCAGTGACTCGGGAGGATGGGACCAACGCGACTAGCGATCGAGGCATCACGGTCGTGACGTGATAAAGTAGCCACATGCTAATTATAGTCTGCCATCTAAAACAAAACGCTCATTCTAATATCGATGAATGTGCTCTTTAACTTCGATTTCGAAGAATATTCTTACCTGACTATGGGTTAACGATCACAATTAACTGGTGATTATATTCTATTCTATGTTTGGTAAATGATTTACACATGAGATGCAAATTAGCTCAGGGCACCGACAGAAATGACGTCCGTTAAGAATTCATTACTGAGAAATGACGCCAGCTACATGGATACAAATTAGTTTTCTACTGCAGGAAATGTTAACAGACCCTTTAATTAAGCGTTCGGTTTGGCAGTTGGTTGTTGACTCACCTCTGGCGGCAAGGGCGATGAAGGTCTGAGCATGCCTCTGCACCATTTCAGTGTTGACGCGACCTCGGAGGGGCAGCCGTGACAGCAGAAGTGGGAGAAAGTCGTGGGCAGTCACTCCAGCCACGTCCCACTTCAGTTTTGAAAGCACTAGCAGCTCCCAGCTCTGGTGACAATCATTTCACATTTTAATTCGGGAATTTGCCTCAATCTATCCGTCACGGACAACCTATGCCGTAAATGATAACGTCTCGAAACGCAGGATTATTAGATTAGGCAGTTAGGCTAGATAGAGAGTTGAATCTTGTTTATATGTAGCCGCAACAAAATCAAAGCCAAAGCTAGGCTAAACACTAGTGGGCAACGGAAAGGATTGTTCATAAGACTGTTAATACGAGTATGTTAAGGTTAAGAAATCTTTGAGGTTCGGGGTCCAAGGCTCAAAGATAGAGCTGTACCTCAAATTGATACCTCTTATCTTGCCAGCCCAGAAGACATTGTTATTAAGTGTTGAGTCTTAAGAAGGACGTGGTGTTTAGTTCACAAGTTATGGGGATAATATAATTCCTGTTGCATTCCAGTCGCTACATCCGCCTTACAATCGTAAACGTGGCAACTGGCAAGTTTCGCTTGACTTCCCGGAACGGCGCGTAGGTAGTCCCCGGCACATTGTTGTGCTATCAAATGTACACTGTTACTGTTTTAAAGTGGTTTACTACACTTCTTGTTTAGTCTAACCGAAGTTGTTCTCGTATGGCGAAAATTATCATTTAGCTTCGCTGTTTGCTGGCCTAGCTGTGCAGTTTACATGTCAACTTTAAAATATATAGGTCTATCACTTTATCATACAATATAGTTTTAGGTTACGCTCCGGGTACGTGCATAGATTAATCAAGGAAAAGATGCTTCACTTATTATTCTGTTATCGTACAGTTGACCTACATTGGATTTGTTAACTTTGTAAAATACAATTGCTACAGCGACTCCCACAGACGATATCCGTAATATCTGAACGGTTATTTTTTATGAATAAATTGATTATATTGTGGCGCATGTCCGTTGAAAGATAACACACTCGATGTTTACTTTAACTCAATCGGCGGGGTCGCCAGTGACAGCGACACTCAGTTGCTCTCTCTCCATCGATTATGCTACTCATTATCTGGCTGTTAAAGTCCGGATTCGTTCAGCAAGGGATAACGCTTAGGACCTACACGCTTTGGATCAGAGGTATTTATGAATGAACGAAGTAGGTATCATCACTGGAAGTCGAACAAATGGTGCGTGTGTGTGCTGCTTGGCGTTAAATTAGACTTTAGGGTTGGCTTTCAAGATTAACGATAAATTGAGCTCCAAATATGACATATAAGAAGTCATTCAGTGAAAAAACCTGGATTCCGGCCAAGAAAACTAAAAAGACTAGTTGAGTAAAAGCGGTTGGTGGTATACGGGTCAACCGCGAAATTAAAAGATTCTATCCATCGCCGCGAACGGTTGAAAAGCTCTGCGAACACAATGCGCTCATAAAGTATACTTACTTACACCACACAGAATAGAATGATGTGTTCTACATTAGTACATACTGCTAGATTAAGATTTTCATACCTACCTATATCTATAGGCTATCTAATAACTAATCAAATGTTTAAAATAGCACAAGTTTTACTGAATTAAGTAGTTACAGTAACAATTAAAGGAGTCATGACTGTTATGAGTGTGGACAAAATGTGAACGTGCGTGTACGAAGTGAATCCGAGTCGGATGGAATGGAATGCAGCTCGTAAAATTTCCTGGCGACTGTTCATTAGCCTAGAGGAGGGCGTTGCGGCGCGGGCGCACTTATCGAGCACGTTACAGCCAATAAACCGAGCTATGCAAACAGCCCTCGTTGCCGCGACACACTCGCTGAATTCCACGCTCGGTTCCCATGCTTTATCCAATTTCATCCAACGGTGTGACTGCACTGCTATTAGAATCAAACAATGCGCCGGTGTCGCGTAGCCACTAAACCCTTGAGAAACCTAGCAGTTTCTAGATGCGGATGAATTGCCGCTGAACCGGTTTGCATATCATTCATATCACATATAATAAACGCAATCGAAGTTATTAAAGAATTATTCGAAAGGGCCTGTTGACAGGTTGCCGCGCCAGTAAAGATGAAACACAAGACGTTAGCGTTAAAGTTACCGCCAGTATGCAAATCGTGCAAAATATCGCAAGCATTACGTAATACGTGATTATCATCAGCGAATTCCTGTAAAACGATTATATTGGCAACATTGTTGTAGGTAAAAATGAAATAAGCTACAAACTGCGATAAAGTAACTACTTTAAGTGTGATAGCTACAAGTAATGGTAAGAATATGGAGCATGGACACG
This sequence comes from Falcaria lacertinaria, assembly GCA_951449985.1. NCBI lineage: Eukaryota > Metazoa > Arthropoda > Insecta > Lepidoptera > Drepanidae > Falcaria > Falcaria lacertinaria. The sequence continues at coordinate 4,279,032 of OX602114.1, forward strand.
GTTGAATATACGCTGAGGTGGTTGAGCAATGGTGTTTACGTGTGAATAGAACAGGCTCCGAGGGAGCACAATGTCGGCCGCTTTCCACGTCTCGAGTTCTCGGTGCGACTCTCCTAACCACAAAATTTTAATTTTTTCTTCACTTTCGGCCGCGCCGCCGTCGCCCGCATAGGGCGAGTTGCTCAACTGGTACCACTTGGAATTTTATTACCGTTCGATGTTAGCAGTTGGTACCTTTTACTGGCAATTTTTAAATAATTACCCGATGAAATATAATGATAAACCTAGAGTGAACATACATTTATTGCATTGGAACGACATAAAAAGTAGGAATGTATGTAGTTTTTAATACCAACGCATTAAGTTAATGATCCTAATGAATGAATATATCTTTAAGATAATCTAGCGCAGTGCGCGATTATAGCTTCAACATCTGTATCAGCTTTCCATAGCTCTGCATAGGTATACCTTACCTATATTAATGATATCATAAAGAAGTATAAGTTTCCTGTAGATAAATCACTGGAACGAAAGAACGTATTAATAGAAAAAAACCCATAATTTTGTTCTCTCGGGCGATGTCATGGGTAGACTAGCGCTGAATATAATTAACTGCCGCTGTATAAACGGGATCTAATGAAATAGTGCAATGACGCAAGAGTTGGTAAGTGTAACACATGACATGACACAATTACTCAGCGAGTGGATGGCGCACCCATGTGCGGTACCTTCACTTCGCCACCTGACTTATCGTTCACCTGCAGGCTGCAACTCGTTAACACAATTTCTGTCTCAGACCTACATTATGCTAATAGTTTATAGTCTAAGCTCTCCATAAACGATACTTACTTATCCTACATTAGGGTCAATTTATGAAGCTCTAATAGTTATTTGCTTATACTTTGTTGTATGCACGAGTATGAAAGGCATAAACCTGGTTTTCCATGAAATAATAAAAATACCGCCCAAGTGCGAGACGGACTCACGCACCGAGGGTTCCGTGCAAACTTGTAGGTAACGAGAGGAAGTGATATTTTTGTAAGATTGTTATTCTAAATTAGTTTTTTTTATTATTAAACCACATATTTTGCCCTTTATGTGTGCTGCAAGACAATTTCTCCAAATTTCATGATCCTGTCAGGTCAACGGGAAGTACCCTATAGGTGTTAATTCCCTTGTAATCACAAAATATGCGACATAAACGTTTATATCTTTTCTTCACGTTGACTTACAGGTATTTTTACAGCCGAAAGGCCCGAAAGGATCATAGACCCGGGTATTTGATATTAATTTCAATTTGACAAAAAAAACTTGACAGCCAGACAGACAAACGGTCAACCAAGTGATCCTATAAAGATTCCTTTTTTCCTTTTGAGGAACGGAACCCTAAAAATAATAGTACAAGAAACTTTAAGTTTCGTTCTTATCTCAAATAGAAAAATACTGCCCTACTTGGATTTTGTAGCTTATATGAACGGAATAATTTGTTATAAGTTCCAAGAGCTGCGTAGGTACATAGTTCTAATCGGAATCTTTCGCCGGCGGCTAACAAAGGAGTGTGTAATGTTTTCTTTGGAACAGTTCAGTTGTTTTGTTTGCGGGGAGGTTTCATTCGCACCGGATACGCGAGAGTCGTGCCGTGAGATCAGCAAACAACTCCCGCTCGTGCTAATTTACTTATTCCTCATTACTCTTTACAATTATTATTATTTCCTTTTACTTCATTCCTAAAATAAGATGGAAAATAATAAAAATAATACTCTTTAGTATTCTTCTCAGCGCCTAAAATGAACCATATTATGAACAGACCACACCAATTGTTTTCTAATAATCATTGTCGCTTCGCATAATGAAAGAAAGATTTTTCCTAATTACACAAGGATTAAGCAGATATACTTAGTGGATACAAATATCATAATATTAATATGTGAGGCAAAAACTTTGTACCCTTAGGCCCTTTTTACGAAAATTGCGCTGACAGAGGAGTATGGCTCTGTTAAAGTTTACATGGAGAAGGTATGCATAACACTAGTATTTTTGATAATAATTAATATGTTTTAGAAATACATTACTTTAATAAAAAAAATACATTACACACACACTACCAAACATAGTATATTATCTACTCTACCAACTCTACCAAGCACACTAACCATGCATTTAAGCGTTTCACACAAGTGTTACTGAAAGTAATGTCAAAGTTTGTCACCAGTTAAGAATAAATTTGTAACATTGTTTTATGTATATAGTAAACGCAGTGTAGGTACAGTGTGCTCTTAATGATCTGGTGTTTTTGTTTCCATCCAAGGCGACTTGTGATATAAGGTGTGCCGAAGTCGGTATAATGATTTTTCTCTTTTGAAAAACTGGTACCGCGATCGTAAGATTGTGCTTCAATTATAGTAAACGTTTTATGGTGGTAGCGCGGATGTTGGACGCGTGGTTTTATACTTGGCCTGTGAGCGTGCGCGGCGATACGGGGACTTCACATTAACATCTTGGACGGCGACTACACTACACTTGCGTCCTTTTACCCGATTACGGAGAAGCCAAAAGAAAGGATTATGATTTTTTACTCAATTACAACCCAAGCGATCTTACACGACCCTTACTACCTAAATTTATACATAACTAAGCGAGGTACGGCAAAGACGGTTAAACTACCATCTTCCATTCTGTTTGTGATGGGCCGCGGTTAAAACTCCGGCCTGTACCAATGAGTGGTATAAGGAGTAAATAAATAGACAACACATTATTGAGTGAGTAGAGAGGATATAAAGTTGTAAGCATTGAGTCGAGATACTTCGAAGGGAACGTATGTATGTACATATGTAGTAGACATACGTAAGTGTTCATTAATATATATTACTGTATCAGTAATCTTTATTTCAAGCACTCCACGAAACAGTGGTGTGAGCAGATAAGCTCATATCTGCCCTGATCATCATTAAAACTCTAATTGGGTCCGGTAGACTGGTCTATTCGACACACGCGGATGCGTTATGTATTATGTTATGAGCATAACTCTACACAATTAACGTAACTATGCCCCTTACTTCACTTTTAGTTTGTGTATGAAATGAATATCAGGGGTATATTTATATGGAAAAATTGTCCGAAAATATTGAGACTAAAACAGTAAAAGACATTGATATACAATGGTAACAAATATACCAAGGAAATTAAAGGAATGTCGAATTTCTAAAGGATCTACGGTTCTTCGTAGAGCGTCTACGAAAGTGCTACGATGCATTTAAATGGTTAAATACTTTGATTTATTAATAAAGGATTTTTTAAAATGATTAATTTACAATTATATGTACTTGCTTAAGAGATACATAATACTATAATTTTCATTGTTCGTAAAATTGTTTGATATCAATCGCTGAACTACGAACATTTATAATTTTATATTCAGTTCTATGTGTGACGTGACCTGACGTTATAATCCAATGGATAAGACTAGTGAAATAAAATAAATGGATTGCTTACAAAATTAAAAATATAATACTTATATATAAATTCGCTGTCGGACCGAGCAACGACTATACAATACATTAATAGTGATTACATTAACAGAAAAACATGCGCGTCTACCACATCACGATTCATCAATAAAAAACTCAATCGTGAAAAATCGAAAATAGTCAATTTGAATTTGCGATCTCATTTATTGGTGTAGTGTTTAAGAGTTCGCGCTTCGTGAGATGGGGTTAGCGGCGCGGTCGATCGCGGCGCGGCGGCGTGAGAAAAAATAAGCTGCGCGTTTCGCCTGTAATTGGTCTGATTGAAACGCGAGCGTCGTTCGGCGGTTCTTCCGAGAAGCGGACGCCGCGTCGGCTCGTTAGGGGACACTGTCCGCGGGGCAGCCTCCCTCCAGACCGAGCCTGTCGCATTCCTCGCCGAGCAACATGTACTCACGCTAAATATAGCTAAGTTGGGAACAATTTAACACGAATACTTATCAAATTTAAATATTTCCTCAAAATGTTATTAAGCATAATATTATTTAGGTATCCACAATCATGAAATTACCGTTACCTCAGAGTAGATAATATACTACGTATAACAACCGGCACACAAGTGCAGCGCGAAGTAGCATGGCGGCATGGCATGGTATGTATGCACTTGCAGACAAAAACAAGTCTTATAATCATGACGCGCGAAAATGTGCCGTGCACTTATTATCTACGGGACGACCGGCGACGGCCGGGGCCCCGGCGGGTGGCCGCTCCGCGCCCGAAATGCATTGCAACCGTCACCACGCGCCACCTCACTAATGCAAACACTGACATGCCCTGCAACGCCAATCATTACACAACAATCTAACTCAATACTAAACTCCACATGCTGAAATATCGCTAAAAGCTCCTTTCACAAAATGGTTCAAGTCAAGGAATTAGGAAATACTTGACACGTGCTTGAAGCATGTCAAAGAGGTTAACTTCTGAACAAGTACTATAGATGTTCAATAGCAAATTGTGCAGACTCAATTAAGTGCTTGTTTGCTCAGTGCATCTTTTGCAGTTACATCAATTTATTGCGTATTCGACATTGGGTAAACGATTTTTTTTCTTAAACACGAGGTGGTTTTAGTTATGGCTCCAACGGAGCATGAGTCAACGTGGCGCAAGCGAAGTGGGCGGGCGCAAAGCTTCAGGAAATAAGTATATTGCCTATTTAAAATATTCCATACCTAATTAGAGGGGCCTGTAACCATGAACTAGTTAGTATGTTGAGTAATGCAATCATGAGCAGTGCAAGTATTGTTACATCAATATATAACCTAGTCATTGTTTATTTTGAAATAGTCCAACAAGATTTTTCATGCACCAAAATAATATTTGTGCTGTCTTGTTGTTGTTAAAACTATTTCAGGATCAATTCTAAACCCGGACCGATGAGCTATTTATAACGCTGTCCGCTGTATTTATGTTGTACGTGACCAACATAAAAATAAGTCACTATGGATAGCCCCAGAAGAATAATAGGTATTTCCTACTGCATTCTCATGAGTTGGCAGTTATTTGAGATCCTTACACCTACACTAATCATGGTTATCGTGCTTATAGTTTAATTGAAATACCGCTATAAATCTGAAATTCCAATCTCTCACGGATGTTCAGTGCGCGAATGATTTAGAAATCAGCAAAGTGAACGACACGAATGTGCTCACAGCTAGCTGCATGTCAGTATTGTCAGTGCATGCGCGAGTGCAATGCAAAAAGGCGGCTACACGAAACCGCATGCTTATTGAGATCAGCTGTTCCGCAGAACGAAGAAAGTTAATTAAATCTTCTATTACTTCACTCGGAATGCAGATAATTCAAGTTACATTAAGCTATTCCGCACGTAGAAAATATGACGATTGCATATAATGAAGGTAAAGAAAATAGCGTTGTAGAAAACTGATGACGCGATGGTAGATATAGCAGTTCTTCATGACATAAATAATAATAACTAAGCTTGGTATTATATTATAATCGCTCATATTTAAAGAAATACTGTTTCTGCTCAAACGTGGTCGGTTCATTTGTCGTCTCCTTATCATGATTAATTTACATTTTCAGTTACCCGAATGTTCAACACAACTTGGAAACAAAGATATGAACATTGTCGTATCAAATGTCTTAGACTAGATTATTGTTAGGATACTCACGTATAAATCCGAGAGTGTGATGCTGTTAGCGGTGTAGAAGACCAGGAGGTCAGCGGGAAGGGCGCGAGAGCCGGGTTCTCTCAACTTTGAGGCGAGTAGTAAGCATGCCGTCCCTAGCAACTGCACTTGACTCTTGCCCACCGTGCATGTGCTTAGGAACCGATCCAGATAAGAAACGGCCAGAGGAAACACCTCTTCTTGACAGCCTTGGTCTTCGCACAGCTGAAAACGAGGTTTATGTTAAAAAGATAACGAAATTAACAAAACATTTCGCTAAATATTCTTAGAAAGAGTCGGTCTGTGTAATGCCGCACCCAGGCCATACTTGTTACTTAGTTTATCATCCGGAATTCCCGATAACCTATATATAAAATGGAAATACACTTATTGCGATAAATACAAGTCATAGGTAATGCTTTCCTGCTGCGGTTGGAATGGTTGGATACGACTCTTATCAGCGGCATTGGTATTACTTAAATAACTGTGCTGCAACCCATATGGGTCCCTACCTCGCAAGTTGGTTGCTTCTAAAAATTACAACATTGGAAGGAGGAGAATACTAGCGGATATTATGGAATCCAACCATAAAATATATCCAACAAGATTGTTAGTTAATTTAAGCAAATGCAAATAATGCTTCGCTGAAATAAATGCATCGTCAATTAAAATGAGCGATGAAAAAATGCGAGTGATTTGTTCTAGATACTCTTAATGATGATGAAATGTTGAATATTTACATTGTTACGAATTGCGCTTGGCTACGACGAAAAATATACCTATAATTTGTTGAAACGTTAACAGTATAATATGTGTTAGGTACCTAGTTACCGACATGTATGGGAAGGAAATCAGGGAAACACGAGTGCAAATGGTGATGACTTTATTGAAGTAAGTGCAAGGTGACACGAGAGACGTGGATTGTCGTAGATTGTTCCCGCATAGTTTCGCACGGTGTCGGTGTAACGCGAGTATAACCGGCCGGGCTCGGCGCGCCCGCGCATACATTAATTCTCAGGCCATCTCAGGCTCACTTAAACCACAGCTGATTAAGGTAGGTACCAAAGGTTGAGCGAATTGCACCTACTCTTTCGAGTTTTAGTAACGATAAAATGTTATATCAACCTTATCGTCCAATGAACACTAAATAATCGATCGATTCATTTAGATATATATACTTTAATATAGTATTAAACTTTAACATTGTATATTTAAAAAAAAAAACGCGTGTGACTGCATCTTTAGATATACTATGCAATTATGTCGGTGTTTCAATAGTAAACTCTTGTAGTTTACTCTCAGACGTATAATTGTTATCATATCTTATTGTACACAACATAACATAGGGAACATCCATAAGTTTCTTTACATAGGTCTTCGCTGAAGCATGACGACCGAGAATGGCCCACCGCACACCGGGCGCGGTGGCTATAAACGGTCCACGATTATCGCACCACTGCATGTTATCTCGACAACCGCCGGCAACAGCGCATCCTCTACCTAACCTACCTACACTACCTTTCTAGGCAGGCTAAAAGCCTAGAAAGTTCATAGACAAGCACAAATGTCCGTGCACACACCGATTGATGACCGTAATTCGTGCTCACAGCGGCTATGCTACTAGGTAAGGTACCTATACGATTATAAAGAATTATGAAATTGGGCGTATCAGTATCAGCACAACATGAATTTTTAGTAGGCAATGTCATTGACCTTTCAGCACCGAAGATCGTTTCGGTCGGCTAAACGTCGCCGCCGTGTCGGTCGGTATGTAACTGGTTTAATTTAATTAAGTTCAAACCCAGAACCCAGTACCTACGGAGGAAATTAAATTCGTAATGTAACGCATGGGCCGTGGTCGCCACCAGGCCATAGCCGCCTCATGGCATGGCATGGCATGATGACGTCACCTTTACTGCGCTCGGCTCGGTGGAGGGGCGCGCACCGGCCGGCTCCACGTGGCCTCAGAGCTCTAACAGCTGACTCTCATATTATATTCACTACATACTTATCACTAGATATTGAATTTACACTAGTTCACATCGAACAATAAGACATGAAAATAACTGAAAAATTCGGACTATTATTTAATAGCTTTTAGTAACCTTACTTCATAATGGTTAACTATAACATAATTCATAAAAGTATAAAATAACGTCATGTAGGCTACGGAGCTTGAACAATGACGTTTATTTGTGGGCTAGCAAGCAATTATTTGATATGTAAAAGCAAAAGATAAGTGCGCAACAGAGCGTCAGCTGTGTGCGTGTCAAAATCAGCTGATTATTCAAATAGAACGAGCGAGTCGCATCGGTCGGCGACCGCGGCGCCCGCGCGTCCGGGGCCCCTCGCTACTCGTCTACAGGACGCTTCTCTTCACATTGCTACCTAATCCTCCATCCGCTTCAGCCCCACTATTTCCTACTTATTACTTCGATACCTATTTATTACCTGTCGTGTATCTACTTTTGGCGATCTCAAATTCTCCATACAATAACATGATTCATATTGGAATCAATCTTCTCATAAGTTTCTAATATGAGGACGGGACATTATCAGCTGATCGTGTAAACAATGCCGCAGCATCAGCTGTGGGATAGATACATACCTACTAAACTAACCTAATTAATTATTGAATTAATTATTGTTACCGTATCTACAGAAAGCACATAATTGTATAGACGCAGTTTGAGGAATTGAATACAATTTGTTCACGTGAGGTGCAGACTGCAGAGATGATGCAGCAGGGAAGTACGGGTGGCCGATCGACAGGCAGTGGCTAGGGCATACGTGGGCCACTGGTGCCGAGGACGGCTGCTGGAGTGTACCTACACGTGGCCGGAAAACGAGACAAAATGGCGATCGTTCGGATCGTTCGGGTCGCGCGGGTGGGTGCGGCGCGGCGCGTGTGCGCTCACCTCTAGCATCCACTCGGCGACGAGGCGGCGCATGTGAGGGGTGACCTCGGTCTGCACGGAGCCGAAGTAGTTGGAGGTGATGGCGTAGCGCTCCTCGGTGCGCAGCAGGTTGTCCAGCACGCGGCGGCGCAGCAGTACTGGGTCGGGCGCCGCGCAGCGAGGCGCCGGCGCCGGCCGCGGCCCGCCGCTCCCACTGCCACTGCTGGGACTCACGCGCTCGGCACACAACAGCTCCATGTCTACACTCGCCGCACTGCCCAGCTGGGGAACGTGCGCTCGGTTCTCGCGTGTGTCGCGGTCCGGACAGCTGATCGTGCGCGAGCAAGCAGCGTGAGGCGCAGTGCGTAGCGACGCCGGCGAGAGCCCGAGTCGCAGTGAGCAGCCGGCGCGCGCCTCGTCGCCGAACATATGATCGGCGGGTGCGAGGGGGGAGCTGTGAGGCCCGCACGCAGGTTTCACCCATTCCCATTCGACGTTCAAGTAATAATACATAACATGTTTTCTTGCTCGCTCACGCTCTAGTCCAACTCCTCGGGCGCAGTCATGTTGCTTGCTTCTCAAGCCAGTAACTATGTATCTACTAAATGAGATGAATTCCAGGGATTAGCAGGTACCTCCGTCAGTTCCATTATGTATCGACCCCTAGCTGAAATTCCCAATTTATGTACTTACTATATATATCGGTAGAATAGAAAGTAAATAAAAAACAAAATGTTTCTGATAAGCCGTGATAAGAATATTCTGCGATGGTTGGTGGATATTCGATAACTACCTACCTATCTATGTGTTTATAAATAAATACCCTAATAAATACTTGTATGTACACATACCTACAGGCCTTACCTATTTATACCTATCAGTGCCTAAATAAAACCTAGGTACTTGCCTAGGCAGGTACATTACATTGGCACGAATGCTCTTGTCGCACACTAGTTTACTTATACGTTTTTTTGCTTAGTGCTATCATATAAAATTAAAACTATTGAACTAAATATATTATCGGTAGGTACCGAGGTATTTTTCTTTTTTATTATTATTAGTCATAATGTTTATCGTAGATTGCCGATGTTTAAAAAATAGATTCGAACGTACCTAATACCTACAAGAAGGTTTTGAAAGACTGTAATTTACCAAACACTATGTACCTACCTAGTAAGTAGGTAGGTAAAGTAAACCTACCTAATTGTAAAAAGCGTGCTTAAGTAGTTATTGTAAAAAAAGTGTGCTTAAGTAGGTATCTAAAATATGTAGCGAGCACGTCGCCTAGAAATAAACTAAATACACACTTAGGTAGGTGTGTTCTGTACCTACTCCTCTTAACTAATTGAATGTAATGTAGTAATGACTTTAAAATGACATCTACATGGCACCTATGAAAATGCATGTTTCGTAGTTTTGTATGAACGTACCTAGACGTAGCCTATACAAGAAGGTAATTCAATACATGAGTTCGGTAGGTACGTTATATAGTATCATACCTATCTGTAACTGAAAACGCTTTTTAGGTAGGTAAAACACGGCAAAACGTTTCATTTTATTGTTTAACAAAGTCTTATAGAGATGAGCACATTTGGCATTACCTGCAGAGCATACAGTAGAGCAGAAATACTTGTGTCATGTCCTTTCTCCGCTTTCATGAAAATACCCTCTACCTACCTACTTACTATATAAGTTAGTGTGTTTGCTAAGAGGAAATGAGTATTTGGTTTGTAATTATTGTAATTGACTCTGCCGTTCTAATTATATAAAAATAAATAAATAAATTAGATATGCTGTCGCTCACTTGCTCTCCTATTATTTTACTTTTTTGTTCTATTAAGCTGGCTCGCAAGCGTTAGGCTACTTGATGGTAAACAGTCACCGTAGCTCATAGTTTATCTATAGGTTACGGTGACTGCTTACCATCAAGCGTCTATGGATGCCAGCAATACCAGAGGTATCCCTGCACTGTGCTACCCTACCAGTACAATAAGTATATCCTTACTTGCCATGGGATATATGAATCCAAGGTTAAAACTATAAAGTATAAATACCTGAAATGATTCAACAGAAATTAATTCAGATAAACTTATATTAGACTATCAGTATCAAGATTTTAGATAGACAGACAGTGTTGCGACTGCAAGTCATTTCGACAGTCGTTACGCGTCTAGTCTGGCCATCCTAAAAATGGAGTGTTTCGTGATTCGTTGAAATGAGTTCAGGTTTTCGACCCGAAAATTCAATGACTCCCATCAGAATTTGGGGCAAAAACTTAATCGCTTTTTATACGTCTAGTGTGCATGAACCAATTCATAGACATTTATCCGGGTACCTATAAGAGAAAGATCCACGCCGTCGTCGGCAGCGGTGCGTTTACGTTTTCTTCTGCATGATGGAATGGAAAACAGTATGCTTCGTCGCAAAAAGTAAATTTTCAATTGATCGTGGTCTAGTGATTAGAAGAAATACGTCCGGGACCCTTCGTTATATTGGAGCAAAAACTCATTTAAGCGTGATTGGAATCGGCTCTGTATTTTTAGTTCGAAAATACGTTTCATTGATTTGCTTCATTGGTTCTGTCTGACTAACAGGAAAACCTATTTCGTTACATACTAAATAGATTGATAAGTAATAAATATTGTTATCCAAATTTTATATTATTTTCCCATTAAAATTCGAAAACAATTGTATTCAAGTTGATTACAAATTAAACAAAGTAGGTATTAAAAAAATGCCTTACTTAATAACAAACACCTAAGGAAATAAAGCAGTATCGTTACTATTTATTAAGTAGGTACTTTAGGTAGTACCATATCGACAGGCTATACCATATAGCGTCGCGTATAATAGCTTTATTTAATGAGGCCTGATAAAATACAAAAAAAAATATGAATTCGGTAAATATTTGGCATGTGTTGTTAATCGGTGAGCCAGCTCGGCAGAGTCGGCAGTAAAGGTATGAATACCAATTATGTACAGCTAAACAAAGGTTATTCGCTGGTCGGTCAGACTTGCCCAGTGAAATCATGCCAAAAATATTGTGTATGGATTAATAATGTTCACTACATGTACTAACTTACCATTAGAAATAATTTACAGCTAAGCTATCTAATTATTATCATCATCATCATCGCATATTTAATGATTTTCGTATACGAAAGTAATCTACTTATCTTAACATAGTATAAAATAAAGTCGCACCCGCCGTTTGTACGCTTAGATCTTTAAACTGCGCTTGCAACGGATTTTAATGCGGTTTTCACTAATAGACGGAGTAATTTCTGAGGATGGTTTTTATATAATTATAATTCATTCAGTAGAAAATCCGACTCAAGATGCACGCGTGCGAAGCCGGGGTTGGTCGCTAGTTTAAATAGGTAAAATAATTTGTATGTTTAACAGGGTCTTGTCATCAATCTCCCAATTTAGGTCCGCGCCATCTTCTTATATCGGAGATATATCTGTGCCTGTCCCACACACAGTGAATCATTACATTGAGTGATTTCATGTTCCTTGTTTAAAAATGTCAATGGACAAATAAACACGTTTGTTAAATGAAGCGTGTGTGGATTAGCTTGACCTTTTAGCTAGGTTGAATTGGTATAATGGCAAAAGAGTAACGGGGTACGGTTGAATTAAGCAGGTCTTGTTACCACGTTCAGTCCTCATACAAATGGTTTGACAGCTTTAATGTGTAACGAAGTGACCAAATATTCGTGCCAGTTACTAATTGTACCAGTGACTCCATAGTGGAAGCATGTGGACTCCCGGCAAGCAGATAAAGCGTTGCATTTTTAGAGGCAGTGACAACCTGTCAACAAGGATCCGAGTAGAAGTCGCCTCAAATTGCGGAAGTTGGGAAGCAAGCGTGCGGCCTGCATGATGGTAAGCGGTCTTCGATATTGTTGACTTATAATAAGGGTTGAATAAAACACCGCTAACTTAAATACTGTTAGTAAGCATACTTAAGGCCCCTACGGCTGGTGGCTGAGCAGCGCTTGCGAAGGAAGTACATTATAATCGCGTCATTAATCACCAGCTAGCCGGCTTCCTTGCGGCCTCTAGCGAATAATATGAGGGCGACACTTTTATTGTTTCTCATGTTATTTTCTTTTTTACAAGGCTCCGGCGACCAGCATTCTGTGCGGTCAAACGCATTTTTTATTGCTGAGTAATTGTTATATATAGATACACAGTACACGTATGTGTCGCCTGGTGGTTTATTGAATGCTGGTAATTTGTAATCTGTCTCAAAGTTCTATCGATGCCGTCTAACTTTACACCTAAAGTTTGTTTGTCAATTTGTAATCGATGAGCTACTGATGCATTGAGTAGTTGTGTTTTTGTGATATTGATGCATATTCTAAATTATGTTTTTTTTATAACATAATATTATATTATAGGCGTTCTTTTTGGAGCCTGTACCTAAGCCAAGAATTTGATTAGTAGTCGTTCGGAATTAAAATTCTAAAGCGAGGTAGACTGCCAGAACTTTGACCGGATACGCACTTAGTTTCCTTACTCGTATTCGAATGAGCTTTGAGCGCAAACAATGAACAGAATTCCGAAACACAGCAATAACATGGAATGGTTGGTTGGTGTGAGCGGGACGTCACTCTTTCTTGGAAGCTCGACACTGCGTAAAGGAACGCAGCGAAATGGAATGCAAACGGCACCGTTCATCGGCCGGACGACTCTCTACTTATCTAAAAGGAATAAACTACTTGAACAATATCCAATCGTTCACAAAACAACTAGACACTTCGCCCTTGGCACGGCGAGGAATGTCCAAGTTCATTCAGCTACTCGTGACCACATTAAGTTAAAAGTGGTCTTTATCACTAAAATAAAACATACAAAAACTCTACCGCTCCTTACAGTAATTAAATTATATTATTTCTTTCTCATTAAAATGAACTAAGTATATGGCAACCGGTTAGTTTAGTGGCTAGGCGGACAGTCCACCGCGCTTTGGGTCCATCCAATAAATGGGTAATTCTCATTTTGTATCAGGTGAAATACTGTTACAAAGTGGGCAATATTTTATATATTGGTTCCATCATAGAACATTTATGTATATCGCCTGGGCTGGGTTGGATGCAAATCTACCGACGGGATTTATCTGTAAAATACCTAGTGAAAATTTTAGGGCAATAGCGCAAACTGTGTCAGCGTCAGTAAATGCAATGACATTGCGCACCACAGCGCTAAGGCCTAGTAGGCATGGCATGTTAGCATCTCTCTGTTCTCTCTCGAATCGAAACTTGAAATAGATGGCTATTAGTACGTTTTTAATTATAATATTTATAACTTTTCCCTTCGTTGAAAAAGAAAACGTAGCAAAAGCTTAATAAATTAGGGATTCTGCTTGTTCCATTTAGGAGAAATTAAATGCAGATAATGCCTCTTTGCACATTGCATTCTGTAACAGAACAGCAATCAGATATAAGATTAATAGGCTTGTGAGATATAAAAAATGCCTGTATAGCGTGAGACTTTCACCAGAGATAAGCCACCACCACTGCAATTATGATATCCGTTGTACAAGGCCTGTCTTACTTGCGTGCGAAGAGAAGAGCAGTCGGTGCCTCGCTAGGAAGTTGCGCATCATATTGCTACAAAGTAACTTCGACACAGTATTCCGAGCTACTAGGATTTTTTCTTATACAATGTTTGTTTGGAGAAACGCGAGAGTGAATGCAAGAAGCTTATGCGGGAGATCACGGACTTACTGTCTAGCTAGACTTAAATTTTAATGTGATTTGACTTCACGCAGTGAGTATAATGTATAGAAAATAATACTTGCTAGCCTATGAGTGTGTAGACGAGATGAATGAGTTTGGAGGAAGCGAAAGACTAGACAACTAAAACATGAGTGCAATAGCGCAGGGCTCTACATTGTCTTACGCGAAAGGGACACTGCATTATTGTGTCGAGTTCGACTAGACGACCTTATTTGTAAACACACCATGTCATAAAACTCACTTAAATCAGTTAAGCCCACCCCAGTTCCTTGTTCTTGTGGATCTTCAACCACTTTTCCATTCTTATAGTTTTCAAAAATTGTAGATCATTTCTATGCCTTTTGAGTACGAGTATGCTTTGAAAGGCATAATTTGGTGAAACTTTTAGGCGCTCTCATTTTTATTTCCGTTGTGTTTGTTTGGAAGAATTGGCTCAATGTACTTATTATTTTATTCTAATAGAAGTACTGCCCTTCACAAGTACATATATTCATCAGCAAGTCATTTGCGAAGGCAGAATTGTGAGTGTGTTAAATTCACAAAATACTATGAATCTATGTCAAATGAAATACCAATAGCATTTATCCATGCGAGAGTTTGTAAAACAAAGGCACATCTCACACTGGAGACAATGGTGGATTTTAATGGGAGATGCGTTAAAAACAGTCACAAATTATACATGCGAAGACACTGCATTGCATACCATTCCATTTCCTAACGGTTGCACCTTAGTTATGAATAATGAGTTTAATAACTTTACTTTGGAATGGATCGGTTTAATGTAATATCTACGACGAGAAATCAAATTTTCTAAATGATCAGACGTCTTGAAGTTAGGGAAAATGTCATTTAATGATTCTGTTACATTGATACATACATACATACAGGTACCTAGTTAAAGTTGCGTGTTAGTAGAGAAAAAGTGTAGATTTCCTTAAAACCAACTATTTAAATACTGACTGAAACCAATTCTAGATTCTAAAGTTACGGTATAACCTAACTAACTACACAAAGTACTGGAATGGTGAAATTTTATCGCCTAGGACCCGAACTTACATCTCTAAATTTTTGACTGTTAAAACTACATAAAACATGTTAATTACCTAAGTAATCTGATTTTTATGTTTATGCTTCGCACTTTGTTTCAAGACTGTGTTGAGACAATCAAATGCGAAACTTGTGTGTATGCTTGTACCTACCTAGACAGATAAATGTAGGTATCTAATTCGTCCTAGGTATTTTATTTTACTTTGTCGCGGGCTATTTGACCCCTGAACTACACTATCTTCAGTTATTAAAGCCAACGATAAGATTAAAAACGTGGAAATTGTGAAGTTTATCGTTGTAGCTAAAATAACTGAGTGTTAAGTCCCACACAATTTGTGTATATTATATTGACTTTCGTAATTACTTGAATGCGGAACCCTCAGTGTGACTGAAATGGAAACGTCTGGATCTCTTGGAAGATAAAGAAGCTGTGGCACTTACCTAACAAGGTATTCCTGCGAAGGTTCAAGTATAAGTAGTACCTACAAACGATCACAAAAGGCATAACGGTTCCTAAAATGATGCCTTTGGGAATCAACATGCTCAATAAACATATATTACGAACTACAGACCATATTTATCTTATTGCATTAAATTGTATCTATTTTAACGGAGACAAGTGTATTGTAAAAACTGGATATCTATTCTATTTTCAAACCGAAACACTAGTTTATATTCAGAAAGGAAAGTTTTAGGTAATTAATAAAACATGTTTCTAGATCGAGGAGGACCTTTACATTCGATAAACTGTAAAATAACAGCTTTCTGCACTGGACAGATTTTAATTTATGAATTTTGATGAGATATTTATTATTCTCAGGTATATGATTACATTACTTAGTTGCCAATTGGTTAACGTTACACCTACTTTAAGTAAGTAAGCATAAAGTAGGTACCTACTAATTTTGATCGTCAGTTTCATTAAAAACCACATGGCACCTAGACATACAATTTGAATGGAATAATGTTCATAATACTTGTAATAATTAAATATTTATTTATGAAATGACCTTTTCAAAGACTTTTTGAATGTCGAATGTGTGACGTGTATGCTATCAAGAACTACCTACCTACGTAGTTTTTCTGTAAAATGTAGCATGCAGGCGCACATTTGAATAAGTCTTTCAGCGTGATGGATGCATATAGGTAGTATAAATTAGGTAGTGGGCCTCTTTCCGAATTGTTCGCGGCTGTTGGTAGGGCAGTCATGGCCAAATTGTAAAAAAGCGAGTAGAGACAGCGGCGTGCATTGACCTGGTAATGTTTACTGTCCTTGATCGGCGCGGGCGGCGGCGGCGCGGCGTGAGCAGTCCGCAGTGACGTCACCGGGGAGGTGCCGATGGGTTTCAGCGAGGCCCGCCACCACACGTCGCTCTCCTACTAGACTACCTACTTACTTTGGTACTAGAGTAAATTGCTACTTACGTACTTAGGTGGGTACTAGAGTTAATCGCAAATTTAACAAAATTACGCATATTTTTTGTTATTGCCATATATACAATTTTTGGGGGAAATTAAGAATGAATTAGGGTAGACAGGGTAGAGCTAATCAACTAGATTACCTTATTACTAGATTACAGGTAACCTATGCTAAATAAAGCTACAAAATTCTAGGTGTTTCGTTACTTATAAGGGAATTTAGGAAGATATATTTATGTATCTAAATCTAGCTTCTATTAAGGCATTCCTCTTCTAAGATTAACAATTTTCCATGACTAAATCATTGACAAACGATGCGTTATTTATAATTTACATTCCTCTATCTAGCTAGTGCTATCACGAGATTCACGATGTTACCGACTTAAAATTCGCCTGGCATATCCAAGTTTGACATAGCAACAACTTGTTCATGCCGGCCGTTAAAATAAACCATAATTTGTTGCCTTTTATTTCGAACTAGCTGATGTCGCGACGACAATCTAGCTTAAATAGGGATAGTGTTGCTTATTTTATTAGTCAAAGAATTGAGAGAATCGATTCTCTAGCCCCCAAGATTACCCCCTATATAAAAACATGCAAATATGTATTAGGTTCCTCTTCATAGATTAGTATCGTTCGATAAAATCATTGGCACGGCACATGCACCATCTTATGAGGTTCATATGCCGTGTATTATATACATTATATTATGGAACAAGTCTAAGGAATTCACTGACCAAAATGAAACACTTTTTGTAAGGTGTCGGCAGAAAAATTATGCGGAAATTGGGGTTTTACAATGTTCGTGGCATAGAATAAATAATAGACATCTAGGTACATAATGGTGCACATTCTGTTGTTCAATAGTACTAAACTTAACTAATTTGACAGGTCTACAAATATTGCCATCCTTTTTTAGATCTGCACATGAGAAAGGGATAGCGAGACTTTAAGACCTGTCAAATTAGTTAAGTTTAGTCATTTTGAACAACAGAATCGACACCAATACCTACGTAGGTATGTACTAGACTAGGTAAAGTCTTACCTTTTGCCTTGTATTAATTACATCACATTGTCGTCGACACATTAAGTACGTTTGCGGTGATGGAGGATTTAGTGTAGACTATCTCCTTCCTCAGGTGTCTACCACAGTGATGTTATAATAGGTCACGGTTCCGTCATTTGGCGAATGGAAACCTTTGATCTTGGCGATTTATATTGTAGGTACGCCATCATTAGTTAACAAAATATTGCGAGTGATTAAATGCCTTTGGAAATTTCTCAGAAATATATGGCGTTATATTTATAAAAAATATTTATTCCTGCAAAGTTATTAAAATAAGTGGGAATGTGTTCAGTTCATGGCTTCGGTCCTTGATAGCGTTCATCTCTAGTTGTAAATGTTAGCCTTTAAAACCTACTTAGCCAAAGTTGTAGTTATTGTGGAGGAATCGAAATCGTTGTGTAATTAGATGAGACGAGAGTCACAATGTGCCGCACGCAGTGTCGTAGTAGCGAATGGCGCGGGCAGGCGGGGCGTGGAGTGGCACAAGCGTAGGACGGGAGACGGGATGTACTCGTGTACCAGGCCTGACCACATTGGTGACATAGTTGCCGGAGGATCACGATGGCTCACCGTCACAGCTCACATAGTTTTTGCGGACAGCCGGCGAAGGTCGGTCGAGGCAAGCCACGAGCGCTCTAGCATTCTAACTGCTATGAATGAATAGTCGCTCGACTGGTTGAGTACCGCATACTAAATAACTTCAGATTAATTTGACAACAAACATTTAAGTTGCTAAAACCGGAATGAAGGCGGCATGGCACCCGCCCCGTGGGAAACGCGAACGGCCAGAAACGTTTATCTCCGGCTGTTGTACGTACGATTACTGTTCCTGTAATGTTCACATAATAAAGCCTCGAGTATAGTAGGTACTAATACTATAAATATATATATATATATATATAATATACTATATATATAATATAAAAATCTTCTTTTGCTTATCTTCGTATTAGTAGGTTACTATTATTTTAATTATTATATAAATATAGAAATTGAAAACATTTGGTGAGTATGGATAATTTGTCCAAAATATTTTCTATGTAAATCTTGGACAAAACCCACCTTCTACCGAAGCAAGATTTGAATGTAGCGGAATGTAACCGTCTCGACTTGTCGCGTCGCCGTATAGGTACAAAGGTAGTACCTACATCAAAGCTTCTAACGTCCATATTCCACATCCTTTCACTTATAAGATATTTATTGTATTATTACTATTTTGAAATATTATATATATATAATGAATACCTATATAGTAGATCATATATTTTTTATATATTATCTTGTCAATTTTAATTGTATTAGTATTTTACCTTAAGAAGTGCTTTAGGAATAAACCGTCTACGATTATTCAAATATTATTTTGTATTTTATTAGATATACTAGTTAATATGTATTGACAACTAGCGACTTGAACTATCAATTGTGGAAAACGGCGGAGAGCCAAACCTAATTTATCTAAGTAGGCTTTACTGTTTTGGTTATTCTGCTATTCGGGGCGGTGAAGAATCCAACAAAGAGGAATATTAAAATTGGTCCAGCCGTTGTGCTTGAGTTATAAATGGTGTAACTAAACCGACTTTGTTTTATTTATTTAGATAAGGCGATATAGGTACTGGATTCCAGTGCATTTATTCTTGCACACGCCCGCTCTTTATAACATAAGGTAGGTAGTCATTTAGCCATAGCGAACGAACAAACCCGCAGTTTCGTGTTGAGACTGTATTTAAAATAAGAGCTGCGGTTTATGGCCAGCTGTACAATATTTATTTACAGAGAAATATGTAGTGTTATTGTTTGCTGCAGAAACTGTAGAAACGGGCACTCTGGATGTAATAGAAGTACTATTTCGTCTACGTATGCTTAAAAACGTTACCAATTTGAACAAGAAACCAGTACGCATTCTAGATAATCTATTGTGATCTAGAATTTAGGAAACTTGTTAAGTCTATTATACCTAAATGAAACTAAGTACTAAGATAATTAAGTAGCGTAACAAGAAAAACAGAAATACATATTTCTGTTTCCAAAGGAAATTATACTCCATTTTGCCAAGAAATACCTAATGTGATCTCATGTACTTATATAACTGGGAATTCCTACAATTTAAGACATTATTAATATGGACATAATTTGTCAGATATTTTGAGGCACCTAATATATGACCGGAAGCACGCAGTTGTAAATCAGGGATTCCATGGTCAACATATTATTGATGGCCTTCGCAGCTACGATGATATGTCAGTCGCTGTCGACGTATTCAAATCCCGTAAAGCCATAAAAAGGATACTTGAAAACTTCGGACTTACCTCTAGGACACTGCGAGGGGTACCTAGAATATCAATACGACCAGAAAAGTTCAGGAAACAGTTGTGTTCGCAATGCATGCAAATTAGCATTTTCAAAAAAACGCGCAGTTGGGATTTGATACCGTGCAACCTTTTTTCACATGAGCTTATGAAAAAGCCTTTTATGTATTTGTATGTATTCGATACTTTATTGATCTAACTGTAAAGTATTTATTTTACTTCTATCGAACCCTTAGACGGTTATTTTATCATTAGATATTCTGTACATTTCTGTTTTGTCAATAAAATCGCGGAATGTGAGTTATCACTTTGTACTTGGTTATTTTTTTAAGGAGCGCGATAGAATTGTTATTAACAATTTATCTATCATTATTGGCTACTCTTCAGTAGCTAGCCCTCGGTCCCGACTTCGTCTACAAATTTTTTTTGGGTATTTTATATGTATTTATGTATTTTGCACTCAGATCTATAAGTTAAATCAGGAGCCAAATACTAGTAGGTAATGTTTTTTAATCTCATAAGTTAACATGTATTTAGGTCTAAATTTCAAGTATACTTATATTTGAAATATGTACGTAATGTTCTTCTGTCACGTAGGTTATATTAAGTAGAACGATCGCTGATAGGAAGCCTTTTAAATCCTAAATAATGCGCCATATTGGTTTATTGATAACAACTGTAGCTTATCAAATCAGCCCCGCCCAAATTTCTTCGATCGGTTCCTTTGTCTCTGGTTCATCTAAAGTTGAAAAGAAACTGAACATAGTACTGAACACTTTATCACTGTAAGATAAAAACGATTCGTCGAATCGTCTAAATCATTATCATTGTCAGCAAAAGAAAACAGTAAATACGTACCAGCAACCAAGGCAGCGATTAATTTTGCCTCAAAGCTATAATACAAATGATAGTCTCATGTCTCTAATGTAACGTTACCTGAGTGTATAACGATTATTAAATTAGATGCGGATATTTAGCAGCACTTCGATCCCAACTGGTTTGTCAATAGACGTTCGTTAGGCAACATTGGCGAGGCATAAGGCATAGTACTATTATTGATTCTATGGCAATAGGAGATGGATATGGCAATGTTACCCAAACAGCTACTAAACTAGGAATTGGGCTGGCCACGGTTGGAAAATGCCAGAAATTTTTGGGATAAAACCACCACATTCTGATCCCCACCTTTGATTATACATTTTTCTTAATCTAATGGGATCCTATCGGATGTCGCTGTCGTGGCAGACCAAAGCGCAGATGGCGAGAAGATTTAGACGGTTTTACTGCGAATTGGCCAAGTGAAGCTCAACACCGAGACAACTGGAAGAAAGGGAGAGAGGCCCTTGTCCAGCAGTGGCTAGATGTAATAGAATAGGCCAAAATAATGAATGCTCTCAAAGGGGCGGTGACGTGATGCAGCCATTCGGTTTTGAATGACAAGCCCCGTCATCGTGGGAACATAAAACACGGTTGTTTAATTAATTGACAGTTAATCGTTTTCTCTCGCCATAATTTCATTTATTAGAAAATATATCAAGGGAACTGAAAATATTGTAGCCTCAAGAGTTCATTAATAATTCACGGTTTGATTAAGGATGGTTAAACACAACCTTAGTAATTTGAATTTCAAACTTAACCTACGGCGTGGAAAATATAATTCCAATATAGGTAAATTTGTACTTCCTGTTCGAATAGTATTATGGTATTCATTCAATTCAGATGCGATGGTAACTTGTGGATGATGTGAATATAATTTGTATTCATAAAATGTGTCTGTGTAATGTAGTTTAATCTGGAATGCAAATCGATGACTAATGCAAAATATTTTTGTAATCAGTAAGATATTCATAGCTAGCACATGGCTACATGTAAGTACACCGCGTGATAAAGTTCAATGTATGTTATGTTATGATGATGTGTAATAAAAACCGCTGTTTTTATACTTACTCGCCGGATAAAGAGCCCATATGTTACGGACAAGAGAACATCTACGCAGGATGATTGCTTCACAAGCAGTTGCCCCCAGAGCGCGGCCATGAACCCCATGGATAACGTTTATCTGCCGTTGGTATCAGGGCCCACAGTTTCGGCAGATGCTTGCCAAAACCGCGCTGATAACTTTATGATACTATGTACATACTTTGGACAAAAAATGCTATTCATACACATTTGAACCAACACAGGATTTTACTAAACTGCAGGATTACGTAATGCTCAACAGGAGCATTGATCGCATAAATCAGTGGTTTAACGCGTTAAAAATTTATGAAACAGAGCGAATATCGAACCTGGAAACATGCCATTAATAACAATACCGCTGGAAATCTGAAAACGCACTAAATTGTCAGAGGAACCTTCAGTTGTATATATATGTTTTGAATTACCGTATGTATTATATAGTTTTATAATATAGTGGACAATCATGCGGTTATCGTTTATCGTGGCATTCGTGGCGGAGCTATTCATCGTGGGAATGGCTTTAAACTTAACGATAGGCTATCAAGACTGTCTAGCGGCGGATACCGACCGAACTACTCAAAATTTATGAATTCAAAATAGACGGTTCGATACTTTTTCAATGTTGTGCTATCAATGTTATAACACCGCATCTTTTTATTGCTTCCAGTTTTTATTCAGAAAATGAAGCTCTCGCATCATAAGGGACAACACTCCTTGATCATAAGCCAATTTAGTTTCCATCTAGGTTATTTTCGGGATTGCTGACGGTTTACGTCAGGATAGATGCTTCGTCTCTATAAAACCAGTTCGAATAATTTGTTTGGATAATAAAATAGGTATCTAATTGGGAGCACTGAATTGAGCCCCAGCTCTGAGCCCCAGTAAAGCTTTCCGATAGTCGGCGTCTGAAAGGTATTCTATCTATACTTATAATAAAACTGTAACCGGTCCAATTCTGTACATTGAAGATATTTAAAAAAAAATTTTTGGTGAGTTCTATGATCGATACTGAACCCAAAACTGTATTTTTTTTCGTTTTTGTCTGTCTGTCTGTATCTTGGCCGCGCATTGACACAATTTGAGGTCATACTCCGTGGTAACATATAGGATACTTTTTATCCCGAAATTCAGCACGGTTCCCTAGGGATAGGGGATAAAAGCTAAAATGTGTACATGGCTGTAACTCCGAAACGGCTAGACTGATTTGAGCAAGACTTTCACTGGCAGATAGCTGATTTTACTGGGCGTAACTTGGGCTACTTATATTTTGTAGAAATAATTGGGTACCGCGCAGCAATTAAAAAAACATGAAATTTAGATCAAAATCCAAACGGCAAGGCCGATTGGAACCGGACTTTCCCAGACAGGTAGCTGATACTATAATTCGTAACTTAGGTTTACTTCTTTTGGAAAAAAAATATTGGGGTTCCGCGCAACATACAAAAACCACGAAATTGTATACAAAATCTGAACGGTTGAACATTTACTGGTAGATAGCTGATGCTAAAAGGAGTAGACTACTTTTATATTGGAAAAATAATTAGGATTCCGCGAAACAAAAAAAAGCCCATGAAATTGTGGTCAAAATGCAAACGGCAGGACTGATTTGGACGACACTTTCACTGGCAATAGCTGATGCTATAAGACGTATTAACTTCAGCAACATTTATGTTGGAAAAATAATTAGGGTTCTGCGCAACAAATAAAAAACCCATGAAATAGTAATAACCGAACCGATTTGAACAGTACTCTCACTGGCGGGTAGCTGATGCTATAAGACGTAACTCAGGCTAAATTTCTTTTGGTAAAAAAATTTGGGATTCCGCGCAACATATGAACCTATGAAATTGCAAGTAATAGTAAAGTAAAGCATGTAAGCAATACCAGGAGTATCACTAACCGGTTGCCAACCATGTTTTTGATGAGAACTCACTGTGCCAGCAGCATTACTACTAGCCCAGCGTATCCTCGTGGAGCACTGGCAACCTAACTTACCGCAGAAACACAACACTACATCAAGTAGTGTTATTTCACTGCGGTCTTCTGTAAGGTGGAGGTACGGTCCCCAGTCGGGCGGCTCCAATTTAAAAGGGAAAACCCACGGGAAATCCCAAATCGCCTTACTACTACTCTCTTTTTTAAAAGGACATGGCGTGATTAATCACTGTACTTAAGCTTAGAAAAACTCATTGGTACAGGTTGTGGTTTGAACCTGGGCCCATCAGGTGACAAGCCGTTGCTTAAACCACAAGGCCACCACGGTTAAATAATAAAACTAATGAAATAGTAGTAACCGAACAACTGGACCGATTTGAACAGGACTCTCACTGGCAGTTTCTGATTCTATAAAGCGTTAACGTATACTACATTTATTTTGGAAAATAATTAGGATTCCGCGCAACATATAAAATCTATGGAATCGTGAACAAAATCTGAAAGGTTGAACTGTCACTGGTAGATAGCTGATGCTAAAAGGCGCAACATAGGCTACTTTAATTTGGGAAAAATAATTAAGGTTCCGCGCAACAAAAAAAACCCATAAAATTCTGAACAAAATCCGAACGGTTGGACCGAGCCTAACGGGGCATTCACTGACAGATAAAGGTTTTTTTTTATATTAGGTACCTAGATGGAACACAAGCATACGGCCCACCTGATGGTAAGCAATCACCGTAGCCTATAAGCCTCTAGCAATACCAGGGGTATCACTAACGCTTTGCTAACCATGCTGTTGATGAGAACTCACTGTGCTAGCAGCATTACTAATAGAGCAGCGTATCCCCGTATAGCACTGGCAACCTTATTTACCGTAGGAACACAACACTACATCAAAGTAGTGCTATTTGACTGCGGTCTTCTGTAAGGCGGAGGTACTACAGTTCCCAGCCGGGCGGCTCCAGATTCATGGGAAAACACAAGGGAGTTCCTAATTCGTCCTTCTGATGATGCTAGAGTTTGTAAAAAATATTTGGGCGCCGCGCATTGAGGCCTTTGAAAAAAAAACATTCCACGCGTACGGAGTCGCGGGGACAGCTAGTAGGTACATAAATGTTTACTATACATACAAATTGAATAGGTTCGAATTTTAAAACAAGCAATTATAAAGTATTAACAATATTACCTACTCTGAGGTATTAATAATTATGTCATCTATTCTATGTGAAATGATCATTGTATTGGCAGAATTAGAACGGACTTGCCAGTTCAAAATTGTTTCTTCGTTATAAAAGTTCAGTGAAGTTTAAAACAACATAATGATATTGAGCGAATAAATGGTGTAGAATGAATATATGTAAGATAATACTAAATGTAAGAAAATATTGTACTGTAGAGCCCTATGGCATGCCATTTGGCGGCGTGGCGGTCGGGCAGCGGGCGTGCCATTGACTCGCGGGCCTTGAAGCCATCAGACAGAAATCGCGGGCCCCACAAGCATATACCCTATATATACCTCTTATACACCACAGTGATTGCGATCGAGTGGCGTTCTGTTTTATCAACATATCAGAAAAATAACAAAGCATCATCTTAGCACAATTTAAATACTTCGTAAGATTATTGATAAATATAAATTGGGTTATTAGAGTTGGTATATTTTAAAATGTTACGTTATCAGAAGTTATTAGTAATTTTGTCAAGTATATCTCCGTGCTAATTTTTCAATAAACTAGTTTCTTCTATTCCTTTGTGGCAGGAGTGCCTATATGATGGGCATTGTGTATAGTAACATTGGTTTTAAAGTCTGCTCATATAAAATGTACGTACCCTACCTCATGCTACTACTGCAATAACAATACAATATTAAATAAATATATTATATGTATAAGATGTATCTGTTCTTATAATTGATTACCCTAAGGTCACAACTGCGCAAAATTATCTTCCAGCCCGCCTCGAAGCCTACAAACTACAATCGTCTAATCCTTGAGATCAAGCTACACTCATCTTTAGGTGAAATATACGTTTGGTTCCCGTGGCAATGCATGATTATCTTAGGGCTAGATGGCCGGAACACGGTTATTAGTAAATAATATAAAAATGTGTTTTATTACGTCATAATCCTTAAATAAGAACCTTATTTTACGACTAATATGTCCATTCAACGTGTTATTTAATACATTATTAATTAAAAAGAAATAAACTGATGGATAATATACTTCGAAAAATTGAATAGATTAGTCTCAAATGGTTGATTACTAAATCGAGGCGAACCAAAATATGGTAGAGCTTATCACTCGGCATGTCGGTCAAATTCGCGACCGACCGGCGTCGATGAGGGCGTTATCGTCACTAATTCATGTGAATCCATAGGTACCTAGTGCCGCGCCTGTTGCAAATTATGTTCGTTTGACATTCATACATGTTGTGTTTCTTCCTGTACTCGCTTTAATAAAGCACATATATTCTACAGCTATAACAGTTAGTGGTGCTTCGTTTCTCGTAATGGTTCATGCAAAATGTAAGGATTTGACTTGACATAGGCGAGCACACAATGACGTAATTTTGAAATTCTATCGAAAAGGTCTATATAACCGGTATTATAAAATCAGTCATAAAGCCTGACTTAAAAACTAGCTTTGATTAGAGATTAATTCTTTAACTAAACTTGAGTCAAGATTACTACACATTTAAAGCATAGATTATGTTAAAGTATTGATCAGTTGAACTGAGATCTAACGACACTTGAGTTATGTTTTAGAATATACAGACTATGTCGTAAGAGAATATATACACAGCGGTTTGATTATATTATCAAGTATTATACAGAGGAGTTACTAATTTGGCCTAAAATTAAAGCAAGTAGATCCTGTCTTCTCTGGTGTGTGGCTGGTGAAGTATGCTTGCTATTCAGCACGGCACGTTTATGAACGTGCCGTCATTTCAGTTGAATTGTCATCCAGTGATGTCATTATGAACCCGGTGACACAGATCTGAAACTTTTGGTAGTCTATTCATTTGTTTTGTCATTGTGAATGTGTTGTGCCGGAATGATTCGCAAAGAAAGAGCAGACTGAAGGTTCTAGACGGTGCTGTACTTTTCTCCCAATCTTCCTAGAAGTAAGTTTACAATTAGTACGGATAAATAAAACTACTTTGCCCTAGCTAAAATATATTTTTCTCGCAGTTACTTGAGGATCACAAGTCACAACGACTGACTATAGCAGTTTAAATTTAAATAATTTTGTAACTTCCTTTGTTTGTTTGTATGTAGGTTGCTCCTATCAGCAACTAAACGATCATTATTTTCCGAACAATTATACTAATTGGTCACGATCTTAGTTGAAACCCTTAAACTTTTTCTTCTTAGCTTTCTGGTGTACATATGTATTAAAAAGTAGAAAAGTTGAAACAGCTCAATATGTTTTAACTTGTTTAAAGTAGGTGTACCTATTTAAGTACGAATGTTATTCTTAATTATTGCGCCTTTTTGGAAGCACAGAAATACATGTTATTTGAACGTATCTCTGCGGTAGAATTAAAGTGTTGCCGTATTTGGCCATCTTTTCATCTGCGCAGCAAGCAGGATCGGGGCAAAAAGTTCACTTGCCAGTAAGAGAATTTGTGCGGGTAATTAATTATGAGCTATTAATTATTGATTCTCGTGAAACATTCTACGAACTCGACCAGGCTATGGCGCCAGAGGTAGTACTACACTTTAGAATCGCTGTGTAATTACGATATGTAATTACGTAGTCAATGTGATTGTACATAGTACAAACCTACTTTTCTGTGGCCATAATCAGTTTAATTCTGTATCTAGTTGCCCCTTTGGCTATAATTAGGTACATAACTTCGCACCAACTATGAAAAGTTAGTGCATCATAATGGGCAGTACACCATTTTATAACGCATTTGTACCGATATGTATAATAAATTCTGTTTCTGTATTATAGTTTTAAGGTGTACAATAAAGAGTTATCTATCTATCTATCTATCTAGTTCATACATAGTTCAATCTCAGAGTAGATGTTATACGCTCAATTAAACATTTTAAAATTCATGCACGGTAGCACTGGTGAAAGATAAACCTTCGTTTACGAATACTGCAAGCTTTCCCCTGAGACTGCGCCCGAGCGAGCGATTTGTAAAAGGATATTTCCTATGCTATGTTAGTCAGGGTTAGTGGAGCTATCAAGTAGTAATTTCTTATTTTAAATTGGGTAATTTGTTTGATTGATATTACCCGATTCATACAAACAAACAACATTAATAAAAGAAACACATATCTATTTGTATTTGCCAATATCATGGAGGAAGCGTACAATCTTCTGGGTACCTGCACGATCATCATTCTCCTGCCCTTATCCCACAACTATGTCTACAAACAATGATATTATATGTAAAACTTATAATATCATTGGTCTACAAAAATGTCCGGCAACATCTTTATAAAATGTGTTACTTGATTATTCAAACTTTGGCTAATCGGTATGTGACAGACGGACGATACTGACAGATATGTAGTCAAGCCATTTTATTATTTACGATTATTTTAAAATGCCGTATATGGTGAGAAGCGATACGAATAATTATACCTAGACATAAGAAGTTGCATTATATAACTATGCTTTTAGCTCAAATATATTGTATAATCGTACCAATTCCTAACAGATTTTTGGAAACGAGATGTCAAATTACGACCAGCGGCCTTTAGCATAATAATTCCGACAACACTATACATACTCCACTCTTCGGGAGGAACTAGACCAATTTACAACCGGAGCGATCCTGGACCGACTTACTTCCATTTTGCAGACTTAAAAATATTTTGTAACAAGCTATAATCCCAGCGTTCTGTTAAACTTCTTTAAATATGATGGTTATTCCTAGTGTTTATTTCTCATAATAAAAATGGCACGTGCGTATTGAAGACACGTCACAGAATAATTGTTTTTACTGTTAAATGCATTGCGGGTTTATTGACCGAAAACATAAGTTGACAAGCACTATTTCCTGTGGGGTTAGGGTCCGGCGCGGCCAATTCGCACGCCCCTACAATAAGTTTTAATTGAGTCCGACCGCAGGAAGCAACCGTTACGCTCCTCGATAGGGTGACATCACTTACGTTTCTCTTCTCATCAGCTGTAGTGTAGTAGAGTAGAGCTACAGGCAGACAATGAAGCGATTGTAGGATTAATACATTAATAGGAATATAATTTTATTGTTTAAGTAAAGGTTCGTCTTTCTTTCGTCTACATGACGTTATTTGTAATAATCAACTTTAGTATGTGCTTGATTCTTGACGTAGATAATAACCAATTGATGTTAAAATGTACAACAGTAGGTACGCCTTGGTAAAACTTAAAATAAGAAGAACCATTGTGGTACATAAAGAAAAACCAATAGTTAAAACACGTCGCGCTCTACGCTTTTCTTATTATTTATTTATCTACTGGAGATACGGAAGATAATTTACTTTTTATTTGAAACGTTTAGGTATTCGGCTGTTTTTGCTGAACTATTTTTGGACATGATCAAAATGGAGAATTATTTCTGTTATAAAGTCGAAATGGATTTGCAGAATACAAGGAAGACCTTTATCACAAAGCAAGTAAAAAGTTCGAAAAACTGCTATAATTATATCCCGGTCGACAAAATCGACTCTCGAAATCGACTCTTCCTATTGTTAAAGTCGGTTAAAATATAGCCTATGTTCATCCAAATCAGATGAATAGTTTTGGCGCTGCGGAGGAAAATACATACATAGACTGCTTAAATCATAGCCCTTCCTTTTTTGGCTTAGTCGGGTAATAATATCAATGTAACATATGTATTAATAATATCCATCCAAGTAAATACCTATACTTTTTAAAAGAAAAACAGCTTTACCGATATTAACTACGATATTCAGTAATTACATAATTAAATTTATGCAACAGCTAATCTAAACAAATTAAATAATATAACATGACAAAAAAATTGACAAAGGTCTTCTGGTGATGGCAAAAAAGCAATTTCAGCGAGCAGTGCCAGCATAATTGGTCGCGAGTCATCGTCCGGAAGACGGCAATAGCGTGGACACAGCCCAAGAGACGGCGACGGGACGTGACCGCGACGACAAGCCGCTGTCATCGTTACCGAATTGCTTTGTTTATGGCTGCTTATTGAAATGTGCTTGAGAAGAGTCCACGCACAAATGAATCACACAAATTCACTCGGCTGCAGTGCTTCATAATAGAAAATAGATAAAAGTCCCTTTGCAAAAAATATACCTCCACAATTCTAGACTGAAATAATTTAGCTGTGGAGATAGTCAGAACTTAGCGTTTTTGTGTCCTGCTTTAGTGGAGATATAATTATGTTATTTCGTTTGTATCAAATATCAACCAGTCGCAAAAAACGGAATGATGTATGTATCACCAAAATTAAGCAAATCAGGCGAATGTTCTTACAGTTAAATTGTTAAAGTATTTTCCAGTAGATTATCAGAATATTGTTCAAATTAGTTATTAAAAGCTTATTAAGGGTTCGTATTCTTGTATACTGTTTAAAATTTAGCAGCTGCCAGTTTGAATGATCTTAAATATTGCTTAACAAATGCAAATCACATTATCAAAGAGTATTTAATTAATTTAAGTTCCATAAATTAATTTGTAGATAGGACCCATGTGTGTATGGCAAACGATTAGATAGGAATTCATGTAAAGCGGTGTTTCTTAACAACAATGTAACCACGCGGGTAAGGACAATGAACTAGTAGACTAGAGTAGATGACAGACAGAACAGATGGCGAACAGAGCTATACAGTTTAGGTACCACTAACCACGAGACTAGATGATTCTTTTGCACACCATTATAATACTAACAACGCGATAATAATAAGCTAAGCGAACCAAGCGAACTTTGGTTTCTTATGGCTTTTTTCTCAAAGAACAGAACCGCTTTCGATATAATCAAGGATTCCTTTAAATAGCCTTGTTTGGCTGTGGCAACGATCTTCTGCCGGCGAATGAGATACAATCAATTATAATGAAAAATAGATATCATTACGCATAAAAGGAACGAGGCCTTGTGTTGATTGTAGTAATTTTCGGCACGATCTGCCCGCAGGCTGGCGGAGAACACTAAACACTGATGACGGCCCTATTACACGTCCACATTCTGTGACGTTTTGATTATAATTTTGCAATCGTACTAATATTATAAATGCGAAAGTTTGTGAGTATGGATGAATGGATGTATGTTTGTTACTCTTTCACGCAAAAACCACTCAACGGATTTTGATGAATTTTTGAACACATATAATTTATAGCCTGGATTAACACATAGGATACTTTTTTCTCGGGAAAATGTTTTTATACTGGAAAAATTTTAGGTTCCTCTGAGATTTTTAGCTCAACGCGGACGTAGTCGCGGGCAGAAGCTAGTGCAAGATACAACATACACATAGACATATCATCAAACCAAGTCCCTCAAGGGGACTTGCAAGAAACATTGTATTTAATTTAATTACTTATCCTGAACACATGATAGTAAAATATAAATCGAATTTAAAATAGTCAATCTATTTATGATGAGATTATGATTCTTCAAGATTGAGGCCAATGTGTACGCGGGAGCTGTGTGTGATGCAACCGAACCAAATTAGTTGTAAATTGAATTTTATGGCCCTATTTGCAACATCACTCAGTTGTTGGCAGAGAGAGCATAATGTTTCGCAGACGATGGCGCGATGGACCGGATCTTAGCGGCGCTCTCCCGTCTGACTGCGGCCCCAAGTCGTGACAGCCGTTTGTTAAAATAATGGCGAATAAAAAGAAAACCTCCTTCCATTAACTTTGTCCAAGAGGGCTATTGTTGACTCGGCCAATTTGCACGCGCGTATAGAATGTGTTTTATGTACCTACTTCTATTGTACGGTTCTTATTTCCGTCTCGCGAACCAGTCATTGGTCTTGAGATCAGTCATTATAATGGCCGTGTATGTACTGTACCTATATTTGTTGTCTGCTATTTTCATCAGCGTGATGTTGACTATTCGTGGACAACAATGATGTGAGCGCGAGGAGGGTTGATCCACGATGAAGTAATTAGCGAGGGCGCCATGTGGCCGTCGCGGGGGTCGAGGTATCCGCACATGCAGCCCACGCGACAAGCGCTCGAAAAACTGAGCCTCGATAAAAAGCAGTCGGCAGGCGTGAGAACGACAACACGTGGCAACGCAGACGCGAGCTCATTCATGCATTTGATTCATAAACTGGTGCTATTGCCGAGGCGCTTACAATGCAACTGGTGCTACTCGTAACGCTCACATGCAAATTGCATTATAAAGATAACATTTTGTTGAATATTTTTATTGCCGAAGTAACATTGTTGGCGACCTGCAACTTGGATTAAGGGGAACTAAAATACTTTTTATATCCATGAAAGTGGTCCGCTTTCATATTGTCTTGACTACCTCTTGTCAGTGTGTATGTATCATAGTTATATGTAAAATGGTTTTCAAAATGATTATGTTTAGATTTTCTTTACGTTTTTAGGATTAATTTACATTTGGTTCCATGGCCTACAACTTACCTATTAGATAATGATTGATTATCTCCACACTATGCGTAGTTTGTCTGTTTGTTATTTTGTTTATATACAAATTACATAATTTCTTCTGGAATCCAATTAGTAGCTTGATGAGAAAGAAACCAATACAAAGCCCACCGCGGTTGATTGTGCGGGGTGCAATCTTGGTCGCTCGGCTCGCCAGCCAGTAGTGCGGGATCGCTATAAAGCAGGTCCGATTGGGGTCGGGCCGGACGAGAGCTATTTTTAAAATTGCGTGTACAATATTATGTGTTTAGGTGGAATATGATAATTGTGGCGAGGCGCCGCGCCGTAAACCGACACCGGCGATGGGATTACAGGGCGCGCCCGCCGCCGCCCGCGACTCACGCGGCATGCCTCGTTACGTCCAATACACCCAAACAAAATGCATCTAATACGTTAATTACACGCTCTTTTCCAATATAATTATAAAATAAATTGCTTTAGAATTCAGAACACGATGTAGTTTTTATACAAACAACATCTATTAATCACCCGTCACATCAATATTAGGTACTACACTTCAGTAAGTCAGATAAATATATAGTTTAATGCTATTCAAGTACTACTTCACCGGTCTAAAAACAATATTGATGGTACCCCGACAAGATTTCGTAAATCTCCGAAAGAAAGAAATAACGAGCTACCTAATGATGTACTTATGTGCTAACTTGACGACAAGTACGCGTTGAAATAAGCTTAGCCAATTTTAATAACACAAAAACGTTTAAAAAGTTTAGTCAACACTTAGCTAGTCTAAAAGCCTGCTTATATGAGAGGAAAAGGTAATTATTTCTAGAATAACGTGTTGAAGTTAAAGTCATCGATATAAACCCCCCATTCAATGGCTAAAGTTGTAAACGAGGCGAGGACACAGGATACAGTGACAAGCATGAAGTGCATTATTCAAGAATAGTTACATTTGAAAAAGCACTAACGAAAGGCTTCGCCGCCGATAAATAATTATACGGGAATGTTACCGAATAATCATAACAAAGCTATTATGGCAACTATGAATAATGCTCCGATATTACAAATTAACATAATGTTTTTTGTCGCCCCCTTTGGAGGTGGCCGCGGACAGGTACTCGGTATGAGGGTGCAGAATTCTTTGAATGGGTATTCATTCTCTTCTGCCGCCGAACTATAATGTAACTTACCCTTCAAAAATAGAGCTCAAGTTGGATTGAGGAGAGCATGATAAGTGACGTCGGTGAATGTTTGAAAGTGGGCATCATAGTCTGAACCTTAGGGCGTGGGTGGAAGGTGTAAAGTGGCGGTGACGTCGGAAGGTGCGAAGGTCGGCTAAGCTACTATCAATCAGCAAGGCGCCATTGAGGGTTGGTCGAGGCTCGTGAGAAACCGTAAACACTTACCCGCTTTATCTGATACGAGATTTTTTTTCGCCCAACAGCGGGTCCAGTTAATTAATGGATTGCGCCGTTACTTGATTTATTTTCGGTACTGGTGCTGCTTAGCATTAGGGGAGACTAATTTATTTGGAAGGGTTTGACAGGCGAGGTATTAGTCTTTCTGTTTATGATGCAGATCGCCCTCACGGAGGAATGTTGGGTCTTATCAACGATTATTACAAATGGATTCCATAATACATCTTCCCGGCGGCTGCAATTGCTCATCCTATTGGGATAATTAATAAAGAGCCCACGTCCCGAATAAATACCGACTAGATACGTTATTTTATTGTGGTTGGCGGGCTAGCGTACCCGATTGACTTGTTTTGTCTTATTGATTTGTAGTCTGTGGAGGCTCTAAGCGTTATGGAATTGAAGGCAAATATTTGTCGGGGGTTGTGGTCTGGGCGGTCTGGGCCGGCGGCGCACATGTGCGCATAAAAAAACTGTGTGATGTGTGTAGTGTGCGGAGGCTCGTGTTGACAGTGCGCATAGCAGCGACAAAGCGCTTACGCCGGCGCGGCCGACCACCCGGCTGCTCCGCGCTTATCATCTAAATAACCCTAACTATCTGCCTCGACCGACATTTTATCCCCTGAATAAACCATTTCACACCTTGTACACAGATTTAGATCCAATAGGTACCGTCGGTTAAGGAGCTTTGTAGATGGCACATCTACATGGTTTTCGGTCTGGTTTCAGCTCCTCAATTTTTGCAGCATGTATGCTGCAGGGGATACATAATATCTGTAGATATTCTATATATGTGTGCCAATCAAGAGGCTAAGGACTGAGTAGAGAAGGGTTAAGGTAAAACGGTATTTGGTCTCATTAAAGATTAACGTCTTAACACTAAACTTAACATAAAATCGGATTTGTAAGACAGCAACCCGATGAATTGGAAGTTGCTTGACCTGAAATAGTCATAAAAGATTAAACGCCTTTTACTATGCATTCTTAGTTACTGATATAAGTCTTACTGATATGTCGTGAAGAAAATCGTCTCGTCATTATCAAATTGGTGTTATTAACGTCTGCCAAATTAGTTAAGCCAAATTAGTGTTTAAAATCAGAATATTAAACACTAATTTGGCTGCAGAGCCCAATACCAGGTAGTTAATATCTTTTAAATGTATGGGAAGATAAAAACTGGTGAACTTTTATTAATCCATCTCAATTGGTAAACGGACATCTGAAATATGTTCTGCCTGCTGATATTTATTCAACTTGGATGTTAAATGAATATGAACGGATAATTTATCTCCAAATGGAATTTAATGGATAAATATACTTTATAAATTACCGTCCATAATAACTTCCTGTAGGAGACGACAAACAACGCTGGCGGGGCGTCTCGCGGCACCCGTGTTTGAGAGCAGCCTTATCTGAAGGAAGCTCTCCTTGTATTTTACTAAATATTTAATTTAGCGGGAAAGCCCGTGAGAGACGCCGTGAGACGAACCTCGGGACATGCACCAAACGTAATGGCGTCTAAATCCCACTGATTAGATACCCTCCCTGGGAACTGACAACAATAATAAATACTTGACTGCATTTTCCGTTACAAATAAATGTTAGGCGCGGTTCATAAGAATCGACAGATTATTATTGCATTCTCGCTGATAAAGCAACATGTCCCATTCCGAACAGTATCAGTTCATCATTACTTATCGATTTTGAGAATTCGATATCGATTACCGATCAGTTTGATTTTAGCGATTGCATTGGTAATAATGTTGTATTGTTACAAAATATTTTGATTAAAATAAATCATAAATAAATAGTTTGGTTATTTTGTTTTTCTTTCATGTAATATATATTATTAGGAGCAAGGGGTTCTGTTATTTTGTACGTTGGTTTGTCCGCCAGCTAGCGCGTCACAAATACACAATTACACTAACAACACCGTACTGTTTACCCAATGAGACGTGTTGGGTGCACGCGATCCATTCTCACGACCCAACATGGAAAAAAAGAAATTCCCAAAATTTTAACGCAATAGATACATTGTCTCTACATAAACAACGGTTAAATTTCACCGTAAAAAAAACAAACGCGGCCCTATATGGAGTAGGAGCTTTTAATTTGTATTAAGTTTTAACTTATTGTGTTCTGTGGTTTTACTGACCAGTTTGGTAACAATCTAAGTATTTGCAAAAAATAATAATTGGTTTCTTGTTTTCGTAACTACATTTAAATATAGCTACAAGCAGATCCTTCAGGAACGTCTAAGGCAGGCGACGAAGACTTTCTCTTCGTTTAGAATGTTATCCAACTTTTATCTCGTCACACTATACGCTACTGCCTTTGCAAATGAATTATTTAGCACTCTTGGTCAAAATAATTTGGAATATGAAGTAATAAAAGTTCCCCTAATCTGTTAAACTATGAAGCCCTCTCCATATAACTGGAGCCGCCATTACCTAAGGAATGCTATTCGACGGCGCGACCGCACTTTACGCCTCCTTTGAAAATTGATTGCTTATTCTCCTTTTAGGCAGCGACTATAGGACCAAATTGGTGTGTAAGTTATTAATTAGATACGTTACATGTTAGGAGTATATTCTCATGGTCATTCAGAACAGTTAATTAAAGTACTTAGTGTAGGACATATTTTTCAATTGTAGTACAATTTAATAAGATAAGTGTAGAGTTCCATTCAAGGCACAGTCGTGAAGTGGATGAGTAAGTGTTTGTTACAGTTGACCATTGCATTGTGACTGTAAATATATCATGTCACCAAATTATCAAGCATGCCCATTAATAATTACAACTAATCCACCTAGTAGTTTATCTACGCTGAGTTTGACTCAGTAGACAGACGCTGTCTGGACAAAGTAGCAGGTGTAAATTAGTTTTCAGTCACAGACTCAGTAGTAACTGGATAAAAGGGTTTTTAAACCCTCTGTGTCTTTTAAGTACAAATAAATGGCAGTCAAAGGCGTCGCGACAAAGCAAACAAATATTCATTTTGATATTATCTTTACATTAATTTGTTCTGTACAGTACGTCTGTATGACACTGAACTTCTCCTAAACGGAAGAAACTGATTTTGATGAATGGTTTGGTGTTTGAATGGGTTGTTTTAGATTCACAATTCGATCGGGTAGGTGAGGGCTGTTGCCGAGATTTTTAAGGGAAGTAGTCAGCTAGTAGATTTATATAGTGTCCAATAAGTGACGATTTAAAACTAACAAGGAAAAGCATCGAACATAAATTACTATACTCTCATGAGCGTCGAAACCTAACCCCTTACGAACTGAATGTCATATTTTGTTGTGAACTTAAAGCTGGTGATATAGAATAAATTACATTAACAGTAAGGAATGATATACGTTCGTTTACACTTTACACAAATACTTGCTAACCATAAAATAAACACACGAAGTATTTCGTCTTTAAAATGATGTTTTACAGTAGGAACAAAATTCCTTTGACTGAATTCTATGTCATTCACAATAGGAGAAAGGTTTGGTCAAGAACGTATTTAGCTCAATTGAACCCTAACTAGTAAGTGGTAAGTAACTAAAGGCCTATCATGAACACAGTGCGTGGGTGTTGACTCTTCTGTAGTTAAATTAACATATTTATTCTTAGTTAATTCTTTGGTGTAGTTATTTTCATAAACCCTATGTTACATTAGGCTAATTTTATATATGTAATTTATGCGTAATTGTATCCGACTTACATGATTATTGGATAACAAATAAACATTAATATATTCGCAGTTGTTATATTAGTAGGATAAACGTCACGAGCAATGGACACAATTTCTCTTAGCGACTGTGCGTAACGCCGCAAAAATGTCGCCGCCTTGTAATTAGCACTAGGCTCGCAAGATGCCACACAAATAGAATTGTTCTCTTTTGCTGCGTATACTGGTGTTACTAAGGGCATTGTACTGTTCGCTCGGAATCAGACCAGACCAGACACCGGTCGGGTGGCATGGTCAAGTCTAACGATCTCTAGCGTACTGTACCCTCGTTTCATTCATCAACAATACAGTTTAAGTTATAACATTCTTGTTATTAAGGTGGGATATTAGATATCCAAACAACATTTCAAGAACGTTTATGTATTCATCACAGTTGGTTGACGCAATATTGGTACAGTCGGATAGCCACACTCCGTCACTTTCTTCGGCTGCCTCAAAAAGGTACCAGGTGGATATGATCTCTATGAATATCTATGTTTGTCAAAGGAATAAGTGTTGTAATGTTAGTTTCGTTGTACGGTACAAAGGCAGGAAAGTTGTTGTCCACGGATGTGACTGTTTAGCACCAAGGGTTAGTGGAGCCCGTTCCCGCTTTCTAAGATTAAACATCCGAGCAGTGATAAAAGCAACATTTATTTATTTACTATCACATTCGTTCATAATAACGGAACAAGCAAGATCAAAAAATAAATCCATTCCTTGTAATTCTCACAGTTCACCGTCGACTTTGCTGAACCTCATTCCATTGAGCAGAGGTCTCAGTCTAACCACCAGCGCGGCGCATAGGGCCGTCTCTCTCGGCGGCTTTGTGAGGAACCGCCCTCGACCGACGATTCTACGAACTGAGCTCGTGGCATTTTTAAGAACGAATAATAATTTGATCGGGCAATATTTATGGAAGGGGTGGCCGGACGCGTACTAGTCGAACGAGTCAATTATCAGTTGCTCGCGCCTGGGTCGGTGCCTGAAAGCACGCAATGGGTGGCGCTGCTACGGGTGAATCGATGTTAAGACACAATTTATGGCACTCAGAATCGAAGGGTGGAATTTCACATGATTTTATTATGTTTTTTATTGTACGTAAACCACCCTATCGATACATTTATAGAGTTTTTATCTATCCTTGCTTGGTGGTATAATTTCGTGGCAACCTATCGGAGATTAATTTGTCAGTTGGAATTCCCACTTTGAATACAGATTTATTAATTTAAAACAAACTAAAATGTAAATTGGTAATACTATGAAGGAACTGTGATTTTATTCATTCGGTTATACTAACTATGCAATGCGTACTGTGTCTGTCTGTCTGAATGCTTGTGCGTCTTGTGTCTGCACTTTCGATTCGTAGCACTAGTGCTACGTAAAAACTGGCTACGAAATTCGTAGCACCAAAATTATCGTAGGCACTCGTCGTTACACACTGTCAATTTCATTCAACCAGCTTTTCAGAAATATATTTTAGCGTTTCTACAAAGTACTTTAGCAATTATTTTATCATCAAGCTTAAACACAGCGAACGGACAACTGGTAGATATGAAGGAAGTCACCTGGGACGAAATAATAGATAAAATCCATACATAACAATTATGGTAAGCGGTCACCGTATCCTATGGACGCTTGCAACACCAGAGGTATAACTCGCGCGTTGCCGACCCTTCAAAAATCTCTTCACACCCTTCTTGAAGAACCCCATGCTGCTGTACTCCTTGGGGAAACCAAGTCATAACATAATACGATATTAAATTGTTGCATGTCTGCTTGATTGGATAAATCTTGGAAACAACAATAAGATCATAGTAGCAAGCCGTCTGCGTAGCGCAGGCATAATTATTTCATAAAATGTAGCAACACATTTAATACGTGTATAGTTTTTAAACGTGATTGTTACTCCATTATTGGACATTCTTTCGAGATTACGATTACAAGCAGGGCATCGGACTTTATCAACACGATGTGAATATAATAGTGCATGTATAAAGTATTCGTAGATGTAAAAACAGCAGCTGTGTTTCCAAAGATGACTAACACAGTAACGAGTCCAATGTGAATAATAAGTGCCAAGTCAAGAGTGCGATCGTCCCAGCTAATTTGTCGCGGCTTGCCGGGGTGGCGGCAGTTTCCGGCGCATGTGCAAGACAATGCCTCTCAATGGAACCATTAATAGCACAAATGAATGAGTGCGTAAAGACATGTGTGCCCGAACCCGCTACCCCCGCGGCTCGCGGAACGGACCACATGGCACTACACATTGTTAGCAGAGGACGGACTCCATGTTCATTCATTAATTTGTGCAGGACTTCAAAGAATTCTCGTTTTATGAACCGAAACAATTCGGCGAAACGACATAATTTTTAACTTCCACTTCCTCAGTCGGAAGTAAGCAAAACATGTTTATATTGTTGTTTTGTTTTCGTTACGTATTAATTTGGGTTCAGATATACATATAATAGTTGGCAAATTATTAGATACATACTTTATGTTTCTGATTATAAATTGTTTTCCCGGTGATTTTGACCGTATTGTCAGCGTGGGTTCATTGTTTGGTGCAGTTTACAACCATCAAAAGATATAAATATATGAAGGTCATAGCTATTGTTTAGTGGAATTTTATAATACACTAGCTTTTGACCTCGATTTCCGCGTAGAAGTTGAAATGGTTCTAATAACATTAATAATATTTTTTACGTTATTAAACCTTTGGTTATTACATATAAATTATTATATTCACATTTTAGAATACTTATAAAATATAAAAATCTTTATTATAGTGTAGGGATGTTTTATTTTGTGAACACAAAGCTCGACTTTTGATCTGGTGAAAGTTACATGGGTTATTGTCTTTTTACAACGAAATCGGAATACTACACAACTACCGCAGTATTTCTTTATAAACAATATTTGTTGTTTTCCTTCGGGAGCTAGAATCACCAGGCTACTCTACTCTGCGCGCTTACTCTGGAGCATGCCACATACAACTCGAACTCTACGTCCCTATGAGGCCGTGCCTAAAAGTCCATAACCTCTATATGCTTAGAAAACCTTCGATTGAGGGATTCTGTAATATAGTACGGTCATAGAGGCAGCAGTACGGTGATTTCAGAGAACCATTCGAGACATTCCAATTTTAAAGAGTATTTCCTTATGTTTTTAAGCGAGTTCAACCTTTTACTAATAAAATAGTATTAAGTTTTCAAAAGTGTCAAAATAAAATTTACTGCTAGGGTCTAAACTGGATACAGGATAAACTATTTTTGTTTTTTTTGATAAGCGTAAAGCGATCAATGACATAAATTCGGAAAGCTTGTTTAATAGCAGTACATAAAATATAATATTCATATTTAAACTATGAGTTTTTAGTTACTATGGTCTACCTAATGGAAAAGGGTCCTTTTTAAAGAATTCTTTCAAAATATTAAAAAAATGTATCTATGTGAAAATATAGATTTACTAAGAAAGATGTTAAAAGTCAAATACAGCTTACAATAACAAATTAACAGTCCGTTGTTAAAATAAGTATACCAAAGGATCTCTTTGTTATTTCTAATATTTAGCTTAGCACAAAATCCCTTGAGTGC
The DNA here is from genome assembly GCA_951449985.1 of Falcaria lacertinaria. Lineage (NCBI taxonomy): Eukaryota > Metazoa > Arthropoda > Insecta > Lepidoptera > Drepanidae > Falcaria > Falcaria lacertinaria. The sequence goes on from OX602114.1 coordinate 4,320,366, forward strand.
ACCACAGAATGGGTACGTGGAGCAAATACTTGTGTTTCGATTATTCTTAATTTTAAGAAATGGTATCGCTTCCTGTACTTTTCACTTTTAGTTTGTTTAGCGCATAATAAACATGGCGCGCAGGAATGTACCTGCGGCTTGGTGGATACTGAACAATGGGCAGGTACGCGGGTTTTGACATCTTGTCCGGTTGCACCGACAGTTATGTTGTTCAGGGCACGACGCGCTGGCGCCAGATAGCCACCATCTATTGTGCGCTCACCATTACTCCTAATGCACCATGGACGATGCCCGAAGACAGCGGTCACTTCCCGGGATCCTATTCTCTGGTTGCAGGTACGTACTTGGAATTGTCATTGAAAATTTCGATGCGCTGGCGCTTAATTACGGAATGCAAGCCTATTGTTCCAAATTTAAAGCTTATAAAACTAAAAGCTGTTATTTTGGAAAGTGGACTCTGATGGTTTCTCACAGCTGGTTAACTGTGAGCGCAAACATGTTTTGTTTGCATAATATTTTGGTACAGAGTTTATCACTATATCGGTGGCCGGATATGAACCGTCCTGTCGCCTTCCCGACTCTTATCGGTATAGATTCAATAAAATCTACACGACGTACGACGAACATTCATAGCATTCTGAATACGTTTCAGAACTAGGTACCTACGCATAAGTATGATTGTCATAATTGGCGAATGTTCCTGTCATTGGGAACATTTAACCGACCCGCATGGGGTAGGTATGAGTCGACTTAATTGGGCCATAAATAAATTCAATGTAATCACAAGTGGTGATATTTTTATGCTGGCAAATAGTGGTCACGTGGCGCAAATTCGCTACAATTGAGTCATCATGCGAATTTATGGGTACCCTAATCAGCTGCACGGAGTATTGAATGACGTGATTATTGGGTTACGTATCTGGAACATGATACTAGGTTAATTGCATGGGACTGAATGTTAACATAGCTCACCCATGTTGATAATATTACTTGCAAATATGTATATTGGGAAAATATGTAGCTTTGTGAATCTGTTTTATTGTGTGGCTTAAAACACACAGTAAAACAGATAAATGCGTATATAAATTATATTTCTACTTATAAATCTAATAAAGCGCCTGCGTTTGATTTTCAACCTACATAACTTTTGTATATATGATCGGATTGAAATAAAACTATGTGAATTGAAGCTTACCACAATACATTAGTGAATACCCCATTCAAATCAGTTAAACCACTTTTGATATAAGCGCACACAAACGCGCAGACAAAAAATCTAACAATCATTGTCTTGGGTTCTATTGAGTTTATAAAGGCTCCAAGTTATTGTTTTTCTCATATAGTTATCTTCCATGTACAGACAGCGACCAGTATTATATATTTATTTTTTACATTGTATTGATGCCTCTACGAAAATGTCCAAACGGAAGCGTCTGTGGTTTAGCATATAATATCACTTATTTGATTACACTGGATGCATATCGTGTGCAATGTCCCTAGCCAGTTAAAATATTTCTCATCACCTAGTTCCCATGCACGGTGCGTTGCTTTTCCCATAGAGTTATCATTCGGCTGTCATGTCACTCCATAGGTCAGTGCTTTTCGATAAACGGTCACAACCATTGTGCATATGTGCGTGCATCACGCTCCGATGTCCAGTTAATACGGCAATGAGCTGACGTAACCGTCCATGCCATACATATGTCAATTCTAATGAATTTACAAATTGATTGCAGCGATCTACTTTTCAAGTCATCATCATCATTGCAATACTGGAAAAGACTTGCACTCGCACTTGCTCAGCATTGATTGCAAGAGCGGAACAACTTATACGATCTCTTTCATGTGTTATTCTATCTTTTCTATGTATTCGTTGAACAAATCTCAGGATCCCAAAGTCAAACTAAAGTATCGCCATTGTCTGTCTGTCTGTCTGTCTGTATGTATATCAGTTTAATATTACTCATGACCATAAGTACCTACTCTAAAGCTAAGATTTGGCTAGCATGGCAACGGCTACAAAGAAATTATTAAAAATAACATCATTTAAAATCGATCTTCAATTAGTCCCCTACACGTATAAAGTACATTTATTAATTTTATTTGCGTATCTCTTGCTCTAAAATGCACACAACATTTCGAGATAAATACGATACAAATCTCATTCTCACCTTCGAAAACTTAACGAGCTTTTTGCAGCATACAAGGAATTCACAGGACATAATAATAGAGCGTATATAATATAATTTGATATCTGAATTAAAAACAAAGCCGCAGGAGAGGCCGTACGAGATGAAGCCCGTCCATGCGTGCACGCATACAAACATGCGACCAAATAAAATGTTCAAGACAGCATTCCCGACGAGTGGTCGCGGTATAGCATAGGTGCGTGTTATACGTATATTTTGTGATATACATTTTAGGGGCCACGCACGACAAGTGTTTGCATAGTCAGTTGGAATTTTGTCTGTGGAACATCTATGTAACGCACATTGTATCTAATTTGTCATACTTTAGCATCACTGCTCCGAGTCCCAGCTACGAAAGAGAAATCGCTCTCTTATCACTATAATTACTAAATGGCACATACGGTTGCTTCAATTTAGCTAAACTGTCATTAAAATGAATACGAATTTAGTGCAAGCATGCGTTACAATTTTACAAGACAAAGAAATACATATAGGCACCTAGCTACGTAAGTACAAGTTTGAGAACATACACATGGTCTAGTTTTACAAGAATTATTTACTTTAACGTATAGCTTTTATCTGGCATGAAACATTAACTCTTTTGTTTTTTATATTAACGTCAGCGCCGCAGGGGGTCCCCATTTGACTGAGCTCGTTTTCAGTTGAGATATTCCCTATAAAGAGTATTTTATATGCCCAGATAGAATCTGTTATAAAAAGTAGTTTCTGTGGTGATGTAGTCAATAACAATAGTCACCGGTCAAATGTATTTTCGCAGTGTATTCATAGTAGGGTAAAGAAACCACCCCGGAGTACGGGCGTGGGAGCCGCCGCGGTGGCATTTGCTAATAGTCGCACAAAATCATCTTATTACATTTGTATTATTGTCCAAATTTTTTTTTGTGTCTACCCGACAAAGATTAACCGCATTGCATAATGGCACACTGCGTCACTGAACAATAACTGATATTGCATTTTTTGCAAATGACATTTGAATGACTTTGTACGATATACATAATGATGGAAACAATATAACCAGATTTCATCATGTTAGCATCAATAGGTGTGCAAGTTGAGACAATTTGGGTGTTTTAAAACTTTGTGTCTATGGTTGAACAACAGAGTGCAAGGGATGCAGTCGGACAGAGGGCTGATGACCAGGAATGCAGGTTCGCCAAGTCTCACACGCCCAGGATGAGTTGGAGCTTTTTAAAGGGGCGCGATTCCTGGAAGCGTCTCTGGAGCGGTCGGAGGCTGGCGCTCGACGGCCATTGTGGCGCGCGGCTAGTTTTGATCTTATTGTTAATGGGACGCCAAGTTTTTTCAACGGACCTCGGAAAAAAGGTATCATAGGACCCCAACGGAAACGTTACGGACCCTTGTGAAGTAAAATAGATATACGTTCTACGAAGGAGGTGTTATTTTAATCGTAGGACGGCTTTGTTGTTCAGGAATGTAGATGGCCCGTCATAATTTTAATGGGCAGTTTCTCAGTCGCCTTATGAACCTGGTGGTGCGCACGACCTGAATATTCATCAAGACAGAACCCATACGCGGCCAATACACATGGGAATGTAATCTTGGTAAATAATACTGCGAGCTCGTTACCTGTACATTTTTATTTGACGACGATATGAAACGCATCATACTTTACTCACAAGATAATAAATAATAGTGTACAACTCTTTATAATTAATCAGTATGTTACTCATTTAGGCTAAACCGTTAATTCTGACTGATAAAGGGAATAGTATATCGCCGACTCAAAAATGTATATAAAACCAACTATGTGTATCATACATGTTTTTAAAATACAATCTAACGCGTCAAGAGTAAATATTAAAATTAGAATTTAGCTACCGTTCGATAGAAACATATCCCCGAATGTATTACTTAACTAAAACTACATACGAAAACTATCCCTCTACATCTACATCTAATTAAATATAATGCCAACCTACAAATTTTACTATTTTCTTAGTAATATTATGAAACCTAACATCAAACATAGGAAATGTTTTCATTAATAGTGTAGGTATAGGGGCGCATTGAACAAATGCCTTTCATTATTGAATCGATGTAGGTACCTTTGTGATTGATCGTACAATGCAATGTAAAAGTAGAGAAGGCACTTCGGTACCACACACGAAGTTCATAATGATGTAATCAACCTCAATTTAAATCTGCAGTAAAATGGCAAACCGCAATTAATAAGGGCAGGGAGGAAGGGTACTTATTACTTCGCTGGGGTGGGCTTTCTATAGGTAAACTGGCCAGGAGTCCACTGAAAACCAATTCTGACACAACACAACTTATCAATACTCAAATTTGATATTAGCAGCAGCAGACTACCAAAAGATACAAAACGGTCAAATATAATGGGAACTGTGCAAGACATATCGAAATCACATTCACTCTTTAATTTTATTTATACTTGAGTTGAGTTTATACTGAATACCTATGCTTATATATTCCCATTGACATATCTGTGTCGATAGATTGACAACACGTGGCGATGTTACGTAACTTTTATATTAAGTAAAACCAGACATAGTCTGCGACTTGTTGAAATTATTTTTTAAATTGGAATCAACCAACACCTTAATTTGATAGGACTATCCAAGAAAACAGCATCAAAGAAGGAAAGCTACACAAAAATATAAGACCACAAAGAAGCCGCAAGACTAAGGTCATATGTTTTTTTTATCGTCCCTCTCTCCCGCGACGCATAATGACTGAGTAGTTGTTAAAAATTATGAATGGAACATCTTCCGACGGCTTTCATTGTGTGTGTATTTAAGCCGTTCGCTTTGTGTAGGCTAAGGTCACACACACTTGCGTCGCGCCGGGCGAGGTCCTTAGTCGAGGGAATGGAATGGCTTGTAGGTAGGTATTGTCTTTCGTAGTATTTAGACAAGTCTTCGAATATAAGTATTATGGTTGTAATTCAGGCGTATGGTAATGAAAAGTGAACGTAGATATTTTCATCAAAATGTAAACTAGAAACTTGTGGAATTTTAGTTCGAGGGTGTAATAACTGTAATATTATTAGTGGATAGCATAGCAGATTTTTAACTAAGCTTGAGTAGCACTGTACTATGTGCGGGGTATATAAACACTGTTCATATTTTTATTTATTACACGAGACCGTGGGTCTAGTCGTTATTATACCTGACTGCTACGCTAGAGATCGCGAGTTCGATTACCGGGGTGAACATTTGTGTAATAAGCATGTCGTGTTTGCCTTGCGTCTGGGTGTTAAGTATGTATTTAACAATATATAAGTAAGTATTCTATTAGCTGCTGGTTCCCATAGTACAAAAGCAACGATTAAATATTTACCTTGTTGTTTAGCCTTACGTAAAAACTCTAGGTGACCATAATGTAACACATCAAAACAACCTCCTACCAAAACAGTTTTGCTATTTGGTCTGGTGTGTACAGATGGTGCAGTGTGATGTTGTCCGAACATTATTATTATTATTATTATATCCCCTGTAATCAATCGATAGGAGCAATGATTTACTTAGTACAATAATCATTCAGTTATATAGTAATATCTACTATATAGCTTGACCGTTATTAATAAGATGAGTATCGAGTAGAGATCGTAAAACCACAATGTGTTCATTACATTGTAAATTAGAAGATTAGGACTATCTAGGTGTTTTATAGAGGTTGTAGATAGGCGCTTGCGGCTTGGTATCATTCCACCGTACACTTCATTCGTCACGTAGCAACAAGGTGTCCAATTAGATATTTAAGGCTGGCTTGCAAAAACTATATTACACAATGACATTATTTTTTAAACAGATGTTATGTTACATTATGCACCAGGACCTCTTCATGTAATCGTAAAAACAAAACAAATCTGTCAAATTCTTAGAGGATAGTAGGGAGATACCGTCTGAGAACCTCATACAGAGATTATCTCGGCCGTGAGGTGGAGTCGGGACAAAAACGTGTGTGTGTGAGTTTATGAAGGAATTTTAAGGTCCAATTACTAGTGAGCCGCCTTCCATTAACAACTTTATTTATAGTGAGATGAATAAGTTGCGGCTTTTTAATCAATCATGTGGGCTACCGCGACGTCCGGTGCGAGCCACCATTGTACAATAAGCGATCATTATGATATAAATTATTCACTCAGTATGCCCCGTAGGTACAATCAAGAAATGGCAACATTGTTGAACCTTACTCATTGCTCAATCAGACCATGATGTAGAGCAAGATTCATCTAACTATAATTAAGAACCGAAGCTTAGCTCAGAAATGAGAAATTTGCGGCTTTTCACCTCAACCTTAATATGAATGCCGGTAGATATAACTGTAGAAAAGACGGCTTTGTCTAATCTTACAATCTTGAACATACACACAATACGGACTAATAACAAAATCTATAAACATTATAATATAATGTTATCGACACAACAAACAAAAGATAAAAGAATTCCACAGATAGGTACGTAAATACAAAAGAAAAAGCTACGTTCAAACGTTACCGAGCCGAAGCGCTGCAGCTAATCAGCTTTAATGTAAAAGTAATCAACAGATAATGTCAGAAGATGGATACATCTTTTCACGTGAATTGAAATCCGCCCCATTACGCGGCTCGAGTGGCCAAAGAGCCGACCACCGCCGCCGCACTCGCTCGCCCAAAAAACACCCCGAGACGTAACATAATATTTCCCAAGCAGCCTTTTATTTATTAGCCGGGCTCCAGCGAGGCACCGAGCCAGGGCTCAGCCCGGCGCCGCGACAGCTACACTTCCCAGAACCGAGCATCGACATGTCGGCTCGAAGCCGTTACCTAAATCTATGAAAAAACAATATTTATGTATCTCAGTGAAAAAATGGGGATACGAGATCCGTATTTATCTGAGTACCGTGAGCTTTGCGCTTTTTGTTTGGCCCTGATTTGCAGGAATCTGAACACACCGCCTGCAGTGTGGGTGATATTAATTTGTTAATTTGCCGGTCCGGTGGGCGGGGTCGCTGGCTGTCAGACGTGACGTCATGACATGGTATCTAGTCTCTAGACACGTTTCTAACAAACCCTTTACCCGTGCTAAGCTTCCAATAGCAAATTTTTTCAACTCAATGGGTAGAATAACTATTGCACAGTTATGATTTAATTACAGCTATAACTAACATTCACGGTCCCGACTACATGCTGCCTTTACTTTGCCGACAGGATTCGATAACAAATAATTAGTTACTGATAACTATAACAAACAAAAATGAAGCCTATTTTGCTTTCTAAACAATTAATCAGCTTAGTTATACATATTATTCGTAGCTAAATTACTTAGACTTAACATAGATACAGAAAAGAAATAGGCCAAATTAATTAACTAGTTGATTAAAACAATTTAAGTTTAATTAACTAATGGCCGGACTGTAATGTGGTTTAATCGAACTGTTTGTGCCGTTCAAGAATCCTGCGAAGTAGACAAATTATATAATTAAAATATCACTAGAGTTGTGATTCCAATATTCTTTCATAATTCACTGCGTTGTTCACCATCTTCGATCTTCAAATGCATTAAAGCTTTTTCCAATCAATTAATTTCGAAGGCAGGTAGTAAAAAAGGTATATCTACAGGTTGATTCTGTTATACCTAGGCCGCGTGGGATGTAAATAAAAAAAAAAACTTGACAAATATATTTTACCTTGTTAATTACGCGCAGTTAAGAAGGTAAAATTAGAATTTCTGGACAGATAAAGGCGTGGCAATTTTTTTTTGTTCAGGGCTAATCTTTGGCAATACTGTATGGCAAATATCAAAATTTTTTTTCTAATAAAATTCGGGCATAATTTTTGCGTTAGTTGCTTTAGTTATTCAATATATATAATAGTTATTCAATAAATACTAGCGGTCGCCAAGTGATCTTAATTCGACCACAGTTTGAAATATAAACAAACTTTAACATGACATTCAGTAAGACTTGTAACAAACGCAGCGGTGCGTATAAAACGTTTGGTAGTGTGCCCAATGTTTTTCTTAATTCAACATATTGCTAATGCATTATTATATATAATTTTAGCTTGCCTGCTTCCTTCTCCATATAAACTTTAACTGTGCCAAATTTCATACTCCGCCGTCGTCGGAATTCTCGTAAAAAGGGGTACAAAATTTGTTAAATAGTGTTAATAAAATTGGTGATAAATATTATGATAAAATTTGTGCACATCCTGTATGTATACCAATAGATGATTGGAACGAAATAAGAAAGCGCCACGTAAACTAGCCGCGTGAATGCACTTGACACCGTAATAAATGGAATCCAGAACCCAACAAAGGGCAGGAGCGAGGTATTTCGGCGCTTTGACACCGTCGTACCGACGGCACCGGCCCACTGTCATCCGCAACGAGCCACTGAGCCTAATCTGTTTGTGTTATGACGCCTTTGTGCACCTTCTAACCTTTATCCGCATTTAGGGAACGTCAACTGGCTGCCGTTATACATTGCCTTTTAACTTGTCTGAGATTATGTTTTTTGTAGGATTAGGGAATAATCAAGACGCGTAATGTCATCTTAAGTTAACACGATTGCAAGGCATGCTTCGATTAACTAAGGTGAGTTTTTAGTTTGGTAATTTCTTTGATGCCAGTGTGACATTGTATGTACCTAGTAATATTAAGCTTTTAACTATTGTGGGTGAGTCTTCCAAAGTTAGACATTAATTGTATTACAAGGATGTCATGACCAAAGAACGCACTCATATTGTTGTAATTATTTTTCTTTAAAGATTGGCGATTTGGGATTTCCTGTGGACGTTCCCATTAAAATTGGAGCCGCCCGCCCGACTATATCTCCACCTTACAGAAGACCGCAGTCAAATAATACTACTTTCATATAGTGTTGTTTCTGCGGTAAGTAAGGTTGCCAGTGCTTCACGTGGATACGCTGGGCTAGTAGTAATGCTGCTAGCACAGTGAGTCCTCATCAACAACATGGTTGGCACCTCGTTAGTGATACCTCTGGTATTGCAAGCGGCTATAGGCTACGGTGACTGCTTACCATCATGTGGGCCGTAAGCTTATGTGCCACCTTAGCGGTATATAAAAAAACCTGTGTTATCAGGGTACGTGTGATGGTAAGCTTTACTTACACCAACTGCCCTTGCCTATAGTATTACCTGATGAAACTTAACTAGTCATTTGTGGCATTCTCAACTCTTAGAAATTGTTTTTCATGATTTAGGCCCAGTGTAGCTGGGCAAAAACGGGCTACTGGCAACCTTCACAAAATGAAATCTATGTTAAGACGTTTACTGTAGACAAACCAATCGAGACGGTTGATGCTCTCTACGTGCTGCGACGGGTTGCCATACGAACGACACAGTGGCGCCCCTATTATGTTCTACACTTTTTAGCCAGACTGTACACGGTTTATACATAATCCTATTTTACGAATTGATCGCCGTACTTAATGGACACGCACTATCTTTTGTTTTGAAAATCATGACACTTCTTAATTGAAGTCAAAGGAGCACCGCGCCATGGTGTGGTGTATTTTAATATAATATTACTAGTTCTATAGTTCAATGCTAGTAAGCTATGTTTTAATATAGTCATATTCAACATAGTCCACTAAACCATAAATATATTATTATACCTACGGTGGTAAGTTTCATTACCTTACCGGCGACATTAGCTACAGTCCTTCAAGTCCTTCATACCAGACAAGACAAGTAATATTTTACTAACACGTTACTTTTAAACTTAATATGAATCTGCTAACTATCCACCTAACAACAGACTATGTTGCCTATTTACTCTTTCTTGGCTAACGGTTAACGTAGCCTATAGGCGCTTGCAACCAGGGGTATAACTAGCACTTGGCGAATTTATTATTGAGACCGCTCACTATGCTAGCAGCATATGGTTTCCTTACTGTTATCAGTGTATTCTCGAGGAGTTCTGTACACGGGAGATCCCAATTCACCCTAAGTCTCTTTTTAAGCTCATGGTGTGATTAATTGCTGTACTTAAGGTTATAAAAACTCATTGGTACAGGCCGGGGCTTGAACCTGGGCCCCCAACAGGACAGGCAGTTGCTTCAACCACAAAAAATAAATGCATAAGGTTAGAATAGGCGTTTAGCTTACATTCGTTTGATTTTTGCGATTTGGTCTTCTAGTCGTTGTTTATAAAAGAAATGATCCTTAATTAAATTTATAATAATTTCAGAGGGAAGATAAAGCAACAAAAATTGATATCATAAATTCTATTGATCATCATACCCCATTAATACTTAAAAATATACAAAAACACTCACTGTGAATCAGAGTCACTGCCGGAATAGCCAGCTAATAATGAGAGTCCTGTAGGGGCTGTATCAGTAGACTTGCTAGTTGTATCATTACTTGAATTACTTTGTGATGCACCTATCTTACTGGACTCAATCTTCGTCTCTTTCACTTCTGTTTCTGTCCTTTTCTTCACAAGGTTAGCCAAAGCTGGCTTTTTAGATATTACACCTATACTTCTGTTCCATGATTCATTCTTAGTAGTTTTCTTAGGGATCACTTCGATTCTTGATGTTTTTGCTGGTGGTTCGTCCTCATTGGGTATTTCCTCTATAATTTCCTCGGCAACAACTTTGTTGGTTGAAGAATTACCAAATTTTATTGATCTGGAAGTAGGAAAGCAATTTAGTAATACAGTGGAAATATGTATATGTGAATTGTAATCTATACTAATATTATAAAGAGGAAAGATTTGTATTTTTGTATGTATTGAATAGGCTCCGAAACTACTGGGCCGATTTCAAAAATTCTTTCACCGTTAGAAAGCTTCATCATCACTGAGTAACATAGGCTATATATTATACTAGCTTCTCGCCCCGGCTTCGCTCGGGTAGACAAAATATTTGATAAATGTCTATAGGCTCCGAAACTACTAGACCGATTTCAAAAAATCTTTCACCGTTAGAAAGCTACACTATCACTGATTAACATAGGCTAGCTGCCCGCCCCGGCTTTGCACGGGTAGACAAAATATTTGATATAAATGTCTACCCGTGCGAAGCCGGGGCGGGCCGCTAGTATTTAATATACAAACATAAAAGAAACTAAAAAGCACCTTCCTACTCAAATATAACAATTGATTGTGTTTACATAATTGCATCTTATAAAATTTTAGGTCATCACTTGTTGATGCTTTTCTTCTTCTTCTTCTTCTTCCTAAGTATGGCAATCAATCCCTTCAGGGACTATTTTTGCCAGTGTCGAGTGTTAGAGAATTTTCATGTTGCAAAATTTCTCGTGTTTGCCGCATTAAAATGCCTAGTGTCATGCATTCTAACGCCCAATGGAGTTTCTGGAGACAACCCACGGCAGTAGCAGATCGTAACACGCCTTTAGATTAGAGGTAACCTATTGACCAAAATGATAAATCACTTAACCCAAAAGTCGTATTATGGCATTATTTCCAATGCTCCTATAAATCAGTCACTAAATGAAACTTTACTGCACATATCGACACCAAAAATACACATTAAAGATCACTATAACACAATTTACGACACACTGGAAAAAAAACTCAATCGCTCCGCCTGATTCCCGCCAAAAACTCCGTTGATGCTTTTGTTGTAATAATAAGATACAAGGTGCTAAAATTATTGTATACATTGTATACGAGAGTAAAAATTTTAGTTACAATGGGTTTAGTGCCGTGTGTAACACCCTGCTTTTCACTAAGAGTGCGAAAAAAATATTTTTTATATGCTCATTCCTACCGGCAACTTCATAACAGTCTACTGTGAAGATAAATGTCGAATAAGTATGCGCCTGAATGACTTGTATCCATGTCATGAACATATAAACAATAATAATAAGATACATGTAGTTCCAGGTAACAGACACAATAAAAAGCATTTTTCCCCTAGAGCATGGTAATCAATTTTTTCCCCGCTCTGCTACATAGACGGACTTTTTGAGCAAGAGGAGTGAAAGAATATTTTGCAGAACAGTGTGAATCTATGTCTAGAAGCCAGCCAGAAGCGCACACATTAGTCAAATTACTTAATTGCTGCTTGTCATTATGAAATGGTGTACAACAAAATCATACATATGCGAATCTGTCTCTCATGGGGATGGGCAGATCATGGTTTACCTCATGATCCCTGGACAAATGTTTCACCTCCTTCACAAACCTAAATCTCTCTATGCAGTTCGATTAGTCATGAGAGATGGGTGAGGCGCAATACGTTAGTGGTAAATTAGAAACCCTTACAAATTTTTTTGTATGTACGGAAAGGCTAAAATGTTCGCACTGCGCCGCCAAATACATGCAATCAATATAACAACAAGTGATATCATACTTGATAAAGTCATTGTCTTCACTTTCTTCGCGCGCTCTCCTCTCTTCAGCAGTCTCTGTCTGGTACTGTTTTAGCATCCCCTCATAGTCTATCGTCCTCTGTCTTCGGTTCAATTCTTTTAACTCCTCCAAACTTTCCAGCAACTCTATTTCCTGCTTTGATTGTTCTGTTCTGTATTCTGCAAGAAGAAATTTTGAATTGGTCAAAAAAACAAACATCATAATTTCACCAGATATGTCTAGGTATGTACCAATAATGGGAGACATATCAGACATATAACTAAATTAATAAATAAATACATAATTTTGTAAGTATGTTTTTATAATATATGTACAAAACACAAAACAAAAATGAGTTGGGGACTCAATAATAAATCTTAAATAATTAACATTACAATATACCTATAAAAGCTTTCAATGAAAGTGAATTGAATAACATATAAATTTTGAGATATAGGTGCACATTGTCCTTGAGAATTATAGAGATGGGCTTGGAACACTACCATATTCACAGTCAGACACACATTGGGTCTGTTTTTGATTATTTCAAGCAATGCCATACCACTGCCAAAATAATAAGTTTTTTATAATAAGAATTTAAAAAATAATATCTAGATGGAGTGACAACCTGATTACTGTTAGCTGGCAGGAAGTAGATGAGGAGAGCTGAAGACCAAGCTACAGTGACATGCCATGGAAGAGACCTATATCCATCGGTGGACTGCAATAGGATGATGATGATCATGATGGTGTATAATATTATTCAGCAGACTACCAAAAATTTGCTGCTGTTGTTGAGTTTGAAGATGAGAAATAAGAAGTGTGTGTGTGTCAGTACCAGCACCGACTGGGTTAGCTTAAGTATGATTAGTTATGCGCAAAGTATGTTGAGCAGGAAACATGTTTTTGAGTCAATGCTTGTACTCATTTCACACCTCATAAAAAATCCATACTGGGAGCCTATATTAAAAATCGATTCTTAGAGTAAACTGCAATAAATTTAAAATTACCTAATAACTTCATTGGGTTGTTGGCTTCTTCTTCCTTTTGCTCGTCCTCCTCTCGCTTGGCTTGCTCCTCGGCAAGCTTGAGGGCCATGAAGTTGCGTGTGGCACCTGCCTCTATCTCATAGTCTGTGTTCTTTGGGTCTGTTTTGAATGATATTTCCTGTAGACACCTTGTGCACTGAAAATCATAAAATATTCACTTCATTTATTGGAAGTAAGATTAGTAATTAATGGAATAGTGTTAAAAACTATATTAAAATACTATTGCACCAGTAATAAAAAAATATTCTATGCAACAAAATAGCTTCATTTATTACTTTTGCATTATATATGCAACAAAATAGCTTCATTTATTAGCTTTGTCACTAAAATAGCTTCATTTATTACTGCTATGTGGGTGATGTCACAGTGATGAGATATGAAAAATAAATTCTAATTGGATAATTATTCTAGTAAAATAGCTTAATGACTACATAAATAAATGCAGAGAAAATTAGAGGAACGTTAAAAATTACTATACATAATTGAAATTCAGTAATGGTTTCGGTGACAAATTGTAGATTGGTATCTGCAGATCTTGACACTAAGTATCCATATACAGATCCGTGTCAATGGATATACATTTTTGACAATCCAGCACATCACTAGTGCTACCCAAGAGTCTTAGCATTGAAGGGGCATGTTCCACATTTAGAGGAGTATTTTATGTAGCTTAACATTAAGCAATGTCAATCAATATATCAGTCATCATCATCATCTTTATATCCATAGCTATACTAAGAAGTAATGGTAATATTATATTGACACTCACTTTTATGTAGAACCTGTAAATTCGTATACCAAGGTAGTCCTCGTTTTCTACATCCTCCTTGCGAGCGTTGAATTTCTTCCCTTTGTAGATATACTCTCCACAAGTGGCGCAACGCATATTGAATGGGGCCATCAGACGTACAGTGTATTGGCGGTTTTTCGCCAATTTCATACGCGGGATCTTCGATGGATCGAAATCCGGTGGATAGTATTTCTGTAACCAGCAAATAAACCATTATTTACCTACCTTTATACGCATAATAAATTAATTAGTTTGAAAACAACAAAAAAACAGATTAATAATGTTAAAATTTCTTCAGTAAACAAATAGCACTTACGTTTAACACTTTTCTTTCAGACATGCTGTGAGTATATTAAGAACTTATTTTATGTAACAATGAGTATAATTTACTAAATGTTGATGGGAAGATACCAACAACTTTGATTTTTGATCAATATGGAAGGACGTCAATGTTTGACGTTACTGTCAATGTCATTATGAATGACCGTGAATGAAAGTGAATTACAATGACAGAGTGGCTTCTGCGGGGTTACCACAGACAACAACTTTCATTACTTCTACCTCAGCTTCTACTTAAAAGTTCAATTCGCCCTATATTTTCGTATAGCATAGATTTATTACTTAAGATATATAAAATTGGAGCCGCCCGTCTGGGGATTGTACCTCCACCTACCAGAAGATCGCAGTCAATTAGCACTACTTTGATGTAGTGTTGTTTCTGCGTTAGTAGTAATGCTACTAGCAGTGTGTCTTCATTAACAACATGGTTCCCTTCCCTAGTATTGCTTGCTGCTATATGCTATGGTGATGCTAACCATCAGATGGGCTACGAGTAGGCCATTTGCTTACGAGTGCTTACGAGTGCCACCGTATTGGTAAAAAGTTATAGATACTTTTAAAATGAAATACATATTTTAATATAAAACAAATACATATTTATTGCAACAAGGACAAAAAATCAACACAAAACAGTTCACAATATATTGTATTTGTCACTTAAAATTTTTTAATCACACAGTTTCGAGTCCTAGAAGAAGAGGAACTTCCTGGAAATACAAATCATTTCTTAATTAGAAAATTAATTTTATTTAAAAAAAGAATTGCTTAGAAGACTTTCTCTTCAGGACAGACTGTTTAAGGTGGTACTGAGACCTAAATTTGTGCGCGCTGGGCGTCACGAGACTAGTATCTATTAGTCTATGGTCAATTTAACTGATGAGAGAACGAGAGAAGGCAGACTGAATCAAATATTACCCAGGGCGTGTGAATACACCCAGCTCAATAGAAAGTATATGCATCGTGCGTACCTTTCCTTGCGATTCCCTCCAGCAGCCAGTTCGTGTTCGAGTGCTGCGATCTTTTCCTCGTGGCGTGTGCGCTGCGCTTGTGCGCGACGTTGTTGCTCCTCCAGAGCTAGAACTATCTTCTCTAGTCTATGGATCTGTTGCTGCTTGTTCTCTAACGTTGCGAATAACTCCTGGATCTCCTCCGCTTTCGCTGCTATTTGTTTGTTCACCTGAGAAGTTACGTACGTTCAATGTTATTGTTACAACTTTCATTTCTATATGCTTTCATACGCCCAAGAAAGTGTACTTAATAAAGTTAGATAAGCTCTTTTTCTAACGACTCAATTGCAATGATTATTGCAGCAGTAGAAGATTGAATGTCTTATTTAAGGTCACATAAAAATAAAAGAAAAAAATGGGTATCTCACTTCTTCAACAATTTTCATTCGATGCTCAAGGTCTTGCTGCAGAGTAGCGAGCTCTCGGCTTTGTTCGGTCTCTTTATTCTTGAGCATGTTGATTAACTCCTCACGAACCTGTGCCACTTAGTAATTTACCATCAAATAAAATAAAATAAAGCTAACAAAATATGAAATGTATAAGTGTTTGAGATTTTATGTTTTTACTGTTACCAGCTACATGGAAATCATCGGGTAGACAGAGGAAATATATAATAAATTTGCATCAGATCGTATGTGGCATGGGCAAATCTACACGAAATATTTTCAGAACGAGATGTTAAGAAATATAAATATTTTTTGGAAAATCCTCAGGAAATATTCGGGACTCAATTGCACCTGTGTGAAGCCGAGGCGGGTCGCTAGCTAGTTTCAAATAATACTCAACTCAATCTACTGTATAAAGTACATTATGTAAATAATACAGTTATTTAGCCTTCTTTAGTATCATACATAATATTCTTCTATATATACGGCCTGATTTTGGCTAACAACTTATGCGTTAATGAGAGAGATATAAAGAACCATTATAAATTTCATATTAAAATATCTTCTTTTTTACACAATATTACCGGGTCGATTCTGGAGCCGCGTACAGGTTTTAATAATAATAACTAATTAATATTATAAGACCAAGGAATTGCCTTGTACATAATTCGCATAATAATAGCGCACAGCGCCATCTGGCTCCAAACTAAGCTTGCACTATAGGAACCAGCAGCTGATAGTATAAGTATACTATCAGCTGCTGGTTCCTATAGTGCAATGTGCATTTTATTTTGTAAATACATACCAAACACCCAGACGGAAGACAACAACATACTAATCACACAAATGTTCACCCCAGCGGGAATCGCACCCGCGGCCTTTAGCGCAGCAGTCAGGTATCCTAACCACTAGACCAACGGTCTGGTCGCATTTTTAAATCTATGAATTTAGTTAGACTGAAATTAAAGCTATGTTATTAAACTGAAACTTCTGGAGGCAGTAATAAGTATCTCGTATTTCTACCTGATTACAAATAAATTTCGTTTAGCTCAATTGCATAATTAAAAATAGTTTTCAACGATCTCGAGCTTTTGACTTGGTTTGCGCCGATAGTAATTTTATTCCCCAAGCGTGCACTAGCAAGGTTGGGTTGAGTAAATTAATTGATCATATTGTAATACTTAGCCTGTGGTGAAAAAGGAAGGTTATAGGAACCTTGATGACTCTTGCCTGGGCACGTGATGTCTTATCTTGCTGTTCCAGCTGCTGCTCTTTCTGCACTAACATCTCCGACAGCTCTTCGTTGCGGTGGACAGCTTCAAGGAGACCCATTCTTAGGTTCATAATCTGTATCATGAATAAATACAAGATACATTGTTAGTCTAGAGGACAAGTTAATGATAATGTAGCCGTCACGCACGTAATGTAAGTTGATCGAAGAAGCAGCACTGAAAACGACAAGTGGAATGATATGCAAATGAAAAAGGAGAACGGGAACGACACGCTTTCATTAATGGTGTGAGACTGGTATGAACAAAAATTCAGAGGAGAAAAAGGACGCTGAAAGATATTGATCAGAACGAAAGAAAAGGTTCTATCTAGACTGACTTGACTGTACTCTACATTACGATAATATAAATGAAAAATAGTTTAAAGCATAAAAAAATTAATAAAGATACCTCCTGCTGTAAGTCTTGGTAACTAATACCATTGGGAGCCTCCTGGCAATTGGCCACAGCCCGGTTGTGTGCCTGAAGATCACGCACGTATTGCTCATACTGTATCACTTTTTGTTCACTGAAAATAAACATAGTTGTTACTCAAATGTGGAGCTAATCAGCCACTTATAGTTACTTACTTTAGTTTAATATTCTTTGTCAACTCTCTGATTTGGATTTGCATCTTGCCAACTATTTCTTCTTTACTTAGAAGTTCCGCTGCCAACTTTTGTTGCATGCCTACTTTGTTTTCAGATTCCTGAAATACATTTGTATTGTTATTATACTTTCTATCACTTCCTTCTTCTACCTTAAAATTCGGATGTGGAAATGAATAACTTTAATCACCTCGGAAATGCTGTATAAAAAATATCAGGTATATAATACTGCAAAAAATAAAATCTACTATTATACTGAAGGTTTCTCTAGTGCTTTCAATATATTTAATGAATATAAGATGTTTACCGCAATCTTTGTGAGCGTTTCCAGAAACCGAACTTTTTCCCTTTTGCAGGTAGTCACTTCCTCTTCAGTTATTCGTAATGTATCTTTAGTAGCTTGCAGTTCTGCCCATAAGTCCATTTCTCTTTCTGTAGGTAGGTCTAAAATAAAAAATAATGTGTCATTGTTGTTTATGTAGAAATATATATATGTAAGCCTATGAGGTAATAAGTTCTGTCGTTATGATACCGGGATTCGGTCTGTTATTTTCAAGTTCAGTTATTTTAGCTTTTAATTCTTCTATAGTGTTATGGCTCTCTTGTATTGTTGCTTCTGCAGCCTCTTTCAGCTCATTTTCTCTTTGCGTAATCCTTGTTTGTTCCTCGAGTGAAGACTTCAAATCTTTCAACTGACCATTGAGGTCTTGTATCATAGATTTGTGCTGCGTGGTCATAGTCTCTATTTGCTCTTTGAGATCTAAAATCCTGGAAAGACAAACAAAATGAAAAAATGCTTACAACTGAAATTATAATTATGTATAATCACGACACCTACTCTGATTGCAAAGCATCACGCTGTTGTGCTAATTGACCACTGGCTACTTCTCCAGTCTTCAACGACTCTTTGAGCTTGCGAGCGCGGGCTTCAAGTTGAACTTCTTTTTGACGACTCTGTGAATTACCTTAATTGTTAGATAATTACCAATTCCTCGAAATTTTAATAAGGAATTGTCTTATTTACCTGGTCTTCTAAAGTTTTCACAGTACCCGTCAGACTAGATATACTCGCTTCAGCTTCACGTAGCTGCCGATCCATTTTTGTGACACGAATACGAGTCTGTCGAAGTTGGGACTCAGTGTTCGCTAATTTATCTTTCATTGCAGCGCGAGCAGCACGTTCTTCTTCCAATTCACGCCTTGTCTCTTCAAGAGTTTTAGCGGTTTCATTTTCAGCGCGAAGCTCTCGCATTTCATTTACAATGGCAGAGCGAGCCTCAAGATCTTGTCGAAGACGTGCTATTTCGCGCACCAAAGATTCGCCAACGGCAAGTAATTGGCAACGTTCGCGACATGCGCGTCTGTAAGAAAAGAACGTCATAGGTTAACCGGATATACCGACCTCTAATCAATCTTAATTCTTAAAAACATGTCAGTAGTACTTTGATAGTTGGGTAACCGTATCCACAACACAGTCCGCACATCCTTTCAGATCGCGAAGCGTATCACAAAGCTCAAGTCCTTGAGCATTATAACGAGCAATACGATCCCGAGACTCCCCACCTCCGTTTTCCTGTTGGAATAATTTTAATTCTTTTGTACCCTGCATAATTTCCAATAAACTAAAAGATACTTTTATTTAAGCGATATAAAACATACGTGTTTTTCTAGAAGATCTTTGACCCAATCAATTAATTCTTGACGAGCGGTAAACGCCTGAAGACACAGATCCGCAAATCGAGTGGGAACAGTTAGCATTTTTGTATCCAACTCCGCCAAAGTGCACTCATCTAGATATTAAAAAAAGTATGTGAAGCTTTAAATTCAAATACCCAAGGCTTTATTCGTTCAAATATTCTATAAATAACGTATAACATTACCTAGGGGCACAGCACTCTTAATTATTTCAATAGCTCCCTCAGCGGTCGAGGAGGCGGCGGCCGCATCCCGGCAGAGTTGTGCCACCTCCTCGCTAGCCCAATCTGCCACATTGAACAGCACTAGCTCCTGATGGTGCGAACCTTCACCAGCCCCGGGAATGCCTTCCCGCAACATGCACTCACGCAAGCTTCGGAGGCAGTCGAACACTTCCAGTATCGCTTGCTAGAAAATACACAGAAGCCCTCAGTCATTTTAACGACCAGATTGTAGTATGTTATTTTAATACCCACGTACAAGAGATATGAAAGACCCGGGTAAATAACGCTTGCACAAGTCGCACAATTTAGAGTATATGCTTGGCCAATACCGAAGTTAGGCCCACTGACACCCTGGGCAAGATTGTGGCGCCCACTCAAGGAAATTATTATCGAGTATAGTTTTTTGCTGAACCAGTGTGAACTTGTATTAAGAATTTAACCTTTCCTTTAGCGTTACCCGGCGCCAACGACACGGACGTAGAAAGTTTTGAAGCTCATCTTAATTTTTTTTATATGGGGCCCCTACAAATTTGGCGCCCTGGGCTGTCGCCCCATCACGCCACTAGCGCCGGCACTGTGCTTTGCCTACCCGGAACTACAGTCCCTGTATAAATGTATTTACCAAGCAATATGAATACATACCTGTTTCAAATCAAGTTCCTTCTTCATGCGATGAAATTGTTTTTGTTTCATATTATAAGTGGCTCTTATATCTTCGTCATCCTTGATCATTATACGAGGGTGGCTCAGTACATTCGGGGACGATGGTTTGACGGGAGTCAGGGACTGAGGAGCCAGTGGAGTTCTCGGCCTATTTGGAGTCGCCAGTCTCTGCGGAGTGGTTGGTGTGTTGGGGCGGCTTGCGGAGAGACGCTGCACCTGGTGTGCAGGCGTGGTCGGCCGGCTCGGGAGCCGAGGTGTTTGAGGCCGGCTCGACTGGTAACTCCTAGGTGTCTGCGGTCGACTACATATGGCTGGGGTTTGTGGTCGACTCCTTGGAACATTTTCTGCATCAAATCACAATTTTTATCAGCGATAACGGTCTCACATTTAATAGGTACTGAAATAGTTGAATAGTTAAAAATCTTACCCATTCGACTTATATCAACTACATCTTCAAGCTCATTTCGTTCGATAATTATATTTTGGTCAATTCCTTTGATTTCTAAAAAAACATATAATATTAATCTTCTATATCTATCTATATATCTATTAACTATCAATATGAAACATAGCGTATTATAATACTTTAAGCAAGGTACCTAAACAATTAATCTTACCCGAAGGAGAATCGATCTCAGCGATGTCTTGATCCTCATAGCAAAGTTCCTTGGACACCTCGTCTACTTTAACTCTGGAAGGGTTGTCGATTACGAACGATTCCGATTCAGGTTTCAGCGATGTCTAGAATTTTACCAAAATTAATTTATACATTGCATTATACTTACAGGTACCTGTTAGATTAACTGCGGAAGAGTGGAGACTACTAACCTATATAGTCAGCTAAATGGTTGGTCTAATAACGAACTTACTTTGAATGTCATTGCGGGCTGAATGTCCAAGCAAAGGAACAGAAATATATATAGTTGATTTCTGCCGTCGTATTTTAATTCTTTAACAAACCTTAAAGTGCGTTGTGTTGAATGTAATGTGTTCGATGGATTGTGCAGAATAAGGATTAACCCTTATTCATTCTCATTGCCATCCGATATTTGGCTGAATATCGGTAATACTGTCGACTTTCGGTTAAACCAACTGTTAGTCAAACGTTAATCCCCTATCCACTATAATAATACTTACAATATCCAAAGGGGGAAGCTCAATATCATTGTTATGGTTGACCTGAAATAAAACAGTAGGTATACACTTTATGGTGGAATTAAAAATATAATAAAAAAAGAGATAGCATAAATAAATATCTTATTGAGCCCATCAGAAGTATGTCCTCTGTCAATTTTCAAGACTAAGCTTCTCTACCTATTAAGAGGTTAGACGGCGTAGCGGTCTGCAGGTATAGCAAGAGATGCCTCGCATCTTTAAGACAGGCTACTGTATATTATATTTAAAAATCTTATTAGTTAAAAACTGTATAATTATTTACTGAAAGAGAGTAGATACGTTTTACTTACTTTCTCGTCAGCTTTGGACGAGGGACGCGTTGATGGCTTTCCCTGGAAACATAAAAGTGTATCTTAGCAGAGTACACATAACATAAGTATTACTAATTTTTTTACGCCTGTTTTCTAGAAAAGTCTGAAGGTTCGACGATACGCCAATCGTAGTATCACATTTGATTCATATAATATTTTGAACTTGATCGAGCAGCCCACGGGAGTGTGACCACATACTCAGATACACAGACGCAAGAGAGTTGGAAACACAGTTGTGCACCTATTGCACATATCTCTTGGATAACTTATTATTATGTACTATAAATTGACGTACAGATTTTAAATAAACTTTGGAGGGCGCTGGTGACGGCGGAGCCCGAGCAGGCGACTGGCGCTGGGAGGCTGGCAACGTGAGGTTGCGGTTGGTGGCGTTGCGGGCGGCGCGCGCGGAGGACGCGGCCGTCGGCCGCGGTAACAGCCGCGGCGCCGGTGTATCTGACACAACAATCAACCATACTAGAGATCTTCCAAAATCACATGTTTCACTAGAATAGCAGATCAAAACAACTGTTTTGTTCGGAACTTCAATTCAATTCAGTGGAACAGATTTATTTGTGTCGAGGACCTGGTCTGGTCAGTCTCGTGGGTCATTAGCCCAAGCATGAATTATTTGCGACTACGTATTCGAAAACGTAAATGTCAACATTTTCATACTAATTTTGAGTTCCGGTTTTCACCGGCGCAGCGCTGTTAATTTTCCAATCCAAAAATAGTCAATGTGATACGAATACGTAGTTATTCTTGCTAGGGCTACTGATCAATTAATCGGAATGTGAAAGTGCTGCAAGACCAGAAATACATACATAAGTACATATCACGCAAAGTACCTCACGGTCTAGACAGAGCTGGAAGACTAGAAATTAAAATTTATGACCGCAATTTTCCTAATATACCTACTCTTTTATCAAGTTAACTAAGCCGGCTACGGCAGTGACAAGCACCAACACCTCTTGACAGCCAATGAATAGGAGTATTTCAAACTTTAATACTACAATGTACTTATTAGTAAGAACTTTCTAGTAGGTACTCCGAATCTGAATTGTATTAGTCCTGAAAATGTATGCTTCATTCGGTGCGCATCACCAGCAGCTGTCATAAGGGTCAGCTTCCATACCTACCATTACCATCTCAGAAGCGTTAGTGTCCACTGATGATACAAAAATATGCAACTTAATGATGGCATACTGATAGTAAATTACAAGGGAAAGATGGCTCCGTAGGTATTGAATCTACGATAAAGCCGTTTACTACATTGAACTATTAAGTACTATGCAGTTTAGTATTACTAAGTAGGTACTTATTACTTCTACATTTTCTCAATCAACTATCTACCAACTGCCTAGAAAGTATATAATCAAAGTGCCTAAAAGTACTCACGAATTTTTTCTTTCTGTGATTTCGCTGTGGTCGTCATATCATAATATGTTTTATGTAACATAAAAAGAAAACGTCTTAAATTTTGATGTTGTTTTAAATTGTTGTGGAATATTTAAACCATTTGCAATGTCGGACAGATGTTCTAATTTTAAATTTAGACATGTCAAAGAGGAAAATATAATCACTATGCACGTTTTGGACGTGCGTAATATAATGTAAGGATAAAAAATAAGTGCTCACTAATAAAACCTCCGATGTTAACTTCAACTTTCCAAGCGCACCAGTATTCTCACTGGCAGACAGATCAATGTCCAAGTTTTTTCTTTGTAATCTTCTTTCCATAGCTAATGTTTATGAGAATGTCAGACGCATTCGCTTTTGGAATGCAAATATGTTTATACAATTTTAGTTTTACGAATCAATTTATGAATTACGCGTTTCAAAAGTACAGATTTCGAAATTTTAAGTAATGTGAGCTATAATGTCACAATCATTGCCACAGGATCCCACGGCACAGGGTAAGGCTTTGAAAGGACTCTCGAGTACCACACAAACAGGTAGAGCGGGTTCTCTTTGAGAGAACTTACCATGATAAGTACCTACCACTTATCGGTGTTTGATTATATTAGTTCTCGGTGAATGAAAGCTGCATTTGTATTATAATAAATAAAATATAAATGTAATCATATCATATCTCATAAATGCAAGTCTTTTTATATTTTAGACAAAAAGCTCATTATAGATGATCTTATGCTGTAGCACATTTTATGCTGTAGGGTTTGATGGTAAAATTGTAATCATTATATGGATATATTTTCTCAGAAACAATTGATGCCGCTAGAGGGGCCGCCAAGTGTCGTATACCGCAGCGGTTGTCGGCAGGGCGGCAGAAACCTCAGATCACATCTAAGCCAAAATTGCTCAATAGTGCCGAAATATCTGTAGGTATTTTCTTAGTACTTACAATAATTTTGATACTTCATACATCCCGCGGCCTGGCCTTATCCCCATAATTGTTGGGGTCGGCCTGAGTCAAATCTTTACCTTGTTTGTGCTAGTCTTGACCGTGTATTGTTAGAAAATGTTAAGACCTTACTAAATATCCAATTAATTTCGTAGAAACCTAAAGTCGAGGTAGTAACGGCCCAGCAGCCACGATACGTCACTCGGAATGCCGCCCGTCGTACCGATGAGGTCAGTCCCCGTTATCTCCAATCACTATCCGTGGCAGACTGGCACTAGATATTATTGTTCAATTTTCCAGCCTTTTCTACGTGACTCAAAGACTACCAGACGTAAGTACCTACAACACGCAGAAGAACTTGTTTACTTAGTCATTTCAGTCACTCAGAATTATTTTAATATTTTACAAAGCAAGGAAGCGGCTTTTAACTGGTATTACCTTGAGAACTAAGTATACGTATTTCTCTAAGTCAGTCTTTCTATTTTTGCTTTTTGTATTTTGTTTTTCATATTATTTGGCAAAACTAATAAAAGAGCATAATATGTTACCGATTAGGTACTCTTTGCGAAGTCTGTATCTAAGCCTGTTCAATTGGGAATAAATCATTAATTTCAATTAACAACTTTCAAAACAAAACTGGCAAGATGTAAGATCAATCAGCTTGCAATATTAGGTCATCAATTAATTAAATATTTTATGTATTGTTTTCAAAACTATACAGTTAATTTAATTACTGGCACCTCCATAATCATTATATTGTAATAAACCTACATTTATAGGATTTTATCTTCTTATGTATTTCCGAATAGAGTTATTTTTTTCTGTCGCAGCAGGTGCGTCCTAAGTCTGGGAACCACGCGAAAGATGACGTGGGCTCTGGTAGGCAGGCTCACCCCGCGTGGCGGTCCACAAGACCCGAAAAGGAACGCCTCATGGCCGCACCAAAAGTAAGTACTTTGTGCTTTCGATGTTTAGCTACAAGTGCAAGCTACAGTAACGTATTTTTTTATAAAATTAAAAAAAAATGGTTTCACCTTGGAATCGGGAGACTAGTCGGTTTCCCTAACTTTCCAATTTCATTACCTAGCTAGGCAGACGGTTTTCTTATTCGCCAATAGAAATTAAAATGTAGGTAATCTCCACTTATGTAGGCATAATTTTTTTATTGCATAAGTTGACTATATGTTTCAGCACTAGAAACTTTATTATTATTGTGTGTTGGAACACAAACCCTGGTACGCGAGTCCGACTCGCATTTGGCTGATTTTTTTTTTATCTAAAACGCCTAATCTTATGTGCTTTGTTCTGTTCAAATATTCCAGAGGCCTTCTGCAATACCGAAGAGGGTGCCAAATGAAACCGTGCCGACTAGCAGATATACGCGACCAGTCATTACAGTGCCTCTCACGCAGGTATAGATTAAAAAGAAAATTACAATTAAAGATTAAAAATGTTACAAAATTACCTCTTACAATACCTACCACCAAGTCCTACATATATACGGATCGTTTGAATGTTCGTCTTGGTTTGCAGAAAATAACAGTGAAGTCGCAACATGGCTCAAAAGGTCTTCCAGATCAGGTACCTAACTAAACCTCTCATAGCTAGTAGACCAGATATTTGATAAATAATTAGACTAGATAGAGAATAATTAGATAGAGACTAGACAAACTAACTCATGTATACACTATGAGTAATTTGTGTACCCTACTTACATCTGAATAATGTTGCGTTAATTCTTTTCTGTCTATGTATCTTCGTTTAGGAAACCATTAAGAGACATGAGGATCTGGAGTTACAGCAAAGTGATCAGTCAGAATGTGCACACGTGCTTACGGAGTCCAATGAACAAGGTACCAACAAAGTACAACTTTCAATTGAAGCTGTAGCATATAGTCATCGATGATAATAATTTATAAGCTTGGCTTCTGCTCGCTTATATATTAGGCGAATTTGCGGCTATGAATGCTATGAGATCCTTTAAGAATAATGCGGCGAAATCAGCTCTTATTACCGTCACCAAAAAGGCGATTGCGACTAACGAGCGAGATAGGACACAAAGCATACATCGTAGGTAAATCAGAAGAGTATCAGCCGCGCTCGTATAATATGTGATGTAGTTTTTGACTTCTCACATCAAAAACAGGTGCGATTTTAGTCGCTGTTTTTCCAGAAGTGCATTGCGGTAATGAAAAATGTGTTTTGTTGCAGAATCTTTAACGTCTAAGAGCGACAAAATGATGCAACTTAAAATCTGCTGGCAAGAACATATGGTACAGTTTGACAAGATGAAAAATGACCTTCAAGAACGACAGGTTTATTTTTTATGTTTATTTTTTTGAACACCTGTGGTATTATGGTACCTAAGGGATTTTCAATATTTTAATTTTTTTATCAAATTTACTGCACAGAAAGCAATAATGGAACTATACGCAAATATGAACAAAACCCACTGCAGGATGTCGGCTTTGGGCCACAAGACGAGCTTACCTCCTGCCGAGGAATTGCGAATTATGAATGTATCGAAAATGACTCCCGAACAGTTGCTACAACTATGTACTGAATCAAGACTCTCAGAGGAAAAACAACGGGAGGGTATTAACATATAGATTTCTTCAACCGATATAAATTTTTTGGTGGTTGTCACATTTACTAGTCATTTAATCACTAACCCTTTTATTACAGAGGCATCTAAAGTTCCTCTAGCAATTGATATAAATAAGCTACACAACATGCCAACTAAAATAGTATCCACATGTGAAGAGACTTTAGCCAAAAGAAAAGAAATAATCGATTGGTTCGATACTATAAGGAAACAAGCCAAAGTAGGTAGATTAGATACCTTATCTAAACTTGTAACTATTTTCATATTTATACCACCTGTTTCCACCGCGATTTATGATTGTCGCTATGTATTGAAATTGAAATTTTAGAGTATCGGTATGAACGTACTGGCCCAGAAGGTGAATGAGTTTACAGCAGAAAATGAAATGTTGAGATGCACCCTAGAGCAGGTCAAAAGTGAATTCATAAAGGACACTAATGAACTTGTTGAGTATATAAGGTAAACAAAACTAATTTGATGCAACATTGTAAACAATGCATTAAATTAATAAGGGACACATAATTCAAGTCTTATTATATTCATGCCTTCTTATTAGGAAAAACGTGAACGAGACAATCAGTTTACAACTGCGATCAGAAGAATTGACTTATGAGTTATCCGAACTCAATTCTCAGAACGCTGATCTCCGAAAACGAATACAAAATTTAGAACACCTCAAATCACATTCAAATAAAACGAAGATCGAGGTACGTAACTGCACAAACTGTTTACTATATGGAGATAAAATTAAATAAAACATAATTCTTCCAGGATTTTAAATACTATAATAAGGATCTCCTAAAAACAAAGATTTTTATTATACAATTATTTTAATATATTCGTAAGCGTTCATTATTATGTAATCGTTGATAAACATTTTATTGATTATAATATGTGCAGGAATTGGTCAAAGAATTGGAAAAAGAAAAATGTAAAAAGGTTATTATTAGAGATCGACTTACTCGGGCCGAAGGTCAAATCAAAGTCGGAGCAGATCGCGCTTCCGAACTGGAAGCCGCCTTGGAGCAATCTCGGTCCCAAACGTGGAGCTTGGAACGGACTATTCAACAATTGCATGATCAGGTAACATGTGACATATAAGTCGATATAATCTTTTTATCCTGCAACGTTCCCGATATTATTAATTGCTACTAATTAAAATATACACATTTTCACATGTTTACCTATTAACAGAATCAAAAATTGCAAAGCGATTTTGATAAAGAGCTGAACAAGCTAACAGAATCTATACAGGAAAATACAGCGCATCTGGAAGAAATAGCCGATGCCCGCGAAAAACTGCAAACGGAGTAAGTTGTATTAAAAGTACTTAATATTATAACTGGGTTTGAGATTTGACATCATAAAATACTGATCAGATTTAAATATTTATGATATAATAATATGAGCTGAATAAACAGGAAAGAAGACCTTGAGAAACGTCTAGGTGAGCTAGCGGAATTTTACAATGAATCGTTGATGCACATGAAGAATGAAATGAGTTTCAATGTGGCCAAAGTTATTGAAACGGAAAAGAAATATGAGCAAGAAGTAGAGGCCAGAAAAGACTTAGAAACTAAAGCCGAATCTCTCTGTGCGCAGCTTATGGATTCGGAATTGCGTCTAAAAGACATGATAAATCAGATGCAGGAAATGGATTGCCAATTGAGTAAGTGTTAATTTACTAGTTTATTTTTTTCAAACTTAATCGTTATTAATCATTTTTATATTAAAGGTAAAACTAAGGGCGCGAATCGAGAACTAGAATGTATGAGACGTGAATTAGATGCAGCCAATATAAAAGTTGAAGATTACAAAAACCAATTGATTAAACAGAGTGAAGGTATTAAAGAGATCGAGGTATGTGGAGTGCGCACGCCGTATTAACAATGATAATAATAATAAGTTCATACAGACCCGGGATTTTTTTATCTTCTATTGTTGTATTAGTAAACACTTACACATTAATATTCTTATTTCAGCGTAACTTCATAGAATCTATGAAATTAGAAGAGAACCTAAAATTAGATTTAGCTAACAAAACTGAGTATATAGCTGAACTAGAAAAGAAACAGTTACTTTTAGAAGAACAACTTCAAGAAAGGCAAGTGATTTTGTATGTACTAAAAAGGGCTTCGTCGCAAAATATTCCATTCTCAAAATATTGACTATTTGCAAAATTTACGAATATTACACATTTACCCATATTATAGTTAGTTAGTTAACTTCTTTCTAATTTAATTTTAAATATATTTGTGTGTCTAATAAATAATTAATTGTGTTAATAAAACAGTGATAGCAAAATGGGCGCGTATGAAGAGCAACTGAACTCTCTCAAACATCATATCACTCAGTTACAAGAAGAATTTGGTGAATTTGAAAATTTGGCAGAGCTACATGAAATGGTAATACATAAATTATATACTAGCTGTGCCAGCGACTTCGTACGCGTGGATTGATTTTTTTCATGGGTTTAATGTATTTTGCGCGGAAACCTAATTATTTTTCTAAACTAAAAGCACCGAGTGCAAGAACCAGTGAAAGTTATGCTTAAATCTGTCCAACCATTCGAATTTTGTTCGCAATTTAGGTAATGGACTTTTTTTGCGCGCGGGACTCTAATTATTTTTTCAAAAAGAAGTAGGTATCCTATTTTATGCCTTTTATCATCAGCTCTGAAAGCTCAACCATTCAGATTTTGTTCACAATTTCATGGTTTATATGTGATACGCGGAACCCAATTTTTTGGAAAAATACATTAAAAACAAATTAAGCCATCGTACGAATTATAGCATCAGCTACCTGCCAGTGAACTAATTGGTCCCACCGTTCGGTAATTGTTCACAACGTCATCGGTTTATTTATTTGTTGCGCGGAACCCTATTTTTTTTTCCAAAATAAATGTAGTCTAAGAAACGTCTTATAGCATCAGCTACCTTCCAGTAAAAGTCCGGTTCATGTCGGTCCTGTCGTTCAGATTTTGTTCATAATTGCATGGCTTTTTTACTTATCGCGCGGAACCCTATTAGTTTTTCAAAATAAATTAATCCTAAGTTACCGCTTTATAGCACCAGCTACCTGCCAGAGAACAAATCGGTCCCTCCGTTCGGTTATCGTTTACAATTTTATGGGTTTATTTGTTTGTTGCGCGGAACCCTAATTATTAAATGTACCCTTAGCAACGTCTTATAGCATGAGCTACCTGCCAGTGAAAGTCCCTTTCAAATCGGCTTAGCTATTTCGGAGTTACAGCCAAGTACACATTTTGACTTTTATCCCCTATCCCAGGGGAACTGTGTTGAATTTCGGGATAAAAAATATCTTATGTTATACCTCGTAGTATCAACTCATATCGTGCCAAGTTTCATTTGAATCCGCTCAGTAGTTTCGGCGTGATGCGCGGCCTAGAAACAGACAGACGGACAGACAGACAAAACTAAAAAAAAATACAGATTTGGGTTCAGTATCGAAGTGCACACCAAAAATTTTTTTCAAAATATCTTCAATGTACAGAATTGGACCTGTTACAGTTTTATTATAAGTATAGATACATAAAAACTCAATTACTTAGAATTAATTACAGCAATTTTTAAATATGACTAGCTGTCCCGGCATACGTTGTCCGTGTAGGAGTCTTAGCTATGAATTAATATGTCAATCATAGAAAAATTAAATTTTAAATTTTCCGGTTTTTTTTTCATTTATTTTCACTAGAACCGTCTCCTAACAGTAATAAACAAAAAAGTATTAGCGAAATCGGTCAAGCCGTTCACGCGTGATGCCATGACCAAGCGAAATAAAGATTCATTTTTATATATATAGAATTTCTATTTAAATCCAGATTAATCAACAACGTGCAAAACTGCTAGAAGCAACGAGACAAAATGGCGAATTAGCTGAAGCATTGCAAAAGAAAGATATAGAATTAGAAGGCCATATGGAGCATCTTTCTGAGCAAGAAAGCCTTCTGCAAGAAAGAGACGGTGTTATCAAAATGTTGTCAGAGAAAGAAGAAGAACAAGGAAATATAATTAAATTATTAAGAAAAAATTTAGAAATGAGAACGCAGGCAGATAATGATGTGAGTTTCTTACCACCACAGGTATTCTCCAGGTCTCCTAATTTTCTCTTATAACTATTTTATTCATTTTTTTCTAGTTAAATCAACAAGTCTTGGAGAAGAATGCTGAAATAGAGTCCCTTATTACTAATGTCGAAACGAGGAAGCAACAAATATCTCAGTTGGAGAAAATTATCTTAACATTAGAAGATCAAACACGCAAGTCAAGTTTACAGTTAAGGAAACATCAAGATAAAATTAATTTATTGGAAAAGAAACTTGTTGAGTATGAAGCTTATCATTTAGAAAATCAACGATTTGATAGTCCAACAGATAACTTAGACAATTTGATTAAAATTCTTGAAGACGAATTGGGGACATCTTTCGAACCACATTTAAACATTAAAGAACACGAATATACTATTTCGAAGAAGAAGTATATTGGTGACCGCAAGCGAGATAAATATGAACGCCACGAAGGAAATGCTCAGCCTATGTATCAAGCAGAAAATGAATCCATGCCGACAAAAATTGTCATGGGAAACTTTGTGAAAAAGACATACATATCAACGAATGATGAACAATATAAAGGCGACAACTTGGATCGCAAGAAAGCTATAACTAATATGGATACACAAAAGTGGACTCCTGCCCCCGACGGCGGCATCAATGTGTATGCCACACCTCCAGTTATTAAAGATAACAATTTCCAAGCTTTTAGAGGTATGATGCCAGTTAACCATCCAAGAGAAAATTTTGTCACTAGAAATTTACCATTTTTAACAACAAATCAATTAAGAGATGAAAAAAAGAGCAAGATGTTTAAATTTGCTGGTCATCGGCTCTAAATTTGTGCTGTATTGTTAGTTTATAACGTTCCGTATTTTATCGACAATGTTTGTATTTTTTATGATTATTCTATTGAAATAAACACTCAGTATGCAACTTTACTTGACGGTTTATTCACAAGTAATAAAATTATTGTAGCGTCTTTACTTCACGGGTATTTGTAGCGTAAAGGTATATTTCTTGTTACCGGGGTCGGGTATCTCCCTTTATACCCAAAAATGTCCGGAATCTGGAAGAAGAAATGGCACGTTAAGCTTCTTTAGTAACCGAGTATGGTGTAAAGAGATAGCAATAAAAGTACAAATGTTTTTACTGCTTAATTCCAAGAAGCAACAGCTCTTACGGGATGAAGAAGCATAAGTTAATCACGGGCTATAGGTCTACAAATGCAGGTAGTTACAAATATTATTGGAATACCAAACTTGGATTCTTGCCCATGAGGGGCTCGCTCACGCCCGAGTGCTGCGCTCGAAGCACCTCCCTCTCGAGGATGGCGCGGCGCCGCTCGAGCTGAGTGCGCACGCGGCCTTCTCGCTCTAGTTGCAGACTCTGCGCCAGCACCGCGCCCTCCAGCCGCAGCACGCGCGCCCTCTCTGCCCGCAGTGCCGTCCAAGTATCCGCCGCGTTCGCGCACACTGACGATAGCGAACGGGACACCTGCAAAATAAACGTTATGCTGATCAAACTAATCCCAAACCAAGCGCACTAAGTATAATTGAAACAATCAAAACGGACTTGCCCTAAGGGAATTCTAATTAAGTTGGGACTAAAAGTCCCACGAGAAAGAATAAGAATCCCAGCTAAATTTCGCTATGGTAGGGGAGCCCAAGATGGATTTCAGGATTTACTCAAGCGCGATAGATTAACATAAGTGAGGGTACCCTGCACCATGATGAGTACTGCCACCATATATGAGCCCTACATATAGGGCCACACGTGTAGGGCTTCCTTTTTCTATTTTTTTTTATTATAGGGATTGATTAATCGTCAGATTTATGGGTCAGAACGACTAGGACATCAAGCTGACCCTACTGTATAAAAATACTGACGCGAGTATTCAAAATAGATATTTTCTTTAGCATTTTCAAAAATTCACCACTAGCTTGCGTCACGACCGAATCGCCAGTCTTTTGAATAGGAGCTTCTTTCGGGTTCACTTAACATCCCCTCTGAAAATCGACGCACTCGAGTATGTCCATGTGGCTGTTACTTATATATTTTTTAAAACTTGCAGGTAGAAGGTCTGCCCACCGACTTAGGGTGGGCTATATAACCTTATTTTCATCCTACTATATAACCTTCAAAATCCAATAGGTCCCCATGACGCTCGAATAAATCCCCAATTAATATCGAGTGCTCCCCAACTACTAAAAGCGAAAACGGCATTGAAAGCAAATTTTGTTCCACTAAGGCTACCAACACTATATTAAGGTTTATCCTGGTTATCCAGATATTTCAGGCCATTTAATAGCTCGCATACGAGATGCCTGGATCGATTCATGTTACACAGTTTTTCGATATTTAATGCTTGTTCAGTTTGTTACCTCAGCATGTGCAACTTCTTCCATGGGTGGTGGTTCTGTGCGTCCGTCGAGCAACGCCGCGAGGTCGCGTCGTGCGCGTATCATGCGCGCGAACAAATCGGCGGCTCGCTCGTGACGCTCAAGCATCAACGCACGCGACGCTGCTGCTGTCACCAGCGCTGTGCGCTCACGAGACAGCGTCTCCACTTGCATGTGCAGCTCCAATAACTAGCAACATATCCAGCAGATTTAACTACCAAAAGGCGAGGTCAAATTAATTATTTCACAGGCATCAAACAATTACGAGAATAATGTTGTACTGCAGAGGTGTCATTTCATCGTGATTATTATGAATAATGTGTTATAATTTGAGGGGTTATCTGTACGAGCAAATGTATTCATTGTGTATTTCGGATATTCAAAGATTGCAGCAAATACACTACATAGGCAAGCACGAAATATGTTTGTTTGTAATATTTCCGAGTACTGGATGCGACACCTCAACATACGGAATTTTAAAATCTATAGATACTTGACGTAGGCAATTTATTATAGTGCTATGCTATTGTTACCTCCGTCTGCAACTCTTGATATGGTATCTCTTTGGCGTAGCAATCGTAGTTACGCAGTCTCTTGACCTCGAGCCTTAGTGCCGCTAGTTGGTTCTCATACTGTGTCATACTCTGCTCCCTATACATATTGAACCCATCCTTTAACACAACTAGAATCAAAACATTCCTGAAACTAATAATTGTGGCTGGCTTATCTGTTAAACTTGTATACAGGATGTGCTGTCTAAAAGATTATAATGAATTTGGATTTATCATTGAAATTTGAACACAGTTTTTATGGAGCTTTTATACCCGGTGAACTATGTCCACTTTCTGAACATACAATGCATATATCATTTATGTATTAACAATAACTAACATTATTTTTTCATTTTCCCTCTGGTCTTCAATAACATGTTGTAACTTTCCAATCTTCTGCTCTCTATCCAACAGCTCTGTAGCCATTTTGTCCTGCAAGCTATCGGCTCCTTCTCCCTGCTAAATTTAGGTGGGGCTTGATTGTTTATAACATAAAGTGAGTACTAATGACTAAAAAAAATCAAATAATTCTACCGCAATCCTTGATAATGAGTTCAGGAAGCTATCCTTGTCTGCTCTGCTTTGACGGAGTTCTTCTTCGGCGCGAGAAAGCGCTACTCGCGTCACTTGGAGCTCTTTCCATATCTCCGTCTCTCTGTCTGAAGGCTCACTTTCTATAAGGATAAACATCTTGCTATTATTTTGGAAGTAAGAATAGAGTAAAAAATACCTTAGCTAACAGAGTAAATTTGATTAGAGCGACAATGGAAGTTTTACGTTGAATAGCCGAGGCAATTGGTATTGCAAACAAATCGAGAGACGCACGAATATCTTTTCAGTCATAGTTATGTACGCTTCCAGCTAATGTATGTCGAAAAGCCTTAAATACTGACCCTTAGAGGGTATGTACTCGAGACACCGCCTGCGCTCCATGTCGACGAGGCGCACCGAGCGCTCGCGCAGCGATTGCAATTGCTCTTCTAGTTCCTTTACGCGTCCGTCCAACTCAACAACTCGTACTTCAGCCACCATTTTGTTTTTTTCCTGTATCAAAAGCTTTACAACTACTTCGAATAATTACTACACAATTTAAACATTTAGGTAATCTAAATCAGACTGAATTAAAATATGTAATACATGGGGTGTTACCGTCGTATCCATTGGTTGTTTACATAGTTAAGATAGTATTACAAGACAAGGTGACCAAGGATCCTAGTGTATAACTTGAGACAGCATCATGGCACCTGTTCTGCTACCTTCGCCTGCAGGGACTCGGCGCGCGCGCGCTGATCCGCCTCCCGCATCTCCGCCGCGCGCTCCGCCGCCTCCGCCAGTTCACGCAACTCCTTCACTCTACACACACAGAAATACAGTCATCCCTATCTATGTCAGAGATAATATTATGTATCTCACAGATACCAGCTACATACACTAAAGCTAAGTATCTAAACCATAACAACGAAGCGTGGGTTTTGATCAAGGAGTATTGAAATGGTCTATTGGTCAATATGCTCAAAATCCTGTTACATGTCTGCAGCGGAAGCGTTGTCCGAAACAATGGATTCATTCATGCGGTCGTCTTTCATCATCGAATGGCGAAACCGTAATAATATTCCGTATTACAGACATGATCAGCAAAATGTTCCTTGTTAAAGTTTATTGATTCATAGTTACTTGGTTGGTATATTTTTATATGCGTTGAATTGATAGACGAAACGCTACGTAGGTAAATCATCACAGGAACTATATTAAGTAATATTTTTTTAATATTGAAAAAATATTATACATGACATAGTTTAAAAAGTTCATGGTAATCCCACAATACAACATATTTTTTCTAAAATTTTTAAATAAGTCGTCGAAGAAAATTAACTCGCGTAAATGTCACTTGAAAAATATTTTTATTTCTTTTAATAACACATATAAATAAACGAAAAACAAGCCACCATACAGGAATAACATGTAATTATGTTAATTATTTCCTTCATTTTATCCACATTGTCATTTACAATGGTACCGTTTGGTCCTGTAACGCACAATTTTCTTGATTGAGAAAAACTTAACCTGAGTTCCAATGCATCCCGCTGTCGTGACAGAGCTTCAATCGCCACTTCTCCAGTCTTGGACACTTCCAGCAGCTTCTTGGATCGAGCGTCGTAGCTTGTCTCGCGGTGACGGTACTGCAAAATACACATCATGATATATTTCCAATGGCACAAAAGCAACACTTTTGTAATACTCGTGTACTAAACAAACTGACAGACATTTTCCCCGAGTATGACCCCATCCGAAAAATAATTTGCACTATTTGTGCAAGTGCATATAAGGGCTACTTTTACACAAGTAAACGTTTCAGTGAAACATAACATTCTCCACGGTATGGTAATGTCGTCCCTACGAAGATAGTATATAATGTATAGCTTAAGTAATTCCTAAACAGGGTTCAGTCGTATTCTAAGAATACAGAACTGGTTAAAGGAGCATGATCGATAAGACTCAAACGGAGAGTCCTTCGTTTGAAGCACCCGCCGAATTACTCTAATGAAACAGTGGGGAGCAAAACTGAAAACTCCGGTCCGCATCTGTCGGGCCGTAATGTAGAGTGTCACAACTTCACTGTTTGACGGGAATGTTCGAGTGCGAGTCTGTTTACGAGTTGCTCGAGGTCTTTATGCTTTCTCCTGGCGGCTTCGAGTTCCGCCCTCGTGTCCTTAAGCTGCCTCTCGAGTGTGGCGATGCGTGCGCGCGCCACGCGCAGCATGCTCTCAGCCGCGGACACCACCTCCTTCAACGCCTCGCGGGCTGACCGCTCCTTCGCCAGCTCTTCGCATACCGCCTGCAAGGCAAAACACTCTTTTCTTACATTTCTTA
Organism: Falcaria lacertinaria; assembly: GCA_951449985.1. Taxonomy (NCBI): domain Eukaryota; kingdom Metazoa; phylum Arthropoda; class Insecta; order Lepidoptera; family Drepanidae; genus Falcaria; species Falcaria lacertinaria. Next base: position 4,357,262 of record OX602114.1, read on the forward strand.
CCGCCAAAATATACAATTATTATCAACCACAGATACATTTTATTGCGATTTATGATAGTTCTGCTAATTTTCCCCATCGTTAGCATTAGATGCAAACATCATTTGACAAGTTTACCATAACATTAATAATCCATTATTGAATGACGGATGCATAGAGGTGGATTGATAACACATAATCCGTCCGATACTAAGTCAGACAGATAGATAGTACGTAGACCAGACCAAGGCTTTTGTTATATTTACAAGATATGCCCCATAAAATAACCTGATAAGTGGGTGCAGTATCTGAAACCTGGTTCTCCTTTGTCTCTTCGCTTTCTTTCTTCGAGTATTCGTCTATTTTGTGCTGCAATAGCAAGTTCTCCTTCTGCAAACGCTCTATCTTCTTCATCATTGTCTCGCGATCTAACCATGGTACTCTGCAAAACATGACGATACACACAATTTCTATTGAACGTAGTAGGAACATTAACGTGTATAAGAAATCTATCGAAAGTACTTACTTGGCAAGTTCGAGTGAATAATTGATCTTAGCTTTCAGAGTTTCAGCTGTATTGGCTACCATCCGATGCAATTTCTCAGTTTCGTGATCAAATTCAGTATTTTTTGTTTTCCATTCTAAGTTCTAAAAATAATATATTTTATATACTTAGATTATTCAGTAACAAAATATTTAAAAATAGGTAGGCATGTGTGGCAGCTTAAGATTTGTTTTCTAAGTAGTAGGACAATCAAATTGCTAGCTGCCTTTCAGAGATCGAGTTTGTTTAGGTATCTGCATATCTGAATCATCTATCGAATGAAATGCTGTTTAAAATGCGGAATTTGAAATGGGTATCAGAAGTAGTAACGCAATGCAAGAGTTTCATTTCACGCAGAATTGTGTTACTACACCAAATTGTCTATAGTTTTTCTACGTTAATTTATGAAAATCTATTTCATATAATTTAAGGGATTTTTGTAAAATCTGATGTATTTTAACATACAGTGAGATAAGTAGCGCGGTCCGTCCGATGCTTGCCCCTCAACAAGTTAAGCAGCTCGATCCTGCGGGCCATGATCTCCGCACCCATACCCAGGACCTCTTCGGGGATCGGGTTCAGCTGGGCATTTAGCTGCTGCAGTACTTGCGGACCTGATCATTATTACTTTTAAAAGTCGACGAAAATCTGTTTACATAACCCGTTCTGGCATTGTAGTGGTTAGTATACCTGACTGCTACGCTAGATTTCTTGGATTCTATTCCCGCCGTGATTAAAATGTATGTGATAAGGCATGTTGTGTTTTCCTTGCGTCTGGGTACATCTACATACCAAATGTATTATAAATATGTATGTATGAATTTAAAAAATACATCAGTTGTTTCCATAGTTTGGGCCAGATGGCCCTCTGTTATAATTCCCAAGAATGTTTATTTTTTATTTTTTTATACCCTGACATCTCCTAAATATTCAACCGGCTATACAGTTTTGTGGCAATGTTTCATTTAACGTAAGTTAACTGTTTATATAATGAAAGAAAATAAGAAAGTCAAATCGATGTACATCGTACATCCACCTTTAATAAGCTCTTACCAGTTTAAGTACATCATATATGTATATGAAAAATTGAATGTTCAAGCATCTGTCAAACGCACCGGGTGGTCTTCAAGTTTTATGGCAGTTGCGAGTACGCAAGTCGAGACCCTTACGAGTTTCATTGACATAAATAATAATTTCGCTTTCAAAACGCATTGGAATATCTTACATTTAACTAGAATACATAATATTATATTGACCAAAACTATTGGTACACCTAGTTAATATTTTAGATGGACAATGCGTAGCCAGTATTTTGCTTAGGAGTATCGTTGTGCTGTCGCCTGTCATCAAAGTATTCCTACATTCCTACATAACATTTCTCATCTCTTTGCTACCAGAGAATGACTATGCTTGTCTAGAGCAGGCTAAGGTCTAAGTTATGAATGATATAAAACATTTACTAACTTAGCGATTAACCAAATAGGTTATGCATTGGGTCTAAAAAAGTTGCCTATAGCATTTTGTAATGTTCATAGAACTGAAAGCTTTTCTCCAACCAGGCTGATCCAAATATTTGTATGACGACATTCAATACTAGGTATACATATATGTACAGCAAACATATAATATGGTAGCCCAAGATTATATGTTCAATAAGCAGCGATAATATCACCTACCTGTAAATATGAATTAGGTGTAATCGTGAATTAATCAGAGTCCGTACCGAACAGTCCGCTTATCTCAGAGTTCATCGGCATTTCGAGGTCGTCTCGTATCAACAGCAGCAAGTCGTGAGCCGGCCAGTTGCTGACGGATATCACACGCACATCCCCTAGAGAGTCCTCGGGCTTTATCCCCGCCCGTGACTCTAACTCTTTCAGCGCTGCATAGTGCTCCAATAATGAATTCTACACCAACAATACAATCACCGTATCACACGGAGTCACGGACACGGAGTCCCCAGGCTTAAATGCCCCGATATAAGCTCTTTCAGTAATGAATTCTACGCCAACAATGCAATATCTAAGTCAGCGGCCGAAAAAAATATAAGGGTATTTATTATAACATATATTAGGTAACTGCGTATAGACGCGTCTTTATTCAGGATAAAATTTTCTCTGGGAACATAAACTGGATTTTTTTTTTGACATAAAAGTATTTGTTTGAATCCAAAGCGCTAGACTTAATTAAATCAATTTAAATTAAGTTCTATCAGTTTTTGCGTGATTAAGTAGCCAGCTTTCTCAAATAACTCTATAGACTTTTTTTACTGGGTAGGTATGATTGATGAATAATATGTATTTGCTATAGACAGTCGTAAAATATGATTAAAAAGAAAATCGAAAGGAATCTTACTTGCTGTGCGATCAAACTCTTGCGCAACTTTAGGAACTCCCTCTTCTTGGTAGCCAAAGCTCGCATCATTTTGGCAACTATGCAATGTGGCATCACCATGTCTTTGTCTGTAAACATTACATATATATTATTACAGTACTAAACAACCAATGGATTGCTACATTACAATTCCTTTATCCTGACCTTCCGACCATTCGTATATAAATTCTTAATATATCACTAACTACAACATTAAAAAAAATGGCTCGCTCATATAAAAGTAATTTATCTTCATTTACTGTTCTTGTGTGCGTTATGCAGATACTAATTGGAGTTTTTTATTGAAAAAAAAACATTCTATAATAAAAACAGCCTACTAACCTGGATCAGAATCAGTTTGAGAGTTCTCGTAACTATGTATCATATTTGTCGTTTCTGGAGACGACATACTTCCTCCCGCGAATGTTACTCGGTCCAGGGATCTCTTTGAGTTTTGCTGCAAATATTTGGTAACTAATCAAATTAAACACCCGGTTTTTTGTAACGGTTAAGGGAAGATAACCTTATCCATTGTAGCTACAAGAAAACTTTTTAAACTACTGCTTAAATATCTGTTCTAATTCTTGAGCTAATGAACCTTATAAAAAATACAATAATAATAACTTAAAAGACACCCTTAAAATGTATATATATCCTGATGATCCTGATCAGGATACTAAGACAAATGTATGAGATCATTGTAGTATTATCGATCTTGAATACATGTGCCAAATTTCAAAATGTGCGCACGTCTAGAAGTTGGTGAGAATGACGTTGAAAGAATCCGTTAAATTAATAGATACCTACATACATCCGGTGAAGCTGATAAAAGAGTGTTAATAATAAAAAGATTATTTTTTTACTGTTTAAGTATCTGTAACATCAGACAGATATACCAAGCTAAAACTTACTGAATCGTATCAAATAACCAACCTGAGATCTTTACGCGAAATAAACAATTATACTTACATATGAAGGTGATAAGCTTTGGCATCTTCGTTCGCCGGCTAATGGTGCTTTTTTCGGACTTATTGGACTCTAAAACAAACGGTAAGAAGAATTAAGCTAAGTTCGGGATTCTACTATAGAATAGCTCACTTCGCTCTGGATTCAAAAATGCGCCCTCGCCGTAAATTATTATTTTGCTCCCATATGATACAATCTACTATTCACTTTCCTGTTCCTCATGAGCCTACTGCCTATATCTTTACATATCAATATCTATATATATATATCTATATATATATTCTATATCTATATTCCATACAAAATAAATAAAATGACGTAACTATAACAAAAAACCAACAGATAGCTGATGGTACTAAGCGTAACTTAGTGTTTATTGAAAAAATAATAATTGGTGTTCCGTGCTAAAAATAGCCATGAAATTTTGAACAAAATAAACTCCACACGTACGATGAAGTCGCGGGCACAGCTAATGATAAAATATAATAATTATGGAGAATAAAGTTGTCCCGAAGTCTAAGCATCTTATAATTAAAGAGACACATGAAGTTAAAATATAACGGTATAAAATCTAATATATAAAATTCTCGTGTCACAGTTTTCGTTGCCGAACGGCTTAACCGATTTTGATGAAATTTTTTGTGCTTATCCGGTATCTATGAGAATCAGCCAACATCTATTTTTCATCCCCCTAAATGTTAGGGGTAGTCCACCCCTAAATATTTATTTTTATTTTTTAGACCGATTTCAAAAATTCTTTCACCGTTAGAAAGCTACATCATCACTGAGTAACATAGGCTATATATTATACTACCTGCCCGCCCCGGCTTTGCACTGGTAGACAAAATATTTGATATAAAAGTCTACCCGTGCGAAGCCGGGGCGGGCCGCTAGTATTTATGTAAAATAATAAATGTTGTGTGTGTGATGTTAAAATGATGTGCCGTAATTTCACGTTTAAAAATTATATATTATTTGAATGTAAGCAAAAGCAAGCAGGAATTTAATTTAACATGCGTTTCGCATACCGAGATGTCAAAATAAAAATAAAAATGAACAATGATGTAGGTTTAAGGTATTCAAGTTCGCGGAAGGAAGAGATTCAAATGCCTTTCATGCTTCAAAATGTACACGATGCCGAATAAAAGCCAAGCCAACATTCTAGGATACTGGCAGTTCGGTGATTGAGATCAAATTGTAATCTTTTCTATTTTCCGAATCAAAAATACTATTTTGTATTTGTTGAAAAAATACTTACGGACTTCAAATTTAATGCCAAGCTACTAGATTATTCATAAATTATAAAATTTTACTAATCATAGCTTTTGCTAGTAAATTCGAAGCTCTATACTTTTTTTCCATTTCCTATGGTATTAAGCTGAATTATGAAAAATCTACCGGCGCTAAAAGTTGGAATGGGTGTTTGAGTGAATTATAAAGCAATAATACCATATAATAATGTTTTTATGAAAAAAAAATACCCGAGGCCTCGCTGCTACTGGGCTGGCTGACTGGGCCCGCTTGGCGGCAGCAGAACGTAAATTATTACGTTTCCTCAAACCCAGCTCGCTATCTGTAACAAAACCCGATTAGACAAGCCACCAATCATACAAAATTAACCTATACATGAATAAGCATCAATTATTTATTCAATGCACAATAAACACTGTACCGAAATAGTTTTACAAGTAGGTGGTAGTACGTTGACAAGTGCACAATGACTTGATATTCTTAAAGATAAAGCCTAATATTTGCCTGCAACTTATAAACTTAGAGAAACTATATTAGGTAAAAATATATTTTCCTTTTTACGTAAGTAAGTAGTAAGTTCCCCCTAAAGTTTGAGTTGGAATCTCCAACTTCTCAAATTATGATACGATATAAATTAACGACCCGCCCCAGCTTCGCACTGGTGCAATTTAATCTGAATATCCGACACAACAATGAAAACATCAGCCCAATCAGTGGAGCCGTCTCGTAAGAGATGATCTTCTGTCATATAATCAAAGGATCTATCAAACATGCGGCAGTTAATTTTTGGATGCCAAAGATGTTTTACATTCCGTTGTAACAATCCTTTATATTTATTTTGAGTGATATAACACGCTTACCGACAAGAGGTGGCATTTTCAACATGTTCTGATATTTTTTTTAAGATTTTAAAATAATTGTGAAATCAAATCGATACTTGTGAATTTTGACAAATTTCTCTTGATTTGACATTTGCTTCTGAAACATTTGCTTTTCTTCTGCATACATCAGAGGAGGTTCTGCGTGTTATTTCGTTTCATTTCAAGAAATATAAAATGAATAAGATATAAAATAATTACATATTTTTTCATATATTGGTACTTCTTTTTTTGTTCAGTGGAAAACAACTAAACTTCTCTGTTGAATTGCTTAGAGACTCATCAGTAAGTATACATTACGCGATAGGTTTTGATGAATTAGTCATCAAAACCTATCGCGTAATGTATACTTACATAATTCTATACAACAAAAAAAGGACTATCAATGCAATTGAATCCATATCTTTTATAATGTGCCTTGCTGCTTATCTACGGAAATCTTGATCACGGCGGAATCGATTGTGAATTTGTGATCGCCATAAAATGCATATTGACAAATATATGATTCAATTAAATTAAATGCAATTCTTTATTTAAGGCAACACAAAAAAAGACAGACTTAATATTCTGACGTCCGCGTTCGTCGGTCGTATCGCTATCGTAACGCCGTCTATTTGAGTAACGCCGTTGGCCGTTACATTCTTGTGAGCGTGGGTGAGGCGCACGTGTACCCAATCTGACAGCGGTGATAAATTTAGGTACATTATCTACGACATACCAGTGCGACGAATATGTAATTGACTAAAATAATATATGAAATTAGCTAAGGAACGTATTGCTATTTTGCTCGACACGTTGCTGTAAAACATCAAAAACGCTTTAGAATAACAATGTACGTTTATCACTAAGCTATAAAGACTACTACCACTTCTTACTAATAGGAGAATTACTCGGATGTTTAACTAATCCGATGAACCTTAAAGACAAGACTAGTTTTATGTATCATCCTTAGACACCCAGTCGTGCATAGTCATTGCTCACAACTATTGATGTAAGTATATTTTTTGGCACAAGTATCCTGCGGTCGGTGACCGACACCGTCTTGGACTCTACACGCGATCTTGGCCCAGATCGCCACTATTTGAAATTTTTAAGAGATAAAAGAGAAATGAAGAAACTATATTTAATCGTTCCAACTGCCGAAACCAGATTACAATTATCATTACTAAAGCTAAGCATAAGTATAATCCGGTTGTAGAATGAATACAACCGGCCTTTAGAGATGTAGTATATACTCTGTGGCGCTGAACTAACTAATAGAAGAGGTCACTTACCCCACATCTTCTATTAGGACCGTCTCGTCTCGTCGCTCCAATAGATGCAATACGAGTAGTGTAAATATACTAGTAAGAAGAATAGATGGAGATTGGCGAATAAAGAAGCTAATGAAGAAGGGTACTCGGTATGCACCGGTAGTACCCGCCTTTACCTGACTGTGGCAAATAGACAAGAAGGTATTTTTTACACAAGACTGTGGCACTATATACATAATATGTATTTTACATCTGTATGTGTTCATCTATTCTCTCTACTCTAAGCTGCTAAACCATGGAGTAGTAACCATCCATCGCACGCTTGAGGAAGATTAGCAATTGTTTTTTTTGTATATAGGTACATACGTATGTTGGTAGCTTAGTAAACACGGTTAGGGAACTGCGAAATACTTTAAGTATGTAACCTTGAAGGCTATAAAATATGATAAAATTACCAGAAATCCTTGGGAATCCAACATTTTAAGATACCTAACTATATATTTCTTGTATCAATAACAAAGAGATAACCTTATCGATATAATAAAATTACTGTTCCGATTGTAGGTACGTGGACGTATTCTAAGTTCACACACAAATATTTTATTTGGTAAGGTTAAGTATTTATTTATATATTGTAAATACACATGATACTAAGCCGCAATATTCCCAGACACGTTCTTATCAAATAAAAATACAAAAAATCACACAATTTTATTTTTATATTATGGATGACTTTAAATGAAAAATTCTTGGGAACATTTCAACAACACCCTATTTCAACAACACCATTATATAAGTCGCCATTTTTTTAGGCACTTATAAAAAAATACCACTAGTCTCTCAAAGAATCAGTGCAAAGAACACCCAAATATATGTATATATGAATGTATGTGTGTTTCGATCAGTGGTTCACAATATTAGATTAGCGGAGATTTAAGTCTCTACTGGCTCATAACATCCAGTGTTGTCATATCACAAGACTGAAATTGATGAGCACGTGTTATCACGTCGTTCAATCGTTGCACGATCAGCGTTTCATAATATCATTAATTGGTCACATTCTGTTCTGTATAAATGTTTATAAGTAACGAGATACAACTCGATCCGAAGATTATAAATATTTTGGTGGCGATTAGTCATAGATAGCATCAACATATATAAGTGACTAGCTTCACCGGCGACTACGTCCGCGTTGAGCTTAGATGACCAGAGGAACCTAACATTACATTACAACATTAGCGGCTCCAATTTTAATGGTAATACCCATGGGACATTCATTTCACCCTACCTCTCTTTTTAAGCTCATATGGTGTGTTTAATCACTGTACTTAAGCTTAAAACAACTTATTGGTACAGGCCCCCGGGGTTTGAACCTGGGCCTATCACGGGCCATGGCTCTAAATCCTAGGTCAATTGTCTTTAATTGGGGATATTTTCTAAAAATATAACTCATGAAATATGACTGGAAAGGTCTGTTAGTGTTACATCCTGTACATACCTACTGGTACGTAAAATTATCTTTATACTTTTGTTATTTCACAACCACTGGACATTTCATGACACTAGTGTTTGAACAATAAAATAACGGATTAATCTTGGATTAAAATTATCTATGGCCTTATTTCAATAAGGACACTGCACAATAGTTGACTAATAAATAAACGAATTTATAATCTAAGAGTTAATTGCGCAAAATATATATTATGTACGTTATTATGATAGGCACTCGTATTTCACAAGGACTTACGATAAATAAATATATTAAATACCTGAAACTCGATGCGCTTAATATATATATATGTATAGGCTCAGATTTAGTAACTGGGTTTTCAATGAAAACCGAACGAAGCTTTCGTTTTGCCGGATCGGCGTTTTTCTTACCAATACGGGCTCCAGTATTAATGGGAAAACCCACGGGAGATCCCAAGTTGCCCTACCTCTCTTTTTTAGCTCATGGTGTGGTTAATGACTGTACTTAAGTTTAGCAAAACTCATTGGTACAGGCCGGGATTTGAACCTGGACCCATCAGATGACAAGCCGTTGCTTCAACCGCGGCCACCACGGCTTACACCAATAGCTTATTTCTCTATGTATATTTTACGACTAAAAGACAATTATGCGGTTACACCTAGTACCTAACCGCACTTCGTCTTTTAGCCGGAACGTACAATTTCCGGTGTGCGTGAGTTTGTTATTCTTTTCATACTAATTAGGTAGATCGATTTTGATTAATTTAGTTCTGAGTAAGAACAAGGAGTTTCACCAGTTCATACGCGTGATACGCGGGCGAAGGCACGTGAAAAACAAGTAATTCATACATAACCTTTTGATTATTAGAACCTGATGACGTCTCATTATTTGACAAGGGGAAAATACACACACATACAAAAGGCTTTTTTAATAATTTTCGGTGCATTTTTTGTAAGTAGATACATGAATAGTGAGTGATATACATTTGTATTTTACTTGATGCAAATTAAAATGGTATTGTTTTTGTAAATTAAGTTGGTATGTGGTAAGGTTTCTTTTTAAACGAACCACTACAATGACCGACCGTGGGAAAGTAAGAGTGATGCGTGCTGTTATGATATCAATTCCAATGTTGTATCAGAAACTGTTCAATGTTTTTCTTCAATATAACAACTAGAATTATCAATTTTATTATATTTATATATATTAAGTTTTTACTGGAATGGATTTAATACACGTGACTTTTCAGTCATAAAAGACTAGCTTTTTCACCACGACTTCGCCCATGCAGCAGTATAATATATACCTTATGTCACTCAGTGATAATATAGCTTTCTGTTGGTGAAACATTTTTTTAAATCGGTCCACTATGTTTGAGTTTATTCATTACAAAAAATAATTTCTCTAAGGTGTAGATAATGCCGTGATGCCTAAGAGAAACGTGAAAAACTAGAATTGGCACGTGCAACCCACAGCCCAATTTATCACACAATTTTTCTTATGAAACAGCAAAACCAAATTCATCTCACCCCTGATTGGAAAATCGAATATCCACCAAAAACATTAATTCTAACATGAAAACACCTTATTATATTTGATATTACACTGCCGCAGAAATAAACTAACGTTAGATTTAAAAATATTTAAGCCGCAGACAATAATCGTATGGTCGGGGAAAAACTCTTTTCGCATTTTGTATTTATAAGTTGTTATGAAATCTTCTTATCTTGCGGTTTGCCTTTTGGGCCTGGCTGGTTTTGATGCCATTGAAAATATATATATATATTAAAATAGATAACATTAAAAAGAAACAATTTTCCGTTGGCATAATATTTTACGATGATTTTCCGTTCTTTTTCACTGAGCTTATAAGTTAGGTAAAGATTATAAAGCTGATTTTGGTACCTGTTAGTATTATATGCTTATGCTGACACTAATTTGTTATAGAGTGAATTGAAACGGTTTGGGGACGTGGCAGTGGGCTGACGAAAAGTAGTTCTGCAATTTGGTCTTATTGAAACTTACCTATTATTCTGCACCCTTGCCATTTTATGCCTAGTCTTGCATTTTGCAACTCGTCATTCTGAAATCTAGATTGAGTTGATATGCCCGAACCGCATATATCTACAATTCTACATAGTTACACCCTAGTTATACCATCCTATGCATATGGGGTACAATTAATAGTATATGTATATGGTCTATTCAATTTCACTTCTGGAACAGTTTTACTTTGTAATCAAAGAGCAACAGCCTGCTTTTTCGTATCACTTGTTAGTTCAAAACTCAATAAATATTGTAATACTAATAGTAGGTACTTGATAGGCCACTGAACACAAGATATCACCAAGATAAGCACGGTAGGATACTTACTGTGTGTAAATAATTTATCGATCTATCACTATCTGAATATTGGGTGTACCTAGTTTTAATTTAAAACTTATCAGCTTGGTCCAGCAACGCTGAATAATCGATATAAGTACATGCATACAAATTAACTGAAAGCTCGTTCATTTTGAAAATGGTAAAAAATCGAAATTTGGAGCGGACTCGTGAAGTTCTACGTGTAAATATTCTGTAAGCCAAAAAAATATTTACCTGTTCAAATAATCATAAACACTCCGGTAACATTAAATTAAATTTGTTAATTATATAAATAAATTTAGTTTAGTCGTAATTTATAGATGGACTTCGTAAGTGAAGCATTTTTCGGTAGCAATAAGTAGCATGCTTTTGGGCGGCTATAGACGTAACCTATCAATTGTGTTGTTGGTGTTGTTGGATGGTGCGCTTATCGGTTGCGAGAGGCTTGCCGATAAGTGGTGGTGCGCGCGCGCAGCCGTCAGTACCGCGGCCGCCGCCGGCGCACCAGCCCACTCTCACCGTGACACCGCCCGCGCCACCCGCGAACCTAACACAATATCGCGACGTGTTTGGAAACTAAAAACAATATTTTACGACTGATATGTGCCTGAACCACAACTGCCGGCAAGTGTTTACAAAACAACGGTGTTGTGACAAAGGTTGCTTTTACTTTAACTTGTGCGGTTAAACTGAAGTAAACCACTGCTCGTTCTTGTACTTAGGTGAGTTATTTTAATGTTATAATATTAAACATAAATGTTATATTTTATCGAGTACCTACGATCCATTTCGTATGTGGACCGGCCGGACCTATTTGCGCATGTACGAACGAATACAAATGTGTAAATATAATCAGGGCTAGCGGCGCTAGCGCACACATTTTCCCAAAGCTATTAACCGATTTTGCTAGACCACTAACAACAAAATAAAAATAATGTTGGCTAAGGGAACCGAGTGTTCGCATACGACACACACGCAGCGTCCTACTATAATTTAACAAATGCGTAAATTTGTCTTTTTGTTATTCAATCACGACTAAACCGTTGAAAGGAAATAAATTGAAATTTGGCAAACACACATAGGGTCAAACTAACGTAGGGTAAAGAAAAAAGAAATGGATACCGGAGTTCGGCGTTGCGGGCAACAGCTAGTAGTTACTTACTAAGTCCACACCGTAGATCTTATTGGTTCTTGATGATCACATATATCAGGAATAATGTCCTCGAAAAATGCGTATCCTACGTTATTTACTACCTATAAATCTCTACCTTTATTTGTATAAATCAAGATAATTTCTAAATATTACTTTATCGTATCGTATCTCTTTGAAGTATATTATCAAAGTAACGAATATACAAGTATAAATCAAACACATAATTATACTAACATTAATGAATATTTTTTTATAATGATACACAATAAAACTCAAACCCAACTCCACTTGCACTTGCAAATCGATAGAATTCAAACATAAACATGTTGAACAACTCGTATAACCAAAGAGTAGAAGAGTAAGTATAGACTCTATACTCTACTTTTTGGTTATACGAGTTGTTCTCTATAGTATAGAGGATAAGAGAATCCTCTACTAGGACTTTTGTTCCGTTGCAAAAAAATCAAAATACCTCTTAATGTGGACGTAACAGGCGTGGCGAAGCCAAGGTACCTAGGTATATTCGACTGCCATGTTGGTAGTACATGTACGAAACAGATGTTTCCAGTTCAATTACAATTTAAATATAGGTTTAATTAATATCGATGGCTTCATTAAATTGTTTAAGTACCGAGAACGAACGAATTAATGACAAATAAGATATACAATGGGACTGTGAGTGAAAGAAGAAGCGGAAGGCTAAAGTCTAACTTTTATTAAGATTTATATTTCGATAAGTAAGGTTGCCAGTTCTCCAGGAGGCTACGCTGGGCTTGTAGTGTAGTGTAATGCTGATAGCACAGTGAATCCTCATCAGCAACATTGGCAACTCGTTAGTGATATCCCTGGTATTGCTTATAGCTATAGGCTACGGTGTATCCTTACCATCAGGTGGGCCGTACGCTTGTGTGCCACCTTAGTTGGTATAAAAAAAATCTAATATTACTAAATGACTGAACTTTCTTATAATCCTCTATTACCAACAGAAAATATTAAGTAATTAGATAATTTCCTATTTACGGATATTGTGTTAATTCACAAATGTATTTAGTAATCATGCAAATAGTAATAATACGTTCTATTTCTAAGTATGTTTTGTTTGTGTTACTATTCCTTAAAGCTTTAAATTACAAGCGTCTGTCTATTTTTATGATTAATATAGCGCCAATAAAATTATTTGCCAATTTAATTGTTTTGCGATAGCATATTTACATGCTTTGGATATTGAATGATTATTTAATTCGTTTGAAATAAATTACTGTGCGCGCTCAAATATATACATTACTTCTTATAAAAATATGTCGAAATATATCTTGGATTTATATCAGGGATAGCCCTTACCCTCAGAATAATGACTAATTATTAAAATATATTAAATTATTAACTAAACACAACACTACATCAAAGGAGTGTTATTTCACTGCGGTTCTGTAAGGTGGATGGTACATGCCCCAGTCAGGCGGCTCCAATATTAATGGGAAACTCACGGGAGATCCCAATTCGTCTTACCTCTCTTTATTAACTCATGGTTGTGATTAATCAGTGTATTTAAGCTTAGAAAATCTGATTGGTATAGGCCGGGATTTCAACCTAGACCCATCAGATTACAGGCCGTTGCCCCCACAGCTTTAAAATCATAATTATTAATATGACTCGAATATTAGAACCATCGATGTATACCATTAAAAGTACCGGAAGAAATTATAGATAGGAATAGAAGTAGAGCAAGGAGGGTTCATATATAGAGCAACAAACAAAACGAGGAATGTTTAGGTGCCTAAGCATTGGCCTCGATTACTGCGCGAATCTACGAAGAAAAATAGGTTAATGTGTAAAAGCTTAAAAAGCTCGAGTTATCATTATATATCAGTCTCATCTAGGAAGAAACTTTTAAATGCTCAGGGGACCTTTTAGGAAGAGATAAAGAAATTCTGATGGCAATTTTTTATTCTAATGAATTCGCTCAATTTCGACCAAATGTATGCTAATATTTTTATTCATATGTACTTGGTTCGTGTTCGTTGTCATACATGATCATGAAGCAATTCGAAATGAACTAAGAGTGACTGTTATTCCCGGTGTTGTACTTCCTAGATTGGTGAACTTCTCGGTTATGATGTACTTCCTTAAGAACATTTGTGTTCCTAAATTGTGTATCACAGCCACTGAAATGAGTATAGATTTTGTGATTATTGTGTAGTGCTTATTTAAGATTCATGGCATTTAAAAAAAAAAACTCCATCGGAGAAATTTTAGCAGAACGTTGCGCTATGTATTGTTTGCGCGTCACACAAAAACGACTTGGTGTATTATCGTGCAGATTTTTTCTTCCTTAGTTGTGAAGGTTACGAATAAAAATGTCGCTGTATAGAAAGTAGGGGTTTGGATTATTTTTATTTGTCAACGTGAAAGTTGAATCACAGCGGGAATAAATAGTACAAGCTCAGAGTAGATTTAAATATACTGTACAAAATTTCCAGAACAAATAGAACCGCGAAGTTTCGTGAAATGGCGCATCAACTTAACCTTTATAACCGTTTTTAACCGACTTCAAAAATGGACGATCACTCGTCCCGATGAACTGATGTTGAAGCCGGAGGGTAAATATTTGGAACTCCTTTATAAAATAACCGTATTTGAACTTAGTAGCATCATTCTGGCTATAAGTGCCGTATATTCGTATAAGTCGTGTAGGTATTATGTGTGACCTTGATTAATAGAAGACAGATATCGTAGTCTCGTAAATGAAAATAACTTCTACAATTAGCAACGCGAAAAGAAGTTAAAAGAAATGACTTTAAAAACAATAAAAATTATACTAAAAAGGCGCAAATAAAAAAATAGAATTCTAATTTGACAATTGCTGGCACAACCTGTTACCTATTGAGTAGTATATTATCTACTCTAAGCTATTGACATGAATAGAATATTATTGTAAGCGCTACTCGCTGATCAAAATGAAGTAGGTGCCAATCCTGAAACGCAATGACTAATTGTATATGTAACCTAAATATTTCATGAATTATGGAATGTCAACCTATAAAATATGCAAATTGTATTCCGTTGTGATTAACATCGCTTAGTAATTTTGTTTCAGGCTTGGCTTGGCACCGAACGTTTGACTTTCAATAGATGGCGCTTTTAATATTTAGAATGCAATAAAATGCTATTTAATAGGTAATTAAAAATTATGAAAGTCTTAGGATTCATTATTTAGCAATTATTTAGCAATAATTTAGTAAGTCTCGACTTAGTAAGTTAAGACTACGAGACTTAATCGACTTATAATAATAAGTTATTGCTAGTGGATAAAGGTTACCATTACCCTATCAAAGCCATTACCATACAATTTACGGTTAGTTTAAATGTCAATAGGAAAATAAAACGTATAATCTTCTTATCTTACCTCACGTAATAGACAGGCTCGCCTCATGTCTCAAAAGCCGGAGACAGGTCATTATAAAATTGAATAACATCTTCCTCGAGCGAAGACGGAAGGCATGACATAACGGACGATAAACACAGCTTGTGCTCTACTATTGTTCCCGATTGCGATTGAAAAAACATGTAAACAGTGTTCGAGACACAAACATTGGATTGACTCATCGTTGTTCGTTGTCGAGTGTCTACTACATGAAAGTATATTTTTGTATCATCAAAAGTACATATCAATATAATAATAATATTAATATTATTATTATTGACAAACAAATACAATATTAATTTTGCATAATACGTAAATTAATTAACTTATTTTATTAGCACAGTGTAGACAAAAGACGGTCTTTTCTTGGGGCAAATGTGACAGATGGAATTTGAACGATACATTCATACAACAAATAAAATTAATGTCTGTCCGTAAGTTCGAAATAAATATTTTATAATATTAACACAAACAAAGTTCACGTGTACGAAGTCGAGGGCAACAACGAGTACCTTACTAATAAATTCATTATTTAATTTAAACGATAATTTCAATTCGTGTAAAGCACAAAAGATCGAGATCGACATTGTGATGCGTAGTTAAGCAAAATTTTTCTATACCTAAACTTTGATCGATAGTATTTACGGAAAGAAACCCATTGTTCACAAGTAGTACGTAACTAATGATTACTGTACCACTAAGTCAATCAATTACTTGTACGTTTTCGAAATGCTTCATGGTTTTGTTGTTTGGTAATGCGGTTTATTCGCACATATGAAAGGTGTTAGTCTAAGTAGTGCTAATGACAGATTAGGGCCTTTGAACAAATACCCATTGTTCGAAGGATCTAGTAATGTAAGTAGGTAATTTGTAACAAGTAAGTTATTGTTGATTCAACTGATACTCAACCGATTGATAGCACTTACATTACATGAAGATAACAACCTGACAACTGAAAAAAAAAAAATACATAACACTTTGATTGCTCAGCATCTATATCAATATTATTACGACCTAATTAGTATATTTATCTACGAGTATGTATCTTTGAAAATTTCCTTCAGTCTATAAATTTATAGTTTGTTAATTGTTGATAGAGATATTATAGGTTTATTAAATTATTATTACTTGAATTGCAACAACTGCACTGTCATTAGGCTTAAAATAAATATATTAGGTCCTTACATATGAAATTGGCGTTTTTCGTACTGGCCACTTTAATCACGAATTTCTCCTCTTTGGTAAGGAATTCCAAATTCAAATTTGTACAGCTATAGACTCATGTATTTGTGCTTCGATGATCGTCATTCATTTGTTTTTTTTCTTCTGTTTTTTTCTGTTTGCGTCACTCATTTTACAAAATGGAAAACCTTAAATATCGCATTATTTACGAGTACGAGTTCCGCCGTGGCACTAGTGCTGCGGAAACAACTCGAAGGGTGAATGATGTGTATGGCGGTCGTGTTGCAAAAGAAAACACAGTTCGTTTTTGGTTCCAACGTTTTCGTTCTGGAAATTTCGACCTGCAGAACAAGCCCCGTGGACGGCCTGAGACTCAAGTTGATAATGAAGAGTTGAAGGCTATTGTGGAAGCGGATCCATCGCAAACCACGTCCGAGTTAGCTGCAGGCTGCAATGTTAGTGATAAAACTGTTTTAATTCACTTGAAGCAAATTGGGAAGATTAAAAAGCTTGAAAGGTGGGTACCTCACGAATTGACTGAAACAAACCGGCAAACGCGCGTCGACTGCTGCGTTACATTACTAAACCGGCACAATAATGAAGGTATTTTAAACCGAATCATTACCTGTGATGAAAAATGGGTTCTTTACGATAATCGGAAGCGCTCAGCGCAATGGTTAGATCCTGGCCAGCCAGCCAAATCCTGCCCCAAGCGAAAATTAACCCCAAAAAAGTTACTTGTAAGCGTTTGGTGGACTAGTGCCGGTATTGTTCATTACAGTTTTTTCAAATCTGGCCAGACTATTACGGCTGATGTCTATTGTCAGGAATTGCAAACCATGATGGAAAAGCTAGCGGCTAAACAACCTAGGCTGGTCAATCGCTCCACGCCACTGCTGCTTCACGACAACGCTAGACCACACACTGCGCTACAGACGGCTACTAAATTAGAAGAGCTTCAATTGGAAAGTCTAAGACATCCTCCGTACTCCCCGGACCTTGCTCCAACAGATTACAATTTTTTTCGAAATTTGGATAACTTCTTGCAAGGGAAAAAATTCAACTCCGATGGGGCAGTCCAAATCGCCTTCGAAGATTTTATTGATTCCCGTCCGACTGGTTTTTTTAGTAAAGGGATCAATGAAATACCTATGAGATGGCAAAAGTGCATAGAAAATAATGGTTCATACTTTGATTAATTAAATATATTATATTAAAAAATATTCGACTTTTTGTTCCTCCCATACAAAACGCCAATTTCATATGTAAGGACCTAATATTTATTTTTCTTTATGCATTGCAGTAACTATAGTTTTTTTTTGACCATAGATATAAAATTCACGAAACGTGCAACGTCAACATATATTAACATATTAGCATATTAGTCGTACTGTACGTAATATATTATCTACTCGAGAGGGATATTATGTACCTTTAAAACAAAGTTGCACCTCTTACGATTAGATCTTTTAACTACGCAACGGGTTGTAATGCGGCTTTCACTAACAGACGGAGTGATTCCTAAGGAAGGTTTTTAAGTATAATTAATTTAAGCTTTGTGTTAGTTAACCCGTGCGAAGCCAGGGCGGGTCGCTAGTTCTCCTATATTGTTTAAATAAATAATTAATGTAAAGATTTCCATACTCACTTGGTTGAATGATAACAAGCAGGGAAGCGAGCCTCGTCATTATGATAGGTATCATTATGTTATGATATTAACAAACCCGTAAATAGATAATCTGTGGTAGTTTTCAACATTATGCACTGATAATAGTTGCGGCAATTTTCATATTTTGTTCTTCAGATCTTTATTCAGACAGAAACCCCAAAGCATACGAGCAGTCACAACCCTGAGGCGTAGACCTTACCTTTCCGTAGACAAGACGCAAACATCTTGTATCGATTCTCTTAGACAATTAATTAAAGTAAAAAGTAAGCAAGCATAATATTTATTTTTAATGTTTGCGCTATCAGTTACTTACTTAGATATAGGTCGCGGCACGAAACTCTAGCGCTGACCGTTATTGCGCAGAAGTAAAAAATAAGGTGTCTTGGCGGGGTACAGGGGTGAAGGGCGAGCGTGCGTTGCGCCGATTGGCTCTCCAGTCGTACTCCGTCCCCCGTGCCGATACGACGCTCCGCGCACTTCCAGTGTACAGTCGCGTTCTGAATTGTTTTGTTGTCATCGTTAATTTTTGTTGTTGTTTTTTGTTAAGTTTGTTTTGTTGATTTGTTTGTTGTGTTTGTTAGTTTATTCACTGTTTGATTAAGTTTGAACAGTTTTTAAACAGTGAAAATGCCGAGGCCGAGAAGGAATACTGTTTTGAAAAGACAGGCACGGAAAATGGTGTTTGACGTGCATTGTTTTCTGAAAAGGGAATCGAATGATTTCATTAATTCCCTGAAACAAATTCAAAGTGAAATTGGCGAAGCTGCGAGTATTTTACTCGATTCTGACCGCAGCACTGTAGATATAAGTGAAATAAAACAAACTGCAGAAGTTATTCAGGCGGGAAATATAAAATTAAATAGTATAATTAGTGACTTACAGAAAATTCAGAAAAGGACAGCTGAATCTACAAAGACGTCCATAGCAACGGTAAGGAAAATCTCCACTGAAGCCAATAATTCCGACTTATTATCAGTATTTAGAACACCAGGCAAAAAACGCTCCAGATCAAAACCGGTCACAGATATTGATAACTTTGATCAAGGATTAATAAAGAGGTGCATACATAACTTTCATAGGACAAATAATGAACTTCCCACCGTCGGAAAGTTGAGAAAGAAGCTAGAGGAAGATATAAATTTCAAAGGCTCAGAACGAAGTCTTCGACGAATAATTAAGAGTTTAGGGTTTCGGTGGAAAAATACTGAAAACAATCGAAAAGTACTGATTGAAAGTTCAAATATACGTTTACTACGTATCGAATACTTACGCAAAATAAAACAATATCGCCAAGAGGGAAGGCCCATCGTATATACAGATGAATCTTACGTAGATTCATCGCACTCTGCTCCAAAAGCCTGGACCGATGGTACTACAAAAGGTCTCAAAAAACCTATCTCCAAAGGACAGCGGGTGGTCATTGTCCACGCAGGATCAGAGGCTGGGTTCATACCGAACGCACTGTTAACTTTTAAAGCTGGTGCGAAATCAGGCGACTACCACGACAATATGAACTACGACAACTACGAAAAATGGCTGAGGACACAGTTATTGCCGAACTTACCGCCTAATTCTGTCGTGGTAGTCGACAACGCATCATACCATAATAAACAATGGGACCTTGCACCCACTTCTAATTCCAAAAAAGCTGACATGCAGGGTTGGCTTACTGAAAATGGCATACAATATGAGGAAACTCTACTAAAACCTCAACTATACAATTTAATACGGGCTAACAAAGATAGATTTAAAACATTTTCAATTGACAGGATACTAGCAGAGCAAGGACATCAAGTGCTAAGACTGCCACCATACCACCCAGATCTAAATCCAATCGAAATGGCATGGTCTGACATAAAGCAATATGTAGGCAGTAAAAATGTGAAGTGGAGTGTTGCTAAATGTATAGAACTAATTCAAGAAAAAGTTTTGCTGATGGGTGCTTGGGATTGGGGAAAGTTATGCCAAAAGGTAAAGGACATAGAAGAGCAATATGTCAAGAGTGACCATGTCGTGGATTTGGTTACAGAAGAATTCATCATTCGCGTTGATGGTGACAGTTCAGAGGATAGCCTTGGTGAGTCTGATGACGATGACGCTGTTAGTGCCGACGACCGAAGCAGCCCTGAGCCGGGGCCCTCAGTAAGCAAAAGGCCCTGTTGGGATACTATTGAAGGTGTAAGACCATTGTCTGATTCGGACTAGATATCGGAAAGGAGAATGCGGTGTCTGATGTCCACACCCTGCCGAACTCGCAGGTTTCTTCTATCCTGAGAAGAAACTTCAGTAGGTTCTTATGTAATTCGGACTTAATATAATTTTTTTTATTATTTGGTATTTAATATAAAAATTTACAAATCCGATAGTGTATTTATTTTTCTACTCCCCATAAACTTGTTAAAAATTATATTGTAGGTAACATGAAGTAATATTTGCGTGCGTGACAGTACCCATACGCAGTTAAGTTCCACATTTTGTTCACCGCTAGACTTACTATTTGACTTTACATTAAAACATTATTTTGCTGTTTTTAACTAAGCAATTAAATTACTAATTTGTATTGCGTGCGCGATGGTACCCATGCGCAGCTATCCCCTCCACGTTTCGCTCAGCGCTAGAGTTTCGTGCCGCGACCTGTAATTATGATAGAAAGACTCTTTGTGTTGAGACGGCAAATAGTGGCGCTATTTCCAGTAAGTAACAGTAATGTTTTTGTTGTAAAGAGATCAAGAGCAGACAAGAGGCGCGGCGTTAGCCATCGGAACCAGTTGAGAGCTCCCACACGTGTTGATGTCGTGTTTAGTCACTCACCGTTAGATGCTATTTTATGACTACTTTCATTGCACCTAACGTAGGACAGACATGGAACACGGATTAAATACTTTATAACAGTAACTACTGAACGGAGGTCAAAAGTGCAGAGCTGAGCGAAGGACTAATGACGGAATGTTATGACCCTTGTTAGTGTTTTATCTACACAGACACATACTTATTGTGTTAACTTATAACACAGACTGCAAAATTTATTTCTAAAATTCTAAAATTAAATCCTGGAATAAACAGCTCTTTTACAGTTCTTTAAAGGTAAGAGAATATAGATAAAACAAATCCATATGTACCTGCGTTATTCAGGTGAATCAGCATGGCAATGAAGGAGTGGCTGCAGTGGCTGCCGCCGCCGCGATCTCTGCTAGCGCTGCTACTGGCTGTGGCAGGCTTCAGCGGGCGCCTGTTCGCCTCGCACTTCACACACTCACCTACACTCCTAGTTGACACCTGTCACTCGCTTTGCAGGCTCGTTGGCCTCATCACCACCCTTATATCATACAGGGTAATGCATTAATACATACATGTAATAAAATCGGGTACGCAATCAATGGCTTATCAATTTAAATAATTAAATAGCTGCAAACATACTCGTTAAGGGTACTGAAAGTATGTCTTTAGCCAGGATCTGAATATCTAAGGTAATACTTACCAATTGCTTATAACGAATACGACAAAGATAAACGAGGGAAATGATTATCCAATTTCTACGTCAAAATGTCCTTGTGTAAAATTGGTGGAATCTTACGACCGCGCATCAAGTGGGCACGTTACGACAATTAATTAGTTGAAAACAAAATTAATGAGTTGATCATTTGGTAATACAGTACGAGAGAGCAGACGAAGGTGCAGGGCGCGAAGGTCGGCTGCGGAACACGTTTGGCTGGGCCCGGATTGAAGTGGTGGGACGGTTATCCGTCCACGTTCTGTTTGCATCGTTCGCGCTTGCCCTGATGGTGAACGCGCTCCAACTGGGCGTGCACTCCTCCCACGGCCAGCCGCCGCGGTACCCCAGAGTCATCGTTGGTTGTGCTGTCATTGGATTGCTCTTTCATGCCATCAATTACATGCTGCTCGCTGGTACGTATTCCTATTATTGTATCCTACTGTTTGTGAGTATGGATATATGGATGGATGTTTGTTACTCTTTTACGCAAAAACAACTGAACGGATTTGGATGAAATTTGGAACACAGGTAGTTTATAACCTGGATTAACACAGGATGCTTTTTATCCCGGGAAAATATTAGGTTCCTCTGGGATTCTAAGCTCACGCGGACGAAGTTGCGGGCAGAAGCTAGTTTACTTATAGGTACATATACAAAAAGTCGTAGGTAGGACCTGTATGGTTGAGTCGGCACCTACCATTTGCGGTGACCTGCCTCCGGTTTGTTAAGTTTAAATCTTGTTTGACATCTCGCAACAAAAAAATACTAACACATATGCACACTATTTTAATATTGATACTTACTGAAAATCGCATAGCTTTGCAATTGCTTGCTGTTTTGCTAACGTTCGTAAGAATTACCTATTAGTTACTGCGTATCGTATCGCGTATAGGCGCCCATTGCTGATAATAAAACATTTGTACTTATTTGATACCCATTATGAATTTCTTATCCTTGGTATATCAATTACACGTACCAATATTTGTTATCATAATGAAACTGAAGGTTTGGAATACATATCTTGTTCTTAAACACATTAAAGGCCTTGTCCTGAATGATTGACGGATCAACGCACAGCCTAAGCCGCTGATCGTAGAGACCTGAAACTTGGGGGTGTGTTCTTTGTATGACGAAGGCCTCCGATAAGAAAGGATTTTCCGAAATTCTACCCCTATATTTCCGAAATTCTATCCCTAAGGGCGTAAAAAAGGGAGTGAACGTTTGTATGAAAGTCCTTCATTTTTAAAGTCAGGGAATTTGGAAATGCCTCGCCTAGATTTTTTTATGAAAATCCGCTAAAAAAATTTAATAGTTACATCCATGAATATAGTCTCGGGTAATAGCTATAATTTATATATAGGTATAATATATTGAATTATTCACTTTAGCACGCGTGCGAAGCCGCGAGAAAAAACTAGTAGGAAATAAAACCACTTGGTTGGTAATTGGTATCATATATCTAGAATGATAATTAAAGTGTATCAAATTATCAATGTTTAAATATATAGTATGATTATTTATTGTAGTGATAAACCTACGAACAATAAAGATAGACACATATATTACGACTTGACATCTGCGATGAATTTTACCATTCAACTGAAATTGTAATTGAAACACTAAACTTAGGTTACAAGGCATACTTTTATCCCGGAATTTGGTCAAATTATGTTCTTTACACTAATCATTGAAATTTATTTCGTCAGCTTATTATTCTATTTAAAAAATCCATGGTTTATATTAATATAGTGTAATAATTAATAGGGTTTTTCTCATTTGAAAGGGAATTTTCAATTGCAAAAGCAGAATATCAACGAGTAAGTCTCGGCACGGTATGATATGGTATGTCATGGTATATTATGGTATGGTATGGTAGTTTAATCCACTTACTTAATTCGGCTCGCATTGAATTCAATATTAATCAAGAGCACTTCAATCACTCCTAACGATGCGTACAATTTCTTCGGATTAGGCTTATTGAAAACGAGTAGGTACCTACCTAGCTACTACTACCTCACTCCTATCAATAACCAAAAAAAACATTACTATTAAAACATAAGTAAATACATTTTAATCATGAAATAAATGAGATTTTTTGAAGACACCATGTACAAATCATTATTGGTTAGTTTTTCGGAACTAAATCATTGAGTTACTGATACGAATATCACATCGCGTAACCATTACATTTATGGACTCCCAGCTTCTTTAAATCTCTATTCATCCATCAGTATTTTTCTTAGTACACTAAATTCATGGATAGGACAAAAAACATAGGTACATTACCTATGTTTTTTGTAGTGGTTGGTAAATACACTACATAACATTATCGTCTGGTCCCAAACTAGCCAAGGAATACAACTTAGTTTTTTTTCCAAAATATGTACAGAGACTCTAACGTCCGAATACTGAAACGATGTTAAAGTTTCAAGGCCTAGTAACTGTTTGAAGCGACATCAAAATGCAATTTCGCATGTAAAATCGGAGTCCACTAATAAAAATGTGGCATCAGATTTGATTGGCGTTTGAGTATTCGGTCATAAATCAGACACAAATGTTCATCACACGAATATTTCCCCTGATAAAGGGATCTAAGCCACGACAGGCCTACTAATCACTAGAACAACGGTGTCGTCAAATAAATGGAATTAAGTTATTCCTTTTGTGAGGTGTTTTTGTTTAATTAACAAATATCGTTAATTAAACACACAGTATACTGAGGTTAAACTTTGATACAACTAAGTGTTCGATGTTTCTAGTGATTTGTGTTTGGTCAAGATTAGGTTACATAGTGCACGTAACTGGTGTTTATTTTCAAATAAAGTAGCGACACGGTTATGTGTTTTATGTCGTAAGTAAACCTAAACCATAAACTTACTATTGCCAAGTATATTAACTACTCTGAGCTATTGCTATTACAATGCCTAGCAGAATAAATACATATAAATCGAACAGCTCTTTATAGTTTTTGTATATTGCAAAAACCTCGAGTTATTTATATTTCATACTAATAATAACAAGAAATAAATAATAATACTTGGATTTTATCACTCAGCGGCATCTTCCTCAATCTAAGCAAAGCTTGTATTGAATATATTTTTTTCATGGGCTTAATTTTTTTTGCGCGGGACCCCTAATTATTTTTCCAAACTAAAAAAAATCGGTCCAACTGTTTGGATTTTGTTCACAATTTCATGGGTGTTTTAATTGTTGCGCGGATCCCTTATTATTTTCGCCAAAATAAAAGTAGCCTAAGTTACGCCTTTTAGCATCGAAATAATGAAAATATAATGGAAATAATAATATGCACCGGTACAAACAAAATCCCAAATACAGACATAAGTTAAACAAAAACATTTGATATTGATAATAATGAAGAATAAGACCAAACAATATGACAATAAGACATCAAATCATACAACATACAACTAATATCAACTATACGTGAGATGATGACAGAACGTCTCGAGTGACGGGTGATGAATGAGTATTAACGTGAAGTTATTTTTCAGGCAACGAGCTTAGCTACAGTCGACGGCTGAGCGTGACTGAGGGCGGTGGAGTGGTGCTGAAGACTGGGTCAGGAGAACCAGTACTTGCGCATGCTCCCACAGACATTGCCAGTACGTACCTTACATTCAAGAACCTCTTTAACATTTCACTGCGCTGCTAAATCCTATATATTCTGTAGTTAGTACTTACTGCTGCATACATGTCGTAAGTCAAGCTTATTTTAGGAAACGGTAAACCACGATTATTATTAGAGGCGTGAAGCTGAACCTAATCTAAAGTTCGTATTCTGACTTCATTTGTTTTCACCAGGCAGCTTGTTCGTGATCAGCGCAGGGCTGATTGGCGAGTGGGCGCCCATCGAGGCACGCATCGCGGACCCTGCCCTCTCAGCCTGCGCGGCTCTTATCCTCGTCATCCTAAACTACCCCTTCAGTAAGTCTCCTGTTCACACAGACAATTAAACATGTACAGAATACTGTGCGGAAATCAACAATGAAAGCAATAATATGGGTATAGATATTGTTTTAGCATCTCGATATTACTTGATTCTAATTTCAAAGCAATTCGGTACTATTTAGGTACTAGAATGCACCCTGCACCACCACAATAAGTTTTGCGATTGTTGACTGGCCAGTGAGCCAACAATCGCAAACTTATTGTTCTTTCGGCTGATGTATTTCTCAGCAAGAGATCAACTATAGCATTTATTGGAGTGGAAACAAATGCAAGCGATAAATACTGAATCAACTACACGATGCGATATTACGCAAGTTTTCGGTCGGGAGAGCCGAGTGATGTTTCCATTATTTCATAAAACAGATGGAGTAATCTAATTACGTACAGATTAGTAAACAAATCAACTACAGCCTGCTTTCATCGTGCACATAAACGACAAAGTTGCAATCTTTATTTCAATACCTACTATATTGAGTGGTAACGATATATTACTTTTTTATCTTTAATCGACAGATATCCTCTGCCCATTGGCATTGTAGATTATACAGATAAGATTAAGTACTTAAACTTTGCTGTTTATTAATTTGCCTCTTTCGCTTTTGTACATTTATCAATCTCTTCATACACACACGCCGGTTCTAGTTAGGTAGGTCCTTTATTAATTTAAACGTTGGACCTTGGTCTTCCGTAACTTCTTCCAATCAAGTCCACATGTATATTTTTATAGGTACGGTCCCGTTAATAAGATATTATCATACAATAATCTCATTCAATTCTCACTCAAGATCACCCTTTAGCGCTGAGTTCCTAATGAAAATAATATCTATACGCCTTCACGAAAGGGCCACCGAAGGTGTGATATTAATAACCCACAACTTTTCTTCGAAGATATGAAGACCCAACTGGGTTCCTTAGGTATATAACAATATGATTTTGTATATGTGCAGTGCGTTCCGCGGGACTGGTCCTGCTGCAAACAGTCCCGGAAGGTATTGGCGCGTGCGACCTGCGGACCGCGGCGCTGCGCGTGCCCGGTGTCATCGCCATCCACGAGCTGCACGTGTGGCAAATGCACCGCGACAACCTCGTCGCCACTGCACACGTCTCCTACGGTTCCCACGACGTTCGTTACTCTGTATTTCTAGTTTTATTATTCGTAGATTCCTAGCCATAATATAATAATACTTAGTAGATGGAGGAGGGTGTGAAGCCATTTTTACAGGGTTGGCGACCCACGATTGATCATGGTGTTCTAAGCGTCCATAGGCTACGGTAAGCGCTTACCATAAGTCAGGATTATTCTTGACAGCTTAGTGGTATAAAACAGTATGCACATGCAAGCCTTCGTTCGTTTGCTGTCTTCATGAGTATGCGATAACTACGCTGCATTTCATGTGACATACACGCCTTTCTCACAACACACAACAATAAATGATTTTATTCAATATTTCAAGAATGTTTGTCTTTATCGTAGGATTACCTGAAGAGTTCCGGTCTAGTGAGCGACGTATTCAAACGTCATGGCATTGGCCTGGTTACCCTGCAGCCGGAGTTCATGCTTGCTTCTACGATTGGTAATGATTTTATTACTTTCTTTACAAATACACAAATTTTGCTAGTATCCACGTTCAAGACGTGACGGGAGACAAAAAATAAGTGGCACGGATTGCTTAAAAGAGGATTCAACATTTCTTGTTTTTGAACGAAATTGTGGGTTAAGTAGCCATTGAAATAACAATGATGTTTTTTGATCAGGTACAGGCGAGGAGAAAAAGGCTTTAGTGGACTTCGCAAACCTGGCTTGCCCAAGCCCATGCGCCAAAGAGTGCAATGCTCCGAGGTGCTGCAGAGCGCCGCACATACCCACCGTCACCCGCATTTAAATATTGTCTTCTAAGTATTTTCTACACATATGTACATCGTCCTCTTACAAATTAATTTAAGCCAACTCGTTGACCACACACACAATGCATAGACGAGCTGTCGTTAAGGCAACTGAATGTAACGTAACTTTAGATAGATTTATTGTAAGTCATGATTTAGGGATAATAATGTAAAGAGGAGATTTGTGAAGATATTGATTTAGATAATTGGTTTGGTAACCACAGAATAGCGAGTCGAGTCGAGTTACACCGGATGCGACGTGCGGCGAAATTTCTAATCGAGACTGGTAAATACAGAGTCAGCTTCCATGAGTGAAAGTACGATTAAAAACGTAGTTGTCGGCACATTGTCACTTCACTCACTACACACCTCCTGTGGTATGAGTGAACGACAACAGAATGGACATAATTCAATGTTACAATGAGGGCCATTGTTAAATCGAAAGAAGCTATAGTTAGTAGTTACGAAACCGTTTCAATAGACGAAAATTGCTCGTCATTAGTGAAACTTTTCAATTGGTTTATCTGTGGGTATAATATCACACCTTATGACACACTCGAAGCACGCACTCCACAACGTTTTCTTAGTACAAACATGGTACAAACTACAAAACAAGAAAAAAAAACACTGTAGGGTAAAATTCTATGCTTTTACACTACAGAATAAAATGCGCGATGATGAACTCTTAATTTTAGAAGACGTTTTTTTGATAATTGCTCAACTATGGCAAAGAAGCCTGTCAGAACCTATAGGTCCGTCCAAATTGTGAAGCGAGCGAATCAGTATTTCGTCAATTAGAATGCCGTTTGATCATCTGTGGTTGCTCATGCTGGTCTGTGGCATAAGTTCGAACCTAGCCATCGGGCTTAAATTAGTACACTCGATCAGATAACCTTTATAAAATAGAGGGTGGTGTACAAAAGCAACTGTGATGTTCCTCTAGCTTAGAAACGTATAGTAATTATTTATCGATAAGTATTCCGTGTACATAGTTTGTTGACCGCTTGTTGTAAATAAATAAAGTAATATAACATATTTAAGATATGTACTTTGTTTTTCTTTCCATTGAAGTTTTTTTTTGTTTACATATGAATACAGACAAATTACACCCTACTATGAATAGAAACGAAGGAAAATTAAACCAGAGCTTAAAAATCTAAAGAATGACTATTTTAATTGGTAGAAGAAGTGGAAGTCATATTTATTACAATTACCGCGCTCAAATCACAACGATAGCTTATTTTATAACAATAATTTTATTATTATGCTAAATAACACTATTTAACATGTATTAAAACAGACTTAAAATCCTACACGATGGAAACATGTTCAAGGTATAAAAATCGTTCAACAGATATAAGCAACTCCTGAAACTTTTCTTGTATGAAAAGGTGCCGGTTCCCGTCCGACCGAAATTCCCCTCAAAAAATGTAAGTTGTCCGACTAGTGGCAATACCCTCCAATTTACAGAAGATCATAGTCAAATATGTATTGTTTCGGAAGTAATATGTGGCACGGCAACACAGTCCTCTGAACTAACAATAACGCCTGGCAAGGCGCTAGTGAAACCTTGGTACTGGTAGAAGCATCTATAGATGACAGGGACCGCTTACCATCAGGCTGACCGAACGCTTGTCTGCCACCTCAGTTGCCTTAAACAAATAGATTTTTAATATCTAAACGATATTCTTAATTTACGACGGTGTGAATTCAATACCAAAGGCTTGCAACCGACTAAACTACTTGACGTGAGGCGGCGTCGTTACATACACACAAACCTCTAGTTAGTGTGAATGAGATCCAATTTGAGCAACACAAAGGAAGGAGAGAAGTCTTAAATTCTCATACACGATGATTACGATGCTGAATAAGAGACTAGTCCTCCTCATAGCTAGGGATATCGTCTGAAAAGGTGTAGTTAGAGTTGTCGGGAGCGTGAAGCAAGGGTTTGCGGCATCGTTCAGGTTTGCAGGCGCGATTCTTGACCAGCCTCCGACACGGCCGGCCCGAACCCGAAGCGGGACGCTGCAACAACAACGCGAGTCAGTAATAACGTGTTCCGTTCCAGTCTGCACTTGCATACGTCACCAATGTAAAAGGTTCGTGGTATAGGTACGAGATTTGCAATATTCAAGCCACGATTAGTCGCAGTCTCGGTTGTCCATTGAACTGGACAATTGATTGATTGAGGCTTAATAGTCTGACAAATAGTCAATCTTATAAAATTGATTATCCATATGCAATTTATAAGATAGTAAAACGTAAAATAAATTTATTCATTCAGTTTAAGCCCTACCAGAATGAAATAAAAATATACAACTACTAATCAAACCAATCCTAACCACATCAAAATCAAGTCACTTACAACGGTTTTCACTAATACAACTAATGTCTCAGTAATATCGCTCAATTAGCAATTAGCTATAGCTATGCTATACGCCATAATATGCTACATCAGTTTCGTTTCGTTCATGCCCACGTATTTATTAATAGATTAGCGTAACACGAAATCAGGTCAGTGACTCTTTCACTCGTATTAGCTACATTAAAAGAAATATCCTCTATTTTTATATTGTCAGAAGAAAATCCAACGAAATATTATCAAGAACATGCTTTCAAATATACATATATATCGCACATATATCGCGCACGCCAAGACCTTTTCAGGATAAGGAGAGAGTAAAGACTATATCCTTCGTGTTTCACACTTCTTTTGCTAATTTTACATCAAACTTCCAAAGTTAATATGTTTCGACTTGATGCCCTAAAATATCTATCAAAACCCATCCATCACTATAATTATATAAAGCATATATGATAATACACTAAAGCAGGACAGAATTCTTAAGTTAATTAGGACTTCCAATATATTAAAAAAGGTCTTGAAAATTGGACTACTCACTAGCACGAGTCTATAGTTGAGCTTCACCGCGAAGTCACAGTCTCCGAAACAGTCCGTCCAACCCAGCCACGGGCCAGTCTCGCAATTCACGTCTTCTATGTAACAAGTAGAGTGAAAGAGAGGTAGCCATGATTAAACCAACCTAAACAGCATTTTATATATTTCCTCCAAAAACTTGCAATGAGCGAACATACAGTCTGACAAAAAGAGCAGAAAATAATTGGGGCACCTCTGTGCCGTTTGTATAGGAACCCACCGCAGCTCGTATAGAGCATCAACCTTCTTGATTGGTTTGTTTATAGTAAACGTCATAACATAACATGGATTCCATTTTGTGAAGGTTGCCAGTAGTCAAAAATTTTGTTCCGTTTTTAGAGTCCAGCTATAACCTAACAAATCATTGGAATCGTCTCACACGCGCGGTTCCAAAAAAGCTGAGGTGTGCCGCATGCTCATTTGCCACCTTAATGGTATGAAATCTAAAGTTTAATACTAAAATTACTCACCTTGCTGTACCGGTGAGTCACTCTGCATAACTTCGTTGTCGTCATTAGACGGCACATTCGGTGGTGTCGGCTTCAGCTTCTTGGGACTTGTAATAGTGGCTGCCGTAACTTTCAATAAAAAACAAGTATTTTATACACATCATAAATTGTATATCCATATCCATAAGGCTTCAGAACACTTATACTCACAAAAAAATATGTAAGGTGAAAAATTCTAACTTTTTCCCAAACAGTGTATCGACACCGTGGTGCTAATGGTAACCAATTGGTTATCTACTATCTGTAGTAGCATAAGTTGTTATATTCAGGTTACAACGCGCATGTTAGTTTTATTAGTACCAACTTGGAGTATAAAGTACGGATCAATCCATTTAAACCATCGAATCGCTTCTTCAAGGATATCTGGAGACCATACTGACATTACAGATCGTAACTTTACCTGCAGACCTTTAGAGACCACAAATGCTGGAACCTACCATTAAATACTACTTGACTAAGATTGCATTTGTTATTGGTTCCTAACCTAGATTAAACCGAAACGAAACAATTTTCAAAGCACGGCGGAGACACGATATTTATTACATAGACGATGATGAAATCGGCAATTTTCTTTGCGGCACTAGTAACATGTCTGTATACACAGTAACATGTATATATAATTTAGCTAGCGTTAATTAAATTAACCGCAACTATATATAATTTAAGTAGCGTTAGTTAAATTAACCGCAACTATATATAATTTAGCTAGCGTTAGTTAAATTAACCGCAACCATATCTAATTTACCTAGAAGAGTGTGTGGGGGAGTGGTGAGGGTGAAGTTGCCGCACACGGCGACGCAGTGTTCTCTGGTGCGGAAGTTGTTAGCATTCCCGCCGCAGCCGGAGAAGCCGAACGGTTCACAAGCCCTGCTCGCAGCCTCGTAGAACCACCGCTCCTCATACCCACGGCAATGGCCCACAGACATCGGAAACATGCATATTTCTGCAAGGAAATATACCTAATTAATACCTAAAGTTAATGTTTACTGTGAAATGTCCCATGTGCCAGTCGGTTAAGTCGGATCATAAAATAAAAATCAAAAATCATTTATGCAGTTTAGGCCCTAATAAGGCACTTACAAAGATCGAAATTATCACCATAATAATCGAAATAACTTCGGCGGGAAACTCATTCCATAATTTTATCGTACATTGAGTACCGCTGAGGTTTTCCCATAGGAGTACAGCATGGAGTTCTTCAAGAAGGATGTGAAGAGATTTTTACAGGCTATAGGCTACGGTGACCACTTACCATCAGATGGGCCGTATGCTTGTTTGCCACCTTAGTGGTATAAAAAAAACATTGAGTTCTTTAGAATCCCCACCTTGCGGCACGGTTCCGTTGAGACAGTTGCCCTCTTCGCCGTCACACAGCGCCTCCTGCTGCGTGAGCGTGAACTGGCATCGCTCGAGGTGTTCCTGCACAAGCGCTTCCAGACCCGGCTCCTCAGCTGTTATGTTCTCAGGAGTATACTCCTGCAAGTTCAACGAATCATTGTAATAGAACATGTTCTTCATCATCAGTCTTACATTGAAGATCGCGACTTTTTTTTGAGTACGGCCCATATCGGACAGATTTGGACCATTTGAGATAACATAGCACAATTTATAGAAAGTAATGTCGGCCACTTCTTATCCTAGAAAAAACATGGTATCCATAAGCCTTAAAAAACTATGCAGACGCAGTAGCTAAAAAAGGCTAGTTACGTCCCATATCTTAAGCCTTAACAAAATGGTGATTTATATATTAGGTCCTTACATATGAAATTGGCGTTTTTCGTACTGGCCACTTTAATCACGAATTTCTCCTCTTTGGTAAGGAATTCCAAATTCAAATTTGTACAGCTATAGACTCATGTATTTGTGCTTCGATGATCGTCATTCATTTGTTTTTTTTCTTCTGTTTTTACCTGTTTGCGTCACTCATTTTACAAAATGGAAAACCTTAAATATCGCATTATTTACGAGTACGAGTTCCGCCATGGCACTAGTGCTGCGGA
This sequence comes from Falcaria lacertinaria, assembly GCA_951449985.1. Lineage (NCBI taxonomy): Eukaryota > Metazoa > Arthropoda > Insecta > Lepidoptera > Drepanidae > Falcaria > Falcaria lacertinaria. The sequence continues at coordinate 4,390,560 of OX602114.1, forward strand.
AACAACTCGAAGGGTGAATGATGTGTATGGCGGTCGTGTTGCAAAAGAAAACACAGTTCGTTTTTGGTTCCAACGTTTTCGTTCTGGAAATTTCGACCTGCAGAACAAGCCCCGTGGACGGCCTGAGACTCAAGTTGATAATGAAGAGTTGAAGGCTATTGTGGAAGCGGATCCATCGCAAACCACGTCCGAGTTAGCTGCAGGCTGCAATGTTAGTGATAAAACTGTTTTAATTCACTTGAAGCAAATTGGGAAGATTAAAAAGCTTGAAAGGTGGGTACCTCACGAATTGACTGAAACAAACCGGCAAACGCGCGTCGACTGCTGCGTTACATTACTAAACCGGCACAATAATGAAGGTATTTTAAACCGAATCATTACCTGTGATGAAAAATGGGTTCTTTACGATAATCGGAAGCGCTCAGCGCAATGGTTAGATCCTGGCCAGCCAGCCAAATCCTGCCCCAAGCGAAAATTAACCCCAAAAAAGTTACTTGTAAGCGTTTGGTGGACTAGTGCCGGTATTGTTCATTACAGTTTTTTCAAATCTGGCCAGACTATTACGGCTGATGTCTATTGTCAGGAATTGCAAACCATGATGGAAAAGCTAGCGGCTAAACAACCTAGGCTGGTCAATCGCTCCACGCCACTGCTGCTTCACGACAACGCTAGACCACACACTGCGCTACAGACGGCTACTAAATTAGAAGAGCTTCAATTGGAAAGTCTAAGACATCCTCCGTACTCCCCGGACCTTGCTCCAACAGATTACCATTTTTTTCGAAATTTGGATAACTTCTTGCAAGGGAAAAAATTCAACTCCGATGGGGCAGTCCAAATCGCCTTCAAAGATTTTATTGATTCCCGTCCGACTGGTTTTTTTAGTAAAGGGATCAATGAACTACCTATGAGATGGCAAAAGTGCATAGAAAATAATGGTTCATACTTTGATTAATTAAATATATTATATTAAAAAATATTCGACTTTTTGTTCCTCCCATACAAAACGCCAATTTCATATGTAAGGACCTAATATTTTATATGTTGCCACTACCTTAAAATGAAGTCAAAATAGTAGTAATTATGCTTTTAGTTCAGTGTTATTATATTTTTTCACTTAGGTCAGAGTTAAAATGTATATATGTAGAAAAAAAAAATGTAAATGTATATATGTATGTATATATGCATGTATGTAATATGTACGTAATGTGGTATACAATGTGCTGTAGGTCGGCGAAGCGTTGGTTCCAGCGCTGCAGCAGGCGGCGCGTGAGTTGTAGCTGCAGCGGCTGGTCGCGCGCCACGTACAGCCGCGCGCGCAGCCGCCGCCCGCGCCCGCAGCGCGCCGAGCACGGGCCCCACCCGCCCCACGCCGTCACCGCGCACGACCCGCCGCCGCGCTCCTTCATACACCAACACATCATCGCCCGCTCTGACACCCCGCCTTATCACAAACACTGTTGGGGTCGGCACTAAACCATGTCTTTAACATAAGGGCACAAGGAAAATAAAAAAAACATTTATTTAGTTTAGGTCCTTATGCATAGGCACTTATGAAGGTTCAAACCACCAGTTCGGAAAAAAAGCCACCTGAGAAGAACCGGCAAGAAACTCAGTGCTCTGACTTTTTTCATGTAACAATCATGATATAATATAACAATGTTTAACATAGGTATTTGACCATGGCTCTCGATCTCACGGGGATCTGTAAATGTTTTTTACTTTCTAAAGGGATCTCAAATTCTTATGTGCCTAAGGGCCACAGCCTGCTGACAAACATTCATAGTGCCTTATTAGGGGGGCTAAACAGAAAAACTCGTGATTTAAAGTCTGAATTTGAAATACAACTAACTCACTAAGATGTGAGTATTGAGATATATAATAAAACTCACCACGAAGAACCAGTCAAAATTTGTCGAGTTCGCGAATTCACCTGTCGGTCTGAAATAGACAGATTCGTTAGACCAACAAGGTAATACAAAGACATTCTCATATTTTTGTGGTTTAATGATCATAATGATGTTGTAGTGTGTGGTTACTTGTCGCAGGGCCCGTTGTCGCAGGGCATGGCCTGGCTGAGCGGCGCGGAGGCGCGGAAGCCGCGGTGGCAGTGCTTGTGCGCGCGCGGCGCCAGGTAGTGCCGCGTGCGCGCGCGCACCCCGCAACCCGTGCACGCGGACCACGCCGACCACGCAGACACCGCGCACGGGCCCGACGACGACGCCGCCTCGGGCTCGTACTCGGACGGAGCCCTGGACGAATAAACCCTCTTCATAAACCGTACGTAAAATACGTTATTGTTAAAATATTTTTATAACATCAGAACACGGTCTAAACTCTAATCATGCATGTAATTGTAGTAGACGATGTTTCTTCTCTGAAGCAACGTTCCAAAATACGAGAGTTTTGGTTTCGATTCGCTCAAATTTTCGATCAGAACAAATATCAGTTCGAACGAAGTGGCTCACCAATTGGTTTTGGCACGATCCTCAATTCTTTTTTACCCGACTGCCATAGAAGGTCGGCACCCTGAGCTGCGTTTTTCAATTTAAATATTTACAGAGAGGCTTTAACAAATGACATTCATGAAAACGACCTATATGTATTAATGCCCTGCAACTGTATATGCGATGTCACCTGCAATGCACGCGAGGCCCGTGGCAAGGACGGTAGTCGGTGAGCGGCGCGCGGCAAGCTTCTGCGTACGCGCGCGCCGGCAGCACGTATGCACGTTGGCGGGAGGCGCGGCCCGGCCCGCACGTCACGCTGCACGCGCTCCACGCGCCCCACGCGTGCGTCGCGCACGCTGACCCCGAGCCCTGCCCGCCGCCCATACTCTCTAACACACAACATATATTGTACTCCCTTCATGTTACCGTACTAAAAAGCCTGCACTCCGCCCGCGCTCTATAATGCGGGCTATACACGTTGCTACGGTCGTACGGACTGTCCCACGGACATTGGTCTTATGCGACAGTGAATGTAGTGATCGTAAAGCGGACTGTACGTCCGTCTGCTGTAATATCCGTGGGACAGTCCGTACGACCGTCGCAACGCGTATGGCCCGCTTTATACAACACTCCAATTTTACTGTCAGTTATAGCCCCACCGTACCAAGAGCAGAGCGCCCGTCCGCGCACTCTGACACGCACTCATAGGCGGATCTAGTGCGGGCCTGGATCTACCCATTCAAGTAGAGGAAGTCGGAACTCGTTTCGGTAGAAAACAAAAGAGAAAAAAAAAATTGTAATCCGGTTGATGTAATTGTAATGGAAATTGGATCCTGCCCTGACTAGATCTTGACTAGGTATATCACCCCCCTGACTTGAAAGCTGGATGCGCCATTGCACGCACTCAGATCACCTCTAATTTTATACCTCCACCTCACTGTGATCCTCAAAAGCCCTAGCGCCCGCCCCCCCTGATACGCACAACACGAGAGATGGTTCTCTACTGTTGTACCTCCACCATTACCAACACGTGAAACTTGCAATAAAACAAGCGACTTGCATGAGATCTCAGTGTGTATTACAAGTAGTCCTCCTTTATATGTATTGCACTTACCAATAGCTTCACAGCTCTTTTCATAGAGTCGTAACCGCGTCAGTCGAAGGCGGGCGAAGGGCCGCATGTCACCGGTAGAGCTAAAGAATGGAGATCGGACATCTTTCGGCCAGTCCGGCCGGAGCGCGCGAACTGGTGCCGCCGGCAACGTTGGTGCACGACGAGCCTGTAATATAAAGAAAGAAACACTATAGTTAGTACTCACAGGTTATTTTTATAGCGCAAACATGGCCATATTGGTCAGATGGCCAACGGGTACCGAATCCTATAACCTCAACAGGGGTGTTGCCGGCCTAATGTTTTTGAGACTGGCTGAACTATCTTAGCTAATGCTCATCTACTTGCTGTCAGCATACGCATAGCACCGCCTCAAGGAGTGAGGAAACCTTACTCACCGTTCATTCACAGAAAATGTTCCATGACTTAAATTAGGTAAGGTAGTTACAATTTTGAAAAAAGAACTCAGAGCTTTTCGATATTATTTTTAACCAAGATCAAAAAAGGACGAGGTATAGAACCTCGTTCATGTGTATGTTTTTGTTTAAACATTACATTGCACTACTGCTCAGCATAGACTTGTGTTCAATATCTAAAGAAATACTCACGGTATAAGATATCCCACTGTCAGTTCCCGCGTCATAGGGATAGAGAGGCACTGTGGTCGATACTGCCCATGTACAGTTGTTGTTGCACAGCTCTAGAGCTGAGACCCCCACAATCCAATCGGGTGATGGCGCCAGCTTAGCTGCCAACGAAACCAGGTGGTGCTTGGCATCTACACGGAATACTGCAAATGTGTTAGATGTACCGCCCCCAGCAATTTGCTGCCACGATATCCCTCGTGCCTTTATTATAGTGCGGATGTGATCGCTCTGCAAAGAAAAACGAGAGGTAGGGCGATTTGGGATATCCCGTGGGTTTTCTCATTTAAATTGGAGCCGCCCGACTGGGGAATGTACCTACACCTTACGAAAAACCGCAGTGAAATAACGCAACTTGATATGGTGTTGTGTTTGCGGTAGGTAAGGTTGCCAGTGCTCCACGAGGATACGCCTGGGCTAGTAGTAATGCTGCTAGCACAAGTGAGAGTAGTGAGTCTCATTAACAATATCGTTGCCAACCCAACAAGTAATACCCCTGTTATTGCTAGCGGCTATAGGCTATGGTGACTGCTTACCATCAGGTGGGCCATATGCTTGTGTTTCACCTTAGTGATATAAAAAAAAACATTGTATCACAATCACAAACATTCTCACACAGCAGCCAGATTAAATTACCTCAGCTTTTAGTTCCTTTTCGAGCGCAGTGGTAGTGCCATCATCAGCTAATCTCCTCAGGCCAACACTGGCTACTCGGCCTTCTTGCCAGACGCGGTACTGCGCGGTGTGTGACGCACCGATGACGTCACTGAAATGAGCGTGCGCGCTCTCCGGCGGGAAGTCACGAGGGTGTGTATTACGCGACCACAAGCCCTCAAACGTTACCTGAAACATATTTCACTCATATACTACGAACACAGGGATATCACTACGCGTTATCAAGGCTGTAAATATCTCTTCAAACACCTTTTGCAGAACCCCACGCCTGCCCTATGACTCCCGAAAAACCTACAGGGTAGTAGTTACGCAATCGCAATTTTTTTATATAAAGTTACCAACACATATTCCCTAACCTGGATTAATACATTTAACACGCAAAACAATGGTAAACCACGTTTTTTTTTCTACTTTCACGCGTACGATTCACGAGTAAACGCTAGTTTAAGGATGGACTCACCTCGTATTTAGCCTCATCGCAGGCACAGCACGGCTCCACAATGGGTGGTTGCCTCGCAAAGCTAGCCGGCATGGCGGGGGCGGCACAGATTTTGCGGGCCAACACCGAGGAGCCGCTGCCTACCGCCGGGCTCGCTCGGGCACACAGCCGCACGCACATATCAGACATGTTCAACGGAGCTGTCCATATGACCTGCACATAAAACGAATCATCTGAAAACTATCCAGCTATCACTGCTAACTGCCAGGTTAAGTACATCCAATAGACGACCTATGAAATATGTAGTATCTCGTAGGGAACAATTTGTTAAGTGAGTTGTATATTGAATAAGCAACCACATATATAAAAACTAGCTTTTACCCGCGGCTTCGCTCGTGTGGTTCTTAATAAACATGTCCTTCCCTAAGTCCCCAAATATATCTCAATGCCAAATTTCACTACGACCCGTTCAGCCGTTCAGTTGTGAAAAGGTAACAAGCAAGCAAACATACAAACAGAGTTACTTTCGCATTTATAATATTAGTATGGAAGTATGGATAAAGGGGGTCATAAACTATAACTTAATACTAACTATAACTATAATATAGCCTATAAATATTAATAATATAAATATAAAGAACCCCAGATTAGGGAATCAAGAAAACAAAACCATAGGTACTTTGTGCATGTAGTTATTATGAAGGTTGACCAAACACCATGTGAAGTACATGTTATAGAGACGGAGAAACAATGTGTTTTAAGTCTTGTAAAATAACGGATAATACGCTTGTTACCTGTATCTCAGTCTTAGGATGCGCAGTCGCGTTTTCCACTCCCGCCATACATTCGCCTTGAAGCCTCGCTTGAGCGTCGTACGCTTGGAATGCTCCCAGTGAGTGCACCGTAATATCCGGGCTGGCAGTATCGTTGCCTTCGTCTTTTGTTGCAAGAGAGCTCACTTCAGCCCAGATTTTGAACCCAGTAAAAGGAGTAGGTCCCTGCGCGCTGTCCACTCCTTGGAGGGACACTGGAAAAAAACAACTCTACCTGGACGGAACGAATCCTCAATATTGAAGAGCACATTGTACCCAAAGAAAAGCCGTTTTTATTAAAATAATTAAATCTTCCGATTTACGACAAATAACTTGCCTCATTGCCGGTCGAACCGACTAAATGTAGTCTCAAAGCACTTATGAACAGATTTCCAATATTTTCCATCCATTGGTCTTGCTTATCAATCACAACTTCTCTTCGAGACACCATTTATTTTTTAATAGAATATCAAACATGAAAAATATTGAACGTGAATTAAGAGACGAAATAGTGTAAATACTAATTAACTGTAAAAGATAATTACCAGTATAAAGCTCCCCAGGCAAGAACAGATCTGGTTCTCCGGCGACTCCAAGGCGATAGTACGCGTCAGCTGGTTGGGCGTGCGCCGGGGCGCGCTCGCACTGAGGCGAAAGGGTAGTCCCGCCTGCCGCCATGTCCACCAACCACGCCAGTAGTACCACCAGCATTGTTCTTAACATAACAAACACATAAGTTTGAAGGTACTTCTAAGGTCTAATTTACCTTTGCGCCCGTTATAGTGAGCAGAACAAGCCACCCGTGCTGGTAGCATGAACTTTTTCGACAACGTTTTCGTATCGCCTTCGACTATTTTTGTATTGAAAAATGAACAGCGCTGCAGCGGTAAAAAGTGGAACTAAAAATTAGTATGACAATTTTGACATTTCGCGAGTTACGTTGTCGACAATGTTCCTGCTACCGGCACAGATAAAGCTTATTGAAAAGGATAGGTGGCCCACTTCCTCAATTGGTCACGGCGCCTGGAGCACCATGTGGCTAGCCCGAGAGCCCCACAGAACACTGTTAAGAACAACTTTACTTACAAGGACTCAATTTTTGGCTACATCACGTTTCCTACATACACGTACCTTTTAGATTCGTTAACGGTCTTTTTTGTGGGTTATTCCACTTATCCCCATTGATAGGGATTGGTGAACTTTTTGTCCACTAATCCCCGTTATTTAAAATTACGATGGTAATGAGGATGTGTGGTCAAAAAATCTATATAACCCAGCTAATGGGTAAATTCGATGGATTTGGACTTTATGTCCACAAATACCCATAATGAACACCGACGTCAGTTAATGGGGACTTGTGGGTACTTCAGTCTTCGGCTATAATAAAGCGGCCATTTTTTTCAATTAAGTTATTTGATTATTTATTTACGCATCATACAAAAAGTCTGCACAGGCCGCAGCATTGTAGCCGCAGGCATTGTAATGCAATTAGTTTTTTTTTATTGATTTATAGATTTTTACTCCACTATGTACCCAATACATTTTATCAATAGTCAATTGTTTACTTATTATAGGTAAGTACGTTACTGTACGCAAAACCTCTTTGAGTCAATTTGCCAACTGGCACAGAAACTTCAATTAATACAGAACTGGACCCGAAAGCAATCACCCCTACTTATAAATTTAGCTGCGGCATATTTTGCCTCCCTTGGTAAACAAAGGAAAGGAAGGTTTGCAAATTTTCTTTAAGTCTGAACGTCATGAAACATTACTACTGAGCGCCATATAAAAGGAAAATCTAATTTGTATGTACCTATATAAATTCTGCTTACCTGTATTTATGCGCGATTATTGTATTGATATATTGTATTGCCTGAAATACACTAACAGTCGCCCATCCGGATTCCTGCCCTGCGTGCGACTACTGACGGACGTCGTCGCTCGGTCGTACTCGTAAGGGAATCAAAGGGGATGAAGTGCGCTGTGTTCGCCGTATCTGTGGTTCCTACTAGGGGTGCTACGAGGTTTTTTTTTATAATTGAAAATTAAATTACCTGTTTATATTATTACTACATATTTTACTACCTGAAATGCGTATGAAAGAATCAGGAACATGATACTTGGACGTAATAGGTATATAATCTAATCTGAGGTAATGCATAGGTATCTCCTTTTCAAATTGAGAACATTGTTACCTGATAAAATTATTAACTACATACTAAGACCGATTGTGAACAATGGATAGCAAAAGAATTGTTAATAAATAATAGTCCACAATTAATTATTTTGTTGAATGTGATCATTTATTAGCATAAATAGCTACTATTTAGTCACATAAAATAGAAGGTACATCTAGTTAAAGTAAATAATTTCTCAAGTCTAATTTAGTATTTTAGGGACTAGGAATAATTATATTCCGAAATGCTACAACTCGTTATAAGCTAATTTGTAGTGGAGCTGTAATACTAGTTGTAACAGAGCCAAATTCTATATATTGGGACGTTGTTTGAAATCCTGGTACAATCAAACGTCTTTTTACACTATATATTTATGATTTTCCAGATACAAATTGTCATGACTAGCAGATGTAAGGTTTCTCTTAAATTAAACAGAATAAAATCTTCTCATTGGAAGATAAATTCAAACTTATTTCTAAATTATGGCATTCTACAAAAATAGGTGTTAATAAAAAATACTTTGGTGGTGCTACTTTTGCTAAATAAATGTAAATCAATACACATTTCACTTAGGTATCTGATGTAAAGTAACTCTTTGAATACACATTATGGCATACTGGTATAACCACAGTGTTCCGATATGTTTGACTGAAAGCCACTAGCCACTAGCTCACGGGTATGATAAAACTTTGCTTACATTAATCGACTATTGAAATAATTATATGAAAAATATGTACGAGATGCGACACCGTAAATCGAATAACGTAAAGGAGTAGTGAGAGGTGGAGTGAGCCACAAATATGTTCCCGCACAGCTCGTGACTTATTTTTTTTAAATCCACTATGTTACGTCATTATAAATTCACGGTCACAACGAAGATAAGTAAAAAGTTTACATTACATTAGATACCCAAATAATAAATTATAATAAATGTATTCTTAATAAGTTATTATAAATTAAGACGCATGGATAAATGCAGAAAAATATTAATTATTCAATAAACAATTTCATAAATTTAAAATGGACATAGGCAATGCTATAACCTATAACTATATCTTAAATAATTTGAATTTAATTCAAGATTCTGCTCAAAAGTGTAATAGCACTCTTCCGATGAATATAATCAACGTGTTATTAGGTCTCACCTAATAATTGCCGTTTTGTGGAACTGGACACCTTATACTGAAATATCGGTAAGTTTTCTGTTTTCTCATACAAAACGGCAAATTCATAAGTAGGTTAATATGTTTACCTACCTACATGTTCAAAAATGTTTCCTTGCAACATCAAAAGAGTTAAAAAAAATATTATTATAAGATATATATATATATATTCACGCTTACAAACTAATAATCTTGAAGAGTTAGTCCTATAGATTTTTGAAGACTAATGTACTTAGAAGAGCTAGAAAAAATCTATCAGGATCACATCTACACAAACATTATCGTTCTCTCTTCTATCTATTCAGTTATGTCAGCAATTTAACAATGCATTAAGTTATCGCATAACGCAGATTTATTCCAAATAATTAGTTCTTTATCTAACAAGTATATCTAGCATCTAATAGAAAGTTATTATTGGCAACAACATCTAGTTTTAATAGAAACAGTTATTTCATTTATGAAATCTTAATAGTTTAATGAAAATTCATAAACTTCAATCTAGCTCTACACTCTAGATAGACGACGAAACATGGCTAGTCCGAAGAGCTACGCAGATCAGGCCATATGAATAGATAATTATGAGGACGAGACAAACATTTAATAGTTGATGTCACTGATATTATCCTTTAACCAACAAAAACGGCAATAGACATCAAAAGTATGCCGCAATACGATCGACAGTACACAACCATTAGTTTGTATTCCAAGTAGGTGAAACAATTTATATTTTGTTCTTACCAATTAAACTCCAGAATATCTTAACTTTACCTTATTAAATAATTTGATATATTTCTTGTCAGTTAGTAACTACGAATATAAAGTCTTCAATTTTGTTCGTTGCTTGGCAGCCTGGTCTAAGCTTTCCCGTAAGGGTTGAGATTGAGCGACATAATTTTGATATAATAATTGAAGGTATGTTTATGACTGCGGCCTGTTAGGTGGGTGGTCTCGCAACTCCATCACGTGATCGACCGGCTGAGGCCGGCCGTCGGGGCCCACCCTTGCCGGCTTCACCACGCCTTCAGACACCAACTTGTCGAAAAGGTTCACCAACTTCATCGCCTCGTACTCTTTCTGCAAAGAAATCGACATAATAACTACTACTATTTTATATAACATGGATTATATAACCGGTTGAGCAAACTTGCTCTCTAAAGCAATAGGTCAAACAATAACAATAGCTCATAAAATATTTTTTTCCCTTTGGGCAATGTTTTTCTTTCTGTTCCAAACGCTCAGGAAACTATGAACTTTTTGACTGCTACAGAGAGACAGATTCAGATTGATCTCCTTTCGACCTAAGGTAGATAGATACTCAGACGCAGTGCGCGAATCTGAGCCAAAGGACCATTTCTTAGAGTCCTCCCTGGGCTTCATGAAAAAACTAGTGAACTGAATACCATGGATATATCTAATAGGTATTCTTTCTATTGAAAATACACGATTTAGGTAACTAAGTTGCGCTCACACCCAAACACTAGTTTTATATCGACCTTGGGTAGGTTGTAGATGCACACACAGAACGCGCGAATCTGGTTCGTCGGACCATTTCTTAACCTTCATGGAAAAGTGAACTTTGTACTATAGATATACTGGCATTATAAATAAAAGATTACGTTTTGACTGAGTACCGTTCGCACTCTATCTTCATCAAATGTGAAGTGAGGTCTTAACCATGTACATAGACGTACCTGTTCATCGGTCATGCCCTCGAAGGGATTGAGCCTGGGAGGTCGCGTGCAGCCGACTACAGGATCGATATGCGGCTGCGCGTCCAAGTACTCGTCAGTGTCGGAATCCTCGCTCGAGGAGTAGTGCGCGCCGCGGCCGCCACCTAGCAATCCCTTCTGCGCCAGATGCCCGGCCGCATTGCCGAAGCCCGTGTACTTCACTAGCCTGCCCACTGTCCCACACCAATGTCACTCAAATACGTTCACACATCGGCTAGGGTGAAGTGTGATAGAAACGAGAGCCACTTTTGCTAAATAAATGTAAATCAATACACATTTCACTTAGGTATCTGATGTAAAGTAACTCTTTGAATACACATTATGGCATACTGGTATAATCACAGTGTTCCGATATGTTTGACTGAAAGCCACTAGCCACTAGCTCACGGGTATGATAAAACTTTGGTTACATTAATCGACTATTGAAATAATTATATGAAAAATATGTACGAGATGCGACACCGTAAATCGAATAACGTAAAGGAGTAGTGAGAGGTGGAGTGAGCCACAAATATGTTCCCGCACAGCTCGTGACTTATTTTTTTTTAATCCACTATGTTACGTCATTATAAATTCACGGTCACAACGAAGATAAGTAAAAAGTTTACATTACATTAGATACCCAAATAATAAATTATAAATGTATTCTAAATAAGTTATTATAAATTAAGACGCATGGATAAATGCAGAAAAATATGAATTATTCAATAAACAATTTCATAAATTTAAAATGGACATAGGCAATGCTATAACCTATAACTATATCTTAAATAATTTGAATTTAATTCAAGATTCTGCTCAAAAGTGTAATAGCACTCTTCCGATGAATATAATCAACGTGTTATTAGGTCTCACCTAATAATTGCCGTTTTGTGGAACTGGACACCTTATACTGAAATATCGGTAAGTTTTCTGTTTTTTTTTTTTTTTTTTTTTTTTTTTTTTATACCACTAAGGTGGCACACAAGCATACGACCCACCTGATGGTAAGCAGTCACCGTAGCCTATAGCCGCTAGCAATACCAGTGGTATCACTACGGGGTGCCAACCATGTTGCTGATGAGGACTCACTGTGCTAGCAGCAATACTAATAGCCCAGCGTATCCTCGTGGAGCACTGGCAACCTTACTTACCGCAGAAACACAACACTACATCAAGTAGTGTTATTTCACTGCGGTCTTCTGTAAGGCGGAGGTACAGTCCCCAGTCAGGCGGCTCCAATTCAAATGGGATAACCCACGGGAAATCCCAAATCGCCCTACCTCTCTTAATTTTCTCATACAAAACGGCAAATTCATAAGTAGGTAAATATGTTTACCTACCTACATGTTCAAAAATGTTTCCTTGCAACATCAAAAGAGTTAAAAAAAATATTATTATAAGATATATATATATATTCACGCTTACAAACTAATAATCTTGAAGAGTTAGTCCTATAGATTTTTGAAGACTAATTTACTTAGAAGAGCTAGAAAAAATCTATCAGGATCACATCTACACAAACATTATCGTTCTCTCTTCTATCTATTCAGTTATGTCAGCAATTTAACAATGCATTAAGTTATCGCATAACGCAGATTTATTCCAAATAATTAGTTCTTTATCTAACAAGTATATCTAGCATCTAATAGAAAGTTATTATTGGCAACAACATCTAGTTTTAATAGATTTATGAAATCTTAATAGTTTAAGGAAAATTCATAAACTTCAATCTAGCTCTACACTCTAGATAGACGACGAAACATGGCTAGTCCGAAGAGCTACGCAGATCAGGCCATATGAATAGATAATTATGAGGACGAGACAAACATTTAATAGTTGATGTCACTGATATTATCCTTTAACCAACAAAAACGGCAATAGACATCAAAAGTATGCCGCAATACGATCGACAGTACACAACCATTAGTTTGTATTCCAAGTAGGTGAAACAATTTATATTTTGTTCTTACCAATTAAACTCCAGAATATCTTAACTTTACCTTATTAAATAATTTGATATATTTCTTGTCAGTTAGTAACTACGAATATAAAGTCTTCAATTTTGTTCGTTGCTTGGCAGCCTGGTCTAAGCTTTCCCGTAAGGGTTGAGATTGAGCGACATAATTTTGATATAATAATTAAAGGTATGTTTATGACTGCGGCCTGTTAGGTGGGTGGTCTCGCAACTCCATCACGTGATCGACCGGCTGAGGCCGGCCGTCGGGGCCCACCCTTGCCGGCTTCACCACGCCTTCAGACACCAACTTGTCGAAAAGGTTCACCAACTTCATCGCCTCGTACTCTTTCTGCAAAGAAATCGACATAATAACTACTAATATTTTATATAACATGGATTTTATAACCGGTTGAGCAAACTTGCTCTCTAAAGCAATAGGTCAAACAATAACAATAGCTCATAAAATATTTTTTTCCCTTTGGGCAATGTTTTTCTTTCTGTTCCAAACGCTCAGGAAACTATGAACTTTTTGACTGCTACAGAGAGACAGATTCAGATTGATCTCCTTTCGACCTAAGGTAGATAGATACTCAGACGCAGTGCGCGAATCTGAGCCAAAGGACCATTTCTTAGAGTCCTCCCTGGGCTTCATGAAAAAACTAGTGAACTGAATACCATGGATATATCTAATAGGTATTCTTTCTATTGAAAATACACGATTTAGGTAACTAAGTTGCGCTCACACCCAAACACTAGTTTTATATCGACCTTGGGTAGGTTGTAGATGCACACACAGAACGCGCGAATCTGGTTCGTCGGACCATTTCTTAACCTTCATGGAAAAGTGAACTTTGTACTATAGATATACTGGCATTATAAATAAAAGATTACGTTTTGACTGAGTACCGTTCGCACTCTATCTTCATCAAATGTGAAGTGAGGTCTTAACCATGTACATAGACGTACCTGTTCATCGGTCATGCCCTCGAAGGGATTGAGCCTGGGAGGTCGCGTGCAGCCGACTACAGGATCGATATGCGGCTGCGCGTCCAAGTACTCGTCAGTGTCGGAATCCTCGCTCGAGGAGTAGTGCGCGCCGCGGCCGCCACCTAGCAATCCCTTCTGCGCCAGATGCCCGGCCGCATTGCCGAAGCCCGTGTACTTCACTAGCCTGCCCACTGTCCCACACCAATGTCACTCAAATACGTTCACACATCGGCTAGGGTGAAGTGTGATAGAAACGAGAGCCACTTTTGCTAAATAAATGTAAATCAATACACATTTCACTTAGGTATCTGATGTAAAGTAACTCTTTGAATACACATTATGGCATACTGGTATAATCACAGTGTTCCGATATGTTTGACTGAAAGCCACTAGCCACTAGCTCACGGGTATGATAAAACTTTGGTTACATTAATCGACTATTGAAATAATTATATGAAAAATATGTACGAGATGCGACACCGTAAATCGAATAACGTAAAGGAGTAGTGAGAGGTGGAGTGAGCCACAAATATGTTCCCGCACAGCTCGTGACTTATTTTTTTTTAATCCACTATGTTACGTCATTATAAATTCACGGTCACAACGAAGATAAGTAAAAAGTTTACATTACATTAGATACCCAAATAATAAATTATAAATGTATTCTAAATAAGTTATTATAAATTAAGACGCATGGATAAATGCAGAAAAATATGAATTATTCAATAAACAATTTCATAAATTTAAAATGGACATAGGCAATGCTATAACCTATAACTATATCTTAAATAATTTGAATTTAATTCAAGATTCTGCTCAAAAGTGTAATAGCACTCTTCCGATGAATATAATCAACGTGTTATTAGGTCTCACCTAATAATTGCCGTTTTGTGGAACTGGACACCTTATACTGAAATATCGGTAAGTTTTCTGTTTTTTTTTTTTTTTTTTTTTTTTTTTTTTATACCACTAAGGTGGCACACAAGCATACGACCCACCTGATGGTAAGCAGTCACCGTAGCCTATAGCCGCTAGCAATACCAGTGGTATCACTACGGGGTGCCAACCATGTTGCTGATGAGGACTCACTGTGCTAGCAGCAATACTAATAGCCCAGCGTATCCTCGTGGAGCACTGGCAACCTTACTTACCGCAGAAACACAACACTACATCAAGTAGTGTTATTTCACTGCGGTCTTCTGTAAGGCGGAGGTACAGTCCCCAGTCAGGCGGCTCCAATTCAAATGGGATAACCCACGGGAAATCCCAAATCGCCCTACCTCTCTTAATTTTCTCATACAAAACGGCAAATTCATAAGTAGGTAAATATGTTTACCTACCTACATGTTCAAAAATGTTTCCTTGCAACATCAAAAGAGTTAAAAAAAATATTATTATAAGATATATATATATATTCACGCTTACAAACTAATAATCTTGAAGAGTTAGTCCTATAGATTTTTGAAGACTAATTTACTTAGAAGAGCTAGAAAAAATCTATCAGGATCACATCTACACAAACATTATCGTTCTCTCTTCTATCTATTCAGTTATGTCAGCAATTTAACAATGCATTAAGTTATCGCATAACGCAGATTTATTCCAAATAATTAGTTCTTTATCTAACAAGTATATCTAGCATCTAATAGAAAGTTATTATTGGCAACAACATCTAGTTTTAATAGATTTATGAAATCTTAATAGTTTAAGGAAAATTCATAAACTTCAATCTAGCTCTACACTCTAGATAGACGACGAAACATGGCTAGTCCGAAGAGCTACGCAGATCAGGCCATATGAATAGATAATTATGAGGACGAGACAAACATTTAATAGTTGATGTCACTGATATTATCCTTTAACCAACAAAAACGGCAATAGACATCAAAAGTATGCCGCAATACGATCGACAGTACACAACCATTAGTTTGTATTCCAAGTAGGTGAAACAATTTATATTTTGTTCTTACCAATTAAACTCCAGAATATCTTAACTTTACCTTATTAAATAATTTGATATATTTCTTGTCAGTTAGTAACTACGAATATAAAGTCTTCAATTTTGTTCGTTGCTTGGCAGCCTGGTCTAAGCTTTCCCGTAAGGGTTGAGATTGAGCGACATAATTTTGATATAATAATTAAAGGTATGTTTATGACTGCGGCCTGTTAGGTGGGTGGTCTCGCAACTCCATCACGTGATCGACCGGCTGAGGCCGGCCGTCGGGGCCCACCCTTGCCGGCTTCACCACGCCTTCAGACACCAACTTGTCGAAAAGGTTCACCAACTTCATCGCCTCGTACTCTTTCTGCAAAGAAATCGACATAATAACTACTAATATTTTATATAACATGGATTTTATAACCGGTTGAGCAAACTTGCTCTCTAAAGCAATAGGTCAAACAATAACAATAGCTCATAAAATATTTTTTTCCCTTTGGGCAATGTTTTTCTTTCTGTTCCAAACGCTCAGGAAACTATGAACTTTTTGACTGCTACAGAGAGACAGATTCAGATTGATCTCCTTTCGACCTAAGGTAGATAGATACTCAGACGCAGTGCGCGAATCTGAGCCAAAGGACCATTTCTTAGAGTCCTCCCTGGGCTTCATGAAAAAACTAGTGAACTGAATACCATGGATATATCTAATAGGTATTCTTTCTATTGAAAATACACGATTTAGGTAACTAAGTTGCGCTCACACCCAAACACTAGTTTTATATCGACCTTGGGTAGGTTGTAGATGCACACACAGAACGCGCGAATCTGGTTCGTCGGACCATTTCTTAACCTTCATGGAAAAGTGAACTTTGTACTATAGATATACTGGCATTATAAATAAAAGATTACGTTTTGACTGAGTACCGTTCGCACTCTATCTTCATCAAATGTGAAGTGAGGTCTTAACCATGTACATAGACGTACCTGTTCATCGGTCATGCCCTCGAAGGGATTGAGCCTGGGAGGTCGCGTGCAGCCGACTACAGGATCGATATGCGGCTGCGCGTCCAAGTACTCGTCAGTGTCGGAATCCTCGCTCGAGGAGTAGTGCGCGCCGCGGCCGCCACCTAGCAATCCCTTCTGCGCCAGATGCCCGGCCGCATTGCCGAAGCCCGTGTACTTCACTAGCCTGCCCACTGTCCCACACCAATGTCACTCAAATACGTTCACACATCGGCTAGGGTGAAGTGTGATAGAAACGAGAGCCACTAACGTCAACGTAGATCATGTACACATACCTTGGCTTCTAACCTTTCAATCGACAAGGTAAACATAATCACAATGTTACTTAAAGCCAATACAATATGTGCATGTTACATGGAGAACTTACTGTATGTCCAAGTATTTAGATTTTTTTATAGTACTAGAATATTTTTTAGAATAAATTAAGTAAGAAAAAATTTAAATATCAAAAGTACCCTATGTTGGAATCCAGTAGTAGTCTGTCGACCACGGTCAACTTTTCATGAAAACCCATTAAAATGTTTTGAGATGATTGAGAAAAAACAAACAAAACCACCCTATTTATAATTTAATATTAAGAGTAACATCATAACACGAACCTTTTTCCTTGCAAAGTATGAAGAGGAATTCAGCAACGAGATCTCTGACTGATGTGACGGGGGTTGTGAGAAGCCTGCACAGCTGGTTCCTGAGCGTAGACCCCTTCTCGGGTGGGCGCGACACGTCCCGCAGCGGCGGCAACACCACCAGCCGCAAGTACTTGCGGTGCGCGCGACACCCGCGGGCACTCTTGTTCAACACCGTCAGGATTGGGGACAAACTCTCGTACTGGTTCTTGGTATTCTGTAACACACGCTACTGTTGATGCTTCGCAATATCCCAGTATATGTATATCTTATTATAGCAATGAATGATAAAATGGATTTTCAAGATTTTATACATCTGAATAAATAATGCCTTTTCTATGTTTAACCCCAGACCATAGTTGACAACACACTAGTGATGCCCCGTGGCATTCAACATTCAACTGACATCAGGCAAACAGTAAACATCTCAGCTACCTTTATGGAATAAAAAACACTCACAGTTGTCAAGGTCAATCTGTATTGTAACAGGTCAACTAGAGCCTGCACGGCGTCCATATTCCTCCCATCATACGTATTCATAGCAGGCTCTCCTTCATTGAGAACTGGTGTTAGGTATTCATAGAACATTGGTGGTACACTGCAACAGTAAAATACAAATCGACCATAAACTGTCAATAAATTATAACTATTAAAACACAACTTTATATGTGGCGAAAAACGTTTAATTTTGCAATAAATTATATAACTTTTCAACTAGATACAAAAAATTTCAAATGTGTATTTTATCAAATTCATGATAAGACGAAAAGACATTGTATGAAGTTTTTTCAAGCACAACAATGCAATGAAATGAAAACTGCCAAAATGTTAATTTATATATACCTAAATAAGTTTTGTTAAAATATTCTACGTTCATATTTTCTAATCATTTTATTATATTGTTCCAATCAATTTAAGGACAATAATAAGCATAGATTTTCCAAAGTTCTTTTGATAAATAAAAATGCTAAAATGTAAAGCACTCTAACAATATAAACAAATAATACCTTGTCAATAAATTGGCAATATTACTTCGCAGTTCCATCAGCTTGTCCTCACTAGAAACTTGTACATACAACAAGCCTGTGAGCACAGGCATAAGCTTCAAGAACATGGCCTCCTCAGTCTCATTAGCTGGCTCCTCAGAACCTGACTGCATTATCATGTTGAACTGTGCTTTCAGTATCTCACAAGCTATAGCCTCCTGGTTATCCTGTTATTGAAATAAAATAAACAACTTTTTACTATGTTTGTTTTGTTGGCATCATAAAATAGTCTTAATAAAATATATTTTCATTTAGTATTTGTTAAAATTCAACAGAGACTAGAGGTTCAAATACAGGTTGATTATTTTATTATATATGAAGTTTAAGTCTGCTTAAGTGCCAGCACTTACAATGTTGAGTGCTAGCACTTAAGCAGAGCACCATTGGCAACTAAAATTCTTCAATTAAATTAAGGATTATTTTAATAGACTTTCATGAACTGAGAATAATGTATGTATTATTATATTTTGCAATATTAAGCTGTAGGTATTCAACATATTACTATGAATCACCAATAAAGACATGTATAAGTGATGTGAAGATATGTATAACTGTATAAGTAATAATACAACTCACACTAAGGAACCAAGACATATCCCCTACTGCACTAGCTGAAGCTCCCAACATAGAAGCCTCCAACAAAATTTCATTCAAGCAACTTATCAAATAATCCATTCCATGAAGCTCATCTCTGATCTTAATCCTGATATCTTGTCTGAGGGCAGTGAGGATGAACATAAGTTTCATGTCAAACAACATGATGTCTTCCTTGAATGGTATGTCCTTGTAAAGCCTCAGCCTGGCTACTAAGCCCTGAGCTATAGCAGTACTGGCACAAAGGGCCCGGGCCACTTCACTGTTGAAAGTCAGGTTACACAAACATTTTAATGCCTCAACTGCAACCTCTTTCTCTGGCATATCTACAGAAGTCATTAACTCATCTTCATAACCAACATAGTTGTACAACCCAGCCCTCTCTATTAATGTTGTTATCCATTTTTCACAGATCAAACTTTCCAGTTCATTTTTGTCTCGGCTGTAAATATGTAGGTAATTTAATTTTAAATGCACCATTCTAGCAAATGAGACGTATTTAATTTTGTCATTTACTCACCTTAATACCCTTATAGTAGCCAAGCAGAGAGCGTGAACTGAAGCGGATGTCTTTTTCTGGAGATGCTGGAATAGTGCTGTCCACAACAGAACACGTCTGTTACGTTCACATAAATTTGGAAAAGTAAATACATTTTCATTCTGCAAACAAAGAACTTATTACTGATCTATAATATAGTTGACGTGTCTTACTAATTAATTTAACGCTAAACACTAACGTTTACTAAAAAAATCTGCAATATTCCAGAAACTTGATCCAAATTTTCACCACTGCTTAATATTTCGATTTCAGTTTCATCCATGGTGAATATATATACCTATTGGAACAGAAAAGTGTTGAGTGTTATAATTTTGTATAGTATTTTTCTGTCTTCACATGCACTTGGAAATTATTTTTGTTTAGATTATAATATTTTGGCCTACGTTCCGTTCGTACCAGCCCTGTCTGTCTATCTGACAGTTTTAATTGATATGTCTGTGAGTGAAGAAGTGTAAATGTGAATGTTGAGTGAGGTCTGCTTCTTCTTCCTAACTATGCCAAACAATCCTCTTTAGGGACTAATCTGGCCAGTGTCGTGTTTTAGAGAATTTTCAAGTTTCGTGTTTGTTGTATTAAATTGCCTACTCTCATGCATTCTAATGCTCAATTGAGTTTCTGGAGACAATTCCCAGCAGTAGCAGATCCTAACATGCCTTTAAGTCAGAGGTGACCTATTGACCAAAGTGATAAATCACATAACCCACAAGTCATATTATAGCATAATTTCCAATGTTACTAGAAATCAGTCACTAAACTTTACTGAACATAACGACACCAATAATACACATTAAAGTCAATATAACACAATTTACGAGATGCTGATTCCCGCCACAACGCAAGTATCACAGAGTACATTTATCATATTACCAAGTTTTTTAAGTACCAACACCAACCAAAGGTTAAATATCATTAAGTTTCAGCTGTTGTCTGTAACACAGAGTACAACCACTACATAGTTTCTTATTATTATTATTCTTGGTTATTGCCATAGATAATACACTTACAAAGGACGGTTATGGCAACCGAATACATTTCAGACTTTCAGTCCAAGAGAATATAACCGCTACGCTAGGCTTTCAGTCTTGAACGCAGTTAGAGCCTTGACTATAACAATTATCACTGTCAATGTCGCAATGTCTTGATCTTAGAATAAGGCAAGCGAGGCTGAAGTCCTCATACCGAGGTCTTGATATCAGATTCATGACGAGTTCATGCCACACTCTTCCTCTTGAAAGGCTCACCCTCAGATCAGATCCTCAGAATAATAACTAAAGCTTGCTCCTCAGAATAATACTTGTACTCGTAGTTATACGCACGCAGTATAGAGTACTACTGAGTAGAGTGAGTGAGATCCACAGGTTAAAAACACGGCTTTACTTTTTTGATAAATTTCTACTCTGAGATAATACTTTACTTTTTAGAGCTTTAGTCGCACATTATTACTGAGGGCTCTAATTCTTCTTTCTTCTTCCTAACATGGCAAACAGAATTAATTAAAATTTTCCTATAAATCAGTCACCAGTCATTTAATGAAACTTTAATGAAACACAAAATGACATCGAAATACATACTAAAGATCACTTTAATGCAATTTACGAGACACCTTTGATTAAGCGAGACACTGAAAAGAAAATCTCAACCACGCCTCGGCCTAATTTCCGCCAAATACTCTAGGCTAAATCTATACTTGTACGTAGTATATTATCTACTTTGAGCCTATACTATGGTCTACACACTACACTACCCTGTTTGTGGATCTGACACTTGACAGTGCCATCTGAAACTGTCACCTTCGTTCATTTTCAATACCAAACCAATACATCTTTCAATTCTCAGTTCTCACTGTTTGATGGAAATTGAAATAGAATCGAATTTATTAAAACGAAGCAGCAAAATATTTAATTAGAGCCTAATAATGGCTACAGCAGCATTAACAGGCCAGGTTGCCTCTAAAATAAAACGTAAGCATAGTTTAGTAGTTGCCAAAAACATAGGAAACTAATATTCTCTCTTACATAATTCCCCGACTGTAACATAAGAGTCCAGTGACATTAAAAATTAAATAATAATATTTACATAAAATTCACAAGAATGTGACCATGACAACAATTTATAAAAATTTCAGCTCTTAAGGGGTCCATGGGCATTGTTTACATCAAAACGGCTCAGTATAGCTCAGATGGCAGGCCTAACCTGGCTGCGTACAAAAGGGGAACTGGAGGTCGTAGCAGCTTCAATGGTATCGTGGCCACTATATTCGGCAACAGCGGTTTTGTCGGCAGATATGTTTGCAATAAGCTTGGAAAGATTGGTACTCAGGTAAGAATATTTATAGTTATTTTAATTGGTAAGTATTCAGTGTGAGCTATAACTTCAAGAGTGAGTTTTATATTAGGAATTTGAAATAAATCTCACAATATGCATTAAAATAGATAGACAACAATGTGGTAAATTGTGTGTACAGTACATTTTTATTAATTAATTTACTATAAAATTATACATACAGATAATGTAAAGGTAAAAGTATATTTCTATACATACTGCAACAGACAAATCATGATCAATTATTATTTCTTTCTAGTTGATCATACCCTACCGGTGCGACTTCTATGATGTCCAAAGGTTGAAAGTATGTGGCGACTTAGGCCAAGTTCTTTTCACTCCCTTTGATATCCGTGATGAGGAGTCCATTGCTAAAGCTGTCCGCTACTCCAATGTTGTTGTAAATCTCATTGGTAGAGACTATGAAACCAAGAATTTTAAGTATATGGATGTCCATGTTGAAGGGCCGAGGCGGATTGCGAGGTATTTGATTGTAGTTTTGATATTTTGTAAATACATTAAGCATAGGCATGCAGTACTGAGGGTATCACTAGCTGTTTGCCAACCTTGTTGCCTAGAGGATTCAGTGTGCTAGCAACATATTTCTGCCAGGACTATATATATACACAAGGAGTTGTGGAAAAAACACTGACATGAAATTGAAAAAAAAAAAAAAAACAGGCTGACCCAAAAAAAAATACAGCCTATATACATACAGTATAGGCTCACTAATTGGACACTATTAAAAACCATAGGGTACCAGGGATAATGTTTGGATTACTGGATTATGGAGAAAAAATCATAAAAAAATAAAATCAAGCTTTTCATAAAGGGAATATAATGTACCTATTGGTAATAGTACATATTAGGATAACTTTTCAGGTTAGACTGCTAGACTCTGACGCAGCGCATAGGCATAGAGGGGCGAGGGTGGCGCGGGCGGAAATTGCCGGATTATTGGATGTATCGGGCTATTGAAGTGGCGGATTACTGAGATTATACTGTATACCTGTAACTGTATACTGAATATACCTTGTTTCAAATAAATGTGGAATAATCAGAGTAAATTCATAAAGCAATGTGACAGCAACAATAGCTTAGTAAATACAACTTTGTTTTTGCTGCAGCTCCTCATTTGAAATGTAGAAATTATACTAAATATTGTGTTTTTTGACATACTTACACATTTCTAGAATTTCGCGTGAAATGGGTGTGGAGAGATTCATCCACCTGTCTTACTTGAATGCAGAGGAGAACCCTACACCTCTTGTGCTGAAGAAGCCCTCTATGTACAAAATCAGCAAGTACTTAGGAGAGTGTGCAGTCAAAGAAGAATTCCCTACAGCAACAATTTTCCGTGCTTCTGATATTTACGGTTCAGAAGACAGATTTTTGAGGTAACCATTATACCATATGTTGTTTATGTTATAAATGGGTTTGTTTGTTAGCTTATCCTATTATCCCGAAGCAGTTTGCTTTTTAGAATGGACAAGGCTATACATATTTATCATAAAATCACAATTACACATTACTAAGCTGCCTAGGTGGGTACCATAGCATAGGTAGGTATAGTATAGTGTCTGATATTTTGCCAAGCAGTGTGTATATTATGCGAAGCAGCTAATGATTTGATAGAGCTGGCTATATATTTTAGAATATTAGATCTAATATATAAAATTCTCGTGTCACAGTTTTCGTTGCCATACTCCTCCGAAACGGCTTGACCGATTTTGATGAAATTTTTTGAAGAATGAAGCTTATCCGGTATCTATGAGAATCGGCCAACATCTATTTTTCATCCCCATAAATGTAAAAAAAAAAAAATTGTCCACACGAGCGAAGCCGGGGCGGGCAGCTAGTAATATATAAATATTACCTAGATAGTTTAAAACTTTTAGTCTTAAACTTTTGTCCTCCCTTTATTTACGATTATCACTACCTTTGGGGATAATCGTAAATAATAAGTAATGTTTTAGTGCTCTTCGAGGATCATCTTGTTTATAAATGAAATCAACTATTCCAGGAGCTTTGCTGCGGACGTGCGCCATCACAGCAACCTGATGCCGCTGTACAAGAACGGCATGGCGACCGTGAAGCAACCGGTGTTCGTGTCCGATGTGGCGCAAGGCATCGTCAATGCGATCCGCGACCCTGACACCAGATGCCAGACCTACCAGGCTATTGGGTAACTTGACATCCTGTTTTCTATGACTCAAGTGGCAAAAAATGTAGGCCCACCTGATTGTATGCAGCTGCTGTTGCTAAAAAAGGAGGTGCAAGGTGCAGGACAGCTGGATTTCATTATGTATGCCCGTAGTTAATTATATTTTAAATGTGTGTTAAATATTTGTAGACTTAAGTCTACTATAATGCCTTACCTTCGTGAAAAGTAACAGAGTGAGCTGTTGTGAAATTAGTGTTATAAATAAATATCCTTTTTTCTTCTGCATGACGAAC
The DNA here is from genome assembly GCA_951449985.1 of Falcaria lacertinaria. Lineage (NCBI taxonomy): Eukaryota > Metazoa > Arthropoda > Insecta > Lepidoptera > Drepanidae > Falcaria > Falcaria lacertinaria. The sequence goes on from OX602114.1 coordinate 4,415,253, forward strand.
AGGGTGGCCGTAAAAAGAGACAATACGGCGTGTATTGTTATAGTGATAAGGGTGACGGCGATAGAGATATCGCACACCCTTATAAATATGGTATACTAGCGGCCCGCCACGGCTTCGCATGGGTAGACATTTATATCAAATATTTTGTCTACCCGTGCAAAGCCGGGGCGGGCAGCTAGCCTATGTTAATCAGTGATAGTGTAGCTTTCTAATGGTGAAAGAATTTTTGAAATCGGTCCAGTAGTTTCGGAGCCTATAGACATTTATCAAATATTTTGTCTACCCCAGCGAAGCTAGTATAATATATAGCCTATGTTACTCAGTGATGATGTAGCTTTCTAACAGTGAAGGGATTTTTGAAATCGGTCCAGTAGTTTCGGAGCCTATTCAATACATACAAAAATACAAATCTTTCCTCTTTATAATACTAGTATAGATTTAAGTAATATTTTAAATTAATCCCAATTGTATATTTTGTGTTCCAGGCCCAAAAGGTACTTGCTGGCTGACCTGGTAGACTGGTTCTACAAGCTGATGCGCAAAGATGAGGACTCGGGCTACGTTCGCTACGACATGAAGTACGACCCTGTGCTCCCGGTCAAGATTGCGCTCATCAACATGCTTTCGCCTGCCTACCCCTATGGAAACCTGCACTGGGAGTCCATCGAGAAGGTATTCTCATTTTATTATTTTACTCCTTGTTGAATACAAAAGAATCGTGGCTATTTAAATGCAAGCCAAAATGTATTCGTGAGCATCGTAATCGCCTTTGTTAATTGTTAAAGATGTCAATCTCAATAGTAATGTTCAATGTTTGTTAATTCAAACGATTACTTACTTTGTTATTTTTATTTTACAAAGATGCATTTTGAATCATATGGTTCTATGGGCCTATTACGACTATGTAGTACGCTATACCTATGTGGTATGTAATCTATGGACGCGTGCAATATCTGGGCAGGGTATCTCCGTAGGGTTGCCATAATTAGTGTATTCTAACCCCCAAAGCAAAAGTAGGGGTGTTATAAGTTAAACGTGTCTTATCGTTTATATTTATAGGAAGCAACTTCAGACAAGCCTATATGCGGGATTCCTACTCTAGAGGATTTGGGAGTATGTACGACCCACATGGAAGACCAAGTCCCCTGGGAATTGAAGCCTTTCCGCGCATACCAATACTACATTGATCAACTCGGAGAGTTCCCCAAGCCCGACCCGCCGCGGGCCTACACTGGCTAAATAAATTACCTACCCCATTATAAATAGCACTTTTATTAAAATAATGTAATAAAACATTGCAGTCTTGTAGATTTGTTTTCAATAAATTATTTTCCACGTTAGTTGTAATTTTATTGCAATCATATAAATGGAATTTGACCTTATGATTTTTGTATCGAGGGAGTTGGTTGACATATGACTACAATCTTAAATACTGTCGTATGTATCCTTCTCAGCCCGGTTGATTTGTTTCTACCTCATGGCACAATGGCAAATAGTTATATCTGAATTCTGGACTTTAGTCCTAAACTAGCCGTGTTTTAACACGGCTAGTTTATTCTGTGAAGCTAGAAACACTAAAACGGCGCGGGCCGAGCGGAATGACGGCGACGCTGTACAAGCCCCTGGTGTTGAGCTTGTGTTGTAGCGAGGCACGGATGTCGCGCGGGTCCTACGCCCGCGTCAAGTGTAAAGCGTTACATTGAAGTTTTTTGTTTACAACTCGTGTGGCCCCGCATCCCATCTGCACCGCGTTGAGCGCGTTGCGGTGTGTTTCTAGCTTTAGAGAACAAATGGTAGATCTAGGTCGACTAACCAATAAAATGTAATCTCTGGTGTATTCTGTTCTATGCTTCTTACAGTAATAATAATAGTACTTAAGTTGCTTTGATAAAATAATACAACAAGCCAAGTTCGATTATGTTATTTTATTACAACTTAGGGTGCAGCAGGCCTGCCTCGTCCGAAACCTCCTCGCTGTAACAAAAATGTTGATGATCAGTAACTACCAACATGACATAACAAGACATCAAATTTTTATTATGTATAATAATAAAAAAATAAAAAACATGTAATTAGCAAATATTGGATTAGTGGTCATACTTATTATAACTTATTTAAGTTAATTGATATGTAATGAATTTGGGATAATCAAAGAAAGTTTACAGAAGGGTTGATAAATAGATTAAATACAATACATTATTGCAAGCAATTTTTCCAAATGGTAAAGTGAAATACATTCATAAGTGCCTATACTGAGAATTTTTCTTCATTTTTAATAATAATGTTGTTAGGTGAACTTACGAATTCGACATCAGCTGAGCCAGGTCCGACATCGGCCTTCTTGTCATGCGGGGCGGCGGCGGGCGCACGGCGGTAGGCCGAGCGGTCCTCGGCGGAACGCGCTGGCGCATCTGGCCGGCCTCCACCAACTGCGCCGCGGCGCACAGTCTCAGTGCGTACCGACCGCTTCAGGGTGGCGGGCACAATCTCAGGGGGCAGGTGCAGGAAGATCCTCAGGTACTCAATACCCTCATTGGTCAGGTACCTGAACCAAAACATTACATGCTTTCATCATACTTTGTCACATAACATTGTATGTGCCAAACAACACATGAGTTTGATTTTCCTGAGGACATAGTTTAATAAGTTATATTTATAAATCTTACAATTAATAAAACTCATCTCTAATGTTGGTAACTACCAACTGAAATAAGTGCATTTGTGGACCAACATAACTATGTTGATCCACAAATGCACTAATATCGTAACAGTTGGTTTCACTAAATAATAAAAGTTATCCTATTGGCCAAGGGGGCAAGCAATTATTTATTAGTCAGCAACTGCAGCATCCCCTAACAAAAATCTCCAAAATAAATAAAATAAGTTAACATGCCAATAAAATATTACACGTAATATATATAATAAGATAAACACATTCCAAATGGAAGTTTACCTTTTTTTATTCCAACATTCCACTTTATAATTTTATTTTTATCAACAGGGACAGTAAAAATAAATGTTGAAATAACACAACTTTTACTGTACATTGTGGAAGCCAAATGAATAATATCATGATGTTTTTTAGACACCAAATAGTTTTATTAGCACCTATGGTACGTATTTTAATCTTTTGTCTAATTGTTATTATTCTTATTGATTACAGTGAAAAGAAAACACTTACCAGTAAAAATGCCTCCATGCAAACTGTTCCTTGACATAACCTCTTGATTTAAGTGACTGCATAGCTTTGATTACTTGTAGATTCGGAATCTTCTCAAGGTCTGGGTGTTTAGGTGCATGGTAGTCTTTTTTGGCTACCATAACTCCCTCTTTGAAGAGGAATTCATAAATAGAGACACGGTTCTGTTTGGGCATCAACATCTTGACCCGCTGAAAGTAGACAAATAACTTATTTATAGGTTATTCAACAAAATTACACCAACTTGTTAAAATATATTATGTACACAATTGAGAGTGTAAGAAAATACAGCTATAACTCAGGATTTTGTCCAATAAAGCTTGGATTTATTCTAAAAATCTAGATTTTGTTTCAGAAATCTACCTTTCGTCTTTATTATGACAACTGAAAAGAAGTCAAACTTTATTGACATTTGACATTAGCATCAAATAAAATGTGACTAGTGTAAAAAAAAAAACTTAAGTCATGTACAACCCAGAAACACTCGTCACATTTTCGGACGTTTTGGCAGGAATCAAGCAGAACGTGTTAAAAAGCGTGTTATAATCTGCTCCATGACACTAGGCATTTTAATGCGGCAAACATGAGAAATTTTGAATCTTCAAAATTCTCTGACACTCGACACTGGCAAAAATAGTCCCTGAAGGGATTGATTGCCATACTTAGGAAGAAGAATACTTTTATTAATTTAATACTATACTTCTGAATACATTTATTTATTGCACAATAGTGCACGTCATTGCTGTCACTATACTATATATATATATATGTATGACATTTATATATATATATATATATATATATGACATACTTTTTTATACCACTAAGGTGGCAAACAAGCATATGGCCCGCCTGATGGTAAGCGGTTACCGCAGCCTATGGACGCTTGCAACACCAAGGGTATCAGTCGCGCGTTGCCGACCCTTCAAAAATCTCTTCACACCCTTCTTGAAGAACCCCATACTTCAACTTCTTTAAGAAAGTTGAAGTATTGTACATGTGTACCATAACCTTCTTCTTCTTCTTCCTAAGTATGGCAATCAATCCCTTCAGGGACTATTTTTGCCAGTGTCGTGTGTTAGAGAATTTTCATGTTGCAAAATTTCTCGTGTTTGCCGCATTAAAATGCCTAGTGTCATGCATTCTAACGCCCAATGGAGTTTCTGGAGACAACCCACGGCAGTAGCAGATCGTAACACGCCTTTAGATTAGAGGTAACCTATTGACCAAAATGATAAATCACTTAACCCAAAAGTCGTATTATGGCATTATTTCCAATGCTCCTATAAATCAGTCACTAAATGAAACTTAACTGCACATATCGACACCAAAAATACACATTAAAGATCACTATAACACAATTTACGACACACTGGAAAAAATCTCAACCGCTCCGCCTGATTCCCGCCAAAAACTCCGTACCATAACCTAGTCTTTGAGTTTGTATTAATATAGTTTATGTACTCTGTGATATAGATAGAGTATCTATAGGTATAAATCTGACACAAGCCAGTAAAGCCAGCAATCAATTTAATTTTAATTTTAAGCTAAGTACAGGTTATACCAGATTTATTTAGATTATGCGAATTTGAAATGGATTTTCAAAATCGACCTGGAGGTAAAACCGGCGGAGGTGGTGTGGCATCATGGTCGGAAAGCAACAGGGACCGCCGCGAGAGACTTCGGCAACTTGCTTTGGAAACTATAGATTTGAACAAAGATCCTTATTTTATGAAAAATCATTTAGGTTCGTATATTTTTGTAACATACCTTGCTAACTTGTTGGAAGGATGGTTTAATTTTATTTTTGTTTGTTTTAGGTTCCTATGAATGTAAGCTCTGTCTCACTCTCCACAACAATGAGGGAAGCTACTTGGCTCACACTCAGGGCAAGAAGCATCAGGCTAACTTGGCTAGGAGAGCTGCCAAAGAAGCCAAGGAGGCACCTCAACAGTTAGCCCCAGAGAAGCCTAGAATAGAGCCCAAAAAGTTTGTTAAAATCGGACGGCCTGGTTATAGAGTTACCAAGCAAAAAGATCCTGAAAATGGACAACAAAGCTTACTGTTCCAAGTTGACTACCCAGGTAAGCACATTTGTTTCCTTGCCTTGAGCCATTTCATCCACAATAATGTACATGCTGAGTGGGAACCCATTCCTGTGATACAAAGTACCTGCAATCCTTATGTTAGGCTTTAGCTCCTAGTCTATTATGTGCTTAATTTCATTAAAATCTGTTCACCTGTGTCTACATGGCCGAGTAAACAAACTAAATTTTGACATTTCTGATATTATGTTAATGGGTTAAGCAGGTCATATTGTAGTTGTAGAAATCAAAAACCAAAAGTATGCATAAAAAGATTTTCTTGCAGAGATTGCTGAAGGAGTACAGCCAAGGCATAGGTTCATGTCGGCTTATGAACAGAAGATAGAACCTCCAGACCGCAGATGGCAATACCTACTATTTGCGGCAGAACCATATGAGACAATTGCTTTCAAAGTGCCTAGTAGAGAGGTGGAGAAACATGATTCAAAATTTTGGACTCATTGGAATAAGGATACAAAGCAGTTTTTCCTTCAGTTTGCTTTTAAGATGGAGCCACTGCGCATGCCGCCACCACCACCCAAGATGTGGGACCATGGAATGCGCCTGCCGCCTCCCCCTGGGGCGCCTATGATGGGAGTGCCGCCCCCACCCCCCTTGCTCCCTGTACCCCCACCTCCACCTTCTATGTAATAATAAACATATTTTTGTGACCAAATGTCTTGTTACTTTATTCAATCTATACCATTACATATCAGAAGGAATAAATAATTGAAGAGGATTGATTGCCATAGCTGACAAGAAAAGAAGAATAAAATTAATTGAAACCAGTATTCACAGTCAAAATTATTGTAACTGCTTAAATGGTCTCTGAGCACAAGGTCATTCTGTTGGTACCAAATTTCCAGAGAATAAATGTACACAGGTACACACAAGTAATGTAAGTACCTAGATGTACAATGGGTAGAATGTTGCAATTTTTTAACCTGTGTTATTGCCGCAGCTGACTCAACTAGGCCTGACTGAAGCCTGTAATAGAGACACCTGAAGCTCCTCGAAAAACATAATATATTTTTAAAGTACAACATTATATGCAAAACTGTATATTGAGTGTGAGGTAAAAAACTAGTATGAATTTAACAATTATTTTATAAAATGCAAAAATATTTGTACATAATTGAACTTACAACAACAAAACGGCAAGAACATTACATTTAGGCACAAAAAATAAATTAATGATCCTTGAAAACATTTATTAGGTACTGTGCTTGAAAATAACAATCAGTTGTAGTTTTGTGCCAGCACACTCTTGCTTTGAGTTCGAGTAGTTAAAGTCTCTGTCTCTGGTTTTATGATACTAAAAAGAAGACATGAAACGGAACGTACTTTTAACGGTTATATTTTTTACAAAGAGAGTTCATTCATTCATCGTATCATTCTTTTTCTTTTGAAAATAATAACAATAGGTATTCTTAACGTTTTCGCGCGCGCTAAAGTAAGAAGGCGAATTAGACTCTCTGTGCTCCAAAAATATTTTAAGTATATTGTAACGAGATAAACCGTTTATTTAATTTTATTTATTGAATACGTCTTACCAATTTACTCCAAAATTATGTTTTCAAAAGCTAAGCGTTTTGAACCACTCGGTAAGTTTGTTAAATAATTAGAGGTTCTTTCTTTCAATTACTTCAACTAGGTAACGATTTGATTGTTCTCTGTTGATCACGTGCATGCAGTATTATACATTTAAATTTAGAATGTTTACTTTTTCCATATTTCCAATAATTTGCTGATGAAAAGTTTTCCTGCTTTAATTACACATGGATAACCCAGAAAAATAAAATGCACTTCAGTATTTTACTCAGCAGGAATGTATTGGCAAAGTGTATAGGTAATGTGCCTTTATTAGACACTGTTCACATAGAGATAATTTTATTGTTATTAGGCTTGGTCAGAGTTAGGTACATATTGTTTCCATGTATTGAAAATCATTGATTTGCCCTCCCTCTGCCTTTAGGCCGCTTCTGTGCACAGCACACTAAATTATTTAATGATTTATTGATATCATATCTCATTTTGCATGTCCATATATTTGACATTTTAGCTCTTGCAAAGAACAAAAGTAACATGCCAAAGAAGCCTGACAATGAGAAGCAAAATGGTGTTATTAAGGTGCCTACTTCAGGCACTCTACCCAAGCCTGGTTTTCTGCCAACTGTCTCCAAAGGCAGTGCTGATGTGCAGTCACAGTGTAGCTCTACACCTAGTACTAAAACATTTATTACTGTAAGTTTTGCAATTTGTTACATTTTTATCTACCTAGATCATAATTTGTCTTTTTGATTTGCTAAATAGCAGTTAATTTTCTCTGTCATAACTAAAACTAGAGCTCTCAAGGTCTAAATATTTTCAGCCTAAGCCTATTAAAACTGCAGCTGTCCCCAAAGTCTACAACAGTGTTAAGAAACCCCTGTCTTGCTCAAAGAACAGGCATACAACTAATACCCATGATGAAATTATTAAAGCACAAGAAGTGGAGATAAGGTAAGTGTTAAACAAACACTGTAATTAGTTCATACAATCATTTACATTGCATATACCTATATTCAATTTTGTATATTTCAGAAATAAAGATCACACAATCTCTGAGTACAATAAACAAATTGAAGAACTCCAGAATCAGATATCTTGCCTTAAGAAGTGTATGAAAGAAACAAAGAATAGTAATGATGAGATCAGTGAACAACTATCTAAAATCACATTATCTGATCCAAACAGTAAACCAGGAAATGAAAAATGTCATGAAGTAGCTGTTGATCACATTGAAACTGTTAAATCATTAAAATTACAAATATCTAAACTAGAAAACCAATGTAAGAACTTGGAATATGAATTCTGCAGTAAGCAGGTGGAACTGTCCACTCTTGAAGAAGTGATTACTATACGAGACAGCCTATGCAAGGACCTGCAAGATAAATTGACTCAAGTAGAATCCTGTCTAGAGGAAACTCGTCAAAGGCTTGAGATGGTTAAAGGTCACCATGCTCTAGCATTAGATGCCAATGAGAGCATCCGACGAGAGTACAAAGCAGAACTTGAAGCACTTAAATCTAAATTAGAAGAAGAAAAACATACAATAATTGCTAAGAGCAAATCTGACCAAGAAAATATTAAAGCTAAATACAATAAGATGATTGAATCAATAAAAAATGACATAATGAAAGAAAAATATGAAGAACTAAATGCACTGCAACAACAGCTTATTACTAAAGATCAAGAAATGAAAGCTAAATTGGAGCAAATTGATGAAGCTACCAGAGAAAAACTGAAATTGTGCGAAATACAGTTTGAGGAGCGGAGCAGACATATTCAGGAGCATTGCTCTCAACAGCAAAAGCAAATATTGTATTTGGAAAAAGAGATGCAAGAATTAAAGTTTGCATTATCTGTGACTGAAGAACATAATAATTCCCTTCATAGAGAAATAAAGGATTTGCAAAATGAAAAAGAGCTACTGCTAATTGATAAAGAAAACATTTCCAAGGATTTAGAGGAATTTAAAAGAGAGTCTAAAATAAAAGCTATTGACTTTGAAAATGAAATAAATAAACTTACTGTGGAGGTAGACAAAGCTAATAAAGAAAAGAAAAAATTTGAAATGTCTCTATCAGTTACAAGGGATATTGTTCAAGTCTTAACAATGCGACTGAGAGACTCTGACAATGAATTAGAGCATTTGGAGGGGAAAATACAAACATTGACCAATTCAAAAGAAGCTCTTGAGAGTGAATTGGTCACCTACAAGAACTCTTTGAATGACACTACCACTGAATGTAATGAATATAAAGATGCTCTTGTGAACATTCTCAAATCAAAGGCAGCACTGGCCAAAGAGCATACACGTATTATGGAACACAATGTGACTCTGATAGAGAGTTTGCAAAATGTTGAAAAAGAAGCCTATCGTGAACTTGGTACCATTAAAAGTGAGCTCATTGTGGATGTAGAGCTGTTGAAAAAAGAATCAGTATCTCAAATTAAATTGCTTCGAGAGGAGGTGAGTTCAAAGAGGTGTTAGATGTTGAGCTTTTCACCATTAAATACATTAAAATTGTACAAGTTAAAATTTAATTTTCCTTCAGGTTGAAAGACAACGTGTCTTGTGTGATATGGCGAAAGAGCACGCCGGGCATGCGACTGTCGCCGCGGAGCAGTCGCGCATGCTACTTGCACAAGCGGCTGCTGAAATAGCTCGCCTGGAAGCTGAAAATGTAGGCTTCAAACAACAGGTAAAACATTACAGACCTATCAATCATAATTTATTTATTGATTACCTCCTGTTTAACAATACGTGATCATTATAATATAAACTTTTTCGATTCAGATACAGGACCAGCAGTCTTTGGTGGTGGAAATATCGATATTGCGTCAAGAGAACGAGGAATTGACAATGACTGTCGCGAAACAGTCCTCTGTTATTGACAAAATGAAGAAAGAAATTGAACAAACTCAGTACAAACCCAAGTCACCTTCAGTCGTAAGGAAATCGCACAAAATCGGCAAAGAAAATATATCGACTGTCATATCTCCGTTACGAGAACGGAATCATTAAAATAGGTATCTTGATGTTGCGAATTTACAAACGCATTAATTTATTGTTTCTAGAATAGATTTGTGATTTAATTATGACCCTATTGTTCTATAAATAAGACACTAATTATCTCGTTATAAAAGTAATTATCTTTTGTGATTTTTTATATTTAAATAATGTTTCATGTGGTTGTGTTAATTTATTATTCCGTTGCTATGAATTCTATTAGTGTCTGCAAACTTTTTCATTATTTTATACTGTAAGTTTATTTATTGTCTACCAATAAAAACGAAAACTACAAAATTAAAATTCCAATATTTTATTTTGATCATCTGGTCCACCATGATCATGATGATATTATATTACACGATGTAATTGTAAAGTACCTACCAACGTTTCCAAATTCGCCCGGCGGAGGGCCCCCGTGACCTGCAATATTTTTATGTAGCGTGCGCGTCTCGCGTGATTGATAATTCCTCAAGAGTAGATAATATAGGTACTTCGTACAAGTATAGGTCGCGGCACGAAACTCTAGCGCTGAGCGAAACGTGGAGGGGATAGCTGCGCATGGGTACCATCGCGCACGCAATACAAATTAGTAATTTAATTGCTTAGTTAAAAACAGCAAAATAATGTTTTAATGTAAAGTCAAATAGTAAGTCTAGCGGTGAACAAAATGTGGAACTTAACTGCGTATGGGTACTGTCACGCACGCAAATATTACTTCATGTTACCTACAATATAATTTTTAACAAGTTTATGGGGAGTAGAAAAATAAATACACTATCGGATTTGTAAATTTTTATATTAAATACCAAATAATAAAAAAAATTATATTAAGTCCGAATTACATAAGAACCTACTGAAGTTTCTTCTCAGGATAGAAGAAACCTGCGAGTTCGGCAGGGTGTGGACATCAGACACCGCATTCTCCTTTCCGATATCTAGTCCGAATCAGACAATGGTCTTACACCTTCAATAGTATCCCAACAGGGCCTTTTGCTTACTGAGGGCCCCGGCTCAGGGCTGCTTCGGTCGTCGGCACTAACAGCGTCATCGTCATCAGACTCACCAAGGCTATCCTCTGAACTGTCACCATCAACGCGAATGATGAATTCTTCTGTAACCAAATCCACGACATGGTCACTCTTGACATATTGCTCTTCTATGTCCTTTACCTTTTGGCATAACTTTCCCCAATCCCAAGCACCCATCAGCAAAACTTTTTCTTGAATTAGTTCTATACATTTAGCAACACTCCACTTCACATTTTTACTGCCTACATATTGCTTTATGTCAGACCATGCCATTTCGATTGGATTTAGATCTGGGTGGTATGGTGGCAGTCTTAGCACTTGATGTCCTTGCTCTGCTAGTATCCTGTCAATTGAAAATGTTTTAAATCTATCTTTGTTAGCCCGTATTAAATTGTATAGTTGAGGTTTTAGTAGAGTTTCCTCATATTGTATGCCCTTTTCAGTAAGCCAACCCTGCATGTCAGCTTTTTTGGAATTAGAAGTGGGTGCAAGGTCCCATTGTTTATTATGGTATGATGCGTTGTCGACTACCACGACAGAATTAGGCGGTAAGTTCGGCAATAACTGTGTCCTCAGCCATTTTTCGTAGTTGTCGTAGTTCATATTGTCGTGGTAGTCGCCTGATTTCGCACCAGCTTTAAAAGTTAACAGTGCGTTCGGTATGAACCCAGCCTCTGATCCTGCGTGGACAATGACCACCCGCTGTCCTTTGGAGATAGGTTTTTTGAGACCTTTTGTAGTACCATCGGTCCAGGCTTTTGGAGCAGAGTGCGATGAATCTACGTAAGATTCATCTGTATATACGATGGGCCTTCCCTCTTGGCGATATTGTTTTATTTTGCGTAAGTATTCGATACGTAGTAAACGTATATTTGAACTTTCAATCAGTACTTTTCGATTGTTTTCAGTATTTTTCCACCGAAACCCTAAACTCTTAATTATTCGTCGAAGACTTCGTTCTGAGCCTTTGAAATTTATATCTTCCTCTAGCTTCTTTCTCAACTTTCCGACGGTGGGAAGTTCATTATTTGTCCTATGAAAGTTATGTATGCACCTCTTTATTAATCCTTGATCAAAGTTATCAATATCTGTGACCGGTTTTGATCTGGAGCGTTTTTTGCCTGGTGTTCTAAATACTGATAATAAGTCGGAATTATTGGCTTCAGTGGAGATTTTCCTTACCGTTGCTATGGACGTCTTTGTAGATTCAGCTGTCCTTTTCTGAATTTTCTGTAAGTCACTAATTATACTATTTAATTTTATATTTCCCGCCTGAATAACTTCTGCAGTTTGTTTTATTTCACTTATATCTACAGTGCTGCGGTCAGAATCGAGTAAAATACTCGCAGCTTCGCCAATTTCACTTTGAATTTGTTTCAGGGAATTAATGAAATCATTCGATTCCCTTTTCAGAAAACAATGCACGTCAAACACCATTTTCCGTGCCTGTCTTTTCAAAACAGTATTCCTTCTCGGCCTCGGCATTTTCACTGTTTAAAAACTGTTCAAACTTAATCAAACAGTGAATAAACTAACAAACACAACAAACAAATCAACAAAACAAACTTAACAAAAAACAACAACAAAAATTAACGATGACAACAAAACAATTCAGAACGCGACTGTACACTGGAAGTGCGCGGAGCGTCGTATCGGCACGGGGGACGGAGTACGACTGGAGAGCCAATCGGCGCAACGCACGCTCGCCCTTCACCCCTGTACCCCGCCAAGACACCTTATTTTTTACTTCTGCGCAATAACGGTCAGCGCTAGAGTTTCGTGCCGCGACCTGTAATACGTTCATATTAATCAAAGATTGTAACCAAAGCAACATAGGCTCTACGGCAGGTGGTTAAGCGATGCATCAAGGCTGCTTTCAATATGGGACTTGTTTTGTCGTAGTTTCATTTAATAATTAACTAGCTGTGCCCGCGACTTCGTATGCGTGGAATTAAATTTTGTTCACAATTTCATGGGAATAATTTATTTCGCGGATCAAAATTATTTTTTTAAAATAAATTAAGCCTAAGTTCTATATAAAGTAGAATCAGCTATCTGCCAGCGAGTCCCATTTAATGGGGTCCAGTCGTTTCGGTCATTGGTTTAAACAAAAATAATAATTCTGCTTTGTAACAACCAATGACAAAAGAACAGGTGGCCCCGATGTTAATTTAAAAAAACAATTCATTAGGTCTAGGCAAATGTATCTGAATAAATGAAAAAAGCATCAGTCTTACATCAATTATATTTTAATCAATGTACAAAATTACACAAAATCGCTTACTTATCCATATAGCCTGTGCATTGAACTTAAAACTACGAAATGCTATTTGGCAAGAAATTGTACTGAAAATCACACAAATTACAACTACATAATAATCTCATTAGCTACCGCGGCAGTAAAGCAAACAATTAGGTACAGGTACCTGATTCTTCTTTGGATCATAATGGAATCACATCTTTCGTATTGGCACAAACTTATAAGTAATTTCATAAATTCCACTACCATTATGGAAGCAAACACGAAAAGCTTTAAAAACAATTGAGATCTTAATGCATATTTCCAAACCTAATATTAGGCAGGAGTTGAAAACATACAAGTGATTATGTAATAATATTCTCCCTTCTTTGAAAACCATGTTACTATCAAAAATAACTAATATTGTTATCAAAAGTATAAAAACTAAGGTGACCCAATTTTTAACCGTTACTACCTTAACTAAATAATCTTAGGTATGATTCAGCGGCTAGCAGGTTAAATGTTACGGGAATACAATGTTGTTATCAGTCTTAATTAAAATCATGTTTATATGTAGAGACCCATCACTGGCCTTAAAATACCAATACAAAATAATTAATTATAAAAAAACATACCAAGTAAAAATACTTGGGAATTTAAATCCACAATAATTTAAGGTTTACAGTCTTATTTAATATCAGATCAAATTAAGTTTTACACAAATTACAGTTATACACGTGCACATAGAAAACACATTGAGTATCAATCATGACTAATATCTAAAGTTACAAATTACTGGGGCAAGTTAAATATTAAGCTTACGTTACATCTATTTTTAACAACCAAAGCTGAATGTTCACTTAAAGCGATCACATAAGAGTATGTAAGACGATAGGGCGACTTAATTTTAATCGATGTGGGCATAGCGCGGCACGATGTCCTCGCGGATGAGCAGGTCGCAGGCCGGCAGGCCGGGCAGCGGCAGCAGGTCCTGGGCCACGGCGAGTAGGCCCGCCTCGGGCCCCGCCAGCCTGCCGTGCCACACGTAGTAGTAGAACAGCTGCTGCATGGCCGCCATGAAGCGGCGCTGCTCCGGTGTCTCCGAGTCGAAGGTGCCTAGGATGGCTTCCAGATCCGAGTCGCCGTCGGCCACAGTGTCGCCGGCCGCGCGGGCCACATACAGCGGCGCGCCCAGCCGCAGTCGCGCCAAGCTTACCAGAGGACACAGCGTACGGACGCTCGATATCAACTCTACCAAGCCCTCGTAAGTCTTATTGAAGTGCTTGAATACCGCAGAAGTCAAATTCTTTTGGCCTAGCACACTTTCGTTTACTAGTTTTTCTATAATATCAGCTGTCCAGTTCAAGTACTTCTTCTTCAAGAGATCTGAGTGACTAGAGTGTTGTGTTGTTCCAAACACCATTGGCTTGAAAACTTTATCTTTACCTGACTCTTTAGCCTCTTTTTGGGCATCCCAACTTTCGTATGCATGGAGACGTAGGAGATTACCGTCGAGTACCAACCAAGATCGTTTGAGCTCGTTGCTCATAGGTAGGTTGCGAATATTGTCATCGCCAATCCATATATCAGGAGTAACAGAGAGAATCTCAGTCGCCGACATGCGACGCAAGCAGTCGATATCATTACATTTACTGATTTGTTTAAAAGGCTCATTGTCTTTTTGAGACTGTTCTAAAGTATCACCTGGGAATATGACTGCAGGAGAAGACAACCATACCCTAGAATACAACTTCTGAGCCTGATTTACAGTAGTTAGAGCTGCTGTTAGTGTGGCACCAGCCCTGTGTCCAAGTAACGTTACTGATTCTGGATTACCTCCAAAATGTTTTATATTTAGATTCACCCATTTCAATGCAACCAATAAATCATTAAGACCATAATTTCCTGAGGTTCGTGGATATCTAGAATTGGAGAGTATATCAAGTGCCAGGAAACCAAAAGGACCCAATCTGAAATTTGGTCGTACGAAAACAACCTCTTTAGTGCGGGCATACATTGCAGAAGGTTGTGCTGGACTTATCCCTCCCGAGAGGGTGTTGGCTCCTATGAGGATGACTACAGGCAGGGGGGAATCATATCTTACATGCGGAGTAACAATATCCAGAGTTAAACAGTCTTCTTCACCAATGATGGTGCCATTCTCCAAAAACTGCAGGCAACGGGGTCCTGGTTCAGTAGCATCCTTAGTTCCGTTCCAACACAGTGATATATTATTTAGAGGTTCAGCATAGGTGAATCGCTTGTCTTTTATCGGGGGTACAGCATAAGGAATGCTGAAGAAGTTATACACTCCTTCATTGTACACCCTGAAAAGCCAACATTACTGTTTGTGAGTGGAGAGCACAAATAGTAGAGCTTGATTGAATAACCTATTTAAGCTTTTGTTTGGTATTCAACATCAATTGATAGCTATTATGAGAGAATTTTGGTATTCATTGTGATCTTAATATATCCTCTATTGTTAGTGAATTAGATAAAGTTTTGTATAGAAAACTTACCCTTGGACAGGACCACAACCAGTTGGTACTGACATATAGCGACCGAGCAGCAGTGGGCGTTGAACTGGAGGCCCAGCTTGAGCACCCACCACAATACCAATAATCACTACCAGCAATACCAATAGAACTATACCACACACCACTATATCATCTGTAACAAAATCATCAATTATTGAAAACCAAATTAATTTAGATGCTATAATCTAGCTTCTGTAACATAGACATATTTTAACTATTAATTAACTGTACATTACCTATTATAAATTTCTTTTGACGAATTCTTTCTTTCAGTGGTAATTTTGTGGCCACTTTACCTTCTTCTGCTTCCTATGAAATAAAAATGAAACAATTTATGGACTATTTTAATTAAGGGTAGTTACCATTGTAATATCATATTTTAATACACTTACAACTGGATCTAGCTTAATATTTTCCATGCCATCATTAGGTGTGTCCAGTTTCTCATCTAGAGTTTCCATTGAAGCCAGAGTTGCCTCTGCATTGTTAGTGGAATGTTTTTGGAATATCTTGGGGTATTTAATATTGAAAATGCCTTTTTTACGCCCACCACTACTTTCATCTGCAATTAATCATTATTTTAATGAACAAGGCTATGATGAGGTTGACATATTCATGTGACTGAAATGTTTGGCTAAATATTGAGAGCTAACTTACCTGTTGTATCCTGAGAGTGGTGCAGAAACTTAGTCAGTGGGCAACTATGTAGAAACTGTAATCGATGGGTTTTGGTTTTTGATGTCTCATCAATTTTTAATGTTTCACTTTCTTTCTCAATAACACCATCTTCATCCTATGAAAAGAGAATTATTAGACTCATCTTTTCATATAGATTTATTTAAGTTAGAATTGTACTCCTGTGTTACATATGTGTAAATATGAAGATAAATTTTAGTGATACATGAATCAAATCATTTATTTGTTAGCCTTCAATAGATTTTTTCTATTTTGTATTCCAGCAGATGAAGTTTAAAGGTACCAACATGCAATACAACATAAACAACAGCTAATGGTGATAGAAAAGAAATATGTTACCATTGACTATCACAAAATAATAAAATATAAGTTTACCTTAGGCTTTTCAGCATTTCTAGTAAAGAAACCGGGCATTTTGATGGCGCCTATGGGGATGAATTTGGGCTTGACTTCCCGCCCCTGTTCTGTCACATCCCCGGACAACGCGGCCTTCACGGGCCCATCCGTGTCGTCTTTCACAGCCTCCTCGATGCCTTCGTCTTTAAGCATGACTTCCTTCTCCTCAGCTTCTATTTGCTTCTTGTCCATAGTCTTTTCTTCATTCTCATATTCCGTTTTATTTATATCTGTACTGCTCATGGCTACGAAGGTAATAATAACGTTGATTTTAAAATTTACCTTGAACACGCGAACAAAGAAATAGCTCTAACCGGCCTTTCATAAATTAAAGTGGTGAATTTCTAGATTAAATTAAAACAAAACACTTCGATAAAGTTTGAATTTCGAGTAAAATATTAGATACACGTCGTGTTACACGCTACGCCAATTTTTTTAAATTCAAGTAACGTTAGCTCCCAAATCCCGACAAATACAGTAACTCAGTAAGTACCTACTAAGTACATATTGAAAGCCACTCACCGATTCAATATTTGACAACAATTAATATTTTAATTCCCGTGAACACAAAATCTTGACTGTAATATCGACTTTTACGTTGACTTGACTTCGAGCGAGCCGCCTCGCCTTTTTTTTTTTCCAGCAAACAAAATTACGATTTACAAAACAAAGATGCCGGCCACATTTTTTTATAAAGGATATTTGGTCTCGCGACACAAGTCCTTTTGAGACGAGTTTATTATCTTTGATTCTCGCCAACCGCCAAAAACTATATGTTTTCCTTGCCACACAGGTACTTTTTTTTTGTAGATTTACCCATATATTACGTGGTTGCTGAATACAGCTGTTGTAAGTTCTATAAAAACCTACCGATTATTGTTTTTAGTTATAGCAATTTGACTTGTTTATGTGAAATAGTTTTTGAGTTATGAGGGGGTCAAAAGTGGCTCCAAATGACGAACAAATTTGGATTGGAGTCATATTACACACGGTGCTGCTCGCCTAGCTTAAGCTTGGCTTGACTCGCCACCGCGTGCCTAGTTTACTCTTATTAAAATTTCCCAGCGTCTACTATAACGCAGTGGTTATGTACTCTGTGCTACTATAGGGAGGACCGACTTGGGTCGTTTTAGGTTATCTTTAAGTCGGGACAATCAAGATGCGACGATAGAAAATAATATATGATCAACCAATAACAGCAGTTTATTAATAATTTTATTACTAGAATATTTTATAGTAAAACGTAGTATTTTATGGAACAGTTCAATGCTTCTCTAACGCTTTGACCAGCAGATCATTAATGTGTGTTATTAAATTCCTGGGGTCCATGATTAATCCTGCCGTGACCATTGCATTGGAGAAGAGTTGCTGCGCGACCATATTCGCCAGTTCTTTATCAGTTGTCACCAGTTTGTGTAGTTTCTTTATGATGGGATGTCTGAAATAAAATATTATGTAGTAAAGTATTATTTGTAAAAAAAATATTGTAGCTTCACTTTTAAGTAAAGTCTAGGGAACTAGTATACTGATTACTTACAATGCAATTGTATTTTCACTTAAAAAATTGCGTTTGCATAAATCGTATTATTTATAAAATGTACTTATTTATATATTTTTCTCAAAGTTTGCTCTTCCGACCTTGTTCAGCAATGTATCTTTAAAATATTATTTATTTAAACTTATGCACAATCAATAGCTGAATAAAGACGAAAGAGGGCATCATGATTTTTTCAGAATAATTATAAATGGTATCTTACTTTGCATTAATTTCCAGTTGGGGCCTCAGTAGTGCGAACCTGTTCTCCTCACTGAGGCTCTGCGCTTGAGTGCGTATAAAGTGACGAGCGGCTGCCATTTCGGGTACTACAATCACGCATGGATGGGAGTCTAGCTTCTGTGTTGTGCGTACTTCGTGAACCTTTCCCGCTAAATTCGACTTCAGGAAGGATACCAATTCATCTACTTGCGTCTGTTGTAAGCTGTCGCTTCCTAAAATAAAAAACATATTTTAACAGTACGGTTAAGTTTCATAATTAAACTTGAATAGTATGCATAGTAAACGAAATTTTGTCTATGATACGTTTATTTTATTATTAAATAAACGTACCATAAATATTTTTTCCTTTACGCACTCCATAACTTAAAAATATATATATTGATGAGTGGGTAAATCAATATGAATTGTGAATCTTACCAATAATTGTCTCAGCTTTGTCACTGGCATCAGTCTGCATATCATTCTCTACAGAAACTAAAGCCCTCCCGCCAAATTCTTTTAGTTCCAACAACACGAGTTCATCATACATTTCGTAGCAGAACAGAACTTCCAAATCCCGTTTCTTTAGAGATTCATAATATGGCGAAGTTTGAGCTAATTCTCGACTAAAATAATGTCAATATTTAATTATGTTATAGTTATCGATATTTAAAATGTTATCAAGTTAAACAGTTGTCACTATATTTTACCTAGGAGCAGCCAAGTAGTAAACAGTTCTCTGATCATCCTTTTGACGCGCGATATAATCAGTGAGAGACGTGCGCTGTCCGCTTTCAAGTTTAGACGATTCAAAACGAAGTAATTTGGATATTTCTTCCTGTTAAATAAAAAAAAACAATTATAAAAACACTATATTACACCCAGTGTTTTCATTATCCGACACCGATGTTGTTATCATGCCTAGAAAGTGTGTAAGTAAATACCCTCTCTATAGGACTCTGACTAGTAACAATGCCCTCTTTCAGAAATATAGAATAGTCTTTGTAGAAGGCCTCATATGAAACTGGATCTTTATGTGCCATGTCAATCATGAACTTAAGGAACCGGTTAGTCAGCACTGTTCGCAATTTTCTGAAACAATTACAATTTGTTATGGCCATGTCCATAATGAGACAAAGTGAAAATAAAAGTAGGCAGATCAAGTTCGTCACTTACACAATTAGTGCACTGTTTTGCAAAAGCTCTCTGCTTAAATTAAGAGGAATGTCTTCAGAGTCCACGACACCTGAGAATATATGAAATAAATTAGTTGCTGACTAATTGTTTAATGGTTATGTTATCTGATTATTAGGTAAGTAAAAAGGTTACCTTTAACAAATCTCAGCCACTTTGGTAAAATATTTTCCGCCTTGCTTTTTATGAGGATCTTTCTGGAGTACAAAGCAACGCCAACGTCAGAGTCTCGGGACAATTCAAACAAGCCAGGTTTGCCTTCAGGAACATACAGTATAGATCTGATGCTTAGTGGAGCATCTGTTTTATAGTGCAGTGTGAACCTTGGTTTATCATATGAGTTGCTGATGAACTTGTAGAATTCTATGTGCTGCTCCTGTGTCACTTCCTTGGGCTCCATCAACCAAAGAGGCTATAACAAAAAGATTTTATTTCCTTCATACAATATTTGTCTATCAGGTTCTGAGTAAAATATACAGGTTTTTTTTTGTTAAGACTATTAGAACCACAATATTTATTTTGGTTCTCGCTTTTTGAATGCTTATGCATTCTGTAGTATTGGACACTGAACATGTATTTGAATAGTGTAACACATGTCTATGTTAGTATTAGATGTCACACATTTAAAAGAATTTATTCAGGGCCTTATCTGATTGTACTTATATATACCGAATCTTAATAAACAAATATTTATAAATGTATATATAGTAGTTTCGGGTAAGATTTCCTTCATCTAGGTACCAGATTCTAATCAGCATTTTGGTCATACTTGGGAACAGTTTAAAAATAATGTGGTGCACAGCATGTGGAGAACATCATTCAAAATTGTCTTTCAAATATTACCTTAATGGAGTTCACTTGATCATTGTTCAGTAAAATGGGACTCCCAATGAAGTTACTGTACTTTTTGATGATACCTGTGAATTAAATTAATTATGGTTTTAAGCATACAGTGTGGTAAGTATTAAAATATATATTTATAAGATAAATAAGTTTACTTTTTACTGTATCATCATCAGAGAATTCCCTGCAATCTGTTTTTAGGTGCACCACTATTTTGGTTCCAATGGGTATACCTTCAGCTTCTTGAATTTCATAAGTGCCAGAACTGAAAAATAATATTTTTTATATATGTACTGCAGAATTTGCTGGTTATTAACTCATTAGTGATACCCCTGGTATTGCTAGTGGTTATAGGTTACGGTGACTGCTTACCATCAGATGGGCCTTACGCTTGTGTGCCACCTTCGTGGTATAAAAGAAAAAAAGCATAAGGTTTATATGGAAAAGGAAGGTGGAAAGCTAATATTGTATTCAATAATGCATAAGAAATACCTAAAATGAATTTTAAAAATCCCACACATATTTATCACAGGACACTGCATATGACACAGTTTTTAATTAATGTCATGTTAAAATTGTTTATAAATATTTAAAATAGTGGTGCAGTGTTTGCATTTTAATCACTAGGCAACAAATAGTAATTATAATTGGATACATATGCATTTCATTATTAATCTTTATCACATCCTCTTTTTACAATGCATTGTAAGCCATTGCAATGGCCTCATCAATATAAAATAAAATAAAAAGAACCATACCCGTCAGACGACCACTTGTACCCAGTGGAGCCTGTCTTGCTGCTTCTAGTATAAACCTCAATCTTATCAGCCACCATGAAGGCAGAGTAGAAGCCCACTCCAAACTGGCCAATGATGGAGCTTGCCTGTTCAGCTCCTTGCTTCTTGATCTCTTCAATAAATGACTTGGAACCAGAGCGGGCAATGGTACCTAAATTTTGTGTGAGCTCTTCTTTTGTCATGCCAATCCCTGAATCCTAAAATAAATAAATAAGTACATACACTGTTTTTACATTAATTACTGAAAAATTCTCAATGATTATTACAATGTCTCCAGCCTTAAAGATGTACAAGCCAAATTAAAATAAACACCCTACTTGAAACATTGGGGAAACTCAGAAAAAAGGAACACAATGAAGTATTTCCTGCCTTCCTGCCTAACAGAGCAGTCACAGCATGGAATAAACTCCCACATAAAGTTGTGAAAGCTCCATCCATAAACTCCTTTAAAAATACATTGGACAAGGAAGATATAATTAACTGCTAGTTTGTCTTACCAAATAATAATAAAAAATAATATGCTATATCCAAGTGCTCCTATTATAAGCCTGAAAAATTTCAATTAACATCAATATACGAAGCAATGATAGTTATACCTGGAATGTAATAGTTCTATTTTGTTTATCTGTGGCGATTTTAATCTCTAGTGCTCTGTCTGTCTCCTCCAGTTGAGGTGCATCTGGCAGAGAGCTTACACTCAGGTACCGGAACTTCTCCAAGGCATCACTCGCATTTGAGATGAGTTCTCTAATGAACACCTGCAATAACATGAGTTTGGATCAATAAAAAAATATTTTTTCACAAAATATAGATCACTTTTTATGATAAATTTATTTATACATTATTTAGGTATTTGTACATTAATTACTTACAAAATAAATTTTAAATAGTAAATGAAATGTGTATCACAAATGTACTTATAAAAATATAAGATATACTTAAGAATGTGTTACCTCTTTATCGGAATACAGAGATCTGGCTACTATATCAAGTAACATTCGAGTTTCAGCCTGGAATTCCCTTTTTTCTGAATTACCTTTCAGTGTGTCATTTTCCTTTTGTTCAGTAGCAGTTGTGTAAAATCTCTGGTTTTTTATTTGCAAAACTTGACCTGTAATTAAGTAAATGTAAATTATGACTAGTCTTAAAATATAAGTTTAGAAGGATATTTATGTTACCGGGGTTGGACAGCAGTGGTGGGAATTGGGGAAGAAATTTGCCCGGCAGTGTACCAATATAGTTAAAAACAAAACTATACAAACTAAAGCATAGTTTCTGATAACTTTGGCTAACCTTCATTTCGTTATCATAAATAGAAGCCATTATAAATACATTATCATTATTTTGTATTCTACTTACAAAAAGACCTCAAGTTCTGTCTTCGAATAGCCAAATTGCTGATTGAGAAATTAGAAGACAGGAATAACCTCGACGCACAAGTTTTCGTCGAATACAATGTTAAACGTAAAACCGACATTTTGCTAAATTGTCCACTACTTTAATAATAAAATCGTTTCAATCAATCAATCAAACGCAATTTTTTTTTATCTTGTAAATTGTATTTTGTAAAACAAATTCAATAAATGTAGTTTTAAAAATTTGCGTTTCCGTCTCCGACTCAGTCAGTGGTCTGTAAAGTTGTCACTAATGTCACTTGGATATTTTTTCTTCTGCTTAACTATGGCAATCAATCCTCTGCAAGGACTATTTCCAATCTAAATATATATAACTCAAAGGTGATTGACTGACTGACATAGTGATCTATCAACGCACAGCCCAGACCGCTGGACGGAACGGGCTGAAATTTGGCATGCAGGTAGATGTTATGACGTAGGCACCCGCTAAGAAAGGATTTTGATTAATTCTACCCCCAAGGGGGTAAAATAGGGGTTGAAAGTTTTTATGAAAATCCGTCCTATTTGAAGTTAAACACATGGAAATTGGTATTTGACCTTTCAGTTACAAATAAAAAACTAGGTATTTCAGGATTTTTGGAAATTCCACCCCTAAGGGGTAAACTAGGGGATGAAAGTTGTGTATGAAAATCCGTATTTTTTTAAGATAAACGAATGATTATTGGTATTTGGCCTTTCAGTTAAAATTATATAAATACGTATTTCAGGCTTTTTGGAAATTCCACCCCTATGGGCGTATAATAAGGGATGAAAGTCTTGTATGAAAATCCGTCATTTTTGAAGATTAAAGCATGAAAATTGGTATTTGGCCTTACTGTCATTTTGAATTTTAGATATAGGTACATGTTGACTTATTTACCACGCGTGCGAAGTCGCGGGAAAAAGCTAGTGTTCTTATAAATCTGTCACTAAATGAAACTTTGCTGTGAATAATAACACCGAAAATACACACTGAAGATCACTATTTAGTAACAGAATTTACAAGACACTGGAAATTCCTGCCAAAAACTCATAAATTATCTTTGGTAAAAAAATAGAATTGTTCATTCTGCGAATAATAAATAAAGCTCGCTAAGATTTCACCACCCAAAATCTATGTTTAATATTATTGTTATTTAAAGAAAAAGATTAAGCACAAAACAGAATAAAATTCTTGCTGATATAATGGCATCCAGTGACGTGTTCAATAAATCTGTGAAAGTAATTTTTATTTTATATATTCTGTTACCCACCTATATAGTTTAGTGACAAATTAGTCAATTCACATTCTCTTCAGGCAGTAGGTTTGTATTTTTATGTTTAATAGTACCTCAGAGTAAATTATGGTATACCTTAGGAATTGAATATACTCTAAGTATGGTTAAAATGTTTTCTCATTACAATTTAAATTTATCAATATGGATTTTTATGTTTACGTTATTTTCTAGTAATGCGGCCTATTAAATAAAATAATAATTTTATATATAATTTCAAGAGAGCAGTTTCATGTCACAGAGAACATGGAACATAGAAAGAAACAGCGTCTCTAGAAATCTATGCTAGCGTCAGTTCAATTTTGTTTTGTGTCACACAGTGTGTCACAAAAAATTTAGTTGATGTTTGGCCATGTATTGCAAGTGGGGTGTTGTGAGCTTGAGATTTGTGGAAAAGTAAAGGATTTTAAATTAATTCAAACTCTTATTGTGTCTGCATTAAAGTGATACCTTTAAGACTTGTGTGCTTTAACAGTTTCGCCCGCGATCTATAAAACCAAAAAGGATTTGCAGTGTTGACTTTACAACTAGTTCCAAAATATTTATCATTTTGTCGTGTATATCATAAAAGTATTCAAGACAGACTGTGGAAACTCTATAACTTTGATTTTATCTAATTATAGTTATTAGTGTTGGATTTAAAATACCTATAGACCTAAATCGAAATCATTCGAATAGTTAGGACATGCTTGTGATGAATATGAATATGATGTTTGGAGTGTACAGGACGAATTGTAATAACTTTCTGATAGTTCTATCCCACTTGCGCTGTAGTACCTGAACTGTGTTAGTTAGCGACTGGTGTAGAATGAGGGAGGAGAGGTGAAGTCATCAGGCACCGTGGAGCACCTCGTGGGAGGCGGCGGCGCGGGCGGCCTGATGCCCGGCGCCTCGCCCGCCCAGCACCCTCCTAACATGCTGCAGCCTATGGAGGAGATGATCCTTCCACCCAAAAGACAAGCTGTTGTTGATCGCCTACGGTAAGAAGTGACCAATTTTGCTGTATTCATAATATACCTAGAAAGCTACACTTATTCTTGTCGCTTGTGTATGTATTCTGTGTGGATTTAGAGTTTAATCTTTCTTTGATTTATTGGGATAAAACATTTAATCCAAAAAGAAATCATCTATTTTTTGTATTAGTTAGTTGAAAAGCGCAGCACAATACCGAGGCACCTGGAAAGAGGGGAGAGAGGCCTTTGCCTAGCAGTGGGACAGCAACGGCTAGATAGATTAGTTGAAACTATATATTAGATATACATATATATGTATGTAGAAGTTGCTGTAATAAGAGTATCCTCATTGACTACACTAAGTAAAGCATATTTTTTCAGCAAAATATAAATATTGGGATACCATGAACATTGATATAATGTTCTGACAGTTCCATGCAAGTAAAGCTTGATTGTATTCTTGATAGTATATAATGATTCCTTTCTTGGAAAAACCCAATTAAGAGACAAATAACTTCTATTCTTGTTCAGAGTCACACTTGTGAGGTGAGACAGACAGTAGTTTGAATAGGTCACTATTCATAGAACTTTAATATATAATGTTATTTAATGACTAATTAGCTAGATATACTAGTGGAGAGACGTGCATCATACACTACACAGTACCGAGGGCCTTATGGCATTACACCACATTTGTCAACACAAAAAAGCTGTTATTTAGGCCCTTATACCTAGATATTTAACTTGCTACACATTAATGTAATGTTTATTAAGAAAATCACAATGTTTCAATGAATCACTGGCATTGAAACTGATACCAAACAAATATGATAAGGCTGCAAAGGAAATAAATTGGAGTATATTCCCATAAAATAACATATCATTATAGCCAGCTAACAATTTGATGTAGGTATGTTAAATCTTAAGGAGGGACATTTGCCTCAGTTTATCCCAAAAATAAATCACCCTTGTTTATCCCAATAAGTAAACCAAGAATGTATTCCAAAGTTTTTGGATACAGTAGATATTTTTTTACTTACACTATAATTGCTGCTAGGCAATGTTAGACATGCAGTCTGTTGCTAGTCACTGAACAAGTAGTAGGTACTAGATTTTATATGTACCTGAGATAAGTGAGTTCTGTATGAATGGAAAAGTCAACCAAAATTAACATCCAATCAATACATCTTGACTTCATAGTGGCTAATTATAAGTTCCATGCTATTTTTCAATCAAATTTCCTCATGAAAACTAAATCCATACTAATATTATGAATGCCATACTAATATTTTAAGCCACGGTGGCCTTGTGGTTGAAGCAACGGCCTGTCATCTGATGAGCCCAGGTTCAAACCTCAGCCTATACCAACGAGTTTTTCTAACCTTAAGTACTGTGATTGATGACACCATGAGCTTTTAAATAGAGAGGTAGGCCAATTTAGGATTACCCGTGGGTTTTCTTTTAGATACTTTTAAGGTTCCGTACCTGTCTGTCCGTCCGTCTGTCAGTGGGTATTATATCTAATGATCCATATTAGGACAGTTGAAATTATCACAGAATGTTTTCCCGTGGCCACATAAAAAGTGTTTTAATGGCTATTTTTTGTCTTAATAATTGCAAATAGTAGACACTTATTTCAAGCGTGTCTAAGGATCGAACAGCAAAGCTAAGTTTGTCATTCAACCTGCTTTGTTTTTAGTACGGGACGGGACCCTCGGTGGGCGAGCCCAACTCTCACTTGGCCGATATTTCTTTTTAGGGTTCCGTTCCTTAAAAGGAACCCTTATAGGATCACTTTGTTGTCTGTCTGTCTGCCTGTCTGTCTGTCCGTCTGTCTGTCAAGACTTTTATTTCAAGAACCCGTGGAGCTATCAAATTGAAATTGATATGAAATACCTGGGACTGTGGTCCCTTGCGGCTATAAAATATTCAAACCTGTAAGTCAATATGAAGAAAAGATATTAACGTTTATGTCGCAAAATTTCGCATATTTTGCGATTTCACAAGGAAATGTGAAATCGCCTCCCGTTAACCTAGAACCATGAAATTTGGCAGGAGGAGCAGTGTCTTACAGCACAAATAAAGGATAAAATCTGAAAACCATAGTAGTATATGTAGTTGGTTTTTTGTTTTATGTGAATTTACCAAAAAATATTCCTGAATCGCGCTGTTGAGTCACCGACGTATAATGACCTAATTTGAAGTTTGCCTATTTTAATCTTACCTACAAGTGTGAACGGAACCCTCGATGCGCGAGTCCGACTCGCACATGGCCGGTTTTTTTAGTATCGAAACCATATTTAAAAGTAATATTAGGGTCCTGGAATAAGGATAAAATATGAGTATCTTCTCTCACTTTGCGTTTATTGGAATCCAGTAATTCAGAAATGAATGACTAATCTTAATCAATAAACATACTATTACTGCTGACAGTTGTATTATTGCTTATTTTACTGAATAAGGGATGTTGTTGTTATCGATATAAATAAATGTTATTATCGCTTAGCTTTCTATATGTTACCTATCGATGATAAATGATTTTTCTGCGGCAATATTAACTAAACCTATCGTAGTTTTTAACTACATATACCTACAAAAATCTGTGGTCTGGTGCGGACTGCGGACGTCTAATGCCTGCCGCGTCCGCCAACTCGTCCCTGCCAGCGGACAGGGTCTTCGTAGGTAACGTAACGGGCCTTTTTAATCGTGGCAAACGAAATCGGCATGTATTTAGGGATTAACCATCACAGTAGAGTTTCTCAAACTGTGGCTTGAAAACTACATTAAATAAAAGTAAATACCCAGGTGAAAACCTTCCAGTGTCACTCAGTGAATTATCAAATGTTAAGAAATTTCCATGTGTATGTAGGTGGGTAAGTATAAATGAAATTGAACTAGGTATGTACAATTATTTTTTTCAGAAAACTTCATGTGACGGGTCTGCGACGATTGTGACGATCAGCATTCATAATAATTAGGGACAACGTTATTAAATACCTATAGATAAAGAATTTGGTAGTTCATAAAAAAGTTTGTTTATTTTTACGAGCTAAACATAATTGCGCTAGAAACTAAAGTGAAGCTGGGAAAGTAAAACAACGGTTTGGGTCGCGTCGTCGCGGCTCGCGGCCGGTCGGCGCGGTAAGGCGGGCGGCGCGGCACGGTGTTCGGTGCTCGGCTGAGTGACTATCGCACCAACTTGTATGAGGAAGGTGCATCGTGGTTTGCAGTAAAATTATGTCGGAATCGCAAAGTATGCCTAACGGTACCGAATAGCCAGTTACCGGTAAACTTCAACATTTACCTATGTAGGTAGGATGACATTTAAATGGTGAACTGTGCACCTAATCTGAAATCTAGTGTGGGTTAATTATCCATTATAACCATTTTATTTCAGTACATATATATGTATAGATAGAAACAAGGTGACATCGTAATTATCCGTAAATCGGAAATTATCCAAATTGAGAAACTTCTCTTTGAAATCAGTTTCAGTTTAATATTTAAGTCGGACTTTGTTAGGTAGATATAATACCTATTACCTATGTTATCCAAGTTAAAGTCATTGTAAGGGGTAAAGCAGCATACACGGCTTTACGCGAGCTAGTTGCTGTTCTAGCGATCAATATTGGCGTGAGCAGAGCGAGGGACGATCCCTCTTGTCAATGGGATCATTTGTAGGGATACACCCTGATCGGCGAGACGGTCTTCGATACAACGTGCTATTTACTTACCTAAATGTTATGTTCCCTATTGGAATATACGGAATGTATAACCAATTTAAAAACATCTGGGTGGAAGAAAAATAAATGGAACTTACCTACCACCGTAGGTAATATTGTCATGAGTACGGCTTTTACCCGACTACGGCGAAGCCAAAAAGAAGGCTTATATGATGTATAATACTAGCTGTGCCGGCGACTTCGTGCGCGTGGAATTTATTTTTAACTAATATAATAAACGTAAAGAAGTGCGCCGCGCCGTCGTCGTTCGATTTTTCTACCTACTGTGCTAATCCAAGCAGACTCCTAAACATTAAAATAAGTTTACTTCCCATGTGATAATTTTAATGAAATATAGCCTCAATATTATTAATGTAACTATAGACACGAAGCCTATACGATAAGATAAAGTGTGCACGCCAGTTTAAGATGAGCCCTCCCTTCAAAGGTTCCTCTACAGTCCGGGACTCATGTTATTTGGACCTCTTGTTGAGGATTGTACTATTTACAAAAAACATAACTTAACCTACCTACTTATAGATAAAAGATCTGACCCAAACCAGAATAATGTGGGAGCGTGCCAAGAATGCTGGCAGCATTGCCACGCTGGATAGCAATGCTGATTCTCTGAGCGAGATATGTTTCAGCACGCCTGTCACGGGAGGCCTCAACCAGCCGACGTGAAACCTTAAAAAGCTGAAGAGCATACGGGTCCCAGGGATCCAGAGTTTCAACCGCTAATGCAGAAAATATGTGCCCTGGACCAAGACATGCATATTTCCGGCGCTTGAAGCACTCTTGCTGAACAGCAGCGGCGCCGGCTGCCACCGAAGTGCCAGGGAGATGAGACCGAGTCATGGTATCGACACAAGTTGCATCCCACACCAGAGGCCGACTATATCTCCATGCACCAACAACATGCCATCCGGCCTGCGGCCATCGCCCCGCGCCAAATCGACAGGTTCCAGTACAGCATGCACTCCGGCAGTGACCAGAGCCCGGCGTAGCAGGTCATTTAGGGACGAATGACGTGACAGACGACCGGCGCTACCGGTACATGAAGGGCCATGGTGCCCAAACACGTAAACATTATCTCCGCAATGACACCGATGTGGGACAATACATTTTACACCTAAGCGCAAGCAAGCACACAGTCTGAAAGTTGCACCAACCAACAGGGTACCAATATTAAAGGAAGGGAGCGCATGAAACTAGAGTCCTGACTCCCACTTAGCAGCCAGGAGACGAGCACGGTCAGCAGAATTGGAGGAACTCTCGAGAAGAATATTATAAGTCATCCTGCTGACGTGCTCGTCCCATTGCTTCTGCGGTTGTGGTCTCAGCGGAAAGTCTGAGCTTGGACAGGCCAATGCTCAAGCATCTCTGGCCTCAGTCAGGAACGACATCTCACAGCCACTTAGTGACGGAGTGAGAATATTACCTATGAGATCTCGCACACTATGAACTGAAGCCAGAACTGCTGGTAGGGCGACATCTGAAATTGTTCGCATTCCCAACCCTCCAAACCGGATAGGGAGGGAAGCCTTGGACTACGTACGGTCATCCAAAGCTATACTAAATATAGATAATAAAATAGCCAATTAATATTTTTCAAATGTTCTGACGAACTACGAATTTTTTGATTTGACGTAAAGGTCAAATAAAAAAATAAAAAAAATTATTAAACAAATATATTTTGACCTTTATTTTTTGAATTACTTCGCCCCCCTAAGCCGCGAGCTTAAATATTGAAAACTTCTATAAACGTCACCTTTACAGTCAACTTACAACAAGTATTAACCGATAAAATGTATGTAAAAAGAGCAGCGTAGCGTTATGAAGTGATCGTAGTAATAAAGATTGTAGTACAACTACAAACACGGTGTATGCTGTATCACACGAGGACCCGAAGAGGGCTAGCGGTGTCAGTGACAGCGTGACACACAATCGGGACTTATCGAAGGCGTTGTTTGCGTAGCGCGACAACCGTGGCTGGTCAATGAACTAAACAAAAACACCTACGAGTTTACTCGGCGTATTGTAACGTGTGTCCGATGCAATGCAACACATCGCTCGGTAGTCGTTAGGATCCATATCGCGGCGCTCGCGCTGCCTCAGCTCAGCCGAACAGAGGTTCCACCGGCTACGACAACTCGAGCGCCACGTACTAGTATTTTCAAACAAGTCTTATTAGCAACATTCCTGCCTATCTAACGATGGACGATGGCTACATTGTGCAATGGCATTCGTAAAATATCTAAACAGCTCTCGTTAACGGTCAAACAATGTTTTGTATTGTCATGCATTTACAAAGTATATATGTACATATACGTAAATGAAATTATCACCATATTTAAAAAGGAATTCGCAAATAGCGATAAGCTAATCGCCTGCTATTTTATCTGACCGAACGTACGTAGGTCTATTTATTACCATACATTACTTATACAAATACTTGGGTACAATGTTAGTTATTGATTTCAATATTCGTTCACTGACATAATAATTAATTTTAGTCAAAGTTTTAGTTAGGTCTTATATGGTTTCCTAGGTGGTGCGTGGCTCTTGTCGGCCTGCTTATTGTCGTCGTACGATATATTGGACAACATACTTAATATGGAATCCATTTAAACTTCAACCTATGTTTTCATAAAAATCCCATACTTTAAGTTTAGGAGATAGACCCAAGAAAATAATTCAAATAAGAAAGAAAAGTCTAAGGAATTTTATTTGGTTGCAAATTTAATTTCCATTGAAACATGTGTTCTGGCGGTTTGTTTGTGATCAGGTACTATAGTACCTGAATTGAGTTGGTTACAATTACAATTGTAAAGGACAGTGGTCCTTTACAATTGTAACCAACTCAATTTTACAATTGTGACCTGCGATCAGTGATAATCAACACAGAACCCAGAGAATTGGCTTTCGAATAGGGTGGCAGCATTGGAATTGCAAATGTAGGTAGTTGAAGAATTGGAAAGGTAGGCAGAAGTAAGAAACATAAATTACAACAGATTTAAAATTAAATTAGAAATAAAATAACAAAATCTTAGTCCACAGCTACTGTTATCGAAATATCATGTCACGTGTTGCTGTGTGTGATACTTAGGACTTATGTAATAGTTGTGCACGTCAGATCTGTTACGTAACCGCTTGTAAGTGGTATTAATGCGAGTGATATACATAAACCCGCTAACAGCCGCTATTGTACTCGCAAATTTACTTGACTTACCTACTTGGAAACCTGTTATAGCTGTCGCTAACATTGAGCTGATTATTATAATTCTCATCCTATGGTTTCAGCATTCCTCAGTTTTTTTACTCGAATGACCTTATCAGTCTCAATCTCATTTTAATATTGTGAAAATTTCATGAGGACATTTATCAGATTTGCACAAAATTACAATGGAACCTATCTCGAAAGCTTCCCAGAACGGAAGGAAAAAATTGAGAATCTGTGTAGAAACATGTCTAAATGTATGTAGCCAAGAACTGAAGTATATTCAGTAATTTTCTCGACTATTTCATCGTCAACGAATGATACTGTTGAATAAATGAAAAGTTTGTAATGATTTTTTTATGTAGCCAACGGAGTGTCCTCATTAACATTCGCTCAAGGTGACCGCGCTCCGAGTCGCGGCTGACTGAGCATCGGTTGAAATATTGTTGTTTGTTACACCTACATTGTACCTCAGCTTGTTTTGCACACGACTCTTTACTCCGGACATCGGGCCGCGCCTGCCTTCGCACACAAATATCTAACACTCTGCAATCATTGTCAAAATTAAGTTCTGTGACATTTTACTTGGTATACAAATTATACAATTGTAAAGAAAACTCTTTCATCTTTCTTAACCGTACTTTAAGGTATCGGATTTATCGGAGAGATGTTATTGTTATCAATTGTAAAATCTAAACATCCAAACAATCTGCAGAGTATGTATGTAAGTCGTGCCAACTTCGCATAATAACACCACAAGTAATTTGATTTGGATTAGCTCAGGCGCGCTCTAGTTCCATACGATATAACTCGGGGACATTTGTACTTACAAGAAACTATAAGCTCATACAATATAAAAACTATATAATTTATTGAGCAACTCATAAATATCATCGATTAGTAAAGTGATATCCATATTTTAATGGTTTAAACTTCCGTTTGGAACCAATGCTACGATATATTTTAGTTGAGCCGTTCATGAAATATTGTGAATACAGAATATTCAACTCCAACAGTGTGGATAATTCTATGGTTTGTTACAGGCGCAGGATAGACGCGTATCGTCGGAGGCAAACCGAGTGCGTGCCGAGGTTCGACCAGTCATTCACTGGCGCTTGCGAGCAACAAAATTTAGAGACCAGTGCGCTGCAGAAGAGGTTCCTCGAAGGCAAATCCAAGAGGCAGGCCAAGAAGAGCGACCGTAAGCCAGACTTGCCGGCTATTAGCGGTAATCTACACAGCAGCGTCGTCCATGTGGTGAGGCACTCCGACAACATCTGACCATTTTATTAGCCCTAGCTAGGCATAATGTTACTATTTGCATATAAACGTGTAATGACGAGTAAAAAAATATCGAAGTTTCAACGGTTGCGTGGTATGGTATGTGGTATTGGAGCCCATAGGTAACGAACGAACATATTTTATTTTTTAGATTGAAATGCGATAAAATATTAATAATTCATGATTTCATTATATACCTAAATTTTTTATATTATTTTTATTTATGTTCTTATTTATTGTAAGGAAGGTAAATATGATAGTGAAGAATGTTTAAGTTCCAGGATATTTTAATGCATTTGGCAAGTAAATTTATCTCGCATATATTATTCATATAATAATCATGGTAAGTTCTTATAACAGAGGGCACGCAAATGTGAAGCCTAGGAAAATACGAAGTAATTATAATACACGTTGATTGATGTTGTTCTACTTTGGCGCCTATTGTAGTTTCTTATGTCTCCATACCTATTCGCCTTGAACAGTTATAAGAAAACTTCCTCGTTTATGATACACCTCACGTGGCTGCTGATGTGCATACTGCATACTTCTTGCACGTGTATACTGTGTCACACGAGGACGTGATAAGATGCTGCTGTATTTGTAGTTCCTCGAAAACCTTTTTGTCGACGAGATTCATGAACATAAATATAGGTACCTAGATGAACGCATCTCAGTGGATGTGATGGGATGGGATCATCGGTCAATTTAATTGTACATTTTAATTCAATTTTATTGATTATTAAGACAAGAGGATCTTGATTGGACCACCTTTACACCATATTTGATACTATGCAATACATGGCTTACGCAAAGGTTCGTAGGAACAAACTTAAATCAAACAGAAGAAATATTCTATAGCGATGAATTTTAATGGTAATTTAAAGACGATAAATACGCTCGTTATTTGTAAGAAGACAAGATTAGCACTACACATATTTTTAATAAGGCATAGAGTTGAAGAATGTTGTAGAGTTGCGATCGTAAATGAGTTAATTGCTGTAGCACGTGCTGTGTGGACGCGGCAAGTCACCGCACCGGACGTGGCTGACAATTGACTTGACCCTCTGCCACCGTATCCCGTGCTGCGGGCCGAGCTATATGTTAACACAGCACGCGACACTAATATGGCCTTAGACCTAACAGTCCTAACACTACATTAGGATTAGGGCATTGTCACATCGTTGCTTCTAATTAAGTTACCATTACAAATTATAACATGCCTCAATATTTTATTACCCAACAAACAAATTCAGGAAAATAATTGAATATTATCATAGTGACCTTTTACAACGAAAACGTATTCTGCATCCAGCTTTCCCTTTTACATGCAGTTTGTGTTGACCTTCGTACATGAGCGTTAGACGTGGATGTAGTATTATCCGTCACTAATATAATATTATAATGGACGAAGCTTGTGTGGGTACTGCATAGCTTTCTAGTTTTGGTTGGTTATGTAGTGCCATCTGGACCAGTTTTGAGCTACGTTGAGTCGGGTTTGACGAGCACTAGGTGATGTAGTGGCACAGTAAAGTACGGTAGGGCAGTCACTGGTTGTGCAAACTGCGCAAGTTTCACAACAAACGCCTCGCATTGTCTCGCGCCGCTCACCGCGACGACCTCCGAGTGCCTGGCGTGCGCCTTTTTCTGACACATTTAATTATGCACTATACTATTTTAATACACTGTATTTATTCAGTGTTCATATGCATATACTCGAATATAGGAGATGTGTATTTGTCATGCTTCATTAGGTAAAGGTCTGTTATTATGATCGAATTTTTATTACGGATCATCGTATTCTATGCGCGATTTTATTAGTTCGGCAATTTTATCTGTATAATCGACCATCTAAAGTTGTACGTTACTCCGACGGGTTTTGCTATAAGTACATTATATGATAAAAATATTTTTGCATATATTAATTAACACGGAAGTTGACATATCAAGGCATGATTAAGTCATTATTATTACTAAAATGTAGCACGGGAATGGAACGATATGTAGGAAAGTGAGTGGCATGCCATGCCAGTACATTATGTTTATGAATTATTTTATTTGACGACAAGTACCTACGCGTATATTTACGGAAATGCTATAAGATAAACAAATTAATACATAAAACGAGTAGTTACAGAAGTTTACAACGATATATCGCTAGTATTTATATGGTCATTTACGACACGTTATCGTTGTCATGTAATTACAACACTACTCCGCGTGATCTCGTCGGAAAGCTAATTATCTGCTGCAATACTTCTTATTGCTCTAATGACTAAAGGCGATTGTCGGTCAAGAGTTATCTGCAACGTCGGTAAACGATGTATTTGTTGACTAGGTACAGTCTGGATCAACTACAATGACGAGCAAGGTTTACTTAAAAAACCGCAAGCAATGTGAATTTATTTAGGGAGGGCATCTGTTTTAGACGATCTCTAGTCTCTTCGGAATACTTATTGCCATTAGCCCCGCAATTTCTGTTATGTGCCTAATATTGTTTAAGGTGGTATCTATATCTATAATCCTCGTAATAATCTCGGAACGATTAAAATGTATATAATCTGCAGAGAAAATTATATTACACCAAGATCTCTTATATTATATTTTGTTGCAGCAACAAAAGTTTGGATGCGGTGACTACGAACCGCCAGCTAAACTCCAATGTGGAGGTGGCGGAGGTGGTGTCGGGGGAGAAGCTCTGACGAAGTTCTCCGTAGAAATAGTTCAGCAGCTAGAATTCACTACATCGGCTGCAGACTCCCAACCGCAGCAGATTTCCACAAACGTAACGGTAAAAGCTCTGGCGAATGCGGTGAAGACCTCCAGCTCGCCGCCTCCACCTCAGCCGCCGCCGCGCGTCCCCACGCCTCTAGATTGTGAACGCGAGTGCAAAGCTGAATGCAAATCGGAAATAGCGGATGATGAATTTGTGGGTCTAGACGAGTGCGCTGCTGCCCTGGAACGAGATGCCGCCTCGGCGTTCCCAGGTCTGGCCGATTTAATCGGAGAGGACGACGGCGACGATGCGTTCGAGGATCTCATTACTGAGATATCGGGATACCCCGAATTGATGAAAGATTTCGACTTGGATGGGGGTAAAATGAACGGCGGAGGAATGGGCTTGGAGCCGCCGGAGGGTGAGCCGGCACCGCGGCCGTACGGTGCGGGTGAAATGTCGCCGGCGGCGCAGACCCTGAAACACATGGCGGAGCAGCACCAGCAGGCCGCGGGCGGCGACTGGCGCTACCGCGGCTACGGGACCTACCGCCCGCGGCCCGCGCCGCCTCCCATGGATCACCTTCACATGACGCAGCAGCAGCAGTTGCACCTCACGCAGCCACACCACAACCTACAGGTAACTTACGCTGCCATGGTATGCATTCATTCCATATTCATTCATTCATATAATTTCACTTTCAATTATTTAATTTCATAAATGGCTAATGTATAAAGAATGAATAATAATAAGAATGAAATAAATTAATCAGAAAATATTTTGCTGGAGACAACGAGAGGTAAATTACGCGCCAAATTCATAACCCGAGCAGTTAGCAAGCGACTGGGTTTACCGTAATATTGCGTGCGGGTAGGTTTGTGATATTATATTTTTTGTAAACTCAGGTTACCCTACATTTATTATTATCTTTACGTGGCATATATATATAATACAGTAAATTGCGTTTGTTAATTATTTAAAGGTTCTTTATTGGGCAATTGGCGTCCTGAAAGGACATAAAAAACATGGAGTCTGGTGTAGTATCGACCGGGGGCTAGCGTGCGCGCGCTGCCTCCTGCCAGTGACTGCCGCGGACGGTACAATACAAAACGCGACGGACGGCACGGGGCGAATGTAATGTGTCTGTGCTCGTCTCATCTCGATCACTCGCATGCCACTACCTACATACCCTTGAGATGGTGGTTTGGTGGTTTATGATTTTGACTTTTTAGGAATGTTTATTTTAGGTTTAGGTAAGGTATAGGATTTCCGGATAAGGATTTCGGAAGGATATTTTCGGTACCAGTTACAACTGTTACAAGTCACTAGTCTAATCAAAGTCTAATAATGTAAAGCACATTGCCTTCTTGCACCTGTGCTCCATTAATCGGAACTTTTTTTGTTATTCTGTCGTCTGTGATTGTAATAAGGACATTAGTCCTTCAATGGTTGGATTGAGATTTTGGGATGTAACGTACAAACGCAGCAAGCACTAACACTAAACAAATGCACTTGAAACCTTGTATACCATTAGTATACACGTATTTGGAGGATTGTGAGAGATATTAAATATGTAGTTAGCACTAGTTAGCATGTATTTATGTTTAAACACGTGCGTGTGTTTTGCAAATAAGCAGATGTGTCGAAAGCCATATGTTTGACATTGTTAAAACTCTACGTCTGTAAACAAGAGCATACAGAGTACTGTAAGTACAGTAGTTAGTATGTGTTAGTGGTCCATGAATCATGAGGATCTACAATTTATATTCTAGAGACCATTAATTGTAATATAATGTACAACTTATAGTCTATAGAGCATTGTGTAGTTTATTCACTTAGTAAGGCGTAGTGATAGGACATCAGACAATTATTACTCATGTGGTGACTGGTGATACAGTGACTTAATCCTTCGCAATAATCAGCGTATTCTACGACTATCTTAGTAGCAGGATTTTAGTAAGGCATCAAATTAGGACCCTTTTCTGGTTGGTGTTCATTGTTTTTATTTGTTTGCAGCTATATCCAGGCAAATAATACTCGCGATCTTGTTTCACAGGATTGGTAAGGCGATACAACGTTCACTTATTTTTACGTAATCCAATATTACTTTGGATGTACTAACAGATACTATTGGACAAAAAAGAGGCTACTATCGGGAGATACCGCGGTTGCGTTCTTTTCAATATAGTTCGAAATTATTGGTTGGGGACTTAGGGCCCGACGAGATGACACGGCCGATGACATTAGAAGTGGCTGAATGGAATAAAAAGAGTTAACTCTCGGCCGATCGCTTCCTGTACCGGGACCACGTGTGGCGCCCGCCTCCCTGCGTGTATCGCTATCTGTATTACTCTCTAAACTCATTAGAGCACACTACTCTGCTCTCAACCGACGTAACATACAATACAACTTATACAACACAAACTAAATGCCGAGCTCAACTTCGAACGATCCTTAAAATGTCTTCTAATAAGTATTTAAGTTGTACCGCAGATTTGCATTTTCCTATTATATGCATAAATGAAGAAAAAAAACCGGAAAAACAAATTGAATGAAATCTCTACCGCGGCTGCTCGTTAATTGCAGATGGGTAACTGTAAAATGAGTGACTTTAATAAAAATCAAAATTACGTCGTAAAATGTCAGGATCATAATCATATTTTTTCCATACACGGCATTATTTTGGTCTATTTTAAATATCGATTAAAGGAAGGAAATATCTGAATCTAATTGGCACAACATTCTTAATACAATATCGCCACTTATAGTTTAATTAGTACATATACGTACGTGTCCCTTGTAAAATTGTTGGTGTTAGGTGTAGTTATTGACGGAATTCTTCCTGTAGTTTAATACTTACATAATTGGAATTTTTTCCTGCGATATTTGGCAGTAAAAAGCTGCAATTGTGTAGGTATTTTTGTTTCAGCATTTCGAACCGTGGGTCGTGAGTTGTGAGGCAACTTATGCACTTGATTCCAGCCCTTGTGACGTGCGATCGTGGGGTGTGTGGGCAGAGCTATTTCTGACGCTGCTACCCGACCCGAGAAGCAGTCTGTGACGTCACTATCATTATTTGTAAACTGCGCACTTTTATTCACCTACCTTCAAACACGAAAAATATTTTTTAAATTACTATAGTATTATTCGCTTTGGGTGACATAAGTATATCTATGACAGGTACTAATTATCTGTCGTCTGTCATTAGTGGATCGCTTACAACAAGATAGGGTAAGTAAGTCTTCTCATTTTCAGCATGGTTCCCAATTCTGGGCTCCAAGTGTGTATCCCAATGTTATTGTAGGTAAACGTATATTTTATTTTAACGCAAAATATTCCTTGTTCGACCCTTTTTCCTTATACATATATTTCCATTTGAATATAGCTAGTTTCCATCTATTTTCTAATCAGCCGTTTTTAAGACCAAAGCTGGGTCGCTTCTCGCGCATCGCTTTCCAATTCTGTCCAACTTCCAATTTATATCCACTCCATCATCGGCAACGTGTCTACCTTGAGGTCTTTGGCTCTTCTCGGTTACCACTCTGCTAATGGTTTGGTACACCGGCCATCGCAACATCGTTCCGTTTAGCCTAGTGTCTATCTATAGTAATAATATTTTACGTCATTAGTTTCAAACATTAGTTTTAAGCAAACCCAGCATGTTTGCTTCTCAAACGTATTTGAGTTACAATTTATGTATATTTTTTATTATTCACCTTTGCCTTTAAATGATTCTGTTGAAACCATATACTTACATTAAGTTATAAGATTGGCGTTAAAGGATACATCTATTCTATACCTACTATGTATAGGCGTTGGCTTTTGGATGTCGTGGGCGGGCGGGGTGGCGGCGACACGGTCGATTCCCTCCGAGGACCACCCTTGCCACACCAATTCCACTAAGTATTGCTTTGCTACACATCCTAATAATAACCAAATGTAATCGAATGAACAACTATCAATGAACCAGAGTGAAGCTACCTAATTCCTTCCAAGGCCTGCTTCGGGTCTACTTATTCTGATTATATTTTTTACCATTTTGTAATGTCAATCCTAAGATATGAGTGAACGAACCCAAAGAACCAGTCTTGGTCTGTGCCTCTGTAAATTATTGCGATTACCTAAATACATTATATTATTCTGACGTGACGTAAGTGCAATTGCGTAGACCTCAATTCTGAAGGATGTCGGAACTTGGAACCTAAACAATGACCGTACCTACCTCTCAGCCATCAGCCACCTACCTACCTCGATCGTTCGAGTACATACATACAGAACCGAGGCCAGCTTTATCTCTACACTACATTTATATTGTCTAGAACGAGTATTGTTGTAGATATACTTATCGCCTACAGTACAGTAGGTATAATTCCTATGAGAGGACGATTGGAATGCAGCGCGTGATGCCGTGTACTGTACACTGTACGTAGCTGTCGAAGTGAAACACCGGTTAACTTCCGCTACAGTGTAAATACTCGTAGTATTCTGGCGCAGCGCAGCCAGGGACCAATCTCTACAACGGTTTCAAGTTATATAAGTAGGTACACTTGCTTTGAGTGAGACGATTCAAATACACACCAAGGTTTACATTGCCTTGAACTAAAATCTTCTAACTTTTTCGTTCTGAATATATATATTTCTGTTCGTCGATTGCCCAGTAGGCAGCAACGTAAAAAATATTTGAATCATATATATACTAGGTTTTTGTTAAATTATATAGGTATGCTGATTTTAGTTAGTATGCTATCTTAAAAAGAAGCGGTCTTAGATCAACTATTATTTTACCAATGTATTTGCTCAACTATTTCTCATAACTACAAAGCCTTGGTTACCTGGCTTGCGATAACAATCAATGGGTCAAATAAAAAACGATACGCGAACAGATAGCAGATGCCGTTACACCGTCTGGCTTAACAATATTGCATACGGCTTAGCGGGTTTAGCATGCATTATGTTAGCTGATGAGAAT
The DNA here is from genome assembly GCA_951449985.1 of Falcaria lacertinaria. Classification (NCBI taxonomy): domain Eukaryota; kingdom Metazoa; phylum Arthropoda; class Insecta; order Lepidoptera; family Drepanidae; genus Falcaria; species Falcaria lacertinaria. Next base: position 4,456,106 of record OX602114.1, read on the forward strand.
AACAAAAACTGCGGGAGCAGGCTCGCGCCCGCTCCAGCCAAACAGGTTTGCGACGCGCCGCCCGCGCCACGGTGATGTGTGTCCATGTGTTCACCTCTGTGACCGATTGGCAGGCAGCTGTCAACCAACATTGCCTGCCGACCGACCGATTCATACTAATCTCACGCTCTAAGAAACCACTTGAAAAAGGAAATCGCTATAGGCCACCGAAACACTTTCTCACGCTCTGCATTAATTAATACAAGACTATCAGATGTGTATCGCTGATATTGTTTTTACAAAATTAAGTAGATAACATAAGTTAGTGATCATTCCAGATCAAAATTTATACGATAACGATTCGAAAAGTGAAGAAATAAATAAAGTCGGCTCAGTTTACTGTTATTCTCACAGTGATTTTAATTATCCACCTCTCTTTTCAAATTTCCAATATTGTTCGGACTATTTGACTGGTATTAATTTACATACATACTGCAGGAAATTTTGGATAAGACATCATGTGACCATGACACTTAAAATGACTATATCCATACGATTTGTGGAAGCACCTTGCATTGTTGATAAGGCCTATTTCTGCTTTTGTTTGTTTCGTTTCATTACTATATCCATCATCTGTGTTATGTTCTATGTAGTAATCTAAATCTATCCACAATATCAATAATCATAATCAAGGCGCAGTTATAGGAGATACATTTTTGCTGTCAAATTGTTTTACTAAGCGAGTTTGATTACTCATTAGTAATGTGGAATGGCACAGCAAGCTAGCGATTGAGAAACGTGGTTTATTAACGTTACGTATGTTGTGGTAGGTGTCGGCGGCGCAGCATATGCAGGTGAGCGGCGCGGGGGGCGGCGGCCACGTGTCTGTAGCAGCTCAGCAGGGCATGTATGCCAGCTTCCAGCACCAGGGCACGCCCTCGCCTCAGCACCACCAAGGTAAATATAGTGTTTTTTAGAGTTCCGTTCCTTAAAAGGAAAAAAGGAACCCTTATAGGATCACTTTCAAGAATATTTATCTCAAGAACCCGTGGAGCTATCAAATTGAAATTAATATGAAATACCCGGGTCTGTGGTCCCTTTCGACTATTAAATCATCAAACCTATAAGTCAATATGAAGAGAAGATATTACCGTTTATGTCGCAAAATTTCGCATATTTTGCGATTTCACAAGGGAATCAAAACCTACAGGGTTAACCTAGAACCATGAAATTTGGCAGGAATCAGTGTCTTACAGCTTACAGCACAGGTAAAGGTACAGCACAAGTAAAAAAAAGTAAAGTAATAAACAAATAAAATATGAAAACCGTAAATATGTAGTTGGTTTTTTTTAAATGCGAATTTTCGAAAAATATTCCTGTATCTCGCTGTTGAGAGTCACATACCGACGAATAATGACCTCATTTGAAGTTTGCCTATTTTTAATCTTACCTGCAAGTGTGTACCCAAGTGGGAACCCTCGTTGCGCGAGTCCGACTCGCACTTGGCCGGTTTTTTGTTGTTAAATACAAGCTTTTATTACTTGTTAAAAAACTGTTAAGCTCATCAAGCCCTTTTATTTGATATCCATATCATGGGGTTATTGTGGAAAAGATGAATCGCCATTTTGTGACGTCGGCCATATTGTATTAAAAACGGCGGCATTTAATTACTCGTGAATGACACGAGAACCATGTGTGTGCAAAATTTTAGCTCCATCGGACACTGACATGTAGGCCAAATTTAACACACCAGACAGGTGGAACTAAATAAAAGCTTGTAAAAAACATCTTAATGATAATTCTGCAGCTTTCTTCCCTCTGCTTCATTTGTATTCTAAGTATGCACATTAATGGGACATTCATCAGCCTGCCATGCCACCACACCACAAACGGAAATCTTACAGCTAAGCAGACTATGCGGTCAAATTAGTTATCAATCCATCCAACATTCCAGATAGGAGAATCTCGCCTAATGTAGTGGTTTAGTTTGATTTCAAATTGTTATTACCAAATTATATTGTTTATCAAACATGCTATCCTCAGTGTGTAACCAGTAACGCGAAAGTTACCTCACTAGATTGATTGAGAATTCTGACGTAACGGAACTGCGGCTAAGATTGTGTAGTGTTGTTTGTGGTATGGCATCCTAGAAAAGCGCAACTCATTTTCTGATAACTATAGTCAAATAGGAACTAACTTGTACGTAAACGATAGGTCTATAACTACAAAATGTTTGTATGTTCAAAGTTATCTAACTAAATTAAGTAAGTACTTCTGTACTTAATTGTAGATAATGGAAGTACCGACGCAATTTTGGTTGGTGCGTAAACATACATACCAAGTGAAATATCATAATAATAATATTATCGATATCGCACACACACATAGCGCAACCAATCCGAGCAATCACACGCCATAATGATGATTCAATACCGGAATGTTTTAATCATCACCACGTATTTAAATGGTCAACGATCGCTCAGTAAAAGATCTCCAAAGTTATTACATTAAGAACAGAAATATCGCAAGCACGCTATGTGTATTCTTCTTAACACTAGGTTTTGTGGATACACAGTGTGGTGTACAGTACACGTACATAACATAACATACGCGCCAGTAGCTTAGGGATGCGCGACTCTATTCACACAAGTCGGATCTCTATGGTGTGGCGTTAAGTGATAGTAGTGGCGTATATGTAAAGTTGTAGAGCGTGCCATAAGTGTGCGCCCGCGCGGCGGAGGGCCGAGGTTGACGATCTGCGAGAATGCACCAACTGCCAACCCGCGCACCTCGGCCAAGGCAAGGATGACATTAGATTGACGTGTTTATTGTACACTCACCACACTCTGTACCTACTGCAAATGCGCTTGCATTGCATCTCATCCGAGTTTAATATAAAACCGTTACATTCCACGGAGAAAGTAATTCGACGGGATGTGAAAACGTTTCTAGGTCTAGATACCAAAGTTGAAAACATTTGTACTGAGCCGCCGCGCCACCGTGACAACTCTCACCTATCGCTGTAATGTAATCATCACTGAGTTATTAACTTTACGACATTAATAGATAGAATAGAATGGTCAGGACTTTCTCTGACTCGTTATGAATGAAGGCCGAAATCAAATACTTATGCCAACAATTTCAGTATTAGAAAAACACTTGTGGATGAAACAAATTTAGTCCAAATTTAGGCGAGCTTAATTGCAGGATTAAGTATGTAGCAGATAATACGACGGACTCTTACTGAAAACGTAGTGGCCAGCGTGGTAGGCGACCCTTTCATTCTACGTAGTGTCAGATATTCGCCAAGCAGTTGTTTTGTTACTTTGATAGAAATTCACAAAGATTTGTTTTTTTATATTGGATTACCGACTATTGAATTTACTGGGCATTAATGAGTAACATCTATCTGCTATCTTAATAAAAAAGTTAACATTATTTTGTCGCCAGGCAGTGGATGCGACTCCTACTCGGTGTCTCAGTCGCAGAGCATAAACTTCTCTCAGGCGATGCGCGCGCGGCCGGGCGGTCACCAGTCCGCTGCGCCTGCGCAGGGACCGCCGCTTGGTAACTATACTTTCTACTCTTATTTTATACAACATATAATTTTACGAGCGAAGTGGGGATACTAGGTTGCAACAACAGGATCAGAAGTTGGATGTTACCGTGGATTGTATTCAGAATTCTTTTTGAGTCTGTCAGAAGCCAAATAAAGTTTGCCAATTGGTATTGAATTTAGAGTATGTTTCTGTGTATATTCAGAGACTAAATTGATTTAAGATTTTCCAATAAGATAATGTCAAGCGTAGATGCACACTTGACTTACAAACAGTCATATCTAGTTAAATCGGCTGCCGACCACGTCAATGTTTGGAAAAGGGCCAGAGCAATATTCGAAGCGAGTGTTTGGCTGCTCAGTCGATTAATACTTGTTTCGTGTATAGCTATTTTTGTTTACAAATAATATTTGCAATGTTAGAAAATTGCTGAATATTATCAGTTATTTGCACCACAACCAAGCATACGGTCCGCTTGACGGTAAGCAGTTCCCTTACAACAAATAACATTAAATCCCAGTGTTAAAAAGACGGATAGGCGGATTTTACTCATTTAATTTCAACCCGTTTACCTCAAATCTGAGTTAAGAGATAGTTGAGTTATTTACACTAATGTTCTCTAACTGCTAGTGAAAGTCCCGTCAATAGATATTTAGCCGTTTTGGAGGATGTCGCGTACAAACAAACTGACAGTAATATCTGATTAATGACGAATGGTTACCTAAGTCGGCCTTCGGAAGGGAACACGTTGAAATGTTACACTAGTACACAATATACATTATCTACTCTGAAGTTATACTACGGTACAAGGCTACACGTGTTTGTATGTACACCTTACTTAGATACCTTGTTACTATAGATGTACACGATGCGGATTTCGCCATGGCAACGTGGAAAAACTGTTGTATTCCCTCCTCTGACTTTGGACAATAGCGGTATTCAGGATCAGGATTGGTATTTTATTAAAACAGCTACAGGTACATACGGTATGGGTTGCACATAAAAGCTTGTCGTGCATTAGGTAGTGAAGGTAGCGCACAGGAAAGTTCCTTGTTGGTATGCACGTAGACAACGGTGTTTATATGCGCGCGACCTGATAGTGATATGCTAATTGCGATGCAGCCGATCAACAATTTACATATAAAATACATAATTATCATTATTTATTTAGCTGTGCCACGCATGCCGATCATCCACGAACCTTCCATTGAAATCGTTCAGCGAACCCAATAATTTCACCTGACGCTATTATTTGTTTCAATTGCTGGCCCACCCCGCGTTTCATTCGCCCGGGTAAAAATACATATAAATATTAATCGGGATACGATACGAGCAATACCTACCCACCTAGACGGATCAGATCTTATAATCAGGTTTAGGTGTTCTATTATTTAAAAAAAATACTACTTGTAAACATTGATATTAACTTTGTACTAATGCCATATGCATATATACCAAGTTATATGTATGGTAAAAACATAAAATAAAGGTTTAATTTTTTTTATATACAGTCTTATTTATCTTCAAACTGTTGAACCAAGGTGTCGCAGCGGCGGGCATAAGCCGAGAGCAGCAGGCGAAGATGCTGCAGCAACAACAGCAGCAGATGCTCCGGGCTCAGCAACAGCAGATGCGACCGCCGCCGCCCGAGTACAAGGCGCGCTTCGTGGGCGGCATGGGCGGCGTGGGGGGAGCGGGCGGCGTGGGCGGCGGGCCAGCCGCGCGGCGGCCGGCGCCCCGCTTCACGCAGCCGCCGCGCCAGTACGCGCCCGAGTGGCGCCACGTGCTCATGCAGCACCAGCCCGCCGCCCGCCACCAGTTCCCGCACCACCACCAAGGTACCCCCCACCGGCACCGGCTGCATACTGTAGTGTAGACTTTTAGGTTAGCAACACGCGAGTGATACCCCAGGTGTTGCAAGCGGCCATGGGCTACGGTGACCGCTTACCATCAGGTGAGCTGTATGCGCGTTTACCACCTAAGTGGTATAAAAAAAAGCTCTCCCAACCGCCGAGTGGCGCTACCTGCTCATACAAATATCTGTGAAGTTTATATTGACTTGCTTTTTATGTATTTTTATGCGTAACATATTTTCTCTCGCTTTCCTGCAATCTGTGGGAGTGATTTCGTGAAAAACGAGTGTGTAGGGATCTAATGAGTGTGCGCGGTGGTAGGTCTGGCCGCCAGATGTCACACGTCATGCGACTAGTGTAAGGCTCGATTGTTTTTTTAATGACCAACATGTTTATCTATATATATACATCGCAGGGTTCAACATGGGCGGCATGGGCGGCGGCATGACACAGCAGCAGCAGCAGCAAATGCAGCTGCAGCAGGCGCGCTTGCAGCAGCAGCAACTTATGCAGCATCAACAACAACGGTATAAACATTATGTTCACTAAACACCTTAAAGGCTGACTTTATTACCAAAAAAATTAGGGAAGGCACGATCTTACTCGGCGTAGCTGGTCACTATCATACTAACTATCACGGTAATTTTTTTCTGGGTCTTCAATATGCAAGCTATCTCGCTGCCAAATTAAATCATGATCGACTGCTTAGTCGGAGGCAGCAGGCACCCATTGTTTCTTTAAATTATAACTGGAATAGTTTGATGTCAGTACTTATTATTATTATTTTCTAATGCTAAAATATGTTTCAGGGCTTCGAATCAGCAGCAGTCTTCTATGTCGCACCTTATTATGCAACAGAATCAAATGATGAGTGTGCAAGGACAAGTAAGTTATTCCATTTGAGTTTTACTCTTCCATATTACTATTTCTGCATTTACTTGGACTCACACTTATCTCATGTATTACTTATAATTTCCAGATGCCAAATATTCACATGTCTCAGTCGCAGAGCATGTCGATGCAGCAAGGAGGCATGGGCGGGCCCATGCAAGGCGGGCCCATGCAGGGCGGACCCATGCAGGGCGGGCCCATGCATGCGCAGAGCAGCCCCATGCAGGCCGGCCTCATGCAGGCTCAGGCCAACCCCCACTCCTTCCCCTCGCTCCACAACACGTCTTCCTTCTCGGGACAGCCCGCAGATTTCAACCTGGACTTCCTCGACAACATGCCTTCCACGGACGCCAGCAACCTCACCGCACAGGAACTCCTCAACTCGCTAGACAACTCCTTCCTTAACGATATCCTCTAAGCACAACACTTGTACCGCACGTGTGAGTGTGAGGGTGTTGAATTATCACTAATTGACCCATTGCGTGTGTCAATTAGCATTAGTCGTAAACGGTGTCGCTGTCTACATAGATGTAGTATTTGAAGGCGAAACTACGACCAATACAGATAAATAATGACCAAAGCTGAAATTATAAATCGCAATTGTAAACGGCTACGTTTTAACGAGCCCTTCGTAGGCAACAATGGACATTTTCCAAAGTCTTATAACTTTTGGACCACGTTGTTTTGAAGACAGTTTATCGTGAAAACCTCCATTTCGTAGTGTTTACTATCGTTAATTATTTTGTAAATATTCAATGAAATTCCTAAATGTTTGTTTATTGTGATATGATGTAAGTTAATATTTTATAATTCCGATCGTCTCTGTACATCCACAATCTTGGCATCCTATTTTCTTCTTACTTCTCTACAGAGTAGGTTAATGTATATTTATTGCAGATTTTATCGTAGTTTATAGGAAGAAAAGCACAAAAGACATTATTTTATTTACTTGTTAATGATTTTATTTTATGCAAATGCTGTAACTAAATCGGGGCAATAGATATTCGTAAAGTAATTTATTTGTTCTCTTTCATGTGACTGTGTCGACTCTTGAGGCGCCACATTTAATTCACGCCGGCGTTCGCAGGGCAGTCGGATTATCCGCCTGGGAAATGGCCCAATCTTTTATATTTATTACAGACACGTGTAAACTATGATTTAATGGTATTCTAAGATCATTCCTGTACCTAAGATAAAGTAGATTATACTGTGATGTCGGTCTCAATGGTCAATAGGTAATAATAGTATCAATTATTATAATATAGATTATTGTTATTGTTAAGGATCTCATGGTATCATTTAGAGCGGGGTTCGAGGGATACTGGAATTCCGATGTTGGTTCCATTTTATATTATACAATTGTGTGTACACAATCAAGAGCTACTTCTTATTATTTATGATGCGTTTGTATATTGTAAGTAACACGAATCATGTTTGATTTATTTTACAGTTAAATTGTAAATACAAATTGTTGTTAAACAACTTGATATGTTCTGGATGATAGCCATTAGCCACTGTAGTAATGATTAAATTATAAATAAGGACGACTATTATGTTGATATGTATACAGACATATGAGTTGAGCTCTCTGTTATAATAACACAGCTGCAAAACCAATTATTGTGAATGATTGCAACATTCCAGAGCCATTGTTAACAATGTTTTAACTTTAGGACCAATTTTTGAACGTTCTTTTGAAAATAATATTGCATATTGAGAAATGGCGTTTTATTTATTCGTTTTAATCACCTTGACATACAAAATTAAAAACACAATTTACACAATAACTTACATATTCGGTCCAGTTGATAAAACTCACGGAGTGAACACTTCAGACAATAATAAGCACTTGCGGGACGACAATCATACTGTATTCAATAGGTCTGCAGTTATATATATGGCACTTGTTTATTTCCATCAACACATCCATAGGTATGCATAGAAATCTCAAAGAATATGTTCAATTAAAATGTATTAAGATTCACCACATGATCGACTCCACCTGGTGTTTATATACATATTCCGAGAATTTCTCCAGATTTTTTTCTAAAGCATTTATCTCCGCGGTTAATTCTCACAGCATCTCGTTGGGCTTGTTAGGGAAAATGCGCGGGTTCCGCACCCGGGGGCTGTAGAAATTATTAGGCTGGACATACTTGGCCATTATTGGCTCATCGCATAGTCTACTCTCATAAATATTCTCGTTTCGGTCCACCGACTGGATAGTAACACTGTGTACTATTTTTCTACGTTTTCTAAGTCGAATGCACGAGAATACGGTGCTCATGAGGATGCCAAGTTTTAACAATGCGGTCACGAATATACCAAGCATCAAAATGAAGTATTGTTGTTCGTACCACTCATCTAATTTGTCCAGGCAACCCTAGAACACAAACAATAGTAGTCATTATTAAATATTATTTGAAACATCGCCTTTAATAGGCGGGGATGGTATAGTCTTAGGGGGCGAGCGTTAAGATTAGTATTTGAATCGCATTTCGCTATGAGCGGCGTCTCGTGGCGTGCTTCTAACATTTTTATACTTTTGATCTTACCACCACACTGCCCCACGCTTAGCTGCCGCTCACAGCGGCAAGGTCGTGAATCAGCCGTTAATGGAAAAAGCTTTTTTGAATTTGTTCAGCAATTATCCGCTACATACAAATAAACTTTTTTTTTATAATATAAGTATAGACTTTGAGCACGTGGATAAAATAGCCCTTCAACGTAACTAAAACATTAGACGCCAAATTTAAAACACATCAAACGGTCAGGCTCACAGAAGGTGCCAAAGAAATAAGACAAACAATAATTCTTACTCTCTAAAAACATCCTCCTTTGGGAGGGCTACGTTTTTAGAGAGTAAGCTAAAAGCTTCCCTCCCAAAGCTACCCGACGGCCCCAAAGGCAGTCGGGTAGCTTTGAGGTTACATTATGTCCTAATGCAGTCAGTATACCTTGGTCATTAGGTGGTGTGCCTCGAAAATGAAGATTATCTCATAGTTATATAGACGAAAGGAAATACTTAGGTTTTGTTTCGGACACTTACAAATAAAAGAGCACGTTTGAATAATATTTAAAAATTGACATTTCAATAAAATGTCCCTCCGAATTTTTTTTGTTATATTGTATATACAGTATTTATTGACACAAAACAGATTATAATTGTATATACTATTTCAATAAGTCATCAACTACGAAGATGTTTTCCTACTACGTGACTGTTTATTTCTGAACCTTTAACAAAATGTAAATCCGTAATTGGCTTAAGGCAAGTACAATAAGATATATTAATATGTTTTCGAAGCTGTGGATTTTGTGTAAATAATAAAATTTTTAGGGTCGGCAACGCAACAAAAAAAAAAAAAAAAGATCCCGGATTTTCTAAATGTACCTTGGGCACAAAAAGTTTGCGGAACAGTGTCCTAACGGATTGCGAAGGTCAACTCTATGTATAGTATGGCAAGGGAAGGCCAGGGAAGGGTATTACAGGTCGCGGCACGAAACTCTAGCGCTGAGCGAAACGTGGAGGGGATAGCTGCGCATGGGTACCATCGCGCACGCAATACAAATTAGTAATTTAATTGCTTAGTTAAAAACAGCAAAATAATGTTTTAATGTAAAGTCAAATAGTAAGTCTAGCGGTGAACAAAATGTGGAACTTAACTGCGTATGGGTACTGTCACGCACGCAAATATTACTTCATGTTACCTACAATATAATTTTTAACAAGTTTATGGGGAGTAGAAAAATAAATACACTATCGGATTTGTAAATTTTTATATTAAATACCAAATAATAAAAAAAATTATATTAAGTCCGAATTACATAAGAACCTACTGAAGTTTCTTCTCAGGATAGAAGAAACCTGCGAGTTCGGCAGGGTGTGGACATCAGACACCGCATTCTCCTTTCCGATATCTAGTCCGAATCAGACAATGGTCTTACACCTTCAATAGTATCCCAACAGGGCCTTTTGCTTACTGAGGGCCCCGGCTCAGGGCTGCTTCGGTCGTCGGCACTAACAGCGTCATCGTCATCAGACTCACCAAGGCTATCCTCTGAACTGTCACCATCAACGCGAATGATGAATTCTTCTGTAACCAAATCCACGACATGGTCACTCTTGACATATTGCTCTTCTATGTCCTTTACCTTTTGGCATAACTTTCCCCAATCCCAAGCACCCATCAGCAAAACTTTTTCTTGAATTAGTTCTATACATTTAGCAACACTCCACTTCACATTTTTACTGCCTACATATTGCTTTATGTCAGACCATGCCATTTCGATTGGATTTAGATCTGGGTGGTATGGTGGCAGTCTTAGCACTTGATGTCCTTGCTCTGCTAGTATCCTGTCAATTGAAAATGTTTTAAATCTATCTTTGTTAGCCCGTATTAAATTGTATAGTTGAGGTTTTAGTAGAGTTTCCTCATATTGTATGCCCTTTTCAGTAAGCCAACCCTGCATGTCAGCTTTTTTGGAATTAGAAGTGGGTGCAAGGTCCCATTGTTTATTATGGTATGATGCGTTGTCGACTACCACGACAGAATTAGGCGGTAAGTTCGGCAATAACTGTGTCCTCAGCCATTTTTCGTAGTTGTCGTAGTTCATATTGTCGTGGTAGTCGCCTGATTTCGCACCAGCTTTAAAAGTTAACAGTGCGTTCGGTATGAACCCAGCCTCTGATCCTGCGTGGACAATGACCACCCGCTGTCCTTTGGAGATAGGTTTTTTGAGACCTTTTGTAGTACCATCGGTCCAGGCTTTTGGAGCAGAGTGCGATGAATCTACGTAAGATTCATCTGTATATACGATGGGCCTTCCCTCTTGGCGATATTGTTTTATTTTGCGTAAGTATTCGATACGTAGTAAACGTATATTTGAACTTTCAATCAGTACTTTTCGATTGTTTTCAGTATTTTTCCACCGAAACCCTAAACTCTTAATTATTCGTCGAAGACTTCGTTCTGAGCCTTTGAAATTTATATCTTCCTCTAGCTTCTTTCTCAACTTTCCGACGGTGGGAAGTTCATTATTTGTCCTATGAAAGTTATGTATGCACCTCTTTATTAATCCTTGATCAAAGTTATCAATATCTGTGACCGGTTTTGATCTGGAGCGTTTTTTGCCTGGTGTTCTAAATACTGATAATAAGTCGGAATTATTGGCTTCAGTGGAGATTTTCCTTACCGTTGCTATGGACGTCTTTGTAGATTCAGCTGTCCTTTTCTGAATTTTCTGTAAGTCACTAATTATACTATTTAATTTTATATTTCCCGCCTGAATAACTTCTGCAGTTTGTTTTATTTCACTTATATCTACAGTGCTGCGGTCAGAATCGAGTAAAATACTCGCAGCTTCGCCAATTTCACTTTGAATTTGTTTCAGGGAATTAATGAAATCATTCGATTCCCTTTTCAGAAAACAATGCACGTCAAACACCATTTTCCGTGCCTGTCTTTTCAAAACAGTATTCCTTCTCGGCCTCGGCATTTTCACTGTTTAAAAACTGTTCAAACTTAATCAAACAGTGAATAAACTAACAAACACAACAAACAAATCAACAAAACAAACTTAACAAAAAACAACAACAAAAATTAACGATGACAACAAAACAATTCAGAACGCGACTGTACACTGGAAGTGCGCGGAGCGTCGTATCGGCACGGGGGACGGAGTACGACTGGAGAGCCAATCGGCGCAACGCACGCTCGCCCTTCACCCCTGTACCCCGCCAAGACACCTTATTTTTTACTTCTGCGCAATAACGGTCAGCGCTAGAGTTTCGTGCCGCGACCTATACCGGCTGGTGCCTGAAGGTGGGGTTGGGCTGGATGTGCTGGCACCGCGCGGCGTCCTTGGGCGTGGGGCTGAGCGGGTCGGGCGCGCCGCTCTGCACGCAGCACGAGGGCGGCACCGACAGCCCGCGCGGCCCGAGCCGCCGCAGCTGCCACACCGACATGTCGTAGTTGCGCGCCGCGGTCATGCCGCAACATTGCAGCTGCAAACACGTTATCTATGTGCGAGCGCTGTCACACAACACCTTCTGTTCGCGAACTAGGCAAGTCAAACACCTACCTACCTACCTATTACCTACCTACCGAATTCGATTCCCGTGTACCTATGCAAACATAAATGTTTGCATAGGTACACGGGAATCGAATTCGGCTCAACTAAACTAGTTTTTCTCAACCTCTTTCAATGACGATCCTCTATGAGAGTTTACTGTGTGTGAATATCATTGCCATCCGTCCGGATAAAGCCGGACAGTGTTAGGCTTTTGACCTATTGTGTAGACCAAAGTGCATGCAATTTATGCAATATAGTTCAATTCAACCAGTTTATAAAAAAATCTTATAAAGTATGTGCTTTATATTTTTTTTTTGCGTCCGGCTTTTGAATATGTGTTTTCTTCGATATTTTGGCTTTGGAACACAAGCCCGGCTTTTTTGGGGGATAAGTCCGGCTTTTTCAGTTTTAGAGATGGCAGCCCTTGTGTAAATAATAAAAAAATATAATTTCTTTGCCGTACCTTTTTGTCAAGCGCTTGAACACCGTCTACCTATGTATGTTTATATTAACATGTATTGTTATTTTTGTTTACCGCGATATCTTAGTTCTGTGGACATCCATAATTGTCTAGCGGGGAAGTTTTAGTGGGTAAGATTCTCACCTAACTCTTACACTGTAAGGTAGCCTATGAAGGTTTCCCCTTGGTAATAAAAATGCGGAGGATTGCACTAGAGCAACGGTAACGTATATTTGGCAAAGGTGTTGTATACCTGAGTCTGCGCCAGGTCGATGGCAGCAGTAAACTGCTCGTAGTCGGCGAGCGCGTAGTAGGCTTGCAGTGCGCCGACGGCGCCGCCGCTCGCGCCGCCGCCGCCGAGCCCCGCGCAGCGCGCCCACAGCGCCGCCGCCGCGCCGCACGCGCACGCTCCGCCCGCCAACGACAACACTACCACGAAGTACTGACAACACCAACCAAACACTATAATTAGGACAGCGTTATGAAATAAACACTAAATAAAACTATATAAATAACACGACCAAATAATGATGGTCTTTACTTATAGGCTACCTACTATACTAAGAGTATTTTTTTGTCCAAATTAACTTTTCAATAAAAATATTGGAGCTTATTTATAAATGAGTATGCTCATACTAAAGTTATTAGAAGTTTCAAACTTTGAAGCTAAACTTCTCTAAAATGTGTTGTTTCGTCATTGATCAGATTGTGTTCTCCTGACCGATTCCGGCACGGCGATTACTTCACTTGCAATGGAATTATTGTCCATTTTGCAAGTAAATATAGATCGGTCGCTTCCAGCCGAACACAGATGCCATATAGGTTAGTACTTGACTGCATAATTCAACTCCTAAACCAGTGACGCATACCATCACATTGCGCGTACGCTTGTCTTTTAACAAATGCGCGAAGCTTGATGGCTTATGACAAAACCTTATCCTTCCTCACAATCCATATTATTTCTTTGTCAAATAGTGATTTACGATAATATGATTTTTTTTATAGGTATACTTACAATAGTGAGAATGACATAACCAGGCATATATGTGGCCCAGCAGCCGAGCGCCGCAGTGGCACAAACCACCAAGCCTACAGCTAGCAGCGCAAGAGCCAGGTAATAGAACGGAGGCTGCTCTAGCTCACTCTCTGGTGGAACGAGCAAGCGGGACAGAAGAATCCTCTTTGAGTCAGACAACAGCAGAAATCCACAGACTACTTCAACGAAACCGCATGCCTTTGAAAACAGACGCGTCATTAAATTGAAACCTACTTTAAAATATCATTACCATGATCGTAATGAAGGTTTGCTTACAAAAAACAATGTGTTTAACGATCCAAAAAGCACTTTAGCACTCGCACCACTCCTGCACTTCATGACTGATACCTCGGAATACACAACATTAACTAAGAATCGCAAATAGTAAAGTATTTCGTAATAACTTTTAGTAACAGTATGCACACGCGGCTTTATTATGGGCTTGTGAATAAACGAATAAACAAACGCACGATGAATAGATTCGCCGGTTAAGGGAGATACGCTCTGGTGGGCAGGTGGGGTGACTAATAATTAAGCCAGTTTTGTTTAAAATTAATGCATGAGTTGGTCGTACACATTTTACTATGAACTGCTGGCGGGAATGCGATTGTTGCAACATTAGTGTACAGCACTGCCACAAATAATACGTCAAATGTTTATAGTTCTCGCCGTCGGCAATGTTTAAAACGTTTTTCTTTTACAATGCCTTGAATTCACTTCCTAACAATAAGATCCAACTATGAAATAATTCACCCATGTCTGTAAATAAAATATATATTTACTTAATTATATTTAGAGCCATTTAAAAATCTATATCTTTCTTCTTAAATCCACCGCATGTAACAGTAGGCGTCGCAGTGATATCATCTTGTTCGCGCTCGCTGCTTTCTTGTAGTTCTGAAATTAATTAATTTTGTAAACTTAAAATCAAATATAAACACACAAAACATTTTGTAGTAACCACGCATTTGTGATGATAACTTGTCACAGTAATAAAAAATAGTATAAACTGTACCTGGAGGTAAATGTAGTTTCTCAATAAGGAACTTTTTCCTCTTCAGTTTGAAGGCTAAGTCGAGGCTAGGCGGGACAAAGGGCACTATGGAATACACGGCCGCCAGTTTAGTTATATGGAACAGGCCGTGGTAGTCTTTGTACACGGGGTTGGTCTCGCGACTCGAGCCTGCGAATGATTCTATTCGCACAGCATTGTCGGCTGAATTAAGAAGTCTCTTCATTATACTATCATTCTGTAAGATTGAAACACTTATGATGAACACATACTGCAAATACAGACTTTTATTAAGACTGTATAGAAGATGCCACACACAAAATTATGTATGTCACAAAAATAGCACAGTGAATCAAAATCAAGAACTAATTATTTCATATATTAAAAAAAACTACTTACATCAAACAAATGCGACGGTATAGTAATGAAAGCTACTGCATTGGTGTCCCTGAGTATGACTCTGAGGCAGTACATGAACTTCAACAGTTCCTGTCCAAAATCCAGTCCATCTTCATCACAATCCATGGCCATCCACACGGGAGACCCGATTGACTGTATGCTGATGCGTAACATATTGCTACTTTTGCTACTGCCTCTATACTGATCTTTGGAAACGGCATCCTTTATGCTTGTTAGCAGTTTAAAGTATAGCGGATTTTTGAAAGCTAAAAATATTTTTTTGGTATAAGAAATTAAATATAGATAATTTATTTAATAGTATTATTATTTTAAATTAGATTATTTGACACAGCAAATCTCCAGTTCGATCAGAGTGATAATTTATGTGATAAGCATGTGTTTGCCTTGCATCTGTGTGTTAGGTATGTATTTACAACAAAATTTCTTTTTATTAATATTATATCAGCTACTGGTTCCCACAGTATAAGATTTGCTTAGGATGGCGCTGTGTGATAATGCCCATGCAGTATTTTAATTATTTATAATTTTGACAAAATTTCTACAAACCTTCAACAGACTCCACATTTTCTTCCGTTGTTAAGTCACAATAGGTTGCATTAACATTTTTGATGGATTCAGCATCAATTTGTTTGCTCAAGTCAAAGTTATGTCCAAAGTTGGTGCTACCACCAAAGGAAGATTCCACTTGATTAAGACCCTCATATCTCCAAGCTATTTTCATTCTATCCACCCCACCTCCAACAGAGGTCATCTCTTCGTCCAAGAGTACTGTGCATGGTTGTGGTAGCTCTTTAACCTGCAAAATAATATAAATTAAACCAAAATATATTATACATTTTCTGCATTCATCTAGTCAATAATACGAGGTAACGAAATAATTTAATTTAAGTTCTGCTTACAATTTTTTTGATAAATAGATAGACTAAACATGTTTATATCACTGAGTAAGTATACTCATAATCCCTAGCTATGGTGCATGCTTCCTCCTTCAAGCACCATACCCACAAATATTTTGAATATTTCTTGTACTAGGAATTGTAGTGCAAATCTCAAACTGATTGGATAAAATTGATCCTGTTTTTGATACAAGGCGCCAAATGGTGCTTCATTTGTTTTCCTTTCCACCATCAAAATATGTTGATGTGAAAGATGCTTTAAAATTAAAAAAAAACATAATGCAAAAGCTATAACAAAATCGTAGAACATACATAGGGTTATTGGATCTGTCTAAGGATGTAAACCTGGGCTTCAGTTTTAATATTTTTTGGGACAACCTGTATGTCAATCATATTCCAAAGTAAGGAAATACATAGTTGTATTAACAATAGTATGTGTACCATTTAGAGCTTACAATGTTGTGTGGTTCTTCATCAGCAGAGGCAATGAACAGGTCATGTTTGCAGGCCACTCCCTCTGCTAGGAAGTACTTGCTAAGCACCCTGCTGTAGTTGCCCAATACATCCTCCTCTGAAAGTGCACAGATAGATATGCATAGGTGACACTACCTACCTAGCAGGCTAGCAGTAATGATATATAGTTATAAATTTGTTTGTTTTGAAAGGTACATCTGTTGGTATGGCCTGAACCTGTTAAGTGACTTATCAAAATGATCTAAATATTTATTTAAGTGTGATATAATTAATTGAATGTTAATTATTCATGCATCCCTAAGCCTAAGTAAATTGTTCTACCACAGCACTATCTCTGTTACTTACAATATTTTGAGAATAAAACTAGGGTCGGTTGGGTTATTTTACTAACAAAACACTTACCAACTACGAAAACACCACCAGATGGTAATCCTCCTCCTGTAAATAGTAGATTGCTAAAAATTAGCTCAATAAATAGACAAAAGACTAATATAAAATAAGATAAGTTAGGTTATTTACCAATAACATGGTCTAGGGACGGAATGCCAGATGAAATAAAAGGTAAATTATTTTTCAGTTTTGTGCCTTGAATAGAAACACGTAAGTCGTTTGCTTTGTGAAAACTCATTGTAAATAAAATAATCCCTGAAAATTTTACTTTATACCAAGGATTTCATAATTGTCAACCAAAGATAATACAACCGCTACGCTTTACAACAATTACAACCACAGAGTACCGGTTGTATTGTCTTGGTACATAACCACTACTCTAGCGCACAGAGTACATAACCACTACGTTTTACTCTAGCGTAGCGGTTGTATTCTCTTGGACCACTACCACAGAGTTCATAACCACTACACCACTACGTTTTAATTACAACCACAGAGTACTCGACATACACAACACAAAGTACATACATAACCACTACGTTTTAGTTTTGTTCGTTGCTTATTTTATATTCACAAAAGATGCAAACATTCCAACAAATTCATTCGTATTTTTCGTTCTAGTTTAGCTAGCGATTTACAGTCGTCAATGACAGACGCCATGTTAAATATAGATTTCGAGAATACCTTACAGAGTCAATACACGTATTTTCAGAAGTATTTACGTAGTTTATTATTTATAATAAATAACACCAAAATGTGTTCAATGTTTCGGGCCACTATAATGCGACTTTGTTAAATTTACCAAACTTCACGATAAATGTCAAGTTGTGCGTAGAACCGCAGAATAATAACTAAATCTCGCTAGTAGTATATAGTTATTTTAGTAGCATATAATTTAAACCAAATTACATTTACCTGTCAAGAACCGATTCAAATATGCTTCGAATTTATTATAAACAAGGATGAGTTTTTGTTTCACTCACACGCGTGTATGTACTATGTTGTATTACTAAAATGTGAATAAGAGAGCTGTTACACAGCTTTTATTTTAGTATGGTTTCTATAGCGTAAGCGAAGCGAAGTCCTTATTCTAAGCCTCAGAACAATATATTAGCTCAGAGTAAATAGTATACTACGTTGCGAGCTTTTCAGCTTTAGTTATTGATGTACTGAGTGTACTTCAAAAGGGTCACTCCTAAGCATTTTGTTTGTCGCATACATTGGTAGCATAGATTCCAAGAGAATACAACCGCTACCATAGATTGATAGATTCTGTCGTCCCAAGGGAATATAACCGTGCTGTCACTGCTGTCCTCTGTGGTCGAATCCTGGTGACGTTGTCTGAAGTGCGAAAAAAATCCTAGGTCTGTAGTCTGAAGTTGTCTGCCTGTTTTGTGGCATATTAAGCCGTAATAATTTGCAAGTTAAACGTGATAAGTTTCTTCTTCTATTGATATAATCAAAGCAAAAATAAGTGATTCGGCAAAATGCAAGGCCCGGCTGTTTTTATGGATATATCGCTTGAAGATCAAGTATGTGGACTACAACATAACCTAATTTTACCTGCTTCGAGTTCAGTGTTGTATTTATTAGTATTAAATATTTTCAGGCATTAGAACTGCGGAAATATTTCAAAAGTCTTGGTGCAGAAATTGCGGAAGAAAAATCACCTAAAGGCATCGAGGATGATCTTCACAAAATCGTAGGTGTCTGCGATGCATGCTTCAAAGAGCCTAATGAATCTGATATTGAAGCTATTCTGAACAGTATTGTCTCAATCATGGTTTCTGTGAGTACCTTCCACTGCTGTATATTTATTTTCATTGTTTTTTAAAACACCTAGATAAAAATTTATTACCTAGGCTATTTGTTTATAAAGGTTTAGTTTGTTAATTGTTTATTGCTCCCCAGATTCCACTCGAAAGGGGAGAGAACCTTATCCTAGCATTTAGCCAGAGGCTCACAAAAGCTCCAGGGCCAAAACTAGGCATGGTGGCTCTACAGTCGTGAGTAGAAATTTCTTATACTCCTGCTCCTTTTCAAGTGTGGTTTAATGTGGAATTCAAGAATTATCAATAGTTAATTTATATAATAAGTGGTGGTGTACTTTAAAAATTGCATGGAGCTTAGTCTAGTCAGCTGTTACAGATATTTCATTCACTAATATTTATGTTCTGTTTCTAGTCTGTGGCGTTTATACAACAACTTGGAGGCAAACTCTCCCCTGCGCTACCATGTGTATTATCATGTGATAGAGTTGGCTGCTCGCATAGGTTCTGTGAGAGAAGTTTTCACTGGTGTTGAGCAACTGAACAAAGAGTTTGTTGGGTGCCCACCGTCTAATGAACAAATGCAAAAACTTTATAGACTTCTACATTCAGTACTCAAAGATCAGAACAGGTAACTAAATAATGTTATTTTTTATATATATCAGTTGTAGTATGGAAGTAGAATGTTCATCTGTTCACTTCTTGATAAACCTTGAATAATATTGATTACATTTTCAATAAGCTTTGCATGGGAGGTTTACGATACAAGATATACTGTTGTTATTACTGTTATTGTCAGTCCGGCACATCCAACTGCTGGGCAAAAGGCTAAGCCAAAATCTCTACATGTCTGTTTGTAAGAAAATCATTTAGACCTTATATAACTTTTATTAGAAAGCATAATCCTCTTGGAAAAATTATAGCAATCTAATTGGGGAGAAATTCTTAACAATATCAAACCAGTGCATTTAAAAAAAATATATAGTATGTTAACATGGTTATAACACTGTGCTTCCAGTGAGTTGGCGTCTAAAGTAATGATAGAGTTATTGGGCACATACACAGATGAGAATGCCTCCTATGCAAGGGAAGATGCCATCAAGTGTATAGTGACAGCACTGGCTGACCCGACCACATTCTTGCTGGACCCTCTACTTGAGTTGAAGCCCGTGAGGTTCCTAGAGGGGGAGCTCATCCATGACCTTCTAACCATCTTTGTGTCAGAGCAGCTGTCCAGCTATCAGGCATTCTACAACAACCATAAAGAGTTTGTTCAGTCACAAGGTATGATCCATTTATTTGAGTATTATCATTAACCTCTTCATACACAGTATAAAACAAAGTCACTTGTCGCTGTTTGTATGCTTAGATCTTTTAAACTATGCAATGGATAATGTGGTTGTTACTAATAGTTGTAGTGCTTCTTGAGCAAGATTGTTATGTATTTATAAATTATATAAAATCATTTAAGTTCTGTAAACCCTTGCGAAGCCTTAGTGGATCACTAGTTTTACTTATACTCAATATTCATACATATATTAACTTTTTTCTGTTTATGGATAAACATGGAAATTATTTTATATCAGAATAAAATTCTAAATGATAGCTTTTGCCCACTGCTACCAATTTTAATGGATTTAACTTAAAAAAAAAATGACGTATTTTCATACAAACTTTCAACCCCTATTTTACCCCCTTAGGGATGGAATCCTGAAATCCCGAAAATCCTGAAATACATATTTATTTTTTTGTAATTGAAAGGTCAAATACCAATTTTCATGCGTTTATCTTCAAAAATTACGGATTTTCATACAAAAATTTCATCCCCTATTTTAGCCCCTTAAGGGTGGAATTTCCAAAAATCCTGAAATACGTGTTTATTTATTTTTAACTGAAAGGCCAAATACCAATTTTCATGCGCTCAACTTAAAAAATGTCAGATTTTCATACAAACTTTCAATCCCTATTTTACCCCCTTAGAGGTGTAATTTCCAAAAATTCTGAAATACGTTTTTATTTATTTTTAACCGAAAGGCCAAATACGAATTTCCATGCGTTTATCTTAAAAAAATACGGATTTTCATACAAAACTTTGATCCTCTATTTTACCCCCTAAGAGGTGGAATTTCTAAAAATCCTGAAATACGTATTTATTTATTTTTAACTTGGAGGCCAAGTACCAATTTTCATGCGTTGAACTTCAAAAATGACGTGTTTTCATACAAACTTTCAACCCCTGTTTTAACCCCTTAGGGGTGGAATTTCTAAAGATCCTGAAATACGTATTTGTTTATTTTTAACTGAAAGCCCAAATACCAATTTTCATGCGTTTAACTTAAAAAATGACGGATTTTCATACAAACTTTCAACCCCTTTTTTACCCCCTTAGGGGTGTAGTTTCCAAAAATACTTTCTTAGTGGATGCCTACGTCATTAAACGTACGTACTGTCAAAATTTCAAGTCTGTAACCCCAGCCGTTTAAGCCGTGCGTTGATATGTCAGTCAGTCAGTCAGCCTCTTCTTTTATATTAGGTCCTTACATATGAAATTGGCGTTTTGTATGGGAGGAACAAAAAGTCGAATATTTTTTAATATAATATATTTAATTAATCAAAGTATGAACCATTATTTTCTATGCACTTTTGCCATCTCATAGGTAGTTCATTGATCCCTTTACTAAAAAAACCAGTCGGACGGGAATCAATAAAATCTTTGAAGGCGATTTGGACTGCCCCATCGGAGTTGAATTTTTTCCCTTGCAAGAAGTTATCCAAATTTCGAAAAAAATGGTAATCTGTTGGAGCAAGGTCCGGGGAGTACGGAGGATGTCTTAGACTTTCCAATTGAAGCTCTTCTAATTTAGTAGCCGTCTGTAGCGCAGTGTGTGGTCTAGCGTTGTCGTGAAGCAGCAGTGGCGTGGAGCGATTGACCAGCCTAGGTTGTTTAGCCGCTAGCTTTTCCATCATGGTTTGCAATTCCTGACAATAGACATCAGCCGTAATAGTCTGGCCAGATTTGAAAAAACTGTAATGAACAATACCGGCACTAGTCCACCAAACGCTTACAAGTAACTTTTTTGGGGTTAATTTTCGCTTGGGGCAGGATTTGGCTGGCTGGCCAGGATCTAACCATTGCGCTGAGCGCTTCCGATTATCGTAAAGAACCCATTTTTCATCACAGGTAATGATTCGGTTTAAAATACCTTCATTATTGTGCCGGTTTAGTAATGTAACGCAGCAGTCGACGCGCGTTTGCCGGTTTGTTTCAGTCAATTCGTGAGGTACCCACCTTTCAAGCTTTTTAATCTTCCCAATTTGCTTCAAGTGAATTAAAACAGTTTTATCACTAACATTGCAGCCTGCAGCTAACTCGGACGTGGTTTGCGATGGATCCGCTTCCACAATAGCCTTCAAATCTTCATTATCAACTTGAGTCTCAGGCCGTCCACGGGGCTTGTTCTGCAGGTCGAAATTTCCAGAACGAAAACGTTGGAACCAAAAACGAACTGTGTTTTCTTTTGCAACACGACCGCCATACACATCATTCACCCTTCGAGTTGTTTCCGCAGCACTAGTGCCACGGCGGAACTCGTACTCGTAAATAATGCGATATTTAAGGTTTTCCATTTTGTAAAATGAGTGACGCAAACAGAAAAAAACAGAAGAAAAAAAACAAATGAATGACGATCATCGAAGCACAAATACATGAGTCTATAGCTGTACAAATTTGAATTTGGAATTCCTTACCAAAGAGGAGAAATTCGTGATTAAAGTGGCCAGTACGAAAAACGCCAATTTCATATGTAAGGACCTAATATATACAGATAGTGTTATTTCATTGGTTAACTAGTTCAAAGATTAACCCCTGCATAAAAAAAATATATTTCAATTATTATTATATGTATATATTTAAGTAGTATAATAGTAGATTATGGATATTTTATTAATTTATAATTTCCAGGCTTAAACCATGAGCAGAATGTGAGGAAGATGAGGATACTGTCCTTCATGCAAATGGCTGAGAAGAATCCTGACATTACCTTTGAGGAGATCATCACAGAGCTTCAGATAGAGGAGAAGGATGTTGAAGCATTCATTATTGAAGGTACCAAGATATTATTGTTTACACTATCATATTACACAAAGGTAAGTAAGTATATATGAAATAATATGAATTATATAAAGCTACCCATTTTTGCACTCCTATCATGCCCTACTCTAGCAAATGTTACCAGCCCATACTTTACATACATTCCATCATACCAAGTCCCTTTTGGGGTAGGTAAAGATTTCACTCGACTTGCACACCACTTTTAATTTGATTTTTCTCTTTTCATCAATCATTTCACATGCCTGCCGATTCAGACTACTCTTTATCTTTCCACTGCCAAGTACTTACATAATTCATTTCTTTCAACTATGCACTGCCTTCTGTCAAGAAGGATAATGCTTCAAAAACATTTTATTAATTGTGGAAAATACTCTGTAATAGCCTGTGTAACCAAATTTTTAACTCACCCCTCTGTATACATTACTTGGCAGGAACACAAGGATAGCTCGTTTAATTTCGTGTTAGCGACATCTAGTGGCGTGAATGAAAAAATATGTATGTGAATAAATTGCAAGCAAGCAGTAATAGTACCGCTGTTACCATCAAGTGGGCCGTATCGTAGTTTGCCACATTTTTTCGCAGAAAGTATTACCTATGATTTTCTCTATAGCTCCTTTTTTACTATTCATTCAGACAGATCTTTCTAGAACGAATTACGACGAAGGAACATTTTAATGGAAATTTTCATAAGATTGAAATGGAATTTGTCCATGATATTTACTTTAATTTTTACATTATTAATAAATACTTATATCCATATCATCATTGCAATTAGTTGCATCTTTGACCTGGTCCGTCAACCTCATGGGAGACCTGCCACGTTGTCTGGTGCTCACAACCTTGCCCTAAACTACTAGGCGCTTCTTGTTGTGACACTTCTCCGAAAAAGCTCAGGATCCGAGACTGTACTGCACAAGAGAGCTCTTGAGATTAGCATAAAAGAGAGTGGCTCTACTTCTTCGAAAAATGAACTCATTAGTGTGAATTTCTATTCACGATATTGAGCATTCTCCTTCAGCATCACATCATAAGTGTACTACTCTATCTTTTACTCTCTCTTAGGGTCCAGGTTTTAGCGGCCTAGATGAATACAGGGAACACCAGCTGGCTTCTTTGTTCCCAGGTGGCTTTTTTTGCAAACTGGTTGTAAAGTAGACGTTCCTTAGTGCCTTTCTATAGGGAATAATCTATTTTAATTTATGGACCACCGAAAGATAATCAGTCGGATCTTCGTACCGTTGGTGATGTTACAGTTCTGCCTTCACGTTTAATGTTTGTGTTTGCAGTGTTGAAGACGAAGTTGGTGCGCGCTCGTATGGACCAAGGCGCGAAGACAGTGCGCGTGTCGAGCACGATGCACCGCACGTTCGGGCGCGAGCAGTGGCAGACGCTGCGCGGCGTGCTGGCGGCCTGGCGCGCCAACGTGCAGCAGGCGCAGGACGCGATGGCCTCCGTCACCGCCGCACAGCTCGAGTACGCGCAACAGCAACAGAAGCCCTAACACGCCGCTCCTCATATAACATCTACAAATAAAAAATATATATAAAAAATATTGTATTTTTATTGATACAGTGTGGTTTTTTTAAAGTCTCTGTTTTTAACCGAAGTTTTTACGCAGTACTTATATTGTGTACCTACTCGGAGCCATAGGGTTAACGTGCGCAGACAGTAGGAGCTATGGGTCTTTACGGCTCATTACCTGTTTTTTCGTTACGAGTCCACCATAGTATATAAATTAATTATGCAGACATATTACAAAATAATGGAGCGTTTTTCTACCCAAAAAATTCAACCTATTCGTTTGAATATTCGGGATTTCGGGTCCGCCGGGTGTGGCCCTAGAGGGAGTTCCCTCTATAGGTGTGGCACATAGATAAACACTTAAAGGACATCATAGAAAATTAACCTCTGTTTTGATCCTCTTTTGTCTGTTCTCTGATTGAGCTCTGACAAGACAAGTGTCTGACAGAAGGAGGCAGTAATGCCACAGCAATGCTGGGAACCGTCATAGAGGACGCTATATAGTCTAAATTACTCCTATTGTGAACTGTTAGCTAGTGTCTAGTAGCGGTTGTATTCTCTTGGATAAAGCTTGTGACTGTGGTAGTAATCACATAGTACTTTATAGTAGTGCATAGTTACAATGGAGTATGAGTATGAGGGCGGTTGTCTTCGCAACGCGTTCCGCTGGTTCGTGTGCATGGCTCTGACAACGCTGCTGGGGCTGCACGTATACACATACTTGTGGGGGTCCGCCGCCGACGGCCTCGACGGAGACTTCTCCAACGTCAAGTACGTTGTGGTGCAGCTCACCAGGGGACTCTCCGAGGTTCACACCACATTGATGGCTTAGCTTTATCTTTAGAATAGAAGGCACTTGTTGCTGTCGCTGCGAATGCGGTGTTTTCGAGTCATACTACCGGAGTAGATTATGGTTCAAGGCGCTTATTTCTGTGATGATTTAGTGTATTTTTATACTATGAAGTTGGCACGCAAGCCTCCGGCCCGTATGATGTCAAACGGTTACCGTAGCTTATGGCCGTTTGAATTAGTGATTCCAAAGTGGTATCACTAATGCGTTTGATGTTAGACTCACTGTGTTAGCAGCATATCCTATCGCTAGCACAGTGAATTCTCGTGAAGCTCTGGAAACCTTACAGCAGAAACACACCAATACAGATCAAACAGAACCCATGAGAAAAGAGAGAAAATACAGTCCCATTTCCTAATTTTATTAATGCTCCTATAGGTGGATTTCGAACCGATTTACAGCAACATTTTTGCTCTCGAACAACTCTGATTTAATAGAAGTTACCTACCTAGCTCAATTATTATTATTGCGTTGTTATACTTGTGATTGACGTAAGGACGGAACTTTTTGTGTATGATTTATCCTGCAATAGGTAAATCGTAAGCATGAACGGTTGCAAAGCGAGATGGAGCGGATATCAGCTGCACTGCCTGCGGTGGAGGCGGCGGCGGGGCGAGCCAAGGACGCGCTGGAGCCTTCCCTGCGCCGCAGCCCACGACAGGCGCTCGAACCAAACGACTATGATCGACAGGTTAGTTGATTTGTTTAGTGCAGTTGCACTAAACAACTCTGTCACGTGCATTTCATTTCTCAATCTATGACGCTCGATACAGAAGCTTACCACGGCTATGCCATCAATGCCATCATGCATACTAGGATTACTGGCAACACGCGAATGATCCTAAGCGTCCATTTGTTACGGAAATCACTTAGCCTACTTGTTAAAAAATGGTACACATATACAAATGTACCATAAAAAATATGAATGTAAAATATTTCTGTTCAATCTTTGCAAGTAAAATAGAGGGTAGTAGGAATAGGAATGAATTCCTTCAATGCTTTTCACATGTTTTTCACATTTTACATTTTTTCATTTGCAGCCATACTCATATATCTCGATAGAATTTACTTTTAAGAAAGCCTCATTAAACGAACCACCATGTGCCAGGTGGCCGACTACGCACTAGAGACGGCGGGCGCGCGGGTACTAGACACTGGAGACACAATTGAGCATGTGCTGTACGAGTCGCCGATGAGCTGGGCGCTGCACGTGCTGGCCACCTGGATGTGCCGCGAGTGCCACGGGGCGCGCGCCATCATCACACCCGGCACTCTCCCCGGCGAGTGCTGGGCCTTCAAGGGCGACCACGGCGAAGCCACTATCCGCTTGCTCGGCACCGTGCGCGTCACTGGCTTCAGCCTCGAACACATACCGCCCCATATATCTCCCACCAGGTACGTATATTACCTACACAAGCAAAATGTGTTCGGTGTACCTAGGTATACCTATATCTAAAGGAAATCTATTTTGGTCCAAATCTGAATGAGCCGGCAAACGCATTTTTTTTTACCCTATGTTAGAGCTTGCCCGTCTGAACATTTATTACTATGGCACCAAAGATGGACATTACAGGAAGAATAATATAGGATAGTTACTTTATATTCTAAAATTCAGTACGGTTCCCTTGGGATAAAAATCAAAATGTGTACTTGGCTGTCACTCGGAATCGACTTGACCGATTTGAACGGGACTTTCACTGGCAGATATCTGATTTCACTGGACGTAACTTGGGCAACTTTACTTTTGGAAAAAAAATAAGGTTCCGCACAGTAAATAAAAAACCCATGAAATTCTGGACAAAATCCGCACGGCAGGACCGATTAGAACGACACTCACTGGCATGACTGGCAGGTATCTAATGCTATTATAAGACGTAAGTAAGGCTACATTTATTTAGGAAAAATAATAAGGGTTCCGCGCCACAAATAAAAAAACCAATGAAATTGTGAACAAAATCCAAAAATTTCATGAAGTTGTGAACATAATCTGAGTGGTTGAACTTTCACTGGTAGATAGCTGATGCTAAATAGGTAAAGGGCGTGTTGATTCGTAATTAATTACTATACACTGAAAACATTTGAATTTCCCAAAGAAATAACTGTTGGCCACTCACCCGCCTGTCAATGTAGGGCCAAGTCCCTACAAGGCGCAACAAAAAAAAGCCCATGAAATTGTGAACAGAATCCGAACAAAACAGATTTTAAGGGAACTTTCAATGACAGATAACTTATGCTATAAGTATAAGGCGGCACTTGGTTAGGTTTAGGATGGGTGGTTACGCGCAAAAAAAATTGAGCCCATGAAAAAATTCATTCCACGCGTACGAAG
Organism: Falcaria lacertinaria; assembly: GCA_951449985.1. Classification (NCBI taxonomy): domain Eukaryota; kingdom Metazoa; phylum Arthropoda; class Insecta; order Lepidoptera; family Drepanidae; genus Falcaria; species Falcaria lacertinaria. The sequence continues at coordinate 4,483,729 of OX602114.1, forward strand.
TCGCGTGCACAGTTAGTATGAAAATAATAACGTTTTAAGTGTTACTCTGCATTTTGCCCTTACAGAGAAATATCTTCAGCTCCTCGGCTTTTTCAAATGGAAGGCCTGGAGTTTCGAGCGGATCCATACCCGCACGATTTCGGCACCTATGAGTACAGTAAGGATGGGAAACCTATCCAGTATTTCTATGTCCAATTTCCTTCTACAAAGGGTCACAATTTGGTTCGAGTTCGGGTGCTTTCCAACTGGGGACATTCTGTGTACACATGCATGTACCGACTGAGGGTACACGGAGACTTGGTGACAGGCCAAGCGCCGCGGAACGCACTCCCAGAAGATGCTGACTTGAGGATTGAAAATGAGTAAATAAACGGCGAATAAGGCCACTAGATAAGGTGTCAAAATTATCACATCAGTATTAAATAAGTAATTAGTATTATGTATTTAATAGATTTTATATATATTCGTAGATAAAAAAATATTATATTATAATGCCTTACCTTACGTACTCTTGTATCGTCTTCCTTTTTTTCCCAGCCAGATTTAAGGACATTTATTTTTTGTCTAAATATATTGGATATTTTGACAAAAAATATCAATTTTGAATCCATTATAGAGCCAGGTGTCGCTGCCCGGTTACATTTCCATTGTGTATTTGCACAAAACGAGAGAAAGCCAAAACGAAGGGTATAGATGTTAATCTGGTGATTTTGGTGTCCGGCAGCCGAATGCTATAAAATGCAGCTATTGTCGTGGACAAAGCGACAAAGCACATAAATTAACATGAGCAAAGTGATCATGAGCCCCCGCCGCGCGCGCACTAATGGGTTGACCGGCTCATTGTACCGAAGCCATGCTAGCCATGCACGGCGCACGGACATTATGAAACGACACTTTATTTAATTTATTATTCAAGTAACTGAAATATATAATGAAAAAAAGGTTCGTAGCAAATTTGACAGGTCTTGCTTGCCATTATTTGCATAGGCGACACTGAGTAATGATGTATAAAAAATGCTACATTCATTTATATTCGGCAGATAAATTAATTGTTTTTTATCGTTAAAACCTTTGATTATATAAACGATACCTGTTTAACTATAATAATTATAGCATGGCTGTCGTAATCATAATTGGCAGACATACCATTATGTCAAGCTCCCTTAGCCGGCTATGTCCAGACTCACCCAGTGGAATTCCAATATTTGGTAATAAATCTTAGAATTCCTAATGGGAAAATAATATGAGACTGATGATGTGGATTCGTATGAATACTTTGGTATTGTATCTCAAACGGTAGATAATGTTACTTGTTTATTGAGTGCAAAGACAATAAGCATTTACTGTTAACAATTATACGATTATGATTGAGTATAAAAATATATCAATACTTCTAAACGAATATCTCAGAGTACATAATATACTACGTACAACTAATAGCTAAAACCAACTCAGTGGGCCGTATACCTACATTATAGATTTTTCTTAAATAAAATTAATTTACTATAGTTATATACTAAAAAGAGCCCTACATAGCTTTTGTTAAACTTTAAAAATTAAAATAACAAAAACATGAGGAAACAAGAGGAAACATGTGTTCGAAAAGCAGGGATGACTAGACGTTATACTACCGCATTAAAATCTAGTTCATGACATTTCAATGAACTATTTATCATTGTTATATTCATTGCTATACATCGTTACAAAAAGTAATTAGCTTGTACTACACGTAATCAAAGACAAGCGTAAAATCGATATCAATAGCTCGTAAATGGATAAATCGACATAGAGCAGACAATTACTTAGATGTCTTTTCTCTCTAGCAAATTCAATACGGCTTCTTTGTGTGACAAATGGACCCGACTCGTAAAGGGTGAAAGCAGTTCTCCATGAAATGTATCCTTCCCGACCGGCACCGCCTACATGTACTCAATATTAATGATGTGATCTTAGTTCGAACGTCTTACGCACTCCCACTTGACAAGTATTAATGAACACCATTCTGTGTCCAGCCAGATTCGTTTGTCCACTCACCTATTTAGGTAAGTTCCTGTGGCCGACTTTTCAAAGTTTCATAAGAGTTCGTAAGTTATTTTTTATCAGCACTTCGAAGCCTACTTCCTCAGCCACAGTTTGCGTAGTTTAAATTACCGAGGTGCATCGTAGATTCTCTCTATACTCGGACAATAAAGATATACTTTTTACAACATTATAATATATTTCCTCTTTCTGGAATATAGCCTGCAGCTTCATGCATTCTGGTAGTAGGTACACTCACACCGACCTATGTATGTTAATTTGCACACAATTTGTCTTAAAGTTTGGTGCATGTATGTATGCATCTATGCCGTGTGACTATAACAAATTAAGTCTTGGGAGTGTTGTTATTTCGTAGCCGTGTGTTAATGAAAGGATAAGGAGCATAACAATTGCATTTGTCACCTATTTGGTTTTAAAACAAATGCCTTAAAGTCATCTCTTCCCTTGAGATTATTTTAATGTCATAAATAAACTTAACTTTGATTAGATTAAAACTGTGATATTTTTATCAAAATCTATAAAATTCAATTCTGTATGAATTTTGCCGAAACTGTTATTCTGTTATACGACCCATTCTTGTTAGTTCTTTTTCGTTGTCTATAATTGGTGATAGTTACATAAAGGGCACAATGTATCTGCCGCCAAAATATTTGACAATATTACATATTTCTGGTCTATCGCTCGTGAAAGGCTCCGATAGTAAAGGATTGGCGACATTGTTGGGACTACTCCTCGAACCGTTGGGCGAGCTTCCGCTTTCGGTGGTCCAAGCGACGAGCGAACAGCACTCATCATATAACACTAATTTAGACGCTTAAATTAAATCTATCAATTAATTAATTTAGAAGTATAAACTTTTAATGCACATACGCTTCTTTGATTAGTTCAACAATGAAACACCCAAGAATACAATATTTTTCAGCATCTATGATTTTCTTTATGATTTAATTATGAAACTTTTTAGCTTGTAAAGAATTTTATGTACGTAAATACATTTTAATGAATGTATTTAATAAGCGTCGTTTCAGCTTTTAAATTGGGGTCTCCACATTTCGTCAGTGTGTGTGTAGGTGTCGCCTGGGGATTCGTTTTAAATAGTCTTGAAGGTATTGTTCGTAGACAGGCTTTGTCCCGGCATCAGAAATACTCTCGTGTGCGCTCCACTGGCTTCGGTTAATGTCGCCTTCAGGAAATGCGATTTTAACAGCGAAAACATCAGAATTACAAGTCATCACGACACACTCCATTGCCTCCGAGCAAAAAGGGTTTGTTGTCTGTCCCAACGGTCTCATCTTAGTCTGTTTTATACAAACAACTAAACATAAAACCCATTTCTTTGGAATTTTCATTGTCGTCTGTATAAAAAATTGCTACCTATTTTACTTATATTTGCCCGTATTTGATTCATCGATAATTCGATGCAATCGAGGGAATTCTATCAACCCTTTAAATACTGTAAAAAGTAAGTTTTGTAATTGTAGTTTGTAAGCCCTTGTGAAGTGTCCATCTTTGAAACATTTTTGTATTAAAGTTGGATAGGTGGATTCTTTACATTGGTAGTTGTGTCCATTAATAGGTTACCCCTCACCATGAGACGCATGAGTGTCTTCAAACAGTGAAATAGTTAACTATATCTTTTAAGATACATATAAAAAGTCTGCAAATAAAAGCAATCGAAATTAAACACATTATATTAGTGGGTAAGGGTTCGCGGCAGGTAGGTCCGTATGGCGCGCTATCAGCCCTTCACAATCCACAAAAAGAGCCATTTATTAAACTAGAGCCCTTAGTAATTATTATTGGGACTCCATATTCGCTATCGCTACCTGCCAGCAATTTGCCATTCGGCCCTTTGTCTGTCGGTGTGGCGCCCTAAAGGGTTCTAATTTTAAATGCAGCGTGTAACTATTCGGCCCTTTTATTCGAAAATTTCTTTTTCGCGGTGGTTAGCCCGCTGGACGCAATATGGCGTTTTTTTGTCGCGGGCAAGGGTGAGCAATTAACTGGCTACAACGTTCGCTTTGTGAAGGCTTTGCGGTTGATCGACAATAACTACATTTACACGCATTATGCCACCGGCGGAATATACTACTCGTAGTAACATCGGTGATGCGCATTTGTCTACATTTTGACGACTCCTGTTTTATTGTTGCTTTTTACGAGGCTCTGTTTTGATACGCCGTTAAATAAAAATTAAACGCGACGGCAGTAAAATGACATCGGATTTTCAAGCCCATAATTTCACATGAAACGTTTCTACACCAAGTAACGCGGAGAGGTCCTAACTAAGAACGATATAATTGTAGAATTGACTAATGGGTCCAACCGTCATCGTTTTAGCTTTGTTTGGGAATATGCGCCATTATCCACCCACCATATTCAATTACACGGTTAAAGTCCAGCTAGTGTGAGTAAACAGTGGCGCGGCGTCCATCTCGCCAGTTTGTCAGCAAACATGGATCGAATGAATATAGACAAGCGTGTTTGCGATCGTGGATCGCGTTACAATAATAAATAATATTACTAGTTTATTTGTCAGCCCTCACCGACGGTCAGCGAGCGGCGCCCGGCTCCTAATGCGATGCAGTTGCTATGACGACTGCACTCACCCCACTCATGGAACACACGAGAGACCATAAAAAACGGGAAAACGGAGACCAGAAACTTGCTCGAGTTCACCCCGGTTCCTGTTGGCGCGAGCGTCCGAGAGTTCCCTTCTTTCAAACATAATTTATGGTTTCGGGGAAATAAACATAAAAAATAGAAAAGGAAAAACGACAGCACGCACGATAAAAAAGCTCGTCGTAAAAGTGCGAGCGCGGGGGTCTCCGCGCCGCCCAGTCGGGAGCGACGCGGGCGGCAACCCTTCCGCTGCCCGCCCTACGCCCCGCCACCCGCGCGCCGCACACTAAAGGGTTAGGGCGACTAACCCTCGCCACACACACGCACTATGTTAACACCTACTTGCTGATATACTACTCGAGCACCGCACACCGAGAGCCCCGCCATCGCCATTCTTCATTCTTGTATTTTCTTATTAGCTTGGTATAATTCTATTTTTTTTTAATATCTTATAGTAAGCACTGTTTTCTTTGAAAGCATTTTTTAAATTAATATTACATTATAGCTTTCAAACGAAACTGTCTACATACAAGGTTACAGAACTACGGTGAAAGTTGTCCAGATTCGTAATTAGTTTCATTAATATATTTTTTGGTGCTATTGTTAGCGTTGCGGGCATTCATTACATGAAACTAATAGGAATGAAAAGCTGATGGTGTTTCTGTAGAGAGGTTTTTTCCTGGAGTAGTATCGGGTGTGTATCGAGATGCTGGCGAGGCTGTAACGAGAGTTTGATGTAAATGCGCGGGTCGCGGATCGTGCAACTCACGCACCCTCGCCGAGGCGGCGGCGACCGTCCGTCTCGCCGGCCACCCTCACTGCCCTCCACGCACTAAACAACCACACAAATACTTAGTTTGGACTTCTGTCTGTTAGGGATGCATATTGTCGATATTCTCACATATGTTTTTACATTTCACATTCATTTGTTTTACATTCTAATGGCACTGTAGCTATAAATTAGCACATGGAAGTGATAAATTACTCCTATTGTCCAATTATCTCCACGACATTTTAGATCACCGTAGTGGTGAATGCGGAATGCCTATTACATATCATCACAATATATTTCATGTTGTTACATAGCAATGTAAAAAATATACAATTGTTACAGATTTTTATTTGCATGTAATCTGAAAACAAAACCATGCCTATTTGCCGATACGGATATCTGATCTGATACGGATATCGGATGATTACGGATATAATAATATATCCAATGCTTTGATTACAAAAGGTCTAATGTTGTATTATAGATATTTTAGACTATTGTTTAAAACTCTATTACGTATCTGTCTGTGACTTGAAAATTAAAATTTGATGAAAAGTGACTACACATGAACTATTTCATCTTATTTTCTGGCTGTCTGATGTATTTAATGGATTTTGCTACTAAGTTTATATATTAGGTAGGTATATAACGCGTATTTTCTTATAATTTGCTATTCTATTTGTAGTGTAGGTAATAGTGATATTGTGAGAAGAGAGAGTAAATAGACCATGTACGCTGCAGACAATAATTTCTAGGTCCCACAACAAGTATATAATCAAAGGTCCCACAAGAGCGAAGCCCTGATTTTGATTTGACATTTATTTTGAAAGGTCCAGTAAAAGTAAACGTGGATATCTATAGATTTATGACGAATAAAAGGTTATATTATTTTTATATGTAATAATCTTTTCAAGTCTTATCGATATCGATATAATCCTTTAGCATTGTCCGGTGGCCATTTCTCTAGATGATTTTTTACTTTGTTTCCGCCCAGTGCGGCTGGGCTCTGCTTTTTGGCAATCTTATTTATTGGCTCTCTATGGATATCTCCGCCGCTCGCCGGAGGAAAACTCGCATCATGTTAATTTCCTGTGTAGGCTCGGTCACACGATGTTTTTTTAGGCTACGTCGAGACGGTTCATATTTGGAATCGATACGATATACCTATAACGACTATGTTTCACTTCGGTTTCTTTATAAACAATATATTAATAAGTAAACCAATATTGACTGTTTGAAATATTGATACACCTTGTCTATCAATTAATGCGTTAGCTTGTAAGTACATAAAACGATCGTAGCTCGTAAGGTAGCAAACATTACATTAGATATGACATGAAGAGAGGCAGGGATAGTGGCGTGTCGATGTCATGCCTTGTATGTTTTTGTCGTTAGAGGGCCGATGGTAATAATGACGACGTTTATGCTAAGGGTTCCCGAGTGGCTCCTTCCCCGGCCACTCCACTTATTTAAATTCCCGTTTTTGTATCAAATTTACATTAAATTCCGTATAAGCCGAGATGTCAAGGTACAATAGTGAGACGCCGTCGTCAGGTCCCTTCTTGTTGTAAATTGGGGGTCATACAAAAACCGTTGGACCCTTACCGGACCCATAACGTCCAGCCGCTCGACCATGATGACGGTGAAAAAGTACGGTTCTGGTTTTTTCTATTCTATTGACGTCCGCTCATTGCGATTAACAATTCGCAATGTATTTTTTATAAAATAGTGTACGTCAGTAACCGGTGCAATGGATGGTTTAAATTTTGTAAAAAAATGTAAAATTTCGAGGGGACGATTATAAACACATGCGCGAGCGCGTCAAATCTTCAGCCGGCGCGCGCTGCTCGTTCGGGGACATTATGGCTTTTTTAAATCTACAGTAGAGCAGGGGAAAAGTTTTTTAAAAATAAAATTCACTTTTTAAGTGAAAAACGTGTCCCCGCAGTCGAGTCCAATTGTTGCGTGTCGGATGAGCACGAGTACGATTTTATGTCTCGAAGGGATTTTTTATTGCGTGGCGCTGCCACGCGGTGTGTCGGCGCAGGGTGGGGCTTCGACAGATATACATCTTGCCGCTCAACACGCGTCTTCACACACAAACCCTTTAGCAGAAGCACGATACTGATGAATGTCACACGATGCCCCGCGGCACAGATTACCCTTCTACCACACGAACGTTGCAAACTTTGCAATTATCTACTGTCCTGGAGCCCATGTTTATTTAGAAGCTTAATGTCATTCAGCATTTCTATTTTGAAAACAGTAACAGCAGCAACAACACACCAGCTTATTTCATAATCAGACGTTCCCAAGTTCAGTAAGTTGTAGGATTTTTCTCCAAACTACAGTAGTTAGGTAATTTCTGACGATTTCAAATCTCATATTAAATACTGTAATAGTATGCTGTAATGTATTCTGTAATGTAAATCATATGTAGTTATGAGAATCATCGCGATTCTACAGAAATATCGAGCGATGCTATTCAGTATGATCAAGTACAATAAAAAGCTTCAAGTAAATCGAGCTTCAGAGGGCGACACCGAAAGAGGTGAACAAGTCACAACTACTTTTTACTCCCTTCGTGGGGTGGGTCGACCCTCCCTCACACACATTCGCGTGGAGGGTCTCTAGAGATGAAAGTTGTGTGGGGTTAACAGAACCAACACACGCACGCGTGAGACAACAAACGACGTAGTTGCCTAACTCTAACTTTAATTGTGTCTTTTCAATCGATAGTTGTTGGGAACCGAGCACATCTTTCATTTAACGTCTGCTACCTATTTGTTGAGGGCCCATTGTCTTTTGTCCAAGATATTTCGGACCTTCTCAGTGGGTGGAGGAATGTGGAATCTTATGCCGAATTCCTTTATTATTGCGTATTATATTTTGTTTATACTGTTATAAATCTATTTATAGATATATGTTAACTACGTGCAATCTATGATTGTAATGGTCTCCCAAGCAGGAACTGAGATTATCTGTTCTATGAATAAAATTGATGACGTAAGGTGATGGAGGCTCAACTTGGATTATGACACTGTCGATTATGGTCTAAATGAATTTTAAAACTTTACCATGAGATTTTCAGCGTATAAAAAGAAATTTCCAAGTACATGTTGTGTGTATGTATGTGTGATGTCAGCGTGCATATAAGACATACGGGTGCAGGAGTCGTCCCCTGCGTCCGGCGAGTCGCCCTTTGCGTCCCCAGCAAAAAGCGGACCCATGCCCGTTGGTTTGCATAATCAATAGCACCATTCGCTATTGTAAGATACACGGCCTTGGCTGGGGTGAAGTAAATAAAAAAACTCGTTACTTATTAGCATTACATAGGGCATATAAAGTTAGGATGGTTTGAGTTCGTTATACTAAGGCATGGAAGGAGGCCGAAGAATGTAACTGACGAGTATTGGCACCTATTGGCACGTTCATCTTCGTATAAATAAACGGCTTTGTTGTGTTTTTTTGCGTATTTCTGATATGTTATTCTAGGTAGTAGAGTATCTAGGTAGTTTTTCCTATTTCTAATAGGTACGCAGTATATTATCTACTCTGAGCTAATAGCGATTTCAGAAGAAATGTTTGGAAGACCAGCCTATTTAAGTTTTACATATTAATATATTAATTAATATACGAAGACTTACCCCTCCAAAAAAGCCCGAGTTTTGGGTAACAAAGCCGGACATTAAGAAAAATTTACGATTTATGACAAAAATGTCATACATATTTAAAAGCCGGAATTTAGAATTCCATAGCTGGACGATAAAAAAAACATGAACGATTTTGACAAAAAAAATACTTTATAAGAAAAAAATCACGATTACAGCTAATCTCTCGTTGGCTGCTGACTGAAGTGCTCGAACCATAGTATACAAAGCCTACCTCAAGTCGGACGGGCCGAAAGCCGTCAAATTTGGCCGGACAAGAGGTTAAAAAGCCTAACACTGTCCGGCTTTATCCGGACGGAAGGCAACGCTACTTTTGACACTCGTGTAACAGAATAAAATGCAACAAATATACCTCGGCAGCTAGTAAAAGCTTGCATTGCATAGTCTGGCATTCAGCGTGGGACTTCTTCCGCGTGCAATAATAAGTAATGGAGGTAAATTAAGTAACTTCCGTTCTTCATCAAAATCTGTACCGATAGCGATTCCATAATCGATGGGATATCCATGAGTCGGTTACATGAAAACACCGATGAGTTATATAAAAAAACATCTGAATACCCCTGAGCATATTCTTGAATACAGTCTTGTGCACATTATATATGTAATTATATATGTTATTTTGTGTTTTGTATAACATACCTGGTACATTTGAAGTCGGAGCTAGAAAAAGGTATAAAACTTTAGATAAAATTTGTATTTTTTTATATGTCACTAAGGTGGCAAACAAGCATACGTTTCGCCTAATGTTAAGCGGTTACCGTAGGTAGCCTATGGATGCTTGCAACACCATTGCACCAGGGGTATCACTTGTGCGTTGCCGATCCTTAAATTGAATACTGTTGTTCATTTACTCAGTACTATTAGTTATGTAAATAGTTAATTTATGAGCACAAGAGGTTAATCATATAATAAACATATATTTTTTGGAAATGGTCAGCAACTTCGAACTTGAATTTGAGACCCGTTAAATTTTAGTTGAGAAAAAGCTGAGTTCAGTTTAAAAAATATATATATATATATTATGACTCCGTATTTACTTTGGGATCAGGCGTTCACAGATTTATCGATGATATAAATCTGTCTAAAAGTCAGTAAGTGGCAACGTAACAATATTTTGATATTTTTTTTCAGTCTATCCAGCCTTTGCCTATAAGTATACAATCACTGGTACCAAGCACTGAGTACCGATAAGTTCTCGTCACTGAATTGAAAGCACTGGTCTCTTAAATTTCGTTGTGTTGGTCACCTTTATGGTCTTGTGTAAGTATGGGCTGCCAAATACCTAAGGCGCTCATTAGCTCGCACCACGATTCCTCCAGTTTTCGTAGCATCGTACGTCAGACCACGTGTCTTATCATAATACTCACCGAAAGCATATTCCTAGGCCTTTGATCGAGAGACTATTAATACCATGTCGTCGGCAAAGATAGGATATTTATACATACCCTTCTTGACATTCGTAACAATCTGTCTGTGCTTATCTGTTCTTCGATCAAGCCATTTTCGTAAACGATCCAAATAAATATATGCCGTTAAAACATCATATAAAATGCAATACTATATATACCAAATAGATACAGATAAATTTAAAACTTGATTCGTGCATTTCTTTATGATGACACCAAAGTAATTATATATTTCGTTTTGTTTTGTATTTATACCTGATGAGATGGCGCTTACGAAATCGATTCTTAGAACATTGATCGGGTCACGATATGTGTTGATTTTTACATGTTCGAATTGGGTTGATTTATTTCGTTGACGAGTGAACATTATTCTATGCGATCTATCGTGAGATCTAGGTCCGTTCTATGTAGTTTGCACACAATAGGAACCGTGGATGCGACATGTCTAATTTATTTACGTCTTTGTCTATCGTCGAATTTGTCTAGTAAAGTATGTTAAACTGAAGTAATTATCTGATCAATACGATCTATATGCAAATATCTGATTAGAATCAGTAGTCTAGCTAAACTCAGATTCATTTTACTGTGTCCATATACCAAGTTTTTTTTTATCTTTACATCAACCCGTCAGACACACGGTTCTCCAAAAATACGGAAATCATCGGGCGGAATATTTAGTTTTGTCATCGATTACGCAAACTGTTTCAAGGGTGCGCTGCGCTTGGCCATTGTGAAAAAATATGAGAGCGTATATAAAAACTGATGCAGCTGTCGGGTGGCACACATGCGAATTGTAGCAAGCATGCTCCGGGGCGAAAGGGCGCAAGTGGAGCGAGGAGCGGAGCTGTTGTGGCGTTGTGGAGCGGCATGGCGGCGGCGGGCCTCACATAGCGCATAGGGGAATCGCACATAGTCCGGGAAGGGTTCCGTCCGCGGCAATCCGCGCCACGGGAAGGGTTCGCACGGCCGCGCCGCCGACGCGCAAGCGCACGCGAACTCGCAAAAAACTAGCACAATGCACACAACATCGCTGTTTTTGTTGTTAATACACTAGATTGTTCGTAAATTTCCTTTTTTTAAAGAAAAAACGTAATATCATCAACTCGTTCACGCCCGGCCTTTCAAAGGGAGCTTTTGAAGAGGGAACAGAAAAATTGTTAAAATCTGGTAAAAAGTGGGTCAGAAAGGGGTGCTTTTGAAACTAGTAATCACTACCTCGCGCCGATCGATTGCCGTTATTTTAGAAAAAAAATCCTTTTTGGGATTCGACAGTTGTGAATTAGGATCTTTTATTATTACGGATAAAATAATAAGCAAACGATTTCGCTCAATCACAAGGAAATAATGAAGGGTTCTAATTGCACGGACTAAATTATTGTAGCGAGATAATGGCATCGAAGGTATGATATTTGTTTTGTACAATTAATAGGCTGTAGATGATAAACTAAGTATGCAAATAAAGTACTTTTATACATTATACTGACGTTTATTACACCAGCGTAGTAATTGGCAAAATCAGTTGTACGCTACGTGGGTATACATCACACTCACACGTGAATATTGGGTGTCTCCCACGCACACACATTACAAATTGTTTGTATCACCCATTGTCTAAGTAATAATCTAAGTAATAATGCAAATACTAAATGATATTTCAATTAACTTATTATTATGCACTTACGCCAATTTGAAAATGTTGATCTGTTGCGTTGCCTGCTTATCACTACAATAGCAATAACTTACTAGCAGACGATGGTTATCGCCTTTTTTTCCATACTTACTGTGCGAAAGAATGAAGTCTCAATCATTTATAAATTAGGTCCGCGGACAGTTACGCCGTTCATCCCTTTATCAGTTTACAATCGACCACAATAAAAGGGTACAGATTGATTGTTAGTTGGTACCTTTTTATACTTTTTTTATTTATTGTCACTACGATTTATGGGCCATTTTTATGAAAGCAACTATAGACACACCGCATTAGGATAATGGTCCTTGAAACCACTGGAAAATGGAATAATAGTACAGATTTGTTGGTGCCCTAGATGCAATGTTAATGCTTTGTTTTCTGTGATACGTACCATCACCATTACCATACTCAGTGAGAATTTATAAGTAAGTATGTTTAAATTTAATTATTCAAACTTACTTTTTCATTATCTAACGCATAGAAATTAAATTAACCAACTGTGCGTGGGCGGGTAAGCGCGTAATATTGCATTGTTAAAGTGAACCCTTCTACCTGTTTGCAATTACACGATGTTTACACGGATAATATGCGTTCTCAATTGTTCCCCAACCCTTCCATTGTGGCTTTTTTGTGGTGCACTTGTTGTGTGCGCGCGCGTTATCGAGAGCCGAGTGTCGAGCACTGCACAGTGCACTCCGCGGACCGTAACCAACCCGCAAGACAAAACGTCAGGTAAGGGTTAAGTTTCACTTTTAACCCAACAATTTCTTTATCAAACCCCATTTTTTATACTCGACACGCGCGAACGGTTACAAGAATAGAAATTAATTATGTTTATGAATATAGCATTAGTTTTTGTAGAGCGGAAAAAATATCTGATATCTGTGACAGTTGAGGCAGCTAAACAACTCTGTGGTCATGGTGAGTTTTTTGGAGCGACACCTGTTGAACCAAGGGATTATTGAATTTGATAAAACAACATATTGCGTTAATGTTAAGTCACAAAAAATGTTTTTTTAATTCAATCGCATGGAACTTTTTTATAGTTAAAATTGTGTAGGTGTCCACTCCCAAATGACTGATCTATTATTTAAATTACCTTGTGGTTTGTTTATTGTAGAAATTAATTTGAACTAATTTAATCATGAATATAATAGATATTCATTTCATAAAACATCCTTTGCCTGCAAATATATAGAGCTAAATAAAAAATACAAGTTTCAATTACTTAACTTATAGTCAAGTATGTAATTTTATGAAAATGTAATGTTAAATAATACATATATGTAAATATCTGCTTTTTATAAAATTTATTTAAAATGTACTCAATTTTACGGTCAAGAATTATCATTTTTTGAGCAGCAGATGTAAGACGCACATTTTTGTGAAAAGGCTATCGATTATTGTATGATCTAATTAATTGATATCGAAACAAACGCTCGTTTTGAGCCTTAACTGCGTTCAAATAGCTCTATCAGTATCCCGTCGAATTAGGGTTATTCGATATCAGACGTTTTTTCTTACGGCTCACGTCTACCCCTTTTTTAATCGGATTTAGAAGGCGCGTGTGCCACGGTTTTTGTGTATCCTAATAAAAAGCTAAATCCACCTTATGCAGCCGTTACGGGTCAGCTTTTTATAAGTTTCCGCCGCCGAGGCGCGGTAGGTGAATGTTTTAATTAGCCTCTAGCCGTGCCTCTGAGGTGCAATCATTGTGAATGGCCATTTATTACTTTGTTAGCATAATTTAACAGACCGGTGCATCGGTGTATGGGCAGATAATATCATCTAACATAAAGCGAGTCCACTTGGCTAAGCCGACGTTTTCTTAACTCCCATGAAAAAATATATTTTAGTTATTCAATTAAGTACCTAAATGTTTATAATGAGTTCTAAAGAAGGTTTTTTGGAGTGTTAAAATATTTATTTGTGTACCTACGTATAAAAAAATTACAACATTATTATTTTATTGTATAATTTTGCTTTTTATTGACGATCAAATAATTTAAGTTTTACTGTGAATATAAATACACTCTTTACTGTAATATGGTTCCGAGCAGATCCTTAATAGAATAACCCACTTTCCTTATATCGAAATATATTCTATGCGTATCCTGTAAGCACTACATTTAAAAATCTTCATAAAATTGTTAGTTAGGCTAGTAGGTACCATACGCGTCGGAAGTATGTGTCAGTCACAACCTTGCTTTATGAAATGGATTGTATGAAGGAAAAAGCTGTGGAATGTCATTAATATTCGAAACATAACTAGGAGGGATTATAAAATAATAGCAGTAATTTAGGGCGGCGCGCGTCCGCCCGCCCGCGCCGCCCGCCGCACTCGCGCAGGAATTTCTTGATAAGATATGCATGGAAATATTATGTCCACTTTATTACATTTTTCAATTGCTTCCAACTTATCTACGTTGTCTTGTAACGACCTATATTTTACCCTTAACTGTTTGTTAGTATAAACCTATATATTATTATTTTTATGAAAAAAAGCTACTTTACTATAAGAGATGAAAAAAATCTTTGAAATTGGGAGTATAACACCGGGCCAAATAACAGTAAAATGATATTGTTTGGAAATGCAAGATTCCATTTATATAAATAAAGCATTTTGTTTTTTTTTTTGGCTTACCTATTACTCTTTTCTATTGTAAAATAACTAAAAAAAACGATCTTCGAAATATCAGTTTTCTTTTTATAAAAACCCTATCATTAAGTCCGATTTGAAAGTAGTTTTGTCGGCGGAGAATGTCAACTGCCCCAATTAGGTAGCTTGTAATTATAGCTTGTTAGATTTCCTACCTTTTTTTTAGCAATTACAACAGCAGCGAGCGGCCCGACGAGTAATATAAATTAATTTCCAGTCCTTTGGCTTTTTAAAGTTAATTATAGGTGTATTCTGTTCTATAATTTTGTTCAATGTTCGTATTTTTTTTTATACAAAGAAGATGGAAATCTTCCTGCTCCGCAAAGTTGTGAACATAAAAGACAGAAAAACTTGAGCGTAGCAAAACGGTTATGCAAAACTGGACATTGGGCTTTCTGCGAATTTGAATATTGACGTGAACTCTTTTGTGGAAATAATAAAATATGAAATAAAAAGGGACAAAGAGAACAAAGTGCAACTATTTCAAAGAGGAGCAAAGAGTATTTAAATGTTATTGCTCATTGCTACACTTCTTCAAATTGACACGGTTTTGCAAACGATGCTAAAACGAGTTCGCATAAAATGAGACGTTGTAAACGGCTTCTTAAACAATAATAATTTAAAAAGTAGCATTTGCTTTTGTCTGTAAAAGGTGTATGCAAATGCATTGTGTTGGCTACCAATGACTGGCCACGAGACCCAAAGTAGGATATATCTAAAATAAACAAAAGTATTTTTTTTGACATACGGTAATCTTCTATCTTCTAATATATAAAATTCTCGTGTCACAGTTTTCGTTGCCATACTCCTCCGAAACGGCTTGACCGATTTTGATGAAATTTTTTGTGCTTATCCGGTATCTATTAGAATCGGCCAACATCTATTTTTCATCCCCCTAAATATTAGGGGTAGTCCAACCCTAAATTTTTTATTTTATTTTTAGACCGATTTCAAAAATTCTTTCACCGTTAGAAAGCTACATCATCACTGAGTAACATAGGCTATATATTATACTAGCTTCCCGCCCCGGCTTCGCTCGGGTAGACAAAATATTTGATATAAAAGTCTACCCGTGCGAAGCCGGGGCGGGCCGCTAGTAATTTGTAAATGACCGAAGTAATCTGACTTAAAGGCCTGCTATGATCTGATACTCTGCTGCTGTGGATTTTCTCCAGAAAATCCAAGAAACGTTCGAATGCATGAAACTAAGCATTTTAATGCAAAAAAAGTTATTATAAACTTGATAATTATCTTACACTCGACACTGGCAAAATGGCCTGTAAGAGGATTGCCATAGTTAAGAAGAAGACCAGAGTAATTTTAATGTGATTTAATGTCCCAAACAGTGTCTTTTATTTTGTACTCGTAAATACGTACAATGGTAAAAATGGTAAAATACGTACAATGCCTTTTACGTAAAAAATATAGAGCAGAGCACATTCTGAATCAATGAATGCTTTGCTTGCGGAAAAAACTGTGCGGTCGAAAATTATGGTTGACGATAACACACAATAATTGCTAAAAGCACTTCTGGGTAACTGGTACCTACAATTAAGATTTAAGAGAGACTATATTTTAAGGTTATATTACCAAGTAAAATAGTAATGTATTTTTGGTGGATTCAACGTCCCCTCAGTTTTTTGTATTTAAAGTATCCTTAATCTGAAAAACAAAATATTTTCCAAACTTTTGATTGAGCTCTATCACTTGAAGCACACCCGAATCCCTTTATTAAAGTATGTTTTTTAACATTTAAAGTAAAGTATTTAAGATATTCGTTATTGGAATTCGATTCTCTTAAAAAAATTGTATAACCACGAAGCTGTAGCCTGCGACTGTAGTGAAGTTATCATCATTTCTCTATAGATTTAGGTATAAATACCGAAGGACTTTATTGACACAAAACAGATTAAACTATTTACAAAAACATATCTTAACCTACTTATTTATTATTAATTAATATATTAATTAAGGTATTAATTAATATTTTTATTGTTGCATTAATTCCAACATTAATAAAGCCATCTTAAGGAATGAGTATAGCAAACTGTACCAAGAGAAGTATAAATGTTTACCGTTGTTTGTTTAAGTAATAAGAAAAATCGGGCTCGTTATCTGCAAGTGTCGCAACAAAATATGTGGCTGTAGGCTGTTTGGTAGGCTGATCAATCATGGAGCCTACCCCTTCTATCCCGCCCCGGTGAAAACAAACGGTTGCTAGGCAACGCGGGCGGCGAGACACGGGTCCCCCACATGTCAGCCTTCGCATCTGACACACTCGGGTGCATACGACATTACTCTACGTAACGTACTGCTTTATTGTAGGTACTATCTCCCAATATCAGTTTCAATGTTGGTACTTTCATACAAATCGTGGTGATTCCCTTTGAGCTCAGAGTAGCTATATAATATACGCTTTGAGTATAAATGTCTCCTACACATACATACATACATATATACCACACACCTACAAGTTTATTAGAACTTCTTAAGATATATAACGAAATATCTTCTATGATATGAATTAAATCATATGGCTTTGGATGTGAGATAAAAAACAATGTGTATCTGACAATATAACCGTTACTTATTAACAGAGATATTTAAATCAAGGCTGAGCTAATTAATTTTGGGCCACAATGATTAAGCTTACGAGACGCTTTTGATACTTATCGAGGCGAAACTACGGCATAGTTTCGAGTGAGTTGTTTATTAAAGCTATGAAAAACTAACAAATTATTTACAAAAGACTGTCTGCCGACATTCCTCTACTCGACAGTAACCACCTATCTCTTGGGATACGTTCCTTTCCTGATTGTTGTTGAATATCACTAGTGTATCTCGAATAAGTGTTATATGTATATGTGTAGGTGTAATGGAGAACAGTAGGGTAGTCGGCAGTTGCGCGATCCATCATCCCGCTGACCGCCCCCCCACAACCCCACTCTTACTTTTCACTTTCTCTACATATTTTAAGGAGAATAAAACTTTCCCCATCGCTTTTATTTCCACACCGGAGTTGTAATAGAGTTGCGGACGCAGAAAGGTTCGGGATCGGGACACTTCACGAATCTTAGTTGTCTCGTTATCGGTCGATCCAATGACAGCGAGCTTGGACGCCGCTTAATGTAAAATTCTTTATCTCAAACTGGAATTCTCCTGGGGATTGGCAGTGTGCTTTCATCGATCATGTAGATGTGTTCTTACTTTCCCTTGAAGCTTTTCGTGTATGAACTTAGCGTTAATTAACCGTAATGACACTGTGTCCCAATAGTATGGTCCATCAAAAAATATATATTGGAAACATGTAAATTTTATAGACAATTCTGATTCAGAAATAATAAGTGTGACTGAATGGGAGCACTACCGACAAAAGATCGTTTAGATTTCGATTCGATTCGATTAGATCGTTTACAATCTAATGATTGTAAACGATCTAATCATGGAGTAAACAAAACTTGTAGCTCAATTAATCTAACACAAGTTTAAGATGTGTTAGTGGATTGTGTTGCGGCAGTGTGTATAATAAATGAAAGGGCGCGGGGGATGCTGACCAATGGCTATCCCTCCCTCAATCAATATGATGGACTCGGCCGCGAGGGGACGATCGCTCACTGATTTTTTCCCTCGCTGACAGGGCTCGGTGGCCGTTTTTGTTCCCTCCGTGCACTCGCGGGGGGCGCCGCAATTAATAAGTGCGCTGGACGCCGCCGCCGCAGCTCCCCGATGCCGGGTGGCAGAGAGATCTCACTGCCCTCTGGACACTCCTTTTTCTTGTAAACTTAACAACTTTCGTGATTTGGCTATGCACACCAATATATGTGTATATATGGTCTTACGTAACACGTTATTCTCATAACGCAATGCGTAAGGGTATTTTAGGAGCAATTTATTCTACACTTAATTGAAAAGCAAAGAATTTAACTTTTGTTATTTTCAAATCTCTTATTCATGAAAAGCAATTAAAAAGCAATTAGACTAGATTGCTTAAGATTCATATCGCTCAGTGAAAGTAACTTATATCCTTGGAAATTCTCTTGGAAACATCTCAAACATCGAAATCTTAATCTAAGTTTAAAATTTCTTCGAGAATCGGCAAATTTCGCACTAAGTCATTAAAGTATAAAACTTCGGTCATTTCGCTAGCGTTGCTTAAAAGCCTTTTTAGGCAGAGGAAAGTAATCTTTCATTAGGGGGGTGGGCTAATACGGAAGTACTCTTTGAAAGGAAAATTACACGTCGGATGTACTAGCGCGCCGTTCAAGGAAGATGGATTTTAATTACGTCAAACAAAGTTGGCAGGATGAAGTTTAGCGGGTGCCAGTGAGGCATTGCCATTAGTATCCACGGCAGCGAAGCGTGGCGATGGCGGATGGAGGGGCACAGCCTGCGGCTCCGCTCGGGACAACTCGCTAACGATCCCGTGCCCTTTACTCTACCTATACTCGTTACCAACTTGTACTTACGGTAGCGTTGCTGATCAAAACCAATTAAATTTTGTTATACAAACTCCATTAAAAGAGGACTCGGTACTCTCACAACTTCACCTCTAACTTAAACATTAAGCAACTTAAATAAATAGGTTTAGTCGTGAGTAATTGCATAAATTTCCAACTTATCCTATGATGCTACGAAGGAATAAGTCATGACGCCGACGGCATCAAGTTTATGAAGGTAGATAATTATTACATGTTAAGAGGATTGTGTGTAAGTTTTGGCTTTACCTTGGATGTAAATAAGGTCGTAATGATAGCCATTGGAGTGGTCAGAAATGTGCGATAAATCGGGCGCGCCTGGCGTTGGACGCGCTGCGGCGGAGTGCCGTGGAAATGTATTGCGATGCCGGTCGCGTTAATCAGAGTTCAGTCGCCATTAATTTGATTAGGGTTAGTGGGCGCGGGCCTATCAATCCGCCACATTACCATGTCGGCTAGCCACCACAGGGCTACTACCGTCATGCATGTTCAATTGCTCATAGAGAACATATGTTTATTGTAATTTAACGTGACGGTTTATGTCCGGGTTATAATACAATTTAATATTTGTATAAAATAGTTACTACAGGTATTTTAATACAGCCCGACAACACAGGATCGACCCAGATAATTGTTTTGATCGTGCACCAAACAGGTCCTAGTCAGTGTTAGTCGCATGGTGTGGTACGAGTCGTGCTAAGAGTAAACTTCGTACTCCGTAACAACCTAACAACACTTGCGGATCGTTTATGATTCAATTGCAACACGTACGTGAAATTCTACTCTAAGTAAATGGTTTTCATAAGACTTGCTAGCTCGTTGTTAGATAGACAGCCCTATGGGGTTGTAAAGTGTATTTTCGACCGATTCGTGTTTAGCACTTTTAGGTCAATTAGGCAGAGTCGCGCCCGCGAGCCTCCTACTAATCAGTGGGCACGCCAAACTTTATACCGTGTTAATTTGACTAATGCGCCTTGGATTACACAGTGATAAACTGGCCTGCCGTGTCCGACACCACCATAAACCGGTGGAACCATTCATCATTCATTTACGCTTCATTTGTTTACGCCAGCAGTATTTTTATAGGTTCTAAATTGCATTGCAATTTCTGTATATAGTGCTGGAATTTTATAGATTGACTGATTACGTCACAAGTTTCTTTTTATCGATCCCCTCGAGCTTTATCCAAAATGGCGCACGCCCGTAAACGCAGCTCTGATTTGCGAGACCGATTATTTAAATCAGGGAAAAGTTTAGGTTCCTCTGAGATTCTAAGCTAAACGCGGTCTTAGTCGCGGGCAGAAGCTAGTATCATATATTTTGTTGCAATTTGTTTATTAACACAGAAACATGAGATATTTTGAACTGAGATATGAAATATTTCTGAACAGTAATAATTATAAATCAATTGAAACCCATTTAATTAACCATCCAATGATTATTATTTATAGGGCGCACAATGACAGTTGAGCGAGGAGCGAGATGTCGTGTCCAGGGGCAATTAGGTCGTGCTACTTAACCAATTAGAAGTGAAACAATCGTGCCCTCATCGTGTCGTGACATTGTGAATACGCCCCTATCGCTGAACAAAACGCGCGTTTTACAATACACATATCTTTTACTGTATGTTAAATACTCCTCATTACAGCAAAAAGGGGAAATTCAGCCGATACTAGTTCGTTTGCGAGTATAGGGGACAATTTACGTTCCCATGGTTGTGTTTCATATTTATTGTATTGTTGTTCTGGGAGCACCATCACGTGTCACCACACAATTACTTACTCTAGTCCGACCGGCTTTTAGAAAAGTATTACTCCAATCTATTCTAATCAAATGCTCCATGATTCGAGCATTTGATACCAAAACAATTTTTTTAGCATATAAACGAACTACGAATTTACAGCATGACCTTAACCATGCTTATTATCTGTTCTTTTTTAGCCGAGATTTTTTTTTATTTTTAGTAATATTCTTAAGCCGCCTGAGTGATTTGGTTTGGGCAACATTTAGGGCTCGCGTCACCTGCATGGTGAACCTACATGCGACATGTTAATGTAACGTTGTTTCAAAGCTTTAAGACTTCATGTCCGTCGGCAGTCCCCATGACTATAAGTATAAATAAACTTGACAAAGCGTTACAATAATTTCCTTTTTAAGTGTCGTTAACCAGAATACCGGTTCATAATAAAATTTTAGATTACCATGAGCGACATAAGTGATAATTTGTAAATATATGTTCATCAATTGTTGGTATACTCACGCACATAATTGTATACAATTTAGTGTTTGTCATTTTAATACTGACTCGTTTTAAAACACGGGACTTCTACATAATGTTTTCCGAAGTCCTTATCATCTAATTTGTGTGATTTCGCTGGAAGTGGCTGAATTATGGAGGTTTTCACAGATGCAGATAAATATTATATAATATTGAAATTAATATTTTTTAAATTTAAGAAATACTTGAATCGTTCATGTCCGTTTGCAGGAATGCTTTAATAATTAAGTTTACTGTATTTTTTACAGCACGCGCTTTTTTGAGTTACTCTATTTATATGATCAATAATAATAATGTTAATAATTTTCGTATATTTTAGATATTGGTATTCCTAAGGCGTTGTGGATGTGAGTGTACCAATGAAGTTAAGTCAGTTATGTTTTATTGATAGGAGAGGGCGACTGTACTTAATGCATTTGTTGTGGTCGCTATGTATGCGGGAACATTTAATCGAACCAAAATTCTTTATTGAGTACTAAAATTTAAATATATCATTCTCACATACATACAAACATAATTGTATGATGATCCAGTCGACTATTTAACAAACATATTTTACAGTTTAAAATGATTCGTGATTTAATTCGTCTACTTCTTTATATACCAACCTACTGATGCGAATATGAAACCCGTTAAAAATAAACTCACATGTCGACTACGGAATCAGCCCCGCCTCGATCCTGATTGGACGTAACCCGTAACCCTTCCACTGCGAAAGGGTTATTAATAGACTGGACCCCTCCACGAAGCGCGCGCGCGACGCGCTGCGTCTTTTACGTTTTTTATCGGCGTTGTTTATTTTTTACCAACACTACTCGCGCTTTGATTGGACGAAAGGGTTAGGATATAAATAAATCAATGGCGTCATCTACGGTATCAAGCGTTACATGGGGCGGTGCCCGTAGAGAGTGAAAGGGTTGTGTTGATTGTATATAATGTATTAGGGTAATTGTTGATGGGGTTGAGAGGACTATAAATCATAATGATGTGACTCCGCCTTGTATGTTACGTGAAAGTGATTTTTATATTAAAGTATGTAGGTACGTTTTTGCAGGCCGCCGGATTAAATATTAAATTTTATAATTACTTTATTTAATCTGTGGTTAGAGTATCATTTTGATTTTATATCTTTGAAACTATTGAATCAATTTTGATGTACCACTTGAGTATTCGTCTTTAAGTTAAAAAAATAGTGCAAGCATTACAAAAGTACGTACCTACTTACATAAGATAGAAATATGTTTTCCAGTTTATTAGTGATACGTAGTCATACTAATTTGTTTAAGTATGTCAGAAGGTTTTTCAGAAGAATATATGATTATGAACGTGTCTTTGACAAAATTGTAAAGGGACTTAGGGGTCAACTTGAGAAAATGTATCGAAACTTAAAATATTTCCAACTTAACGACACATATCAAATGTCATTTTGTTCATATTTTCAATTACCACAACCATAATTAATAAGTTATGGTTTATCATAAGTATATACATCTACTAAGATAAACACACAAAAATAATATTTCATTAGTCCAATGATATATTTGTGCAGAATAACTAGTAATGAACAATCGCGGGCTAGCGTTAATCTGCTGACATTTGGTATTAAGTGTTGTTGCTTTAGGTGCGCACGAGTGTCATAAACGCAGTGAGAACTGTGCAGACGTGCCCGTCACCTCTACACCGGGATTACTCGCACTCCACCTTGCTGCAATTTGCGATGGAAAGCTTGTCAACGCATTTATAATAATGCTGTTTCATCTACACGCCTCTATTTAAACGGATTAGAGCTTGCGCATAAATTGCAATAGAGATTTTATATTATTAGATTTTTTTGCGTTTTCCTTTGTAATAAATAATAATACGTATATATGTATAGTCGGAAACATTAGGAATTAGTGCTTTATATCAGTATGACGTGTAAAATAATGTACGGGGAACAAACGGTAAAATAAGCATACATCCATCCTGATGGTAGGTAGGCGGTAATCATAGCCATGATATGAAATGACCGACTTTATTAGTAAGGTACAGGTACACCTAATAAAAAAATCGTTTACATTGAAAAAGACAAGTTTTTTTAAACAACGTCCAAAAGTTTCACCTGTCCAAAATTACGGAGACAAAACTTGCTATTAAATACAGCATTGGATTTATATTACAAAAGAGCCGCAGCAAATTATCTTGCCAAATCTTAAATATGAGTCGAAAGATGTATTATGTTACCTCGCCAATATATATATGTTACCTCGCCAAAGACCCAAACAACCCTAATATTTTAAAGCGTCGTATCTAGGCTGACATGCTTTGCGGCGGTGCCATAAATTATCTATTAGCTGAACATCACTTGACGTTCCCACAATAGGCTAGGATAACTTTTGTGCAACGAAATCGATGAACACAAAGAGTATGCAGCTAGCCTCGGCCAAACCCTTCCCCACCTGCATTCCCACGATGCCGTAGAAAGTGCGACCACGCATCCAACCTATATGAAAAAAAACTTGCGCAAATAATATTTACGTCAAACATTACAATTTTACTTAGACGAAAGGGTCCGATTTGATGCGCGTGTATTTGAATAAAAACACGTGAGGTTGCGTGGGAAAAAGCCTCATGTGAATGATTACGTAAGTAGCAAACTATTACGATACAGTAGTGACAATTGCCACATCTATTATTATTTCAGTTCAAGGAAATTGTGGGGGATTGCTTCTAATGAATTTCTTAACAGGGCTTAGGAGGCACCGCATGTGCGGGGATTTTTAATATACAGTAAGGCAGCCGAAATATGTACTTACCTCCTTTCATAATAATAATTTTATGGAATTTAAAGACTGATATTTCTTATCACAGAATATATATTATATCGGGATCTTTCCTACCATTATTTGTATTTGTTCGCAGTAAATAGTAATCGCGTTAGTCTAAAAAGTGTTCATAATAATATTTCATAATTTTTATATATTTATTTCCTACTATTTAACAAGTATTCGAAAATTTTACGCAGCTTTAGTCTTGCAGAAAATTTCAAAATCTTCCAAAATATTTATGGTAAGTATCCATCATCTGACTATTGTAACTAGTACAAGTTGCTTTATAGGATTCAAATTCTGTAGGACAGCCATAAATAATATCAGATAGGGATATACGTAATTTGAACCAATAGAAACAGTAGATCTACCCTTAAGATTAGCCGTGGGTTAACCTTGCACAAAACGCTCATCGTTCGCCGAAGGAGCATCGATAGCGATCAGAAGGAATTGATGCTTGCCGTCTCAGGCGGTTCTATACATATATAATACAAGGATCATTTGAATTATTCACGTTTCAACACAAATAATTTTAAGGAAGACTTTTTTGTTCAGTTGATTTTTCACAGTTTCTCCTATAAATATTTTATTAGGTTAGGTAGAGGTTTCGACGGGCGCACTTCGAGCTGTATATAAGCTCGACACAAGCTGCAATAGCTTCGTATTTATTCTCTACCTAAAATGTTTAAATTTCTTTAAAGATTATTTTGTTTGTCTACAGTTAGCAAACAAATACCTAAGCATAAAGTTTGTGTTGTGAAATCATTTTTATCCAACTCGGATCTAGAAATTCAGGTATACATATGATACTCAGGCGCGCTCTATTATCGCATCCTATCGCAATTCTTATTGAATGCAAATAATGCAATATCAGATCTCACGTGAAAGCCCAAATTCCCACGTGTTTCTACTTAAAATTCGCTACAAGATTGTGGCCCATCTGATCGACACAAAAACGCCGAGGTCAGTGGATGATTCCGAGTGAAACCGGGCCGCTCTCGAATTGCATGGACCCTTTCACTCTCATCTGGTACCTGCGCTTTTTACTATTCCCGGAATCGCCCCGGCATCGGCAAGGGACTGACGATCGGTAGCAGAGCTTCTCAAACTTCAACAGTTTGTGAACTATTTATGGAATATTTAAACACTGAATGGGTTTTAGGTTATAACCTTTTTTATAATATTTTTAAAGCGGACAGCATACATTTGAAATTGTGACTAATGTCGATACAGTCACAATTATTTAAAGTAAATTGCCCATTGTGTATAAGAAGTGGAATAAAGTTTGAGAGCCGGAGTCGATAGTACGAATGGGCTGCAATATTTCGCAAATTCTCATTTTACGAAAGGACCTTAAAATAAATCAAATGAATATGGGATAGTCACAAAAAGCCTGGTTAATTATTCGTTTTTGGGACGCTACCATGAAAGGGATGGATCGTTTTACAGAATAAGTGGGCAATCGTTATTATTCTTACTGTTCCATGTATTCTGTGGGATTGTAGCAGCTATGACTGTGGATTTTGTAAATAGGTGCCTAATACTGCTTCCAAATGTTTCCAAGCATTAGAAATATCATTTAATATTCAAGAGACTAATTACTAGCCAGCGTTTTAGTGTTTTGAAAATCTCTTTTATGAGGGACATAATTCATTAGACATAGGTACTTTAGAATTATCTAAGTTATTCATGAATCGTTCTTTTATAACCATCATAGATACTTTTTCATTGAAATCAAAATAGATTTTGCAAGCAAAACCTAAACCTCGTTTTTATGTATTATTCAGGTAAAGAAGAGTTTTTGTCGATATTTTACAAATATATTTAAAATATATCGTTATTGAATTAGCCTAAGGTGTATATTCGGGTGCTTAATTTATTGTACATGTTCCTAATGGTTGTTGTGATGTAAATCAATATCGAAGATTCGATCATTTATAACTCGCGTTTGACGGCCAAACAAAAGGATAGAAAAAGTGACGGAATGCGAAGCGAAAAGAGTGGAAATGAAGTATTATTGTAGCACTTGCACTCTCTATGGTGTCCTTCGACAGATTTGATTGCAGAAAGCTCCGATTTCACTAACACATGAATGAGGGGTTTAGCTATGCTCCGTAATGCCACAAGTAAGTTTATCTACTCGGAGGTAATGGCGAACTGCCTAAATACGAATTATGTAAATAAATGTGTATTTATTAATGCAGAATATTTTAAACGGTTATCAGGCCCTCGCTATAAAATTGTTTTATAATATACTAGCGGCCCGCCCCGGCTTCGCACGGGTAGACATTTATATCAAATATTTTGTCTACCCGAGCGAAGCCGGGGCGGGAAGCTAGTATAATATATAGCCTATGTAACTCAGTGATGATGTAGCTTTCTAACGGTGAAAGATTTTTTGAAATCGGTTCAGTAGTTTCGGAGCCTATTCAATACATACAAAAATACAAATCTTTCCTCTTTATAAAATTATATTAGTATATTAGTATAGAAAAGCAAAACGACTTAAAAAATATATATTACCTACTTCAACAACCAACAACAAGCTTCATTAAGAAGCAAATCATTATAATCAGTCACTGACGTGCCAATCGTAGCATACGTCAGTGCAATCAGTATTTAACGACGTTATTATAATGTATTTTTGTTTCAATTAATGTTTGTACATAATCCGAATCGATTACAATTGATTTTAATTGATGTAATTTTATTTTGATGTAATGTGTAAAGCTTCATAATATTATGAAATAATGTTTATTTTATAATTAGGCTTTAACGTTGAAAGCCTAATGCTGATGATTATTTGCCTCAATTTGGCATTGTACGATCAACCGTTACTAGTATGATCTAACCATGTTATTATCCTGTCTCAATTCAAAATGAGCAATGCCAAGTTTCTAGTGGGCCCACTGACCAATTATTTTCAGTATTAAGTGTAGGGTAAGTATATTTGTTTACATGTTCCGCGGCTGACTAGTGCTTGTTGAGTTGTTGGAGCTCCTTTGTCGGCACATGTGTAGTTACTCGACAATAGCCAGTGCAGAGTGATTTCACACACTAGTAGCTCCGAGCAACGCGAGGCTCTGCCGCCTCGATGCATTGCAAGACCGCAGAAAATTGCAAGCAGGAAAGAATACATAATGCTTGCAATTTATTTATCAATTGGATAAATACTGACAATTATTTAGTTTAGGTATGCGAATTTGTCAAAGGTATTATTTTATACATAGTTAGACATTGTAGTTGGAAAACAGATCATATATTATCCATTTTCGGCTGCATCATCGTAGGTATGGTACGTCCGTACGTACCATACCTACGAGGAACCTAAAACATCCATATGTTTTATGAACCCAGAAGGAATTATAAACAATGAACTGGGTTAATTATTGACGATCTTAAATAAAACATAATACAATTTATTTAAAATGATGATGTGTAATGAACGTTTGAATGGAGTGAATGAAATCAAAGTGAAGCGAACGATTGGGTTGCGGAGTATCGTTCGCGAAGACTTTCGCTCGGTGCGTCGAGTGGCGGGCACACGTGCAGATTATGCCTTTCAAAGGATTTTTTTTCAATAAAACATACGCCGCTTTTTGCTTAACCCACTTTAAGCTCGATTATAACCTTCTTACCTACATTTGCTTCGCTTTTTGCACACATAAAGCCGCCAGAATGGTTACAAGTTACTATTTTTCTCTATTCAAAAAATCCCTTTCTGTTACTCAATGCCAGCGCAAATATTTGCCACGTACGTACGTAGACCAACGTTAATTTAAAATAATTATGTGTACAAGAGGCTACCCAATTATTATTTTATATCCACATATATGTTGTTGATATTTATGTACATATACGTATGTTTAATTATATTAAAGTTCTGTTCGATTCAAGTTTGGCCTAGGTTAGAGAGTTAACCTTCCCTTGGATTCCTTATTTATTGATATCATAAAACTTGCATAATGCATTAAGCCTAAATACAAAATGTTAGATAGGTAGGTACTCGTAGACTGTGCATTTTTTACGTAATACATGGTGCTACAGAACCATCAAGGATATAATAACTGATTAATTGATTATGGCTTCTACGCAGACGAAGCGGGTATACACTATACATATAATATATATGGGATATTGTTAATAATACAAACTAAAGGACAAAAAATAAAGTAATTATATGTATGGTATTACATATAATGACATCAACTGGGTCCTAAAAAAGAAAACAATGAGACTTGATTAATTGATTTTAAGGACCAGAACTTTTGGTGCCCGAGTCAGACACACACTTGACCGGGTTTTTGTTTATGATTAGACACCATACCGTCTTGATGGGCCGCACATGGCCACGCAGGAAGACTTCGCAGAATGTATACCTATTGCTTGTGCAATAATATCAGGGCTGCCACAAGACACTTATAAGCTTTATTTTATCGATCTGGCATTTTTGTTAAAACTTGCTATCTTAATTTTTTTCGCAGCCTTAAGATTTACTGCTTAATTGGTAAACCACTCATGTATAGCAACTGTGCAAATGTATGTAACGAATGAAAAGGTTTGTTTACGGAAAAATGTCAAAAACGTTCACTTCAAGGTGGGACCCGGATTTTTAAGGACCAGAAAATTTCGCGGACGAAGGAGTATGAAATTAGGCACAAT
The DNA here is from genome assembly GCA_951449985.1 of Falcaria lacertinaria. Taxonomy (NCBI): domain Eukaryota; kingdom Metazoa; phylum Arthropoda; class Insecta; order Lepidoptera; family Drepanidae; genus Falcaria; species Falcaria lacertinaria. The sequence continues at coordinate 4,512,811 of OX602114.1, forward strand.
TATAGTTTATATGGAGAACAAGAACAGGAAGCTAATATATTTGTTTTAATTGCTAATTATGGTCGAATTTAGATCACTATAGGCGTGGTGGCCTTGTTGGTTGGTCATCTGCCCAGGTTCAAACCCCGGCCTGCACCAATGAGTTTTTCTAAGCTTAGGCTACGGTGACTGCTTACCATCAAGTGGGCCGTACGTATGTGTGTCATCTTAGAGGTATAAAAAAACACTAGGCGATCGCTAGCTTATGCGGCGGTCGCTGTACTACGGACTCACGTGATTTTTAGACAGTATAAAATGTATTCATATAATTTACATAGAAAGATTAAAAAGTCGGTATATGATTCTGAAATGAACGCCTCTGTTATCAAAGCCCAAGCGTTTTTTGTAAGTCTATCTTTTAGTTTATTCACGTTTATTTCCAAAACGGTAGAACGGATTTAGTCGAGACTCACAGGCGACAAAACTGAACGAAGATATTTTACTAGTTGATAGTATCGAAATTGATGTGTGTGATAGCAGCCAGCCCTGGAGATGTTTGCATCGGCTCCCACGGCGGCTGTAACCGGAGCCGGGTGTCCGCGGCTTCCGTCCGGCTTTTAGCGGCATCGGTCACCGCGCCCCCGCACTCGCACCACTCATACGTCTTTACACACCGTGTTCACTCCCACTGCACACCTCCTATCGTATGTAAAATTACATAGTTTACTCATAATGTAGCACTTCTAAACGTCGAAGTAGTAACATGCGCGGCTGTGTAGGTGTGAGATAAAGGAAGATGAGGTGGCCGGCGCTAGCCTCCCGAGGTCATTAATATTAATTAGGCTCGGTGGTGCCGCCGCTCAGACTCAATGCGCGGCTCTTTGCTTCTGACTCGCTGCGAAAATTAATTACTCGCAATCTTTATGTTCCAATTATAAAGGCCTTCGCAACAAATTAAATCTGTCCGGAGCAGGCTTCTTTTGAGAGAGGTTTCACTCTCTTTGTGGGCTTGATAAATGTTCCTTTGCAAAAATTCTTTGAATTCAGCAAAATGTTGATATTCGACCTAATACTTTAAATTACGGCCATTTGAAAAACGCCTTAAATAATGATTACCGTTGAGAATAAAATTATGACAATGGAGTTGCGATTATTTCAGAAGTTCGTTACGAGCTGAATGGAAATGTATTTAATTGTACGTTACTGCGTATCGCGGTTGCAGAACATAATAAAAACGAAACCGATTTATAAATCCAGCTTTTGCATAAATGTGTACACGACTTCCGCGTTTAAGGAGCAAAAACTAAATTTGGACGAAAAAACTAGTAAGTTTCCCTTTCATCGAGAGGCAAAATATTTAACGGCCGTAACCGGATATCTTCGCACAGCTCTTGGAAACAAAGCAAAAACCACCAACATGTTATTACGCGAAACCAACATTTAATAAGCCCACTTTTTATTTTGCATTGGTTCTGGTTATCCATTAATTCGTTCAGTGCGCAAAAAATATTTGGGTTTAGCAACGCCTGTATATTTGAATAGTTGGATGGCGCAAGCATTGTTGTGGGAAGATGCGGAAATGGGATATTTTCTTTCGAGAGTAATATCATATTCGGTGGCTTTATGTTGACCCATTGCAGATCGTTTCCTTTCGTATCAGTAATATTTGCGCAATATATGATTGCTGCATGTTGCAAATCCATCATAAAACGAAAATAGCGAGTAGGTTAAGCCTGAACTTTGGGCGAAAGTATCTCATAAATATTGTAGGTAATTCTACTGCACAATGAAGATATAGCTTGTACTTTAATTTATCAATAACGCCGTTTGGTAGAGACCAACTATGAAAATCCCAAGATATATTTCAATGGTTACTGGCAATGCTGGCCTATTGATTGAATGTATTGCCTTTGACAAAAAATTATATAATTTTGACTGACGTTCGCCCACACAATAGCAAATCCGTATTAAATGCTCTTTTTCATACACATATTTTCCATAACATTCGATTTGGTGTGACATCGGACAGGAAACGGTGTTGTTAAAAACCCCAAAGGATCGAGATGTCAATTTTGATGATAAACACAATAAAATGGCACCAACACGTTTGCAAGACTATGCTATTTCACTGCCTACCTTTACATAAAAAACTTCAAAGACACAAATAATAGGAAAGAAGTTTTAATGTATACATAAGGTGCGTATAGTATATTTATGATATGCCTCTGGATCAATTGGACAGACATTAATAAATACGTATTCATAACTAGACGTTGTGTCAACAATGTTAGTAACTATACATAACTAGACTAAACAAGTATGGGTGAGGATTTGGAAAACAAACCATTAGAAATGTTACCTTCAAAAGTTTCCGTATCATTCGTAGAACACTTTAAGTATATTCCTTGGGAAATAAGATAACATAATGAGCAGGTACAAATGTCTTTAACAAAAAATATAATCAATTTCCTGTCAACAACTGACCATACACAAGTGGATCGAACTGCGAAAGAAAATTAATGAATTCTGAATTAGATACGTCCGAATTGAATTGAAATTGGACTTTTGAAATCGGAAGTGCGTAGTGCGTGTTGAATGGTGCAATGTGTGATCGATTGTTGCAAAATTCGTTAAAAAAAGTGCGGCGTCCGCAAACTGCCCCGCAGCTGGCCCGGGGTATACGTAATCCGATAAATATTTTTTACATACCTACCTTCTTTTTACATTCAATTGTAAATTGAAGGTATTGAACGACATTGCGTTGCAGCGATGAAGCGCCTAACTAATATTACATGAACGCTGGTTAAAATTATATATTTAATTATTATTTATGCCTATATCTACTCACTAAGGAACTTTAATAACCGTTAAGCTATTAAAAAGTTTCAGTTATTATTTAAACTCAATCAAAATAAATACGTTTGAGTTTGAAAATTGTAGTATTATTAAATTTTATCTTGAAATTTAAATAATCGTTTATATCATTAATTATATCTGAAAGAGGAAATCCTAAATTATGTGCCAACAAGGATTTTCCTGTAGGAAGTACTTACATGAGGTTTCTCAAGAAGGCTATGACAATATATTAACAACTAAGCGATATTGTTTTCACTCTCTCTTGTTACAACAATCAATTAGGACACGCCGTCTTCGTCAAATAACAAGATCATCGCGTCTATGAATATTGGAAATAGAGCCGTCGTTAGCAGTTGGTTTGTAGTTCGTACTTGGTACAGCGAAGCGCGTATGAAATTTGCCGTCAAGTGAGAAGAGGGTTGTTTGTAGGAGAGGTTACGCAAGGGCTGTTCTGTAGATTGCGTCAAAGGTGTTGTCAGAGCCAGAGGCGAGGGCTACAAAGGTCGGCTGCCCGCCGTCCGCCGTCCGCCACTCACGCCGCGTCAACATATCGGAAAGGATTTGCCCTGTTCAATGTTGAGCTCGCGTCCATTACAACGCCTGTTACGATATTTATTCTTCTTCTATTTTTGAACTATTTTCTAATGGAGGCTGTCGGTGGCACACGCAAGTGATCTATATATCTATAGTCCCGATTTTTGGTGATTATTATTCAATCATAAATAAACAAATCGCCCAGCATCGCATGTTAAGGAAAAAAACATATAGCATTCTCGGGAAACGAACAGCTAATTACAAAAGTGACGAGTTTCCACGGGTTAAATTTTAAAACAAATTCTTAGCGTACACGTTATAAGGAACTTGTTATAAGGAACAAAATTAAATTTTTCGCTGTATAGTTTATTAAATTCGAAATTTTAAATAAAATATTTTCAAGTAGATACGCTAAACTGTGCTTGTAATTTTCAGTGTGGATAGTTTTCATTAGTAAGGGGATTAGGTACCGACAATGATAAAAACACATTAAACTTCTGGAGCAAGTTTCTTGGCCAGAACTTAACGAATAAAATAATAATTTAATGTTTAGAAATATGATACCACGCAAATGTGAACATGCCCTAAGCTCCACAGGGCGTAAATTGCTTCAGCGCGTACCATTGAGAGTTGAGACCATGTCAATACATACGTGGGCACAGACAGGCGCAGATAAGTTTGCAAACCTGTTCCTACTTTATAGCACTTTACCCACCTACAAGATTAGAAAATTACCTTAAATTAATATGTTTACTCTACGAACGCTGTTCTTTTTTACAAATAAATATGAAGCTCAAAATTATATTCTAAAAATTATAATTGTAAGTATGAGAGTTATCTGAATGAAACCATATAATTTTGTGTTTTTTTTAATAAAACTAAGGTGGCGCAGAAGCATACGGCCCACCTGATGGTAAGCAGTCACCGTAGCTTATAGCTCATAGCAATACTAGGGATATCACTGACGAGTTGCCAGCCATGTTGTTGATGAGGAGTCACAGCGTATCCTAGTGTAGCACTGGCAACCTTACTTACCGCAGCAACACAACACTACATCAAATTAGTGGTATTTCTCTGTGGACTTTTGTAAGGTGGAGGTATTGTCCCCAGAAGGGCGGCTCCAATATTATGGGAAAACCAACGGGAGGAGGAACCCACTGGGCTCATCAGATGACGGTTAATATACAGTCTGTCTACCTTGATTGCATTGTATGTATGTAGGTATAGCAAAGCTATATCTACCACCAAAAATATCGTTGGGTAAAGTAATTATCGTTATATTTATAAAATTACAAGTAATATGGAGAGAGCTAGAGCTAGAGAATACCATGTCGAAATAAGAAGACCATTTAAACGGTTTAGAATCGATACAAATTCCGAGGTCAAGAGTGTATCAAGGAAAAAAATGAAACGCGTGCTTTTGCAAACATTTACCGTAAAAAGTATCGATATTTTTAAAGTAGAATGCAATAATGGAATCTTTTACGTGACGGACCATGCACCTGGACGGCTGTACGATGTCCACGGGTCAAAAAATAATAATAGACAGCACCCAACGGATTCTTGTTACCAACATAGTCACTCGCTGGGTCACGTTTTTACACATTTTTTTAAAAAAATGTAAAAAAACGACATGTGCTCGACAAATTACGCATTTCGCTGCATCACAATAGGCTACGTCGCCTGCCGTGGCACGAGTACATGTTATATATTTTTAAAAATTGCAAATCGATGTCAAGCCAAGCACCTATTGTGTAAGTGTTATCGTGTGGTTACTTTTTACCGCGTATTTTAGGCTCATCAGATACTTTAAAAGAATTGTGCAGTGTTTGGATTGCTATTTCAGGGAAAAAGCAAGAGCCATACAAAGATTGATGATAAGTGAATGACTTATTGAATCTCACATTGTGAAGTCTACTAAGGAATATATAGCCAACCAATGTATTTATTTACGATAATCGGACTACAATGCTTTTCCGATTTTATTTTTTGAGAGTTATTCGTCGTGTCATATAACAGAAATGGAAAACATTTCACTGGATAGCGGAATAAATTAAAGCTGTTGTTAAAGAGTTTATGCATATGTTAGGAATGATTGCAACAACAAAAGTTACGATTTCATGCATAATGTCAATTTGAATGTATAGATAAGCGACAGGAAACGTCCCTTGTTTGCGCCAAACAAAGATTCCATAACGCTAAACGTTATCTAACGTTTGCTCAGGAACATACAAAAAATGTAAGTCGATGTTATTTTTGAATTTGTGCAAGGCGTTTGACAGCGGACAAGACGGAGACACGTCACAAAAGGTGACGGCTCCGGCGGTGGAAGGAGTGCGACGGGGACACAAAGCCCGTGAGACGTTTGAAAGACATTATGAATGGGATGGAAAGAAGGAGTGATTGAGTGTCCGCTGGCCGCCCTGGCTCGCCGCCACAATGCCTACATAACCTACATTATAGCATTAATCCTTTGTTAAGAGATATGTTAGCTGTGTTAGCAACGCATCGGATAAATGAACGCTTACATAATACGCACCGTGATCGCTTTCAAAACGTCAACAATATTTACATGCCGGGCCAGAAAATATATCGACCACCATAAGTCAATGCCATGGAACAGCTATGAGATAAGAATATCAAAAGAATTTGACCAGCAGAAAATATGATGGCGATGACAATAGACAACAAATGTTACTTCCGTGTGTTTATCCATCGTGATAATGACCGAATTCGCCCGCGACCCGTACTAGTTATAATACTTATAATACGAGTATAATGTCATTTAAAGCCGACTGAACTGAAACTAAGCCAAGCTTACAGTCATAGCTGCCTTGCTGCTTGGAACTTGTGACTCCTCATATATCTTATATTGTAACTTTATACACTGAAAACATGTATGTAAACAATATATGTTTTCCTTTATGCGTAGAAATAATATTCCTTGTGTCCTTTTTATATGGATCTAAGTATTACTATTACACAGGCTTTCAGATAACAAGGTCGTAGCGAGTAAGATGACAGAATCCTAATGTGTGGAGCACACCTTATGTAATATAACAGTGTTTTGTCTGCAGGCATATGAACACGTAACTGGTCGTAATGTTCAGTTGGGGAAAACATACATCCAGCTTTAGCGTTGAAATAAAAAGAGGAGTTCTGTAAGTGGGATAGTGTAGGATATAATTCACATTTATGCGGAGCGGCCGGCGGTGCGTATCGAGTCGCCGGAATAGTTCGCAAGGACAATTCTCTCCCGGAGAAAAAGGGAATTATTCATCACACCCGGAAGGGGAGAGCCCGTGACGCAAGCATAGAATGGCCACCTGCTATGGCACGAAAGACTTAACCGCCAAAATTACCAACATACAATCCAAACTGTGTGACGCGACAGTAGAGCTTATTATTCCGTGACAAGAAGTTACGTATGTCTGTTCCATCGATTCCGAGGGTCCAGTTGACTGTTGCCAGTTGCAGAATCAAAAGTTTAAACGGGCGAGGAGAACAAAGGGCGCTCGGACAGGGCTCCGCGGCCTGGGATACATATTCAATGCGAATCCTTTTGAGGCGATATTTTATACTTCATTCTTCTTTGATTGTCGCTGGCTCTCACCTGCGCGATGTACCGAAACGATACGTATAATACTGCATCTTATAAGTTTTATCCGAAAAGGTAGCAGGAGTTAAGGAAAATAAAGGAATTTTGTAATAAAAATATTGAGAATTTGAGGCTGAGACTTATCATTACTGCCCATTGTATGGTATGATACCCTTGGTAAATAAAATAGTCAAGAAACTGAAAATGTAGCATGTCACTTGAATTTAAGTTTGAACAATCTACCAACTACTTTAACAATGTATGGCAACCAATTGTATTAATATCGTTACAAAAACGATATAATTAGTACTACACAGTAAAATTGTATAATTCATTGAAACGTCAATCTACGCAAACAAGTTTGCAATCAATCATAAGATTGTATTAGGTAAGCTACTTGATCAACCGCCCTTCCGCTACAATAAAGGAAAAACCAGATTTTGTGCAGTTTACCAAAAATCTACATTAAAATCACACACAAATACAAAAAAACTGTATAAAATTCCAGTCCATTGTGTTCGATTGATTCGTAACGGCCGAGCGCGTCATAATGTGAATGAAATATTCAGAATTTTTGTACTTTTGATGGCGCTAGCGCACATCTGTCGTTCACACGGAAGGGATCGACGCTATTGTACAACTACAATTATTAGATAGCTATGCATGGAACAGTCTTGTTAGTTGTTCGCCAACTTACTTGGCCTTTCCGTAATTTTAATTTGGCAAAAAACAATGCGATCTAAATAGTCGTTGCACAGTAACCGGCTACTTTTTGCGCATTTCAATGAAGAATTCAGTTTTAAGCTAAGGTGGCCTCGCTTTTTTATGGGAGCCTTAGCGATTTGCTCGGCATCGGATACCCATTGTTTATTATTTGTAAACAACCATTGCAAAAACTTTGCAAGGCTTTAACAGCATTGGGACAATACGCTCAGCATAATGTCATAAAACCGTGCCCCGTCCTAATTACTGAAACTAGTCTAAAATTAGCATTGTCTTGAAATAACAAAATACGACAAATGTCTTGCGCATGTCGGAATACTTTGTACTACTAAGCCCTTTTGTTTACTTTCGCTTTTATTTTAATGTCAGTTTTATGATGCAAAAGATGCAATTATGAATGTTAGTCAACGAAATATATACGAGTATATCAAACTCAAAGTGCATTACCCCAAACTTAAGAAGCCAAGTTTGTTACCTGTCTCGTTCAACGTACTGATTTCTTAGTAAATCAATGTATGCCACAGACTCCTGTGGTTCAAGTTAGAACGCTATTTTTACTAATTAATATTAGAAATAATATTGTTATACCCGCAATAATAAATTAATGTCATCTGATGCTTTGTAAACATACAGTTACAACTACAACATGTAACGAGACATGATCATTATGATGAGTTGATTAATGTATTGTAAAAGAATATGCTATTTTACTAACCTTAAAGAATTTCAACAGTCTCCTTTTCGATAACATTACGTACAGAGTTATAGGTATCTAGTATATTAGTGAGATAGTGTTTTGTTTTATCTTAAGAAAAGCGAAAGGGTGGCCTGGTTTGCCTATTGTATAGTAAAGTAGTAAAGAAAGGGTTTCACTTTGGTTACGTGGCTAATGTTGAATACCCGCTCGAAACAATACACATTTTGTGCGAATAATACTCGCGGACGGAATGAAAGGAAAGTAAAAGTGTTTGCAAGATTCTTTTATTCAGGAGCAAAGTGATGCGTCCTTGAATTCTCTTCGGCAAGGCTTAATTGTGGTTCCTCGTCTACAAAGAGTTCGCTCCTTTGAAGAGCGCGGAGAGAGGGGAGACTCCGAACCTCTCTCGACACAAAGAAATGTTTTAGCTCTCGTTTTCTATAAGGCTAGAATTTAGCGTGTATGTTGCTATCTACGTTTAGGCAATATCCATTATATTCACCCAGGTAAATCATATATTATCTTTCCTTTAGGAAAGAATGCGGTAGCGGTATTATTAAACATACGCAATAATATTTAAGAAGGTTGTTTACAATCGCTACCTGATCATAAATATACCGACCTATATTAAAAAACTTATTATTAAAAAAAAAAAAATTTAAGTGTTCCATTATAATTGTATAATGCATATAAAATGATATATAAATATATTGTATTTCTATGAATAATTTCAAAAAATTTGAATTTCCCAGCGTTCCAACTGCCAATCCCTACAACGTCAATAACATTTTTGGAGTTTACTACATTTTCATATATACCTATATTGACGACCATAAGTTTTGTTACAAATGAAAATGAATTAATTTGTATTTTTTTTTATATTTAATTAATTATCAGCAATAAATAAAAGATAAATATATATTTGAAGTAGCTTCCTTTGGCTTTGAAACAGACATTTAATCTTTCTGGCCACGAATCTATGAATTTTCGCATTGTTTCCCTAGTAAATTAAGCCACTGCTTGTTCTAGTGATTTCTTATGAGGATCAATGTCGGCGTGTCGTTTAGAGCGGGCCATGACCTCTATTCGTTTAAAAACTAAAATCTGACTACGGAAAAATTACGTCTGAAATTGATAACAATTTCAGATGTAATTTTTTGTATTTCGTAATTGCACATAATGTCCAAACTGTTAAATATTTATCGTCTATTGAATAAACACCTACACCTTATATATTTTAATATACTTAATACGTTCATAATGATCTTCTCTCTATATCAATGATTTTCTTAATGATGCTGTTTAAATGCACTATAAACTACAGAAATGGGTATGCTACACAGTACAAGACACTTTGGTTATCATACATTGGAACAAACAATATTTGACTGTTCTGGGATTTGCCAACAGGCAAAGCAGTCAGTTGTCGTAAAGCAGTAAACTACACTCGAGCGTCGGACCTGAGTCACATTTTTTTCAATAATGTAAAACATACGTCTCTATTTTCAGACGACTATAAACATAAATCAACAACACTTCACTGTTGCCATCGCTAACCATCATCTAAGCTTCGCTCTTCAGTATATTTATGTTAATTAACAGGCCCGCGTTGATTGTGATAAGATCAGGCGCAAGCAGCTGCCTCTATAGCAAACTTAATTGTTTATCTGCAAATAATAAAGGGACAAAGATGTCGTAGTTGCCTAATTTACTGAGACCATGGCGGTCTGTTCCTGAAACGGCAAGGTGCGGCGTGTGCGAGATAACGTGCCTAAACATCCTGTTCAATAGGATGCACTGCACCCAAACGAGAACGCAACTCACTTTTTTATCTAAAAAACCTCCTTGCACATTTTTATCCTGTCAAATCGAGCCGAAACTCTCAACTTTACGCCAAAAGTAATAGAGTCAAAATTCAGAAAGCTTTTGAAGGCACGCGACAGAAGCAGGTGGAAGCAGTGTGCTTAAAAAACTAACAATATTTTTCGCCGAGCGTTGTAAAAAGAATGGTCTTGTCTTGGCTTTTGTTTGATTTATTGTGATCTGTGAACTGCGGGACCTATTTGTGAGACATTTAATATAGGGTCGCTATTTATATCGCCATATTATTGCGTTAAGTTCAACTGCATACGTTGCTTTGTAATTTTAGTCCCACTGATCAAGTGCAAATCTGCTGCAGGAAAAGTTTTTAAACATTTTCCTTACATATTAAGTATGTTTCGTGTTGTATAAATAGTCATATTAATAACTAAGCAATAGTTACATTTTAAAGTGAGTGTTGTCATTCTGTGGTCCTAAAAATAGAGGCATGTAGTCTGGAGCAGTAGTTTATGTGCTTCCGTGGTGGGATAAAAAGCACGGGCTAGGGCGGCGCGTGCTCACTAAAATGGTAAAAATAAAGTGGTAAAAATAGCGGTGGGTGTACAATAAAAACGCTTAATTTACGCGGTCCGCCGTCGCGGCCGACACTTATGCTTTTTATGCGTGTTGTCTTTGAGCTAATAATTGCTTCGAGACTGCCACACGAAGGCCGCAGCGTTGCGGCGGTGGACTTCTATCGCTTGCCACCGATATACACTAATCTATGAGTTCTTAATTGGATGCCTTGTATATGTTACCCGAATACAAGTAGACAATCTTATCTAGGCATAATACTCGTATTTAATCAAATACACATACCTATATACTCAACAATGGGAACTATTTTTCTTGTGTGATGTAAATAAAAATGGCCTTATGATGTAGGATTGTATTTTGTTGCTAAAGCTCAAAATATACTAGGTTATTTGAATTGATTATAGAAATTAGCTTTACTTTGTTTAAAATACAGGGAATTAAATTTTCCTTACGAACTTATGAATTATTGCTTGTTGTTGACTTGAATAATTATAAAATATACACCATAACGTACGTTAATTACATGAACATACGTATGCTTAAATCTTCTGTTTTAACGTTTAGAAAAAAAATATTTCAATTAATAAACATTTTCACGCAATTTCACGTTTGTTGTTTTGATCTGATTTTAGCGTGTGAAACAATAGCTATGTATGTTTATGATATAGGGTCAATACTGTAAAACATAATTTGCTTGCTGCTGCTTACTGCTTTCATGAACGGATTCATACAGCTTTCACCAAAGAATTAAATTATCACAAAAATCTAATTAAAGATTCAAGGAGAAGGTTTAGCCTTTAGATGTATTATTAATGGTTTTTATATTGGATGTAAGATTATTGAAGATATCGGGAAAAATAATCATGCCGGGTGTGGACAAAACTCGTTAAACAAATTTGGCGTATATTTTCCCCTACCCGAGCGAAACCGGGGCGGGACGCTAGTTTAAATCTTTACACTATCGGCCTTTTGAAGGATGTGATCCAATGGGTTCAACGGGTCCAATATCGATACCTACTTCTTGTCACGAGACGTATTCAAATATTCATTGAATGCTTTTGAGAATATTAACCTGTTGTAAATATAACATATTAATCTTTTTGCCCCGTAAGCTTTAAGACACGAATATCACATTCCTAAAATAGATGTGTGAAGACGTGTGTTAAAAGACATTACTAATAATTTAGTAGATAATTCACTAGTTTTAGATCATTACTCCTAATACCGTGCTTAATTTGTTAAGCAATACTTAAAATGTAATTAAGCAACTGGACAATCAGCTAAATTACATGATCTACTCATTAGTAACAAGAACTCTTTAAATATCAAAGTGTTAGTTATCAATCAAGAAAGCTCGTTAGATTTTCTGACGTAATAATTAGGTACCTATGTCATGCCTTAAGTTAAGCATGACTTATAACGGAAATCAAATTATAAAGTCTATCAATAATTCTGTCATTAAAAAAAATATCTGTAAATCTATTAGTCAACTTACATTAATAATAGCTTAAAATTAACTCAATCAACATCATTGACGTAAATAATCCCACATTCCATCATTAGCTTTATCACGTCTACCAACAGAACTATTCGACATTGATAGGCGAAAGCCCCATATGAGCAGTACTGCTCAATTTTAAGATAGTACGTAAGTGCAAGTAGGCATGTTCTCGAATTAGTTGTATTCAAAGAAAACATCCTCCGCCCCGCACGGGAGCTGCTCATAAAACATAAAAAGTGCTTATGTGGCGCTCGCTCTGAGGGCTAAAAAACGAACGTCAGGAAGGAACATAATGTAGTAGCGGCTATAAAAAGTGAATGCATTGCGTGCACGTGGAGTGCACCGGGGTGCGTGCGGGGTGTGGGCGCGGGGGGCGTGCGCCGTGGGGGTGTGTTTACAGCGGAGGGGCGGCCGCGCTCGCCGCGCCGGCCGGGCCAGTGTTGTGGTAGGTCGCACCGACCGCGCTCGCACCCGGCACGATCATTCACTATCACGACTCCGCGCCGACATAACATGTAATCCACTCCTCCAAATATACATTGGACTTGGTTCTTGATTTAAATTAATAAAATATTTGAAAAAGGACGATTCGAGGCTCGCGGTACTCGAGAAGTGTGCTAATAAATGAATTTAACGTGAAATTGTTGTGAGATGGCCCTGTCGCTGCAGTCGACGCAGAATTCCAGAGGTTCGTGGATTTTACGTATTGTGTGTTTCGTTGTTTGTTCGGTTTGCTGAATCTGCAAAAGTGCATATGTGAAAAGTTTTAAAAGTTAGCGGCGCGCGACATGCGTGGGACGAGCGCCGCCATTGGCCATCTTCGCTACGCGGTTCCCGCACACATGTTTATTTGCATTCGAAGCGAGCTTTTGCAGATTCAGTGAACCGTAGGCGGTAGAGAGCGCGTAGCGGTATGCTACGTCTCCGCTACGGAAACCGTAGCGCACGGCTACGTTACGTAAATTATTGTGTATTTTATGGTTAATCTCATATAATTACTTTTGTGAGCAATGTGATCCGTGAGTATAATTTTCAAATCATTAAATCGCTTTGCTTATTTTATTTATACACGTGAATGTTTTCTCTATATCCTAGTATAATGTTGTGAGAAGATTAATTTTAAAAATTCAATAAAAAAAATTGTGCATGTCATAAACAGTTTATTATATATCACATAATTTTTATTCTGAAACTTTTTTATGTATTGTTGTGCTCCGAAATTTATTCGCTTGATAAAACACGCATAGTTTATGTTTTTTGTGTATGAACAATTAGTTGATGTAAATATGATAAAATTAGCTTTCCTGTTATCTTCTCACGTGCATCAATATTGCAAGCTTTATACTAATTATAGATTGTGATTAAGATGTGCACACATTATCGTCAGTAGTAAATTCAAGAGTATTTACACAACTGGCAGCACTTTCCACCGACCTATATATACTAATTTATACCTACTGTCTCTTCGGAAATTTATAATGGACCTGACAATCAATACCCAGGTTGAGAATAGTTTAGTTATATCTAAGATCTTTTTACCTATTTGTACTATATGTTTAATGCATAATTATATGTAAAATATACTTAAGAATAACATTAACTCCGTCGGCAATTCGTTTTTTTTTAATTTCGGCACACTAAATTTACATGAAATAAGAACCTTTAATTGCATAATTGCAGATTGATTGTAAATAGTTTTGTTTTTAATATAGATGGAGCTTAGGATAATATTATATCTCTCTAGGAACAACCCACACGAACTATGAATACATCGTTTTATTGTGAACGATGTTGAGACGTGCCCGAATGTATTGTATATTTATATATTCATTGTATAAATACGTATATTTGACATAGTATATATATATATATATTCATTATAAAATTTCACATACTCAACAGCATCGTCTAAAACATTTGCACAGGCTGATAATAATTAGTAAATATGTCACTAAGATTTCCCTTTTGGAAATGTTTTCTCGTCATTCAACTTATTATCAGAATATCTTAATCCTCGAGCACACGTTAGATAGGAGAAGCCTCATGAAATTCGGCGCGTGTACAGCGCTTAACCCTAAACTGAAACCGTATGGGCTCTAATCTGTGCGAGTGGTTACGTATCCACCGTGGTAGCAAGGTAATCCCATTATATGGTCACCACTCCAATTAGGTCACCCACGATGTAATAACTTCTGTTTAACTCAACTCGTTCGATAACACTTACCGATATTAATACTTTAATTGATAGGATATACGATAGGATAACACATCTTACATAGTCGCTTCCCATCGTTTGAACGATCTTTAAAACTACGCAACGGATTTGACTGCGGTTGTTGCTAATAGTCGGAGTGATTTCTGATGTTTTATATATAATTAATATGGGATTTGTGTAAACCAGCAAAACCGGGGCGCTAGTATTACATATATCTAGGAAACCAAAGATGTTTAATTTTTATTTTAAACAATAGCTTCTGACCACGACTACGTCGGCGTTGAGTTTAGAATCTCAGAGGAACCTCAAATTTTCCCGAGATAAATAGTATCCTATGTGTTAATCCAGGTTATAAATTATCTGTGTTCCAAGTTTCTTCCAAATCCGTTGGTTAGTTTTTGCGTGAAAGAGTAACAAACATCCATTCATACTCACAAACTTTCCCATTTATAATATTAGTAGGTTTAGACCACCCATTTCTATAATCATATCAATATGATTATAGAAATGGGTGGTTATGTTTAAAAGCACTACACACATACCACTGAATACACATTTGATTATAATGTAACACCACTTATAAAATAATACATTCATTGAACAATTAAATGCCTTGAACTACTAAATAATAATAATAATAATACGACTAAATACTACTTATATCGTCACAGACTGAATACACCGGTACTGGTGCATCAGAGGCTATTTTTAATCCAAGCTTTAAACATATAATCGACGAGACCGCTGATCTAGTGGTTAGTACACCTGACTGCTACGCTAGAGGTCGTGGGTTCGATTCCCGCCGGGGCAAACATTTATGTGACAAATATGTTTGTCTTGAGTCTGGGTGTTTGGTATGTATTATAAGTATTTACAAAAAAAAAGTATATAAGTATTGTATCAGCTACTGGTTCCCATAGTTCAAGCTTTGCTTAGTTTGGGGCCAGATCGCGCTGTGTAATAATGTCCAAACATTATTATTATTATTATATACTTATGTAAAGTGATGTCTTGCCGCGGTTAAATTGCCTTATAATCTTCATATATTCGTATTAAGATAAAAACCATAGGCCGAGACGTAGCTACGTGAAGTAAGTACCTTCGGAACGACCTTTTATGTGTTTTAACATAAAAGGCAAACTTTAAATAATCTAAGCGTCGGCTTCGGTGACAAGTGACCAATAAAGATATCATTGACACGTCCGCTGTAGGCCTGAACCCTTACGCAATAATGAGTTATGGAGTGGCAGCCGCAGGCGACTCCATAAAAGTATTCAATACGGGTTATTGACAAATATTTATGGCGTATAAAGAGGGGATAATTACAACTCTTTAGCACATAAAAAGCAGCCTACGGAAGGGTGCGCCGCGCTGTAAAAATTTATCACCAGCATTGTCACCCGTCGGCACGACTAATAAAACCGATTATGATCCTATACTATTATAACAAAATGTACGCAATATAGGCCTATTCTATATCGCTCCATTAGTATCTTTATTATCCATAATTTGTTTGTATAGAATTTACAAAATTTCATCAATCATAATAAGATATTAAATAATTGCCAAATTAAAATTTATTTACGTCTTGCTACCGAAAACTATGGGAATGTAAATAAATATCATAAGTAATATACCTTTATAATTGGAAAATACATTACGGGTTTATAGAATAGATTCAGGTGCTACTTTGCGGAAATTCATATTTATAAAATACAAAATATATTATAATTTGCTTTTTCACATACACATGTGCAGATAGATACACACACACATGTGCAGCAATTACATTAAGGGATACACACACACATGAGAAGCTACTTTGCAAAATTATCTTCAGATTTAGGTTTATTATTATGGTTTTATATTCACATTTTACATAAATAAATAATAGTGCTGTATACTTTTAAAGCACAAAACTTATAAATAACATTTAAATATACTTATTCACTACCGCTGGCGTAGGTTGTGTGGATGTTAGACGAACAGCCGTCGTGTTGATACTTGGTTAAACTTCAACATTAAGCCTGTTATTATAATGCTGATCACATCACGAGTGCGGGTCGCTGTCGCGTCCTCGAAACAGTGAGAGGAATGTTATTAAAAAGTTACGGGATAAGCTCTTGGTACGTGCTGCTCGCGGCGCCGCCTCCTAATCACAAACTTTAAAATTATCTTATACTTCGTATATTATATACTTATCATCTCCCGCTGGTTCGATACGACCCTCTGATTTTTGCCTTCGAAACGATTTTATTACGATATTTTTATACAAAGCGCACTTATTTTAATCTAATAAGCAAAGGATCTCGAAATGCTACTACTCACAGGCGACAAAATATTTTCCCTTTTTCAATTAAACGCTATGGCCGAGACCAGAGCCGAGAATTAATTCCACGGCTAAGTAGATAATGTAGGAGCTCCCTCCTCGCGCCGCGCCGCCTCTTCACGCCTCGAGGAGAACTTTCAATTATGATTTTGTCTAATTTTAATTAAGTGCCCTCAAAAACGCTTTTCTTCAACGAAATTAATATTTGAATATAATTTAGGCGGACGCGGGCGGGCGGAGTTTGCCGCTCGAGGAATAATTAATTTCATTATATAGGTAAGTGGTCCGGTCGCCCCGGCCCACTCCCCATGTTCGCTCACTGCTACTACAAACTCGTATTCAGCCATGATCTCCAGCTTAGTAATATCAAATTGTATACTTTCTGTTGTACTTTGAAATTGAAAGTAAGTTTGAGAATATTATCTTTAAACATATAGTGGAGTCTCTCAGTTAGAAGTTGAACGATTTGCGCAACAGGTCGGGGCGGAAGCGACCTGCAGTGGCGTGATTGCGACCAAATGTTTCCTCCGCAGCGTCTGGCTCAGTTTTTGCCATATTTTTTGCCCTCTCTTGCTGATAAGTGTGCTATCGATAGTTTCGAAAGCGTTGTTTGTTTAGGTCGATACTAACTCGCGACGGAAGTGATCGCACCAACTTGTAACCCGTTTGCCCACATTTTGATGAAATGCAGCTATAATTGCTGAAATAGTAGTTCTTAAAGGATAGCCTGCAGAATCGAGGAAACCTTAATGTATAATATTTGTTTCTTTTTGCGCAGGTGTATCAGTGAGACCCCTATCAAGTATGCGACAAGACTCGTTGCCGATGCTGGCGGAGCGGCTGCTGGCGACGCGCGCGGCGGCGCTGGTGGCGGGGCTGCCAGCCGAGCTGTACTCGGGCGCGCTGCTGGCGGCATGGCCCCCCTCGCCCCCCGCACCGCTGCTGCCACCACCGGAGCTAGAGCGGGCCCGGAAGCGACGCCGCACGCCCAAACTCGACGAGACCACCACAACGGCACCGCCTTCCCCGCCATCTTCGGGGTCCTCCCCCGGTGCCGCAGACCCACCACGAGACAAGCTATTCACTTGCAAGGTTTGTTCTCGATCGTTTGGCTATAAGCACGTGCTTCAGAACCATGAGCGCACCCACACGGGTGAGAAGCCGTTCGAGTGCGGCGAGTGTCACAAGAGGTTCACGCGCGACCATCACCTCAAGACGCACCTGCGACTCCATACAGGCGAGAAGCCCTACAGCTGTCCGCACTGTCCACGCCACTTCGTCCAGGTGGCCAACCTGCGCCGTCATCTCCGCGTGCACACTGGCGAACGGCCCTACGCGTGCGCACGTTGCCCCGCACGCTTTTCCGATTCTAATCAATTGAAAGCCCACGCGCTGGTTCACGATGGCGATGCCCCGTTCGCATGTCGTTGCGGAGCTCGATTCAGGCGGCGGCAGGCGGCTGCGCTGCACCGGTGCGCCGGGGCCGGCTGCCAGCCCGACACGCCCAGTCCGCCCAGCAGCGCGGCGCCCGACTGGCGC
This sequence comes from Falcaria lacertinaria, assembly GCA_951449985.1. NCBI lineage: Eukaryota > Metazoa > Arthropoda > Insecta > Lepidoptera > Drepanidae > Falcaria > Falcaria lacertinaria. The sequence continues at coordinate 4,531,179 of OX602114.1, forward strand.
TGGGACGAATGGCCCGAGCAGACCGAGCCCGAGGACCTGTCCCTGCCGCGCAGACCGGCCACCCCGGATTCACCCACCGACCTGCGCGTGCACTCCGCGTAGTCGCCGCGCGCCTCGCTCCGCGCCCTGCTGAGCCGGTATACGAGTTCCTCCCGCGTAGACCCCGCGCCTCCGCCCGCCACATAATGCCCGACCGAGGTCTGCTCCTTAAATTGCTCTTTAGCATAACTACTCCCAATCTATAAATCATCTAAGCAAATCTATCCTAGTCACAATGCATATTGCAACGGTAACTTTTTTAATTCCTTTTTTATTCTTCCCGGTAAGACTACTGACGCAGTCTCGTTAGGTAGTCGGCCATTCTATTTTTACGATTTTGCATTTGCAATGTCGATCATAAAAAGTGTTCTTTTTCATCTGTGTTACAGTTTAAACTTTATTGTTGTACCATTTGCATAATCGCAAGGCGAGGTAGAGCAAAAACGTACCCATTTTGTTCTTTTGTACCGAAACTTGCAAAACACCTAAAGAACATATTGCACAAAAGGCATTTTTTGATTTATTGGTTCAGGCCATTGTTTTGCGATAAGAAACAAAAACCATTTTTGTTATGCTTGACGTTTATTGATTTTCAATCGATGTCCTCTCTCGCGCTTAACGAACGGAAACTGGAATATAACGCTACAAGAAGGTCGCCTCGCGACATTGACTTATTATTTCGGCGACAAAAGCTACTTCACAATCAGTAATTACTGAGTATTGATATTTGGTATCTAGTTTCAAGGAATGGAGCCGCTGTCATTGTGTGGACTCGGTCCCTGGCCAATTCAACTTGAACTGGTTGGTGATCACCCCTGTAAACAAACGGATCTGCTCGCAAAAATCTTATTATTTGAGAACTATAATTTTAAAATGAAAATCAGTCGCTTTGTCAGCAGGAGCCGCTATTTACGGCAAGTATCCTGTAATGTTATTAGTTAATATTATAGGATATAGAAAAGTTATTGTAACGATGGAGCTGCTAGACTGTGTAGGCCGCAGAGGAGCGGACCGCGGCGGATGAGCAGGCCGGGCGGGCGCTGCGTGCTTCTGTAAATTATGCTAGCCCGTAAGATATATTTATTATTTATCAATTAGTTTTACTAGTTTCACTACATTTACGGCATTTAATCCGTAATTAATATGGTTATTGTTAAAATTATAAATGTACATACATATGGTAATTTAATTAGGAATGTGAAATAACCGCTGTGGACACTTGGGTATCGTACAAACCATAGATTCATAGTATACAGATACCCGAATATTTCACAGCAGGCTGTGCTGAAATGATATTGAGAAATTTAATCTACATAATTATGTATATGTGTTAACTTTAATAGAGTAAGACGGGCCATGTACACTTTGCATTGACACGCGGTAGTTAAATAATATTTCAGTATAGTTTTAAGGCAAGAGTCATAATATTTAATGTGGAATTTGTAAATAAGTGTAGCGTAGGCGAGGTGATGTATCCATGCGCAGTGCACATGGCCCGTGCAGTAGGGAGTAGTGGATGTTTGGTGTCAAGGAATACGGAACTGTGAGTTATTGCAATTTGTTCTACGGGTATTAGTTTCCTATTAGGTGTAGTCTGTTTATTTTATTCGTTTTGTCATGAGTTGAATATGTAGGTGTTCTCTATGTAGCGCACATCATGTATTGTATGTATTTATAATCAATACGTATTGTTGATTTATTCTTATTTTATTTTCATTAGACTAAGAATTCGGAACTTAGGGTCTTCTTGGGGTATAGAAGTAAATAAGCATACGAAATAATATTTTTCCCAAAGAAATTATTGGTACAAAATGAATGTGTACAAATTAAATAAATAATACTATCGATTAGGAATTCCATGTTGCAATGTTGTATTATTGTAGTTAGTGTAAAGTAAGGCGATGGTGCCATTATCTACCTCAGTCGACGCCGACGCTTACTGCGCAGCCGCGCCACGGTAAGCAGTCAAACTTCTTGGAATATTATCTTTTGTTCGTCTCTGTTGAGACAACGTACTCCATGTAATGTGTCAGGGCTACGGACCTGATTGCGAACTGGTAATGTCATGGGATTATTATTTTTTGAGACTGATTTTAATTATTTTTATCTAACTTCAATATCAAGATAATATTCAAGAATAGTCGTAACTTAAGCATGTATTCTTGTTTGCAATCAATTTGAGTTCCTATTTAGATAACTATCCTTAATGTATGTATATTGAGTTGGTTGAATTGTTTTTATTCATTAGTTCTCAGTGCCATTAGTTCAGATTGGCCTTCGTTAGTTAATTAGCATAAATTACAACTGATTTAAAATAAAGTGGTCATTATATTTCACATGTAACATAACTGACTGCTTCTAACCGATCTACCTCATATACTCGGAAATATGATACAACTTTCGCCCTTACTGTCAGGCCACGTTGATCTACAACTACTATGTGTACAAAAATGTCGTTTTAATGAATATATGTATTTCTTTATCAATGTCCAGTACATAATTATTATTATAATAAAGAGATGTTTGTTATTTATCGTCATATTTTTATTTTGCAAGATCCTTTGTACTCTTCGATTAGAATGGAAAATTGATTTTACATACACACACTTACCGTTAATGTTTGTAAATTCAGTAAATGGTAAGTACCTATATAAATTTATTTGGATGAAATGTTCTATTTTAATAAAGACGGTCATCACTCCAAAAAAATTCAACTATACGTAGAAAACACTATGGAGCTGAGACACTAAGCAAAGGATGGAATGTTTTAGTAATAATGTCTCTAATTAAGCCTATAAAAATAATAAAAGTCAATATCTTTATTGTTTTCAACGCTGGGGTTGCGGGTTCGATTCCCGCCGGGGCACACGTTAGTGTTTGCTTTGCGTCTGGGTGTTTGATATGTATTATAAGTATGTATTTACAAAAAAAAACAAGTACATAGTACAAGCTTTACTTAGTTTGGGGTCAGATGGCGTTGTGTGATAATACCAAAATAATATTTTTGTTGAAATCTTGCGAATTTCATCCGAAAACTGTCGTTAATTTCATTTAATAATGTATAGTACGCTCCTGCTGTTAGTATTAACAGTATAATTATCTACTCTGCGGTATTCGCTTAAAAAAGGTCGCATATTAAAATCAACAACATATTGATTTCAGCAGGACTCATGGCTAGTAGATAAACTATGGAAAAATACATGTAGAGCTAGCAGTGGACACACTATTAAAGGGCTGACCTCCACACATGAGCAGATTGATGTGACGGTACACCACGGCTACGGGGATGTTTATCTAAGGAGTGTGTATTTTATCTAAGATCGACCTTAAGTAATGAGTTGTTTCACCAATATTACGACAGTTCCCCGCTAATATCTACGCACACATACTCGACTCGCACGCACACATTGTAACGGCCACCCCAGTCCGTCCGGGATATACGAAGGATGTGATATAGAATGGCCAAATTTATTCCCCGTTCAATTTTTAATAATTATCTTGGAATTATAATTACTAATGTCGGGTATGAATAAAAAAAAGGGTCCTAGTTTTAAGATCAGTGGACTGATAATGATATGAAAATTTTTACAAAGTTTTGTGGGATTTTCATGAAACAAGAAAATGAAGGGTTATCTACGCACTACCTGAAGAACATTATCATGTTTCATATAGGTATTGTATTTGTATCCACTATTTGCAAAACAAAGCCGTGGTGGCCTTGTGGTTGAAGCAACCTATCATGGGATGGGCCCGGGTTTGAACCCGGGCCTGTACCAATGAGTTTTTCAGTGATTATTCTAACCATGAGCTTAAAAAGAAGACAGGTAAGGCGAAATAGGAGTTCTCCCAGGTTTTCCTATTAAAATTGGAGCCGGTTGAGGACTGTAACTCTACTTTGATGTAGTTTTGTGTTTCTGCGGCGAGTAAGTTTACCAGTGCTCCACGAGGGTACGCTGCGCTAGAAGTTATAAGTAGTATGCTACGAGCAGTGAGTCCTCTTCATCAACAAGATTTGTGCTGGCGACTGCAGGCTACGGTGACTGCTTATCATCAGGTGGGCCGTACGCCTGTGTGCCACCTTATTGATAAAAAGGTGAAAAAACCAAATATATATACTAATTCAAAAAAAGTTTGGCGAAACGCGATATCATAATCTGATAAAAATATAATTAGAAACACTGATCTGTGATTTGGAATAATAAATAAAAAATGTTTTATTTTTATTCGAAAATAATATTATTTATAAAATATTATCACGTTATTTATAATATTTTTTAAATCAAAGCTATACCTATCTATAACCTTCTTAGCTATAGAAAAAATGCAATTATAGGTTTGCTGGATTAGTTATTGAAAACGCCATATGCTATGTTATTATTGTTTTACGACTAATAATAATAATAAATAGGTGCTACGAGTATATAATATATTATCAGTGAGTATAAGGCGGCCTCGGTCGGTCGGTTCAGCAATTCGCAAAGCCACGCACGGCGACACCGCATAGCTCTGGAGACAAACGCACCGGAATCCGGTTGGTATTTATTAAATTAATCGGTCTCCCTACACCTACACCTGGGTGCCACCCCGATTAGTTCCTTTCTGTATCGTACTCGACATATTCATTTCATTTCATCAACAACAAATATATACAAGCAATGTAAAGGAGACCTTAAGACTAATAATTATAGGGTTGTAAATCGTCCGTTATAATTTTAAAAAACATTGTAGCGATACTAAACATTATTTTTTCCGATTCTCGTTATATCAAAATACATATTTTTATTATAAAAGATTGCATGATATTGCAATATCAACACAATACAAATAATAATTCGAATGAAAATTAGTAACATTATTTCGAATAGTTTTTTGATAAGACCTCTTACGCCAGCCTAGATTGATGAGCTTGACGTATTTATCGTTCCATGCCCTCATTTGATTTGTGTATACATTAAAATTGTATCAGTTGGCATTGTGAGAAATATTAAAATTATAATGCATCAGTGCGGATGTAGGCATCAGTTTTTTAAAAACAATTTTTCAATTTATTTTATGTGTTTAGAGAATCGTGGAGATACGACAATTATTGTAAATTTTCGAATTGAATGAAGATTAATAGGTGTATAATCGGCATGTTTGAAACAGTAGTCGCGGGCTCGAGGCGAGGACGAGAGCGAATTATAATTTATTTGGAGAAGTGGCAACGAGCCCCCCGCGCCGCGCCCGCTCGCCGCCCGGCCTACCCTTTGCTTTCGCCCTTCGTTACCGACACACCGACGATGCGTTGCAACTCCGTATATTTTTGCTAGTAATTTTTATTTATACTTAATGTCTCAAACATCCACGCATATACAACATACCGACAATATTATTTTGATTTGTTTTCAACCGTTTACAGTGACTATACATATATTTTTATTAGGTGAAAAGAATCAAACGTGGGTTGTTAATTTACTCATAATGTTTTGAGCATGAAAAAAATCGTAGCCGTCTGAGTAATTTTAAGTATGTTACGTAATGCTAGCAGTAAGATTTCGTAATATGTAAGGATTATGTCCTATTGTCGTAAGTCACATTCCTTTTTAAAAATATATGGACTTCAACTTGGTTATATTAAGGAATCGCATAACACGGCATCAAAACTCTTTATCACGAAGTCTTCCAAGAGTTCTTAAGAACTTAATTTACTAAGATTTATTAATGTATCAACTTTAAAAAAAAATTAGGCAATATTACACGATACATTATTAATGAACTACGCATTTGAATAAATTTTCTCGGATATAATTCTACAATATTACTCGCTAGTCTAGGTTTTTGATCACAAAAATAACAACCACAAAACAGTAGTTGAGACCGAGGAATGTCTAGAGCTTCCAACGCTGTCCATTTCTGACTAAATCTGAGTCGAGGCGATAAATACACTATATTGTCAAGACATAACATTTGATTTTCCTAACGTACGTCGGTCGTGACGGTTTTAAAGGTTCGGATCAAGATGATAAAAGGAAAAATGTAAAGTAATTAAATTAATTAAGTTACAACACTTCGGTAGTGAACTTTATACTTTCTGTTTTTTTCTCTAGGTAGGTTGCGTTCAAAGGAGCTAGCGGGGCGCGGGGCGAGGTGGCGGCCGCGGGGGGAGGGCGGAATTAAGAGGGAGTCGGGGGCCGCCCTGGATACTGAGAGGAGTTTTAACCAATTAATTTTGTTCCTCAACGCAAACTCCGCTATATAATAAGGTATAAGTAGGCATTAACTGAGGCGCGCCGATAGCTAGCCCGGCCGGGGGCGACGCGTCTCCTAGCCTCTTATAGCTATGTTTTATTTCTTGTTAAGCTCTCTGTTTCTCCACTTTAATATTTAATGGCATTTTCATGGCACATTTTTATAGCGCACTTACAAATTTCTGACATTAGCATTCCTGACATTATTGGCGTTGTTGTTTTTCAACATCTCCCTGTACCTTGTAATTATATTATATTATTTAATTATCGCTGTATTTGTGTCACAACGGATATGATTGTTTATTTTTCACTCCTTCTGCACTTGTTAGTTTATTGACAGGCATGATATGTTTAATACACAACGAAGAGCAGAGTAAGCCACATGCATCGTGGTCTTTTGTTTGTTACAGAAACCATATGGTCCGACCTCGCTCGTGCTTTACCCACATCTTCGTTACGCTTACATATAAATAATGACTGTTATAGTGAAAAAAATAACAACTGTCTTCCCCTTTACCAATGTGTGACTAAAGACCGGGGTTTCTGTGTCTTCCATTTACTTGAGGTGAACAGATTTAAAAATAAGATCCGACATAAAAACAGAAACGATCGCGCCTTGCGCTCACGGCGCGCGTCAATATGACGCTCTTAAAAAACAATTCTTAAACAACGGTATTGTGTTGTTAAAAAACAAGAACGCATTTCACAAAAAAACAAACCACAGAGTATAGTTAAAAAACAAAATGCAGCACGCGAGTCTAGCGAGACACCCTTTCCCTTTTGCGCGACGCGAGCTACGTTTTTTCTTTATCTAAGTGAGGGTTGGGTTTTTACCGCGATGTTACGTATAAATTAATAACTGAACGTGCTCGTAATCTGCGGCTTGGAACACTTTCGTCTTTGTATTTTTTTTTGTGATAGTTCGTGTAGCTTAGCCTTCATTTGTTTTTGTGCTGGTGCCGGAAACCGAGTAGCTCTATTGATTGCGTCCGTTGCCTTTCGGGAGTGACAGGTGTTGCATTTTGTTCAGTTGCGCTCGCGTAGAATTGTACAACTGGCTCAGTGAAGACACTTCATATTATGTGTATACAGCAGGTATGAGTAGGTAACTAATACTGCGAATGTGACAATCAAGGTTACGGCTCGCCTGATAGTAAACGGTCGCTGTAGCTTCTAGACGCTTGAAATACTAGCACTAACAACCTTATTGTATGCCACACATTACATGTATTTGGTTATTATTAGGGCTTGCTGACCTCCTCGTGAGATTACATACTATTTAAAAGATAAGTATACAAATCATACGTCATACATCTCTTATACCACTAAGGCAGTCGGCATAGTTGCACATTTGACGGGCTACTTAGCCAATACTTTAAAGTCTTACCAGTTACAAGTCGGAGCATCAGAAGTAATACTTGCGTGTTACCCACCCTAAATATAATCCTCACCTTTGCTCAATATCTTTCATTTAGGTATACTAAAGTATTGTATTTTATTGTATATGTATTTTAGAGTATGGATATTAAGGTATTTCGTGATCTCAACATAAGCCTTGCGAAGATTGCTTGCTTGGTCATAAAAACGCGAACTAGTCCCGGAAGGTGGTGCAGGAAGCGAGCGTGGTATAATTATGGCTCTCATTGGTTTTTGTCCACATTCCCTCGAACATTTTAGACACACTGAAGGAGCACTTCCACCAAACATTTCAAAACACTATCATCATTTCGTCTTCTATTATTTTATAATTCCAATAATTTTATTTTATTGTGTCTCTCTTCAGAATTTCCTGCCCGATAAATTGAATGTTTTAATGGAAGTACTTTCATGTGCAGTAATTAATAGAATTCATTATGATGCACGTGTTAACCTTTACTGTTATGTAATACTTAAACAAAAAATAGTAAAGGAAATATAAAAATAATATAGTTTTGTCACAACGTTTCTATAAGTCTTTTGGACCTAAGGGTACACTTGATCAATAAAATTCTATGCAACTGTTATGAATGGGACAGAAAAAGTTGAATAACGATGCTACTTCGTGGAGGTAAGCAAATACATGTGAATGGTACCCAAGGCATTGTGATTATCGAGTGACTCGAGTTGAGATGCACCCACGTGTGTCGCGGGTTCGGTTAACATTTGCACTTTTGGATATGTAACAATCAATTATTGCGCTCTGCTTACCCTTTTTGTTAGAATGATGCTGGAACATATTTGAAATTATATAGCGTACGATCATTTCAAGTAAGACGCTCTATTTTTGATAAATTTCAATTCAACAATACGCTTGGCTTAGGCAAAATGTCATTTAGAAAACACGGAATAAAATATACTGGATAAATATTACGGATTGCTTTCTCCGTAAAGAGCAGTCAGTCAGTGTACTGCGAACGGCTAGGCGGCTGCGACGTTTCGTAATCCTTGGCTTTGAGATATTGCAATGTTTGTAATTTATAACTAAGAGAATAGGTACAACTTTTATGTACCGACCTTTGTATTCTGAATATCTGAAATATGTTAAGTTAATTTATAAAATATATTGCGGTTTATAACTTTCAATTGTCATAATGAAGTCAGCTAACAGACGGCAGAATATCGGCAGATTTAGTGATCGGCTGTGTAAGTTGCTTTGCTCCGCCACTCCAGCCCGGAGTGCAATAAAAGTCCGCCAGCGCCGCGTCACGCAGCAGCATTTGTTATGATAGTGATTCCACTAACCGCCGGCCATTGTCACCGAGCCGCTTGATTATTGATTTTTACGCTAAATGTCCCCATTTTCAAAGTCTCCATTCATCGCAATTATAGCTTCCTTTTCATATTTTTGATGTATTTAATCTGCACACAAAAGGATGAGGCTGCACAATGTCATTACTAACCCGTATGAAACTTGTCGCGATTCACAAGTATTTATATAGACTCCGGTTTATTTGTGCTAGGATAGCTCACATCAGCTCGCATTCATACGAGGTACCTACGTACCTATGTACAATGATCTGGCAAGATATACATCGCGTTTTTGTGTTAGGAATAAGCGTTTTATTTTGCGAATATGTTAACATATTATTTGTTCATAGAAGTAGAACTCTCATTCTTCTATATTGCATAGTAGAGTAGCGCTGTACTAACTTAACATCAAACAGTTCTCAGGAAAGGAGTAAATACATGTGGTTCGCCCGAAGATTTGCTCTGGATGCGTAATCCTTTAATCCTTCGAGTATCACGTCGAAGCGGTGTGCTAAGTAGGCCCAGCAACAATGCCTAATTGTCACTGAAATACTATACCAGTATGTTTGGCTGGTGCCGAAAGAAGCCCAACAAAAGAGTTTGTTTGTGTCCGCTTTGCATTAGTTGTTTGTGTAACCACACAGTAGCCGAGGGTTTGTTTGCATTTAATCCGTTTCTAATGTCCTTTCTTCGATGTTTTCTCTAAAGGAACAAAGCGCCAAGCGGCATGTTAAATGCAATCGTATGGGAGGCGCAATTTGGACACGCATTTTGGATACACATAATATTTTTTCTACTACTTATTGTTTTTTTGGGATTAAGTACAGAACTTTGGAGACCAAAGATATAATGTAAAATTACTAGAACTCCGGAATCAATCATATTTTATTACTGAATAGGTCAAAATGGCGCTGTCTACATAGGATAGGCAGAACTAGAGTAATTCAGTAACAAAATTAAAACAACATAATACAATATGTCAACAAATGAGTGTAAACATGTTGGTACAACGAAATTAATTCTGAAAGAATTGAATAGAACGTGAATTTGAATAATAATGAAGTCACCCGAGAACATGAGTTTTGGCAGAGCTAGAAATAATTAAAAAGAACTCTTAGAAACTGATGAAACTCTATCTTTGCGAAATCAGATCCCGGCCGGTTCTGTCCCAACTCTCGGCACTTGGGGAAAAAGCTCCACGAGATTTTTTCTATGTTCTTAGTAAAAAGTAAGGTGTAGGTAAAACGGGGGCGGGCCCACAGCTGCCGCTAATTTTAGAATCGCAAAATGTGCTGTTGGATGGGTTGTAACAAAGAACCCTTCGAACGTCATTACGCGCTCCGATGTGTAGGTAGGTAGGTACTAGGTACTGTGGGTAGTCGATGTAACAGTACCTACGTGTCATTATAAATAATAATTACTTTTATTATCCGTGTATTCTTTATTCAACTTTCTAAATCAAGGGACTTGAGTCAACGATATTAGATAAATGATTAACCTCCGGTGGAAAAATATATTATAATGTTATGTGGAACAAATAACTCGGCATAACTGCGTTTTCAAAATAATTATATAATTATTATTTTGTAAACGAATAATACTTTATAATGTAACAACTTAAGTGGGTAAATATAAGCATGGTAGTGTAAAACAAAGTGTGAAAGGTAACAAACGCGAGTCAGGTACACGCTCCGACACAATATGTAAAGCGCACTCATCGCCGACCGTCTCACAAAAACGCGTCACGGGTGAGGAACACCAAAAGGGGAAAGTTTTTTAACGATTAAAAAAGAGGTCCACAAAGGCTTGATAAATAGAGTGCGCATAACGGGCTTGCAACTTGATAACTGCTAACACCTTGATCAATGTGGGTTAGTAATGTAGGTAGGTAGGCAATAAGTACCGGTGTTACTCAGTTTTTTCACAAATTGACAAGAATAAACGGGTGTTTCAGTAACATAAAAAGATACACGCTTTCCGGTGCCGTTGTTGGTGTTAGCTAAATGTCAAATTATAACTGTCGCGTTATCATGGGCTGCAATTGTCATGGAACCCGAATATTGTAACACAAGTGGCAAAATACCATAGTATTACATTATATGCCATGTAGGTATTGCATATTTTTCCGTTTATAACCTACATAAGTATATTATCCGGTACATCGAAACGGGTTGCAAGCTTCTGCCATTGCCCGCTGAGTGGGTTAGCACTCCAACTGCTTTTGGTCGGGATGGCGCTTACCGTCGTGCAGGTGACATGCTCGATTTATTAATTGTAAAGTATAAGTTACTATAGGTATATCATGCCCATATTTAATGAGAAATTTCTTTTTATCCGACGCAATCTAAGAAGTATTCCTTATCATCACAATCCCTACAGTGTCTACAAAGTCAAACACTTCTTGGATTCAACCAGTTCAGAAAAAAATTGAAGTATAGACGGTATGAGTATGTAAGTGTGAAAATAAATATGTTATGTTAGGTCAATAGTAAGAATACCCACCTATGTACCAATCCAATACAACCCGAATAGGTTAATACAGTCTATAAACTATAGAACACGACATAGAATGTATTATATCTTTTACATCAGCATCCGATCCATAAAGAGCGACCTTGAGCGTCGGTATAAATCAATAGCGCAAGACCACAAGTGCACTATTATGGAATCAGCTGATCTTTTGTTGAAGGTCAACGCACTTTGTATTCTCGAGGCGCGGTCCATAGTGAAAAAACTGCATCACTAAAAAGCGCGTCGGGTCCATACAGAAAAAACTCAACCCTACCATGCAGTCGCGTGGCAGGTACCTACCCCATACACAACCCTTTACAAAAACGCTTACAAAAAATACTCTGGGAAGCGAAAGGGTAAAAAAGGGTTGTTATTACGCATGCGTCTGAAGGGATCACTGCCCTCGTTTCTCATTTTAAAATTTCTACTCAGCACATTTAGAATTTACAATGAGTTTTTTATAAGAAGCTTTTGTTTAATAAATCCTGCACGATTTATTTAATTTGATACGAATACGCAGATGTTTTGTTGATGTTTAAAGAAGCATTTAGTTCCAACTGAACCGAATCTGAAAGATCTAGGTTATATAATATTGTACCCATAGATAAATAAAATATAGGTTCAACTAGCAAACTCTATCTTTGTCAAAATACTTAATAAAGTAAACGAATATCATAAATTTGGTGAATATCTATACAGATCAATTTAATATTAATTTCTTGTCAACAAGACTACAGCTTATACAAGCAAATCTATGCACAAAATTAATTGATTAACTATGGCGACGAATATATTTTGCAAATGCCGCGCTTTATTAAGAAAAAAAAGGAGAAAGAATAACCATTCAAATTTATTCGAATGTTAAATATTTAAGTACTTACAAAGAAACAAGTGGGAACCTTAAGCAACTGCCTCGGGACATAATAAGAACAATTTTAACATTAACGGCAAACGCACGTAATTCGATAATAACACAAACAGTTGTAGCAAAACACGAGTAGAGCTTCTAAACAACGGAGTGGAGGTATAATTAAGAAAGATAAATATCGTTTATTACTGTTAGAAAGTCGATTAGAAAAAACTACCCCTTTCACCCCACAATTTGTAACCCGTACAGTGGGCGCCGTCGCTCGACACGCATAAAAACCTACGACCAGCACGCACCTATGGAGCCGGCTTCTGTTGGTGAGCAGTAAATAGTGAAGATTAGTCTAACTATGTAAAGCGTAATAGTGGTTAAAGCAGAATATAATGTTCTAACGTTAACGACGGTTTGTATTTAGGATATATCACGATATTTTATAAGGCTAAGCATAGGCTTCAGTATTAAATGAAGTAGTGCCATACCGCAAATAAAATATTCTTATATGTTAAAAAGGCATCAGTAATGTGGCAAAATAATACTAACATATACCGAATCAGTTACTTATTCGGATCTAAACAGCACGACCAAACGTTTATTGTAGGCATACGAACACTAAAATTGGGAAGCGTATTCCATTCTTATGTAGCGAAAGGAAGAAATGTTACAGTTACATAACGCTTTTCCATAATAATAGAATCATTATAGAAAACAGAAGAGCGGGCAGCTGATTTATTGGACGATAATGGTTGCTGTCATAAATAGCTTTTTTTAATGAATGTTTTTTCATCATGCGCGTAGATACACACCGGGCCTCGTGCAGCTTTTTATTATCGCACTCCTTCCAATTACGTATGCACGATGTTTTTTCAAACACCTAATACAAAAGGAGTTTGATGTAAAAACTACAGTCACCTTTTGTCAAAATGTGGAATGAAATTAATTAGTTACATTTTTGAGGCGGCTGCGTTGATTTGTTATTTGATTAAGGATTTTCACATTTAAAATCATTTAAAGTGTGCACAATGATTGTCGTACATATATTCTTCACTTTAAAAAATAAATAAAAAATAAAAGTAGCATGGAGGATACTGTTAAAACAAAGGCCAATTGCGAGATGGACTCGCACATCGAGGGTTCCGTACTGTTTGTAATAGTAAAAAAAATATCTTTTTACTTGAAAATATAGTAAATCACACTCTATCAGCATTTCACTATCTACCTATTACCATTATTAAGATAAACCAAAAATCCCAAATAAAAACGTTTCTAGTAGGATAGGTCATTTTTAATATTGGTTGTTAAAGCGGAAATAAAAATACACATTTTGTGAAAATTGCAACTGTCTATCTAGTAAGGATCATGAGATACAGCCCGCTGACTGACGGACGGACGGACGGGCGGCGAAGTCTTAGTAATAGGGTTCTGTTGTTCGGGTACGGAACCCTAAAAAACAATAAAATCAATCGACGTCAACAACACATGTTACTCATTAAGATTGCACCCGATTTGCGATATGTGAAATCTCACTTTTTGATTTATGGTCAGTCAGTCACTGACCAAATATTGGTTAAGGCAGGGGCCGCCGGATCAAGCGTGGCCAATACTTTCGACGCACGCTCAATTTTCGCAATATGCTGTCGTTCCGGTAAGATTTAAAACGACTTAAAAATTCAGCTTTCCCCGTTGAAAAAAAGAGTTAATATTGATCGTAGATTTCTCGTCGTGGGGTGCACCGGCCGGCTGAGTCACCCCACGGTTTTTTACTCACCCTAAGTTATATTTTTTGTAAAGCCCCCTCCACCCCCGGCCCGCTTTAAAGGATGAGTAGTCTCTATGGAAACGGCTCGATCTAATTTATAGACGGGAGAAAGTATACGGATTGCTTAATTAAGAATTTAAAATGTGTCTGTTAAGTAATTAATAAGAAAATTTGCTGTCCGCGTCTTCGTAGCTCTTAATTTTCTCTAATAACGCGACTCAGCAACTGAAGAGTTTAATTACAACGCTTTGTTTTGTAAGGCTGGAAGGTATATTCGAACTGTTTTATTGTGATACTGGTGTAGGAGCTGTTAAGCACAGTGTGATAAAATAAAGAAAAAAATCATTAAAGAATCGCTTCACCTTCATGGGTTCGCCGCGGGCTACGCGTGTGACGTATCGCTTTATGAATACGCAAGGGTTGATCATGAGAGAGCGCAGTGGCGAGGGCACGCGCGGGTTAAAAAACTGTGGGTCACGGCCGCGCCTGGTGTGTCAGTTGGCGCGTTTTTGTGGCGTCGAGCGCGCGCTCTCTGCACACCGCGCGCGCGCACCTACATTAAAGACAAGGTGAGTTAACTGTTTGGTTTTGGTAAAGTAACTAGATATATAATTTAATTGCAATAATAATAAACTACGAAAGACATTTATAAGACTGTCGACATTCGTATAAGAATTAGGTTAGTAGTTGTCGTCCGTAGCAGCAATTTTTTATAAAGCATTCTACAGTATTTATGACTGTTTTCAATTGTTAATTTACACTTCAAACAGTTCCAAACGTTATATTCAATGATACATTTAGACGGCATCAAATGCGACGTCATGCTTTAATTTTAGGGTTCCGTCGCAGGGCAGGTAATCCTTATAAAAGAGTACTTTGAATCCGATGGTGGATCTTCTGATCAACTGACACTTCTTTTTCTCGGTATACATACAACCTTGCAATTTCACACTGTAATAGACCTTATAAATTATACCTTCTGGTACACTGGGAAAATTAAGTTATGTAAACATCCTATAATATAATTTATATGAGCACCAGGTAAGGCGTTAATGGAGTTCTAATGTACTTCTAGACATTTACAAACTTAATATCTTAAGAGTGATGGGCTCACTATTTTCCGGTTAATATTTTTTCTCGTTACCAGTGGTTATAAGATATCGGGCTAAATATTGTTATATGGACCCTCCGGGAAAATGGCCTACCTACTTATAATTGTCTGTATCTTTGTAACTGACAACATGTACCTACTGCTGTGCTGGCATCAGTGAAGTTACAATACTAGTATTACGGAGCCTTGACTAAATTTGTAAGTCACTCTGCTTATAAAATTTAAAGGACAAAACTGTAATGTATGTGTTACGGATAATAGCCGAAGTGCGGTTACACCTAGTTTTAGCCGACTGAACTCTACGGCTGAGCTGGAACTCCGTTCTCCTTTTGTCCACAGAAACCGGTTTGATAAAAATGTGTACGATAGATCTAAATTTAACCTGCATCTGGATTCAGCCGGCTAAAACTAGCTAATTAACCAACAGCAATACATATTAAAAACAGCAATTCTATATTGAAAATAAAAAAAAGTTTCAAAATAATGACTAAATTTCATTTTTTGAATTGTGCCTTCATAATCAGTAGAATAAATAAACTTGGCCAAATTCAACATTTCGTGTTTGTCCGGCAACGGAAACGTTAAAACCACTATTCTCCTGGTGCCCGTCATAAAAGCGACTTATAACTGGGCGGGCATCACTCATACCATTGTATTCTCTTAATCTTGTAGGGTCACGTGGAAGGCTTAAGCCCGCCTTTCTTAACCCAACTAACATTTTTTATAAAAGCTATAAACTAAGGATTGCACACCTCACTATACCTCGTAGCAATTATAGATCCCTCAAATACTAAACACATACAACTTTTCTTTCAACGATTTAACTTCATTATTGTATTCCCGAACCCGACTGAACTAAGAATTTAATGCCAATTTTGTGCCATTTTGACGTTCTATCGCAAGCTTACGTTTTGCTGGTAGCGTAGTGCTTCACTAAATTTCCCAGGCTTGTGAGTTTGATTCCCGTTCTGCACACAAATATGTTGTTAACTCATCGCGTATGTATACTTAGTTTTGATATGTGTGAAGGAATTGAAAGCATCATAGTTTTGTTGTGTAAAAAAATATTGGATGTTTATAATTTAAATGATCAAAATCGATACCCATAAGACAACTTTTCAAATAATAAAAATAATATTTTTTACTATCTGTAATATTTTCGGGAGTAGGTATGTAGGCAGGCATTTGGGTAATAGTTTGTTTCCAAGAATTCCATTTCATTTTGCTAATTAACTGCACCATCATGTCTTTCGAGAAAGATAGTAAAGAATCTAAACAATGTATATAGATATTGAGATTTATAGAAATCTCATATAATTAATAATAGTCGGAAGGATTTAAAACAGTTCAATATAATATTACAACTATCATAATATCTAGTTATTCAAAACAGCTAACATTTTCGAGCCAACTGGTAAACATAATAAAATTGCTGATAGCACCGGCTGCTAGTTGCCTAATATTCATTGCTTGGATTTGCTGATCATAATAATTAGATCTTGTGGGTTAGGCGAAAAAAACAATGGCGACAATGCTACCTAATGAGCCATAAAGAAGAAAGCGATACGTAGAGCAAGGCGTAGACAAAAAAGGGCGCGGCAGGGGAGCGGAGCGAGCGCGGGAGGGGTGCGAGGAAATGGCGGGAGAGCTAAATTAATTTGCGCGCTCCCGCCAAACAAAGGCACGCTAATGGAACGCGCCGAATGGAAAAAATGCCACCGTCCGCTCTCCGGCGACTTATTTTTTTTTGTAAATACAACCTTTGACTTTCGCAAATGAATAACATTACACTCGTCGAAGTTTGCCAACGGCTGCTTTGTCCCGATTTAATGAGGAAGAAGAAAACGCGATACTCACCACGCGTTTTCTTTAATTGCTCACTCAAAACAAACTTGGCTTCTGTTTTAATCACCTCGAGTGGAAAGTTTTAGCAGAGAAAATGTTCTTTTGTTTTTAGTAAATGCCTTGCAAGAATACAGATAAAGCAGCCTTCGGACTAATGACCATGAATATTATTATGGAAAATATTGAAAATAAATATGGGATGGGTAAGTACTTAGTTTATTGAATTTAATAATCGTGGGATGGTAGCATTTGTCTATGTCGCTGTAGTATTATTTATTCTGTGCCCAAAGTAAGTTATTTTAAATAAGCTACGTAATTTTACTTGTAAGAAAAAACGAACACTACAAAGTCTACAACGTCGTAGCAATTGCGTAGCTCACGCAGCAGACACGCTACGAGATCTACAGAAACGGATGTTTCGTTCGAGAACGGCGACTTCTTAAAATATTAATAATGTTCAATAATGTACAAATTGAGAAATTTCAATATTCGTACCGTATAAAGTAAGCATAATGCAGGTATAATATTATATGTAGCTTGTAAGAAGGCAGCCATGGTTCTTTCTGCGTTATCTCGTAATTGGCGAGCAGCCGGAAACAATGAGCGATGCTTATCTAAATATACCTATTCCCGGTCGCCTTTTTGTCACGAGATGAAATTAATGGGACTTGTATTACTCGAGCAAGCGCGATTTATGCGCTCCCAATTAAAAGTTCCCGGCTCTGAAGGCGCGAAATTAGTGGAATTCGCTCACATTTATCAAGACATCAACGTTGCCTCGCGCCACGCCAAACTTCCCAAATTTAAATTAGAGACGATTTTTACAGCTACCTCCTGGCTGGGGGCAGGGGGGCTGCTACCCTTTCCTTATAACGAGGAAGGCCTCATGCATTTTTATGTGCTTCTTTTTTCGCCGGCGTTTTAAACAAGGGGGTGAGCGTGGGGTGGCCGGGGGGTGAACTTTTTTATTCGCGTCTTGATAAGTTAGGGTTGAAATTAGACGTTCGAGTTTCGTTCGCGGAATTCATAATGACGAAAATTAATAAGTTTTCTTTTGAGGGTCCTTCGATCTACAGCGTTCGGTGAATACTTATAGGTTATCATACTCCAGTGCCTTGATATGATACGTGGCTTTTGATTTATCGAAACCGAGAGAACCGAGTAGCTGGAAATTATGTGTTAACGTTTCACCCGGAGAAAGGCACCTTGGAAAATTGTTTTGACTTTTGATAAAAAATCAGTTAGAAATGAGTAACTTATCTACATATTTCGTGATCACAAACTAATATACAATCCACAATATATCATAAAGTGTATATTATCAACAATTAAAATTAATTTAAATATAATATATAACACTTATCAATGAGTAAAATCAATTAAATAACCTATGCCTAATTTGAAAATTCCGAACAAATAAGAATATTCTGCAGCGTTCAGTTATAATAGCTCAGAGTATTTACTATACTGTTATAGGTTATAGCGTATAATGACTAATGAATACTTGTTCACATTAGCTTGTATGTAGTACATGCTCCTGATGAACCTGAACATATGAGCTATCGTATTCGGGAATTCATTTTTAGACATGTGCTGTGATAAATATCGTGTCCAGAGATTTTTGTTACCATTATTTGTAACTAGCACACACCTAAACATCTTTATGAGATGTTTTTATTTTTTTAGTTGGACTGTAAATGTGTCACTTTTGTCATGTAAAAGACAATTTGAGCAAAATTGACGTAGCTACAACTCTCTGGGCAGGAAAACATAGTAAGTTTCCCGTACATAAGCAATATTAGCGATAAGTAAGTTCGGAGTGACGTGTTTGGTCGGGCGAGGCAGGGAGGTAGCCTTGTAGCCTGCAGCCTGTAGGTGAGCACATGGAGACACTTGTTGCTTGCTCCACAAGCATGCGCGCTCACACACGCTTCCTGTTTACCTTTACCCTGTCACATATCGTTGCATGCCTCGCCACACACCTACCCACTACCTCCTGTTGTACTTAACTTATATCGGAACATTATTGATGAGATGATGATTGAGTATGCCGTTGATATAAGATAGGATTTTAACGTTTAACATAGACGGCTACATACAACTTTCTAATCAAAAGTTAGAATTTTGACGTATCTCAAAATATTTTAGCAATTATAAAACTGCCAGACATTAATTACATATTTTAAGTCAGTTATTAATTAAGCGGCTCTCATCTTAACGATGAATTACGCAAATGAATGACTATTATATTTCATCAAAGTTATAAATTGGAAGAATCAACGCAGGCTCGGTAAGTTGGCTCCGTGCAATTAGAAAATAAAAGAAACTCATTAGTCCAATCAATCCTGGCGAGCAGCGGCTCCGAGTGGGCGAGCGAGCGGGGCTGCCCAGGCAGAGCGGAGAGCGGAGAGCGGAGTGGCTCGCGCATTATAATCCACGTCTAATAACATCGTTAACAACGCACATTAAAACAAAACAAACAGTGGCGACGAGAGCGGGCGCGGGCGGGCGCCATCCTTCCTCGAATCCGTGTCATTAATTTACGTAATGCGTAGGTACGCGCTATCCCCAAATATTTAAGAAGCCTCCTCCGGGAGCGCCCGCTCCTCCACTATCCCCCGACCAGTCCGGCCACCCACTCCCGCCTGCCGAGAATTATGGCGGCCGCCTTGTAATTATATTTTTTAATTTATCTTCCTTAGCGAATACAATGGAGGCGCCACCCTGCCACCGGAGCGCTTCTTTCTCATGCTGAATATTGTATCAGGCCGCTGAAAAAAGGAAATAACGCTTTAATTACAAGCGAGAGAGCGACCGGCATTACGCGCTAAATATTTGATGTTGTCTCTTTCTCCAAGTCGGTGCTCGCCGCGCTCCGCCGCCGCTCGTCCTGTCGTCAATAATTAAAATGCCTATTAACTCATTCCTCCTCAGGTGACCCCTCATTACTTTTCAAAAAAACTCCAACCCCACCTCACGCGTACGCCATACATGCCGGCCGAACTAATTAAACCTTTATAAAACAACGATAAATTACAATTAACTTCCGTTATGCTGTGTTCCTAAGCAATACGAGACTATATTTTCTAAGATTTGTTGGTCATGCATTTACTTAAATAAGTAATTAGTCATTAAACATGTAAACATCATTTATATACAATTATTTAAATAAAAGTTACTTCCTAATCCTAGATCATTATGGTCATATTTGTAAAGAAAAATCCTAGGTACCTACTTTCTCTAGTTATTATTAATCCTATGGATTTTGGTTGTGGTCACATATTATTGTATTGGTTCACTTTCAGCATTGCATTCTAATTTAATTGCTTTCAAGTCTTAAATACTAAAATGATGTCATTTTTGTGAAAAAGATGTTTATGGGTCCCATTAAAAAAATAAACAATGTGTTGACTGCACGAATGACCTTAATAGAATATATTTTTTAAGAAACAGAAGACATTCCGTAATTTCTTAATTTATAGTGACCGACTACGTTCACTACTCGTTTTGCGCGTTCACTATTATTTTTGTAAACTAACAGTCATCGAGTCTTATAGCATCAGTTATCTACCAGTGAAAGTTCTGTTTAAATCTGTCGTGTCGTGTTCGCAATTTAGGTAATGGGCTTTTTTTGCTATTTGTTCCATATATTAATTATAAAATGTATTTCTCAACCGGCAGTAGAAGCAGCGCGTGAGGTGACAGTCGCGCACATTTGCTAAGCGAGGAGCGTGCACATTGATTTATTGCCGTGTACAACACTCGCAATGAAGGCAGCCCGCGGACACTCGCTGCAGTACTTAGCGGAGACAAAGTATAAAGTAGCACCCCCATCCACCCACTGAAAAACGTCTCTAATATTCTTTTAGAAACGGTGGCATTTACGGGCTATATTTTATCCTGAATTTGCATACGCTCCTTTTTTCGTACCCGTCCTCTATTTTATGGGTGAGTATTTTTTCATCCGGGGGTTAAGATACAAAAGGGTAAAGCGCGGGAGCCGCTGAGATAATTAAATTGCACCGCTCAGCTCCCGGCGCGGCAGCCGAGGCGGCACGGCAAACACGACGCCTCGTGTTCGACACAAATCAACGTACGTATTTGCATTCACCATTCCGCATTGGCTTTTTTATTACTTCGGATTCCTGATACAACTGGGTAGTACCGTGTTGGACCTTACGTAGGTAATAGGTACGTACGTAATTAGAAAGCAACGTGCAACATAATTTCTTAAATCGTGGATTATATATGAATATTTGCACCACGTAGGTCTATATACTGATGTTCTAATGATTTGATTATTGCATTGTGTTATGTTGTTCTCGATTATCGAACAGCGAGTTGATGTTGGGGACATTCATATCCCTGACTCTGCATGTGGCTGATATCCAGAATTTTACAACGATTTTTAGGCAAACAATAAACCTACTTTATATTAGTTGCCAAACTTATTCAGAGTTCCAACTGAACTTAAAAACGATTACTGACGATGTTCATATTGGCTATCGAGTACTTTGACCTTTACATTATTGGATAGACAACAATTTTATTGCTATTAAATTGAAAATGAAAGTTATAGTTATATAAGAAATATATTTTCATATCCCATACCTTGACAAAACGGCTATACTAATTTAACTAACAAATTAGGAAGAATAACCCAGCTCAGTACTAAGTCAAATTACCATAATTGCTAATCAAATGCTGTAGGAGCAGCCGCGGCGCCGGCGGCGCGGCGTTGTTTCTAATTACAAATTCTAATTCCCTCTCTTGTTTTACAGGTCCTTTGAATTTGTAAATTATTGCTTTTGCTGAAGGATATCAAATGAATCTTAGGCTCGTCTTGCCCACCCACACAACACTCCGTTCTAGCTAATTACCAATGTACGCAACTTAGCAGTTTAAATTGTATTTTTATAGTGTCAAATATTAACAGGTAGAGCTCAGTCCAAAATTAAGCATAATGCGTAGGCCATACCAGCCATACATTCTGTTTAGTTTTTGTTTTGAGTATAGTGTAGAATTATCGTTATATCGAAAACTTCACATTCGATTCCAAGAATATTACACTGTTGTTGAGACTCACGTTACAAGGACACCTAAATAAAAAAATATGTCTAGTGTAATATTATACTTAATTTACATACATACTAGATTTCTACTGCGAGTGCGCCCGCGTAGGATTAAGAATTTTGGATCTTGACAGCCAGCAAAACACCAAACAGCCGTACCTACCGCGTACAAAAATAGCTAAGAAAAGAACCAATAAGTACAAAAGACATCAAAATCAGTTAAGCCGTTTAGGCGAATTACGAACAAACCCACTCATGAATTTTAATATGTATAAAAATGTACAAATAAACATCTGTCGATAATTTTGAAATAGCTACTATAATTCAAAATTTACTAATATACCGAGCAAACTAATTTACTTTAACAGTGACTTGTTAACATAATATTATTAACACGTGAATCAAAAACTTTGAACCCCTTTACGAAAATTGCGCGCTCGGCGGATTATGAAAATTTGCACAATAATGGTTTATATGGAAAAGGAATACAGAAATCAAATATTTGAATACAATATGCATTAAAATATATTATTTTAAAATATTCATTATACACTACCATGCGCTTGAGACAAGACTGACGGATAGTCATAGCTCAGAGTAGATAATATACTAGTCATAGATTGTTTATACTTCGAATTGTGGTCAAATTTCGATCACATCTAATATATTGAACCATGAATTTAAAACTTTTGTTTTATCTGCTAAAATCTAGGAAACGACTGAACTGATTTCTACAGAACATTCTCGGGCCTAGGAAGGAGAACTGAAGAGCATGGTTCCATAGATATTTAGTTTAAACTTTTTCAATGCTACGCGGACAATGACAGCCTAACAGCGTATATAACAGCGAACAGAGAGCCATGTATTTTACTGTAAATAGGTAGAAAATATATTATGTACTCTATGGTAATACGAACAAGAACATTTCATTAGGTAAATAAAGTATTTATGGAATCAACGAAGTGATAAACAAATTTGATAAACAAGTAATGAAACGATAAAGCTACTCAATACCTATCTGTTACGTGAGCTCCGAGAAAACGTTGTAAATTTGTTTGAAGTCGTATAAAAGGAATTTTACTGAAAGGAAAATAAATCGCCAAAAAACTTAATAATATTAAAACATTTTTGTATGTAGGTATTCGAGACCGTCGTAGCGCGCGAATTTAATTCTATCACAAGTCTACTTATAAATAACACCGAGTCCAATTAAAAGCGCGGGACAGCTTTGAAACGGAATGAAGGAGAGAGAAGTGTAAGTACGAAGGTGGGGAAATGTGCTCGTGTTTACGGAAAGCTCCTCCGGCAAATATTATCGCGAGACGAGCGCGATCAAATATTCAAGCGGCGCGCGGAGCTGGCGCGGGGAGCGGCGGCGGCGCGGGACGCAACCCTCTCCAACTTTCAAGCCCTTCCCTTTGCACGCCCTACACTAATTACGTTTAGAGTTCTTAAGCGAAATTACTTAGGCCCCTCGCCACCCGCGCCGCCCGCGACCCCCTTCCGGAAATGAGGCGCGCTGGAAAAACAAGAAAGAGGAAACCGTTATATAAGGAGGTCGCTGTCTCCTGAACGTCCTAAATCTGGGCAATCTCTAAAAGATGTTGATGTAATGATTTTTTCTTCATTTTCGCGAGCGTTCTCTGTTCATGAGCGGTTGCTAAGTGAAAAGCAATTAAAGCACGGGCGAGTGATCTCTCCCCGCGCCCACCTCCGGCCCCACCCACCCTCATACTCAGTCGATCAACAAAAATATGTCGTTGTAATAAATACCGTTTAACATGCATTAACTACTGGTTTGTCTGTGATGTGATGAATCATTTTGTTACAATAGCATTATATACGATCTCATTGCAATCGAAGGTGCAACCTCATCAGTTACAAGAGGCTTAACAGATATCTTCCCAAAAGTTTAAACTTAAGCCTGAGATTACTTCCTCTTCCTTTTCCAGACTCAATTATTAGGCGATACTTAATATACCTAAGGAAAAATTACACTGAAAATTTATGACGACTACTATCAGCTTATAGTTTCTTCAGAGAAAAATAGTTTTCTCGGTTGTGTATCTAGCCAGTGGCTAAGTATCTGCGCATCGCCTGAGTAAATGAGCGTAGGTATCATAATATATTTACACTGAATGTTATAATTTTGTACATACGGAAATCTCTGCATGTACAGAACCGATTGCTCCGGACTAGAAACCTAGGTTTCCACTTTCCTATGTCCGAATATTAAGTCCAAAGTATATCAATACACACAACTAATAACTTTTTAATTAAAAAGAAAAAAACGTTGTTATAATATTGGCATAAATTAATGTATCTACATTGGGAGAAGACACACAGTTCACACACAGACCCTGAAACACAGTTGTCAATTTGTTTTTAAGCCGTGTTGGCCTTGTGTTTGAAGCAACGCGTTGAAGCAGCCCAGGTTCAAAACCCGGCCTGTACCAATGAGTTTTTCTAAGCTTGAGCCGCCCTATTGGGTACTGTACCTCCAACAGACCTTACAGAAGACCGCAGTGAAATAACACTACTTGATGTAGTGTTGTGTTTCTGAGGTAAGTAAGGTTGCCAGTCCGCCAGGCTACGCTGGGCTTGTAGTACCTAATGCTGCCAGCACAGTGAGTCCTCATCAACAACATGGTTGGCAACATGTTTGTGGTACCCCTGTTATTGCTAGCGGCTGTAGGCTACGGTGACTGCTTACCATCAGATGGGCCGTATGCTTGTGGGCCACATTCGCGGTATAAAAAAGTTCGGTGAACGGAGGTTTTATAGGTCTTGAAGTGTATTGCTTTACGGTTATAAAGAATCTGATTGATTTATTCAACTATATAAGAAATATTGTTCAAACAATTTATCTCATCAAATACCTATAGCCAAACTGTATTACCAGAATAAGAATATAGCTTTTACTGAAAAAACAGTAGGACGCGAATCAAAATTTAATTTATCGCTTTTTATTACCGACAGGTAACCAACGCGACCCTATTATTAAGTCTCCACTGCCCGTCTGTCTGTCAGCGGGCTGTATCTCATGGTCCGTAATAGACAGTTGCAATTTTCACAGAATGTATATTTCTGTAGCCGCTATAACAACAAATATTCAAAATAAATACGAAAGGGGGCTCCCCTACAGTACACGTTTCTTTTTTAGGTATTCTAAATTAAAACGGTTTTTGATGGTAGCAGTGATATCAGGATCAGCGGCAATAACTATGTAAACAAACGCACTTCCGCAGCTTTCATGTGCCAGTACAGAGTTTAATTTCCTAATTCCCAAATACTCCCTGAACAAGACAGCATAGGAGACTTCATTATCCAATAGGAAGCCACCGTCACCGCTAACATTCAAATGCCCTGTGACTTCGTATAACAACGCTGTATAATTTCCTGTTTAGCTAAATGGATTTTGGTGCTTGTAAAATGAATTTCATGTCAGTTCCTGGTGAATTAAGGATAAGTCACTTATTTCAGTATTGCTGTACCGAACTAGGTAACTGTTCCGAAGATTAAAACCTATTGATTTCTATCTACAATCGGATAGCCTAGTTCTAACATAAAAAATAAAACATTTTATCGCCCTTAATTAAGTTTTACGGTAATAATTTATTTTTACAGTTTCATCACATTCTGGCTGTGAGATTTCCCTGCTGTCCAACGGCTTAAATTGGGTAATGGTAGTAGACGCAAAATACGTCGCATCGCAAAATTACGAAACAAGGGAGGGAAACTTGCGGCTGTTTAATGAGATTTAAATAATTAATGAGCGTGCAAAATTGGTATCTTTTTTCAGGAGCGGAGTGGTTCAGGGGCTGTGATGAAAAACAAGCCATAATTGCAACCCCGTCCGCCGGGGACACGCGCTAACTGGTCTCTGCCTACGAAATATTACCCGGGAGCGCCCTCCACCCATCGCCGTTTATAAAGCAAAACTTTTAATTGCCACCGTTATAAATCATATTAAGACACCAATTAAACTTGTAGGATGGTACAAGTGAATCGCAAATTAGCAAATTCATGTTATCTCCGACGTATAATAAAAGTTTTTACGGATTTACCTAATTACTTAGGTATATAGGTAAGTATACTGATTTATTAAAACCTGTTATATTATTATACCAGTTTTATATGTACCTGTATGCTGACAATCTTTTTAAGTATACTAAATTTATCTTATTTAAATAAAAGCTGTAAATTTCATCAAGACATCACGCATGATGCAACATGATTGGCAGGCAGGAAATCCGTTACATTTGTTAAATCTTTGTCAACGATCTGCTTTGTAGATACCCACATATGTACTTATCAAGTGCCACTGCCTTATTATCATATCTTTAATCTTGGTAATCGTTACACCATGGATATTTTGATTACAATAGTGTGACCGTTACACTAAAATTCCACATGATCGACTCTAAAAAAGTCACATTGGTACAAATAATGAAGTTGTGGAAGCTTGCATTTTAATGTAAAAATGCAACTTTCCGTTCGTTGACTTCATTATAATGAAATTGTGTTATCGCGAAATCTTAACGGAATATGGAAAAGGAACAATGTTCTTATTCAAATGTTTGTGATTGACATCTCGCCGGGCGGTCAGCCGCCGAGTGGAACGACAGTTCGCAGGATTTCTCTCCCTCCGCTCCAAAGGGCACTATTGTTGAATCTGACCACGTTCAAAGCGATCAAAACTATTTAAATTACATTCGCCACCAGAAATTATTCTTCCGTTAGAAATTTCCGTTAAAACTGCCTAATTTGATTTCGAGATTCAATGGATTAGACATGTTTTTGCGACTTGATCAACTAGATAAGTATAAAACCCTCTATTTTTTAACGCTTTGGCTTAAAATCCTTAAAATCGTAAGTATTAACGACAGAATAACAATAGTTGCCTCACAAGACAGAGTTGCTTCTTTCAGGAACCTGCGACCCGCATACTCGAACACACGTTTGAATTTACCTATTTAAATAGTAATTAATTTTTGTATGTATATAATTCGGGTAAAATACCCGAATTATATACATTCAAAAGAGCGATATGAACACACTTTCTATTTTATCATTCTAATTTGCGCACTTTTCCCGATAATGACACTAAAAATGCTTCGTGTCCTAGGATTACGCGATCGCGAACACAAGTTGTACGTTACGGACTTGCCGTAGGTACATAACTGTTTGAGCACTAAAATGAGACTCAAGGAAAATTGATAAAAAAGGGAGAGGAGAGTATAAACTACGCATATATAAACAAACGAAAACCCTCAAATAGTGTTGAGTTAAACGTAGTCATCATTTACTCTATATCAGTAGTGATGTGAAGTGTGTTAGTAATAATAAAATGATGTGTCGTATAAAATAAAATTCTTCTCTTTGAAAACATTTCTTGAATGAATTATATTATAATATAACATAAAGTTATTTTAATACTAAGTTTTAAAGAATTAATAAAACACAGTAGGCACATAACGTTGATTACCTAAATATGAATAGGAAAATAGGTAGACAAGACATGTAAAATATGACCGATTCTAAAAGTTATGATTGCAGTATCAAAACATTTGTATTACTTGTACGTAGTAGATTATCTACTCTGAGGTATTACTAACTCATAATATGAATACTTTACTTACCTTAATTACTTCGGTAAGTATTATTAGTTACTTGCAGTGGAACCCATACCATACATACTTAATTAGATCGGCGTTAGTTGCAGATGTTTGGCTGGAGCGCGTGCTGTACTTGTGCCACCCTACCAAAACACCATTGTAGCTGCAAGCTCACAAAAAACGCTCCCAGATTGTTTACCTCACTTTATACCTTTTTTAAAACGTATGTTAAGCTTTTTATGTGTATTTTCGTCGCGGCGCACGCGGCTACCGGCTTTATAGAGATCTCATTGAAGCGTTATTGGTAGGTTGGCTGTCGGGAATCTATTGTCGTCATTCGTGTTCACCTAATTGATTTTTAATGTTTATTTAGATAAAAATAGATAATCAGTTGAGATATTTTGTGGGGAGGTTTCTAGTGACTTGTTTAAAATTGTATGACGAGACCGCTGGCCTAGTGGTTAGTATACCTGACTGCTACGCTAGAGGTCGCGGGTTCGATTCCCGCCAGGGCAAACATTTATGTGACAAATATGTTTGCCTTGCGTTTGGGTGTTTGGTATGTATTTACAAAAAAAAGTATATAAGTATTATATCAGCTACTGGTTCCCATAGTACAAGCTTTGCTTAGTTTGGGGCCAGATGGCGCTGTGTGATAATGTCCAAGCATTATTATTATTATTATTATTATTATATCTTAAAAAATGAAGGAACATACCTAGGATGTATTTATGGTAATATGCTTTTGAAAGTTAGTACCAGATCCAAATAAGTTGTATTGGTAGGGTGCATTATCAAATGTTGATTTAATTTAAATTATATATTATAACAGTTTTGGGATTTCGATTAATTTATTTTATTTTATGCTTTTTAGGTCCAGCGCGCAGTATTTTTATGTGTATTAATACACTTTTATGTACTTCTATCAAAATATATAACAATCAACATTACTTCTAATGAAAGATATAAACTTATGTGATAATAAATAAATCGAAACTATGATGGTCATTAAATGCAAACATTTTATTTAGATGCTTTAATAAAAAGCAATGTAAGATACAAAATGCAAGCAATAAGTATGAACATTTGAGGCGAGATAATTACTTAAATGTTCTATATGGGTACTAGAAATATGAATACTCTATATTTTGTTGCTACAGTTGCAAGCAGGCGTATGTTTTAAACATAATATTTTGTTAACTGTTTTATTATCTGTTATCCTATGTGGAAAATTTAATTGCAGGAATGCGATAAACTAACGCACAACTTATCAATTAAATAATGATACAAGTGAATATATATATATATTTGTTAGTCTTTAGGGTTCCGTGCTTTAAAAGGAAAAAGGAACCCTTATAGGATCAGTTTGTTGTCGTCAGGATCATTTTTCCGATTCAGGTTTTTTTTTGTAGATTCGCATTAAAAAAAACTACATATTTACGGTTTTGAGATTTTTTCCTTTACTTGTGCTGTAAGACACTGCTTCTTGCCAAATTTCATGATTCTAGGTCAACGGGAAGTATTAAAACCCTAAAGGTTTTGATTCCCTTGTGAAATCGAAAAAATATGCGAAGATTTTAGAAATAAACGGTCACATCTTTTCTTCATATTGAATTACGGGTTTGATTATTTTACAGCTGAATGAGACCATAGACCCGGGTATTTCATATTAATTTCAACTTAAACTTAAATTAAGGTATTCGTTCTATTAACCTTTTTTTATATTATTACGTACTGAGAATGATATGTACACCTTAAGTGTCATACATATCAGATATTAAACAATTTATGTATTTTTTTCACGAATGTGTGAATATGTATGATGTGGTTGTACTAATAAATAAATAAACTTCAACTTTACGCGTTCTTGAGATTAAAAATCTTGACAGACAGACAGACGGACAACAAAGTGATCCTATTAGGGTTCCTTATTTCCTTTTAAGGTACGGAAACCTAAAAATATTGGAACACATACCGGACACAGTTGATGTTTTCAAATTATGATTTAAAATTATAAGATAATACAAGTTCAATGGAATACAACTTTGAGCTTTAACTATTAATGCTATAAAAGAAGACAAAACGCAGCGATAAGTCAAAACAAGTACTTCGTATATGACTGATATTTGAAATAATATATTAAAGTCCATTATATTAACGAACTCAAATGAATGGGAGAAATTAAAAGCGACTAGCTTAAAATTATTGCATTTTATCTTTGCGTAAGTACATTATTATGAAAATAAAAATAAATAATGACATAATACTAACATCGAGAACGAGTGGTTCTCGCGCAACAATAGAGTATAGAGATGGTCAGCACGCGTTGACTGCAGCTAAGTATTCGTTGTATTTCTTCTCCTGCGCCTGCTGTAGTTTCTGCAGTTTCTTGACAAGACCTTTGCTCAGCTCTTTCCCGTCTTGATCGTGGGTCGGCAGTCCCTAAAATCATTTTTGGAGTTGATCGAACGAATTGTGGATGGTATTAAACTTTTATTTAAAGTGTTTGTTCACACCACTGACTTAATAATACATAGACTTCGGGATGATGGCGGTTAAAATTGTCTCGCTTAAACTAATTTGACAGGACTTAAAGTATTATCAACCTTATTTAACCCCGCACATGGGAAAGGGATAGCAAGACTTTTTCTTCAATACTAACCTTGTCATCAAACTTTGAATACTTGTCAGTGTCTCGCTTAAACATCTCCGAGGGCGGTATCTTCTTCTGCTCGTCCTTAGCGCGCTGCGCTTCGAGCAACTCTTGCTTCTTGCGCAGCTTCTCCGCTTCGATACGCTTCTTCTCCTCTCTCTCCTTCATGATCTCTTCCTTACTCACAAGCTTCACTACTGTGCGGTCTACAAATATATATTCAAGTTATAGATACATATTAATAAATATATCATCTAATTTTCATTTGCCTTATGTTTGCGTGTTGGGTATGTACTCGTATTAACAAACAAGACATACCTGTATATTACATGTGGGTGTGCGTGTGTGTGTGACCTTGTTTGTCCTCAAGCCTGACGCCCAGGTCGGGCAGCGTGTGGTCGCGCAGGTTGTGTGTGTGTGTGTGTGACCTTGTTTGTCCTCAAGCCTGACGCCCAGGTCGGGTAGCGTGTGGTCGCGCAGGTTGTGTGTGTGTGTGTGTGTGTGTGACCTTGTTTGTCCTCAAGCCTGACGCCCAGGTTGGGTAGCATGTGGTCGCGCAGGGTGTGTGTGTGTGTGTGTGTGTGTGACCTTGTTTGTCCTCAAGCCTGACGCCCAGGTCGGGTAGCGTGTGGTCGCGCAGTTTGTGTGTGTGTGTGTGTGTGACCTTGTTTGTCCTCAAGCCTGACGCCCAGGTCGGGTAGCGTGTGGTCGCGCAGGTTGTGTGTGTGTGACCTTGTTTGTCCTCAAGCCTGACGCCCAGGTCGGGTAGCGTGTGGTCGCGCAGGTTGTGTGTGTGTGTGTGTGTGTGTGACCTTGTTTGTCCTCAAGCCTGACGCCCAGGTCGGGTAGCGTGTGGTCGCGCAGGGTGTGTGTGTGTGTGTGTGTGTGTGACCTTGTTTGTCCTCAAGCCTGACGCCCAGGTCGGGTAGCGTGTGGCCGCGCAGTTTGTGTGTGTGTGTGTGTGACCTTGTTTGTCCTCAAGCCTGACGCCCAGGTCGGGTAGCGTGTGGTCGCGCAGGTTGTGTGTGTGTGTGACCTTGTTTGTCCTCAAGCCTGACGCCCAGGTCGGGTAGCGTGTGGTCGCGCAGGTTGTGTGTTTGTGACCTTGTTTGTCCTCAAGCCTGACGCCCAGGTCGGGTAGCGTGTGGTCGCGCAGATGGTCGCACAACGCCAGCACCGCGGCCGGCTGCCCGCCGCGCGCCGCCTCGCGCACTCGCTCGCGGAACGAGCTCAGCGCCTCCAGGTACGGCATCACAAGCTCCTCTAACTGGTGCACACGAACAAACATACATTACAACACTTAACGCATTCAAGTCTTCATTACAATTAGAATAACCCCTATTTGGGACAAATACCATTCAAAGTTCTATATATAAAGCTGCCGTAAGCTTGCCGTATATATAAAAGCGAACTCAAACACACTTTGACTGAGCCTCTTGTTTGGCACAAAGAACTGTTTATATACTATCCATATAGTAGAGCCAATTTACACCTATACAAACGAAGCCGCGAGCAAAAGTTAGATAGAATTAAAAAAAAATCTAACGCAAGTGTCGTCAGCGTCGCCGACTGGGAAGCCGATGCCGCCGCGCGGGCCGTCGACGGCGCCGAACACGTGCAGCATGTCGGTGACGTAGCGCGCCGCGCCGGCCAGCAGCGGCGCGGCGCGCGGCGGCGAGGCGCGCAGGTACACGTGCGCCGCGCCCACCACCTCGCGGAGCGCGTCAATCGCACTGCGCGTGTCTATATTGTCTGCACACCGACATAATACCACATTGTTATAATAATAATAATAATAATAATGTTTATTGAAAGGTAAAAAACACCCAAAACACAAAAAAAAAACAAAATTAAGTACAAAAATTACCTAACACTCTAGTCATAAAAGAATTAACTTATATTATGAAACAGTTTTTTTTTTTTTTTTTTTATTTCTTTATACATAATCTAAATATAACCTGTTCATTTTCGATTCGGGTCATGGTGCACAGAAAGCCAGTATTTAAAAATTGAAGAGTCCAGGCACCCCGCCAGCGTACCCAGGATCTCGTTATCAGAGGATCTTATACGGTTCCAAAATGCTGCGGTTCGTGCAAAGAAATCAGGAACCTTAGCTCTGGCAAACATTGCCGACGCGCTGCAATATTTCGACTGCTTCATCAAAATTCGATATGCATCGTTATATTGTATTCTGATGTTGTTGATGGCACGTCTGGTGAATTTAACCCAAAGCTGACAAGTGTAGAAGCCCAGGCAAAATGTCCTAAATAGTCTTCTTCACCTCGTCACTACACCTAGCGAACCGACGCGCAAGCATATTGCACCACACCGACAAGGCCCGACGTTCACGATCTATATCCTCGTCGTCCGCGAGACCCTCGGTCAATATATGGCCAAGATATCTGAACGTGTCAACCCTCTCTATTACATCATTGTCAAGGTACACGGGTGGTGTCTTATCCGGACCCCTACCGGCACGGAACACCATCATAACTGTCTTACCGACATTGTACTTTAGCCCATGCTCAAGAGCGTAGCGCTCACAGATCCTCAACAGCCTACGCAGACCCCTGATCGAAGGGCTAAGAAGGACCATATCATCTGCATAACTAAAATTGTTCATGCAGGTATTACCAATATGACATCCGATCCTGGTCTCTCTTAGCCTCACGATCAGTTCGTCAACATAGAGGCTGAAAAGGTCCGGGGAGGTCAACCCGCCCTGACGGACCCCACATTCCAGTTTATAGACATCAGACGTAGCATCACCCCACCTAACGTAGTTAACTTGATTTTCGTACCATAATCTCAACAGGTTCAACGTTTGAAAAGGTACATTTGACATGAGCAATTTTTCCCATAGTAAACTATAATTTACACGATCGAAGGCACGACTCAAATCAAGGAAGCAAGCATACACCGACGTATTTCTCTTTTTGTAGTAATCTACCCCTTTAGGCTAAATATCGCAGAATCCGTTGAGAGCCCGGCACGAAAACCAAACTGAGCATCGCATATCTTTATGTTATTTTTTATGCTAGGATGAAGCAATCGCTCCAGTATTTTCCCCATAATAGTACCAAGTGAAATCGGTCGGTAGTTTTTGATACTGGAGAGATTTCCTGTCTTGTTCTTTGGGAAAGGGACCACGACTGTTCTCATTAGTGGTTCAGGCAGGTAGCCCGCATTAATACAAGCATTGTATAGGTTCGCCAAAGCTACGTATACATCCTTACCAGCATACAAGATGTGTTCCAGGCTTAATCCATCGAAACCTGGAGACTTTGCCCTTTTCATTTGACGGACAACTGAAGCCACGTCTTCCGCCTTGTAACTATCTCTGTCAGTAGTGTGCGCAGCCGGCATAGGCGGAACAATCGCATTCCGAGCCGGCAGTGGATTAACACTGAAGTGGTGTGAGAATAAATTAGCAATTACTGTCCTGTCATGCTCACCTTCCACGCTTACAGGAACACTCGATTTATAATTGCATGCTTTTGTAGCTTGCCAGAATTCCACAAAGTTCTTATCGGTTTGATGCATTGCCAATATATCCATCTTAATTCTGTCTTCATTATTCTGACACCACCGCAGCTTGTTTTTAAATGCCGATCTGCTGTTAATCATATTTCTATACACATCACCTGTACATGGCTTCCCCTGGCATCTCCAGTTTGCATAGTGTAGTTTCGCCATTTGATGATAGTGTCTAACGTGATAGTTCCAACCCAAAATTATTTTAGGCTTCTTCGGTGCACCATTGGAACCCTTAATACTATTTTTAGCAGCGGTTTGCAAAATGTTAATAATGGTATTATAAAAAATGTCAATCTGATATGTATGTTCACTACAATTAAAAATTAAACAGTTCTTACATTCACTTGATACAGACAGAGAACTAAAACTACTACAGCATTCATTATTATACACATTTATCTGGTCAGCATTTCTACGACCTTAATGCCTCGCAGTTGGTCTACGATAGGCAGGGCGGCTTTACCTATCACTGAATTTAATACACACGTGATTTTTAGCGGAAAATGATCCGACCAGAAGACACCATTATCCACATGTGCACTTATAACTGTATCATGAGCAGCCCCAGTCACGACGCAGTGGTCCAGCCATCTTCTTGTACCGTGTATCTCACTTATATAAGTATATGTGTCAGCAGGAAGCAGTTCCCTGTCTACACATACTAAGTTGTGGTCCAAGCCAAAACTTCTCAGGTCTTCACCAAATCGTGACCCGGGATGGGCATTGTAGTCACGAAAAATACGAACGTCAAAATATATACTGCCTCAACATTACTATCATGAATTAGTGCCGCAATTTATTTGCCCCATCCATCACCGAGTGTTGTTACTTGCGGGAGCACCTGCCTTATTAGGACGCTGCTGCTTAAAGCGTCTGAATACTAATCCTTGTGGCCAAAACTCCTTTTGCAAAAAAATATTTAACTTTGTCATAATAACAGTAATTTTAAAAGAATTAAAATTAGTCTCTTGAGTCTGTTTTAATAATTCCACGGCCACACAACTTTCATTCATTTGTTCAATTGGTCTATAATATCCTTTTCTTGTACATGCTTCTTCGTCCGAGATAAATAAACATACGCTAATGTATCAGCTGCTTGCAAATTACTCTTACGTTGTGATGTCCCCCGTGTATTTTTGTACCGATATGTGTGTTTTTTCCTACTTTCAACCTTAGTAAAACCGTCTTCAACATTCACATTATGTAATTGCTTGTTTCTAAGCACTGACTCTGCATACGTAGGTACATATTCACTCTCATTCATAGTGATCAGCTGCTGAGTAGATAACATTGTTTTGTTATTATCGCATGGAGTCGGCGTTAACGACCCGAGTACCTGCACGCTTGCATCTCCCTCCACCATTCCACGCATATTCGCCGTAGTCGATCCTGGTGCCTTTTGTGTCCGCACACTACCCTCTAGCATATTTTCGCTATTACCCACTTTAGATAATATTGGGATATTATAATTCGTCTTATTTCTGGTATCGTCATCCATAGTAGTTTCTTGTGATCGTGAGCAGTCTGCCTGTATCTGTGCTAGCATGCACTTGACCTCCTCTATTTCCTTTTTTTAAGTAAACAACATCCACCAAATTCACTTCATTTTTATCGCTTTTATTAGCCTTCATATCAGCAACATCATTTCTAAGGAGAGTAATTTCTTTGAGAAATGAAGTCACATCAATATGGTCGAAAGATACTGGCGGTAGTTTGTTTATATTTTTAGCGACAAATGTGGGTAAACTATCTGGTTCGAACTCTTTTATAAGTTTAATTATTTCTTGTAAGCTCTTCTGTTCACTGCCTTCCTTTCTTCTCATTATTTTCTTGGACGGAGCCAACAGCTCATACAGGTCGCGGCACGAAACTCTAGCGCTGAGCGAAACGTGGAGGGGATAGCTGCGCATGGGTACCATCGCGCACGCAATACAAATTAGTAATTTAATTGCTTAGTTAAAAACAGCAAAATAATGTTTTAATGTAAAGTCAAATAGTAAGTCTAGCGGTGAACAAAATGTGGAACTTAACTGCGTATGGGTACTGTCACGCACGCAAATATTACTTCATGTTACCTACAATATAATTTTTAACAAGTTTATGGGGAGTAGAAAAATAAATACACTATCGGATTTGTAAATTTTTATATTAAATACCAAATAATAAAAAAAATTATATTAAGTCCGAATTACATAAGAACCTACTGAAGTTTCTTCTCAGGATAGAAGAAACCTGCGAGTTCGGCAGGGTGTGGACATCAGACACCGCATTCTCCTTTCCGATATCTAGTCCGAATCAGACAATGGTCTTACACCTTCAATAGTATCCCAACAGGGCCTTTTGCTTACTGAGGGCCCCGGCTCAGGGCTGCTTCGGTCGTCGGCACTAACAGCGTCATCGTCATCAGACTCACCAAGGCTATCCTCTGAACTGTCACCATCAACGCGAATGATGAATTCTTCTGTAACCAAATCCACGACATGGTCACTCTTGACATATTGCTCTTCTATGTCCTTTACCTTTTGGCATAACTTTCCCCAATCCCAAGCACCCATCAGCAAAACTTTTTCTTGAATTAGTTCTATACATTTAGCAACACTCCACTTCACATTTTTACTGCCTACATATTGCTTTATGTCAGACCATGCCATTTCGATTGGATTTAGATCTGGGTGGTATGGTGGCAGTCTTAGCACTTGATGTCCTTGCTCTGCTAGTATCCTGTCAATTGAAAATGTTTTAAATCTATCTTTGTTAGCCCGTATTAAATTGTATAGTTGAGGTTTTAGTAGAGTTTCCTCATATTGTATGCCCTTTTCAGTAAGCCAACCCTGCATGTCAGCTTTTTTGGAATTAGAAGTGGGTGCAAGGTCCCATTGTTTATTATGGTATGATGCGTTGTCGACTACCACGACAGAATTAGGCGGTAAGTTCGGCAATAACTGTGTCCTCAGCCATTTTTCGTAGTTGTCGTAGTTCATATTGTCGTGGTAGTCGCCTGATTTCGCACCAGCTTTAAAAGTTAACAGTGCGTTCGGTATGAACCCAGCCTCTGATCCTGCGTGGACAATGACCACCCGCTGTCCTTTGGAGATAGGTTTTTTGAGACCTTTTGTAGTACCATCGGTCCAGGCTTTTGGAGCAGAGTGCGATGAATCTACGTAAGATTCATCTGTATATACGATGGGCCTTCCCTCTTGGCGATATTGTTTTATTTTGCGTAAGTATTCGATACGTAGTAAACGTATATTTGAACTTTCAATCAGTACTTTTCGATTGTTTTCAGTATTTTTCCACCGAAACCCTAAACTCTTAATTATTCGTCGAAGACTTCGTTCTGAGCCTTTGAAATTTATATCTTCCTCTAGCTTCTTTCTCAACTTTCCGACGGTGGGAAGTTCATTATTTGTCCTATGAAAGTTATGTATGCACCTCTTTATTAATCCTTGATCAAAGTTATCAATATCTGTGACCGGTTTTGATCTGGAGCGTTTTTTGCCTGGTGTTCTAAATACTGATAATAAGTCGGAATTATTGGCTTCAGTGGAGATTTTCCTTACCGTTGCTATGGACGTCTTTGTAGATTCAGCTGTCCTTTTCTGAATTTTCTGTAAGTCACTAATTATACTATTTAATTTTATATTTCCCGCCTGAATAACTTCTGCAGTTTGTTTTATTTCACTTATATCTACAGTGCTGCGGTCAGAATCGAGTAAAATACTCGCAGCTTCGCCAATTTCACTTTGAATTTGTTTCAGGGAATTAATGAAATCATTCGATTCCCTTTTCAGAAAACAATGCACGTCAAACACCATTTTCCGTGCCTGTCTTTTCAAAACAGTATTCCTTCTCGGCCTCGGCATTTTCACTGTTTAAAAACTGTTCAAACTTAATCAAACAGTGAATAAACTAACAAACACAACAAACAAATCAACAAAACAAACTTAACAAAAAACAACAACAAAAATTAACGATGACAACAAAACAATTCAGAACGCGACTGTACACTGGAAGTGCGCGGAGCGTCGTATCGGCACGGGGGACGGAGTACGACTGGAGAGCCAATCGGCGCAACGCACGCTCGCCCTTCACCCCTGTACCCCGCCAAGACACCTTATTTTTTACTTCTGCGCAATAACGGTCAGCGCTAGAGTTTCGTGCCGCGACCTATACGCTATACGTCTTGCATGTTCGATTTCTTCTGTATTGTACGCACTGAGACATATCTGCAAAATCCCAGTTTCCGGTAAGATATCAATCTTGTTGTTAATATATGCTAACAGTTCGTTAATCACCACTTGGCAAGCACTGCATTTGGATTCCACACAATCATTATTAGACCCGCGCGCACTCGCATCGCGCGGTGGAGATCGGACCATTGGCATTGTGCGTGCAGTACGTACAGCGCACCTGCGAAGACTGATATACAATGGCTTTTTTAATGATTGTTATACAATGGCCTAAAGTGACCCATTGTATACGAGGTTGCTTTACTGTTGACCTAAAGCTCGGGAGCAATAGAAAACGAGTTATAATGGGTTTTAGCGCCGTGTGTAACACTCTGTTTTTACTACGTGCTAAAAAATAAAAGGAGTGGCACCGCGGCGGCAACGGTGTCGCTGTAGCTACGGCGTGATGAGTAAACGGCAAACAATACACATTCTTTAACTCGTTATTTTAATAATGTCTTCATTGCTGATTTGATCGACAATACTTACGCCACACATTTTTTGAAAGACTCGCATATCAGCTGCATTTACTTTACTCATTACTTTAATTATACCTCTTCTGGCATGCCAGGATTCACTTTTTATTAAGGCAGCATCAGATTATAATGGAGCTGCTATTATAATGGAGAGCAGTCACAAAAACAAAATAAGTATAACAATTTTTGATGGTGCAAGGTGGAAGGTGTCGAAAAGAGAATGGGGCCGAGGAGTACAACTGCCCTTAAAATATATATCCTCTACAATAATTAGGGCGATACAAATGACAACTGTTACAAATAACGGTATTGGTGTAATATGAGCCAATATGATAGTATACAGACCACAAAGCGCGTGATGCACTTGTTGTTTGACAGCGGTGATCTTGGCGGCGAACTGTTGCTCCGGAGGCCCCCACTCGCCGCCGCTGCCCTCCGCGTACCCGCTGCGCAGCGCGTCTTTCACTGTCAAGAAGAATTCCTGCAATTATCGCACACACACACATCATTACACCACGTCGAATTGTAATGAAAGAACGTCAAAGGAGGAAAATGACAAGAAGGACTCTTGCATTTGTACATAATTATATACTAACTAGCTCAATCAAAGTTCAGTATAAAAAGAGGCATAAGATTTTTCCCATATTAACAATAACACTATTCCACATGAATAATCGTTAGGCACTCACTATTTATTATTTATTATCTTAACATAGTACAAAGTCGCTTCCCGCCGTACGCTTAGATCTTTCAAAATACGCAACGGATTTTACCATTAGACAGAGTGATTCCTGAGGAAAGATTTTGTGCTTATTTCATTTGGATTAATGCAAAACAATTGAGTGACGAATTAAGAAAATAATAATTTAGAATAGACTGTTAGGCGGTACGAAGTTCGCCAGGTCAGCTAGTTTACAGTACTTAATACTTAATCGAGCTATGTAGAGTTACTTACATTGAACATCTTCTCAACCTGCACGGCCATCTCCATAGTGTTCTCAGAATAATCCAAGGTGTCCTTCCAGCTGTGTAGCAGGAAGCCGATGCGCAATTGCCGTGCCGTGTGGCGCTTCAGGGCGTCCGAGATAGTGACGAAGTTCTTTAGAGACTTGGACATCTTGCAACCGGCTATTGTTAGGTGACCAGTGTGGAGGAAGTAGTTCACCCAGCCGGGCTGGTCGTAGTGAGCCTGGCAAGATAACGTTAAATATTTTGAAACTTTCACGGTTAATAGCCCTGTTTGGACTATTAGAAGATTAACTTGGCATTTAGTACAGGTGGCACATGGAGCAATCAAGGTAGCAATAGATAGGAAAAAAGATTGTTTCAAGAGAACCAGTACAAGGCAATGTTAATGTATTTTTATTGGAGTACTAGCTCTTCGCGGTTTATGGCAACAAGGAGTATGCTCTATGCCGAAAATATTCAAGCATTATAAAAGTAAATGAAGTAAAAAGAAATATATAATTAGATACATACCTCACTCTGAGCCAGCTCATTGTCATGATGAGGAAACTTGAGGTCGACGCCTCCCGTGTGTATGTCCACGTTGGCGCCGAACACGTCCGAGGCCATGGCGGAGCACTCGATGTGCCAGCCCGGCCGGCCCGCGCCCCACGGCGACGGCCACGACGGCTCGCCTGCCTTACTACGCTTCCACAGGGCAAAGTCATTCGGGGACTTCTTCTCCGCCGTGTCAGCAGACAGGTCACCTACAACATATCACATATTTATATCCAGTATGGCTTCAGCCGGGAGGTTGGTACAGATTTGCTCTATAATTAAGTTGAAACTGTAAGAAAGTTGTGCAAAATTGGCTCAAAGAGAGACTTTCAATATCACGACCAGCTTCACCAGCATTGTAAGCATTACTTACATCTTATCAGTATGAAAAATTAATTTCCTCTAATGTTAAAACTTAATGTTTGAAGGGACTTATGACTTACCTTCGCCTTCCTGTAGAGACTTAGTGTCGCCGTAAGCTTCAGGCACTAATCGTGCATAATGGTGTTTCTCTTTTTTATCAAATTCCAACACATTGAAGTAGACTGAACCATTTGATTCATATGCTAGACCATTTTCCACTATTCTTTCTATAAACTTAATTATCTGAGGCACATATTCACTAACCCTGGTCAATACATCTGGAGGAAGAACCTGCAATAATAATGTAGAATATTTTGTAATATGTGTATAACTCCACATGGTGTGAGATTATCTTTAACATCAAGGTTAGATACTGTGATATTTTCAGAAACAGTTGTTATCACATCTTTTAATCAAAATATTTAACTTTACTATTTAAATATTATTAATTGATTCATGTAACATTTGGAGTATTGGCTAGACTTACATTAAGTGCTTTCATATCTTTATGGAACTCATTCTCCCAATACCTAGGCAGTGCAGTGAACACAGCATTATCAGTGATGGTAGCGCCATGCTTACTGTCCAACCACTCCGATATGGGACTTGTAGCTGATTCCAATAAATCACCTTTAGCCTTAGTTATTTTCTCTTCATCTTTTGTTTCTACTGCAGCTTTGATGGCTTTCACAGCAGCTGCCATACTTTAAGAAAAATATTTATAAATTTAATTAATCACTTTAATATGTCCAAGCATTATTACTATTATACATACAATAGGTAAATATTTGTGGTTATGCCCAGCCATTTCTCTACAACTACCACCCAATCATGATTGTATGTAATGGTAGAAAGCCCTTGGTCTAAATTTTTTAGTAAGGGAGTTTCTCAGTGGGATGCAAATGTGTGTGTGGTGACCCAGGCAATGCCGGATTTTAGAACTAGTTATAAATAAAGGGAAAATTACTAGTAACTGAATATATAATAAGATATTACAGTTTTTTTACAATGACTTAATAAACAAGGTAGTCAAATCAAGACATTTGGGGACAATATTAACAAAATACTTACTTATCCAATGTTTTCTGCATAGCATTATTTTTATCTGGGTCAACAGTTTCTTTAACAACTGACTCATAGTAATTCACTACAGTAGTTGCATCATCAATTAGTTCATTCAAGCTTCTTTGTTTCTTTTCATACTCTTCAAATAAATGTTTCTGTCTAGCCCGTTTAATGATCTTGTCATCTATGTCAGTGATGTTCATCACATACAATATGTCATACCCAAAATAGTTGGCCATGATGCGCCGCAAGATATCAAAAGATATGTATGACCTGGAAATGAAATTTTTAATAAGTTATTTTATGTTTTGAATAACTTCACTTGGGAAAGTACTTAATTTATCAATAATATCACATTGACTATAGTTAAGTAATTCTATTCTATTCAGCCATTGCCATCCCACTGCGGGGCAACGGCCTCTCACCCCAATTAATATTATATTATATGAATAACACTGGTTCCTATTGTTTTAATTTTTCCTAATCATATTCAATTAAAAATATACAATGTTACATATAAGACATATATATATCTTTGACACAGAAGAAAGTTTAGGTAGTCAGAGAGTAGATTCTTCAGTGTATGATAATACAGCTATCTTGAAGGTTCCCTGAACATATAAATAGATGTGTGATATCAGCCATACCTTCTCACTGTATATATTAGGTCCTTACATATGAAATTGGCGTTTTTCGTACTGGCCACTTTAATCACGAATTTCTCCTCTTTGGTAAGGAATTCCAAATTCAAATTTGTACAGCTATAGACTCATGTATTTGTGCTTCGATGATCGTCATTCATTTGTTTTTTTTCTTCTGTTTTTTTCTGTTTGCGTCACTCATTTTACAAAATGGAAAACCTTAAATATCGCATTATTTACGAGTACGAGTTCCGCCGTGGCACTAGTGCTGCGGAAACAACTCGAAGGGTGAATGATGTGTATGGCGGTCGTGTTGCAAAAGAAAACACAGTTCGTTTTTGGTTCCAACGTTTTCGTTCTGGAAATTTCGACCTGCAGAACAAGCCCCGTGGACGGCCTGAGACTCAAGTTGATAATGAAGAGTTGAAGGCTATTGTGGAAGCGGATCCATCGCAAACCACGTCCGAGTTAGCTGCAGGCTGCAATGTTAGTGATAAAACTGTTTTAATTCACTTCAAGCAAATTGGGAAGATTAAAAAGCTTGAAAGGTGGGTACCTCACGAATTGACTGAAACAAACCGGCAAACGCGCGTCGACTGCTGCGTTACATTACTAAACCGGCACAATAATGAAGGTATTTTAAACCGAATCATTACCTGTGATGAAAAATGGGTTCTTTACGATAATCGGAAGCGCTCAGCGCAATGGTTAGATCCTGGCCAGCCAGCCAAATCCTGCCCCAAGCGAAAATTAACCCCAAAAAAGTTACTTGTAAGCGTTTGGTGGACTAGTGCCGGTATTGTTCATTACAGTTTTTTCAAATCTGGCCAGACTATTACGGCTGATGTCTATTGTCAGGAATTGCAAACCATGATGGAAAAGCTAGCAGCTAAACAACCTAGGCTGGTCAATCGCTCCACGCCACTGCTGCTTCACGACAACGCTAGACCACACACTGCGCTACAGACGGCTACTAAATTAGAAGAGCTTCAATTGGAAAGTCTAAGACATCCTCCGTACTCCCCGGACCTTGCTCCAACAGATTACCATTTTTTTCGAAATTTGGATAACTTCTTGCAAGGGAAAAAATTCAACTCCGATGGGGCAGTCCAAATCGCCTTCAAAGATTTTATTGATTCCCGTCCGACTGGTTTTTTTAGTAAAGGGATCAATGAACTACCTATGAGATGGCAAAAGTGCATAGAAAATAATGGTTC
The DNA here is from genome assembly GCA_951449985.1 of Falcaria lacertinaria. Lineage (NCBI taxonomy): Eukaryota > Metazoa > Arthropoda > Insecta > Lepidoptera > Drepanidae > Falcaria > Falcaria lacertinaria. The sequence continues at coordinate 4,574,637 of OX602114.1, forward strand.
ATACTTTGATTAATTAAATATATTATATTAAAAAATATTCGACTTTTTGTTCCTCCCATACAAAACGCCAATTTCATATGTAAGGACCTAATATAATTATGTTAAGGTCCCTTCAGGACAGGTGTTCAGGCCAGGTGATCAAATGAATAACTAACCATTCACAAACATTTGCATGTATAGACTACTGTTTCCGCTTACCATCAGGCCAGCCATTGCTTATGTGCCAGCCTCACAGTATACAAAAAGTGTTTAATAATTTTTCTGCCTCTGGGAATCAAAGTCAAGACTTCATCAAGGCATATCAACCCAAGCATACAACCACTTCAAACACAGAGTGACTTTCCTTCTATATTATATTTTCAGCCAGAATAAACCAAACCTACCTCGCATGCCCCATGTGGGAGGCATCGTACACCGTCGGTCCACAGCTGTACCAGTTGATCCTGTTGCCGTTGGCGCACACAAACTCTTCTTTCTGCCTGGTTAAGCTATTATACAATTTTAAGACTGGCGTTTTATCCGATTTTGGTGGCGGTGTCCAATTTGGTTGACTTCTTTTCGACATCTCAACAGTAAATTCATAAAACCCTACACCAAAATGTATGTTCAATGAGTATTATAGAGCTGATTGTCTATCTAAAAACTAACCAATTCTTTTATAACATTGAACCCTTTTACGAATTTTAATCTCGCCACGTATCAAAACTAAGATTTTCAGAACTTTGATTCTGATTGAAGTTTTGTTGATTTGAATTTTGAGGTTAGGTTAGGTACCTGTCAAGTCTGTCTAGCTGTCAGGTGGGCTGTCATATCATGTCAGTTTGAAGAAGAAGAAGAAGAAATATAAAGCTCCCAAATACTGATTACTGTTTAACGCAGGACTAAACTTGGTCCGAGGAAGTAGATGGAATTACCCTGTATTAAACTATTAACAAGGCATTATTTGTTTTTACTGAGAGATGGTTAAGCTCCTCGTACATAGAATGCTAAAAAAAAAAATATTATTATAATTGTTACTATTGGCAATATTTACATTAGCTAACTAAATAAACTAACTAAGAGGTACAAAACTTTAATACCTATACGTAAAATAAATAATATTAATTATTTTAGAAATTATTTCTTCATTTTCAACGTTCGCGTCGTTCGGGGTCATAGACAATACCCGACGAGCAAACAAGACAAAATAATAAATACAACACATTCAAGAATGTAGGTGTTTGTTCTTTCTCGCTCACACGGTGTAAAATGTATAATATGAGTCGTAAGATAGAAAGAGACAATGATAATGTTAAGATTTGTTGTAATCAGCTGCCTGTTCAAAACAAGTTTCATGCATGTGTGTTACTGTCAAATAAAAATAGCTTCATTGCTTTATGTACATACATACATATTTACGCTCATTTTATCTTCTAAAAGTCGAAACTACTTTTCAAATATTTACATTTTTGTGTTTTTATATAATTTTATTGAGTAATACTATAACTCCAAGATCATAATGGCTCTCTGTGCTTGCAAATGCCTAAATGTTACCTTAGAAAGTGATAAATTCGAAGATAATATGGACATTGGGAAACTGGAGCTAACGTCCGTGGAACAAAGGGATATTTTTTTCAGTGAGGTACCATCAATAAACATGACTTGACCTTGACTTGTAGGAAGGGTTTTCGTTTGCATTTAGTATAGTTTTATGAATTAAACCTATACCGGATTGTGTTGGACACACATAAGCGCTATATACGTAAATTTAAGATAATAACTTAACACTAGTACATGTGCGTCCGTTCGGCGCTGTGCTACACATCAAATTCGTATGTGTTAGTAAATTAGTAGGTTTTGTATTTGTATTTGGTTATGTCTATTTTTAAACCAATTTAATAGCCATTTGGGCATGTTCTCCTTTTAGTGAACTATTATTTGTATATTTCTGGGAGGACTTGGGCTATAAATTGATTCTAAATTCTAATACAAGTAAAACTACTAGTTGATTGCGAAATTATTTTATAATTAGTATTATGTGTATGGTCACAAAATATGTGCTATGTTTTTTATACTAAGAAGGTGGCAAGTAAATTTATTCTGGATCATATTTTATAGTGGTTAGTAATAACCAAGTACCTTTTTGCAGACCTAATTGTTGAAAGGACTCACTGTACTAGCACCTTAGGGTGTCCTTACTTCCAACTCACATTATAGTAGTATTATAGATTTTAACATAAATTTTTGACCATGCAAAAAATTAATAAATGTTTTTACTCTTCAATTTTATTATAGTGAAACTTGTGCACTGAAAATCTAATAATTTCATAAAATTGTTTTATTTTTGGCATTTCAGAAGGTGCTAGAGTGTTCTACAAATGGGCTTAAGATCCAGCTGGTGCAGCTAGCTCTGGTTAGTGAACGCTCTGTGGACCGCTGGACGCTGCACTCTTGCCTCACCTGTGGACAAACCACCCATGCCATACTCAATGATAGGAACAGACCCAGCAAAATACTTATTCCAAAATCATTACAGGTCAGTTTCAATACCTATGAGGATTCAGTACCACTCTCAGTTCAGAACAATTTAATATGTTTTTAATTTTGCATGGGAGGGAGGTCTAGGTCAGCTAATATTTTGGAGTCCATTTGTTCCTTACCTAGTTACATCTTTTTCAAACTCCTTTTTATCTCCTAAGGTTGAATTCCAAGAACAGGGAGTTCTTGATATCCAGTTCCTTTCAATTCATTCTAAGAGGATTCTTAAGCCTTCTTAAGGGTTAAATTTTATACATCCTTTCACAAGAGAACCTTCCTGACAAAGTTGATTTTTTAACTGATATTGATGTCGATTCACTTGTACAAAAGCACTAAGCTATACTAATTTGACAGGTCTATACATGAGAAAGGGATAGCAAGACTTTTGTACTGTCAAATAAGACTAGTGTAGTGATTTTGTACAACAGAATTGGCACCATTATCAAAATTTTGCTCATAAGAACTGCTTTGATATATTATCTGTATACTGATATAACCAGAAATTTCTGTTTGTAGACCACAACAGAGCGAGTAAATACTTTGAAGAAATCCAATAATTATTCACCTGTATTTAATCTACTTGTGCCAGAGTTGACAAATGACATTGATATGAAAGAGAACATAGACACAAATAATTTTATAGTTAGTGATAAGAAAGTGTTGCCGCCAATGCACCAGGTTATTGGCACCCTGAACATGCAACTCAAAAAGGCACTGGCCTCACAACTTGAGGCTATAGAAGAGTCAGTGAGGCAGTTCCGAGAACAAAAATATGCAGAATATGAAGCTTACAAACAGAGAGCACAAAGGGATCATACAATGTTAGCAAGGTATAAATTTTTGTTGTACACAGCCCACCTGTTGGGAAGCGGTTACCGTAGCCTGACTAAGCTCATCCATGTAATCATCTTACAGCCATTTAAATATCCTTCAGCATTTCACTATCAATGATTAATCATTATTTTATCACATTTTATTTCTAAGTGTTGTTATTCCTATGAAAAGTGTTGTAACTCCTTGTTAGCAACTAGCATTGGATGGAATATTGAAGCTGTAATGAGAAACCATAGTAAATCCTGAGAAAAAACAGGCTTTTGTGTCTAGATTTAGTAAAGTTAGTTAGTAAGTAATAAAAAAAATATGTAATTACAGTTTAATAAATAAGGCACGAAGCAATTACGAAAACGAATGGCGTGTGGACACAACCCTGGACAACGGACCGTCTTCACCTCAGCCACCTCTCCAAAGACGAAGACTATCATCCATCAAAGATGCCAAAAAGGTCACACAGAATATGAATAAGGTAATTGCGTAATTCGGTTTCTACATTGTTTAGAAAGAGATGCTCTATATAACAGTAGAGTCACGAAAGCTACTCATACGCGCCCGGTAGCTGCGATTCGACTGTGCCGAGTTCCCGTTAGAGACTCATTGCAGGCATGCAATACCCATGTTAATTTCAACTGTATTATTGTGGTTTCTTATTTAATAGGCGCTTTTTACTCTGCCCACACCGAAAGGTTACGAGGACTCGTCGTAAAGACATGTATGTATGTTAATACAAATAACGCTATTAATGATTCTACGCGGACAAATCGCGATCCGAATAAATTTGCTTGAGCAACACACAAGGGTCAGGGTCGGCAACGCGCGAGTGATACCCCTGGTGTTGCAAGCGTCCATAGGCTACGGTGACCGCTTACCATCAGGTGGCCGTATGCCTGTTTGCCACATTACTGTAAAAAAAAACACATTTGCCTGGTTGTCAAACACAATGTTATGTTAATTACAATAAATGTGTGCAACAAACTTAAAAGGGGATAGTTTATTGTTCATCCACATGCAATTCAAGACCCCTTATGTAAAATAACCCAATCAGAGCGTACAATAATATTTATTTTAAACATTTCCTTCGTTATTAATATACGAGTAGCAATAGTAACGACTCAGTGCTAATTGACGCGACGTGCTAAGTGTGTTTATTAACTAGTTGAATGATGTCTTTTTACAGTCGAATAGGAGTCTACCACCAGATGAAGATTCATTGGAACTTTTTGATTTGGATATGGACTCCCGGAACATGTCTGACCTAGACGACTATGATGAGTCTGATGGTAAATAACCTCTAATCTTCAAATTTTCACGTGAATTCTTGATTATATATTTAAAATTAATTGGGGATTTGGCCCCCTTTTCTTTGTCAAGAAATTAAGTTAAAAGTCATATTTTAATATCAACCCCTTACTTTTTATTATCATAATTTAGGGTCGTCTCTATCTATATGGTCAGAGTTGGACAACTATCGTTATACATATATTTCCACATTGGAGCTGTCACTTCACACTCCAAATATGGATGAATATTGTCTGTATAGTATTTTTCCGCTCAGAAGGCAGCAATGACGAAGGCATCCACATCTCGGGGCCGCGCGGCGGCAAAATAGTGGACATCGCACGCTCTCTACCCATGAACATTGCCAAGTTCCCCAACGAGTGCCTGTCGCGCAGGGAATTAGAGGACGATGTGAGTAGCAAATTTAATATACATACTTAAATTAATACATATCATCACGCCACGCCAAGTCCTTTTCGATGTAGGCAGAGAGTATAGAGCACCATTTCACTCTCTATTTGCACACTTCTTACGTGAACGCGTAAAAATAATAGCATCGCACTAGAATGTTATGTATATGTTGTAGTTATTTAATTTTTCTTTATACATATGTTTTTATTGAGCAGAGATAAGACCTAGATATCTGCTGAACGCAACAATGAAGATCACACACACACCACGTAGTCTACATGTTGCAAAAATACGTAATAAAAATGTGCAGGTGTGTTGGAGATATTTCTGTAAACTGCATGTTGATTTGATAAATAAAAAATCATACGTGCTTGGGCCTCTGTCCGTGTGCCGCGAGATCTTTTTAAAAGCTCATGGTGTGATTAATCACTGTACTTAAGCTTAAAAAAACTCATTGGTACAGGCCGGGGTTTGAACCTGGGCCCATCAGATGACAGGCCGTTGCTTCAACGACAAGGACACCACGGCTTGTTAATTGTATTAGGTCGCCGTGTAACAGTGTGTGTGTGGCGCAGGAGGGCCCGGCGGACATCGCGGCCAGCATCAAGGCGCTGGCGCGGTCGGTGCACGGCGACGTGTACGACCTGCCTCGCCCGCGCTTCTCCACACAGATCTAAGCACCGATAACACCCAATCACTACCACTTCTGCTTCAATTTCCAACAAACAACGAGAATATAGCCCCTAGGCCGTACAGAGAACTCCCCAATATTTGAGTGCAGTTTTAAATGAAGCGACTCGACCAATCAGCATGTGGAGCGTCTGATTGGACCAACAGATCTCAACTAGTTGTAAGAATTAATTCAATAGTGAAATACTACACAAGAAGTGACTAGGGGTTATTATTCGCTCTCTCCCTCCAAACTATAACATGTCATCGAGGTGTGGTCCGCGTGCTTTAGTTCCGTGAGGTGAAACATTGGTGCTTGCAACATGTGATCGCTGTGACCCTAAATACAAACCAACGCACCATCAAGTACGGATATCGTTTCTATCACTATGTTTACCTGAAGTACATTCTAATATTATTGTAAAAGTACAGACATGTTATCCATATAACAAGACAGCTTTAAGTTTATCACTTCTAAAAGTCTAAAAATACAATTAACGACTCATGTTTATTGTATATACATAAACAAGGAGTAGAATTTAAGCGAGAGGCTATCAAATTTTATTATAAGCACACTATAAAAGAAATAATTAAAACATTTTTTATCAAAATCTAATGACACTACGATTACAGTCTTGACGAAATCAGTATCGCTCATAACTTATCTTTGCAGTCGTTCACTTTTGTCATAATACTAACGCATGATGGATATTTTGAACAAAAAAAGTCAAGTCAATTAACGAAGTTGTAAATTAATTTAAGAACTTGAAAAAATATATTCATATAAATTGTATAAAATGCCATCGCCAGTTGTATGGCTTGAACCAAATATTAATGTAACCCAGAACAGTATGAATACTATTATCGAGTGAGCTCACAATAATCTGAATCGACATACTAAATAAAATGTGCTTCGAGTTAATGTGTGGTGTCTTGGTGTCTGTATGTATGTATATAAAATGATATAGGTATCGAGTATATATAATAATTACGCATTGTTAACATCTAAGTCATATCCCCGGTAATAGACATTTCTATAATTTTATCTGGTGTTATCTTAATGATAAGTGAAAGTGTACAAACATATTGAATAAGTGCATTTCTTACTAGTCTTTTAGGGTCACGAATAGAGACTAATATTTCGTTGTTAAAATTATTATTGCAGGATGATGTAGTTTTATCGATTGCATATAAAATCAATGGACATGTTTATAAAGTAAGATCATGTTGCTTTCGCAGATGATGCGATAAATATTTGAAATAACTTTATTTTTATACCCAATATTTTGAATGTTTATGAGAATGGAAAACAAATGAATAAGAAGTTGGCTGGTGGTGACGATGTAATCATCTATTGTGTACGGTTTTATAGACTTGTAGGCTCGAAATACACTTTGAGACGGACACGCGGTGCGGTGTGTAACTATCGCCGTAATTATTGTAGGATAGTGTAACAATAAGTGCAGCTAAACATGTTACAATAAACAACAATAGTATATATATACTTCACACATAGCTACTTCATACATTTTAATGTGTCATTTTATTGTTTAGATTAAATTGGTTTTCTCTTCTCATAAGGCTAAGGGACAATAATATACATTGAACGAATTAATATTCTTGACAAACAATAAAGTAGGTTTAAGTATCGATTATTTGACCTGAAGTAGTATGTTTCATAGTGAGTTTTGAGCCTTAAAATTTTAATGTAGTGTTTAAGTTAGAGTATGTATATTTAAGTTAGTTGCGTGTGAACCATGATCTTCAGTGTCTTCCAATAGCACTGTTCTGAAAGAGTGTTAAATACACGTGATCTTTAATGTGATTTCAAGTTTTCAGTCAGTTATTTTTAATTTAGTTAAAACTAATAATTGTTTCCGTGGTGTGATGATGAGATGGACCTTGATTGTAATGAATTTAGTGATCATGTAATAAATATTGAACGTGGAATGTGTCTTTTATTTTATCTACTCTCCGCACAACCATTACAAACACACCTGTCTTGACCTGACATAGGTCACTGATTCGTTTTTTTGGAAATGATACTATACATTTTAATGTTTTTATCTGACCTTATATTATTACTTAATTATGCACTTATATTGCTTTTAATGGCTAACAAACTCCTTTAATTTATTGATCTGTGAACCATGTGTGAACTTCAATGTCACGATATTGTCACCATGGTAACGGCGTCACAACAAACCTTACAGGTCAATGCAACAAACTGTTCCTCAATAAACCGTGGTTTACTATAAACAATTATTTTAATTGGTGAATATAGTTGAATTAAAAATGTTAAGTTCTCGGTACTACAGTGCGTCAAGGGTTGGCACGGAAGCGAAGCCGCGGACTGCGATAGTGGTGGACGAAGATGATCAGTTGTACGCGGGGTTCAACGACGTGGCCCCGGCGCTGGACACCCGCGCGTTGCGTGAGGACCAAGCCCTGCAGCATTCCTTGCGCTCCGCCGGCCGGAAGGTGCCCAGCCGCATGGCTACTGGGGTTAGTAGCGAGGCTAACACTATGGTAGGCTAACACACTTCTCATTGCACGGAATCGGCTATATGATTCACTAGCTTTTGCCCGCGGCTTCGCACGCGTGGTAAAGAAGTCAATATCTGAAATTGTAAATGATAGCCTATGCCCACTGCTACCTATTTTTATGGATTTAACTTAAAAAATGTAGGATTTTCATACAAACTTTAATTCCCCATTTTATGCCTAATGGTTGGAATTTCTAATAATCCTCTAATACACATTTATTTATTGTTAACTGAAAGGCCAAATACCAAATGTCGGATTTTAATACAACTTTCATCCCCTATTTTACCCTTAGGGATGGAATTTTCACAAATCCTCACATACGTATTTATTTATTTTCAACTGAAAGGTCAAATACCAGTTGTCATGCGTTAATCTTAAAACTGACGGATTTTCATACAAAAAATTCATCCCCTATTTTACCCTCGTAGGGATGGAATTTCCAAAAATCCTGAAATATGTATTTAGCTATTTTTAACTGAAAGGCCAAATACCATTTTTTATGCTCTTAACCTAAAAAACTACGGATTTTCAAACAAACTTTCAACCCCTATTTTACCCCCTTAGGGGAGGAATTCCCAAAAAATCCTGAAATACGTATTTATTTATTTTTAACTGAAAGGCCAAATACCAATTTTCATGCGCTTAACTTAAAAAACGACGGATTTTCAAACAAACTTTCAACCCCTATTTTACCCCCTTAGGGGTGGAATTCCCGAAAATCCTGAAATACGTATTTACTTATTTTCAACTGAAAGGTCAAATACCAGTTGTCATGCGTTAATCTTCAAAACTGACGGATTTTCATACAATAATTTCATCCCCTATTTTATCCACTTAGGGGTGGAATTTCCAAAAATCCTGAAAGACGTATTTATTTATTTTCAACTGAAAGGTCAAATACTAATTGTCATGCGACAATCTTCAAAAATTACGGATTTTCATACGAAACTTTCATCCCCTATTTTACCCCCTCAGGGGTGGAATTTCCAAAAATCCTGAAATACGTATTCATTTATTTTTAACTGAAAGGCCAAATACCAATTTTCATGCGTTTAACTTCAAAAACGACGGATTTTCATACAAACTTTCAACCCCTATTTTACCCCCTTAGGGGTGGAATTTCCAAAAATGCTTTCTTAGTGCATGTCTACGTCAGGAAAGGTACGTACTGTCAAAATTTCAAGTCTGTACCCCAGCCGTTTAGGCTGTGCGTTGATATGTCAGTCAGTCAGTCAGTCAGCCTCTTCCTTTATATATACAGATAGTTTATACACTTAACCTAGATGTGGTAACTTACTAGTGCTATTTATATCCCGATCAATCATGGCAAACATCGTTGATAATGTTAATATCAGTGTCGAAAAATTGAAATTGAATGTCTCGTCATACATACACACACATGCGTTTCCCACATGCTTTACGAGTACCTATATCTAAATTATGGAAAATACAAAAAATAAATTAGGAAATAATATTGCAAAACTAGCCGAAGCGAAGGTACCCGTCGCGTTTAGTTAGTATTTGGTATGCTACAATGTTGTAATCGATCAAAAACAGTTTTGATTAAGTATTTCGCAAAATTATTTGTGAAATTTAAAATAAGTAGGTTAGTTTTATTTTTCGAGCGAAGTGGAAAATGCTTTTACTATGTAGATTTAATAGTTTTATTAAAGGGTGGTTACAATAAGTGTGATATAGAATGCGTTTCATGTGTGTTGTGTTGAGCAGTTGGTGCGCATGGGCACGGGTCGCGTGCGCGGGGGCAGCTCTCGCGCGGGCACGGCGGCGCGGCCCGTGACGGCCGTGCGCGCCGCCGGGTACACCTCGGCCGCCCGGGACGCACCCGCCCGGGACGACGCCAAGGAGGACAGGTCTCCACCCAAACACACCTACAACCCAATTCAAAGTCCAAACAAATCATTTGTCTACTCTCATTTTGTTTTTCTGTCTGATTTTCCGACGCTGCGAAACGGCACCGGCGTATGAGTTGCATAGAATTTTGAAGCAAAATAAAAAAAAACTCACAAATGAAAAGCTACACTATCACTGAATAACATCGGATATATTGTTATCCTATGTAATATTAATAATTTATTAACTAAAGTCAGAGTTACAAAATAAATATTTACAGGTGTGGTGTTATATTTCTACGTGGGTGAAGTCACGGACAATTTTTTTCTTATAAAACGTTGTTAACTCGATTCAATTCGTTAGGTATATGGTTCCTTACCACATTTACTGTTTACTAGTACATAAACGTATTTACTGATTGCTACCAAAATCGGTTGCGAAGGGCGAATAGCAGTAGCTTCGTGTTAAATGTGGTGAACAACTACATAAGGTTAGATCGATTATGGCACCATTATTATTCGAAATTTGCGACCGATTATGATGCAATGATTTAGGAAAAGTATTGTGAGAAATAATTGTGTTTCTAGTATTGAGGATAGAGTGAAACATATGGAGGCGCGTATAATGACTCTAGTGGAAGAGTCTTGCATGCTGAGCTTCAGTCCCGACCCTGATGACGACACGAGCGGCAAGAGGGATATCGACCTGGGCCAGGTACGCGCTACACTATAACCCCAGAGTAGATAATATACTCCGTACAACTATAACTAAACTAAGATATTAACACGTCGCGCGAGTCATATCTACCTGTGTAGTGTTGCAGGCGTTCATAGGCTAACCGCTAAAAATAACACAAGCCCTTGTTTACCTAAAATGTTGACGACTGGTTTACTCTAGGTTACCAACTTACCTACCAGTAGATACCAGGCGTACCGTGCCGGCAGTTAGGGTCCGAACGCAGTATTCCTGTCGGTAAATATCTGGTACTATTTACAACAAATGCCGACCCAATCGACCAATCAATACTTATATTGTATTTATAAAATTGTTGTGGAGTAAAAGTATGATTATTTGTGTGATTAGGCGCTGGCGAAAGCGCAAGAAGCGTCTGCACTAGAGCGGCAACTGATTCGGATGCAGGAACAGGCTAATCTGGGTGACACCCATAATTTGGATCTTACATTTGCGGCAAGTATACAAGTAGGCAATACCTGAAAATTTTGGACAAAGATAAGCAAACCAATAATTTCACCAATTTCAATATTCTTCATAGTATTCTTATTAATGTAACTCAGCTATTTTCAGTTAGTAGTTTCAGTCTCCTTTTCAGTTAGCATAATGGAAAGGATCATTTTATAAATATTAACGTATCATCCGATCACCGCTTTAATTGATCGTCGATAGGTAGTTTACGTGTTAACAGGCTTTAGGAAATCTGTTTAATTTGCAATTTACAGGTACTCTGTAATTTAGCCGGACAATACGCCCTCAATGAAATGTACACTGAGGCTTTGAACACATACCAGCTACTGACGAGGAATAAGTTATTCCCTCACGCAAATCGCCTGAAGGTAAACTAAAAAACAATAAGTAGGTACTTGAAGTACTTTCATGTATAAGTCTGTTTTGGTAAGCTTAAATCATAAATGAAGTGTAAAAAATATTATCTAACAATGTAGTATTCCAGGTAAACATGGGGAATATTTATTTCAAAATGGGTGAACACCCGAAAGCTTTAAAGCTATATCGCATGGCTTTAGATCAAACGCCCACGGCGGAGAAAGATTTAAGGTACTTAGAAGATTACAAAGATTATTGTGTTTTAATTTTTTTTATGCTTTTTGTCAATTGATTGTTAAATTTTACAGAATGAAGGTGATGCACAACATCGGTCTACTGTTAGTGCGAATGGGGAAGTTTCGTGACGCCGTTACCAATTTTCAACACATTATGCATGAGCAAGGAGATTTTCAAACTGGTATTAAAGAGCCTGATAGCTTGGTATTCGTATTAGATACCTGTACATTTCGTGTGTCTAATCTATCTATTCCATATTTTAGGGTTACACTTGGTGCTCTGCTCAGCAGCTCTCAATGACGCCGAAGGAGGAAAAGCTGCCTTCCACGCCATGCTCGATGTGGAACCGCCTACCTATCATCAAGATATCGCTATAGACGATGTAAGTGAAGTGTTTTTTTTTTCTATCCATATCTTTCCATGACCATATTTGTTTGTCTGGGTGCCATATGTATCCGTTTATATTAGGTCCTTACATATGAAATTGGCGTTTTGTATGGGAGGAACAAAAAGTCGAATATTTTTTAATATAATATATTTAATTAATCAAAGTATGAACCATTATTTTCTATGCACTTTTGCCATCTCATAGGTAGTTCATTGATCCCTTTACTAAAAAAACCAGTCGGACGGGAATCAATAAAATCTTTGAAGGCGATTTGGACTGCCCCATCGGAGTTGAATTTTTTCCCTTGCAAGAAGTTATCCAAATTTCGAAAAAAATGGTAATCTGTTGGAGCAAGGTCCGGGGAGTACGGAGGATGTCTTAGACTTTCCAATTGAAGCTCTTCTAATTTAGTAGCCGTCTGTAGCGCAGTGTGTGGTCTAGCGTTGTCGTGAAGCAGCAGTGGCGTGGAGCGATTGACCAGCCTAGGTTGTTTAGCTGCTAGCTTTTCCATCATGGTTTGCAATTCCTGACAATAGACATCAGCCGTAATAGTCTGGCCAGATTTGAAAAAACTGTAATGAACAATACCGGCACTAGTCCACCAAACGCTTACAAGTAACTTTTTTGGGGTTAATTTTCGCTTGGGGCAGGATTTGGCTGGCTGGCCAGGATCTAACCATTGCGCTGAGCGCTTCCGATTATCGTAAAGAACCCATTTTTCATCACAGGTAATGATTCGGTTTAAAATACCTTCATTATTGTGCCGGTTTAGTAATGTAACGCAGCAGTCGACGCGCGTTTGCCGGATTGTTTCAGTCAATTCGTGAGGTACCCACCTTTCAAGCTTTTTAATCTTCCCAATTTGCTTCAAGTGAATTAAAACAGTTTTATCACTAACATTGCAGCCTGCAGCTAACTCGGACGTGGTTTGCGATGGATCCGCTTCCACAATAGCCTTCAACTCTTCATTATCAACTTGAGTCTCAGGCCGTCCACGGGGCTTGTTCTGCAGGTCGAAATTTCCAGAACGAAAACGTTGGAACCAAAAACGAACTGTGTTTTCTTTTGCAACACGACCGCCATACACATCATTCACCCTTCGAGTTGTTTCCGCAGCACTAGTGCCACGGCGGAACTCGTACTCGTAAATAATGCGATATTTAAGGTTTTCCATTTTGTAAAATGAGTGACGCAAACAGAAAAAAACAGAAGAAAAAAAACAAATGAATGACGATCATCGAAGCACAAATACATGAGTCTATAGCTGTACAAATTTGAATTTGGAATTCCTTACCAAAGAGGAGAAATTCGTGATTAAAGTGGCCAGTACGAAAAACGCCAATTTCATATGTAAGGACCTAATATTAGTCTGATACCTATAGTATGGGGATCAGTTGGTATTGTATGTAAAATAACTTAAAACTTAATCTTATTAGTTATTATATATTTCCACCGTGACGGTTGCAGGAAAAGGATGCATACGAATGTGTAGTCCGCGACGTGGTGCGCGGGGATCGGCTGTCGCGATGGTCGCGACGTGCCGCGGCTGACGCCGAGCGCTGCCTTGCCCTCGCCGCCGCCGCGCTGCAGCGACCGCCCAGCCGCGGGGATGACTCGGGGTAGGTACAGGACGCTGTGGGCGGGAACTGGGGCTCCTGGATCTGTAGCACTTGTTGTGTGCAGCAGCATGTGGTGCGTGGAGGCGCTGCGCGGGTACGGGGGCGGCGCGGGCGCGCGGCTGGAGTTGGGGGGCGCGCTGGCCGGGCTGCGCGCGCGCCCCGGGGCCGGGCCCCGCGCGCTGCAACGACTACGCGCCGTGGCCCGCGCGCACCCCAACGACCGCGTGCTACGGGCAGAGGCCAACGCTGACGCCGCCTTCGTCGCTTACGCCGTACGTGTTAACTTAATGACTTGTACTTATAGTAACTATACCTAATATAATATGATACACAGTAACAGGATGCATTAATTAAGCGTAGGTACTGAATGATATTAACGTACATGTAAGCTGGGCAACTGGTCGGAAGCGGTGTCGTTGGGCGAGGCCGCGTCGCGCGACGACCCGTATTCTTGCGCGGCGCGCGTGTCGGCCGCGCTGGGCGCCGCGCGTGCCGCGGACTCGGCCGCCGCCTGGGCCGACGCGGCACAGCTGCTCGTCGCCGCCACACACCTCGATCCTGCTGATCTTATCGCTACGCACGACCTCGGTAACATACCCTATATTGTTGTAACAAGGTTGTCACACATTGTTTCTAAGTATGAGTCCAACTCACTGATCTACCTGGATTTCGGGTTTGCGCTCAAAAGTGTCCGAGAGAAATCACTTGAAAAACGCGCGAAGATATTCGATATCGCGCGTCAGTTAAGCATAATAGTCGGGCTATAGATTTAATCCATATATATATACAATATAAAGTAAAGGATGCCGGTCGGGGACGCGACAAAAGAACACGTTTGTACCAGAAGATTGTGTGGTTGCAGCGCTAGCTCTGGAGCGCAGCGGTGCGTCAGGCGTGGAGGCGGCGGGCGCGCGGTGGCAGCGCACGCGCGGCGCGGGCGGCGCGGGCGCCACGCTGCGCGCGCTGGCCGCCGCCGGCCTGGCGCGCCTCGCGACCGACCCCGCCGCCGCTGAACACTGGTACACACCGAGAACACCACCGATTCTGTAGCCCTACCGACAACTACTTTCGACTACGTATTCGTTATCGCTTTCATCTGTTTTTGTATGGCAAAATGAACAGTACACACAGAACAGTAAAAAGGGAACTACTTTTTTAAATTAAAATTTTGACATTTAGCGAGTTACGTTATCGAATAGGTAGTCGCATGTTATTCTTGCTCGGGCTACGGGAAGCAGGAACATCTTCGAATTTGTATTTGAAATTTCTCATAATGTCAAAATGTTCATAAGAATTTTAGTTCCACGTCTCGCCGCCGCAGCGCTGTTCATTATGTTATCCAAAAAACGAAAAGAAACGAGTACGCTGTCGAAATCAATTCTATAGTTCATAGTGTTTAGTGTTTAATTGGTAAATGTCGAATATTACAGGTCAATAATAACATAATAATTAAATAGTAAAAATAATGAAAATTGCATTATTAATATATCGACAGTGTCAATTAAAAAATTCTTCCACGTCATAGAAACTCCTATAGTCTTCCTGCTAAGCATACACAATACCGACTTAACTGATAGCGAAAAATGTTTGAAAGCGCTCAAACATCCCGTTCATTTTGTAAGAGTGATAACATCGAAATCCTTATAGGATGGAAATTCTAATTCTGAGTAGGATACGATTTCTTACGACTGTAATATCCAGTGTAACCCGCCTGAGCGCCTCGCGCTGGCGAGGCGCTACCGAGACACGAGACACCCTATAGCCGCGGTGTGACACGGCCTAGCCCCTGGACCAATCGAGGCGTAATATGGATTTATATTACAGGTACAGTTTGATCGGCAGCTGGGACGTCGGCGTGACGTGTGCGCTCGCAAACCTACACAGCGAGATGGGAGACACGCAAACCGCTAAGCATCATTATCAAGACGTAACTATTTCGTTTTTCTTGCACATTATCATATAAATTAATGATAGATTTATCTCGCCTAGCTTTAGGTTCTGTCCTCGCATCCATTTCGTTTTGTGCCTCTAGCATTGACAATATCGATTTCAGATTTAGAATTTGAGTTCAGCATAAATTTTAGGATCGGCAACGCGCAAGTGATGATGGTGTTGCAAGCGTCCAAAGACTACGGTAACCGCTTACCATCAGGCGGGCCGTATAATTATGAATATGATTACAAGAAAAACGAACTTTTACTGTTTTTATTTCGTTATCTTTGTTCCAAGATTTCTTCTTAGACATCAAATTTGTATGAAGAAACTTAATCTGCTTTACTTTTTCTTCTTCGCTGTTTGTGAAATTTGATTTTAAGATAATTTCAATGTTACGTTAATTTTATTGAGGTTAAATCACTCCCAGGTGGAAGCAGTATGGCCGTGTGAGTTGTCGGCGCTGGAATGGCTTGCGGGAGAAGCACCGCCTGAAACAGCACTGCAGTACTACCGTCGCGCGGCGAGACTGCAGCCTAATAACGTAGGTACATCGTTTATGGTAACACAGACAGGTTGACCTTATTTCGATGTCAGTAAAAACAATATAGTGACCAGCTAACTTGATGAACGTGATATATCGATGAGTGGGGGCTATCAATGCTTATGGCTTACGTTTATAGGGCCTTTATTAAACTCACTTCTTCTGAACCTGTTAAAAGAAATAAGTACAATGTTTTAATGTTAATTAATTCAATGGTGCCAAATCTGTGGTACGGAATCCTTAAACAATACCAATTTGACTGGTCTAAAAGTCTTGCTATCCCTTTCTCATGTGCAGGTGCGTGCGAATCCGGTGGTAAATTCTGATGATTTGAAAGTACTTGTAAAGTCTAGTCAATTAAATATGATTTTGAGTTTAAGTTGGAGTTTGAGTTCAGGATTAAATAAGGAAGGCATGGAGGAATATGGATGGTGGAGGGTTTAATCATAGAGGCTGGCTTAGATTAATTAATTAATTGGAGTCAATATGTATCCAGCCTCAGTGGGGCCTCCTGATGGGCGGCTGCCTGCGCGCCAGCGGCCGGTACCAGGAGGCGCTGACACTTTACAAGAAGATGAACGCCAGGTTCCCGGATAATGTGCAATGTTAGTTACACACGACATTTGAACTCTTTTCGAGCCAACTTAGCAATTATAGCAATACACTCGTAACTTACATACTAAATAGGTATAGGTATTTTATTTAAGTTAAAGTCAAAACTGAAATGAAAAGACTACGTACGTAAGTACAATAAACTTGGCGGGTCCAGGTTGCCTCAGATGCACTTGACCCTTGGAATCTTTTGTGCTGTACGTCACACACTTAATGTAAAACAATTTGGGTGTTCTTCGAACTACAAGAAATTTGAATTTTAATATAAATTTGTATGTTTGCAAAACTATAGCGGCCTACTCTCATATAGCAAATTTAGTTGGTTATGACATATATTAGCTTAGGTACCAATGTAAGTTTGTACGTATGTATTTGTTGTAGGTCTGAAGTTGATAGTGAAGCTGTGCGGCGACCAAGGCCTGTCCGAGACCAGCGCGTGGTCGCACGAGCTTCAGCGCGCGCAGGCTCGCGCCAAGCAGCTGGGAAGAGGTTACACTACTTTTACATGTATACCATGGATACATAGCGTATACCTATCATCGGAATCACCTCTAGTTTAGAGTTCCATGCCCGTACGGTAACTGCAGGACTGCAGCTTTGGAACCGTAATGGGTAACTAGATGTTTATGCTTATACTGAACATATTATATTGCGGTGGATAATCTAATCTAATGAATAATAAATATTTAAATAATAAAAAGGGAACTATACAAAACCTGTATTATTTTCAACTATAATATATAAAATATACTTACATACATACGTCAAATCTGGTGTAATTATTCTGTAAATAGGTAAATTGTGATAGTTCGGAATATAGAAGCTTTCGTGAGCGATTCTGACTCGCACTTGGCCAGTTTTTTATACATTGGACCTCGTGACCGAAGTGTGTGTCATGCATCAACATTAAGTCTCCAAATCAAAGTAGGTATAAATTACAACGGAACGCATAATTCAGTATCATATGAATAACATACTTAATTATACATAAACTATATTGCCCATATGTATTTTACTATAATACCTTGTTCTCAGTGTCTGTGACATCAGCGGGCAGCGTAACATCAGGGGCTAGCCAGTCACCCAACGATCAGCTGCGAGGTAAATATATGCCCGGCTCATTCATTATAGCATTCGCATGGCGTCGATTCTGTTGTTCAAAATTACTAAACGTAACTAATTTGACAGATCTAAAGTCGTGCTATCCCTTTCGCATGTGCGGGGTTAAATAAGGATGGCAATATTTTTAAACCTGTCAAATTAGTTAAGTTTCGTAATTTTGAACAATAGAATTGGCACCAATACTTACTTACTTAACAGTAAAAAGATTTTTTTTCTATGAAATCATTAGTTCTGATCTTTCACCCGGCTCATCTTTTCAAACTACAGATGATTGAATTATATTATTTATTTTAAAATAGGGAAAATTATAATATAAATTTAATATATTTGGTGTTAATTTAAAAAGACAGGCGCTTTCCCACCTATTGATGATGATTCTCACTATGGACTGAATAACCCTACTTACTGATGGTAAGTAGGGTTAATATATACGTAGGTAGTAGGTACCTTTTATTTTTAGACTATTTTAAGTACCTACCTAATTTAATTAAGAAATGAATTGTGATTATCACAGTCAAATTTAGTTAAAGTTGGTACGGAAACTTCTCTTTTTTTAGAAGGTCGTTGTGCGCGTACTGGCACATCAGAAAAAAGAAATTCTATTTTTGATTTTCATAAGTCATTATTATGTTCTGTCACTTTTTCTTACAATAAAAAATATCTTCAAGACATACGTTTGATTTCAATTAAATAAATCGCAAACACACTACAAATCTACATATTAAACAACAGTCGTTAAAGAACACGTGCTGTAAATAATTACGTTTGAACATGACCCTACAAAACATTACAATGACCTATCATTTTAATTTTAATCCCTGCCAAAATGTCGTATCATTGTCAAAGTTTGTTGAAAAGTAATTACAAATTAAAATATGCAAATTCTGTAACAATCAATATTCTGGAAAACATTTAGAATTTGCTTTCTTTACCAAACAATGTTATTGGATATGTCGTAATATAGTGCTTTTAATATGGTTACTTTGAATTATCTTCCCGACCCAGCGATTGACATATTGACCTACTGTGTCTGAACAACGCCGATGCCCAAAAATCACAGCCGAGGTGTTCTTGAGGTTATCAAATTAAACGACCACGACTGAGGAACGAATCACTGCTATATTATATACAAACTCTATGTACAGAGATAGCGGATTGCAAATGGTAGGAAAAGATGACTTTTTTTTTTTTTCTTTGTGTTGTCTCTCGTAGCGTGAGTTCCGGGAACTTTAGTTACTTAACCGGACAATGGCTAGAACAAGGTGGCCTCCAGCCAGGCACTATTACTTGCTAAGCAACACAGCTAAGGGCGCCCCATAGTGGGGCTCGGACCTCGGCTTAGGGCGTTGCTGGGGGGCAAGCTAGGGAGCTGGGCTGGGCTGGGATTATTATTTAAATTTAGCGTGTTTAAATCTACTCGCTCGGCGCGGGCCGGCAGATGCAAGGGTCGGGGGGGGGGCAGTTACGAGATATTCGCGTCGAGCCTCGCCGGCGAGGACGGAACAGCGGTCGTCTTTGTGCAGTGTTATTATGCATGGATTCCTGGAGGACCGTGATGTCGTCATCGGGGTCGATGAGGACATGTCGCGGTCGCCTTCTCTTAGAGATGCGAGAAGGGTTGTATCGGGCGGCCGACACAACCAGCGGGTTTGGGTGCGAAAGGGCAGAGTCGAAAAAGCGTTTAGACAGTTTTTTCATGAACTGCCTATTGGTCGGTATTTTAAGGTCAACGTGAAGTTGACTATTACGCATGTACCACGGAGCTCCTGTGGCCTTGCGCAAGAACCGATTTTGGACAACCTGTAGGGAGTGGATGCTACTGCTGCCAGTGTGAGCAAACACAACACTGGCGTAGGTCTATATCGGACAAATGCACGAGGTAAAAATTCTCACTTTGGACTTAAGTGGGAGATGAAAAAGATGACATATTCTCGTAAGACTATATTGAATGTTAACAACACCTGTCATGTGAGTTGTACAAAGCAAACAGTGACATCTAGTGCCCGCAAAGTGCAGCCTGAACAGTGTCACTGAACGGATTCCAGTACAGAAATATGTGTTTGATCTATTGGCAATAGGTAGACATAATTGTGGACAGCGCCCACGATACATGGTCACCATTTTGTGGTCATGGCCGTGCGTAACACGCGCTCTTCATTTTAATTTCAAATTTCGCACAGGCTATTCCTTTAAAATCGAAATGTATTAGTATTTTAATTTAAAATGTGACCAAATCTTTTTCGGATAATAAACTACGATTATATCAATGACTAGCTGACCCAACAGGCGATGTCCTGTCTTAGCTATGAATTCATATGTCAAATACACCATTGCAAAAAATACCTTTAGTTTATCGCGAAATTATAAAGGTTTTTTCATAAGAACCTTCTCCTGACAATAACAAACACAAATAAAAAAGAATTAGCGAAATCGGTCCAGCCGTTCATGCGTGATGCCTTGACCAAGGGAAATAGAGATTCATTTTTATACATATATAGTAGAGATTATGTAACACTCACCATTAAAAAATAAGGATTATTACAAATAAGCTTATTTAAATATTTTTTTCCTATAATTATACAGATATTTTAATAGTTGTTCTGTGATTCGGGGCGGAGACGAATCCAACAAATCAGAGAGCATCAAAATCGGTCCAGACGTTCTTGAGTTAGGTATACCTAAATGGTGTAACTAACCCGACTTTGTTTTATTTATTTAGATAACATAATTATGATGATATCATTTTGTAACATGGTAATGGTAATGATGCAAGAGCGGAACATTTTTGGCACAGGCGCTATATATTTGATCTTTTTAGATCAAATATATAGCGCCTGTGCTGCAAATCAACTAGCCTGCCACGCTGTCTTAATCTCTTAGGCCATCAACGATCATCAGATTCATGATGATCGTTGATGTTTAATGCTTAGAAGTTAAAACTATAGGTACTAATATTACAAAGAGAAAATATTTGAATTTTCTCAGAAACTACTAGACCGATTTAAAAAATATTTCACAGCAGAATGCTTCAATATAACATAGGCTATATATTATATTGCTACGCTGGCGAAGTCGCGGTGAAAAAGCTAGTTATTTAAATATGAATATATTATTTGCAGCAACCACACGTGCGGATAACGCGGCTGCGCCGGCCTCGCGCCACTCCAGCGACGGCCGCGGCGACAGCGCTCAATCGAGACCTTACGCGTACGTCTCTTGATTGCATAATACTTCATTCTAGAGTTTTCTTATCTACTTAATCAAATTCTACAATGACTGACTGTCAGCCAACGCACAGCCTAAGCCGGTGGGTTAACATTAGAAGTATTCAGTTTTGCGTGCGTACAGTATTTACTAGAAGATTAATTTCTGAAATTCAGCCCCGACTGGATAAAAGGATGTAAGAAGTTTGTATTGGTACGTGGGAGAGAACAAATTGGAGCTCTCAGACCAGTGTACGTTCCTCTAGCAAGCCGACACTGAATCGTAACAATACCTATGTTGCAATATTTATCGTCTTTGACATAAGGTCAATCTGATATTTTTTGTGGAGAATTTTAAACATGAATGAAATTGATAAAATCCGTCCTTACACACTTTGTTTGTCATAATTTTCAAGGCATTGCCTTAGGCATTTATTAAATTGTAACAGATAGACGATTGTAACAATGAATGCGTCTAATGCTATAAAAGAAATGGTGTAAATGTAACACTGACGTCACAGGTCATTCCTAATTAAAAACATTTTATTGCGCACCAGACATCTGTACTGAAACTCAGACTTTGGCGCCACGGGTCAAACTCTTGAATATTTATACAATTTCATTCACTAATCAATTCAATAGCATGCATATACATGAGTGAAGTAGGTTATACACTTTCGGAATCAATTAGGTGCTTATTCAGTCAATGCCTAAACTAAAATTTATCAAATATAAAAGGTTAGTTTTATAACAGTACAGTATAGTATACAGATTATTTTGTACTAATGTTGAGATTCGAAATAAAAATTTAGGTTTACTAAAATATAATTGCAAGATATTTTTGATTAAGCTTGATAGTTCTTAGGATTACCCCCCACATACAGACGAACACGTTTTATATATTTATTACATTAGTCGGTATATGTAAATATAGTTATATATATTTAATATTATACCTATCTTGATCATTGTTGTAGATATTCCAGCGACACGTCGCATGCGTCACAGAACAGCTTACAACCATTCAACCGCTCAGTGAACCGAGCTGAGACTCGGAAGAAACATGTAGAGGACTTTGAGGATGACCTACCTCTACCCCCGGAGTAGTGTATACAATACACATTTCACCTTTGTTATTTAGCTTGCATATGTTCTTTAATAAATATTTATTTAATTGAGACTTATTGTTTATTGCCAACGAGCAAGCTAAGCAAGCAAAGCTGCGCAGGTGCATATCTATTCACTAATTACTCACCTATTTTGTAGATAAGATACGCGTATTACGCGTCTGTGTAAAAAAATATTGAACGTTTAATATTACATACTCCATCCATAAGTATACGTCATATATCATTTATGAACTATTCGTTATGTTAATGAAAAACAGTCTTCGTAATTTGTGTAGTCGCATAAACACAAGTTATTTTTTAAAAGACACATGAGATTAATGCTTATCTAGTCTCGTAGGGGTAGGCAGAGGCTTAGCATTAGCTTATGCGTAATGCGTAGATAGTTACATACAGTTTTATAAGGAAATGGGGAAGCAGAGTTGGCAGTTAAGTTAGTAAAAATGTTATATAAACATTATTTTATATTTATATATACAACTTTTAACAATAAATCGTACAGATTCTTAATTCATAGAGAACCTAGAACGCGAGAATGCTTACTCTCAACTATGAAGATTAGTTATTATGAGATTTAATCAGATTTATTTTTATTATTATTATTATTATTTGAAAAGTTCCTATAATCAAGACCATACATAACATATCAAAATTCCACCAATGCAATATAAAACCATAGTATATCTGATAATGTTCAGAGTAAGCACATTTTATCTATATTTATTTACATAATAATATCACACAATAAACATCCTGTTTACAATATTTCATGGCGGAGGTAATTTTGACGCAACGATTAAGTTTTACACGCTAAAATAGTTTTTAACACTTGAGCACATGGCTCAAATTGGCAATAACAAGTCGGAATAACGGCAGGAAATCCTAACGATATACGATGTGGTCGTTCACACTTATATAATTAGATTCTGAAGGAACTTTTGTCTTATTGTTCTGGGACTGAAACACTAATAGGTTAATTTATGGCTCATTGCGTACAATGACACGTAAAAAAGAAATGGATATTGCGATGTCAAAAGAAATGTTACTTTTGCTGGCAAATAAGTATACGGCTAGTCGCCGGGTAAGCAATTACGTAGCCTGTGGCTTACAACACCAGAAGTGAATATGAATAGCTCTGAGCTGTCATACTGCATGTATCCACTGTATATAATATAAACATACAGTACAAATTGTCCAGAGAGACAGAGAGAGACAGATCGCGTCCGCGAATTTAGATTTTTTTTTATCCTAAAAATGATCCAAAAAACCATTCATTAACATTTCTGAAACGTCTTCTTTATGAGAAACACGTTCAGAATTCCAATCTTAAAGAAAATCTACTCACAAGTATTACAATTACACAATATATTGTAACTACTTATAACTTGATGTTAGATGGTAGATAACGAAAGAATAAATAAATTAAACGTATGCACACTGATACCGCTAACGATAACAATACAATTAGTCGTATTTAATAGGCATTATAATGCGCAGCATTTATACCAACGTTCTTACACTCACGTTGGTCGATTTAACTTTAGCTTATCAATAGATGTCACTTTGTTTCGTCCACACTGAGTGTCGAGTGTCTAGCCACATGGCGGGCGTCTCACTAGTATCGGGCACAGTCGCGCGTCACGACTGTATCGTGCACTACGAGATGAGCTTGGCGTAGGGGTGCTCTATGTGGCCGTACTGGATGGCCAGGAGCGTGTCCTTCACCCGCTGGAACACGGGCTGCGGCTGCTGCATGGTGGGGATGTCGATATTGTTCTCCAGGAAGCCCACCCGGCTGATGGGGCTGATCACCACCGCTGTTCCCGCGCCGAACATCTCCAGCAACTACAACAACACAACCTTATAAGCAATTTACTATCGCACATCGCAATTTTTTGCGAGGGGAGTAAGCTCTAAACGCTCGTCGGCTTTTCAACGTTAAAACTTAATTAGTATACATAGAGATAAGAAGCGTGATATACATTCAAATAAAAACAATGTATTTGAGAAGTAATAATGAATTCCAACCATTAGCGAAAGCCATAATTAGCCAAGTAAGGTAATATTTTAAGTGCGATTAATCTGCTACGGTTAAGCCGATAACTTCGTCAGCATGATTCAGACATAAAGCTAGACACAAAACTACAAATCAAATAAATACATATTCAATTCACATGAATATCCGTTCCCTACCCGTTCGTCGTTTTATTGCTAGCACAGTTCCTCTCAATCAATGTCAATAATGCACTAGTGTAGGTTTTATAAGCGTCGATAGATTATAATTGCATGCTTGCACCTCTCGTATATGAAATAATGTAGTACATAATTCTTATCTGTAATAACTGTTTATATTGTGAGAATTTCTTTAAAGTATTTCGTATGGAAGGACAAATTGACGACACGTACCCTTCCCTCCTTATTGAGTTGTACCACCCTGTCCATAGTAATGACTTCTTCCTTGACCGTGATGTCCTCCCACTGGCTCGCCAGCTCGAGGATCGAGCGCCGCGTCACGCCCGGTAAAATGAGCCCGTTCAATGGCGGAGTACTTAATTGTTTATCTATAAATATTTATTATACACACGCCTTTAGAAAAATCTTCACAGTGATGTTACTGACCGTAATTGTTGCCTCAGATATGAGACGAGAATTTACTGGCCAAAAGGTCACAGCGGCGTTACACCAGATAACGCTATATCGGCCACTTACATGGATATGTGGCTATTAACTGGATGACTTACGTTATTTATTGTAATTAAATGAACTGAGCAATGTATCAATAATAATATAAAGTGTTTGCATGAAGCAATCTTAAAAGAGGTTTTATATGACGTAATGTAATCACCTCCATGTTCATTGATGTAGACGAGGAATATGTTCATGGCTCCGACCTCTGTGAGCTCGTGGTTGGGTCCGAAAAGCCACAGCACTTGGTGGTGACCCAGTTTCGCAGCGCGCGCCGTAGCCTCTACAATACAACACGTAGTTTTTTATATCACTAAACTTTGATTATGTTGCAAACAAACATAGCTCGATTAATAGCCCATCAATGCTTGTACCATAAGGAGTGTATAGGTACAGTCATTAGCGACTCTAGACAAATCTTTTCAAACCCTTCTCAAAGAATAAACACATGAAATACTAGACCAAACTTAATATTATATCTGCTTTACCGTTAATGATTGTTATTACTCGGGCTTAATCACTCAATTACTTTAATAAAATTATTTTTATCTATAAATGACGTGCAAAGTAATGCAATGCAATGCTATTAGTAATTTAAACTTGTAGTTGGTGTCTTTAGATTATAGAATGCGTCACAAATATATGTTTTTTTTTTTAATTTTATTACACTTTCGAAATGCATCTGAAGTGTTTGTTATTATAAGATTTCATTGTTAGAGATATAATTACCTATAGTGGGGCCGTAATTAGAGCCGACCTTCCTATTGCCGACGCCCCCGGGGAAAGCGCGCACCACGCCGGGGTCCGCAAATATGGACACCGCCCCGTCTCCGCCCGACTTGTAGTACGCACTCACTGGGCTCAGGATCACGAACAACAACGCCGACTCTGGCGCCATTATTCCAAATGTAGGCTGACAAACAAATAAATCTTTATTTATTTTCAAATATAACAGGCTGCAATAAATCAAATCAACTACATTTAATTGTATGTAATTATAAGGAGGTGTCGTATTATCATGACATTCAAAATTCGAACTTTAATTTTCATGTTTCACATAGCAATTGTAAAGTTATTCGTATTTGAACAAATGATTTTGAAACAAAAAGAAAATGTTCATTTTCCAACATCACATGATCATGTGACGCTTTTAAACAAACTGTTCAAATATAGCTGCGGTGTTAGTTCATTACATACCTACCTACAATAGTGTCTGAAGTGAATAAGCTACAAGGCAGATCAGCCATCATCATTACTTTGCCCTAATGCCCGTACTGTGTACCTAGGTTGAAATCAAAACTTATGTAAGTACATGAATTAATTAGTCGAAGTCAACCTTGGAGAGTAACATTGCTGTTGTTCAGTTGTTGGGAAGGTGTGTACTCTGCGATAAGGGCAGCTGTCACAAATAACACCTCAAGCAGACCAAATAAATAACATCAGCGCGAGCACATGTGCTCGGTTAATTTCTACTTTACTTTATCTTGTTTTTATAACTTATCGGCCATGACGAAATGTAAAATAATAAATTGTAATCATAATATGTGTAAGAGAACACTTTTAACAGTTCAAACACGTTCTTCAAATAGGTATATAGGTACATGATTTGCATTTTGCACCATCACCAAGACATCTAATTTTTTTTAGAGTTCTTATAAAGTTATATTTCCGTATGATTGTCTATAATAAATTAAAGCTAGATATAGCGTATTCAATTATAATTTATACAAATAAGCTATTACCAACCGATAGATATTTTATAGATAAGTAGGTATATCGTGTTATCAAACACGTGGCATAATGTGAATAACTTTGAATAGGTAGGTACGATACGAATGAATCTTGGATTTAATTACCATGGTAGGTACTGACTTACTGCTATTGACGTTTTAATTCTGTACGCATTGCAAAGCGATGTTTTTTACAAGCCGTGTCGCCGTGAAGGCCTTGTGGCTGAAGCAACGGCCTATAATCTGATGGGCCCATGTTCGAACCCCGGCCTATACCAATGAGTTTTTCTAAGCTTAAGTACAGTTATTAATTACACCATGAGCTTGAAAAGAGAGGTAGGGCGAATTGGGATCTCCCGTGGGTTTTCCCATTAAAGTGGAGCTACCCGGCTAGGGACTGTACCTTACAGACGACCGCAGTCAAATAACACTACTTTGATGTAGTGTTGTTTCTGCGGCAAGTAAGGTTGCTAGCGCTCCACGAAGATACGTTGCGCTAGTAAGTAATGCTGCTAGCACAGTGAGTCCTATTAATAACAGGGTTGGCAACTCGTTAGTGATAACCCTGGTATTGCTGACGGCTATAGACAACGGTGACTGCTTACCATCAGGTGGGCCGTACGCTTGTGTGCACCTTAGTGGTATAAAAAAACAAGTTGATGTGTGTGGAGAGAGCACCAGAGATTAAGACAAGAATGAAGTGGAACTCAAGTCCCTGCTTGCTTGGCGCCACAGAGCTACTAATGAAATAAGACCTTATATCATGTACTTATACGAGTTAAGTTTCTTAGTAACATCGTTGATAGTAACGCACTTAGAATTAAACGTGACCTTGTAATGTTATCAAACGCAAAGCGTACGATAAATGAAACGCATAAACAATAAAGCCATCGAAAAATACCTGATGTTGATTCATGTGCGAGTATGTAGGTAACAAGCGTTATCAAAACCTCTAATAAATTGCACGTAAAATTATAATTAAGCAAGCACCTGATCGAGACGTGGTGTTGTTTAGATGAGTATTTTCAGCCATTCGGACAATACTTCAATATTAATCGCTGCGATAAAATACACGTAGGTATGTGCCACTTGAATTCATACCTCGTATTTTGTTTTCCATTAATACATTAATTGTATATTAAAGTCAACCCATGTCGAGGAGCACCAGTGATAAGCTTCATTGAAATAACCCTATTAGATAAATATATATAGGGTGTAACAGACCAGCACGACCATATTTCGGAGGGATAATATATAAAAATGGATACCGACCGACCAGATAATTCACTTAATGTTTGCCATCATAACAGTTATAAGACATGTATTATACCTGACAGATTAATAAAGTTGGTTGTTTGTCTGTGATTTCGAAATAATAATATAAACACAAATGCCCAGACGGGAATGGAAACCGCGACCTCTAGCGTAGCAGTCAGATATACTGACCACTAGACCAGCGGGCCTCACAAAATGATAAATTGTTATAAAAAACCTAAACAAGAGTATGAAATTTGGTTTGTCGGTATGTTGGTCCTCGCTACTTTTTAGAACAAGAACCGTTGACTGAACTTTCGAGGTTTCATTTATTAGGACTTTACATAGTTATCTATTCTACTTTTTATCCCGGAAAAACAAAGTGATTTAAGATAAACGGTTCCAAGCGAACGAGGACGTGGACAAATGCAGGATCTAAAATGTGTGAATTTTGCAACTTCTTTTAAATATGGTTTATACGACTGTTAACTAAGCGATACAATGAAACAATCCCCGATAGTATGACTGTATTGCATACTACATCCTGTATATATCAAAAGGTGGGTACCTACCTAATGACAAGGAGCTAAACTTTCTATTATGATTAATATAAATTTCCAATTTAATTGTAAAGTAGAAATTCTTTCGAAAATAATTCTTCCATTTTTACGCGAATTTGTAAGCTAGACCCGGCGACCCGGCTTCGCACGGGTAAAATTTTTGTAATAGGTATTACCTATTACCTTAAAGGTAAGTGATGAGTTAAGCTATCTCTGCTTTAATTGTCGCGCCCAATTTGTTGAATGGCGCTGAAAACAGTGCAAAGCATGTATTTATTGGTTGCACGTACCTACCTTAGTAATTTGTTTGTTTCATTACGTAATATTTCACAGCTTAGGTTACATTCTTGAAGAATTTATAAGAATCCCAAATAAAAAAAAAACTATGTTCATCACGGATAATGTAGCATTCTAATGGTGAGAGATTTATTCAGATCGGTTCATTAGTTTCCGAGCTTATTCAATACAAACAATCAAATAAAAATACCGGCCAAGTGCGAATCGGACTCGACAAAAAAAAAGTATATAATTATATCAGCTACTGGTTCCCATAGTACAAGCTTTGCGTAGTTTGGGGAGGGTTCCGTACACACTTCTAGGTAAGGTTAAAAGTAGGCCAAATTCAAATGAGGTCATGAATATATTTTAGTAAATCCGCATTAAAAACGCACATATTTACGGATTTCAGATTTTTTCCGTTTCTTGTGCTGTAGGTAAGACACTGCTTCTTGCCAAATTTCATGATTCTAGGTCACGGGAAGTACCCAATAGGTTTTGAATCCCTTGTGAAATCGCCAAATATGCAAAAATGATCGACTTAAAACGTCATATCTTTTCTTCACATGTAGGTTTGATTATTTTATAGCCGAAAAAGACCATGGACCCGGGTATTTGATATTAATTTCAATTTGATAACTCCAGGCGTTCTTGAGATAAAAAAATCTTGACGGACAGACAGACAGACAGACGGACAACAAAGTGATCCTATAGGGGTTCCTTTTTTCCTTTTAAGATACGGAACGCTAAAAATCAAACATTGCCTCTTATGATGAACATTTGATTAAATTTCCTTTGATTATATAGTATAGTTTATAATCAAAGGACCTATATAAGTATACGTCAAGTAATATCTATGACAATTAAATATCGGAGACTTGTGGGATATTTCAAATATTATTCACCATCTTTATCACTTGAATGGTTTTTACATTGTTTGTATAAATATAACATCACGTCATACGTAAAAGGTTATCATAGCTAATGTAGATATAAATCGGCATATTATATTTTTAACATAGTTTTGGCAAAATTATAATAAATTAGCTAACAGTCTCCATAATATTTCCCTGAGGATGTACCTATAAATTTAATTTCTGACGTAGCTTGACACAATTAAAGCGCTTACTGATTTTACTTACACACTAGCCGTGCCCGCGACTTTGTACGCGTGGAATTTTGTTTGCATTTTTTTTTACACGGAGCCTTGATTACTTTTCTAAAATAAATGTTAGTCTTAGTTACGCCTTATATCATCAGCAATCTGCAAGCGAAAACCCGTTCAAATCGGTCCAGCCGTTTCGGAGATATTTTTTTATTGGTATTTTTTATCAGTATAGTGTTTTCTTTCATACGCATTTAGTAAAAAGCTGATATTTTTACATCACAAACCGACACTTCAATTTTATTTATTTGAATAGAAGATAGGAGGTGGGTATCTTTAAGTACGTATCAGTGGTACGTACCTATACTTAATTAGTGTTAGGTATTTTGATAACCGCGATAACAAACAGTAGGTTCGCGATTGTAAATATAATACATTTATTGCATTACGTGTCTTATTATAAGTCAAGTAGTACAGATTACAAAAAAATCTAATAATGCTTATTAAGAAAATATGAGCATAGTTTTTGAGACTCATGTTCCGTAACCGCAAAAATATTATACATACATATACGGCAAGTACATTGCCATCTATGTATAGCATTATCTTTATGAATAGATTATGCCCCAGCTTATACGATGTTACAATAAAGCCATTGTTAGGAATTCTTCATAAAAAAATAACGACAGTCAGTATCCTTATTTACCTACTACAGATATAAAAGAGCGCAATAGCGTTCATTACAAAATTACAACAAACTAACTGTATATTACTCGTTATAAGACATTAAAAAACATAGCCCTTCGCAGCAGTAGGTACCGACGACCTACCTAATGAGGACAAAGGTTACTCACATTATCATAACAAACTCACCTCAGTTCCAATTAGCGTAGGTCGTATGTAGAGTGTGGACGTTTCCGAGTGGGGCACCCATTCTTGATCTATTTGCACTAGTCGGGTTATACATTTGACCAGCTCGTCCCCGTCGAACATTGGCAGTCCGGACCTATGCGCTGCCAAGTTCATCCTCTCCATATTCAACTCGGGTCGAAACAAACGAATCTTATCATCCACTCCTCTGTACGCTTTCAAACCTTCAAAGAGCTGTAAACACATAACACATTTGATATCACACGCATTATTTGCATAACAATATAGTTTGATAACAAACACAGGGAGCTACTACGCAAGTAAGTAAACTTCAATGACGACTATGAATGAGGTGACGACCATTCCAGAAAACATAATACTACGTCACTCTAATGTGCTTACTGTTGTTCATTACATTACCAACACCAACAAACGTGCTATCAGGCATGTTATTATTACAGTAAAAAATCAGGCGACATACTTGTATGGCGTAGTGGAGAGCTTTCGATGCGGGATGGATGCTTAAATTCTCGAACGGCGTTATCTCTGGCTTCTGCCACCCGCCCAACTGCTTCTGGTAGTTGATCTTGAGCATGTGGTCTGTGAAGTACTTGCCGAAGCCTAGGTCCTTGACTTCGGGCTTCGGCTGCAGCTGGTATGGGGCGGCGAGCCGCACTTGTAGGTCGTCGTGCTGGAAGTGTTGCAACTGTTATAATATATACAACACCAGTGTCACCTGTCCAGGAACTAACATATTGCAATAATGATCGACTAAACCTGCTCGCAAGCGATTGGACAGATAGGTCCATCATCCTCTTGTCCTCATTCCATGTAATTTGGGGTTGGCGGTATAATGTTTTTCTTTTATATCAATATCAGCATACATATCTGCATTAACTTTCTATCTATAGCCATGTTATCTTTCACACTGTCCACAGTCCACCCATCTTACTTCTACACCTAACGGTGGGACAGGAGGCCCCTATTATAAATCTGTATACCTACCTAGTTTACCTAGTCAAAAACGGGTACCTAGCTATTTTCCATCCGACTGTTCTTACGATAGAGCCATACAATAATAAATGTAATAAACAAACATGTTCGTACATTATCGCAGGGCACGCACAGCGAAAACTGGTCACTCAATGACCAGACCAATGAATCGTCAAACAGGCTATTGAAATTATACTTTAAAATATAAAAAAAAACTTTGTACATAGGTATAATATGCAATAAGTTCTTTCTCAAGGCATGCGTGATGCATCTATATAAATGGGACGCAAGTAAACATCGAGATAGCAGTTGGTACTCTTAGTTTTGAATGTATAAACATGCATTCATCTGTGCAGTCATAAACATGATAAAGGTTCAAAAGAGACATTATTTATGAGGTTACATTAGATATTAAAAACAACTGCTTGACATTACGACTACGACTCTAAAGTAATCGGAAGTAGGTAATACATTTTTATTATATTTATCAATTTATGTAACATTTATCCCCATATTTGTGATAAACAAGCGAATGATAAAGATACATTTTGGGCCTTAAGAAGACTTAATTATCCACATAAATAAAATATTATTTTTGTGGGTAATTAAGTCTAGTTTTCATTTAGTTTTGTTCAAAAATATATCTCAATAAATCTTGTAACTAAAAAAAAATCTGCTAGTAAGTAGGTACATATGAGGAAAATAAATAACTGATGAACTAGTCTGATAAGCTGATACCATAAAATATTAAGTAAGATAACAACCAGCCACATAATATCTAAAAGTATGTTATTGGCTTTCTTTGTCAATAAAAGGAAATCAAAAATTTCGAAGATCAATCGGTGCTTATATCGATAAAGTTATAAGTCTTCAGCGATAATTAATTGAGATATCAAATGAGATTCCGATGACCTTTGATTTCAAGTGGTTCGTTAGTTGTGCGCGTACCTTGAAAGAGATTTCGGGCGTGATTTGTGGGTGTGTCTTGGGGGGCGTCGCGGCGGGGGGCGACACGTGCTCGCTCGCCACACTTTCCTCCACCTCCTTGTATCTCAGCGAAGAGCTGCAGCTCCGTATCGTCTGCAACTTGTGCTGGTTCTCGAATATCCATTTCACTAGTAGTACCTGCAATTATTACATAAAACTTAGTGTGGGTAAGCCCGTGGGCTTAAATAGGATAGGTATATGCTCTAGCATTTGTTTCAGTCCCATCAGTGCACGTAAAGAACAAAGCTATTGTTAGTTGAAGAGAAAACCTGTACTTTTACTTGTACCTACGTATTGCGTTTACACGTAACTATTCCTTATTTTCTGGGTTGCTCAGATCAAATAAAATAGTTAGATGAAACTTTGCGAACAACGAAGTGACGGTGGTTTTTCAACATTTAGTGCATGGAAGGGAAAAGGTAGTAAAGTAGTTTCGTGTGGGTGTGTTGCGTGTGACTGTGTATATGTACACTACAAGGCGTAGTTTTAACCGGTGTCACTTCGTTGTTCGCAACGATTCATCTATCTTTTTATTTGGCCCGAGGTTTAATGTCATAAAACAATAATGTCCGATCAATGAGACTTTTTATAATATTATGCTCAGATTTTACGTGACATGGAATTTCAAATTTAATTGAATTTCCTCGGCCGGCGTCGGTCGTCACCTGACGTACATTTAATCATAAACTACAATGTGAAAATATTTTCAATACAAGCTATGGCTGCCAACGTCATCGTCTACAGTTTGAACTCAGAGTAGATAATATTCTGGTTTGAGTTATGTACCTATTTGTTAAACACAAATATCGACAACGTGTAGTTTTATGTAGCATAGCCGTGGTGGCCTTGTGGTTGACGCAAAGGCCTGTCATCTAATGGGCCCAGGTTCAAACCCGTCCCAAAATTAGTTTTTCAAAGCTTAAATACAATGCTTGATCACACCATGAGCTTAAAAAAGAGAAGTAGGGCGAATGGGATCTCCCGTGGGTTTTCTCATTATAATTGAAAACGCACGACTAGGGACTGTACCGAAGACCCGCCCGACTGGGGACCTTACAGAAGACCGTCAATTAACACTTCTTTGGTGTAGTGTTCTTTCTGAGGTAAGGTTGCCAGTGCTCCACGAGGATACGTTGCACTAGTAGTAATGCTGCTAGCACAGTGAGTCCCCAATAACCTGGTTGCCAACTCGTTAGTGATATCCCTGGTATTGCTAGCGGCTATAGGCTACGGTGACCCTTGTTGTGTGCCAACATAGTGGTATAAAAAAAAAACAAGGGGATATTGTCGCAAATCAATTAATTCTATAAGTAATCGTGTCGCCAATTAATTATTCTAGGTAGCTTAGCGGTTGCGTCCATTTATTTATTTTTTATAGTTAGGTGTATAGGTAAATTTATTTTTCCTTAACTAAGTAACACGTGTTCGGCTGCGGTGTTGACGTGTTATCTTACAGTATTTTTTCTATAACCGCCAGAAAATAATGACCGAGTTTTAAAAAAAAATCTATTATTGCCCGAATGACATGCGCTATTTGCGTACATTAACAGAGGGTTGTATCTATACTTTACAGAAAATTTGCTTTTTGAACGGTAGATTCGCGCGTGTCGTCGATGAACTAGGTACCTATCCGTCCCTGCGACGGCTGCTCCACTTGATGCGCGAAGAGCAAAGTTAAATAACTTAAAAAATATAAATAACTAAAAATAAGACTTACCTTGCTGCGACGGATAGGCATTTTGAATATCACAATCAATTTCTCTTAATGAATAATCCGCACGACACACTTTCAGTACAGTTATAACTTAGTTTTTTTATAAACACTAAGTACTCAAGTTAGTAATATAAAATAATAAATCACTGTTAAATATTCTAGATCCAATTATTGCTGCAAGTAAACTGACTTCGCTGGAACCAAAGCAGAAACATTTAAACGAAAGATAAGATTGTGCGAGTGAGTGAGGTATGTATGTATTGCAATCCCGTAAAGCAATTCCCGCACTTGCTTGTTGTTACGAAATTCAGATTCCAAAATTCATAAAAAAACATACAACAGGGTTTACTGAATTGCTATTTTTAACGCAAGTTTCTAATTATGAATCGGCAATATATAAGCACCATGATATGATTACCTACTTACATTACCTTCGTACGCGCGTGAGGTACCTTTATAAGAATTAAATAAATATAAAATTATTGACTTAGCTAACTAAAACGTTGAATTATTGATTTTGGTAGCATGTACATATTAAGCCGTTAAAATAAATGATGAGAATAATTAAACACTTAATTTAAGTAATTTCTAACAATACTCAAACAGTTACTGATAAGACAAATCCTGCGCGGGATTAATGTAAAAGATTCCGCAAATACCATACGGGATTGAGAGCTTCGGTATTACAATCTCTAATTTTGTGGGCTGACCTATGACGTACTTATTATCAATACAAATTATAAAACAACACTTGATAACACAGTTAATCAAAATAATGATAACACGTAAAGAAAAACGAATAGAGCAGTGCGACGCGAACGAACCGAGCGAAGACTGAGGCGCTCCCGCGCCATAGGAGCGAGCGGGTCGCGCCCGCCGCCACCCCGCGCGCTACACATTACAATGAATATGATAATTACCCCGGCGAATACGCACGCCACCCATTTACATTGACAATTTATTATTCTGCATTCTAATAACACCTTACCACTGACTAAACTAAAATCCACCCGAATGCACAACTCTTTGATTATATACGCATCAGTTGTATACGGCTTCGGACGGATTGTTAAGGAATCGTCCTGAGGAATTTCATGTCTCAGGATACTAACATTAATGGCAACCAAAAAATAAATTGGATACGTGATGGATAAGTCCCATGCAAAATATTTTGCAATTAAATTAGCAATATAATATAATGTATATAATATATTTTGATACGTAAAAAACGTTATCGCTGCCTATAAAAATAAAGCTTTTTTATTACTAAACAATATAAGACTGTAGTGCCTCTTCCGCATTTGTAATTTATGATTTGACAAACAAGTAAATTACAACGCAAATATAAACAGATATTTTATAAATGAGTCCCATTTTCCGATCAGTCATCAATCACATAAAATGAGGAGATGCGTTGTCTTATGTAAGAAATAAGAATATCTAGAACTCTTATAGTCAGTTGTCGGAAAGGTTTTCTACTAAACAATCTTACCAGCTAATTTCTAATCTGCCCCAAAGCTGTTAATCATTCCGTGGGTCACCCAAGCAAAGTTACCCTTTTTTTATTCTGTATGTCCCTTAATGTAATGTTGGCTTTTTGCCTCATCTAACTTGTATTTTAATTACACCAATAGAAAAAAAAATTATTATTGTTGGCTGACCGCTACTACGCATTATTTTAACAATGCACACATTACTGTATTACGTTTCTTAAAAGGAGATTTTTTTTATTCCCTCTATTAATTGGCAAGCGCGCTTAGGCAAACATTGAATCGAATATGATATAAATATTAGATACAGTTGCAGCATGTACAGCAAAAGTTTAATCCTAATCACCACAAGCAAGAGGTGGTTCGCGCAGCTCAATATACTACCTTAGAGTAGATAATATACTACGTACAAATACTACTAACCAACTTCATACTTCCTCTCGTCCTATAGCCATTAATAGAAAAAGTTGAAGTTGAAGTTGACACCTATGTTTGTGCGGCCCTCAGATGGACTTAAAGCTTAACGCGTGCTGGAAGTGTCATAATCATAATCAATTGATAACTAAATATGCCATATAGTGAAATAGCTATTTACACTGCCAATACATTTGGAAATTAAATGAATGCATGTGTGTATTGTTAAAGCACTATATTCTAAATAATTTAGTTAACATTTAATACTATCATGGACTAAGTCAATTGTAACAATATTAGTTAGTACAAGTCAGGTAAGCGCAGAGATTCCTTGTTCTCATTCTTAGCATGTTTCTTGAGCAGATCCATGATTTCGTTATCAAATTCCTTGGGAGTTGGCTGCTTCTCGACAATCCAGTAGAAGATGTCCCAGTCGTTGCTCGGGGAGTTGATCAGGCGGTCGTACATAATTGTTTGCTGTTCAGAGAATCCATCCAAGTACTTCTTTGCAAAAGTACTCAGAAGCAGATCATTTTCCAGCATTCCCCGTTTGCGTGACTGGTAATGAAGTCTGAAATAAGCGGAAACACGGATTCTTAATAATAATTCATAAGTATTAAATTATGATGACATTGGTGAGTGTTCCTTCTAATACATATATACCTACAACTCTTAATAGTGATAGATGATGTTTGGTCATTAGAGTTGCCCTTGTTGTATCTATAATAATATATTATAGGTACTATTTATTGATATTGAATTGTATAACGATACCTACAATCTTTTAGTTTGAATGTTGTTGGGATCATCTCTGTAATTGCTGAGCTAATATAAGAAATATTTTATTGTGATGTTATCTGATTTATATGCGGGCAACAGCTAGTAAAGGTTAAATAATTTTAATTCTATAAAAATAAACACTAGTCAGTCTGATATAGTTGTGTTTCTGCTGTTAGCAAGGTTAAAGTTTTCAGAGCTCCACAAGAATATGCTGTTCTAATAGTTTATAGTTTAAACATTGATTATGTTGATAACACTTCATATTGCACATCTTAGTAATGAGAACGACAATGTGCTATTTGAACAAGACCGCTGGTCTATGGGTTAGTACCTGGCTGCTACGCTCGAGGCCGCGGGTTCGATTCCCGCCGGGGCAAACATTTATGACAGATATGTTGCCTAGAGTCTGGGTGTTTGGTATGTATTCACAAAACCAACTAAATTCATATTCCATCAGCTACTGGTTCCCATAGTACAAGCTTTGCTTAGTTATGGGCCAGATGGTGCTGTGTGATAATGTCCAAGCATTATTATTATTATTTTCACTATCAGGATATCTCCTGGTATTGCAAGTGCTTGCGATAAATAAGATAAATTCCTGTAATTTCTTTGCAAAATAATAAGAGTTCTAAATCATTATTATCTACATTGATTGCTTGATATGCACTGTCCTGTCACTGTAAGTATACATTAATGTGGCAATGTGTTTATGAACCTGGTGATATCAGTTGTTTGTAAGATTTCATTCAGAGATAATGTAATTGATAGTAAGCATCAAATATGTTTATTGTTAACTATGTTTTGATAGTTAATATTATGTATATATACATATAAATGTAAAATAAATTGATACACCATAAGCCATAAAGTAAATAGTGATGGTTGCAATTGGATGTAGTTAAACAGAAAGGGCTCAACCTATGTATTGTCACTATATAGTTATGGACAATTAAAGTTCAAACATGTTATTTTATGATTAAATAAAGACATTATCTCTATCATTAATAACAAGTTATATATATATTTATTTAAAAAATATGTATTATATATTTTATCTGTTGGTATACAAAGGTTTCATACAATTTTTGGTTTCCTGGATCTTATCTGAGGAATAAATTTAAAATGTGCTGTTATGTAAAAACCTGAAAAAGGATAACCCCATATTTTTTCATGATTTTAACAATTAAAGGTAGATTCATAAATTAAATATATATATATATATATATATATATATATATATATATATATATATATATATATATATATATATATATTATCTGGCCATGTACAAAGCTTTTTATACAAGTTCAACAAAGCAGCATAAAATAATACATGTTTGAGCTTTAAACATCAATAACTTGAAAGTTACCATGTGGGTTGAGTTCTTTCTGCTTAACTTCATACAATTAGCTTGATTTTTATCTATTCAATTCCTCAGCATGGACTTATGTGTATGTTCATTTAAATTAAATGTCTTAATATGGATTTAAGAGAGTATGGTCCCTTTAGTTAGTGACAAATATAATAAAAAATAATTTAATACATTTTTTTCAAACAGAACCTAAGACATTTTGTTGCTTTTAGAATCCTCCAGTTTAGAATTATCTAATTATTATTCACTGGATAATTCTAAACTAGAGGATGTAATGTTTACATAATTATTTCCTTACTATTTCTCTCCCATAAGGATTGAGCTAGGTATGACAAGAAGAGTTTTGCTCAGGATATTGGTAATTTAACAAATTTGTTTAATTATTTTATTTATTTGTTTAATATTAACTTCACAGAGAGTAATATAATTTCAGTTCTAAGTAGACATTTACAAGTCTACATTACTATTTTAACAAAAAAAAATATAAAGACTAACTTTGCTAGATTTTTGTATCCCATTGCAGAGCGTAGGCCTCCTCACCCCTTTTTATTAAGCAGTATCTAACACATTTTCAGGTCAATTTTTGATGTATATATGCATTCAGTTTGTACTGCTGCATAATTTCCAGCCTTATTTATTTCACAACCAGGACCAACAGCTTATGTACTCTCCAAGGTATAGAGTAACTTAACTTTGCAGATCACTGTGCGCAATAACAACTTGCTTTAAGCCCACCAAACCAATTATTTACACTGAAATAAAACATTGCGATATTATTTACCTAGCCTTCCGTGTCTCTAGGGCTTGTGGCTTTTCTACATTATAGATGGGAATTTCCATGTATGTAGTATCGACTGGATTCGCGGTACTGCTGGCAAGTGCAACATTTTTCAAAACATTGTAGGTCTGGAAGAAAATACCATGGAAATGTAAGGATATTCTGTTTAAAGATCAATTCGTAAACATTTAGTAACTTGAAATGTATCCCTTCAGCCTTTGATTATATACTCGAACTCTCTGTCTAGACAAATATGTAATCAAAGCCTTCTACAAAACAGATTGTAGTGCGTGATAAGTAAGAATGTTTAATAAATTAAATAGAGAAACTCACGATATTTAAAGAACGAGTACGCAAATTCCTAATAAGATTCATTTTTCCCCTAGAAATGTATTCAAATAAAATATAAAGAAGTTTTAAATTGAAAAATTATTTATTTTTCGGATTCAAAGTTAACCTCTTTGTTCTGACATTTCGAGTACATACATAGATAGATATAGATTTATTTAATGGCAACACAAAAAAGTACATTTCGTATATTGCCAATGTCATGTAGATAATGTATGTATGTATTTATTTATTTAATGGCAGCACAAAAAAGTACATTTCGTATTTTGCCAATGTCATGTAGATAATTGAGAATAACCACTATGTATGTTTTGGAGAAAAATATTAACATGACAATGACATGCCTGTCGGAGTTTTTGGCGGGAATCAGGCGGAGCGGTTGAGATTTTTTCCAGTGTGTCGTAAATTGTGTTATAGTGATCTTTAATGTGTATTTTTGGTGTCGATATGTGCAGTAAAGTTTCATTTAGTGACTGATTTATAGGAGCATTGGAAATAATGCCATAATACGACTTTTGGGTTAAGTGATTTATCATTTTGGTCAATAGGTTACCTCTAATCTAAAGGCGTGTTACGATCTGCTACTGCCGTGGGTTGTCTCCAGAAACTCCATTGGGCGTTAGAATGCACGACACTAGGCATTTTAATGCGGCAAACACGAGAAATTTTGCAACATGAAAATTCTCACAAAACAGAAAACACTCGACACTGGCAAAAATAGTCCCTGAAGGGATTGATTGCCATACTTAGGAAGAAGAAGAAGAAGACATGCCTGTCAGTGACAGTATGTTAGACCAAAGACTAAAGTAGAAGAAAGAGTTAGAATACATGAAGCTAGGCATTTTAATGCAATTTGTGTAATATAGAGAAACTTTACACTCGACTTGAATGTACCGTATTATTATGTAGGTACTCTTTATAAAGTACATAACCACTACGTTTTAGTACTCTTTTGTAAGCCTGTTTTGGGTGTAGATAATAATTATGATTTTTTTGTGGTTAATAACTAGTTATAACAGAAAATAAATAAACAACATGTAGAGGAGTTTTTGGCGGGAATCAGGCGGAGCGGTTGAGATTTTTTTCCAGTGTGTCGTAAATTGTGTTATAGTGATCTTTAATGTGTATTTTTTGGTGTCGATATGTGCAGTAAAGTTTCATTTAGTGACTGATTTATAGGAGCATTGGAAATAATGCCATAATACGACTTTTGGGTTAAGTGATTTATCATTTTGGTCAATAGGTTACCTCTAATCTAAACGCGTGTTACGATCTGCTACTGCCGTGGGTTGTCTCCAGAAACTCCATTGGGCGTTAGAATGCATGACACTAGGCATTTTAATGCGGCAAACACGAGAAATTTTGCAACATGAAAATTCTCTAACACTCGACACTGGCAAAAATAGTCTCTGAAGGGATTGATTGCCATACTTAGGAAGAAGAAGAAGAAGAACAACATGTAAGCCATACAATAAGGACTTCGCTTAAAAGTGTGCCGTTTCGTTTAGTAGCTCTATGGTATGATACCGAAATGGTTGCCATGACAACAGCTGCTGTCACAACAAAAATTGGCGGATTCGACGGCGGTGTTTCTTTTTCGTTCAAAAAGTTACGAAATTTATTGATTGCTGTTAAGTTCTATGAATTATTTTATAAAATAAATGTCCAGATGTGAATTCCTCTCGCATATTTTATCAATTCATTATGATTTCTATCCGTCAATTTATATTGCATACAACGGGTAAGTCATGTTTGTACTAATGTAAGTTGGATACTTGTTGGTTGGATACCTAGATTCCTAGATTGTACTCTTCCTGTATTACAAAATATTAGCTCTACCCTAGTGAGCCATGCTATAGCTAATAGGGTGGACGTAAACTAATTTTCAATCGCGTCAATTGGACGTAATAAGTAACTTGTAGGTATCGCACATTTTCAGAAAACTATTACAAACAGACGAAAATTCAGTTGAACAGTACATCTGAAGAGGCATTGTCCGATTTTATTAACAATTCCCAGGCTTTGATAATTCAAAGTGTTTTAGACGATAATGATTTAGTACGAATAAACAGTAAGGTAAGTACATATTTATGAATTTAATATTCTGAGAGAATAATATTAATCCGACATAGAATATTATAAACCTGTAATGATTGTTGTAAAATAAATAATATACAGCTTCCTAGTTTCAATTACCCTGTGGCTTGCCTTTAATAAAATAAACATGTTTACATATTATTATGAAGAGCTCATACAAATTATTGTTACAGTTTAGGAAATGTTATGTTCTATTTCATTTGTTTAAAAAAAAAACAACTTTTCAGATTCAAGGTCATAAAAATAATTCAATAATATTTTACAAAACAACTGCCCAGGATTTGAACAACATTGATGCATTGAAAAATATTCAAATTATCACTTTGACAAATAGTGCAGCTGAGTCACTCTACACAATTTTAAGACAAATCTATTCACCTTTACTTATATCTGTAAGTAAATCATAATTAGTACATATAAGGTAGTTTACATAATACCTATTGAAGTCACAAATCAATTTAAAAAGGTATTTTTTACTTTCCTTCATATTAATTAAATGCAGACAATGTTTATCCATGTCACCATTAAATCAAAGAAGAAGAAGAAGATTTAATTAATAAACTGTTATGTTTCAGGGCAATGATTTATATTCTAATAAACTTCAGAAAAACCTCTCAGACCTAGAATTTAATTTGAGAATCCTCACTCATGGTAAAGGAATTGATAACACAAATGGTTAGTTAAATCAAATAGTTGAGTGTTCAATCAAATAGGTTTGAGGCAAGAAGAATCTTAATATTTTATATTAAATATGCATCAATTCATGGAGATTGTGTATATCTACATAGTCCTACCTGGTTTGTAAGAAGGTTGGTTGTTGTGGTGTGCCCCTGGTGGAGCAAGGGTTTATATGTATTCCAGTCTGTATTGTATAAAATTGCTATGGTTAAAATAAGAGCAGTTCTGTAAGAAAACTGTAACTGGAATTAGAATTTATAAAATATGTTTGTAATTTTTTCAGTTATACTGACCATTGAAGATGAATTGGACTATTGGAAGCTTATGGCTGAGAACAAAGATTCAAACAAGAAGCAAAGAGAGGCTGCATCAACTTTTCGTGATTTATTTGAAGACATTGCTGAAGAGATCAGGTGTTCCATCAGAGCATATCATGTCTATAATAAATATATTGAATTCATTTTGGAAATATGTATTGATAAGTTAGTAAGAAAGAAATATATGCACTGTAATGGCTAGTTATTTTAAAAAAAATATTTTGTGGGCAGGTCAATGC
The DNA here is from genome assembly GCA_951449985.1 of Falcaria lacertinaria. Classification (NCBI taxonomy): domain Eukaryota; kingdom Metazoa; phylum Arthropoda; class Insecta; order Lepidoptera; family Drepanidae; genus Falcaria; species Falcaria lacertinaria. Next base: position 4,617,775 of record OX602114.1, read on the forward strand.
AGTCTAGCAGCATCTCTGAAGTAAGAGAGGCAGCAGAGAACATTGGTGGATTGCTGGATGATGTATGGCGGTTCACAGCTATGCCATACTCTCGCGATAGAATGATACATGTTTTCGATATCATTGGTATGTATAAAATAACTTCTTAGGTTCTGTATAGATCAACTTAATGGAGACAATTTCTCCAATATTACAAAAAGTCAATGGAGGTGAACAAACATCCATAATATTATAGCTTGTATTAGGTCAGTGCTTGGTACTTGAAGTATTGTGATAAAACATTTGCTTTACTCTTTGCATCTTTACCTCTATATAATCTGCAACAATAATTTATTTAAAAAAACTCGTTTTGTGCCTAACAATGGTGACTTTATATTAGAGTTTATTTAATAAAGCACAAGTATTTACCACTGATATTCTATAATGCTTTCTTTATTTGCAGCTCACACGGTATGCTCAACAATACAGAATCTACTGTCCAATCTCAATGTCTGGTCAGTCCAATGTGAACTCAAACAAAGTGAGTTGCTAACCCTGCTCTCAGACAGTTTGCTAGTGGTGCAGACTTGGACCAGTGCGTGTACTTCACTCACACAAACATACTGGCCCAATTATGCGCTCCATACTTGGAATGGAAAGCCCTATGTACCACCATTCTGTGTCAATTTTCAAAATAGACTTACAGAGGTATGGAACATGTGTATATTACAATAATGTGAGGGGCAGTCTTACAAAATTACTATGAAGTTCACATGTGTAATAATTGCAGATTTATGATATTAGATCTACTTTCTGTCAACTGAATAAACTATTGACAATCAGCGAGAAGACTGAACTGCAGACGGATCTTCTATTTAAGCCTTTTGAAAGTATGTATATGTAATTTCATCGAATTCCTTATATAAACAATTTCTTAAAAAAGCTCAATAATTCCAGGTGTAAACATATGGATATGCAACGGAGTTAATACAGCGTGGGAAACAGCGGTATCAAAGTTCTCTGGTAGCTTGCGACCCGCTGAAACGAAAATAGCCGAGAAGTTACGACCTAGGCTGCATAACACATCAACCAAACAGGCATATAGTTTTAGTATAACTTGGCGTAATATTAAGTTGGCAAGTCAAGAGGGTAGGCGCTCTATACTCTCTGCCCATCCCGAAAGGGACTAGACGTGATGATATGTTTGTATTATTATAAAGATAAGTAATACTGGGTCGCTATATTTTGGTTTACATATAACGGGGATTTTTCCTCAAATCTACGACAGCGTTGTCACGGACAACGGCTATAGTACCATATAAATTAAGTAGAAAAATTTAATCTCAAATGTTTATAAATCGACCAGATGCTGTACGAGTTCATGCGCTACCGCGCTTTGATAGAAAGACCTTTAGTGAAGCACACTTTAAACAAGGAACTAGAAATATTCGTGTCATCATTGATGTCCATGCTGAAGACAATTCAAGTCCAGCTGGAGGCGGACGAAGTCGACGTCAGGATGTACCAGCCGCAGGAGATGTCGCCCCTCGTGCAGCAAGTGCAGTGGGCAAAGCACATGGAGGCTAAGGTCAATATTCTTTTAAAATATAAATAAAATTAAAAGCACAACATTGAAAATATATACACCTACTAGCGGCCCGCCCCGGCTTCGCACGGGTAGACTTTTATATCAAATATTTTGTCTACCCGTGCAAAGCCGGGGCGGGAAGCTAGTATAATATATAGCCTATGTTACTCAGTGATGATGTAGCTTTCTAACGGTGAAAGAATTTTTGAAATCGGTCTAAAAAATAAAAAATAAATTTAGGGGTGGACTACCCCTAACATTTAGGGGGATGAAAAATAGATGTTGGCCGATTCTCATAGATACCGGATAAGCACAAAAAATTTCATCAAAATCGGTCAACCCGTTTCGGAGGAGTATGGCAACGAAAACTGTGACACGAGGATTTTATATATTAGATAATATATAATATTAGGTCCTTACATATGAAATTGGCGTTTTGTATGGGAGGAACAAAAAGTCGAATATTTTTTAATATAATATATTTAATTAATCAAAGTATGAACCATTATTTTCTATGCACTTTTGCCATCTCATAGGTAGTTCATTGATCCCTTTACTAAAAAAACCAGTCGGACGGGAATCAATAAAATCTTTGAAGGCGATTTGGACTGCCCCATCGGAGTTGAATTTTTTCCCTTGCAAGAAGTTATCCAAATTTCGAAAAAAATGGTAATCTGTTGGAGCAAGGTCCGGGGAGTACGGAGGATGTCTTAGACTTTCCAATTGAAGCTCTTCTAATTTAGTAGCCGTCTGTAGCGCAGTGTGTGGTCTAGCGTTGTCGTGAAGCAGCAGTGGCGTGGAGCGATTGACCAGCCTAGGTTGTTTAGCCGCTAGCTTTTCCATCATGGTTTGCAATTCCTGACAATAGACATCAGCCGTAATAGTCTGGCCAGATTTGAAAAAACTGTAATGAACAATACCGGCACTAGTCCACCAAACGCTTACAAGTAACTTTTTTGGGGTTAATTTTCGCTTGGGGCAGGATTTGGCTGGCTGGCCAGGATCTAACCATTGCGCTGAGCGCTTCCGATTATCGTAAAGAACCCATTTTTCATCACAGGTAATGATTCGGTTTAAAATACCTTCATTATTGTGCCGGTTTAGTAATGTAACGCAGCAGTCGACGCGCGTTTGCCGGTTTGTTTCAGTCAATTCGTGAGGTACCCACCTTTCAAGCTTTTTAATCTTCCCAATTTGCTTCAAGTGAATTAAAACAGTTTTATCACTAACATTGCAGCCTGCAGCTAACTCGGACGTGGTTTGCGATGGATCCGCTTCCACAATAGCCTTCAACTCTTCATTATCAACTTGAGTCTCAGGCCGTCCACGGGGCTTGTTCTGCAGGTAGAAATTTCCAGAACGAAAACGTTGGAACCAAAAACGAACTGTGTTTTCTTTTGCAACACGACCGCCATACACATCATTCACCCTTCGAGTTGTTTCCGCAGCACTAGTGCCACGGCGGAACTCGTACTCGTAAATAATGCGATATTTAAGGTTTTCCATTTTGTAAAATGAGTGACGTAAACAGAAAAAAACAGAAGAAAAAAAACAAATGAATGACGATCATCGAAGCACAAATACATGAGTCTATAGCTGTACAAATTTGAATTTGGAATTCCTTACCAAAGAGGAGAAATTCGTGATTAAAGTGGCCAGTACGAAAAACGCCAATTTCATATGTAAGGACCTAATATAATAAAAAATATATATATATTACCTTCTCTTTTTAACTATCTATAGGTAAAGGAAATCCAATCTTGCGCCGACAAACACCTGAGTGAATTCCAGGGCAGTGCTGAACTGAGCAAACTTGCTGCACAAGTGGCCAAGGATCTAAAAACTATGTACACTCAGCTGTATGAAGAATGGTGCAGGGATTTGCAGGTATATAACTGGAACTGATTCTCTGAGTAACACCAAGATCAATGGTATTTCTCAATTGGTTTATTTGAGAAAAAGAGCACTTAGTTTTTTGTTGGATCTTCTCCGTTGGCTTTTTTCCCGACTCGGTGTTGAGGTAGACATTCATAAGTACCTAATAGGGAATAAACTAAATAAACGGGATTTGAGATATGTACGTAAAATATAGGTATACTAGCTGTACCCGCGATTTCGTACCTACGCGTGGAATTAATTTTAATTCCAATTTAATAGGTTTGTTTTTGCGTGGAAACCTATTTTCTTTTTCCAAAATAAAAGGACCTAACTGGAAAAAATCCTATATGTTAATCCAGCTTATAAACCGTGAAGAGGGTACAAAAACAGACACAAACATTTTGCATTTATAATATGTGTGCAGGCACAAATCCAAAACGGGTCGCTGCAGCTGTCGTTGGATAAGCCGGTGGTGCAGTTCAACGCGCGCAGTCAGCTGATGGAGGTGAACTACAGCCCGCGGCTGCTGGCGGCGCAGGCGCAGGCGCAGGCCCTGGCCGCGCTCGGCCTGCCGCCGCCCGCCGCGCTCGCCGCGCTCGACACTCTGCGACACACGCTCACACACGCCAGCCAGCTGCAGCAGGTCAGTCTCCGCACAATACACAATAAGAAACAAGCATACGGCCCACCTGATGGTAAGCGGTCATAGTAGTCTATGGACGCTTGCAACACCAGGGGTATCACTCGCGCGTTGCCAACCGTAGTCTGTCTGCACTATGGGGTACCTTTTTGATGTGTAACATCTTTCGTCTCACAATTGCAATCTGTTGGTGGGATTTCGTGAAAATGGATGGAGGTATTATGGGAAACCGGGGAAGCTACGGGGATGACCAATGAACGCGCGCGGTGGTGGAGTTGGCCATCAGAATACTTCAATCAATTTGATTACACACACACACACGCACACAGGGAAACAGGAACTTAAATACAATTTGATAAAAAAAATATATTCAGATGAGAGTTAATATGTTTTTTATACGCTTTAAATTTGGTATTTGGGCTTTTTGTTAAAAATGAAGACACTTTTACTAATATTTTATGAAAATCCATCTATACATATATAATATTTTTTTTTTTTGATGTATTGGTTTTATCTATATATAAATGAGGCATGTCAGGTAGTATAAGAGCAAGTGCAATGCATACGTCGGAGGTCAGCGTGAGATACAGTGTGCAACGGCAGGTGGCGTCGTTCCACAACTCGCTGGGCGAGCGCATGGTGCCGTCGACGCGGCCGCTCATGCTGCAGGCGGCGCTCGACCTGGCCGCGCTGGTGCAGCACCACCAGGCCGTCTACTGGGACGACGCAACACAACTCGCCAACTACACCAACGACTTGAAGACTATTGTCATGAAGCTTGAGGCACAGGTAGCCACACTAATTTGATTGTATACTTATTTTTTGTATGGCTGTCAATGTCGCAGCGTTATGTTTTTAACGAAAACGTAACTCAAAATGTCAAAATTTCATACGAATTTTTAGTTCCACTGTTCCCCGCCGCAGCACTGTTCTTGCTACCGGCACGGAACCATTCGTTGGCCTCGCAAAACAACCCACCAAAATTTAATACGTTTTCGTCTTCTACGCTAAGTTTAGGACCTGTATACAAAGTTAAGGATTTCTACAAACCCTAAACTTTAAGACAGCCTTAAGAAATCCTTAACTAAAATATATTTCTCTACAGCTGCCTCAGTGATTAAATTGATATTGTATGTTTCAGAATTCATACTTAACAAGTCAACACCTGGCAATACGGAGTATTGTGGAAAAACTAATGGATACAGACCTGCTAGCTAAACAGTCTGATTGGAAGAAAAGCGTCAAGGATATAAGAGATATTATAGAGACAGTGAGTAAATCAGTACACACATAATTGAGTGTGTAAACTTTCGTACAATCGGTTATAATATTTTGCTAAAACATACAGCAGACCACATGTGAGTTGCTTTATGTACGTCTATCGCCTAGACTCAGCTTTTTTATATACTCCTAGGGTGGTAAACAAGCATACGGCCCACCTAATGGTAAGCGGTCACCGCAGCCTATGGACGCTTGCAACACCAGAGCTATCAATCGCGCGTTGCCGACCCTTCAAAAATCTCTTCACACCCTTCTTGAAGAACCCCATGCTGTCCTCCTTTGGGAATTTGGCGGGGAGTTCACTCTACAATTTCCATAGTTTATATAATTAGTTTATATTTCATTACATTTCCAGGTGGAAAACAACGGTTACAAGAACACGGAATTGTGGAAGTCCCACTGGGACTGGCAGCTGTACAAGGCACTCGAGTGCCAGTACATAAAGACATTGCTCTCTTTGCACAAACATTTCCCCCATGTTAAGGTCGACTTGGTGCTTCGGTGAGTATTCGTGTTTTTTTTTAATATATTATACTGATATTAGTGGGGCCAATGGGGGCCCACTGTCCTGCGCTATAAATAGTGTACAATAATTCATAAATTCTAGTCCGAGCAGTTTTAATGTACTGTTTATATTATTACTGAAGATAAGTAACACAGAGATGAGTGATGAAATAATCATGAAAATACAATATATAATGTAAGTGGAAGAAAAAATCGAAGACCAAGGTCTAACTTTCTACATCAAATTAACGCAAAGAACGCAATGATGGAAAATAAAGAGTAGCTACTTAGAACCGTCAAGCATGTATGAAATATGGATGAATATGAAGAAGCAAAAGAGTTAAAGAGCTAAGTAAGTCAAACACGAAATAGCGCTCTATACCTACTTCCTGCTTACCCTGAAAGGGACTTGATGGATGAAAGCAATAGACAGACCAAGTGTTTTTTTATTTCTCTATGTCAGTCCATTATCGTACATGATCGATTCTAAGCAGATCCTACAAAAATATGAGAAAGTTATTTGTATTATCCTACGTAAACATGTATGTATAATATTATAATGTCAGTAACCATATGGTGCGCGTCCAACCCCCCCTCGAGGAGATCCGCGTGCAGCACTACCACCAGCTGCGGCGGCTGGTGTCGATGCCCGCGCACTTCGTCGGCGTACAGAACAACCTGGACAATCAATCCATCTTCACTGCAATTGTGGACAAGTCAGTATTTAATCACCTACAAGCATACCAAAAACCCGCTGACCTAAATTAATAATACATAGACTTCCGGCGTAATTTCTACATACGTTTATCCTAATTGGTAAATTGCATTCAACATCACTATTATTGCATTAATTGTTGTCGTTGTACACGTGTATTTTAAGAGGGGTAGGGCGATTTGAGATTTTCCGTGGGTTTTCCCATTTAAATTGGAACCGCCCGACTGGGGACTGTACCTCCACCTTACAGAAGACCTCAGTGAAATAAAACTACTTGATGTAGTGTTGTGTTTCTGCGGTAAGTAAGGTTGTCAGTGCTCCACGAGGATACGCTGGGCTAGTAGTAATGCTGCTAGCACAGTGAGTCTTCATCAACAAACATGGTTCGCAACCCGTTAGTGATAGCCCTGTTATTGCTAGCGGCTATAGGCTACGGTGACTGCTTACCATCAGGTGGGCCGTATGCTTGTGTGGCACCTTAGTATTATAAACAAATATAATCTTGATCCTTTTAGACACAGCTGGTTGGGCAATAAGGCAGTGCAACAGATAGAGACGGTTTTATCGAGTCTAGAAAATACGTGTAAGATGTGGACTCGCCGCGCCGCGCTCGCCTGCGTGCCCGACCTGGACGCGCTCTGCGCACAGCACTTGAAGGAACCTTGCGACTGGGAGATCAACTTCAAGGCTTGTAAAGCTTACGGACAGGCAGTCGCTAAGATGACCTTGTGAGTAACAAATTACTGTGCCTTATTTCGCTCACTATCGGTAATCATTGGGAGTTTATAAAACGGTTTAAATGTGATATGATGGTGGCAAGTAAAACCACCCTTTGATTTACACAGATTACCATAGGTAAACTGTTACCATAGCCTATAGACGCTCACAGTCGTACCTCTACCGAGTTGCTAAGTAGCACACAAGCATACTAGCCTATAGCCGTTAGCAATACCAGGAATATCACTAACCAGTAGCCAACCACGTTGTTGATGCTTGATGAGTAGTCACTGCTGCTAGCATTAATACTAGCCCAGCCTATCCTCGTGGAGCACTGGCAACATTACTTACCGCAGAAACATAACACTACATCAAGTAGTGTTATTTCACTGCGGTCTTCTGTAAGGTGGAGATACAGTCCCCAGTTGGGCGGCTCCAATATTAATGGGAAAACCTACGGGAGATCCCTGTGCTAGTAGTAATATTGCTAGCACAGTGAGTTTTCATCAACAACATAGTTGGCAATTCCTGCTAACTAGTGGCTATAGGCTACTGTAACTACTAACCATCAGATGGGCCGTACGCTTGTGTGCCAGCTTAGTTGTATAAAAAAGATTGTGTGTGTGTGTGTGTGTGTGTGTGTGTGTGTGTGTGTGATAAGTGAGGAGGAGCGTATAGAGTGGATATGCGTGGGCTCGGCGGCGCTGCGGCGCGAGCTGGAAGCCATGGCGCGCGCGCTGTGGGCCGCGCTGCTGGGCGCGCTGCGGGGCAGCTGCCGGCTGCAGCAGGCCGCGCTGCACGAGGCGCTGCACCACGCGCTGCTGCCCTCGGACGACGCGCTGCCCACCACCGCCAAACACCTCGCCGACCTCAGCGCCAAACATCTCGAGCTGCAGGCGAAAATGCCCGAGGTCAAACTTTTTTGAAACCCTTTATTTGGTTTGACCTGTCCTGGTTTGTATAATCAAATCTTGAAAGTTAAATTTGATACACTTGCCTGTGTCCAGTGAGCTAATTTGGCATGCACGGTTTGTTCTCATGACAATGCACGATTACCTGAAAGCCGCCATTTTTAATCCAATATGGCGGTCGGCACAAAATGGCTATTTATAATTTCCACATTAACATTTATGATATGGGTATCAAATGAAGAGGTTGATGAAATATAAGCTTGTTTTAAAAAAAACTACTTATTCAATTTTGTTGACGAAGCTCGTATTGTTCTCACTGTGCATAAACAGATGCTCCGGTTGATACCTTTTATTCTGAAAACTATGGATACAATTATTCATTTTGAAATGTGGATTACGTATTATGGCATATCCTGTGTTAATTAATATGGCAGAATATATTTGTATTTTTGGTACATATATTTTTTATTTGGAATATTAGGATACTGATTGCAATGACCTTTACTTTTACTTCAATATAGCTTCGGCATAAGTGGTTCAAATTAAGCCAGCCTTTATATATTTTTAATGCAGGAACTTAATGTATTATTTCAATGTAGATGGAGAAAATTGTGGAAGATCTCAAACACAAAGGTCACATGCTACGCACGTGGGGCGGGGATACCTCCATCAATGAAACTATTAAGGAATGGCAAAAGGTTCGCGAGCGGATGGTCAGTCAACAACACATATTTGAACATCAGGTAAGCGTCATAAAAATAATCGCTTGTTCCTCGTACATTACCAAGTTAAATTACCAGCAATGTACAAGGAAAAAAATATTCTTCGTACATAACCGGGTAATGTACAGGGAAATATTTTTTCTTCTGTGAAAATGTGGAACTGAAAATTCGTATGAAAATTTGTCATTTTAAGAATTAAGTTTTCGAATACGTAATCGAAATATGTTCTTGCTATCAGTACTAAAACAGTTTATATTGTAGGCGGAAATAGTGAAAACAAGCCTAACGGGTGAATGGGAGAACCTGAACAGTCGCGTGGAGGCCTGGGTGTCGAGATGGCTGCAAGCGCGGCCGCGGTTAGACGATGCGCGCAATCTACCCCGCGCCGAGATGGCCGACAGATGTCGCTCTGTGTTCGATGCGCACGCGCTCTGGCTCAAACTCGTCGCTGATAGAGATGAACTGCTGTATGTACTCGCCTCACTATAATTCAATTTGGCATATAAATGTTATGATCATGATCGCAATACGATTTATTTTAAACAGATCGTTTTAAGATTTCGTGGTTATGATAAAATACCGTGGTAAGAACCCGTCAAAATTAATTCTATACATTTACGATCAGCGTTTTAGGGAAAAGTATTAACACTACGTGTGCAGTGGTAGCGACGATGTTTTTCTAGTTTCATGACGATGTTCCTGGTTTTACTTTCGGTGTCTTAATCCGAATTGCACTTAACCGTATTTTTAAATAAGTAGTCCGTCATAATCAAACAAAAGGTATATCTAAGAATATAACATTTCAGTAATGAATGTGGGAAATTCAACATGACATTTGAATTATCTGACACGTGGAAACAAGCCGAAAAGCTGATAATGGAGTATGTCAGTCTTTGGACTATACTCAAAGAATACAATGAAGGTAACTAATAATTATTTATGTAAACTAATAAAAACAGCGAATTCGTACACATAAGCCGCATGTTAATTTTTATTTTTATTTTAGAGTTCGAAGTGTTATCTGAACAAGAATGGATAGTGTTTCAAAAGAAACTGCATTTGCTAGACGAGTTTGTATGTAAGTGGAAGGGAAGGTTGGAACCCTACACTTCGGTCACTTTATTCATACAACAGGAGATAGATAAATATTCGGTGAGTTCAATTAAATATCTTTATTACGATTGGATTGGAATACGTGGAATCACGCTAGTTTATAAATTATGCTGGTTAGTTATGCACATGTTCCTCCATCAAATATGACCAACGTGAGATGACATCATCGCTGCAGTAGCTAGAACTCATTGCGGCCGACGAAAGAGATATACATTGTTTCATTGGAATTAGATAAGTGATTCTTCTTATAGCTCCTAAGACAGACGGCCCTGTGGATGAAGAGATAATTAATTAGATTGTAATCGACAACCATGTCTTTGTAGTGATGTCAGAGAAATTGCATTCTTTGTTCAAAGCAAATATAATTGAAGATGGACCTAAGTATCATACCTTGTTCTGTTTTTAAAATGTACATAAGATGTGTACCTGTATATACGCTACTTGTTTTTTTAAATTGATTATTATCTAATGTTTGAGGTGTCACAGGGCACCGTACCGCTCAGATTTAATCCTCCTCCTTATCGTCCACTGCAGCTTACCAAGAGGTTTTTAATCTTTCTCTTGGTAACTGAACAAATGCTTTTATTATTGGACTAGTACCAGAATTATTTTGGTAGAGACGTAAATGCAAAGTATATTGATACTTTGTGTAACTATTACCAGGACCTAACAATGCTCCTGAAGTACCTTCGCGGCACAGACTTCACAGAGCGCCACTGGCGAGAAGTGTACGGCCTCCTCGAGATGGACTATAAGAAGCCAGATACGCTTCTTGTTGGTGATTTGCTTCACGTTGCTACCAATATTAAGAAAAACCTCAAAGCGTTGCAGGTAATATTACTTTTTTTATACGAACAAGCAAAAAATACGGTAATTCCTTAAGTAGAAGAAAGTGGTGATCAATTGCAATTATGTAGAGGAGCTCACGTGTCCAAAATGAGCACTAAACTACAATTCACAAGGAACATTAGTAGCACAAGTCATATTTATTATTCGACTAAATGGACTCAACCGGCTGATATGATAAACCGCTCGCCGTGGTTGTAACTTGCCAAAACACACTAAGCGTAACACCAAGCTCCTCTGGAACGACAAATTGTGAGGCTCTAAGCTACTCCAACCGCAAGCGGCAAAATATAAAATAAAACACCTACGTTAGAATTAGCTATGATCTGTGCTGAGGCTTTGCTCGTATACCATTAAATTTTTTCATTAAAAATAATTATGAAAAATAAAAACGTATTTAACACTCTGAACACTTGTTGCAGAAAATCTGTACGGCGGCTTCATGTGAATCTGCAATCAGGAGCGCTCTCAGTGAGTTGGAGATATGGTTCGCAGGCGCACGGTTCACTATGACTTACTACAATGAAAAGACAAAGCGCCCTACGCCTATTGTCAAGGACTTTAAAGATTTACTTACGAAGGTGTGTATTAATACATAGCGTAGTTGTAGCATAGTTGGTATGTTAGGTGGCTATGTATACTTAGAATATTATTTATTTTTATATAGCTTTTGTCAGCGCCGTATCCCGCGTATTAATCAGATAATTTATCGCCATAAGGTTACTTACATTTAGTTATAATGAAGGTTAGCTTTTTATTAACGAAACATGTTTCTAAAAATCGAGCGTGTAGTTCCAGAGTAAACAAATGCTACCTCGTAATAACAGACAACTGTAAGTACAACTTCCTCTTCACCTCTGAACCTAACCAGTAGGTACCTACCTAATTTTAGTGTCATGGCATGAGGTTATGAATTATCAATCGTAAGCCGTAATTTGTGTTATTACTGAATTACATAAAAATAAAAAGTATTACAAAGAGTAGCTTGACTAATGCTTTTTTATACCGCTATGGTGGCTTACAAGCATAGGGCCCACCTGATGCATATGCAGTATACGTATGCAGTAGCCGCTAGCAATATCAGGGATATCACTAACGCAACAACTAACAACACTACATCAATGTAGTGTTATTTGACTGCGGTCTTCTGTAAGGTGGAGTACAGTCCCTAGTCAAGCGGCTCCAATTTTAATAGGAAAACCCACGGGCGATCCCAATTCGCCTTACGTCTCTTTTTTTATGCTTATGGAGAGATTAATCACTGTACTTAAGCTTAGAATATCTCATTGGTACTTACATGCCGTTGCTGCAACCACAAGGTCACGACGACTATAAAGCTGTAACTTGAGTGTGTTCAGCACTTATATAGCACAAGTTGTATACAGATAGAGGAGCAGCAGTGGGTGGTGTCGTCGGTGAGTGGAGGCGGCGGCGGCGGGGAGGAGGCGTGCTCTTCTTGGGAAGCGAGGCTGCGCGCCGCCACCCTACTGGCGAAGACCACGCATCATGCACAGCGCAGGTACCTCGCAACTTCTTAAACAGACGAGCTCATTAAATTGAACTTTGTATTGTGGAATTAAGTACACAAGCCGTCGCCTTGTTATCGAATTCCGATCACAATTCGACATATAAACAAACTATGACAGTCAATGGGGCTTGTATCGAATTCATGGTAATATTTAATCATTAATGTGTCCCAAATTACATATATATAAATAATAAATTACGATGATAATCTTATTGACCAAAATATGAAGTGATTTTATGTTGAGAAAATTTGCTGTTTTTCAACCTTTCGGATTCTCAACATTACTGGTAGCAGTATTGTTGAGAATCCGAAAGGTAAAATCGATTAGTTTTGGTATTAATTATATTAGCTCTATAATCAGGATACTCAAGATACACTTTATTACTATGAAACTTTTCATGAATAAGCAGTGCATTATAGTTTGATAATATTTGACAATGGGGCGTTTACTTTGTGATGACAACATACTATTAATAGTAGGTAATAACATTTTCTTATCAATCTTCATCTTCGTGCTCTGCACTTTTAAAAACTGCAGTAAGGATATCATTACATGGTTTATGCATTTATACATACTACATCCAATGTGATACAATTAAATTCAGTCAAATATTTGGCTGTCCCAAGTGTAAGTTTTTGGTACAAGTTTAAAAGGCAATTGTTGTGAAACAAAGGCGCGTTCCACGTGATAATCCCGCTGCCGACACGTTGAGCGATCCGCTGCCTCAAGTCTAAACACATGCTCGACAGATGTGTCGGTTATTTTATTCGACTCGGCCATAGTTCCTTATTGCTTGCACGGATTTTATTTTATCCTACAGGAACGAACATGTGAATCTGAACATGCATTGCTTAGGACTTTTTTATTATTATTGGTAAACATTTGCAATTCAAACAAAGTCATGTGTTTCTTGTATCCGTTAATGATTTTAAAATTGAGAATGAAGCTTAAAAATTAAGTTCTTTTTGTTGAGCACAGGCCCTCTAAAGACAAATTGATCGATGTGATCGCGCACGTACCCGCTGACCAATTAATAGAGGTGTCGATTCTGTTGTATAAAATCACGAAATTAAACTATTTTGATAGGACTAAAAAGTATTGCCATCCTTATTTAACCTTGCATATGAGAAAGGGGCAAGATTTTTAGTCCTGTCAAATGAGTTCAGTTTAGTGATTTCGTACACCAGAGAGCACATAAAATACGGACGAATAAAAATTAATGTTCATGCAATAGATGCCCTATTGCCAGCATTTGTTTATAGTGCCGGTAATAAACTCAAAATTGATACTTTAGGGAATCCCCGTCTATAACATAAACCAGCGTTCATGCATTGGTAGCTAACACAAAACGTGATAAGTAATAACCAATTATAGTCGCTTGACATGTATGAATATTTTAGTAGATATAAATTATCCAATCGGAAGGTATGACATTTAACTCCCACGTATTTCGATATTTATATTTGTCTCACAGTATCTAAATAATAATGAACTTAAGGGAATTATTTTCATCACTATAGACGATGTAAAACTGAGGGATATAGTAGCATCTATTTTGTATCGTACCTAACGCGCAACCCTCCCTTACGCGATAAGATAAATATTAAATAAAATACTTTTGTTGAGTTGCAATAGACACATGCACTCGTCTATGAAGCATTCTTCATCGATATCAGGTCTTAATTGTGGTTATTCAACAAGTGCTATAAGCACATTACAGTAGTTGTAGGTTACGTATAAAACTTACACTTTTATTGTTTAGTCTAGTTAGGTACATATCAGTATCATATCACATAAGTGAGACTGAAATAGCCTGTGCATCAGAACCAAACCCATAAGTAGATGTGTCTACAGCTACACTGTACGGTCATGCCAGCACTCAGCATTCACTTACCTACATACGGTAGAGTTCGGGATACGCGCATGTGGATTGCTGCCCATTTGTGGCATCTCGCTATCACCTTATAATATGTTATAACTGTGTGGAAGTACCTATGTGTAGGTACTATAATTAATATTAATCTATTCATAGACTACCTAACCAAAATTGTATTATCTCGTTGAGTCTCAGCCAGATACGGTAAAGTCTTAAATATATAAGTAAGGTTAGACTTTACTACATATTTTATTTCAATTATCTTTTGCGAGTATGTAAGTAACAATAAAAGTGAGGTTCGGTTTAGAAAGTTTAAGCTCAGATTAGACTTTAGCGGATGAAAGTTGTCTTGATAACGTGAGGTCACTGTCCTCAGACTCAACTTACTACACGCTGTACAAAGACAACATGCTATAAAGAAAGATTTAATAACCAGAGCATTTTAATAACCCACTAAAATAGAAATGTCTTTGAAGTTATACAAACCTTTAACTTCCAAATGCGTCCTTGCACGAAAACAGGACCACCACCTGTCTATTTATGATACGGTTTATATCTTATTTAATTACAAGTTACATTCTATAAAAGTTTAGGTTTAGTTTATAGAGTTCTTGTGGTAGCGTTTAACATAAAAGCGACTATTTCTGAAGCAGTCTATTGTACCAAAGCTATTTATTATATTATATACATTTGCAGATGTATTTAAAATATTTTATACTTGCATAGTTCGAAATTGTTAGGGAAGAAATCGACATTACTTTTTATAGCGATAAGGCCATAATTCAATTCAAGGTATGTCGTGTAAGATGCTACAAGGAACTATTTTGTTTGAGTATAAGCCCTAAATCACGCTCCTCTTGTCCTTTGGCTTCGGTCAACGACGCATTAGCCAAAGCAGCTATGCGTTAAAATAAGCATTTTACGAGCCTTCCGCACTGGTGCAATGCTGTCACAACTTTTATATTTCCCTTCCTGGTAGCGTTTAAGCTCGTAACCCAGAGCTAGATTTGTTTACTTTCTTTTATTGTATTTATTTAATTTAAAATGTTGTGGCTTGGGATGAAATGAGCCTTCCCAAAGAAACGTTATGGCCTGCAGTAATGGTCAGAAAACGGCGGCGCGGCGTTCGGATCCGAAGCGTTTATCTTTATTGAACTTTGACATGATAACCGCCTTTTGAGAATGAACCCTTATCGACGCAAAAGCGTTCATTCACAGCGCACTGTTGACGCACTCTATAAAGATTTTAACACATAAACCTATTTAATGTTCTGTAGGTAACGTGTATACATATATATCTGGAGGTATTTTCGGTCTCGTCTTTGTATGGTTAAGTAGCTGAAGTTACTTGCAGTCAAGCAGAGAATTGCTCAAGATAGTGTTGTACCTACATGGATACATATTTATAAATGTTATAAATTGTATACACGCTTATCTGTAAAGTGCTAATAATAAATTCATCCGTTACATTGATAGCACACTTTATATAAAACTCTTAATGTTGAATCCATCTTCAATTAATGTGAGCACCTACTATTTGGTTAATTTGCCTGTTGCTATAAAGTAAAACTAGGCTGGTACATGTTTTACAGTAGATCTTAAATTTTAACATCAACACAAAATATGGTCGCCTTCATATGTGATCCTCATAATATTGGCTCGGTTTCTCTACATAATTCAAATAAGTATTTGAAAAGCTATAAATTGCTTTCGAGTTCCAAAATTCCTATTATGTTTCTAGTCAACTTGACAGTGATAAGAGGTTATCGTTAAAACTGTTGAAATTGTTACAAGTTATCTGTCTATTGAAAGAGGCCACCATTTATTATTATAGTTTAACTCGTCCGGTAATGACGTCATTAGGTACTCTTAAAAAGGAGAAAGCACCTCGATTTAGAAAACTTAATCATGATTTAAACGAATATAAGGCAGTAGGTTCATCGTTTCGTATATATGCAAATGACAAGGTTACGTAAATACCACTACAATAATTCCACTAAATGTGTCATTCTCACCCTTGCAATAAAAATGAAAGCAGAAGTAGATAAATGTCAGTTAGCTAAACCCCGTAATTTTCGGTATGAAATGTATCCTACCTAAAAATATACTACGAATGAAGTATGAACAATATTTGCTGACTGCGTGTGTTACAAACTCATTACGTTGCATTGGTGTTAATTGCAACACCACTTAGAAATTTGTAAATTGCTTGCTGCTGAATTTGTTCCTATTTGGACAATAACCTACAAGCCTTGCTCTTGACTTAATCCGCGTAGAAATAGGATAGTACATAACATAATATGTTATTCAGATGTTTAGAAGGATTTTATTAGTGAGAAGATGTAACCTCTATAGTATTTAATAGATCTAGGTAGATATGTTTAAGTAACTCCGGTACTATGTAATATTATTTTGTGCGTACTTGTACCTACATACATGTACTAACATGTATTTATTTGTGACACTTAAATATAGTAGAAAAAAACCCACACGTAGCCATAGAACCATAGAGTTTGGTAATGCGTGCGCGCGTATTTAGTTCAATGAACATTAAAGGATGTATCCCCGTCTCCTTGTTTATATTATAATCTCGTTAGTGACGCTTAGCATCACATGTAGCGCAATTCTAGCTTATTTTTAGTTATTAGCTTTATATCGCTTTAAAAGTTAAAACTAAATCCAGAGCACTCACCCAAATATGCACCTGCTTTCGTTCCTACTACTGCAAAGCGTAGTAATTACGATACCATTATTATGATACAGTAATTCTACTGTGATAAATGAAAGCTCTGCATATAAGTCGAAACAAGAGCGCCTTACTTCTTCTTTGTACTTCGCCTTACAAGTTGGAAATAATTATTTGACTGTCATGTATATTTCAGAGCTTTATAAAAAGTGATCCCAAAGCCAGGGTGGTCAGTGAGTTAGTTCGCGAATATTTTATCAACGGCGGATGTGTAGGACGGAAGGCCGCCGGCCGGCGGCTCTGGCCAGTCGGTATCAGCCTGCGCGTGACCACCAGATCTAACCGTTTTTACCTACAATAATTTATGTTCACTGCGATTATCTCAGTTCATGTTCTATTAATGTACCGTAATTAACGCACTCTTTCTCTTTCTTAACAATACTTGAAGTAAGCTCTTTTAACAAGCTTGGTAGTAGTATATTTTAGGGTCGGCAAAGCGCAAGTGATACCCCTGGTCTTGCCAGCGGCCAAAGGCTGCGGTAACCACTTACCATCACGCGGGCCGTATGCTTGTTTGCTACAATCACGATACGAAATACCTCCCTAAACAAAGGTCAATTTTAGGATGTAAAAAAGTTAACTTTGCTTTATTGTGCATGCATACGCGAGACGACCATCAAGGCGTAGGGCCTGCCTACCGCCATAATATAATGATCAAAACAAAAGCGCATCCCGAAATGCGGTGTTATTTTTGTTGCTTAGTGCCCGTTTTGGAGAACGGCACGAGCGTGCGGGCGGGAGCGGTCGTCGCCTCGCACAGGGCCGCATTCCGACGTATTATACATATACCTGTTTGTTCCAAGCTCGCTCGCACCAACCTTTTGTGCTAGGCCATTTGTAATGGCTGCCGTTAACCGCACAAAAAACCTCGTTTATTATTACTTCTTGTGTGAATCCCTCCATGTTTTTGAATATTAACATCGACAATGCTGATGGATTGTTGATTTTTAGGGTTCCGTACCTCAAAAAGAAAGGAACCCTTATAGGGTCACTTTGTTTTCCGTCAGTCTATCTGCCAAGATCTTTTTTGTCATGAACTCTTTTTGCATATTATGTGATTTCACAAGGGAATCAAAACCTATATGGACTTCCCGTTGACCTACAATCATGAAATTTGGCACGAAGCAGTGTCTTACATATAAAAATCTGAAAACCGTAAATATGTAGTTTAATAACAAACAACTAATTTCCTATAATAATCTAAAAAATTACCCCTTCGTACTCTCCTTACGTAAAAACCCTCGGTGCGCGAGTCCGATTCGCACTTGGCCTATTTTTATTTGGTATCTAAGCCTTGTATACCTATTATATGCATGGTTACTGAAAGGTTGTGTGGGAAATATCAGAAGAAATTATGTTTATGTTTACCACATAATGCAGTATGGCTAATTGATTTATTCAAAGGAAACTCATGTCATGTAATTTTCTTTTATTTCATGTATCATAACCCTTAAAAGTATGTTGAAGGCGATGCAAGATATTGTGGTCCGGAGTTCGTATCTGTGTATATAGGGCAGAGGGGCTTGCGGGGAAGTGAGGCAGCGCGAGAGTGGCGCGGGTCGAGTGCCGCCCGCCGCCAGTGCAGTGAGCGGCGCGCGGCGAGCCTGGACCGCGTTATGGTTCTGCGCGCTTTGTTTATCGTCGCGGCGTTTATCGCCGGCGGCGGCGCCGTGTACAGCAGGGAGCGCGACCGCCTCCGCGCTGACCCCCGCCTCACGGACCGCGCCTGCGAGCTCAGCTCGTGCTACCCGGCCACCGGAAACTTACTCATCGGCCGCGAGTCGCGTCTTCACGCATCTTCAACATGCGGCCTCCACGGTCGAGAACGTTACTGTATAGTGTCCCATTTGGAATCCAAGAAGTGCTTCTGGTGTGACTCTACTAATAGCACTATACACAACCCCAATCTCAATCATCGGATACAGAATATTATTTACAAGTACTATCCTGGGACGCGTACGAAATCTTGGTGGCAGTCTGAAAATGGCAAAGAAAATGTTACGATCCAGTTGGATATGGAAGCTGAATTTCATCTCACTCATTTAATTATTCAATTCAAAACTTTTCGTCCTGCTGCTATGTTGGTGGAGCGGTCTTTTGACTTCGGAAAAACTTGGCGTGTATATCGTTACTTTGCCCACAACTGTGAAGATTTCCCTGTACCCCATCAAACTCAACGCTCATTAACGGAAGTTGTATGTGAATCTCGCTACTCGGGAGTGTCTCCATCGAGCGAGGGTGAAGTTATATTCAGAGTGCTGCCACCTAATATAAATGTGACGAACCCGTACTCAGAAGAGGTACAAAATCTATTACGCATGACAAATCTGAGAATAAATTTCACAAAATTACACACTCTTGGTGATGACAAACTAGACAACAGAGGTGAAATACAAGAGAAATATTATTATTCGATTTATGAAATGACTGTGCGTGGATCATGCTCATGTTATGGTCACGCGTCGCGGTGCTTGCCCATGCCAGGAGTTGAGTCGAAAAATAATATGGTCCATGGCCGCTGTGAGTGTACTCATAATACTCGAGGATTGAATTGTGAATACTGTGAAGATTTCTACAATGATTTACCGTGGCAGCCAGCTGTTAGGAAAACTTCGAATGCTTGCAAAAGGTGTACATGTAATAATCATGCAACTACATGTCATTTTGATCCGGCTGTTTACAATAAAACAGGAAAAATAAGTGGTGGAGTGTGTGATAACTGTCAACATAACACTATTGGAGTGAATTGTGAACGCTGTCAACCTAAATATTTTAAGGACCCTAGTTTAGACATTCAAAACCCAGAAATTTGTAAACCATGTGATTGTGATCCTCAGGGAACAACAGATCAGGAAATACTTTGTGATGATGAGACTGATGTCGCCAATAATAAAACTGCTGGTCGTTGCCTCTGCAAATCCAACGTCGACGGACCTAGGTGTGATAGATGCAAAGACGGATACTGGAATTTTGTTCCGCTCAATCCCGAAGGGTGCGAGTCGTGTACATGCGACAGTTTGGGTACAATAAATGAACGTGGTTGTGATCCAAACACTGGTAATTGCTTCTGTAAACGACATGTAACTGGAAGGAATTGTGACCAATGCTTACCTGAGTTTTACGGTTTGTCAGATAGTGATGATGGTTGTTTGTCGTGTGATTGTGATATTGGTGGTTCATTAGATGGGGATTGTGATGTTATAACAGGGCAATGTAAATGTCGGCCAAATGTTTCTGGACGTCGTTGCGATCAACCTATTCAAAACTTCTTTGTTGGAGCTCTTGATTCCATTATTGTAGAAGCCGAATCGAGTGAATGTGATTCACAAATAGACGACAACGCAATCCAAAGTCAACTGTGTCATGTAGTTATACGAGAAAACTTTCCAGATGGCAGAAAAGAAACATGGACGGGACCTGGTTTCATGAAACTTCCAGAAAGTAGTACTTTGGTTTTCTTAGTCAATAATTTAAAGACAAGTATGAACTATAATGTATTAATCCGGTATGAACCGCAATCCGCACAGAGTTGGGAAGAAGCCACTATTCTCGTTAAAAGACCACTTCCTGTTAATGATGATTCACCGTGTGCAAATGTACGACCAGAAGATGATAGAATTGTTACCAGCCTGCCAGCAAATCAACGAAGTGCACTAGTAAGACCACCTATTTGCTTAGAAAAAGATAAAGATACAGAAATTCGTATTTATCTTGGTCGACAGGACGGACGCCAATTTAATTCTAGAGCATCAATTTTAATAGATTCGATAGTTCTCATTCCATCGTTGGACGATTTACCGTTTTTCGCTAATGGTAGTAATATGCGAGATGAATTTGAGCGTTATAATTGTGGAGATAGTTATTATTACGATTTAAATAGACAAAATGTACCAGAAATCTGTAAAAAGTATCACGCAAGTATTGGTTTTTACATTAGGAACGGTTCTGAGTCTTGTCAATGTGACCCATCGGGGTCAAAAAGCCATCAATGTGATCCTTACACTGGATATTGTCAATGTGTTGAAAATATTGTAGGAGCTAGGTGTGATCGATGTGCTCCTGGAACATACGGATTTAGCAAATTCGGGTGTAAACGATGTGATTGTAATAGTATTGGCTCTCTAGATAATTTCTGTGATGCAACAAGTGGACAATGTAAATGTAGAGCTAATACTTACGGACGTGCTTGCGATTTGTGTCAGCCTGGATATTTCAATTTCCCCAATTGTCAGCAATGTGATTGCAACGGTCATGCAATTGAATGTGATGATAAGACAGGTGCTTGTAAAGAATGTAAGGACTACACTGAAGGTCATCGTTGCGAGAGGTGTATTGAAGGATTTTATGGTGATCCCAGGCTTGGGGTGGATATATCTTGTAGGCCCTGTCCATGCCCTGGAGTAAAAGGTGATTCAAGTAAGAGCAGTCATGCAGATTGGTGTGAATTAGATCCAAAAACCAAGGATGTGGTTTGTGAATGCAAAGAAGGCTACGCGGGACTCCTTTGTGATGTATGTGATGATAACTATTACGGAGATCCAGTAAAAGGTACTTGTGAAAAGTGTGAATGTAATGAAAACATTGATATAACAAAACCTGGCAATTGTGACCCTTACACTGGCAAGTGTTTGAAATGCTTACACAATACTGCTGGGGAACATTGTGAAGTATGCGAAGAAGGTTATTATGGCAATGCTTTGGAAAAAGCTTGTTATAAATGTAATTGTTCTGAATTAGGTACGAACTTCACAAAAGGTAACTGTGACGGTGTGACAGGGCAGTGTCCTTGTTACAGTAATGTCATGGGCACAAATTGTGACCAATGTACGGAAAATCATTGGAGGATAGCTATAGGAACAGGCTGTGATCCTTGTGAATGCGACCCAGTTGGTTCTTTATCTCCACAATGTAATCCTTATATAGGCAAATGTAACTGCAAACCAGGTCATGGTGGAAGACAATGTGATCAATGCCAAGAAAATTACTGGGGTAATCCAAATATAGAATGTCATGAATGTCAATGTGATCTTAGTGGATCCGTGTCCCCACAATGTGTAAGAGAAAGTGGATCATGTGTCTGTAAACCAGGAATTGGTGGATATAATTGTGACACATGTGCAAGAGGATATTTGGGTTCCGCTCCTGACTGTTATGCCTGTGGTGAATGTTTTGATAACTGGGATGCATTAATTACTGATTTAAGTATTGAAACCGAGTACGCAATAGGTAATGCGAGTAAAATTAAAGTCGTTGGTGCAACTGGGGCTTATACAAGAGATTTTGATGAAATGACCAACAAATTGTCGGATGTAGAAAATCTGTTACAAAGTGCTAAACAGGGACAAGGTACGGTTACAGAATTACTCTCAAATATAAAAAAACTTAACGACCAGTTTGTTGAAGCTGAAAGTAAAGTTGAACAGAGTAAAAACAATCTTAACACCATTTCCTCTAAAATTAACTTGGAAAATGTGACTTTGGATGGATTGAGAACTAGCATTGGATATTTAAAAAAGAAAACAGCCGATTTAGGGAATAATGCTACCAAATTGCAAGAGGCCAACTTAGAAGGAGCTTTAAATTTAACTCGAGAAGCAAAACAGAGAGCTGTCATTGCTGCAGACGAAGCTGAAAGTGTACAAACAGTAATTGCGAATACAGATCGTCAAATTAAAAATACTGATCGTCTTATCGAACAACAATATGCTCATTTCAATAGTACTCAAAATGATAACGATAAGAAATTAGAGGATCTTCAGAATCAATTATCGGAACTGGAAGGTCAAATACCGAAACTAAATGAAAAAATGTGTGGTCAAGAAAGTGATAGTTGTGATATTTGTGGTGGAGCAGGATGTGGTAAGTGCGGTGGAATATCATGTGATCAAGGCGCTGTCACTAAAGCAGAACAGGCTTTGGATTTTGCAAATAAGACGGAATCGAGAATTAAAGAACACGAACTTATAGCTGAAGATCTATTTAAATCAATTTCTCAAGTGAAGCAAGATACGGTAGCTGTGCGATCAAGAGCAAATGATTTATTCCACAGAGCTCAAGAATTCAAATCTTCCGCGGAAAGAGTTACAAATGAAAGCCAGGACTTGACTACAGAACTGAAAGAGTTTTTATCTAATACTTCAAATACTCCTGCAGATGTAAGAACATTAGCTAATGATATACTTAATTTATCTATAAGCATAGAACCTAAAGAAATAACCGAACTATCGCAACGCATTAATGCTTCTGTTTCGCAACTTACAAATATCGAGAATATTATAACAGAGACTAAGCCCGACTTAGATAGGGCTAAGGCTTTAAAACAAAATGCCACTGCTGTCAATAAAGCAGCTAACTTAACTTTAGAGATGGCGAACAAAGTTCTTGATGCATTAGATGAAGCACAAGCCGCACAGGATGCAGCCCAAGATGCAATTGAAAAAGCTAATAGCGACATTGAAGCTGCTAAAAATGACCTGGCTCCTATTGCTATGGAGACTGAATTAGCACAAAAGAAAGCTAACGAAACAAAAGATGAAGTGGAAAGCCTAAGATTGCGCTTATCAGACTTGCAAAAAAATATACTGAAAATTGAGAGCGATGCGGACCAAGTTAAAATAGAAGCCAATGATGTAGTCAATAGAGCTGAGGGAGCTGAACAAAAAGCAAGGCAACTCAGACAAGATTTTAAGCACACTAATATGTCGCTCGCAGAGCGTGCATCCCAAACTTCTAATTCAAGAGAACGAGCTCAATTACTACTGAATCGTGCCACTAAGCTGGCCAGTGATACTCAAATGCAACTCAAACTGTTAGCTAATATGGAGGAATTATATAACGATCATAATGAACAACTGAATTCGTTAGAAAAAGAAATAGGAGATTTGAATACACAAATGAATTATTACTTATCCGAAATTACAAAACGATCCGACTATTACAGGTCCTGCACAACATAATTACTTTTGTAATTGGTCCCGAATACGAAATATCAAAGTTTCTATAACTATTCATTCATATGAGTGCCATAATACTATGATCGACAGTGTTAGTCATTGTCTTTAAAAGTAGTTTAACTACGTCGTTTCTGTATTATATTGCAATAAGTGTGGGTTGTAAGCAAGCTAATACTATTACTCAATTCATGATAATATAATAATATGAACTTACCACTGACTAGCCAAACAATATTATATTTATATTCGTTACTATTGAATTGTGTGTGTGTTGAATTATTAATATATATTTTTACTGTAATAAAAAAATATTGTAACCAACACGCCTGTGACATTTATGTATTTATATTAGAATTGAATAATTATTTTATATATTCTCAATATTAATTAGTAACTTGATGTTGATTGTTCGATCCTTTTCTGCTTGTAGCTAAGACTGTCAATATAATTACAGACAAATAAAAATACAATTGATAAATGACATTAGTTTTGTAATTACAATTAGTAGTAGTTATCATTATGTATGCAACAAATTATATTTCATTGATTTATTATCTGTAGATTTTGCTATTGCTTTTCCAAAGAATATTACGATAGGTCGGGCTGGAGGATGTCTGTTGTTATTTTAATAAATTAATTGTAAACTGACGTAATATAACATCTGTCAAACAAAATAATGTAGTCAGCTTAGTATGATTTTGTTAATAATAATAATTGCTAAGTAACTTATGTGTATTATTATATTTTTTTCGATTATTTTGTATTAATAATCATACTCTATATATATTTTGTGTTGTTCTATGTTTCTAAAGCAAACTTGCTTTAAAATGTAATACTTAGAATAAAGTTTCGGTCATAGTCTTATTGCAGTGTAATTTGTTGTAAGTACCCTTTTTCTGCAATTTAATGTTATATTGAGATTTTAAGGAACTAGCTTTAGTCAGTTTCGTGCATTTAAGCCTTTCAGCCGCTATTTTGTATTTCAATAGGGATGGAATATACGAGGCACTAATACTTAATTGTTAATAAAACTTCTTCTATATAATTCTCGTTTTTATTCTTAATCCTTATCCACAGTGGCACCAATTTATGTACATTTACCTGAGACAATTACTTACATTACAACTGTTACATTTAACAACATTTTCGCACTTTACAGTAATTATAACCACTTTGACTACTATAGATTTTTATTATTACTACTAATTTATTTTTAATGTCATTCAAAGGTATCAATTTAACATTTTCATTAATATATTAAAGTGGTGAAATTTACACCAAACAAATAAAACGAGAACACTAGTGTGTCACAAAGTGTTTTTTGTAGGATTCATTCGGGTAATTTAGTTACTTAGTATCCCCGAACATGCAACTCGTCCCTCTGACAGTTTATCAGCCACTACACAGTGCCCGACTAAGTTTGGTGGGTGCTTACTATAGATAGACATAGGATACCTGCATGTGTATGACATGTATATATACAAAAGTTCACTTACGTGGGACGAGGGAATTGCCTGTATCCCAAGAACGGTGGCACCGCATAGGCCACTGTTTGTTACATGCTGCTATCTGTTGCTACAAGTATTTGAATATATATTTATCTGTACTTATAATTAGGACTTTTTACAATTATATTACAATAAGTTACCATAACTAATGTTTAACATTTTTATTTCAGATGGCTATACTTAGAACCTATTCTGTCAAACGACGAAGGCGATTTAGGGATGAAATTTAGGAAGGTAGACCAAGGGTTTAAACAAGTTACACGAATTTTGGAAGCGGATCCCCGGCTCTCGGCGCTCATACAAACTTCAAGACTGCAACCAATGCTGGATTCTATTTCAGAACAACTTCTCGCTTGTCAGTCGGCGCTCAATCAATATATTGATGTAAGTATTCACTTATGCGCACAAGAAGCTCGAGAACTTATCTGTATACAACAACGTAGATGGAAGAGGTAATAGTTTGAACAGAATCGATAAAATATCCAATAAAATCAGGGTCTTGGCAATAAGAACACCAAAAATTCACTTAAATCCATTAATCGGTCGGATAATAGTAGTATGGAAAATCATTAATTAGGCATGAATCATATACAAAAATGATAAAAAGGTATTTTTTGTTTGTATGTATGGGGCAATCTCTGCAACTACTGATTATAAAAAATATTTTTGTAAAGATTAGCTATGGTATAATAACATACAGACTAAGGGTTAGGGACAATGTAATCATATCTTTACGCGGACGAATTCCCGAATTACTTGCCTCGAATGCCCTGGACTGCCTTTTGACATATGCGCGTGCGCATATAGCATATAAGCTTGAGTTCTGGTTGCAATGCTCCGCTTTGTATGTATCAATTTTTATCATTCGAATGAATATTCGTAGTTATCATTAATTGTTACATCATATCTCTTTTTCTCAGGAAAAACGTTCAATATTTCCTAGGCTTTACTTTTTGAGTGACGACGATTTGCTAGAGCTGCTCGGCCAAGCTCGCGCGGGCGCCGAAGGTCGCGAGGCGGTGATGCAGTCGCATTTAAAGAAGCTGTTCCCGGGAGCAACCGGAGTACGCCTCGGCCCGGAACACTTGTCCATTACGGCTCTCTGCACTCACCACGGAGAGACGTTCCAACTTGATCATCCTGTGGACATAGATTGCCCTGTAGAGGTGACGTCATACTCAATTCAAGTGGCTTGCCAATTAATAGTCATACAATCTTTTGTGAACTATAGATCTGACATAATGGTGTCGATTCTGTTGTTCAAAATTACTAAACTTAAGTCATTTGACAGGTCTAAAAGTCTTGCTATCTCCTTATCATGTGCGGGGTTAAATAAGGATGGCAATATTTTTAGATTTGTCAAATTAGTTAAGTTTAGTAATTTTAAACAACAGAATTGGCACCAATGTATATAAAAGAATTAAATTTTACAGGTATGGCTGAAAAATCTTGAAACTGAGATGCGTTCATCGCTAAAAACTTTAACATTGAAATGTGTTGTAAATCGTTCAATAAGTGAACAAGATACGTTTTCGCTACCGACGCAAATACTGTGCCTGGCACAGAACATACGTTTCACTGAACAAGCGGAAAAGGCCATTATGTCTAAAGAGCTACATAAACTTATGGCCAGTATAGAAAAGGAGAATTCACACTACACAGCGGCCGAATTAGATGATGAAAGTGAACGGCAGAAGAGACAAGCTTTGATACTGCAGTGCGCTCACTACATGTCTGTGATAAAAACTTTGATAGATAATAATGTTGTGGCCTCTAGTGATTGGCTCTGGCAAAAACAACTCAGGTACATAATATAAATGACTGATTATAAAATTACACTCATGAGCAAAATTATTTACCAAATATGCACAGAACACCTGAACCGTATATCCACAAAATATCTAGTTTTATTTATATTATCATTGTCAGATTTTACTTGCTGGGCACAAACGAAGTGGTAGCTAGAATGGGTCTAGCTCAGATTTCATACTCGTACGAGTACCTTGGCGCCAACACGGGCCAGTTTGTACGCACAGAATCTGCTGACGAATGCTTTCTCATTTTGACTCAGGTAATACCTACGCTGCTGTAACAGTATCGAACTTTGCATTATGTATAAAAACCTGTGCATTTAATTGGTGTTTTTATGAATAATTAGCCGACTATATATTTTTATGGTTCTATCATTTTAGTCTTTACATCTCGGCTTAGTGGGGAATCCATTCGGCCCCGCTGGCACGGGGAAGACCGAGTCTGTGAAGGCACTTGGAGGACTCTTTGGTCGACTCGTTTTAGTCTTCAATTGTGATGAGGTACTTTCATTTCTAACAAACAACAGGTTGTATACATATTACTATATGTACCAACAAATAGGACACATACCTATGTATCAATCAAAAGCTTAGGGTCGGCAACGCGCACGTGATACCCCTGGTGTTGCAAGCGTCCATAGGCTACGGTAAACGCTTTCCTTCAGTAGGGCTGAACGCCAGCTTGCCACATGCTGGTATAAAAACAAATTACCTACCCATCTACATACAGCTACATACACCGTAAAATTATTTAATAAAGTGAAAACATATCAAATATTAGAGCACCTACGTTATATTTAAAGTTTTCTGTAGGCAATGGACGCGGAGTGCATGGGCCGGCTTCTCAGCGGCCTCGCGTTGAGTGGCGCATGGGGGTGCTTCGACGAGTTCAACCGGCTGACGGCTGACACTCTAGCGACTGTTTCCCATCAATTTGCCTCCTTACTAGCGTCCACGCAGCAACGCAATACTGGCGTCGCAGCCACTGCTCTGCTTAATGGAAAGCAGGTAGCTACAGTAC
This sequence comes from Falcaria lacertinaria, assembly GCA_951449985.1. Taxonomy (NCBI): domain Eukaryota; kingdom Metazoa; phylum Arthropoda; class Insecta; order Lepidoptera; family Drepanidae; genus Falcaria; species Falcaria lacertinaria. The sequence goes on from OX602114.1 coordinate 4,646,113, forward strand.
CTACACTGTAGATAGCAAATATAAACTTAAATATGGTCCGAGAACATATTATTTACTAATAACTTACAAAAGGTAAGTGAATTAGTTATCAAGTTTAAAACCGACTTACGGATTTCTGTCCGCTTTGAATTGCCTCCAGAAGCTCCAATGAGCATTATAAAGCATGACACTACGCATTTTGATTGAAACTGAAATCAAAATATAAGGCCGCCCTCACACAGCCGGGTGAATTACTATTCAAGCCCGGATTTTTTATTATTGGCCCACATTCTGGTTTTTGGAATCTCAATTTATTAGGCAGTCTGATTGTATGATGTTCTATAAAGTCTGATTATTAATTCAGTAAGGTGGTCCAGCTGTGTAAGGCTGTCAAAAAGACTTTTATCTAGAGTCGTAAATTTGTAAATAAAATGTTGTGTCAGGTGGCTGTGTCGTCGTGGTGCGGCGTGGCGTGCACGCTGAACCCGGTGTCGCGCGGCTACGGCGGGCGGCGCGCGCTGCCGGCGGCGCTGGGCCGCGTGCTGCGCCCCGTGGCGGCGGCCGGCCCGCCCGCGCGCCTGCTGGCCCGCCGCCTGCTCGCCGCCACACCCACCCCCACCCCGCACGCACACGCACTAGCCGACGATCTCTACAACGTCTTTCTTATTGCTAGGTGACCATGCTTGCGTATCTATTACTACACTCTTGTACCTATTTATTTACGTACCATTTCGTATCCTCTATTTAAAAGTCACGGTTCTTATTATTTTCTTCATTGATTTGATGATTCTTTGGGTCGGCAACGCGCGTGTTATACCTCTGGTGTTGCAAGCGCCCATAGGCTAAGGTTCAGATACGCTTAGCATCAGGAGGGCCGTATGCTTTTATGCCACCACAGTGGTATAAAAAAAACTTGAGGATTGTTTATTTTCTCATAGCATAGGTGGAAGCTGTGCCTCGCCTTGGCGATGCCCTTGCAACGAGGTCTTATGGTATATTATAGATACCATTGCTGATGCCAATATTGTGTGTGTTGTGGTCAGCGGTGTGCTGAGCACGCAGGGCCACTACGACTGGGGGCTGCGCGCGCTGAAGGCGGCGGCGAGCAGCTGCGGCGCGGCGCTCGCGCAGCGCGGGCGGGACGTGCGAGCACAGCGGGCCGCCACGCGCCGCCTGCTGGCACTCAACAACATCTCCAAGCTCACCACGCAGGATGCCTGCAGGTACCACATTTACTATCTTCACACCTTCCCACAAGGGTCCCGAAGGTATAGGCAGGACGGGACAGGAGGGTGAAACCATGGTCATCTGTTAGACAAAACATACGTCCTTAAATGTCCTCTCAAAGGTATGCAGGACTTCTTCTCACGCTGTTCTCCTTCACCGTAAAAGCTCGTGATGTGACTAATCACTACACGTTTTTAAAAATTCTTTGGTACAGACCGGTTGGATTTGAACTTGTGTCGCTAGAATAGCTGGCCAGGCTTCATACTACATGGCCACCACGGCTTTCTATCTACTATCTATTCAACTAACGCCCTCACTAGCACATACCTAATTGTGGTCGATACTCATACACGAACTTACTGCCAGCTAAAAAAAAACTGTTTTATGTATTTATTTTGCAATATTTTTTTTATATTGTTGTTACCGTAGTCAGTCAAGATTATATTTAATGTGATGGTATCCAACAGATTTGAACGCATCTTGTCACTGGTATTTGCTGACATCCCCGCCGAAGAGTCTACATCAGACCCGATTAACTCAGCGCTCGATACTGCATTTAAAAACCTAAAATTAGTGCATAATGAACGACAAGTAAGTTAAATAAAAGACAAAGTCTACGAGTTCTGTTGATTGAATTAAATTAAAAAAAGTCTGCGAGTTCTGTAGATTGACCTGATAAAAAAAACTTATCGATAAATTAACTATGATTGCAGTTGCAAAAATGTGTCGAGCTGTACGAACAGTTGCAGCAAAGAATGGGTGTCGTTATAGTGGGTCCACCTGGGTGCGGAAAGTCTACAATAAGGCGGCTGCTCAAGACCGTAAGCACAATTTATTTGTTCCTAATAATTTAAAATTAAATGTCAAAAAGCATTACAAAGTTATGTGTGGCCCTTATTTAATCAAACTAATAAGTTATTTATCCCTAGCACAGGTATGATAAGTACTATCCCTTGATAAGTACTAACTACATGTTAAATAACCGTATAGTTTATATAATTTGTTTAAATATTTTTTACAGAATAATCTTAAATAAATACAAGTCGTCTCACTTTCAAAATATAGCACATCGAATGCTAAAAGTATATTTTGCTGAATATATGAATGCTAAATGTCAATGTCTTGCATAAATAATGTTTGTATATGTTGTAACTTATTGTAAAGGCACTGACGCACCAAGGCAAGAACATAGTGGAGTACACGATATGTCCGAAGGCGATGTGTCGCGACTGGCTGCTCGGCAACATCGACCACGACACGAGGCAGTGGACTGACGGAGTCATATCTTCTACGGCTTTGGAGATATCTAACCAACCTAACGGTAACGTTTCTATCAGCAATGATCTGAGAGTATAGCAAGCGCACACACGCAATAATCGCAGCTTTGTCTTACAAACGAACTTAGCCAAATAACACTACCTCTTCGTAGGGTTTTATTGAGAGTTAGGTTGCTAGGAGTACTCGAAATACTGTCGTAGGAAGATTCGTTCCTACTTGCAGTATAAATTATAAAGCGATACTTCTTTAACAATGCACGAATAACGTATCAGGTGCTGCAAGTATCTATTGTCTATAATACGGAATACGGGTCGGCGCCAGCGCCTATACTTCAAGCGATTACATTAAATTAAACTGATTTGTTTATTATATAATGATATAGTGAACGCACAACTGACCGCGCAGGTCATGTCACTTCGAATTTTAAGCACCTAATATGGCTTGACGTATAAACACAACTTGGAGTGTGTTGTTTATCTCGAAGATGTATGGTCGTGGGTGGTATGCGACGGGGACATCGACCCCGAGTGGATCGAAGCCCTGAACTCGGTGCTGGACGACAACCGCCTGCTGACCCTGCCGTCCGGCTGGCGCATCCAGTTCGGTGCTAATGTCAACTTCATATTTGAGACCCACAGCGTGGAACACGCTTCACCTGCTACGGTATCGCGGATGGGAATAATACTTTTAAGGTATGTGAATTATTGACATTATTTGTTGAATTATTTCCACTGATAGGTGCAAAGCAATTGCTATACATGTTTGTCCTTACAGTGAAGATATCAGTTGCTTTCAAGAAGTATTAGAGAGTTGGATGCAAAAAGCGGACTTCGAAAACGAAACTGTACGAATGGCTTTACCATTGCTGCAACAGGCTATCAAGAAATGTTTGCACTGGCTCGCTGGACACAAATCTGACGTTATTATGAAAATATACAACATCAGTATGGTGAGAGTAGTACAAAGTTTAAAAAAAACACCTTTATTGTCATAAAATAAAAATAAAATAAATAAATAATATTAGGATTCTTAATAAGTTTACCACGAGGAAAGTTCCTTCACCGCTGACTGATTGTTATATGCAGTCAGCTATAGCAGGAGTCCCCCATATACATGCTGTAAAAGTAAACAAGTACATAAAAAGGATATTGGCATTTAATCATGAAAACTTTTCCACTCGGACTTGAAGTCGCGGACGGAAAGGTAGTTTCGAATATCAATAATTGTCAGTAATTAAATGTTTCTTTATATACAGGTCAGACAAATAATAACACAGTTTGAGTATATAACCACGAACATCGGTGTGAACACAGCACGGACCATTCCGGAAGATATTGTGTACCTTGCTCTGCAGCGCAGTGTGATTGGCAATGTGAAGGAGAACGCAGTCGATGGCTTCCATGAGGAGGTACTGTACATTTCAAAGTTTTTATATAAATGAAATTATGCGTAGATACAGTAGTATATTTATACTTATAAGTCATATAGAAAAGTCTTTTGCTCTCGACAGGGCGATATTAAGCCCAAAACCATGTTTTTCTTATACCACTTAGGTGGCAAACAAGCATACGGCCCGCTTGATGGTAAGCGGTTACCGCAGCCTATGGACGCTTGCAACACCAAGGGTATCACTCGCGCGCTGCCGACCCTAAAAATATGTAGACCCTAAAAATAGATTTATTAAAGTGCTGTTTATTGTATGTACACATTAGTTTAGTCCTGCAAATGGTTTTATGTCACGATTGAAAAAAATATCGTGACTGAGGCCATAGTTAGAATGTGTTGTTCCTCCAGATGTCGGAGCTATTAGGTCCGCCGCCGACTTCATTGACTTCTACACCCGAGTGGGTGACGGATACTTTATACATGTCTACCAGACTGTCCAACTGCGAGCCCGCAGTCAGGGCATACGTAGCCTCGGAACACTCTCACTTGATACTCATTGGACCCGATGCATGTGCTAAAAAGTAAGATCTTATATATAAAATTCTCGTGTCGCGGTGTTTGTAGTTAAACTCTTCCGAAACGGCTTGACCGATTCTCATGAAATTTTGTGTGTATATTGGGTAGGTCTGAGAATCGGACAACATCTATTTTTCATCCCCATAAATTAAAAAAAACATTAAATCGGTCCAGTAGTTTCGGAGCATTTGGATATTTATCAAATATTTGGTCCACCCGCACGAAGCCGGGGCGGGCAGCTAGTTTCTTTATAATTGAAATACAAACAAATGTTTGCCTTTACCATCTCTAACAAACTGTTAAGTACTATTATAGCCTTTGCCTTTTAAAATACTCTCGGTGTTAGTCTCGGTAGCTTTCATCTCGGTAATAAAATGTGCTGTCATAAGTAATATAAGCAAGTGCTCTATCTCAAGTTCGCACTGTGCGAAGTCAGTTCAGTAACATTTTCAATGTGTGTTTTTTTCATCACTTCTTTGACCAATTATACGGCGCAATTGGACGGTAAGCTATTACTGTAGCCTAGAGTAGCTTGTCACACGTGGGTATCACTTACGCGTTGCCCAGTTCACCAGTTTTGCACCAGTTCCAATGTACATAGTGCGACCATAGCGCAATGAAATACTTTTGTTAAGAATAGATTCCGCCACCGTCGACGTCAACAATGCCAGGGGTGTTTATGTCTTTATATTTCCAGTTCGTTAGCCGAGTATATACTAAAGGAATGCAACTCGGCTGTGATAACAATAGACTGCACGCCTATTCTGGAACCGTCGGATGTAGTATTGGAACTACAAAGAGTAAGAAACTATTTTATTTGTATTTAAGCTTATATGTAGGTATCTTCGACTTCTATGCGCATACAGTATTTGCGAGTATAGTTTAAAAGCTTTATATAATTTTCAACCGACTTTACAATACACCAAAAGGTCCCACGACTACTAAGATATCAACATGTCATCAAAATGGCCACACTAATGTTCTGCACCGGTATTTTATGTAAAACTATATTTTGTAGAATAATGCAGTCCGTTCTGGTGGCCGTGGGACTGGTGGTAATTCAGCGCGTGTCACTTTACTGGTCCGAGCTTTACATCGCGCGCGGGTCGATGCTTGGGGATCCAGTCCGATCCACTCGTTTTTACTACAGGTATGTATTATATTAAATCTAATAAATTATTCAGTAAGTAGCCAACCTTAGTTAACCATTCTGATAAGCAATACTTTTATGCTTTTTTTTTCAACCTTTCGCGATCTTCTTAATTTCTTATCATATATATATATAAAAGAGATCGCACTAGGAATTGTAGAACGTACTTTAATACCCCTAAAATATATAATTTGTCAGCTGATGGAGCACGGCGGCTTCTGGGCTCGGGGTGGCGAGTCAGGGGGCGGAGAGGGCGTGCAGTGGCGCGGCGTGGTGCGCGTGCGCGTGCTGGCCACCGCGCACCTCGCGCCGCTCGCTCCCAGGCTGCACGCCGCGCTCGCACCCGTGGCGCTACCGTCAGTACACACACACACACACATACACACTCCGCTGAACGCGTGCGCTCGCATTACGCCCAATATGACAGACAGGTGGTGATTCTGTGGTCGTTCTTAAGGTATATACATATGTATATATATCGGCAGATATAGGTAAGCGCAATCTATACTTATACGTCTTATAATATAATATAATAATATAATATAATATATAATATAATAATATTATAAAGAGGAAAGATTTGTATTTTTGTGTATGTGTATGTTTGTATTGAATAGGCTCCGAAACTACTAGACAGATTTAAAAAAATATTTCGCAGTTAGAAAGCTACATTATCACTGAGTAACATAGGCTATATATTTCCATACTTTGGTTTAAATAAGTATCCCGTGTTTTTTTTACAGGGAACCTGGCGATGACGAACTTCTCGAGCTTACAAAGAACTCCCTAAAGAACAGCGTCGACAAAAGTATACCACCGAAGGAGGTAGCAGCGCTAGCTGGAAATATATTGATGATGTTCAAGGAGGTAACTTTTATTATTACTTGACAATATAAAGTTTTTTTTTGTAATAGATATATTTCATATTTAAATATTGTATTAAAGGTAACTGAAGCGTTCGATTCTCGACCTCATTACAAATGGAATTGTGCTCACTTGCAAAAATGGTGCGATAGTATGAAGTGGTATTCACCGTCTAATATTGAAGAGCTATTGATAGTAAGTTTAAATATTCGTCTAATTCAACATGTGTGCTGCTTTATTTCCTAAACAGATAGATAGATAACTCTTTATTGTACACCAAAATCAATAACTGAAGAACATAAAATACATTATAAATTGGTACAATTGGCGGCCTTATCACAAGATGTGATCTCTTCAAGACAAAAAACTAAATATTGCTTATTGAAAGGTTCGAGTGGGGCCTTTGATATGCTGTGTGAAACTAGGCACTATTTAATAAAATAAATCGCAATTGTAATTAATTCCAGGCATTAAATGCCGAAGCAAACTTTACATTCAGAGAGAGGCTTGTAACTGATGAAGAGAAAAGCCAATTTAACGTCATGTATCGGAAGTATCTAAAGGGAAGTACCGTCGACACAACATACTTTGCGTGCAAACTGCGAGGTGACGGGGTATACATGGAATCCTTGCAATACACTGAATGGTATCAGAAGACACAGATGCTTATAAACCAGTGCTGTAAGTAAAATACAATTCAAGCTATCGAAATTAAGACCAACTGTGGTGAATTTTTATACGCAGTAAGAGGACAAGATGAGAAATATATCTGTAGGTACGCCTGATAGTAAAGTTTCACAGCTATCCCTACTTTTTTATATCACTAAGGTGACAAGCAAGCTTACGGCCTACCTGTTGCTAAGCGGTTACCGAAGCCTATGAACACAATTGGGTAACCTTCAAACCAGGCTACAGTAATATTGCCATACATTGCTCGTCTTATAGCGTTATCGTATGAAATGTTCCAGTATCAGAGTTCGAGAATAATGTGTTTGGTGAGACCGGCGTGGAGGTGTCGTCCGAGTTGGCTGTCCTATGCCCAGTGATGGCACGAGCGGTAATATTTATCTCTATTTACTCTTATTTTCCATACCTTTGTATAATTAACTCACGTTTTACGTTTACGTTTTAACTCATCGAAATCTGCGTTCCTTCTAAATTATCTTTTCACTATCTTTCTATGTCGTCACTTTACAAGTGAAAATGGCTCTCCACTCACAAACATCTGGTCTTAGAATGTCGAGTTCGATCGAGAGTTCCCTGATTGCCTTCTCTGTTTGTTCCTTCCCTAGAGCTTCCAGACCTGATGGAAAAAAAAAGTTTTTCTTCCACTACGTAGGTGGGTAGCTCAATAGCAGGACTCTTCCTAATGTAAAGAAAACCGTGTGTACAGACGAACGGCGGTGTGGTGGTGTGTGTGAGTAGCGCGGGCGCGGGGAGACGCGCGGCCGCTCGCCTCGCCGCCGCCATGCTGCCGGCCTCCGTACTACTACTGCACCACTCCTCACAATTCTACACGCAGTTTAAAAATGTATGTCTAATACTACACTCCCATGAACACGTTAGCAGGGACCTTAGTCTTTCCAAATTTTTCACTTATCTCCTTGTCGAATTTCAATGGCCAAAATCATCATGTCTTTGCTCAATCCTGACATTCTGTTTGCTGCTGTGCTTAGGCTGGTGCAATTTTTGTCTCGATTAATAATATTAGGTCCTTACATATGAAATTGGCGTTTTGTATGGGAGGAACAAAAAGTCGAATATTTTTTAATATAATATATTTAATTAATCAAAGTATGAACCATTATTTTCTATGCACTTTTGCCATCTCATAGGTAGTTCATTGATCCCTTTACTAAAAAAACCAGTCGGACGGGAATCAATAAAATCTTTGAAGGCGATTTAGACTGCCCCATCGGAGTTGAATTTTTTCCCTTGCAAGAAGTTATCCAAATTTCGAAAAAAATGGTAATCTGTTGGAGCAAGGTCCGGGGAGTACGGAGGATGTCTTAGACTTTCCAATTGAAGCTCTTCTAATTTAGTAGCCGTCTGTAGCGCAGTGTGTGGTCTAGCGTTGTCGTGAAGCAGCAGTGGCGTGGAGCGATTGACCAGCCTAGGTTGTTTAGCCGCTAGCTTTTCCATCATGGTTTGCAATTCCTGACAATAGACATCAGCCGTAATAGTCTGGCCAGATTTGAAAAAACTGTAATGAACAATACCGGCACTAGTCCACCAAACGCTTACAAGTAACTTTTTGGGGTTAATTTTCGCTTGGGGCAGGATTTGGCTGGCTGGCCAGGATCTAACCATTGCGCTGAGCGCTTCCGATTATCGTAAAGAACCCATTTTTCATCACAGGTAATGATTCGGTTTAAAATACCTTCATTATTGTGCCGGTTTAGTAATGTAACGCAGCAGTAGACGCGCGTTTGCCGGTTTGTTTCAGTCAATTCGTGAGGTACCCACCTTTCAAGCTTTTTAATCTTCCCAATTTGCTTCAAGTGAATTAAAACAGTTTTATCACTAACATTGCAGCCTGCAGCTAACTCGGACGTGGTTTGCGATGGATCCGCTTCCACAATAGCCTTCAACTCTTCATTATCAACTTGAGTCTCAGGCCGTCCACGGGGCTTGTTCTGCAGGTCGAAATTTCCAGAACGAAAACGTTGGAACCAAAAACGAACTGTGTTTTCTTTTGCAACACGACCGCCATACACATCATTCACCCTTCGAGTTGTTTCCGCAGCACTAGTGCCACGGCGGAACTCGTACTCGTAAATAATGCGATATTTAAGGTTTTCCATTTTGTAAAATGAGTGACGCAAACAGAAAAAAACAGAAGAAAAAAAACAAATGAATGACGATCATCGAAGCACAAATACATGAGTCTATAGCTGTACAAATTTGAATTTGGAATTCCTTACCAAAGAGGAGAAATTCGTGATTAAAGTGGCCAGTACGAAAAACGCCAATTTCATATGTAAGGACCTAATATTTACCAAATGCATTGCAGGCGATATCTTCGTCAGGAGATGGCACCAGAACTTTAATAGTGGTGGGCGAGAGCGCGGTAACTGATACAAGTCTATCGTCCATTGAAGCTTTGATCCGCGCCCATTCGCTGCAAGCTATACCAGCGTTAATGATGCCGACATCTCAACCACAGCATATGTTGCAAAGTAAGTGGTACCAAACCATACATACAATAAATATAATAATAACTCCGTCTGCAACCCCAGTCACTTAGATTTTTTTAAGACGCATGTGCCTAATATACAGAAAGATAATGATAGATTTTTACTTTTAATGAATATGACTGGTTTAAAGAAAGACATCTTTTGACTATCTAAATTGTTGAACTGGTGGAGAATCGGATGGTGATTTCTTATTTTTGCAGATATCAAACAAAATTTGGGCATAGCGATATGCTTAGACAAGAACAGCGAAAATCTAACCGATTTAATGGAGAAGCATCCGTTACTGTACAGGGAAGGTCATGTGGTTTGGATAGATCAGTGGTCGGAGCGCACGTTGCGTGAAGTACCGCCGCTCGTTGTGGAGAGGTACAATCGTATGCACTTACCCTCTCACTGCACCGCACACGTTTGTAGCGTAAAGGTAATGTTCTGTGCACTGTATGTTCACTTTATTTATTTATGCTATACATTCGTTGCAGCACGTGAAGCTAGTATAGACTTATTTGTGTAATTCACTTTTGGATTGGTTTTATTTGAGATTCGTGTTTCTTCACTTAGATAGCATAATAATTGTTATTATTTAGTATAAATGTATAACTTGATAAAGAAAGAAATCCTTACATTACATTGAATCTGTCATCATTTCAGTATAAAAATGAGTATGATTTGTAAATGAGAAAAAGGGAAAAAGGTATCGCACCGTTCAGCTCGAGCATTACGGGGCTTGTTTATCAATCATCCCGCTTTAAACTATCTATTATATCATATAATGTCTATCTCACCATATCGCTGTCCACTGCAGACGTAGGTCACTCCTATTACACACGACTAAGGTTTACTTAATCTATAGCTTTTTGCGCACTGTATCATAACATGGTCGCTCTAATGTGCCGTAGTCGTCCTACACGTCCACCCTGTATACGTGCGGTCTACACTCAAGAAGACGGCTACACCAGCGTATTATATCTGTTATTAGTTTATTCGGAAGCTGTGCAAGTGCCTTCGTAGGGTTTATGTACAACAGTAATAGTTATTTTTAATTCAGGTTACTAAAGGAGACCGTAGCAGAATCAAGGGAGCATCTGGAGACTTTACCAGTGGACGGGTTCGTCAATATCCACAAGCACCTGGACGCAGAGTGGAAGCGCGCGCCTTGCAGATACATTAACTTTGTCAAGACTTACTACTATATCGTTAGCAGGAAGAAAACTGCACTGGATCACAGAAAGACCATGTTGACTGTTCGTATGACTTTATATACATTTTCCATAGACTCTTAAACTAGATTGGTTGAATTGAAAGCGACCCTATTTCTTTTTGCCACAGTGAATCATGGGTGAGTACTGGTATTTGTGATAGTGTTTTTTATACCACTAAGATGGCACACAAGCATACGGCCCACCTGATGGTAAGCAGTGACCGTAGCCTATAGCTGTTAGCGATGGCGAATGTACTGTTGTATGTAGGCGGGTGTGGAGGCGCTGCGGCGCGCGCGCAGCGAGGTGTCGCGGCTGCAGCTGGAGGCGGGCGAGCAGGAGCGCGCGCTGGCCGACCAGCAGGCCAAGGCCAACCGCGCGCTCGACCAGATCTCCGCCACCGTGCGCGCCACCACCGACAAGAAGGACGAGATGCACGCACTCAAGATCAATATTGAAATCGAAAACGAAAAACTACAAATACAGTACGTCCTACAGTACAACCTTCTCAAAGGTGGCCGTGACCCGTACAGGTTTCGACTTGACCATGGTAGTACTTAGGTAGTTGTCTGTGGTAATTGCCTATGGTATTTGTCTATGGTAGTGGTCTAGGGCTATGGTAATCGGTAGTTGTCAATGTATTCTTACTTCTCTCTGATACGGTTTATACAGGCCGCAATACATTTTAATAATAAAATAATTATTATTGTATTGTCCACTTCCGACGCATTATATTTTTATTGTACATTCAATGTAATCCTCTCACATAATGTATTAAATTTCCCTTTACAGAAAGAAAGAAATAGAGGCTGAATTAGCTTCGGTGGAACCTGTCATAGCAGCGGCCCGCTCAGCTGTCGGTGACATCAGGCCGGAGTCACTGAGTGAAGTTAGTTTTTTTCTAATACTAATTTTAATCAATCGTTGTGTCCCTATTTATTTCTTCCTTTGTAATATTTCTATAAATTTCTATATGTTGCTCATTATTCAGGTCCGTTCTCTGAGAGCTCCACCCGATGTGGTGCGCGATGTGCTTGAAGGAGTGTTGCGTCTGATGGGTATCGCCGACACGTCATGGCATTCCATGAAGAACTTCCTATCTAAGCGAGGTGTCAAGGAAGATATCAGGTAAGGCTTTATTTACTAGCTATTTAAATTATGATCACACTCTGAAGTCTTATCCGCCATGTGCTTAGGAAATCGCTCCACGTCATCATTCCAAGATTGACAAACATAATTAAATAATTCCTTATATTTAAGGTGTCTCGACGCGAGCCAAATAAATCCATCGGCGCTACAAGGAGTGCAGAAATTGCTTGAGAGACGGGGGACGTCGTTCGAGGCGAGTGTGGCGAAGCGAGCCAGCGCGGCGTGCGCTCCGCTCGCCGCTTGGGTGCGCGCCAACCTGGAGTACGCCGCTGCTCTGCAGCGAGTGCAGCCGCTGCAAGCGCAGCAAGACGCCCTGCACCGGTAATGCATAGTATACTGGCCGCCTGAAGTACGCTGCCGGCCTGCAGCGGTGACGCGTAGTATAGTGGGCGGCTGGGCGGCTGAGCGGCTCCATGTGCTTGGTCGCTTGTTGCAGCAACCTGTCGGAGGCGGAGAGCCAGGTGGGCGCGCTGGCGAGCGGGCTGGTGTCGGTGGAGGAGCGCGTGTCGTCGCTGAAGGCGCAGCTGGGCGAGCACGCGCGCGCCGCGGCCAGCCTGGAGCTGCGCGCGCGCGCCGCGCACGACACGCTGCGCGCCGCCACCGCGCTGCTCACACACCTCGCCTCCGAGTACACCGCCTGGGAACACGATGCTAGTCCCTCTCCCTCACCCTTTTCATACTATATTCAAACATACATATCATACAGTATTACCTAAACTATCATTCATCATTTCTTACTTTACTTGCCCTCCTCTTTTACTTCTACATTAGTTTCTTTGTTTCCGGTTGTACGAATTACTATTATTTTATCGACCAGATTACTAACTTTAAAACGTTCGCGATCTAAAGACATATTAATGACATAAGAACGGGCCTTGTATGAACGTCGAGGTAAACAAATAATTGTATATCGCGTATAACAACCACTCTTATGTCATTAATATGTTTACCACATTGTCTTTCTTAAGGTCGAACTTCAGGCTTCTTAATTATTTTTATTATAAAACACTCTATTCAATTGCAGCTGGAATATATCTCTCAAGAAATAGAGGAACTGAATCAACGTTCTCTTCTGGCAGCCGCTTATGTAGTTTATTTGCCCGATATCACAGAACCTCAAGCCAGGTATTTTTTTATATACGTAGGTAAATTATATTCAAAATAACTGTTATAGCTAATTATAAAATTTATATTCTAGGGGGTATATAACTAAATGGAGCTCACTTATCGGCTTCGACGGTGCATCATTTTCTGTCATCAACTTCTTGTCCACTTCTGAGAAGCAATTAAAGTGGGATGCTGAAGGATTACCTTCTGATAAAACCGCTATTAAAAATGCTGTACTAGTTGATGAGGTAAAAACCAGAAGCAAAATGGAGTACCTGAAATACAACTATTTATCTATGTATTTTAATATTACATTGATAATATTGCAGATTTTCCAAGCAAACAAATGTGGGTTTACACCGTTCATAGTGGATCCCGACGGCGACGGCTTGTCTTGGTTGAAGACCACATTGGCTGACGCTCATTGCGATTTCGTATCCCAGAACAGCGACAAATTGGTTACTACCGTTCAGTACGCTACTAGGTAAGTGGTTTTATGTGTGGGAATCACTGACCTAATAATATTACTAGGTCAGTGTGGTAATAATACAATTTTAATTATCAACTAGCGGCCCGCCCTGGCTTCGCACGGGTAGACATTTATCAAATATTTTGTCTACCCGTTTTTAGAGTTTTACAGGCATTTTTTATTTTTTTTTTCTCTCCGTAAGAATCGACTAAAAAGATTATTCTAAAAAAAGATGTAGCGAAATCGCTTCAGTTGCTCTCGAGATTTGCGCGTAGCAACACATTCAGCGATTCATTTTTATATTATAGATACCGTACCGCACAAATTAAAGAGTTAGAAGATGGGAGTCCAGCTGCTACCCGTGACATTATTTGTTTTTCTTTCTTTGTTAAACAGACTTTCTCTTAATACATTTTTTATAGTTCGGTAACATACATAGGGACAGACAGACAGTGGGAAGCGAGTTTGTTTTATACTACGTAGTGATGTTTTAATGTGGCAGGCTGGGTCGCGTGGTAGTGGTGACCGACGTGGAGAGCGTGCACGCGGCGGTGGCGCCGCTGGTCGGCAGCGGGGCCCGGCTGGTGCTGCACGCGCGCTCGGCGGCCGCGGCCGCGGCTCTACCGCCGCACGTCGCCGCACGACTCTCGCCGCTCTATTTCACTGCCAGGCTTGATGGACTCACTGGTCTATATTTCTTGTACCTTTAATTACATAATAGCTTTAGTCCGCGTAGAAGGTTAACACATAGTCTTTGTTAATCAGAGGTAGTGTACCTTTACATTCGAAATTTGAAATCGGTTCAGTACCTAATTCCTGAGATAATAGTATAGATCGACCAACAAACAACACAAAACTTTAGAGACCAAATCCCTTGCAATGAACCTTAATTCGTAATCTAAACGAATGTTGTATTACATCCTAAAATATTAAGTATTCTTAATGTTTACGTTAGATCAACTAGTCCACTACGCCCTACAACAACAGAACCCTGCACTAGACGAGAAGGCCAAAGAGATCAAGTTGAAGAAAGCCACGTTGCAGAAACAGCAGCACGAGTTGCAGGTATGTTTTTAACAATTTAATAATAGCATCTACTTTTTGCAAGTACAATCAATTATTATCATTTACCGCGGTCCCTTTACTAATCACTGCCTTATCACAGCCCGCGCGCGGGACAGCTGCCAAGTCATTAAACTTTCACGTGACACATACTAGTGAATACAAGTCAAATTTAGAAGATTACTTTAATTCATATTATTTACAAATCTTTATAGGTACTATTTGATCGTCCGTTTTTGTATATATATAGCTATATGGGTATGCTTGCGAGGACAACTCAGGAGGCTACATTACTATTCTTCCGCATTATATGTCCAATAGCCATGCCATGTCTATCTAAAAATCTAAAATAACATTTAATTATAATATTCAACAGGAAATCTTATTGCAAGCCTTAGCAAGCAGCGTGGATATCCTCCATGACGCGAGCCTGCAAGCGTCGCTAGAAAAGACTCGCGCTACGAGTTTGACTATAGCGGAGGCTTTGGAGGCGGGGCGCGTGATCGAAGCGCAGTGCGCGGGCGAGTGCGAGGCTTACGGGCCCAGCGCTCGCCGGGCAGCCATCTTGGCTCTCGCGGTCAAAGGCCTCACCGCACGATGGCCCTTGCTGGCTCTACCTATTGATGCTGTACTGGATGTGTATGTCGACGCTCTACGCAAAGTGACAGTATGCATCAAGACTTGCGTTAAAGCTTTACTATCTATTTTTTTATTATTACGCCAAGCCCCATTCGAGGTTGGCAGAGAGAATAGCCACTTTTCTCTTACTAAAATTGCGCACCTCTTTTGATTCTTCTACCATCATCAATCTCTTCAAAATAATAATAACAACCATTTAGTCGGTTTAGCGATTTCGTGCTTGTAACGACTGCGAAGCATGTTCGCGCTTGCCAAATACGCTCGATAAACATATTCAAGATACACTAATAGTGTACGACGGCCCCTGCACTTACTGCACCTTGAAAACTGCTAAGAACTGTTTTAAGTATTATGTGTATTATCCCTTACCCCTAATAGTAGTATTAGTAGTAGTAGACTAGTAGACTGATCACCAAATTGTAAAAAATATGCATTCTTTCAGAATCAAGGAGATATTAACACCGAGGACGTGGTAAAATATGTGACACGACGAATAGTAGAGAGAATACTTCTAGGTTTGCACAAAAAGGATAAGTATATAGTAGTGATGCACCTTTTGAAGGAAGTTTATGACGACATTATCGAAGAAAAGGTGACATACATTTGATTATCAATCATTTGTTTTAAGACTTTAATGTAACCCTTATTACAAGCATTTTAAACTCACGTGATAAAAGTAAAATTTATTTTTCAGCTTTGGCGTGTTTTGATAGGAAGTTACGATTTAAGCGAAGATAAGGATAGTATAAATGACATTAAGAAACATTATTCGTGGGTACCCGAAGATTGTATGAGGAAACTTTCCAAGCTAAAGGTAAATAAAGCTGACACCATGATGCCTTGCGTATAATAACTTACAAAGTTAGTCTTCAGGCATATAACTTTTGAATAAAATGGGATAAAAGTCCTTATTAAATTTTATTAAGAAGCGGTTTCTTTGTGTTGAAGGTGGCGAGTGAGGAGTTATTTAAGAAGCTATCTTTACACAATGAAGATCTATGGAAACAGTTCTTATCGTCTGGGGACTTAAATATAATTGATAAATTAAAGCTGAATGCCTTTGAATCTGTAGTAGCGGTGGCAGCGATTCGACCTGACAGCTTATACAGGGCTGTTGTGGCATTTGTTGATCAGCTACTAGGTACGTGGGCATAGTTTTTAAATTTCTAGACTGACCAAATTCTAAGCAAATAATATTGTAAGCAATACAGGTTTAGAATATGAACGCAGTGTTTTAGGGGTGCGAGGTATTCTGTGACGTTGCCATGTAGGATCTATCTTTTAGATTTAAATATAGAGATTATTTATTAAACCAGAGATTATAACTTTTATGTATTAGCTGGAAATAATGCCAATGCTTGATACCTGTATAAAATAATGATTCATCTGATTAAAATTATAGTGATAAGTATAAAATATTGTTTCTTTCATCAGTTAAAACCTTGATTGATAGTTAAGAAATCTCAACAATTGTTTTCAAATTTTATTTTTCCTCCTGACTGGCTGCCAATGCGACCCGCGCTATTATGGCCATTTCTTAGTACTAAGTAAAAGAGGCATTGCAAGACATGAACCACATGCCTCTCACGGATAGTAGGTACATGGTATATGATAGCGGTTGTTATTGCAGGTGGTGGTGTGATGAGTGGTGGCGAGGCGGTGGTGGTGGCGGCGCGGTGCGCGGCGCGTGCGCGGCGGGCGCGGCCCGTGTTGCTGCTGGCCGCGCACGCCGCGGACGTGCTGGCTGCGCACGCGCACCCGCACACGCTCGCACAGGTTACACAACACACACACACACACACATACACACTCACACTGCACTTTATATTATTCACGCTTTTGCACCCAACTTCATCGACGTGGATTTTGTACAGAATTATTTTTATCTGTGGGAGTGATTGATTTAAAAGGGACGGAAGTATACTACAGGAGGCCGGGGAAGCGCGCTCTGATAATCTAAATGATTATTACTAGTGTTCATTGTATGCCCCAAGGTGGGAGTGGAAGAGGGTCGCAGCGCGTGGGATGCAGCTTTAGTAGCGGCCCGCGGCGGATGGCTGGCCTTGCAAGTCGGTGCCTCGCCCTTCAGGCAGCAGCTGCGTTCCTTCGTTGCGGATTACCTCGACACACCGGTATCAATCAATTATACAAAATCTTCAGCATCAAGAATGAAAGTTTGTTTTATATCACTAAGGTGGCAAACAAGCATACGGCCCACCCGATGGTAATTGCGTAGCCTATGGACGCTTGCAACACTAGAGGTATCACTCGCGCGGTGCCGACCCTTAAGTAAAAAAATATTTGTTTAGCCATGGCTAAACAAATATTTTTTAAACAAACACATTTAGCGATGACTTAGTCCAAGGAAATACATTCACAACAGCATGACAGTCATATTTGCCATAACAATGTCGGTCGGAAATATGTATATACAAAATGCATAATATTATTTCTCATGGTCCTGATAGCCTTTTTATAAGTGGAAATGCATATGTATTTTGCAGAGTGAGGATTTCAGCGACGATTTCCGCCTGTGGATCGTATCTGAAGACCGGGAAATTCCTTCGGCCATATCCAACGTTTGTGTCAATGTTATTTTGGAGGTAATATTTCTCTCATAATTTTGTAGTAGTAGGCTGTTGGTAGTGCATGGTCCTGTCAGCCATAAGCTATTGTCATGTAGATGTATGCATGTATTCGATGAGTGGTGGTATAAGTGGTCTCCACAGATTAGAAAATAGTATTATCTGTCGAATCTACGGCAGAACCAATGACACTAATATTAATGTTAATTTTCTAAATAAAACTAACCCGCCTTCAAAAAGAACATCCCCAGATAAACAATGTTTTCTTGCATGCTTGACATGATATTAGGAGATCGAAATTACTATGTTTGCTGATCCATATAGATTGATATGTTGCAGTCATTACCCACTCAAATACAGCAGAAACCATCCGTTACAACTTGAAAATATAGATTAATTATTATAGGAGTTTACTTGTGTGTATGTGATGTACAGGCGCCAGAGGGCGTGAAAAACAACGTATTGGGCACCCTTTCGGCTTGGGGGCAATACTCAGGCGAGCTGCGTACCGCGCGCCTTCTGGCCGGGCTCGCGCTCTTCCACGCGCTCGTGCAGGAGAGGCGCGCATACATACCGCAAGGTGACGTCTCACTATCACCAACCATACGCCTTGATAGTGCACTGAGGCCGTCAAAGCTTTACACATATCTTTGAGCATTAAGTTGGCTGCCCATTACAACGATCCATACCATGACCGTAACCGCAACGTGCCCTAAGTGGTCCGCCACTTGAAAGATGTATTCTCAAAGAAGTAGACATCGGATGATAAGATTGACGGAGTTACACCGGTGTTACTGCAAAATAATTTAGTTTGTATAATCAAGGGACAACATCGGATTCGGTATGTATACACGAGGAAACTGAAGTCTTCAAAGAGTAAATTCTGGTTCACGTCATGCAAGTTAGGGTAAATGAGAAACGTCGCCTTTATAACAAGGTTTCATTACTGATGCATAAGATCTCATCACGTGCGCTAGCCATAATATTGAGTTTAAAAAGTTAATGAGATATATTTAGTAACAATCAGCTCGGTTGTCTGTTATAAGTAATGTGGTGTGTGATGTGTGTGTATTGTGTAGGATGGAGCCGATGGTACGGGTGGGAGTGGGGCGAGGCGATGGCGGGCGCGGCGGTGGTGCGCGCGGGCGGGCCGGGCGCGCTGGTGGAGGCGCTGTACGCGGCGCGCGTGCCCGCCGCCGCCGACCGCCGCCTGCTGGCCGCGCTGCAGCGCCGCACGCTCGCCACGCACTGCCCGCCCGCCTTGCCGCACCCGCTGCCCGCCGCCTCCAACCTGCAGGTAGCCTACTCTGTACGCGGCGCGCGTGCCCGCCGCCGCCGACCGCCGCCTGCTGGCCGCGCTGCAGCGCCGCACGCTCGCCACGCACTGCCCGCCCGCCTTGCCGCACCCGCTGCCCGCCGCCTCCAACCTGCAGGTAGCCTACTCTGTACGCGGCACGCGTGCCCGCCGCCGCCGACCGCCACAAATAAGCGTAAAGCCTGACCGATGGTAAGCGATCACCGCAGCCTATAAAGATATCAACGCGTTACCAACCATATAATCGTGTTAGCAGCACATCCTTAATGCCAGCCACACGTATACCATTGGACCTTTGGAAACTTTACCGCAGAAAAAACACTACATCCATACATGGATAATACCATTACGCCCTACCCTACCGGTAACTTCTTTTGATATTGTTTGTTTCCCGAATAATTAAATAAATAAACTTGAACAATCTAATGATGAACATGGTGTTTCAACACAGGCATACGCGTCGGCATTCGATGCACTGCCGAGCATCGACACGCCCGAGTTACTGGGCCTGCCGGAGAACTGCCGCGTCGCTTGGGAAAGGAACGCCGCTACTAATATCCTTACAGGATTACTCGGTCAGTTCAAACATTACCTACTATCTATATTACCTGCACTCTTCTTTATATTTCTTATTCATTGTAGCAACGAAATAGCCATTTCGTAGTCTGCTATAATTTTACATTTTATAGTGGATACTGGTAGTCTGAGAACGAATGGAAATAAAATATTAATTTAGTTTTTTGCATGCGTCTCTCATTTTTCTCGGATTGATTTCGTAAAAATGACTGAAATGCATTACAAGAAGCCGAAGGACAGTGTTGCCAATTTATAGGCTTTGCCGCTAAAAGTGACGACATTTCTTTAACGTCTCGACAATTTTTTTTTTATTGAGTTATGAAAAGTAGGTATATTTAGCAATCCCTTGTTTCAGAATTGAATTCAACTGTAAGCGTAAATAAAAAAAGCGACAATGCTGCTTCTTTGAAAACCGTTCTGGCTCTGTGGAAGAAATATATGTCAGGGAGTCCAATCATTAAAGGGGAATATGAAACTGGCAAGGTAATATTATATTTCCCTTATTAAAATTAACATTGTTTATTTATTTAATTAAGGCCTCATTAGGGTACATAGTTATGGCTTATGCATGTACGAAAAAAATTATATTAAGACCCGACATGTTTATAAAAAAAATCGTCGTCTCGTGACAAGGCCAATTAATTTTATTTTATTTGTTTTTTTTTCAACATAATACTCATTAGTATGATGCAACATACAGTTACTGGTGTATCGTTTGTGTCGGGATGATGCATTTAAGAAGACTGGTGGTATTGTTGTGGTAGAATATGGACGGATGGTGGGGTTGCGTGGTCGCCTGCGAGCTGGAGGCGGCGTCGCGAGCGGCGGCCGCTCTTCACCGCCGTCTCGCAGTGCTAGCCCGTGCGCCGGCGCAGCGAACCCTGCATAAGGTACTAGCAGCTAGCGTTGCCGTACTGAGACTATCGATACGATATTTATATTGGTGTCGACTCTGTTGTTCAAAATAATACACTTAACTAATTTGATAGGTCTAAAAGTCTTGCTATCCCTTTCTCATGTGCGGGGTTTAAATGAGGATGGCAATATATTTAGACCCGTCAAATTAGTTTAATAATTTTGAACAATAGAATTGGCACCCATTATCTACTCTGAGGTTATACTTAGTATAGGTACAACTATCAAAACTCATCTAATCATCACGCCAAATCCCTTACGGGGCAGACATTATAGATGATAATAATAATCGTATAATAATACTTTTGTTAATATCGTAATACTAATGTGGTAATACAATTGGTGACTTGCAATGCTGACAATACGTTGCCTATGGGAGTGGCAAAACTCCTAGTATCAGTAATAAAAAAATCACTGAATTTGACAGAGATTACCATTACTGAATTTCGCCAGTTTTAATATAACCATACTACAGGACTAGATTAAAACACTAGTCAAATTTTAGTATTTTCCTTTTCCGAACGACTCGCGTAATGTTCTAAGGTGCCTGAAGATTGGCAAGTGGTATGGGCCGGTCCCGAGTCCCCCGACGTGTACATAAAGGAGTTCTGCTTCCGCGCCCGCTCCGCGCTCACCAGATTGGAAACCTTCGACTCTACTGTTGATTACATGCCCACAGGTAAAAACAGACACGTTCAACATAATTATTTTAATCCTATGTAGAGTACGTTTGATTGCCATTAATTAATTTACAAAAAAAATGTATTTGTATGATATAGTAGAAAATATTGTAATTACATGAATAACGGGTCATTGCGATATTAATTTGTTTATTTACCTCGACGAGAACGTTTCGGCCGTGATGCATCGGCCGAAATCGTGAGTTGACTCCTGTCATTGCTCTGTGTTTAGATCGCCATAAAAGTGGCATGTATTAACTTCTAACCTCCTTTGTTGTACATGATTTGTTTTATGGTGGCAAACTGGCAACCAAGCATACGGCCTGCCTGATGGAAAGCGGTCACCGTAGCCTATGGACGCTTGCAACACTTGCGATCGTAAACCACCTAGGCAAATATATTAGTGTGGTGTGTGAGAGCCAGTGTAGTCAGTACAGTATGTAGTATGCGTAGTGATCATAGTATACGGGTGTATGATGCATTGTGTGTGTGTTAGAGGTGGACATGCGGTCGCTGGTGCAGCCGGCGCGCGCGGTGTGTGCGTTGCGCGCGCGCTCGGCCGCCCGCCTGCACTGCGCGCCGCACGCACTCGCACTTCACGCCTCATTCGACCCACGCACTGGTGACTAAAATATACATTCTATAATCCATATGTTTCGGTTTGAGTTTACAACTATGTAAATCATACTTGCTTAAACAAATATTTTTTTTTACATTTTTATACTACTACAAAAATTCAATGCTTGTACCGAGTTTCCATTAAAAAGATCGAATGGCTCTTGAAGACATATGGGGACATTATCTTAAGACAGTCTTATGGTGTAAAATTACAAAACTGTCTCTGTTAAAAATACTGTATTATAATGTTTACTAAGTAGTAATTGACACTCCATGTACGCTCGATAAGGGTTTAAATGTTAATAATATATCCGTCATGTCTTACAGAAGAGAAGAGTGCGGGCGAGGGTGTGGTGGTGACGGGGCTCATGCTGTGTGGCGGCGAGTGCGAGCAGGGCGTGCTGCGGCCTGCACGTCGCGCTTCGCCCCCTTCCTCGCGCGCGCCGCCACTCCTACTGCGCTTCCTACCCACCGTAACTAATACCACACACACTATACCTCATCGGACCATCCTCCTATCCACCGTCTTATACCACAAAGGTGTCAAACATGCCCGGCGTGGTGGTAAGGAGTTACTGTAACCTCTAGAAACTTATTGCAATAATGCCCTAAATTCTCCCGTCGCGAACGCGCACTTGCCTCGTAGGTAATGTCTTTACACTAATGTTATGTCGATTGCCGATATAACGATAATGAGTATTGGTATCGCAAGACCAGGTTCTTCACTTTAAATGCTCTATGATTTAATACCACTATTGATTGCTGAAACTTGATCACATTAGATAACACTGGAGGTAATTCTGTCAAGTAATATTTTGAACAACGACCAATGTGCTGGTTAATCAATATTGAATACGCATAGCAACCAATAATGAATATAGCGACCAATTCGTTGAATTCTAATATTTAATACACAGGTGACTAATATCGAATACGCATAGGTCTACATATAAATAAACAAATACTGAATACGCATAGCGACCAACACGCAGATGAACAATACGCAAAGCTACCAGTAGCCAAGGAAGAACATCTTTTGGACAATGCATTCGTATCGCTTTCAACTATTTTTGTATGGGATAATGAACTGCGCCGCGGCAGCGAAAAATTGAAGTAAGAATTCGTATGAACATTTAGAGAGTTACGTGTTCAGAATGACGTGTACAGTACGCAGATGACAAACAAGATTAAATTGGTTAACAGTATTGTTGTATGTGTGTGTAGCAGGGCGACGGGGAGGGTGGGGAGGGCGTGGAGGGCGGCGCGTGGGTGCCGCTGTACAGCGACGCGGCGCGCGAGCAGCTGGTGTGCGAGCTGCGCGCGCCGCTCGGCCGGGCATTCCCCGCAGACACGGCCGCGCTGCACGCGCTGGCGCTCTACATAGCTCCTTGCAACTAACTTAACACACTATTCTACCAAACCTCTTGGCACACACGTATTTTTACATGCAATTTTAGCTTAGTGTTGTCAAAACTATAAATATTTTCGATTCTACGAACAACAGAATAGGGTGAATATTTTAGTGTTTTTAGTCTAGTCCGATAAACAATAGATTTGGCACCTATGACCTACTACCATTATATAATGTATCACCTAATAAGTAAAAGAGTTCAAGTATGTCGAATTATCACACAAACTACTGTAAGGTGACTTTGATTTTTAATTAAAATAATTAGGTATGCCTACAATGTATTTTTTTTGTCATCCCTGGCCATCCTGACTGAAGGGCCCACGTAACAGACACATTTCCAATCCCGAGACATCAATTGAATCGTGAAAGAGCGAGAGGGAAACAATGTGGAATTGAGGTTGTATTTTGTTTAGAATGTTATTTTGTCAAAAAGGTTGTTTATAAAAGCAACATAAAACTTTAATATATACTTACATTTATTTACTTGTTACAATAAAAGCGAATGTAATCTTAACCATAAACCAATTTAAAAAAGAACTTAACAACTACACAATGCTTAATTTAACTTAAACCTTAATTTGAGATCAAATTATAATACCCGACTACGTCCTTTAAAACAGTAGAAACAATTTATCAACAATGAGCAGATAAATAGTAAATAATGAACAAGCCATACATATAAAAGTGCTCAACCAAACGTTTCAAGACATGTAATGGAGTGTGAAGATGTTGAAGAATACCGAGCTGCACTGCGCTGCAACATAGAACAAGTTATTGCAACTTAAAATTAAAGTATATGTAATACGTATAGCTTGGCAAAAAAATCCAGAAACGGAACTAAATTTTTGCTACTGACAGTGTATGTGTAGTGTTTTTTATCGAACATATTTTTTTTGTTATGGGAATGAAACCCTGGATCTCACAAGCCGAGCGCTCATGAGTTTCAACCACAAACTTGACTCATAAAGGAAGAACTTACGTGTTATACGAGCGGGATTTCAATATCCATTGCATTACGTACTACGGTCGTTTCACCTTGGGCAAAAGTAACTGAAAATGCAAAAGTAAGTTACAACAACCTGGTTCATTTCATACTCCCTACGACCTACGTTGAATATTGACACCTTAATACCGATACCTATGTAGTATTGAAGTCAGTTCATTCATAGATAAGTTTACTAATATATTTTAACAAAACCCCAGCAAGTGTATCTGCAGTATCACCATTAAATATATACAAATACATTTTGTACGTCGCCACATTGAGAGACGTTAAGCGGATGGGCTTGCTGAGCTACTTTTGGAAATACAACGTAGTTTCCATCGTTCCATAAATTATATCTCTAGCCTCTCTAGGAAATCCCGATCTTCAATGTTCATTTGATACGATAAGATAGCTCTGTAGATACGACATACAGGGTGAATATTTTAAGTGGGCTTGGATAAAAGTACTCAAAGGAGTCTCGGGCTCAATTTTGATGAAAACTAAAACTGAATGGATCGTCTACACTTCACTAAAATTACGCGCTCCCTTCTACCACGTTCTACAAGCAAATATGACAGATTCATCGAACAACGCTATTTTAGTTAAGACGATCTTCATGCGCCTCATGGCAACCAATACATATTTATTTTAATATGTAGTAAGTGCGATACTTACAACAAGCCACAATCCTGTATACACTGGTACTACGCAATACGTGTAAAAAGGTGATGACTACGAGTATGCCGGCCACCATTGCAGACGACCACAGGTATACTTGCGAGTGTTTAGATCTTTGCACATCAGGTGGCATGCATTTCGCGGCTATGATGTCCTCGTAAACTTTGATCAAGCTGGAAAAAAAAATGAAGGTATCTACAATCGTAATACCTCCAATACTGAAAAAGTTAACGGATACCATCTGCACAGATTACCTACCCTTTGCAGTTTTATACGATTTTAACTCTTCGAGCGTTAACCATGATCCAACGTTCTTGAAGTTTTTATAAAGGTAAGTTGTTAAAAAAACTATTATTGTACTTTTTACCTACATAAGGCTTGTTAAGCAAACGAAATCAAGTTAACTTTGTAATACTACCTTTACAACTTTCACAAGGTCCAGTTTTACTCACCCTTTAAAGCACGACCCACACTGGGCAGGATGTTTGACGCAATCTGCGGACAGATCAGGGTCCAGCCGTCCATAATCCACACAGCTGACGCATCTGTGGCAGGCGCGAGTGTTGATATTACAGTAAAATCCCGTGGAACATTGTGCATCTTCAGTGCAACTAGTAGGCAATGCTACAACTACTGCTCCTATGAATAGTAATGAGAAGCTGAAATAACAGAACAAACATTTATAGGTAGTTAATTAAGTACATATAATTAACAATTAAAACTACTTATGTACCCTTTGATTTGTATTAAGTAAGTACCAAAGTCTTATGTTTGTAATTATTATTTAAAATTGAACTAAATTTAGGCACACGATGTAGGATTTGCATAGCACATCCCCAACTTAGGCACAATAGTGGTTATGTACTCTGTGAGCAATAAAACAGCTTTGATATTCTAAATAGGTGCGTAACGTAGAGTACGTAAGTAAGTACTTAATTTACTTATAAACTTCATTCATTTTCCTAGTCTAATCCTACTCTATTAGTAATATTTGTACGTAGTATATTATCTACTCTGAGGTAATATCTATACTTTACTATTACATGCTATTACAGACAAACGTAGCATATTTTATAAGCCAGTGCTACGTTGCTTTATACACATACACTTACTACCTAATAAACATTTATATACTTGTGTTAACATTGATTATTTACTTGTTTACTTGTCTAGTATATAAATCACAGATGTATGCGGTATGCTGTTTTACCCACCTCAGTATTGGAAAACAGGTGAACATTTTTATGTAACCAGATCCAGAAAACTAATCTCCATAAGAATGAACACATTGACACGGCAACTAAACACTATTTAACTTTATGAAGATTGTATTACGTTCAAGATATCACACCACACCACACTCATGCGAAGCCTGCTGTACGAGAAATAAACTAGTCTGCCTGTGCTGTGATCTGTCTCATCGAAACGCAACAAGCAAAAACTTGTATTAATACGAACATGTCGCGACTTGTCGACTGCCAGACAATAGGACTTGTTCGGGTTTCGAAACCGAAAGGAAACAGGGAGACAATGCTACAATAAACAAAATACAGTTTCAAACAATTGTACCTACTTGTTAAATTTAGAATAAGAAATGGTCGATCTAGGGGTTTTCTTAGATTTAGCAATAAATAACAAAAACTGAAATTTGATTTAAAATATTTATTTATAAAGAATTGTTTAAAATATTTAAAAAGAAAACAAGTCTGTCTAAAAGATTGAACTCTTTCTTTATTACCTGTGACTAGAGAAATATAACATTATTATATTTCGTCATATCACAACTACTACTCAAATAACTTAACGATTTAATTACTTCATAAAATACAATGACATCACAGCCACTATACAGTAGTCCCTCGCGCCTCGCAGGATATCATGTACCTAGGTAGGTATGTACATTTTGGCACTGAGAATTTGAACACCTTTAGTGGTAAGTAAGCAATACTCCGAACATCATATATAAATTAATAAGTTTCCTGCAAGTGGAGGGACCATTGTACAATAAATAGTTAAGGCACTTTAAAGCTTATCACGGCTTGTGATTAAGGCACATTCATACTAACTAAATAGTGGGCAACGGGCAACGCCGCGGCCGCGTCGCAATAAGGAATACACATCATTGTTTTGTTTATCTTTCGTGTAGATTTATTATGTACGTATTAATTATTATTCATTACTAACCGCACTTTAAAAACGTAAAGCCTAATTTAATTACGTATTTAACATAAGTTAAATTTATCTAACTAAAATCGGTCGTCTCTGTCTCTACGGTTTTGATTTCTCAATGTACCTATACATTAAATTGAACATCCATGAAGTATATAATCAAAGCATCCATGCATATTCCTTATTGCGAACCCGCTTCATTAATTTTTGAGTGAAAATGCCCCGCCCATTTAAATAAAAACAAAACAAATAATGTTATGTAAGTGTATATAAAGGAAGCACAGAATTAGTATATTTCAATATGTAATAAAACATAACTATAATACTCTCTAGATGTTTTAAAGTAAAAATATCCTTGCAGTTTGTAACTACAGTCACTGCTGTGAATTTTATCTATACAAATAAATACATGTGAAGTATCTGTTGCTAATGTCAGAATAACAGCTTTTTACTTATTGCATATGAAAGTATATACGGCTCATATAACAAAAGACAACTTAAAAATGTTTGTCTGTCTGTTTGTTCGGGGTTATCTCCGAAACGCCTAGACCGATTTGAACGGGACCTTAACTGACAGATAGCATATCGAACGTATCGACCGATTAGCCTTCAGAGCCATACTGCAGTTTATTGCTAGACTATTTTAGTGTTAGCTTAAGAGAGCGATCTATGCTAAACCAACGCGTATCTCTATAGGGTTCTACAAACTTGACAGAATATAAGGTGAAATGATATGATGGAGCGTAAAATTTTTGCTTAATACCTATACTTATTGTGCTTTTAAATCTGCCAAGGTATTGTTAATAGATTACATATGACATAATTACTACGTAAAATTTATGTATTAATAATTGATGTGTATGGGCAGTCGCGTATTAATACATAAATATATTTCAGTATACATGGTGAAGGTTTATATGTAGATCCTGGTGTTACGAGGTATGGTATTCAATAATAATAATATGTTCAATTGTGATACAATTATAATTTCTTCGATTTCATTTCAAACCTGTTCGAAATAGTTTTAAATAACAAACAATTGTTATAGCTGGTTTAAATGTTTCTAATAAAAAGAGGTGGTTAAAAGCGACCTGTGTTAGGATCTCTTGGCACAATGTGATACCTATCATACCCAAACCACCCTTACCCTACTTATACATACGTCGTGTATTCCAGATCTTAACACCAGATCCTAATTTAATAATATTAAATCATTCTCCATAGTAATCTGTAATTACTTCTATATCGAATTTCACGTCGTCGTTTCAATCCGTGGTTGAGCTGTCAGTCCAATTTTGAAATTAATATAACGGATACCGTTACGATAATTATATATTAAAGAGTCCCCGAAAGGGTAGGTGTAGGTGGTGACATCCCAAGTGAGCTAGTCCTTACTCCGAGGCCACGTCTCACTGAAGATATTTATGTTTCCATCATGACAGCTCGTCGCGTATTTTTTTTATTAATTTAATTTAAATTCCGGTCTATACCATATATCAAAACAGTGTGTTTTCGCAGCAGCATAAATGAGAATTTCTTGCTTGAGCTTAGTAGATGATTAGATTAGACTATAACTTCTTGTTATTTTATATAAATAGTTTAGCGTTACCAACCGTTTAAGGGATATTCGCCAAAAACACTCCGCTAGAGAACCGTTCTTCTGGCAGAACATTTATCTCCAAAGACACACACGACAACAAAATATAATTATACTATCACTATGCTCAAAACATCTACAAAAGTCAAATCAAGAAATTCAACAGTAAACAAAGTAAGCGGTAGCGCATACGAAAACTTCTAGTTTGGCTTAGACGTCTCGAGCCGATCGCATTGCCGCGCTGAGTCAAGAAGGAAAACCATTAGAGATCGATGTATAAAAATGTTTAGATTACATATTCATTTCACAAGTATACTGCAAGATTCAAGATTAAAATTATACTGTAAACACCCCCGAGAAAACAGCTTTATTATGTACATACTTGGGGTATTTTATTTTTGCATAGGTTCCTAATTAGGTAACCAAGTTGCTCATATGTATTATATAATATAAAAATATTATTATCTAAAATCCTATATATTTTTTTCAACTAAGACTTGTGATCATTGTTTTAACAAGTGCTTACTGTATCATAAGTAGTTAATGATGTTGATATTTAATTCACTAAATTGAGCGCATTAATTAAACTCTAATTTAATTAAACATTACACGAAATAGTAACAAATCAACTTAAAACAATGCAATTATTATAAACTTAAAATGCACTAAATCTAGATAGCACACATTATTGCTTTAATTAATTAATTACAATTATATCACTGTTCAATTTAGAGGCGGAATCAATTCTGTAATGGGGAGAATTTAATCTTTACTGCAGATTGGTATTTACATTTATCTTGTGTATAACATTATTATATATATACGATAAGTCATTCGACTATCAGTTTTTTGGTTGCAAATACGTCTTATTTAAAAATATTTAATAAAATACATATTGGTACCAATTCTGTGGTACGAAATCATTTCACTAAACTAAATTTGACAGGTCTAAAAATATTGCCATCCTTGTTTAAGCCCGCACATGAGCAAGGGATAGAAAGACTTTTAAGACCTGTCAAATTAGTTAAGTTTAGTAATTTTGAACAACGCAATCGACACCACTATGTGCACACAAAATTATGACAATAAATCAAAGCAGCCCAGCAGCATGGTCGGGCGGATATATATCAGCCAATATATATACAATACTACATAGAGATTGTGACGTAATTACATAACTACATATTAATTTTTAAGTACCATGTTTTATATAACATTATATTATGGTTGTGCAGTAAAATACATTTCCATATATTTTATGTGATACCAGCTTGCCACGTGTATGTGTGTAGGTATATAGATACAATCATCATATAGCAGTGTGTAGAGCACCATTGGTACTGTACCACATTAAATACTTTCTTCATCCTATTAACTAATCTCATGTAAACAAAATGCAACGCATAACAACGTCAACGTGTATTTAAAATGCAATACACAGATCACGAATCAAAAGTTGTCTAACACAATTGTTTGAGCAATTATAAACAATACTTGGCAAAATAAATGCATGCGCGAGTAATATATCTAACGTGAGGTTTTTAATTGGCAACTTCCTTTAGAATTTATGATATTCAGTTCTAAGTTCATTAGTAATAGTTTTGGTCCACAATGGTGTTGTTTTTCTGCACTGGAATGACAACGAATAGCGGCGAAACTTTAAGCAATTAGTTTATAAGTAAATTTATGTTGTAAGTATGGAAGAGGATTGGAATTTGGAAGATATAAAAAGCGCTTATGTGTTCTATGATAGAAGGGACGTAATAGCTATTAATCGTCTCGCACTCTCCTGGCTGAAAATTAAAATCGAAAACACTTACGTTCTAGAAGATAATAAGCAAGTGACTGATTGTACAGAAACATTGAGCGAATAGTGAACAACCGTTTTTTTTCTTCAATGAGAAAAACCCAATATATTGTGTAATGTGAGAATAAATGGTGTAGTTTATTCTCGGGCACATTGATAATAGGGCTAGTGTGGCTCAGTGAGTGAGTGATGAGATCTTGGTGTTGTCGATCTGCAGCGTGTTGTAGAAGCCGATGTTGAAGTTGTTGACGACGAGCCTCGCGCTGCCCGCGGGCGGGCTGCCGTCGTCACCCTCGCCGCGGCTGGTCACGCCGTCCTGGGAAGAAACACCACATTCATACATCTGTACTAATATTACAAGGAGGGAAGATTTGTATTTTTGTGTGTTTGTGTTGAATTGGCTCCGAAACTACTGAACCGATTTCAAAAATACTTTCACCGTTAGAAAGCTACACTATCAATGAGTATCATCATAGGCTATATATTATACTAGCTGCCCGCCCCGGCTTCACACGGGTAGTCAAATATTTGATAAATGTCTGCCCGTGCGAAGCCGGGGGGCGGGCCGCTAGTTCTTAATAATATATCTGTGCTCATTTCAGACATATTCAACTCTAGACTGCATGACACAACATACTATTAAGAACTCTTACACTCGACACTGGCAAAAATAGTCCTTGAAGAGGACAGATTGCCATAGCTAGGAAGAAGAAGAAGAATGTGTGTACCTGTCCTTGAGTGAGGCAGAGTCGCTTGGCGGGCGGCGGCTGCGGCCCGAGAGCCGCGTCCCCCGCCGCTGCCGCGCTGCTGCTCGCACTGTTAATAAAAATTCAAATTATTCGATTATTGTATTATAATAAAATCATTATCAAGAAATAATAGAATATAATGTAGTTTTTTTTTTTTTCATTAAAGTACTACAAAAGTGGTAAGCACGGTTGCGACCACATGATGGTAAGCGGCACCGCAGCCTATGTACGCTGACAATATCACGCATATTGCCAGCACAGCATATCCTCAAGGAGATCGAAAGCTTTACTCAGTGCAGTGTTATGGGCGGATACTGAAACGCCAGTGAAATCTGATGCCACATAAATTTTGTGTGTCCTCCGATTTTACATAGTAAATTGTATTTCGGCGACGCGCGGCGCTTCAAACAGTTAGATATGTAGTTTGAGTATTCGGCCGGTAGTGAGGTAGGCAGGTGTGTCTGACCCGTCGGTGGCGGTGTGCGCGTCGCTGGTGGCGGGCGTCCAGAGGCTCTCGACGGTTTCCTCGTCGTGCACCGTGAACGGCGTCTCCTCCTCCGCCTCGGGCGTCTGCGACTCCTCCGATCTGACAACACACACCGCTATCTCAATAATATACCTGCATACTAAAACAGCATAAAGCAAGGCCCAACAAAATTTGTGCAAATGAAACGACAAAGGCCGACCCACACGGTCGGAATATCTTTCCGATACCGGAATTACATGGAATTTACAGGGTTTGAGGCTTGCTCTACACATTTTTCTTTTGATTATATTTTATTCATGCGGATCCGACATAATGAGGCCGAATAAATGAATGAAGCTGGTGTAAGTGTCGGCTTTTCTTTCAAATTATGTTTCAGTAGGGTAGTCCGTCTGTGTAAGACAATAAAAGTGCGTAGCGTGTCGTATCACAGCGTATATATTACCTGGGTGGGTCGTGTTGGCCCCGCAAGTAGGCGGGCTGATTGAACACGCGCGCCTCCTGGCTCGCGTCGAACTCGCGCTCGGCGCGCGTAGGAGGCGCCTGCTTTGACGACAGCAGCGGAGACCCTGATACATTCACACATGCTTATACAAATAGATATTTGTTGATATGTGCCAGTGGCACTGGGCAGAGTTACCAGCAGGCTGAGTAGACTTGAGCTTAAATTGTTGTTGTCATATTAACAATAAGGGGTCATATTTTTCCGCCACGCAATCGTACATTAACTCTTGAACATACTCAGAAGCTATTTCTTGTTCAATAGCAACCCAATTGTTGGATTGAGAACAGTGAATCTGGAACCTCAGACTCCGATCGTGATCCTATCCTATCCTAGTATACAACAACATGTAATAGAGTAACCATTTTGAGTCATCGATAATTGATAGCATTTCAATATGGGATTCGCATAATAGTGCGTCTTATGAGCGCGCGTAATCCGTATTGCAGAGAACGTTGGTGAAGTGACATACATAAATATAAGTAAATTAACCATTATGTGTGGGTGCGTGTCCATTGGTGTGGGAGGGGTGTGGCGGCGGGTACTGCGAGTAGGGCGCGGCGTGGGCGGCGGGGGCGAAGGGCGAGTGCGGGCGCACGGCGGTGTAGCCCGCGTCCTCGTAGGGCGGCGGCGCGCTCGCCGGGCTGGCGCCGCTCATGAAAGTCGAGTCCACAGACGTGCGCACTACACACACATAAACACAATATACACATTACTACTACTACCAAGGCCAACATATTACATCACCTTAAAAAATTAAGATGGATCGTTTAGGAAGCCTACATCGTGCCTCGCTAGATGCCGCCATTTATACACAAACTAAGATTTTTTATTTTATTATTTAATAAATTGGTCTTCGTATTTATTTACAATACGGGCCCCATAGTCTGAGTGTAATAAATATTATGATTATAACATCATCACTATTTATTTAAGCAGACCGCAATCGCAGAAAATATTGGCATGTAAATCCATGTACATATAAGAATTATTTCAGTTAAGCCCTTGTGGCTTAAGATAATAAGATTGTTGTTAAATTGAACACGTTTGCTCCTTGGCACTGAACGAAATTTCATGGTCAACAGTGAAGGTCCTAATTCGAGGTGTAAACTTGAGAAAATTAATAGCTCTATGTTATGTTAGTAGTTGCTAACTTGATGAACTGAGATGTTTCAATTTTTGAGTATGTTAGATGAGTTTTGACTGATGTTCTATTTTCCTTTCAAATAAACGAATGTCTTATCACGGATGATCAAACATATCCAAGCTGAGTTGCGGGCGCTCTTCATTAGTAAGTGTGACGATTATACCAAGGTACAAATATTCTGTATGACGAGCCATTTCTCAAAGGCATGCAAGGCATAATTTATATTAAATTCCCATAAGTAAGTCGTATTGTTTCATCTCGCTACTTCACAAAAGAGGGTTGGGTCTACCCACATGCGAAAATCTTGAGTGTGTCGACATGTCGCATGACGTAGACGACGACGCCGACGACGGATGCCAGCAGTGCGGCCACGAGCAGCGCCCAGCCCCACCAGGGAAGCCACACCGGCTGCCCGTCGGGCGGTACGCACTCGGCGCTCACGTCGCGGCGCGAGTCCAACACTAGCCTGACAACAAATACACAATCATCAACTATCACAAATCATTCTAGACAAATAAACATTTACGAGAAAATAAACACTGAGCAAACTCCTAAATGTTCTATTGAATTGATTCAGGTTTTACTTTGCGGAAATTCATGTTTATAGAATACAAAATATATTATAATTTGCTTTGTCCGCTTAATGAGTGTGATACGGTCGAACGGCCTGCGCCCAGG
This sequence comes from Falcaria lacertinaria, assembly GCA_951449985.1. Classification (NCBI taxonomy): domain Eukaryota; kingdom Metazoa; phylum Arthropoda; class Insecta; order Lepidoptera; family Drepanidae; genus Falcaria; species Falcaria lacertinaria. The sequence continues at coordinate 4,680,288 of OX602114.1, forward strand.
TGAGGTCAGCCGTGGTTTCTTCCGACACGTGTTTCAGGACTTCCACGTCCCATCATCAGGGTGCCGCCGCGTTGGTTGGCGCGTCAAGGGAATCAAGCAGAACATTTAGGAATACAAAATATATTATAATTTGCTTTGTCCGCTTAATGAGTGTGATACGGTCGAACGGCCTGCGCCCAGGTGAGCTCAGCCGTGGTTTCTTCCGACACGTGTTTCAGGACTTCCACGTCCCATCATCAGGGTGCCGCCGCGTTGGTTGGCGCGTCAACCGGCCGTTCGACCGTATCACACTCATTAAGCGGACAAAGCAAATTATAATATATTTTGTATTCCTAAATGTTCTGCTTGATTCCCTTAACATTTTTAAAAATTTAAGTATCAAAAACGGGCAAAGTGCGAGTCGGACTCGGGCACCGAGGGTTCCGTACAAACTTCTCTTTTTTTTGTAAGATTGTTATAGTAAATTCGCTTTTTTGTTAAAAAGCTGCATATTTATAAGCTATTAATTGATTACTTTACAAGATACAGATTTTTGCCAAATTTCATGATTTTAGGTCGAAGGGAAGTACCCTATAGGTTTTGATTCCCTTGTGGAATCACAAAATATACGAAAATTTGCTACATAAACGGTCATATCTCTTCATCACGTTGACTTACAAGTTTGATATTCTCACAGCTGAAAGAGACTACTATTAAGACTACTACTAGAGACAGCACTATTAATTTGAACTTGATAACTCCACGCGTTCTTGAGAAAACAGGTCTTGACAGATAGACCGACAATAAAATGATTCTATAAGGGTTCCTTCTTTCGTTTTGAAGTACGGAACCCTAAATACATTGAATGCACCATATTTATGACGATGCCCCAAGATGTGGTTAACCGCCACTTAGTAGTGTTCCTTTACTGGCCTCAGCACCGCGTCACTCATACACCACCACAAGATTCATAAGTAATAAAGACAATAATGGACGCTTAACGAAACCAAGTCGCTATAGTGCCGCTCTTTACCCTTGAACCATCCCTTAATTATAATATTGTTTCAGAAGTTGTTTACTCACAGTATAGACAAAAATGCGTCAAAGTTATTCTGAACATGTAGTGGTCCCCCAATTAAATTGTACTAACCCTTCAAGGCAACCTCCGCACTCGGCGACAGACTTGATACAAGCGGTCCTGCTGAACGGCGGGTCCTCCCGCTTGAGATCCTGGCAGCGGAGGCACTCCTTGCAAAGGAGCGAGTCCCCGTCGCAGTAGTACCCGTCGAAGCACTGGATGTGCTCAATGCACGACACGGGCTGTCCACGCACCACCCAAACACACCCCAACGCCAAACACAACGATAACACCCTGAAAAATTATACATCGGGTTATTGAAGCGACGACAAAGGATAGTATTGAAATCGGAGTAGGTCGGTAGGTTAGGCACCTACAGGACGAGACGCTATATGTATGTATATGTACCAAACATAGTGGCTGGCAGTGCTCTTTTCTTCCCCTCCTGGGGCCATAATTATTAGTTAAGACTTACTAAAGTTACTATGGATGGAATGTACCTTCTATATTTTTGGTTGCAATCCAGTTTCGTCAGTGAAATTGAAAAGAAAGAAAAAAAAAGTACAAAATAATTTATTTGCTGCATTAATACATAGTTTAAGTAGTAATTTAAACAAAGTTATTTTACATAAGCGGTACAAGAATGTATGCACAATGTCAATTAATAATAGAACGCAATTATGCAATGATCTCCAACTAGGCACAGCCTGTATCAAAAGGACCTGAGTACGCATAACTAATTACAGATTTGACCTCAGCTAACACGTAAAACAATAGGTTTAAAGAAAGAGTACTATAAACTTATAGGATGATTATAAATGTACGGTAACTAAATGAGTGAGTTACTATGTAGATTTTATATAACACTTAATATTTGATAGTTTAACAGATCATGCCTGTGCAGGCATAGAACATAACAAAAAGATCGGTCAATAAATAAAAACACTGCGTAGGATTCGAGTGAGTAATACGATGACATATTATGCGCGCGCACAGGTTTAGTCCGATCACTGTTGGTACCTCAGTACGATGTGATGCCAATACAGTAGACTTACAATACCTACTATGCTTATCAGGTTGACCTTCCTCTATTACGTGGCAGCGGCATCGGTCTTGTGTTCTATCGAATGCGGCAGCTCCGAAGGACATTTCCGTAAAACCTAGCCTAGCATAGTGAACCAACTAGTTAATAACGCTGGTAGTGATTAATATTACATATATAATTGTAACAATATAATGTTATGCTAGTTTATACATGTGGTTTATATATTGGAAAACGATGTTGAAGACCTGCTCGTTGATCAGGCAGGGATGGAATCATAAAATGAAAAAATGCAGCCTCTGATAAATGAATAGGTAGAATGTGCTGATAAAATGCAAGTTGATAAAGAATTTTATTGTAATAATATCCTTATTTATCTGGTTAGGTATAGGTAGGTGATCATAGAGGCCCGTAAAATATAGATGGGTAGTAAAATATAGGTACCAATTTATTTTTAGCTAGAAAATATAGTTCGATGTGCTTACGGCGCTTTGCCACCATGTCACCCGTATTGTTGAGAGGACTAACTTCCCTGGTATCGTATAGTCTCCTTATTGTCAGCACAGTCAGCAAAGCATAAATCCTCTTCCAAATCTATGGAGGCCTTAATAGCACCGTTAGTCCCGTTACTCCATGAATGATAGGTATCCTAGGTAGTATACGTATCTACTAGGTACCTATGTATTGGGGGTGCAGAAGGCAACAAAGGAGTAAAGCCAAGGGCTTATTTTTTTACCTTCTTGGTGCCCGAGCTATGCTAAACGGTACATGCCTAGTCCCTACCTACAATGAGTCTAAAGTGGCTAGTGCAGCGAAAACATATCAAAAAGAATCGCAAGCAAAGGATGGCGGGCGGCTCGTGTCGGCACCTTTGTCACGTGAACTTTTCATAGAAATATTATATAGAAATATGTAGGTACACTAGGTACTTAGTTGTTACTCATAAACGCGTAGTAAAAAATATTTTATTCAGGAACTTTGACCGTACGTGCGACCTATACGCAAATATTCGCATATTTTGCGATTTCACAAGGAAATCAAAACCTATAGGGTTTATCTCGTTGAACTAGAATCATGAAATTTGGCAAGAAGCAGTGTCTTACAGCACAAGTAAATGAAAACATCTGAAAACCGTCAATATGTAGTTTATTTATTTTATAATGCAAATTAAGCTTATTAAGTAAAAAATATAACGACCTCATTTGAATTTCACCTGTTTTTAAACTTGCCTAGAAGTGTGTACGGAACCCTCAGTTTTTGTCTAACGGAAAATAAGCCTACTTTAATGTTTTAGGAGTCTGCTTGGTATTGTAAACAGACAGATCAAACAAAGGCGCTTCATTAGCTTTATAAGATAAAAATAAATTCCACGCGTACCTACCTACCTACGAAGTCGCAGCACAGCTTGTTTCTAATTTTTTTTTTTTAATAAATAAAAAAATTATATAATTCTTAATTTTTGACACCAATTAATTCCTGACACAAAGCGGACCCAAATGTCAGCATAATTCTTTTCCTGCAGACCTGGGATAGACTGATATATTAGGTCCTTACATATGAAATTGGCGTTTTTCGTACTGGCCACTTTAATCACGAATTTCTCCTCTTTGGTAAGGAATTCCAAATTCAAATTTGTACAGCTATAGACTCATGTATTTGTGCTTCGATGATCGTCATTCATTTGTTTTTTTTCTTCTGTTTTTTTCTGTTTGCGTCACTCATTTTACAAAATGGAAAACCTTAAATATCGCATTATTTACGAGTACGAGTTCCGCCGTGGCACTAGTGCTGCGGAAACAACTCGAAGGGTGAATGATGTGTATGGCGGTCGTGTTGCAAAAGAAAACACAGTTCGTTTTTGGTTCCAACGTTTTCGTTCTGGAAATTTCGACCTGCAGAACAAGCCCCGTGGACGGCCTGAGACTCAAGTTGATAATGAAGAGTTGAAGGCTATTGTGGAAGCGGATCCATCGCAAACCACGTCCGAGTTAGCTGCAGGCTGCAATGTTAGTGATAAAACTGTTTTAATTCACTTGAAGCAAATTGGGAAGATTAAAAAGCTTGAAAGGTGGGTACCTCGCGAATTGACTGAAACAAACCGGCAAACGCGCGTCGACTGCTGCGTTACATTACTAAACCGGCACAATAATGAAGGTATTTTAAACCGAATCATTACCTGTGATGAAAAATGGGTTCTTTACGATAATCGGAAGCGCTCAGCGCAATGGTTAGATCCTGGCCAGCCAGCCAAATCCTGCCCCAAGCGAAAATTAACCCCAAAAAAGTTACTTGTAAGCGTTTGGTGGACTAGTGCCGGTATTGTTCATTACAGTTTTTTCAAATCTGGCCAGACTATTACGGCTGATGTCTATTGTCAGGAATTGCAAACCATGATGGAAAAGCTAGCGGCTAAACAACCTAGGCTGGTCAATCGCTCCACGCCACTGCTGCTTCACGACAACGCTAGACCACACACTGCGCTACAGACGGCTACTAAATTAGAAGAGCTTCAATTGGAAAGTCTAAGACATCCTCCGTACTCCCCGGACCTTGCTCCAACAGATTACCATTTTTTTCGAAATTTGGATAACTTCTTGCAAGGGAAAAAATTCAACTCCGATGGGGCAGTCCAAATCGCCTTCAAAGATTTTATTGATTCCCGTCCGACTGGTTTTTTTAGTAAAGGGATCAATGAACTACCTATGAGATGGCAAAAGTGCATAGAAAATAATGGTTCATACTTTGATTAATTAAATATATTATATTAAAAAATATTCGACTTTTTGTTCCTCCCATACAAAACGCCAATTTCATATGTAAGGACCTAATATATATTCCTCAGACGGACTAAATAGGTAGTGTATTTTCCATCTTCTAAAGAGCAAAACGATGCGTATTAAAAAAAACACTGTCTACCCAAGTAGTAGGTACCTATCCACCCACTATCATAAAATAAATACCTAACTACCCATGCATGGAGATAGGTACATATTACCTACTACCTAGGTATTACAACCACAAAAGAAAATAAAACGAAGTAGGTATGTACCTACGCAGTTAACGGTGAAGAGAGCAGAAAATACGCATGTACGGTAAGTGCGAAGAGTTTTCACAATAAGTCGCCGATCCGCTTATTCACCGGACTATTTTAATTTATTCTAAATCTACCGCATGTCCGATACGGCCTGCCTGCGTGCAAGTCTCACGCAGGGAATGATGCAATCGCCTCCGCTGCTCTGCTCAGCCCAACCATCAATACTGACTCACATGACAACAAACCTAACGCCGAGTTAATAACCAAGTCGACACTCACATTAAAAGTTATCTGTTCTCTACTTAGGTGTTCAGGTTCACCAAAGTACCTAACTGTACATTGATTTTACACTATTGCATGTTTGGTAGCAAATTACTACTAGTAATTATAACATTATGAATATAATATGATATAATGATAATTCTAGGTTGGTTGGTACCTAAATCGGTAGTCAACTCTAGTTTGTTGCATTAGAGTAATATGCTCATATAAGTACCAAAGTAGTGAAACTGTTAATTGTATAAATATACATACAGGTTCATGTTTTGAAGTTGGCGAGGGAGGATGGTCAAATCCAGAACTATGAGGAATAGCGAAAGCAGTTTCGGGAACAATTTTGATAAAACTAAAAATGCATCATTGGATTTCTGAAAAGTCAATGATTCGATTTGGGTACAATAGATACCTATGAGGAATATGCTTTATCTTGGGCAGCAGGATTAGCGAGCAGACTACAAACACGGACATTTGCGAAAACAAAAAATGTACTCTCCGTTTACAATAAGCCATGCTGTGTACATATTTATTGGATTGCAACCTAGATCTGTGCAAATGGTTCTTGTGTTAATTCTAGTAATTGATTGTAATCTGTTTGTGTATGTATTAATAAATAAATAAATAAAAAAGGGATGCAGATATCAAACCCATAATGAAATTAAACTGTGGTATCCAATGCATATCTCTCTAGCCTAGATCCTACGTAGTTGACGAATAAAACGCGGGATTCATAACAAAAAGCATCTGATGCTATGAGTCATCTTACCGGTCGCGGTCCGCTAGTGATTATAATAGGTATACATACATCTATAGGTATGCTCTTTGGTCCACGGTGCCGTACATTGGATGATACGGGCGGGACCGAGCAAAACGAAATAAAACCAAGACACGATGTGAAGGTAGGCAGGTATTGGTCATCGCATCGCAACGCTCTATAGATTACAGACGCGGGAGCCAGAATAATAATCACGCACGAGACTAAGTAAGTAGATAGGGGACAGTAACACATTTTATTAATTCGATTTATGATATTCTGTTATTACTTAGATAGTGCAAAGCCAATGTACTGACCATCGTAGTAGGTACCTTTACTCAAATGTACTAAAGGAATAGTAACGATAACAAATTAGTTTTTTTTTTTTTTATTTAACCAAAATTGGTAGGTGGGTACCTAATAAAAAAAGACCACCTTTTTAAATCATATCTATACAAATGAATAAAATTTAAGTGTCCAATTAACGTAACAGTATCGTAATTAAAATATCAGCTTTTTACTAAATGCATAATGTAAGTAAACCATAGCGAAAAAAAATCCTAGGTCTGTGAAGTAAATACGATACTAATGTCAAGAAAACCAATGTTATTTGTCTATCTGTTTGTTTGGGATATTCTCCGAAACGGCTAGACCGATTTAAGCCGGACTTTCACTGGCAGATAGCTGATTTTACTGGGCGTAACATAGGACACTTTTATATTGGAAAATAATTACGGTTCCACGCAACAAAAAAACAAGAAATTGTGAACAAAAACCGATAGGTTGAACCGATTTCAACTGAACTTTCACTGGCAGATAACTGATACTATAAGGCGGGCACTAAGATTACTTTAATTTCGAAAAATAATTAGTGTCCCGCGCAAACAAATTAAAACCATGAAAAAAAATCATTTCACGCGTAGGTACGAAGTCGCGGGCACAGCTAGTAATCAATAAATAATGCATTCAAATAGATAATAGTAGTAGTAGGTAGCTACCTATCAACTTGGATCGTCGAGCATAGCGTTGCCATCTCTAAAAATCAAAAAGCCGGACTTACCCGTCAAAAAAGCCGTAATTTTGGGTACAAAAGCCGGAAGCAAAAAAAAAGGTCACTCTGTGAACTTGTGTTCAGTTGCGCGAGTCCGTAAAACTTGTCTCGCTCGTTAGCTACTGACTGAAGTGATCGAATTGAACTATAATATAAAAACTAAAAAAAAGCCTGACAAAAGCTGGCTGGGCCGGGTTAAAAAGCCTAACATGTCCAACTTTATCCGGACGTAGGGCAAAGCTACGAGCATGCCATCATGACGCAATAATGTACAAGTAAATGCAGTAAACATGCGTTACGTTAACAACATTTAATTAAACAACAAATATAAAATTGGGTATCTGTATTTGTAAACAACTTGCTTTTACCCGCGACTACGTCCGCGTTGAGCTTATAATCTGGAGACCGATTTGAACAAGACTTTCATTGACAGGTAGCTGATACCATAAGGCATCACTAAGATTACTTTTATTTTGGAAAATAATTAGATTATCGCACAAAAAAACCTTGAAATTGTGCACAAAATCTGATTTAACGCGTACGAAGTCGCAGACACAGCTAGTTTCCTTTAATATAAGATTATTAGTATGTAGGCACCTACTAGAACCGGCAAAATGTTGGTTTGTATTGCAAAAGTCCGCCGCTAGTGTAGTATATTATCTACTCTGAGGCTAGTGTTAAATACTCTGCCGTCAACCTTACGGCACTGTTGCTAGGGAAATGAGTACACAAAGAAGAGTGCGCAGTACAGTGCCACGCGGTAGGTTACTTTACGTTTTCTTACGACTTTATGATAGACTAGCTGTGCCTGCGAATTCGTAGTTACCTGAGGAATTAATTGTTTTGTTCACTATTTTTTTACCGCGTAACCCTATTCTTTTATAAAGGTAGCCTTTGTTACGCCTTATAATTGCAATCATTTTAGATAAAAAAAATTGCGGCCTTAAAAATCATAATCGCCACTTTTAGGGTTCCGTACCTGAAGGGTAACCAAAGAAAAAAAAATTAAAGGGAGCTCCCCTACTACAATGGAGTTTTTTTTTGCTTTTTTTTTATCTTAATAATGGCGACAAGTAGATGCTTGAAATAGTCACATGGTTTGAATTGTTATCTTCATAAAAAAAGAGTGAATTTATTAGAAGTTGTCCAACTCGGCCGAATTTTTATGTTGCTGCTATATGTTTATACCTAAATATTACAAAAACGCTTATAAAAGGGAAATAACATTCTTAAAAAAAAGTAATGTTTTAAATAATAACTACAACTAATATTAATTCGCCTTAAAATTGTGATTTGTTTTATAACATATAAAACTAATCATAATTTTAAATAAGTTAGCACTTTAGTCTAGTCTGAAATTTTATTACTAATAAATTTATAGCCAATCAGTAAAAGTACCATAAAGTAACAGCAATCTATCAAAGAATGAAAGAATTGTAAGAACTGGTTTATACATGTCTAAAAACTGGTTCCAACATGTTTTTAAATTCCACAAACCATGTTCCCAGCCCTATTCCAGCAATTCCCAGAGTGGGTTCAATGGAAGGTAATAATTACCTCCCGCTAAAGTTGTGTGAAATTAATTATTTATTATTGGCTTTCACTATTAAAAATATTATTTTGAAATAGTACAAAATATACATACACATATTATCATGACATCAAGCCATCCCTCATGGGGTAGGCAGTGAAGGCCATTTCATTCTTGACTTACAGACCTTGTTTGTTTCTTAACATGATAAATATTCCAAGTAGGACAAGACAAATCCATTACTGCTATTTAAGTAACCTAGGTGTTAGGAGTGAAAATCCTGAAGTAGCCAAACAGGCAATGCTTTGGTTACTTTTTTCAGACACATGTTCTTATTAAAATTGAAATATATTTCATCTGTGTCAATGTCACTTGAGGGGTGGTGTTCCGTTACCTTATTATTAAGAACCCTGCTTCACACCATGTGTGCTTGTATATTATGTCTATGTGTACAAAATCTTTTCAACACTTCTCAGTTCACACAAGTGTTACTAATGGTATGTTCATTACAGTGAACATAATGAATTTAACAAGTACATAATTCAAGCCATAAACAATCTGTACCAAGATCAAAAAGCATGATCTGATCTTACTAGAAAAAGTTATCATTACCATTCTAAAAACGTAGGTATAGGTATTAGATCGTTTGTTATTTTTTTCCAAACTGGTGGTAATTTAGACATTCATAAGTACCTTATTCGGACCTAAACTGAATAAGTGTTTTTTTGACTTAGATTTTTGGTAATACCTACATTCATAATTATGCAACAATATTAAAAATATTCAAGGGTCCTAACAAAATATTGTTACAGTTCTAGGTAATACCACAGAACATTTTTGTTTGTTTTAGGTAATACACAATTTTGGTAATTGAATTGGCTAAAATCGACCTGGGCGCAAGTTTTGCGATATTTTTTAGTTTATTGGCACCTGGAAGTTTTAATCTAGAACCCTGAATGATTGGCGTAAAACCAAACGCTGTTTATGACACAACTAAAGGAATAGAATTTTAAATATTTATATCTTAAAAATAGGGCAACTTACCGCAACATCTTCGCACTTGTTTAAATATCCTTCGAGTAATTGGCACTGTCCTATTTATTTTTAAACACCAAGAACTAAATAGGTTCGAACCTGGATACCTAAGAACAAACAACGTTTTACACAACAAAGTTTGATGACAACATGGGTACCAAACACATAATTATGTACGCACATAAGTTTTACTATAAAATGTTTCTCGTACTGCACAAGTGGACACAACTAGACACTATTAATTTCCTTTTTGAACTGTGCGTGCGGTTTCTTGTATTCGTGTTTTGCTTTGCTTTGCAGTTCGCTGGCTTGTCTTGTCTTGTTGCTTTGCTTTGCTCCAATCTGTTGTTTACATCAAGAACAAGTCACAACTTGTCAAGTTTCCTATCCTTGTCTTAACTGATCAAATTTAGTGTAGTTAGAAGGACATAACTAATTTTGCTCTGTTCCGTTTCAGCCAAACGCAAGATATTTTTTTAAATGTTCGATTTCGATTGTGATTATTTATGGTCAGGCTAAATGTCCTTTAAGCTGAATTGACAGATGTCATCATGTCCAGATTTTAAACATAGTTCACGACTTTGCAGATGTGTCCTTCCAGACGTAAAAAGAGCAGTGTTGGGGAGCTGTTGCTAGGAGTTATTGGCAGCCAGAGTGGTTGAGATTTTTCCAGTGTGTCGTAAATAAGGTTATACTTATAATGATCTTTAGTTAAGTGTATTTTCGGAGTCATTGAGTGCAGTAAAGTTTCATTTGTGACAGATGTTATTTTTTTTATATTAACATTAGAATTTATGCTGTTAAGGATAATATTATCGTTTTAGTTAATAGTTTACCTATGACCTTAAAGCCTGTTATGGTCTGCTACTGCAGTGGATTCCCTCCAGAAACTCCAATAATCATAAGAATACATAACACTAGGCATTTAATGCAACAACATTTAAGGACAAATCGATTCTGGCGAATATAGTCCTTGAAGATGATTGAGTGCCATAGTTAAGAAGACGACGAAAGAGCAGCTATTCTCCAAGACCCTGGACCTGGCCTAGCATACCAACTCTACTTCTACTAGGTACCCAAAAATACTAAAGGAAATTACTTATTTGCGTTTTACACTAGTCTCGTCTCACCGGAGTGCGGTGAGGTGCGGCATGAAAGCGGGCCTCATAAGTTGTAAAAAAAGAATTTAAACGTAATCTGTACATGCTAGACATGACGCGGGGGCGGGAACTGCACCATTTGTGCAGATGCAATACATGTGAGCTCAATCAGTAGCCATTATAAACACCAATTACCATATATACCATATTACCATATATTATAGTACCAAAGATAGTACAATGTGATTAATTTAATTTCTTGCGACAAATTTACATTTTCACCTTTGATTATATTATAATGAGAGTATATACACTTCTTTGTAAATATATTGCAAAGGCATTGCACTAGGTCTTCTTCTTCTTCTTCTTCCTAAGTGTGGCAATCAATCCCTTCAGGGACTATTTTTGCCAGTGTCGAGTGTTAGAGAATTTTCATGTTGCAAAATTTCTCGTGTTTGCCGCATTAAAATGCCTAGTGTGATGCATTCTAATGCCCAATGGAGTTTCTGGAGACAACCCACGGCAGTAGCAGATCGTAACACGCCTTTAGATTAGAGGTAACCTATTGACCAAAATGATAAATCACTTAACCCAAAAGTCGTATTATGGCATTATTTCCAATGCTCCTATAAATCAGTCACTAAATGAAACTTTACTGCACATATCGACACCAAAAATACACATTAAAGATCACTATAACACAATTTACGACACACTGGAAAAAATCTCAACCGCTCCGCCTGATTCCCGCCAAAAACTCTTGCACTAGGTCAATGATCGCTCTGATGTTACAAATAGAGTTTTTTACCGGAAAGACGGGAGCTTGGCGGGAGTAGAAACGATGCAGATTGCAACTCAAAAAGTGGGCGCCACATAATCATGTTTCTTTTTTTTCGAGAATTTCTTGCCAATGTATTTTGCAGTAGGTAAAAGATTATTTTTAAATTTATGACCTTGACCTAGCACAAATTATGTACTTATAAAAACTTTAATCAAAAATATGAAATAAAAATATTTAAAGTTTTATCAATGATTATATTTGTTAAATGTGTACACAAGACCTTTGGCACATAACATTAATGTTTATTTATACTTACTAATGATTTCAATAAATATTATTTTTCTTTGGCCTTTTTCTTTTTTGTTCAGTTCTACTTGATATCAATGATGCTATATATAAGTAAAAAGTTACATAAATAAATATGCATTTAATATAATAATAAGACATTTGTTTTATGGAATCATGTTTTGGAATTTAGCGTATTTGGAGTTTATAGTGTGGAATTTTAGGTTCTGCTAATGTGTTTTTCTATGTGCAGAATTGCTACATACCTTTATTTGTTAGGGTTTGATTCCGGAGTTACAAAGCTTTTGGAACTATGAATTAAGTTTATCTCGTCCCTAAAATCGACGAGACGGCTCTTTAGAAATAATTTATTTCTGTAAAATTTGATTGATGGGAGACTTCGCCATCCTAACCGGATGAAAATGAATCAGCCTGTATACTCATAACTCAATATGAAAAATAAACTATAATGTGATTGATATAGACACATCGTCGCATAAAATTGTTTGGAATGATGTTGGTTATGACATAAAACAATAGATCCATATAATTAACATAGGCTAAATTACATAGACGACCTAGGCGTAATAATTTATGATTCCTATGAATAGTTAAAGTACAAAACATTAAGTGCAACTAATGATTTTAGTTATAGCTTAGCCCAATATAACAATACAATATGTTTTACAAACCAAATTGGGCATTAATGTAAGATTGGCATCTGCCACACAGTAAATGGATTTCTTTCTAAATGTTTCTAAAAGCGAACTTTATCACTATGCATTAGTGAAAACCGCATCTTAATCGGTTAAGTCGTTTCTGAGATTAAGGCGCACAAACTCACGGACAAAGAATCTAAATACCATTGTTTTGGGCTTTTTGGGTTCTTTTGCATTGATAAAATAGTTTTTCACATGTATCTTCCATGTACAGACAGCGACCAATAGCATTTTTATAATATGTATTGATAAAGTTCAAAAAGTGTATTTAAATATACCCAAACACTTATCTAATAGACACACATTATTATGCACAAGATTATGACAGGTTGCATGCTACCTTAACTTTCAATAAACATGTTGTTCTTTATTCATGGAACAAATTTTGATATTGGTGTTGATTCTGTTGTGCAAAATGACTAAACTTAACTAATTTGACAGGTCTAAAAGTCTTGCTATCCCTTTCTCATGTACGGGGTTAAATAAGGATGGCAACATTTTTAGACCTGTCAAATTAGTTAAGTTTAGTTATTTTGAACAACATAATTGGCTACATTATGAGATGTAATTGCAGTTGGCAATAATTAATATTTATTGGAAGTCTTCCATTCTGTTCAACAACAGCCTACTACATAATTTGTATGTAAGCATTTTAATATAATGACTACAGACAATGACTACAAACATTGAAAATGTTATTCTTACATTATCATACATATTTTTTTCAGATTTCTGATAACAAATAATATTTATCTCTTAAAAATTAACAATAAATGAGATTAATAACTTAACAAATTGCATAGAAACTTAGTCTATAAAACATCTGTATAAAATAATAGGTAGATATTTGATAAATGTATTGTACATGTATAAGCTCACAAAATAATGAGCCCCATTCTGAATTATATTTTTAAGCTATTGGTATAACCACAGGTATAAGTTAATTTGTGCTTTTTTAGTTTATACAAAACAGGACAGGGCTCAATAAACTCCATTATAAGGTTTTTAGATAAAGTGGGATAAGAAACTAGTTGACATTTTCAAGTCTCTCTTTAAGCCGGAAGTATATTTTAAGCCCAGGCCTCAAAATGGTAAACAACATTACCAATAAAACGAGAACAAAATTAGTATAACGCAATATCTCTCCAAACTTCCACCACTGGGAAAAGAATCCAAGTAAAATAGTTACCACACCCAAAATGAATGTTGTTAAACCAAAAGTAGCATGTAACAACTTGGTGTAGATAGGGGCAAGGTAGTGTTTGAGTTTAAGACTGTATAGAGCACCAATACCACCCAGCATGGTAGTAAACATAAAGATCAGAGCAGCCAAACCAAACTTTGAATGTATTGAACTGAAATGGGGTTTGTCATTAATAATTTTATTACTAAGAATTATCAGAAAACCAATCAGTATTATGATACCCCCAAATAATTGTAGGACCCAATGACGAGCACTGCGAAGTCTGATAGGCATCCATTCTGTAGCCAAATCACCCGGTGTAATTGCATTAACTGCCGAGGTCATAAAGATGATCCACTGAAAAAAAAAACATCATCTCAATAGGTATATACTATATGTATACACATAGTTTATTTAAACTAATTTTAAATAATGCAAAATATAAAAAAATCTGTTCTTTTCTGTCAAGGTAATCACTGAGTGAGTTCCACTGGATTGAGAGTAGAAAAAAATTATGTCTACCCTCTGGTTCACATTCTACTGTAATATATTATAATCTCATAAATAAAATATTTTTTTAGGAACAGACTTTTTTTGGATCACTTCATGTTTATAAATATATTAAGTGTATATGTAGACATCAACAATAAAGGTCAGATTTTGTTCAGCCATAATTTGCAAAGGTTAAAATGCACCTTGTAGTAATGTCAATAGTCACTGATCATTATTATTATTTTCAAAAATCATATCTTCATATACCTATCTATTGAAAAAGAAACGTTACACTAGCATAAGCTGAAATAGAAACTCAAACATGCAAGGCGGAAAAAACAGAGCAGACAATAATAAATTTCATTTTTATAAACTCACCCCAAGTGTCATAAGGGTTGGATGAAACGAGAATAGTGTAGCACCGTCTTTAAAACAACAATATGTTAAAATACCCAACACTATAAGTGAACATATGTTACTGGCTACGTTCAAATAACTCGGCTTAGATGCAATATTAGGGGAAACAAGTCGAGATTGTTCCGAGTTTTTATCCGAAGAAATCATTTCTTCGTTTGGGTTGTCTTCGTGTCGATTCTCCATGAAATGAAACAGCGTTGGAAATGGTGTAAATTCAAAGGTATGGTGCGTAGCGTTAGTATTCTCTTGGGAGTTGGGGTATAGGGGGGTATAAAAACAATAAAATCAATCACAACTAATCTCGATCGATCAATTCTTTAAGTGACAGCAAAGTACACTTCCTTCCACCACCACTCGGTAGGCTCGCATCATAATCTTCAAAACAAGCAATATGAGCTCTAACTCAATGGAATAAAGTTAAATCATGTAATAATCAATTTTGTAATTCGAAATGTCAATGCCAGTACTGTCATTAGTGTCATCAGCATGTCATGTCAGTCTACCTTCTTCCTAACTATGGCAATCAATCCTCTTCATGGACTATTTGCCAGTTCGACTATTTTAGAGAATTATCAACCTTAAATTTTATTTTGTTTGTTAATTTTTACTATCACAAATCAGATTAAATCAATTACAAAAAACAAAACTTTGCCCACCTACTGATAGATAAAAGATCTGACCCGAATTATGCGTGCGTTCTGTTTGTTGAATTAAAATGCTTAGTGTCATGCATTCTAATGTTTTAGGATGAAATTATTTATCATTTTGATTAATTGGTTACCTCTGACGAATTTAGTGTCAAGGTAGTCCTGCACCAAGGGTCAGCTCTAAGTCCGTACCTTCTTTTTGACTAGGATGGGCTCGAGGTCCAGAGCAGATTGGTAAAATGGCAACACAAGTTGGAGACTGTTGGCTTGAAAATGAGCAGAAACAAGTCTGAATACATGTTCTGCGATTTCGGCGGTATCTCCAACCCTACGGCCATAACACTCTAAAGCTTAAAGGGAAAATTTATAAGACCATGATTGATATGGCCTTCTGTCATGTATCGATCAGAGTGTTGCGCCACAAAGGTGAAGTTGAAAAGAAAACTGCTTGTAACTGAGATGGTAGTATTGAGATGGATGTGTGGCCTAACGAGTATGGACAAGGTAAGACATAAGTTTAGTAGGGGAAGTACCAGTGATAGAAAAGTTGAGGAGCAAGCGTTTGTCATGATATGGGCATGGGCATGTTATGCGGAGGAATTAAGATAACGTGATAAGAAAGGGTTTGTGAATTAATGTGGACGGGTACAGGGGTCGAGGTAGACCTAAAAAAAGATGGATGGACTGTGTGAAAGGTGACATGGCCAGAAAGGAAGTGAATACAGAGAAGACGGCTGATAGAGAAGTGTGGAAGAGAAATACATATTGCGCCGACCCCAAATATTAAGGGATAAGAGCAGCAGAATGATGGTTGCCTCTGACCTAAAGGTCTGTTTTGATCTGCTACTGCCGTGAATTGTCTCCAATTAACATTATAATGCATGACACTAGGTATTTTAATGCAACAAACACAAAAAAATAAAAACTTTTTATATAAATGCCTTTAGTGCTCGACGCATTGTCAAAATTAGTACTTGAAGAGGATTGATTGCAAATGTTAGGAAGAAGAAGATGCCGATGGCGGGCGTACTGCGATGTCATTTCAGTCAGTCAGTACTCTTTGAAAGTATAGTCATTCATTGAAAAATTACATTTGTTTGTTTGATCACATTGATTAGTATTTAGTCAAGATTAAATGCATTAGAACACATTTTAGAACATACTTCCTTTTTGTCATATATCACGGTTGGTTATTTGTTGTCTTCAGTGGCTACTTGCTATTTTTAAAATACTGATAAGATGGCGTCTTTCTTAACCTGATTTACTTTGTCTATTTTGTCGTTTGTTTTAGATGCCGAATATAAAGTTACAGTCGTCCGATAATGAGGTATTTGTAGTTGATGTTGAAATCGCAAAATGTTCTGTTACAATCAAAACTATGTTGGAAGATTTGGGAATGGAGGAGGATGAGGAAGAGGTAGTTCCACTGCCGAATGTGAACTCTGCTATCCTTAAAAAAGTGATCCAGTGGGCCACTTACCACAAAGATGACCCACCATTACCAGAAGATGACGAAAATAAGGAGAAGAGGACTGATGATATATCATCATGGGATGCTGATTTTCTGAAAGTTGATCAGGGCACACTCTTTGAACTTATTTTGGCAGCCAACTATTTAGACATTAAGGGCTTGTTAGATGTCACTTGTAAAACAGTAGCTAATATGATCAAGGGCAAAACACCTGAAGAAATACGCAAAACATTCAACATTAAAAATGACTTCACAGCTGCTGAGGAAGACCAAGTGCGCAAAGAAAATGAATGGTGTGAGGAGAAATAAGCTCTCTCCTGGTGTCCAGGCTTTTTGTCATGATAAAGTCAATCATTTTATGTATGTAGGTCTAATTTGTGATGAAAATAATGTATCCTTTGTTTAGTGCAGTATTAAAATAATAAGTGGATGTCAAATTCTGATTTATTTGTAATAGGAGCAAAATTGTTAACAATCATAATAGCTAATTTGGGGAAATTTGCTTTCCAAGTAATTATTTTATGCTATAAACATCTTTATGAAAATAACTAAATATTACTAAAACAAAGTAAAATAGAAAATAATTTTGATGAATTTGTTACTCAGGAATGTTTCTTTAAATTTTTGGGCTGAATTGTAAGCATTACAATTTCTAATAAATTATAATTTGTACATATTTGTTATGATTTTTTTTATTCACATACAATGTTACACTTATACATAGTATATTATCTACTCTGAGGTTACACACTGAGCTTGTAATGTTGACTGTACCAAAAATTCACTAAAGGGACTAATTATTATTAGTATTGATTTAATATATATAAGGCATCACAAAATCTCAAGAAGGGAATTTAGCTGAAAGATTTCTTGAAGTTTAGGCATTCTTTCTTCATATAGGTATGTGTTTGTGTCTGAAAAATGAAAAAGGACTTCCTATGTATGTAGTTTCATATATCTGCCAGCCAAATGTAAGTTTAATAAGCAGTAGAGCGAGATTGCCTTTCGGCGCCCTTTAGTCTTATGTTTTCACATCACATCATTTCATACCTGTTTTTTATAAATTATAATAAAGAAAAAATAAGTAGCTATAGTTATTACACGCCTATTTCTTCATAAAAAGATTGTAATTTTGGCGCTGCTCCTTGTAGAGCGTTAGTACTTAGAGTCGCCTATCTGTAGTGCTTTTGATGGACCTTAAATCCTGGAAAAACCGCACTAAAAGCTGGTAGTTATTTACTTGACTATACGAGCGAGACAGACTTCGAAATAGACAAGGAGCTAAAGAGACTCGTTTTCTATTTACTCCCTCGCTAAAGCTCTGGAGTAAAATTACCTCGTATACAATGGGTTTTAGCATCTACGAATGCGAAAAACAAAATAATCCAAAAATAAATTATGGTTATCAATTCAATTTGTAATTAGAGAAAAGAACTATTTCGTAGTGGCTAGGTTCGTGTCCTATCTCACTCGCACTTAATAATCGTTTCTTTGACATTATTGGCGAATTGGTTGAAAAAGCAGCGAATTCCATAGAATTTTGAGTAGGTTACGTATAGTACCAATTACCCAATTAGAGAGCAATTTCTTTAAAGCGTGAATGCATTTACGCGTTTAATGCATATTGATGAAGAATTGGGTTTTTGAAAAGGTGAGGGTAAGCATGGGCGTAGCCAGGTAAGGACTGTGGTGGACACTGACTGCCTCCAAACCCTAGCGAGCCCGATGCCCCCCGAAAAATATCTAGGTGATGAGCCGTCGACTGACATTTTAAAGCTACGCGTGCAATTTGCCACGTACGATCAGTTTCAAGCAAAATAAAGAAATACAACTAAAAAAAACAATATTATTCAATAGCTGGCATCATGTCAAAACAAGATTCCTCGGAAGTCTCCGATATTGTATAAAAGATAGATTATATGTACCTATACTGGGGCATAGTCACGAACGCAGTATTTCCTCTGATTTCGAGATTCTTAGCCACTTGTGCGCTCGAATTCGCTAACACTTCTTATTGCGTGCCTCTGAACCGAATCAAAAGCCCAAGCTATCGTATTGTTGTATTGCAGGTGCATTTTTTTATTAATTACTGGTCAGCGATTGACCACGATCTCACGCGGTAAGTGAAGATTTGATTAACATGTTGACCATCATGTCAGGCTGAGTCCTTCTATGCCCACCCTATAACAAAATCCTGGTTAAGGGATTAATTCTTGACCCTTACGCCTGTACTTACGGCTTGATTTGAATAAAAAATATTTTTAAAAGTACTTCACGTACTGTAATTTAAAAGGGGTGACGATATGCAATTATGCATGTATATTAAAGGAAAGCTATCGTTTGGTTGCGGTTGCCGGGTGGATTGAAGGGTTGACGAAATTTCCTTATGTGTATGTTCATTTATAATACGAGTAAAAATATATAACAAACACTTTATTGAACAATACTTCATTAAAGTAGATAGGTATTAAAAACTAGTTTGTATAGTTCTTAATTCAAATATTACACATGTAAAGAGGATCAGAAGGTTAGAGAAATACATTTTCAAATAAATAAGTGCATAGTGCATGCCAATACAATTAGAAGGTCTACAGTACGTTATAGATACCTACCATTTTATACCTGCATGAAACATAATAGGTGACTATTATACTATGCTACGGTATGTTTCTTCAATACTTGAGTAGGAGTCCGGAAGGAAGTAGTTGTCAATACAAGTTAAAATAGGGCTGTTAAACCTCCCAAGGTAAGATCCACATGACGCTGCTCCAAAAATTAAACCAAGAATAAACGCTACCAAAATTAAGAATAATAGTGCACACTGATATTTATTTTGATTTGTAAATACTTCTTTGCATATGCATAGGAAGTCATATACAGATCTGAAAGAAGAAATTAATTTGTTTTAGTTCCTACTATAACAAAGACCTTTAGACCTTTAGTAGTTTTAGTTAAGTAAACAGAGTAATTTTAATTAATGTTTGAAATTTATGATTTTAATTTCTTTAATACCATTTAATAACACCACTTCGATGTAGTGATGCGTTTCTACGGTATGTAAGGCTGCCAGTGCTCCACGAGGATATGCTGCGCTAGTAGTAAATAGTAATGCTTCTAGTACAGTGACTCCTAATCAAAAATAGGGTTGGCTACTCGTTAGTGACATCCCTGGTACTTCTAGCGGCTATAGGCTAGGGTGATTGCTTACCATCAGGTGGGCCGTATGCTTGTGTGCCACCTTAGTGGTATAAAAAATACAGGGCCAAACAGACTTATGAACTTTGCTATTAACACGAGCGCAGTGCTGCGCAGTCTACATGTCTGGTTAGTACCTGCAACATCTCGTGTTGTCGCATAGTAGTTTATCAGTTTCATCCAACAGCCTCTGGAGCTGTTGTTGAGCCAGCGTGATCACGGGACACTTCTTATGTAATATATGTGCAATTTCTGCCTCCGGGTCCAAATCGCAGCTACAACTCGGCGAGTCTATCGTGACCCCATCCGTCCTGACATTACTTCTTGGCGAAGTCTCTGCTGTTTCAATGTTCATGTTCTCTTCATTACCTCCGACACCATTTTCATTTGCGTTCCTCCTGTTTTTCTTGTAAGTCTTTCTAGAGTATCTGTAAACGTTTTGCACTTGGTAATCATCGGATGACATCGCATGATTTCAAATGCCTATGTACAAAAATAGGTAGGTAAGTTTTGGTTGATATTGCTTTCAAAATAGACATTTTGACAAAGACATATACATATACGTCAAACATGATTTTCATATTTCATAGAGGTTTACCTTTTACTTTTAACTTCGCCTCTCCCAAATATCCGTTACAATAAATTGTAGGTAGTTAATAGGCAAATACTTCAACAGGTGGTGGTCGTTTCGTATAGCTGTAGGGTACTATTTGGTATTTTGATATAGCATTGAAAACATGTACCTATTTACACCACTGAGTGGCAAACAATTACGTCCCACCTGGTGGTATGGGATTACCAAACGCTATGGACGGGTCCAGTAACACCTGGTATCACGCACATATTTTCTGCATTCCCCCAGATCCATAGGTGGTTAAAATAGCACCCTCGAAGCTCTCCTGATTGAGAATCAGTATACATACATTAATAACATCACCACTATCACATTTAAACAGCAGTGACGGCGGATTTTGGTTGAATGTTGTATTACGAGCACGGATCACAAAACACGGTGTGTCACGTATGCGTTCAAAAATGAACAAAAATATAAGTTTAGGTTATTAATTCAGGTAAAATGTTTATACAACGCATGTATTTATATCGACAATTTTAACCAAGCCTGTGTACCACTTAACTTCAGACAACCCAGTTTCATAGTTTTACCTTATTAGTAGGTAGATAATATATGTTTTACAATGCTATTAACTTAAAACGTTGTATCCTACTGGTTGTTGTTTTTCTAGAACGTAGATGAGTTGATATCATTATATAGGATCGTTAGGAGCTCTCGGAGTCAGAGGTCACAGATAAAAGGTTATCCGTTGACGCAATGCATTCAAGTAGATTTCAAAGAGAATTAAAAATAGAGGTGATTATCTGTTTCTAATAGTTATAATAAAACTATATGTTAACATTGTCCCAGTACGAAAGATTATACCTACTCATTCTAATTGGTTTAAAAAAACTATAATTACCTACTCTTTTCTGTTTAAGATTAGTTAAATATTACAGGCTAACTATGATTATAGAGCATTCTGTTGTACGCTTCCACCTAAATCAATTATTATCCTAATAGAACAAAAATGCTGTAAACGTGTAGCAATATTAATATAATTTAAACGCATAAAAGATTCACAGTCAATAATAGACAGTTCTCGCAGAGAACAAAACAATTTCACTAAACCACGCATAGGCAGTGACGTTAGTCTCCGAACGACTGGTGCATTAACTTCTTGGAGTATTCGTACACTACAAATAGGGTCGCCGTCGCGGGTATTGTCCTCACAAGCGTAGGTTTCAGGCCATTGTAAAGGGCGAGCACACCTGGAACCAACAGACACTCAATTAAGACTTATACACAAACATGAGCAAAATACTAACCTTATCTCTGAGGTATACAAGGACAGACTTTAAAATAATACGGAGTTCTAATGTGTAGACTACCTTTTACTAAATACTAATATGTAAATAACTAAATATTACACGAGGAATAAAACAATGTCTCCAAATTGCATATGTTTCTAAATTTTGTGCTCCAAACAAAATATGAATTATTATACGATACGTCTCGGTCTAGTTGCATGAACAGTTATGCTGCTCCAGTTTTTCAAATTTCCTTAAAATATTGAGAATGTAAGTAGAGTAACACAGCAGATACCTTCATTTTTCACAATGTCATATCCAACTGTAAGGAATTTCTGGCTTTTGTTGGATATTTGTACTCGTGATTTGATGACGTCTGTCGGGAATATAATAGTCCAGAGGACTAGACCTCCGACTGCTCCCGCTATCATCGTCCTGAAGAAGCCTATATCATCCTTGGATTGCCCCGGTTTGGCTAGCAGTGATCTCGTACCTGTCAAATAAATGTAGCATCAATATTAAGAAGTAATAATTGATGGATGAAAATTGGTGAAAGAGTAGTAGTGACCGAGTGTTTCAGGCGACCGCCTCTCAATTCGAGTGCTCCCGGTTCAAACCCCGGCGGCGGGTGAATAATCACACTACGGGGGTAAAAAGACAGGTAGGGTGTAATTATTAATAAATTGTCCGTTTTTGTTAGCGACTCAGTCCTGGATTTCTCAATAGGCCGTATAGGCCGCGGCCTAAGGGCGGCAGCGTCCTAGGGGCGGCAGAATTCAGAGGAATCAATTAATCTTAGGTCTTAGACTTAAACACCCGTAAAAAAATTAATCCTTGTTTCTTTTTTATGACTAGTTTAATTCATTAGTTTATTTAACTTAACTACAAAATTATTATTTTAGAAAGGTACACGGGGCGGCGGAAATAAAGTGGCGTTCATAAAACTATCAAATCCGGCACTGTAGTGCCTGTAATATCCTCTTGGCTAAATCTGATTCACACTGGAATACTATGTAAGCCTGGTAAATTTTTTTAGCACCTATCCTACACCTACTTAGCTAAACAAACATTGTGTTGTTGCTGATACCTTCGTATCCTCCGAAAAAGAAGAAATATCCAGGCATCTCCCTCATGATCGTTGGCACGAGTCCCCGGAACAGGCCTTGTATCCCATACTCCCTGAAGATCTGCTGAGTGAGCTGCAAGGGCGTCACTTTGACCTGCGATCAAAGGCGTTTTATTGCGTCGCGTCGTCGCGATCACATTCAATAACAACAAGATAATGCCTTGATGACGATAACGTGCGCTAATATTATTAATCAACACAGGAAACTTATACCTCACTTCTTAATATAATATTTACTATGTTATATCATGAAAATATTGATCTGAATGGAATAAAACGGCGTTGAAAGATATTGGAGCTAAGTTTAGCACAAAATCATGAAAAGTAGCGATCATTTCTAAAAAGAATGCGTAAATTAGTAAATTGAACCCTTTGAAAAGTACCCAAAGATCCACTTTTTACGTTGTGTTGTGGGGCAGGTTAATTTCTAAAGATTACTTTGTTTAAACTTAATAAAAGTACATATTTATAAAACCGGTTGGTCTTTTTGTTACTCGTTTAACTTTTTCTGCTACAGCTAAAAATAATTGATTACATTCGCTAGCATATTGTTTTTGGCAACCGTTAAACAAAAAACGGATTTACTAATTATATTAAAATGCAGATGAAGCGTTGGTTTTAGGGCACCCTGTATTATTCTTGTTGCTCAATGTTCGCGATAACAAATAATCACAGAAAAGGTAATAAAGAGAAAATCAAAGATAACTAACTAAACAAGCAACGTAGGTACATAAACAGTATCAGACAGAACAAACTTAAATAACGAAGGTGTGTGATAATGACATCAATAATAAACTATCTAGATAAATAAATATCCATTCCAATAACTATTTACTATTCCAATTACAATTAATATTTCTTTTTTTTTGCTTTCGAAAATGTTATGCTCGAGACGGCAATACAATTGGCTGGCTATTGATTTAATTACATGCGAAATAAATTTTCATCGAAGTATTCATGACGTAGGTGATCCTAATTGTAACTAAATTGTGAGGGTCTAAGCACAAGCCAAAAATAGTCAGCGACAATAAACAGGTCTCATTACCATACCGCCAAATTTTCGGACCATGACTTTCAGGCACCAGTTATAAAATAAAGTAAACATTTCATGTTGCGTATTATACGCTACCTAATAAGCAAAAGTAGGTAACTAAATTAAATGAAATACCCAAAGGGATCATCGTACAGCAGTTTGTGACGCTTGCACGCTGACCTCGCGCCGCGCCTGCAGCTGGCACTTGATGAGCTCCGTGGGGCACAGGGTGAAGGACGAGAAGAACGCTGCCAGGAAGCCTGCCGACGCATTACCCACTACTGAGAGCTGCTCTACATTCTAAAACAATGCCGGCAAAATAATACTTTATAAATGGTGCTTTGTTGGCCTCATTTATAAAGTACTAGCGACCCGCCCCGGCTTCGCACGGCCAGCGGTAGCCTAGCCATCTAGTAAAAAATCCTACAAAACCCAAATAAATTATACATAAAAACCTTCCTCTTGAATGACAAGTGACAATATTTAAAAAACCGCATCAAAATCCGTTGCGTAGTTTTAAAGACAGACAGCGAGAAGCAACTTTATTTTATACTATGTAGTGATTTCTTTAACCCATGGGGAACAAACAGTATGGCCTGCTTGATGTTTAGTTTACAAATTCTTATGGACAATTGCATGTTGCTGACCCTAAATAAAGTAAAACAGTACCTGCAATGTATAGCCTTAATATTTCATAAAAATATATATGGGCCTCCACCCAATGTTTTCCTTCAATAAAATGCTTGTGATACGAAAAATCTAAAATATATTTTGTTTATGTACTACATATTACGATGTAGGTACCTCTGTTTCAGTAAGTCTGCAGACGAACTTCTGGCAATACCCATAAGCTGCGAAGAGTACAGAGTTCTCAGCTACGTTGGCCATGATCGCTGGAGTGGTGCCAGCATACAGCCCTCTGATAATTCCGTCATTTCGAAGTGTTTGCTTAAGGCAGTGGTACATCCCCTTGTACAGATGCGGAAAAGTCTGCATCTTCACTTTCACTGTATCCAAGGGTTGGCCTACGTACACTATTGCTACACCACCTGCACATTAAATAACTATTTACATTGTAACATTGTAGTTAGAAAATGTATTGTTGAAGTATTGGCGATAGGTTGAAGTGGTTGAACAACAAGCTCTAGCGATAAGACCGCCTGTTGTCTTCACTACACTGTATCTTTTTTGTTCTTGTATGTATTTTGTTTTTTGTGGTGTGCAATAAAGAGTATTTGTATTGTATTGTATTGTAAAATAGTAATACATTCAGACTCCAGGTTGTGATTCTAGTACAAAGTCATAGTGTCAGTCATATCGCACAGCATGTCTAACAAGATACAATTTATGAACTGAAGTCAAAAAGAGATGCAATATAATTGGTATTTCGGTACTTACCTAAAGATCCGGCTGTAAAATCAATCAGACCATTTTTGAAATTACTTGGAGATGCTGAAGAATGAGCCATAATTGTTTCAGTACCTAAAATAATAATGAAAAACACACTATATATAAATATAAATCTTTTCTCTTTGTACTATTTAGATAGATACATAAACGTTAAAGAAAGAACATCTCTGGTATTTCTGAGTAACAAGCTATATATCCCATTACTACATGGACAAAGTCACATGAAAAGATAGTATTTTATTATACTGCACAATGTGATAAATTTGCACTGTAAATAATAACATCCTTCATAGTATATAGTAAAAGTAATGGATGACTATTAATAGTCAAGGGTTTTTTTACCCAACTGCTTTTTATAATGGTCATGGTCCGCTTTATGGATCTATAATAAAAAAAAAATTGTTCGTATTATTTGCTTTACCAAGATGTAAATAAATAATGATATTAAAGGTAGTCAAAGAGCTTTGAACAGGACTAATAGGAATTTATAGGAAGGTTGGGGTACATTAGGATGGTGTTAGGTATAACCTGTTCATCTTATTGGGTGTCTTTATAGAAATAATTATGATAAAAAATACAAATTTATAAAGTAAAGTAAAATAGTATCTACTGGTTTACAGTTTTAAATTAAATGATGCAACATTGAGGTTATATGAACGAAAACTAATTTCTTATTTTTAAGAAAACAATTAGTTTGTCAGGTACCAAATATTGTATAGGTACTTATTGTTATTGCAAAATATTTAGATTTTTTTAGTATGGATTGTGATCTACATTGTATTGTAGAAGCATACTGTAGTTTCTGTTGAATATAAGTCAAACTTATGAAGGAAATAAGTATTTTTTTAATATTAAAATCTAATCTTAGAGTTAAAACTATTTTTAAACTACATACCAACGTTAAACGTAAGGCAAAAATATGATCACCAATAATTAAATATGTATAGTTTGACGAGCACACCCACAAAATTATGTATAACTGGAATAAAGACTCGAATTGATAAGATAAATTAATCAAGGCTATGGATTAAATATTCCGCCACCAAACTCATCCATGAGCCGGTAAGCCTAGTAAACCAATCACAGATACTCCAAGATAAAACAACCGCTACCGCTAGAGCACAAACAAGCGTCGACATTCGACGTCAGGTTGTCATTGCCAAATGTGTCATATTTATGGTCACAAATAGAATGTCAGTCAAGTCTTCTTCTTCTTCCCAACTATGGCAATCAATCCTCTTTAAGGACTATTTATGCCAGTGTCGAGTGTTAGAGATTTATCAAGTTTCTCAATTGTTCGTGTCTTTTTGTATTTAAATGCCTAGCTTCATGCATTTTATTTTTTATTGGGGTTCATAGCGACAATCCACGGCAGTAGCAGTTCGTAGCACGCCTTTAGGTCAATAGGTTACTTACCTTATTGACCAAGTCACTAAATGAAACTATACTGCACATATTGACACCGAAAATACACATTACAGAACCCTATAACACAATTTTCGAGACACTTACAAAAATTTCAACCGCTCCACCTGATTCCTTTCAAAAACTCCATTATTATAGTTCTTCAATGGGTCTTCATCGGTCTTCATGTCAGCTAACTTTAGTTACCATTCTGAGCTGACGTTTTTTTTTATTCAACTAAGGTTGCACACTAGTATACGGCCCATCTAATAGTAAGCAGCCACCGTAGCCAATAGTCCAATAGACGCTAGCAACACCACTACCGAGTTGCCAAGCCTGTGGTTTATGAGGAGTCACTGTGCTAGCAGCATTACTACTAGCCCACTGCCCAGCGTATCCTCATGGAGCACTGGCACCTTACTTACCGCAGAAACACAAAACTACAACAAAGTTGTTATTTATTCCCAATTCGCCCTACCTCTGTTTAACACTTGTACACAGTATAATATTCTACTCTGAGCTAAAGCATTACTCGGTCTACGACCCTTGGTCTGTAGGTAGGTAGACGCGTTAGCGAGAGCGCGTAGAGATTTAGAGGGTAGGCTGAGGTAGACCATAGGGGTTGGCACTCAGAATATGGCCTAAAATGGTTACGCTATAGAAACCGTACAAAATAGCAGCAGCAAAATAAAACTGTGTACTATTTTTACTTATCATATTGGACATGTGTTAGAAAGAAAGCTGTTACAAAGCTATTATTTTAGTACGGTTTCTATAGCGTCAGCGAGCCTAGTCCATGTTCTGGGGGTAGACAGACAGATGAAAATTAAAAAATATCACGTTTACAAGGTTGGATACTTACTAGTGATAATTTATTTTACTGTGTTAAATAGGTATAACAAATTAGAATTATATTACTAAAATGTATTTTTAACCCAGTGAAACATGAAGTAAAATCATTAAATCACAAAGTATAATCCTCAAATTGTCTGGTAGAAACGACAAATATTATATTTTATTCTTATTCTTATTCATCTGGTCTTTATAAATGCACCTAATGTAGTGTATGGTATGAATGAAGTGCACGAAAACATGGTTGTTTTTCAGCTTTCCTAGGAATTATTTTCAAGTTTTAATTAAATTTATTTCTTATTTAGTTCGCGTTACATTAGGTATGGCGTAAATAAATTACATTCCAACTGTATGAATCTGTAGTTTATTAAATATAATTTAACCGAGCGGCCAGCGTTTGGAGTGCTTCTTGTTAGATAGTGAAATTGTGGAAATAATCATGAATTTGACGCACACTCAATGATATAAGTAAGTGTAAGTCGTAGCTGAATATGTTTTCTGGATTTACTAGCGAAATATTATGTGTTTCTTTCAGTTTCTTGTACAAAAAGTGGTGTCAAAGTTTTGACGTGTCGTTTTTTGGGTTTCGTGTTCGGCCGCCATGTTTGTCCTTTTATAAATTAGAAATTATGGTTTTAGGTACATAAAATAATAGTTTTTATAACAAGTGACTCCTATTGATTTGTTTTTAATTTTGGCAAAATCCAGCTATGATTGAGTAAAGAATGTAGGTGTCTTGTTTTACTGTAGTAGGTAGCAGGTATTAAAATGTCGCGTCCTTTGTTATTCAGGTATTCAGAATGGTTGTTGGATCAGCGACGTACCCAGGGCGGCAAGTGCTCCACAAGATGCAACCGATGGGCATGACTCCGCGTGAGCTGTCCGAATACGATGACCTGGCGACAGCTCTTATTGTGGACCCATACCTTGGCATCACTACACACAAGATGAATATTCGCTACAGACCACTCAAAACAAACAAGGAAGAATTAAAGAACATTATTAAAGAGTTTGTGCAGACTCAAGACTACAATAAAGCATACACAAAACTAGCTGGTGGTGAATGGATGCCAAGACATTTTAGTAAAAATAAACATCAACAGAGCAAATTAAGAGAGCATGTCAGTGACATATTTTTGTTTTGTTCATTTATTAAGTTCTTGCTTAAAAAAATATTTAACCAATCAATTTTCATTTCAGATATACCGTTACTTGCGAGTTTTCGATAATAAAGCTGGCTTTGTCATAGAGCCTTGTTATAGATATTCTTTAGAGGGCAGAGTTGGAGCTAAGATTTCAACAACTAAAAAGTTTTTGAAGCATGAGAGGATTGATTTCTTGGTAGGATGTATAGCTGAGATGACAGAAGAGGAGGAAAAACAGCTATTACATCCAGGAAAGAATGATTTTTCAGTAATGTACAGTTGTAGAAAAAATTGTGCCCAGTTATGGCTGGGGCCTGCAGCATACATTAACCATGACTGTAGACCCACTTGTACTTTTGAAGCTACTGACCGTGGTAAAGCTTTTGTTCGTGTTTTGAGAGATATTGAAGCAGGAGAGGAGATTACTTGCTTTTATGGAGAAGATTTTTTTGGGAATGCCAATTGTTATTGTGAATGTGAGACTTGTGAGAGAAGAGGTAAGGGAGCATTTTCTGTTCAAAATGCAAATAGTGATGAGCAAGCCACAAGGTATAGGTTTAGAGAAACAGACAATAGAATAAATAGGACAAAAGCTAAACAACCTCAAAAAACCATTATCAAAAATTCTGAGAAAGCTCGAATTTCAAATAGACAAAATTCTAACATAGTATCTCCACTGAGTATGAAAGAAATGAAACAAAAGGGTTTGACGAAATATGACGCTGAGCTCTTAATAGCTCAAGGCTGCATTGCAGATGTCATGGAAGGATCCAAGAATGCACAAGGAAGTAGGGAATCTTCATCTTCTAGCCGCGGTGAGCGGCTGAGGCGGCGAACGGATAGCGGGCGCGCGGCGAACGGCGCGGCCGGCCCCACCAAGCGGCGCTTGCCCGAACGTTGCTGCAGCACTACCAGCTCACGCAGTAGTCGAGATTCACACACTGGAATTGTTTTAAGAAGTCACAAACGCCTATTAGATACATGTATGCAACCTACTTGTACTAAAGTTAGAAATAGTTCTAAAGTTAATTCTGAGGCCAAGGTAGAAAGTAACTTTGACCT
This sequence comes from Falcaria lacertinaria, assembly GCA_951449985.1. NCBI lineage: Eukaryota > Metazoa > Arthropoda > Insecta > Lepidoptera > Drepanidae > Falcaria > Falcaria lacertinaria. The sequence goes on from OX602114.1 coordinate 4,710,253, forward strand.
CCCCAAGGGCGAGCCTGATGTGCCCAGCTTATTAGACAGTAATAAAATTATGATAAAATCAGAACCATCACATGACTTAACAGAAAACCATGAAGTGGATTCTACTGATGTTGCTGAGACCCACTTTAGGCACAAAGAGAAGAATTGTGATACAAAAGAATCTCCACAGCAACATGTGGCACACAGCACCATTGAGGTTAAAACAGAAGTGAAGATGGAAATACCAGAAAGTAATTCTATAGTTCCAAAACAGTCAGATGTAGAGAGTGTAAATGCATGTTTGAAAAGTGAGATTAATGACTTTAGAGAAAATGTTAACCCGAGTGAATCTAAGGATAGTAAATTGAACAAGAATCAAAAAGTGGATGTATCAAATCGGACTGAGGAAAGCAAAAGGGAATCTGAGTCAGGCCCTCCTTGGCTGGTGGACAACTCTAATAAAAGCGGTGAGTGCCCGTGCACGCCACCACGGCGCGGGCTGAAGTTGACGCTGCGCGTGAAACGCAGCCCCGTGGTGGAGGAGGTGCTCGACTGCGGCGCGCCGCCCGAGGCGCCTGAGTACGAGGTGCTGCGGCTCGAGGGCGTTGACCCCGAGACGGCGCGGCGCCTCAAAAAGCGCCGCCGCTCCAAAGAGCGCCACCGCAAGCACAGTCCGGTCCGTCCCCTGCCTCCCATGAAACGCTTAAGATTAATATTCGGCAATGAGAGTCGTACTATTGATTTGCCACCTGCTATATCAGCAGACTGACAGCCGTACTGACACTGTTATGGTTATGTTTCCACCGTTATTCAATTATTAGTTTAATTGACACTGACTAGGATTAATTTATCTAGTATTTATTAGGATGATGTGAAGTTCTGATGTTTGAGAAATGCATGATAGGCATCAGATTTTAATTTGATGATTCCAAGAAAATATTTATTAAAACAAAATATTCAAAGCTGTTACTTTTTTCATTAGCACAAAACATTTCGTATCCCGTTTTTTTAAATAGGTATTATTCATCAAATCTGCAATGCACCAACCATTTCCATCAACTATTTATATTTTGTTCTATCAAATTAGCTGAAATAATATTGATGAATTACCTAATAAGATGACTTAGTACAAAATATGTTCCGGTATTATTTGCTTTTTATTGGTTGTGTGTAAACATGGTATTTGATGAATATTGAAACAGCGAGATGAGTATTGAAAGGGATAGTTGATTATCACTATCTACAAACAAAATTGTTGACATAGAAATGATTTTGCATTTTGTGACATTGCTGTTAAAGTATTAACTTTGCTACGTGTAAATTTTATTTGCATTATATACCTTGGTTTTAATCTATGAATTATGTATAATTATGGAATAAATTCAAATTAGGACCTAAAAAGAAATTATTTATATGTATAGGTAGGTACTATATGAATAAGTATTGTTAGTGGTACCAAATAATATGTGCGCAATTGTAATCTACAATAATTCGTTTTGTGGATATTGTAACAATTTTTATTTGCAAATTTAGGTATGTACCTACAATTTATTTGGTAATAAAAAGGTAAAATGACCTTACAGGAATTAAGCAGAAAAATACTTCGAGGCACATGACTGAGTTTAGCAATGTACAGATGTTCAATATTATATAAGCGAAGCCCAAGCCATGTGTATTATATCCCAGTAGGATTGTATTTACTTGTTCGCTGACAGTATAGCATAGCATGCTACGAGCTCAGATCAAGGAACTTTGCGAACGAGTCGAGATGTAGGCTTGATTGTTTTTTTTTCCTTAGATGGATACATAACTAGAAATACAAAATTATCGTCTTTGACCTCAGGTGTAATGCAGAGCATTCTATTTTTAAAGTTATTTTAAATAATTATGTTTTATCATCTACCTACCCTGAAAATTTCGTTTGCGTCATACGTGCGGGTTAATTGAGCTTTAAAATGTCTTCTGGGACATCCTGTATATCTCTAAAAATACCCTTGTTTTTTTTTATAGTGGTTACCGTGTAACTTAGTAATTACCTCTAGATTAGGATTATCAATACCCAGTGTTTTCATAGAAGCATAGAAAGGAAATGTAGGTATGTAAACTTGCATGTCTCAAGCTTCCTCGCATTTTTTTATGTAGTTTTTTCTCAAAACATAGGTATAAAAAATATTTATTTAACCTGGGTAACTTAAAATATAGCAAGTCTTAGCCATAAGCGAAGCGAGTAAATTTAGTATGTTTTAGCCAAAGATATTACACGTAAAACATTTTACATATAATATCATTGGTATTAGCTAATACTTAGTTATGTGCCCATTGATCTCACAATAATTTTAACGATTTTTGGATCATACTATGAAACGAATAAACATGTATGTTATTGTGTAATGCAATGAACAAATCGATGAAATAAATATAATTTGATTTTGCCTCAATTACACAAATTGTAGGTATGTATGTACCCTCGTATTTATATTTTTTAGTAAATGCTTTGCAATTTGAGAAATAAACTAAACCAATATTAGGTAGTATTTTTATGGGGCACCCAACAGTACTATTTAGTTGCTGCATTTACCAGAGTAAGGGTTTAATGAAAGCAAAATACCTAATGTTATACCTTTTTATTTGGGTGCTTCATTCATAGTTCATAATAAAAGTGTTGTGCAAATATAGCATTCAATTGACAGTTACTGCCCTAAATTCATTTGTATATTGATAATTGGCTACATTACTTATGCATGATCACATTGGATAGTGGTAAATGGCTGAATCAGTTGTGTTGTACCTAGTAAACTGTATAAATATGCTAGTTACACTAGTTTTGTGATATTCCGACGTGGAATAGTGTATGTAAGTTAGATGAAAACAAGTTGCATTGTTGACAATTAAGTCACCGTAAAATATTTTCATTTAGATAACTATTATCACAATAAATTGCCTCAAGTTTCTTTTGACTTTCTTGTTCATATAAAAAAAATCCTAGAAAAATATTTATCCATGCAAAAAGAATACTATTTCCATAAAATAAACATATTTGTTGGGCTGGAAGATAATTTACTATTTTTATGTGTTGTATATTTTCATTACAAGATTTTGACACTCACAATTTCCAATATTAACATAATTAATAACGAAAAATTTAGTACTTTAGAGTTAATTTATTAAGGAGCTTAATGCAATATTGACATTGGTAAGACCATGTTAATATTATTACACTTAGTGGCTTGCTGTTGCTGTGGCTGCTGGGTTGTGAACTTTTTGCTCTAGTGTCCATACCTGCAAGACAATATATTTTGTTACATGAGAATAGCCCATTAACCTGGAGGCAAGCCAAAAACAAAACTATCTAAATACAAAACGAAACAAAAAAATTGATACCATAGCTAATCTCTATTAAGTCATGTTTCAAACAAAAACAAACTAAATCAAAATCAGTTCATCCGTTTAGGAGCTTATAAAACCCCTCTTTGGGGGTTAAAAATACTGTAAAAAAATATACAAGTGCGAAATAACAGGGTTGAGATCCTAAGGCTAAAAAATCTAATTTTTATATTCCAAAGAGGAGGCTTACTTCTGGAATTCCCATTCTCTGTTGTCTAGGGGGCACACTTGTCGAGTTTTGAGCCAACGTGAAATACAGTGGAAGTGGAAAGCATGCTGAAAAAAATATATGACATGAAATAATGAATTACACACATACACATTTATTTAAAAATAAAATAGTTTGGAAAAAGTCAGGTCTATAAAGGTAGTCATGAGTTAAGCTTTAGACATTATTGATAAAATAAATACCTTATAACATTCATACACTTTAATATGTCTAAATATAACATGTCATACACTGAATTAATTAGTTTTATCCACACAATCCCTGAATTTCTATACATACCATACCATAAATTCACACTGAGTTCCTTACTAAATATAGTTTTAAAACTGTTTCCTGCAAGACAAGTCCTAAGGAGTTTAAATGGAGTATGCAGTATGGCTAAAAAGGACTACTGATACATATTACACTGAAAACCCTATCTTTACCAATACTCCTCAACACAAGTCATATATAAGTAATCTTACATTACAAACACCCCAGGCCACTGTGCACTCCTCGCTGGTAGCTGATGCTTGATTGGCTTGACACTCTATACACAGATCCATTATATGGTTGCGACAGATAGCACAGTTGTCCACAACAATATCTGCAATACCAGATTACTAATTACTATCACATACTTTACATTTTCATTGAAAATTAGTATTAATGCCTTATGAAACAGTATAACGATACTATAAACAAGCAAAGGGGTTGAACGTCCAATATACGTCTATTGTTTTGAATGAGTAAGCACTTTCTTATAGGTTATATTTCATATGATTTAGTTTTGGAGTAAATATGGTATTGTATACATACCCCAGGCCCATAAAGCGACAGCATTCCACTGTAAACATTATAATTTTCATATAATACGTAAGTAACAAAGGAAATTACGAGTTCCGATATGAGGTCGAGTTAAGACGTAAATCATTACCTTTTTAACTTCAAATCTTTTCTTGTCTCCTTTGCCACTGCTAGAAGATGGCATTTCGACTTCTTCTTCATCAACATCCATTACTGAAGCCATATTAACCTGAGAGAAGCTTGTTGTTTTATATCTGAATAGAGTAGATTTTATTTATTGTAGGTACAGGTACACAAATTTATTTGAGAGTTAAAATTTGACAGCAAGCTAAACAATGTTCTTTGTCATCTTCTTATTTTTGATTATGGCAACCAAATCTCCTAAGTGAACATTCTCTTCTTCTTCTTCTTCCTAAGTATGGCAATCAATCCCTTCAGGGACTATTTTTGCCAGTGTCGAGTGTTAGAGAATTTTCATGCTGCAAAATTTCTCGTGTTTGCCGCATTAAAATGCCTAGTGTCATGCATTCTAACGCCCAATGGAGTTTCTGGAGACAACCCACGGCAGTAGCAGATCGTAACACGCCTTTAGATTAGAGGTAACCTATTGACCAAAATGATAAATCACTTAACCCAAAAGTCGTATTATGGCATTATTTCCAATGCTCCTATAAATCAGTCACTAAATGAAACTTTACTGCACATATCGACACCAAAAATACACATTTAAGATCACTATAACACAATTTACGACACACTGGAAAAAATCTCAACCGCTTCGCCTGATTCCCGCCAAAAACTCCAAACATTCTCATTTAAAGGTTTTAGTTACATACTACTTACTAGGCACTGCCAATCACAGAGTACATAACCACTACGTCTGCCAACATCCATTGAGAGGTTTTTAAGTAATGATAATATTTAATAGGAGTTTTTGGCGGGAATTAGGTGGACTGGTTGAGATTTTTCCCAGTGTCTCGTAAATTGTGTTATAATGATCTTTAATGTGTATTTTCGGTGTCGTTATGTGCAGTAAAGTTTCATTTAGTGACTGATTTATAGGAAACATTGAAATAAATACTTTTGGGTTGAGTGATTTATCATTTAGGTCAATAGGCTACCTCTAACTTAAAGGCATGTTACGATCTGCTACTGCTGTGGATTGTCTCCAGAAATTCCAAAAAGCATTCAAATGCATGACACTAGGCATTAACGCAACAAACACGACATTCTCTAACACTTGAAAGTGGCAGAAATAGTCCTCGAAGAGGATTGATTGCCATAGTTAGGAAGAAGAAGGAGAATAAGAGAGTGTAATAAATATTATGGAGGTAGCAAATAGTACCGCAGCAAAAAAAAATGAGAGTAAATAAATTCGCCCAAAATACTTAGCTTTAGCTTCAATGTCCCTATTTAACAGTAATTAATTGTGTTTTTAAAATTATTACATAGCATAAGTAACGAACAAGCCTACGGCTTGACGATGGTAATTGATTACCGTAGCCTATGTATAGATGCAATACCAGGATCACACTACCAGTTTTTTTAGCTTTGATGTGATCTTCTTTCCTCTCGCTTTCTAATCAATGCAATCTGTGGGAATGATTTCGTGAAAAGAGTTTTTGGCGGGAATCAGGCGGAGCGGTTGAGATTTTTTTCCAGTGTGTCATAAATTGTGTTATAGTGATCTTTAATGTGTATTTTTGGTGTCGATATGTGCAGTAAAGTTTCATTTAGTGACTGATTTATAGGAGCATTGGAAATAATGATATAATACGACTTTTGGGTTAAGTGATTTATCATTTTGGTCAATAGGTTACCTCTAATCTAAAGGCGTGTTACGATCTGCTACTGCCGTGGGTTGTCTCCAGAAACTCCATTGGGCGTTAGAATGCATGGCACTAGGCATTTTAATGCGGCAAACACGAGAAATTTTGCAACATGAAAATTCTCTAACACTCGACACTGGCAAAAATAGTCCCTGAAGGGATCTATTGCCATACTTAGGAAGAAGAAGAAGAAGAAGATTTCGTGAAAAGGGACGGAAGTGTGTTACAGGAAGTCGGGGAAGCAAACACTATTTGGTTTGACCAATGAGCATCTGCGCCGGTAGAATTAGCCGTCAGATGTAAAATTTATACATCGACTATTGTAAGGCTAGCGCGTTACATAATTTATTTTCTTAAATACGCAACTAATGCAGTTCACTGTTTCATTTAATAATACATCAAATCCATGGGTAAATATTTAATTTAAGCTACATGGTGATTTTTTAATTCTAATCCATCTGAGCTAATGTCAACGAAATCTTTTTTTCTCTTATATGAGTTTTTCCATATTTCATAAAAGCATACAGTAGCTTGAAATCTGTAGCAGACAAGAAGTGGCACCGACACGTGGGTGATGAGAGTCCACGCCCAAACACCATAAAACTCCATCTGCGAAGGAAGATGAGCTTAAGTCAATGTAGCATTATCGTGTTTACAGACTGGCAAAATGCATGTGCGATGAGAGTGGCGCTCATAGGATGGCTGCCTTTTTCAGAAAAAAAAACATTCACTTCATACACAAAATATTGAAATTCAAACTTACGATTTATTTCTCAAAGCTTACCCGTTATTCATATCGGATAATAATTATTTTTACATTCTTATGAACGGGTGTTATCTATACGCGATATTTATTTGTTATTTATATTTATATATTTACCGAAACGTTTCGTCCCAAGAGAAAACAAAACGGTACACACACGTTACGCTGTTTCGTCCAAGTTGCATTGGCTGTGGTCAACTCTTGTGACCATAACAAATAAATATTGCACATAACACCCGTTTTTATGTTATTATGTAATCGATAATTCTTTAAATAAGAAATTAAAAAATAATAAAACTAAGTAGTTGATTTTCCTTCACAACGCTGGGTTCTTATTTGATACTACCTAGTAAGTAAGTAAGTAAGTAGGTAGTGTCATTGAAAAATTGAAACATAACTATAGTTAGGAATAGGATATATTTCCATCAACATTGCTGACATTCCAAAGATTTTCCTCAGAAGGAAGTAAAGTAAATAGGACCTAAAATATAATTCTATTAGAGAGACATAAGTAGATAGACTTGTCACATAAAAAGTACCTAAATTTTAAATATTCATGTTTATTATTGATGCCCAAATATTTTGCATAATACTACAATAGGTTTCTAACCAAACCAACCTTTGTTAGATGTGTCACGACGAAAAACCACTAAGTTACCTACTTAGTTATTACACATATAGTTTTGACACTGTTGAAATGTTGGTCTACTTTATGATTGACCTGATACGTCAGGTGTCGCGGGTTCGAATCCCGCATGACTGCAAACATTTATGTGATGATTTTTTTATATTTATCCTTAGTCTGGTAGATATGTAACTTGTAAGAAGATACCTTATTAATTAAGCACCAACACCAAAAAAGTATTTCAGTATTTAAAAAAATAATTAAGCACCTACAGAAAAAAGTATTTCAGTATTTTTAAAAAAGTAAGTACTTGGTAACGGATAAGTAAATAAACTATTGCAATCACCTGTAGCGGATGAAACTCCGCTCTCGCGTTCTTTACTCTGTTGAGGAGCCAGAGGGCGAAGTTTCCAACGAGGAGGAAGGTGACCAGCTGGCGACCGGGGCGCTGGCGGCCGGTGCCGGCGCAGCGGCGCGTCCACGCGTCCAGTACCAGGAGCGTCTGGCACGAGCTCTGGATCACTGCGCACAGCGGGGAGATTATCCTGGCAATAATATGTAAAGCTTAGTATGATAATCTAGGCCACGTTTTTTTTTCTACGGTTTCTCCATAAAATATTTTATATTTAGCTAGGCCAATTGCCAAAAGTGTTCCTGAAATCTGAGTAATTATTATTCAGATTTCATTGGTTCCGAGTAACATACACAGCAACGCTGACCTAATTAGGTTAGTGCACACCACCTAGGCTAGTAGGTAATTTTTTGCGACACCTGAATGCTACGTACCTGACGTAGCAGTCAGGTGATCGCAAATAATTAACGTGATGTTTTGAACATTAATTATTGCCTTTTTTCTGTTTATTGTATTATAAGAATGTATTTTATATGTAAAAGAAATATAAATATACACGACCGAAATATACTTTGCTTAGCATGAGAATTATTCGCTATAACGGTTGCGAACATTCTGAATGCATCAAAAATTGCGATTTTGATTACAAAGGCCGCCACTTTTCCCCTGTTGATCTAATTGACGTTCGAACATTATTATACGAACCTTGTTGCTCGTGATCCTTCTGGAAATCTTTGCAATAAGAATCCAGCCCCAATGATTTGGAACAGATAGTACAGGTAGACTCCACACTGCGTGACTAGAAGCAAGGCCTGCTCCAGGGGCATTGTAGTCACAGCTCTTCGGAGTGGTAATGTGCGCATGCGCTGGATGCATGCCCCGGATCCTATTGTCATTATTATGAACAGGATACTCTCCCATACATTGATCTGATAAAAGAAATTGTATTTTATACTGAGCTGTAAATTTATTGCAACATTTTATGGTCACATAAAAAAAACCAAGTTTACAACAACCAAAAATATATGCTGTAAGCATAGTGAGTTCTCTCAACAAAGTTGGCATCGCGCTAAGTAAGCGCATCGGTACCTAAGCATTGCACATTCGTAGTACAAAGAGAAAGAATGTATATTAAGTACATACTTGTAAGAGCGCCAACTCCACGTGCTTCCGGTTTTGGAAGAGTCCGTTGAAGAGCATCAGGCTAACGATAGTGCCTGCGAGCACTGCGATGCCCATGAAGAGTCCCTTGTGCGCGCTCCCGCAGTCCACTGAGAAGTGGTTGTTGGACTTCACCCGTCCACAGCATGGTCTGCCATTCTTATTCACGCCCGAACTGGATACTGACTTCTTTATGATTTTCTGAGTAAATAAAAAGACAAACAGAGTTTTCACTAATTTCGAAAATCATGTGGAATTCTTGCCTTTTACGGCATAGACAGCTTGGTTTATTGACAAACAGGATATTTCAGAAACGGTACTGGAAAGGTGGTATATTGGGAGCCATCACTATAATTTATCTGGCCTTCAAAATGGCACACTTACAAATGCAGCCTGAGGCACCGAATACGCTAAACGGAATATCTTAATATAGTATAAAACAAAATCTCACCCGCCGTTTGTACGCTTAGATCGATTAAACTTCGGAACGGATTTTGCGTTCCACTATTAGATGGAGTGATTCTTGCGGAAGGTTTTTATGTAGGTATCATTAATAAAGGTTTTGTATGAACCCGTGCGAAGCCGGGACGGGTCGCTAGTTGTGTATAGTACAGATTGTTACTTTGTTTACTTTTTGCCATCAATATTTACGTATAGGTCGTGTTCCATTGATCAAGTTGTTAGAAACATAATGCTTACCGATCCAGGTACTGTACAAATATCATTCCAGATGACAGCTATGATGATTGAACACAACAGACTATACTCTACTCCACACGGCCGCAAGTAAGGGTTCACATTCCTGATCAAGGGAGTTATCATATCCGAAACATTGCACACCCATCTGTCTGGTTGTGTGGTAAAGTTTATATACTGATCAGTGAGATTTGTGATGATACTGTCGCTGCCTGTTTCTATCATTGGTGGTAGAACCTGAACGATTGTCAGGTTATCTAGTTCATCGACTATGTCGATTTCCGAGTGGCCGCTGATGTTGACGTAGCGGAGAAGGCTGGGGCGGTCGTAGGCCACTGAGAATATATCATCCCTAGTCTCTTGCACCACAACGTTCAGCCACTCGCACACGTTCGTTGCTATCAGATGCATTAATCCAAATCTGTCCAGAACCACGCCCCTCATCGGGTCTAATATCTGAAATTATAAGTATGCATACATAAATATGGCTACTAAAATATTTAAATTAGTCTATTTATTATGTAAAGTGAGTTGTCTAATCTGTCTGGTTTGAAAGATTTGAGAAAGACGACGAAGCACTGACACATCAACTGCAATGGAGTAATGGAGTGTTTCTATTTTAAATTACTAAGCTAGCGATACCCTCGGCTCGATCGCGCAGAAATTGAATTAAACATAGCAAATGTCGCTCAGAGATAGCGTAGATTTTTTATTTGTAATAAAAATTCACATCCAGTAATTCCCTATAAACAAGCGCACACATTTTTACCTCTTCATGGTATAGATAGATAGATCATTTATAAACATGTAACCAAAATGTAAGCCGATCTTAAGTTCCGGTATGCATTGCCTTGGATTAGTTCATTTTCACGTCACGTGTAAATATGTTGAGATCAGTGTTAAAAAAAAGTATGAGTGAACTATTAGGAAGACGTGAGAATTCTATTTGAGCCTATAGAATAGCCGTTCAGTTATATGTTCGTGATAATGTTCACCTCACCCTCACCTTTTTTCAAATTTAGAATGAGACATAAATCTCTATCCCGTATTAAGGTTGAGTATCAAAAATATATCGTATTGCCAGCGCATCTGCATGGAACACTTTGTCGGTGCTTTTGTATATAAAAGTAGTAGATATGTACCTATAAAACGAATTGATATCGGAAGTTATTAGGTCGATTTTAATCAGCAGGGCAATCCGCATTACTCAATCAAAATTAATGCAATGCAAGTATTACCTGTTTCTCGTCTGTTTATGAGATCATTCGATGCGGAAATTAAATTTAATTATTTTTTTATATCAATAAGGTGGCAAACTAGCATACGGCCCGTCTGATGGTAAACGATTACTGTAGCCATTGGACGCTTGCAACACTAGGGGTATCTATCACTCGTGCGTTGCTGACCCTTTAGTATTTTATACTTTCTTAGGTTTTAGAAAATAAACTTGTTAAGTGACCATGTTAACGCTTTTAAAGACAAGCAAAATTATAAATAGATACCTACAATAATAAATCCACCCGTGCTACATGTGCGAGTAATGAATCGGGGCCACTACTATTAAATTTAAACCCTAATATTTCGGAAACTTAGAATTTCAATATTACTTATTAGTACTAAAATTTAATTAATAAACCTCCTTAGCTTACGTTTTATTTGAATAGGTTAATATTCTTAGTTTCCGAGATAGGGTTTATTAGACCTTATGTATGAGAAGTATATATTGTAAAGTAAACTTACATCAGTATAAGAGAATATGAAGACAGTCTGTGCAACTAAGTAGAGTATTCGCAGTACTGGCTTGATGGCCACCACGGCTTGCCTGCAGTCGCCTGAGAGGTCGAAGTAGGCGCCGAATTGCAGGCACGAGTAGATGATGGAGCCTACCCCGAAACCGGCCACACCGATGTGCAAGTAGAAACTGCCGTAACGGGTACGTTTTGCGTTTTCTACAACGAGATTTCATACACAATTAAATTACTGTATTAAGGTTACGATTAAGATATTTCAAAATTTTGAGTCTGTTTGTGAAAATAATGAACTAACCTTCCCGCGCGGCTATATTATTTATAATGCCTATGTTATTCTGTTATATTGTAGCTTCCGAATAGATAACCTATTTAAAAATCGGTTCAGCTGTTCCAGATGTTATCCCATATACATACTAATATTATAAATGCGAAAGTAACTCTGTTTGTTAGTTTGCTACTTGTTCACGACAAACGGCTGAACGGATCGTAATGAAATTTAGCAATGAGGTAGAATATAACCTGAGAAAGGACAAAGGCTATATTTATTTTAACTTAACAACGCAAGCGAAGGCGCGGTAAAAGCTAGTACACAAATAAACCAAGGAAGTTACTGTCGGAATAATCATCTCGTTTTAATGTTTATCTTAGTATAGATAAAAATATGATCAAAAACAACTACATACATCGAATAAATTAACCAAGTATAGGCTTACTTTGCCTTTGAAAGAGTTGTATAAACTACTATCAATGAAAAGGTACAGTAAAACTATATAAATTCCTTTTAATATCCACCGTTCACAGATATGCGAGGTTCATTCCAGTAACAGATATTTATTGTTATGAGGAACTGGGAATAATATTGAATTACTTTGGACTAGACTACGCAGTATATATTGTTTCCATGAGAGTGCACCGCCTCCTACCTCAATTTCCCCGCTTACCTTCTTTTTCTTTATCCCTTTTAGCCAAACGAAGATGATAGAACGTGTATCCGAGGAATATCATACTGATGATGTACAGATACATTGTGAACACCTGCAATTATACAAATATATTTTTACTTTTTAAAAAGAAGAGACATTCCAGGAATATTTTCCACACATGTCTTTGTGTCTTAATTAATTGTCAGGCAGTCTGGTAAGTGGCAAGTGTCTGTAGCCTACAGTAACCGCTTACCTTCAGATGGACCGTATACCTTAATGATATAATGTAATAACAGTCCAAAAAAAGTTGTGTTCTTTGAGTATGAGTAGTGTAAAGTATTGCACAATGATCAACAGCAGTTGAATCTGAATAACATTGGAATCAGTAAAGATTTTTACGATGGAAATACTTTAATAATACATGTTAATGACACTTATAGAGACACTATACTTATTAGTATAGTTAAAAAACAAGCTATAAATTAAGTAAAACATTTGTTCCAAATCGTCGTCAGTGTCGTGACGCGGAAGGGTACCAAGAGGGTTGGCAGTTTTGCCGCGCTGTATGGCAAAGCTGATACTTTACGCAATATATGTTTCAGCCTTCTTGTCACCCTCAAGCTCTTGAAGCCTCAATCAATTGTGAGACCTCCTTGTTCAGACTCTGGACCTCTGGCTTGGCGTGACATGGCATGACTTTGGCGCATGGAGCGTCCCATACCAGAGGCCGCCCCTGACTCCAAGGCAGTAACGACATTCCGTCAGGCCTGTTGCCATCGTCCCGACTCAGACCAACCGGCTCCAACACCGCTGGTACTCCAGCTGTAGTTAGAGCTCGGCGGATTATAAGTAAAGATAGTGTTCGAATGAGCTTTAAACACTATGCAATTTACAAAGGAATTAATTAAAATAAATACTTACATCACATGTTATATTCGCATAGAGTTCATTTTGTATGGTGCTAGTTACAGGGAGAGCTATGCCCAGCACTATTAATAATTTTGCGTAGAATGCCGATAGCACTACTGTCATTGACTCACTGAAATATATCGAATCAATTAACTTATTAATCGGCTAAAACAGAAACCGGTCAGAATAAGTTTCCATCTAAATTAATTAAACGAATTGTTATGAAATACTTTACTACAATATGGTTTAATTAATTAATTGTTGATATGCTTATATTGCAGTTTTACAATGTTGACGTTAATCTACTAATTAGCAATGTGTCGTCGTGTATAAATAAACGTAGTTTTGGCCATGGAACAATTAAACAAAAAATTAAAGATAAGATTACAGAGGTAAATTTCACTTGACTGTAATCATTAACGAATTTCTAATTTCAAATTGGGTTGTTTGGTTCAATACTTACTCGCCATGTGAAAGTGGTTGTCTATTCCGGGGAGGGGTAGGTATGTTGTCTGTGCTGGAGCTGCTGCTGGCTGGCAGCACCACGCTCAGCCGGGGCAGGGAATGTGGTGGGTGCTCTCTGGGCAAATACTATTTACTTAAGTCATATCTTAAGACGTACGATAGATTCTCAATGTTTTATATGTTTTGAGGCATCAGAATTATCTAAAATCTAAGCCTGTATGAGATCTGTACAGAGTAAGATACCTGATTTAATTTATAAATTAAATCAATTATATCATCGGCCTTATACCAAACCATTAATTATTATATTCCCAAATAATTCCAAACATGATTCAGGTCGATATTAGGTCAAACCCAATGTGGATTATTTGGATTTTTACTAAATACCTACCACTAAATAAGACAAATGAAGTGAATAAAATCTCTGATTTACATTACCTTCATCATAATATAATTGAACTTGAGCCTCATAACCAACTTCCATGAGTGTCTCTTGTCAACGTAGGTATGTATCATATTTTTATTACAATAATATCTACCTTCTACTATTCAAAACAGATGTAACTATTATCTATATATATCTACCTAAAATAATATTATCATATTCTTGATTGAAAATAAAGCTCTGTCTTCATGTTTGCCCATAATTGATGTATAACAAAGCTGAGTGTAGATGTTACGAATAAAAATTTGGAACTCAAAATATTCAAGCATCGTTTCAAAAATCTAAAGTGTAGATAGGATACTACATCGACGGGAGCAGTGAAGTTCAAAAACAGCAATAATTATTATTTGCAGGTGTTGATATAATGTTACGGCGGGTTGTTTTGTTCGGGCGCGCTTATCGACTAATAGTGGTTTTAATGAAGCGCTCGTCCGCTCACCTTTCATCCTCAGGCACCGCGACGAGAGGCTCCGACCTCTCCCGCCACTCCTTCGATGCATTTTGATTGGATTTCTCTTTATTTTTCGTCATCAAATACTGCTCTACACAGCGATCGCGCGTTATTTACATCAGCTCTATTAAATCACACGACGTCCGCTCCGTGCCAATTAACTGGGAGGTTTTTTATACGCTATTAGCACTAGCTTAAAGCGAATATTCACACACTTAATATTTATAGATGTTGAGTCTTGCAAAGCAAATTATGGACTGTATGAAAAGAGCTCGATGTGGCTCGCTGTCGTTGTTACTAATACCTGTCTGTCACACGTCGTGAGTGTTGATAATTAGTTATGTTACAGGGTTCAAATCACATGCATATATATTTATATATATA
Source organism: Falcaria lacertinaria (assembly GCA_951449985.1). Taxonomy (NCBI): domain Eukaryota; kingdom Metazoa; phylum Arthropoda; class Insecta; order Lepidoptera; family Drepanidae; genus Falcaria; species Falcaria lacertinaria. The sequence goes on from OX602114.1 coordinate 4,725,385, forward strand.
GTTATGAATATTACAAACTGCAACAAATTGACACCACATACTAGAAACTGAGTGAATTGTACAAAAAAATAGTATGTACTATGTTCATATCAAATTATCGATGGTATTTAAGAGGTACATGAATATATTTTATTTCAGATCATATTTTGTTGGCACCTAGCTGTGTGCATATTTGATTTATGGATTCTAATATTATCTATCAATAGGTATCGGCTAGTTTTCCTGGTTGCGTATCGTGCAACGAATTAAATTTATACTAATATATTATATATATTTATATTAATTTCTAGACTGAACGTAGATTCGATTAGACGATATATTTTGTAATTGGAATTTAGATATAGACTTATTATTATTATTATTTATGTTTCTCTTAAATTCACGGAGCCTCATAACATAAGCAATACTCATAAGGTCCGGTCCATTATCTAGGCTTGCGTGGAGATATAGATCCAACACGTAGAGGCCCGTTTGAGAATTTTAATATTTGGTAAGGGATTATTATTATTGGTATAAAGAATACCAATAATATGAATAATGCATATCTACATTGTGCGTTATGCATTCTTTGTTAATGCCGTCACGGCATCACGAAGTCGGTGAAAATTTGCACATTTAGAACCTCGAATAAATAAGAAAAGAAAAAATTGATGATGCCATATATTTGATTTATGATATATATTTATATGTATATAACTGTTATACATTTATTAAATTAATTTCAAATTTTGTTGAATAAGTACGGGGCTGGTACGACACGCTTAAAAGAAAATCAGAAAAATACTCTTTGCCTTGCAGTGAGCAAACAAAAGATACGAAGCATAATGCTCCAAGTTAATGCTTGAACGGTGCTTGAAGGTGACTTTTCAGACTGACTCTCAGAGCTGTAGCTAATATGCTTAAAATATAATTATAACATAAATTTCTTGTTCAATAAAGACATCAGAAATCAAAAATTTGATTTGCTTTAAAGGTAAAGTATTTTGTCGATAAAAAAATTTGCTCATAATAAACTTCCGCGACTATGACGTGCTATTTCGTGACATAGATAAGTATTTTGAGGCGACCTCGCGGCCATAGCCCTATTGCATTTTAAAGAGATAAAAAAAAACCTATGCGCTAGGAGGTAGTGGATCTGTGGTTAAAAGTCTAAGATGTCCTTACGGGTAATTAGCATCAGCGGTACTTCAGCGGTGTCACTTTCAGAGATATCTTCCTAACGAGGCACATGCTTCGTCCACCCACCACCCCCTCCTACCAACACAACTTAATGCAGTTAACTATGTATTAGTACCTACATAACCACCTTGATTTTCCCATCCAGTCCCACTGACAAGCGAGTTTTTCCCTAATATAAAGTAAATAGATTACTTCTTGTTGTAGATTAGTTGACTTATTTACCTTTTTACAGAAAGTGAACTTTGCATAATATGTATTGACGGTATGCATAGAAACAAATGCATTAAATCTATGGACTTAACGAATAGCCTTTTACGAAATTAGTGCTGTTGTTTTTAATGATAATAAGTTCTCATGTTTGGTAGATAAGCAATTTTGCATGAAGATTTCTTTAGAATGCCTCTGTCTTGAGATGCATGTTTTTGGCAAAATTAAAACATGTAAGTACTTTGCATTCCCTGTGTTATAGCCGTCATTATGGAAAACGTTTCATGGTTATCACACCTGATTTTACTTACTCATATTTTCGGTCCATGGGAAATTGTTAATTGGATACAACAAATTAAAAAAAAAGTAAACTGGCTTTCCTTTATCGTTGTTCTGTTAAAAAGCAATAATTTTGAATTCTAAGAAATAGTGTTAAGGATCACCTCAATCCTCCACGCTTCGCATGCTAATAAGCTAAGCCATAAAAAAAACATTTGTTTTTGACAAGAAAGGCCTCAGTCTATTTTATAATAAGACATAATTCATATATATAAAGGTAGCGCATAATGGGAACTAATGTTTTCAATTGCAGCCGCCCAATGGTAGCACTATGCAGAAGATAAACTACTCCAGTGCAGTGAGAACTAATGCAAAAAAAAAATCCCCCTGAGGAAGCAGCTGTGCTGTGCTGGCAGGCCGGCGATTGGCGATATTTGCAACTAGCACGAAAGCAACCGCTATTCTTTACACGCGAGCCGTTATTTCGTAGCAAACTATGTAGTAGTAAAAAAAAGTTCCTAGAGAAGGCACACTGTTGGAAGTCAGAACAGACAAAGATAAGTGATTCCACTCAACACAAGGTCGGCAACGCGTTTCTAACCTTGGTGTCGCAACTGCCTATAGGCTATGGTAGGGTATGCATGTTTGCTACCTATGTGGTGAAGCACAAAATATAGTTCAGTCTTTCTCAATGTAATTGGCTAGAAGAGAGTAGAATCATAGAAGGAACCTATAGCTTCTTGTTTTGATTTGATTTCCAAGTAATGTATACTGACCGAGTATGTCGTATCTTGCGCTCCAGCTTAGTGCTGATCTGTCTTGTTGGATGATAGTGATGTGATCCATGCTCGTAAGCTATCGCCTTAGAATCTTTTCGTTCGGTACACCTGTGATAACAGTTCGCTTTAATTAGCTTAATTACAAGACAAGTGTCGCTTCAATCAATGTACTCAAGACCTATATATACCTCTTAATAAACTGATTAACTTCAATCACACACTATTAGCTTAAGATGTAAACTCCATACAATACAATTATGATTAAGTAGAGATATAATTAATTATCTATAGTTCAAAATTTTACTATTTCACTTAGATTCATTTGGCTGCGAGCTAACTATGAAAAATAGTAGACTTTAGAGGATCATTGTAATTATTACATATAGCTTATGAATTTGTGGAACGTACCATTTTTTGTCTTCTTGAATGATGTCCTCCATTTAACTTCAGTAATGTTTAAAGATGAGATAATATCAGAAATGTAAGTCCTTTTGAGCTCTATAATCAACTGTATCTGAGACATGCCGCTAGCATATAGCTTATAGTAGGTATCTTAAATGCTATCTCACTATCTCGACATCAAATTTACGTGATGGGCGAGCGGAAGTCTACTGTACCTGGTGACGTCATCATGATTGCTTTACACTACGCATAACCTCATTACATCCTATTTATGATGTATAATCTCAGTGATTCAGATAGTACAATACCTACCCCAGATATTTCGTAGAACTTATAATGTGTAGTCATAATTGCTTACAGACATTAAGGTCGACATTGTTTCGTTTCAGGAGTAACTTACTTTCAATATGAAACGAGTGCTGACTATTAATTTTAATTTGCACGTTTTAAAGTAATTACCCCGTACTGTAGCAGTAGAGCTAACGCAAACAATTAGCGGAGTTTGTAATGTATGATATTGGTCGGCGACAAAGGGCAGCGCTCAACGTGTTAATTGTCGCATCACGCTCCACATGAATTTGACATCCCACCGTTTACTCGAATCGCATCACTACATCACTAGCCTTGTATTTTTTATTTCAATCTGAGCGTTATATGTACCTATTAGTATACGATTCTGCGCTACCCTTGTCTGGTCTTACAGTATGACATAAACATGTCCCCCGTCTCTTCCACACGCTAACAATGAGGTATTTGTGTCTGTCTATACTCATTTGACCACTTTTCTACTAGTATCCTGATTTCGTCAATTATGTAGATCATATAAAGATTATGTGAATAAAATGATCAGTGCATATTGTGCACAATCTTCACTTCATCTTCTTAACTTCACACCGACAAAAAATGATTTGTTAATTTTACAAGATGAAATTTTGAATAGTGTCACTCAGATTATAGTTGAGAAGGGGTGGTCTGTTCTAACTACTTGATTTGGTTAAACTATTATTTTAGTAATATCTGAGTGATGTCATGTGTTGTAGGCAATGACCTAATAGTATTTAGCATGCATGACCTTGAACAACGAACGTAATAGCCAGTATAATTTCTGAACATTAAAGATTATAAACAAAAAAAAAATGTGTGGTACTCCACAAGAATATTTTTTCAAAGAGCCGAATATTGTAGTGGTTTTTCTAATCTAAATTGTTATTTGGCTGAAAGTTCATTTGGATGTGAGGTTAATTGAAAAGTAATATATCATGATTTCAATTCCAAACTACTGGATTATAACCAATATTCTTCTTTATTTAGTACTTAGACACTAAAAATTAAGATCAAGAGATGAAATTCATATACTTTTTAATTCAACATTACACATTCAAGTAAATGGGTTTATTTTTGAAGCAGTTCTTCCAGATTTCAAAAAGGCAGATGGTGGAGTGGAACCGGTAGAAGATGGCGAGTGGCATCGACACGTGTGTGATTATTGTCCAAGCCCAAGGGCCGTAGAACGCGAGGTGTGCTGGCCTGAACTCAGCTCGATTCTGGAAATCAAATTAGTACAGTTGAATTAAAATGTTAATTTGGTTTTACTACAATAGGGAAGTAGCTTTTGCCTAAAACGGCCCCCTAGAAATAGAAAAAAAAACAGTCTATGTTATTCAGGGATTCTTTCATTGGTTCAGTACTTTAAGAGATTACCCCACAGATTTTTATAATATTAGTATGATAAGTAATAAGCATACATATTGTATAGAATTATAGATGAATATAGAGCGAGCATGGACAGCCATTTTCGACAAACTTTGAGGTAATTGTTTTCTACTGGGAGTCGGTAAATCCGTATTTAATATTAGGTATGATATAAAAAAGGTTAACCTTTTCCAAGGTATTGATGGCCCACATAGCCATGTTGGCAACGAGGAGGAAGGTGACCAGCTGGCGGCCTGGCTTCTCCCGTCTCTGCTCAGAAGTGGTGCTGCGGCGCCACCATGCGTCGATTATAAACAAGGATTGGAGAATTGTCTGGCAATTGTAAAAATACGAATTATAATTAGTTTATTTTATAATAAACGGTATTATAATATAATAAATGAACACATAGACTAATTACACTTACACACTAAAAATCACTTTAAATTATCCAAATATAAACAAATTAAATTATATAAAAGGCTTGTCCCAGGTCGTTGTCACGCGGGAAGGTGCCAAGAAGGCAAACACATGGAAACGTTGTTTTAATGAAGAAATTAAAAGAAAATTAAATCCGATGCTTTTGGAGCAATGATAACTGTTACAAAAAAAGCAGACAAGTGACATCAGACCGTGAGCATTCAGGAATTAATTGGAGATACAGCATTTTAAAAAGTGTATGCTAAAGAATCTGAATTTTCAGTGATTTTATAAACATACCTGCGTTAGAGATAAGAATTCTGAGAAGAATCCAGTTATGCCAGTGCTGTTATCACTGTACATTGTATGATGAGAGCCAATCATGCTGAACATGCAGTACACAAACATGCCAGATTGGGCCAAAATCAGTAGAGACGTATCCAATCCAAGTACAGCTAAGAAAAAAAGCCTAATTATAATATTTTAATTATTTGACTTAATCCCAAATTGGAGACTAGTTAGGACATTACATAAAATAAAGCTTTAATATTTTTACGTTCACAACAATTTTCCTGTCCATTAAGCAGGGTAATAATAATCTAACTCATTCAAACGCAGTCTATATTGTGGACATAAAACAATCGTAACTACATGGACTAAGTACCTTGAGATTTCCTTTTATATGGCAAACCTCTCATTTGAAGTAACGCAGCTATACATGCTAGGATAGTGAATGAGTATAGAACTAATTCGCATATGTTTACTTCGAAGATAGCATCCTGTAAGAATAAATAAGTCTTAAAATCACACATTATAAAATGCTTATATCAATATATGTACGTATATTTACAATAACTGTTGCAGGAGTGTTCGCCAATACGAAGAACATTATAAGGGAGATGATTGTGAGTACGATGACCAGGATGCCTGCGAACAGACCCCGGTGTGCGTGGGAGCAGTCCACCGAGAAGTGGTGTAACGCTGCTCTACTGCCGTGTGGAGAGCTCACGCCAAGCATACCAGCTGTAGTTTAATGACATAATAAGATACCTCTTTTTACATATTATTTTGCGTATATTTTTTTTAAGTTCCAAGACAAGCATTGCTATACCGATTGTATATTTCATCTTAAAACGACAAATTTCAAGAATAAGAAATAATTCACAGATTTATGGATAACATTATTCTGTTACGATTGTTTTTTCTGTGTATGGAACAGAATTTTTTGGTAATTATTGTATTATTCGGCAAATCATCGTTTTTTTTAATTAAAAATCATAAATAATCTGCAAATATATCAAGCTAAATTTCTAAGTCGCACAACCATTTCTCAGGTGTTTACTTTACCTGAGACAAAATTTTATAAAATTCCCATTGGATCGCGATGAAAGTTTGTTCAAGTAATATATGATGACGAGTAATAAAGTTTTTACATTACCAAATTGCTGGAGTATTTTCTCCGGAGTCACGGAATTATTGCGCGATTTGTTTTTAGAAACATTAAACTTCTTTTCGAAATCTTCAGGAGTGCATTTGACCTGCAGAATAAAATACAATATAATTAGAACAACGAATGTGTATGAACGTGTTGAAATATGATATGTTAAAATTAAAATTGTGATATGTTAGTTACAACCTAAGTAACCTAACTAAAACTTATTATCACAATAATAAATCATGTACTAATTTAGGATATATGTTATGAGGTCCTTGTAGTTTTGTCTTAATTAATTACAAATTACCTCTTTCCACATCTCATAAAAGATGACTGCACAAATAAGTGAATATTCGATAGTGCAAGGGAAGAGGAACGGCGATGCATTTTGCAGCAATGCTCCCATGATATTAGCTCTTCGGCACGGCATCTCTTCTACTTGATGGTGGGTGCCATTTGCTGGCGAGAGTATCGTGTGCTCCAGATGATGGATCTCGTGCTTTGTCTCCTCAACCAGCACGTACAGCCATTCACACAGATTCGTTGCAATCATATGCATGAAACCAAATCTTTGAATCATTTTATAACTACCAGACTCGATGTCCTTATTCGTCAAGAATATAAACTGCATCTGAGCTAATGTTAAAGTCATTCTCAATGCTGGCGTTATAACGGCGAGTACGGAGCGACATTTGTCAGTCATTTCGAAATATTCTCCGAATTCCAGTCCACTATACACCATGGATCCTATACCAAATGCTGTAATTATATATAAATTAAATCAATTCAAGTTACCGGTAATCCCATATTAGTACATATTGTTTATTAATATTATATTACCGATTGCTCCAAGTCTCAAATAGAAACTGCCGTAACGGGAAATGGCCTCTTTGTGCTTTAGTTTTTCGGCTGGTGCTGCTTTGGCAGTCTTATCTTCTTTTTCGGTTTCTTCTGTAATGTCCAAATAATGTTAATTTAAAGGATTAACATTATTTAGTTTTTATTACTCTTTCTGCATATATCTACATTTGTAGTACCTACATTTTAACTAATGGCTGAAAACGTAAATGGAATGGAAAGAAGATGTTATCCTTCGCAGCAGTAATTATGCAAATAAGATGTGATTTTAATGTCTCATTTTGTAAAGCAAATGTGGTTAATCACCTACGTATGTCGGAGGCTGTCATTGTATTCAGCTCTCTGATTGTTTTGTGTTATTAAGTTGAAAGCACTCACCGTAGTTAGTTATTATCATTTTAACAGCTTTCTGACGCATGATGTTCACGTATTGAAATACGACGAATATAACGGAGACCAAGTAAAGGTACAAATAAAACACCTGAAAGATCAATACAGTGCTTACTAAATATATCATTAACATCAAGAAGAGTTTATGTTCAAGTAGGCATTACCGATCACTTTTTACCTGATAGTACGCATCTGGCACTCCATTGGCTATGACCTCAGTCACAGGAAAAGCCAATCCTAACACCACTAAGAGCTTGGCATATAAAGCTGACAACGCTTTGCTCAAAGCTTCACTGCAAAATAATAATATAAATAACATCGTTATGTACACAATTATCAATTAAAAAGATAACTAACTATATTGACGGTGGACTATGGTTCAGGAAGCAACACAAAAGATGGGAATGAATATTTACATAACCTGTTCACATTTTAATTACATTCATCCAGTCACGGTTGTAGTGAACGCTCACAGAGGTATTGTTAGGTTGCCTATCTATTAACAAATAAAGGGAGTGCTTTTGAATGGAGTTGTGTTGACACTACGTAGGCGCCTCGCATTGTCGGTGATATAATGCGGACGGTGCGACGTTATCCTACTGAATATTATTCACCTCGAGGCCTCCTCTCCATTCACTACCAACTCCGACGAATGTTGCCTTTGACCGATGTTGCTGACATGACATTAGCAATAGTGCCCCGTGTCGTAACAGTAACCGCGATTTCATCTACATAACCTACACACAATTACAAAATAAAGATCATAATATCATCTCTAAATGTAAATAGTATTAGTGTAGTTGATGAGCAGTGTTTAATTATCAACCGAGTTAAACCTATTAATGCAAATTGAACATTTATTTATAAATAAACTATGTATTTTTTTTAATAAACTAGTCGCAGATAAAAGATATTTTCTTTATAGTATTTGTAACGCTTATCAACGCAATCGGATGTCTAGACGACGAAGGTATTCGATATACACGCTTACAGGTTTATAAAAGCATGCCGAGAAATAAAATAACATTCAGTACCCACAAAGGGAAATCCTGTACATCTATAATAAAATCAACAATGTGCAATCTTTGATAAGTATGTAATCAAAGTGTGCAACATGCCCCAGAAATTATTTTAACTGTCCGTGAATTGCCTATCACGGTATCTACCGATGCAGAATGTGTCTTCTGTCAATAGGAATATAGCCAAAGATGAATAGCTTATTTATATTCTTGTTATATACTTCCTATATAAAATACTTCATCAAGCCCAATATAGGGAAGTCTGAACTAGCTAGAGAAAATTTAACTAAGAAACGTCATATAAGAGATAAGAAAAACTGCTGAAATAAATCTATGTGCCTCGATAAGCAGATAATCAAATGGTTGTTATTGTGATAGTGTAATGTGATGTGATAATGTATCGTGAACAGTGTATGCTGGCGTGCGGTCGGTGGCCCCGTGTCACTATCCGCGTGTTGCGGTGAAGATGTGCTGCTGTCGGGAGCACATGTCGCCGCGACGTTTGCTTTCCTAGTGCTCCGTGATTTATGGTGTGTGTGTGTAGGTGTGAACACTTGCTAATATTTACTCTAAGATTTGCCTTGCCCTTTGACTTACGCCTTTCGATTGCGTGCAATATAAAAGCATTCTGACTATGTAGGTATGCATTTCAGAAAGGGCTTCCAAGCTATCTAAGCTATACATAATTTTATGTGATATTACATTGTTGGGCGCCATACTGCTTATATAAATATATTCTCGTATCCGATGAAATGATCCCATGAATTATGTCATAAATGTATACTGTGACTTGGGATACTTACTGCCCCATAATTTCAGCGGCTGTCGGCGGGTTGTCGTGTGTGGTGGAGGCGACAGATGCGCGGGAGTGCGGCGAGAGCTCCGAGAGGAACCGGCGCTGCGTCGCTGCGCACAAGGCCAGCGCTTGCGACGGTCGCCGGAACGCAGCTATTATTGCAGATGGTCGCCTGCATATACATTTATATATACCATTAGTTAATGCTTAATAAGTGCTAAATCAATTGAGGCCTTAGCACACTCAATAAACATAAGATCTGAATATAAAATTTACTGTTTACAAGATACTATTTATAAGTCTTGTTCATCGTGTCGTCACCCTGATGATAGGATGCAGATCTTGAAAGACGTGCTGGAATAAAATATTCACTAACACAGCGTACTTTTGGCAATCCTTGTTAATTGTAGCCTGATTCCATTCAACAGGATTTTATTATTTCTGTAAAGGTCAAGCCGGTAGACAGTGGATTGAATAAGTACCTGGTATTAAGGTTAGCAGCGAGCTTGGAGTCGATGTCGTTGGACATCCTGCGGCTGCTGGGCTGCGAGTGAGCGTGCTGCACCAGAGGCTCTGCTGGCGTGCCCAGCATCGCGCGGGTGCGCTCGCGCAGCCGCCCTAGGTCTGAGTACGAAGACTCATCACTGAAATAATATTATTCATGTCTAAATTAGTTTACAGAGTAGTTTGTTTATGGTAATAGACGAATTATGTTATGATTATGAATCAACAATTAATTCTTTCGCGTGTATATACGAGTAACAATTAAAAATACATAATAAAATAATATGATCGCCACTTAAAACCTTAGACAAGTGCCTGCCACTATTTGGTGATCATACCCGGTTACCTCAAATCGATCGCTTATGTCGTTCACGTAGCCTTCAGAGGTGTTCAAACGATGGTAGAATTATAATTATGTTAACTACGAACGAAGCTTTGGAAAGACCTACGAAATTGTATAAGCGACATATCGAGTAATGTGCATGATAAAGCAAAAATGAATCATAGAGACTAGGTGAAATATAAACTAGATTAATTCTATACTGTTTGAATTTTAGCTGATAAGTTGTAGCAGTATTTTATTATTTCTGTACTGTAAGTAAATACAACTTTTAGAGTTTAAACTTGTTCAATATAGCTTTGATATTATTTCGTTGTAAAATTATTAAAAAACATTATTAGAGAATGAGGATACGCAAATGTAAAATAAATATAAGTTCAGGTAAGTATATATTTGAATTGAAGTGGTAAATATGTTCGTTTGAGAATGCATAAGTCTGTATCCTCAAGGAATTTAGTGCCGGAGCGAGGAGGTAGACGGCGTGAGGTGTATCGCACGACACAAAGCGGTCTATCAAACGTCATAAATATTTTCGAAGCTCTTTGCGACTGTGCCAAATCCCTCTTTGTGTGTATTTCATCCCGCCGATGCACAGCATGTTGCAGGAAATGTACTCTTGGTATCAAGCGCTTATCTTGCCGGAGATATCTTTGTATCTGCTTACCACTACATATATGCATATATACACATACATTTTCAAGGCAGACACAATTTCGTGCCGCATTTTTAGTATAAGCAATTGGTTAAGAAGCGTAACTAAAACTAATGTATACAAAGTGTGTCTTACTAATTGTCATTAACCCACTGCATAAATTTTCTCAAATTGTCAGTGCTATCCTACAAATATCTGTGTGTGAATTAACATCTGACTTCACTACTGGATTGTTGATGTGAGATGTCATTTTACAGTGACAGACGTCCTTTGACATGTCGCTTGTCAACATGTCTTAGAAAATCAGTATAGCAAAATCGGAAGATGATGTTGTATTGAAACGCATCGCAGGATACAGAACATTCTGTGATATAAATATGTAAGGAAACCTATATGGTACTATTGCAACGTATATCACTATGGCAACTGTGAGGTAATCGACATTTCCAAAATCTGGATTTGCCGGCTATGTTTACATAAGTTTTCCTGTATCCGGACTAAATCTATTTTTAATATCTGCTGTAGAATCAAATATTGCCATTCCAGTTGTATTTTTCAAAGTATCTGGAAAATAATTATATGTAACTTGAATGTCTAAAAAAGTCATAAATAGAAGAGAGAATTAAATCTATAATTTATTATTTTCTCGGTGGTGGAAGAACTTCTATTATTCAGGGCTGAAATGAAACGATTTTTGGTCACATATGAATGTCTGAAAATTACGTAACTGCTAGACCACTATTACTGCGAAGACACCATACTACTACAAAGAAGACCAACATATATACACAACTAATTCTTCCAATGAATGTCTTACTAAAGCCATATTAATAAAAGAAGCATATATTTTAGGGCCGTGTTTGTTTGCCATCTTAGTATTTAAAAAAATGCATTAATCTTACGCAGTAGATATTAAATCAAAATAAAATTATATACAGCCGATCCTGTTCCGAGATATGTGATAAGACTCGAGTTGTGGGACAAAAGAGAGCGCCGTCGCGTAATAAAATAAAAGAAACTTTAATTAAACGGTTAACTGTACGTTCTTTATGGTGATAACTAACAGCCGGCCAAGCGACATATTCATTACCCATGTTATTACAGGTTTTTATTTAACAATAACCCGTCCATTTTCTGTCAAGTGTCATTGACATAAATAGGTTGCGGTGTTGTGGCACATACACATACATAGTGTTGGAAATATTAAAACGAAAATAGTTAATTCCATTAGGCTCTAATAAAGAACGTACTTATGTAAGTCTTAATTTACCACCCATTCCGAAAAAAAATCCACAAGGAGTACAACATGCAAAAAACTTATTGTGAACGATACAAGAAAAGTGGTAGGTACAATAATATATAAGAAAATAGTTGCAGTGTGCTTATAAAACCTATAGATCTTCATCGAACATTCACATCTTCATTCATGGCGATTCATGAATTGGCGATCGATTTCATATTTAATTTTTATATGACTTCGTCTTCTAAAGTTCGTATTGCACTGCTCTTAAAGTATGTTCAAAGAATATCAATTATTGTTAGTAAGTTAGTCAGTAATAATAATGTAATAATAATAATGTTTGGACATTTTCACACAGCGCCATCTGGCCCCAAACTAAGCAAAGCTTGTACTATGGGAACCAGCAGCTGATACAATACTTATATACTTTTTTTTTTTGTAAATACGTACTTATAATACATACCATACACCCAGACGCAAGACAAACATATTTGTCACATAAATGTTTGCCCCGGCGGGAATCGAACCCACGACCACTAGCATAGCAGTCAGGTGTACTAACCACTAGACCAGCGGTCTCGTCAAATGTACATAAAATATGATGTTATATGTATATGAAATACCTGTCGTTGTCATTTTCTTCGTGCACGGTGTCCATGTCGGTGACAGTGAGTGTCGGACGCGAGTCGGCCGGCTCGCACAGCGGACTTCGACTCATCTACACCAAACACAACATTACATCTCACGGCCTCTCAATACAAACCACTAATGTGTTCCGTTACACCACTAAATACCATTGTTATTACTATTCACTAAACTTTGAAAGATCATAAAAATATGTCTATTGTATGTATGTTGTACATTTTAAGTAGCACGAAGTTTTGGCTATTTATTTTACAATCATAATATTGTGAAAATGGCACACGCATATTTTTTTTGCAAGTTCTTAATGATGTAGCACGGGATAAACTGAGATAAGATAAAAAGGAAGCAGTCGTTCGCGTAATTACATGTCCATATCGTAAGTCTACTTCCTAAACACAGAGTCGAAAATATGTAACAATTTTTAACAAGAATATTCATGATGTTTTTATATTTTACTTCTAGGTTTCAACTGAGACATCAATGAACATATACATAATACTTACGCCGCGGAACCGCGAAGCTGTATTTTTACTGATACAACAATATACTGAATATGGTTGACTGACACCATAGAATTTTTCAGACAGTATTACATATTTCAGTCATTTATTTCTTAAGCCATGTGGTATATAATACATATCTATTTATCAAATAATATGACGTTCAGACCTATCTGTTCCTGTATCGATTAGGCTTTCTGCTCCAATATTTTTTCATTGCCTTATCCTTCACTACTCGATAACTGCAGCACAACTGAATTTTATACTACTCTTGTATCAAAAATAATTTCGGAAAACTCTTTTTACTATAAACCTATTACAAGTTCTGAAGTTTGCCTCGACAAGTACGACAACACTATAAAGACACGCGGTTGTGGATTGAGGTGAAGCTACACTGAAGCTACGCGCAAAGATATGATTATGTTGACAAGCCTCATCTTGTATTCAAGGCGCATTACGTAGCTACACTAATCCTATAATGCCTGTTTGCCTGTGTCATTGAGTTTACTCCACTTAAGTGGTTACACTCCACACTATCAATAGGCTGATTAAATTGATAATCATATTGTGATGGGAAATTCTGGGGCCGCGGTTATTGCGTACTTTTTACTTTCAAATACCTACGTTACATGCGCTGGGAGTGTCACAGGCAGGACCAAACATTTATCGAATAGGTACCTGTATTGTTCTTTCATCTTAAACGATGCGTAAGTAATTTGGAATGTATGAGAAACATTAGTATTATTTTTAACGTGAATTTATAATATTCTTGCTTGGTTGTTTATTTAATGATGCTTATTTTTAGAATCTGAGACACCGAGAGTGTGGCACAGTAAATAAAGATTGAAGCTAGTTTCGAAAATCCCTAGTCTTATTGTAAATGCGCAAGTAAGTTTGTGCGTTTGTCCGTCTTTCGTAGAGCAGCAAACAGTCATAATTTATTCTATAGAGATTTTGTGGTCACAGGATATTTTATGTCTTGGAAAAAAAAACTGATTGATGAGTAGGTCATTCCTCATGCTTTTTTCAGTGCTCACCATTTCAAATTTCGGACTTACTTTCCCTATTAGGCTTTGTCCTAAAAGGTACTAATCCAAGAGAATACAACTGCTACGCTAGAGTACTAATAAAGTAGATACGGTGACTTCCGAGACATTCCAATTTAAGAGCGTATTTGCATAATAAATCGGATTGAGTTTTAAAACATGTGTCAATATAAAATGAAATATGAAATCAAAAGCACAAGAATAGTATTGATATCAACTTCGAAAATAACATTCCAACACTTCTTTTTAGCCCTTTAGGTGATTAATTTCAATAAAATACGACATATTAAGATATTAAAAAAATAACGATATTAAGACATAAATTATAATAAAATCCATTTAACTACATTTACATCTAATTTTATGGATAACCACTGGCCACGTTATAACTGAGATCGAGATAATCGTAATCTTGAATTCGGAAATATTAATCGAGGTGAATTTGTTTTACACCACAGGATCCAAATTTTAGAATAAAAAATAGGAATATTATACAATAATGAGTGGATTGTAAAATTGAATTAAATGTAAATTTTATATTAAAATTGTTATGGTTAGATTTTGAAAATTTGATGACTTACCGTTAGACGATTGTTTAACGTTGAATGATGTAAAGGATTCCACTACTAACAGACAAAAAAGAACTTGTATATTATAATGTCCACAAAGTGTAAGATTAAATGGTGAGTTTGTTTGTCTTCTGTCCGCCGGGCGGTCCTCTCTAAGGTTGTTAGGTTGTTGAATAAGTTTCTGAATTAAGAGAACTGAAAGTTTTCTCATCTCGAGATTACAGCAAAGTGTTTACCGTTTGGCTGTAGATGCGGCCGCGTCGCGCCGCTCCTAGGCACGCCCGCCACGGCGCGCGTCCCTCGATATCGTATAATTTATTTTTTAATTATATTTTTATGACCGACGCAAATTAGACAGGAAAATATTTTAAAATATAGCACAACATTCAATTATATTGGAATAATTGCTAATTATCAGTTTGTTTATTTGTAAGTTACGGAAAACATCACATTGGTACATTTTGTCCGTCGTTGTTTTCTCCTGGTGTTTATTATTAATAAAAATATTTTAAAGAAATCACGGTCTTAATACTAAGCTACAGAACATTATTTGCTATAGCAAAATATTGACCCATCCAATAAACCGACATCCGTGAAAGTTTTTCCACGTATGCTGGTTGATGGGAAAATTGGACTAAGATTAAAATAAACTAGCTAATACGCGACTACGCTTCGATGTAGTAAAAATATAAAAAAAATCATATAGATAACACTTTATTGTTATCAATAAACAAACATTCATGAATTTTAGTTCGTGTAAGCTATAAAACAAAAAAAAACGGTTCACAAACAAAAACAGATTTTTTTACTTAACTTCTCTTTGTCTTTATATAAATACTAGCCGCCCGCCCCGGCTTCGCACGGGTAGACATTTATCAAATATTTTGTCTACCCAAACGAAGCCGGGGTGGGCAGCTAGTAAAATATATATGTGCCTATGTTACTCAGTCATAATTTAGCTTTCCAACGGTGAAAGAATTTTTGAAATCGGTCCAGTACTTTCCGAGCCTATTCAATTAAAACCCACAAAAATACAAAAATACAAATCTTTCCTCTTTATAATATTAGCGTAGATGTAGATAGTGTAGATGTTGAAGTGTAGATTAGTGTAGATATATTTATTTTTTTGTATATGGGTCCTGACATTAGTCGCTAAGACAGTTTATCGATAAAGCTCCCAACCCAGCGATAACAGTGTAGATATTTTCATAAAATATTTGCGTGAGTGTATCACACCTGATGCTCGATGTCGCTGCACTCTAAACTTGCCGTGATTTACGTTAACAGAAAGCCGCTAGCAAATAAAGACAAAGCTTGCTTGTCTTCAACGTATGAGTTATTGGGTTTCATATAAAAGCTAATTAAAAAACTAACTATACCACGCTCCGTTTTTCGCAAAGTTTGTATTGATTGGTTCTAACAAAAAAAAAGCGATGGACAACTGTTTCTGTAAAAGCAATTGGTACATAGCTATTCTTTTTTCTTATTTATCTATAGATATTTTTATTGTGCGTAGCCATATAGGTCCCCATTTCGACATTAATTTGTCATTTAGCAATTTAAATCGATAAAAATATGCGTTTATTGTGGATTAATATTGAAGTTTATCATCGTCATGCTCGCCTTATCCCAACCAAGCATTTTGGGGCTGGGACTATGTTTACCTATATGTGGCTACAAGATTTTTACACAAAGCGAATGTCATCTGACCTTCGCGACCTATTTTGTAGTAAAATGGGTTATTTAATATAAGAAATTTGCAAGAGTTTCTTATTCTGAGAAAACTTATAAAAAAACGTGCTCTTCGGTACTGGCTATGGTATTAGTCACCCTTCCAAATACTGGCCATAGTTAAGGCTTCTTAACTTTGCAAAACGACCGATATCCGCAATGGTAATTGTGCTACGAGCCCCTTTTTTGGGGGCTAGGAAAATAATAAAACAGTAAATACAGAACTTATTTTTGACAGCTTGAGCTTGAGCTTTGAATTTCTCTTCAAGTTACGCGAATGCAAAGTAACATCAGCACCAAAAATAGTATTTTTTATTTTGACTTAGACCGGTCACAAAGAACTATATAGAATCAAAATGTATTGCTTACAGTTTACATTGTAATATGGATACATTTAAAGTAAGTAGGTGGAGCGTTCTGCACTTGTTAGCGCGTTACTTCGTGATGCTGGTCAATTTGCGTCTGTTAGCTGGGTATACAGTCTGAAACCTTTATCACACGTGCAAAAGTACTGTTCAAATATTGTCCTTTTAACTCCCTTGTTATTAAAGTCAAATATTTCCATCTTTGTAGTAGTAAAAGGCGTTTTCACTTGCAGTTTACGTTATCGTAATATGTCATCAATAATTATTGTCATCCTCGCTATTTATTATGTAACTTTAGCTTTGATCAAAGAACAAAAGATACACTAATTACGGGTATTAACAATGACACTTTGATAATGAGTGACTTCACATCCATAGTTAGCCTTCGTCTTTATCTGTTGCAGGTAACTTATCCTTGGCCTTCCTCTGCCACGCTTTCCTTCGATCTTTCCCTCTATGATATTTCGTATAAATGCGTCATGTCGTAACAAATGGCCCATCATGTTGCCCCTCCTATTTTCAATCGTACTTATAATCGTTCTTTTTTTTCCTACCTTCTTCAGAACGTCCTTTGTTGTTACCATTTCTGTCCAACTTATTCTCTCCATTCTCCTCCAGCACCACATTTCAAATGCTTCCAACCTTTCTCTGTCTCTTTGCGTCAGTGTCCACGTTTCACATCCATACAGTACGATACTCCATACGTATGTCTTGATAAGCCTTTTTTAAACTTTTCTATTCATACCAGATCCAAAAAGCCTTTTTTTATTATTAAAAGCTTGTTTTGCTATTGCAATTCTGGCTTTAATATCGTGACTACATCTGGAATCACTGTTAATAATACTACCTAAATATTTAAAGTTATTTACTTGTTCTATTGCATTATTGTTAAGTTTGATAGGTGTATGTCTGTAAGGTATTTTGGATGTCGTTAGTGTTTTGGTTTTATTTATATTTATTTTTAAGTGAAATTCTTTAAATATCGTATCCATGATGCCCATACATTTTTCTAGTTTTTCCCTGTTTTCTGCGAATGCCGCAATGTCGTCTGCAAATCTTATAAAGTGTATTCTTTTACCGTTAATTTTTATACCTCCCTGTTCTGATTCTGTTATCTTCCTTATTGCTAACTCTATAAATAAATTGAATATTAATGGTGAAAGTGGACACCCCTGTCTTACGCCTTGTCTTATCTTTGCTGTTCTTTTTTCTTCTCCTAACTCTATCACAGTTTCTTGTTCTCTATAAAGCTCATATATGATTCTCCTTTCTCTGTAATCCACACCAGCTGTCTTTAGAGCTTTCATCATTATTTTTCAGTTGACTTTGTCAAATGCTTTTTCTAGGTCTATAAAAGCAATGTGAGTGTTAAGTCCTAGTTCCAGACGTCTGTCAGTTATCATACGCAGTGCCAGAATTGCCTCTCTTGTGCCTTTGTCTTTTCGGAATCCATACTGATCGTCGCTCAAACATTCTTCTATTTTTTGACGAATTCTATTTTGTATAATTTTGAGTAATATCTTAGATGCCTGTGATATGAGACTTAAGGTTCTATGCTCTTCACATTTCAATGAGTTAGGTTTTTTGGGTAATGTTATTGTTTTGGTTGTTTTGAAATCCATTGGTATCTTTCCTGTCCTGTACATATCCCTTGTTAAATTAAATAGTTCTGTTAATAACTGTTCACATTCTGCATATTTAATCATTTCTATATATATATCGTCCCCTGCGGCTTTTCCATTTTGTATGTTTTGTAATGCTTTGTCAAATTCTAACCTCAAAATGTCTGGTCCCAACTCACATTCCTCTACTTCGTATTCTTTTTTCTTCATATTTAATCATTTCTATATATATATCGTCCCCTGCGGCTTTTTCATTTTGTATGTTTTGTAATGCTTTGTCAAATTCTAACCTCAAAATGTCTGGTCCCAACTCACATTCCTCTACTTCGTATTCTTTTTCCATGTCATTTTCATCTAATCCTTCTCCTTCATAAAGTCCTTCTATATCCCTTTTCCAACGCTCCACTATACTTTTGTTGTCTATTAGTAATTTACCTTGTTCATTTAAAATGGTTGTGCTTTTTGATTTGTGTTTCTTGTCTAATTTCTTGATCATTTTATATGCTACATCGGTTTTTCCCTTTTTCATTAAGAAGTCTATTAAGTTACAGTCGTTTTCTATGTCCTTTGCTTTCTTTTCTCTACATTTTAAAGTTATTTTGTTAGTTAAGATTTTATATTTTCTTATGCTTTCATTATCGGTTTTGTTCCTGATTTTTCGTCTCTCTATTATTAAATCAATTATTTCAGCGTCTAACCATTTTTTTCTAGCTGCAACTTTTTCATGTTTTATACATTCATTCAACCTGCTCTTCAATATATCTCTTATGTTGTTCCACTTATTATCTATATTATTTTGTATACAACTATTCTCTTTAATATAATTTGTGTTATTTATTTTTAACTTGTTTTTTATTTTATTACTATATTGCACACTATATTGACTTTCCTTATTTCTTAAAATATTGAGATCTATATTCTTTGGTTTGTTTTTACTTTTAATTTTTTCTAACTAAATACTTACTATTAACATTTCAGATTTTGCTTGTTGGAACTAGAATTGGCAAACCAAGCTCCGCTTTAGTTACTAAAATAAAATTAGGATATGCTGGTGAAAGGTCCTGCTATCATTAAGTGTTTTTTTGTTTATTAGGCTACAAAACAGTTCAGTTATTTTTGATTTGAGATCATGCCTACGGCCACCGTCACACCTCTCAAATATTTCTACTGCGGGCTCAGGTCTCGCTGTGGTTCTTCCAAAAGAGTACTAAAGCATGGGGTTCTTTCGGAGGACTGTGAAGAGATATCTGTAGCAGCGTGCGAGTGAATACTCTATGTTATTGCTAGCGTCCATAGACCGCCGCTTACAATCAGGCGGGCCGAATGCTTATTTACCAATTTATTGGCAAAAACTTGGTACAGAACATTATGGAAATGAAAAACTCACCTTTTTATTTTTGTTTGCTCCTCACAATTATAATAAACAAAGCGATATTTGATTTATTGTAATATTTTTCATATATAATTCGTAATACAATCACATCGTGAGGTGGCAGCCTTCCATCCTAGCTGATGGACACTGAATTTCGGTGATCCATCGCCTGTGCGTCGTCATTCACGCGCTAATTGTGCGATCAATTTATATTGCACGATCTTATACGTAAGTGTATCGTGTTTAACAATTGTCAGTACACGTCTGTAACGATGTAACTATTTTCTTCCATGTCCTAGAATTCTTCCTGCACTAACTTTATCGAGATTAAATTCACATTTTAACATATTTAGTCTAACACACATACATTTAAGCGCAGTTAAGTTGTTTTTCATCAACATTATCATGTTTAATGAAAATGCGACCATGAAGTTTCATTTCTTTTGGCCTAACCATAAAAAAACATAGTTCGTTGGTAAAGAAATATAGTTCAGTTTTTTTCATGTCGAAATAACATACGGTCTATATTTTTTTCACGTTCAAAATAACATGTACGGTCTATTGGCTAACTTTAATATTTATGTGAAAATAAAATTTACAAATTTGATACAAAACAAAAGAATCAATATCGTTTCAATAAATACAAAAAGTTCAAACGCTACTACGAAATAAAAGCATTCGAGTTTGATGTTGGAAACCGTACAAATTTACCAATGAATACCTAGGTACATAATAATCCTTATTCCTTTAAACTGAGAGAATATAACACGTAATAGGTAATGGTAAGCGGTCACAGTAGACTATCGTCGCTTGCATCTCCAGGGGTATCACTCGCGCGTTGCCGACCCTCAAATATTTTTTTTACACAGTTTAAGAAACAAACTAAGATAAACCTTTGTAAAATTATACAATATATTCTTTTTCTTTATTTGCTCCAAACAAAAAGGTTGTTTCTTTCTCTTTGAGTTATTAATATGGTTAAATGTTTGCTTTATTAATAATAATATAATTTCACACAGCGCCATCTAGCTCCAAACTAAGCAATGCGTGTGCTATGAGAACCAGTAGCTGATACAATACTTATATACTTTTATTTGTAAATACACACTTATAATACATACCAAACTTCCAGACACAAGGCAAACATGTTTGTCACAAAAAAATCACAAATATTTGTCACAAATTTAAAATGTCCTTGATTGGAAGGAAGAATGAAAATATTAAAATTCTGGATAAGACATAATATGGTAGTCGTACATTAGTAGTTTAGACCAAAAAATTGCAAAAGGTTCGGAGTGACAGCGCTGGATGTTACAGAGGCTCACAAAGGTATGGTTTTTCGAAACGCAGCTTTATTGGCACTCAAAGAGCTTTGCAGTCCGCCGCAGTGTTTATTCATCACCCACGTTGCACCGACTAATCCATGAAAGCTGATTGAAAATACACATAGGCTGTAATAAAATGAAATTAAAATGAAAATTAATTTGCATTGCATTAGAAATATAAAAAAATAATGAACATAGGCAATTATAACAATTTGAAGTTTTAAGGATTGTTCTTGTATGAAGCTTAAAGTAATTTACGTAAACTTATAAATAATGTAATATATTATTTTTATTCGCAGCGGCTATATGAGTCTTCTTTTTTACCACTCAGGTGGCACACAAACATACGGCCCACCTTATGGTATGCAGTCACTTTAGCCTATAGCCGCTAGGAATACCAGGGGTATCCTAATGCGTTGCCAACCATGTTGTTGATGAGGACTCACTGTGCTAGCAGTACATTAGTACATTAGTACTAGCGCACCGTATTCTCGTGGAGCACTGGTGTTACTTAATATTGTTTTAAAAAAAGTCTCCCGCAACCAATAAAGTCACACTGAATAGTCGAAGTTACAATACCTTGTAGGATTATTAACCTCTTAAAATCGGAGAATATTCTTATTATTAATTTGCAGATAGCATTATACCAGATCGAGATGAAGAGTAACTTGAGCAATATTATCACGAATTTCGTGATTTTAATGACATTAATAAGTTAATTAGGATTCCCCTTTTCTGTGGCCATTTGAGACACAGCTTTGCGTAAATATTTTCTAAGCAACAAAAAGGAATACGCGCTGATGCCGCGTGAAATTATGTTCCGTAAAATGAAGTTGAGTTTTTTTATTTTCCTTTGACGTTCAAAGTTGCCAAGCTTAATTTAATTTATTGTCTCTCTTAAAATGAGACTCTACCGTAATGTTATTTACTGGGTTCACCTACGGCTCGTTTACATGCTCCAAAAGCGAGTGCAGAAGCGCACCGGCGTGCCTAAGTGATTCGATACACGTTCAATATGTTTCATTAGGGTGCGCCGCCGTGTTCGTTTATTCAATCATATCGGCAGTGGCGTGGCGCGCGCGCCGCTCTGAGTCCTGGTTCATGTCACCACTCAATTCTTACATAATCAGTTTTTGCCATTCCCCATCGGTATACTCAAAACACGCAGCGTTAGTCTCGTAATTCTACCCTTGATGTTTTCCCAAATGCGCATTTATTGCCATACTTAGCGGAATATTGTCAGTGAACCTCGCATCGTGGTTCCCCTATGGATATGTTATCTACTCTGAACATATAGGTTTCCAATCGCCGGGCTGTATGCGTAAATTGGACAAACAAAAGGTAACTACTGGCGGTAACTACGAAATCTTTTATGATGGAAGTTAGGTAACTAATGAAGCAATTTTTTCATCCTCCGGCGTCGGCATCGAATGCAAAACATTTGTGAGAAGCTTTAGCTCGAACGTTGTCTGCGTCCTGTGTCGTAGGAAATGGTAATTACCGCCTAATCTCGCCCGAAGCGTAGGGCGGCCCGACGTCCGGATATGAACTTCCGTTATGAACAATTTACGCGCGAAATTGGACGACGGCACGCTCTGCATTCAGCCTGTAGCTGGTGGATCAGGTGATGCAACCTCACGCGCCGCTCTCCATTCACTTCACATTGCGATTACAGTCGCGAATCAGTTAACTCGTCTCCATTCAATGCGAAACGTAAAGCTTTTCAGGCTTCCGAAATTTCTTTTTTATTAGAATTGTAAAAGTCGAGTACGGATATTGCAGTCACGTATGGAATGTAAAAATATATAAAAGCCTAATAGAAATTCGTTCCGCTTCTTATATTATATATAAGTAAGCCGTTACCCGCACTTTCATCCATGATACAATATTTCGAGGATTTCACCTCCATTTGTAATGATTTTAATTTCTTTTGTGGAGGATCCCTTCATATTACAGGAATGAAAAGAGGCCTTACTATGACTCATTTTAAAAATATTATTATTGTTTGTACTATAGATCACAAACAGAATCAACTTAAAGTTAATATAAAAAAGATTCATATTTTTTATGTAATTGTTTTACGACCACAGCTGCTTGTAAATTTGTAAATTTTTGTTGCGCACAAGTAAATATCGAATTATGAACTCACAATTTCTAATATAAAATGCGGTTACATAATTATATTAAATCATTTGTTTACCAATTATAATTGTGTGTACTGCATATGAAAAAAAAAACAAACAACCATTAATACCTAAATATATAATATTATGAAATATTTTTTTTATAAAAATTAAGTGTCTATTTCGGACCACATGGTCCATTTAGGCTTAGCAATTTTGGTATTATTTGGCGTATAGGTACGGCTTAAAGCTACTTTCAGCTATTGTAGTATTTAATATTACCATTCATAGTGATCTGCATTGATGTGAGGTATTACCACTAGGCACAGGCTTCGTCCATCTGCTTGGGTCTATACAGGCGCCTGATAGTTACCTATTGGCGACTTATCATCGAATCACTGGCCAATCATGTGGTAATTGAAACGTACTGCGATACCGATTGATTAATTCATGCGAATACTGGTGCACAATTACATGACTGAAGCATTCACTCCTAAGTGTTGCACTGACACAGTAAATTATTGTGACATTCATTGTATAAATGTATTTAAATTGTATGGTATATTTCTATACACAATGGAGATTACATTCGTAAACCGCAAATATAACTGGTTAACAAACGGATTTAACAGAATGTCAGATAACTCTAGTAATTAACTTATCTCCGGTACTATCGTCGGTTAACAATGACATGTGCAAAAATCAACGGTTGCAAATGGAGCCGGTCGAAATGCAATAAAATCGTGGGAAAATGATTTGGTCATTCAGGGCGGGTTCGAATGGGCGGCCGTTATTGTCGACTCTCATATAGACTCCAAATGGACAGTGCTCGTTCAATTTCGATACTTTTACAATACAATAGACGGCAGTAAGGCGTGCTCACTCACCTGTCAAATTAAAAAAAAGCACTTGCATATTCCAAATAAACTAAAAGGTACAACATCAATAATCGAACACATGTAGAGCGCAGATGGGACCGACGGTTTTCAATCCTTTCATACACACAGGTATTAATTAAAATTGTCAGAACGAATATACAAATACATAAAACCAATGTACGTTTTAAAATACGTGATACGTAAATAATAGAACAGCCTGGTGTAATTTCCTCAAGTGGACAGTCGTTCTGTCTGTTCTGAAGTCTTGTGATTCATAGATGCAGGTCAACGCACATTTTGCAGGTTTCGTCGACAACGAACCTTTAAATTGGTTCACGGTTACATCGTCCCGAAACCCGAATTATGTGCGGATTCTTCTTTTGGCTTCGCTTTTCTTTCTTCTACGAGTAATTTAATCTAAATCGTAGCTTTCTTATGGTGTTTAACCTTATTGGTACAACCATACAAAATAACTAAATAAATATTGAATACAAAATATGTTTCACATATTTTTTCCAAATTGTAAAGCGGTCAGTAAATAATCATTAATTACATAAAAAGCTTATTTCTTAATTAACTCTTCTTACTTGCCTTAATTTTAATTTATGAATGGATGTGCAATTAATTAATTATGCGGTGTTGCTTGTTGGTAATCCAACCACTGCCTTCTGGTGCTCGCTGGTGCTATAGTGCTTTTGTTTTCTCTTTTATGGATAACTTATGTACCTTATAGATAGCTTTATATAAAATATGTATTTATTAGACTTTTACAGATGAATTCACACTACCTTACATACATTCGCTAAAATTATAAGTTCTTTGTCATTACAAATCTATTGTGTATCTAAATGTATCACTTATTGCCTATCCTGATGCACAGATAAAGACACTTTTAATTTTATTGACGAAAAAAGAAGATACAACTAGATAAAATAAATGTTGGCGAAATTGAAAGTAGGCCAGCAATTAGGCCAATGAGTTTGTTTCCTGTATTTTACGTGCCAAGTAGAAGATTAACACCCGTTTAACCATTTCCCTTCGCAACAGATGACCAATTGTTCGTTTTCCCATGAAGGCAGCTAAAAGTTTTCCCATTTATTCAGTGCTCATACGTCAGGTCGGCGGCGCGGCGTGGGGCGGGCGGCGGCGCGGCGGCGGGCCGACGCGTTCCGGCGCGATAAGGCGGGCGAGCTATTGTCGCGGCGTTGGCGCACGTTTCCTCCACAGCCGTCGAGCCTACAGTATTGTTCCCTCTCGTAATGAACTAACTTATTCCCGAGGCTAATACTGTAAAAGCGCCGCTACCTACCGAATTCGCTCACCTTATCTCGCCGAATTGTCAACTTGTATCGCGTTACATACACACAGTAACAATGCCTCTACAGCAGTATGAACTCATCGGCCCACTTTGTTTGAATAGTGTTAGATGAGAGTTATATGTGTACTTACATTAAGGTTTGTTTGAATAGAGAGCCCAAATCTATTAAGATGCTTGCGAATTCGGCAATAGATATGATGTAACAATTTTGAGGTATTTTATAGATATTGGGGTACGCTCGGCTTCTACTGACGTGTTTCTATTTTTCGTAACAGTTGAGTTATTAGTATTCAGAGAGAGAACAACTAATTGAGTTGTTTTTGTTGAATTAACCTACATAAACGGTGTTGGTAAACCTAACACGGAAATATTGAAGTATCAACAACAATGTTAATTGGTAGATTGTTGATAAAGGTTAATTGATCGTATTGCGTTTCACAAAGCGGGTAAGGAGCCCGTATAAAGTAAAGATCTGTTGTTTGTTGTATATTCTTAATAGGCAAATAGAGGAAGACGCTCGTGATAAGCGCAAACATGTCAGTTTTGGTAGCAGCGTCGGGAATCAATTACATTGAGTGATTAAGAAAATATATACTCATGGTAATCAGACGCTGTATATATAAATTTAGAGTGTAATCTGTAAAATAACACAATTATGTGCCGTTTCGAAGGCCCCGGCGGTGTATGGTTGTATTAATCGGAACGCTGGCTCCCCGTGGAACGCGATCTGCCCCATTATCCGGCTCCATCGAGCCTCCCTCCCCAACTCTTCGCCACCGTATTATGCATTCTCCGTGGCACCAAAATTTCTTATTCATTCGAATACATTCAAAATTGTCCCATAGTAGTAGCGCTCCATTTTCAATAGCGAAAAAATTTGAGACGACCCGGCAATAACTCCGAAGGGAGAAAATCGCATTTCGATCGAAAAGAGGGCAAATCTTTTATGTAATATGAGATTGTCATCGCGATTATTACAGGCAAATAGAATACGCCGGATCAGTAAGTAGGTTATCTTCTTGCTTCCTTTGGCCGGAATCATTTTATTGGATGTTGCCAGGTAAGAAGTGCGAAGTTATTTTATTTTTGCGAATGTCAACGTAATACAGAGTATAGCATTAAATAACAAAATGTGGAGTAGTATAGACAAAAGAAATGAAATTGTGACTAGTACACAAAATTATCAATCAAACTTATTTGTCGAGTTAAACTTTAATTTAAAGTCTATTGAAGTGTTCCATCTATAGGCAGGGTTTGCAATTATACTTGTGTATTGACAAGAAACAAGTTGAACAAGAAGTTAGTACATATTTTTTTACTCTTTTCGTAAAAGGATATGAATCAAAACTTTTACCGTTCGAGGGGTGACGTCAATTTGTGAGAAAACGCTGCCGATGCCGGTGACTCGAATTACTCCCAAACAAATGCCTGTCACGGGCTTGTTATCTCGTAAGTTTATCAGAAAATCTCGTGGAAATATTTCCCAGTTACAAAACTTTCGCTATGAATAAATATAAAATGTATATAAATAGAATTATATTATAATAAGTAATAATGACAAGTTATGTTACTTATTGATAATTACATGCGCACAAATATTAGGTCCTTACATATGAAATTGGCGTTTTGTATGGGAGGAACAAAAAGTCGAATATTTTTTAATATAATATATTTAATTAATCAAAGTATGAACCATTATTTTCTATGCACTTTTGCCATCTCATAGGTAGTTCATTGATCCCTTTACTAAAAAAACCAGTCGGACGGGAATCAATAAAATCTTTGAAGGCGATTTGGACTGCCCCATCGGAGTTGAATTTTTTCCCTTGCAAGAAGTTATCCAAATTTCGAAAAAAATGGTAATCTGTTGGAGCAAGGTCCGGGGAGTACGGAGGATGTCTTAGACTTTCCAATTGAAGCTCTTCTAATTTAGTAGCCGTCTGTAGCGCAGTGTGTGGTCTAGCGTTGTCGTGAAGCAGCAGTGGCGTGGAGCGATTGACCAGCCTAGGTTGTTTAGCCGCTAGCTTTTCCATCATGGTTTGCAATTCCTGACAATAGACATCAGCCGTAATAGTCTGGCCAGATTTGAAAAAACTGTAATGAACAATACCGGCACTAGTCCACCAAACGCTTACAAGTAACTTTTTTGGGGTTAATTTTCGCTTGGGGCAGGATTTGGCTGGCTGGCCAGGATCTAACCATTGCGCTGAGCGCTTCCGATTATCGTAAAGAACCCATTTTTCATCACAGGTAATGATTCGGTTTAAAATACCTTCATTATTGTGCCGGTTTAGTAATGTAACGCAGCAGTCGACGCGCGTTTGCCGGTTTGTTTCAGTCAATTCGTGAGGTACCCACCTTTCAAGCTTTTTAATCTTCCCAATTTGCTTCAAGTGAATTAAACCAGTTTTATCACTAACATTGCAGCCTGCAGCTAACTCGGACGTGGTTTGCGATGGATCCGCTTCCACAATAGCCTTCAACTCTTCATTATCAACTTGAGTCTCAGGCCGTCCACGGGGCTTGTTCTGCAGGTCGAAATTTCCAGAACGAAAACGTTGGAACCAAAAACGAACTGTGTTTTCTTTTGCAACACGACCGCCATACACATCATTCACCCTTCGAGTTGTTTCCGCAGCACTAGTGCCACGGCGGAACTCGTACTCGTAAATAATGCGATATTTAAGGTTTTCCATTTTGTAAAATGAGTGACGCAAACAGAAAAAAACAGAAGAAAAAAAACAAATGAATGACGATCATCGTAGCACAAATACATGAGTCTATAGCTGTACAAATTTGAATTTGGAATTCCTTACCAAAGAGGAGAAATTCGTGATTAAAGTGGCCAGTACGAAAAACGCCAATTTCATATGTAAGGACCTAATATATTTTGCTTCAGTTGTTTGATTGCGATAGGATTGTTCACGCGAGTGGCGTCGATTCTCGTTAGGTTCGCTTCGCGCCGCGCCGGCACGCGCTTACTGCGGGCCCAGATGCGCGGAAAAATCACACATTATTAGCAGAGTTGGATGCAACGCAACGACATATTCATATTTAAATGTCACGTTGCGAGTGTAACTCAGAGTTAAGCCATGTGTGTTATAACGCCGTCGTGGCTTCCTTAACTGCTAGAACGTTGTAGTGTTTCGGATTTCTACTTGGAAACTCGTTCTGGTTGAGGATATTCACCCGGTGTTAAAATTATTGCATACTATTTTTTACTGTGGTTTTGATGTTTTTTTCGTAAGAGACGAATAAATTTCTGTTAGAAAGGAGATGTAATGTTTATATACTGCGTATAAAAACATGTACCTAAAGCATAATTCAATATTTACCAAAAGCAACATAGTCTAGAATTTAATTGGGTCTGCCATTTTTTAATTAATGTAGTTAAACATCATGTATTTACCAATTTAATAATTTGGTACTGATTTTTTTGTTGATAACATTAATACAGCCCGATATGAGAAATTAATTCCTTTTTTTTCAAAATACGTTATATTGTTCAAATTTTAGTGAAATTGTTATATTTTCACCATAAAGTGACAAATATTTAAACGTATACGTTTTTTGAGGTTATTCCATGTTGATATATACAATCAACCGTACTAACACTCGTATTTTCTATATGCTCTCATTAATTGAACATGAACGATTATATTTCAAAGTTTCGATTATTTCTACTTTTATCTTAGCCCAAAACTGTCCATAAAAATATAGCGCCTTGAACAGCGGAGAGGTAAGTAAATTTATTTTCTGGAGAAAAATTGTATTCGCAAACTTAGTTTGACGCGAGGGGTGAACATTTTTGCGGGCTTACATAGACTATCTCAAATTCTGCTTTAATGGTTAAAATAAACAAATGGTAGTTTTGATTAAACAAATATATCTAGAATTTAGTTTCCAGCCAGTATATGATTAATTTTGATCAACAAGGTAATCTATGGTATGATTTAAATAAACATATTTTTAGGACTCTGGATAATTTAAATATTATGCTATTTATATTCAATATTATATCAGTTTTATATTTAAGATAATAATAATAAAATAGTAAATGTATTTGTTCACAAATATTCTTTGACAAACAAGAGTGACGTATAGAAAGTTTAAAGTTGACAATAAGCGTTAGCCTGTAAACCGCAACCATTCAAACCTACTCCAGCGGTAGACAATCAAAACGAGTTACAAATTTACAAGGACTGTAAAGATCCTCTCTTAAATTTCCCAACTACAATACAAAGGGATAAAAATGTTGGCTGCAATTTTGCGGTGAGTCAGGGACTCAATCCCGCGCCGCTCTGGGGAGCTAAACCGAATTTATGGTTTGAAATTAAACTTAAATTGAATATTACTGTGTTATTTTTCAACATCTGCATTTGGTAATTTAGCGAGAGTTAATTTCATGGCAATTTGATAGAGCAGGAGAGGTTTTTTAATCTCTTTAGCGACAAGGTCTTTCCAATGGAACTAGAATAACCTGAACAAGTAAGGCAGTCAGGCAGGAATCATATAAAATAATTATACTAGAGCCGTGTATGTATTAATATGGGTCAGGCTGGACGTTATTGTGACCGCCACTCATTGCCGTCATATGTAGCGCCAGTGCTACGGCTACGGTCAAGCTACGCGTGTGCTACGACTGACGTACCTAACGATGCAACCACTATTGTTTTACGTAATAGGATTATAGGCACGCAGCTGTCTGCAGCCTATTGTGTAAAAGTAAACATTACTATTGTTATCTGTTGAAGGTATGTACTACATATGTATGTTTTTGAATGAATATAAAACATGTTTCTTCTTGTCAAAAGGAAATTTTCATGCCCTTTATCCCGAAAGTTATAAGTATCTACCCTATTATCAAAGTAAACATTTAAACGAAATACAAAGGTCTAAGTCAGTGCTATATTAAAAAAAAAGTACCGTTATATGTTTTACGAAGAATACATATAAATAAATATTTACGTTTTTTTTACTTTTATGGTTAAAAAATGTTAAACAAAAAGTTTATCTGGAAAAGTAGGAGAGGATAAAACCTGTTGAGATAACTTTTGTACAGCGTGTTGACACTGTAGGCTTTTATCACCCTTTTAATGGGGGGGGGGGGGATCTCTGACACATATTAAAATAGGCAAACAATACGCTCACAGAACACACAGAAATAGTACCAAGTGAGAAGTTTTACCCTACGCGGATAATATAAAATGTCCAACATTTTGAAAAGAGAGGTCTTACCGCCTGCAATATAACATAGGAAGGTATGCATACATATACGTTAATCTTAGAGGTCCACTAAAATTGCACGTTTACTATACAATTAGAACGTAAATGCGATTTTCAAGACTTAATTTAGCTACGAATTATTTAAAATGAGAGTGAAAAAAGTTTCCGACTTAGATGTTTAGAGCTGTTCATTGAGCGTCGAAAAACAAATTTAATTGTAGAGGCAAGTAATCTGAGCTTAGAAGATGACACGCCATATTTTAAGTAAGTATCTGCGGAAAGTCGTCACGGAGGCGAAGCTGGGAGAGGGGGACAGGTGTTCCCGTACTCGCCCTCTTTATTGATATTACGGTCGGCGCATTAACCACTCCACGCGTTGTGTATTGGCTTTCACATGAGGGCGCACTATAAACCTGGGATAGAGGATTGCGCGTCGGAATAGAAACGTCAGACCTCTACCTCTTTCATAACGGCCTCAGTACAATAGTATTGCTGTCATGTGTTCATGTAACTCCGCGGGTGGTCTTCTTAGATACTATTTTATTTGGTTACTTGATTGCTAGAGAACGAGAAAGATTAAAAAGTATCAAAGTGAGTTTATTTTCAAATGTTGACGAAGAATCACATTTTCATATTTTTTGTATTGTGTGTAAAAAACACAGACAAATCCTGCCCGAGAAAAAAAAACTCTTCGCTTTATAATTATATCATTAGTTTTCATACATTTCTACGTATAATGCCTCCTGTGAGTCAAAATGATTAGAGTCTGTCCAAGATTATATCTTAAATGATAGTTATTTTGCTATGTGGTATTGTTAACATTGAATATCAAGTATTAAACGAAGCATGGAATAGGATACGAATAAGAGTTTTACCTTGATTGCAAGTCGATATTCAAAGTTGTCGTCTTGCGGCGAGCGGGCGCAGCGGAGCACACAGACGCGCATTGTCGCCGGACCGCAATAATGAGAGAGCTTCTCCATTACGGGTAACAGCTTATATTTCTGCGCTGGAACGGTCAGCGCGACGATTGCCGCCTGTAATTGTATCCGGCTCGTCCTCCAAATCGACTGCACGCCCTCGGCGAGTGTGGCGCTATAATTTACTTTTAATTGTACCTACCTCAATGCACAAGCAGCCTTGCAATCTATCACAGTGAACGATGGTTAAGTGGTCGTCTGCGGCTTGGACAATTTCCTTAGTTTCCAAGTTGGTTCCAGCCCCAGCAGGGATAAAAGTTTCCACTGAGATGGCGTTGCCTGGCCGCGCATGTCGCAAGAACTGCCCAACTTCCAAACATTTTAATTAGTATTTACTCGTTTTACTATGCTTATTAAGTCACAAGATGGTTCTACTTGAGTCTAAAGTATTCTTTTTAATAACATTACTATTTACTGCGTCCTCATAAAAAAAGTTAGGCGAAGAAACGGAAAGAATTTTATTGATTGCTTAATGAAGTTGCGTAAATACTTTTCAAAGAATAAATTAATCTCTTTATTCACTCCTTAAAGGGAAACTGGATAATTAATTATGAAATATTTGTACTTAAATTATGAGAAAACGTTTATAGATTAAAGTATACATTTGCATGGATGCATATGACTAACGCTAAATATATGTATTAAAAAGCTGTTAGCATAAACGGCACGAGTATAGTGCAGTTACCTAGATATTATTAACTTTAGCATCCACTACAACCTATTCGGGATTTCCTTGTAAAGCCGTTCTCAATAGATGGCGTCGGGTAATAAGCTCAGCGATGGGCTATTACGAGGCTACGAGAGAAATTCGTATCGTGTAGGGAGCCTAAAGGGTATCAGTGGCGTGCTACTTATAAGGTACAGGTGGCAGGTGGGACGTGCACGGACAGTCATCTGCGATTAGAAAAACTCCGCGCTTATCTGTCCTCAAATTACAACGATTGTTCGCCGACTACTACAATGTAATTTTTAATAGGTAATGTTTATCCACCGCCACGTTGCGACTATTATCTTTCTATTGCTAAATTAGCTATTGTACCTAGAAAGTCCGTACTATATAAATAATTATATGTGCATGTGTTTTATTTTCTTCTGAAATATATTTTTATATATGTGACAATTAACTGGGAGGATATGAATTGCATCGGCTAAGTGAAAAGCGCTATTTAAATTGGAAAGTTTCTTAGGTTTAAATATAGTTAGACATAAAAACTTTTGCTAAATCACTTACTGCCAAGTCACAACCACAGAGATTCGGATATGCGGCTCTAAAACAACAATTTCCTTCCCTCGCTAAAGCAAATACATCTTGGTTAATGGTACTTTGTTTTTTTAAGGAACTGGCTGATTCTTAACTCTATCTGTGCTTTCTTTACGGCTAGAATCCTGTGGCCTTTTCGGATTTCACATTGAGTATTTATGGTTTAGTTATTTAAGTATTTTTACATGAACTGTGTCATATAGGAACTTCAATGTTGACTTAAATTGCAGCTTGGAATTACTTCGTGAAGTAGGGTTGTATTTTTTAGGCTCGTTATGTTGATTACTGCCATCATGTTCTTAATCAGTCTATAAGTATAGGCCGGGCTTTTTATGGTCGAGAATAACATGCACCTTGTGTCAACCACTATGCGGCTACTATTGTTTAACACAAAAAGGAAAACACAAGTAGTATCGAGGGTAAGTACGCGTTGCTTATTACCCCTTTTCTTAAAAGAAAATGATTAGATAATTTTCAGATGAGCCAATCAAATGATACAATGAAGGAGGCCGTCACCGCTTTCAACTCTTCTTAAATAAGCTCGCTGAGATTGTTATAATGTCGCCGAATTTAATTGAATAAGGCTCGGTTACATTTACGGCGCGAGGCGACGTGGCTAAAGCCTCGGCGTTATTCGTTAATCTCCTAGGTAAAATCAATTACCAAAAATTGTATTTATCCAGATGTCACCCATCGGACATGGTGTCTTGTGGGATGAGCCTAAGCTATATTTTCGCATGACCCGTGCTTACGGAAGGAGAATCATATCAAAGTAAATTATTTCCTCGTTTAACGTCATTTACGAAAGTGCACATCTCTCTTGTGCGGTTGACTGGCGTTAATGTGTTTTAGATGGTTCCCGGAAGGTTCATTTTGGCAAAATTAGCGCTTGGGGTAGAGTTTTTATTGATAAATTTATAGAGCAGCGTTTAAGAGCGACACCGAGCGGATCGCAACCGCCGCCGCCGCGAGCCCACCGCGCCCGCGGCCGCCGGCGCGGAGAAGACATCTCGCTGCCCCTTTATTGCTTGCTTCAAATTAATGTCTCGACCTCATAGCGGCGGATTTTCTACTTTGTGGAAACATTTACCAGATTTTATTACGTAAATATTTTATGAAATAAGAAAACAAATGTCTACTACCACTGTGCGATAATTGTTTTGTATTATTATTAGTTGAGCTAGGACGGATAAATTGTATAAGCAATATGCAACAATTGCGGAAATTGCGGTAGAACTAAATCTATTACTAACATTTAGTTGATATTTTCACACATAAAACTAATATTATGTAGTTATTCTACTACTAATAGCAAAGTAGACTATGTGTCTATTAAATATTATATTGTAATTGGCTAATAAATAAAATAATCATGAGAATTGCGGTTAAGGGAAGAGTCTGGTTTGTAAATGTGTTGGCCAATTCGTGCAGTATAGAGCGTACGGGCTGAGAACAAAACGGTGGGAGGAGCAAGTGTAATTTTCAGATTAGTTTGTTCAACGCGAGTCGCCGTCGGCGCACCGCAAATATGTGCCCAATAACGACGCCTGGGTCGGCCGTGTGCCGGTAACTTCGCTCACACATTCTACTGCTTAAGTATCTAATCATTTCCTTCACTCGCATAGTAAAATTCTATATTTTTATACTTGGTTAATTTATTTACTAAATTAACGTTATTAAAAAGATGGATTTAAAAAAATGATAATGCTATCGTTCTAATTTACTGAAGTTTTGAGGAATGTAACAATGTGGCAGTAATCGAATTGTTAAAAAATAAATGAATGCCATCCAGATGTTTATTATCAGTTTCGCTCGCAATAAATAAAGTCGTATTATATTCTTGAGCGGACGATCTCGAAGCTCTATAAATCATTTTTATTGTGCTGTCGAAGGGTCTCGGGTAATGTTGGAGTTCGACGCTAAATTGGGTCTACTCCGGCAGTAAATAGATAATACTTACACTGAGTATGTATATTTATTTAAAATATGTGGGCGTGGATTAACATGCGTGCTAGTTTCGGGGCAGTTTTGTGTCTAGGAATATATATGTGAAGTAGTCGAGTTATTGAGGCACGCTCCATTAGTTCCATTCAATTAAAATCAGTGGACAATGCAGCATAAGAATGTCCATTTAGTAAGCGGAGGGCGTGGAGGCGCGCGCGCCGCTCGTCCGCCGGAAACAATGAAAGCTTTGACATTATTTCCGGTAGTTGCGTCGCGCGCTACCCGCTACGCCTCATTTCATCTTTCTCCTTCACAATGCACATCAGTGCGGAACTACAAAGTACACCTTGTACCTACATTGTTTACTTCACCCACTAAGGGATGCTGATAAATGTAACGAGAGCACCCGTGATGTGTAAAAAGCCTGATTATGCAACATAATTCCGTTGTTTTAACATCTCTCATTAATTATGTAGCACTTTATCGGTTTATTTTAATATTTACCGGGTGTTAATAATCAATACCGTTATTGTGTCAAATAATCAACATTTAAGCATAAAACTAAACAGAAAAGACCCATTCAATAAGCTAAAAGGTGATATTATCGATAGTCATTATTATAGTGTCATACAAGTATCAAGTTCTTTCATGTAGTGTGCTTCAGTAAGCTGCCCATATAAAAGGAAGTATAAAGGAGGCTATTTGGTTTTGCAGACAATAAACCGGTATTCTTCGAGGACAATGAAAACTGCACTTGTCGTCTGTTGGCGGACGATCTATTTCAATTATTGGTACTTAAGAATAATACCAATACAATATTGTGAAATAACAATAATACTTTGTCGTGCAAAGAATGAATTCCGTAACATTCGGTGAAACGTTTTATGAGCCCGAGTTGAGTGGCTCTGAAAATAAGATAATGCCTTAGAGATTATATTTGGAACTAGAACGGTGTAAGAAAGCTGTGCTCACCTAATACACAATAATTAGATGTGATCTAAAGCTAAGATAAGCTAATGGGCCTAGGTTCAAACCCTGGCTTGTACTAATGAGATTTTTTAAGCTAAAGTACAATGAATAATCACACCACGAGCTTAGAAAAGAGATAAGGCGAATTTGGATTTCCCGTGAGTTTTCCCATTACATAACTTTGTCAGTATTGTCAAGTCATTAATGAAACTGCATTACTCAATAGTATAGAGGTCGTGTATAAATGAAAGATGGAATCATAGTGTGCAACAAGATTGGGAGCGTCGATGTTGGGCGACATACAATACAAAGGCCGTGGGTAACTTGTTAGGGTGGGCGGGAGCTGTCTCCAGACAATCAGGATCCGGCCTTGATCTCACGACGCCTATGATTTACCGACGGCTTTAATTTTATATCAAAGCTATAACTTAATTGTAACGGCAACTACAAATATTTACACTCCACGCGGTGCGGGGTAAGGTGCGGGCAACAGCAAGTATTTAAATGAATGAGTATTGCGAAGGTTAAACCAAACTATAACCGTATTTTTACAAAGCCATTCCAATAACAGAACGCACGATTACGTTTATTGAGAGGATTAACCCGGCGGCGTACGTGTAACGAAGTTCATTTACGGACGCGCCTGGCGGCTATTGCACCGGGAAATCTTAAAAATCTTCTAAATGCTTCTCCCCAGTCTCTTTATTAAGCGATCCTAGAAATAATTGAGGCAGACTTACTTACAAAGTTAAGGCGGAGGTAAGCCGCCTTTCCCATGAACGCTCATAATCGTTATTTCGTCTGCGGACTTTACAAATTGTAACCGAGCGTGACCTATGTTTGCATCCATGTAATTAGCTATCAAGAT
This sequence comes from Falcaria lacertinaria, assembly GCA_951449985.1. NCBI lineage: Eukaryota > Metazoa > Arthropoda > Insecta > Lepidoptera > Drepanidae > Falcaria > Falcaria lacertinaria. The sequence goes on from OX602114.1 coordinate 4,762,319, forward strand.
AGTTACAAGGAACTTCAAATTAACTCATTTGAATACTGGTAACATCAAAAGGAGTTCTGTCTAGGAACTTAAATATAAATGTCTGTGTTGCCACTTTCATTACTTACTTATCTCAGTTATATATAATTAAACTACACTGTTTTGTTTGAACAAGAACTGTAATTGGATACGTGAATCACGGTGACATATTATTTGCTCAGTCCTTTGGTTCATTACAGTCCAAATGTTGTTAATGTAGGCGCGTGAACGATTGTGTAGAACGTGGAAGTTATCGAATCAGAGTACATTTGACTAGGTACATGACATGACACCCGTTGGAGGCACCTCGGCCTATTCACGCCAACGCGTCGCGCTGTACGCTACGTGATCACAATAGTCATTCTGTGCCAGAGCCAATTTGATCAATCTGCCCACAGGCTGCTGTTTCTATGCAGTACATAATCATTGTGCAGGCCTTCAATGTCAATCGCCACTAATATAATGTACCAGCTTCACTGACCCTAGCTATCTACGTGAGCAATTTGTGGACCTATATTCTTAAACTTTGATTGAAATATTGGCATTGTTCAACTTGGTGATGAAATATAAAAAGTAGGAAATATTTTTAACAGCAGTATTTTTCTAATTTATTCGAGTATTCGAAACTAATTAACTTATTTTAATTCATAAATTATGTAGATAGAATATAACTCGAGACACTTGAAAAAGCCGCCTAGAGCGATTATATGTACGATAAATGTGTGTTTGTGTTGTTCTTATGAACAATCTTCACTTATTCTTGTTGAATTCTGAATTATAAAGTAAAAATAATAGTAATAGCCACAGACATTAACATTTGAAATGTCTGTGCTAATAACTAACATACAAATGTGGTGTCATCCTATTTATACACGGGGAAGTTACGGAAAAAGTTGTAGGTAATAAAGAACACTTGAGAATAAAGTCCTTAGTCCAACGAATTCCGTGAAAGTAAGTTTTTTCCCTTAGTCTTCCTGCTTATGTAGGTGCAACAAACAGACAAATACCGAAGCGTGATCATAAGGAATCTCTTTTGTACCTTTCCGAACGGAACTTTAATAAACATCATTTTGTTAGAATTTAGACAGTTGAATGACAATACAATCATAATACAATAATATGTTATAAATCGTGACAAACCAAATTCAGCCCTGTAAGCCAATAGTAGCGCAAAAAAATATTTAAATTGACGTGGTTTCAAAATGTATTGTCCACATAAAAAAGTTTTCATAATAAAGCATCCCTAAGTGTTCAGTGAGCGAACATAAAATGTGAACGAGTTTGTGTGACCAGTAGCTGTAGAGTGGCTCCGGCCTCCTGTTTCATTACTAGATGACTGGACCGATGAGTGAAATGCGGCTATTTCCCTTTGTTATACAGTATTTTTCAACATCAAACGATGCTACACAAAACTAAACTCCATTATAAAGAAAGCTAAGCTTATTTTCCAATATAAGCTCCCTTCATTAATCTTAATGCCGATGTATCTTTGGGTAAATATAGCTTTTTGATCAGCTGAGTAGTTTATGATATGTAATGAAATATGATAAGGAGATTTGAATAATTTGTATAACAGTTGTAGGGATTTTTTTTAATAAATTTAATGCGTTTATTAATAATTTCCTTATTTCATTATTATACAAACAGAATATATATTCTGTTTGATATTTATACAAGAGTGTAAATACTGTTTTATAACCTTATAACCTTCTAACATAAAATATGATCATACTACTTTAATTTTGTTGTAAATGATTAAATATAAAAAAGATGAATATCTATGGCTAACGGTAGGGCACACGATGGCCATTTGTATCGATAACCTATAAACACATTCATACACACCATAAATTCATACATATGATCACTCTTGTCAATTTCGGGATAGGCAGGGGGTACAGAGTGCTATTATCTCTTCATGGATGTTCTAGAATCGCCATTTTTACTTTCTATAATGAAAAAGGATTCTTCCACTAAAAACCAAAAACATTGAGGAATTTGACACAAACATTTTAAGTATCTGTAAACAAATCTTTAGCTTTACAACATTTTCCGAATGCGAGTAAAGTTACACGGACGTCCAAAAAGCAGCCTTTTTATTTAATCTTTGTGCCAGGAGTAGCCAAGCCGTACAAGTGACAAACTCATCTTAAAAGAACTGGAGGGACTTCATTGCACGTTGGAATTGGGTTTAACTTTAAAATACGGACAACAGCTTTTATTTTATTTTATTTTATATTTAAATATTGCAAGTTAATATTCGTGCAATTGGTATGTATAACATCCAATATTTATAAATGTAAGCATTCAACAGCAGCATATTATGATTTCTTAAAACAGCTATCGTATATTATTAAAACGTATTCATTGACGTTGATTTTTATTTAAAACGTAAAAAGCAAAAGATTTTCATTATAAATTCAGTTGACACAAATTTACAATTAGGAGTCGCAGAAATAGGTTTGATCAACAGAGCTTGTGAGTAAAGTTTAATTAACAGGAATTGTTGTTTATTGAACTGAAGCCAATCAATTGTTTATTAATCATACGTTACCGACGGAAAGTGCTTATAAAGCCGATCATGTATCTTGATACCCATATTCTCTTTAATTAAATATCAGTCTGTAACATTTAAATGATATCGTTTGTATCAGCTCTGCCGGTACGCGTGTCTTGTGGTTCCTTCACATATGCCTATGATTGAACGTGCTCGGATACGAGTAAATATATTGAAATCGGAGGATCTGCTTTATGAAATGTAGGTAAACATGAAAGTGATAAAAGGGAGAAGGTCGCTTGTTTAGAGATGAGTCGGCAAATTACATTCTTTGAAGATTAATATGATGTCCAATAACGGGCATTAAGGAAAATATATTAAAATTGTATCACAAAATATTGAACGTTTTGGATATACGCGCATTTTATTTTATACCTTCAGGATTAACTTTGTAGAAATTAATGTTTCATAAAGCTTTAACATTTTGGTAATGGAAGCGACATATATTATTTTATGTTCAATCCAAAAACTAATTTCTATAAATAAATAGTTTATTTAATACTATAAATAATAATCCACTTAATTAATTTCTGATAAAGTAATACTTGGACGCTGCTTGTTTGAAAAATCCGTATCGTATAAAACTAATTAGGAGCAGAACAAAAAGAAAAATATTTTGTATTATATATTTCGACAGGATTTACAAATAAATACACTGGTAGTAAATAAAATACTACTAACATTTGGAGAAGTGTGATTAAATATTCATGGAACAGGTTTACTTCTTACTTCTAGAAAAACGAATAGTTTGAAAATTCTTCCGAAATGGACGCAATATTTGTCAGATTGCCGTCCCATAAAGTTTTTTAATATTTTTGAAGTTATCATATATTTTCGCGAAAGTGATATTACTTCCCTTAAAGTTTCTGCCTTCTAACTTATGCGAGTCTACGTCGTTTACTTACACAGGTATACTGAGATCTTCTCCGGAGAAATTGCTTTTTAATTGAATGAAATGTTCACTTACCCTCGAGGCAGTAGGGCAGGCGCGGCGACCGATACGCAGCAAAGGAGAGCTGCGACAGAGACCGACCGAGTGGTTCAACTCTGCGACTACAACTGATTTTCCAGCGCGAAAACTTCCCTCGAGCACGTCATCACTCACCCCATTGAGGTAGCAACCAATCACCCCGCGCCGGCCCGTCGAAGCCCGCCGGAGCCTCCCGACACTGCCCGACTAGCTTGGGGTGGCGATTGGATCTTTTAATCTGAAACGTAAATGCATACAAAAAGAAAGAGAGCTGTAAGCTACGGTGCACGGGCAGTAACGCCGCCTGTGCAACAGGTAAGAGTTTACTGACTCAATCTGGGTTTCTTGACGTGCCGAAAAAATCTGATAATGGTATGGATACATTTGCTATAAGCTGTTGCAGTCTTTTATGGTATGAATATGTACGTAGCGTGCAACTAAATTGTGGTTTGATAATGAAGGGTATAATAATATTTCGTTTTATTGAAATGAAGTTATTTATGATGTTTTACATTTGTAACAAAAATGTGAATACCTAATGCTACCAATCACGGAGGGTTGTTGAGAGACCCACATTTCAGGTATATTTTACATAATGTTGTGTTTTGCTATCTGCGCTCAATTTGCTTTTTGAATTAAATTTTGAAAAAATATCAAACAACAATGCTTTTAATATATTCACGTAACTGTAGAAAAAAAAACTGTGTGAATGTAAAATAGAGCTGTTTTAGAGAACCTATCTTTAAAACCGTATGAAGCATAAAATTGAAACTAATGAACTGCATAAACAATAATCTTACATGTAGTACGATGCAATGATGCGCTAATTCAGATTAATATAAATTAATTATTATTTGAGTCGGAAAGAAAGAAAGCGCTCGGTGAATTTGACAAATTATGAATTACCTAATTTGCAATTCTAATTATTTGCTTACAGCTGGAAGTGGGACTGAATTAAATTGTAAATTTATTCTTAGGCTACGGTTTTTATTAATTGGTACGAGGCGAGTTTTTTTTTGTTGGTAATTGAAACGAAATCCTTTAATTCAATTAATTCGTGTGTTTTATTTAAACCACAACCAAGCTTTACAACATAAATAATATTTGTCATTAAAATGGAGGGTGCCCGTCCCTCTAAAGCCCTAGTGGACTAGGTTTCATAAAAGACGTGGTGTATTTGGGATCCGCTCAATTAGATTGTTTCATGATGGGGCACGTAACGAAACCCATTAGATTACTTGTTTAATTCTTGACCACGGGAGGAACCGTTGGTAATCTAAGTTGTAAGCTAAATCTTGGGCGCCGTCTCACATATCCCCCGTAAGCCGGGCTCGGTTGCTATTTGAATGCTCTTCCAACGACCATGAATTAGTATGCGCGCTTCATTCGCCCACCGGTCCCGATGGCCCGCAAGCACCTATTCTATAAGCCCCACTACTGTCGTTTTGGCTATAAACACGTATAATTTGCTAAATACGTAACAAATAACTTTTGCCATTAAAAAAAAGCTTTCTAGCCGCATAAAAATAGGATAACGGCACAGCGGCCACAAGCATATGACCCACCATATGGTAAGCAGTCATCGTACTGTGCTAGCATCATTACTACTAGCACAGCGTATCCTCGTGGAGCACTGGAAACTTACTTACCGCAGAAGCACAAAACTTCATCGATGAAGTGTTATTTAACTGCGGTCTTCTGTAAGTCCCCAGTCGGGCGGCTCCAATATTAATGGAAACACCCACGGGAGGTCCCAATTCGCCCTACCTCTCTTTTTAAAACACATAACTCTAAGATTAAATATAGCCTATATCAATCGTGTAGTTACATACAAACAAACAAATAAATTATACCTCTTTATAATATTAGTATTGCCCCTGTGTATAATCCTAATATTGAAAAGAGGACAACAGACGCATACATACTGGTATTATTAGTAGAAGATAATTTAAGTCGTAAAATTACTATAAGTCAGACAAATTTAAGTGCAACTACCTACATATTAAATTAAAGTGAAGTAAAATATGTGTGTATATTTAAATTTTTGTAAGCGTATACACTTGCAATGTGTGGTCGTGTATATATTTAAGTGAGGATATGGGCCGCACTCATTGTAGAATGCAACAATTAAATTAATGGAGTATAGCGAGCAACTCCGCTGGAATAGACCACCGGCGCGGTTCAATTTGTAAGCGGGATCTTGGGATACGTTCATTTTGTGTATTACACAACTAGCACAGAATCATTCCGTCTGAATTATGTAAATACAGCTTCAAATACATATTCGTGCGAATAAATTTCGTCGCTTGAACTTACAGCATCGGATTTGTTTTCACGATTGCTCAATTTGTATGTGAGAATAATTAAAGTATGGACAGGCAGCATCTTTACATACATAATATATTATAATACTCTTGCCTGCTGATCAAATAAAGAAGGTAGATGGAACTTTGCGAACAAAAAAGTGATGCCGGTTTTTATATGTTGTGCGTGGGCAAGGCGTAGTTTCATTGTATTCGTAGTAGGTGTGTGCGTGTAATTGTGTATATGTACACTGCAAGGCGTAGTTTTGACCGGTGTTCGCCTTTTTTAATATAAGAAGGACATGAAATAAGTTTCATATATCACAGGTAGGCAAACACTTTTTCCCTTGTTCATAAAATATGTAAAAAAATATCTGTTGGGTATTAAAGCTCGTCCTAATACAACCACGTCAAACAGCAATAATACTAAAATGTGAGGTGGTGTGTGTGTCGAGCCTAACACAAAGTTCCAAAGTGGCTTTTACGTATCTTGATGTAGTTCGCCTTATCTTGGGACTGGTGGCATTGTTGCTATCACAAACACTACCGTACAAGTACTCCGCTCGGGTAGCCGTCTCACTGCCATCTCCATATTGACGGCTAGTACTTGTACCGGGGAGTTTCACGTTAAGGAAATCTTCACATTAAGTATTTAAGATGTAAGAATGAAATAACAGATTCTTAACTTATTTTTATTAATTGTGATATTGGTTAAATTGATTTCTAATCGTAATATAATACAATATGAGATAATAAAATATAATGTAGATATACAGAATCATCACGGTGAACGATCTAGCGTCTGCAAAGCTGGGAGGTAATTTAAAAAATTGTCCCGAAGCGACGCCTAGTTGTCTATATTATGTGGGCGGATATGCAGGGCCCGCGTCGCCTCTGCTCTCCCACGGCCTACGAACGCTACGAGAACTGCTACGACGCTACGAAGTTCTCGTGGAATAAAATATGTATTTAAAAACTTTTTCGGTTTCTGTATTTGTGGCAATATACCATAACATATAGTTGCGCTAAAATATTGAAAGAAATTCGAATTTTTATCTTTTAGAAGTTTCTTATGGAAAAATATATATTTGGTAGCAAACAATAATGAATAGGGTATTTCATTATACCTTTAAATTTTATTTCAAATATTAAAACTTATGTCGGCGATAAAAATAATATCCCCTGAGAATATGGTTCTAAATAGCTATAAATTCTTTCAACAAACTCTTTAAAAAGTCTTTCAAATTCTTTAAACACCTTCTTGAATGAATCTCGACGCGGGACTAATCAAAACTCAGTTCTTACCGTAGATCAATATATTGTTTAATGACATGACAGACAACACAATTAGTAAAAAAAATAAAATCCTTATAATATTGTATCATCGCAGTTGTCCGCTGTCCTGTGTACGCGTGCTGAAGTCTACGGATTGTGGCGGGCGCACGGGGGGCGCGAAGTTGACTTGATTGGAAACCCTATTCCATATTTATTATGGGCCTATTTTGTCATGTTTATTGACGCGCCTGTCGGGATTATAACTCCAGGTTATTAGGAGAGTTTCAAACTTAAATTATTGAATAACCTAAACATTCTCATTAGAATATCGCTTAGTTGTGCTTTTTTCTGTTAACTTAAAATACAAAGCGGACAAGTCCCTGATTTTTTCGTGTCTTGTAAGCAATCAATACCTTCAAAAATGTTAATACCATAGTAATTTTGGCCGCAACACTACCAAGTTCGCGATGAATTTTTTGTGTATTTGTTAAGTCACACACTATTTCTATAAAGCAAAAAATGCTACATTATGTTTTAAACAGTGACTGTTGAGAAGATCTGTCATATTTTAATGTTGAGGTATTTAAATATCTGTTATAATAAGATACGTCGGACCAGTCCATAAAAAATATATTTTTGGTACGATCCATATTTGGTATGAAGTTAATCGGGTTGGATATACATTACTATTACAGATTTAGTTTTACAGTAAAATTAGTAAAGAAATATGTTGTATAAAGCATCTACAGGCAAGCTCCTATGAAGTTGATGAAATTATTTATATTTCTACTCAATAAACTATAACTTTGACTTATACTTAAAAGTGTTCCTAAAACACAAATGCGTGGTAGTGAGTTTGCAGGATATGAGAGGCTCGGAGAAAACACTTAATGTGAGGTCGAAAGTCTATCAACAAGCGAACAGCATGACTAGAAGACGGTGAGCCTTCGTGCCTCGTTCTAAACAATCCACTTTCTACGGCAATGGTAATCAGTTTTGACATAAAACAACAGAATTCAAAACTACGAAGCCTCCGGTTCCCGAACTAGTTAAAAACTATAATTTACTGTACGTATGAACATTGTTATACCAAAGAACCGTGTATAATGATAATTATTTAAATTATGTTTCATATGTGACTTCTCTTGATTCATAAGGGATAAAAAATGCAAACATTCGATTAGTTCGCGAAATTTTTCATTTTCTTTAATTCTTTCGTAAATAAATTAAATAATAATACACAATACTAATATATTCGTCACATTTTAAAGATAAAACATTTGTTTGTCTGCGTGCATATATGGGGTGAAGGGTGATATCTATAAGTACGGAATCAATTATAAATTATTTCACTTAAGATAAGCTACGTTATTCCTTTAGAATATAAATACCTCCCATTTCAAGAAATAAAAGTTGCGACGTAGTTTAATATCTACTCTGAGGTTGCGGGGATATAGACTAATGTTATATAACAGTGATAATGATAACTTTATTAGCTATCATTGATGTCAACGAAATAAAAATGGGGTCAGTCGAGTGCAGTGTCACATAGTGAACGCGGCATCGGCCGGGAGCGCCGTTAAAGGCATTATTATCCGGCCGGTCGCGCGGCAGATAAATCGTCTGCTCTCTCGATTATCTTCAAATCTTCATTACACCGACGTATGCTCCACGCTCCACGCCTCTTCTCTCGTAGGGATGTTCTATAGGGAAATATGCAATGGGGCTAGGTTTTAGTGAATAAATGCGTAAAAGCATTTTGTATACAACCTTATTGCTATTGCAAATAATATTTTAAACGAGGTGTGTTTCAAAAGGAGTTATTTGCACTACCACTTGTATTGGTAACTATCGTATAATATTTAGCTTAATATCTTTCTTTATTTAAAGCACCGGTAATATTATCGATTGATGTTTCTGTAACATCCGAAAGTTCAAATTAATCATATTGGTTGAGGTACGCCTGCTCGTATTACGAATTGAGCATTGCAAGAAATTCCAGCGGATATGTTTCAAACTGTCGAAGCAATGAAACTTCAGTTCAATAACAAACTTTTAATGAAACACAGTAAGTTGATCTTTCTACAGGATGTATTTGGTTAAAGGAAATAATAAAAATATCGTTGATATTAGCGTTGGACATACCAATATTTTATATAAAATAAATAAATCGTCTAAGTAAAAACTTAATTTTATATATACATTTTAATAGCCGTGATAGTGTTCTGGTTGAAGCAACGGCCTGTCATCTGATGAGCCCTGGTTCAACCCCCGGCCTGCACAAATGAGTTAAGTCCAGTGATTAATCACACCATGAGTTTAAATGAGAGGTAGGGCGTATTGGGTTCTCCCGTGGATTTTCTCATCTTTATCTGGTATAATTCATTTTCAAGTCAAGAATCGACAGGCCATTAAGGCAACGCGTGATACCCTGGTTTTGCAAGCGTCCTTACGACGGTGGCCGCTTACCGTCAGGTGTGCCGTATGCTTGTTTGCCACATTAATGCTAAAAAAAAAAACTCAATTTCGTGATAACAACATTACTCCAAAACTGTAATTTTAAAGTAAGACATATTTTCCTAACTTCTTAAATCCCCCAGCCTACTTGTTTGCACACAATCAAGTCCCCCTTGTCAAGCTTAAACACATTTGTTTCATAATAATTATTATAAGCACTTAGTGGTTTGGGTGCATTTAAGCAGGAAGCAGTTATTTCAGTTTCATTGTGCTGGCGGAGGTCGACGGGCGCGGTACCGGATATTGATTTACAGTGCCAATGGAGGCTGGTTCCGCTGCAGCCTCCGCACACACATATGAGCTCCATCCTGTCCGCTAATTAATTTTCATGATACCCGTCCATTAAGGCGTCGTGAAGTGCCGTTCAAAAAACAAAGGCCAAATCTTGGTGCTATATTATAGGTACTTCAAATATATTTACAACATAGATAGAGAGAATAGCCCTTAACATTCCGACGCGTTTATTATGTAGTTGCACGCTCTCTCCATCTACATTTAAAAACACGATTGCACTTCACTCCCATGAACAAATCTCACGGAGTATAAAGGTTCTTTATAAGGAGACAGGGATTTTTAAGGTGACTTCCTCCGAAATCGGTAAAAAGGCATCGGAAGTTTGTATGCGTGGATGAAACTGCAGGGTGCAACAAGTCATTTTTTTTTTTTTTTTTTTTTAATTTCATATTGAGTAATGTTTGTCATAGCTTGAAATCTTTGTTGAGTCAATCCTTTTATCTGTAAGTAGATAGTTTATTAAGATCAGTTTTTTGTAAATATTTTAATTTGCTTAAGTTTTAAATTTGTAGAGATTTTGTTGTACATTAATGTTATCTATACAGATTAGTTTACATCAGTAATGAAGCATGCATCTATGCGGTGATCGTACATACGATAATAACGTGGAATCCAAACAGTTGGAATCAGTGTTATGCTCTCTAAACGTTTGATATGGTATGAATAACATCAGAGGCGCGTTACAAATGGATGAGCCGCGTCGCACACGGCTCCTGTTCACTATATCTGTAAATTCCTCATTTATGGATGCGCCGCTGTTCTCATTTAGGATCTCGCTTGTTGGGTATCAAATCAAATAGTTAACTTATATACTCGTAGATTATCGAGTGCACCTTCATTATAAGTATGTCTATGAGTTATATGAAAAATTTTGTTTAATCAAATAAATACTCTTTACTTTACTTTACTTTACCTATGTAACGATAAAGCCCTTAGCTTGATTAATAGCTACAGAGCGTTCACTAATTCTATTTACGTGTTACTGTTAATATTTAGCGATCTGCAACAAAAAGGTTAATTGGCACCTGTCTGTATCATATTAAAATACTTTAGAGGCTTGGAAAGGTCGTTTTAAAACTGTCAAGCCTTAGAGGTATTTTATAGTTGTCAATTGAATATAATTAAATACCTGTCAAAAGCTAAAGATCTGAGTCTGAGACCATCAGATTACAGTAAGATAGAAGCCACTTCATATAAATATCTGCGTAGTTAGATTTGGCTGGTATGGCAAGTCTTGAATTTATTGGGCTTTGTAAAAGTATACAGATGCTTACTTAGTTTTAACTAATACAGAATGCGACCATTCTACAATATATTTACTCAGGTAGTAGGTTTACTAAGGTTGAAGCTATAAAAACGAATAATTATATATCTTATATGTTTCCTAGTTTAATGGCAGGGGGCTCTATAGGCACGGGGCGCGCGATTTTCTCACTCGACAGATCACCTGAAAGTGTACCACATAATAACTCACATCCTCTCTCGGTTCACTGGGCATCCGCTGGATCGTCACATATCTCTAAATATGGCCGGCCAAGCGTAGCGAGCGCTGCTAGTACATGTTGCTACTTTGGTACCGCCGCGGCTCGAATTAAGCCGAGGCTCTGCCTGCTCTGTTGCGAGCTCGTACCACGTGACTAAAGTTAATTAACGTGGTTAAGCTTTTATTGAAATACCTTATTTTATTTATGACTATATTTAAATATATAGGTACACATTAATTATTTACTGAATAATGTATGTATACAATCTGCTTTGAGTGCAATACAAAATTTTAATCGAAATTAATTTCACTTGTTTAGTTACTTTGATCTTTTTTTATTAACTACAAGCTTAGATTTGATATTCAATCATGACATCCTTGTTTATGTATTCTTTTTTAAAGAGGAATTGCTGACTTTTTGCCGGATTCTTCTCAGCAAAAACAATCTCCTGAAGCCAGTGGTAGATTCTGTCGTTATTAAAGTACTTATTTTCAAAGTTAAGAGAAATTAAAATGTTTTTGAGTTTTAGTTTGAAAACTGCTACTGTAGGATAACTTATCATCGAGGCTCTAAGCCCCGCACCTAGACAACAATTTAGTTCATGATTATTTGTCTATGCCGTGTGTTTATTATAAGTATAAGAAACCAATCTAAGTGTCCTATCAGTTGGTTCCCATATTTGCTTAGTTTGGCGCCAGTTGGAGACGTGATCTATTATCTGACAATTATTATTTCTATTATAAAATGGCAATAAAGTATACTTATAACCGTGCCCACGATAATTGAGCAAGATTTACTTAACTAAAATCTAGATTCTAGACTAAAGTACATGAACTATTGAAGAGTTTAATAATATTCATTGGGCACGGGCAATTTTCCGGGCGAGTGGCGACGCGTCTTTGATCAGCATCGACTATGCCGAGAATAGTCAAATTGACGAAGTAACTATAGCGTAACAAGTTTTTGCCATCAATTTGTTTATTATAATACAATATATTTTACAGTGTAAAGCTTTTTGCAACAAATTAAGCGAACTTTTTTTAGAGCACTAAGGTGGCACACAAGACACAAGCGTACGGCCCACGTGATGGTAAGCAGTCACCGTAATATATAGCCCCTAGCTATACTAGGGGTATCACTAACGCGTTTCCAACCCTGTTGTTGATGTGGACTCACTGTGCTAGCAGCATTATCATATACTCGTAGAGCATTGGCAACCTTACTGGCCGCAGAAATACAACACAAAATCAAATACGGTCTTCTGTAAGGTGGAGCTAGAGTCCATAGCCGGGCCGCTTCAATTTTAATGGGCAACCCCACAAGAGATCCTATTTCGCCCTATCTCTCTCTCTTTAAGCTCATTGTGTGATTAATCACTGTACGTAAGCTTAGAATAACTTATTGGTACAGGACCTAGACCCACACGGCCACCAAGGCGTCTTAAAATTATTAAGTTTGGAGACACAAGATTTCCTAAATACTTGTTCGCAAAAGTAATTCAATTTTACACCCCAAATAAGTCAGCTGAAAACGCGTGTCGGCTGATCACTCGTTTTTCTATCGGATACCTACGGTGCGTGGAAGGGATGTGGGACCCTCGGTACTAGGGCAAGGGATAAGCCATCTTGGAGCCGTTTCAAGTGTACGGTTACAACATTATCCTACAGTGTGTGAAAGGTAATTATGCATGCCATGATCACAACAATGTTGGGTAAGCATATGTGTACGCTTCATTATCTTTCGCTCAACGTTGGCAAATGTTTAGTTCGCTTAAATATACTTATTGTGTGTAAGTGATTTAGTTATAACTGTTTTATTTTCTAAATTTCATATTATCAAGTTTACCTGAATCAAATCACTTACGCGGGGAAGATAATTCAATGTGATCGGAACGAATGATTTTTGCGCTGGTCTACAAGTTACATGCTTTTAGGGGAAATTCGACTTAATATATTGAATTTACTCACAAAAAACAATGCAATATTTTAAGATGACGCAAATATATCCTATTACATGAACACCACTCGCTGACCTGACAAATCTCAGGGTGTCCCAACACAGTCTAAAGAAATTTGAGACGTAAAGGTCTGAAAAGGTTGTCAGAAGTTTATATGAGAGAAACAGCGATGCAGAGCTAGCCTATTTTTAACCCCCGACGCAAAAAGACGGGTGTTATAAGTTTAAAGTGCGATAATGTGTGTCTGTCTGTAGCAACGTAACTCCTTAACGGATGAATCAATTTTGATTCAGTTTCTTATCTGTAATTTTTAGAGGATTTTGAGTTGGGTGGTTTTAAGTTGTTAATTTAAGTTATTTACAAATATTTTAAAAACAGGTAAAACTACTTTGTATTTATTACAGAGTTATCTCAAAAACGACTAAATCGATTGTTCAGTTATACTATCCTAGAGTCACATAGACTTCAAATAGGCTGTGTTTTATCATATTGTTATGTGGGCTAAGTATAAGGCTAAGGCTATGGCGGGAAAAAGCTGGTTATCAATAAAACTGGAACGGACTTCATATTGAATGAAATAATAAGCACATGGTAAAAGAGTGTGAGAAATCGGTACCTTAATAATAGTGAGAAAACACCAATAAAACCTAAGTAAATAACTTACCTTGGGTGAAGTGGAGTGCAATTGCCTCTAAATGTCAGCCAGTCGAGCAAATAGTCGAAGTGAGCAGTGGTAGAGAGCCCTTTACACTGTTGCCACTTCTAATACCACTGATGTAGTGGCCTACAGTTCCTCGCTGAGATGTGCAGCCGAATGTTCACACGTAGTTCATTGGGGTTGATGGATTTACCGTTGCCAGGATGGGAATTCGTTTTTGTGGTTACTATATCATTTTTGTACGCTTTATAGTTTGGAAAATAGTAGGTTTATAAATTTAATATGAATTTACGTTATAAATTTTGAGTGTGAGGTAGATTCAGTAGATATCGATTTGTTTAAACGTATGAAACTTTGTTTACTTCTAATAACACAAATGTCACGATTAATATTTTTTATTACAGTTATTTGTCGCGTGTGTAGTACGTGGGTAACAAAGCTTGTATGTGCAGGCGCAGGTCACGAGACGCACCGTGGTTGGTTCCGGCCGCGTCGCACCCTTCCGGTGCGCGGGCGCTGCGACGCGCGACGTGGACCATGACCGCACTCTAATGTTCCATTGTGCTATAATATACGAGCTCGATAGGTATGATCAGGCATGTATGTTAATATAAACTTTGTATATAGTAGGCTAGGTACTAGGTACATTAGAAGTTTTTAAGCAGGGGCACAAAGGTACTAAAGCGGTTATAGCTGTAGGAAAACGTTCCTAGAGAACTGTCCTTAAATTGTTGTATACTTATTGAAAGATGAATGTAAAACAGGTATATAACTGAAGAGTGAAATGGAAATATATCTCTGCCTACCTCACAAGGGACTCAAGGGATATGTATGTATGTAAAATAATGTAATTGCAACCGCTTACTAGTTAGTAGGTGTTAATTTTAATTTATTCCAAATAGCTTTGTACTCGCGACTTCGCCCGCGCAGCAATATAATATTTGATGATATATATATAGCCTAAAGCTTTCCTGATAAATGGAATATCCAACACATTTTTTTTTATTTCAACCATTAGTTCCTCAGATTAAGGCTTTCAGCTTTATAATGTTAGTTTGGCCATGTGTGTTACTGTATTGCCTATTTTGTAGGTCTACGTCGTATAGCTTAAAACTTCTCGTAATAAAGTACTCCAGGTAGTTTTGTTCTTTCTATACATCTACCTAAGTCTAATTTGGTAGTCTTTTGACACGCTCCAGAACTCTTCGTGTGACTGTAAATGTATGCTGTTATAAATAAGTTAAATATTTTACCTACTATAATACAATCTATGGTATAATGTAATTGCCACCTGAGCTGCCATTTTAAAATATTATGTTTAAATTGTTTACAGGAATGCATTTAATTCGCTCAATACATATATTTGGGCGTAGGCTGAACTAATAAGCCTGGTGACATAATGCAACTAAAAGGAGCATTGAATGCCTTTATCGGTCGCCATTCACGTGTTCAATTTTCGTCAATATAACGCGGCGGTTATTCAGAGAAGATCGGAAACAATTAGACTACAGTTGCGTTGGTCAGCCGAGCGTATATCCGTGCGTCGCGCGCTGCCCTACTGCTTCACTCGCGGATTATACGCACTCGCTTTTTTTGAATAATCAAACACTCTTAAAGACCAAATCTGGTTCTCAATAATCAATTGTATTTTGACTACACTAAGGTACATTAAACATTCTCCCTTCTTTACTGGTCCACTCCAACCGGGCAGTTTATTCGGAATTTGTATCACAGTTCCGTGGACTAGCTTTAGACCCACTTACTGAATAGAAATACAAATTGTAATTGGGCTTCCCTTTTGAGCGTATGTGAAAAATATAATTTTGAATAGCTAGCTCACTGCGCTATTTGAAGTACGGTATACCTACTTAGCTATATTTCTTTGCTTGTATTTGAATTATGCAAAGTATAATTTGTAAGAATAATTGTTTTCATTCTACGAAAGTCGTAAGCGAGCTTACGGTGCGCTGATGGTAAGCGTGCACCGTCACCGGTTTTTATGAGATAAATACTCATTGGCAATACACTTCATGAATCCGCGGTGGAGGCTTCAGCATTTTCACGTGTTTTACAAACAATAATCATTTATCATCTCTTATTAAATGTATCACACATTTAAGTAACTGTGTGCATCGGTACATAACATGTTACGGGAGACACCCAATAAAGGCATGTATAGAGGTTGTGTGCATGGTCGCTGTAACTAGTTTGTATATGAAGGTCAGTGGAGGCTGAGTGCCGGCGGACCGGCCACCACTTAACCTAATATTGGGTAATTGCATTAGTGCCGCAATATAATTAACGGGCTCTCCCGTTCGCCGCTAAGATGCTACGGCCGCTGTGTCGCTACGTGCTTTGTAGGTGCAGCTTGCATCTGATATGTCTACCGCCAAATATCATTATCGAAGGCTCGTGTATGCACTTTGCTAGTTAGCCATTAAATAAAATTGGACAAAAACATATTAAAAAACTTAAGCTTGGAACTAGCTTCTATTGCATACAGTTAAAGCTGCTATTTTTATTCACTTTAAGTTATATGACAGATCTGCATGGAATATTAATTAAATATGCACTAAATATAACATATATTCCCAAAATACGGCAAATATCTTTTTACATAAAATTGTATAAAAGTAAAAAAACGGAAATGATTGGATTGAAGATTTCTCACAGGGCTGTGAATAACACAACACATTATTTTATTGCACCACTATCTAAAGTATACCGATAATATCAATGATGCATCGGTATTTCCCTTACGTAAAAACTACAATAAATAAATGTATTTTCTAAACTCAATACTACAATTATTTTCGTATTTACAACACACGTTAACATAGTCAATAAAAAAATTACTAAAAACATATTTACAATACACTACCATTAAATTTAAAATAAATGAAGTCTAATGTTCAGAGCCAGGTTTGTAGGCGGAGTCCCAGATGTCAGCGAAGCAGACACTGGAGTGGAACCTGTAGAACATGATAAGGGGCAAGCTGACGTGGCCCAGGACGGTCCATATGACCTTGCCGTAGTAAGCGTACCGCTCGTCGAGGCTCTCAGGCGACTTGTACGAGAACGTGTAGAGGAGCCACATGCTGACGTTCGCTATCAAAAGGAACATCAGCAGCTCTCGGCCAGGCTTAGTGCGACGCAATGACTTGCGGTTGCTGCAGCGACGGAGGCCGTCCATGATTAACGGGGTCTGGATTATAACTTGTATTACCTGAAATTAATATTGTATGGTATGTGAATCGAATTTTTGGATACCATATTATAATAAGAAGTTCTATAACAAAAATATGTAATTTCATAACATTTTAAGTATTTACTAAATTTAATTTCTAGAACGATAGGTTGCTGCGATAGCTATTTGCTGCTGCCTCTTAGTTTTAGTTTGACGCTACTACAACGCTACGAATTGCCCTCTTTATTTGCAGGCCTATTAAGCCGTTTACTTTGATGATACATTAAAATAAATAAATAAAAATATAATTACCATCACAACAAAGTCAACGGTTTTGACTATATTAATGATGCTTATGGTGGCGACCATTGACAATACAGTCTCCATGAAGAACGCAGGAAGACAGATCAACAAGAGCACATCGTCCAACACGGATATGGGATGTTCGTTAATGTCCAACTTCCTCAGCTGGTTGAACGCGAATACCACGACGAGCAAAAGTATCCCGTGCAGGGCCAGCTTTGTGCAGTCATTCAGAAGGTACCCTATTTCAAGGAATTCCCTGTAACAAAGGAACTTAAGAAATTATTGGATAACCTTTGGTTTTTCTAAATTAAACCAATTGGAAGTTGTTAGAATTAATTGCATGTACCAATGACCTGCTTGCCGTTGGTACAAACTCAACTTTACAACTAATTGGTAAACAATTTATGATAAGTGAATAAAAAAAGGCATGACCAAAAATACAAACAAGGGATTTGAGTGACTTTTAGATATTTTCATCTCGGCATGATCTCTCACTATAAAGCTTTGCGTATTTAAATACTATGAGTAATAAAAGAACACTAACTCTCCAGCATTGCTGAAGACAAAGCCTATGATGAGCATGCCCGTGACGATGACCACTATCATCATGCCGGTGAACAGGCCCTTGTTGGAGGCGTGACAGTCGGCATGGATCACAATGTTGCTCGTGAAGTCGTTATCTTCGTTCGCAGTCGGGATCCTGTACAATTAGAAATGATTAAGTTAACAGGGGATAAAGACCACTTAATAAAATAAACGTCAATGGAGATCTGCATTTACTACCATTCTCTACGGCCCGGGGATTGGATTCTTAAGATGTGAAACTCATTGAGCTAGGACAGGATCGAATTGCGTAATGTGTGAAAAGAAGATTTTATCCAAGGAGTTCACAATGGTACATTAGATTGAAGCGTTCATACAGTTTGAGCATAACTTGAGTTTTTTTTTTGTGAAAAAACCTCATCTCTAACACTCTCTCTAACAGTTTTCAGTCTATACAACGATATAAACATTAAATACTTACTTGCAAAGTGTATAATTGTCATCAGTTGTTGAATTCAGTTCAGAGTTATTATTGTCCTCGTTGTCGCAATTGCCAATGTGACTCCAGATGATGTAGTAAACGGCAACTGAAACACGGACATATTAAGGGTTAATAGCTTGGTCTAACATAAAAAGATTACAGATACAGATCTTCAGCAGCATCAACACTCAACTAAGTAATCATATTTGTAGTATTATACAGCTTACCAATAAGAATGTTAAATTCCACACTGAAGGGGTAAAGATACGGGGAGAAGCTCTCTACAATCGTAGAAATTGCCGTTGATCCAACGCAATGTTCATTATAGAGCGAACTGATGTCGATAAAACGAGTAGTGGTATCATGTTGTTTAGCATCTATAAGAAACACATACTGCATTATATTTTAACAAAATATAAATCGAATCGACTGCCGATGTAATGTCCATTTTTTTTGTGATTTCTTAATAGCTAGAAACAATATCTCTGAAAAATGTATTTCCCAGATTTTAGTAATCAGGATCAAAATAAAATAAAATAAATACATACCAACATAATTTGTAGCGTTATCCCTGTTGCCGTATACGGAGTTCGCGTATAGGGTAAGTCCCAGAATAGTTTCTCGCACAATGGCCGACACCCAGAAGCAAAGACTGCTGCCGATCAAGTGCATGAAAGCGACGCGGGCTAGACCCTAAAGAAGTAATAAACGTTATAGTCTAAAGGGCTTTATACGTTATTCTAATGTATAGATCCTCCTGAAAGTATCCCCGATGAGGCAGGTGATCATAATTCATACAGAAACATACAAATTAAGCTATTATGTGCTAACGCGATGCTTATAAATCCATTATTTTCCTCCAGTCCCAGTCGAACTTTTTATATATTATACTAGCGGCCCGCCCCGGCTTGCACGGGTAGATATTTATATCAAATATTTTGTCTACCCGTGCAAAGCCGGGCGGGCAGCTAGCCTATGTTAATCAGTGATAGTGTAGCTTTCTAACGGTGAAAGAATTTTTGAAATCGGTCCAGTAGTTTCGGAGGCTATAGACATTTATCAAATATTTTGTCTACCCGAACGAAGCCGGGGCGGGAAGCTAGTATAATATATAGCCTATGTTACTCAGTGATGATGTAGCTTTCTAACGGTGTAAGATTTTTTGAAATCGGTCCAGTAGTTTCGGAGCCTATTCAATACATACAAAAATACAAATCTTTCCTCTTTATAATATTAGTATAGATTTTTACTGGGAATGTAATACATAGTCTTTGCTTATGCATGCTTTGCTTCGCTTACCTTTTGTAGGTATTACTGTAGGTGTTTTTATTTGGTCTTTAATAGTTGAAACTTGCAATCTTTCCATATATCTAGATCTTGTAGTTTTATACAATTAGTGTCAAATTGATTTACTCAGGATGTTTATTTAGATTATGATATCAGAATAAATCAAGTCACCTGTGCCCGCAGTATGATAACATTGGAATATTTGAATATGAAGTAGAGCTGCAAAAAGCAGTAGCAGGGGAACACGACGTCGAGTACTACTTGCAGGATGTTCACACAATCATCGTTGTTCACCTTTTCATCAAACCAGTAGCCCACCTGTACGGCGATCAGTAGTACTGAGTGAATTAAATGACCTATTGCGAATCCTGCAACAATAAAAACATGATATATACGAATCATTACAACATTTTTAGCAATGTGTAGTTTTAGCAGGGCTTACATTTTGTTTTTACGATATTTACTAAATTGTTCAGTCTAATTAATTCAGGGTATTTATTAGTGCGTCCCGTGCGCGTGTTGTTAATATCGTCCACATCTGACATTGTTAAAACAAGCATAAATCCAAGTGTCTAAAGAATAACTTTCACACGGAATTAACACATTTCGTGCTAGAGAGGTGAGCAGAAAAAATATAAGCATACCATTGCGGCTATAGCGTTCATATATTTTTTACATTATGGTTTATAAGTGATTCAAAGTTTTTCTTTACCTGCAGCTCCTAATTTGAGATAAAAGCTGCCCGAATGCCTCCCGTGGCTGAAGCAGTATTGGTGTTTGAGAGGTACGAGCGCCGGTGGAGGCAGGCCTATTTGTCTAAATACTTCCGGTGTTCTGTCCCCTGGGGTCTCAGCTCTATATTCTTCCTACAATAATGTACTCAGTTTTGAACTAGATAATACAACAGATACAACATTAGTTAATGTTAGTAAAAGTGTACTAGAAGATAAATTTAAATACAATCGAAGGATACATTTGATATAAAACGTACTTCTTGTTTCCTGAAAAACTCAGCAAGCTGTTCTTCGTGCAGTCCCTTGATCTTCTGGTTTTTCAGTGCAATCGACTTATATCGATTAATGTCGATTATTAGAAATAAAATGTAAACAAATCCCATTCCGCAAAGTGCAAGTGAGTAAATCTGAAAAAAAAAATGTTATAATCTCTACAATTACAGTTAGTATATATTTTTTTGCGTTTAACATAACTAGAAGGCTTAGATAAAATACTCATTTGTAATATTTAGATGATCAATTTATATTTTTGTAGCATAAGATAAATCATTCAAATATTTTTTAGTCCTCTATACAAGTATTGTTCGGGGAAAAAGAAGTTTAACTGTAATTGTTTAGTGATAAACAGATAAGATGAATCATATTAGATACTCACAATAGAAACTGAAGGTTCCACGAATGAATCACCAATGTATATAATCACCCCAAGGGTCACCAACATTATTGCGTATATGCAGCTCATCACTAGTGTTAGATATTTCCTGGAACAAAGCAATTTGACGTTCATTTTAGATACAATAGGGCACAATGTAGACGAGCGAGGATTACCCTCGTTAACATAATTGTTTCCATGTCAATAGACCTTTGCAATAGGTTATATTGAATTCAGGTCTATCGGCATCCATGTTTACACCTCATTTAATACCGACCTTATTTGTTTTCAACTATATCGATGTAGAAGTCTTAAATAATAATGTTATCTTGTATTTTTTTGGAACAGAAGCATATAAGGAGTAATATAAACGTTAAGGTATGTGAAAAATGATGCATAAAATTACCAATGCATTACACTTCACAGTTCATCCAAATTTGCAGATAATGCGGTCGCTTCAAATGTGTTGTAGAGTATTGCGAATTGTTACAAACCCCGCAAACTACTTTGCGCACCCGCGAAAGAGATAACGTTTATTTGAATACAGTTGTAGACTTACGTAGTCATCTTTTTGTTGTCCTCCGGGCTGGTGGGGGGCGGCGCCTGAGTCTCCACCGAGCGAATGGACTGCGCGTCCATCGTAACCACAGATCTCTTCCTCGGGGTTGCATTGCCCTTTAAGTCAGCCGGCATGTACAATCGGTAACTATCTAAAATAGAAATTTCACGTCAGTGTCATACACTAAATAATACGTCGCCAAGCCACTGTTTTATGTATAAAAAATACCTGAGTACATATTGTCATTAAAGTACATGTGCATTCCCGATATATTTCTTTGCAGCTTGAACAACGCCATAGTGGTCAACTACTCAATCTACACGCTGCTCACTTTCGAGAATAAAAACGAATATGTAAGGTAGTATCTCACAAAGCGAATATAACTTACTGAGTGATTTAACGTCTCCATTTCGGTAGTTGTTATTCATATTGTTATAGAACAGCGGGCTGTTTCTGTCACCTGAAATCATTATTTTGTTTGAAGACCAATTTCAATGGCAACGTCAGCGGAGATAATAAGAATCAGTAGCATTGTCCTGACTATGTTGTGTTGTTAATATAACGAGTTTGCTGTTCGACAAACACACACAATTACGTGGTTGGAATAATAGTAATGCCAGTTTAAAGGTTGGTAACGTCATTTTTAATGACTAATTTGCACCAGGACTCATCATTCCTAATGTGTTCCTCAACAGATCATCGGTGTTATCTATTAGTTACGTAACTCAAATCACTTAAAATCATGATTTTAATCTGAATTTGATTTAGTCTTCTTATCACCGAACAACTGTGACAGCCATTATGAAATCGATATCCATGCATCTTTTGGGAACATGTCAATTATAAGAAAATAAAGAGCGAGGTCGTCGTAGCACGCATGATTAGGCATTCGAGTGAATGTAGGTAGATACCAACTTTTTATCATGCTACTCGCTTTATTGGACATCTAATACTTTTTGTCTATGGTAAGTCAAAATACATCATTCTCCGATCCGACATACATACCTATTGGCGTTGCTGTACCGGAGTCATCACCTTTGTTGTACAACATTAGTTTGGGTAACTGCTTATCACTTGTAGATTCCTGTAAAAAAAAAGATAGTATGAAAACGCAATGCAGATTGCTTGCAAATTCATATTTCCACAGCTAACGGACTAAAAAGTGGTGAATATGGACATCGAAAGCCGTATAAAATCCGATTAATAACTTCATTAGTCGCTTGTTTCTCTCGATAGACACCAACCTGTATTTCACTATAATCCCATTACGGTGTTGTACGTGCCTCTACAGCGAATTTCGGCTCGCTACCGCCGCTTTCAGTGGAAAAAACTCTTTGCACACAAACATGATACCTACGCTCCGGAGTGTTGGACGTTTTAATATGGGATAAAATCTCACTATAATTATCAGATGCAACGCAATAAGCTACCGAAGTATTTACAAATTATTATAAATAGTAGTACCTACTTTAATATATAACACGTACCTACAGTCAGGTAGAGTTTTCCATAAACCTATTTGCTTAAGATAATCATCGTTATCGAGGATTAAGAGTTCATCAGATTACTAATGTAACTTTATAAATCGACATCTAAGTAAAATGCAAGTGTTCAGGAAATGTTTGTTAATTACATCGATTGATAAACAAAGTTATCTTGCCTCAGATATAAAAAACATGGGTAAGGTGAACGATAGCGATGTCAGTGGACATTTCGATTGAGTATTTATGACGTTAGCAGCCCATGTATGGCGAATAAAAAATGAAGAGATGGAATTTTCATTAGGCGAGGCGTTGGGGCGGCACGGTGTGTCCGAAGTCGATGTTTACAGCGGGGGGAAGAAAGGATGGGGGGGAGGGGGCCTCGCGGCCGGCTGGACTCAAAAGGTTTACAGTTGGCTGCGCGAGAGTGACCCGCCTCACAAACACGGTCCGTACACCGCTCGCCGCTCGCCGCCATGGAACTGTACAACCGCCTTTTGCACCCTGCCTTGAGTTATTTAACAAAAATATCTTCTTCTATAATATTTATAATTTTTCATACATATTATAGATACATATATTTTTTTTACACACTAGCTGCTTATCTCCTAACAGGGCCTAGGGGTGTAGAAAAAAGCAGCCTTGTGGCTAACCATGTCATAAAAAAGTACTAATATAGGTTCGTATGGTAAGCAATGGTACCAACATAATTGGTGCAGTTGGAGAAACAGTTGCTTTAGTAGTAAGTACATATTTATTGGTTCCGATCAACTGGATCAGCCTATAAGTTTAGTTGTCCTTATATAAAGTCAAAAGTCGACAAACACGTTATAGCAAGTTAAGAGAGTTAATGACAAACGTTTGGTTTCCTTTAAAGTGCCGGCGTATCCATATAGTTCTCATGCAAAAATCATTACAACCCATTGCGTCCATACATACGAATTCGTTGTTTAAACTACGGACGAAGCTTAAAATAAATTTACTTTGGAAACAAGCAAATCAGCCTATTGAAGGTACTGCCGCTGTTTTTATTGGAACCAAAGCTTACATAAGGCTAAGGCAATAGTCAAACTCACGCTAATGCCAATGATCTTTTGCGTAATTAATTACCTAATTCATCAAATTATCGGATTAAATAATTTATCAAATAACGTGAACGACAAATCATGATGAATCGAACTTGCACTCATGACGTGCTGTTAGCTTATCTTAGAGTATAATATTACTATGCACTTCTGATAGTAAATTCCGCGTTTGTTAGCTGTGCCCAGCGGTTTTGACCCACCCATTTTTTGACCATTTATGTGTTGAATAATGAAAATTCCTTTCATAGCGAATGCCTGCTCGCTATAAGTAACATAGGTACGGCGGGTATTGATGAGTGAGTAAGTGGTATGGTATGTCGCTTATAATTTATATGTGTGTATATTCCTTTTTTTCCACCTTTAAAACGGAAGATTGTCAAACAGAATCAGGTCTATAAATGTACCTACACATATAGATATAGCCGGCGTGTCGTGGGCGGCTTGCGTAAATATATTTTCTAATATGTTGATAAAACTCTGTTCTTATACGCGATATTAAATTGTTTATTTACCTCCCGACGTTTCGACCGAATTGCATCGGCCGTGGTCACGGGCTGACTGTTATCTATTATAGGTCATTACTATGTGTTTAAATCGCGACAGTTTAAAAAACAGTAAAACTCTGTTCCTTAATTATGAGTAGTACATTTGCCATGTGATGATGATAGATCTTGTAACATGGAACACTAACACGAGAAATTTGTAAAACCTACATTTATTTTATAGAAATAGTACCGGCACGCTAGTGCTAGTAATATAGAATACATAATATATTAGAAAAATAGACAGAACCATATTATGTTATATGATTAAAATGAACAGAGAAAGTTTTATCAACCATTTTATCTTATGTATATATTTTTCAGGGTATGAGGAAACAAATTAAACAATATTATTATACAGTATTATTAAGGTAAGAACTGGTATTTTTGAACTGATACTATATAAAGCCTAGTAGATACAGACTTTATGTCGGTTATAAAATCTAAGCATACCTACATGACAAACTGAAAAGCTGAAATAAACCTGGGTTAGTTTTTAAATATTGAACAAATTAATGCTATGATTAATGAAACAAAATTTTGCAAATAAAAGACGATGAAGCTATGCTGGCCTGACTGATAAAAGATATCTATAATATAAAAATGAATCGCTAAATGTGTTGCTAAGCGCAAATCTCGAGATCAGTTGATCTTTATAAAAAAAATTTTGCCAAAGCCAAAATATTTGATAAATGTCTACCTGTGAGAAGCCGGGGCTGGCTGCTAGTTACTGATACAAATATAAAACTATATAAAAACTTTGTTTCCTAATGAATATTAACCAACGGCTTGGTCGATAATAATCTGAGGCATGGCTCTGATTGTCGGTGTATATGGAAATATATTAATATGTTAGGTTTAGTACACACTGCGTTATCGTTGTCCTTCTTGACGAGTAAGTAACGTATTCGTTTTCGTTTCTTATCCATATTGTTTATTAACTGATCATCACAACACAAAATACGATCAAACAACCATGTAAAAGGAACTTCAGAGTGATTGTAAGTCTTGTTATCACTTGGTTTATGAACGGAGATCAAACACCACAATGCGCCGATAATGTATATGTCATAAAGGAAACTGATCTAATCTGAAATAATCTCAATACTGAAAATGAATGTTAGTCATAAAACTTTTATGAAGTGTTTCAGTATCTGAAATCATAAACTGTTTTACCGTTAAACAGTTTTTCCTGCATTATGCGTTTTTAGTCACAAATGTATAATGAGTATAATACTACGATGAGTAATAACTAGATTTAGTGTAACAACTTGCAACTTAATAAACACACATTTAAAGGCTGTTTGTTAAAAATCAGCCAGTGAATAGATACCTATCAGTATTTTAAATAAATATTTATATATATTTTTTATATTAACCCCTCTTGCTCAAAACTTCCGTCTTTGTAATGGGGAAAAAACAATATGTTTAAAATTTTTCGATAGCACGGCGAACATGTTTGTAAAATAAATGTTTGTTTGGCCCGGTGGGAATCGAACCCGCGACTCTCAGCGTAACAGTCAGGTATACCAACCACTAGACGAGCAGTCTCATCATTACTTGTATAACTGAATCAGGTTTAGTTTATGAGCTACGCCGTAGATTAGCGTTAGATTGTGTAGGTATATAAAAGATAATGATGTATTTAAGCGACTATGGCAGTACAATAATTATTTATCATCATTGCAGCTCATGAAAAACCCAACTAACTTACTCATCACCATCATCGTAAACCAAATCAGTGTACATTAACATAATTCAGTGTACATTAAAATAGCAGACGAGACCGCTGGTCTAGTGGTTAGTATACCTGACTGCTGCGCTAGGGGTCGCGGGTTCGATTCCCGCCGGGGCAAACATTTATGTGACAAATATGTTTGCCTTGCGTCTGGGTGTTTAGTATGTATTATAAGTATGCATTTACAAACAAAAAGTATATAAGTATTATATAAGCTACTGGTTCCCATAGTACAAGCTTTGCTTAGTTTGGGGCTAGATGGCGCTGTGTGATAAAGTCCAAACATTATTATTATTAATTTTCTAACTTTACCCGTGAGAAAAAAACACTGTGGCATTCGCTACACCAAACCTAGGAACATTGATCCTGCATGATTGATATAAAAGGAAATTCAAGCTTCGATGCAATCGATCACAATATGACTTAAATATGAAACTGGCATTTTTAAGTGCATAAAGAAAACTAAACGAAATAAATCTGGCCTAGCCTCTGATTACATGTAATATTTGTGATAAATACTAACCAGGTCGGCAACGCGTTAGTGATGCCGCTGAGAGGTTGCGAGCGTCCATTGGCGATACCCACTCATCAACAAACTGACCGTATAATTGTTTGCTACATGTCTGAGTTATATAACAAGTAGAATAAAAAACAATTATTCGTTCGTCTTGCCCTTTTATTTGATATCATAGGGATTACTGTGGATTAATAAATCATAATTTTGTGACTTCCGCAATATTGGATTAAAAATTGTGGCATTTAGGTTATCGTGTATTGTCATGAGAACCTAACGTGTGTGCTAAATTTCAACTATATCAGACACCGGGACAGGTGAAGTAAAAAACAAAAAATCCTCTAAATATTAAGTTTTATGAATTTGTGTAACAATAACATACCTATCAATAGATGTTACAATTGAGTACAGTTGGTCAGATCAAAGATAAAACGATAAAATGACTGCGACTGGAAAACCCAGTCTAATACAGAACATAATCGTATTTTAATATGTGATAAGGTATCTGATAAAGTTCTATCATTTCATAGCACATGTGAATAAACCTGCCATTGATGTGCTCCTACTGTAATTATTGATTTAAATATAGAAGATTAGTTACTAGACGTTATTCACATTGTTCGGCTAATGTCTTTACATTGCAGTTGCAAATAGAAGCACACTCAAGGTGCTTGCTAAGCTCACTTATAAAATATGTATAAGTATATATCCAAAAGGGCATCACGCCTTCCAAAAGGGTTTCCGGAAGAGCTAGAAAGAATTGAGACATCAGTCAACACACAACTTTTACCAAATATTTTATAGGTCTCAACGTGACAAAATGCTCCCAATATTTTCTATGGGCACTTGACAATTCCTCTCGGCATTAAATATTTTATGACTAGCGGCACGCCCCGGCTTCGTACTGATAGACATTTATCAAATATTTTGTCTACCAGTTTTTAGCCTTTTCAGGCATTCAAAAAAATCCATCCGAAAGAACCATCCTCGTACTTCAAGGAATGTTCTAAAAAAAAAATATGCAAATTGGGTCAGCTGCTCTTGAGATTAGCGCTTAGCAACACATTCAGCGATTCACTTTTATATTATAGATAAACAAAAATGAGACTCTAAATAAGGGAAAAACATCCTGTTTTAAGCAGACAATTTAATCGTAACTAGGACTCGTCCCCCACGTATTGAGCTAAGCGTTCAACCACTTTGTTTGAATATTATTATTATTATTATTGTCAGTAGATCCTTTGGCAGTGCCTTTGAAGGAACTGTTGATATTTTTTTGTCTAGTTCTTTCAAAGGAACTAGAGAAACTACGGAAACTCCTAAGTACTTTATTTATCTCTAGCAGTTCCTTTGTAGGAACTACTAAGCCTTTCGTTCGTTGAGGAACTTACATATTACTAACAAGTAATTTCATATTTAAAGCAGAGTGAAAACATCCCTAGTCACGCCATGCAATGTTCTGTACATAGATGGCGCTAACTCTTCTAAGTCAAACTTCGCGCGTTGTTACACACTCTTTTTTTTTTAATAAGTGTTTTGTTTTTTATTTATGTCACGTTGTATGTGACATTTATTTTTTCTTCTAATTTCTTCGTTCGCTCCCGCATTCAATATTATAAATTTAATTACTCCGGCAACAATTTTTTTGCACAACAGCTACAGCCACAGCTTCTTAGAATAATTGTATATTTATCATGTATTAGATATAGTTACTTTTGGAAGATCGGGAACTGCTAGTTCAGGCAGTTATATGCTTAAAAGGAGACTGGTCACAAATATATGAATGTAACTTTGATTTTTAATGAAATGTATTATTATGATATTATCTAATAAGATATTAAAGTTATATCTTAGTTTTTATTTTTGTCTTTTTACCGTTCGTCCGTGGGGAAGATATACAACAATAATAGGTTATATTATCTACTCTGAGGTAATAGGTATTAATGTTTTTTTCCAGAAGGCTTTATTTAATTTGGAGTCAATATGAAATTTGAGAATGGAACGTCAAAGTTGTTTGTCAAAACATGTTCAAATTATTAATACCTAAATATACATTATGTTATACTCTTTAATGTAATTACATCATTTTAATTGTGTAATTTTAAATGATTCCTGCCGTAAAATTGTTTACCATAATAAATCAGCCGATAATTACTTTCTTCATTATGATATTGAAAATAATACCAGATTTTATCAAATACAAAACATGAAAATTGATTAAAAAGTAATTAGGTATATACGATTAGAGATAGGCTTGACATAGCGTTTATATAGTGATTATATTATAATTTGGGCACTGTGGCTATTTAGATCCCAACACTTATATTTGATGGAATAGTATGACTACTTATAATTATACAAAAAATATGAAATTGTGACAAGAGATCCGATTGTCCTGTGGTGACAGATAGTCACTTGAATTTTAAAAATAACATAGGATTTAAACTTGATAATTTTACACCGAATATTTAGTATATCTTTACTAATCAATATGTACGTGTGTACGTGTTAAATGTTTTTAATTAAAGATTATGAAATGAAGAAGATATGACGAATTTTAATAGTAGATTAAACGATAGAATATTCATAGAATGAAATATTAAATTATATAAAATGTGGCTAGCGAAATTTGGTGACTGTGCAATCGGTGTGATATTTAAATGATGAGTCGGGGGGTTTTGGGACTGGGACCGCGGGCTGGGACCGCGGTCCCAGTCCCAAAAGTTCCCCGACTCAAAACTATTTCTATTGGCTGGAGCGAATGCTTTGTCAGTTTTAAACTTAAATTACCTCGACTACTCTACTGCCCTTGCTTTTGATTGTCGCCAGCAAATCTAAGCAGGATTAAAATCTAGAGTATCTAAGTATTTTAATGAAAATAAAAAAAGAACTGTATGACGTTAGGTTCTTTGCAACCGTCGTGGAACCGTCATACGGAATAAGCCCGCGCGCTGGTCGCTCATAATATGAAATGACGGGAATACTTTGTAATTGGCGCGCTCGCACGCATATATACCTAGTCTGGGGCACAAAAAACTAGACTGATTAAGATTAATAAATATGAGTATGTACCCACATTCCTCTCTGGGTCAGGCGCATACATGACATTTTTCCCCGGTCGCTTCCTGGCTGCGCGCGCGGCGGAGGCGGTCAGCAGACTGCCGGAGATGGGGCCAGGCTGAGACATAGTGCGTCTCCTACCTGATTCATCACTACTGCCTCCGCCGTTGATTGATTCATTCACCACCTGAAAATCATGACATCATAATAATTATTATCATGTACATGTAAGTATAGAGAAATACCGAGTACAAATTTGTGATAACTACAATTTTGTATTACAATACTTTTTTTTTCACCATCTTCTTTTTCTTCGTATCACATGTATGTTTTAAAGTATCGTTCTTTTATGTATTTTACATCATACATGTGGGCCGTATGCTTGTTTGCCACATACTAGTACATCGTTAGTTGAGTAAATGGTGAGTCCCAGTCCCCGTTAGTAAATTAGTCTTTTCATCATATCTTTGAAATATTGTATGACAAAATCATCATACGCATAAAAACAACAAACCAATTATTAACTGCAGGGGGAACTGCAAAAATGCTTTTTAATTGGTATTTACATACAGCTTAAAGAATATATGCTTTGATTACAAGCTTGATCGTCACATTTTTGGTTCCTGTATCGATAAGGAGCAGCCGTAAAAGTAGATCGAATACACTGGTATTCCGTTCACATTTTACTCACTCCTGGATCCCGGGCTGGCTCCGGAGTTTGGATGTCATCTTCAGCGAAGTGTTGTAATGATGTTTCTGAATGAAACTTTTTGTCACCCAGTTGTTTTCTATTAACTATTTCATCCATAAGGTCTTTCCTTCTAGCATTAGATTCCATGTTGATACAGTCTCTTTGTCACTTTATAAAATATGACCACGTATAGCTTCGGCTCACACAGCCATAATTATGCCACTGTATACCGATCGCGTTGTTTGAACACTAAGTCTTGCGATTTAGATTGCAAAAGAATTAATAAAAATACATATCAACGCTATCTTTTATCAATGAGAAACATATCAGGGCATAATGACCGTTTGAACATCGCAAATGCTTCGTGATTCCCTCGGCAAATTAAATAGGTGAATTACAGTATTAAAGATGGAAACCAAACTAATCTACTATCACTGTGAGTGTGAAACATAACACTCATAAACATATTAGCTTAAAAAAAATTACAGTAGGTAATGTACATTGGTATGAAACTATTACTTAACATAATTTAAGGTATTACTGCCCTGTATTTGTGGCTCAGTTCATTAGCTTAGCTTCTTGGGAACATTGTACAGACAGACAATACATATTGTTTTAACACTCAATATTTAATTGAGGTAGTGATTTTTACGTATTACGATAAATATAATTTATCAAATAAATTCTATTAGCAAGATATTGCAGCCTAAGCATGGTTAAATGATATGACGGTGGAAAATTTTACATTAACTTTGTCATAAATATATGTAAGACAACATAATACAATTTTGATAAAGTAATACCAGCCTTTGTTTTGTTGGACTATTAAAAACATGCATGCCTAAGAGGTTAAGGAAGAAAACACTAGCATTACAAGCAGTGATCAATGTATACTTAGATATGACATCATATTTTAACGATTCACAAGTCAGGTAGGTATCATCAAAATATGATATAAACGAAATTACATTTATTTATAAACAAAGCTGTAAAAATAGATTAAATTATTTTAGCACGTGGTAAACATAAACGATTTTATGAGAGTCTACATTATTGTGTACGATTGTTTGAAACAAACTAAAAAGTACTGTGTGTATACAGACTGAAAGTTTTCAACTGGGCATGGCCACCCCATGCTAAAAGTTTAGGTAATAGTAAAAAATTAGGCTCGGAATGGAATTTGATAAAAGCCCAAAAAAATTACTTAGATATAAAATCGAAACGAATATAACAATATATACTCTTATAAGTAACTCCATAGAAATTATTAAATCTAATAATATTTAAGCTGTATCATATTATAAATAAACACACATTACTACTTGTGACAGGTTGGGATACACGTTTGATAAAATGATCATCATTCATAAATTTGTCTGTTTATAAATTAAATAAGTTGTTGTATTTAATGTACTATGTAATCGGTAATCTATCGGAATGTTAATCAATATGATGGCCACAGTGGAATACACCACACCGATACGTTATCAAAATACCATACTCATCCATATTATTAATACCTTTAAATATGTCCCAACATACGAATTAAGTGACATCTACAAAATGATAAAATATGTAAAGTAAAACTTTTAATAGTATGCAACTATGTTAGATTTATTCAGACGAGTATTTATTCAGTTTACTAGTAAATTGCGGTTTAAGTATAATGAAGAAATCGTACATTTCGAGAGGTTTGTCTTATAATCCAAGAATATTGTTTTAATGAACATAAGCAAATTGCTACAAATAATAAATGTCATTGGAGTTTACATCACAAGAATTGATTTTTATATAAAAGCCCCCGGTATGGAAATTTTAAGAGGAGAGAAATTTGTGAATTATTGAAATTTTCTTTTTCTTTGTATCTACTTCTATTTTTTACCGAGGTCGCGAGTTGGAAAATTTGGAAACAAGAGCAACAGCAAGACAAATAAACAATGCTCAGAAATATATGATGCAGTATATAAGAGTCTTTACTATCATATCTTTTTCATTTATAAAATAAGCTTTTAATATATAGAAAATTTCCCGTAACAAGTCGGTATGTCACTTAATATATTATAAAAAATATAGTTTAGCCTTAACGGTATTATAGTATATGGAAAATAATACCTACATAATGTGGACTTATGGTTAAACACGCAATATATCTGAGGATAAACCTAACAGTATAATAATAATTGATATCTCAGAGTAGATAATATACTACGTATACTGATCTGTCAATACATAAATCAGTGACTACATACAATTTTTATGTAGTATATTATCTACTCTGAGGTACAATAAATTTTTTTATACCATTAAGGTGGCACACAAGCATACGGCCCAACTGATGGTAAGCAGTCACCGTAGCCTATAGCCGCTAGCAATACCAGGGATATCACTAACGGGGTGCCAACTATGTTGTTGATGAGGACTCACTGTGCCAGCAGCATTACTACTAGCGCAGCGTAGCCTCGTAGAGCACTGGCAACCTTACTTACCGCAGAAACACAACACTACATCAAATAGTGTTATTTCACTGCGGTCTTCTGTAAGGCGGAGATACAGTCCCCAGTCGGGCGGCAAAATCAAAATTCCCAAATCGCCCTACCTCTCTTTTTTAAAGCTCATGGTGTGATTAATTACTGTACTTAAGCTTAGAAAAACTCATTGGTACTGGCCGGGATTCGAACCTGAGCCCACCAGATGACAGGCCGTTGCTTCAACCACAAGGCCACCACGGCTTCATACACTATTTTCTACAACAGTGTGCCATCTAGCGGAATATCACCAAACTATGAGTGTGTTTCCGTCTAAGCATAGTAATGTCGGAGGTTTTGTGAAGTATATTATCTACTCTGTCAAGGAATCGAGATATTTAATCATATTAAGACCAAATCCACCAAAATATGAAAGGTGGCGTTGACATAATGCAAAACTAGGTATCCAGAAAATAATGTAATTTTTCTAGCAATTCTATTGACACAGTCCAAGAGAATACAACCGCTACGCTATTCACACGTTAACAGTAATGTAGCAGTCCATAACCCGGATATCACGACAGCTGATACAGCAATAGAAATAGAAATATAAATAGAAATATTTTATTGTGTAAAAAGCCAAATGTTACAAACAAGTTGTTGGAGCACCCTTTTAAGTATCATGAGACACCTGTGACAGAGTACTCCGCTCTTCCTTATCTAACTTACACAATACTATAAGTAGAACATAATACAAAGTTATTTTAATTATCTGATATATTATTTTAATCATAAGTGTGTGTGTGTGTATATTTGTGTATGAGTGATAGTGTGTATGTGTGTGTGTGTGTGCAATACATACATATTTCCTGCCAAACCGACAGAGTTTATAGATAGCCCACAATATATTAAAGTGCACGTAATACACAGGACTAGTGTGGTACAGCATCTGCGTAGTAGAACGGGAGACTTGAAAACACGCAGTACGCTGTACGAGGCATGAGGCTACCTTCTTTTAGCTCCTCTTTGATTTCTGATTGGTTCGGGATATAAGTTAGTAAAAAATGGCGCCATAGGTGGACTGCATACATATGCTAGTGACCCTAGTAACACTTGTTCGAAGGCAAACATGGTGGATGTTCACATGCACTGAAGAGTCCACCGCCTAAGGCAGTTTGTAAATTGTAAAGCGACGTACATTGTATATAATAATAAGATTGAAATAATCTTTGATATAAATATAAACATACTAATGAACTACCATCGACAAAATGCTGTTATATGTACCTTAAAGCTTTTAATCGTATTTAACTGTTTGATGCACAGGTATTTACTCTCATACTCACTTGTAAATTTCGGGTCAAAAATAATGAACGAATCATAAATTTCGAGAAACATGTATTCATAATCAAAGAACATATTTTAAAGAACATAAAATATCACAAACAATAACTCACAAGAAGAAATAAGTGAAACTTTATTGGTTCATAAGTTTACTGAGTACTTCTTTAAGCTCGAGTGAGAACTGAGATACAGGTAAAGCCAAATCCTGAGTGAAAGAAGTGCTACTCTTATCTTGCACCACATAGTCTGAGGGTACAACGAAGAGTTGCTTTTTGTCGCCCGGCGTGTCGGCAGCCTTCAGGCACGGGGGCATCGGCAGGTGCGGACGCTGCTGCAGCCAGTCGTGGAAAGCCTTCGTTGACCTGTTCAACATCGTACATTGGATATTGTTACCTATGCTTATATACTTTCAACTAAATTGAATATTATATAATATTCTATTTATATTATTTTGTATACATTTTAGGTTTATGGCGTTTAAATAAGAGTTATTACTCATCTGTATACATTAATGAATTTTATTTTGTCTATCCTGTATGCGCTCCTATAATAAAATGGGGAGTTGTCATGCGGGCACTTGCGCAGGCTATTGCAAAAAAAAAAAACTTCGTAGCGAATCAAGAAGAAAAGAGGCATTGCAACGCATGCTGGGTACAGCGCACCGCTAGGACATAATTAATAATTCGGACGTAATTTTAACTTCCATCAAAATCAGATTGGCTAGCTTGGCGTTGTCGGCAGCAAACATCTTCATAAAAATATATTAATAGAAGCCGTAGGATTCCAGTTGAGTGTGTATTCTTACGTGAGATGCTGGACGTCCTCCCACACGCAAGCCATAGTGCGCAAATCATCTGGTATCTGGACACCATGCCACATCTTCTCAGTATTATTCTTAGGCGGAATGTGCTTCATCCTTTGTGGCAGGCACGTACCAAACGCCATCAAGTGAGCTGGGCTCGTTTCTGCATCGATGTCGTAATCTATCTGTCTCTTGAGCACATTCGGACATGCCGCCTGAAATAATGGCATCAACTTTTTCAAATGTATTCGAGGATGAACGTCCTAAAAGGTCCTCGTATGTTACGAGGCAAATATAAAAAAAAATCCTAAACAACACTCTTCATGCTTTTGAAAAACTGCATGAGTACAAAAAGTTACTGCGCCTTAGAAACTTCTAGCTTTATGCACAGTTCTTATTATCTTAATTTTTTTCTTTTATTACAATATAGGCAATGGAAATTAAATCATAAGGATTTAGATTTACTCACCTTCGGTACTCCAATGTAATCTGCGATGCTCTTGAGGACACAAGGAAGTATTTTGGGATGAAGAATCAAACTGCGAGATGCATGCTCATCGAACCACACCTAGAAAAAAAACAGTATACAATAATGTTTTGAGTAAAAACTGACATGATAAGCATGCTATTAGGTCAAACAGCGGGCGTCGGAGCCTATGATAGCATGATATTTACAGTTTATTTTTTGTGTCACAAGCGCAACTGACAATATATTACACTGATGATGGAATACGGATAATAGGTACTTGGCTGGGCCATCATCGCGACATCCGATACTTTAAAATAGATTAACATTAACCTGGAACAAATCTTCAATATCTTCGGGGCGTTTTATTTCACTCTTGAATTCTACATTACCCAAGCCAACCCACCAGTCGAAAAACTCTTTGGATATCTGTAATTATACAAAAAAAACTTAGTATTTTTATAAGGTAAATACTATTAAATCTCTAAAATATTATTATTGCTTAAATTGTATGTAAATGTTTTTTTTATACCACTAAGGTGGCAAACAAACATACGGCCCACCTGATGGTATGCGGTCACCGTAGCTTATTGACGCGA
Organism: Falcaria lacertinaria; assembly: GCA_951449985.1. Lineage (NCBI taxonomy): Eukaryota > Metazoa > Arthropoda > Insecta > Lepidoptera > Drepanidae > Falcaria > Falcaria lacertinaria. The sequence goes on from OX602114.1 coordinate 4,798,888, forward strand.
GCGATACCCCATGTGTAAGGGGTATCGCTCGCGTGTTGCCGACCCTTCAAATATCTCTTAACAACCTTCTTGCAGAACCCCAATTGACGCGCCCTATACCATAATCCTTGCGAACGCCACTCTATTTATACTACAACTTGGTGATATTGATATGGCGCTTAACTAGGATTACCTTCTTAGTCATTATTTCTGCTTTCTTGCTGAATTCATCTGAGGCCGATACTTCGAAAGTTTTTTGCTTATACTTGGACTTCCATTTAATCATGTCGGTCTCCGATTCATTGCAGTACAACATATCAAAGTGGGGATTCTTGGTGCGATGAAAGTGATGCCTAAAATGTACATTTACAACTAGTTTCAGCCAATTCTTGCAATTCACGATTGATTTAACTAGCAAAAATATTACTCACTTGTGTACACTACAATTTACGTCTAAATCATCACTTGTCTTGGCCGAATCATCTGAGGACACATCCGATTTGAATGATTTTAGCCTACTTGAGGTTGACTTCATAGCACTTTTTGAGAATGATTTAGAAAATGTTTTTGACATAATATGTTTAGAGAATGATTTGGAAAACTGTTTGGAGATGATCGATTTCGATCTGACCAATGATTTGGAGCGTGATTTATTCTGAATTTCAGTTTCCACTGATGAGACGCTCCACTGTTCAGATTGTTCTTCAACTACTTCTTCTTCTTCTGCTATCGACGGTTCGAAGTCACTCATGGAGAAATCCTTGGCTGACCTCTGACCCTGAAGGTAAGTGGGCAATCAGATTAAATATTCAATACCTTGTATCCTTAAATTCTATGAAATGTATTAAAATGGCAGCTTCATTCCAATTTAGAAAACTTCAAATACACACATATCCATATGTATAACCTCGCGCCATTCTTTTTCGGAGTAGGCAGTGTATAGACCGGTATTTCACAATTGACTTGCACACCTCTTTGGCTTTTTTGACATTCATCAATAACTTCTTTCATGCACGCAGGTTCCGAGTACGCTTATCTTTCTGTCATTGAGTACTTACTTTGGCAGTTTGATCTAAAAGGTTAGACCTTGGCCTTCCACGGCTTCTCCTTCCACTCAAATTTGCAAAAAAATAAATGAAATTCCTAGATTATACTATTGAGCTCTCTGAATTAAAATTAATATCTTACATCCACGCCAGATCTTGCAGTGTAGTACTGTTCCGAGGGAATGATGGAGCTAAGGTCCGACATCTGCGGCTCGTAATGACTGGTTTGCATGGTCAAGTTAAAAATCTTAGTGATCCTCTGAAAGATTACCGGACCCACCAGGTCGCGCACAGTCTCGCATTGCGATTCCCAGAACTGAAATCGGAATTTATTTTTAGGACTTTTATTTCTTATTTGTGAAAATATAAATAAGTAAATAAATAAATATAGTACCGCTAGCATGTGAGTTCAAATTATACTGGACATATTAAATTGTCTTACCCTCGTTCTTATAAATTTTTGATAATTTATCTAGTGCATTATTCGGTTGCACTAAGCAGTCTAGCGCCTCGCCAAGGGGCTGTCGCAAAACTCGAGACACATGTTAGGTATTTTGACCAGATTTAAAAAATATCAAAAATCTCTTTATCATCGCCCAGATCATTAGAAAAAAGTTTTAAATTAAGGAAATGCATTTGAACTAATTATATTATTTGTAAAAAGGTATAATATAATTGATTTGAACCTTCACATTTGTAAAGCTTTCCTAGTATGTAAATTAATTGTAGGAAATTTCAAGGCTTTTTGCTAACAATTGCTACTTGGCAAGGACGAATGACTTACCTAACTCTTTCAGATATCAGTTAGGATGTACCTTACTTTGGAGGCGATTCAGTAAGGTGCATCGGCCAACAGTATTAGTATACCTAACGACTTTCAAATATAATGTGCGAAGTAATTATTTTTCTACGAATTTATATCTGCTATTAGGTACTCGTAGGACTTGTGTGCTTCGTTGCGTAATTTTGTTCATTGGAGGAGAAACGACATGACTATTTGCTTGCATCTTGCCTTCACAGCTCTTGACCACGCCTCGGTGCGTTAAGAATTACTACAGTATACCAACTGAAATATTTTATCGCACGCAAAAGGGATTTGGAGAATGAATGAATTTGGAGAAAGTGTACGAAAGTAAGAGAAGTTGGAGAAGTGTGTGAAAGTGGATGCTTTACTGCTAGATCATAAAAATGTACTCTATGTAAAATAGTGGGATCGTAGTATTATGGTCTTCAAGTACCTACCTGTTCATCTTTGTACGACAGTTCCAAATCGCGAATAACTTTTTTCCAATGAACTTTAACTGAATCTTCGTTCTGCTCATACCGAGACGGAGTAATAACTCTCAGAGTTCTTGATTTATCCCATTTTTTAACCAACGGCCGTTTTCCACACGGCATGATGAAGTAATGGTTGTATTATCTCAGAGTAGATATTATACTGGGTACAAGTAACAATCAAAAACAAACTGATGTTAAATATCTTTATATCAGTAAAGTTGACACATTTGTCACTTTACTTATTACAATTACTCTTTGAACCATCTTTGAACAGGAACAGACCAAACATATCTTTTTATTTATGACATACATAAACTGGTACATAATCTGATATAGAAAAGTTTTGATTTGATGAGGTCACACGACTCCTTACCATTAGTTGTACGTAGTATATTATCTACTCTGAGCCATTAGCGTAGCAAGTATTTATTGGTGTGTAGTTTATCCGGTACGTTTGTAAACTTAATATTATAAAGCTGAAGATCAGAAACTTCTGGTTGGATTGAAAAAAAACTTTTTGGATAGTCCATTTATCGAGGATGGCTTTAGACTATATGACATCATATATTACATTGCTAGGCCGGCGAAGTCGCGGAAATAATCTAGTTAATTCATAAACTTATAAGTGCAGGCGACGCTAACACAATCTCTCTACGTGCTTAGGTACCTTACGTTCGAGGACTAATAAACTCGTAACAGGAGAACTCCTTAGAATAAAAACCGGTTACAAAGTCGGTGTGTCAGATTAAATATTAAAAAAAACATGTTAACACACTCTTACTTAGTACGATTAAAAATATACAAAATGGAGATTTTTGATTACATCAAAATAAATATCTTAAACCTCAGAGTAGATAATAATATACTGAATATGCTGCGTTCACTGCTAATGTGTATTATCTACTCTGAGCTATTGTTTACAACAGTGCCATCTAACGGAATATTTGCTAACTATATGCGTGATTCCGTCATACGGTAGCTATGTCAAGGAATCGTTTTACAATATTATATAAAACAAAATAAATGCTCAGACGGAGTAAATTCGATCAAAAGATGACAGATGGCGCTATAAGCATACAAGACATATGCGAAATATCTCTTCAACGTGCATCTATAAATTGGACAACTTGTTATTAAAAAAAAACATCATATTATCATATTTCGAAAGATGGAAATCCTAAAACGATATCAAATTTAGTTTGCTGTGAGGATGCTGCCAAATTCAATTGTTGTTAATAGGACTAACTGTGCTAGCAGCTTACTGCCAGCACACAGTGCATCGTTGTAGGGATAGGGGGCTCTGGGAACCTATTATATTGCTGAAACACAACACTACATTATAGTAGTTCACTGTGATAGGTGTCGGTGCAGTCCCTGGTACATGGGCAATTCTACGGGTAATCTCAATTCGCCCGAACTGTCTGTGAGATAAGTTTATAAGAACTTATTGGTTCAAGCCACCGGGGTTTGAGCCCAGTCCCATCAAATGCCCGGTGGTCACTTTATCCACACGGCTACTGTAGGCTAGTCAAGTCTAGATACAGATTCACATACAGCAATAATATTTTTTGTAAAGAGATGTATTGTATAGAGGTCAATGAAAAGCCGTAGTGGCTGTGTAGTTGAAGCGACCGTTTGATGTTTATTTTTTTCGTTTTACCATCTTTAATGTGTGTGTAGGTGTGCGCGTGTGTGTTACACGTACACGTTTGGTTCCCGTGACAATGCTTACCTAAATGCCTCCTGATTGTATTCTGTTACACTACACTCCCTAACATCACCCGCGATCAGTTTTTGGCAAATATTTTTAATGTACAAACAAGACGACTCACAGATTTATTATAGTATACATAGTTACATACATAGAAGGCGATAGATTTACTAATATTTACAATAATTAACATTTAAGAAACTTACATTGATGCTTTAGCACCTCTTACTACAGCAAAATTTAACAGACGAATTTTATGAGTATATCCGTTACCATAAATATATCCACATTAGGTATACTATTAGACTTAATTTTCATAATCAATCAATCCTTCCTTTATCACACATTAATTTATAATTCACTCGATGAATTTTACTATCAAAAACTACTTCTTTGCACAACATTTTGAATATTATTTATCAATACCCACATAATATGAAGAGACCGTTGACAGTGTACTGGCGTGGAGCTCATTACAAGTAGTGACGTCACGAGCCAGACGGCCAATCTTGGAGCATTTTGAGTCACGGGACTTTTGTTCAAATTTAATCACTTTTAAATGGCTTATACACCATTGTAAAAATAATTTTTTTTTGTTTCGACAATGGGAATTATTTATAATAAGGTTGCCATATACAAAAAAAATCGTTCTTTTTTTCAATAACTCTTGGAAACTCCTTCCGTAAATGTAATTTCCTTTAACAGGCAACAGCAATCATTCACCTTGAAGGGGCATTGACCTACCCACTATTGCGAAGGCAAGCAGCCTAAAGTATAGGTACCTACACTTCGATTTTGAGACATAAATAGAACAGTTCTATTCAGTTTAACTCTTTCCTAGTCGTTCAGCATCTTCAAATGTGTCGGGTACTCTAGCTCCAAGGGTTTCTGGTTGCGTAAGTACTAAAATAGCAGATATAAAGGCCATTGCTGCGAACATCATGGACGGTATGCCGTCCCAATACTCCATGAGAGCAGGAGTTAGTGGTGCAATTATCGATCCAATGCGACCAAGCATCGATGAAAATCCTAAAAATGAATGCCTATACCTAGTCGGATATAATTCAATAGTAAATATGTACATCGCCGTCATAACTAGGCCTATTGAATATTTTCCTAGTAGATATAAGAATAGCGACAGACCACTCATTTCCCTGGGTGTAACCACAAAACCAATACAGCATAATGCACAAATTGTGTATCCAGAAAATAACGTAATTTTTCTACCAATTCTATCCAACAGTAATAGAGCAGTCCAAAATCCGGGAATCTCGACAGCTGATACAGCAATATAATTTACATACATATTCCCTGACAAACTGACAGAGTTTATAGATAATCCGTAATAAATGAAAGTGGACGTAATCCACAGGACTGGCGTGGTACAACATCTGCGTAGTAGAACCGAAGACTTGAGAACACGCAGTACAAGGCTACCTTCTTTCAAGTCGTCTTTGATTTCTGATTGGTTCGGAATATGAGTTAGTAGAAAATTCATAGATTTCTCAGAAATGAATCTTTTATTCATTCTTGCCGCTTTCTCTAATGTTGCTTTAGCTTCCTCCTGTTTATTTTTTGTGAGCAACCATCTATGGCTCTCAGTTAGTATCCAATAGTAAGAGACTAGAAGAAATACCGGTGTATACAATACCAAAGTGAGATGGCGCCAATCTTGGACTGCATATGCTAGTGATCCCAATAACACTTGTCCGAGGGCGAACATGGTAGATATTGCTGCTCCGGTAAATACACGATATTTGGGCCCAACTAGTTCTGTGGCCATTATGAAACCTGCACTGAAAGCTCCACCGCCTAAGGCAGTTTGTAGAAATTGTAACGCGATGTACATGGGATAATTTACTGAGAAAGCTCGTATCACACCAACTAATGCCAAGTTAAACGAGAAAAACACAACCGAAACTCTCCGCCCGTACTGGTCCGAAATGTACCCAGCGATGATCAAGGCCACCATAGCGCCGATACTGTTGAGTGTGCCAGGAAGAGTACGCAGCCACTCTTCACATGCCAGATCAAAGTCATAGACCACGCTATTGGTTCTTTCATAAACATAATCTTCACAAGGTACTGTAGAATTTCTATAGAATAGCTCAGCTGGACACACTTCTTCATAGTTGCTTGCGTTTGTGTTCGTCAAATTTCCGTAGCGCTGGCAGTTATCAAATCCCGAAGCCGTGCTTGGGATCGCGGTTAGTATCCAGCTGGGAGAATATTCAGGTTGAGGTCCGTCACACTCTGGTATAACACAGCGATGGGGTAGCCTAGCCGCCGTAAATATGTAATCTCCAACCATTAACGGATTAATCATTGCAGGAATGGCCAGTAAAAGCAAGTTAACTACTTGATATTTACCGATTTGACCTATCTCTCGATTCAAAACGAACTCAAAATTCATTTCATTATCACTTTTAGTCGGTTGTTCTTTCATGTTTGGATACACAACTGGTGTCGGCAAGTTCAGATGTAATATTAGTCCAGCAAGTGAGCGGCGTCCCTCGATTTATACAAGCTCAGGTGTGCCGTTATCTCCTATATGCATGTATAGCGTCTCTTCTCTTATCACACTATCTCTGTTTTTACTACTTCAGACGCAACTACAAAATAATATTTGAGTCTTCGTAAAGTGTATAATAAATACAGTTAATAACCACTGACGTGTTATTTACATGGTCTTCTAATCTGCGCTCAAAAGCGTCTGAGACAAATAACTTGGAAAACGCGTCAGTCTCCGTTTGGTCGACGGTCAAAAGTCACGCCAACAATGCCGTCCTGTATGGTGAAAACTTGTAAAGACTACCCATAGAAAGTGAAAAGGCTGATGGTGTATCATATTTTGTGTAAGTAGATTTTGTTTATGATATTATCAATGATATTAAGTGTAAAAAATAATAATACATAGTATTTTTGCGCTCTGGAATATCGTATTTTATTTGACACGTTGAATGCCGTATGGATCACCGGTGAATCAGAGAAATGGTTAATAAATATTGGCGACTTTTACCGTCTAGCTTTAGAAATATAGTAAAAGACCCACGGGTGGGTCCCGTGGCCTCCTACGAAGGATTTTGAATTTTCCGTCGCCTGGGGCCACGGGGATCAAGCCCGACCAATCTATATTCCGCGGTGCATCGAGAACTGAGGATGTGATACGCTAGAAGAAGACACCGCCGAATTCTTTTGTCAGAGGATGAGGATAGTGACGATTAAACCTTAACGATTATTTTAAACTAGCTGTGCCCGCAATTTATACGCGTTCATAACTTCAGATTTAATGGGATTTTTTTGTTTCGATGTAATAAATTTATTTTCCCAAAATAAAGTAGTCTTTATTACGCCTCATAGCATCAGCTATCTGACAGTGAAAGTCTCGTTCAAATCGGTCCAGCAGTTTTGGAGGTACCTGGAAAAACGAATCCACGAAACGATTGAAGGATTTCTCTGATGATAGTATTGCAGGCTACTTGAATCTAAGGAAGAAGTACCATAATTGCGATTGTTAAGCTTCATAAAAAAAGGATGTTTGCGTCTGTAACAAAGTTGTGTATTTTTATTTTTAAAAAGATATATAGAAAAAGGTTAACTTTTTTTTATTCAATATTTTATCATTATATTTGGTTTTATTATCGCTATTTTATCGAAATACATTTTTGTACCATATCGGGTAGATCAACCCAACTCCATAATTTACCTTTTATATTTAATCTCATTGGTTAATTAAACACATTGGTAAATAACGTCCTACTCCTAGGTCCCTGATACCTAACTAATACCTGTGTGCTGAATATTTCATTTATGATGACTATGTAGCTGGATGAGAAATATCGACGCATATTCCAATTTTTTTTTGGTTACTTTATTTTTTTACATTATTGTATGCTTGGCTACATACGCTTATACCTCCTAAAATTGAAGTCTGGCTTGCTTATGCTTCTCATTAACCATGTTATTCTTCATGGTTATTTGCATCTGAAACACCAAAACGTAACTACTGCTCTAATCATATTATGACAGATCTCAATTAAGTGACATTCACTTACTTGTATATGACGTGAGGAATCGTGAGGAATAATGAATTCCAAAGTTAATTGTAAGTTTAATTCAATTCAAAGGAAAGGTATCAAACCACCTTTACTAGGCAATGTTAATTTTAAGCCCATAGTTAATATTACAGGAAAATATTTTGTTTATAGTTGCATGAAGAATCAAGATAGGATTTCTGTGTAGATTGCAGATGTTTTTTAACAAATATTGACTTGACTCATTCGTGCATTACATAGCATAAGCGAGACGGTATTATTAAGAATTTTCTCACGTATTACATCAGCAGTTATATAATTATTTTAAACATAATTATTCAATGTGCTTTATTTTTCTTGTTTTTGTCGGTATTAATTGTCTTAGTTAAGTTATTAAGAACATAAATGATTTTTAAGACATTACATCGTTCAACTGAAGAAATATGTGTAGACATTTGACATTTATTTATATATTTAATAGAAGGTAGGTTATAAAATAAATATAAAAATAGTAGATAGAATGGTTTATAAAAGAGATTATTAGTTTCGTTTAAAGCATATCGCTCAACTCGGATAGTTTTCGTCTAATTTCTTCAATTGGAGCCGGTGTCTCCGCTGGTGAATAGACTGGAGGGGTCACTGCGGTGCGGTGCTTCGGCTCGTAGGAGACCCTGGCATTCAGAACCGCGGGGTCAAACATGCCCAGGCTACTAAGGTACGGGGCTCGCCGGTATTCTGGGTGCTCGATCATCCAACGACAGTATTCTTCGACGCTCCTGCAAAATGTTTTCCGATATTAAATAATGATTAATTACGGTATACAAGTACGCCGGATATATACTTATGCGGTATATGTGGATACAATTGTGGCAATGGTAACCCCTGGCAATTTTATCTAGATCAGGCTGGCAGTTTAACCGTGAGTTGGGTAGGTACAAACAAAAAATAAATTGTGTAAATTAGGAAGATAATTTTGCTTAGGGCTAAAAGATTCGTAGCTTTATGTCCTTCATCAAAAAGTTAATTAGCTTTATGGCATTGCGATCGAGACAGAGCATTGTAAAATTATTGTGAATAAGTCATGAACAGACTTTTTTTTATATTTTACTGATTCAAATGTTAAATTTGCTTTATTTGTCAGTTAACGATATTGTTTTCGTGTGCAATTTTATTGCGACCATATTGAATGGAGCATCTGGTGGACCTCAAATTGGTTATGCCTTCCCAGACGGTCTTCAAGGTGACCAGGTCCTTGGGCACGTGTCTAGCAGAGCGCCAGAGCTGCTTCGTTCTGTTCCTGGGCGCGCGGTACTGCTCGTGGAGGGGCACGCTGCGCCCGAATGCTCGATTGTGGTCTCCCCGTCTCTCCGCAGCGATATCTTTCGACACCTCCCGCTCCAACGCCGCATATATTGATTTCTAAGCCAACATAATCCATTCTTATCATTTTTGTCTCATAAAATACTAATGCGCGCCCACCGGTTCACGCGTTTGAAGTAGAAATATATCAGAAGCACTTTATGAGCCAACAAATTACTAATCTTGTTGTTTTATTGAAAACTGTCGGTTGTAAATCCCTACCAATTCCATGTTATGTATGTATAGTTATGTAAGTGTGAAAAGGTAACAATACTTTTTATTTAATTTCACTGTTATACAACATTTTGACGGGAACCGAAAATAAAAAAATAAAAATTTGAAATATCCGAATTTCGGCATTGTTTTTAACCGGTGGTACAAATACTTCAAAATGTTCTATAACTTTATACCTCAGGGTTTCCAGTGACGTTTGCAATTTTCTCATCCACCGTTGGCAACTCTTTGACGACTACCCTCAGACTGCGGGCCACGTGGGTGTCAAATTCAATCTGTAAATAACAAGTTTATGGGTTTATGTTGATTGCATTTACAAATATGAACATTTAATGAGAATATGAAGTTTTCTATCATTTGATTGCTTTGAGGTTGTCTGGTAGTCATGGTACGAGCTTTGCTTAGTTTGGTACTAGATATCGATGTGTGGGTGTGATAATAAGGAAACTGCGATATACTATGAGTATTTCCTTATCTGAGGATCGGCGTAGCAACTTATTTTGCGCCTGAATGGATAGTACGCTAGTACTTAGTAAATCAATTAGGGTCTTCCATTGTATTCGTTCATTTCGTATTCTGTAGTTAAACTTGACTGATATGCTTTTTTATTTATTTTCAGCCACATTTTGAAGTATGCAGAACATAAGGGTTCTTCTGGTGACGGAACTGCTGTAAGCATCACCATACTTTAATACCAAATACTTACACGGACTGTGTTTGTTTGTTTGTACCTAATTTACTAAGTCAACGATCAGCTTACTTGAAATAATTCCTTGATAGCTTTTGGGTTGAACAGCTGAGATTGTTGCTCACCACCTAGTTGTTTCATGTATTCACAAAATTCTTGAGCAATCTGAAAAGTGGTTTACATTAGATTACAGAATATATTACAGCATTCAAAGGACTAGTAAGTAAGTATAAAGGTGCCAATACTGTTGTACAAAATCAATAAACTAATTTGACAGTTCTAAAGGTATTGCTATCCTTATTTAACCCCGCACATGAGAAAGGGATAGCAAGTCTTAACGAACTGTCAAATTAGTTTAGTTTAGCGATATTGTAGAACAGAATTGGCACCATAATATACAATTCAATAACCGTGGTCAGCTGTTAGTCGGCCGTACCAATTGCAAACAACACAGACACTGTGATTTTATCACACGTGGTATGAGTTCTGCCATGATGGAAACATGGAGGGGAACATCCACAGCTGAGAAGATAAAGTTTGTATTCAAAGACCACTAATCCGTACTGGCCCAGGTGAAAAGAACTGATGAGTCAGTTCCTTACATTTCCGTACCACGTGTGTGGTGTTGCTCCAGTAGCTTAAACAGTGTAAATTTTATGCAATTCAATAGGGTGCGATATATACCCTGTCGGTCAGGTCGTCGGCCTTCTTCACTAGGCTCTTCTCCTCTTCTCTCTCGGGCTGAAGGTAGTGGGTAGCCCAAGTCACTTGCTCTCGTTCAGGCTTCATTAGAAACTCTTTATGAATATTAGGCTTGTCACTGTCGTCACTGTTCAAATAAAAAATTGTTTATCAATTCGCCACCATATTTGCAGACAATTTGTTAGATTTTGAGGGCTTCTGAATAACTGTTATGATTGTCAAAGATGGTGCCAAAGTTTGTCGTGGTTTCCGAGACACAGATGAATGGTCACCTATCTAACTTGTGACCACGGGCAAGGTTGATTAACTTCTCAAATTGATCGATGTGGTAATTCATATTTAAATTGTTTGACGTCACCGTTGGTTGGTCTACTGGTTAGTAAATTGGACTGCTACGCAAGGTGTCACGATTCGATTCCCATCAAGGCTGTTTTATCTGATTAACATTTGTGTGTGAAAGGATGTTTCGGGTATAATTGTATAAATATGTGAAAGGAATTTATGTATTCGAATAGTTATTATGTGGTATCAATGCTTAGTTCGAGACTAGAATAATGTCCGAACATATTGTGTCACGAAACTGGACAGTAATCCAGTTCGATCTATTAACTGCATAATATCAAAATACGACTTAGAATTCCTTGCTACATTTTTTTGTTGTGACTTTATTGCAGTCATTGCTTCAGTATTACTTAATATATTAATAGATAGTCTTATTGTGCTGCGATTATATGATTTACGTGTAACATTCCATAACTCTTTTCTAACACCACAAAGGTGCGTACATATTATGGTCCATCAGAAGCTAAACAGTTGCATTAGCCTACACTTGCAGTACCTACCAGTACTGAGAGTACTACAGTAGCCAGTTAGAAGTATCCACATTCGACTACGGATTCGAAAACGTAATTTACAAAATGACAAATTTTTCATACATTTTTCAGTTACTTTTCGCCGCCGCAGCTTTTTACCATAGATAAAAGTCGAAAGCGATACGAATATAGAATATACTGTCTAAAACAATTCGATAGTCTTCTTGCTAAGTCCACGATGATCTTGTATTGCTTAGATTTGCTGTGCCCGCCGCATAAGAGACCCACTGGTCCTTTTATAGCAGCATAGCATCATCTCCTTAGCGTTTTGCTAACCCTACCCGTCGAAGGAAAACAATATATAGATGTATGACTGCAGTTTTTTGAAAAGTGGTGGTGGTACTCTAATCGGAAAGCTCCGCCCTGATACTTTTATTCTATACTATTTGTATGATTCAAAACATGGTTATTTGTGTGCCAACTTTCAACAAAAGTAAGAAAATGCATGTTGAATTTTAGTGTCATTTTGAATGTACGTTCACCTGAGGATAGACAGGGCAGATTATATGTAGTGAGGAATGATTAGATAATTTATTTTTTGTAACAAATACATTAAATGACATTGCCGTAATTGCCATATTAAAATAAAATGCTGTCCACTTCGCGATAGCATAGTCGATCATCGATTATTAGTCATGGTTAACTTCAAATGTTTTGAATTTAGCATCAATTTAGTTTTATATTGCTAACGTCAATTATTTTATCGTCGACTGCATAGTGCGATATTTTTTTTACTTAAAGTGTGTACAGTGCCTTTGTGATAAGGCGTCAAGATTTAGACATTATTTATTGTTATTATTAAACCATAAAAAGGTATTTGTTTTCTGACGATTTCCCTTAATCTTTGATAGTCCTTTTTTGCAACAGACACGTGTAGTGAACCTGAACCAACCTTATTAATGACATGAACACGGATATTATACGCGCTATTAAATTTTTTATTTAACTCTCGACGTTTGACTGAGTTGCATCGGCCGTGGTCAGAAGCTGACAGAGTCAGTCAGAATTACATAATTTTATATGTATAAATCGCGAACGTTTGAAAAATAGAAATGAGACCAACTGATAAAAATATACAACTAAAATTTAAAACTCCAATGTGAGTGCGACACCCACAATACAGGCATTAGAGGGCTGTGAGTAATAAATATTTGACAAATACGGGAACGGTTTGATACAACTAATATACCATATGGCGGAATACTGATATTGAAGGTCCAATTAGCGTCGTCAAAAACTATATTAAATGGGAGGTCATTAAAAATGAACGTGGTATCAGATTTACCTGGCGTTTTAGTAAGCCAAGTGTTTTAATTTGGGTTCAGTAAGATAACAATTGATGCACTCGGGAATGAAAATTATTTAAGTTATAATGTACCTAAGGCTCACCTGTCACTGGCTTCCACGTCAGTATCCGAGTCCATTTCTCGATCGATGTACAATGTTTTTCTGAACGACATCATTGGTTCCTTCAACAATCGTCTCTGTTGTATCGCTGATAAAAGCAAAACGAATGTAAATATAGTTCATTAGATTAAATACCACATTTGTTCAGATGTTAAAATATGAAAAAGGAATTATTTAAGAGAAGTAAGGCGAATTGGGATCCGCGGTGGGTGTTCCCATTAAAACTGGAGCCGGCTGGCGACTGTACCTCCACCTTACAGAAAACCGCAGTCAAATAGCACTACTTTGATGTAGTGTGTTGCTTCTGCGGTAAGTAAGGTTGCCAGTGCTCCACGAGGATACGCTGCGCTAGTAGTAATAACACTAGCAAAAAAATTGCAGACGATTCAGTTGCCAAGCGGTTACCATAGTACCTATAGGCATACATCCTACAAGTAGGAGTATTATTCGATTCGACCTATTCTGGTCTGCCAGCTTAGCGCATGCTGGATGAGCCCTAAAAACCTTCCCCGTCTTAAGGGGACCAGAGCGTCTCAAAGATAGGCTGTTCTCCATAACTGCCAGTACGAACACCATGCAGTCATATATCATCGTAAGATTAGCAATACGTAAGTGATTCTCCTAGTGTTATAAATATCTATAGGCTTAGGTGAACGCTTACAATGGTAAGCGGTACTGTGGCTTCTCATGATAAGGCCGTTATGCTAGCTTGCTATCTTCGTAGTATAAAAAAATACCTTCACGACATTCTTCTTCTTCGGGGAAGTCAGATAATACTGGAAGATCCAAAATGGCACATACTTTCTTGTACCTGTTATGTGTAAGAGCTTCTGCCAAGTATCGACTCTCGTCGATCTACAAAAAATATTCGTCAACAAAATTATCATTGAAATTCTGAATAAAATGATCAATAATACAATACTCACAGCTGTTTTGTTTACCGGGTCTACTTCGTCGAAAATATGTTTCCAATATTTTTTATTACAATGAATTGCTCCCGCTGATTCGTATTTAGAAGGCTTAACTTCCCTCATCTGTCGTGGTTTCTTGTGACGATGCGACGAATTACTTCCATCCATGTCTGAATTATTTTTTTACTCTTGTCAGTAGATACCGCATAGATTTTATAAACAAAATTGATAAAACGGGCGGTGCGCGACCTCTAGTGATTCCACGGAGTGTTTGTTGGCAAGGAACAAACGTACGTTATTTACATGCACCTCCACTACTTAATGACATAGAGGCGGCTGTATTAAAGGGTATCGACACTTATTTCCGTTCTATCAAAATTATAAAACATATTATGTGTACAAAAAGCATTTCTAACTGTATGTATAATTTGTATTTTCTTGTTTTTGCAGTGCAGTGTAGTATAATGTTGGCAATATTTTTTAGAAACAAATCCTATATAATATTATAAATGCGAAAGTTTGTGAGTACGAGTGTATGGATGGTTGTTTGTTACTCTTTCACGCAAAAACTGCTGAACGGTTTTGGAGCACGGATACCTTGATTAACACATAGGAAACTTTTTATCCCAGGTCAATGTATTTATGCCGGGAAAATGTTAGGTTCCTCTGGAGTTCTAAGCTCTACGCGGACGAAGTCGCGGGCGGAAGCTAGTCTATATATAAGTTGAACGTCTTCTGAAAAAATATGATTAAAGTTGTATATCGTAACTAAAACCATGCACCTATAAATTCGAGAACCATCTATTCTTTTATTTTCTTGTTCTATGGGCATGTTGACTAGTTGCTACGGGAACAAAGTGTGCTTAGTATCTTTATTTTTCTGGAATTATTATAAGGTCCGTCTATATTTCCTCGTTATTTCTTTCTACAATATTACGCGTATCACATGAAGTACTAAGCAATCATCACCACTCAACCAAAAATTGTATTACATATAATATAACAGTAAAAAAATTCACAGCCTATTAGAGAGGCTACGCTTTGCGGTGAAGTTTGATCAATACCATCGAGTGATAAGGAGTGCTACATACATCCTCTACCTTGAAATGGGCCATTTTTTTAAACTTTAGATAAACAAGGTATATACTCGATCCGTTAGTAAGTTATCTTCAGCATTTACTATAACGTTAGTTTCATACATAATAGTATGACATACTTAACTGTAAATATATATACATAGTAGTTAATAGTCACGTCAAAAAAATGTAATTTAAAGCTCTTTACACTGAAGTAAGTAAGTTTATTTAAGCTGCTCAGTTGCGTCAGATTTCAGGGAACCGTCGCCGCCGCTTAACACAATATTATGGAATGACATAACGTCAAGTTATTATAACATTGTTACCTAAACTTTGCCTTGCGCTAGCGAAATCTCGAAAGTGCTTTCTTTTAAAAAATATTATTTGGTATATATTCTTTAGATATTTTATTCTCCCCAAATAGCAAAAATAGATTATATAATAATCATAAAGTTAATAGGACCCACATATTATTTTAGTTACTTGCACCCTTTCATTTTCCGTTTATCGAATTATCTAAACGGTAAAAATATCACCATCGTTTGATTATTTAAATACCTATTGAACAAATGCCCCTCGTCTGCAGCTGATGATAAAGCATTTTGTTATCTTTAAACAAATGACTGACGCTCTTCTTCGGTACAATATTATCTCCATTGGAGTTGCGAGTCGATGTCACTTCATTACGACAAGTTGAGTAAGATTATGTTTAATTAAGCGAACATCGCATTGTTTGCAGAGTTATGTCCGAGGGTATTCCTATTCCAGCGAAGTATCAATGGATCACTGCAATAAAATTACAGGGTTTTCCTGGCGCAAATACGGAACCTACATAGTTATATTATGTATAAATTAAATTTGTGCTAGCCCTGCACTTATTCGAAACTTCCATTTACATTTCAATAGATTGCAGAACGAGTGCAGCAAGTTCTGCCAGATATTCTTGGAATACGTATAATAGTTAGTATAGAATATAAGAATATAATACTTCTAAATCTAACTTGGAAACGTGTGAAATGCCTCATAATAGAGGACTGGGAAGCCGAAGCAAAATACTACTAGACTACTACGCAGTCCACTACGTTCGATTAGGAAATTAACAATGGCAAATATAATATTAAGGAATCACATAGTTACAGATTTTTTTGTACATCTCTAAGGTGGTAAAACTAGCATGGTATGTGGTGTTTCTGATCATTTTATTATTGTCCTCTAAATATACATATAGTTTAATAACACTTACAGTTGAGTTTATTGCAAGACAAAAGCTAAGTATAATATTATCGCACTTCCGACTCCATACGTCGTGAGACGGTGACGAGGACGACTTAATAAGTTAAGTTGTTACGGGACTTGTGTAAATTTACCTTAACGCCCAATATACCCGCTCACACCCGTCCCTACATTATTCTTAGCTAACGATGTAATTTATATGAATATCTAGTATACGCCAGTTTTCCAAATGAAATGAATTCGTATTTTTTAAATTATTATATTATGTTTTTTTCTGCACTAATAATCGTATGTAATATGATATATACGGTAGATAGACGGCTGCCATCCAGGGCGTGCTGGCAACCTCATCTTCATAAACATTGCTAGATTTTTTACATCTATACAAATAAAAAATCTGAAGTGTCTGTTTGTAATGTCAAAATAACGGCTCTTTACTTATTGCTTGAAAGTATATACGGCATATATTGCTTCATACTTAAAGTGACTTACGACTACAATCTTCTTTAAAATCCAAAAATAATCAAACTAATACTGCTCGAATAAAATAAAAAATAATATTTAATATTTTAAAGCATATTTCCATAGGAAACATCGCGAATGTTTGCATATCCTACCGGGAAACTCACGTACACAAATACAGCATAGCAAACAAGAACAAATGAATAGAGTTTAGCGAGTAACCGCGAAGATACAATGAACAATTTGTGATCTCCAAGCTTCTCACACCTGGTTAAATTAGACACCGCGTGTATTGTCTACTGAAATTAGGACCTCATCTGTAATGTGGTACATAGGTACTACTGGGGTGAGTTTTTTACCACTGTAGATTTGCACACAAAATTATTTCTTTTCTCTACTTTTTGCGAATATTGATTTTATATAAGACCTCATAAACATTTTTGATGTAGTCACAGAAGTCGTAATAGTAACCACGCTAAATAAAAGTAAATGGTGGATTAAAAAAACATTTTATTAATGAAACAATCCGATATTTAAGCAAACATAAACGTGTAAAAAACCAGCTATCACGCGGCGGGATTGAAACCAAACGTAATAGTTGTAATAGACCTGGCTAAAAATATCTTACTCTTGGTCATTTCGTAAATTTTATAAAAAATATATATTTACGTTACTGTTAAAAATTGCATAAAAATAGATTGATTTAAAAAAGACATCAAATCATATTACATTTGGAAATCAAAGCTTTCATCGGTAATCATTTTAAGTAGCTTAGGATTGTTCTGAAAAAGTGTACGTAGAGATGTTTGACGTCGTTTTAACAAGTCGTCTAAAGATGCGAAAGATGGTTTCATATTACATAACGACTCGTTTAGTGCAGTTGTGTAATTTTGTAAGCAAGGACACGGAGTGATGTATACATCTTCTTGACTTGAGTATTGTGTTCCGAGGGTATGAGTCGGCTCTTTAGTGGCAGAAAACTGCAAATCGTGGTAAACAAAATCTCTGGGATTGATAAGATCAGGTGCAATATTGTCTCTTAGTGGTTTTCTCAGAACAGTTTTAACTCTTTCAAAGTTTTCTTCGGTAAAATCTAAGTAAGACTCCAAGTTAGGGAAAGAAATTCTCCTGTTTAAGTATTTGCATCTCTTTGCTGGACAATGACGAAGTAGGTGTAGGTCGTCAAAGAGAAAGGGTAATAACGGCTCCTCAGAAGACTCACTTTCAACTAATATACTTGGTTCTTTGATTGATTCTGTACTATCTGTCGGAATAGATACATGAGATGGTTGCCTTGAGGGTATATCTAAACATTTGCAACGCTTTGATTCTAGAAATTCTTTGATTTCTTCATATTTGTGACACTTAGCATAAACAAATTGTCGTTGCAACCTTACGGTAGGTAAATCTACGTCCGAAGGTAATGTCTCTCTACTCCCATATCTAGGCGGGACGGGATCCGATAGATCACCGATAACTACAATTGGTTCTTTATTACAAAGAGGCTCCTCTGGCTTATCATGCGCAAATTTGAACATATTTTTAAATCTGTCTTCATCCATTAGTATAGATGGTGCTTTTTTAGGTTGTTTATAAATTTCATTTAATTGTAAAACTACCATTTTTTCAAAATCAAGTAGAAATGTCGTTTGTTCTGGTAGTAACTTTAAAGTAAAACTAATAAATTTAAGAAACATTTGTAGAATTTTCTTCACTTTTTCCTCCCATTCTTTATTCATTTCTGGTATAAGCCTTTCCCTTTCTTTGAAGACATTTATCAGATCTTCTCTTTCTTTAATTTTTTGAAGTTTTTCTGCTATTTCGGTAGTCTGGAAATTGTTTACCAAAAATTTTTGGATTCTACATTTTTTTCTTTCTGTGCACATTATATACATTGTACTTGTTAAATTTTCAGCTTCTATTTGCTTGTAAAACGCCTTTAAAGCATCATTCCTTTCATGCTTAGCTTTATTTACCAATTGCGTAGTACGATGTTTTTCATTATCCAGAAGTAATTTATAGTATTCATTAATTTTCTTAATTTCACCTTCATATCTTTTTACTAAAATTTGCTCTAAAACAACTTTCTCCCTTTTCAATTTTTGTTTGATTTCTCGATTGAGATCACTGATTATTCCTGCATATGAACTGATTAAAACATTTTCCACTTCTGATTTTAAATGAGTTTCTAGGTCTTTAAGAGTGCTCTCATAGAAGTTTGCTGTTTCCTTCATCATCGTTTTACTTTTTTCTTGAAATATGTTATCGTATATATCTGCAACTTTTTTAGCAACAAGACTTTTTTCATGTTCTAAAATATGATTCCATGCAGCATCATTTTCGTATAGTAACTCAGAAACAAATTTTAAAAAGTCTTCAAGTTCACAAGCTAAAACAGCATCCCCTATAGCAAGTATTCCTTGATGAGTTATACCTCTGGTAATTTTGGAAGTAAACGGGGGCTTTAAATCTAAAATGCCAATAAGTAAGTCACTGGGAGATATCCAACTATCACTCTCGTCGTCAAGATTTCTTTCCGAAGGCTTACGTACATCTTCTGAGGAAACGTCTATAGACGGTTTGATATAGCTGCAATGAGCATCATCGAAATAGATTTCAGCGTAAGTGCTTGTTACCCGTTCTCCATCTTTTAGTGTGTAAATAATATTATTGTCCATTGTCGACAAATCTTCAAAAATATTTAAAATTAATACGACGTCATGTTTTGTGTCAAAAAATCGTACTTGTCAATGTTATGGTTCAAAGAGGATAGATATAATGACACCATTTAGTTTTAAATGTTATAGATCTTGTAGGTCGTGTCTAAGCCTTGAAATAAGGACTTAGAAGCGAAGCGAATTCCTTATTGTAAGGTCTAAGACCTCTGAAAAATCGAAATGAAATTACAGGGATGAGTGTAATCTTCGTAAGAAAGTAACAGTAAATAAATAGCTCTTTTTTAGTAACATTGCCATAGTACATAAATCATTTAGTTGTTAATGACTTATCAGGCACTAACAAAATACCAGTTTAGTATTCAAACAGGCGAACATGCCGACAACCTACCTGTGATTAGCAGCGGTGATGTAGAGCAGGCCGAGCCCCGCCGCTAGATTTAATTAAATACTTCCTTGTACCACCCAACAACACACTATTTCACTTTACGTACCGAGCTTAAATTAACCTTACATTGCACTGGAAGTATTGTAAATATTACTCAGGAGTCCTAGCTTAATATTATACAGATAGTTATTAAATTATGGAAGCTGCATGTTATTGGCAGCAAAAACAGTAATTCCATGTCTCAAACTGCCCCGAACGCGAGCATGTGATAATAAATTACGGGACATATCTCGACCTCATTCTCATTACGGATGCGGCAATGTCCGACGGAGTTTTGTCATAATTCAGTCTCGGTTGAAATTATTTCCGTTGGGTCTGATGAGAAAACTAGAGGTAGAGAACTCCAAATGTAAGTATTCGCGCAACAAGCCGTGGAATAACGACGGGACATATTTCATTCTTAACGAAGTTAAATTTCCGGGAAGGTCCTGTAAGAGCGTGCGTAACTCAGATAAAAGGCTACCACTGTCACAATACCGATTTTGTATTTGTGTGAGACTTCCCCTCATAAATATACCGTATTTATCCACACAAATTAATATAGTTGAAATATGCAAATATATTCTAGCATTTTGAAATAGTGAAACAGCTAGGGGAGGTGGAGATTTTGGTCGACTGCCCGAACTTTTCCGAACGTTTGACGTGCTCACAATAAAACAACACCCATAATTCAGAAACTGCGAACAAGTTGGATTGTTTTCTACACATCATATCGGCAAATAAATCTTTCGGCCGCTTATCTGCCGTCAAACTTAATTCTCATGCATAATTCATCGAGTCGATACTCTGTGAAGAGGGAAAGTTGCTCAACTTGTCTCAACTACGACATCGACTGTCATTCGGCGATACTCTTCCGTGCTGGACATAATATACGATTACTTATGCCTACGTGAATAAAACATATTTGCCATAATTCGCTCTAGCAATCAACCACAAGAGCATTACGAACATGATTGAAATATTCATTCATAACAAATGGGCTTGAATTTAAAAGATGTATATTTATGTTAAATCGGCTATTGCCCGCGACTCCGCCCGCTTAGAAACGAGATAGTATGATTGAGATGCAATATATAGTGTAACTTTTAATTAGTGAAGGCATTTTGAAAAAGTCGGCTCGTCACTTTCAGAGATTTCCCCACAAATACATACAAACTTTATCTGTTCATAATGGAGTGCCGACACTATATTTGTTTGTAAGATTTTTAAATTATCCACTTTTATTTACAAAGTTAAGAACCTACATTTGTGGAGTTGGTGAGCGGGGTGAGATGAGATCTCTGTCGCACAGACGACATTTAGTACAATATTTCATACTTTCAGAAAACAAGTTGGAGTAGTGCGCGGAAACAGAGCGTGTTGCTGGCAGATAAAGAACCTTCTCGAAGATTCTCCTCGGAATAGTTGCCTTTACTTATTGCCTCGACCATTTAAACTATTTGATTTTTAACCTATCTCTAATGCAAACTGAGATCTAAACAAATTCCAAGATATCTTATGACAAATAAAATAAATACATAATAATTCCAGGCCATAATAATTTGCCAACCTAAAATAAGCTGCCAAGTAATTAAACTGTTGCCATAGGTGGTAACGAGTTTAATCAACTGAGAAATTAAGTATAAGGATTTAAAAGTGGTTCTTATCTCGGTACGGGCACAATGAAATTAACCCATCCATAGCAGCCGCATCGTTAACTTTAATTCGGGTCACATGATATTATTGTTTATAGCAGAAATAATGGCAGGTGTTATCGTTTACTTTTTGAATTGACTGACCGCTTAGTCAGCGGCCCTGCTTTTTGTGCAGATAGTCGTGTTCGATCCTCGTTCTGGACAATCGTTTAAGTAAGTCAAGAAACTTGTTCATACGTTTCTTTGTGTGATCAATACGAGCTGGTTTGTGAATAGAAATATTATGAGGTAATCTCCTTACGTCAGAGAATTCAATTCAGTTACTTATGGGGTCCGCCAATTTGTACTGAGCCCGGGTGTTAGGTAGGCTATAGCTATGCTGACCTTGTAATTATGGTAGGCATGTGCCTCTACAGTGGGAATAGGGATGCTTCTATCACTTATTTGCTATTACAAATCCAGTAACAGGGAAAGGTTGCGTAAGTTTTGCGCCTTACCAATCTATCTGTGTAGCATCTGCTCATTCGTACCTAGCCGTCGGGATTGTAGCGTTTCGCAGCCGTAGCGATTATTAACAAATAAATATATTATGTATTATGCTTTGTAATACTTTGTGTTCACCCATTTAAGACTTATAAAAACTTACAAAAAAAATTAGTAAAGACTAGATAATATTATGTTATCTTTATAAAATAATATCTAAAAGCGAATTATCTAAAGGTTATCTTAACCTATACATACTTTGATGTTTCGGATTATCGTATCGTTATCTAGCAAACCCCAAGTAAAATACAATTAAGATATTAATTGGTAGTGAATAAAAACATATCTATCAAAAATATATACGTAGATTGCTTTAGATTTTAGTTTGTGAACTTCGATTGATTTCATCAGCTGGCAACAATGTGGGAAGCACTAGTGCAAATACAAACTTGCAAATAGTTGGATGCAACAACACGTATGGATACATGTGTTTGTTGTTTGTTTACGACATTTAAATTCAGTACAGCGAGTTGCAGGAAAGAGTTTTAGTATTTGTCCGGGGCAGCCAAACTTACATACGGAATTGTAAATTTATTCGACGGTGTCTTAACTCTGGGGTCACTGACATCTGCATTTTAAATAAATATAGTGAAACTTAAGAAGTAGTAAAAATACATACTAACTCATTATTCTACACTACTTTTATAAATTGTATGTCAGTAAAACTCTAGGAAACTACCACCTAAAACGAACGTATAAATTAAAAAAAAGTTGAACCTTACTTCTTTATTTGTTTGAATAAAGAGCTTATAAGTTCTTTGAAAGTTGAGACGAGAATCCCAAGTGCAAACTTACAGAAGTATTCAATCAACTTATATCACAAGCTTAGTTATCGATGCTTTCACTTCATTTAAAGCATTCCACTTGGCGAGAAGCATTCATAACTGTATAGATGAAAATGAAATTGGTATTTAGGTTGTCCGTTCGGTTGTTTCTATAGAGAGCGGGTACGTGTTATTGCTGGCAAGCACGACATAAGAAGGTGTTGCTTATAATTTCGCCGGTGTAAGATTGCGCCGTAATGTAGGGTAAGGGTTGCTTGAATTGCTGTATTTCCTTAATAGTCTGCATTTACCCCCGCCAACAATTTGTGACAAGAGCGTGAGTTAAATTGTCGCCGGGAGGAAATAAACTAATTTGCTTATATACGGCATTCATAAACTAAAGCAATTGTTACAATACAAAATGGACTTACAAATGTAAATTGTGATACTATACAAACAAGATTCTTAATTTAACGTAGTATATTATCTACTCTGTGATTTAACTGACATCTCATCTGTCATTATTTATAATCGTAAATAAGTAAAAATATCGTCTCTCAAGCACTTGTTTGTCTTCGCTGGACTTGATTGAACAGTCATTGGAATCGCACTAATGTAATAAGAATTGGCCGGGATTAAAATCTTAAAATACGCACTTCACACCCACAGATAAATAATTTTAATTTACCTATACATAAATTTGAACTGAGTCGAGGAAAACAATAATTTGCAGGGAGACGTGAACACGTATTGCGCCTTAAATCTTAGGGCACATTAACTAAGACAGTCTTAGTCTCAGAGGAATTTTAATAATGAATTCTTTTCAGGTGGCACGTAGTTAATACCGACGTCGTTTTAATGAAGGGCTCCATAAAACGTGTCATTGTAGCCGAGTGAGTGTGAGGCGCTCAGTTTAATGTGAGCATTAACACTATCGCTGGCGCGGGACGGATTAGTGGAATACTTTGTGAACTTGCATTTGCATCACCCGTCTGCACCTTACCACCTTGCCACCTTGTTACAGTTAGTTCCCATTTATACTGACGTTTCAAGATATTCGTTTACCCTCTTTTCTTCTGTTTGTGAATCGATGTTTTATTTTTGTTTAGTAGCTATTGGAGAGCTTTGGTAGGTATTATCAATAAAATATTATTTTTTTCGTGGCGAAGCATGTTTAGAAGTAGATTATACTAAATAAACATGAAGCCTATCCATTGATATATGATATAACTTGCATGCAATAATGTTAAATTTGCGGATGCGTTACCGCTACCGCCCTAAATAGCAACTATTTTATATCTTATCATTATAATTACAATGGAGTCATCACGCGATGCAAAATGGCTTATTTATTTTTATATTTTTTTGATAAGAGGCGCACATTTTGCAATTTATTACCTTAAAGTCTTATCACAAATTATGTTTACAGCTTTAGATTGTGTTGGTATCATCGGTATTTGGTATAAAATATATTAATGGTATTATTTTTCAGAGTAAAGTAAGATGAAAACATGGCATCTGTAATGGTGATTCTGAACTATGTCTACTTTCGAGCTATGGTGCGGATTTACAATAGTGGTAGTCTTAGCCGGTGTAGAATATATCCATCTGATAATTTATATATTAATATATCCATCTGGTAATTTAGACCTTCATTAGTGCCTTATTAGGGCCTAAACTGAATAAATGATTTTTGATTTTGATAAAAACCATATCTTCCGATAAATAGCAGACAGGTCTTCAAAAATTATATGGAGGTGATAGCGTCATTTCTTTAAAAAAATATTGGTGAGATATACGCTTCTGAAGTCATAAAAAAGGAGTACCATCTCCGTTTATTGATTTAAATATATCATTTAATGTTAATTTTAAAAATGTATATTTATATTATTAGAAATAGCTTAACACATATGAAAAATCTTTATTTTGGCGATAATGATCTCAGGGATGTTAAAGAGCTTCGGAATCCGACAATATGCGTGGTACGACACGCACTTGACCAGTTTTTCCGTTCAACACCTTAATTAACGTTAAATACGGAAATCATTACCAGTAGATACGAATATATTACTGATGCAAATGTGACCATAGAAAACTAAGTTTCTAATATACCTGATACCAAAAACAGTTATGTCATAATTTGCTATGTGCTTCATACAAAATATGCAAATATTGAATAATTAATTAATGGCTTTATGCAGAAAGGTCTACCGCTATCACGCGTCGGATTAAACTAAGTGTTTACTCATAAAATGTCGGTTTAAAATTAATTCCGTATCACGGCTACAAAGTACTATTAGTTTGCAATGTTAGTGGGGAGCCTCTACAGTGTCTGTCTATCAACTTTGTTACGTAGAGATCTATTCGAGCTTGGAACCCAAATGCTTGCTTGGAATCCGATTCTACCCAATTGCCCAGTGTCCGTAGTCGGTTGCATTACATTAGATTAGACACCGCTGGAATTCCAGCTGTTCTCAATCCGTTCGAGAGTATACATTTGCTGTTAGTAAATAAAGTAAGTAAGACAATTGTTAAATACTGAACCATCATTATTACATAGTACAAGTTTTTAAATGTGCCGAAAGCCAACAAGCACGTCTTAACCTGTTTTTTTATAGTCGATTGAATCGGACAATGTTTGATTTTATTATATATATATATACACAAGTAGCTTTAATAAGGCCTGCTTGATTTGAAAGAATTGTTGCCTCAGGCCGCGCGGTCGAAGAAAAGTGAAAAGGTAGTTTATTGATCGGGAAGTAATTACCTAAGTACCCAGAAGAACATTGACCTTTAAGATAGTTAAAATAAGTCTTAAGGTCCAATGACAGGGCGTACGAAATATTAACAACATAATTAAGTTATCCATTTCTGTTTTTAGAAACGGATACTAGATATTTTAATATTTAAGCCAAATGGAATTTATCGTTGTGCATTTATACTATGTTTTTGGACATAATTAGTAACTATGCGACTTTCTGAGAAAGTGAAAATAGAAGAATACCTCCGCTATACCTCCAGTATCAAAAAAACGAATGCGAAGTTCGAATGAAATAGGAAACTACTTTTCAATGTTCTGTATATTATTTTCACAAGTTTTTTTTTATACCACTTAGGTGGCACACAAGCATACGGCCCACCTGATGGTAAGCAGTCACCGTAGCTTTCAGTCTGTATCCCTAACAAATTATGTGCAAAACATGATCGGTTGAAAACGTAACAAATAAACAACAAACTCTCATTCCAATTTATAACATAATATTAGTTATTTTTAAGAAAAACATCATCCGGAAAGTGTACATCAAAGTCAATTTAACAAAAGTTAATGTCAGAGTAAGTACGTGTTAATTTTATTGGGTGATGGGTGACGTCTCGACGGTCGACTGTGCCGCTGGGCGGTGACGGCTGACGCAGGTCCACTCTGCAGGCGGTTTGATGACGGTCGCTGCGCTGCCAGACAATTGAATCATAAAGGTACGCGTGACCTGCTCCCCCACCACTCATCTACTAATATCTATTTACTATTGTATAAGCTTTTATTTTGTTTCACCTGTTCGGTGTGTCTGTGTGTGTAATCAAATGTTGACCCACTTCCCAATGTCCCAGTGTCCGATTGAGCTGAAATTTGACATACACGTTTGGTTCCCGTGACATTGCTTGATTATCTAAATGGTGCCATTTAAAATCCAATGTGGCGGTCGCAGCATGATGGCGATTTATAATTTCCACATTTACCCCTATATCATATGAAATATAGGTTGGGTCATAGGAATAATTAATATTTATTCTTATGTGTTATTATTAATTCTTAAAAGTTTTTATTAAATAAACTTCTTTATTTTATCTTGTAGGTTGTACGAAGAGCAGACTAGAGTTTTGAATACGTTGGAAAAATAAACGCAACCAGTGGTCTTTAGAATTTGCACTCGCAGGTTCTACCTTAGTTTGGAACAGTAGGTACTCTCCATCCATTTCTCAGTACAGTATTTTGAAAAATACCACTACCCTTTGTAAAGTAACCCATATAATAAAGTAGCAGTTAAAGATACAATTTTATTGAAACACGATTGTAGAAACGTAGGAAATAATTATTTAAGAACGCGATGCGATTAAGCCATTGATATGACTTGAAACATTTTAGACACTTCGCACATATAAACGCGCCTATCTAACATTCTGACATGACTTGTTATAATAATCCGAAGCTGCTCCGGTCGGCGTAATCAAATTGTGCCGGGTGAGTGTCCTAATCGAGGCAGACCACGCTCGACCTCCGTCAAATCGCGCTAAGGCACATGACCTGAGTGTTACAGCTTACGTACAGATAAGTGCATCCAAGTATTCCGAGTTGACGCCCCATTGCCGACCCTCACCCTCGCAATAACCTCATTCTATTACAGTAATTCTAAGAGACAGGTAAAGAATTCACAACTCGTCCGAGCCGCTTTGAATCGACAAGCTTTTCATTAGCCGCACCAAAGTAACGTAATTAAATAAATTGGTCGTTAGTATCATAAACTTGCTGTTAGAAACTTTTCCCAACTGCCACGTGCACAAACTTGATGATGAGTGCCGAATATGTCTGCCTTGTGAAGAGTTCTGAATCGAGATTAAAGTTGGAGATTCAAAATAAAATTACAATGTTCATTATTTTCATAAAATTTGACTTATGACGCAAAAAGGAACCCGTATCGTCCAACTTTGGTATTGTTTCACCTACTCAATACTTCTTGCTTCTATCGCATTATACAACAGAATAAACAAACCGAGCAATAAGCATAAAGATAAGTTTTCATAAAATACGATAGGCACACGAAAAATATGGATTATGTAAAAGACCAAGATGGCGTTTAGTTTAACATTGAACCTAAATAATTGGGAGCTGGGGCAGACAAAATGGTGATAGGTCTGTTTTTATTAAATCACTATCAAAATATAAATGTAATATTTGATAAAAGCTAGGATTTTCCAGCCATAAGTATTTATAGTAGGGGCTTAGTTGAATTTGTTTTATTGCGGCATTAACTTCCAATATATCAATAATGTATAATATCACGTATCGCTCAGTAATGGAGAACACCTCTAAGCAATTGTCTTGTCGTTTTGGTGGGAATTTATATTGTCAACGACAGGAGGCGCCGGGCGGCAGCGCTTAGGGCTGGCCCCCGCCCTCGCCTGCAACATATTTCACTACATAAATCATAACTTTATTTCCTCTCGTTCACGAACCTGGCTTGAAGACGTCGAGAGCGGTGTCTTTGAAATTGGTTTAAGAGTAACCGCAACAAAAGGATTTCCAACTTCAATCAGGTGTAAATATACCTAAGAGAATATTGGTTTTCCCCAATGTGTAATGCTGAGCAACGAGCTCTACAAAATTACTAAGATCGCGCTATTTATTTAATACCCCCTACCGTTAATTAATTAATTATACTGGTTTAAGCACTTGAAGAAAAAAATCTATATATGTCACCGGAAGATAATATATTGAGATCAAACATTAGTCGTGCAGTAATTATAGCGCTAAAATTCCCTAAGCGTTACCTAATGTTTATTACGCTGGACACTGCGCAACTAACCCTTGCTCATTTGGAAATCATTTTAGATACCTTCCTGCCAATTAGCGCGGTGAAAGCACCGAGGGCGCAAACAAAAGATGCGCGAAGCTAAGAATTTATTGTTGGGTTACTGGCTTAAGTTATTTAAGTGCCGCGGAACGAGCGTTATTCACGTGCGAGACGCTTCGCAGAATGCAACTTCCCGCGACAATTTATCATGAATCTTTAATTAAATTTTAACAGTCATTGTTCCCACAAACACAAAGAGCAGAACGTATCAGCTGTTATAATTATTCCTTAGCACAAATAGATGAATAGGAAAAGCTCAATATCGCTGTATTAATTTGAGTTGAGATTCAAACACAGTTTACAATATCGATACTGAGATTTTCATCAAAGTGGAAGCATCATCAGTAATAAATTATAATCTACACTGAAAAAGAATAAAAGATTTGAATTTTTGTATGTCTACACTTTTATTATAAAGAGGAAAGATTTGTATTTTTGTGGGTTTGTATTGAATAGGCTCGGAAACTACTCGACCGATTTCAAAAATTCTTTCACCGTTAGTAAGCTAAATTATCATTGAGTAACATAGGCTATATATTAAACTTGCTGCCCGCCCCGGCTTTGCACGTGTTTGATAAATGTCTACCCGTGCGAAGCCGGGGCGGGCCGCTAGTATTGGATAAACTCAAAAACCGGACTCATAAAATCTTTCACCAATAGAATGCTATACTATCACTGAGTACCATAGGTTATAGGTATATTATATTACGAAGTGGGCGAAGATGCGGAGAAAAGCTAGTGTTTTGTAATTAAGATACCATGCCCAAATCTGTAGCTTTTGTTCGTGAAAACTGTCTAAAACCGAATGAAATGATGAAAGTTTACTAGTTATTTTGAGTTTGTTTTATAATAAAATTAGCAGTGTCAGCTTGCAGGTATGATTCAATTATGAAGCTCTTGAATATTTTATAACAGCTGCAAGAAATGCTCGATTATTATGAAAATACTCATTATGCTGCCAATGTCTTATTCTCACGCTGGACATGGATTCTGCAAATATTTTTATTTATTTTATTTAAGAAAGTTGTCCAGTAATATCAAATGATAGCTCGAAATAAAATACGAAATCCGTAAGAGGGTTCTTTAAACTTCAGATAAATAAAATTAGTCAGACGTACTCATTTATGATAATTTAAGTTTTCTATAAATATATTTACAACAATATCAACAAATATTTACGACAATCAATATACATTTACGTAATTGCAACAAGAGTACCGTTATACACAATTTAAGTACATTAAGATAATCTATACACACACTATGACATTAATATATATATTGCGATATAATCTGTTAAACACTAACACTGATCCCTAGCCTGTAGATCTGTTTACCCTTCGTAGCCCAAAAAGTACTTTTTCTAATTTAATTTATACAAGAGTTCGTTTTCAGTAATATGACAATATTATTGCTGGTTATGTTATATATGCAATATTATGGCTGCGGTAATCAGAAACACTCAAGGAAACAGAGTTTGTCTAAATTAGAAGGTACATCTGCTTTGCAAGGAAATTCACCGATTTATGTGTTTTTTTTCTCATAATATACCATATAGATGGTATCTCGTTATCAATCGTTCTGACTTACAGTGGATGAATACGTATAGAACATAATGCACGACAAATAAAGCGCTTTACTTATACGAAAAAGCCTCAAAGCAGCATTTACTTTTATCAAATGCTCATTATTGGGGTATAATCGAATCAACTTGATATAAAACTCTCTAAAAAACATATTCTATATACTAATACATCTACATAACATAGCTATAAAATGTCAAATTCACATCGACTTAAAAGTAACTGATGTGGGATCTTTAAAATGTTTACATGTTAGTTTTTATTTATTTGTTCGCTATTCAAACCCTCAATTTTGATTTAAACATTTGATCGCAGTAACTTAACCATTATCATAGGATACTGAATGAAAAACAATGCGGATAATATGAATTACTTTTTGCAGTCTAAATTGCGGGTGGGTCTTGAGTCCATAAATTTATAAAAAGCGATTAAAAAATCATTGTAATTAAAGGATTATACACCGGAATACTGAGTTTAAATTTATACTGCATATTGATAAAATATTTAAGCGTTCATAAAAATTTATGACGCGCTTAGTCTTGACTGATATGTTATATCAAGTTAATTATGACACCGAAGATTTTAAATATAAAATTATAGAACAATTTGACATGTTTTATCGTGTTTGTATCTAATTCAAGGATGTCAAATTTCGCTCAAAATAATCATTTTTTATACGGTCACGGTTGGAACACCACTCGGTATCACTCGTGCGTTGCCGACCCTAAAAACGACAATCAATTTTTTTTACAAAACGCGCTTAGAACCCGACAAAATATTTAAGTAATTATTTATAATATTATACGAATGTAAATTATTACCAAGTTAGTCTTAAAAAGTAAACTATATACTTTCTCACTGAATTAAGTTTTGTCACGATAATACATTTACATTTTAATCATGAAATATGCTTTATTGTACAAATACGCAATACTTTATGTGCAAGGCAATAGAGCGTGTGAAATCATGGAAGTTTACTGGAACGCAAGTAAACCTTATAAATAAAGTATCTGCCCTCTTAACGAAACCTTACAACACCCCTGATCAACATTAAACAAAATTGGTCAAATGTTCAGCCAAACTATCCTAATTGCGTCTCCAAAAGGCACTAGTATTTTATTCATGTTATTTATTACATAATTTGATACATTTTCAAAAGTCGTTGTAGTACGATGCACTATTAATGTTTTTAAGCCAATTATTTACCTATAACACATTATTCTAAGCTAACATAGGTATGTAATTTATCATTGTCTCAACTTTTGAATATATATATTAACAGACAGAACAATACATAAGTAACAGAAAAAATCTCATGAAACGAATGCAACCAGGCAAGGATAATGTGCAATGAGTGACAAATTGATCTAATTTTAAGTATTAATTGTCATTTATGTCCATTAATTAAATATAATAAATTCGCCAAGTCTCATGCTGCTCAAAAGAGATTTTAATATAAATTCATCATCGGCAGATAAGGCTCTCTTCCCTAGCTGCACAGACGCCATGCGGTGGTGCGAGGAATAGCTTGCCGTTGGCGCATGCGCACAGTTGGTAGATGTTCTGATGATGTGGGTCGTGTGTATGCGAAGCCGATGGGGGCAGCGGCAATGCTGACTTCAGCTTCGGCATGTATATACTAGGCGCATCTAAACGTATCTGGAATGAACGATAACATATCGGAAGATACAATTATTTGAGTCTAATCGTGACAATATAATCGTTGATGTGCGTCATAGTGTAAATATAGTATTTAATTGTTTTCGGTATTCACTTATCTGTCTCACTGGATTATTTTGTTATAAAACATTACATCACGTGCCATACGTAGCCATAACAGGTAATACGCAATAATAAGTAGACACGCGATCGGTTTTGCTTTGTGATAAATGGCATGAATGGATCGTGCGTAGGACAAAACATAATCGTCGCGAAGTGATGAAGTATTTTAAGTGAGCTCATGTTCTGTACAGCGCGGGTGCTTACCGAGCCGGCAACGGATCTGAGTCGGAAGGTGGTGAGACAGCTGGCGCTGATGTCGCCCGCGCGCGACTCCAGCGCGATGCTCTGCGCCGCGTGCATCTCCAACGAACGCGTCGGTGACTCCAGACTGTCGTTAACATTACATAAACTTTTATATCTTTACATGTATAATCAATTACAATAACGGTCACGCCCTTTTAAAAAAATATGTATATGAAAGTTAATCTATAATTGTCATAATAATAACATTGCGATATTTAGAATCGACACGATTTGTCAAAATACCGGTTGCTTGGGCTGGGCTCTTAATCGTTATCAGTGTGCCACTGGTAACGATAGTGTAAAAAATAATTGAATAATCAAGACGTCAATCAAATAAATATCAGATCAAATTGCCATTTGACTCCAAACTGGGCATAACAAGTTACTATGGCTATCAGAGAGTGATATAATTAGTGAATCGGAATTTTGTTCTAGAAAATTATAAAACTTTAGACCTAAATAGCTTTAATAGGTCTTACAATGATGATGATGATAAATGCAAATAGTATATTTTGCTAAATCCCAGCTTACATTAATTGCTTAGAGGGTGGTGCTTTAATGAGCGGCGCCTGCACCGAGGTGTGTAGGGTGACCCCGGCGGGGCTTGTCACCGTGAGCGTGTCGGCACCTATGGTGACCGAGTCCTGCCCGGCGCCCAGCAGCAGCACTCCTCGAGAATCACGCACTTCTAGCCGCATCACATTCAATTCTAAGCGGTCATGTCCTGTTGAAGTATGCAAACAATGAAATTACTAATACTCATTATGGAAGTAACACAGTTAACGTTACTTATAAGTAGTTGTAGCAGATTAAATATACCCACTGCCAGGGGCAGTCCACCACGCGAGCCCAGTGCAGAATTTCTTATGTAATCTTTATTAATCTTAATTGAACTTTACTTATTTAATCATTTCTTACGTAAATTACCTAGGTAATCGTATCAATATGTGCTTTCGTGCAATTCAGCTGTTCTGAAGTAAGGTAAAAGACTTCGTGAACAAATGTTAGTTTATTACAATTGTAATGATAAAATCCATCCAAGTCGTCGCCATTAAAGCTTAACACAGAATAACTATTAATTAAATTGAAGAAAAGTACAGACACATAACTTATTTATCAATCGATAAATAACACTTGCCTAAGAATAGTCGACTTTGTAGCATGCCGTGCGAGTCCCGTGTAGAAACTGTGAAGTTTCTGGAAGACTCCACTGAGATAGGTTGTGCTCGACGTGACTTAATGCTCGACGCGAACAGGGAGTCTAGAACGAGCGCTTGCCCCTGGAGTTGCAGCCCTCCAGGCACTATGCGCAATTGGCCCATACCCTCCTATTAACAAAAATATTCAAAATCAATAATGAAATCAAGTACAAACTACATGTTTGAAGTACATTTTGACGGATATTTTATTTAATTAGTTGTCCGATATTTCTATGCTGTTTGCAAGGACCATGATCACGGAACGAACTGCTTGTACCAAAAACAACAATCAATTTCTATAAAAAAAAACAATCGAATCGAGAGCCTTTTTAGGGTTCCGTACCCGAAAGATAACCAACGTGACCCTATTCCTAAGCCTTCGCTGTCCGTCCATCCGTCTGTCTAACAGAGGGCTGTATCCCATGATCCGTAATAGGTAGACAGACAGTTAAAATTTTCACAAAATGTGTATTTCGGTTGCCGCTATAACAAATATTAGAAATAATATTAAAAATTAAAGGGGGTACTAGAAACGTGTTTCTAAAACTTGTACGATGGTGCGGAACCCTTGCGAGTCCGAATCGCACTTGCCTGGTTTTTGAATACTTAGCTTGACTTACATCGGTATTTGTCCTGATATTTTTACGCAGTAATTTGTAGAAATATTTATAACCAACATCTTTAGTGTATAAGAATATTAGATATAAAATAAGGTACTTACAGAATTAAAATCCAAGACCTTGAGTACCCAGAGCGTCAATGCAAGATTAATGATCATCATAAACATCAGCGCCATGACGAGAATGTAAAGGCATTTCTTCCGCCAGCCGTAGATGCCGACTTTGAACTGGCTGTTATAACTGTTTCTGATCGACTCTGTCTTTGTGTCTCGGCTCGCATTGTTGTGCAGGATTGGCTCCGGGGTGATCTTGTCGGCGTACGGGATCCTGCAACAAATGACTACCTTTCAAACGACACAATACACATTTAACTACTTTGTCAACAATATTTCTTTTCAACTTGTATGATCTGGACAACCTATGAGATTGAAGTTAGCTTTTTATAGCATCTATTCGATTCGATTCAACTAGATTGATAGTAGTTTAAGTTTGAAAAATTGTGATATCGTGTCTCGTTAAACCTATATAAACCTTTTAAAGAGACGTAGGGCGAATGGGGATCCCGGGGGCTTTTCCATTTATATTGGAGCCGCCCGACTGGGGACTTACCTCCACCTTACGGAAGACAACAGTAAAATAACACTACTTTGATGTAGTATTGTTTCTGCGGTAAGTAAGGTTGCCAGTGCTCCATGAGGATACACTGGGCTAGTAGTAATGCTGCTAGCACAGTGACTCGTTAGTGATATCCCTGGTATTGCTAGCAGCTATAGGCTACGGTGACTGCTTTCCATCAGGTGGTATAAAACAAATTGCCAAATCACTGGGAATTATATTGACCACCCATATTTTATTTCGACGAATTATTCAAATAAATAAAATAATTGGTGCTGATTTGCCTATCTTCGAGTTCTGAAAGAACAAGAAACAGTATTCACTGAGACATAGTATTGGAAGCGTTGAAATTGCCACGACATGAGTACCTACACCGTTGTGTGCGCTGTTTCAAACACATTTTTCACTTGCATAAATCATAACTTTATTTCCCGCTAGCTCTTACCGCCGACTTTGCTATTGTATGTAACTTACTTTGTATACCTTTTAAAAAGTAATTTCATTTGTGACATGAACATGTTCAATAGCTATAACCTGTGACTCTGGTGATGGAAACATTTTAATTTTATGTTTTGTTTCTACTATAGTGGAGTATGAGTGAGTATATTATTTATGAGAAAGTTTATCTAATTAATATATTATCTATTCAGTTTAAGTTGCAATGAGCATGATAAGCGTAAGTGGCTTATATAACTAAATAACATATTGCCTTTTTTGTTTGAATCAAAAAGTTTTTTAAATAAAAATCATATTTAACAACAGAATAAAATGTTTTTTCACACTTCACATTTGAATATTTACGAATTTGGTCGAACATCCCAGGTAGCGGCCAGCCCCCGGTTCTGACTCGTCCCGTACGTATTGTAGCCATTTAAACCTGTTTTTACTGCGAATAAATGCACTTTATATTCACCAATTCACTTTATTGTTTCGTTAAAACAAGTTTTCATGGCGTCAGAATTAATGTGAAAACATGTCACGCTTCCATGTCGTGTATATACGCAATTATAATTTATTATTATATCACGGCTGTTTTATTTTCAAATTAACAGCTCTGCAAATTAATATACGTATATTTTGAGATTATTTCTTTAGAAAAAAATATTCTAAAAGACGTTACTAAAGTTGTTTTTATAAGAATAGCAGCTAGTCCACCACAATATGCCATCTTTTTTTACTTTAAATCTAATACAATCCCTGCTGGTTAACGTAATATAGGATGTCTTTCTGAACTCGATACGTCTTCAAACGACCATATTTTTCTATGAGACGTGTACAAAAGCACCCTATCATGTATTCGGAAAACTGGCCAGCGTTAGAGGCGAGGGTCATAAATTTACAAGGATTCCAGCACGACAGAGGCATTGCACACTGAAAAATCCTAGCAAGCGTCCTTACCACACGATGTTAGGGATATGCTCGGGCGTGCATTTACGTGGCCTTATTGACCCGACATACCTAACTCTACAGCGCGAGGGTTAAGCCGGAGCGATACAGACATTTTGTTTATTATAATATCGCCGTTCTTGGAGACGACGAAGCACACAGGTACATTCATTGCTCATCAACTCAATATTAAACCAACCTATTTAAGTATTATGCATTTATTTTATAATGGTGAACAATTGTTACCTATTTCTATACACTTCTTATACTTAAATTATTTTAAAGTTCTGAAATTAATGCATTGTACAAGTGTATTTGAGTTTGTGTTTCTGTTATCTATTTTTTTAAGATATGGAAATTAAAGTATTATTTACTTTTTTATAATAATAACTTTTTTATAATATTCTATTGTTATCACTTTTATATTCCATGTGCGATAAAAAATCTATTCAAAAACATCTTGTGCACTGAATATAAACTCATTTTTGTAGCTGTTCACTCAGAACGACGAATGAATAGTTTAGGTTAAACTGTTTACTCACGGCCAAACTTTTTCTATAGCTGTTGACAAAATTTCACAGCATTTTTTGAGCGAGTATTCCCTTGTTTGAATGCAAACATTACATGGGGTAGTCGGAGCGAGTGCCTCACGCAGGATTTGGGATAATCCTGATACAATAAAAGGGGAAGTCTCGAGAGTGGCACAGGCGCTCATCTCTACTGCTGTAACTCGTGTGTATGAAGTAAACAAATTACTTGCAACTGAATAATCATATTGTTCTAGCGACAACCGCAGTTAGCACGACGGTGTATTGCGGTTTTACTGACAGTTCTATTTTGTTCATTGTACACGTATTTATAAAGCTTGCTTCAAATGATATAATTCTAAATAATTTATTACTATTTTTGTTAGCTACTCATAAAAAACCTCTTACGTATTTTAATAGGGCAGAAAACAATACCATGACAAAAAAAACGTTACAGCAAATGAAGAGCATTCTTCTGTTTATGCTCTTTCTTAATAGATTATATTTAAGAATAAATGTAATATTATAAAAAAAAAACAGAAATACAAGTGTTTCAATTGCAAACCAGTTCCAACTATATAATGGTGCCTCAGAGAAAAATAAAAAATGTTTGTGAAATCTGTGCAAAAGCGTTCGTGCACTTTATCTCTCGGTCCAGTCTCCCAACACGTTTGGGGGGTTTACGTGGCATTAGAAACCAATTACACGAATAATACCCACCTACCTCTAGACAATGGGAAGGAGGTCCTATTTTACACTTAAATTGATATACGGAATACCATAACATAAAGCAAAAGAACGAATAAAACTTCTAATAAAAAATAACATTATTGTAATTGTTTTTAGGAGAGATTATATTAGCTCTAATCATTATTAGATTATGTACTAGAAATCGATGCCATTACGTTAATTTATTATATATCTTTATGCCTTCTCGAAAGAATGTTTTTTTTTTATATTTAAACAACAACTAAATATAGCATGATAATTTTTCTTTTTGAAGATTTGATCCGGCCCAACCTTAATGTTAGAAGCCGAATTCTACTACTAATCCACGGTGGTGGTTTCGACATGGTGCTTTTATTCAATACACATTCAATACTATCTTAACTTATTATAATTAAAGTCATAATAGCGGTTAGTTAATGTAGATTAACGCAGTGTTTTCCGGTAACGATTAGTTAATGTTACGGCACGCTGGGAATATAATATTATTGCGTTAAATACATAATAGATATAAAAGATAGAAATGGGGTGGAATCTAATAAATTCTCAGTGCGGAAGCGTAAACGATGTACGCGGAGACGAGCACGTAGCATCGCTTCGCAGTGGCGTAGCTCGTAGCTTCGTAGCCCGTAGCGTCCTCCCGTAGCCGGCGCGCTCCACAAATGAGCCGTATTAATCATCCCCATCACGGCAACTCGACTTCTGAGCTTCCTCTGCTTCCAGATTCTCTTTAATAAGACCATCTTTTGCTCTTTTGAAAAAGGAAAGATTATTCTTAAAAACCCGCTTAAAATCTCATTTACTTTGACGTTATCGCTGCATGCCGCGACCTAAAATTGTATACCAAGAGTATCAATAAATTTTCTATTATATGCCACGCGTTGATAACATGTTTATAATATTAGTGTGTTTTGCAGTTAAAACAGATTGTCATGTATGCTGGACAGGCGTTATAACAAACATTGCATGTTTTGCTGTATTTGGCGGTCGGTGTCAAATGAGTGGTATTTTATATATGATAGTAGGTGCGATAGCTTAGCAGTGTGTGCTAATTGAGCATTTCAGTACGAGCGTGCTAGTGGAATGCGCGGCCGCCGCACATTCGTTAGCAATATTCCGCTAACGAACCAAACTAATGGCTATTAAGTTGAATAACGTAGCACTTTACGCTACGAATACCGTACACAGAGCACTAACAGATTCCTGCACATTCGGCTCAATCATTCAGCAAATCATAATATTTACAGTTGCAACAAGATATTACTTATATTTCCATAAATATATATATTAATATTTCCCCTGAAAACATTAAATTAAAAACATTCGCGTTTCGATTTATGTGTTATTTTTCTGCCATTTTATGTTCACGTGAACACAATTGGGTTTGCAAACATATATACAACAGACCAAGCTGGTTGTATATTATTAGATTATTTATCTAAATAAATAAACAAAAATCAGGTTAGTTGCACCACAAAGTTTTACCTCTATAACGGCTCGACTGATTTGAATAATCGTCTTAAAATTCAAAGAAAGAATTGCAAAGAAAGAAGTGCTAGACAGACTCGCGCACCGAGGGTTCCGTACACACTTTATAGGTAAGGTTAAAAGTAGGCGAACTTCAAATGAGGTTATTAATATTATTCGTCGGTGACTCTCAACAGCGCGATTCAGGTTTTTTTTTTCGGACAACAAAGTGATCCTATAAGGGTTCCTTTTTTCATTTAAGGTACGGATCCCTAAAAATGGTTTAGAACTCTACCATCTCTCACAATTGACAGCACACGTCCGTCATGTTATTTTTTTAATGCACCCGTGTGAAGCCGGGGCGGGTCGCTAGTACACTATGCGAAGAATACGGCTGCCATCATTTGTTTATACTATGAAGGCAATAATATTTATTTATGGGCTGTAAGCATTGACTTCAGTATAAGTTTTGATTGCAATTATTTTCGCACGCTAGGATCCTAAAATCCGAGTACTTTATGTGTCACTTCGAGGTAAGCTATGTGAGCTCAGACGATGGAGGGCTATAAATTAGCTTTTCAATTTACCAATGACGTATCGCTAAGCCGGTATGGAGCGAGTAACATTTTGTATTTACAAGTTTGCCTCTGTGCAATACTCAAAATGGGAAATGGTGCAAGTAAGTTCAGAATCTATACATATAAAATGCTTTGTGTTGAATGACGGACTGACGAATCAACGCACAGCCTAAACAGCCGATTGTAGACACCT
Source organism: Falcaria lacertinaria (assembly GCA_951449985.1). NCBI lineage: Eukaryota > Metazoa > Arthropoda > Insecta > Lepidoptera > Drepanidae > Falcaria > Falcaria lacertinaria. The sequence continues at coordinate 4,838,490 of OX602114.1, forward strand.
GAAACTTAGAGGGTGTGTTCTTTGTGAGACGTAGGCGTCCGATAAGAAGGGTTTTACCGATATTCTACCCCTTAGGGGGTGAAAAAAAGGAGCTTAGTTTTTATGAGACAACGTGATTTCTTGGTCCAATCTTCTTAAACTTGCAATAACCTTTTTTCACAGAATTCATGGAAGACGTCTCGAAATTCGACCCCCAACGGGGTTAAAAAGGGGTAAATGATTTGTCGACGGTGATTTGCTTCGAAGTAAGGAGTATTGGTATACCTATTCTCCTTAGTGCTTTTGATTTACATTAAATTTTATTTGACACATGTTCGAAAACTCAATACGATTTTATTCAAAGAAGGTTGAACTCACTTAAAAGCAAAAGCAATTTAAAATTGGACTGTATTATATAAACGAAGAAACTGACTGGCTGAAATATCAATGCACAAGTGCACAGCCTAAGCGACTGAGGTTTTAGACTTAAAATTTTGACAAAAGTTACCTCCAATGGCGTATGCATACACTGCGGAAAGGTTTTTTGGAAAATAACATTTTGTATTTACAAGTTCGCCTCTGTGCAATACTCAAAATGGGAAATGGTGCAAGTAAGTTCAGAATCTATACATATAAAATGCTTTGTGTTGAATGACGGACTGACGAATCAACGCACAGCCTAAACAGCCGATCGTAGAGACCTGAAACTTAGAGGGTGTGTTCTTTGTGAGACGTAGGCATCCGATAAGAAGGGTTTTACCGATATTCTACCCCTTAGGGGGTGAAAAAAGGAGCTTAGTTTTTATGAGACAACGTGATTTCTTGGTCCAATATTCTTAAATTTGCAATAACCTTTTTTCACAGAATTCATGGAAGACGTGTCGAAATTCGACCCCCAACGGGGTTAAAAAGGGGTAAATGATTTTTCGACGGTGATTTGCTTCGAAGTAAGGTTCCTTAGTGCTTTTGATTTACATCAAATTTTATTTGACACATGTTCGAAAACTCAATCCGATTTTATTCAAAGAAGGTTGAACTCACTTAAAAGCAAAAGCAATTTAAAATTGGACTGTATTATATAAACGAAAAAACTGACTGGCTGAAATATCAATGCACAAGTGCACAGCCTAAGCGACTGAGGTTTTAGACTTAAAATTTTGACAAAAGTTACCTCTAATGCCACGCCATCCACTGCGGAAAGGTTTTTTGGAAATAACACTCATCAGGGGTAAAATATGGGATAAAAGTATGTATGAAACATCCGCCATTTTTTAAATTAAACGCATGAAAATTTGTATTTGGTCTCTCAGTTAAAAATAAAAATTCATTTTTCAGGATTTTGGAAATTCCACCCCTAAGGGGGTAAAATAGGGGATGAAAGTTTGTATCAAATTGCGTATTTTTTAAAGTGCGAACCTGCGCGTAAATGTTATGATTTATATATGTGTAGGTATAATGTTGACTTATTCACTTTACTACGCGTGCGAAGCTGCGGGCAAAAGTCATACATATAAAGTTTCATTGAATGTGAGCTTCAAAAGCATCAATTTATAACCTGAGGTCAGTTCATCTTGAGGTCATATAAATATACTAATTTCATGATATATCAACATATAGGTTGATAATTGGGAAACCGGTGTAACAAAGTTGGTCAACTCTCAAAAGCATTACAACTTAGAAGCCTGAGGCCACGCACCAATTGGATTCATAATTTATGTGTGTGCATCCCATTTCACATACAAATAGAATTTAAATTACCTAATTACGTAGTAGTTGTTGATTGTGTACATATCATAGAAGGAATATTTAGCGTTCAAGTCGGTCGGTTGCATGCAGCAAAATGCATCGCAGTCCTCCATTATGTGGCCCATAAATCAAGTGCATTGAAATCTCCTTCCTCCTTCGTGTCGGTGAGCCATCGTACAGGGACGGATATTTAATCCAATGGCTGCAGAGCCCGATCTATGAAAGAATATTTTGACGGGATTCTTAACCAAGCCATAGTTAAGTTCGTGCATATTCTCGAAACAGGCTACACGCTTCTCAGTACATAGATAACAAAATTTCACATAGGTATAGTTTCACATTTTAGTGTATACATATATCTGCGCGATTATTTTCCATTTAAAATGTATCCGGAAGTATTTTACTACGAGTATGTCAACAAACACGCTTACAGTGGTTTGTAGTTACCACTTGCCAACTCTATGCACTCGTGTGTACCGGCAACTGTTCAATTTATGTACTCAGAAAAAATACAACTGTAGTAATGTTTGAAATCGTGAACGATTAGAATTTTTAATACAAGTTAATATTTTAGTAATTAATAAATAGTAGAATAGGTTGGAATGTAATTTTAAATTTCAAAATGATTACCTAACGCATTCTGAAGACGTAGCTTTAGTTAATATAATTCGATACCGACAAATAATATGAATATAATGCTCCCCATTATCTTACTTTCTTGTATTATTTTTTCATTTTATTTGGTCTGTGGGTGCATTTACAAAATTGAATTTCAATCCGTAACTAAACTGTGCCATAATCGAATACTAAAGCGTAGCGACATTCAGTTCTCGTCCTACAATGGTTGGGCCGCCGGGTTTTAGGGAACATCTATTCACTCGCTGCTACTCGATGGCTTTTGCATGTTGCACAATGTACCACGACCGCACTCGGACTCAACACACATTCCAATTTATATGGCTTTAACTGCCTGTGTAAGTGGCCGTCGGGATATTATGTAACAAAGGTCAAACAAACCAACTACCCAGGATCTGAGTCAGATTTATCAGAGATAACTGTGCCCGACATGCATTGTAATTCTTATTTTATCTATATTCGGTTTTATCTATATAAAATTCGGTTTTTTAAATGCCGTTAATTCGAATGAACGGCAATCAATGGCACTTTGAAACCGAATTTTCAAAGTTATATCGTAATCGCCTAAATGAATAATCAAAGTGCACAGTACGAATTAACTTGACCATAATGAAGTGACCCAGAAACGAATATTGTATATGACAAATTCGTTTCTGTGTCACTTAATTATAACAAAACTATATAATGCAGTCATGATTTAATTCTTCATGTATCAGAACATTGTCGCCTCGCATATTAATATAAAAAGTATATACATAAATATGTACGTAGTAGTAATGTAGGTCCGACTTATAACACATGTTATCTGAATGGATGGAGAACAGCATAGGTGCAGCGAATAGGCGCGAGGCGTCATGTTCGGGTTAATACCTCGTCTAGGCGACATGTCGAGCCGGCTCAGCGAAACGTCAAAGGGAAATTGAAAATTAATTTATGCTGTTAAATTTCATACACGCAAAGCTCTCGGAGATTGCATATCTCACTTGAATATTGCACCGAGAAATACATAGCAGCAGATAGGTTTCATGGTAATAACTTATTAGGGTGTAGGAGGAAAACTACGAACCCTTCCAGCTTCGCCCGTCCGTATGATTTTTCTCTGTATATTTTCTTATTTTCTAGCAGAATTTTAGTGTAGATAAAATTTGGTTTGGATATTAATATTCCTATTAGAGTATTATTTTATATAGATAGAACATAATCCGCTAAATAATAAATATTATAGTACATAAAAATCATTCTTAATACAATTACACATTACAAAGTAAACAAAAGCATATCAAAACTAAGCAGGCTTCACTAGTTTACTAGTAGAAGTCGGCCAACTGCAGTTGAATCTTGTTTATCTGTTCTTACGGAAATAGTTTGGAGTATAATGATAATAACAAAATAATATGATTTTATGTAAATAGCTTATTGAATATGTTTGGGTACAGCTGTCGATGTGACTCGGCGTCGCATCTGAACGTACTCACGGGAGGGCTTGAGAAAGAGTCGTAAATACTCTCGACGCTCACTTATAAATTAGGATCATAAACCGGTTGGCGAAGTTTGCACGACTACCATAAAACAACGCTTACGTCTCCAAGGGGACGCGCTTGTCTCGCGCACCCGTGATCTTTCAATTTAGACAGATTTTAATGCATTTATAAATTAATTACTTCGTTATATTAAAGTATACTCTTATTTATATAGACTGAATATGATTACATTCTGCGAGCCATTGTAATGTTAACAATATTGCTTACCTAACAACTTATCACTACTTAGGCAGAGTTATTGAGAAGTGATAACTGAATACTAAATCAAACTATATTTACATATAGTGGGATATATAAACATTCCACAAAGGCTGTCAACTTTTGAACACTAGCCCAACGCAATTGTTGTTAAATACAAAGAACAAAGAAGTTACCTTAATTATACTTATTGTTAAGTTACTAAAGGTTATACATACATGTTTTAATAGTACACACCAGTAGTACAATGGGACAATGAAAAGCCACCACATAATGACGTCACAGGATAAATGAGATGAGTCATAACGTCTGTCGGTAGTCCATTAATTAGCGAATAATACATTTAAATTGGTGAATTGTGTTACATTCAAATTAACTGTAAGCGAATTTTATTTCAGTGGACAAACAGCTCTTCATGGCATTTTATTGCAAACTACTAACCTGCACACTTGGGAATGTTGTCAACATTGTTAGCTCATTTCGTCAGCATTAATTTAGACACCTATACTATCTCTTACCATTGGATTCGCTAATCAGTGTACTCAAAATTTCCCCATATAAGTTTCTAATTCACCCACTGCAAAAGTTTTTATTTCAAACTTGTGTACTTTGTAGCAGCATGTCCGTCAGAAAAGAAAGGAATATTAAAAGCAAATATGCGCAAGCTTTAACTCATCATTCCGAAATGGTGAAATCGTTTGGAAGTAATTCGCGGAGGAGAGCGCGCCACAGACGCTTACAGCACTCGAGTTAGTTCGCAAACTTGCCCGGCGCCGCTCCAATGTAACGACAACTTACTCACTTTTGCTCACTTCGGGCTTAGCGCCTCATTCGGATATGAAGAGGTTTTATATGTGTTTACTTCCCTTTACGATCATAACTTTGCTTTAAGTAGTCATATTAGGTCAAATGCAAATCCTATGATGATTTTATATCGAATTTGAGGTTTAGACTTTTGTCTGTAGTCTAGAATTAACGTAAATTACTTTAGTAACTTAACGTTCATCAGTATGCTATCTTCATAATAGTAATTTTACCGGTGGACTACTCAACATTGTTGAATACATTCTAACGTGTCTAAATAATGTTTTGATTTTCACTCAGTTCTTTATGTATTAAGTACACAATTAAACGTTTATTCCCGTGGATAATTATTGAATTAAGTTCTTATTATTAGAACACGATACTGAATCGAACGCAATTTGAGCTCGACTAACACTCCATCCCAACGCAGACTGACAAGTGGCTCTTGTTATCTCTCCATAAGTCGAATGGAATATGATTGGGTGTCTACCATTTCATTATTATGCAGGTGCCCCAGAGCTTATGTTTTACAAACCTACGGATTGATACTCAGATTCGATATATGTTGTGCAGATGGGATTTTCGACTATTTCCTTGATAATAATGCTATTAAACACCTAAAATAAGCAAATAATAATATCAGGTTGGGCTTGCGCCTCACTACCGGTGGCTGTCTAGGATAGTGGTTTTTTTTAATATTTTTTTATATTTACAAATATTGTTACCTAAAATAAAAAAATATATAAATAATGTGAATAATAATATCTTGCTATCAATTAAACTATCTTGGTCACAGCAGTATTTCTAGACACTCTTGAATGTTTTATTATGTAGAGAAAGTATACCTTAATTCACACCACCTCGCTAAGATTGAATTTTGTTAAAGGAAAATGAAAATTATATTTCCCGACACGCATTCACCTTGCATGTAGCGTTCCTGTCGTAAGTAACGTGAGTGTAAATAATTCAGCCCAGCTCCCCCGGGCTTCAGATGGAATACCAACATCTGATCTGTGATTGCGCACGATAAATCTGTTTCACTCAACGCCGATTGTTATTTCCTGTTAATATTACATTACATCAAACTCCCTTTGATACCGGCGAGTTCTTCGGATTTTTGCGCTGATATAAAAGTCTTGTAATCACAAATCCTAAAATCGCTAAATAAGACGAACCATTATCTTTAACCTAAAGAAGACACTAGTTGATTTAAGTTATGTCGCATATTGTAAGATAATTGAAAAGTGTACATTTCTACTGAAATCTAGAAAGAAGGGAACAATGTCTAGGTTTGGAATGCTCATAGCGGCTGGCGAACAAGCCAAAGCCCGTAGAAACGTGACTAGAACGTAAATTGCACACGGGTTTTCTCGGTGAAATCATTATCTGTATCCACTCATTCCTTTTTTCTGTATTTTTTTATGTAGATAAATGCATTTTTAGTAGTATATAATAAAATATTATTTTTGTAAGTAACCTACATATCAAACACAAAGACTGAATTTTTCTATAGGTGTAATAACCCTGACGATATTTCCTCAAATTTATTTAAACTTCTCCCCACTTTGAATAGATATATATTAAAATAATAAGTCAGTTGTAAGTATGTCAACGTTAACCAATGCACAAATAGCAAAAGAAAAATGTATGCATTTATAAATGTGAAAAAGTTAAAGTTGCAATCTTTTGTTACGGCTATTAATCAAATAGACTGCTACTGAAATGATTTCATGATTCAAAATATTTAATTGACAAACAGAAATGCCCGAAATATAGCGCTTAAATTGTGCTTGCATTTGCGGGATGTTAATTCAATGAATAAACATCACGTCAGAACAACATTAAAATCCACTTCGTGCCTACACCTACAGCCGACCAAATACTTGCCCAGAGCGCTACGTATGCGTCAAGCATAAAAAACATAAATCTCTTTAAAGCGTGACATATTGGATACTATAATTACATTGTAAATAACTGGTTACTGTTGGACATTATTTTTATAGCCGTGGTGGCTGGTTGAAGCAACGGCTTGCCATCTGATCGGCTCAGGTTCAAACCCTAGCCTGTACGCATGAGTTTTTCTAAGCTTAAATACAGTGAATAATCAGACCAAAAATAATAAGAATAAAAAATATGCTCATAATAATTATAAACACACTCTGTAGATATAAAGCTTACTAATTAATGTATTAGTTCTAATAGTCTGTGACTCGGGAACTTTCGTCATACAGGGGCCTGGGATTCACCTAATACCTAAACCATTGCTCGCGTGACTGCACGTAATTATCGTGAAAATGCTCACGTTTACTTGGATGCTTTACAGTCAGATTTCATAAAGCAAATTGTTGGTTTTACCAAAACTTTCTTTCAATTGTATTAGTCGAAAATTGATCGCTAATGTAGTTCAAAGTTTTAGATCATTAACCTAATTCGAGGAATTGATTACACCAACAGTCCCCTGGTCACAATGCCATACCTAATTAACATACGATCGCACGTTTGAGGTGAACACGGGAGACGTTTATTTCAACGTAACATAAAATTTACATGTACATAAGTTATTTGCGCTGGAGGTGCGTCGGCTCGTAAATCTTGCGACAAGGGGATTTCTGTTTGTGAAGTTTCTTTTTTATTCTCACTTTATCTGTGTAACGCAAAGGACTGCGGACTACTCAGGCGCAACTCCGGAAACCTCGCTCAACTTCAATAAATCAATTTGTACACTTGCTCGTACTTATAATGTACTACGTACCAAACTCGGTTCGGTACGTGTCGAGCCTGACGCCGAATATGTTAAAATACTGACTGCCTCACCAATTTATATTTACCGGCTTCATATAATTTGGTTAAGCCAATGTTCGTGAAACTTCTCTTTTATAAAATTACACCCGTAGGTACATTTTTATTTTGTAGAAATTAACAAGTTCAATGAACTACAAAACACAGTTTAGCCTGTTCAAGGAGATTTATTGAAACGAGTTCACTATTCCGACCCCGACAGTAATAAAATAAGCAGTCTGAACGGTTCGTCCGGCTCGTCGTGTCCATTTTGCATCACAAAGTTAGATGTGTTTGTCGTTCTATTTTAAATGCGATAACGCCAACTTTCCAGTCCTCGAAATGTGAATACCTTGTTGCGAAAATGTGACTAACGGAAACTGTGTACAAGTAACTCGGCTGTCCTTGCTCGACACACATTTAGTCGGCTCCCGCGCCCCCGCCGCTTTCAACTTTTGTCGACTGTGCTCGCCACTATCACCACGAGATTTCCACACACACACATTAAGATTTCTACACACTGAAGTCAACGGGTTTGTTATGAACCCGCGGATGGACTTTGGTTCAAAAGAAATCCGACGGGTTCATAGAAAACAAACGCTCGTGGAAAATAACGATGCTGAGTATATTATTAGGAGATTTAGATATAAGTATTGATGATAATTTCATTTACTTTCTATATATAATGACAAAGCACTTAATAATAAAAAGGTAAGCCAAGTGTGAAATGGCGCTCTGTACCAACTGCCAGCTCCAAATTACCCTCTATTTTAGATAATATGATGATTTTTTGACAGAAATTACTTTCTCTACTTATATTACTATTCGATACTTTTCAATTACTTTTTTCATTGCATAACACCCGTTCAAAGTGGGCATTAAAATTTATTATAGTATTCCTGATTATATTATCTGGTTTTCAATCTGAAGATTAGGTGTAGAAGTTGCACTATATAGTATATTGTGGCAAAGGCGAAATGCATTAATTTGAGTTAATTTTTACTCTATACTCTGAACTATTTGTATGAACTAGCTTTTGCTCGTGGCTCAAGGAAATAAAACATTTTTTAATATTCAAATTCTAATTCTAATATATTTATTGCAGTAAAATTGTGTTAATACAGGCACTATTATACATAATAATAACTATACAGGCAATACCACCGCGGTAGACATATTTTTTTTGTTTTAGATAAGTATTATATACACACACACATATATATGTTTAACTCCAGTTATAAAATACCAAAAGTAATTAAATCCATTCTATAAATAGTATGCTACTCGTATCTCTCGGACCATATGAAATAAATAAGTTATGCAATCACCTTAAACTATGCTTTGCCGCGAAGGTGGAGTTGGTCTGTATAAGAAAATTTATAAAGCTAGCTTTTTTACATGAATTTGTGAATTTAAATGTTTTAGTAAAGTTTTCTGTTCCCATTTTCTTGCAATAGTACTTTGAAAGTTTCTTACACTTCATTTATATGAAAATTTTCTTTCTTATGCTTTGAACTAGAAAGTTATTTCAAAATTGAGGTTTCTATGAGAAGCATTCGCAATTCGTATTCGTGTATAAAATAATTCATATCTCGTATTTCGAGTCAAAGAACAGGTGGGTTGAAAAGACCGAAACACGAGTTTTAAATTCGCAATTCCAGCTCCATTTGAATGACAGCTGTCAAATGATTATAAGTTTATGAGCAGTGCTAACAGTCTCGACCACAGACTTAGGATTTTTTGTCTCGACTGGGAAGAGACTACGTCTCTCTGCGTATGTTCTACTTTAAAGAAAAGTATTCTGGGAATTGCTCGAATTGAGTTGGCGCCATAAGTAATTAATTAAAACGTATTCATATATTTTGTAGTATTTAGTAAATCAATTATAATCTATATGCTTATTGCACTTGAAGGACGCATTAATTAAATGTTTTTTGAGCAAAAAGAAGGGTGTTATACTTTTAACGCGTGTAGGTATCTGTCTGTCTGTGGCATCGTAGCTCCTGGGCGGGTGAACCAATTTTAATTTAGGTTTTTTTGTTTAAAAGGTTACTTAATCGAGGTTTTCAAAAGATTGTAAGTTGGGGGTGTCTGAATTTTTTTATTTAGGTTAGTTCTTTGTAAATGAACAGAATTGGCATATTGTCGATATAGGGTGTCTGAAATTTACCTGCTAAACTAGAAAACTGTCACCTTTATAAACTATCCGAAGAGGCTATCTCTTCAGCTAATACAATCCAACGATGATATACCTACTGTGACACTATGGAGAAAGGGACATTCCTTTATAAACCGTGGAGGCCTTGTGGTTGCAGCAACGGATGGGCCCAGGTTCAAATCCCGGCCTGTACCAATGAGTTATTCTAGGCTTAAGTACAGTGATTAATCACATTATGAGCTAAAAATAGAGGTAAGGCGAATTGGGTTCTCCCGTGGGTTTTTCCATTAATATCGGAACCGCCCGACTGGGACTGTACCTCCACCTTACAGAAGACCGTAGTGAAATAACACTACTTTCATGTAGTGTTGTGTTTCTGCGGTAAGTAAGGTTGCCAGTGCTTCACGGGGATACGGTGCGCTAGTAGTCATGCTGCTAGCACAGTGAGTCCTCATCAACAACAAGGTTGGCTCACTCGTTAGTGTTATCCCTGCTGGTATTGCTAGCGGTTATAGGCTACGGTGACTGCTTACCATCAGGTGGGCCGCGTGCTTGTGTGCAAACCTTAGTGGTATAAAAAAGTACTATTTATATGTATTTCTATGGTTCTATCGTTTGGACAAACGAATGAAGATTACAAAATAAATACACTGTTTGTAGGACATAAGATATTGTTGAATTTCAAGTATAAAAAAAAAGAATTACAAAATTACAAAAGATTGGCGGCATGCAGAGGCGACATGCGAAATCCTTATATGCTAGAATTCACGGATCAATCATAACTGTTAGTAACAATAATATCATACGCAGAATCAGTCAAATTCCATACTTTTTAGTGAATGCATTTGAGCAAAAATATTTCGGATGTACCTACAACGTAACGGCTAAGGTACACATTTATTCATTGTAAACTTTGTATTGAGTATCTCTTTTGAACAGTCTTTATTAGATGAAGTCTTTAGGGTGTCAAGTCATTTCGGAAGTTACCAGAATTAACAGAAACAAAAGTAAGTAGGACGAGCGAAAGTTAACTTTCAGTTGAAATTAATGAAGATTACAAAATTCACGGCCATTGAGTTCCGCGCCTCGTCGAACCTTTGACTCTAACTTGCTTGTTAGACTAAATTGAGAGAAATAATAGGACTCATTTGTTTGGTTTAAACGCTTCACTTCTGCTCGCCCGATATTATTTGTACCATAATTGAAAATAATTATTTAAGTTGATATCGTTACTTATAGGACTTTAGATTTACATAATAAAAGAAACCAGTAATAAAGTAAGTCACTTATTTATGTTTCACAGTTATGCATTAATTAAGTGTACTCACTTTCTGCCCTTGTGGTCGGTATAGACGATGTGGTTCCTCGCAGCGGGAGTGTGGCGGGTTCGCCCCAGGGAGGTGGTGTCCATCGTCGTGACTGTTCTGCGGCTGCACCAGTGACCCTGAACGGCGACAATCTGCACTGCACTGGTAACTTAGCGGCCCGCTGGCTGCAGCCGCGAACACTTCCAAACTGTCTGTTCAGTAGCTGACCGCTTTGGTACAATTATTTTGCTGTTGCCGTTGGCCGCTCGGCTCCGTTTAACAAGTTCGGATGGCTGGCTTGTTAGAGCTCACAGTACCCCCCAACATTGTATACACAGTTTCCACTTCTTAGCTATGAAAGTTTCTCCCGCTCCGTTAATTTTGTTTCTTAACATTGTCCCCGTGACTAAGAACTGCATTTCAGAAAAAGCCTCTTTTGTCTTTATTTGTTACCCATTTCGAAACTTTATGTGATCTTTTTAATTCTCCTTTGTACGCTTTTATTTTGAGTTTAGATAATAAGTATAAAATAGTAAGTATCCCTGAATGATAATGCTTGTTTTAAAATAGGTCACGTTGACTGTAAATAAAATTATTTTGATTATTGTTTATTTACAGTACATAGGTACTATACAGGTACACTTATATGTACGTATGTATGTTTTTCATGAGTCCTGTAGACATGAATTTAATAATGGCCTTATAAAGAAAAGCATGTGTTACCTTCATGTAACAGCGTATTCAACCAATGGAGGAGGAAAATATGCCTGTGTACCACGAAGTATATAAAAGTGTTTACATAAGAAGTTATTTACTTTCAGCGAGTAGGCGGGGCTTGGGATCGAGGCGGGCTTATTTAGAATCGACAAGGAGGTGGAGTGGAGGTATCTACTTGCTTATCAATACTCAAGGTTAACGCTCGCTTTACTTACCATAAAATATTTGCAGGTTAGTTCTACTAAATACCCGTAAATTATATATTATTGAACACCCTTTTAGTAAATCATACTATATAATAACCAGGAGCTTATTAATATTGAAGCAAATAAATCATTTGCCAGTTTCGAAATACTTCCTGAAATCAAATATTTGGCAAAGGTTAAAATGTTTTCTCATTTAATTAATTATATTTCACAAGACAGTGTACAAATGGACTTTAATTAACTGGGGAATGTCGGCGAAACGGCAAATATGCCAGGATCTGCGCCCGCCCCGCGCTCCCGCCCGGACACGCTAACTACGATTTACATTCTCCCTATTTATTTACAAGATACACTAACACAATTTAATTCACAGCGAATAACAGCGAAGTGTTGTAATCTTATTTCTCCAGGTAAATCTTCTTTGTGAAGAATTTAGGGGTATGGAAATTTATGTCGAGTAAACATACCTCGAATGTTAATTCAGTTCCTTGTCCGAGCGGTAATTTGCCATCTGCTTTTTTATGTTGAAAAAAAAGTAAACATTTTCTTCGAATATACTATATGCAGAAATTAAACACTAACTTTAAAGGAAAATATTGTCCGTTGCAAAATTTTATATATTAATATTACTTTTATATATTTTTATATAGTAAAGCAATAATGTAATTAATATAGCTATAATAATATAATTATTGCATACTGACATAATCACCACGTATCACCATACTATATTAAAAAAATAAGGGTAGAAATCGAGTACCGTTTCGTAATAAGTTCGGGACGCGACCCGCACGAGGCCAACAAGGCTCGTACATTCACCCTCAAGGCTCGCAGCCGACTGAATATGACACTCTTTGCTCGGCAGCACGATCCTGCCGAATAAATTCCTTTAGACAAATATGAACTCCAAGTTGTTCGCATTAGAGTCTACTTTACTCTGCTTACTCTGAAAACACAGCTTTTACAAGCGGTGGAGTGAGAGTTTGGTAGACGACGTCACGAAAATCTAATTCTTCCTCCACGAACATAATGACTGCTTTAGAACTGCGGATGACGACGGACTCAAAATTTTCGTGAGATGACGAATCTTCGAACTGAGGGCTTTATGTTTGAGATCCGAGGGTTCACTTTGCAGGTAATGTGTTTGCGAGGGAGGCGGTCGTAAGGCTTCGAGGGGTGGCGCGTAAACCGGGCGCATGCGTAAATCTCTTGAATTATTTCACAAACTCTGAACTTGTACGAAGCTGAACTGATTAGCGCTCGGAATTTGATCAAAATAAAATGTAGCAAAAATAAATCCTTCAAACATTGTCCGTCAGTTAGTCCAAGGTATTTCGACATACGGCAATATACTGGCTTTGTTCTGTAAAGAGAACAAAGCCAGTATATATAATACTGAATTTAAAATGTTATTCAAATAATGTTATGTAAAGGCTGCCCCTTTACTTTATTGAGATTGTTATTTCACATCCGTTAGTAACAACAGGTTTTACTCACATACACACAAATACATTCCCTACATTTACACAGACCCACAGTCCCAATAGCTAACTTAATGATAAATTATTATTTCTTTCTTTATAATGTTATCTATCAATTTTATATACCTAGAACTCACACACAATTCCAAACTACTCTGGCTTTATCGCAATTTGCAACAATTTTTTGAGTACCATATTGCATATGTATTTTTCTCCCTAAATAAATAAATACATTAATAATTTATATATATATATATATATATATATGATAGCGCCAGTCGAAAATTAGTTTTATATACAGTTCAATAGACCTGTAAAATTGCGATACTAGGAAAAAAATAGGACATGTTTTAAAAGGGCCTTAATTTCCTAATCCCTTACAGAGATAGTATATAGTGCAAGGTTAAACGTAATATTTATAAAAATATATTTTATTGGGTACGAACTAGACACCCACTCATAGCCCCTATACGTGTTATGCTTAAATGGTGGTAATTAAATGCAGGTGTGAGGCAAAACAAATACATTTAATGTGTTAACGTAACAAATGACCATCAGTTACTCGCCTTCTCCTGAACTCTGCCGGCTCCCGAGGGACGGAGGCAATAAATACAGGGGGCGTTATTAACATATCGTTCAAATGAATCGCGAAAATTCTACTTTACTTTACCACGTAATAACAGCGGAAAATAGCTACCATTAGCTCGTATCTTATCTTCTATCATCGCGTAATAGCATAAATATAAGTTAGACATAACATTACCTATATTTATTAGTCTGGCATTGTATTAGATGACTATATTTTCGATATATGAGTTTTAAAATAATAATATATTTCTAGCTGAACCCTGCGGCTTCATCCACGCATAACAACTTAACCCTTGCTTATTTAGGGATTAAATTTCAAAAATATTTTCTATGCGTTTTCATACTCCCTAATAACCAACTGCTAGATTGGGATTTTGTGACGTGTCAGCGTTAAAGTGAATGTCAATGATTTTAATGATTCTATTACAGATAAATAAAATATTAGTAGAGCCGGAACATAGCCGCGGCGGAGCGGCACTTGGTACATTGTTACTTCTCAATATGAGCTTTGTTACCGCTTTGTGCCACCATTTCTTGTGTCACTGCATTGAATATATCTGGTGCTTTCCTTTGTGCACGGAATATTGCTCGTCTTTTGTCGAAATGAACGTTACCTCCCCACAAGTTGTTTCAGCGAAGAATTTCGCGATTGCAAAGTAATATTTCCCCTTAAGAATTTCGATGTGTTTCTTTCATGTCGAAGATGACTTTACTTCGGATTATATTGTACCGGAAAATGTTTTCTCAATTTCGGTTTCCAATATCAGTGTTTATTTCACAAGTTGTTCGATTTTCCCTAGGCACTATCAATCATTTTTCAATACTTTTTGTGAATACAAATAATTCCCGAAAAGTGATTTTTTATCTCCTTTACCATGAAACCTTAACAAATTGTGAATTTAAACAATTATTTCACAGTTGACACATTAAACAGTTTGTGCATGCCCTCTTAGCTAATTATTATGAATGTGAAGTTAATCCTTTATCCTAGTAATTGCATTGGCTTTTCCGTTTCAAGTCCAATAGACTTCTGACCACCAATTAGAGTGGGATTAGCGACAGTGGGGCGATATCCTGCTGTAACGTACTCTCGAGATTGCCTGTTCATTATTTCAATGTATATTCCTACTTAGTTTCTATTACGCACAGACACCTTATTAAATTATTAGGAACATTTTATTATTATCTTTCATCATTGGCAATACTTCGGTGGTCATGACAAAATATTAAGTGATGAAAATATTTATTTGCTTTGTGTCTGAGAGTATTTTTATTAATTATTATATAATTATTTATCTGTATATGTATGAATATACTTTTTGGTAACTACCCATAATGCAGGCTCTGCTTGGTTTGGGATACGTTGGCTATGTGTGAGAATTTACAAAAGATAATTTATTTTTGACTATATTTGTTGATCTACACTTATTTTTGTTTTTATACGTGATTATTAAACAGATCCATAAGGGCACCGCGCCGCCCACCGTGCTCTATCGGTACAATTTGTTCTCGTGGTAATTATGAATTCGTAGTACGCGCCGGGCGGCAACAACGTGATAAAAGCCGGCTAGTATGCGACACACGTTACTCGGTCACATTATAAACGGGACACAAAAGGTAAACCCAACGTACGATAGGTTCGACGAACTTCATGTGAAACAGTAGATAATTTTTTGATCATAAATCGAATTTATATCAAAAATGTATGTGCAATGCCCCCTCAGGATAAATTCCTTTGTTGTATGCAATACACAATATAGTATATTTTATATACACCATTTAATTAAAAATAATAAGCAATACGAAAATGCAAGATTATAATAACGTTATGTGTAAAAGAGAAATAATTTGAATTTTATGACTGAAAATGTGAAATACATATTTTATTAAATATTCAATCAAATTGTATCTATATGTGAATATTCGTGAATTCAGTTTAATATCCATACCTAACTAATGTTTCCGCATTTATACAGCCGTGTGTACGTTTGCTCCCACCTCGGTCGACCAACTGCTAATTAAGGCTGGATTACCGAACGGACCCGTCTACGGCGGGTACTTACTGTTTGCAACTAGATTCGAAGACAGAGCAAATAATGTGCCGAACAATACGTTAATTAACCAAATAATATGGTTTCCTTGGTACATTAATTCGTGATTCAAGTCATTTCTCATTTTGTGCAGTAATTCGTTAAATCGTATGAATTATTATGCACAATAATGCCAGCTAGTAATAATATTGGAAATGAATAGGAAATTGATTAGTATGTGGCCCCGGTGAGCGTCGTTGTGTATTCAGAGCGCAGCGGCAGCGGCAGCTAGCCGCAAATAACAGAAAGAGCAAGTCCTCAGGGCATCGCTTTAGCTTTTCAATTTCCCTTTCGGAATTATTCGTGCTAATCGAATACGACCGCTGGGGGTCTGGGGACACGATCGCGATGATTCATTCATGAGACTAATGTCGCACTCCTACTCAGAAACTAGCCATTATTGCGCTCCACAGTGACGTACGACAATGTTGGATACTTACCACTATTTACTTAGACCCGACATTTTGTGGAATACAGATATTATCAACTTAAAGTACCTAAAAATATTAGCACTAAACCTAATATGCATTTTAGAAAGTTGTATTGTATCAGATACAAATATGCTCCCCAATGCATTGTTCGCAGTGACGGTGGATGCATCGGAGTCTCGCGAGGCCGGCTGCCGGCTAGAAGGCAGCGCAGGCTGTGCAAATGACGAGGAGCGAGGTATTGTCGTGCTATTAATGAGCGCTGCCGACCGGGACAGCGTGCGGAAGAGGAAAATTAAACTCCTGGGCCCCGAGCTCTTGTTCATTACTCCACACCCGATTACTCCAGCGCTGTTTGTGAATGCAGCTATAAAATACGACCGCTGAAAGAGCCTCATCTCTACACTAAAGAACATTGGCATTTGGCATTAGAAACTACAATAATTCGTGCTTTACTTTGGGCTTCCACAATCCATTCTTGTTATTTATATAACATGAACGCGTTTTCCTCTCCAACCTACCCTAAGTTCTTATTTGTATTACCCATACATTTGCAAAGACGATTTTATGAGTCTGCAATGCAGCCCCTGTTTATTTTTCATTTTATCCATCACTCCGTTCTTTGGTAGAAACATAAAGTCCGTAGAGCATTACTTTAAGATTTCAATTTCCTTTCCGGAATTACTTGTACTCTAATCGAACACGCGTCAGGGGATATGCGGGGCGGTGCGGGCGGGGGGAGTGTCACAACCGCAAATTACTCTGGCACTCTGCGTGCGAATGTTTAAAATGTATTATTGAGATGGATACAATTCGAACATTATTTTGTTCCTATTGTAGGTACATTTAGTGAAGCTTTCATATTCTTAATTATTCAAACTCGGGACTAATACGGCGATATCTTGGCTGGTGCAAATTCTTACAGTAGGTTATACGGTTTACACTCTAATTGTCAGGTTAAGAAATTCAGGAGTTTGTTACCTTCACTTTTATATACATTAAGTTTTTATGCATGAGAACACGAGTAAGTAATAGCGCGAGCGGGTAGTAGGCGTGCGACAGCCGACTGCTGATTGTAAAGCGCTCACAGACGGAGCCTATTCGATTTCATGGCTCGGCGCGTTCGATATTTATTGTCATCGGTGCAGTTGTACGACACGCCGCTACCTACTGAACCGCGCTGAAAAATCTCCATTCCCCAGATCGGACGAAAACATTCCGCCAAGCCCTCGTCCGTGCCATCAACTTTTCGTAAAAAAAAACGTTCTGTGTAAAGCCGGCAAAAACCTGGCGACGCGTCACAACTCGAGCGCTAACAATCGTTTCTTGAATATGTTTGCAAGCAGGCACACGACACCTTGTCTCGTTAGTAAAAAGTGATGGCGCCACGATTTATCACCTGCACACGACACAGCAGGCCCGCGAGACTTCCTTCAACCCTGGCTCCACTGTCAACTGCTATCAACCCTAACGTGTTGTGAATTAATTTTAATATAATCACACATTTATACTTCTGCATGTACCTACATCTATACTTATTATAAAACTGTAACAGGTCCAATTCTGTAATTGAAGTTTTTTTTTTTTATTTTGTAAAAATAATTAGGGTTCCGTGCAGCAAATAAAAATCCCATGAAATTGAGAACAAAATCCGAATGGCAGGACCGATATTACAAGAATTTCACTGGCAGGTAGCTGATGCTACAAGACGTAGCTTAGGCATTTATTTTGGGAAAAAATATAATTCCGTGCAACAAATAAATAAATCCCTGAAATGTTAACAATAACCGAACGGTTGGACTGGTTTGAACAGAACTTTCACTGGCAGGTAGCTGATGCTATAATTCCTAACTTAGTCTAATTTTTGTAGAAAAATAATAAGGGTTCAGCGCACCACATATAACCCAGGAATTGTAAACAAAATATGAACTGTTAAACTTTCACTGGTAGATAGCTGATGCTAAAAGGCGTACCATATGTACTTTAATTTGGAAAAAATCATTAGGGCTCCGGGCAGAAACATTAAAGCCATGCCAAAAAAAAACATTTCACGCGTACAAAGTCGCGGCACAAGCTAGTTACATAATACGATTATAAATTTCATACATTATTTAAAATGATTTTTATAACAGAAATAAACCTCCATTGATACAAATACCGTAGGTACTCCTATGCTTCAATATTTGATTCATTTTATAGCTGCAGGTCACATCATAATCTATGAAGTATTAGGGCAAACTATCGGCCAAAGCTCGCACCGCTAAGCGGTTATCCCAAGGTTAACTTTCGACCTCAATGACAATTCGGTAAAACAATCAAAGTGGTCAGCTCGCTTAACGGCTGCCAATAGCCAGTACTGGAAAGGAATATAATAAACCATCAGAAACCAGTCATTTTCAGCTATGAGAGTAAATTGTGCGGCGATAACTCAATAGGTGCAGAGATAGTTAATTGGTACAATGCCAAGTATTGCCAACTCGGTGGATATCGTTGTTTTAATTCGATTGTCTCGTAGCTAATGCACTCGGCGGGGCAATGGCAACCTTGCCCGGGCTGACTACGATGGGTTTCTTAATGCATTACCACTTTATTTAAAATGTAAGCACAATAATTTACTTTCCTTAGCTTCTAAAAACGTTGATTAACTCCAGTGATCAAAACTCATATTTATTGAGTTGCAAAGCTCTATATTGCCTAATTTAGTTCATTATTAGTTAGACAATAATACTGTCACAAAGAACAAGTAGACAAAAATAATTAGAACGAGTAATAAATACAGCTAGACTGGAAAACAGCTAGGGAGGGTTGTATACTTAACAAACGGTCGACAGTTGCGATGCGTGGCACTGAATGCAAGCAGCGCATCTCTGTGCAGGACTGTTGACACGCCCGGAGGCTGTTTAGGCACGTGATTACTGGCTGGACCAAGTTAATCATTCCCTTTATAGACACTGCTCCACGGATCTACGACTCCACATACACAATACACAGACCCCAGTCATATCAATACTCGTATCTTGTTTATGGAACCGCAATGGTTATAGATCTTTCATTTCACGGTGGCACTCTCCACTTCTTTTCGCGAGGAGGATTTAGTATCCTTGGGACGCTTTATGATAGTATTATCTTGCACACATTGATATACGGTACGTAACGATATAACTTTGAATACTAAAACTATTTAATTAAATTAGGTAGTATGAATAGATTTAATTTACTAACAAATTTAGAGAGTATGAATAAATACGCCGTCGTAACCTGAAAGATAAGTCGGTACATCATACATGCAAACTTTTCAAACCAACAATATATAATTTTAGAAGGGGTAAAGCCACACCAGGTTATTTCTAGTGCCAAACTTAAAAGTGTTTGGAATAACGCTGTCAATGATGCGTATTTACTATTTTTAATTATAAATGTATCGGTCCCGTTCTTCTAGATCGCTCGTGTGAAACGATCAGTAAGTTAAATGAAGATTTCAGTTCAGCTATTACCATAAATTTATTTGTAGCTATAAAATTGTGTCAATTATGCTGGATTATAGACGTAATAAACCATCGCTCTAAATTCGCTTTACATAATGAAGTAAGATACTTTATGACTACCTTCGAGACAATAAATAAGACTCTGCACTTACATCATGATTAAATTATCATTGCAAAGTCAGACGCTGCAACCCGAGTTACGTCTTGCTCATCGCTTCCACCGGATTAGTCCCGACCTCTTATATTATTGTTATGTTAGAAGCCATTTAAAAAACATTGTCATAGCTCTTGGGGGACTTTACTCTTATATTATTACCAAGAGAAAATATTTTTTCAAACATTGTAAAATGTTCCTCACCCAATCAAACTGTTAATTTTAGAGACAATTAATTTTAATCACGTTCTTAACTTGCTTATAACGCTTAATAAAGTGTGGTTTACATGTCAAAATACCAGATCACCTTGTGTGTATACACAACTGAAACAACATATTGTCCAGTTTTCAATTCAATCCCTATCAACCAATTGGTGTGTTTGCTTAATCGTTCCGAAAATAAATTGTTTTAATATTTTAGCTGGCGCAAAATAATGTTGTTAGCTATTTTCCGGCGAGATTACGAACTAATAACATTACAAAACAAGCTCTTTGCGGGTAAATTATGCATGCACTCTCGGATCATTACCACGGCCGGCTGGCCTCCGTTCAAATCTTACCGGGCGCCCGAACTGCACAATCCGGCACTCTACTATGCACGCCTAATCGAATGATTAATTTATTATAAGCTGTTGTTTAAACACTTGCCTCTCTACAGTTGAAAATCAAAAACATAAACTTAAAGCTATATACCTACACGGATTTACTTATTTTCTTAGATTTGTTCTAAGTGTGACCGAACCAATATTATGTATATATACGTGAGACAATTTTACATAACGTCTACAAAAGTTTCATTTACAATATTATTAGACAATTCTCTGGATAGAACATAGTAATGTTTAAAAAGGTTATAATAAGGCTGAGCTCGAGTAACATATCAAGGGAGCTGGCTCCGACGGGAGCGGCGGGATTAGCTGGATCTCTCTCGAATTGGGGGTAAACATCCTGCCCGCTCCCTCGGGACGGGCTAAGGTGAGCCAGTATTTGTTACTTACAAATCGCATTACTTCTTACACGCTAACTATCACCTTGCTACAAAATGTAACTACAGTAACAGTTTGGTGCAAACGAGATTTTCAAGCATTTTTTTTATCTATGTA
Organism: Falcaria lacertinaria; assembly: GCA_951449985.1. Classification (NCBI taxonomy): domain Eukaryota; kingdom Metazoa; phylum Arthropoda; class Insecta; order Lepidoptera; family Drepanidae; genus Falcaria; species Falcaria lacertinaria. Next base: position 4,859,889 of record OX602114.1, read on the forward strand.
TTTTTCTTACAGGGCCTTGACTAAACTAGATGTACAAATAGGGTGTTTTGATCTTAGTGATAAATACAATGGTCATCAAAAAACAAACTGGCTATTTATTCAACTAGCTTGTTCCCGCGACTTCGCCGGCATGGAAATAAGATAACACTTAGACCTACGATAAAATGTTGCCTATGTTAGATAGTGTAGCTTTTCACTAATAGAAGAATTTTTCATTTGAGAATTCCTCAAGAATACGAACAAATTTAATGTCTGTATAATATTAGTAGGTATAGAGTAACCGTTACCACTAATGATAGGATTATTGACAGCTTGCTAGGACCTAATGTTCATCGATGGGTAAAATGAACAATTTGCATTGAGACCGCTTACCATTCTGCTAAGGAGTACATACTATGATAAAAGCCAGGGAAATCCTCGCAAGCGCTCAAATTCTTCGGGTGCGGTGGCGAACCGTCTTTGCCCGACGGGTGGTAATAAAAACGGCTTAAATAGGATTTTAACCGCGAGTTCTTCGCCTTAATTAAATTGGATTTGCGAGTGAAAGAAATATACGTGAAAAATTCGTGTCGATTATGTCAGGGGAACGAGTTTTGAAATCCCTTTTAGTAAGCGGATTAGGTGTAGCTCTCAAAGATTATTTCTTTGTTGTAACTGGACCGAAACTGTGTTGCCAAAGACCGATGCTATTATTTAATATGTAGCGTTCAGTATTTAAAATAAAAACATTGTAGAAGACAGGAAGCGGCAGTCGGAGCCGCGCTCGTTTCTGCGCGCTAAGAAACAGTGACTTCCTTCGCATATTTATTATAAGCCTTGTTTACAACGTGAGTTTTGAACACTTATATCATAATTATTATACTAGTAATGCATATGTACAAAACCTGATTGCGTTTTCATTGTACAGTAGAAAGTTACAGTAATATTAAAACTCTGAAATGACGCCAGTAACAGCTGCAGTAACGGGGTTTTAATTATCACTTACAACTCCTTTCAGCCGCGTTAAAATTACTCCCATAAACCATTTAGGACAGAGAATAGCTATAAGATTTAGAATACCGGTTATTCGAATCTTGTCAGCAATTTGTGATACCTCTGTAGACTTGAATATAAGTGACTCGTAAAATTATTATTAAAATGACTGTAATTCAGTTATGTGATTGACATTTTTCCTTTACGCTTCCATAATTAAATGAATAGCGGTTTAGTATTGAATAACATTATCCCTCAATTAACATTTGGGCCGATTTTTAAAATGGCTACAAACGCGGGCCGGTGTGGGCAATAAAACGGCTCGTCCCTTATCCGTCATTCCGCCCTTAGAGATTTCTTCTGGAGGAATAATTTACGTTGATCGTCCGGAAGGGGAGCGTAACTGCCTCACTGAAACTTTAAGCTTTCACTCAGAACGGTCGCGATTCGCGGTGCCTCAACTTTAGCTAATAAATTGCTTTCGATAGAACATCTCAGAACTTAATATCGATCTGAATCTTAGGCAATTAATTTCTTAATCTTAATTTAAATTTCTTTTTAGGAATTTATTAAATCAAAGTAACTATTACATGTAGCTATAATTTTGATTTACACCCGCGTATTCGGAAACTGAACTTAATTACTATTAGAATCAAACAGAAAATTAAATTCATCTTATACTCAAATTTATCGTACCTCCTATACGCATACTATCGTTCCGCAAACTTAACAAAATTTGTTATAGTATAGGTGGACTACACGACATATAGAACACAATATTTTAAAATAGTGGGCAGCAGCCAACGGCTCCGTGTAGGCATTACCCACGTGTCGATGAGTGTGAATAAAGCCTTTGACGCCCTTTGCCGCATACATTTCACCCGGCCACTTCAATTTCATTTTAAACGCAAACCCCGACAAAAATCGTGTTTTGATACGAAATTCATAGCACTTTGTAAAAGCTCTGTTCTCACTTATGAGCTTGACGAACATGAAATGAGGCAAAGACCTCTATACAAGTGTACAATTGTTAATTCATTATTTTGTACAAAATTATAAACATAACAATACAACTAAGTAACCTGACATGACATAATAAGTGTACAACACTTCATCATTAAACAAATGTAGGGAGTTAGTAAACCAAAGCGAGTAGATATTTAACCATCTTCAAGTCGCACAGCCCCATCCGTCTTGTTAGTAAAAACTAATAGCGGATACTCCCAGACGATATATCACTAGTAAAACATAGCCTCTCACCGGACGAGCAAGGACCAATGCTAATTACCGTATTTGTGCATTAAACTCATATTACAATTAAAGAACTCGATACTTCTCACATATATACGTATTGTATTAACTAACAAGCCACAGTTGTAACCTGTCAGTGATCATCACTAATCCACACTAACTACATTTATCGTAACGGAGTATGTGGTTAGTGCGCTCGAACGTTAATTCTTTGTTACGATCGTGGTTAGTCGATTCTAGCATTTTATATTGATACACATTTTTCCGACAATTTGTGATTTTATAAGGCGTAAAGTGTACATTTTGATAAGCACGTGCTATGGCGGACAGTGGCTCGCACAAAGAACCGCTTTTATCTTTCAGTATAAAGGAGAGTGCAGTGGTCGATGCAGTTTTGGCGTTAATTCTTGTTTACTGCGATTCGCTTTTAGTGGCCCTGTTCAAATAGCAGGCTCGGCGCGTGAGCTGCACAGATTCAATCACGCGTAAGTACAAGACTGCCTGACTGCACTAAGTTGTAGACAGTCTTACCAAAAATCATGACACTCCAAAATGTTTACATCATCAGACTTAAATCTGCTCAAATGTATAATCATAGCGTACTTAAGATTAAAAAAAATGTACTTACTGTACAAATAATGAGCGAGAAAACAGAGTTTTAGTTGGAACAATTTTGTTAATTTTTACTCTACAAAAATATGTTTTTGTCTTTTAAACCATAATTTAAAATTAATTTATTGTCCAAAATCACCCGCTCACCGTCATCCAGTCGGAAAATAACGGAAGTATTAAACAGAATAAGACGGTGTTTTGAAGAGGTCGGAAAAACAATTAATCACTCCGTTCTTTTATAGAGGTAAAGGTTGGACGACACGATTGTTCTACAACAGTAGGGCTCTTCTATTGTTATCAAAATCGAACTAAAGTGTGCATTTGAATAGCCCGTAATAGTTGCCAAAGTCCGTTCTAGAGAAAATGCATGTTATGAAAATCCTATTATTAAATGCTTGTAAATGAAACTGACGGAGTATTTAGATAATACCTCTAAATAATAGACGCCGCGATGCGCATTAATATTGAGGTAAATCTTATTAGGACCGCCTAAACGCCGCGATAATATCATATTGTTTTGAAACTCACCATCCGCATTTCCTCTCTTATGCTTCGAAGGGTTCCATCCTCAGGGACAACCGAAGCCTCTGAATATTCATAGTATTATCACAAACCGACTTACAGAACTGAGCAGATTCGTAAATACATAATACCCCACATTTCGAGATAAGTATCGCTTGCGTAGCTTTTATAATCGTTGCTCAGTTGATTTACCCCGAAGAGATGGGTTGGGTGGGTCGCAGAATACATGTCGTTCGGTGATTTTTAAAAGTCTGCCCGGGTGTTATTGGAAGTAGCGTTCGAGATGTAATTGTTGTGTTGATTTCCCCTGGGAGCGCAGGTTTCTCTCCACCCTGGCTTCAAGCTGCCTACCTGTAATATTGCTTGTGTTCTCAGTAAACAATAATTCAATAAATACGAATATGTACCAATTCAAATGATTTTTTAATCTTTCGAACCAATGCCACCATATTGAATTTATTTCAAACTTTTAGATTAATGACTCTCGCAAACACGGGTAATAATAGGCTGTTTGAAAACAGGCGAGCCTGTGGGCGTCGTCATAATATTGAAGGGTAATTTAAACCGTCCACATTGAATGATTCCATGCATTACTCCGCGTCAAAAGTATCACTAACTGCTGTTAATTCCGCCTAATATCCATAACAACCTTTACGCGGCTGTCACAACAGGGTCCGATAGGAAGATGATGGATATCCCCATATTATGTGAAATGAGCTTTATGGATACATGAGCTATGTACCTACACAACACTTTGATGTTTATATTTTTTGTATTAAACTTGATTCTACTAAATATAGTAGTAAGTTCCATTACGTATTATTAGATAATATGAAAAAACATAATAAGAAAAAACAAAGTATATGTTCAATCATCAATATACTGCATTGGTACGGTACTGTTGGGCATCAAGATCAAGTATAATATTCCAATCATCAATTATACTATAAAATTTTATTCATAGCACGTTCATAAAATATATCTATTATCTGGCACCTTAAAACTCTGATCAGCTTTCACACAAGTACCTTTTAATCTCGTTCTGAAGACGTATTAGTAATCTACACAAAAACCAATCGTTTCGACATAAAAAGGCCTTGGAACACTCTGTAAAAGATTAAAAAGGAAACGTTTGTCGGGCCGCTATCAACACTATCAATCATGCGTATAATAGGCCACGTCCCCTAACACACGTTCTTAAATAATTTGTCAAAAGTCGCTCCGCGCTTATACTGTGAACATACTGACTCCTACTTATTCCATTTCCCTCAAACTTTTGTTGTAGACGATTTTATACTCTCGTTAAAACGTCTATGTTCTAATAGATTTATTTTAATTATATGAAAAGAGGTTATACGATATGTGTATTTTCTAAATTCTTACGAATTCGCATATACTCGTATTTTGCTATTTTTTGGAGACTTATTGTACTTTTTAGTTTAAAAATTTACGCAAAGCATGGGCGTTTCGATTGATAGTCTTAATTAGCGTTAAATAATATTGATTCCTTTGAATGCGATATTGTAGCATAAAATAAATGCAGATTCATATTCCAATCCGCATATTAACATCGTATGGAAGCACGGCCGACCCGTGCGAACTATAAAGCCAGTTTTGCGCGACACGCAGGTAATATTTTTTTCAATTTGGAATCGGTCTCGATTCTAACTCATAGATCAAGCGAGCGCTAGCACGAAACCATTACACTTTGTTGACACCAACGAATGCCCTTTTACATATTCACCCCGAGCACACAAAGATTAAGCCGTGAAATTGAAAATGGTTTCTATGAACAAAAATGTATTCCACGCACGTTCTATCTCTACACGTCGTCAAAACATGCACTGCTTGTTTCAACCATTTTCCGAGTTGTTTTAATACCTACTAGTAGAAATAATATAGTTTGATCTCCAACAAGTGAATTAACGGTTCATGTTCACAGTATTCAGTAAGCTTCAGTGCATTTTATAAGAACGTATTTTACAGAGCTACTTTAAGCTCGGTGAAATAAATTACGACGTAGTTGTAGTGGATTGCAAACGCGAAAAATCATGAACTCAATTAAGACAAGTAGGAATATAGCAAATAGATTGTCTATAAAAAATACACATTACTATCAACATATATTATATGTATACCAGTATATTGTTTTTACCTAAATGCCAATTAACAAAAACCATTAATAAGCAATTCACTATTTCTAGGTACTTACGTTTTCATTAGCTTATATGCTCATGTTGCTACAAATATTTAGTAAATAAAATTGGTATTACCTAATTTATTAGTGTCAAGTTAATTATAACTTCTAAAATCATACTTTATATATAACAACCGTTAGAAGCTACTTTAATGGCAACTAAGTGGCAAGTTTTGGTGAAAAATATTATGCAAAAACTAATTTCTCACTTGCATTCGCTAGCATGAGTGGAGCATTCTGCAATCTAGATGCAGCCCCGGCGGCGCCGTCATTTGGAGGTTTTAATTTTATTATACATTTTACAAATCATTTTAATAAAACTTTTCAATCTTGTGGCAACAGAATTACAATTAATAACTTGCAAGGTTTTTTGTCTATCCTTGTATAATAAACAATGTACAATGATGGTATTTCACTAGTTTAATTCGTTTACCCGCTTGTTAACGTTATAATAAGTACCATGTAGTATCATATAATTGGAGGATCCAATCTAATCGTTACCTATTTATTAGTACTGAAAGATTAAAAATATATATTAAAGAGAGGTAGGGCGATTTGGGATTTCCCGTTGGTTATCCCATTTAAATTGGAGCCGCCCGACTGGGGACTGTACCTCCGCCTTACAGAAGACTGCAGTGAAATTACACTACTTGATGTAGTGTTGTGTATCTGCGGTAAGTAAGGTTGCCAGTACTCCACGAGGATACGCTGGGCACCCCGTTAGTGATACCCCTGGTATTGCTAGCGGCTATAGGCTACGGTGACTGCTTACCATCAGATGGGCCGTATGCTTGTGTGCCACTTTAGTGGTATAAAATAAAAAGTTCAAAATAGATTAAACTATTTTCAAAAAACAGAACTTAACCTACTAACTTATAGATAAAATGTCTTTCTTAGATACCCTTAAAAATAAAGTAAATACCACACGTGTCCAAAGCGCTTAGTAGCAACATCTCAGAATAGATCATATACTGCGTACAAGTAACATGCAGTCCAGGTATGATTTAATCGACCTCCAGAAATATTCTGGGACGAACGTGACGGAGGGCGGCCGTGGCGGGTGGCATGGCAGGCTAAAGCTGTTTACTATATAAGTATTGCGAAAAGATCGAACTTAATCCCAGCGGGCCCGAACCATCGCAGCGCTGGTGTGATAGATACTGAAAATTGCATAAAATCCATCAACACTACTACTTTGTGTTCGCCGGTTCCTCTTAGATGAGCAGTTCCAAGTGATAAAACAAAATTTAATATTATCCCTTAAACTACATCCTTAGTAATACGTTTTTAGTAAATATTTTGTAAAAGATCAGTGAATGTTATTTGAAAAGGATTCCCGTCTTAGAATAACATATTTTTCCAACCACATGTGTGGCAAAGTAGAATCACAAAGTCAGCATTTTGTAGGAGGTCGAGTAGTGGGCCACATGTGTCAGAGTTGTGGCCTCGCATGCCTACCTACATATTGATATATGCACCAAAATTACATTACAATATCTACTTTACATTGCAATTACGAGTTCCATAGGTATGTTATATTTTTATAGTTACTTTTATTCGCAACATGCATAAGATTTATTGATAAAATGAGTTTAATTCGGTAATCGCAAAATATTCAACAAATATTTATCACGATAGTAAACCCACATAATTATAATTATTTTAGCAAATTTTATAAAGCTGTTCCATTTGAATGTACATATACTACAGAAATAGCAATTCGAAATCTAAATGTTGTATGGATAGTTTTATATCTACATAATAACATGAGGCTTTTGAGGTTTCCGTGTGTTATTATTATAGGTACCTACTTCTTATCCGTAGGGTCCGTAATGTTACATCCGCGCCGTAGGCAGTACACTTGTACTTCGGAACAAGGGTATCCACATGTAACGGTGCCTCATTAACTGATTACCACATATCTTGCCTAATAAGGAAATTATTTAAGGTAATATAAACGTTTTACCAAGATACACTTCGTCTTTCATAGTTTGAAGCAAAGAAAGCTCATCGCGCAGCAGAAGCGCACGCGTACGTTAGCTTTGAGGCATTAGTTTGTTATAACTCCTCCTAATTTCACATATATGATATTTCATAGGGATCTCTTCCGGCTATGCGATTAACCAAATAAACTGCGTTTGAATCTGCTGCTGATTCCGCCAATCCACCAACATCAAGAATACTGAGACGCCGTACGAGCACTACAATAATTGGACTATCAACAATTGTAAATATTATATATTTGCAATGTATCTCTCGCCCTAACATAACCTACCTATCCAGAATTGCACTTCTTATAGAATTTGAAGGGACAATGCCCTCCCGTAAAGTTCGTATTCAATTTTTTTAAGACACGTTTTGACTTTGCTCATAGATATTATCATAAAAACTGTAATAATAAAGTTGTATCGATTCAAGTAGGTACACTTTATTTTAATAAATTACTATCACTGACCTTGTTCTAAGAATATTCTTAGTATATAGCTCACGCGGTCCGTGGCAGTTTCAGGTTGCATTAGCAACAATTCCCTGACCGCCATTATGACTAAAACAACAGCCAAAAGCGAAGTTGGAAGCCACAATCAGGATTAAACTTTACTTAGAAATTTGAATACTACCAAGTATATTATCTACTCTGAAATACTACTTACGTTCGTTATGTATATAATAGGTGAAGTATAATTTCTAAAATAATTTACTTTCTCTTTATAGAATGTATAGGCATATATGTTTCACAAGAAGGAAACTACTTTGGTAGCCATAATATTAGGTTACAAGTGATTGATACCCTCTAACTTCAAACTGGCATCCGCCATGATGGATCGATGACTACGTTTTAAACATCATAAATAAGTTGAAAACACACTTTCTCTGAATCAGAAGAAAATTGACACAAGCACTTTGATTCCATCACCGTTATACAAAAAGAGCAGTCTTTGAAAAATACTACGGATAAGCAGGTGATTCTAATTGCTAATTGCTAATTCAAAAACCATAGATAGATCAGACTTGTTGTCTCAAGCGTTCATTCACCCACCACAGAGATTATATCCAGTTTTAAACATTTACAGCTTTGGATACAAAGTTATTTGCGCAAGCTATAAAGCGTTACTATAAGTGCTTTTAAAAGAAACATTTGCATTATTTGCTAGTTAGATATTAATATATGTATATTTTGATATTTGGGTAACCTTAACCGTTTCATGCCTTAACGTCACATATCGAAATGTATTCGTTTGTTCGTTATAAAATGTTACCATAATTGATACGTCATATAAGTGTTATAACGAGCAGCGTAACTCGACATCAAGAGCGATTCGTTCCCACAATCCCTAACATGTGAATTCTTAATGAAACAAAAATTGCAAATGTCACATCATATCTCACTCTACCACCCCATGAATACTAAAGACGCTATTGTGGATCGTTGGCGGCTGTAAAATTGAGTCTGTGCTCTCGACGCAAATGATACGAATACGTCGCATACGAAAAATCCCTCGCACAATTATTCTTGCACTGAATCTTGGGAGCACATTCATAAAACAACGATAGATCACGAAATCTGATTTAAAAGAATGATACATGTCGTCAGAAAACAATTGGAAAAACGTGACCGCAGCGTCGATCCCGTGACGAACGGTCGTAACACGTCGCGGCGCTCAATGCATACTAAGCAATCACGCCAGCTTGAATTCCCAGTGCCTGCTATACGTAACTTATTTTAAAGAAATTATACAGATAAAAAAAAATATGTTTACAGAACATATCCTCATGCCGGGTATTGTGTATATATTAGGTCCTTACATATGAAATTGGCGTTTTTCGTACTGGCCACTTTAATCACGAATTTCTCCTCTTTGGTAAGGAATTCCAAATTCAAATTTGTACAGCTATAGACTCATGTATTTGTGCTTCGATGATCGTCATTCATTTGTTTTTTTTCTTCTGTTTTTTCTGTTTGCGTCACTCATTTTACAAAATGGAAAACCTTAAATATCGCATTATTTACGAGTACGAGTTCCGCCGTGGCACTAGTGCTGCGGAAACAACTCGAAGGGTGAATGATGTGTATGGCGGTCGTGTTGCAAAAGAAAACACAGTTCGTTTTTGGTTCCAACGTTTTCGTTCTGGAAATTTCGACCTGCAGAACAAGCCCCGTGGACGGCCTGAGACTCAAGTTGATAATGAAGAGTTGAAGGCTATTGTGGAAGCGGATCCATCGCAAACCACGTCCGAGTTAGCTGCAGGCTGCAATGTTAGTGATAAAACTGTTTTAATTCACTTGAAGCAAATTGGGAAGATTAAAAAGCTTGAAAGGTGGGTACCTCACGAATTGACTGAAACAAACCGGCAAACGCGCGTCGACTGCTGCGTTACATTACTAAACCGGCACAATAATGAAGGTATTTTAAACCGAATCATCACCTGTGATGAAAAATGGGAACTTTACGATAATCGGAAGCGCTCAGCGCAATGGTTAGATCCTGGCCAGCCAGCCAAATCCTGCCCCAAGCGAAAATTAACCCCAAAAAAGTTACTTGTAAGCGTTTGGTGGACTAGTGCCGGTATTGTTCATTACAGTTTTTTCAAATCTGGCCAGACTATTACGGCTGATGTCTATTGTCAGGAATTGCAAACCATGATGGAAAAGCTAGCGGCTAAACAACCTAGGCTGGTCAATCGCTCCACGCCACTGCTGCTTCACGACAACGCTAGACCACACACTGCGCTACAGACGGCTACTAAATTAGAAGAGCTTCAATTGGAAAGTCTAAGACATCCTCCGTACTCCCCGGACCTTGCTCCAACAGATTACCATTTTTTTCGAAATTTGGATAACTTCTTGCAAGGGAAAAAATTCAACTCCGATGGGGCAGTCCAAATCGCCTTCAAAGATTTTATTGATTCCCGTCCGACTGTTTTTTTTAGTAAAGGGATCAATGAACTACCTATGAGATGGCAAAAGTGCATAGAAAATAATGGTTCATACTTTGATTAATTAAATATATTATATTAAAAAATATTCGACTTTTTGTTCCTCCCATACAAAACGCCAATTTCATATGTAAGGACCTAATATATGCTGCTGCTTTAACTCTGATCTTACCTATAAAGCTAGACACCCGAGTGGCTTGGACTCAACAGTCTTAAGAGCACGTAGAATGCCACGTGAAACACGCGCTCGAGAGCGACTTCTCTTATAAATAAGTTATTACCTTGAGGTACGAGTGCGACGTTAAACCATCTCTTGCTGTCTTCAGTCAAGTCAGCACATCGCCGCCTAGAGATATTTACACGAAGTGTAAACACACTGATCTCTAAAAGAAATAAGGACGCATACATAATCTTTATTTAGTTAAAAACTAGAAAAAAAATACAATATCCACTCTGGATGTAAACATGTATCACACTTTCAATTAAAGTAGCTTCAAACCCTGACGTTGTCAGTACTTAGTATTCAAACGTATGCAAATTACAGACGTGCTATGCAATAAATGCTGACACACGGATCACAATTCGACAATTGGCATTTATGTCGCAATCGCATTGTGGTAAGTATTCTGTGTTTATGCTATACGTTCTGTACACTGTACGATGCCCAATATTAGGGCAAATTATAAATAACATTACAATCAGTAATTAAAATATGTATATTATGATACAAGTAATCCTTCCTCAAAAGTTACGTAGAGAATACATTTCGCTTCGCAGTAACATAATAAATACGATGTATGTATATTTTGTATTTATGGTAGTTATATTAAAATACAGTGATTGCAATAGTTTTCAAAAGTAGTGCAGTATATTTTGTATGTATAAAAGAGCGTAAATTGTTTAGGCGTGTTCGGCAGTGATAGAGCGGATCTTGCAAATCGCGCGCTCGTAGCCCGGCCTCCGCACGCTCTACCGATCTTAATGTGCGGCCATGCAAACAGTGAATAATTTGATTCATTTTAAAAAGGGGGTCAATTGTGCATACAATTGACCCCCTTTTTAGGCTCAGGCATAATTCACTTATTATTGATATTTAAACGTTTGCTTAGAAACGTAGTACAATATTTATTTCTTATTGCCTACACAACGTAAATCGAAGTAAAACTATGAAAAAATAGATTTAACTCTAAGGCTATGAACAGATAATTTTAAAATCTTTATACACCCTGGCACTTAATACTGCTAAGATAACAGCATTGTAGACCCGCGTGCTATATCTTCTACGACTTCTCTACGAACCTACGACAAAAGTGCTACGAAATTTTTTTGCATGCATGGGCTAAATTTTAAACTAACTCCAGTATATATTTGTGCCAATTCTGTTGTTCAAAATTACTAAACATAACTCATTTGACAGGTCTACAAATATTGCCATCCTTATTTAACCCCGCACACGAGAAAGGGATACCAAGACTTCTAGACCTGTCAAATTAGTTAAGTTTAGTAATTTTGAAGAACAGAATCGACACCATTAAATATCTACTTTATAATAGCAGAGTAGTTTCCCGATCTTTTCATGGCCTCACCGCAGCGACGGCCCGAGCCTAAGCCGGCTGTTATGTGGGCCTTGCGGACCCGCGTATTGCACTCTGCTACGAGTGCTACGGCACACGCGCTACGGACACTACACATGAATGCGGTCATGCTACATTTCGCCACGATTAAGCCTCCCTCAATCCGATTACTGAGGTTGCTTTAAGAGTGTTTGTGAGATGTTTTCCAAATCACCTATACGTGTATGTATAAAGTTGATAGTAGGTTTTAATATGATTTGCTCTTCCGTTATAATGGACGATCGCTGAGAAATAAGCCAACTCATTCGTATTTTTGTGTTTCTGGAGTAATCACTCACTCCTCTCCACACGGTTTTAGAGCTCCTAAATGACGTGCTGGCTAACTACGGAGACATGTTCTTACCCTGTGCTAATGACACCGCGATCCTCCGCACCATAAGGTTGGCAATACGCAAGTTATAGCTTTGGTATTGCATGTGGTAACTTATAATCAGTGGGGCTAGCATGAATAATTGCGACAACGTTTTCGTATCGCCTTCGACTATTTTTGTATTGAAAAATGAACAGCGCTGCGGCGGTTAAAAGTGGAACTAAAAATTTGTATGACAATTTTGACATTTCGCGAGTTACGTTTTCGAATACGTTGTCGAAAAAGTTCGTGCTACCGGCACAGCAGATCGTTAGTATGCTGAATAAAAACGATACATGTGCAATTTAGTTTTAAAATCTCTTTTGCTAGAAAAGGATATATGAAATAATATTCTTATCAGGAAGTCAGTCGCAACCCTTATGATAGACCATAGATTGAAAAAATATTTGAGGTTATGAGTTTCAACTCATCTCAATAAAGCTATTATATTCTCATATCTTTGGCTCAAAATTATAAGACACAAATTATCTCAGACATTGGTAATAAAATAACATCGATACTAAATAGAAGTATCGAAGAAGAAATAATACTGGAAGAGCTTACATAATGTTTTCAATAAAGCATGAAATTGCGGTGGAAGGTAAGACGGGAACGGAGACCGTTAAAAGGCGAACGTTAGAAACAACTGTATAATCAGCTTTGCGTCGATTAATATCATCATGCCCGCGGGAGGTCGCAGACTGCTCGATATTGCCGGGACAAAGAACTAAATTATTTCCTCCATTTCTGCAACAGCTCTTTGTTTTAGATACACTGCTGTCTCGTCTTACTTTCAGGAACATGTTTATTCTGCAGTAAGTTCATAATAAGTTTACTAATTGCTAATATTAAATAAGTACAATTATATTTACGGGTCAATTAACGGTTATGTTTATTATGTATTGGGGCAATATGATTTAAACACATAACATAAGATTAACTTTTTTGCGCTTAAAGCTCTGGGCCCATGGAATCGTAGCCCGGAAACACATAAGCTTTTTGAAGAGAATTCGCGTCGGCTAATTGAGGGCTCCTTATGCGCACGGGCTGGAACATATCTCATACAAAAATCGTCACATCCATCAGTCGTGGCAATACTCCTAGCATTCTTAGCACGCTCCCGCTTGATTCTGGTTTAGTTCAAATCTGTTATCTTTATGTAGCTAGTGTATTGGGTCTGTTTTTTTTTTGTAAATCCTATAAAAATATAAACTACAATTTGAAATGGATATTAGACACAGAATACATGAAACACTTAAGATTCACATCAACAGTCACAAGAGTATCACATCGATACTTAAGCAGGGCATAAAGTGAAATTCAAGGTGTAATAACAGTAAAAACAGGGCATGTTGAACGAGTGGCGCGTTGGTCGCGCGCCAAACTATGCCCGGTAATGTAATTGTTTGCCTCTAATGCACCAGCGACGAAGGTATCGCAAAGCCTTCCCTTCCAATACTAACTGAATACTTCAATCTATTTTATCTTAAAGTTTTCAAACATTTTCGTTATGACGACATACATTGGGCTTAGATCAATTACTTAACGGCTGAAAATTAGTATTGCCATGTATTATGTACCGATAAAAAAATTATTGGAAAAGGTTTAATATCATGTATGGACTTTCGGCTTTAGGTCCTCAACATTATTAGTTTCTTATAAAAATTATAAATTGATGGCGTACAAAATACACAGATGAGCATTAGTAATAGGTCAGTAGTGTCAGTACCAATATATCAATATAACACTTTGTTTTAAGCTTCGTCGTAAGCGGAATGTATTTTAAGGCTTTAGCAGCTACCTTCAATAGTTCACGCCTTTCTTTTCCTCATCAGTATAGTTTAATTTTGAGTATTTGAGCGGACAAAAGCACTATTGTCCTGCTAGTAGTAAACGAATTGGACAAAACAAGCCAGTTCTCTACAGCGACAAACAATTAGATGGAAACAGCAAACACAGCCCCGCCTTATCCATAACTCATAAAAATGGACGAGGGATTCGAACATCGACATCCAGTGCAAACAGAAAACGGCAACAATATTAGTTTATTGAACCCTATGTTGTAGGTACCGCCAAATCATACATACATACTTTGCCACTGGATAAGAAAAGCAAGAACAAAATGTATTTTTATACGTTTAATGATACTCGTATTTTTGAGATGTGTTATGGGTGTATACCCACTATTTTATATATGTTAGTGCACAATAGACCTCCTAGAAAAACAAAGGCATCTTAATTAAATTATTAATAAAGGAGACTACCTAGACGGTTCTGTGTAATAATTTTATTGAAATAGGTATCTAATTGCAAAAGCAGCGACTGACAGCATGGTATTTTCATTAGGTTCGTTGCAGTAAGTAAAAACTTAATAAAGTTTGACTGAAGAATTTCTAATTAGAAATTTTAGCTCTTCACGACATAGCAATATTTCAGGCCCGTGAAGGTATTTCCAATAAAGGACTTTGCCAAGTCATAATTCTTCAAAGTTACGTGTAATGAGATGTGGATATTACGACATTCTTATGAGATTTAGATGCCCCAGCTGAGCGTAACCGCGACATAGTAGTCCTTAGATTAGGTAAAGGTTCACCAGTAAAATAAAATTAATAACGGCGATTATCTTGAACGTTTTTAGCATAGAATTATGTAATGTGAACGAGGGTCGCATGATTTTTGTACAAGTATACTGTAGGCAATAATTTATATTAAGAAGAACAAATATATGTAAAAATATATTCAAAGTTAGAATTCAAACGAACAGTACGGAGCGGCAAATGGCGCATAAATTCTGCTTCGAGAATAAGTCGAGAGCATTAAGAAAATATAGATTACATGTACCTACCGTAAAAATGGTTTGAATCAGTACCCGGGCACTGAATTTATCACTTAATGGCGATGTATGCAACCTAA
This sequence comes from Falcaria lacertinaria, assembly GCA_951449985.1. NCBI lineage: Eukaryota > Metazoa > Arthropoda > Insecta > Lepidoptera > Drepanidae > Falcaria > Falcaria lacertinaria. The sequence goes on from OX602114.1 coordinate 4,875,274, forward strand.
TGTTACTGTGTATATTGCATCATTAAATAATGAATTTATTAAATGTCCGTACGTTAAAACATTTGTTGGAAATCGTAGAGGATCCTACTTATTCCGTTTGTTTCTAGTATTTTAAGTTATTTATTTTATCAGTAGGCTAGTTAAGTGTGTTCAGTCTGAAAATAATTACAATTTTTCATAACAGGTAACAACTGCATTAAGAATATCCGTATTACCAACTAAAGTAAAAAAAACAGATAATCACTAATAACGATCTAATTATTAAGATTAAATTAAAACGTATATATGCGAACGTCAGCTTTTCAATATTCTCAACGCAATATTTCAAAACAGTGAACATGGGCTTAAAACACAACCTATAAACATGCCCTATAATCTGCTACTTGAAAAAATATCTCAAAAAATCTTTAGCGACCGGACCGTATGAAGTTGTCTGAACTTTTAAATTGATTCATGTTTGAGACGCAATCAATCAATATCTCAAAAACAATTTATAAGATTCAATTTGAACATTGCAATTGCACCCTTTACGAGTATGAAATTTCAGTAAGTTTCAAAACGTTATCTCTATTGCTGCCATCCTAAATTTACATAATACAGCAGCGCGTAGTGAGCGACTGAAGCTCCGAGGCTAGCATTCAAGTATGCAATCGCGTCACGAAAGGCGACGTTTCGAAAGTGGTCACGTAAAATTTTACGTTTGAGCCCGGCATCAGTGCACCGACAGCGCTTCGAACCTAATCCAATCAGAGCCAATGGCACTGGACATGGGTGTCAATTTCACACATCGTACCGCCATCACCCATACTAGTCCTGTCATGAAGCTGTGAACAGTTTCAATCCAAATCTTTATTATATTCGATCGAATACTTATATGCCTATCGTGCATTAATTATCGCGAAATTTGGAATTGGTAAATATTCTGGCTTCAACTATTTATTTATGTAGTAAGTCTTGCACGTAGTGTCTGTAAATAAAGCACGGTGAGGCTTTTAATGCTTATTATTTACGATCCCTAATAACTAGCGGCGTACTGCACCGGCGCGGCGCCCGGCGGCCTGAAGGAACACCGCCGTCGTACTATGCCGCCTGCAATGAACTCGCTTGGAATATTTAACGATATTACACGTATCCTTAACTAAACAATTTCTTAAACCGACTTTGAGCACCATAATATTTTCGGCATTCATACTTATTGCTGACACTGAGATAGTCTGCGAATAATTTAAGACTGCAATGCAAAAACTACAAGTCTAGTTACCCACTAAGCATTTTGCTACTTGCAGTAGCAACTATGGGATGGAATAATCCAAATAGTCAATAATAAAAAGAGATAAGGAGCATAAATATTCTACAGTAAACGCGAGCAGACTGGTAAGTGGAAGTAAGCAGCAGTAGAACGATTTGTCGGCGTATTAATAAAACGATTAAACGAAGCACTCCGCGGTAATCTGGGAGCGACGCGGCGAGCACAGATGCCCACAATCCCCAAACTTTGATGACGGAGCCCACCATCTCACAGACTCGAATCAACCAACGATTTGTAGACTTTTGTTGCACACTTACATTTAAAAGGAATAAGTTGGACGAACCCCTTTATTCTACGAGCTTAGAATTCCATTTTATTTCACATTTGTCTCCAGCCGGTATGATTTATGTGTTTAATTTGTCTTCGGTGGTAACTAAGCTAATGACAAGGTGACGTTCGGCAACGTCAATCGGTGTCTGTCATTTGATGACTCGTCAAAATTGCTTCCTGTGTTGTTAAGTGCAGGAAATTGTGACTCCTCCGTCGACGCGCCTACCAAACGTTAACTGCTTTTCCCTTTTGCATATCTATGTTCACTTATCCCTACGCCTGGGACTAATACGCCTAGTAACGTTAAACGCAGTAACGTTTATGCTTTATAAATAATACTAGCTGCCTGCCCCGGCTTCGCACGGGTAGACATTTATCAAATATTTTGTCTACCCGTGCGAAGCCGGGACAGGCAGCTAGTATAATATATAGCCTATGTTACTCAGTGATAATGTAGATTTGTAAAGGTGAAAGAATTTTTGAAATCTGGAATTCAATATAACATACACACAAAAATACATATCTTTCCACTTTATAATATTAGTATAGATAACACATGTATACATAATTGAATTTATTAATAATGAAAATAAACTATTTCGTGTTTGATATTATAAATACAATTTTAATTTTATTAATTTTGATTCTGACTTGTTGATCTAGGCATCGTTTTGGTTTTTGAAGAATAAATCCAAAGCGTAAATGGTGCCTGTGGCAATATCTCGGCAACAGCAGCTGTGAAGTAATGGCGCCGACACTTTACGCGATGCGATTACGACCACCTAAACATTCATTACAAGTAATGTCCGTCATTTATCTGTCCTAATCACTGTGTGAGAGCCGCCATAGGCCTGTGTCCTCGGGATTATTAAAAAAATGCTGCTATTTTTAAACTAACTCACACCACGCCACCAATTAGATAACGACAATAATATGAATTACAGTCCTCTACGTGATCAACGCTTTAATATGGAACTCGCAAGCATTCCAGCCTAGCAGGTGAGCACCGCTAAATGTTTCACGGTTTAATCAAGCCCCAGCTATCAGGTAAGACAAATAGTTAGCTCATCTACATCTATACGAGCCCGCGCTCCCGCAACCAACAAAGCATCGATATTTCACTATTGCCTTGCGACAGAATGTGTGTGTTTGAAATTTTGCACCCATTTTCAATTGTATATTACGATTGCATGCTAAGAAAGTGTAAATATCTATATGGAAATTTGGTCGAATCGGCGAGCGGTCGGCTAGTACTCAATCGCACTAATGGCAAGAACCACAAGCGCAGTCTCCCGGGACATACTAACTAAATATGTAATGGTTTTCGGGTACTGCTCCTAGGCTTCGGATCGCATTGACCGTACAAATTTATCAGCTCCACATCCTAACATCTAGCCATATTTGATCATATTTCATTCTTCGATGCTATATGAACTTAGTGCCGCCCCCAAAAGTGTCTGGGATAAGGCCAGGGAGATGATGCTATATTCACTTACTTTTTAGTATTAGTGAAGAAAGTTAAAGATTATTTGAATCGATCGACACCGTATTTAAGAAGCATAATGAACCTAGAAAAGTCCCGCTCTCAAATTCAAAAGAATTATGTGAAAGTGTGAGTGCAGTAAAACAAGTAGTGAACCTTATTTTCTCGTTCCAAAATTGCAGCGAGTTTAAGCGAGATTTCATTTGTATGGAAGCCGGCATAATCTGGCATAATACCGCAGTAGCGGCGCGGGCCTTCAAAGACGCCACTCGTCTGCGCGCCGCCTGCGCCTGTAATGAGTTTTTTAAAAAGCGCAACACATTCACACACCATGACGTATTCCACTGGATTTAATGTAGTACAAGTGCAGTTTATAAAGACCGCGCAGCCACACGATTAAAGGGGAAAATTCCTTATGAAGTGGACATATATGTATATATAAATAAATCTGTCGCCATCCACCATCGCCATCCAAGCTTTACGCACCACAGTAATCTTAAAGTTTCATTCGAGTTTATTCGTAATGTTTAATTATATAATGGGAGATATACCAAAATAGACATTCGCTTTTGTACTATACGGGATAAAATCCAACTGAAGCCGTCCTGATTACTGCGACCCGGGCGCCGCTCAACGGTTCAGAATTGGACGGATTATGAGGAATTTAAAGGGCGATGACAATTTGAATATGAACAAGAAAAGTATTTTGTAAAATTAGATGAATTCGTCTCTTCTGCGATCATTCTCTTTTTGTACCTAAATGGGATTGTCAGTGGTACGCTATGCATGCAAAAAACTGATTACAATTTCTTTGTCGACTTGATGGACTCCAATAAAAACAAATTACTTTAATATGCTGCGACCTTCATCACATCGTGCATTCTTCATATGTTTATGAAATAAAAGCTGCACGATACCTTGAAATTTGTTTTTATTTTTAGTTTTCAAGCCATACAATTTATATGGGTACAAGATTTGAATACCTATTACGAATTTTAATTTATTTAACTATTCATGTTGAATTACGCATACGCAAGAACAACAAATACATTAATTTGTTTATGAACAGACAACTTCATTGGTATTTTTTCGGAACCTGGGAAGGTGCTTTTTATGTCGCTCGTACTGTGATGTAGAACCTAATAGCTACCTGATTCTGAATCGGGCATGCATATTTATGCTGTGTGATAAAAATACTGTTCTTAAAGGTATTGCTTCGAAGAACAATTTAAAGACACAGTCTGATAGATAGATATCTTATTAAGCTACTATATTTTACTAGCGAAATAAATTTGCTTAGTAATGAGGTGTACAACTACCAGTATAACTACTATAACCTCACAGATGAATAAATTACGGCCTATTCATATAAAGTTAGGTCTTACAGTACTTACATAAAACAAAAATATGTAACAAAAGTACACAAACAAAAGTAAAGGACATGTTGTAAGCAGAAAGAGCAAAGGTAGAGGTTACAAGTAGGTATATGGTAACATAAGGGTTGGGAGCGCACAGAGGCAGAGCGAGCGGAAGGAAAGCCGCGCTAATTACTCGCGCGCCCGGAGCGAGTCGCGTCCTCGCGGGGCTGCCAGACGGAGTCACGCTGCACATTACACATTGCGTGTTTATAGATATGAAATGTTAATATATATAAGCCCATGGTGATCATTTACAATGTTATCTAAAGTTGTGAAGTTTACTTATAACATTTTTCATCGTTACGTATTTAATTTTTCATAGATAATAATTTACTAAACGTATTGTTGCATAAATTCAATATTCAAAATAAAAATAAAATCATCTTATCTTATAATTGGGCTTTTATTGGGTCCAGGCTACCCCAGACGCACGTCGACCCTTGGGATGTTTTGTGATGCCCAAAAAAAACTTCTTTGTTTGACATTATATCTTTAGACCACAATGTATTTGAATCATATCACAAAGTATTAAATACCTGCGTGACATCACACATCCAGGCACCAATTTTGCTTTAAACACAAGTACTTACTCGCCTCGCCCAGCATGCCAACCCAGCACCCACTCGGTGTGGGAATGTTTACCTACCTAGCCTAAATTGATGTTAAATCGCTTTTTGTTTGCGCTTTCAATACCAAAGCAATTTCTCTACAGGAAACAATTTAATACAGTCTTTGTCTTTTTTATACTTTCGGGAATTGTAAATTGCTTCTTCTTTATTGCGGGTTGTGTAAGACCTATACTCGTATAGTTGATTTGATCTCCTATACTAACTGCTCACAGAGTTATATCATATCGCTTTTAAAAATAATTAAGTAATGGAGCTTCCTCCGTTCCCAACAACTTTTCAGCTTCATAACATTGAAATTTTGACCGATAAATAAACGGACAAATTTATGTATGGACCATCGGTTAGCATCAGGCGAGGTGACGGTTAAATGCAAGCCTATTTTATAATAAAAACTTTGCCACCGCCAATGCAGCAAATCACTGACCATGCAATCATGGACAGTGATTTATAGAAACAACATCCTCAAAGAAAATCTACTAGCTATTGATATATATGAAAGAAAGGCTAGCTAGAACCAGCTTAGCTATTTAGTACGGGTTACTTTTGGTAGCAAACTCAGCAATTAGGTAGTATTATAATGGTATAAAGGTAAGGAGGCTAGAAGGCGCAAGTCGCTGCCGCGGGGAAGCCATTCATAATATTGTAATAACGGCTTCCACCACCAGTTATTTCGTGCTTAAACGTTTTACTACGGTCATTATATCCACCCGCTGAAACGATATGCAGGCGATAAATTGCAGAGTGCTATCTACACACAAATCCTTATCTCAAACCCGGACCCTATTGCTGCTCGACGTTAATTTGTTATACGTAATTGATATTTCGGATAATTGATGTATGAATATATAGCCCTTAAATAAGTTGAGTTTTTAATTTTCAAGGAATAATTATATCTATATCTATCAGCATCATCACCTTGTCCTTATCCCGAAAATTATAGGGGTTGACACAAAATCTACCCCGACGACCTGATTTACCACATTCTTACACAAAGCAACTCAAACTACATTACATGGAAAAGTTTACCCATATATCTATTAACGCTTTCCAAAGATATTAATTAATTGGCAACCGAGAGTTTGCCGATGCACGTCGGGGATGGTAGAGTAGTCACCCAGAGAACCACTGGACATGATTTATGTAAAATTATGTTACAGTGACATACTTATCCTTAATATAACAATATCCTAAATTTAAATATGACTAAATATCCTGGTAAACACAAAAGTAACACTTGTTTACAACGTTGCATCACTGTAGCATAATTATTATAATAAAAATAGTAATATTAATAACTTTATGTGTTTTAGTAACAAGTCTTTATCCTATTATTCAAGATAGAACTCAATTCGTTAAAAGAATTTTCGTAATAAGAACCACCGGCTATTAGGAACCACTATGTGGGTATGTAACAGATATCTCAATGTGCACATAAAGGGAACGCGCCTTTCCTTTAGCAATAAAGAGACCATTTAATCGAAGCTTATCTGCCCGGAAGCATTCATTAGATGATTGCACCATTACTAGTGGACTCTTTCCAGGGCTCCGCCTAGATGGGGCATTTATTTATTAGAACCAAATATCAAAACCATTTCGCGATGGAAGAGTTTAATAACAATCAATTTTGCTCGCAATTTCTTACTTGACCTTTTTTTTCTCCTAGTTCCACACTAGGTCACAGATACTATTTATATTTGATAAACAAAACATCCAAACTTAAAACATTAGTCATACCTACTCATACATATTTAATTCTTTGCGGGATTCAAACTATAGTGATTCGCATAGTAAGTAAATATCTTAGCCACCAGGCACTTAGTTCGTCACTTTTTTACTACACGCACTTAACGTAATTTAAATATGTAAATATATAAGGTCTTAGGAAGTTGGCCATTAAAGAAGTGCAGTTATACATAAGCTATCGATTAAATGCAAAAGACTATAGTAATACCATTCACACTCGGATAACAAGTCAGACCTGTTATCCGAAATCACACAAGGTAAAAATAAAATGCTTCAAACTTGAAATTTGGTAAGTTAAAATAAGAAGGAATTATTGAAATTCAAGTAAAATATCTATTAAAAATTTCAGTAATATTGTCTTTTAAAAAAACCAGTTGGTTTCCGAGAAAAAGTTACGTAGAATGTTATTGTCCCGTTGTAAGCTGAAACGGGTCAGTTAGTATAACATAAATGAATAGAAATACAAGAGAAGTAGTCAAATTAAATTAAAGATTGTAATATATCAAAGGGAGATGGAGCCGTGTTCCCTTACCTCATATTATCGGTCCTAAATCAACACCGTGAATGAGGCGGGCAGTGTAAACGTTCTTGTAAATAAAGTTCAGAAAAAATACAAGCGGTATTATATAAATAACTCTAATGAAATGAAATCGCACCATATGCAGTCAAAACATGCTTTATCATTAATAATCATTATATTTATTTGCTAAAACGTGGTACAAAGAGGTGTTATATATTTAGGGAGTCTGTTTACATGTTTTGCTAGGTATATACTAGCGTGCAAAGTTATATTATATAGTTTATGAAACAATATTCACCATCCAGCGAGACATATAACTGTTTTAGTTATTGTTATAAATAATAAATGACGTTCAAATACAGTTTAAAATTTTAATAACCAATAATTTTATTGATCGGCTGTTAAGCTAGCAAAAAAACCTTAGTTCAAAAACTAAAACCCGACTTCATACCGGTCAAAATCATAACCCTACTTCATATGTTTAATTAAAATTTAATGTACTTGCGTGATGAGATTAAGAAGTAATTTTAACTGGAGACCAGCTAGACTGCGAGTAATTATAAAGGGACCTCATGACCTGAATTGAAAGCAATTGAAACATTGGGAATAACAGCTTGAAATGCGAATACCATAAGGTAAGCAGTTAAAAAGTGGTGCATAGCGGAGAGTGGCGCGCGAGTCGCGGCCACCACCGCGCGCCGGCAGGTGCCTTAAATTACCGCATTTGTTACACGTTTACACGAAACTGTATCAATATTTCATGCGGATTTACACGAGCTATCGCGAGTGTTTGCATTTTGCTATCCTTAAAATATCTACGCAGCATTTGTGATAACGGTGTGGATAATGCTCGCTTTGAATGCATTCATTCCTATGGTAATTCTCTACTAACACAATTATACGCAGAAGTAAGTAGGAACTATTATTTCAGCGAGACTGCAGCTCTGAATCCCTACAATGACAACTCACTCAAATGTAAACGCGAACTATTTCCATAAGAAAGGCATTGCGAAAGTTTTTCAATTTTCAAGTGACGCAGGTATGATGGAGAAGTTTGGCTTCGGACGCACGCCCCTACCGGCGCTGGCGGCGCATCGCACTGGTTTCCCACTTGCCCACAAACAAATACTATACTACTAATACAAGTAATATACATACAGTGTATATAAACAATTAATTGAGATTTGCAAGTGCATCCATACTAATATTATACGCGAAAGTGACCGTTTGTTTGTTACTTTGTTAACCTTTTCAGGACTAAACGGCTGAAGGAATACATTTTACAAGATTATATCTTGGCGAAGGATACTATAGGATACTTTTGTCTTTAAACAAAGGCAGACGAAGTCGTAGGTAACAGCTAGTAGTCACTACATAGTATAAAACAAAGTCGCTTCCCGCTGTTTGATTGTTCCTATGTCTGCTAAGATCTTTAAAACTACGCAACGGATTTTAATGCGGTTAGAGTGATTCAAGGAGATGGTTTTTTATGTATAATTCATTATGTTTTTTTGGTATTCAACTTCTATCGTGCGAAGCCGGGGCGAGTCGCTAGTCTATATATAAATAAAGGTTTTGTATTAATTTGAGGGCATTACCTTCTAATTGTACGTGCTATACGAAACTATGATGAGGCAGCTAAAATTTGTGATTGCAAAATAAGCTAAGTCAAAAAGTACATAAAAATAGCAATTAGCGACAAACTTCTTGCTGAAAAGCGCAACAAAAAACTTTAAGGTGACACGTTATGTACGTGCTTTTATCCTTACGCCCCGATGCGGAGGGATTGTTATTTAAATTGATAATAGGTAGGTGTGAGTGCGGACTCGGGCAACATTATGCAGCATCACGCCGGGATCACTGGGATTGTTTCCTAAAACAGGATTGAGTGGGAACAGTGCCTGAATATAACGAGAACCAAACACATCACTGTTCCTATATCTTTTCGTATAATATTGAGGGAATGTTTTTTCTATCTTTCGTTAAATATTTCAAAAACATTACATAAGCATTATATTACGATACCAGCCAGCATTCTTGGCACGCTATCGCATGATTCCGGTTTGGGTCAGATCTTTTATCTATAAGTAGGTAGGTTAAGATATGTTTTTGTAAATAGTTTAATCTGTTTTATGTCAATAAAAAAAAATACGATATATTACTAAAATAATAATGAATACCTTTGTTGTTTGGCGCTTAGGTTTGTTTAACTGCTGCAACGCTATGTTGAAATGGCATATAAGCCCCTTAAAATTTACGGTTGGTAATAAAAAAAAAACGATCGGGTTTTTTTTTATAAAATAACGAAATATAACCGATAACAAATTAACTCTATACTACATACTACTTCATCTTTAAAATTCCAAACGGATAATCTAACTCTCGGAGACTTCTCCTATCTCTTTTCCTTTATCTAAAAGTGCCGTCGTAGCCATCCCTAGGCCTACATTTATCAGTCCAATAAAATTCCTATGAAAACATTTGGTGACATCCAATATGATTTCATAGCCGTTTCTAAAAGGCCCCGAAGAAGAGTAACATGAAATATTCTGGATTATACGCTCGCTACTTTGTTATGGACACGTAAACTTTTATGCTGAACATAAGAAAGGCTTTTTTTTAAATGGAGCCAGATGCACATTTAATATAAAACGCCTATAAAAACGAATATTGATAATTATTGGAAGAAAAAAAAGGAATTTTTAAATTTGTGCAAATATTTGATATAGACTGCACAGTTAATTTTAAATCGAGAATGGTCTGATGTTAATCTTGAATGTCTAATAAAAAATGTAGCTCATGCAACGTGCCATGAAAGTTAAGCATTCAAGTAAATACTGTCAATATTGTACATAGTAGAAACAAATTTATCAAAGAAAGAAATTCAAATACGGACATACACACAATAATCAAATAAGGACAAATAACAGGATGGACAGTATTGTCAAAACGTGATGGACTGCACGATGTATAATGACGGTTATCAGGGTCGCGTCCCGTTTAATTATTAACAAGTGAATACGAAGGTGTCAGTTAATGACACGTTAACGTTAACTAGAATTCCTAATAGAGAGGAGCACAGCTGTATCCAGAACGTTGCCGAGTTATGTCCCGCGCGAGACAGGCGCTCGATTAAAAATGCAGCACTTCAAAACGAGGTGGATTCGTTACTGGCCGCGGCGGAGTCGCTGGCGCACAGCGCGCGCCAGTGTTGTTGTGACGCTGAGCTGTGTGCTCGCATCCACGCTCAGTGCTGAACTCAGTGTGAACACGATTCTGAAACTAAATCTACTTGTGATTTAATAAGTGTACCATACTCGTATATTAACTAGACACGTGCTAAGATGTAACTCCTCTAGATACGAACGTAAACGAAAGGCCTTTTAAACTGCGACATAAGCCAATTTAACCAGTTACAGCTGACGTGGTGGCGCCGGAAAAAGCACGAGATTTATTTTTAAACCATCGGCATCAGATCGATCGCTATAGTGGTACCTACTGTCATTCATAAACCAGAATCGCGGCCAGCGGGAGACAGGAACGCTGCAAGCGTCAGTATTTTATTTACGTGGAGAGCATAGCGGTAACTGTTTCGCTTCTATTTTCGAACTATATCGTTTATTATGAGAGCGGGAGTGAAGCGGCGGCGGGGCGGGCGCATGGCTAGGGCGGCCGCCGCGCGTCGCGCAGGCCACTCCACCGGCTGATATTATATTCTGGAGCACGTCGCCTCACCTCGCTTCGCGCCCGATATTTCGAGTGTTGCTTCCACCACCTATGAATTTACACCTAGTCCCAGTCACATAACTCGTTCGATGCAACCGCCCGAATCGTTAAAATTTACTTTATAATTGAACATGTTATAAATTACCGGTTTTTAAAGTGTACGACTTCCAAAACTTTGTATTTGTGCAAAATTTCATCTGTAACTCTCTTGCACTATTGAAGTTAAACTTGTCACATCGTGATCTCCGTGATTGGGTGCGTACGAAATATTTTAACACAGATTTTCTGATTAATGTTTTTTTTTTTATTTAATAATTTTGTACACACCACAGAGTTAAAAAAACAAAATAACATTAAGGAAATATATTGTACAAGGGCACTGAGGGCACAATGAGTAGTGAGGTCACTTTTTAACATTAAGGTTGTCTTACGATATGACGGAAACTTCCATTGAGCCCATTTTAATTTAAGGACATTCTGTAGCAAATTTTATTGTACATTAAATTAATCTTGGATAGATGTTAGAGGCTTATTATAAACCATAAGTTTATGCTGACGAGAAAGTACCCGTATTACTATACAGTTACAATAACATAGATATACTGAGTATACCTATAAGAATGTTCACCTCACCTCTGTCTAAAGTGGCCATTGTATTGACTCGCAAAGCTCGTACAAAGCCTAGCGCCCAAGACATGATATCTCGATACATCGGTATAGTGCCTGTAGAAAATCTATTCGATACAAACTTGATACAAAACAATAAACGAAGTGCCATGTATTAGACGATTGCACTTGACTTGAGCCGTTGAGGTCCTTGGTTTGATCCCTAGGTCATACAAGGGAACATTTTTTTTATAAATTTACAAACGGGACTAATATGTGCTTGTGATGGCAACACATACATACACACTATATTATCCTATATATTATAAAATGCGAGGATTACGCTTCTGCTTATGCATTAAGGATCTTTTTGGGAAAAGATATCATCGACATTCAGCTACTACTGGCTACATCACAGATAAACAAATATCCCATCATGTCATATCAAAAGCTTCCTCAAAAGGAATTAAAATTTTCATTTGTCCATAAAAATGTATATTATACAAACAGAAAGGCTCACAAAGAGCTCGAGGGGCTAGAAATACTGTTATAAACAATATTCGGCCTATTTAAAGGGTGTTTTTCGGAAAGCCTCAGCGTATATTCATTAGTCGTTGCTCGCTGCAGCGTTCATTAGTGCACTACACTGCGCTTTATCCGCAAGTTTTGCCACGCTCTAGTGTTATTTTCATTCTATTACGAGACCTAATTGAAAAAATCACACTGAAAAGGTCACCTTTGTATATACTAGACTAGACTAGACTCTTCTATTCATGGCGAAAAGGTATATAAATAAATTACGAAACACTGTTTATTGATAAACGATAGTTTGTATCATATTTTACGAGTATACGAATACAGAAATTGTAAGCGGGCTGGACCCCCGGGCATCTGCACGCAGCTTATAGCTAAGCTATCGATTTCGCATAACTTAAACTCGACAATTTATGCGCTTACAAACAATAAGAATACGACCAATAATTTTATAGCACTGAAACTGAAACATTATATTATAAACTAAGTATTGTTTCTTATCACATTAATATTTTCTTGCATAACGTTATATTCCCGACAAAAGCAAACAGAAATAAAATTCTGTTATATGCATTTCTACTTCCATCCCGTTGCCTAATTGAATTTAGAAATCGATACTCATTGAATTGCTCTCCTGACTTATATTTACCTCTCCATTAGACTCAAATTGACGTTAATCCCTTGCTTCAGGAATATAGCTGATCTTGTGTAAGGTAGCGCACACAGTATGAGCGTGGAGGACACAGGCGTTAACGTCATACACGGGTGGGGCTGCACCCCGACTGGGGACCCCCCGCCTGCAGTGAACACCTCAGAAAAACGAGCCGACCCAAGGAGTCTGCGGGCCATCCTCACTAAAGGCTGGAGAAGAACAGCTTTATATGCTATATTAATAACCCTCATGCTACTTGTATTTTTGAACATCGCACTTACTCTATGGATCATAAGCGCCTTGAAGCTAAGCATGGTGAGTTCAATGACTTTATCATTATCTAACATTGTTCGTTTGGAGTTTACCTAATTTGACATCAATTTAATAAATGTCGAAACTCATCTGGTCTCTTGACCAGTTATTAGTTGATTAGATATCAGTTGATTGTGATTTTCAGCAGACAACTGCAAGCATCGATCATAGAAAAACAAAGATCTTTGTTTATAAACACGATTCACCATCATACGTATGTTTATTTCGTTGAATATAAATTAATACGTGAAGTATTTATATTTCAGAATAGTCTTGGGCCTATCAGGATAGTAAAGGGTGGCATCCATTTGGAGGGCCACGCGTGGGTGCTCGACAACCTCGTGGCCTCGACAATAACCTCGCAGCTCGCACAACCAATAACACTGCATTCACACCGGAATTTCACAGTACTTGTTTCCGAGCCCAACCGATTGGAACATTCTAAGCTGTTTTTAAGTAAGTTATATCGATTATAGTATAATGGGACAGTAGTACTTATTTATTTATACTTATTTAGACCTTAATAATAATTGAATCAATAAAATAGACAAACATGAGATGTTGTACATAAATAGTAGATTTTGTCTTATAATAATAGTATATGAGGTAGTTGTAAAATTTATTAAAGAGTAAATTCTATTATAGAAACAGAGTTGCAATGGGTTTTAGCGCTGTGTGTAATACTTTGCTTTTCACCACGAGAGCGAAAAAGTAAAATAATCCAATACAAAATTAAATATGTATTTACATTTTTATAACGATAATTATCGGATTGAAATTTTATATCGATATCTATAGTATCGATATTTTTAAACAGTATAGATAAAAAAAAACTGAAGACTATTTTACTATTTTTACTATTTTGAGAGAAAATAAAACACTATTTTAACAATTGAACACACTCCATTTTTTATCAACAATCTACTATTTTATCAGCTGGTATCCTACTTAATATTATTATTTAGTTAATGCGAAAGTTTGTATGTTTATTTGTTTTTTTTTAACGCGGGGCACTATAAACATCGTAAACTAAGTTTGATATCATTAACAATATTGTCTAACAAATGGTTAAAAATTAATTCCAGAACGAGACAAGCTGGAGTTTAGCGGTCGGTCGTTCAACGTCCGGGACTCGCGTGGAAGCAGCGTGTTCCACGCGTCGAGAGACGAAGTGCGGGTGTTCTCAGACACGCTAGCTTTGGATGGAGACGGCGGCCTTGTGGTGCACAGTGGCCTCCAGGCACCCTCAGTGAGGGCGCCGCCCGGTTCAGATCTACAGTGAGTACTTCTTAGGGTTTGGTTCCGAAGTTAAGCTAAGGAAATTTTATTGTTTCTCCATATCTGTGTTTGAAGAGAAGAGGTTTTTGTAACTAACATATCCCTATATCTATTTGCGTACTAATCGGTACTTTCAAGTTGACTTTGGAACCCTACAATATACGTGGTCCAATACGCACTTGGCCAGTTTTTACCAGATAAGGTTACAATACTCTTTAGTAGCATGTTTATGCGACTGCTAACGCAGTGCATTGCATTATTCCTGGATGAAATTTTTCTACGTTCAACTATTAGCTAAAGGAATTACTCATCTCATCAAAAGTTAATTTTAAAATTCCCTATTTATGTTCAATGTATTTAATTACAATAACTCATGATAATTATGTTTACACAGGTTGGAATCCTTAACAAGAAGACTGGATTTGAGGGCTCCACAATCTATCTTTTTAGAAAGTAGAGCGGGAAAAATCAGCATAACCTCACACGATGATATAAAGCTTGATTCGGTGGTCGGGTCTGTAAGTATGATAGCGTAATATTCGTAATTACATATTAAATACTATACAGTATACATATTATGGATATAAGGTATAATCAAATTCCATATTTTTACATATTATACAGCCGCGGTGGCCAGCCTTAATTAGGTACAGTCATAGTATAAAGAGAGGGAGTAGGGTATCTCCGGCCCAATTCGCGATATAATTGCCTACTGTCTTAGGGTTGTCACTTTTAGCTAAATATTAGGAGCGGCTGTTCGCGCTTCGCTAGCAACCGCATGAACAGCGGCAACGTCAAGTCGCGGTCCCGACTCGCCATGTCGCCGCTAGATGGTACAGGCGGCAACATACTTATTTTGAATTACGATTTTCTGTAAGTAGGTAGGTACTTAGTTACTATACCTACAATACTGAGAAATCGGCATAACTAAACGTAAACAAAGAATAGCTGCAAACCAATTGCCAGATCAAAAGTACCTAATACATTCTGGTAGGAAATTAGGCCTACCTACCTACTTCCTGTGTGATAGATAACTAATACAAACAAAAAATATGTAAGTACGTAGGTATCTCATCATCAAGTAAAATTATATTATGCTAGAATAAGTGACTAACTTACCTTTCCTGTTCAATAGGTAATCTGAACAGAGACAGGTCTGGAATCGATGAATTATTAAGACACCCAAACACACAGCAATACGTTCTTCTGCGATTATACGACATTTTGATGATGATATTGATGAATAAATCATTTAGCGGTGCCGAAAAGCCGTGACGCGTGCGCGAACCTTGTGCAGTGTTAGCCCCGACTGGCGCACTGAGAAACGGGTCGAGATTTTGTTAAAGTGTGCGTGCGTCGACACATAGATACAATAGCGCACACATACAAGCCGCGAGCGGTGCGTTTGTATGAAGATAACCTACTTCCCCTCTCTTTATACTATGGTACAGTGGTCATAGCACGAACTTTATGGTGAAGGAAAACATCGCGACGAGAGAAGAAATTCAAGGACATACGTCCTTGAACTACATACGTAGTGCCTATGAGACGGCGACGGACTCATCATCTGTCACGTTGGCACAAAATTATATGCGGTTAAAAGTGGGTCTAACCTAACACCTCTTATTGGGGGACCCTTGTGGGAAGGCGTGAATTTATATTAGGATTATTATATAATTATTGTGTACACAAAATCTTTTTCCTAGACAACATACATTTACTTTCCAGATCAAAATTGATGCACCGAACATAGTATTCAATAATTTAAAAGAGGCCCATACAGCAAGCACGCCACAGCGGGGGATAAGGTCTACCAAGGTATACCAACTTTGCGCTTGCGCA
This sequence comes from Falcaria lacertinaria, assembly GCA_951449985.1. Lineage (NCBI taxonomy): Eukaryota > Metazoa > Arthropoda > Insecta > Lepidoptera > Drepanidae > Falcaria > Falcaria lacertinaria. The sequence continues at coordinate 4,891,596 of OX602114.1, forward strand.
ACGGGCAAGTTGTTCCTCGCAGCGCCTGATGCCCCTTGTGCGGCACTAGGTGACGACACAGAACTGTGTCGATGATAACGAAAAATGCCTGACGAGTGTATAAAAAAATCTAGTCATCGTGAAATACAGTGTGAAAATAGTGCCAAGTAGATAACAGAATTAACTATATTATTATAGACTAAGTAGCGTGTGAAGTCAGTAAAGATGGGCACAAACGCATTTATATTTTTTATATAAACACCTTGCACTTTTGTAACTAACCCCATTATATCAACAAATATTGTAAGTATGTTTGTACTTCGAATAAGATTAGAGAAGTACCTGATTATTAATTTTAAAAAAGCACCTTGTTTGAGCTAACTTATACTAAGGTCATGTTTAAATATACTATAATATATATCGCTTATGATGGGCTTTTTAAGGATACCAGAGTCCAAATATTACAAAGACTTAACTGAATATTGATGTCAATAAATTCATATAGTATTGACTAGATGTGTTTAAAGATATAAGATAGGGAGAAAGTTTTGAAGTTTAGTTTCGTAAAAAATACTTTATCTTGATCAAGTCCCAGCGGTGCGAGACCACGAGAGAACCCCACGCCACGACGCCGTAATTACAAGTGCGCCAGCGGTCACCCTAATTGAAACCGCAACGACAACATTTTGTTCCGATCGTTTTTTACCCGACGCCGCTGTTAACGAGGGACTACATTAGGATTGCGTCTTCTTAATCTCACTTATGTTCACATTTTGCTAGGATTTAGAACAATTTGTGCTCTAATTTACCCAAAAGCTCTCACGTTTATTTTCAATTGGGAAAGAAAAAGATGGTGAATTTTTATATTCGATGAAATATCTAGATTTCTAAACGACCGTTGGCTGTTACACATACAATGTTACAATAATGTCCAACACATAATAAATATAATGGTAACAGGAGCATACGAGGACCAAACATGCGAGACGCGTAGACACGGTTTATTTGTTTGCGTTATCCTTCGCGTCACATAAAAGGAGCTGTGAACTGTTACATTTATTACGCGACACTTTCAGATACGACTCAGTAAACAAAGACAATCAACTATAAATATTTGAACACATTTTGATTTTTGTTTGCTCACAGATTCTTTTATTGAAACGAAAGGTTCGCAGTAGACCTATACCGTCTCATTCGAATGCTGAATGCAACATGAAAGCAAAGTATTTTAAATATTGAAGCAAGGATACTCATACATAAAAGTTTTAAGATTCTTTGGAATCAAACTAACCATAGAATAGTCAATTCGTTTTGTATTAGTATAGTTTATAGAAACACAAAGCCTTTAAAGTATTATATATTCTGTACTTTAGTCCGATGAGGAACAAAATAAATTGTTCTTTTAATTTTCTCCTTTATTTAATAAATTTTATTGTAACCACCGATAACATATTAATCAAACTAAACTATAAATTAATCTATTGCGTCAATATACGCCCTATTTTTGTTTAGTACAGTTTTTAATACAATTTTGATAGAAGATAGGTTAAGATCAAGTTTGTCCTTTTGTTTTATATAAATCGCCATGGGTACAAGTTTTTCTACGACCCTCCAGGTACTATTTAAATGTGCGACCCTCAGTATCAAGGGTGGTCGTTAAGTCCAATATCTTCCCATTATACAATACGTGCACACATGTTTCCACTTGAGTCACTATGTTGTCATTGAAATGTTGAATCGTAAATATAATTATCATAAAAATAGTAATAACTAATCATGAATTCATTTTATCATCGCTACGTTTATTTTACTGTCTTGTAAAGTTAAATCTGGTTAAATCAAGTAAAAAGTTACAGGAATACAATAGAGTATTTTTGTTTAATATTGCAAGTTTGTGACAGGAACGAGTGGATTTATGAATGATCTCATATAGCAGTCATGAAACATAATTAAACACTGTACTACCTGCGTCATTAATTTGTGAATGGACCAAATTTATGCATACTCTATTGCATCTAGTTGAATCAATATTGTTCAACTCATCTTCCACTAAATACCAGAGTTAAAAGGTTTGTCAATACTTCGGAGTTCTTATGAGAAGAGTTTGTTTTGCAGCTTTGTACGATATATTGTATATATATACGTGTCCAGCGCGAGTTCAACGACTTGTCCACATTATGTAGATGAGGCCACAGGTGCTCGTTATGTGGCTCCGCAGCACACAGTATAAAAACTTTGCCAAACAACACGACCCTCACTCACTATTTCTAGCGATATCTTCTCTTGTTTACCTACACTAAAATTGAATCAAAACAATAAGACTTTCGAGACACATTAATTAAACTGTATACCATTGAAGGCAATATTGCTTTATGTATGTGTGGAAATTATGTAATACTTAATAGTGCAATGTGTTGTAGAGACGAACTATAAATGTACATTTTGTGATAAATTGTAACATTACTGGTTGGTGCGCGGATGACAAATAAGGCTGTTAAATCCACCTGGCCTGGTATATCTGAGTGTTTGTGTACAAAATTTTGAAAGTAATTCATGCGGGAGACGTAATATTTAATTTCAAACTGTATTTATTTTCAATAGAGAAAGCATGAAAGATAATTTACATCGTAGAGGACAGTCCCGTAGCGAAATCGCTACGTCTGTCGTAGCCGCCACGTGTAGCCAACCAAAATTACCATTTCTAGTTTTTTGAAAAGACCTTTCATATTAAAATACATACTCAACTAGTATTTATATATCACTACTATTATAAAAACCTAGAAGAATCTATTCACAAAATATATGGCCAGAATTTTTTAATATTGTTATTAATTAAAAGATAGGTTTTTTTTTTCTCAAATATGTCACAGTGTTTAGCCAGCCTGATATTTTCCTGCACTGCAGTAGCGGAATCACTATGCTCCTCGCAGAGGAGCTCATGATCGAAATAAAGTAAGATATCTGCAAACTTCTGTAAAGTACTGCACGAGTCGGGCAGTTAAATTAGTGAACGAAAAATGAAAATTAAAAAAAGAAGTTTTCAAGTTAGTATTCGCTTAACACCCAACACTTCAAATAGTCGTATATGTCTCTTAAAGAAAGAAAACATTATGTCAGTATTTTTTTGCTAGTCTCTTTTATTATTACAAAATAAAACAAAGGCTTCGTTGCAAGTAGCAAAAAAATATATACGTACATAAATTTAAAACATTTTTCTGGAATATATAAAAGTGTAATGAGGAGGCACGAAATGTAATTTTAATTTTATTCTTGCCACTTTTTCCCGGCCTGTGGCGCTTAATCATAATCACGGCGCGCGTGATAATCCCGCGGCGTGAGCCTAGAATGAACAGAAAACGACATACGGATTATTTTTCCACGTTATCTTTTTACGCGTCATTATTATACGCCTCTCAAATATAATATTCTCATCATTTTGTACGACCAAAGACATAATGAAACCCCTTCGAGTTCCCTGAAGTTCCTTCGTGTGTCTGCCGGTTTGTAGATATGTTGTGTTCGATGATATAACTGTTGCAACATATAAAGTTTACAAAAAAGCTGATTCTCAATATAATCACAATTTTGTAGAAGAAGAAGAAATCTTCTTCTAACAAGGATCTTGTTATGTAGTCATAAAAGCATAGGAGCAAGCGTTATGAAAAGGAATTCTGTTATCATGATAAAGGGTTTTTTGTTATTTTTAGGCGAACGTCATAAGGTCTGAATTCTTAGTTTACAAATCGATGAAAGTTTCACATATTTGAATATCTTCACTTCCAGACTTGAAGCATTTTTAATACCAAGAAGGTTCCAAGAACAAATACGGCCCACCTAAACAGTAAGCAGTCGCCGTTGCCTATAGTCTTATAGAGAAACCATTCATATTAGTTCCACATGTGTAAAATTGAATCAACAATCACAGCAAGTTATAAAATAAGATGTAAAAAATAATAATAATAATAAGGCGATGTGGGTACATAATATGCATGTATATATAGGTATATACAATGCAGAACCATTAATAATTTACGTCAATCACGGTCCATTTTCCTGCTTGAATGCTTCAAAACGTCTATCAGTCTTACTTAGTGAAGTTACGTAGTAAATTGTATTTGCAAAAAATTCTGAGGCGCAGGTGATATGGTTGAGGTATCTACTAATTGAACTCAATTAGATAGGTGAGTAGGACAGAAATATAATTAGAACTTAGTCGTACGATAAGTAAACAAGTTCTATTTGAATTTATTTTTATACCATTAAGGTGGCACACGAGCGTAGGTGGCCTACCTGATGGTAAGCATTCACCGTAGCCTATAGCCGCTGGCAATGACTGGGATATTACTTACGAGTTGCCAACCCTGTTGTTGATGATGACTCGCTGTGCTAGCAGAAACACAGCACTATATCAAAGTAGCGGTCTTCTGTAAGATGGAGGTACAGTACAGATGCATGAAGAATGCGAGTACTCGATTGTGACAGAAATAACAGTCGATCTGATAGATTTGACTGCTTGTGAACTTAAGACGGAACTTATCGCGGATTGACAAACACCGTGGCCTTAGTTGCGAAGTGTACCTGCAATACTCGGAACGTACTGTAGTAACATTTACACAGGGGAAATTCAAACGTCGAACTATTTGCGCATTCGCCCCAAAATGGAATTTCTTTGTTACACGAGCGATAAATATGTATTACAAGCGATGTGACAAAGATGTTCGACAATAGTATGAAATATTGAGTAAAAATAATTGAATCAAACAAATCTTCATAAATTCTGATTTTACCTACTAAATACAGTGGAATAAATAGTAACATTTATGAAATAGAAGAGAAGCTGGAAAGTGGAAGAGAGCTGGTAAATGTTTAAGATTAATCAAGGCAAGACTACAATCGGCTCATTTGCATTTATACGAGTTGCTCGCGCTCGGTCAGACCGCATCGATATCTAAACAGCTTAACTTATACAATACTAGCAAAATTCACACTTCTTCTATATATGTATATAATTTGTACTATGAAGCTTGTTAACACATTATTTACAGGTCCTCAACTTAGGTGTTAATAAGCAAAGATTATCACTTAAATAAAAGTAACTATTTATTTCGACTATTAATGTCCAAATTACTGGATTTCTAATCTTTATCAAAATTATTACTGTGCTTGAAAAAATAGAATCTAAGTACATGAACGTTCATATCCAAACAGTATAGTTTATTTGAAGACAAGACAGATAGATTTTTTTATAATTATGCGTCTGATTTACACCACTGGGCGGCTATAATTAATATGACAAGGGACATTAGCCTAAGCATGTAGTGATTCGATAATCTCTTAATAGACTGTTAGTGGACATGTCTTGATTATCTACTGTATACACGTAGGTTTATATTGACTAAGAAAATGTGAAACTTATTTTTGATATTAGTACTACGGTTAGCATAAGTTGACATAAATTTACTTAGAAGTAGAATACAAAATATATTATAATTTGCTTTTTCCGCTTAATGAGTGTGATACGGTCGAACGGCCTGCGCCCAGGTGTGAGCTCAGAAGTGGTTTCTTCCGACACGTGTTTCAGGACTTCCACGTCCCATCATCAGGGTGCCGCCGCGTTGGTCGAGCAGCGTGATGTCACATCGAGGTCTGGATGCTGGAGCAGCGCCGCAGCACGATGGTCGGACGCTGGAGCAGCGTCACAGGATGCTGGACCAGTGGCGTGCCACCATCATGCTGTGACGCTGCTCCAGCATCCTGTGACGCTGCTCCAGCATCCTGCGACGCTGCTCCAGCGTCCGACCATCGTGCTGCGGCGCTGCTCCAGCATCCAGACCTCGATGTGACATCACGCTGCTCGACCAACGCGGCGGCACCCTGATGATGGGACGTGGAAGTCCTGAAACACGTGTCGGAAGAAACCACTTCTGAGCTCACACCTGGGCGCAGGCCGTCCGACCGTATCACACTCATTAAGCGGAAAAAGCAAATTATAATATATTTTGTATTCTACTTCTAAGTAAATTTATGTCAACTTATGCTAACCGTAGTACTAATATCAAAAATAAGTTTCACATTTTCTTAGTCAATATAAACCTACGTGTATACAGTAGATAATCAAGACATGTCCACTAACAGTCTATTAAGAGATTATCGAATCACTACATGCTTAGGCTAATGTCCCTTGTCATATTAATTATAGCCGCCCAGTGGTGTAAATCAGACGCATAATTATAAAAAAATCTATCTGTCTTGTCTTCAAATAAACTATACTGTTTGGATATGAACGTTCATGTACTTAGATTCTATTTTTTCAAGCACAGTAATAATTTTGATAAAGATTAGAAATCCAGTAATTTGGACATTAATAGTCGAAATAAATAGTTACTTTTATTTAAGTGATAATCTTTGCCTTTTAACACCTAAGTTGAGGACCTGTAAATAATGTGTTAACAAGCTTCATAGTAAAACCTGAATTTCCGCAAAGTAAAACCTGAATCAATTCAATATTACTTAGAAGTCCCACAACGTTACAATTAATCTTGTTAATCCTTTATACATTTTACACTTGATCGCTTAAGTATTTCCTTTGCTATTAAAAGTGATCTGGAGTGTTGTCCTTTTATACAGCTACTCCATAAATGTTTGATAGGGCCATCTCGGAAAATCTCTGTCTCCATTCGTAGAGGGTCTGCAGTCAAATAAAACTGGAATCCCAAATATTATTCCGCGACATTTTCCCTATTCCTTCGATGTGAACTTTTATTTTTATGCCCTTACGTATTCTTATCAGAGGAGCGACACACTCCCGGAGAGCTTCTGACATACTGACTCAAATCCTTAACCCGCGGATATAAGCTTGTCTTGGATTACACGATAACACTTTCTTCGCTTCCCTTTACATTATTGTTATCTCTCGCATTCTTATCAACAGCCTTTATTGACATCGAAAACGAATTATATGCACCCTTAATTTTCATTAACTGTGCCCTTTCTTACCGTGGGAGGAACTTACAGTTATGCTAAATAAAATTATACATTAACGTGGTTAGCATATCATATTGCCAGTTTTAACGAAAATATTTATTAATTGATAACAATATTATGGCATGATACTAAAGATCGACAAACATCAAGAACCCCATACAATTAATATGTGGATGTAAAAAATATTAACAATAAATTGTATTAACATTGAGATTGTAGGAGAACCTATGGACTAAAAGTTCAAATAAACAAAGATAAGAACAGATATAACTTTTCTGATTATGAAATACAAATGACGTGAATAACTCAAATGAAATTTAACCAAAAATAAATACCTAGATGCTGTAGAAGGTACAAAAAGTAAAATGTAAAAATTTAATCTTTATCTGCTAGAATTTTATTATTTAACATTGTATTGTAAAAAAGATATGTAAAAAGACAATGCTTTGCTGAAATTCTTCGCAGAAGGCTTTTTTCCCAGCCTGTGGCAGCCTGCAACGTTCAGGCCCATAATAGGGTCTAAATTATACAAAGAATTGTCATTCATAACATTAATTTAAAACTAGAAAGTAATTAGGTAAATCCTAATTTAAAGATATCATATTATCAGCTGATAAATAATATACGCTTATCAAGTAACAAATAAAGAATTTAATAAAAAAACATTATAAGCGTGTTGTGTAACGCGGGCTGTTCTTTGATTGGTACCTGTGTGAGGCAAGATGTGGCCTGCGAGGATTCCTCTCGTCACATATTTCAGCGGCGTCACCTACCTCGTATTAGTATGCCGCGCCACAATAACCGAAGTCGAATCACAAAAGATTTCCGGAGCGCGACTTGCACAAGGGATGAAAGGCAACATTGTGTAATCAGAAGGGTCGCAATACCACCTCACCCCTCGCCGCTGACTCGAACATAGCTTCATCAACAAGGGCTCTTTCTACTCATTGTGACGTTTAGTTGCTCAAAATCACCCGAGTATAACATATGATCTGAACAAATATAAGACTATATGTTTCAGCATTTAGGGTTTCTTGCCACACGTCGTTTAATAATGATAAAAAGGGGAGTTGATTAATTGCCACACAAGTCCCCCTTTGTCTCCATTAGGCTCTGTCACGTTAGTATAACGAGGATGTCGAGGTTGACGGTGATGATGTGCCCAAGTAAATTGTTGTGTTATCGCTTTAGTCGCATTACACCAATAAACTATAGTGAGGACAAGTATTGTATTGTTCCACACGCGGCTTGACAAATATCAAATCAATGCAAAATACATTTTCGCGTTTTCTTTACGTCGAGTATGTAATATTTGTGCAGATTCTTTGATAGGTGTGGTAGATGGAAGAGGCGCCACGTTATTGCGGGAGACGCTCATGCCACGCCAAGCCCCCACAATAGTTTCACGTTTGAATTTCTTGAACAAACGTTATTACTGCACCAATGGTGAAATGTTCCGCTGAAACAATTCACAATAGCGGGAACTTCAATGTCAAAGGCAAAGAAGATTGGCTCACGACTACAGACATACGAATAGACGCATTGAAAACAATTTATATCGCAATATTTTGTATAGGCTAGTACAAAACAACGTTACTTAAGAATGAAATGTAATATCTTTTACGTAGTGTGTTGTGTTGTACGTTTACCAAACTACAAAATATTCAAAATAATAAATTATTTTTGACAATATTTTTTCATTATATGTATATGCAATTGCTATAATTCGCTGAGTTTATTCAAACTGTCTCTGGCATCCTCAGTGGTCGGCGAGCAGAGGGCGAGGCGAAGGGACGTCACTAGGATACGGCCGAGGGTCAGGCTCGGAGCGAGTCTATTCCCCAAACTCGTTATTGTTTCATACAAACACGACGTGATGATTTTATCTGTCCCATTTACTTATGTCACTCATTCAAAACAATAGCTTTAACTAAAACAACATAAAATTTTCGTACTGAATTATGTTCCCATAAAACCTTAATATAGGAATAATATTTCGTTAGGTGGTTGTATAAAAGGTAAGTCGAAGAAACGATTCGCCGCCGGCAGTAATTAAGAACTGAAAATGCTTCTGTGATAGCTTTAAGTTCATAGCCAGCTACAAAACCTGTTCACTTTATTAAATTACTTTAGTTATGCGGTATCTGTACAAAAGGATTTTATTTAATCAGTTTAAGATTTCGGTATTTAAAAATAATGATATATTATAATAGGATGCATACATCTCATAAACTCGTACTAACCTATCCCACCACTGAAGAATCTATCCGATGAACGATTCGTCGATATTACTACTATTTGTATACTATAATTTCATACTCAATACTCAGAAAAAAGAGAAGAAAACTAATTTAGACCTTCATAAGTGCCTTATTAGGACCTAAACTGAATAAATGTTTTTTATTTATATTTTGAAAAAACACTAATTTCTCTAAAATAATAACTTTAAAAAGCAATTATTTTATAATTAAAAAATGCAGAGGGAATCTTAATAAAAACAAGGTGGATTATTAGAAAGCTCAATTTTAAAACTTCTACTTATTATAAGCCGGTTTCTGCTTTTATAAGTATGTTATAGGTTGGTAATAGCTTTACAGAACTGTCAATGAGAGGTATTTTTTTAAACTTTCTTTACATGTAGCAATTCGTTACATGAAGGCTATTTAGCTAAGTAGCTTCGTGGTGTCTTAAATCACCATTCTTTATTTCGATCACCTCAATAAGTTTTAATAGAGGATTGGGCCATGCCAGAAATTAACCCCCATTGAACATTGCTTATTTTTAGAATCAGATTGTGTGAGTAACAGGAATGTATCAGTAGATGAGCCACTGGGTTGATAACAAGGCAGATATTCTATATCCGCAAGCACGCACCTAATGCGAAAGGGGCTCATTACATTGTGTTGACACCGACAAATGCCCCTTTACATATTCTCACTGAGATCCCGAAGATTGAGCCATGAAATTGAAAACGATCCCTTTGAAGAAATTTATTCCAAGCACGAACTGCTCTCCCACTCCGGTGAGGAGGAGATTTGCTCGTTTATTTTTATGAAATTATTAAAGAAACACTCCATTCTTGTCGCAGCCTAGCAATAATGGTTATAAGGTAATTTCAACTATTGCCCATCATAGAGCGTGAAACGTTTTCGATGGGAGCCCGGTGTCGCAAATATATATATAAACCTACTGTATGAGATCTACGTTAAGATTAAGAAAAATACATCGAACCAAAAGTATCTTGAGCATCTTATTAATAATATTTATGACAGGAAAATTATTAATTTCCATTTAAAGTCATATAAAACTGTACTTAATCGGAAGTTTCTCGACTTAACTTCACAACAATAAAAACCGTAGGAAAGCGTTCACTACGATTGGAAGCTTTTAACTGGCATTTAAGTTTCAAGAAGAATTATGAATTCGAACAGATGAAATTTTAAGTGAATTATAAAAGTGGGTACTTAGTTATTTAATTTTAAAGGGGTTAAGATTAAAGTTGCATTGTATAGATTACACATTTGGTTACTTTGCTGCACACAATTATACTATTATATTAAGTTCTGAACCTAAATTTGAAATCAAGGTAAAACAACGCGTGATAAGTAGGTAGTTATGGCATAGATTTTCCACCATGGAGGTGTTTGTGTCCGGTCGTGTGTTTGCAGCGAGCACAACTTTTGCACTTTATCTCACGACAGAGCTTGCCAGCCACACGTTCTCTATTAATCCTTACTCACGGTGTCCATTATGGCCGCGACCGAATTTATTTTAAATTTCCTCACAATTTTCCAAACAACAATACGTATATCCGATGTGTATTTTATTGTAATGCCTACAAAACTTTTTTAAATGGAGCTGTTCTTTATTTCAACAGTATATATATCGCATAATAAAAGTTCAATTTATAACTTGTTAGGTCACTACCACAGTGCCAACAGATCTCAAAGCAGCTTTTTAACGCCAGACTTCATTGAATACTTAAAAAAATAATGTTTTTGCAAGTATTTATTTATAATAAAACATACCAAACACCTAGACAAAATATTCATCACATAAATGCTTACCCTAATGTTGTAACAACACGCTGTACCCTTTTAACTACTAAACCAACGGAGACGGCAATTATAAATAAATATTGCAATAATAAAAGGATTTGATATTGAAAGCTGTAGCGAAATGTGGTATAATATTATATGAGAAAGCTCAGGAGTACTTTCTTGGCCTTTAACGTCGTAAGGCACATAATGACCTCATCGTATAAAGAAGCAAAAATATCGCGAACGCAATTCGTCATGTCATTATGCAAGGAAAGGGCAAACTTTACGAGTATAATAACGTGAGATGTCTGACTCCGTGTACCTCATGAATGGTGGAACGTTCTTTATTGTACCGAGTTTTATGTGAACGATTAACCTTTTAATGTTAGCCGGACACACCAAATGAAATCCCCTATCGAGCATACTATTTATTGGCACTCATTTCTACCTATATCCAGTGCTATTCAAATGTCAGGCGGTTTGTAGCAACTTACAGGTACTATAAATAAATAATTTACGCTTTTGACGCGTCTGTTATACATTCTCTCAATACTTGTAAAATAAACAAACCCCAAAAACCGTGTTCTAGCCCCAAATTGTTTTGTTTAGTCTTCGAGGTCAGAGGAGGGACTTAATTTGTTTTTGATGAAACTGCTAAATCACGTGGCTCTTGTCAAATCATGCGGTTAATGAAGTTTACTCTCCAACTCAATCATTTGCTCGGTATCGAAGTAGATCTATGGTATATACAAGGTAAGGAAAACAAAAAGGTGGTCAACTCTCATGATCGAGGACTCGAAGCCTCAAGGATATGTACGAAGCTTATAATCTCATTTATTTTATGTTTCTTTTTTAGTTGATTCCTCGGAACTTATACTGAGAAAACAATTTTCTCGCAAATCTACTTCGGTTTCAAGTCGTCAGAAATTTCGTGCTGCTACCATCTCAGTATGCTGATTAGTGAGTAAATCGGCTGGGACAGATAATAGACCTGCCAGGAATAAAAAAACCGGCAAAGTGCGAGTCGGACTCGCGCACCGAGGGTTCCGTCCACTTGTAGGTAAGGCTTAGGTAGGTAATTCGTCGGTGACTCAACAGCGCGAAACGGGAATATTTATTAGAAAATTCGCATTAAAAAACCACATAATTACGGTTTTCAGATTTTTCCCTTTACTTGTGCTGTAAGACACTGCTTCCTGCAAAATTTCATGGTTCTTTTTATTGACCCAATGTGCGAAACTCTCCAAATGTATAAGGTTGAGGTGAGCGCGCGCGGTGAGGATAGGAACAGACTGAATAAGTCCTCATCAAAGTGCTCATTGTGAACACACAATGACGCCAATCGTGGCATGTTTTTCGAACCAATTCCACATGGGTTGACGTGATTTTCGATGTCTATCAATAAATTATGTATATAAGTCATAATGCGAGCCGTGTAAAATTTAAGTTAAGAACAAGGGGGTCGTGAAACCCATTATTCGGTCATGAAACCCAGATCATACCCCTATGATAGGGGTACTTAGTGAGGCATTTACTCGTCCAGGTTGCCTCAGATGCACGTCGACACTTGCGATCTTTAGTGCTGCCAAAAACTCAAACTCAAAATCATTGTTATTTGACAAGACTTTACAAGTAAGTGCTTTCAAATCGTCAGAATCTACAACCGGATTCGAAAAGTCTGTAAGTCAGAAAAGGTTTTTGCTGAGAAGAATCCGGTAAGAAACTGGACAGGTGAAACTAAATAAAAGCTTGCAAAAATGAAATGGTTCATTGGACCGTTAATTGGACTGGCCGATACTAACAACTATCAATCAACGTCATATGTGATGTAAATACCTATGCCGATGAGAAAATGTCATTACTGCAGACATGTTCAATTATCGAATAGTAGGTAGCTCGCCACGGCGAGTGGTTATTGGCTGCAGCCTGCTGATATCGCTCTACACGAACTATACAGTTACAATGATACACGATAATGCTATTGGCCTGGAATGCCTTTTCATGCTCCTCAACACTTTTAGTACAGAGACAATGAATACTTACAGAAAGCACATTTTTATGGTTGTTTCACAGCTCAAATGACTGTCAGGCGCGCTTGATGTTTTATTTACTACGGATGGTGCAACAAATGTAATTACAATCCAAGCTTAGTATGACTGGCGTGTAGACTTTAATTGCAGTGTCAAGTACCTAGTTTTATCTTTACTATTAAGTCACATGCTAACAAGATACTTTGGTTTTGTATTTATGTATTTGTCATCCTCCCATAGAATTATAAACTTATTAAAATAATAATAACGACTGCAATACTTTTTTGTTTTATAAAGGTAACACACATAAATCATGAGCTTAAGTCAAAAACAGGATAGGATAAACAAAAGGGATTTAAAAAAACATTTATTTACTTTTTCCACTCGGACGAAGCCGCGGGTCTAAATAGTTGTAATTAAAAAAATATACGTGCCAAAGTACCTGAACACATCATTAGTTTAATAAACTAAGTATTTGACAACAAATAATAAATTTGAAGGTATTTAATATTTGTTAACACGAGGGGAGGCATACGTCGGCAGAGCGTTGTTTAATTTTCCGGTTCTCCGCACACAATATTCATCATATCATCAGCCACTGCTCGCCACGTCACCTATAACTTTTGCTCATACACAATCTGATAGCGAACATTGACCTCAGTACCTCCATTTCATTGACAAATATGTCTAACATTCGTCATATTCATAATATTTACCTCAGAACAATTATTAAGCCTAAGTTAGAAATTATAGCATCAGCTACCTGCCAGTGAAAGTCCTGTTCATATCGGTCCTGCCTTTCGGATTTTGTAACATGGGAACCCTGAGGAACCGTGCTGAATTTCAGGATAAAAAGTATCCTATGTTACATCTCGTAGTATGAACTCACATTTGAATCCGTTCAGTAGTTCGGCGTGACAGACAAAATTTAAAAAATACAGATTTGGGTTCAGTATTGAACACAGAGTGCCTACCAAAAACAAAATTCTTCAATGTACAGATTGGACCTGTTACAGTTTTTTTACAAGTATAGATAGATTTCTATCATTTTAGAATTTCATGTTAATCTAGGTTTCACCTCCATTGCCTCAGAGTAGGTAATATAATAGGTACAACCATTGCTGACCGATCATGATAAAAGTTATTAGCAGAATATACAAATTAAATTAATTGATTTTTTACATGCAATATGTTTTCCAAAAATGTAAAACTGTATAACAACCTCTTAACTATTAGAATTAATGTTAATATAGAATGACAGATTCTAAGTGCATCTAAGAAGATACGTTATATATTGAAGGCAAACTAAGCACAAACTACAATTAAAGAACTGTATTTTTCAATCAGAGACGCGCCGAAGAGTAAAATCCAACATAAAGCACCTTTGCACATTGCATACGGTTAGCGTTTAGAAGTGGTTTTGACTTTATAAAAGTGAAGACAAACTAATTACAAGCACAATTACTAGTTCTGACCATAAAATTATTGGCATGGTATAGTTAGTATACGATTATGTTTATGGTGCACGCTGAGCTTTGGTCGACAAAATTCTCAGGGCCGTATTGTTAACCGTTAGATCCTCAGAATAAGGACTATATCATCGCCATTAAAGAAACAAAATCTCCACATAAAGGAAGAGATTACACGTTTTCTAATCTCCTTACATTAAAAATGCTGCCCGCTTGGGATAGTGAGAACCTCCACTTTACAGAATATTTCAGCCAAATAACGCTAATTTGTTGACATACTATTTTAACATACCTAATTTTAATTTGCCGCTTTCCTGAAACGACCTAATTACAAAATGACACAGTACAATCACAGTAAATTATTTCTTTGGAAAAATATCTTTACTGAATAATATTCGTATGGTACCTACTCCTAGTAATACCAGTGTTCATAGGTTGCGGTAACCGTTTACAAATAGACGGATTAAGACCTTTCTAAGGCTAATGTGCCACTTTTGCAATACTTATAAATAAAGCACCGTATCCTGAAATCTAAACTAGTAATTATATTACCTGGGAAGGTGAAGCGTATGTGGTAAATAAAATTGTAATGTTAAATATTAAAACGCTTCCGCGTGCTGTCTCGTCACCCGCGCGCTCAAGCGCAGCTATGCTGTCACAGTTGCCGGCGACGAAGAAGCCGCGACGCCGCAGCCGCCGTTGGATAAATAATTCTACTCGTGCTTATCCACTTCAACTACTACTAAATTAGGTTTGTGGTTGAGCTGTCTGGCTTGCAACTGTGAATGATACAACTCCACTACCGTTTTTCTCCCTAGTTCTTTACAGCAATTGTCTGTCAGTAGGTTCTTTTATTTTTACTTACTGGTAATAATTGTGTTGTATTTTCAGCATACTGTTTAATATAATATTTTAACAGAGAGTCGTCATTATAAAAATATGAGATAAGTGATTTTAGTCATTTATTGCGGCCGTCACTAAAATAGATATATTACTAAAGCCGATTACCCTCTTGGAGTTTCCCTTGTGTTCAAAGTAAACGTATTCGAGCGGAATGTTCCACGTCAGAGGTAAAAGCAAGTATTAATGTTTAATTTCACCCAGTATGAGGGCCCGTAAATATCTTCTGGACCCGAATTCTTAAAAAGATTTTTTATCGAGTGCGGGCGCTAGGATATTTGGCAACGTAACATTGTTATGACGTTTTCCTATGAAGTACAAAGAAACTAAATTATATTTTAATCTTCTATTTTTGTCACGACACGAGTCATGTAGTGTCTGTATGCCTTATTGGTTTAAAAATAATTTATTTATATACTCCAAAGGTTTTCCATCACCACCATCACCAACTAATTAACGGTAACACAATACACATGGACAACTGAACAGCTGCAACTACAGCTTCTTAATTTTTTTATTTTTTTATTATGTAATAATAATAATAATAATAATTTGTATGTTGTATTCGATATAATTAGTTTTGGAAAAGCGGGGTCTCCTAGCACAGGTATTTATATGCTAAAAAGGAGACTCTGGTCACAGGTCTATTAATGTAACTTTGTTTTTAAAATAAAATAATTATTCGCTTATTCTCTATTCTCACAATAAAATAAATTATGAGAACTGCTGCAACTACGTGACTCTCGTCGTTTTTATGATACATTTTATAATCTCATATTAAAAATTAATAATAATCTCATATTACAATATTAAGTATTAAGGTGTTTAACCAAACAGTAAATTATATTTATTTCGCCTTAACTAGGGCGGGGGTAATAAAAAAATCACGGGTAAAATCAACAATAGGTATTATTACCTATAGGTACAGTTAGTTAGTTATTTAAAATACCTCATTCGTTACCAGCGTTAACGTATTTTTAATAATAAATACAGGTAAATTACCAGTGTGGTTAATTTGTATTTTAGTATAATTATCTATTTACCATCAAATCCAATGTATTTGAAAAATAGATGGACTGAGAAAAAATTAAATGGATAGAAATTTAAAAAAGATCTTATAATTATTGTAATAATGTTTGATTACTATTTACTGTAGGTGTTCAAATGTTAAACGTGCGCGTTTGTAATCCACTGTGCGTGCCGTGACGGTTAATTAAGAACTTGGTGCTGGGGTATTAGCAGTTTCTAATAAGCGAAACTCTTTCATCTTGCGTGCCGACAATTTTGATCTCACTTCCTCCCAGTTTCTCACCTTGCCTGTGTTAGTTTTGGCACAAAAAACAAACAAACGAGCTTACGATTTTCATGATATGTTATGTTACTTGTTTTTGTAGTCCTTCCGTGTGTGACAACGTAAAAAGCTTAAATTATAGAGTTAGACTTTAGCTGTTGATAAAAAAAACTATTTTCTAGTGCAGGAGTACCTAACCAAATGGCGGGCCGCGGTCCGTGTCCTGACCGCCGACCTATTTCGTGCGGACCTCATTTAAACCTCAGATCAAATAAAAAGAGAGATGGAACTTAGCGAACAACGAAGTGACGCCCTTAAAACTACGCCTTGCAGTGTACATATACACAATTACACGCACACACCTACAATGAATACAAAGAAACTAGCCTTTGCCCATGCACTAGGTACGTGTTTAAAAAACCGGCGTCACTTCAGTTTGTTTTTATCTTTCTTAATTCAATCATAATTGATTGAGCTTATATTATTCAGTTTAAAATCTTACTAAGTAACATCAATGATATTTTAACATTATACTCTGAGAGCGGGCCATGAATTTGAGCTGATTGTCTTACGTTGGCTACGTTGGCTCACATTTGCGCCGGGGCGTCGTAGGAGGTCGGTAGCGTGCCGTGTTTGTTCTATGTGCCTCAAAACAACGAAAAGTGCCATCGTATGTTATGAGATACTGCACAAACAATATAAAAAAAAACAAGGAATTACATATCACTCGTAATCTATGCATTCTCGTGACTATTTTATTATTTTTCAAAAATAAACATTTGATTCGTGAAACATTGTGCTCAAAGACAATCTGGATTATTATGACGTGCCGTCCTACTCCCACGCTCCATTCAACCGTGTGCATTACGTTTAAATGACAAATACACGTATCTACACCTTTCTTTTTATCATTGAAGTAACATAATATGATGACGTATGTCTCACGTGATTGGACCTTCCCTTAGTCTACTAAACAGACCGCGGCGGCATATCATTTTCAATTTTCAAATTTTGTTTTTGCTGTGTTCAAAGTAAGCAGATTTTGTTGTAGCCACTTAGATATCTTTGTCATGCCCTCTTCGGTGATTGTGCGCGTGCGAGACCAGTTCTTTGCATGGAACAAGATGGCAGTGTCATCAGCATAACATATTATTTCTGCTGATTGTAGGTTTAAGTTATGGATGTCATTCATATAGATGAGAAAAAGTGTGGGACCAAGAATGCTGCCCTGTGGTACTCCATATTTTACAGGCATGATATTGCTTTTATAGTGGTCTACGTTAACCAGCTGATTCCTGTCGGTGAGATAACTCCTAAACCAATCCCAGGCCAGACCGCGAATACCTAGAAGTTCAATTTTTCGAAGTAGAATTTGTATCGAAACGCTGTCAAAAGCCTTGGCTAAATCGAGGAACATTCCAATGCAAGCCGAACCATCATCAAGGCAGGAGGAAATTAGATTACTAAGGAGCGTAACTGCGTCTTGGGTGGATTTATTTCTTCTGAAACCAAATTGTCTATCAGATAGTAGCTGTTGCTCTTCAAGGAAAGATACTAATCGCTTGTTTATAATTATTTCTAGTAGTTTTGAGAAAACGCTTAACAGGGAAATTGGTCTATAGTTATTTGGAACATTCTTTGGACCGTCTTTGTGTATAGGAATTACGGAGGCTAGTTTCCAGGTGGAAGGAAAACATCCGGTGGACAGACTTAGGTTAAAAATGTATGTAAGAGGAGATAAAATATGAATCCTTACTACTTGAACTAACTTATTACTTATATTGTCTATACCAGGAGCACTGTCGGGCTTTAGTTGTTTTATCAAGGAATCGAGTTCAGACTCATCAGTAGGGGAAAGGAACAAAGAAATTTGTGATCCATTTGAAATATTATTTGTATTTATTTTAGACACCAGGCTGTCTACTGATTCATTGATATTAGTTAACGTTTCATTTGCTAATGTTTCACCTACAGAAGAGAAAAAAATATTGCATAAATCTAAAGAATTGGTTGCAGTATCTGACGAAGTTAAAAGGTCTTTCGAGGGGTTATCTTTTTTAGATTTTATGTGACAGATATTCTTGATATTATCCCACAATTTCCTTGGATCATGTCTAGTATTTGTCAGGCCTTCTTTATCGTATTCAACTTTAACTTTATGTAGGAGGTTATTTCAAAAGTTCCTATATCTTTTGTATGTGATTTTTAATATCTCATCAGTTGGATGTTGCTTCAAGACGCGGTATAAATGATCACGGTGACAGATGCAGCGTAGAAGTCCGGGAGTAATCCAAGGAGAAAGAGGGAACTTACTTCTGCTTATACGGATTGTGCGAGAGTTTTTACCAATTATATTAGTTATTGTATTAGTGAAGGTTAGTGCAGCGAGATTAACATTAGTTTCCCTCGTGACGTTACTCCAGTCAAGATTATCTAAGTCTTTTCTGACTCCCTCGAAGTCGATAAAGGTTTTAAGTCTGTTTTTATAATGTCTTTTGTATGAAGTCTTGAAACCGGCTGTAGCAATGTAATGATCGGTGGTGTCTGTTTCGCAAACCGCAGCAACAGCATAGTTTTTAGATTTAAAAAAAATATGGTCGATGCATGAATCAATTCGAGTAGGTATAGATATAGCAGGCAAAAGGCCATGCATCAGTATGCACTTGACCAGTGTCAAGCTAAGGTACTCAGAGGGATCTTGGCTGGTTTTATTTGAGGGCATTATATCTATGTTAATATCACCTGCGATAGCTAGACAAGGTTTGTTTTGTAGTTCAGAGAGCGTCTCATCTAATGAGTTTAAAAAATTAGTAAGGCATCTGAAGGATGGGGACCTGTATATTCCAAGAACTGTAATTACTTTAGGTATATAAATTAATAAGCAGCATGCTTCAGAAAATAACGGTTCTGAAACTACTGCATTCCAGGAGGTTTTAACATAAGCCACAACACCGCCGTTTTGGTTTATATTGTTACAAGTTGTATAAGATGTGTATCCATTTATTTGCCCTATAACAGTTGATTCACTAAGCCGGCATTCTGTTAATATCATTAAGTCAAAATCAATATTTAGACGCTGTAGAATAATTGCGAACGCGTCAAAGTTCTTGCTAATACTTCTGATATTGTATGTTAATAATTTAAAACCAAACTTGTTAGTAATCACCTTGCAGCAAGACTCCGGAGTAACAAGTTTGCATTGAATATTTAAAGAGTTATCTATATCTGGCGCCAAGTCTATACTATCCATGATTTAATGGTGTGTAGTAACAATCAGAGTTGTAAAAACAATGGTATTGGTTGGTGTACAGCATTATTTGGAGTTGGTGATCGCAATGCGATGAGTTCTGAAGGTGTGAATAAGTGTTAGTAGCGTTGTGTGCTGTGTTTGGAAGGTCTATTAATACATTGTTAGAGGAATAACACAATTTGAATATCATCATAGAATGACCAAGGAAATGGAGCGTCACAATCAATATTAACTTAATACATAATAATATCAATACAATATGTATGACTAGAACTTGTTCATCAAAACTACAATAGATACATTGAAGTTCACGCGAAAGAGAGTTACATACTGTGGGAATCCCATTTTGAGAGATATTAATTAGTAAAAAAATGTTTTTTTCCTTAACCAGGAGACAGGAGTTGTATCTGTTAAAAATAGCATAATGTAGTGATAGTAATATTTGCGTAATATAGAGTTTTAAAAACAAACAATTATTAGGAGCACTGCGAGATGTTCACAGGGTCTTTTTTTAGTTTGTTTAGGGTAGCTTCTGTGGTCACCCTCAATACTGAGCTTGTTTCGGTTCTACGCATAAATATGTACCCATTAGAGGTCCAGACGCATTTGAAGTTGAGCTCGTTACCGGCGGTACGTGCCTTGCTGAATAGCACTCTATTTTATTTTGTAAGGTGTTCGTTTATGAATACTTTGCGTGAGTTTCCCGGAATCTGCAACATTTCGGTAGTGCTCAAGCGCGCCCGGCCCCCCGCCACGCGTACCGACACGACGCACTTCGTCGACATCACGAGGACCCAGTTCCACACCAAGCTTTACTGACAGTACGGATAGTACTTGTTTCAAGTTCTCTTCTTTATGTTCGGTGATGCCAGTTATTTCGACGTCCTTAAGGAACTGTTGTTGTTTCTGATGAGCCAATTCTTGACGGAGTTCGGAGACTTCAGATCGTAAATTCTCAGCCTCAACTTTGTAAGATTCTAGCTCCTTGAGTTGGGTTTTAACTTCTTGAAGTTCTTTCCGGAATTGCAGGATGTCATCTGTAGTAGAGTTTAAAGATGCCACGAAATTACCCATTTCCCGCTGCATACTAGAAAAAGCCAATTCCATTTTTTTAAGGGTCTGAGCAAGTGACCCGACGGCGACCTGTTCATTAATGCTCAGCCCCTGGGACCCAGCGGAGTCTTCGTTTTCTTCTTCTGAGGCGGCTATTGTTGCTGCCAAATTGCGTATTGGGGTCGCATCGGAAATGTTATCCCTTTTGTTACTTTTGCATGCTGGGCAGATGTATTTGCCTGAACGAATTTGGCGTTGTTCATTCCTTGAAATATTTAGGCAACCTGTGTGATATTTTGACGTGCATGAGGAGCATCCAATGGCAGCAGAATCTGCTAACAGATCTATGGCGTTGTTGCAAGCACCACAATTCGAAAATGACATGGTTGTACGGTTTAATATTCTCTGCAGTAAAAGTTAAAAATAGCGCCCTCTGTGTAAGCAGCTTAAAAAAATGTTAGGGTGCGTTTCACATAAAGCATTGCATGCAATGGTGATTGATGGCTAGTTATATTTCGAGCTGATACCGATAGATGTCACTTTTTTCCAATACCAAAATTTATATTCATAATAGCAAGAACTGAATAAAAGTTAATTATGCATGTGCACACACAAAGCAAGATGTTATATATACGAACACTTCCAAAACAAAAACAAAAACGTCAGTATGTAACCATTTCAAAAGTTTATATGATCATGCGATAAGTTTTAGGTTAAAAATTCTAGGTTATGTATTGAATCAATTTGATAAGGGTCCAGATTATTGTATAAGGGTCGTAGTTCCTTGAAAACAAAAATCCACCACAAAATGAATATTAAAATCACTGAAACTAATATTACTTTTCTCATACGTGTCGAATTATATTAAAAAAATATATACCTAAGATTCAGAGCACAACCACACACCAGCGACACTCGGCGGGAAAAAAGATACTGCCGTGGACTGTCACCAGAAACACCCATAAGTGTAAGAATTCCTAAAACTAGGCATTTTAATGTAACTATTTAATATTGAGAAACTTGATAATTCTCTAACACTCGGCACTGGCATAAATAGTCCTTAAAGAGGATTGATTGCCATAGTTAGGAAGAAGCAGAAGAAGTCCTAAACCAACTGTCAGTCCAGACGTAAAAAAAATATTGGGATTTGGAAATTTAGAATCATTTCTTTAAATCAATGTTTTGGTATTGTGCAGTAGTATTACTTTACTCATTGGAGATAATTGAATAACAAGGACAGCATTGGGTTCCAACAAAATTAAATCTTTTTATTCAATCACTGACGAATTAAATTGTCTGAAATTGCATCCTATAAAGTAAATATATAGGTAACCTAGAAGAATGGCTCTGACTGTTATCACCATAACTTTACTAGGGCTTTTTCAAAATGCGGTAAGGTACCTTCCAAATATTATTAAATGAAGCGGTCAAATTTGCATCCCTATAAGAAGTCGTTTGCTGGAGATACTAGAGCCGTGGTGGCCTTGTGGTTTAAGCAACGGCCTGTCATCTGATGGGCCCAGGTTCGAATCCCGGTCTGTACCGATGAGTTTTTCTAAGCTTAAGTACAGTGAGTAATCACACCATGAGCTTTTAAAAAGAGAGGTAGGGCGATTTGGGATTTCCCGTGGGTTATCCCATTTAAATTGGAGCCGCCCGACTGGGGACTGTACCTCCGCCTTACAGAAGACCGCAGTGAAATAACACTACTTAATGTAGTGTTGTGTTTCTGTGGTAAGTAAGGTTGCCACTGCTCCACGAGGATACGCTGGGCTAGTAGTATTGCTGCCAGCACAGTGAGTCCTCATCAACAACATGGTTGGCACCCCATTAGTGATACCCCTGGTATTGCTAGCGGCCATAGGCTATGGTGACTGCTTACCCTCAGGTGGGCCGTATGCTTGTGTGCCACCTAAGTGGTATAAAAAAAACCTATTTAAGGAAAACCACATCAAGGATCTATGATGAATAAAGGTCCAGGGTTGAATGAAACATTCGCGATGTTATCGCAATCAATGTTCGTGCAATGTGAATGGATGTTCATATTTATTACTATAATCATAAATATTTTAGATGACCATTGATTATGATGGATGGTTGAATCTAAAGTTGGAACACTCGTTAAACTGCAATGGAGAACTGTTCTGTCCTCGAGGAACTATCACATTAAAGAGTATACGTGCTGGCACAGCTGTGATTGAACAGATAGCGTTTAATGAACAACATATTCAAGAACTAAAGGTGGGTAATCCATACTAACATTATAAATGCGAAGGTAACTTGTTTGTTATTTGGCAATGAGATAGAATATAACCTGGAGAAGGACATAGGCTGTAATTATCTAGAACCATGAGGGTGCAGCAGCGGGTAAAAACTAGTAATTTACTTAATTATATGTTCCATTTGATAGTAAGGAATTTTATAACGCAGGGTCATCACTTGCAAATTAATATACCTGCTCAAATTGCCCCTTGCTGTACGCCCCTGGGAAAACATAATTAGTTAGCTTATAAACTATATGGACCTTTTTGGGACTGAGCATGAGCGTTCATCATCAACTTGTTCGCTACAATTTTAACCTAAGTGCAGTTGTGTTTGTAGCATTTTGTTTGTCATAAGCATAGGATATAGTGATAACAAACTACAAGTGATTTACAACAGTGCAAGACTGGTTATTGTCATTGAAATTATAATAGTGAAATGCAAAAATTCCTTGTTCAACATACAGATATGCATTTTTACAGAGTTTAGCAGAAATGGATGGGTTTTACTCCATCAAAACAACTGTCTCCTCTGCAGATAACAAAGGAACTGATTTCTTATCTTCAGTCAAAGCTCAGTCCTTTTTAGATAATGGTCTATCTGACATTATCAATACTTGGATACTACCAAATGGAGCTGTTATTGCAGTTAGCTTCCAAATAGCAAACTCTTCACAAACTCTAGTGAATGGAAACCAAAATGGACACAAAATAAATTCCAATTTCTACCTCCGACATGTGGATCAGGCACCTACGTATGTATTATTCTATGTCTATAGTTTGATATTAAATCAAACATGCTCATTATTATTAAACCTAAGATATTTGAGGTGTTTTCATTATATTATCTATACAAATAGTTTAGAGATGTAAAATGATTGTTTGTATGGGTTATATCAAAGCTTCTAAAAAATATTTCACTTCTAAAAAGCTATGTTGACTAGAAGGCTATATAACATCATAAATTGGGAAGTAACCTATTAATATTAAAATTTAGAAAATTTTACAAGAAAAAGCTTTCTGGGGTTTTTCTTTACACCTGAGGATGGGGACCCTGAGCATGGGCTCCATAAACTCTTATGGTAAAGCCGCACTCTTAATTAACCTACTGAGAGTATTAATCTAAACATTTTGTTTCCTTCAGACCTGACACTGCTTCATATGTTCAAAAATTAGAACGTGAGCGAGAAGCCAGGGAAAAAGGAGAGATAAAAGACAATAGATCATTTTTAGCTAAATATGTGAGTATATCATTTCAAAAATACCTTGTCAAAAAAAAATTGCAGATATTTGATTATTCTTTAATTATATCATTATCATATTTGTTGCAGTGGATGTATATTGTACCAGTTGCAATATTCGTCATGATATCAGGAGCTACTAATCCTGAACCTGCAGCACAAGGTTCACGATAAGGTTACTTTTAAATCAAATTAACTCATTTTTTTAATTTGATACATGACTGCCGTTCGGACTGAAGGGATGTTTAAGAAAAAAATTCACACAGAAGTATTTATAGTTCATATTCAACAGGAATGTTAAAATAAGAGGACTGCATATTTTCGTTATAAATTATTTATTACCATTCATAGTCCTCTATTTAGTCATTCATAAGAGTCATCTTCATCAACTTTAATAAAAATAAATTAATATCTTACATTTATCTATTAAATGGTCTAAATCTATAGGTAAAATATTAAAACTTTATTTAAATTTAATTTATTTTTTGCTTTACTCAAACTATTATTGTGAAAAGCAATACATATATCTACCTTCCCATTTTACATATAATCATAGTATCATTGGTGGAAGGAATTACTGCAATGGCATTTAGCATTATTTCATAATTTATAGTGTTTGGGAGAAGGGTGAAGTTATATGTCATTTTGTTATTTACAATATGATATGTATCACCTCTGGCCTAGACGCCAGTTTATTTCTTCGATTACTATGGATGGATGGTACAAAAGACTCCAGGAAGCATTGAAACTCGCGGTACTACACATTTTAATGCAAAGTAGACAATATTGGGGGACTATTGGGGACACTCAATAAAACTAGAAAATATCCTTGAAAAGATTTGACTGCCATAATTAAAAACAAAGAAACTGTGTCAGTATTTTGTGCATCTGATGATCTATCAAGTCATGTACCAAAATAAAAATTGATGTATGGGTAACTATACTACCTACTTAGATAAATTCAATTATAGTAGTATAATATTATATTGTCAAGATTAATTTATTATTAATAAAAACTCAATATATAACTTTTTTTTATATCATTATGCCTTATATTGACATCTAGGATATTATTTATTATATTTTATGTTTTGACAAGAGTAGACTGCAAGAGCAACACAGCACTACATCAGAGTAGTGTTATTATACTGTGAACTTCTGTAAGGTTTAGGTACAATCACCAGTCAGATAGCAATTTTTATAATGGATAATCTTTTTCCTCTGTTTCTTCAAGCTTGTGGTAATTTTTAAACGCATGGGCAGAAACATATATGCTTTGCATTAGTAAAGATAATGAGTGTCAGCAAAACGAAGTTTAATGCACAAACCACCACTTACATGAATTTCAGAAATTTAAAACTGTCTAAAAGAGACTTTCTCAAACCGATGTTGGTCTGAGATCACTATTATGTCTGAACTAAGAAGCTCTGACTCCAATAGGAGTCTGGCAAAAATACTCCTACCGTTATTTAATTTCGATTAGCTAGTGCGTAGGTTAATCTGACAATCTAATGAAAAAAACGAAATATAAGGATATACTGCTAGCACAGCGAGTCTAGGAAA
The DNA here is from genome assembly GCA_951449985.1 of Falcaria lacertinaria. Lineage (NCBI taxonomy): Eukaryota > Metazoa > Arthropoda > Insecta > Lepidoptera > Drepanidae > Falcaria > Falcaria lacertinaria. The sequence goes on from OX602114.1 coordinate 4,917,657, forward strand.
AAATTGCGATGGTGTATTTACATATACATATATCGATATTACTATATGTATACATATTACTATTAGAATATATGTGAAGAAAAGAATAAGTATATATGAAAAACATGTTTATTGCTTATGATTACCATAACAGCATCATAGTAATTATGCATAATTAAAAAAAACAACTTTCAAGCCCCTATTTTCTCAATCTCCTCAGCATCTTCAATATCAAGTAAATGTATCTTTTTATTAAAGTGTGCTTCAATATCCAAACAAATTTGCATTGATTGTGGAGAATCAATCAAGTTTATGGCAATTCCAGCCTTGCCAAACCTACCAGTGCGTCCAATTCTGTGGAGGTATGTTTCACAGTCAGCTTTTCTATCCATATCCATTGGCATATCGAAGTTGACTACTAAAGTCACTTGTTCTACGTCTATACCACGAGACAAAACATTTGTTGTGATCAATAATTTCTCTAGACCAGCTCGAAAACGATCAAGCACTGCAATTCTCTGTTCAACTGTCAATTCTCCAGATAGAACGGCCACAGAGTGTCCATCTTTTGACATTTTCTCTGACAACCAGCTAGCAGTCTTCCTTGTGTGACAAAATATAATAGCTTGACCAATTGTAATCACTCCATATATGTTGCAAATTGCTCTATATTTCTCCTCTTGGTTCTTACATTTAACAAAATATTGCTTAATGTTATCTAATGATTCCTCCTCACGCAATAATCTGATTATTATTGGATTCGGCACAATAATTTCAGCAAATTCCATAACAGCAGAATTATATGTCGCCGAGAAGAACATCATTTGACATGATGATGGTAAGCACTTATGAATCCGTATACATTGGTCCTGATGTCCTTGTCGATCAATCATCACATCAGCCTCATCTAATACAAAAACTTTTATCTTGCTTAGATCAAACAAACCAAATTTGCAGCCCCAGTCCAGCATTTTGCCAGGTGTGCCTATTATTATATGATCCATTATTTTAGTACCCCTGGGCACTTCTTCACCTCTAACAGCATATTTTAGTTTAATCTCAGGACAAAATTTTGCCATTTTTGCAGCAACTTCCCCGGTTTGAATTGCAAGCTCATAAGTAGGGCTTAGACATAACACTTGAGGATAGTTCTTGGTGGTGTCAACCCTACTCAGCATAGCAAGCACAAATGCTGCTGTTTTTCCTGTACCTGACTGGGACTGTGCAATCATATTTTGAGGTGGATCAGCCAGAAGAGTTGGTAAGGCAGTCTCCTGAATTTTTGATGGAGCATTGAAACCCATTGCATACACACCTTTTAGTAGATTAGGTTTTAAATGTAAAGCTTCAAATGTTTTCACAGAATATAATGGAGAATTTGGATCTTTTCTCTGAACTTCAATATCAAGCTTTGATTCCACTAAGCCCTGCCTGATAATTTTCATTAAAAGTGATGATTCAGCTGGGTTTGCAGAATCAGCAGCATCATCAACTTCCTGTGTCTCATTTTGTGATTTATTCAAGCCTAATCCGGCTACCTTATTAGAAATTTCTAATTCCTCAGCTTTTTGACCCCATTGACCGGCCATATTGATCTGAAAATGAAATTACATCATAAAACATGCTGAGAAAAGGCTGTTTTAGCTTGAAATCTTTCTTGAATATTAAACAAGACTGACCTTTTCTTAAGGTTTCAGTTTGGGTTCTCAAAGTCAAATTCAAAACAAATATCCTTTAGCTGTAGCTAAATAAATTATACTTTTTACAAATCCAAAAACTAAACCTCGCCTTGCCGAGTGTAAGCCGCAGTAAGCAATATTCTTCTCCTTTTTCTTTAGTTCTTTACAAAACACACAAGACGGACTCCAACAGTCCAAGTTCTTTGAAACAGTACCTACAGGACAGAAGAAAGTTGTCAAATCAAAATCACAGAGTACATCAAAATCACGTTGATCACGTCACTCACAGAGCGGTTGTATTCTCTTCTCTTGGACTCACAGCTCACAATACTCACACCGTTGTAGTGTTGCGTGCATCGTATTTCGGTATTTGTTCGTATTATTCGAGTTAAGTGAGTTCGTCACTATCGCTACTATTATTTACTCCGCACACGTAGTGGTTATATACTCTGTGCTCGGCACTAGCGAGCTTTTCAGGTTATTCCCTCTACGGCTCACACACAATGACTACAATACGCTCAAAATGTACTCTGTGATACGCTCACACTATATAAGGACGAAAGCTAAGCGAGCTAGTCCCCCTCCCAAAGCCAGTTTAGGCTCCGTAGCCCATCTCCCAGCAACGCCCTTAGTTCTGTTGCTTAGATTAAGTCCCCCTTCTGGCTGGAGGCCTTAAATGGCCTCGCCACTTTAGTCCGGTTAAGCAGTAAAAGTTCCCTCGAACTAACTGCGAGAGACCATATCCCAAAAAAAAAAAAAACGAGCTAGTCCTTTTTCTGAGGATCACGCGTTCTTCTTCTTCTTTTTCCTAACTATGGCAATCAATTCTCTTTAGGAACTATTTCTGCCAGTATCGAGTGTTGGAGAATTTTCTCAATTTTTCTAGTTTGGTACATTAGAATGCATGCAATGTCTTCTTCTTCTTCTTCTTCTTCTTCCTAAGTATGGCAATCAATCCCTTCAGGGACTATTTTTGCCAGTGTCGAGTGTTAGAGAATTTCATGTTGCAAAATTTCTCGTGTTTGCCGCATTAAAATGCCTAGTGTCATGCATTCTAACGCCCAATGGAGTTTCTGGAGACAACCCACGGCAGTAGCAGTTCGTAACACGCCTTTAGATTAGAGGTAACCTATTGACCAAAATGATAAATCACTTAACCCAAAAGTCGTATTATGGCATTATTTCCAATGCTCCTATAAATCAGTCACTAAATGAAACTTTACTGCACATATCGACACCAAAAATACACATTAAAGATCACTATAACACAATTTACGACACACTGGAAAAAATCTCAACCGCTCCGCCTGATTCCCGCCAAAAACTACGCATGCAATGTCTTCTTCTTCTTCTTCTTCCTAAGTATGGCAATCAATCCCTTCAGGGACTATTTTTGCCAGTGTCGAGTGTTAGAGAATTTTCATGTTGCAAAATTTCTCGTGTTTGCCGCATTAAAATGCCTAGTGTCATGCATTCTAACGCCCAATGGAGTTTCTGGAGACAACCCACGGCAGTAGCAGATCGTAACACGCCTTTAGATTAGAGGTAACCTATTGACCAAAATGATAAATCACTTAACCCAAAAGTCGTATTATGGCATTATTTCCAATGCTCCTATAAATCAGTCACTAAATGAAACTTTACTGCACATATCGACACCAAAAATACACATTAAAGATCACAATTTACGACACACTGGAAAAAAATCTCAACCGCTCCGCCTGATTCCCGCCAAAAACTCCGCATGCAATGTCTTTTTTAATTTTGGTCAAAAGGTTACCTCTGACTAAACTGACTAAAGGCCTGTTAATGTTAATATGGTCTACTGTCGTGGATTGGACCAGAAAGTCCCATAAGCCATAATATAATTAGCTAGGCCTCTTGATGCAACTTGATAATTACCTTACACTAGACACTGGCAATGTCAAATATTGGACTGATTGCCATAGTAGAACTTGTACGTAGTATATTTTATCTACTCTGAGGTAGAACTTAGGAAGAGAAAACAGACCAAAATAAACTAATACAATGTGACTTCCCCTTGTCATAATAATTGATTGTCAATATTGTCAGTATTTGAGATCCTGAGAGGTTATTTTAATTTTTAAAGCAACAGCCTGATAATCCAGTTAACAAAAATGTTCAGGAATTTTCACCGAATTTCTGTGAAAAGTAACAGGATTCTATTAACAAAACAAAAACGAACCTTTTTAACAAATGATTATAAGTGTAATGATGCTTGGAGCACGAAAACTTCTCCGATTTTAGAAAAAATAAATCTCAATGATTTCTACAATGTACTGGATCAAAACTATACATCCAAAGGCGTCATTAGTGCTATAGATGTGGATATTTTTGCAAATGCAATTGAAGATTCTGCATATCTGGATGAATTAAAAGATCTTCTACATAAGTTGAGACTTTCAGCGGAAACTGGTAATACCTTAGACTCCACGCATCATGCAACAATTCGAAACTTTATTCGCTTTGGACAAATCCAAGAACTAATAAACATTTTAAAGGACCCTCTGAATTATGGAATATTTCTAGACAGTTATGTTGCAAATATATTATTGGATCAATTACTGACTCAAAAAGAATATGAACTGGCTGCAAGAGTAGGATCACTAGTAATGCTTCAGGAGGAATACGACAATGAAATAACTCGCTGCTTGTGTCAATATGCATGTTACAAATACATAGGATCTTATGTACCTCCTGAACCTGCTCCTGTACAAGAAAAAAGCAAGAAGGTAGAAGAAAAAAAAATAAGGGTTAAATTTTTACGTAACCCATATTTTGATGATCATTTTGATATAAATGATGCATTCACTCTTTCTGGTAAAACATTAGCATGGATGTCAGAGCAAGTTAAAGATAACCTTAATGTTAACTTGCAAATTATTGGTTGGTTGACTTATCAAAAATATGATAAATTGTTAGCCACATGTCAAAATCAGCCACAGACATTCAAAGTGTATACTGAAGTTATTGAGCTTCTGCAAAAGGAAAGTAATCATGCTGAATCTGATGTAAAAACCACTTTGGATAGGTGTCTTACTATTCTTGCTAGTGCTGAAAAGATTGAGGGTACTTTAGAAAAGCCCCTAGAAATTTCTATAGAAAATGCCATAAATAAAACGCATAATAAGGATGTTTCCATTCAAAAAGAGGTAAGTTTAAAAGAAAATATTTATCACAACTACTGCAGGATTTCCAATAAACTAAAATATCTTGTTACAGTTATTTAAATCATGGGAGAAAATAAGAGAAATTAAACTAGAAGAGCAAACCAAGCGCCTGAGTAGAGCTCGTCGTATTCAAGTAATCAAAGAAAAGCAAAAAGAACTACAGACAGAAGAACAGAAGCTGTGGTTCTTTGATAATGAGGACAAAATTGAACTTGAAATTGAAGGCAAAGAGAAACTGGTAGATGATTCCAAACCCAAGAAAAGTGTATCAAAGAATGTTGATGAAAATTATATCCCACCTGAAATATTACGCAAGAGGAAATAAATTTTATTATTAATTAGTATTTATTATGATTATGAACTAACAAAGTGCATTACATAAATTATATAAATATAATTATTTAGTTAAGGTTTACTAATTGTAAACCTTAACTAATTCTCTTCCTGAATCTTGGTTAGGTCAAGTTGTATTTTCTTCAGGGTCTCTTCAGTCCTTTTTGCAGTTTCAGTTTTAATATTCTCTTCCAGATCAACTATATCCCTTGCTATAGAACCAGTATCATTAACAAGGGATACAATGGTATTGCATTCTGAGTGTAAAAGTGCCAATAACTTGTAAGCTTTTTTAGCTTGGTCATCTTTTTTTGCATCCTAAAAATGTAATATTATACCACACATTATAAACCATCCAGTGAGTGACAATCTATAGAAAAAAATATATGTTTATCTTATGCACTCTTCAACTACTCAAACAATTATGATAAAACTTTGGTAAGTTGTTTGAAAGAGTTTGTAGAGGTATGTATTGCAACATAGTAAATAGGTATATGCATAAATAAAAAACTACACACTCTAAAAAGTGTCTCATCAGCAATTGAGAAACATCTATCCAATTGGCCTTCAAGAGTATTTATTTCTTTTTGCAGTTGTCTTGTATCATCAAGTATTTTTTTAATTTCCATATTTTGTTTGTCAACATTACTTATAATCTCCAATATTCGTTTAGTGTATATTGACCTGGAAAAAGAAAAAAAGCACATAAGTTTAAACTACTACTGCTTATTTTCATTTTATGATTGTATTATAAATTATAGGAAATAGAATTGATTTTTCATGAGGGATTAATCGTTAAATTAATTCTGCAGCTGCATAATAGATCTTCTGATGCTTTTTTTAATTTATAGAACCAATTATATTAAGGGCTTCATGTTATTTCCAGATACACAAGGATCAAGATTTCAATCTGTATAAAATTACCCAGTTTGCAAAAAGTAATAAATGTGCAATCAGTATGGAACATATTACCTTTTATTACCACTCCTTAATTTATCGTAACTAGTTTTATATTTTTTCTTCAATTCTTCTTTTTCATCAAATTCCTGTTTCATTGACTTTGCAGTTTCCTTTAAAGAAGTCAAGATTTTCTTGCACCGCATCCTATCTGACTATAGATAAAAATATTAATTTGAAAACCTTTTTTTTCTACTCTATCTTGTTAGCGTTGCCATCCGTCCGTATAAAGCCGACTGTGTTAGGCTTATTGACCTCTTGTCGGGTCAAATTTGACTGTGTCTGGCCTATCCAGCTTTTGTTAGGCTTTTTATTTTTGTTAAATTAAATTAATCATTTGCGATACATTTGCTGAAACCGTGTTTCAAGAAAAATATAACTAAATGATGATGAATTTTTTTTCTTAATGTCTAGCCTCTTTTTATTTTAGGAATGGCAAAGCTATTGTTGGTGGTTATGAAAAAGATTTTCTAGTTATACTTACGTCGAAAACGGTTCCATTATTCTTTACTTTTTCAATTTCTACTTTGAGTGTCAAATTGTGTGAAATTAATTCTTCACTTTGTTTGTGCAATCTGTTAATATTATTTTGTACTTTCTCCAACAAATTGCCGCCAGCATTTTGAGTATCCTCTGAGATGCCAATACTATCAAGAATATTCTGGACAGTCTTTAATTCTGCCTCCACCCTTTCACATGACTTATGTACCTGAAATTTGTTTTGATAAGCAGTTTGTTATTTACCAGAACACTATCCAATTATACAGTAATAGTTAATTATACCTGTGAATATTCAACTTCCATGACATTTTGTTCACTCCCGAGAGTGTCCAATCTTTGCTGTAATAAAATGGCCATTTCTTTCAACTCCTTTAGTGTCTCATTAATCACTGGCTTATTTTCTATTTCAATTTGATGATCTTGCACTGCAGGTGATACTTGAATTTCAATGGCTGTATTTTTTTTTGATTCACTGAACTTTAACAACTTCTTGTACAGTTCTTCATCACTCAATGTAATCTTAGCAATGTGGTTATTCTGTGATACTAAGAAAAAAAGATTCAGTTTTAAAATAAGTTGGGGAAGACCATTTATTTATTGTACTGCTGCCAAAAAAAATATTGCCCTCAATTTATCTTTGGCTTGGAGCATATTCTAAAAATTATCTTTTAACTACAGAGAGTTATAATACTTCTTAGTTTAATTCTCAGAGTACCTATATGGGATAGATAAACATACACCATGAAAATTAACAAACCTGAACTATTAGCATAATCTCCAATTATTTGTGAACTCTTATTACAACCTGGTGGTATCCATATTGAGTTCAAATCTTCTGCAATTTTGTTGCCTATATTTTGGAATAACAAGGACTTTTTATTAGTGGTTGCTGTGGTTGGAGTCATCTGCTTGCCTTCATTTGGCAATTGCTCAATAAGGAACATAAATACCTGTCTGAGTTCACATTCATTGTAGTACAAGAAAGTCTGATAACCAACATCATTTTTATAGCCCAAATCCTGGAAAATAATATAATGTACAGAGTCAACCATTTCTTGTGCTCCTTGCACCTTGCGCCAAGCTAACTAAAATTATGCTGCTGTCACTGTAATTTAATTTTAGTTTGACAAAACTCATGGTTTGATGGTCAAGTGATTGACTGGCTGCTACTAGGGTTGCAGTTCAGTTTGGGCAAAGAACAATATATATGGTTGGCTATATTAATTTATTGATCAAGTGTAAAGTTGTGAAATAAAAGTAATAAAACAGTGAACCCAAGTGCAGGCCTTAAGCATCATCACACTGTGTCCCATTAAAGAGGCAGGAAATAATATTGGGACCAAATTTATGCAGCCATATAATAATAACTACCTTGCATGCAGCAGCAACTTGGGCAGCCACTTCAATTCTGTGTGATATTCCTGGTGGCAATTTTCTCGGTACTTTGAGGGATGGATTGATTGCATAAACACATGTTGAGGCAGCTTCTATTATAGTCTCCACCGATAGATCACATATACCCTTAGCACTCCCATCTATGTTTCTAAAAAAACATTGTAATAATACTATAAGCTATGAAAGTGTGTTGTTAGTAGATAGGGCCCAAAGTGATTAGATAAATTTGACAAACCAGAGAAATATAGCTGATTATTACTATGAAGTGATAGTTGCAGAGTAAATTGAGACTTTTAATATACATTGGCTTAACTATAGTTTGCATCAATTGACATATTGGAGAATTAAAAATATGAATATTATATATTCAACAAGCAGTTACTATTCAATTCGGATTATATGAGTAAGGTACGTTTTAGCGTTTTTGGCTGATAGGTAACTAGCCCTCAGACCTATATCAATGGATGGGTTAGTTTGAAAATGAAACAATCAGTAGCTTCTCCACTTATTAGCCAAGACGTACACAAAACTTACATATTTAATTGATTGAGAAAGTGGAATATAATTGAATCAACTTCTTCCATTTTTGTTGTACGCTTTTCTGCTGCCTATTGCTAATCAAATGTTTTGTTACCGAGAAGTGAATAGGGACCCAAATTAATATGGTATTTAAATTAAAACATTAATAAATGTTCTAAAACGAGATTACGAACACAATGTGCGCCTGTGCCTAAATCACAACAATGCAAATTTGTTTTTATTGTTTTGTTAGCGTAGCGGTTGTATTCTCTTGGCTACAAAGTACAAACTAACGTAGTGGTCACAGAGTACTTAATCACTACGTTTTACTTGTGGTTAAGTACTCTGTATACTATACTAGCTGGCGTAGCGGTTGTATTCTCTTGGCTAGTCTGTATTGGTTATGTACTCTGTGGCTATACTGCGTAGCGGTTGTATTCTCTTGGGTTACCTTTTTTTTTTTCTTTTTTATTTACGAGGGGGAAACCTTCAAAACCGTGGCCGGTGAGCACCTGAGTCAGGCAAAAGGTGACATGGCTCTTCCTCCTTAGCCAGAGCTTGAGGATGGGTAGAATTGCACCAACGATGCGCTGGCGGGCGCTTGGCAACTCAGAGAGCCGCGTGCGCCACGCCACGAACGCCAGTCGGCGCTCCTGCCTCCTCACTTCAACCGCATTAAGGGGGGCGGTTCCGTCCGTCCGGCGGAGACGGTCATACACTCGAGCATCCATCTCCGCCAGAATATCCAGGGGCGGAAACCGCGCCAGGATAGTGGCCGCCTCAAAGGACATTGTAGACATTTTGTGAAAGAGACTGAATTTTATTGGCGGGAATCCGGCGGTACGGTTGAGTTTTTTTCCGGTGTCTCGTAAATTGTGTTAAAGTGATTTTTATTTTTGGTGTAGTTATGTGCAGTAAAGTTTCATTTAGTGACTGATTTATAGGAACATTGGAAATAATGCCATAATACGACTTTTGGGTTAAGTGATTTATCATTTTGGTCAATAGGTTACCTCTGACCTAAAGGCGTGTTACGATCTGCTACTGCCGTGGATGTCTCTAGAAACTCCATTAAGCATTAGAATGCATGACACTAGGCATTTTAATGCGGCAAACACGAGAAATATTAAAACTTGAGATTTCTCTGACACTCTACACTGGCAAAAATAGTCCCTGAAGAGATTGATTGCCATTCTTAGGAAGAAGAAGAAGAGACTGTGGTTCTCACACTAAGCTTGACCTGTGCTGTGGGAACCAAGGAACTACGGTATAAGTTCCTTGGTGGGAACAGACCTAGGTTTTTTTTTTTAACTATGGCCGTGAGGGCATAATATGAACTCGACACTGGCAAAAATAGTCCTTGAAAAGGATTCATTGCCATAGCGGAAAAAAAAGAAGAAGAGGGCCTGTGATGATAAAAAAGTTTAATCTTTACTTAGATATTAAAATAAAAAAAGGAACAGCCATTGATAATGTTATGCATAACTAAACTAAATAACTAGGTACGATAATGTAATGAGATCCAATAATGTATAATACTTGAGTCATAACCAATGGCTTTGATAATCTTCTTAGAACTGTCATGAATCTAGTCATGAAGCTAATCTGTGGTATAGTAGATATCTATGGTTATATACTCTGTCACTGTCATGTCTGTAAGTGAATCCGTCAGTTATTCGTTTCGTGACAGTGACAAAGAGTACATAACCACTACGTTTTCGTGATTCGTGTGGTTACATAATTTTCCTGAATTTTTTAAGTATAAAAATGGGGAAACATTTTGGAGAACTAGCTAAAATTAGGGGATTAATTACTTATAAATTATCGCCTCACGAGCAACGAGCATTTGCGGGAGCAATTTCAAATGGAATCCCTAACATGTTCCGCAGGTTTCGTGAGAACGTATTCCGAGTAGCCCCACGTAAGTAAATCTGTTACTCAAATCACAGGAATCATATTTGTTTACTTACTGTACAAAGTATAAGATGCAATCAAACGGGCTCAAAAATACTATCAATTTCGTTAAAAATATGTCGAAGTTATAAAATTACTGTAGTCGTTTAGTAGTAGCTTTACGTGTGAGATTGAATTGACTTCATTATTATTTGCCCAACTAATGACAAAACCATATGATTTGAACTTGCATAAGATCATGCTTATCAATATTTTCTAAGCTTGGATAATAAAATAACATTTTTATCCTAATGTTCTGTTATGCACAATTGAACATGCATTGAAAATCCTTGGTCTGTGTGTACATCTAAGCCTAAAAACTATTCCAAAATTATTTTGAACACCTAGGTATATAAAATTCTTATTATGTTCTTTATTTATTGCTAAACAAATTTTATAGTTAAATTCATACCTCAGTAAATTATTACTTTGTAGGTTTATAATATGCAGGTTGAAGTATATTTGGAGTTGACTAAGGTCCGGGGCTGTGTGATTTGACATCTGATTTTATAGATAAAAAGTATGTTCAAAACCTAAAATGTGATGATGGAATATTCACACTAAGAAGTATCAAACAAGATATTATTGTCATCTGATTTATTTTCATGTATTTAATACATGTGCCCTGTGCCACTGCTACTGTGCCTTGAATTTACTATTATTAGATATGGTAGGTGGCATACAACCATGACTACCCTCTGAACATAACTATGAATATAATATGAATGAGATACATCAGATGCGAATAATTTGTGGTGTGATTTTTTAGTGTGATTATTCCATAGTCAGGTTTAAGTTTTTGTACTAACTCTTTATTTTAATTATTTTGGGGCTATAATTTCGTGATAAAGTATTGGCAGAGCCATTTTACAGGAATATTATTTCTTCACCACATCAAGGTACCTACTCCCAACTTATTTAATTACTAGCTGTTTTCCCTGTGACTTCACTCGCATTTGAATATAATATATAACCATGTTACTCAGTGATCAGGTTACCTTTCTATAGGCAAAATATTTTTTGAAAACGGTCCCATAGCTTCCGAGCATATTCAATACAAACAAACAATCAAATCTTTCTTCTATATAATATTACACACACCTTTTTATATTTATTGACACAAAACAGATTAAACTATATACAAAAACATATCTTAACCTACCTACTTATAGAACACACACACACCTTTTTTATATAATTTTAAAATAATGAAATATATTGCAGTTACTATATATCTATCTATTTTGGATACATTTGCAGTATAAAACGCTTTGCCTGCCAATATCAGAACGCAGCTGGACGATACCACATTCAGACTGAGCACTTGCCTCCGATTAGGATGTACATTTATTGTCCCACATTGTTGTCACTGCGGCGTATGCGTAGATGGTCTGGGCCACCATGGCCTTTCCTGCAGCAGAAGTGCTGGCCGCATGTCTCGACATTCCGCCTTAAACGATTTGGTCCGCCGAGCTCTAACTACAGCTGGAGTACCAGCAGTGTTGGAGCCGGTGGGTCTGAGTCGGGATGACGGTAAGAGGCCAGACGGAATGTCGTTAGTGCTTTGGAGTCGGGGGCGGCCCCTGGTATGGGACGCTACTTGCGTCGATACTCTGGCCCCGTCCCATCTCCCGGGCACTTCGACTGCGGCCGGTGCCGCTGCTGTACAACAGGAGAGCCTCAAACGCCGCAAGTATGTGTGCCTCGGAAGGGGCTACATATTTGCTGTGTTTGCGGTGGAGACCCTGGGGCCATGGGGTCCAGAGGCTCATCTGCTGTACAAGGAGGTCTCGCGACGTTTGATTGAGGCCTCCGGTGACAAGAAGGCTGGAACATATTTTGCGCAAAGGATCAGCATTGCCATACAGCGGGGCATTGCTGCCAGCCTTCTTGGCACCCTCCCGCGTGACAGCGATTTGGGACAAGTGTTTTATTTATTTTAATTATTTTAATTGTTTATAGTAGGTTAGTTTTGTTTTTCGTTTTAAGTAGATATTTATAATATATTTATAAGGTTGAAAAATAATTAATAAAAAGTAAGTTAGTTATACATGAATTAAAAACTTAAAATAAACTAAACTTTGCAGTAAGACTATGTGTGAGATTGTATTTTTACTCAATTATCGATATCAGGTACATGCCAGCAAAGCTAATATTACATACATATTTTTGTAATGTACTAATTAAAGCCCTTTCATTTTATTCCAAACATGACATCAATAAAAAAATATTTTTATGTGCTATAACTGACTATCAAGAGGCTTCCAATAATGCCTCATTTGTCGAATTATGATAAGTGGTTTAGAAGTTATGAGGGAACATGTACACATGAACACATGAACAGATGAACAATTGAACATACATACATTCATACCAGTCAAATCATTACCCTCCTTTTTGTCATAGTCAAGTAAAAAAATTATGTTTTTTTCTTAATTTCAGCTTTCATCCTTGGCTACCTAGTTTATGAAGGAGTGGAAAGGGAATATCATCGACTTAACCGCAAGAATCCTGCTGATTTTGAAAATGATCAATAAAGAATAAGTTTAGAGTCACATATTTTAATTTAATGTAGCCATGTATTTAAACAAATAAAAGATTTATTTCAACTTAATTTCCTTTAATTTTGTCCCAGCTTATCTATAATAAAATCTCGCTACTTGATAATTATCTGCCTGCCTGCAATAGCGCGTAGCGAGAGTGCTGCCCAAGAAATTCAACCGCTACGCTAGAAGAGCTGCCTGCGGCGGGTGAACGCATGCGTCCAGGGTCATCGCCGCAAACGTGCTCCACAGAGTACATAACCACTACGTTTTAAGTGTTTTAACCACTGGTTTTAACTAGCTGTTTGTAGGCTGGCCAATCGATCGATAGTTGATACAGAGCAATTCTACTGATATACAACAATAGTATCGATAGTATTCACTCCGATAGTATTGATAGCTTGCAATATCTATAGTTTAATAAACTGCGATAGAATTGCCTTCCAAAAATCAACTGCATAGTTAGAAAAAGAGAACACTTGCCCCCGTCAATGCTTTTTATCTACACTTTTTAAACTACAGTGAAGCGAGCGGGTAATTTACAGTGAGTCAGAATGTTTTAAACTACTTGCTACGGAAGCCATAACTGGGAAACAATATTATCCGCGGTTATGAAACTGTCGATGGAGTTTTTGGCGGGAATCAGGCGGAGCGGTTGAGATTTTTTCCAATGTCTCGTAAATTGTGTTACAGTGATCTTTAATGTGTATTTTTGGCGTCGTTATGTGCAGTAAAGTTTCATTTAGTGACGGATTTATAGGAACATTACAAATAATGCCATAATACGACTTTTGGGTTAAGTGATTTATCATTTTGGTCAATAGGTTACCTCTGACCTAAAGGCGTGTTACAATCTACTACTGCCGTGGATTGTCTCCAGAAACTCCATTCAGTGTATGCATGACACTAAACATTTTAATGCGGTAAACATGAGAAATTTTGAAACATGAAAACTGACATTCGACACTGGCAAAAATAGTCCTTGATAATTAATTAAAACGTAGTGATTATGTAGTCTGTTATAATTATTAATTGCCGTAGTAGGAATACGAAGAAGACTCGGAGTCGGTGCTTATGAGCGATGGTTACATCCCTAAACTATACTCGCCGCAGCACGCGACCCCAGAACCGCCGTAGTTCCAAACTACAGCATCTTTTTCCAGTGCAACGCAGTACGCGCACACTCTATAATGTAGCAAATATACATTAGTTTAAGGTAACTGTAATGTTTGATAATGCAGTTACTGAACTAACAATAATATGGTGGAACCCTCTAGTGTCTTTTTTGTGTCATTTTATGCGGTAAAGTTTAATTTAGTGACTGATTTATAAGAACAATGGAAATAATTCTAGGATATGGCCTTTGTGTAAGTGATTCATAATTTTGGTCAATAGGTCTGTCTGACTGAAGGCATCTTGCAATCTGCTACTGCGGTGGATTGTTTCCAGCAAATCCCTCAGGCATAAGAATGTATGACACCAGGAGTTTTAATGAAAGAAACACTCAAATTGAGACACTTTATTCTTTTACGATCGACCTTCACTCGACACTTCCAAAAATAGTCCTTGCAGAGGATTGATTGCCATAGTTAGGAAGAAAAAGATGTATTTACTCTGAGGTCCGTACATATTTTGACAATTCAATTTGTCATTGTCAATCAGATTTTGTTCTACCAATCAAACCAATCGTCAAATTCACTTTTTGTGGACGTCAACAAAATATTCATCGTGTTTATTCGTTCGTAAAGAAAGATTCGTAGTATAGGTAGGCACTAAGTTTTGAAATTAAAATGTTGACAAAGTAGACTTATTAATTCGTATAACAACAATACATGGTAGCTAAAACATTACATTTCCTTTTTTAAATACCGAAACATTAAATGTGGTGCCACTGGTACATATTAAATTTTGTGTTGTGCCGTAATTTTTATTTGTTAGAATTTAAAATGATTTTGTCTCAGCATTAATACTTGTATTCCAATACATTAATTGCTTAATTGGTGTAAAGAAATAATAGGCAGCCACTGGAAGAATTATCATCATACGTGAACGAAAACAATAAAAACTTTGCAGAAACGCTTCGAGCAAACTTCGTATTGCTCTCGTGGCAAATTAAAATATCTTTCTTAATATTATTCATATTACAAGCAATTTACCTGGGTAGGATAAATAAAACTAAATATTGTATATAGTTTTCTATCATTCAGCTTATCAGATCATAAAATAAATATAAATTGTTTCTGACTAAACAAGTCAGATAATGACCAATGCTCCTGATGATAAAGAAACTCCGATGATATCTACAGATAAAACAGATGCTAGTCCAAATTCATGTCAAGTGATCAGTGAGAGGCCGGAAGACACAGAAGCTAGAGAATTAGCTACAGCTGTGGCACTTCTTAATACAGAACAAAATACTCTGGAAATGGATACTGAATCACAAAAGTCACACCCTCTCAATCGGAGAGTTAAGTATGGTAAGGTAGAAATTATGGTTTTTGTGGGTTTCCTTTCCATACATTTGCCAAGTTATTAGATAAAAAACTTTTTTTTTAATGCTATGGAAACTGTTGTGAACTTTTTCTTAAACTGTGATATTTTTTCAGGATACATAAAATATGTGAGCTTAGTTATACTCACTCTACAAAATGCAGCTCTTGGCCTCAGCATGCGTTACTCTCGGACTAGAGATGTAGAGATGTTCTCATCTACGGCAGGTGAGTTTCACCCACTCCTACATACCTGATATTTACTAGTCTTATAGAATACTTTTAATATAGTACAGAGTGCTTTTTTTGTATGAGTGATATTCTTTGGAAAAACTGAACTTCTTTTGCGGATAAGGAGCTTCATAGAATTTATATACCTGGGATTTGTTAATTAAAAAAAAAAACAGATCTAAAAAAAAGAAATAGGTACCTACTTATAAATTCAATTGGAACATTGGATTTGAGTGTTATGTATTTGTTTGGCTGTTTAATAAAAAGAAGTGCACTGTGTGTGACCAATATTCTTTTTTCATCATGTAATTAGAATTTTGTGTTTATTATAACATGGTATTTTTTTTTGTATGTATGGGTAATCTCTGCAAATATTTACTGATTTAATTCTAAACAAAACTTTCACTAATAAAAAGGTACACTACTAAAAAGCGACAGTAATGTGTACAGCCCACCACACCCTAATGGGGTCACCATTCCTCGCAGCCTATGGATGCTTGATTGCAGAAAAAATCATTATTTTCATTTACAGCTGTTGTGATGGCAGAAATATGCAAATTGGCCATATGTATTTGCCTTGTAATGAAAGAATCAGGTGGCATAAATAAAGGAGTGCAGTCTATGTACAATACAGTGATATTAAATTTTAAAGACACAATGAGAGTTGGTGTGCCATCATTCCTGTATGTTGTGCAAAACAATCTGCTTTATGTGTCAGCATCAAATTTAGATGCAGCTACAAATCAAGTACAGTATAAAATTACAAATCAATTTACATTTAATGTAGGCACTAAGCATAATCATTCTAATGAGTCTTAAATGTTTCAGGTGACATATCAGTTGAAGTTGTTAACAACAGCACTTTTTGCTGTAATTGTATTGAAGAGGCAACTGAAGAAGTGGCAGTGGTTTGCTCTGGGGCTACTAGCTGCTGGAGTGGCGCTAGTGCAGCTTTCCAATTCAACTGAAAACATCAACTCATTGGTTAAACAAAACCCATCAAAGATTTTAGGATTTAGTGCAGTAGTAGCAGCTTGTTTTATTTCTGGATTTGCTGGAATTTATTTTGAGAAAGTTCTCAAGGAATCTGACATATCTGTAAGTATATTTAACTTCATAGTGATACAGTATTTGTAACTAGTTCATTGAAATTCAGTATCCAACAAGATGTATTAAAGAATGGCCACAAATATACATTTTAGTCAATGGTAACTTTTCAGAAAACCAAAAACAAAAAAAAACGATTATAATATTAGTGTAGATATATACAGGTTAATAATATAATAATAATTATTATTTTGTTGTTTTAGGTTTGGATGAGGAATGTACAGTTGAGCCTTATATCAATACCAATTGCAACCGTAACATACCTAATTTCCAATGGAGTTTCAAAGAACCCATTAGTGGGCTTTGATGGTTTTGTTTGGTATTTGGTGTTGTTACAAGCTGGCGGTGGGCTGGTTGTGGCTGTGGTCGTGAAATATGCCGACAATATACTAAAGGGCTTCGCAACTTCCGTGGCGATAGTGGTATCCTGTGTGGCCGCAATGTATATATTCAACTTTGTATTGACGACACAGTTTGCCATGGGAACAGTATTAGTGATAGGATCAATATTTTTGTATGGCTACGTCCCTAAAAAGCCGGAGCTGCGAACATCTTTGAGTGTATGACCATTTATAGTGATTTTACTGTAACTAATAAATCAGGGTACCTCCTAAGTACAGGAACATTAATTATGTACATAATGGTTGCCTTCTTGGTTATCCAGCTTAACTTGTCATCATACAATGCAATGATGTGTCAAAAAGATAACTGTCGGTGTTAGTTCTTATCAAGTCCATTTATCATTTGCTTATTGATGCGGATGTCAATAATATCAGCATAGAATTTTCAAATCAAATTGTGATTTGTAAGATTGGTGTGATAACATTGATAATGTACTAATTATATACAAGTACATAATTATTGTTCATTCCGAATATTACTCCGTATATCATACATAAATCCGAATATTACTCCGTATATCATACATAAATCCGTGTGTTAACATTAACACTATAGGTATATTAAAAATAAAATTATACTTACTAAATAGTTGTGATAGTCTAATTTTATTTTAATAAAATTTTGCTTGTGTTTGTCATAATATTATGAGTTAATATATTAAGTATTTATCTATAGATATTCTCATTGACATGAAAATTATTGAACTTATATGCTTGTTATATTATGACATTCGATATCAATCATAAAGGGGGACATAAAATAACTGAAGAATTTTAAGTGGCGGTAATTTCCTTGAAGAACTTGACGAACGGAGAAAGACAAATATCTTTGCAAATGGGGATGGTATACTTTATTTATTTTTGTCCCCAAAAGTAATATGACTACATGTCATTATTTTTGATTACCTTCAGAAATGTTATATATCAGAATAATTAGATAAGATCTAAATATTATTGGCGACACTACTTATTTGTAGTTCTTAAATTAGTTGTAAAACTTTCCAGTATTTAACTATCTGTATTGTTGTTAAGCGTGTCATTTTAATTTAGTATTTTAATTGATACCTATTTTTAAATATTGTACTATACTGGACTATATGCCGGCCATTTATATTATTTTATAGGGATAACTTAATCTGGTGATGGTACCTATGTTCTATTACATTATCATGTTTTACTATCCTATTAAGCACCTATGTTGTCTTGCATAATAAATAATTTAATAGATGTAAAATATGCCTTGTTTGCTCCAGCAGCATCCGGATTGAAGATATAAGATTGTTCGAGGTTCCTTGAACTGTTAATTTATTTTTCTATTCATGATTATTTTTATCGTTGGATAATAATCTCAGCTTCAATGTCTTTAAGGTTGGTACCTGTATGGTTTTATTACTATGATATATTTATATTTAAGTACATAAACATATACCTACATATATGTGCTATAATAAAGATGAGTACTTTATAATATTGTAAGTTTTTTTTTTCTAGTCGATTATGTTGAAACGCGTGGTATTATGTCAATTATTGAATGTTATATCATGTTATATCAAAGTCATTTTAATTAATTAGGTACCTAAATCGTTTGATTTCAGGACGAAATCAAGTGCACATAAGTTTGTTTATGCTGAATTAAACGCAAAAGCAAAATTATTATAACATTCTTGCTTGAGCTGGGGATCAAACTGATTAAATGCACCAAAAAAAAACGAATTGTTCAAAGCAATTGTGTAGGTAACAAATCAATTTGCATTTATTTAATGAAAATCGTACCTAATATTAGATACAGACATCACAATTTGAAATTATTACATCGAATAAACATTTTTAAATCGATTATTTTTATTTATACATGCAACGAATGTCTATACGAAAACTGCTTATTGAAAGGGGAAATATTGGAAACCAAAGCGACACTCTTGTAGTACCAAAATAAACTACGCATTTATAGACTAAAATGTTAAGGCATAGATGGAAACAAATAGGTATATAAAGTATATGTAAAGACTAAAGCGTTTACCATCAAGTAGGTATATCTGCTTGTTTGGCACCATAGTGGTATAATAACATCTGGGCTAATATAGGTAATGTATGATGATGTTGCTTGACATCTGCAAACATCACTGGAAGATGACTAGAAGTGAATGAAACAAGTAAACAATACTGGGTATTTTGTAGAGTACAAAATTTACTGTGTGGGGGATACCTTGCAATATGTTAGCATAGCTAGCTATTAGCATAGTTACCTCCGATAGCATGGACATAAATGCCGGCGTCCCGCAAGGCTCCGTGCTATCCCCGACATTGTTCCTGATGCATATCAATGATATGCTGTTTATTGACGGTTTTCATTGCTATGCTGATAACAGTACCGGGGATGCTTATTACACGGGCCGTGCAAACATCCCTCGTTCCGTGGTAGAGGAAAACCGCGAACGACTTGTGTCCGAAATCGAGAGTACACTAAGAAGTGTCTCCGAATGGGGTCGACTTAACCTAGTCCACTTCAACCCCACTAAGACACAAGTCAGCGCGTTCACCGCTAAGAAAACTCCATTTGCTGTAACTCCACAATTCCTGAACACGTCCGTCAACATCTCGGAAGAGCATTGGGATCCTTGGCGTCGACATTTCTAGTGACGTTCAGTTCCGTAGTCATTTGGAAGAAAAGGCCAAGCTGGCATCCAAAAAGCTCGGTGTGCTCAATAGGGCTAAGCAGTACTTCACACCGGGGCAAAGACTGCAACTTTATAAGTCGCAAGTCCGACCCCATATGGAGTACTGCTGTCATCTGTGGGGGGGGGGCACCTGTATGCCAGCTTGCGCCTTTTGACTCGGTTCAAAGGCGCGCTATAAGAATTGTCGTCCACTAAGTCTTAGGAGAGATTTTGCCTCCCTGTGTGTGTTCTACCGCTTGTATAACGGACAGTGTTCCGAGGAATTGTTTGACATGATGCCCACGGCAACATTTTACCATCGCACTTCTTGCCACCGGCGGGGAATTCATCCCCACACATTGGAACCAAAATGGTCCCGAACTGTGTGGTTCCAAAAGAGCTCCCTGCCGTGGTTTTCCCAAAGGATTACAGCATGGGGTTCTTCAAGAAGGGTGTGAAGAGATTTTTGAAGGGTCGGCAACGCGCGAGTGATACCCCTGGTGTTGCAAGCGTCCATAGGCTGCGGTAACCGCTTACCATCAGGCAGGCCGTATGCTTGTTTGCCACCTTAGTGGTATAAAAAAAAGTATTTTTTGTGTTCATGTTGTTGGCGGCATGTAGAAACAGATATTTCAAGATTACTGGTGACAACAGAAGTCATGAAGTCTTATTAAAATTTCAGTACTGCTCATACCCTGCATCAGCACAAGCTAAAATCAGTTTAAGAAAAGTATTGATTCAATGATTTAAGAGCAATTCCGCAATATTTGTTAAAAATATGTATTGTTATCTAACTTTATTTTACCAATACTTAAACTGTGACTACATCTCAAATGATAGATTCAGTGACAATTTAAGAATATTCTAGAATAATATATAATAAGCAATAATTAATATGAGTTGATTATCTTTCTCTTCCTCATCTGATCCAGCCAAGTGTCAAGCTGTTGTTGGGGTGTCAAGAGGTTTGATTTGTAGAAGTCTGCAGGTGGCTTGCCTTCTTCAAGCCTGACAAAGTAATGACTATACTTGTAACGGACTTCTCCTAATCTGGCTCTAGCATGTCTTCGGAATCCCTTTATAACCATGCCCTTGCCAGCAAAAGATTCAGCTAGAATAAGAAAATGTTAATGAACCAATTTTAACATTTTGAAAACTTAGAAACGTTATATATGTGCCACAATTATTTTTTCAATTTTCATTAAAAACTTGAGCAACAAGCCAAGTGCAGATATCTTATAATGAATTTTAAAAGAGTGGATTTAATATTAATAGTAATGCCTGAATACTGAAACACCAGTCAAATCTGTTGCCACATTACTTTTGAGTGGCCTCAGATTAACATGCACAATAATTGTATTCTGATGATGCTTCAAAAAGTTAGGTGGGCCTTCTAACCTTTGAATGTCATTTCAGGATATGGTCATAAGTGTTCAAATGGCATACAACTATAACCCCACAGACTTCAGAACAGAAGTATAAAATTAAAAATTCTAAATTTATTGCTAGTACAAACCTATCCATAGATTGCTTCTGAATTCCACATTATGTTGGGTAACCGCTAACTCTTGAGCTTCAAGTATTGCATCTTTGACATACTTGGCACCCTTTTTGTGAACAAAACTCAACTGTTTGACTGCTTCATCTACAGACATTCCTCTAACAAAACAAGCTATGTACCAAAGCTTGTCAGGGCTATACTTTATATTAGTTTTCTGATGACATACATACTGAAAAATAAAATTTAGTCAAGTGCATAAAATACTTTGAGCCTGAACATTTCGTAAAATGTTGACTCACCGCTGGTCTAGGTTCATCTCCTATTTCTTGCGGCGGATAAATTTTCTTGTTATATTCTAAAAATTTCCTAGGTAACGTTTCTTTCGACCATGCCTGTGTGGATGATGTCGTGTGAAGACCACAAGCGTGATTATTTTTTATGCCTATTAGGCACATATTGCGTATAACCTGATACATTGATAGATGAAGCCAAACCACAACAACAACCAAAACTAAATAAAAACTACAGCAGCAGGTTATATGAGCAAGTACTTTAAAAACGTAGTCTTCAACTTCACTTCAACTACAACTAGGGAGGCTGTAGAATTGCAAACTATACATCGATTTGTTCAAAGTTCAATGTATCGTTTTAATAAAATCGATGTTTGTTGAAACCCAAATCGTCTTCGATACCTCATGAGCGCTGTGGCGAAAGAAGCATCAAAGTATGAAACTAAGTCGATTTATTCATTTTTAAACATCAATGAATAGTTGAAAAATACCGTTGATTTTTATAAGCTATGTATCCCTAACTTCAACTTCCTTATGAGTTGAGTTAGATAGACAAGAATACCAGATATCTGTGGATAGATATTATAATGAGACTGCGGGCGGAGTTTTTGGCGGGAATCAGGCGGAGCGGTTGAGATTTTTTCCAATGTCTCGTTTATTGTGTTATAGGGATCTTTAATGAGTATTTTGGTGTCGTCATGTGCAGTACAGTTTAATTTAGCGGCTGATTAATAGGAACATTGGAAATAATGCCATAATACTACTTTTGGGTTAAGTGATTTATCATTTTGGTCAATTGGTTACCGTGCCGTGGATTGTCTCCAGAAAGCATTCAAGCATTAGAATGCATGACACTAGGCATTTTAATGTGGCAAACACGAGACATTTTGAAACTTGAAAATTCTCTAACACTCGACACTGGCAAAAATAGTCCCTGAAGGGATTGATTGCCATAATTAGCAAGAAGAAGAAGAAGTAAGAAGACTGCGGGGCGCGGGACTGTCCTCTATTAATGTTAAAGACATGTCAATGTCACAGCATTGAGCATAGAGAGAAAGCACAGAGGAAGAGCTTCTAATACCGTTATAAAATCATAATATTATCACGTCATGCTGATTGCTGCTGTCTATAGCGTTATACGCAATATAACGTTTTCAACATAACGCTATTAGATATATCAGTATAATGTTACATCAGTAAACAATATTTTTAAAAAACCGGCCAAGTGCGAGTCGGACTTGCGCACCGAGGGTTCCGTACACAATCTAGGTAAGATTAAAAGTAGGCAAACTTCAAATGAGGTCATTATTCGTCGGTGACTCTCAACAGCGCGATTCAGGAATATTTTTATTAATTAAAAAAAACACTACATATTAACGGTTATTAGATTTTATTCTTTACTTGTGCTGTAAGACACTGCTTCCTGGCAAATTTTATGGTTCTAGGTTAACGGTAAGTACCCTGTAGGTTTTGATTCCCTTGTGAAATCACAAAATATGCGAAATTTTGCGACATGAACGGTAATATCATTTCTTCCTATTGAGTTACAGGTTTGATTATTTTACAGCCGAAAGGGACCACAGACCCGGGTATTTCATATTAATTTCAATTTGATAGCTCCACGATTTCTTGACATAAAAATTCTTGACAGACAGACAGACGCACAACAAAGTGATCCTATAAGGGTTCCTTTTTTCCTTTTAAGGTAGGGAACCCTAAAAACTATATTAATTACGTTGTTTGGCGCTCGGGTTGGGTAATCCGATACAATAACGTTATTTAGATTTTAATTAGATGGGAATTGTATAAAGAAAACCATTTTTAGGGGCTTGGCAATTGTTAATCCGATCGGAGCCACATGTTTTCGCCGGAACCACTAGACCAGCCACAGACCTATAATGCGCGCACGGCATGAGACATCTCGTCAATTTCAGTATTATTTGGTACAGTTTTTTGAACACGACTAGGAAAAATTTAAAAACTCATATAAATGTTCCAAATAATTAATTAAACAGCCTGTATCTCACTGAGATTTTCCATTTATTACCAAAATAATTTTATTTTATTTATTTGGTTAGTAGTAAAGTTAAAGTAATCTAAATCTGTTGTATGTATGTATTTATTTATTTAATGGGCAAAACAAAAAGTACATTTCGTAAATCTGTAGTATCTGTTGTACGACTAATAGTTAATATTTGACATGTTGATTGTCAGTTGACACTGACAGCCCGTGGCATATAGTGATTATATGTACTCTGTGGCCCGTGATAGTAAGCAAGAATACAGTAGGTACTAAGTAGTAGAAAAGAGAAATTTCTGAAATTAGAAGAAACCATCAGAACTTGATTTACTTCGAAACATATGTACTGTTCTTGTAATATTTGTTACAGCCATTAATGGAAGAGAATGTAGAGATTCATGCAAATTCCATGCCTATAAATAGTAGATGTGAATTTAATAACTTCTCGTAGAACTACACACAGGTTTAAAGTTGAACTAAACAGAAATATGGGTGAGTTGTACGTAGCAGTTGTTTGCTCATCTAATATGAATCGCAGTATGGAAGCCCATGCCTTTTTAGTTAAAAAAGGCTTCAATGTGAAATCTTTCGGCACAGGAGAAAAGGTTAAGTTACCGGGAGCTTCTGCTGACCGTCCAAATTGTTATGAATTTGGTGTGCCATATGACGACATATATAATGATTTATTAGAAAAAGACAAAGCTTATTATACTCAGAATGGGCTATTACATATGTTGGACAGGAACAGAAGAATAAAACCATCTCCAGAAAAGTTCCAAGCATCAACGGAGCGCTTTGATGTTGTAATCACTTGTGAGGAACGAGTATATGATCAAGTGATTGAGTGGTTTGGCTCTCGGAGATCTGTGCACAACCAACCGGTGCATGTTGTCAACATTGACATTCAGGATAATCATGAGGAGGCAACTATTGGTGCTTTCCTTATCAGCGATATGGTGACCAAAATGGCTCAGAGTGATGATTTAGACAATGACATTGATGAACTGCTGCATGACTTTGAAGCAAAGTGTCACAGAGCTATTTTGAACTGTATTATGTTTTATTGACATGCACCTACATGATATACCATGTTTATTTCTATATTGCTTTTAAGTTAGATAAATTAAAATTACTGACAAATTAAAATAATAGAACATTAACTAATTGAAGTATTGTTTTTTAATGGAATTTAAATAAAATAATGTAAATGTTATAAACTATCTCATAGACATGAGCACCATGTATGTTGGAACTGAGATATTTGTTTCTTTTAATGCTTTCCAACAATGAAATATTTTTTGAAATGAGTCCAGTAGTTATGGAGCCTATTCAATACAAACATACACACAAAAATATCCTCTTTATAAAATTTGTATAGAGTATAGATAATAATAAGTTAACACTAAATATGTCATTTTATTATTTTGATTTTATGAGTTATTTATGAAATCAATATAATAATTATTTAATTGAATAGCATACCTACAAATTTCAAATACATTTGAAGAAACTGAAGATGAGCATATCAACAACATATTTTTTTGGTTTTTTGCTTGGGTAAACTTAACGTAAAAGGCAACATTTTATTTCTCAGTTGTGAATAGCTTTTGTAGCAGGTATTGATTCTATAAGTCCAGCCAATATTTAATAATTGGCAATATCAGAAAACATGCAGTTGAGATATTGAAAACTCATTTTATTATCTACTCTTTTAACTTTGACTTTGAAGTGTAAATATCGTTAAATAGTTCAGCTTTTGCTGGTATTAGTTTTTTTAGAAAAGGTATACAGCTTGTATATATATATGATACACTTACATAGGAAAATTGCATACCTGCATGTTACATAATAGGTACCTAACAGTTTTTGAGTATTTCTAGCTATTTCCATGACATGGCTGTAATTTTGTAAGCTAACTTTTCATAAGTAAAGACTGGTGTTTTTTATGTTAATTTTATTTCGTTCTCCAGAAATCTAACAGAACTTAAATTACACTAGATTTTTATTTATAGTAGATAAGATACACACTATCTGCATACATTCGCTTAGCCGTATATTGGGCTGCAGTCCGTGCTCATCCGACGCCTCCAAGTTTGTAAGCAAGTAAGGCTACGAATCTAAAATTTGGAATTTCCCTGGACAATAAAAAATCTAAAATTTCCCTGGACAATAACGCTAACGCAGGCTGTATTTGATATGCTTACAGTATTGTATTTCAAAATATCTAACAATAATTAGGTACTATAAAAAAGTCAGTGTTTTCCCAATACTCCATGGAGTGTGGACGATATTATAATTATAATCTACGCTACTACGTGTACGTACCTACCCAACAAGTACCCAACGGCAGAAAATATAAAAAAAACCTACCTACACCAAAAAAACACTAGCAATTATTCAAGAGGAACACCGATATGTAACTGTTGGAAAGAGGTAACAAAGTTGCAAATGGTTGTAAATACAATGTGTAATTTATTTTCTTATTCAGAATGTTTCTTCGGTTTACACTTCGTTGGGGGTTCCTCCTTTGGAGGTTTGCATTCTTTCACAGGATTTGGATCCACTTCATCCAGAAAATCTCTTGGATTTTTTCTCTTCGATGCGTGGTGAGCTTCTTCGCAGTATTTGTAAACGAAATAACCGAGTATGAATTCTGTAAGATACGAAACTTTGAAATCTTGAATCTTATCTTATTATAGATAACGCACCCTGACACCCTCTAAGTAGGTGTAGGCACCTACACCTACTTAGAGGGTGTGTTAGAATGAATTGTTTGAAATGTGTAAAGGGATCTTTGACCTTTCATCTAACTAAATAGTAACATGGTACGAGTGGACTCTAAATTTTATTAGGTCATTTCTTCTTTACACTTTGCTTATAACAATACTGTACAAATGAGTACTTTCAAATCGTCAAAATCTACCACGGGATTCGGAAGGTTGGTCTTGCTGAGAAGAATTTAGAATATAAGTTTGTGGAACTGCCCAGTTGAACACAAAGAATCTATACAACATAGTATTTGTTCCGGCCTCTAGCTTGACTTCACTGGTCGGCTTGAACGCCAGAGATACGAAAGTTTGGGGGGAAGTTCTCAATTTCTCTTCTTCTTCTTCTTCTTTAAGTTAATGGCGACGAGCTTATATACAGCTATTCCGCCAATGTCAAGTGGTGTGATAGGTACAGAGTACATAAGTACTAAACGTAGTGGACGTTTATTAGTGGTAGGTGAAGATAAACGATGGAGACTGGTCAGTGGAAAATTTATAGTTTAAATTTATTAAATAAAATGGAGAAATTTATCTAAGAGAACACATTAAAGAGTTAAAGTTTAATTTTGTTAATGTCAATAAATACTGATAGTTTTTTGACGAAGGGAGTATCTACAAAAGAGAGAAGACATTTCATATTGGTTGGACGGGGGACGTTAGGGGGAAGGATGGAATAGAGGGAAAAACTAAGCTTGGGGCAGTTAAAGAAGATATGATCAGCAGTTCCTTCTTCAAGACCACATTCACATAAAGAGTGGTCCCGTATCCGAATTTTAGCTAGATGGGCCGGTGTGCACGCATGACCAAACCGTAGTCGGCACAGTATTGAAGTGGCAGTCTTCGACTGTAGTCTATGTTTAAAAAACCATGGTTTAGGTGGAATTTCAGGGACGATGTCAGCGTAGAATTTACATTTTTGTGATCGCGAATGTTGGTAGTCCTCTTTCCATGACTCTAATAAGCGGGGTTTTGCTAGGTGAGCTAAATCTTGGCTATAGTATTTTAAATATTCCGAGGAACCTATACGGGTGGCTGATTTAGCACAGGAGTCTGCCGTCTCATTGCCATGGATTCCACTATGACCCGGAATCCAAGCCAGCACAACATTAATATTTTGCGATGCACACTCATGTAGGGATTCTCTGATTTTAAAAATGATGGGAGCCTTGGACTTACTTCGGAAGGGATTGGAGAGGATGGCTTGAAGGCTACTCATAGAGTCAGAGAAAATTATAGTTTTGTTTAACTTATGGGACTTTACAAACAGGATAGCTTCGAGGAGGGCAATAGATTCGCCTGTAAAGACGGAGGAGAGTGGAGGGATTTGAGAGATAGGATGACTTTGAATTTGGGAATCCAAACTGCAGATCCGACACAACCGCAACCGCAAAATATCGTCACCCAATCAGACCATTCAGAAGATATAATTTCGTTGAAGGACTTGTTTGCCTCTATAGATTTCTTATCAATGCCAAAATTAAGTAAGATAGAAGGTTGGAAGGTAATTGACTGGTACGACGAGGAGTATAATGGATGAAGGGAGGACTGGAAGGTTTGGTAGGGAAGGCGACAGAAGGCACGGAAACTTTTTAGAAGGCAAGGAGTGGGATCTTGGTCATTGACTAAATCAGATAAGTCTTGGAGTTTTTGAAGGAGGGGATGAGAAGAAGATTGAATCAGTTTAAAAAATAATCTATCGCATAGGTATTGACGACGAATATAAAGGGGGGCTCGACGCTCTCCACTTGCATTGCGTTTATAGGCGTGGATTTCATAGCGCCCATGATGATTCTTAAACATTTTGACTGAATTTGGGATAGTTTTTTCATACCTGATTTGCAACAATGATCCAAAAGAAAGGTTCCGTAGTCCAAGTAACTGCGAATGAGAGCGTTATAAAGTAATTTTTGAGAATAAGGGTGAGATCCCCACCACACACCAGAAAGAGAGCGTAAGATATTTAATATTTTCGTGCATTTTTGTGTGATGTAAATACAATGAGGGAGACCTGTCATTCTTGAGTCAAGTATCATACCCAAGAATTTTGTTTGATTTACCTGAGCAATAGGTTCATTATTGATTGAAATGGAGACTGGGGGAGTATTTCTTTTTTTGGTGAAAAGAACAAGTTTACATTTCGCAATGGACAAGGAAAGGCCATGGTCTTCTAACCAGTTGGCAAGGTAGCTTAAGCCTAAATTAAGATTGGTTACAGCCAAATCAACAAATTTTGAGCTAATATACAGTACCAAATCATCAGCATACTGTAAGATATGACAGAAGCAGTTTACCGCCTGATCAAGATCGTAAGTGTATACGTTGTATAAGAGAGGACTGAGCACAGAGCCTTGGGGAAGCCCTTTCCAAACAGTTCTTGGGGGGAGGCAGGAGTTTGCATGTCTTATTACAACAAACCTATTGGACATAATATTAAAAATAAGACGAACCAACTTCTCGGGAACACTCAGCTGTAGAAGTTTATCTCTGAGCACTGGAAGAAGGACATTGTCATAGGCTGAAGCAATATCAAGGAAAGAGCAGAGTAGGACTTCTTTCCTTTTAAAAGCGCTGAAAATATCCGTTGTGAGAATAGCAAGGCTGTCGAGAGTGCTCAGCCCTTTCCTAAAACCAAATTGAGATCTTGGAAACCTACCGGAATTTTCCATAAACCACTCCAGTCTATTTCGAATCATATGTTCTGCGATCTTTAGCAAAACGGATGATAGGGCTATGGGTCTGTAAGCGTCAGAGGTTTTGGGGTCTTTACCAGGTTTAAGGATGGGAATAATGATTTGTGTCTTCCAGGACTCTGGGATTGTACCGGATTCAAAAAAAGAATTGATTAGGTTAAGGAAAAGTTGCTTGGTTTTATCACTTGCTTTTGTTATAAAGGAGTAAGGTATACCATCTAAGCCGGGAGAGGAGTCTACCAGACCATCCAGAGCTAACTGAAGTTCTTGGAAAGTGAATGGGGAGTCTAGAATGCTAGAAGAAGAAGGGAGAGGAGAAGGAGGGATGGGTAAAGAAGATAAGGACGGAGCCGAAGGCGGAGCAGTTTTAGAGGCAAATGACTCCAACCATGAGGAGGGATCATTTGAGGTTATATTAGAGATGTTAAGAGAACATCTGTACCTTCTTATTTGTCTCCATAGATGTGAAGGGGAAGTATTAGGTGATAAATTTTTACAGAATCGAAACCAACCTTGTTTTTTTTTTGAAAGGAGTATCTTACGGCAGCGTGCAGAAGATTGTTGAAAGGATAGGAAGTTTTCAAGGGTCATCGAGGAATTATATTGTTTCTCGGCGTCATTGCGTAGGCGAATGATATTCGAACATTCGGAGTCCCACCAGGGAGGCGAGATTTTTGAAGGTTTTTGTTTTTTTAAAGGGATATGGGAATCTGCAGCAAATGTTATTGCTTCAATTAGCTTATTATAAGTGGTAGTCGGTTGGTGATTGGCTTCTGTGAGGAATTCAGCAAGTTTAAGATCCAGGGTTGATGAATATGATATCCAGTCAGCTCCAGGAAGCCGGTATTTAAGGAGAGGGGAAAAAGAAGAAACAGGGGAGGTCTTATGAGGGATAGAGATCAGAATAGGGTAATGATCACTACCGAAAGACTGGGAGAGGATTTCCCACTGAAGAAGGGATGACAAGGAGGCAGAGCATAGTGATAAATCGACAGCACTTTTAGGATTTTGGGAGGGAAGTACTCTACGAGTAGGGGAACCATCATTCAGAATGCATAAATTTAAATCATCCATGATTTCAAGAAGGGAGGAAGAGAACCAATCGCAGTGACTGGAGCCCCAGGATGTGTGGTGGGAGTTGAAATCACCCATGATAATTATGGGAGAGGGTAGGCCAGTTAGAACCGAGCGGAGTTCTGGGATAATAGAAGAAGTAGGGTGGGGAATGTATATGGAAAGGAAAGTGATGTTTAGGGATCTAGCTGCAACTATGTTAAAATTTTGGCTGTGAGGGGGGAGGGGAATCTGCGAAAAGCATAAGGAGCGGGATATAAATAAAGCGGTACCTACGTATCCATCATCTCTGTCATCCCGGAGACAAGTATAACCCGAAACCCTGAACGTATGTCCAGGGGGGAGCCAGGTCTCCGAGATGGCAAGAACGGACGCAGAAAATTTTGAGGTGAGGAATGTTAATTCATGTTTTTTATTACGAAGACTTTTGGAGTTCCATTGTAGGATCTTGAATGGAATCAGGTTTATTAATGAGAGAATACATCAAATTTACTTTTTCGGCAACGTTGGTCGGTAGACAGTCATTATGACTGGATATAATTGTAAATAATAAATTTATGAGGCCCTCAAGAAGACCAGTACCAGGTAGGGGGGAGTTAGTATGGGATGGAGAAATAGCTATAGCGCAACCATTAGGTTGCGAGGGTGGGGGATTACGAATAAGAGCATCATGTGCACCTTTGTCATAACCTCTGCCAAGTGGAGAACGAGGATGGGGAGTGCTAAGCACAGTTTTCCTGTAGGATGTCTGGGAGGAAGATTGTATTGGGGCAAGTGATACAGTAGGAGAGAAGGATTGGGATGGAGGGTTTCTAGTGGCTATGGCATATGAACGAAAAGAGGCTGGAAATTGGGTAGAAGCCTCTTCATAGGAGATACTCTCTCTCGACATTAAGAATTTAATATTCTTCTGTCTTTCATGTTCTGGGCAGTTTTTGTAGGTGGCGAAATGAGTACCTGAGCAAAATAAACACATAGCATGAGCCGTGTCAACCGAACAAGTATCACCAGAGTGTGATAGGGCACATTTGAAACACTTAGGCTTAGACCGACACTGAGACTTTATGTGGCCAAAACCACAGCAGTTCAAGCACTGGATTGTAGGTAGGGTGTAAATATCTACTGGAAGAGATGTGTTAAAAGCATAAATGTGGTTTGGAAGTTTTTGCGGTAGAAATGTAAGAACTACAGTCTGGGTAGGAATCCAACTAGCCACACTATCCGTAATAACTTTCCTGCTTAATCGTCTAGCCTTAATTACATATCCTCTATCTTCTGGTATTTCCAAAGCATCAACAAATTCATCCATAGATAGGTCCACGGGGACTCCACGGACCACACCCATTCGGGTCAAGTTATATGAAGGGATTGAGGCATTAAATTTATTGTCAGGTAAAATAGGGTTCTTTAAAAATTTATTGGCATCCATAGCCGACTTAAATTCTACCGAAATTTTGTTGCGGCAAACTTTTTTATACCGTCTCTTATAATGTTTGAAATTTTATATTTATAAATGAATTGTCCAAATCTGATAGGGCGAATTGAAGTGCCCGCAGCTGGATCCGGCTCAGAGCGCGACACGTGGACGATAAAAGGACCTGGGCTGGAATCCTGGTAATTGTTTAATATTTCAGATATACGCGGATGTATGAAAACAGTTTGGATCGATGCACTTGCAAGTTCGGGGTCTGTTATGGGTTTTTTAGAATGTGTATTGTGTTCTACGCTGACACCGTCCAAATGTCTTTTATTAGAGATTGACTTGGAGGTACTCGGGGAAAAGTCTAGGTTCTGGGATTCAGATGGTTGGAAGGGGAATAACGACTGGGATACATCCATGGGATATGAAGAGGATCCGTCAGGTGGATCCGGTGGGTCCGGCGGCATAGTTTCCATTGTTACTGTCTCTGGTGACAGTAACGAGAACAAAATAGGAAAAACAAGCACTTACCACTACCAAGGATAAAGGAATAGATAGATTTCGCCTTAATTAGAATAAAAAATAAGTAAATTAAAACCGATAATCTCACTGACACGTGTATCATTCACCATTCCCGCCAAAACCATCAACTAAATTTCTCATCAATCGACGTGAATAGCGGGGCAACCCGCTTCTCTCGGGACCGGGACCTACTGTCAATACTGTCATTAGTCATAGTCGCGGCGCAGAGTCTCAGGCAGAGTACATAAATACTTAACCAATACGTATTATCCCGCGATTGTGAAACTGGTGCGCACTTCTCGAGACTCTTCCTTTGTATAATAATTATTTTATTTTATTCAGACAGCTTATTTTGTTACCAAATTATAACAAAAAATCTCTTTGATTCTATACCTACTATACCTATGGAATAAAAGCATAAAATATATAAACATTACAACAGAATCGAATCGACACCTATTCGGCTTATTTTATTTTAGAACTACGTTTTAGACGAAAAAATAAATAAGGGTTGCGCTAAAAGAAAAACCCTTTGTATATAATCAAAGGAAAAGTCCATGAAATAATACACAAAATACAATTCAAATCTTTGATATACTTGTCAAGTTTAAAATCTAAGATCTAAATCAAGAAATTATTAACTCAGATTCTTATGTGAAAATAAAGGTACCTTTGTATGTAAAAAAATACATCGGGGACTAATTAAAATATTGTATGTAAGTACCTACTTACAACTCTTTCCTACAGTTCCTACCTAGGAACCAAGAGAATACAACCGCTACGCCTAGGAACTAGTGGTGTACTCTGTGAATGGAGAACGTAGATGCACTGTGCAGTACTCCGTACTTTTGCAGAATGCAGATGACAAAAACTTACGGCAAAAAAGTAGTGGAAATCGAATTGTATAGGTACTCACGGGGCAGCCAATGACTTATTGTAGCAAAAGTTCTAGGTACGAAATTTGGAATTCCGTATTTGATAGCACCAGCAAATGGTTTTTGTTCATGAGGTGATAATTTATAATAAATAATTCCACGGATAAACGCTAATTCGCCAAAATGTTTTCCCATATTGTTGGCTATGAAAAAAAAGGGAGGTAAATAAATATTTATCGAATTATTATTTATTTCAGTTTTGATCAAAAAATGAAAGGTAGGTTATGGTAATGACAATTATTAAATAAATCGACGTCAGTTATTTTATGCTACCAAAAGGTTCGAAGGAGTTTTTGTGGAAATCAGGCGGTTGGTAGGTGTGGTAGCGATTTTCTTCAATATTCTTTTGTGGGTATTTCTGAGGTATTTTCAAAGTTATTTTGTGCATAGGTTAATTTTGTAACTGGTATAGGGATATTAAAAAACTCGGATACCACGTTATAGTTGAGGATATCGTGGCGTTGCATCGACATGAATCTTTAGTAAGACGTTAGTAAGTTTAAGATTTGTGTCAATAGGTATGTTACCTCGGGTCGTGACCCGTCCACCCACTGGCAGTGGACGACTAATGAAGAAATTCAAACGCGACCACCGTCTCAAGGCCTCTGACCTAAAGACATGTTATGATCTGCTTCTGCCGCAGATTGTCTCCAAAAACTGCAATAAGCATAAGAATGTTTGAAACTAGGCATTTTAATGCAACAAACACAAATAACAATTAATCTTGATAATTCTCTATAGCGGGCTATACACTTTCAGTTCTAACTGTACAGTCGAACTGTGCAGTTAAATCGTAGGTACATCGTACGTGTGTGTGTAGACACCGGGGCGTACGTTATTACTGCACACTTGCATAGTTCGACTGTACAGTTAAAAACACAGAGTACATAACCACTACGTTTTATTAAAATTGAAGGTATGTAGCACGCACGTAACACTAGATTGGCATAAATAGTCCATGCAGAGGATAGATTGCCATAGTTAATAATAAGATGAAAAAGAAGTATGTACTCCGTGGTATTGTCAATTCACCTTGTCACTGTCAAACCAATCTTCTTCTTCTTCTTCCTAAGTATGGCAATCAATCCCTTCAGGGACTATTTTTGCCAGTGTCGAGTGTTAGAGAATTCTCATGTTGCAAAATTTCTCGTGTTTGCCGCATTAAAATGCCTAGTGTCATGCATTCTAACGCCCAATGGAGTTTCTGGAGACAACCCACGGCAGTAGCAGATCGTAACACGCCTTTAGATTAGAGGTAACCTATTGACCAAAATGATAAATCAGTTAACCCAAAAGTCGTATTATGGCATTATTTCCAATGCTCCTATAAATCAGTCACTAAATGAAACTTTACTGCACATATCGACACCAAAAATACACATTAAAGATCACTATAACACAATTTACGAAACACTGGAAAAAAATCTCAACCGCTCCGCCTGATTCCCGCCAAAAACTCCGTCAAACCAATCAATCAACTATATAATATATGTTTTCTATGTACTAGGGTAGCCCAACTATCGATAGTTCCGCTATCTATAGTTATCCTTGAAAAATGGTAACCATATCGAAAGTGCTACCGATAGAATCGATACTATCGATATCGTAAATTAGCTAATACTACAATAATAATAATATTTATTTATTTCCACAGTGCAAATGTACACAGTTAAACACAAGTAATGTAGGTAGATGTTACAATGGGCAGAGATGTTGCAAATTTTTATTATATATGTTATTGCTGCAGGTGACTAAACTAGGCCTGAAGCCTGTAATATAGACACCTGAAGCTCCCCGAAACAAATTATATTTTTGTACAATATTTAAAGGCAAAACTGTATATTGATTATTGACTGTGAGGAAAAACAAAACTATCAGCTCGCTCGTTTACTATATTTCGTTCCAAGCGCGCGATTGGTACAGCAGTGATCAGTGGACCCTTGCCTCCCTCCCGCACAGGGTTGCCGACCGTACGAGGTTCCTCGTACAAATACGTGATTTGTGGTTTTCCGTACGAGGTACGAGGACACTATCAATCTCTTACAATTATGTACGAGTTTTTGATAATATGGCCATACGAACATTTTGCATCACCAATGGCACTAGTTCACAATTGCTAAACTGTATCGATAGTTTAGCAATAGTCGACTTAGCCAACTATCGATAGGCAAGCCTACTATATTCCAACCGAAACACTTACATGTGGTAGGTTAGGACTTGAATATAATTTTAATACTTGGTGTAAGGTGCCGTATATTAAAAAAAATTGAATTGTAATGATTTTGTCTCCACACTAATAATTATATTACAATTGTTTAGTTGCTATACAATTAATAATAGCTAAAGTGGTGTAAATAAATAAAGTAATATAGATAAACTGTTATACTCGAATCTGCACTGGTAAATAATTAGTCTTTGAAGGGGACCGATTGCCAAAGCTTCCTAGCTTTGGCAATCGTTTTCCTCTCTTCTTCCTAGAAGAGAGGAAAACGTTGATGACGTATCGATCGTTGATTTGATTGACAGTTTTGATTTGACAATATTTCGTTGACAAAAAGTGTTAATAAATTCGTTGTATTTCTCCTCTTGGGCAAATTCTAAAATGCAAGCAAGCAAAATGTATAAAACTGTAAAACTTAGTGATTATTTTCTGTGTACTAATTAGCTTTTTGCTCGTCAGAACATATAATACTATCTAACAACCACACTTTGTCATATAACCATTTCTGATTTTCTAACGACAGCCAGACAACAACCGTCTACAGGCAACCCAAGAGGATACTAAATTAGTATTTATTAATCAAAGACAAGTTACAAAAACGCTACAGAGAGTTCTCAAGAGTTCGTGGTGGGAGTGGTTAACGTTCCTTCTAAATTGAATGACTAATCTCTTTGTAAATAAAAGATTATTTAATACACAGAGTACATAACCACTACGTTTTAATTCAATACGGACGTCAACATGTCCCTGTTGTGTCTTCCTGCTGGAGATATTTATGTTCCTCTTCAAATTGAGGAGAATAATTTATTTGAAGGTATTAAAATACTACTAAAAGCTATAAGACCTTTATGGTCTTCAGAAGATATTAAATTTAAGGTATGTAGGTACTTTCCTATGTAACGAATGTAGAATTTCCACATTAAGGTTTGTAATTAAGCATTTATGGAACATTTTTCATTCTTTCCAGACATTTACAGATGGAATAACAAATAAATTAATTGCTTGCCAGCCTAGCAATCATTCAAATAATGAAGAGGATATTGTCCTTGTTCGAATCTATGGAAACAAAACTGACCTAATTATTAACAGACATGCTGAACTACGGTTAGTACAACATTTGTCATTGTGTTTTGGCTAATGGCATTGATAATAGCATGGTATAGAATGATTGGCTAGGAGGGGTAATCCATACATTAAGGTCATAGTATACCAGAATCTAATAGGGTATTAATTTGAAACCCTTTATATTATTTAATAGCCACCTGCCCCCCCTTCGCACAGCTTAGACGAAACCTACATTAATTATATATTGTAATAAAACCTTCCTCTTGAATCACTCTATATATGTAGTGATAATTGTTTAGACTCTAAACTTTTACAGTCATGGTACCTCTATACAACAAAATACTAGGTACTATAAATAGGGCTGTACTTATTCTTTTAAAATGCTGCTAATTGGTTTACCAAGTGAATATTGCCAGTTGTAGACTTGACAAGGCTAGACCAATTATCTAAATATTATATTATTTATTTCTGGCATGTTTTGGGATTGCACATCTCATCATCAGGGCATTCTGAGGGGTTTTGTTAGCATATTGTATCTATAAATATAATCTATTTCTTATATAATTTGAGTGTTGAATTATAAATTCAATATCAAGTAGGTACTCATTGATTTAGTATGATATTTGTGGTTTTAGCAACATAAAGGCATTAAACAAGCTAGGATTGGCACCCCGGGTATATGGGGTATTTGAAAATGGATTAGCATACCAATATTATCCAGGTGAGACACTGAATGTTCATACTGTGCTGGATGATAAAATTTGGCCTCATGTAGCTCAACAAATGGCAAAAATGCACAAAGTGAACCTGAGTAATGAAGTAAGTTACATTTATTTGTTTCCTTCATTTGTACTACTTGTCATGAAACTGATCATTCCCCTGATCCCATGGTGGGTATAATCTATGAATGCATACAACAAATTACTTACAAAATTCTTATGCAGTCCTGATGTGCCCTGTTTTACTGGCTTGTTGGATTCTGTTGTAATTATATCATCCTGATAGGTGGCCTGGAGTATTAGGCAGGGGTTCTCGGGGGTGTGCAAAAGGTTTTTAAAGTCCTAATGTACAGGAATATGGTGTCCCAATGTTATTTTCTTCAGGCACATACATAGTTTTCCCAATCCTGGGCTATCATTATGTATACCTAGAATTTGCTAGTTTTTTGTCATGCATAGTAGTTGTGTCATTGTAATCCTAGAAGATGCAGTTTTTGTCTCATATAGTATGATCCAATAATTTGATTGGCTTGAGATGTTGAATTATGTGTTTTAAACTGCTTTGGCCATTAATTCAAATTGTATCTAGTAATATCACTGACCTAGTAATAATACATGTAATATTGATATACTTTTCATTAGGTATATCTGTCCTTATGTTAGTACTGTACACAGGTTTAGTAGAAAAGCTTTAAAAAGATAATCAGGAGATATGAATAGGTATATATCCACAGCTATAATTTTATTTAAAAATGTAATATAACACACAAATAATACCCTTGGTAGTAGTTTTGAAACATGACTACTAGAACAGGTGTTGTATTATAGATATAGGTGTTGGATTATTATATTTGTTTAATAGAGAATATTTTCAAAAAAAACGATCAATCTTTAACTTTTATATTTAGTACATAGCTTTGCTTAATTTGATGCTTGATAGTGCAAATATTATAATAATTATTAAAAAAATATATTTTATTTAATCAGCATTCACCTATTTTATTTCTAAATAACCAGTAGGAGCCTCATTTGTATGTTATGTCGTTATTATTTAACTACTATCTTATCTGTGAGGTTAATGTTGATAAAGTTAAAGGTCTTTATTGGACTTCTAATCCCACATGCTATGTAATAAGTGGGACTCATTATCATATAAACTTAATTAAATAAAGTAACAATATAATTGCTCCGAAATAAGTCTAAGTCCTCTATCAACTTTAATTCAAACGAAACAACTAATTATAGAAACTGTCGTTTTAAGTTTTTCGTGCCTGCAAATGTTTCTTTCTGAAGGACCTTTAATAAAAATCCTTGCAATGCAATAGTGCATTGCAAGGATTTTTATTAAAGGTCCTTGCCTATGCATAAGTACCCCTTAAACTCAATATTTATAATGTTAATGAATTTATCATCATGTGCATTATTTCAGGTTCCTATGGAACCCATGGTATGGGACAAAACCGAACAATTTTTGAGTTTAATAACAGAGCCATTTTCAACAGAAAGCAAGCAATATAGGTTTGTTACCTTTAATTATTGTTTTTCATCCATAGGAATTTAATATATTATCTATAAGCATTTAATTATTCTCAATATAGAATAATTAAACCTGAACGAAATACACATTTGTTTGTCTATTTCCATTGTAGATTTGTGAAACTCTTTGGTTCGATAACAAGGCTGAGGATTGAGTTTGAGCGTCTAAAATCACACCTGTCAAAAACTGCAAGCCCACTAGTGTTTGCTCACAATGATTTGCTTCTAGGAAATGTTATCTACAATAGAGATGACGGGACTATATCATTCATTGACTTTGAGTATGCAGCTTACAATTATCAAGCATTTGATATTGCCAATCATTTCAATGAGTTTGTTGGTAAGTTTATTATCATTAAGATTTTCAACAATTTCCTTATGCAAGAAAGTCGATTCGAAGCTTTTACCTTAGCCTTTCGACGGTTACGCGTTGCCTTTCGACGGTCACGCGTTGCCTTTCTTGTTATGTAACTACTCATTCTACCAGCACAGCATCTCAGCAATGAGCTTGAGAAACCACGGCCCAGTATTTCCAGTAGTAGGCACCCCACAGGCACAGAACCACAACAACACATTTACAAAAATACTTATCTTATTAGTAGGCAAACGTTTCGTTAACTACCAACAGGCTCGTGGCAGCATTGTCATTGCATACCATAGTCATCATTGTCTCACATTTTAATTTAAGGTTTATCACTTGAAGATATTGATTATGAGAAATATCCAAGCAAAGAATTCCAAAAAGCCTGGATTAGAGTTTATTTATCAGAATATTTGAGTGTGGCGGAGCCGTCTGAAGGTGACATTGAAAAAGTGTACGTGGAAGTTCAACAACTTTCTCTGGTGTCGCATTTCTTCTGGGGTATATGGTCACTTGTGCAGTTTGAACTCTCCGACATAGAATTTGATTTCGCAAGGTAAGAAAATGTGTTGGGAATAAATCATAAAAAGAACTAATTTAATATGATAAGTTAATAAGGATAATGGTGCCAATTCTGTTGTTCAAAATTACTACTTATCTAATTTGCCAGGTCTAAAAATATTGCCATCCCTATTTAATCGTGCACATGAGAAAGGGATAGCAAGACTTTTTAGACCTTTCAAATTAGTTCGGTTTAGTAATTTTGAACAACAGAATTGACACCAACGTAAGAAATACTAGCTAAAAAACTCGGCGTTGCTCGGGTCACAGTAGACATTTTTGCCACCCCACTACCACCTACTTCTACCCAACGGAATCAAACTACGTTACTCACAAATGCAGACCAAGGGTGGTCTACCACTACAACCATCAGTGGGTAGCAGTAAGTAATGTATAGAGAAACAGCTGGACAAACTGACTCGAACATTAACACTTTCCTTTTATTGATTTTGATGGGTTCTTAACTGTTAAGCTAATCTAAGTAACATACATAATAGTGTAATGCTTTTAATTTTTTTCCTTTCAGATATGCTGAAATTAGATTGAACCGTTATTATGAGTTAAAAAATAATGTATTTAAAGTCATGAGCTGATTTTTTAAAATTAGAACTGTATGTATATAGGTGAAGCCGCACCACCAAATTGTATAGATATACATAATACATGTAAGATAATATTGTATATATTATACTATATCGCTATTGGAACGCATTTTAAATAATAAATGCGATAATAATAACAATATTATAATATTGTGCGGACATTGAGCATCGCAACTGATAAAAGGAGGTTAAATTTTACTGATGATAGCTTATGATGATGATGATTATGAGGAGGCTGTATCCAATATTATTTAATATTATTTAACATTATTTTATGATAAGTATACTTTGATGGAATGTTTGAATGAAATCAGCATGTCAGGTTTAAATCGGGTAATATATTAATGATCTATCATTTGGTTAATTTTATCCGCCGTCATACGTGACGACGTCACCCCAATGTCACAACTTCACTCTCCCAGTGGGCTTATTCCGTTTTTTCATGTTGCGACGCTTATTACGACGTAGCAAAATGAAAAATCTGCCAATTGCGAGATGGACTCGCACACCGAAGGTTCCGTACTAAAAACAAACTAGGTTAAATGACAAACTTCACATCGGTTGCCAACCGCAAACAATAATTTGGAATAGTATATTCGCTCTATTTTGATAGAAAATACAGCAAAATTGACATAACATGAAATGACATAAGATTGCAACACTATGAGTATTTCAAGCGTTTACTTCTAGCCATTATTAAGATAAGAAGCAAAAAAAACGTGACTAGCAGGGGGACTCCCTTTAATTATTTATTTCTTCACTTTTTGTTTCTTCTTATAGCGGCAAGAGAAATACACATTCGTGAAAATTTAAACTGTCATCTATTAAGGATCATGAGATACAGCCCGCTGACAGAGAGACGGACGGACGGACAGCTAAGAGCGGTTTCAGACTAGCGTATTTTTTTGCGCGTATACGGTCGTTTCAGCATACGCGCTTATACGCGCGCTACATTACGCGCTTCTAAAAACCATACTCGCGTAAACGGGCATATTTCGGTTGTTCGCTCGAACCGGTGGTGTCGTGTCAGTATCAACATGGATTCTGACGAAGAAACATTACTATTTGCGTTACTTATTCGTCGTCGACTGAGACCACGAAAAAAATGCTGGGTGTCACCGATAGTCGTAGTAGTAGTCAAGACTGATGACCGGTCACTTTACCCAGAACTGCGAAGTAATTCTAAACGATTCAAAAATTACTTTCGAATGTCTTTGAGCACTTTTGATCTCTCGCAGCTCGCACTTATACGAGCTTAGAAGCGCGTCAACGCTCGTACGGGTCGAGCGTGTGACAAAAGGCGCGCCTATACGCGCTTCCAAAAACGAGCTCATACGCGCGTATAAAACGCTAGTCTGAATTGGCTCTAAGTGTAATAAGGTTCAGTTGGTTACCATTCGTGTACGGAACCATAAATTAAAAATTGGTTATTTATGTCACAAATTTGCAACGGAAGAAGCCCACAGATAGAATTCATCAGACGAGTTAAAGGATGGGGAACACCCGAAAAAAGTAAACGTGAAATTACATTTTTAATAATAATAAAAAAAGATTTTAAAGTCATTAATTTACTAAGCATTTAACATCAAAATGCACAAATAATATTATAATGGTTGAACCATTTATTTGCAAATGTACAACATAGGCCAGATAACCTACGCAAGCTACATTGGAATTATTGTTAACAATGCTGGTGAAACTCCGCAAAAAAAATACAATCACATTTGTGATAGTTTTCAGAGTAAGCGACGCGAAATCTTGTATCTATCAAAAATATAAATAAACATAAATTACACGTTCCCGTTACAATAGTTTATCTAATAATATATTTAATAGGAGAATAATCGTTTGTCGTAGGAGTTACGTTTATTCGGATCTGGATATAGATTTCGTGTCGAGAGGTTTTTGACATTCCTAACACATGTGCAGTGCAGCTAAATTCGATTCTCACACTAATATTATTATCATAATTTAACTGTTGGTATGCGTCTAGTTAGCTTATGTAAAATGTAATACTGATTCGTAGCTATGTAGGAGTTTATAATCTAAGACGCAATATTTGACAATGTGAACAAATTTACACTTATTTGTATAAATGAAATACGATTGGCGACGAAGTTCTGATCCCGTGGCTTAACACGTATTTGAAGGTATTAATGTGAGAATCAATAAATTTACCATCAACAGATGTGTGTAACATTTAATACAAATAAATTTATTGAACTACAAAAAACTGGTTTTATTAAAAGTTTACGAAAACATCGCTTCAAAATCTAATACGAGTCGTGGGGCTTTCGGAACCGGGACCACGGTCCCAAAAGCCACCTTGAATTTAATCAATATTTTTCATGGGGCTTTCGGGACCACACTCGTGGTTCATTGAAATTATTAATTATTTTGATTGGCCTATTGGGACCACCAATTTAAACACAGTTCTAATCATCATCGCTTATGTCATGAAAGTACAGTCAAAGTGAAAAACTGAATACAATGGAAGTATTGTAGTATAAATAAACATAAATTCTGTATTGTTTTGTTTAATTCTTGCGAAGTTCGTCTGTGTACATCTTAAATCACAGGTGCGTGAAGAGCATAATTTACTTGAATTTGTAAATAAAAACGAATTAAAGTTGGGCCTACAATCATGTGTATACTTTTTAGGGGCCGTTCAAAGTATTACGTAAGCAGATTTATTATATTATTGCTGCCCTCCCCCTTGTCAGCAAAAGTAAGCAAAGCCCATGCTTACGTAAACAATAGTAGATACATGCATTTTTCTTTTAATGTAAGTAGGTATTTTGTTTTTTTTATTGATTCATGAGCAGCAATTATAGAAATAAGATAAGCTTATGGTAGAGGACTACTACTACCTAACCGTATTAATTATTTGCGGGAATCACCGAATATGAGTTTCGTTTTAAGTATAGACAATATGTGTAAAAAAAAACTACTGCAGACGTAATCACCATCTAGATCACCCCCAAGTGATCAAAAATAAGGAAAGCATTGACCCCCGCCCCCTATAGTGCTTACGTAATACTTGAACAGCCCCTTAAAATATCAGACACGGAATGAAATATAAACTAATCTCGTATTATTTAGGCGCTGTCGTGCTGCGGAATATGATTTCATACACTGTTGTAATCACATGTGCAATCAGGACCAGATATAAGAGGCAAAGAAACAGCTAATATGTCAAGCTATGTATACTGTCATCGTACACACCTCTAAATTAACTAAGTCTTTTACCCAAATATGTTCTGTTATTGTATGATTTAAAACACGTAAATAATAACGAGATCTTTTTTTGGGGACTACAGTTATTATGTGGACAACCTAAATAATAAATCAGTTTTATGACATTAGATACGGAACAATCATAGATATGTATTAGGTTTAGTTAATTTGATTACCAGAATACCAATTAAAATGAAGAAAAACTCGAAAGCTATTACTGATGATTCAATCACATAAAAATTTAAATTATATTGGTTTAATTTTTATTAAGAATTAACTGTAAAGAGGCATTCAACTATATTTTACTATAAATCGATGTTCTAATTATGAAATTATGACGACATTGTTAAAAATTTGCGAAGATCTTAACATAAATTACAATCTTTATATGCTAGTAGTTATCAAGCGACATTAACATTTCATGAAATAAAATCGCTTTAATAGCAAAACAAATGCACTAATTAAACAATAATTGAACGTAACCAAAATTGAATTACATTAATATTGGGTTACGCTTTACTATAAATCGAGTTGCTCGCTTGTATAGAAAAAAAAACATTGATGCTGCAATATAATATGCATAATAAAATTAACACCATACTACACCGACCACTCCGTAATTCGAATACATATAAATATTCACTATAATTTATCTGGTTGCTCCATAAATATATTTCATACATAAATATACAGAGCCGGTTGATCGCAGGACTGAATAATAAACGCGCACGTCTGCTGGCCTATGTGTCTAACGATATTATTATCGATGCTGGCAACGTCAGATGTGTGATGAGCCTTCTGTGTGAAATTTATAAACTGGATATAAAACTTTTTATAACTACATACATGATATACTGAGTTCTACATTCAAAAATTGGAGTTGTGCAATAACTGGTCTTTTTGAAGTAAAGTACATTTCAGTGATTGGGGTGATGTGAGATCTGGAAGTATTCTAAATAATCAGCACATTTGCACACTGAATTTCTTTAGTCTCCTAAAAACATTGTAAAGTAGTGAGTGATGGCAGGGGTGCGCGCTTACTGTGTAAATAGTGTAACTGGTAAGTAAGCTGAAGGCGCGAAGAGTTCACTCCACGTCCATCCGCTCTTGCGGCTGGTCGGCCGCGCCGTCGGTCTGCGGCTGCCCGTCGCCCGTGGGGTTCGCCGGTGGAGGCGTCTTCTCCTTCGGCTTAGGTTTGTTCAGGATGGGATTCACCACATTCTCGAAATTCTGAAACAGATATACATTTTACTTAAATTTGGTGGAAAGAGTGTTATGTAAAAGTTAATGCCATATACATTTATACTGATATTATAAAATTTGTTTTTAGGGGTATCCTCTGAAAGTACTGAACTGATTCGGAAAATTCTTTCACATGTTTTATG
The DNA here is from genome assembly GCA_951449985.1 of Falcaria lacertinaria. NCBI lineage: Eukaryota > Metazoa > Arthropoda > Insecta > Lepidoptera > Drepanidae > Falcaria > Falcaria lacertinaria. Next base: position 4,962,499 of record OX602114.1, read on the forward strand.
CTTCAGTTAAGTAAAAAATACTAAGGTTGCAAGCCAGTGTATAGTCTTCCTGCTAAGGCTACAAGACATTCCCGTAGCCTTAGCAGGAAGACTATCGAATTACCTCAGGACTAGGTTTCGAAATCTTAACTCTCAAACTGCCAAATGTTTTGGCCTTTTTTGCCGCCGCAGCGCTGTTTTTTTCCCATACAAAAGTCAAAAGCGATAGGAATACGCAGTCGAAAGCAATTTGATAGTCTTCCTGCTAAGACAAATGACGTTAAAAGATTCCGTTACATTGATTAACAAATAGTAGTGTCCGACCGAAGCTTCGGCTTCGGCTTCGGCCACCTTCGGCCAAATCTTCGGCTTCGGCCAAAAACTTGCCGAAGGTTTGGCCGAAGCCGAAGGTTTGCTAGTTGTCAAAATTTGAAATTTACTGAACGATGCTAGAGCGAGACGGAGAGTGTGCAGAGCAGCAGAGTTTCGCCGCGCCGCCGCACCGGACCAAACGAATCGCAGTTAGTAAACTAAACGAGTCAAAACAAATTTGAGAGCGCGTCTTAAAATTTTAATAAGTGTTTTGTTTTTAAATATTTCATATTTGTTATTACAAATTATTTTATTTATTACTGTGAGTAGTACCTGTGGTGATACGTTCATTATTGTGAGGCACTCTAAGAACCAAAAAACCTTCATATTTTCTTTTAATTGTAAGTTTTTATAATAGTTTAGTTTTCCCAAATAGGTATATTATTGATAATTTTGATAAATGACTGCTTCGCCATATAATTAAGTATAAAGAGCTATTTTTAATTAAGACTAGTCGAAAAAAGTGAGTTTATTTTTTATTAATAAGGTGCCTCAAATTGTTACCAAAACTTGTTAAGTTTTTATTTTCTCCCATTGTTACCAAAAATGTTTAACTTAATTATCCAAAGAAATTACTTATAAGTATTGAATTTTCTCAAAAAATCCAAAAAATTATATGTAAAAAATAGATATTGAAAAAGCGTTAAACTTTGCTCAATTATTTTATAGAAATATTTTTTGTTCGTCTGATAATAAAAAAAAATGTGACTGATTATTTGATTATTTTTGTTAAAATTACTTTAAGTAAATAAATATTTAATTAACATTGTATATTTGAAACTTTTATTTTAGACAATATTTTATTACCTACTTGTATATGTTGGTTACTCGGCTCGTTATTGGGCTAAATCTCTAAAGCTCTCACAATATGTATCTAGTATATTCTGAGATCAAAGTAACTATCGTATTTCTCAAGGTCAATGACACCTTCGGCTTCGTCTTCGGCTTCGGCCGATGGTTTTGGTGAATACCGATTAATCGGCTTCGGCTTCGGCCAGAATTGCACCTTCGGTCGAACACTAACAAATAGATACAAGAGATACAAGTGAAGAAGATATTGAAAGCGTGTGTAGTAGATACCTGCGCCTCGCGGCGGATGTCGGCGGTGGAGTGCGGCGGGGTGGCGTGCGCGGGCGCGCGGGCGAGCCCCTGGCGCGCCGCCTCCAGCCAGCGCTGCGCCGTGCCGCACGCCTCGCCCACGCGGCCCACCTCGCCCTCCGACAGGTGCGAGTAGCGCGCCTCGCCCGCCCTCGATACACATACACACCACACCTATAGTCTATAGCCTTGTCTGACCTACTACCACTATACATACATACATACACACACACACACACACACACACATACTACACAATTTAACAAATTGGTACGTTTTCTTAAATTTTATACGCTCATTAGTGCTTTTCATATTCGATGCCCATATCATAGGGCTTAATGTGGAAATGATAAATCTCAATCTTGTGACTTCCGACATATTGGATTTAAAATGGCGGCATTTAACTTATCGTATTTTGTCACGAGAACCAAACGTATATGCCAAATTTCAGCTCAATCGGACACTGGGTCATTATATTACAGACACCGGGGCAGGTAAGTAAATAAAAGCTTGTAAAATCCTGTCTGTAAAAGCTTACACAACTAGCGAGTTTTAAAACAAACTGTTTAATGTAAAACTTTCATAATTATATTGCCATACATAAAAATCAGACCTCCGATCAATACTGTAAGCTTTTTCTGTCTCTAACATTCTATATGTATTGTAATACGCACTTGTAAAGGTCCACCGCTTTGTTAGCTAGTTGAATGGAGAGTGCAAAGTCGTCGAGGGCGGGGGGGCGCATCTCGAAATCTAGTCGCCGCTGCTTGATTGGCTCGCCGTCCGTTCTCAACTCGGTCAGCTTGTCACTATACACCTGCAAAAAAAAAAAAAAATGAACTTGTACAAAATATTGCCCGCTTTTACGGATACGTAGTGTACCTTATCACTACTGAAAGACAATTTAAAACCAGTTAATAGTTCTGGAGATTACGCTATACATATAAACAAATGTCAAATCTTTATAAAAAATGTGCGCGTTCGAAGCGCATTCGAAATTCCTTACAAATATATTTTTGCAAATTATTAATATTTCAATAAGCTTCAATGGAATATCCACCCATCCAGAATAAAATCGAGGTTATACAACCAGCCGATATTTCGTTACGTGACGATTTTACCAGTGAAGTTGTATCGAAGCTGCGTTAAGGGGCGTTCCAATTTTTATTTTTATACTACTTAAGTGGTACACAAGCATATGGCCCACCCGTTGGAAAACAATCGCCGTAGCCTATAGCCACTTGCATTACAGTGATATCACTAACGACTTGCTAACCCTGTTGTTCTTTGAGGACAGCATTACTACTAGCGCAGCGTATCCTCTTGGAGCACTGGCAACCTTACTTTCCGTAGAAACACAACACTATACCAAAGTAGTTTAATCTATATACATACTAGCGACCCGCCCCGGCTTTGCAAGGCCAGGGTTAGCCATTACCTACCACTAAACTTAGTGGTTATGTACATTGTGCCTACTAGTGACATCGGCGGAATAGCTGTATTAAAAGCTTGTTGCCATAAACTTAAAGAAGAAGAAGTTAAATACCTACAAAACACAATTAATCATACATAAAAACCTTCCTCTTGAATCACACTATCTATTTAAAATAACCGCATCAAAATCCGTTGCGTAGTCTGTACCTATGTATGTACAACGGGAAGCGAGTTTGCTTTATACTATGTAGTGATAGTGTATGAACCTGTCTGTTCTGGTCCTCGCCCTCGTCGTAGAGCCAGTGCTCGAGCGCGTCGAGTCGCTGCACGAGGCGCGCGCGGGGCTCGGCCGCCACGAACTCGTGCAGAGACTCGCCCTCGCCCAGCTTGCCTCGCAGCTCGTACACGTACTCCTCGAGCGCGTTGCGCGCGTCCGCCCGCTCCTTCTCCTGCCTATCCTGGGCCTGCATCTTGCCCTGCAAATTACAATTCAATTAAAAAATATGTTTTAAAATCACCATTATAATTATTAATGTACTAGCAACAAAACCTGACGTTGCCTGGGTTGCTACATTTATTGATGATCTTAGTCTGGACTTAAGGAGTTACGAAGTTATTGTATGATTTTATTGGTCCTTAAATCATTTTTCCAAATAATCTGACGTCTTGTAAATGGTGAAAATTCCGTTACATTGATAGATAAAAATATGATTATGTCGTATGAATAAATGTCGTGTTTATGGTTACCACCATCGGTTCGAAATAAAAGCCATCTGACAAAAACCCGAAAGAAATAGTTTCTTTTTCATATTACAATCATACTATCCTACATCTTAGTTATAAGCACAATGCAACGCGATGGCGGATGAGCGAATGCACTTAAGATATTGCGTAATTTGCACCGACGCTTAATATAAAGGACTGAAATAATATTTGTTCGACTTCTATGCTTTCCATACTATTAATAGATTTCGATAAAACTGGTGACCTGTGCCTGCGCATTCAAGGATAAAGTTATAGTGTTGAGTAGATTTCATGAATGTTTTACTTACTTAAGTAACCAACTACTCAGTGGGGTAGTTAGCTTTATGTTTGAAGCACGCTGAACTTAATTGTTGGTGCTCTCATTATGTTACTTCCAGCTTACAACTAAAATAATAACATGTTTATTCTACATACCTCTTGTTCAACATATGTATTGAGATCTTGCTGTGAAAATCCATGGGTCTGAGCGTCAATCGGCAATTCCACAGTCTTTACGAGAACTTTCTTTGACTTATCCTTTGATTTATCCTTTTTATCATCATTATCCTGCAAGTAAAGCAAAAAAATTCACATCTTTTAGGATCGAATTCTCCCCACCACCATCACTGCTTGGACAGGCATCTTCCATGTTATACTGAGTGCAATAGTTATAATATTTCCAAGCTGTATGGTGACCCATTTGCAACTTATTCATAATAGATTTATCCATTATAGATAAATAGCAATAAATAAGTTATTCGAATAAATAATCGTTCCTTGAAATAGCTGTAAAAAGATAATATAAAAAACTTATAACTCTAGGCTTACAAAAACATGCGTGGACACAGAGACAAGTTTAAAAGAACAAAAACGCAACAGAATTCCTCAAGTGCAAATGGGGCCTCTGTATGAGGGTGGGGAATTTTGTAGATTGGTGGTATTTGTTGCCATAATAAATTTGTAAAAGTTAAACACTCGCAAATATGTTTAGTTGCAACTAGTAATTAGCACACACAAGTTTAGGTTAGCAACAAACACCAGCAATCAGTGGACACACGCGCTGCCGACACGTACCCCGCTGAGCCACTGGCCTACTCTCTGTGTCCACGACTGTTTTTGTTGCGGCTCCCCTTTCATGACGTCGTCTCTCACCTCTTGGTTGTCGGGGTCGTTCTGTTGCTCTTGGCTACCACCGTTAGTGTCCATGGGCGCTTCCTGATTGTTCTGAGCATTCTCGTTTGAATTCTCCATGTCTGTATTGTCATTTTGACCATCTTGCTTCTTTTCGACCAGCGAAGCGGAGGCAACCGTAATTATGCCGTGAATATTTACTCGCACTTTCAGTTTCACCTTCTGGGATTCTCCCTCGGGAGTTGGCTGGACATCTCGAATGTGCCACTGACCTAAGGTGTCAACATCTCGTTACTTATCTTTAGTTATCACACAAACAAAACATACAAGCCACCTCAACAATGACGCAACACTTACCAATGAAAGTATCCGGATAAGGCACCTGGTCGGCGTAAAATGCGCTAACCGTGAACGGTTCCTTCCTGTAGAAGGTCAACATCTTAGAGAATGGCGCCGCGTGGAATGCCGGGAAGACCTGAAAATGGTTACATGTTGTTAAACAAACAATTGTCAAGAGAAAAACGAACTTTTGAATATAATATGTATTTGGAATTATATAAACTGGAGATATGACATATAAACATGATAATATGATAGTAATAAGACCCAAAATAAATTGATTATAAATTTGAAACAAAGATTTAGTGATGAAAGTAACGTCCACACACATGCGTGTGTTAGCATGTACCTCCATGTCCTCAGAGTCCCAGGCGAGGCGCACGGCGTAAGGCGTGACGTCGGTGATGCTGAAGTCGCGCACGCGCACGGCCGGCGACAGCATGGCGCACTGCAGCGCGCAACCGCGCGATACTGCCTCGTCCTGATACACGTACAAGAACATACTTATTATACCAATACTCTTGTTCATCTGACTATTCTGTTGTTAATTGTAATATTAAACTAAATATATTTTACGTTATGAAAGTACTAAGCTAAAATTTTTAGTTATTTTAATATGCGGAAAAAAAAAATTACACCATTACTCTCTACACACAATCTCGTTAAACTAGTCAGGCTTTTGATCATAAACATAACAAATATGTCAGACAAAAATATCATTACTTAATTATTAGGAAAGACAATTTGTAACAATTATGTACCTGGTTCAAAGTTGTTGAGGGAATCTTGCCAAAGACTTGTTCAATTAAGGTTTTAACTGCAGGAATTCTGGTGCACCCTCCTACAATTTCGACTGAATGGATATCCTCCGGTCTCAATTCTGAAAAAAAAATACATCTAAGTAATTAAATGTATGTATTTAACATACCTTTCATACCACTAAGCTCTTGGCATGCGCTCTGGATACTGATCTGGGTCTAAATTTTAATAGTAATAAATACTTATATTTTAAAAATTCTCATAAATAAATTACAAGAAGGAGATAATTGACCAACATACAACTAACAACCAGCCATAATGAATATTCAACTCACTAGCATTATGCAAGATGGCCCGCAAGGTGCGCTCAAGGCGCGCAAAGGTGTCTGCGGAGAGCTGTTCCATCTGCGCGCGCTGCAAGTCGCCGGAAACGTCGCGCTCCTCCATGAAGCACTCGATATTGAGCGGTAACCGTGTGCTGTTCGCCGACATCTGCTTTTTTAGCTTCTCTACCTCCTGCAGTAGCCGAAGGAATGCTCTGAAAACATTATTTCGAAGTACTATATATTGTTGATTAATAACAAAAGAAAAAGGTTATTAAATGTTTAATAAGTGCAAAAATTGCACATGCATATGTAAAAATACACCATAAAGCTAATTCGAACGCGATTATTTTAATGTTAATAACATTAAAATAAACACATTATATTAATAACATTAAAAAATAAAATAATAAACACTTACTACCTTTGATTTTTCCTTGGGTCCAATTTAAACCTGGTCACGAAGTCCTGACAAAAGTGTTCAGCGAGAGCCAAATCGATGTCTCTCCCGCCACATTGCGGATCTGTTGCAGTAGCGAGTATGCGTAATTTTCCTTTGTTGAATGCACACGCTGACACCTAGTAGATTTAAATAGAATTCTGTTAATGATTATTTGAAAGGAGAGTTTTTTTACCATTTCCAAATTACCAAAATTCTTTTACCATTAGAAAGCTACATTATCACCAAGTAACATAGGCTATATATTATACTAGCTGCCCGCCCCAGCTTCGCGCGAGTAGACACATTATTTGATAAATGTCTACTCGTGTGAAGCCGGGCGGGCCACTAGTCAATTAGTCATTAATAATAAATACCTGTTGATTTTTAAAATTAAATGTGTTATTTTATTTTTACCTGCAGAGAACTCTGTCCAAAATCAACAAAGACAATATTTTTGGGTTTTTCTTCAGGAGCAGGAAGGTCTTGCTTGTAAATGCCATAAGCTAGGGCAGTGGCTGTAGTCTCATTCATAAGGCGAAGGACATTCAAACCTGGAGAAAATACATTCAATTGAATCTGTAGTGTGATGAGATGATGTAACTAACATCATTACTATATTTGTGAAATATTTACCTGCAATGGCTGCAGCATCCAGTAAAGAATTTCTTTCTGCATTTGTGAAATAACTCGGCACAGATATAACACAGTCATTAATCGGAGTTTGTAATGCTATTGCTGCAACTTCTTTCAGTTTTGTAAAGAGCATTGCTGTTATCTGAAATACATAGATATAAACCGATGTCTATAGTCTATTTGCATGAATATTGGAAAGGTTCATTAAAAATGAAAAAAAAAGGCTAAGCATAATTATTAAAATTAAGAGAAAAACAATAGTGCAAAATTACCTGCTCTGGAGAGAAGACATTGTCTTCCCCTAGATAATTCACTCTAATACCAATCCCCCCATCGGATCTAGGTTCAACTTTGAATGGGAAGTGTTTCAACTCCTTTTGGACATATGGATCTGAATATTTTCTTCCTAGAAGCCTCTTGAATCCAAATACTGTGTTCTTCATGTTTGTCACCATCTGGTTCTTGGCTGCAACACCTAATATTCGGTTCTTTGGTGAGAAGGCCACGCATGATCTGAAAACAAGAACATGTCATGTCATGATTTGGTAACATATCTTAGCACATACAAAAATGAAATTCTTCACTCAAAATTATGGTTTATAGATTTTGCTCAGGCACAAATAGGACAAAAGATTTTGTGGTAATTTTTTTAATATTTAGAGTAAGAGAGAAACAATAGCAAAAACTTGCTAATATATTTGGCTCTGTGTCACATCTTTCGGAGTGCCATTTTTTTTATATGTTCATCAATCATTCAGCTGATTGTCTTTTTTTAACATTCACATTATTAAGTAAGATCAAATTTTATCTCAATACTTTCCAATAAAGCTGGCATATGCATAATTGTCAACTATTACCACAGAAATTGGATACCCATAACATCACTGGGGGAATTATTCATAAATTTTATTGATAACCTTATATTGTAAGGAAATTAATTACTATGTTAACAGCATAACAGAAAAATGGCTAACAATAATCAATAAGCAATTTAAAATTGACTTCTCAATATACTTAATAGGGTTAATTACTTTGGTTTTTTTTCATATATATTGTGTGTGTGTGTGTAATGATGCAAACAACCTGATAATATATCAGAATACATATTAAATATTCTGTTATATTCATATGTGGGCATTGATTATTGTTACACATAAATAAGTTGCAAGGTTTGTAGATTATAAGGATAAATAGATGAGCATATCTCTTTGAAGCAGTTAGGATAGAAATTCTAGAAACTTCCCTAAGCCTAATAAAAGTCTCCTATGATTGCAATTCTACATTGCTTAAATTGCTACTAGTCTCATGCTAAAGGATTAGGTAAGTTTGCCACCATGCCTTATTGGCATGCTTCCTGGGTGGCAGTGATTGGGCCATTTAGTTCAATGTAGATGTATCATAAGAGGTGAAACTTGTTTGTTTGTTTTTATGTATGTCTGGAACTACTGTATCGATTTTAGAAAATATTTTACCAAGGGAATCCTTTGCTATTCCCGAGTTACTCAGGCTGTATGTTCTTTTCTCCGCGGATGATATCACAGGCAAAAGCTAGATCTTTTAGAACATCGTATTTGATCTCAGAGTTTAAATTAACCCATTACATATTGATACGATAATAAAATATGAGAAACGTTTATAAAGAGGCTAATATCGTAATCACCGATTGAATTATTTAAGTATATATTACTTCCTAATACGGGTGTGAACATGACAAGCAGAATACCAACTCATTCCTCATATTTTTGTAGAAATGTCAATGGTTTACAAAAGTATTTGTGGATAATTAAATGACCCCGGCATGAATACACATATTATTTGATTGTTACTTACGGAGTACCCCGCAGACTGTAATCGTTGGCGATTGTCTCAATACCACCTGCTTTAGCGACGGCGATATAACATGATTCATTACCAAAATCAATACCTATGACGGACATTGCTGCCATCGTGAGCAAAAATGTTTCTGGAAATTGATAAAATGACGCTTAGCTCTGAAATCAGTGAATTATCACAAATGAAAAACACGTTGCTCTAACGTAGGTTGACAATCGGCAAGTCTATCTCACACTACACACAAGTCACAAAATGATCGCTCCGCTCCACTCGTTCGCAGTTTCGCACTATAATCGCACACAAAAAGTCAAACACGAAACGCCGCACCGGTTGTTCCTTCTGCCGCATAGGACCTTTTCATTCATTCGTTCGCCTCGAATTTTCTAGAAAATACTACAATGTTGCCATTTTATAAATGGAAATTTCATTCTTAACCTCTCTCTCGGTATTCAATCAAATAATTTATCTAAACATCAATCAAAGTAGAGTACGAAATAAACTCAAACCAACAAAAAAATTGGTGACGATACTTTTATTATTCGAAGATAAAAGAACAAGGAAGATATTAACAACTCGATCTGGATAAAAGCCTGGAATTATAAAATAAATTGTATTAAAATAGTAAACAAATAGGCTTATTATTATTTTAAATACACTAACGATTTAGGTCGTAAAGTATATTTTCTTTCTATAAGACTAAAAACTCAGCCCTTTTTTACATTAAATATCGACAGAGTATATAACCACTACGTTTTAACTTAAAGATTTGGCCATGGGCCTATAGGTTACCCAAAAAAAACATAAATCTAAGGCTAGACAGGACTATTTTTACCGTAGGAATAGGAAGGATCTAACTGTAGAGTATCTCCTGCAGTATAAAAAAGCCCGAAACCGTTGCAATCAAGTGATTCGTAATTCAAAACGACGCTTTAATTTTGGTAAAATGAACTCTGCTACTCCGAATAATAAGTGGATGGTTCTCCATAGTTTTTCGTCGATGGAAGAGTTTGGAACCTTCTTTAATGGATTTAAACTAATTATACCAATGTTTTTCAACAGTTACACCTGTGTGTTGATGCTGCTATAAGAGAGAAGACCATTGCAGAACTTAGTAACTCAACCCAACTTAGCTCTACTCCTTTTTCTTTCCGTGGGTGAAGATGATATCCAACTCATTATAGTTAGTATCACTAGCAAAGCAGTGGGGCAGGACGGCCTCAGCCGTGATATTATACTCCCTATCCTCAATCTTCTTCTTCCGTGAATTACTCACACCATCAACATCTCCCTTTCCTCTGGGTGTTTCCCTTTCATCTGAAAGAAGGAGAACATCATACCTATCCCTAAAAAAGCCACCACTTCTGAACTTAAAGATTTTCGTCTTATCGCTATCCTTCCCTTTCTGTCTAAGATTCTGGAACGTGTTGTACATCGGCAACTATATCTCTTTCTTCAATTTCATTCTCTCCTTAATCCTTTCCAATCAGGCTTTCGCCCCGCACAAAGCACTAGTACAGCTCTAATTCATATCACAGAAGATATTAGACGTGCCATGGATGACAGACAGCACACTCTTCTAGCCTTATTAGACTTTAGCAACGCCTTTAACTGTGTTGATCATTCTATACTCCTAGCTATTCTTCGTTCTTTGAACATTTTCCTCCTTATCCTTAGCGACCTGTGACTGGTGTCGGGCGTACCTTTGTGGATGGCAACAGCACGTGCAAATCGACGATAAACCAAATTTGTGCGATGTTGTTGCTGGCGTTCCTCAAGGTGGAGTACTTTCTCCTCTTCTTTTCTCTATCTTTATAAATACTCTTGTCTCGGACTTGACTGACGGAAGATCTATGTGCTGTCGTCTTCACATGGACACAGAAGTTTGGCCTACAAATCAATACCAGTAAAACCCAAGTGATGATTGCCGGAAATAAGACTTTCATCGCCAGACTTGTCCAAAACTATCTCCGTTCTGTGGAATACAATAATGTGCCTTTGGTTTACTGTTCTGAGGTGAAAAATCTGGGCCTCATCATAATATCTGAAAAAGTATCATGGGAGCAGCACATTACTGAGGTCAGCAGGCGAATGTATAGTTCAATGCATGCCTTGAAACGCATGCAAAATTTCCTACCTTTTTCAGCTAAGATCACTCTTTTTAACTCGATCCTACTCCCTATCCTAGACTACGCACATGTGTGTTATCCTGATGCCACGGAGGAACAGCTAAACAAACTAGAGCGCTTGTTGCATCTATGCATCAGATACGTATACGGTCTACGTAAGTATGACCATATCTCACAATATCGCTCACATTTGAAGTGGCTCAAGATCTGATTCGTCCGGACACACACACTCTACTTTCTCTACTATATCCTTTATACTATATACTATAAGTAGCATCAGCTACTTATGTATTTAAAGTATTGCGAGGGGTGATACATAACCCAGCCATTCTAAATGAGATAAGGCTGGATGTCCCGGGCGAGTACGTAGGCCGGCGGATGAGGCCGTCCCTGCTGGTTGTGCCGCGCGCCACGTAGTGGTTATGTACTCTGTGCCGCGCGCGCGCTCCTAACTATTTCAACTAGCGCCATTGACGCGTTCGCTGCGTGCGCTCAATGCTATGGCAAAGTAGTTGGACATATTCTCGTGCTCGCTGAACGAGTTCACAAAGGTTGTATTGGTGTATTGGTAAATTTGTAAGTAAATGGGGTATTGTGTATAGATTTAGTTTAGTTTATAAGTTCTCTATGCTATCGTATTAGGAATACCTGTGATGATAGTTGTAGAATAATAAATAAATATATGAAAAATAATCCACTTGCTCCAAATTATATAATATAACGTTTTCTTTCCTCCGTCCTTCCGAAGGACCCTCCCGTTCCTCTCAACATCTCCTACTAGTCCTACTTACGATTCCTGAGCACAAAACCTCCTTCTACTTACATTATACACTCTTAGCATTAAGTTCGCTGAATTATTTTTATTGTGCAATCTGTGACGTGCAATAAAGAATTTTCTATCAAAATCTGGACTTATTCTTCTTAGTCCTAACTATGCTATTCAATTCTTTTCAAGTTTTTAGATTTTTCTTTTCAATGTTTAGCGTTTGTTGCATTAAAATGCCTACTTTAATGCATTCTAATGGTTATGAGAGTTTCTGGAGACAATCCACGGCAGTCGCAACATGATCAGTTTGCAATAGTAAGGATGAAGACGAAGATTTGATTGGTTGCCATAACTAAAAACGGGAAGGAACAGAAGCATATGGCAACTTCTGTAGCCAACCACAGAGTACATACAAACGTAGTGGCTATGTATTCTGTGTACATAACCAGCTGCCATGCCAGCTGGTCCCCAAGACTTAGAGAAGAGAATACAACCGCTACGCTGCTGGTCCAGCTGCTAACCATATATTATTACCCTTAGAATAAGGACTTCGTTTCGCTTACGCTAAGCTGGAGTCCTTATTCTGAGATATTAACTATGTACTCTTGTAGCCGGCTATTGGTTAATGATGGTTATGTGTTAAGTACTCTGTGGTAGCCGGCCGGCCGGCACCCGACTGAAGGGTCACCTTCACACTCTGACAGATAGATTTCATAGATTTCCTAGCTTTTCACGGTGACATTGGTGTGCTTCGTGTTGTCCATTTGATTCACGCGTTGGTCACGCTCTAATTATTAATACAATCGTTTATTGCAGACACACAACTGAAAAACAGTCAGTATGAGCGGCGAGCCCCAACCGAAAAGAACTAAAATGAGTGCTCTAGACCAATTGAAACAACATTCGATTGTGGTGGCCGACACTGGCGACTTTGAAGGTTAGTCAGTCATTATTAAGTTATGAACTTTATACCTGGGACTGGCATAGTTAGAATGCATAGGTTTTTGTTACTAATCTATTGCATCAATAATGAATTACCATTATATCTACATTATCTGTTAGCCTTGACATGTAGATAAACGAGGTGACAATTCTTTTTAATTATTCACACTTTTTTTAGCTTAGGACCAATTCCAAATAACATTCCCTAAGGTCATTTGAAATAATTTGAATAGTAATATTTTCTATTGTAAATTATCTGAGCAAATATTAATAAAATTACATTTTATAATGTATTAGAACTGTTTTCAGTGCAGTGTCTAGAAAAAAAAATATTACTAGCATTGGTAATCCTTTTTCATAATAATAGTCATGTATTTCTCTTATAGCAATGGAAAAGTATAAGCCAACTGATGCCACTACAAACCCCAGCCTTATTCTGTCTGCCGCTGGCATGGAGCAGTACCAGCACATTCTTGACAAGGCTATTAAATATGGGAAGGACTCTGGCAGGTGTGACTTTGCATAGATAATTTATTGCATAGTTGATTATTATGACATGAACACAACATTACATTTTTTTTAAAACTCCCCAGTAAGAAACTATTTACTTAGTAAGTATTACACCTTATGGTGCTTGTAATTCTCTAATCTAAAATTAATTCAAATCTCGCATAGGTATAATACCTACATCCAAGATTGTAGATAAAATCTATACATTTTACAGCACAGTGGAGGAGCAAGTGGCAGAAACCTTAGACATGCTCAGTGTGTTGTTTGGTTGTGAAATACTAAAGATTGTTCCGGGCCGTGTCTCTGTTGAAGTGGATGCCAGGTCAGCGCTAACATTGCAATTTCTTTTATCATACCTACCTGAATATTCTATTACACATGGATTGGGAAAATTTTCACAAAATATTTTTATTTTTCAGATTATCTTTTGACAAGGATGCTAGCATAGCTAAGGCCATTAAATTGATCAATTTGTTTGCTGAGTATGGCTTTAAGAAGGAAAGGATTCTGATCAAACTTGCTTCCACATGGGAGGGAATCCAGGCTGCCAGGTAGGAAGGTCAAGTAGTCCTATTGGAGTATTATTATTATATATATAACCATAAATCATAGTTAATGATACTCTGATAGGTATGATGAACATTCCCTGATTTTGAAGCATTATCTATATTGTGTATAGTTTTATACATAATTGCAGAATCTTATCATTTTTATAGGTCATACAATATTGATATCACTACTTAACTGAAATTTAATTTTATTATGGGTAAGATTTATTTTTATTTGACAGCTTCATTTTAACTGTATTGTATTGATAAAAAATATTTTGTATTGACTTGTAGGGAGTTGGAGAAGAAACATGGCATTCATTGCAATCTGACTCTGCTGTTCTCTCTATACCAAGCCATAGCATGTGCAGAGGCTAATGTTACGCTGATTTCACCATTTGTTGGAAGAATTCTGGATTGGTATGTATTATTTTATTGAGTTGTTCTTGCATGTTATGATTTAGTCACCGAAGCCTGACGAACATGAAATATAACCAAATACAGTGTGTAACGAAATTACCGTCGTATCCGTGATGGTATTGTTAGGTATCCAGATATTATTCTATTTATGAAATGCTGTTACTGATATCAAAAAAAAATACCCAGAAAAAATATATTTAAAATAACATAAAATAGGGCAATACAGACGTAGCGCGGTCTGGCGCGTGGTGGGCGGCGCAAATCGCGCTTTGCCTTTCGGATCGCGACGCACGTCATATGGTCATTCATGACCTCAGATGACCGCACACTTTGACTATCTGTTTATCGTTTGATTACACTGAAACACTCAGACGGCACCTGAGTAACTTGCCTAACCGTAAAACGCATCTCGTAATTTCTACGACCTGCTAAATAATTACATTCACTCCTACCCAAACATATTAACATATTCAAATACACATCATTAGAGTACGACATTTACGCGAAACAAAAATCACAACAACGAAACCGGAGCGACCACCTGTAAGTTTAGTAAGATTTTGCGCGAAACTGAATAAATTGACTACTGACTTATTGCCACTACTACTAGTGCCAGGCGGTGCGTTTGACCGCGTGCGGCTCGAGCCCTTTCGGCAAGGTTAAAGGAGCCGCTCAGACCGCCAAAGATACCGCGCCGGCCGCCGCCAACGAGGATGTTGAAATATTGCTTGATTTTGAGGAAATTGTTTTAGCTTGGTTACTTTTAACAAGGTATTAAAAATATTTGTTTTGAATCAATAATATTCTTTTCATATTTTTTATGGTATTGTCATAGGGATACCTATATGCCCCTATCGGATACGACGTAATTTTCACTTACATACTGTATAAGTAAATCTTAAGATAATGCTGTTGCCTATGAATCCATGATGGTTAAAAAAATCGATATACCTTTAATATAAACCAAAAAAATTGTCTTCAGGTATGTGGAGCACACAAAGAAGTCTTACACTGCGAAGGAGGACCCAGGCGTGGTGTCAGTGTCGCGCGTGTATACGTACTACAAGAAGTTCGGGTACAAGACGCAGGTGATGGGCGCGTCCTTCCGTAACACGGGCGAGATCCGTGAGCTGGCCGGCTGCGACCTCCTCACCATCAGCCCCAAGCTGCTCGACGAGCTCGCGAGCACTGAACAAACCTTAAACAAGGTAACACAATACATACTTCTCTTTTTAAGTTTATAAATTGGGCTTATGAGTTAACGTCCCGCCTCATGGTAATTGGTCACCATAGCCTATGGATTTACTATACTATCACTAGCCCGCATGGGCTGATCGGGTCACCCACACCAAAACATTAAATCGCTACGATTCACAAGTGCTTAGCGCTAATCGCTTCCGCGCCGTGTTCCGGTGTGGCAACGCTCCAATATCGGCAGAACATATCCTCTACAATCTCTGGAATTATCCACTACAGAAACAACACTTCATCGGAGTAATTCAATTCAACTATAATGTAACTTTATGTACCTTTATTGAAATGCGTGAAGAGACAATATAATGGGTGAATTTTTGACCACATAATATAATTTGGAATGACATTATTAAGGCATCTTCCTTTGTGTACACAGGTACTGGATGCTAAATCGGCTGCCGATAGTGATATAGAGAAGATATCCCTCAATGAAGCTCAGTTCCGCTGGCATCTCAATGAAGACCAGATGGCGACGGATAAGCTATCCGATGGCATTAGGAAGTTTGCTGCCGACACCAGGAAGCTTGAGTCGCTCATCAAGTCGCTGCTCGCTAAGAACTAAATACACTTTGGACAAAGTATATAGACTTAAGGGAAAATTTTGATAATGTTTTCAAAAAAATGTTGCAGCTTATAATACCAGCTGTTGTTTTAAAGGGCTAATTCGATAATCATGGGAATTATTTTTTTCAGTGTAGGTAGCTCTATCATTTTTTTTTCTGAGAAGAACAGGCAGTAACTGTATGTATATCAGTAAAAAAATGCTAAAAGCGTTTTTATAGAATGAAATTGTACAACGACTTTTACATCAAGGGGTGGCTTAATGAACAAGATTATTTGAATTGCCATGCATTTTTAAATTTATAACTCGAGGGACCATAATATTGTAGTGTTTATTACGTTCCGTTATTTTTATTTTGTAATACGGAAAGGTGTTATCATGTTCATTGAATACAAAACGTATTGAGGACTAGTTGTTTTTTAATTTCTTTTAACATAACAGAGGGCTCAAAGTTTTCGATAGCCAACTTAAAAAAAAAAGTTTCTCTATATCCAAAACTTGGCAGTAAGTAGTTAGTTACCTATGCAGGGAGTAGTTAAAAGTTGTCTCTTAATACAAATAAAAGTATTTTTGTAATAATGACAAAATAACATTTTTTTACTATTATAAATGCATATGAAAGTAAATACGAGACTAATGACAAAAAAGTTCAAAATTACGTTCAAAAATGTTTGTCTGTTTGTTCCGGCTAATCTCCAGAATGGCTTGTCCGATTTTGACAGGACTCACTGGCAGAGAGCTGATGTTACACGACGTTAATTAGACTACGTTTATTTTAGAAAAAGAAGGGGGCCCAATAAATTAAAACCCATGAAATTGTGCACGCGCGAGGACAGCTAGTAAGTAAATATAATGATATGGTAGCAATTAGCAATGTTATATATTATTGATTCTTATACCATAAAGGCGCCATACAAGAGGTAACCGTACTTAGGCTATGGGCGTGTGCAGTGTACCTGTACAAGGAGTATCGTATCACCCGATGCCAACCTTATCCCGCTGGAATCTGTACTAAACTACAAAGCAGTAGCTTTATTTAGCTGCGATCTTCGGTAAGGTGCTGTGACTATGGTAACCAACATAGAGGCAGCTCCGACTTAACGACATTTGAGGTGGTCCTGCCGGGTTCAAACACTTGTAACAATAAGGACTTTTAAACTTCGAGCTTTCCGTGGGAGGAAAACATTGTGAGGAAACTTGCCTACCGTGCCTACGTCGGGAAAGGAATGCGATGTACGCAAACAGTGTGTAAACGGCGAAGTCCGCTAAACGGCACTAGGCCCGCGTGGTGGACTAGGTATATATCGATCGCCCTCATAAAAAGAGTGGCCCAATGCCCCCGCAAGGACTTAATTAGAAAATCAAAATTTATTCAGTTTAGGCCCTAATAAGGCACTTATGAAGGTCTAAATTACCTTACTTAGTTTACCGTGCCTGTACCGAGACTCTGAGACCATTACAAGAAATAATTACATCTGGATTGTAAACCAACACGATGTAAAATATAAGAAAGCATTTAGCGTGAGATCAGAGCAGAATAAGTATCTACATACCTACGTATTATCGGTAACATATAACGATGTGTTTTATATTATAGGAGATTGATGAATGATAAAGAAGCAATAGAGGTGTGCAATGGCACTCGATAGTTCGATACTCTGCCCGCCTCTAAAGGGACTTTGCGACATATTTATACATGTTTATGTATGTATATAATAACTTATAATTAGCTTTTTAAAAGATAATAATAAAACTAAGAACCTTTGTCGAGATTTTGTCCCTAATATTAGATACCCAGTTAGGTACCTTCGCAGTTCGTCCTTACGTACAGGTAAGTTGGACAATGTGGTGTAGTTAAAATAGAAGGTTATTAAGTTGAGAGCATATCAATAATGGGACTATTTGAGTTATTGTAACAAAACAACTTCGTAATCGTACAACCTGTAGACCGGTAGTCTGTCTGGTGTGAAGCTACACATAGTGTAGGTATAGAACACATCTCGTACCGTGAATTTGTATATAATATCATTTTCATTTATGAGGATTTTTCTCGAGTGGAGAAATTTTCAGAGCGGGTGAAAGGGAGGGAGATACTGAGGGGTGCGGCAGAGGCGGAGGCTTGATATTGACCTAGATGTTCATTCAGAGTTCGGTCGATGCGAAACTTGACATCTGCGCGCTCCTGCGTTTTATAATTCACGATTTAATGTTCACTTAACACGTCTCTCCTGAACATTGATTTACCCGATTTAAATTAAAATTAAACAGTGACCGTCTGGTGACCCTTATGGTTGGTGCCCGCGGTAGTGCATATACGAGTATGCTTTACAGTGTATTTCCCTTTTATAGGTAGAGTGATGTGCTGTGCTATGATCGATGGAGTCAGTGATATAGATGCCGAGTTGATTGCTCCTATATCATGAACGACCATCAATCTTATCTCAAATAAATCCTGTTTACCATCGTTTCAATATGGAGAAATCATCTAAGACGCAAATTCCCGCGGTCACTAAAGATATTCCGGCTATGGATTTGAAATTCTCAGATGTGAGTAACTAATAGAAACCCCACATAGGTAGGTAGGAATGGACACAGCTAGTTTCAGTGTCATCACTTAAACACCACATAATCGACATGTAATTTAAACAAAGTGGATAACTTTGATCATGTACCTTTCTAATTTTATTTTATAGCTGCACCAACGATAAAAATAATGTGCCAATTTCGGTTCTGCCCAAAATTATTGCTTTTGGCTTCACCAATAATTTTTACCTGTATAGTATATTCCGTCTATCATTATCATAGCTTAATAATATATAAGCTTTGGTATCATATGATTTTTAGGCGTTAGCTAATTTAAACTTTGCTAGTTGTACCTACCCTCGAAGCTCAATACAGAATATACCTAGTATTAGCGTTTAATTTACCTAAAAGAAAGCTTTGTGCAAATTTATGTTTGCCACATTAATTAGAAATACTGATAATTATAATTATTTCGTGATCTAAAATTATTTTAACTGTAAGGCGCCATAATTATTGTTATCGTCAAAGCTGTCACTTCCATTCTGCGGTTTTATAAACATAAAAGAGCTTTGTGCTTATCTTTAAGAACAGAAAAATCAACGTGTTTTTTAAATAGGTAGGTATCTCATTTCAATGGCAGGAAGGTTGCGTAGGTAGAAGACACATTCTGTGTTCTGACTTCTGAGGCAGTTGATAGAAATCTCAAAGATATTATAGGTATTATGTACCCATTTCGAACAATTCTGTTTGGGCAGTGGTTCTCTTTTTTTAATTTTTTTATTCCGCGAGTCATCTCGAGTTATTTGTCATCGAATAAGCTAATAATGCAAATCAGCACGACATACGGACTTAATAAATTTTGTCATACTAAGACTATGGTATGACAAATCTTAAAAAATGGTAGGTACCTATGCTTTAACTTCTCTGGTAGTCATACTTACTTGTCTTAATATCGCATTTGATGACGAGACATTCTCATCGAATAGATAAAGCTTGCCACCCCAATCTATTTTCACTTCCTTCTATGACCAGTGTATGGAAGACATGGCTCAACCAGCTCCGGAAGACGCAGAACCGGAGAGGGGCAATTGGACAGGCCGCTTCGATTTTCTTTTATCACTACTGGGCTACAGCGTGGGACTGGGCAACGTGTGGCGGTTCCCCTATCTCTGCTACAACAATGGGGGCGGTAAGTTTTAAATCAACCATTGAGGTGCACACACACGCACATCGGAGAGGTAAAACCAAATAAACGCTTTTAATATAAGAGTTGCCCATATTTTTCAACATTATATCAAACAAACATGTCAATAGGGTCTACGTAAGATAGCGTTAACTGTTTAATATCAAAGGGCATTGAACCAATTAAATCTGTCTATTTCTAGGTAATTCTTTTAATATAATGAATAGAATAGAGAAAGGAATTAATTTTAACCAAAGAGGAGCATAAATGAACATTGCAAGGCGGAATAAATCAATGCAGGTTCGCAGTTACGTCACTAGAACTCAGATGACTGACACTAAATTCTATTCGAACGAATAACGTTATACGCCTACACATATTTTATTTTCAGGGACGCTTATACACTCACCTACGTAGAAAATGTAGCAAGCGGAAAGATGACGATGGTGTACATGAAATTAAGTTATCGATTTCAAAAGACCACCATAGTATATTATAAGCTTTACTTGATCGATGAAGTTTGGATAGCGGATTCCTTAGCAGACCTAGATATCTAAACTTAAGTAAACTAGGGTTTAATATTATTTTATTAATAAAGGAAATTTTATCTGCAGGTGCATTTTTAATTCCGTTTACCATAATGCTGATAATAGCGGGTCTACCGCTCATGTTCATGGAGCTGTCCTTCGGACAATACGCTGCCCTGGGCCCTGTAGCCGTGTACAACAAGTTCTGTCCTCTGTTCCGTGGCCTCGGATACGGGATGGTCATCGTGTCCAGCATTGTCATGCTCTACTACAACCTCATCATAGCCTGGACTATCTATTACATGGTCGTGTCGTTCGCGAGTATCTTTTACCAACTGCCATGGCAAAATTGTGATGCAGACTGGAGTACCAAACGTAAGTAAGACATTCACTAGGAATTTTCTATACTATTAGACAGATACAGAGAATGCACAATACTTAAATACCGAAAAATAAATAATACTAATAATGGTTATATTGTCTTAGATTGCTATTCGTATGAGGAAGCTGACGTATGCGAAGCAATAAATGGGACTTACTACCTTAGACAATGCTTCAATCAATCATACGCAGACATTCATAATATAATTGCGCTGGCGCAAACTGCCCTTAGGCGACCTCCTGCCGAGGAATATTTTACGTAAGTATCATTGACCGTGTTTTGACTTCCTTACTTCAATTCTTACTTAGTTCTAAGCAACGATTATACTTTTTAATAACGACTTGTTAATTATTGTTTTCGTTTTCAGCAATCAAGTCCTTGGACTATCATCTGGTATTGAGGAAACTGGTCAAATACGCTTAGGCATGGCCGCTTGTCTGTTTGCTGCTTGGGTCATAGTATTTCTCTGCCTTTGCAAAGGGGTTCAGTCTTCGGGAAAGGTTTGTCAAATCTATCATAATTCTAACCTTTACAAATAAATACAATATTTACCTAGAAATTGATTAATTCAATGTCGGTGTTTCTGAACATAGGAACACCATTAAGCTTGCCTGTTGCAGACAATCATGTGTGACAATCACGCTTTTTGTGATAAAAGGAAACATTAACGAATGCCTATAATATATTGGTTTTAGGTCGTCTACTTCACTGCTCTTTTTCCATACGTGGTGCTGGTAATCTTATTCTTCCGCGGAGTAACGTTACCTGGAGCATCTACTGGTATTTTATTCTATCTAACTCCGGACTTCAGTCAGCTGGCTAATGCTCAGGTACCTACTTACATCAAAAATATTTCATACAGTACTGGTACAGAACTTACTTTTTGTGCTAAGATATTATTATTTAATCATATGCAGTTTATAAGGTTAACAATATTTACAAGTATTCTTATTTATGGTAGGTGTGGGGTGATGCGGCTGTTCAGATATTTTTTGCACTTAGCCCTGCCTGGGGTGGGCTCATAACGTTGTCTTCCTACAACAAATTTTCCAACAACTGCTATATGTAAGTATTATAGTCTGGCCTCACAATATTTTGTATATATTCAGTTCAAGCTGTATAAACCAAGTACAATTATTTTGCAGAGATTCGCTGATCGTTGCTGTGTCGAACATTGGCACGTCGTTCTTCGCGGGCCTGGTCATATTCTCGGTGATTGGTTTCCTGGCACATGAGTTGGACGTGGAAGTGGATGGCGTGGTTGACCAGGGCGCGGGGCTGGCCTTCATCGTGTACCCTGAAGTGGTCACTAGGCTGCCAGTGTCACCGCTTTGGTCTATATTATTCTTCGTCATGTTATTGACTCTCGGACTAGATTCACAGGTCCGTAATAGTTTGTGTTATACTAACAAGTACACGGGCCGCCTGGATCCGCCTGATGATAAGCGGTCATCGTAGCCTATAGTCAGTATCAGAATAATTGTCAAGATATTATAAATTTACGAAACTTAATATTTTCCCTTACAGTTTGCGTTAATGGAGACAGTTACAACAGCCATACTTGATCGGTTTCCCAACTTCCGTCAGAAAAAGATCTGGGTAGTACTGACTGTCGCTGTGTTTGGCTATCTGGGTGGTCTCATCTTCACAACCAACGTAAGTTTCCGACATTTGTCATCGCATTTTATCAAAGTCATTAGGTGTGCTTTTTCAAAGTTTCTTAATGTCATTAAAAGTATATAATTGAACGCTTCAGTGGTTTTAGATTCAGATTTAAACAAAGCAATTTGAAGGACTATCAGCTCTTACCTTATGTCGCACAAGGTACTATCTGTTAGTTTAATAGCAAAGCTTAAAAGCAAACAAAGCAACCGACCGAGTATTGTTTTCCAATGTGATTTGCTATTCCAGAGTGGCATGTACTGGTTGCAACTGATGGACAAGTACGCAGCAAACTGGTCGGTGCTAATAATAGCAATCGGGGAGTGTATTCTTATCGCTTGGATTTATGGAGCGGAGAAATTCTGCGGAGACATCCAGCGCATGATCGGTAAACAGTCCAAGTTGTGGGTATTCTTCTGGAGTGCAATGTGGCGAGTCATCACACCTTCTGCATTGGTGGTGTGTATACCTTTCTATTAAACAATCGTGAGATAGAGAATATCCCATTTTAGACTGACTATAATTCCTTAATAGTCAGTTGAAATGTCGTTAAAGTAAATGATTTAAATATTTGTTAAAAGCGGTAATGATGAATAAAGTACTCCTATTCCAGTTTATCCTGGTGTTCAACTGGATCGAGTACAAGCCGGCATCGTATGGCCACTACGTTTATCCGATGTGGGCAGACGCGGTGGGTTGGACGTTGGGCGTGCTGCCAGTTGTCGTAGTCATTCTCATGGCCGTCGACCAGATCTGCAGTGGACCTGACGACCTCACCATTATGGAGGTACGCTGACTGCTGCAGTACTTTAAAATATTAAAAGATAGCAAATATGCTATTTTTTTCCTGAGGGAACAGATGAGGAACAGTCGACATTGTTATGGCTATGGCGCAATGTAGTGTATTAATTTCAAAGTTACGTTAATTCCATCTAAAGTTCTAATAAAATATAATTTGGATGATGTTTATAGTTTTGAAAATTAAAACATAAACAATCCAATGGCTTTTCCAGAAAGCACGCGTACTGTCTCGTCCCACAGTAGAGTGGGGTCAGGGAGGCATGGGCGACGTGGTGTTGCGCAGTGAGCCCGAGCTGTCGCCGCCGGTGCTGCTACTGCACGGCCGCCCTGTGCTACGAGAGCGCGGTGCTTGACCCCCGCACGCGCACCCGCTCGTCGCTATGCGGAAGGTATAATTTCATACGAAATCATGTTCCTCACTCGCCCTGTGACTATCATGAATCATAAAAATATAACGCTCAAACATGTTATAATTTCAGACATCGCACGATGGTGGAGATTCAACTTCCATAACGAGCACAGTGGAAAACGAAGTTAAAAAACCAGGAAATAAAATTAAAAAGAATTCGATTAAAAGAAAGGTTCACAATCGTAGCCATGAATCTGATGATACAGTTACAGAGCCTCTTTTACAGAAGGAAAAATCTGAAGCAACAACCAAAAATATATTGTCAAAAACAAAGACTGATTTAAATGGTGAAAAGGGAAGCGATAATAATAAAATAATTTCGATCAACATGAAACAAACAAGGACCCCCGTACTAGGTTCGCCCGATAGTGTAATGTCACTACCAAATACTAAGGAACATTCTATTGCAAAATGCTATGTGGATGCAGTACCTACTACACACAACCATATGAACACCAATATTTTCTGTGACCCAGGCCCTCCAAAAGGTCTGATGACGCCAAAAACCCATACACTCGTAGAAATAGATGGAACAAAACAAGGTGGATATATTCCTGGTCCACTCATTTTTACAACAGCTAAAATACACACCGATGGAAAAACTAATCATATGGAACCAGTTCAAGTAACACCTATGCCAATTTTGTCAACTACAGAAGTAACAGGAAAAGCTAATGACATATCACCTATTATTTCGACAACTTCTGGAATTATTAATGAAAAAAAATCAATTAAGGAGCAAAATCCAAATGACGGTAAATTTAATATTTGTAGTATTCTACCACCAGAATCATGCAAGAGGAATGACATTTTGGAATGTTCTTCATTTGAACATAAAATAAACAATTCTTTAAATAAAAATGCCCAAGAACCATCAGTCATAATTGACATACAACAGCCAATAGTAGAGAAAGACAAGAAAGTTTATAAAGTTGAATCTCATGTAAACACTACAAAAATATCAGAAGATTCTTCATTAGTTGTCCATGACACCAGAATAAAAGATTCAATACTCGCACAGCCGATTTCTACAACTAGTACTAATATGATAACTACAGCCTCTGCGTCTAACATATCAAATGTAACGCAAAGAACTCTAACGATGGGTGAGAAATCAGTAGCGATAAAAAAAAATGATGTAAATGCTAAGCCACCAAAAGTTATAGATCTACATGAGGATGTTCAACCAATTCGTAGAACTGAGAAACATTCTACCGAAAAAGCTGATAAATTACACTCAAATGCAATTAATGTATCCGACGCAACCAAAACGGACAGTAGCCCCGGTAGTAATATAAGCAGACAGCTAAAACACCAAACGGATGTAAAAAAAGAAGTTTATGTCGGACACAAGACTAAATTAACCAATAAGAACGAAAGCGATGGAACTATAATGTTATGTTCACAAAGTCATCCTAATGATAAAATTTTGTTGCCAAAATCAATAATCAATAATGCAAATACCATTGCGGTAGTAACATGTAAGCCTTTAGTTTTAAGTACAACTTCAAATTCGAGTGCAATTACTTCTACTAAACCAGTAACAAAATTAAATGAAAACTCATCAGAAGTTGCCAAATTTAGTGCCAAGGTCCGATCAAATGCCCAGATCAAATATTCAAGTGATTCAAAACATTCTTCGACCATTGTTCCTACATCTCAACCAGCAACAGTAGTAACTGCGGTATCGAAAGCAGAACAAACACAATTAGCATCAACACCATTAACAAAACCAATAGCACCAACTAACGTGATATTAAAGCCTCCCGTTACTAGTGTACCTACTAAACCTGTGACTGCAAATACTTCCAAAAAGGCCCCAGTATCGTCTTCTAATTCTATAAAAGCAATGGGCGTTATCAATGTGACAACAAAGCCCGCTGTTACAATGAATGATCCTAAGAAGCCAACAATGCCAATTAATACTTCTACAAAACTCACAGCTACCACTGATGCTAATACCAAGCCTGCGTTAACAACCAATTCTGTAAAAACAGGTTTCACGACTAAGGCAGCTAAATCATCGATTCCAAGTACGACTGCGTCAACGATGCCTGTAAAACATCCCATGGTGACAAAATCCAATCCTACTACTACGAAAGTAATGCTAAATGCAACATCTATTGATAAAAAATCTACAAGTGTTTCAAAGAGTATTGCGGGGTCAACAAATGCAACTAAATCCAGTAGCATACCTGTCACAACAAAGACCTCTGGCACACATAATACTTCTTCTGTTACTAGTGGTATTTCTGTAAAATCATCAACTCCAAGCAAAAATAATGGACAAAAATCAAATGAACCTAGCATCGACGGTAAAAATATCGTAGTTAAAAAATAATTAGTATGTCATTTAGATAATAAACCCATGGCTCAATCCAAAGTGATAATAATTGATTTACGGTATTAATATTTTCAATTGAATAATAAGTTCATATTTTTTAAGAGTGATTTAACTCCTCATCTTAAAGATGTTTAAAATGATTCTACTTATGTTGCAAATCTGGTTTGTGACTCTTGTATCTTTGTGGCATTGGTAAATAGTTATAATAAAAAAATTGTAGTTGTAAATATTTATATTTAATCTTCAAAAGTCGATCTCTAAACTTAAACTACATATAAAACTATTCGTGATTAGTAATATATTCGTTTGGGTATACTTAGATTTTTAAGCAATGGTGGATAAGTGTATCACTACGTTAGTAAATGTAGTGTATCACTTATGATAAATAGATTGCTCATTGTATCAAAGAAAGGAATTGAAACAAACCCATATATATTATTAGATAAATTCATTTTAATTACGCGATGAACCTTACGAAAATGAATTAACCTTATATTAATGTGTAATTTATTTAAACTAGCAGCTAATAAAGCATGCAAAGCGCTTGTATGTGGTAGTTTAGTGGTGCTAATAAGACATTAACCATGTTATATTTTATTAAAGACAATATTATATTTTCTATGCCATTTAGAGATGTTGTTTCCCATCATCTCATACTGTCAATTTTATAATTGTTTACATAACAACTAAAATATCGAACATATAAAATCCACATCATTTAAACGCCTTGATTTAATGATTAGTGACGAGAGAAAATAAAATACGCAGGGTAGCATCTGATAATACGAACATTATTTAAGTAGGTATAGAAAATATAGAGACATACCAGATTTTTCATACAAATTAAAAAAAAAACGGCCCCAATTTTGCATGCAATTTAGAAATCTATA
Organism: Falcaria lacertinaria; assembly: GCA_951449985.1. Classification (NCBI taxonomy): domain Eukaryota; kingdom Metazoa; phylum Arthropoda; class Insecta; order Lepidoptera; family Drepanidae; genus Falcaria; species Falcaria lacertinaria. Next base: position 4,989,435 of record OX602114.1, read on the forward strand.
TTCTAAGTACATACCTAGTTCTTGTACTGTGCTAATATTGCATTGTCAAGCCTAAGTCCTAACCGATTAAAAGAAATGTTAACGGCGAAAAAAATCCCCAGATAGTCAACATTATATAAAACAGGTACGTGCAATTTCTCGGTTTAAGATTCCCATGTTTTTGACCTTATTTTGTACGTGTTATACTATCATAACTTTCAGTATTAAACCCTTAAGAGTATGTTTTCCTTAACTAAAACCCTCATTTATCAGAGTTCACAACATTACTAATTAATTAATGCATAACTTGATTTCATACATAGTAAAACTTGTCCTCTTGTCCTTCATTCTACTTATTACACTTTAATAACAACCCCACATGGTCATAAACATATATTCAATGATATATGTAACTTGGAAATTGTATTATCATTGCATGTATTAAAATTAAAGTAAATTGAAGGTATACAGTTAGCCTGCTTTGTCATTATGAATGACAATAATTATTTTGAAACTAGGGTTGTACAGTACAACTCATGTTATAAGTATCGACGCACTTACTACACGCATCAACTATGTTGTCTATTATTAATGCAAAACTCGTCTACTCTTGCAAAAAATTATACTGTTGTTTCATATCCAGTGTGTCTGTGTACTAACACTTCGCTCAATTTGTGACAATGTCACTTTCGTAATTTTATAGCAATTGTTGACAATTATTTATATTTGTATGAATAAATCACAACAATATTATGGTTATCAGAATAATATGTTCCATCCAATTTGTTTAAAGAAACCTACTCGTAGTGTTCCGGTATAGAACACGACATTGATTGCTTGAATTATGTTTTAATGGATTTAAATAGAATTAAGTTAGGTCTTATCCAACATTTATTAATATAAAACAGATTAAACAATAAACAGAAAACTTATGACTTATGTTTTAACTTTTGGGAAATATAGTGCTCATAAACAAATGTACCATAATACGGCGATCCAAAAACAAATTGTTGGCATAGTAATGTTTTTTTTATCTTGTGATTGGTTCATTATTTAAAATGCTTTCATGTATAAATATATAATTTGTTAAATTACAATTACTTGATGTTGAGTCTAGGGAAAAGTATTTGTATTTGTAACTCAATTTATCTGAGATACATGAAAACAGTAACGCAAGTAAGGTAGTGTTACTTACAAGTATTCGAAAGGATTGAATTGAAATCAAGATTAAAAGTTTAAAGCTATAAGTAAATCGGATAAATAGGTTCGTAGAAGCTTTTAAAAGATGTAAGGGTTCTTCGTACTATGAATATTATCGATGTATCAAAATCAATTATCGATATGAACGGATTGTGTTATATGTGCATGCAATTAATTAGGTACTTTATCTAATACTGTAGAAAGACTGTAGGATCGATGAGGTAGAGTTGTAACATTAAATCGTCGTTTAGATCCTTTACTCAAATGGTAGATTTAGAGATTTCAATGAATATTGCATAAAGTTAGCTAGCATTAAAAGTAATTATAATGTTTTAGACTATGACATTATTTTATAATTTATCACCTTCAATATGTTAAAACATTAAGTTTTGATTGTATTAATGGCCCGACCTGAAAATAGGATTATTAGAACGTACTTCTCAGATAAGTTTTCATGTGTGCTTATTTGTTTAGTTTCTAGAATATCGTCAAATAGAATATAGTTGATGTAATTAGTTCGAAAAACGAACAGGAGAACTATGTCTGTCGACGTGTGATACCTACGCAAGCGCATGGCGTTCAATTCATTAGAATCATTGGTAAATAGTAATTTATTATAACATAATAGAACATATAATGGAATGACGCGGTGAAGATCGATCGAGCTGAAGAAGAGCTAAGGAACTCACCGATACAGGGCAATATTGTAGACATTGTGAATTGATAAGAATTACTATCTCTGAGATACGTACGTATGTTTCTACGAGACAATTAAACACGCCTAATTGAATAGTGTTACTGTTGTTAAACTTGATGTATTTTAGAGAATTATTGATTAAATCGATGTTACATAGATGTTTACTGTAAATATTATAGCTATAATCGAAGCCAAAGAAGTGTGACATGTTCTAGAGTGTTATAGAAGGCTGTATTTTTGGGTGATATTTTAGAATGGATGATGGCAGCATATCTTTGATAATATTATTAAAAATACACACGTGAAGTAGGTATGGGGTGAGAAGAAGAACATAGAATTGGTAATGATGTGATAAGTGCAGATGATTTTAGTTTTAGTGTTGTTGTGCTATTAATAAAATATGTTCGAATGTGGTTATTGATCATTTTAATTTCATTTCCTTCGTAAGTATCAAATAGAGTTCTAAATGGAATTGTGTCTCAATAATTGGCACTGAAATGGTAATTCTAAGTTATACTTGGAACAAGAATCCGTAAAGTTTAAATTGAGGACATACAGTTAGTCGTGTTACACGCCCAACATGAGTTATTAGTTTTGAATTAAATCGCGACGAAGGCTTTTATCGCGGTGACGTCGAACTTTCTTCTGTTGCTTTTATTTTTACTGGTATAGTATAGGTAGTGGCATTTGCGTCAATTGCGTCTGCTAGCGGCGAGACGCGCACGTCACCGCGCGGGTAGCTGCGCTCCGGGGCCCGGGCTCACATTGCTGCCACAAACCAACCGTGAATGTGTTTGAATACTAACCAATTAAATGTACGTAGAACTCATAGTAATCCTCGCGAACCAAAAATATTCTGTTGTCCAGTGTTACAGTGCAATTTCGTAATCTCAGTGAAATGAGACGTTGACCAACTGCGATAATGTTGTTTTAATTTTGACAAAAGTGGAAAACAGTGCAACTTTCGCGTGGAAATTGTAAGTCAAAAGTACCTTCCTACCTACTCTTTTATAAGTTAAAGAATTATTGTTGTATGTTGCTAGTGAATCAACTGTTTTTTTAAGTAATAACTTCATTTTAGACGAATACAATCTCTTGTACAATGAAAAAATAAATTATAATGATTCTGTGTTGGTATTGGTACTTTAACCTAATTTATACGTACCTATGTATTTATGGAACTAAAAATCGTTCACTAATTTTTAACCTTCAAGCGCTGTAAGACATTATAAAGAGCAAACCAAAACATTTATAGCGTTATATCCGGCCACTATTTGGCTTATTTGAAAATCGATGTGTCTGCCTACAGGTACCTATCTCATATACCTACTTACCTGCCTTCATTATATTTTTATTTTGTTTATTTGAATTACCTACCTAAATTACTAATAGACAGAAAAATAAAAGGAGGTTCCAATGAATTCTACTGGCAAGTATCTTTCTATAAAGTCTTGTCTCAATAATGTCAAGTAGTTAAGAAAGTTACCAACCCATTAGCTCATAGCTGTAAATGCTGTAATCCTTTAACTACCTACCAATATTGAAAACCAGGTAAGTACGTATATATGCAGACAGTTCGTATACAGGTTTTGTAACAACGAGAAAAAACCATAGCTCAAGGTAAATGTCTATCTAAAACGTTTTATCTGCAGGTGAGTTTATCTCAACTCGGCGTTTTAGCATCAGTGATACTGTCAGTCAATCAGGCTGTCCAAATGTTTTACAAAACACTTCATCTATGACCTTGGAGTATATCCCGTGTATTGTTCCTCTACGTGCATTAATGAATACGTTGCATAGAGGTAATCTCCATACATTTAAACATTCCAGAACAGCGTAGATACCAGTTTTAACATTTACTAACAGGTTCGTATCCTGTGCTCGCCAGTCGCCGTCTTGACTATCATTCCTAAGCTATGTCCTAAGCTGTTGATTTATTGAGTCGCATATCTAACTAAACCTATCTAAAATATCTAAGTTTCATGATTATTTTGCGATTTGCAGTCCTGTTATTCCTTATAATCACTTTCAGTCATTAAAGTGTAGAAATTATAAATAAGTAAGAACCAAAAACTGAGCCAGAAAGTAACTCAGTCGATGAGAGAGAAATTAGATTTAACGAATTATACTATCATTTTTTTGTGCACTGGTTGAAGTTACGGTAATAAATAAAATGGATTCCGGGTCTAATCTTATACCATTATTATTGCCTTATGCCTACCTAGAATATGAAAAAAATAAAAGGTATTTGTATAGATGGTGGCTTAACGTCGTAGTTAAACGTTTGTCGGTGATTCTACAATTTCATTTAGAAAATAAATTGCAGTTACATATGGGAGCGTGCGAACAGAAATTGCGTCGTCGCCTCGTCCGTCAGCTCACTTTCCATCCATTCATGGAGTCTCCAGTTTTTTTTCCAACGATTTCTTTCAACCTTCTCTATATTCTTGTTTAATGATAACAGCTTTCATCTTTGTTCACTCTGGTGACTCCAGCAGTTTTTGCTCAAGCAATAAACTTTGTTGTTTGTTCAGACGATATTGTTACAGTTGTTATAATATGCAAATGGTGAGTTGCCTGTTTGTTGGTATGCAAACATACAGCGTAACAGCTAGCTAAGAAAACTATTGGATGAGCTCACGATATTTATAGAAGTGAGCCGTAATGCCTCAGGTGCAGCAAATCATCGTTGTGCACTTGTGCAAGATGCCTTTTGTACTGTATTTACCTGTGCCGCTGTGTGACCTAATGCAAGAAAATTACTGCAATAAAACATTCTGTTACCACCACAGTGTGTGTTCTTCTTGGAAACATACAAAGTTATTAAGAACATTTAAGTAGCATTAAATATTTGCCCTAGACAATTAAAGAAGAAGAATGAGGTTCTTACCTAAATATTTAAACCATATATTAACCATCCGTTCAGGACGCGTTAATTTTTATTTCAGGAAAATAATTATCCTTACCTCAGAGTAGTAATATTTCTTACTGATGTAATTATATCATATACATACAATGCTTAAACCTGTTTCTTTGAGGTTGCAATTTTATTGTTAGTTAGGTGGATAGGTACCGTCATAAGGATAATACGAATACAGAACACGACGAGAAGACTGCTGTGGGCCATGAACGATAATTCTTGCAAGTTATTCTTTTAATCATGCCCGAGGCCGGCCGCGTAATGTATATCAGTAAAAGCGGAAATTGTAAGTAAAACGGTAGTGGGTAATTATGAAATATTTTTGTAATCTAGTAATCAAAATTCGAAACACCTGTTTAGTTAGCCATTCTTGAATTCATATGAATTGGGTACTCTTCGGTATCGAAGCAATAGCCTAGTGGCATGTGGCTCAGAGGTCGAAGGCGGTTAATTGGCGAAGAGTGGCCGCGGCCGGTTTGAGGCGCGTTGTCCTACGGCATTCCTAGCCCCCGCTCTACTCTAACACCTCGAACTAATTCTTTTTGCGGTATATCTTGGTCTTCTGGTTAGTAAACTTTACTGCTACGTTAGCAGACAGGGTTCGATACTCGTATCAGGGCAAACATGAATGTGATGAAAATATCTTGTTGTATTTGTCTGGGTGATTGGAATGTATTTATAAAAAAAAATGTATTATTTTAGCGAAAACATTACTTAATTTGGGTATAGATTACGTGCTGTGAAAATAATCCGAAAATGTGTTAAACTAAACTGTTAATAAATACTCCCAACTTTATAGTTGGGAAGGAAACTCAATCCTTGCGTGTAAACGGAACGTGACAGGCTTCCCTGTTTTAGCCGGAAATTAGGAATCCCTTCAACACGAACACGAAGTGTCATTCTCTCAAAAGTTATAGTTTTGTTTCCTAGCAATATTGATCCGTTGTAACAATGCAACTTTGTTATAGTACAAGGACGTAAAACATTTAGCATTACGATGAGATTCATACATACAAATTATGAAGCAAAAAATAAATGTATAATTTGAAGGACATGTTCCTTTATATCATGAAACGTCTGCAGCTCCTAGTTATGGCTAACAATTTATATTATTAAATTATACTATTTTTAATAACAGAACATTTAATTTATTATGTAATAAGAATATTATAAATATGAAACGTTCTTTATAACATTAGTTTCTACAAACAGGGTATCCTCTGAGATTACCTGCCAGGATAGATCAACGATATGACTTCATCTTATAGAAATGTACCTAATGACATCTTTGAACTTAGATTGGCCCACACAGCATAGTGGTTATGTACTCTGTGCACAGCACTTGCAACGATTGCGATCAAGAGGATTGAGATTATTATTATTTTTTATTTCAGAGGATTATTTTTCATTTAAGAGGATTATTTTTACTAGTGCCATTGCTTCACAGTTCACACGCTTCACAGCTCTGCGTAACAAGAATATTGACTTTCTAAGATATGTTCAGCAAATCTTTTTTTTTTTTGTGATAATATTCTCTACTTACTAAATCTGCGAGGATAGGTACCCCACATAAAAAAGTATATAGGTGTAGGCCTACTCTACTACTGTTCGTAGGTCTAAATGCAACCTTTTGGGGAAAGGAATAAGTATAGTCTAGTATAGTTTTGGTCACCGATTTAGACGAGGCCATTGCTCTCTCGATCTGGCAGAGCAAAAACGGGGAACAGTTGTCGAGCGGGCTGCGGACTGCGGCGGGGATTCACGGTCGAGCGGCCGCCACCTGCGCCTGCTCGACCCGCGCCACCCCGCACTGCCTGCACTCTTTGTGATATCTACATTTTGTTCGCACATCACATTTCTATTACTTTTATGGCCGAATACTGAAAACCCAGTCAAATATGATGCCACATTAATTTTGAATGGTATCCGATTTTGCATGCGAAATTTTATTTTGAGAATTTTTATAGCCAGACATTTATCAAAATATATTTTGTCTACCCGTGCCAAGCCGGGGCGGGCAGCTAGTAAGTAATTTTATTTGCTATAAACCTCACGGAGCCCGAGACCTTTCCAACGAATGCAAAACCGTGGAAATCGGTTCGTGCGTTCTGGAGTTATAGAGGAAAACCCGACTTATTATTATATAGTAGATAACCATTCCGAATCGATATAACACAATTACCAAACTCCAAAATCATAAGCTAACAGATTAGATTTAGAGAAGACATAGAAGAATCTATTAAGGTGATAGCAGTAAGCAGAGTAAAACAACGAGAGTAGCAACACAAAGTAGTATAAGAAGAAAGAATAGAATATTATAGAGAAAATCAAACATCACCACTGATTATATCACATCACATAACGTACTTGACAAGACAAGATTCATAACACAACATAAACTTATTTTAAATTAATGTCCAACCTTACCTGCAAAAGAGTTTCTCCATAACAGAATCGACCACTTTGCATTATTGTTGTGCCAAAGGGGTTAAAGAAAAATCTTGGATTCTAGAACTGCTTACCAACGGGCGGGCTATACGCAGGTCTTGCTTGCCACATTTGTGGTACCTCTACATAAAAGAATTACCTGTAATTAATTAAGTTGAAATAATGTATACCGTGAAAGAAACATGCATGTTTCGAGCAAGGAACATTTTCATCTTGTCTTTAGAGGGCTATGCTTCTTTAGAAGTCATCTTGTTTTCTCTTAAATTATTATTTTGCATTACGTGTATTTAATACTCAATTTCATCGATCCTTTACAAAAAGCGAATGACAGACCATTAAATAAAGAATCGATTGAAACTGAAACATTTGGAATCATTCATCTTCAGTAACGTAACGTCACGGCAGCGTCAATCGTGTCAATAAGTAAATAATTGATTTGCGTTATTGTTGGTATATTCCAAAGATAATAATAATATCCGTCACTTGTTCTTTGCTTGTTCTTTGTTCTACCAAAAACGCGACATTGGCGAAATTGTGGCAGCCCCGCAGAAGCCATTCATAAAGAAGTTGAAGTGGATAATAATTTTCCATTAAGCACAAGTGATTGAACAACATTAAGGATTGTGTAGTATTTTCACCGAGCTAGTATTTCACAGTATATGCCAAGTAAGTCAAGAACTGTTATGTAGGTAGGCACAATGTACTGAACAGCGTTCCTAGACACTGCAATGGCACGTGATCGCGATGAGCACTGCATTTGACAAAGGCTGCTAATCTACAATGAAACTATTCACTGCAATCTTGGTGAATAGTTCCGTATTAAATATTACGTGGTTAAAACATTTTGTGGCAACAGTAGGTACCTTTATGCAATTTTACTAAACTTTCACTTCCACGTTTCTATCTCACCCATTACTGAATGTTCACTTCATTCAAATTATATTACTCCGAGTCTATGTATGTATTCAGCTCATCACTTATTTGAAGATTATGTAGATCATACGCAAATGTTTGTCTTAGTTTAATAGAATTAAGTGTTTGGTACCCATCTAGATTGACACGGCAATTTACAAGCGTCAGAAGTTAATTTAGGTTAATGTGGTAGGCATGACGTGTCCGCAGTGTCAATGAGTCGGACATTTGCAGCAAAAAAAAAAAAAAAGTCGTGGTGAGGTTGCAGGCACAGGCGAGAGGTCGTTGCACCTCGTCGGAGGAGGCTGCACTCTAGCCCCACGCTCATTCCCCCTCGGGCCCTCACTCCACTTACGGGGTCATCCTCCTTTCCGAAACCAAAGGAGTCTCCTTCTACATCTGTAAGATAAAATAATGATAACTTAGGAGATTAACTACGATTAAGAACAAAAACAGCTTTATGACCTAAATACCAACGTCTAAAAGCCAGTAATGTGTAATACCTAACCTAAGTAATGTGAGGGATATCGAACAAATATTACTTCTATAATTTGTAAAATTGTAGAGAGTTACCTACATAGGTATATTAAAAATTGCTGCCAAGGTAATACACCGAACCTGCAAAACTATTCCAACCTTTGTCAAGTGATAATGTCAAGGAAATAGAAGAGATTGCCTCTTATGTTCTTACGTTAGTTATAGAAGGAATTGTTTGATACGACCGTCATTGTGATTTCTTGTAGGTGTAGTAGTGTTTCTTTAAATCCAGTTTACATATTTTATCGAACAGTGTCTGTTTGACCCTTTGTATAGATCACGCGGGATTATTCTTACGATTTTTTATGAAATTCTCAACAAAGGCATCTTCCATAAATTTGTACAAGATTGTCTCATTATTGCCAGGCACCAGCACAGAGCATCTTAGAGGAACGCTGGAAATACTTCTCACTGCAAGAATACAATATTCCACGAACACGAAGACGAGACCAAAAGCTGTTAATATACGTATAGTATAGCATATATTTTTGTTAATTAGTTAACACTTTCATGCGATTAGCCGCGGTTTCAGGTAGAATGGGATTCAAACACCTGTTTGTATTCAATTCGACTTCCAAATATCGCTATTGTAGGTCACTTACCTATTTTAATAGTTCCTTGTTTTGCAATATCTTAAGGTATCATGTACTTAAATTAAGTCTATTTGATGCTTGACTAATATTTCTTACAAGTTCTATCGCCACTCGACATGAACCAATATAGAATGGTGATTTTGACAATCAATACATATATTCATGCATATCATTCACATTTCACGTGTGTTTTGGGATTAAGCCTTTTCTTTTCTTAATTTTAAGCCGGCTTTAAACTGCCGGTATGCATTGAGAATCTGAATCCATATTATTAATCCAAAAAGCCCATCATGAAAAAAATATAGTATGACAAAACAGAATGTGTGTGCTCATCTTAATTTGATGTAATTCCGTGGTTTTCTGAATAAAGTATGGGTTCAAAAGCTATAGTGAAAGGCCGGCCTTATAACAATAATTGCAGTTTAGAAGAGATCCAAATGGTAAAGGGAACTAAGTCCCGCAATTTTTAACAGCTCTCATTTATTATGTTTCACATCTCAGACCGAAAAAATATATCCTAAGTATTTTTCGGTCTGAGCTTATGTGAAATAAATACAGATAGATTCCAAACTGTAGATCGTCCAAGCTAAAGTAATGCGCATCACCATTGAAATGCGCAGTGCATTTACGCACTTCGAACGTTAATTCCTATTTTATTCATTTTCTAAGAAACGTGTAAAATGCATATCGATAAAACTGAACGTAGTTTGTTTAACTAGGTAAACGTGTCGGTGTCTTGAGATTGTTATTTCGTGTGATAGTTATATCATAGGATATTGGAAATAGTAATTATATTTTGTGTAACGGATGCGGGGCCTTAAAAATAAGAAGACGCGATTAGTTATTAAAAGGGAATACATAATATATGCTAAGTTGAATCTCAGCGCCTTTACAGAATCGCGTAGGCGCTAAAAGTAGTCAACATTACGACAGCTGGGCGCTGGCCTACCATCTTTTCTACTACTACTACTACCACATGACTTGATATTGTATATGTAAACATAGGATATTAATAGAGATGTGTTATTTTTCAGAGTGAAAATGTACGCGACATCAACAGCGTCAACGACTTCAGGGTCGTGTCGGGTGGCGGGGGTTGGCGGCGGCGAGCGGCGCGTACGCGTGGTGCGCCTCCTGCGCCCACGCAAGTCCGCACCCGCGTTTGGATTCTCACTTCGGGGCGGCAAGGAGTATGCATCAGGCTTCTTCATTTCCAAAGTAGAATTCAATTCTGAAGCACATCTACAGGGATTAAAAGTGAGTAATTAGACGAAGAGAAGGCTTATACGATAAAAGTGGTAAACTAGCTTACGGCCCGCGTAAGTAAGTGGTTACCATAGCTTATGAACACCTGCAATATTAGAGGTCTCACTAACACGATGTCGACCATCATTTAAGATAATTGACGAAGGAGATGGTGCAAGTCTCGTTATTACCAGCACGGTACAGAGTACATCTGGATTCCAGGTGCTCTGTAAGTACCCACGCCGAGTATGCTTCCAGATTCTGGAAGTTTACTCGGCGTAGGTATTCACAGGTGATGAATAATTTTACTCGAATACTAACTAATAACTATTCCGATATCAAAATCGATAAACATAACACTAAGACTTTTCACATAAATATTTACTAACAATATGTTCACTAAACTAAAAATTATAAAGACATTAATAATTGTCTACCAGTTCTTGTATGTTCAGCATGGGTATTGAGCATTGTGGTATTATCTTATTGTTTGATTTGCCAGTTATTATCATTCTTACATGAACATAGGGGAAGATTGAATCTTTGTTGACACTTTTTGTTGTAATTCATTGCGTATGTTTCACACGACTCCGTGTCCCACAACTGGGCTCGTGCGAACAGTTCTGCGAGTAATTAACTATGTTTGTCAGCTTCTGTGGAATTATCTGGCTCCGAGGTTGAGTTACTGTCGCAAGCTTAAGACGCGTCGCGTTCTATTATTCCGGAGCGCTCACGTAATGCCATAGTTACCTTTGGCACAATCTCATGCTACCCGTGGTCCGGTGGCCGCAGTGACAAGCTAGATGATCACTGTATTGTCACGAGCAACTGGGTCAACTATTTTGTTTTATTTTATTTATTTCATCACAAGCCGCTGGTATTGCCCGCAGTTCTATTGTGACCTTCGTTTGGGAATTCATTTATTTCTCCTGAAAAAGACATCAACGACCTCCCGGCGCGCGGGGTTCGAGGGAATCCGATTATAATTACCAACTTCTTAGTATTGATAACTTGTTTACTGTTTTTTTTACAATCAAATCATTTTAGTTTTTAACAGAGTTGAAATAATAATATGGACTTGGATAATTTTGTTAAAAAATTAGTTAAAACAAAACTTTAAAATGTTCTAGGTTGTAATTGTATTTTCTAGGTATTTGAACAGAATATTTAAATAATTAAATAACCAAACGCTTCAGCTACAAAATGGATACGGCTGACGTTGGAATTTCTAGAAAGAAATATAGGAAATACTTCTACGCAGCTACGTAGTTGCTCATTTAGGAACAGACACGCTTTTCGTTATGATTTGCAAGCACAACAGTACAGAAATTATATATGCTCGTTTTTAAGAATTTTTCACACGATTACTTCCTTTACAAAGAAGTTACGAAAAACTCGCCTACCTACATCCGCTGTTATTTAAGCATCACAATGTGAAGTTTCAAATAATTGCAAAGCGTCCTGCCTGAGAGTGGAACAAGCTTAACGCATTAAACAAACTGTACACAGGGCCAATGACACCGGTCGAACCAAGTATATTACTTTGATAACCTGAGTCAGCATTAAAGTTCTTTTATAACAGCGTGCCAGTTACGGAGAGTGCTCCATTGTTTGTCAGCCGTTTCAACAGGTCTCGAACATTGTTTATATAGTTATCGCGATACCATTTACTGATTAAGAAGTGAGTACACTCATATTGCCAGGAAATTGGCAGAGAACATAAACTGCGTAGTAATTATAATTCAGAGAACATGTTTTATCCCTGCTTTTAAGTTGACGGCGAGCTAATACAGGAAAACAGCAATAGGCAAGATGGCAATTATATGTCAATTTTGAAATAGTCCGTATTCCTATGAGGCGGGCGGGCCGGGCCGTGTCCGGTGCGTGAGTCACACAATTACTGCAGGCTGTGTGCGGCGACTTTCTACCGCTCTCCGTTCGTTCGTGAGAGCTTCTTCAAGTTATGCTTCTTGTGTAACGTTTGCTAAAATAGAAATGTGTTAATGTTCTCCTTCAATCTTTGACTAGTGGTTGACTAGTACACTACTACTAGTGCTGGTAAACTTGAAAATAGACTAAAATTATAATTTCACTCCTCTTGTTCAAAAAGTCCGTCTTTGTAGCGTACCAGAGCGGGGGAAAAATAGAGTATCAGGCTCAAGAAAAAAATATATTTCTAAAATTTATATCTGTTACCTGGAACTACATATTGTATCTTCTATTGTTCATTTGTTCATGACATGGATACAAGTCCCTCAGTCGCATACTTACTCGACATTTATCTTCACAGAAGACCGAAATAAAGTTGTCGGTATATCGATATTTTTATATAGATTTTTTTGTACATCAGACCGATAATAATTAACGGGTGAAAAAAATTATATCGATATTTTTTCCCAAGCCATCTAATTATATATCCAGAACAATAGGTACCTACCGATTATATATTTATTTTTATTAAATAAATACATTCTTTTTTAGTATAGTATTGGATTATTTTATTTTTTCGCACTCGTTGCGAAAAGCAGAGTGTTACACACGGCGCTAAAACCCACTGTAAAACTACCTCGTATACATATAACGGGTCACTTTAGCTCCTTGTATAACAATCTTAATGATTGTATCAGACATAGATCAGACATATTTGTTTTAAATTACATTGACATTAGTTTTAAACTACTACTATCGTCATATTGTTTTTGTATACTATTGATTTTATTTTCCTGAATTAATAAATAAATCTAATATTTAAAATGTAAGTAAAGATATTAAACGCACACTACTCACCCAGCCTAGAAAGGCTGTCAATGTCGCAGAATATAAATAATCGGTCCTGTGTTACTTTCAACAATATCACATATAATTCGTTGTCAGGTCACAAATCAGCGGCCTCATAAGCTGTAAGGCAATCGCTCAGGTACCGGAACAACAGGGCTGCGGCCCGTCATAGGCTGATATAGGAGCAGGCAGCTCACTCATAAGCAAAATCCCACACACACATCACATTAGAATTCAATCTATATTTTTGTTCTTCGTGTTTCAGACTGCCGATATGCATGTGAGAACTCATTAGTGATGCTCAAGGATAAGTTTCAATTCTATTTCAAATTGTTATTTTCACATTATATAGAAATATAGGGCAATCTTCGAAATTCTTTAGGTATATAATTAAATAAACGTATTCATTTTGAAATTATTCGCCGATAAAGTCCATGGTGTCTTTACTATGCGGGTAAACTTAAAAATACATATAATAAGTATTGAAAAATATTTTGTGTAGTTGGTGTGATGTGACTCATTGACTGCGTGCGATATGGGTATTATACGCCTCAGAAGGTATTGTTTATTTAATAGTGTGTCATTGATTGTGTAGATAGCATTGTATCTGCAGTCTTGGCGTTGTTTCAGGTGGCCTGATAATGATAAGTTACGAGTTAAATGTCACTGTAATAAAATAGTGATAAATAAAATATCCACTTGTACATTTTTTATGAGTCAGTCGTAGAGTAAAGGAATGAAAGGCGTGCCAAAATTAGGAATTATGATAATGTAATGTAAAACTATAATATAACATTGATTTATTTAATACATCTAAGCATACCTAAGTAGGTTTTATCGAATAAGCTGTGTACGTTGTGTGCGGCTGCGCGGCTGTTGGCGTTTCACTGTTACGCGTCGTTTAGGCGTGTTATGAGATATGATGCGAGACATTAATCACGCGGGCTTGTGAAGAAAGTGAATTCATTCGGGAGGGCTGGGCGTCGTTGCGTCTGGCGCTGTTTGCGTCACTCGCAAAAAGACGAGTTGTGTGTAACGAAAGTCTGATCGAAAGTTGTTGGATATGTGGGGCGCGCGGCGACCTGTCCGGCTGCTGTTGCCGTCTCCTATAGCCGACAGTCAACACTAGTGCAAAGAAAGTATTGCCCAGCTAAAGATACAGGCCAGGCAGTGCGGGCAAACAATTATAACTATGATTTTCTGAATTCTGACTTACCAAACCATACCTTTACTAACAGAACAGTTTATAAATAGCAAAATGTAAGTGCCCTAAAATTGATATGTATATATCTCTTTGTTTTACTTCAAATTATGTGATGAATTTGATTATTTTATTCATTACACGACAGGTGCACCTTGTCCAGACTATCACCGATAATCTAACCCCCTTAAGCTAAAACCAAATAGCCGTTAAGTGACGACTGAGGAAAGTAGGTCATGGTTTCTCTCTCCATTCAACATTACATTGTGAGCAGCTTTACATAGATATTCTAAAATATTATATTTTTACGACTGGTGAATGATAGAATTGAGATTGAAGCATTTTAAAAATATACAGTGATGGTTAGTTTTAATTAAATCACTAGAAGGTATTAATGGACCAGGGATCTTTGATACAACTATTAAATAATTCATAAATTAGTTTTAATTTTCAAGTTACATATCCAGATTGCGGTGATTCGAAAAATTATGTAACTTACTAATACAACTAGGTATTGTTGATTGTTCTGAGCATATCTACTTATTTTCTCTTTTCGTATTTGAGATTTTAAACACGTCCTGCGAGCAAAGTCACCATCGGAATCTAGTACAGAATAAATTAGAATGTAATTGATACCTAATCTATTATTTTTTGGTGTAAAGCAAGTTACGTTAGTAAACTTGAAATACAAACACAGCTGCTGCCACTGTACCGCCGTGGCGCAATGCGAAATTCTAATAGGTAGCGATAAGTAAGTTTATAATATCATTGTTGTTTCGACAGACGAGAAATACGCAACTATTGTACTAGTTATATATTTTTTTCTTGCCTATATTGCTTTATCCGATTTTACCAACGACGCCGACGTACCCTACCTACGAAGTCTGAGACATTTATCGCATACTCCAAAATGTAAAATTATGTTGATACATATTTTGCTATTATTATAGCAGCACATCGTAGCTCCCAAATGAGCCGTTTTCCTTGTGGCAAACGTTTTTCTCTTGAACGTTTAGGCTTGAGTTGTTTATATACATAATTTGGATATTGGTCGTTTAACTTATATAATACACACATCGATCGTTGTTGCTGTTGCAGGTCGGTGACCAGCTGGTGAGCGTGAATGGGTATCGCGTGGACGATGCTGTGCATTCAGAGTTGGTGCACTACTTTGCCTCGCAGTCACGACTTAAAATTAAAGTTCGCCGTAAGTAGTTCTTTATTCATCAGTAAACATATCATGTAGGTAATAGCATATCTATAGTCCTACCTACCAATAGGAAACTGTGGATTTGTGTCAGTGCATACGATTTGTCCCAAAAATATTTTTGCGTTGTATTAACTTTTACAAGTGGTGCTTGCAAAAAGTAGCCGCAATACACTACGTAAATAAGAATATACATATTTTTACTCCTTCCTAAAAAGACTAAACAAAAGAGGTAGATGTATAAAAACCAACACCAACACACATTTGATTAACGGTAATAAATAAAATGTATAACACTTTTACATTTTCCTTCTTTTCCCTCTAGAAGTCTAGAGGGAAAAGAAGTTTTTCTATGTCAAACAAGAATACAATGATTGTAGTTTCATTTAGTAACGTAGCACCGCTAGCACCTATGCATATAATACTACACGCACGCCTCTCTTAAGATATGCTTGTATGCTGTTTTAATTTCACGTTATGATAATTACTTTTTACAGAACTGTTTAAAACCACATAGGTTACATAATTAGGAAGATGGTAATGAGTTCTAATCGCAGCTGACGAGAAAGCGGGCTGCAATCTTGTTAATAGGTGTCAATGCGTTGCGTAAATCTGGTTGTGACAATCGAAACAGTTAAGAGAAATAGATTTGAATGACTGGCTAGAGATATAGTCACTCATTAGGCAGTGTGGCAGCTAAATTATTTTATCTAATACTTTTAGATCTGTTTCTTACGTAAGCTTACAAAAAGTATACTAGAAATAAAAAAGTATTATCTAATCTTTTTTTGCTTTCGAAACCAGATTTTCTATGACCTCCCTTTTTTATTATCATGTGATTGGTTTATACAGAGTACAACAAACCAACAGCCACACGGAACAGGTGTTTAGAATCGCTACATGCCTATAATATATATATTCAGAGGTTACATCTTTGTTTATTTTATGGAAAACATAAAAAAACTGGGTCCATATATGACTATACGTCGAATCTAAGCCACCCTCAAATCCAAAACGGCTATGTTGTTTAGAATAGGTACTAGGTACTACTCAGTTATCCGAATTTTATTTGAATTTTATGGCTGATTGGTATCAGTTACCGCGGAGTGTATTTTGGATGATAATTTAAAATGCAATAATATTTAAAAGATTTTACTTGTTATTTGTTTTATTTTTGTTTTTTGTTACAGATGTCGGTATGCTGCCCTTAAAAGAGTGAGTATTCAAATATATATATGCCTAATCATGTTATCGCACTATTCATAAACTAGTACCGCACAGTTTCGATTAGAAACATGTTCTATTAAATTGTTAATTCATATGAAAATAGGATAGTCGATGGTCAAAAATAATCAGTGCTCAATAGTCAAAGCAAATCAAAACTTGTTTATATTTTAGAAAAAAATAATTTAGTACACGTGCCCATTTTTTGCGACTAGCACAATCTATCCATGAACTATCGCAAACCTTTTCGCAAAAATAAGATTGTGAACATTTGCGTAAAATGTATGCTTCCAAGAAGTTAAAATAAATTACCTAGTCTATATTATGTTTCGGGGAATAAATAAGCCTCTACGCCAGATTTAAACTATTCTATTCAGTCGTTGCGGTCAATCATCCAAATAACTACCTTCAAATCTTCCAAATTCTAATTGGTTCCAGAAAAGCTCACGAGCCACTATCCTGGCAGTTCGTATCAGAGCGCGCGTCACTGGGATCTGATGTGTCCTCCTCGCCGACTCTCTGCCACGACACAGAGCGGCTGGCTGACCTGCGACTCTCTGTTCTCGTGCCGCCGAGGGCTAAGCTTGGCTGCGGGTGAGTGGGCTTTAGGGTCGGCAACGCGCGAGTGATACCCCTGATCTGATGTTGCAAGCGCCCATAGACTACGGAAATCGTTTACCACCGCAGCCTGGTGGTAAACGGTATGTTTTTTTTAGCTATTCTATTTAGCGTCTTTATATATTTTGTCGAGATCTGTAATATTACACTTGTTATTCGTATGCTGTTTGCCGCGCACACTAATAAAGCTATCTACAAAGGCTGATTTTCTTACTTTGCCGTTATTCGCGGAGGTTTTCCGCTGAATTGTAAACGTATGGTAGATAATATGATTTTGATTTAAATTAAATCCTTATTTCATTTCCTTCAAGCCTTGTTAACTTGTACTATAACTAATCAATATTGAGGAGTACTTAATTGTAATTAACATAATATAATAATTATTGTTTAAAATTCATTTTGATGGGTTCTCACCACGGTATTTTTGTTTAATTAGTTGCCCGATACATATCGGGCAACTAATTAAACAAAATTTTAACATTTAGACCATACCCACGAAAGCTTAAAACATTATATAATAAGTAATTGTTTAAATAATGGCACAGAATACTTAGTATTAACTTACGTAGTACCCAGTAAGGGTGGAAATAAAAATAATAATAGCAGGATTCGCGTTCTGTCTATGGTTTCGTATTGCTCGCCACACAATATATGTTATGTAGTACCTAATGAATAAATTAATTACACCAATTAAACTTATGTTACATGTAATAAATTAAATACGGTTTCGGTAGTCGGTTTGATAAGATATCCGCCATATTAACACAGTAACACCTAAATAAGAACGTATATTCCTTGATAACGTTACGACCACAATCTCGTCTCCAATTGCAATTTGTTTTGCTACTGATAAGGGAACTCAGTAAATAGATATCTTATTTGTTGCAGAATTTGCAAAGGTCCCGAATGGAAGCCAGGCATCTTTGTTCAATTTGTGCGTGAAGGAGGCATTGCAAGGGAAGCAGGTCTGAGACCTGGCGACCAGATTCTTTCTTGCAACGGCACAGATTTCACCAATGTGACATTCAATGAGGTAACTGTTGTAAATTGAATAGGAGCATTTATACAAAGCATATTATAATATGTTCACATATTCTTTTATAATGACTATAGAAACATACATGAATGAAGTAAGCTTCTCTAGCTTACATCTAGGAATCTTGGTCATCTTTTTAAATTGAACGGCGTTAACGTTTAAACCTTATCCACTAAACGTTACCATGTTTTCTATGAAACTGATGGAACCTTTTCTTCATTCTGGCCTGCAAAAATATGATTCTTGTTCATGTGAATGTGATTCATCTTCGCTGAGTTTGTAATTACTTTTACAGTGTAAAAACACCTACTCTAAGTGAACGCTTTGAATGGTAGTGTGAATGGCAGTAAGTACACCTATTATATTGATACAGGCTATATCTGCAATGAAAGTCAACGGGCGGCTTGAGTTAGTGATTCGTGAAGGAGCTGGAACAGAGCTGGTGTCGCCGGAGAGCTCGGGGTACAACAGCTCGGCATCATCAGCCGCGGGCGAGAGAAGTCCGGCACCGGCAGCGCCGCATGCGCCGCTTGCGCCGCCTGCCGCGCTCCGGCGTAGGCTAGCCAGCGTTGCTGAGGAGGCTGCCGACCGTGCCGACAGGTCAATTAAACAAATTTATACACCAGCTTCCACCCAAAAAGCCAGCAAAGGCAACCAGCTTTAGTCTCCGTTACAGCTTGGTGAAGGAACTGAAAGCCCCAGTGTACATCGATCAGCTTCATTATCAACTGGGAGTTTCCTAATAATTTTATTATCCAAGCTCTTTTGATCTAAATACTTATTATTTTCAGATTAACTATGAGCAGATTAAAAAGACGAACTTGGGATAGTTTAGATTTCGATTGGAAGAATAACGACATCCATAACTTCGATGCTCCTTCAGATATTGAACCCGATTACGATAGTCCCAGTATACCTAATAACCCTCATAGTTATGAAAATAAAAATAATAACATGAGGAGCAAAATAAAAAAAGACGTGGTTTCTTTCCCGTCAAATAGAACAATAATAAATTTAACCGAAGATGGTGCAATGATTCAGTGTAGTTACGATAGTAAACAATCACCAATAAAAAGCCATACGAATAGAGACAATGAGAAAAAGACGATAGTAGTTGAGGTCCATCACACGAGCGCAGGCGCCTGTGGAAAGGCTCACTGCAACTACCCACCGCCTATGCAGACGGATTTCAGCGCTGACACCTCCAGTATAGCTAGCTCAACAACTTTGTCAAGTGCCATTGCCGAAGAAATACAAAGGCGGAAACAAGTAAGTACATACTTGCATACCGCGCGTGTCTTCTGACTACTGTACCTACATGGATTTGGATATAATTTTCACTGGTATAAATATATTACTTGAGAAGACTATAATACCGTAATAACTCTATAAAGAGTAGATAGCTAATAAAAGCTATCTGCCAGCGGCTTCGTCCATGTAAAACTAGAATTCTTCTTATAATTCTTATAATTCCCTGAATTATGTATAAAGGATCAATACAGAAAGATGGAGCCAGGGTCGTATCCTCTCTCAATGGAATTGAAGAGACTTAATGATTAAAATGAGTTGTGGGATTATACTACCGCGCTAGTTTCCCACCAAATGTCATCAGGATCGGTCCACACAATATAGTGGTGGCAAAAATTATGGTATCTCTGGGGAATCCTCAATATTTTTGCTATAAAGAAAAGGGTCACCGAACGTTATTCCTTGGGTGCAAGCTTACTCCTTACCAAATTTTACTAATTCCGTTTCGGAGTCATTAATATCGAACGTACACACATGCAAACTTTAGCATTTATA
Source organism: Falcaria lacertinaria (assembly GCA_951449985.1). NCBI lineage: Eukaryota > Metazoa > Arthropoda > Insecta > Lepidoptera > Drepanidae > Falcaria > Falcaria lacertinaria. The sequence goes on from OX602114.1 coordinate 5,009,833, forward strand.
ATATGTTGTTATAATAGTAGGATATGATTAGCAGCTGAGCATTATTTTATTATTATGGGTAAATCAAGTTGTACCGCAAGAGCTTTTTCATACAATGTTCTTCCAGATTGTATGGCAACATCATAGAATATAGCCAATAATTGTGTCTCCTTTAATTTGGTCCGATCATCGCGTTATAGATCATCCTACCTCATTTCGGATCCGGATCATACATCCTTCTCCTGAGTATATACTGTCCGCTATCTTCTTTTCCTAAGAAGTTTATGCTTCCATTGTCTTTGTTCTCAGAGTAAAAAGACTTCAACAACAGATAATAACATAGCAACAAATTATGCAAAAAATTCAAGTGTTCCAAAAGCTATTGATGATGACAAAAAGAAGCAGCATGATGCGTTGATGGATGAGTTCAAAAAAGTCCACAGAAAAATGTTCGCAAGTATAGAAAATGACAAAGCGACAAACGGCCACAATGAAAACGTAACTTCTGACTTGGTAAGTGAAATATGTTATACTCGTATTCACAGACTAGATTAGATTCACACAAAGAAATGAATATACTGGTCGAGTTAGTTTGCTGTAGAATCATTTAGGATAATCTCCTTAGTATATATCTGCGTTGTCTAAAAACCTATTTACAGTTTCCGGTGTTTCAATGGGCGGTATTTTACATTCAAAGTCTTTTAAGGACAACTTATTTTATCATTAGAATTCGAGGTAAAATATTATTTACCTATTGTATTGTATTTGCTTGATGTGCAAGGATACCCATCCAGCTCATGTGGAAATAACAAGAAGTTCACAATACACACACGGTGCGTTGTTAATAAACAAACCGATGCCAGTCAAATTACATCAATGATCAATTGTGATCACCTGAATATTAACGTTGAGTTGCTACATTGTAAAAAAAAACACTAGAATTTTGTTTATTTCACATAAACAGGATAGGTATTGTATTGTACACATCTTGCATCCAAGTAGTATTACTATTTACTGGTTTCATTCAAGGTTTCAAGCCCTTAACTTTGGTTGGACTTGATTTAAGCAATAATTCAAATAAAGATAATTTTAATTTATTATATACGTACTTACAATATCGAAGGCATTGTAGATACATAAAATTGTTGATAGGGATTAGAGACACAAAATATGGCAGCAAATGATACTCTGAAAAGAAATTTAATTCATTCGTTACATTGTTGTTTTGAAAAAAAACCTCGTGGTAACTTTTTCCATTATTGGTTTATCAGGGTTCGATGATATAGCAGGCTTTCATTTCAGGAACATAGCATTATGGCGAATAATTTGATAAAAGAGAAATATTTTTACACTCAGGTACCTGTACGCGGTACTTTGGCTTGAAGTCAAGATAATAACATACAATCTTCACAAAGTGTGTGTGCATTTCGGTAATACTATTACGACTTCTTTATCAAAATTGAAGACCAGTTAACAGAATTTTTTGATACCTATGATTTATATGAGTTACGTAACATTCCGTTTCAAGATAATTGGTTATCTTTCGAAATTAATAAAATCGCTTAAGCACGAACCGTTACTGCATGCTTACATAAGCGCAGAACAGTTTACTGGAGCGTTACTCGTTACTGTGAAGTACAGGCCAAGGCTCTAATGTTTAAAACTGCAGTATCCTTAAATTAAGGTATAGCATCTAATACTAATACATACATACTAAGCACATATAGACCAACAGACAAGAAATCTAAAAACTGTTGTGGGCGGTAGTATTCAAACGTACAGAACTTTTATTAAGTGTAACAATATAAATTTACCTATAATATTTACAGTTTTTTGTCTCAATTTATTTAATTTTACTTATTGTATAATTGCCTACATTTCATTTCCATGCATATTTGTATGGAAGCATATTTTTTTCATACCACTAAGGTGGCACACAAGCATACGGCCCATCTGATGGTAAGCAGTCACCGTAGCCTATAGCCGCTAGCAATACCAGGGGTATCACCAAAGGGTATCACTAACGAGTTGCCAACCCTTTTGTTGATGAGAAGTCACTGTGCTAGCAGTATTACTACTAGCCCAGCGTATCCTCGTGGAGCACTGGCAACCTTATCGCAGAAATACAACACTACATCAAAGTAGTGTTATTTCACTGCGGTCTTCTTTAAGGTTGAGGTACAGTCCCCAGTCGGGCGGCTCCAATATTAATGGGAAAACCCACGGGCGATCCCAATTCGCCGTACCTCTCTTTTTTAACTCATGGTGTGATTAATCACTGTACTTAAGCTCCGAAACACTCATTGGTACAGGCCGGGATTTGAACCCGGGCCCAACAGATGACAGGCCGTTGTTTCAATCACAAGGCCACCACGGCTTCAAACACTTGTTCAAAACTGCAGACGAGGTCTGCTCTCGAAATCGCAGAGTATAGACTAGCAATGTGCAACATCCCAAGACTTACTAAATATATTAAAAGTCGTATAAATATGTGCATAAAAATATATAATCACATACTTAGCCTCCTTAATAGGGTTATCAGTTTGATTTTATTAAAAGAATTGTAAAAGTAAACTAATGATATATTAGTTTATTTATGTTAATGAAATATTGTTCGATTGTTCGACGATACTATTTAACATGTAGTCATACAACAAGTAACGAATTTTCAAAATGTTAATGATGTGTTTTTGGTAAACAAATAAATCAAAACGTACAAACACTTGTACTATTTGACACTAAAATTACATGATAATTATTTTAATAGTCCATTTAACGTGTTTTGCAATATGAACCACAACGATTCCCTGTATAATCTCCATGTCGTAATTGCAAGGAGTTGGTCAATTTGGGTGTGTAAGCCTGCTTACGGAGATTAATGTTTCGACAACATTGGCGGTTTACTTTTGAGTTCTGTCTGTTGACAAAACGTTATGCGTGAATAATTTGAATGCCTCGAGGAAACTCATCATTTATTTTATTTATTCAGTCCAAGAGAATACAACCGCTACGTGTATTCAGTCTGCTATACGATCTGCATCGGTCTCACGTCTGATTTATTTTCTATGTTACCTTTCAATAAGTTGGTATGATTGGTGTGCTGGAAAATAATTTGCGGCTGTTTTTTTACATCGATAATGTTAAATAGATATGCAGTTAATTTTAAAAAGTTATACATAGTACAAGAGATATCTCCTGTACGTAGACATAACTAAGTACTCGTAGTTTCACCACCAATACTTCTGCAGCGTACATATATTATTATTTGTAATAAGACTAGTATGTTAAAGACGTAGTAATCTACTTCTACGAGGCACATCTCCTTAAAGACCGAAGTAATTAGTGTAATTACTTTTAAGTGCACCTAGCTAAGCATGATAAATACTCTTCGTAGCTCCACTGCTAGTAATGGGTTATTCCGCAAATAAGTTAAAAACTGCTTACAACCAGCCAGGTAGTTTCCAATCTGAATGGTCGAGAATAGGACCTATACTTACTGTAACTAAATAGTAAGATTCATTAACAATTTCATTCCGAATAAGCTGTCGGCGTTTTGCTCTCAGAAAATAGTTTTTAATTGTTAATGTAAAGCATGCACGTGGAATAGGATTACAATGTACGCAAAGATTTTGTTTTATCGTAGTACTACCTGTGCCCGCGACTATGTACGCGTGGAATGAATATTTTTCATGGATTTAATTATTAGGCGCGGAAAAGTATTGTTTTTTTTAAATAAAAGTAGCCCATGTTGTGCCCAGTAAAATCGGCTATCTGCCACTGAAAGTTGTGCTTAAATCGGTTCAACCGTTTTGGAATCACAGCCAAGTACACATTTTGACTTGTATCCCCTACCCCAAGGAAACCGTGCTGAATTTTGGGATCAAAAGTATTCTATATTTTACCTCGTAGTATGAACTCAAATTGTGCAAAGTTTTACTTGAATCAATTCAGTAGTTTAGGCGTGATGCGCGGCCAAGAAACAGAAGACAGACTGACAAACAAAATTGAAATAAATGACAGTTTTGGAGTCAGTTTCGAATATATAGAGCCCTCTAAAAATAATTTCAAAGTATCTTCAATGAACAGAATCGGATCTGTAACAGTTTTGTTATAAGTATGGATATGGATGATGTGAACATTATTCGTGTTTTATATTATAGCATTTCTATTAATTAATTGGCGTTGGGGTGTATTTCATTACGGACATAAGAAATAATATTGTTGTAAGAAATAGACGATCCTTCTTTTTTCATACCCACCAATACTGTTAAGAAAACTGTCTCCCACCCAACAACAAACTCAGTAAATATAGCTAAACCAAGGACTAAGCCTTCTCTTCCTCCATCTATCGTTTATATTTAGCGCACCGGTTTGGTCTCCTTACAAAACCACTGGAGACGATTTTGTTTGAAGAAAAGGCAAATAAAACATATTTTTTCTGTGAATAACCAGTCTAAACATACAATATACACGGTTATTATAATGAAGTTGAAGAAACATAAACTCTTTGATTATATAATCATAAATAAGTCTATTAACCTAGTAGGTATGTCTACTTGACTTGCACGGACGATGCATTTACTCTCGATACGTTGCTGGATGTAGAGTGTTATAACATGGTTGGAAGCACATTCATAACGACTCAGACCCACTCGACTTTGCTTTGCACTGATAACGGCAGCGAGCAGGCTAGGTATAGAAGGTGCAGGCAAGCGCCGGTTAGCAGTTGGCATGGCATGACTGCGGTCTGCGATACTGTGATCATCGCCCGCCAGTCGTTCGGTATCGTTGCACCGCACCGAACGCGAAGTCGCACGTCATTGTCTAGTTATTGTATTGCTGAGCCGTCGCGTTTGCCGAACACTCGCGATTTTCTACGCCTCGGAAAATTATCGGCGACCTTCACACGCTCTTAACTATTATTTATGTGATTTTTCAAGCACTTCTCATTACCTACAAGTATTATTTCTGCCTGGTATATATTTAAGCGTGTATTATTTAGTGCCCAGTGGTATAATTCCAAGATTAGCAATGCTATGCTGATGTAATTGTTTTATGTGATAGCTACAGTGATTTTTAAAATTTTGAAAGTATGAAAAGGAATTACGGCAAATCTAAACCTTTGGTTATTGTTCAATGCTATGAAGTAAGTTTTCCACTAGTGTGTTTTATTTATTATTATTGCAGCGAAACATAAGTAGGTCTAGGTATGTACCTTAGTAATAAGAAGTTAATATCAGTCATATCCTATCCGTGTAGTAATATTCTATCATATCTACTGATTGGTTTTGGTTCAATTAAATATACTGGTATCAATATATATGTAGGTAGATAGATACCAACTGAAATAGAAACGCTTTGAAGTTAAGGAGTCATCCAAAATATATATTTATTATTATTATTGTATGCTTGGAGTAAATATTCACAAGGTATCTAATGTATGCCCTAAGATTACGACAAAAGCTGAAAAGAAATGCATGAGGTACCTATAGTAAGATTTTCTTTGCAAGAGGTGGATAAATATAATGTCAGTTGTAAAGCGTGGTTATCGCAAGTGGCACCCGTATAAAACATACCTCACTAACCTACGTGTTTTGTTCGGCTAATCTCATTGCTACATACTTTTATGCTTAGTGTTGAAGATAGTCGAAATTATCTCTTGTCATTGACTGATTACTCACATTCACATTGCGATCGATAGATACATTGATTGGAAACCGCCCTGATTTTTTGAAGATATTTGGACCGATATTGATAAAAGTATCTTAATTAGATATTTAATTGATTTCAATCATTTTTTTTTCCATATGTATAGTGTGGTAAATATATCCTAAATATGTAAATGTTATGAGTTTTACCTACCTACCTATGAATAGCATACGGAGGTGGTTAGGAACCTTCATATATGTGGGTACTTGATACCTACATTACTTACATGAAACTATAAATAATGTGAATATTGGTTTGTTCGTTCATCTTCTATGCGCTATTAAATCATTCGTCTCGTAATGACGCAGATTCATTAACAAAAACCTTAACTATACCTTAAAAAAATATAGAAAAAACTAAGTGATACCACTCATCGTTTCCAACCACTACCTCTACCTACTTATTTTGTTATGTAATGTGTAAGTTCTTGTGTGGCCATAAACCATAATTAATTTGTAGATAAAACATGAAAACAGGGTTAATTATTTTTTATACCACTAAGGTGACAAACAAGCATACGGCCCGCCTGTAGGTAAGCGGTTACCGTAGCTTATGAACGCTTGCAACACCAGAGGTATCACTCGCGCGTTGCCGACCCTTTATTTGGGCAAATGCATTTACTTACTAACTAGGTTATTGAGGAAATTATCTTCCGACACCAAAAACCGCCACCCGGTTCTATTCCGCGCCACTACACCCCATCGGCTTTTTAGTGAGCAACGAGCATCGAGTATTAATGTCCTTCTGTACTTCATCGGTCCATTTTATAACTCGGGTATCTCACGTTCGTTCTTTTCAATGCTCGATACTCACGTGGCAACGCCAACGAAAACGTGCCGCTTTATTTTCGCCGATTATTTTGGTCTGCTCAGGTACTAGGTCTTATATCTCTCGGCTCTTACGTAGCCTCTACATGCCATGCCATCCTAGTGGATCGCAAGATCTTCTGGCTTTCGAATTTAATCTCCTGTTTTAGGGTCGGGGTCCAAGATCGCATCGGTACATCAAATTGACCTAATTATGTACAGTGTTGAAGACACGCTTGGTATTTCCTTGGACACGAGAATTTAGAGGAAAAGAGTTTTTCTATATTTTTAGGAATATTCAGTGTATGCAAAACGGACCTTCCGTTCTCTACCTTCCTTTTCTCGTATTATGGCCATAGAAATGATAGCTTTTTCTTGCTGTCATATGAAATGAGAAGATGACCATTTTTGGTGGTCTAGCCATCCTACGACGTTGCCAAGAGGATTTACTATATTACCTCAGAGTAGATAATATACTAATATTACCTACGTAGGTAAAATATGTTGGTCAAATACATTAAAACTTGATGGTATGAGAATTTTTGGCAATGAGAACCGGCTGCATGCAGGTGATGCAATGCAATGGTAGATATTCAAGGACTGTCGTTAAGACTAGCGTTATTAATCAATTACCTACTTATATTTTTAAGCTGTTGCATGGTCACACTATTATAACCTTGCTTGTTCATTAAACAAATCTTGAGTATTTAATATAATCTTCTCATCCTTGTCAATCGTAAATCTTTATATATTATATTTCTGTTAGTCTTATATCTTGGAATGGAAATTCATCAAGTTAAATTACATTTAGAAAGTTATCGGTTTGATTACGTTATGTGCATAAATAATGCTGTATCCAATGGATAAGTGTGTTGCATACATCTATCTATCTATACTTATAATAAAACTGTAACAGGTCCAATTCTGTACATTGAAGATATTGTAAAAATTTCTTTTGGAGGGCTCTCTGTAGTCGATACTGAACCCAAAACTGTATTTTTCTTCATTTTTGTCTGTCTGTCTGTATCTTGGCCGCGCATCACGCCGAAACTGCTGAATGGATTCAAATGAAACTTGGCACAATTTGAGTTCATACTACGAGGTAACATATAGGATACTTTTTATCCCGAAATTTAGCACGGTTCCCTTGGGATAGGGGATAAAAGTAAAAATGTGTACTTGGCTGTAACTCCGAAACGGTTGGACCGATTTGAACGAGACTTCCACTGGCAGATAGCTGATATTAATGGGCGTAAAAAAAAGGGTTTCCGCGCTAATTTAAAACCCATGAAATTGTGAACAAAATCTGAACGGCGGAACTGTCACTGCTAGATAGCTGATGATAAAATGCGTAACATAGGCTACTATTATTTTGGAAAATAATTAAGGTTCCGCGCAACAAAAAAACCCATGATTTTTTTACAAATTGCGAACGGTTGCACCGAGATGAAAGGAACATTCCCTGGCAAATAAAGGTTTTTTTTATACTAGGTACTAAGGTGGCACACAAGCATACGGCCCACCTGATGGTAAGCAGTCACCGTAGCCGCTAACAATACCAGTCGTATCACTACTACCTTGCTAACTATGTTATTGATGAGAACTAACTATGCTAGCAACTGATTTACCGCAGAAAAACAACACTAGATCAAAGTAGTGCTATTTGACTGCGGTATTCTGTAAGGCGGAGGTACAGTCCCCAGCCGAGGTACAAGCTCCAATTTCATGGGGAAACACACGGAAGTACCCAATTCGTCCTACTGATGATGCTATAAGGCGGAACTTACGTTACTTTTCGTTTGTAAAAATATACATCCGCGCAAAAATATTAAACCCATGAAGAAAATCATTCCACGCGTACGAAGTCGCGGGAACAGCAAGTTAAAAATAAGAATACTTTCATCGATATTTGCATAGGAAAGAGCAATATTTATATCTCGAGTTATTTTAATATTGCAACACCACACAATAAATAACACATGATATTTGTATTTAAGAGTGACCCCCAACCCCCACCGGGACTTCGCCCCTGTAGGCAATGGGGATTGCGCTTCTTCCAGTTTCAATTAAGATTAAAAATACTTTCATCAATATTTGCATAGGAATCAGTAATATTATTGCTCGAGTTCTTTTAATATAGCAACACCACACAATATATAACACATTATGTTTGTATTTAAGAGAGGGGGGCTTCGCCCCTGGACCCCATGGGACTTTTTGCTTTAACAATAAAATAAAACTTCAAATTAACAGTAAAAATACTTCAATCAACATATAATAGCATTATTATCCAGTCTCCAGCTGTTTCGGCGAAGTTGTACAATGTACATGCCAAGTCCGACTGGGTTTTTCCTGGAATATCATTTAAAGATAAACCATTTTCTACTATTTACAAATGATACTGAAAGATCAAGATTTATGAAGCAACTCATGGCTAAAACTTATCGTTTTTTCAGGTTAAAAAAGAAATCCCAATCCCGTCCCCCATGGGTCATTATGGGATGATACATTATTTCTCTGTCGCGCATTTTTTTATATCGGATTTGAACAGACGCGCCTGATTTTCAATTTTAGTATAGCTTATTTTATTTATATGCCAAGACAACGTTCGCCGGGTCAGCTAGTAGATTTATAAATTTACTCGTTAGTAGGTATGTCAAATGTGCCATATTTCAGAAGTTTTCCTGTAATATCACATCACAAAATTCACAGAGGCGTGTAACGACATTCTGTGAATTATGTAATCTGGATAAAGGGAATCGGCGCGAGGTATAATATTAACATCATAAGTAACATACCTACCATTTGAAATAAAACTGTGAAATTAAGCAAATTAACTAAATTTATTTTTACATGTATCTTTAATCGCATGGGCAGAAAAGCACCTTTGGACGTTGTGCCTGAATCTGACGTAGACTGAGGCTGAAAAAAGTCAAAAATGTCTCCGTATTTTATCTCTCAATCAAACAGTTAGTAGCACGTGCATGTGTTCAGGACACCAGGGGGAGTGGGTGCCGACGACGATCCGTTGGGGTCGCACTCCAAGAGAAAAGAGCACACATTTGCAACGAACGCCCGAGCACTAATCGATGTTTTAATTTCCTAAGCCATTCCGAAGCAGTTTTTTAAAGCTTGGAAACATCATTATTTTCGTAATTACTTCTTAGGATTATTATACCGACGCAGTAACCTATTAATAATAATAAAAACTTATTTATTTTTATTTAACAAAGTAGAAGTTCAATGTCATAGAATACTTAATTTGTTTAGACAATGCTGATACGTAATGATGGTACCTACATTATGTTTGTGTGTATGAATAAATAACAACTGTACTGAATGTACCTATTTAGTAAATATCAGATTTAAGTTAATACACAAGAAATTTAAAATAATACCTACCTATGTACATGTTTTTTTGCCGAAAGAGTGAGCATGTTAATTATTTTTAACATTATTTAACAAAGTTTACCATTATTCAAAGTAATAAGTACGATGATTATTTTTGCGCACCAGTTTTTGTAAAAGTTCATCCTACCTAATAGCCTAATAATTAAAATGGTAATTATTGTGTACAGGACCGGCAGCAAACCCTGCCACTGCGCAGAGCCGAACATACACCGACAGAGATCACCGCTAACAACCATCCGCAAACTAAGCGAGAAGCAACCGATAACCCGCCACCTCCTCCACCAGTTAGTACACTGCTCTGCGTTTTTATACTAGAGAAGTAGAGAGGTGATAACCAAGCATACGGCCTGTCTGATGACATGTTACCGAATGCTATTGACACTCGCACACCGGCAGTAAATCGATCACGCTCAAGCAAAAATCTCTCCTTTCCACATCCTTCACGTACTCCCATGAGAAAACCCCGGCAGAGGGTCCATGCCACAACCAGATCGTCGAAAAGAACCTTCTTGCCTTAGCGCAATGGTTTCTTTCTACCATCGTAGCTTTCTCCATCTTTGGGCATAATGTCAAACAGTTCCTCAGAACACTGTACAAGCGATAGCAATCACAAACGGAACCGAAGTCTCTCTGCCGGCTTAGGAGCTCTAAACCACACAACAAATAATTTGATTTACCATTTTTTTAAATTATAGATATTAATTGCCTTCTGTTTTAGATGCCAACTATGAATGACCATCAAAATGGTGATCACAAAATCGTTGAAACTCTGAAGCCAATACCAAAGCTAGTTCCCGTGGATCTGAAAGCTCCTAACTTGAGAAAAAATGGCACTTTAACGAGAACTCCAACTCCAGATTATAATAACAAAATTGAAACCAGAGTAATTAAAAATGGTAAAGATGAAAAAGCAGAACTAGAATCACTAGAATCTTATAAATTAAAAAATCCATTGAACGTGCAACCAAAGCCACCATCGAATTATTTCATGAAAGCACCAAACGGGACGGCTACTATGAAGAAACTCGCACGGCCAGTATCAGTTACTATAGGTGAATACGCTTATGGAGGTGGAAGCAGAAAAGAACCAACTAAACTCGACTTCCTGAATGCAGAGCGGCCTGATGGTTCTCAGAACAGCGACGATGACGTGTCCCTTTCTAACAGGCTACAATCTGAACTAGTGCTAACACTGTCCAGATCAAATTTACGTAAAAAGACTGAAGCCTTGGTAAGTAGAGACTTTGCTATGATGTCATATGTCATTATTTTATACCCTAAACGCTGATAAAGTGAAAAGTATTTCCTTTATCATTGTTTTGAGTATCTAACTACAAGGTTAGATCAAATCCAAATAAAAGATAATTCCTACGTGTATGTAATAGGACGTAAAATGTTACAAATATTTGAATCTCTTTCAGGATAAAAGAACATTTGCCAGAAGTCATATTAAAGAAATATTTAATAACGAAGACAGTGATTCGTCTTTAGATAAAAACTTTCATGTTCGATACGGCAACAATATTTTGCCTTTGGCTCCTTCAATATCAATACCAAAAATTTCAAAATTAAGAGTTCATCAAATTTAACAAGGCTTGAAGTTGAATACTTTACTGAAAATTAAATTGAGAAACCAAAGTACGACGATAGTTTATCTGAAATTAACAAATCACCAATAGTTTAATGGAATGCATGAGTTTGATATCACTGAGGGGTTTTAAGCAATAAAATAATACTATACACACTATTTAGTTGTTTATTAGGTGGAGGTGTCAAATTATAAGTATTCGTGTGACACTGCAATTATGGTGATGGATGCGCTTAATTTAAAAAGCTTTTATTGTTTTACAGGCTGATGCTGGTCGATGATGGAGAGAACATTAGGAAATTCTGCATGATTATAATACACACATTTTCTACATAACTATCGAGTTTTATTACTCTATATTATATTAAATATATTTAAACGGTCGATTTGGCCTGTGAATGAATTTGGTTAGAATTTAAATTACCAACCAAAGTTAGTAGTTATTACTTAATTTATAATCCATACTTTCTATTGTAAATTGAGTGCAATGTTTCCCTATCTCATTCATTACAAACTGCAATAGGTAGTCATTTAATTTTAAAAATTAGCATTACTTTTTAAGATTTTTTTAAGCTTGCGATTTCGAATTTTGGGTCAATGTATAGTTATTATTATTAATGTAAGTAGTTACTTACGAAATGTAGCAATATTTGAATATTATTATTGCTTATGTTTATGTATGAAATTTATGAATAGTGAAATGGCTAAGTCATAATAAAATGCTGGTGTGTATATGTATAATGACGTTGTTTTATTACCCACGCCCAAAAATATACAGGATAGTTTAACTTTCAACTCTTTGAAAGCGTTATCAGAGTTAGAGCCATGGGTTCGACCAGTTAATCACAGATAGATATGCTCAATATAATCAGCTCAGAATTTGCTTTTTTACTTGTAGATGAGATATGTTATATATATTAGATATGTAATGTATACAACACGTTAAAATCATAAAAATATTCGAAATCAAAATCAAAAATATTTTTTTGAGTTAGGCTAAATTAAATTTTATAAAATTTAACTACTTAAAAAGAAAAAACAAAAAAAACTAACCTAATATAAACAATTAAAATAAATAAAACACTATATATAGGCTATATTGGAATAAACCCATTCTGTATACGAGATAAATTAACTTTACCTTGACTGTTAAATTCGGTTCCATGCTCGGAGGTTACAGACAGTTTAAGATTTTTCTATACTAGTCTACAAGGTCTACTACTTAGTCTAGTGGCACAAAAGCGTACGGCCCACGTGATGGTAAGCAGTCACTGTTCCCTATAGCCGCAATTTGTACCGGAGATCACTAACGAGTTGCCGACCAGGTTGTTGATGAGGAATCACTGTGCTAGCAGCATTAATTCGAATGCAGCGTATCCTCGTGGATGACTGGAAACCTTACTTACCGCAGAAACACAACACTATATTAAAGTAATGTTATTTCATCATTCACTTCTGCGGTCATCTGTGGGTAAGGTGGAGGTACAGTCCACAGTCGGGAGGCTTCAATCATAATGGGAAAACCCACGGTAGATCCCAATTCACCCTACCCCTCTTTTTAAATGCTCTTGGTGTGATCAATCACTGTACTTAAGCATAGAAAAACTCATTCGTACTGGCTGGAGTTTGGGCCCATCAGACGACCGACCGTTGCTTCAACTTCAAGGCTACCAAGGCTTTAAAAAATTTAAATTATAAAAAAATATACTTCACCCAAGCATAAATTCAATATTGACATTTTGTAAACGTCATCTATTTTGCATCTACTTACATTTAGACAGTAAATAGTGGATAATTATATTGTATTCGCTATATTAATCTGAGCACGACGAAACTTACCAATACATTGGTGTTTCTCAACTTATGGAAAAATTACATAGCGATCGAATATGTAAAAGAAACGAATGATATTGATCTAAAAATAATGTTTCATTAATGTATTACGGGGCAATCAAATGCTTGCTTTTGGAAGAGTTTAATTTTGATTCCACTGTGTTAATAGAAAGTCCCTTTATTGAAACCACGAGAAATGGGCGTTCTCTACGAAACATTTATTTAGGTGAGGTAAGCTCATGTCATGCATGAGCTCACAGAATAAATGGTTATGATTTGATTTGTAAAACTGTAGCGTAGCGCTTACAAAAAGTCTGTGCGTATATACATTTTTTTTATTGATACTTGTGCAGAGATTTAAGATTTACTTGCTTAATAATAACTTGTCAAGTAAGCTTTGTATTTTTTTAGCATTGACTCCTGATACTTTTATCACCGCTACACCTCGACGGGATTCCACGCGTTTCGATGCTAAAGATCTTGAGTTGTGTTCCCTCCTTCCTTTGAAATTAACAAGATTATCAATATTTAAAGCTAGCACAAGGCAATCATTGAAAGCATGCATTATCGATAAATCACCAAGATATTTTCAGCTGAATATGGCAACCAAGAGAGAGGTAATTATTATGTGGAACACTAAGAATTTGCATGATTTTGTTACTTCAGAGGTTCTGTTATTATTATCAGTAAAATAAAATGAAACGTAATGCACGGCCACTTAACTTTACACGGCTGACGGCTGTTGTTTTCATCCGACACGCCATGTTAATCCAGAAATTTCTAGTTATTGGTAGGAATATACTACATTTACCGCAGGATACCTAAACAGTATGATTTAAAGCAAATTGGTCTATATAATTACTTACAGATATTTTGGAACTTGTGGTGTTCACATGTTACAGAGCTTAATAATGCAAAAAAGCGATGGCCTTTCGCCTATTCCCAAACTATAAATTTCTCATTTACAAAATGTAAAACTAGGAAACTTGATTATAGTCATGATGAAGAAATTTCGAATCAAGAAGTAAAATGCTCCAAGTGGACCGATAAATATTTGTATTTGGGATCTAATAGGGAAAACGAAGATAGAGATCGACCAATACCGGTACCGGGACTTGGGCCCACAGACGCAATAAAATTGCTCTATTTGAAACGGGAGTACTTTGGTTGCTGGGATCAATCCGAACATTGGGTACAGTGTGACGACGACGATTGTTAAATAAGTATGTATCTAAATGTTATAATTTACCTAATTAAATACTCAGATCAAATAAAAGTTGTAGATGGAATTTGCGACCAAATAAATACGCCGGTTTTAACATGTAGTGAGTAGGCGAGGCTATTCGTTCTATTCGTTTGCGTCATGCGTGTAACTGTGTATATGTACACTGCAAGGCGTAGTTTTTTAACCGTCATCATTTAGTTGTTCGCAAAGGTCCATCTACATTTTTTATTTGATCCGAGTTTAGCAGCTAACGTGTCGTCACAAAAATAAGGTTCGCAACGCACTTGTCCGTGGTACATATTGCAACGCAAACCTATGGTACGGTACACCTATGGTATATATTTATAAGCTCCGGTTATCGCTTACCATCAGGCGAGCCCTACGATGGCTTGCCTACTGCGTAAGAAGTTGATAATCTTAAAAAAAATACTAAATACGTAAGTACCTACCTCACAGACAGCATCGCAACTCAGTAGGTAACAGACACAGATGTAAATGTGCCTCTGAAGATCTAGAAAACTAAGTTTCTTTTTATGTTTGGTTTTGTGAAAGATTATATCATTACAAACCACGAACCTGTACTCAAACGAAGTTTTTCGAAGTTAGTGTCAATCTATGTTACAAACAAGCATTGTGTACCACTAGTGGTTTTAAAGATGCGTTTAATTCAAATTTATCTGAGAACTAATAAAATATTACAGGCAACAAGTAGGTAGGTATCTACAGTTTTTTTTCTCGAATGTAGATAGGTACCTATGTCAATCTATCTCTAACATAAAGATATGTAACGATAATCCTTTTCAGTAAGTATTTTGCGAGTGCGATAGCAGGTGTTGTGTGAAATTTAGTCCGTGTACCTAATCGTGCATTGAACCCAGTCGGATTGCGCTTTAAGTACCTATGTCGCATATTTTCCCCTCTTCTTCTTCTTCTTCTTCCTAAGTATGGCAATCAATCCCTTCAGGGACTATTTTTGCCAGTGTCGAGTGTTAGAGAATTTTCATGTTGCAAAATTTCTCGTGTTTGCCGCATTAAAATGCCTAGTGTCATGCATTCTAACGCCCAAAGGAGTTTCTGGAGACAACCCACGGCAGTAGCAGATCGTAACACGCCTTTGGATTAGAGGTAACCTATTAACCAAAATGATAAATCACTTAACCCAAAAGTCGTATTATGGCATTATTTCCAATGCTCCTATAAATCAGTCACTAAATGAAACTTTACTGCACATATCGACACCAAAAATACACATTAAAGATCACTATAATACAAATTACGTGACACTGGAAAAAATCTCAACCGTTCCGCCTGATTCCCGCTAAAAACTCCATTTTCCCCTCTGAAAACAGCATTGCCAACTTCAGTTAACGCAAAGGTCAAACCTGATACTGGCTGCTAATGTATGACACTAAGTTATGATAAGTTGGAAAGGGCATACGGTCTTTTAAGTGCACGAAATCAAATATATTCGGTAGGGAATTTTAGCGGCGCAACTAGCAGAGCAAAAAGTATTGATTGCCATAATTAGGAAGAAGAAGATGATACTCGGCCTGTCACTGTCAATGTTTGTCATTGTCATTATTGCAGTCAGTAAGTAAATAACTTAACCTTACCTTAGTTATCTTTAAATCTAAATAAATTGTTGATTTTAACGTATTTTTTTAATAAAAGACGAGAGACGTCCTCTTTCATTTTGGATAAAAAGAAACATTATTAGCAATTATGTCTTTAGCTATAAAAATTCTGCGAAATGTGTCCAAATATCACGTTCAAGGAGCATTATTTATGGGAGCAAACACTTTACATAAATCTGTTCGATATTTACATGTTAATTCACAGTTCCATGTTAAAATGCATGTAGAGCATGAAAACAATTATGCTTATAATATTTTAGAGAACAAAGGCTATGCAATCAGCATAGATTATACTTCAATTTTTAAAAAAGCAGAAACCCTGACCAAGGAACACTTTGAAGATCTAATGAGAACCAATTGGTCCAAAAAACCAATTCAAAATATCTTTGATGCTCTTCCAAAGCTTGGAGATTATTGTTCCAGAAATAATCTGAGTATATCGGACAAAATATTTGACCATTACATAGATTGTTTGACAGATAATTTGAAACATGCATCAGATAAAGAGCTAGAATATATATTTTATTCCTTAAGCAAATGGCCTGCTACAGAGTCTATCAAGACTAGAAATTTTATAGAGGTATGGGTGGCACTAGATGAAGTGTGTCTGAGTAGGATTAATCAGTGGACATTTGATGAAATGCTAGTATTTATTTCATTATTTTACATGTTAAATGTTACAAAAATGAGTGACTTTACATTAAAATGTTTGCGGAAGATGACTAGCAAAGCAAAACAGTTATCTCCCAGTCAATTACTTCAAACCATATTCTTTATTGGTATTATGAGAAAACAACCTTTGGATATGCATAATTTAGAATTAAAATTGACTGAAGATTTCACTAAATTTACTGTGGATGACTTAGCTATTATATCTATGGGATTATTTAAAAGTAAAACACCTATCAGGGATTTGCAATTGATTTCAAATATAATAGATGTGGTTATTGAAAATGCAAAATGTATACATGAAGTTTCCCTGGCAGCTATATTAAAAATGATTCGTTATTCAATGAAGATAAACCCTGGAGATAAAATATATAATATGCTGGATGTTCTACAATATGAAGTTCCTAGACTTTCTGTTATGTGCAATGTGCATTTGGCATTAGTGGGGACCTCCACCCTGACTTTACATAAAGGTTGTTTGAATGCTATAGCTGAAAATATTATAGGATCTATTACAAATACAAGGCTAAAAGATTTAGAAAGATTAGTACTCACTTATGGAACATTCAATATGGTTCCAGACACAACAGAATGCTTTTTCACTAAAGTAATGGATGAATTGAGAAAACCAGAGAGAGAGCAAGAAATTCAGAAGTATGGAAGATGCTTTGCTTGCTGTGTCTCATTCTTACACCTAATGGGAATTTACCCTGTAGACTTGATGAACAAAGTACTAAGCCCTGAATTTTTAGAGCAAACATATGGAAAGCAGTTCTATGCTTATGGCAGAGAAATTTTATCAGTTCATAATTCAGCACAATTATTTTGTTCAGATACAAAAATGAATCTTCTCAGTGACAAGATGGCCAAAGTTATGGCAAATAAATACACCGATTATGTACCCAATGAAAATTATAGTAAGCAGTTTAATGTGTCTGAAAGAATGTTCTTAGATGTTATGCAAGTGCTAAAAGAAAATCGTGGTGGAGATAAGTTTGTTGTTGGAGATCATATTGTAACTCATCATCAAAGAGGAGGTACCAAAATGGCATTAGAAGTTTGAGTATTTTGTTATTGTTTTTCTGTAACTGGATTTATATTTCATTGTTACAGATATCATTATATGCAACAGCCCTGAGGGTCTACCCTTACCAGTCACCGAAACATTCAACCATTCAAAGTTTGGTTTACTTAGAAGGCCACCTGATAACAACATTTGGATAGCACTAGTTATTGCTGGAAGGAATACAATAATACATAACTCCCATACACCAACAGGACATTTTGTTTCTAAAGTTCGAGAACTTAAAGCTCTTGGCTTTCATGCTGCTGTGGTATGTAATAATTTAAGAGTTTACTAAATAAACCATACTTACACTAACTATTTTACAAAATACATTATGATATTTCTTACTGTCTTCTTACAGGTAGTATGGAGTGTATATTCCTCACTGGAAACAACAGAAGAAAAATTAGAATATTTAAATGCAGTAATTAAGCAAGCAATTGTAACAAACAATCAGTGAAGGAATCATAAAGAGTATTATTTATAATTTTATTACTTGTATTATATGCATACTATATTAAAGAGGAAGCTCTTTTTTGCTTCGTTCCCACCTTATGCTAAACCATCCATACGCCTAGAGTCTAGACAATAGTAACTTTGAATTGTTGAATGTTTCTGTGACTGGTTAGTGTAGACCCTCAGGGCTGTTGCATATAATGATTATAGACAAGTA
Source organism: Falcaria lacertinaria (assembly GCA_951449985.1). Taxonomy (NCBI): domain Eukaryota; kingdom Metazoa; phylum Arthropoda; class Insecta; order Lepidoptera; family Drepanidae; genus Falcaria; species Falcaria lacertinaria. Next base: position 5,028,426 of record OX602114.1, read on the forward strand.
TATAATTTACATCAAAATTCTGACTATTTACTTATTTCATAATCGCAAAAGATGCAAACGTTTCAAACTTCCAACAAAACTTACCGATGAATAATTAACGAGTTTATTCGTACTTTCCGTTCTAGTTGTATGCGATTTACAGTCATCAACTACACGCCATGACAAATATTGATTTCGAGAAAACCTTACAGAGTCACTATCACTACATTCACTACATATATTTTCAGTCGTATTTACGTAGGTAGTTTATTATTATTTAATAACACATTCACATAAAGGTGTTCAAATTTCGCGCCACTATAATGCGACTATGTTAAATTTACCAAACTTCACGGCAATTGTCAAGTTGTGTTGTAGAGCCGCAGAGCCCGCAGAACAATGATTGAGCTATGTAAGTATTTTTTATTTAATTTAAACTGAATTTACAACCACCGATGCAAACATGCTTCGAACATGTGAGTGCTTCAAAATTATTAGAAACAAGAAGGAGTTTTTGTTTCACTCAAATTCGTGTACGTTGTATTCTTTGATAATATACTTGTCGTTGTATTTCTAAATGTGAAAAAGAGAGCTGTTACACAGCTTTTATTTTAGTACGGATTCTATAGCGTAAGCGAAGCGAAGTCCTTATTCATGGTTTCTGTAGCGTAAGCCAGCAGCTGAGACTACCCCTGTACTGTGTGGTAGGGGTGTCCACTCAAAAAATATATCGACTTTTACATTCTATATAAAACAGCGGATCCCAGGATCGATAAATTACAGATCTTTGTTACAGATATATCGCAAGAACACATCGTCATTATTTTAATATCGAACATTTCCTCAAAAGTGTAATATACCTTTTTCCAGCAAAACACGCAGAGTTTTTGGGTCCTTGATTTTGTATGTTTGTGAATGTAAAATCACGGGACAGATTAGGTTATTAAGCTGGTCACTCACAGATGTTGCTATCTTATTCAACATTATTTACAATTGAAGTCATAAACTAGTGTAAAAAATATTTCGTTATTATCAGATTGCACAAAAAATAAACAAAGCAAATATTAGATGTTTCTATGAATAAATATATCGAATACAATAAATATTTTGTTAAAACATCGAATTAATCCAATAATATATCCTATGACAAACATCGAAACAAATTCGATATACATTGAATTTTTGTGAATATCCTACCCAATAGAATACAGCCGCTACGCTAGAATCCGGAATCCCTACTCCAATCCTTTGATTATATACTTCTCCAAACGTAGTGGACTAGTGGCATAAGAATAACTTATTCATAAGCTAGTGGTTATATTATGCACACAGAGTACATAATCACTACGTATTATGTACTCTGTGCCCTACTCTGTGCTGTGGCACACCGACAAGCAAGCGAAGCGAAGTCAGTAATTTTCAGTGTGTGCAAGAGAATACGACCGCTACGCTAGAAGTGTGGGCAGGGGAATAGTTTTCGCGCCTGATTAGGTTAAATGTTATTTATTGTCGGATTTTGTTAACCTTATGAAATTATTCTTGTGAGGTGAAATTACAAAAATTGTGTCAAGTTTTGTGCTCAATTACACTATGTCACAAACAGAGGAAGCAACGGATGTCGCAGATGTCGGCGATAATTCTGTTAGTAATTAGTATCCCACTTCTTGGTTCGTAAGTAGAAGAAATGTAAATTTTACTGAACTAGCATGTTTTATTTCACTCACAGAATGGATCTTCTAGCGACACTGCTTCGTCGAGAGGAAAAGAAGGCGATTTTGAAAGTAAAATTGAAACGGATCGTTCTAAGAGATTCGACTTTTTACTTAAACAAACCGAGATCTTTTCCCATTTTATGACAAACACTAACAAATCTGGCAGCAGCCCACCTAAAGCTAAAGCTGGTCGGCCTAAAAAGAATAAAGATCCAGATTCTTCTGGGGGTGCTGGAGAGTAAGTACTTATTTATATGTATTCATGTACATAATAACATTGCAATGTAATTGCTTGAAAACAACAGAAGACTTTAGATGTGGCAGAGGTTGCCACTTTACATACTGCAGATAGCTTGAGCTTTACTATACCTATTTAATCTCAATTAGTGAATATGATTTCTAACAAAGAAATGTTTTTATTTACCTGCTAGGTTTTATTGGAAAATATTTGCAATGATTTAGTACCAATATTTATTAAATCATATTTATTGCCCCCCAGCCATCGCCACCGAAAGACTGAGCAAGAGGAAGATGAAGAGTTATTGGCAGAAACAAACATAAAGATAAAAACAATTTTCCGATTTGAATCCTCCCCACCATATATCAAGAATGGAGAAATGAGGGACTATCAAGTCAGAGGTCTGAACTGGATGATATCATTATATGAAAATGGTATCAATGGTATACTAGCTGATGAGATGGGTCTTGGGAAAACACTGCAAACTATATCTCTGTTAGGTTACATGAAGAGTTTCAAGTAAGTTTATAAACATTTTATTAAAATATTAAAACTTCCTAGTAAACTAACACATTGTTATATTTTCTCAAAGAAATGCTGCTGGCCCACACATTGTCATTGTGCCCAAATCTACTTTAACAAATTGGATGAATGAATTCAAGAAGTGGTGTCCCTCTTTGAAAGCTGTGTGTCTGATTGGTGACCAAGAAACAAGGGTAATCAATTATCAATATAAATAATAGTATATATGTTGATGTAAAAAAAATTTTTTTATACACATAAATCATTATGATCAATGAAGTATAATGATTTGATTTACATCGCACATGATTTTAATGTATTCTATTTACAGAATACATTTATCCGTGAAACCCTTATGCCTGGCAATTGGGATGTCTGTATTACATCATATGAAATGATAATCCGTGAGAGATCTGTGTTCAAAAAGTTCAACTGGCGCTACATGGTGATTGATGAAGCTCATCGCATTAAGAATGAGAAGTCCAAGCTTTCAGAACTGCTCCGTGAGTTTAAAAGTATGAACAGGTTGTTGCTGACTGGTACCCCACTACAGAACAATCTCCATGAACTGTGGGCTCTACTCAACTTCTTATTGCCAGATGTATTTAACAGCTCTGATGTAAGTCCATACATAGCAAGCTTCATAAACATATTGATGTCATTTAAATTTGGGATTATTCACTGACTTATGACACAAACTGGATAAAAGCTTTTCCTAACATATTGATATAATTTATTTTATTATGTTATTCAATTTCCAGGACTTTGATTCATGGTTCAACACCAATGCCGCTCTGGGTGACAATCAACTGGTGTCACGGTTGCATGCAGTTCTCAGACCTTTTCTTCTGAGGCGTCTTAAGGCCGAAGTGGAAAAGAAACTTAAACCTAAAAAAGAGGTTAAAGTGTATGTTGGCCTCAGCAAAATGCAGCGAGAATGGTACACAAAAGTTCTTATGAAAGACATTGATGTAGGTGAGTTGTCACAATGTTTTTATGATGAAAATCGATGGCATTTGATTTTGTCCTATTTGTACTTCATTTATTTGAACTGGATTATATAGCTTCTTCTAATCTAATCTGTGTATTTCTTGTTATTGGAACTTTTACCTCCCTTCCTCTTCACATAGTTTTAGACATGTATTCGCCTTTTTTATTTGTTTCTTTAAATTGCTTACATGCTTTTTATTTTTACATGTGCAACCAGTGTGTGATTTATTCCTACCGGTCAGTTAATAATTTCTATAAAATGTTTTTATTTACAGTCAATGGTGCTGGTAAGGTGGAGAAGATGCGACTGCAAAACATACTGATGCAGTTGCGTAAATGCTGCAATCACCCGTACTTGTTCGACGGCGCGGAGCCTGGCCCTCCGTATACCACAGACGAGCATTTAGTGTATAACTGTGGTAAACTGGCAATACTGGATAAATTACTACCAAAACTCCGTGAACAAGAATCACGAGTACTGATATTCTCACAAATGACTAGGATGTTGGATATACTTGAAGATTATTGTCTTTGGAGGCAGTATAAGGTAAATATAAATAAATACTGCCCAGATATTTTTTACATCTACTAGCCTTAGATTATATTTTTGCTTGAGAGGTCTAAGTAAAATTTACGTTTACAGTACTGCCGGCTTGATGGTCAAACCCCTCATGAAGATAGGAACAGACAGATTGAAGAGTACAATGCCGAAGGTAGTGAGAAGTTTGTGTTCATGTTGTCTACTCGCGCCGGCGGGCTCGGCATCAACTTGACATCTGCTGACGTAGTCATCATTTACGACTCCGACTGGAACCCTCAAATGGATCTTCAAGCTATGGACCGAGCACATCGAATTGGACAAATGAAACAAGTAATATGTTTACTTTTTATCCAATTAATATTTATATAGTCCTACACATAGTATATTTATTCAGAAAAATATAAATTCCAGGTGCGAGTCTTCCGCCTCATTACTGAAAACACAGTGGAAGAAAAAATCGTGGAACGTGCGGAAGTCAAACTCAGGTTAGATAAATTGGTCATTCAGTCAGGAAGATTAGTCGATACCAAGAATCAACTCAACAAGGACGAGATGCTGAATATGATTCGCCATGGAGCCAATCACGTGTTCTCCTCAAAAGATTCCGAGATTACCGACGAAGATATTGATTCAATATTAGCTAAAGGAGAAGTCAAGGTACCAACTCGCAAAATAAATAAATAAAAAATTCACGTGTTCACAAGGTCGGATTGGTATTTTATTTTTACATTATAGACGGAAGAACTCAAGCAGAAGTTAGAGAGCCTAGAAGAAACTTCGTTGCGCGCCTTCTCTATGGATACGCCTGGAGCTACCGCAGATTCGGTTTATCAGTTTGAAGGTTTTTAAAGTTTACTTTCTGTAGTTATTTGTAATTCTCAGGTAGATTACATTAAATTTTTGGTCTTGTGAACTGTATGTTGCATATTGATAATAAACTGTATGAATTCAGGCGAGGATTACAGAGAGAAGCAGAAGATCATACCGGTTGGTAGTTGGATTGAACCGCCGAAGCGCGAGCGTAAGGCTAACTACGCGGTGGATGCGTATTTTCGTGAGGCACTTCGTGTCTCCGAACCCAAGGCGCCCAAGGTACAGGTAAATAAGTGTAAAGAGCTAAGTGCGGAGCGGAGAGACGGTCAGTTGGTGGCGGTTCTTAAATTATTTCATCCAAACATTTATATAATACATTTATTAGCTCTTTATACTGTAATATACATATATATTTCTGTTACTACATATTCCTCATCAATATAATATATTTAATTCTTTTATTTCAATATCCTTCTCATAAATCACTAGGAGAATCTGTATCCTTATATGTATTTACATTTGTAGTTAGAAGCGCTATTTCACCATTGGCACCATTGTATTATATAATTATATCACACCGTCGCACTTTATCACAGCACTTAGCATATTAAACATTAACATGTGGAACTTTTGTTTTACAGGCACCAAGACCTCCGAAGCAGCCAATTGTGCAAGACTTTCAATTCTTTCCACCACGACTCTTCGAGCTTTTGGATCAAGAAATCTATCATTATAGGAAAACATTGGGGTTAGACTGTCATTACTGTTAATGTCGAAACAATTTTAAGTACTTATAGGCCAGGAATTCAGATGTGAGCGTTTAAATAAGACGTACAATTTCTTAAAAAATACGTTTCGTTTATTTAGATATAAAGTTCCGCGCAATCCTGAACTGGGGCCAGACGCAGCAAAAAATCAAAGGGAAGAGCAACGCAAGATAGACGATGCTGAGTCGCTCTCTGAAGAAGAAGTACAAGAAAAAGAACAACTCTTAACCCAAGGTAAAATGATTTCATTTACCTTTATTTGTAGCTAGCAGCCCGCACCGGCTTCGCACGGGTAGACATTTATCAAATATTTTGTCCACCCGTTTTTAGACTTTTTCATGTAATTTTTTAATTTTTCTCTCCGTAAGAACCATCCTCATACTTCAAGGAATATTCTTAGAAAAGAATTAGAGAAACCGGTTCAGCTGCTCTCGAGATTTGAGCTTAGCAACACATTCAGCGATTAATTTTTATATTATATATAGGTATTTAGGAAAAAGCCAAGTTTTTTGTCAGTTAGTTTTCAGAATAACTTTTATTACTATTTAATGCTTTGTTGTAAACACAGAAGCTAACCAAGACCTAATGTCTTGGTTTCAGGTTTCACAAATTGGACTAAACGAGATTTCAACCAATTCATTAAGGCAAATGAGAAGTATGGAAGAGATGATATTGAAAATATCGCGAAAGATGTTGAAGGAAAAACTCCTGAAGAGGTACGTTCACAATTTCAACTATAAAATATTTATTATCAAAGTATATAATTGTATTCAAACAAAACATATTTCAGGTAATGGAATATTCTGCAGTGTTTTGGGAACGATGTCACGAGCTTCAAGACATAGACAGAATCATGGGCCAGATTGAAAGAGGTGAAGCTAAAATTCAAAGAAGAGCCTCTATTAAAAAAGCATTGGATGCGAAAATGGCTCGTTATAGAGCACCATTCCATCAACTCAGAATATCTTATGGCACAAATAAGGGTAAAAACTATGTGGAAGAGGAAGACAGGTAAATGCTCACTTTTGTGCTCTAGATAGACATATCTATATATGTATACATAATGTGTGCTTTTTAGGGTTCCGTACCTTAAAAGGAAAAAAGGAACCCTTATAGGAGCACTTTGTTGTCCTTCTGTCTGTCTGCCAAGAAATTCTATCTCAAGAATGCGTGAAGTTATCAAATTGAAATTAATATGAAATACCCGGGTCTATGGTCTCTTTCGGCTGTAAAATAATCAAACCTGTAAGTCAATATGAAGAAAAGATACGACCGTTTATGTCGCAAATTTTTGCATATTTCGCGATTTCACCAGGGAATCAAAACCTATAGGGTACCCGTTGACATAGAACCATGAAATTTGGCATGACGCAGTGTCTTACAGCACAAGTAAAGGAAAAAAACTGAAAACCTTAAATATAGTAAAAAAAAAATTATGCGTATTTACTAAATAATATTCCTGTTTCGCGCTGTTGAGAGTAATCGACGAATTATGAACTCATTTGAAGTTCGCCTACGTTTAACCTAGCATACAAGTGTGTACGGAACCCTCGATGCGCGAGTCCAGCTCGCACTTGGCCGGTTTTTGTTCTGAAAATTTTATTTTTCTGTGTACTTGCCACTAGCTCCCACCCGGGACTTTAATTACATTTTTGCCTTGTACAGTGTGCCTTTCCTACTTGTGATTGTTTTCTGTGCCCGTAGCAGGAACATTGTCGACAACGTATTCGAAAACGTAACTCGCGAAATGTCAAAATTGTCATACTAATTTTTAGTTCCACTTTTCACCGCCGCAGCGCTGTTAATTTTCCAATACAAAAATAGTCGACGGCGATACGAAAACGTTGTCGACAATGTTCCTGCTACCGGCACGGATGTTGCTGCAAAAAAAAACCTGGGCTCCGCGCCATTGTACAGCTAGTACAGTAGTAGTAACAAAATCCTATCTACTCAGGTTTCTTGTATGTATGCTGCACAAGCTGGGCTTCGATAAAGAAAACGTGTACGAGGAGCTCCGCGCCGCCGTGCACGCCGCGCCACAGTTCCGTTTCGATTGGTTCCTCAAGTCTCGCACGGCCGTAGAACTGCAACGCAGGTATGTTTCTACATTTTGATACTACAAAGGAAAGTTAATATGTACTGTTAGAATACTATTGCGCTACTAAGTACTAACCCTTATAAGTTATTGTATGCCAACCTTGCTAGTAGCAAATGGTTTTCCTTTCTGCCAGTACAGCATATACTCGACGAGCTCTGGAAACGTTGCTCACTGCAGAAACAACACTTTCCCTTAACTCTATATTTTGTTAGCCTACTGCCAAGCTAAGGTGATGTCCACTTTAGTGCAGACGGACATTATAGTTATGGACGCTCAGACTTTATTTCATAGAATACTTACAGAGATTTGAATTGTACCAGATGCAACACACTTATTACTTTGATCGAGAGAGAAAACCAGGAATTAGAAGAGAAAGAACGCGCCGAAAAGAAGAAGAAGAGCGGAAATCCTAATCAGAATACTCCTGGCGGGAATGCTACTGGCAAAGGTGCCAATGCAGGCAAGCGCAAAGCTGACAACACACCCGATACTGCACAAAAACAAAAGAAGAAGAAGAAATAAAATAAATTGACTTGCAAAGCACACTGCAAGAAAACATGAATGACATTTTTACTATTTTTATAAAAATTAGATTGTCTTGTCTCACTTATTGATTGTGTTACTTGCCTGAATAGATTAATTTGTTAGGGCCTTTCTTAAGACATAAATTTTTCGCGATTGCATATAAATCGTGGACATGAAACGTTCTCATAAAAAAATATTACAGCTAAGTGATAATATCAACAAACATTGCATCTGATTCACATGTCTTTTTAGTCTACAGTGGACGGTGTCGATTCAATTTTACAAAAACACTAAACTAAACTTATTAGATTTTAAGTATTGTTATCCCTCTCTCATGTGCCGGGCTAAATAAGGATGGCAATACTTTATAGTTTAGTTTAATGATTAAAATATTGTATTATTTAATGTGTGTCGTATCATAATCATACACAAGCTATCAGTGGTGAGGAACGCCGAGTGGCCAGCGATGCCTCGCTCACAAGTGGTCGCCGCGGCAGTGCTCATTATTTTCTAATAATAAATTCTAGTATTGCGAGTGCGATATCAGGTGAATATGACAGCGATATTAGAACGTAAATTTTCCTCTTTTTGTAACACGTCATTTAGGTACAGATCAAGTATTATATTTATACATTTGTGTGTCAGTGAATTATAAATTTAAGTACCTCTATACTGTCACGTTGAACATTCCCTCCCTGTAATGCTAAGACAATTGAATAAGAAAATCGTCGTAGTTCTTATTCATTAATATTATTTGCTTAACACACTATCAATGGTGAAAATTTTACATTGTCATTATTTGTGAAAACGATACGTGTATTGTCAAATGCACCATTTTTGGGGACGGTTGAAACGGGGAAAGCAGCAGGGAGTTAAATTGAGTGATTGAGTTAGATTATTCATGCATGAATAAAATGTAGAATGTTTTCACATTTTGCAAGTAATTTTTATTTCACAATAAAGTGTTAAACTGAATTCCGGCTTTTTATTATTATATGTATAGACTGCGACGAAGGTGTGAATCAAGATGATAAAATTATCATCTTGATGTGAATACATCTGTGTCTGTGTCAACGTAAATAAATAAATGATTCCAGATATCTGCTCGTCATGAAGTTGTGGGCATCGCATCGCCCACATTGGTGTCTGATAGGTTTTTTGATACCATGGTCACTAAGTATTAACGAATTATTTTTCCTATTTTTGTATCATCAGTTTCCTATAACGGCGTATCCTAAACAATCTCAAAAAAATCAGATGTAATTTCTGTGTGTAAATCATACATACAAACACATGAACTAGGATTTCCCATAAAACCTTTGGTGGTGGTAGACAACGCGTATATACTTTGATTACTACTACATTATTTAAAGTTTATTACATCATGTCTTGAATGAACGGAAGCAAAACCGGACGAAAATTTATATCAATATTACATTGTACAATTTATACACTTTGGAAGAGGATGGATTGCATCACATACCTATATGAAATATTTTTTATTGGATAATAATATAACTAACTCTAACCAATAATGTTTCATAATCACCGCTCAGAGGCCTCACAGGTAAGATAATGTAAGTAATGTCAAAACAAAATTAAAATACCAATTACCGATAGTTATTACTGTAATCGCTTTTTTGGTACACAGTTGGTTTTATTTGCATAGAAATCTTCTCAATTATTTTTGAATAAATTGTAATCTATGCTGTTATAATATGCCAAAACTACCAACCAAAATTAGAAAATAGGTTTTAAAAATATTGGTAGACCTAATTATTTTCAATACTTAATATAAAACAAGATATTGCGCAGATAACGATTAATTATTCATTTATCACAGTTCACTATGAACATGATCTCATCCTGCACATAATCAGGTACAAAAAATCAACTCATTCATGGAGGTGGAAAACACGAGGTGTAGGCGTGAGGCTCGCACGTACCGATTTCCCAGATCACGAAGAATTCCCATTTTCAACATTATCTTGGAAGTTATTAGCATTGCTAGTAAACGGCGCTCCCAAACCGTACAGGTGTCCACTGGTACTTTCAATGTTGCCATCAAAGAATATCTGAAAGACCATTTTAATATAAAGAACCATTCATTGATTAACTAATGGTCGCGAGAAGGACAGCTTAGAAACTCTACATGACCTAATCTCGGGGAGGAAGGGGTAATTAATTTAAAAGTTAGTTATTATTTTTATTTTTAATGTACAATCTTATTTACACACTAGCTGCGCCCGCGACTTCGTATTCGTGGAATTTATTTATAACATTTCCCTGCGATATAATTTTCATGAAATAAATCCCCTCCTATGAACTTAAAACATTCAAAGTTTCATTTGAAGCCATTGTAGTTTCAGTGTGTTGCGCGGCCAAGAAACAGACAGAAAGATACAAATTAAATAGTTTTTGCTTCAGTATCAATTGTTGACTCCCGAATCCATTTTCTAAATATCTTCAAAGTACAGAATTGAACCGAGAGTTAAAAAGTTACAGTTTTATTATAAGTAAAGATTATTTTTTAATAGTTGTAAAAAGTATTCTTTTTTATACATTTTAAAGCATATAAATGAAATTTTTAGTTAAATCTTACGTAAGGGAGAGTTCCGAGATATGTCCAAGTGACTTTGTGGGGGTAGAGGCATCGAAACTGGTCAAAATCGGTCTTACGTCATGAATGAATGACCCCAAACAATCATAACCTAGATCTCTTCATGTTTAGTACTACAACTATAACTTACTTCCTTTATTTTAAAGAAAGCCATTCCAGTGAGGTGTGAGTCAGATCCGGCTTGGTGCTGGGGTCCAACGCGTCGGAGCTCAAGTTGGTCGGCTACCTCTTGCAATCCGCCTTTAAGATTCTTGCAAAGTTTCATTAAATACTGAAAAAGATACATCAATATCTGTTTCACATTCCTGGATGAAGATTGTTGGATCAAGATTCTTACTAGGTATAAAAAAATGCTTACCTTTACATCATAAACAGTAGGAAAATATAATCTCAGACTGTCAAAGAAATCATTCTCTTCTTGAGGGAGGTTCTGGTCAGTTAGCAGTTTTAGTAAGTAGCCAAAGTCATAACCAGAGTGAAAACTTAGCCAATTGATGTTATCCATGAGAACAATACCTGTAATGATGTAGTACATTTGTAAATCTATGAACAACAGAACTATTTTACCATACGATATGGCACCTTACCTGAGGACATCAGTAGTTCAGCAAATTCAAGAGGCTCAATACCTTGTTCTTCATGTTCCCTGAATTGAAGTCCAGAATTTTGTAATAAATCAATGGAGTCTTGAGCATACATATCTTCCCTAAAGATAAACAGCTACATTTATTTATCATGACATCTTTGAATTCATGTTATTTTAGGGATTCTGATATTGACGATGTTGCATGAAGATAATAATCATGTTTTCATAACAATTAGCATTCTATTAAACAATTTTTTTTTTTCTCTTAGAGCTATTCAGAATCCCTAGACAAATTAAATATTGTTATTTATAATTTTATTAACCCCCGACGTAAAATACGTGTGTTATGTTTGTAGTGTGTGTGTATCTCTGTCTGTCTGTGGCATAATAGCTCCTAAATGGATGAACCGATTTTGATTTAGTTTTTTTGTTTGAAAGGCGACTTGATTGAGTGTTCTTAGCTATACTTAAAGAAAATCTGACCAGCTGTTTGGAGACCAGCACCCTCAACTCCTCACTAACTTACAGGTAATATATTATCATGCTTGGAGTCATTGCAATGGTGTCTCAATGGATACAACAGCATGATCTGGACCTGATGCTGCAGCATCATCTCCTTACCAACTAACAGCAAATATTACAATGACATGGTTACCTTGACCTGATGCTACAGCATCATCATCTGGAATATTCGAGACACCTAACTCATTTCTAACTTACAGCAAATATGTATATCATGTTTGGGCTCAATGTAATGGTCTCAATGAATAGGCTATACTTAGACCAATGGTGATGGATCCAGTGATGGAGTAGGAAATAGTATTGAGGATACAATATCTGTGATGTTGTGAGTCGGGGGTTTATATTTTTTTTAATGTTTTCCTTGTATGTATATTGTATACTTACTGCAAGTTGAATTTGAAGTTAAACTGCCAGGTGGTGCATCCTGGAGGGGTTTTTCCATTTTCATCCATGAATGTAAGACCTAATTGTATAATCCTCAGCAAATCAACATTGCATCTGTAATAAATAATTGAATAAAAAAAATGAAAGCATAGTAACTGTTGTTTAAAATTCAAAGAATATTACCTCAACAGTTGATACTGATAGTCAGCAGTGGATCTGAACTCCCCAATTGGCCTTGCCACAACACCAGGGAACTCTGTGTCCATAGCAACCCAGTGATACTTTTGGACAATCTATAAAACAAGTCATCATTATTATTTAATGACACATTTAAATGTTGTATGGTGTCCAACAAGAAGGCCAATAATTGTAATGCTTACTTTCTTTGAGAAAGAGAAAGAATATGTTCTCTACAATAGTAAGATGCATATGAAAACTAAGTCACACCTCAATACATGTATTTAAGTTTGACTTAGTTTTCTTTACATTTAATCTGAACAATTTGCTCTGCTTAAAACTTTTTGAAATGTTTTTTACCCTTTTCTTGGCTACTGAACATAATTAAGTATGTTAAATAAATACTTTAAAAAAATATACCTTTCTTATAACTTGGAATTCTTCATGAAGATTATGATTCCAGACATTTTTAATAGAACATTCTTCCTTGATTACATTTGCTAAAAGGGAACCAAAACTTGCAGCTGGCATCTGTAATTAAACTCATTTTAAATATCTGATACAATGGCACTAGTATTTGCCCTAATTATAAAATTAAACTTACAACAATTTAAATACTGCAAAATAAGCTATCCAAATTAAAATTAAAAAATATGTGAGGGTGCACATAATGCTGTTAGTATTGCCATTCAAGGAGGATTCTTTGGGCAAAGCAAAATGTTAACCTTCTGTACACCAGAGGCTTCAATCATATCTGTGGCCATGTCTCGAAAGGCTAAATATATAAACCTTTTGAGGCAAACATATTTGTAGTGATTATGGCTTTGTAGTTACTCAGCAGCAGCATTGGTTACTGGTCATAGATGCGTATGAAGAATGGTACATGTTGATAGATGTGTGTCCCAGTGTCCCATTTCAAGGACCAAGAGTGCATCGTTACCCAAAATTAGGGCTAAGACAGCCCAGACCACAGGCCCAACCTATCAACATCACAACGATGTGGGACGATGCTGTCTAAACGGACCGAGGTTAGTGTTCAATCTAATAGTATTATCAAATTACGTTCTAGTGTCGATGGAAGGTAGAACTTAAATCAAAAATTTATTCTAGGGTAGAAAGTATGTAGGCAAAATTCTGTTAACAACTTACCGTGTGTCTATCTAACTTAGTTGTAAGACTTAGTTTTCTTCTACTTCACCGAAAATGCATATATGTATATTATGTATGTTAACAGTGGGAGAAGTGTGTTTTTATTTATAGCATTAATTACTATTAGGATGATAGCTTAAGTAAATGCTTATTATAATGTATTCTCAGTCACAAAACGCGTTTTACTAAATATATTTTACTGTTTGTCTAAATTATCATGACAACATCTCGCCGCCATTATAAATAAAAAAAGTCTTGCTTTGCTTGTCTTTGATCACTCAACTCGAACCATAATGTAACCAACTCTGTGTTTTGTTTTAATGTGGTCTTAAATCTCTGGAAACAAGAAATTTTGAGGGGGTCTCATACTGATTTTAATTTCGGTTTACATAAATTTCATTAAAACGTAATTGATTTCTGTTCGTATCTTGTTTTAATACAATCGCATAAATTAAAAGATTATTTCTCATTTATGGTAATAGGGCAACTGTAAGTTACATCTCGCCATTATATTTACAAATTGTCACCCACCCAATTAATTATATTAAGTAGCTTCAATACTATACCTCTCGAGGATTATAAACTAAATGAAAATGTACTTTATAATGATAGCACAAAATTAAATTCATAACAGTACTTACCCAGTTTGTTTGGAAAATTTTAACAGACTTCAAGGAGGAAGAATAAATGCATCCTCTTTTATTTGATAGGGCTACAGCCCATTATTTTGTTAAAATCAGAATAAGGTCTCCCGAGATAGAAAGTAAGTTCCATAACAGTTTAAATTTAATAATATTGATTTTAGAGGACATCCCATTGGAATATACCATGTTGAAAGCCTTACCATGTACGAGAAGAATACTTTTAGGATGATATAGTATTGATAGATGAAATGAAACGCACCTTCCTGAAAATCCTGTAATTACCTTCCTAGACGGAAAAGTACAAAATAATAAAGCATTAATTTCTTATCACATAAGATATAAAATAAATCAGTAAAACCTTATTAAAAATAATTTCTTAAAACTATAAATGTATAAAAGGTATACCAATTATTTAAAGTAAAGTCTAATCACAAGCAATATAAATTGTAAATAAATTTGCAATATCTTGTCTATTTTGAACAGAAATTGTAAATAAAGTTTTGATGTAGGTCTATGTAATGTAATTATAATATTTAGAATAAAATATAATGTTAATTTCAGAGAACAATGATTTGGTTTGAAATTCAATAAATCTGTTAATGTGGTTGAAGGCAATCAATTGTATTAAGAATATGGATTTATTTACAGATGTCATGTACACAACCCAGGGTAGACAGCATTTGCTTGTTGTAAGGAACCCAATAAATTGTTGAGTTGATTGTTCACTCTGTGAGGTGGAATACTGGTGGTTAGGTTGGGTTGTGACACTTGTCACACACATGGTTGTTTCTGATCAAGAACTATTTCCATTTTCACCATTGTCTTGGAAATTATTTACATTCACTGGAAATGGTGCACCTAATCCATAAAGGTGGCCACTTGAACTCTCAATGTTGTCATCAAAGAATATCTGGAATTAAAAGATTATTGTAATGGGTGATTATTTGAAAAGAGCATGGAGAATAAGTAGGGTTGTCCACTTAAAAAATATATAGATATTTATATTCGATATAAAATATCGGATCTCAGTATCGATGATAATCGATATATCACTAGAAAACATCGATATTTTTTTAATATAATAAATATATATAATATATAATTTTTTTTAAATACTTTCTACAAACTTTAATATTTCCGTTTTCCAGTGAAACGCGCAAGTGTTTGGTCCTTGATTTTGTATGTGTGAATGTAGAATTAGAGACCAGAGTAACATAGCTAAACTAGTGGTGTAATAATAATGATTTTCTATGAGTGTTACTTGAATAGAATTTTATTGTACTACTATGATAGTGGTGAGATGACAGAGATGACGAGATCGATTAGGTTGTTAAGCTGGTCCCTCACAGATGTCACATCTTAATGAACCTTATTCAAAATTGAAGCCATCAAGTAGTGTTAAAATTATTTAGTTTTTTAATAGATTTGACAAAAAACAATAAAACAACAAATATTTGATGTTTCTATAAATAAATATATCGAATACAATATATATTTGTGGAAACATCGAATCAATCCGATATATCGTATGGCAAACATCGAATATATATATATATATATATATGTTAAATGAATATCCCTAGGAATAAGTAAATCCATACAGTAAAATATTCTTAGTAGACTAGACAGTTATTAACTTGTAGTGTTCATGTAAGAAAAGGACTAATTAATCAACAAAGCTTTTGCGATTTTCTTGCTGACCAATGTTTTTTTCAAAATCATGCCTAAAACATTTTTCTATAGATACAACCTGCGGTCAGATAAGGTGCCATTCCATCCTGCATATCTTTGTGTAATTTCTCTTCAATTATCTAAATATGATACATAAAGATTTTTTTGGGAAATCCTTATGTTTAATAAAGCATAATAAAGGGTAAAGAGTGGTAATATGTTAGTTAGAGTGTATTTAAAATTAATATTGATTATGATATTAAAACATAATATGTTATTTACATTCTAATTATTTTTATATGTATTAACTCTCGTTTTTGCTTCACCGTAGTCGCGTAATAAGAGGTAAATAAAGAGGTACCTTTTTAATTTTGAAAAATGCCATTCCAGTTAAGTGGGAATCAGAACCAGCTTGGTGTTGAGGTCCAACACGTCTTAGTTCCAGTTGATCAGCCACTTCTTGAAGGCCACCCTTTAGGTTCTTGCAGAGTTTCATCAAGTACTGGATAAAAAATATCATAGGTTTATTTTCATAAAATTAATAATGTTAACTTACTAACATTTTCTCTGTGACTATGAATGCGGACAGCATTCTACTAATAGAATGCTGTCCGCATTCATAGTCACAGAGAATTTTACTAATAAAATAAATTTTAAAATCACTCCCATATTTTTGTAGTGTATTCATTATCACATTAGTATAGTTATCTTGAATATGTTTAGGAAATTACTTACTTTGACATCATACACTGTTGGAAAGTATAACCTTAAGCTTTCAAAGAAGTCATTCTCATCTTGTGGTAGATTTTGATCTGTGAGTAGTTTAAGCAAATAGCCAAAATCATATCCAGAATGAAAACTCAACCATTTGATGTCATCCATAAGTACAAGACCTGCAATAATAAACTAGTGAACAAAAAACAACAAACTTCAACAATGACCTACCTGATGGTAAGTAGTCACCCTAGTCTATAGATGCCTGGAAGGGGTATCATTTAGAGCATTGATAACCTTCTATCGGGAGGCATTACTGTGCTAGCAGCATAAGATACAAAGTAGGTTTCCTTATTGCACAAATAATACATATTCTAGAGGCCCTGGACATCTTCTGCAGGACCTTAACATTACATCTATTGCAGTGTTCTTTAGCTGGAAACTTCTGTAAGGTAATAGGCTAGGTCAGCAGATGGGCAGCTCTGATTTTAAGAAGATTATATTGTACTCTCTGATAGTATTAATGTTAAATGGATATGATTGTATAACAATTGTTAACAAATTGAGTGCATGTTGCATATGGTTATACCTGATGACATTAACAGTTCAGCAAATTCTAGAGGCTCGATACCATGTTCCTCATGTTTTCTGAATTGTAGGCCTGAGTTCTGAAGCAAGTCTATTGAGTCCTGTGCATACATATCTTCCCTAAAATTTTATAAGTTTTAATAATTAAACGGAAAACAACACAAAAATATGAGACAATAGTGATAAAGTTTATACTTACTGTAAATTAAACTTGAAATTAAATTGCCATGTTGTGTATCCAGGTGGAGTTTTGCCATTTTCATCCATAAAAGTAAGACCCAATTGTATTATCCTCAGCAGGTCAACATTACATCTAGCAGGGAATAGATTTGGAACATTATAGAATCCAGAAAAAAAAACTTGATAGTTTTGAATGTTGCTTTACCTTAACAATTGATATTGGTAATCTGCAGTGGATCGGAATTCACCAATAGGTCGAGCCACAACACCTGGAAACTCTGTGTCCATAGCAACCCAATGGTATTTTTGGACAACCTAAATAATAATGGTAACAGAAAACAGAGAAACTAAAAAAGGATTTATCTTCCACACACATTTATTTACAATCAATGAAGTACTATTTACACAAGATAACAAATAAAAAAAACAATTAAGTACCATGTGAGAGTGTGCCAAGAAGGGTGAGAACATTGTCACACTGGATGGCAATGCTGCTGCAGTAAGTGTATTTATATACCAAAACAAGTTGTAGTAAAAAAACGATAAAAAATAATAACAAGAATTTAGAGGCAACTTATTAAAACATACCTGTCTTATTATTTGGAACTCTTCATGCAGGTTGTGATTCCAAACATCTTTTATACCACAGTCTCCATTGGCTGATTGTGATATAGAACCAAAACTAGCTGCTGGCATCTAAACACAACAAAATAGCACATACAAACTTTAGTACCAACTTTCATCAGATTAACCTTGCCAGTATTTGTGAAATTAATTATGACCTATAAAGTTGCGAACTAGTTTAGGGTCACGTCATATAAATAATAAGTTTAGATGAAACAAACTATTGAGTTACCTTGTACCGTGTATTTCCTTCCGAATGGGAAGATTCTTCGGTTTTCTTTGTCGCCGTGGTTTTCGTAGTGCCTTGTAAAACTTCAAAGAAAATTCAAACAGCACAACAAGTAAAATAATACTGCTGCTGTTTATAAGGTTACTGTTGTCGTTGTTGTTTGGAGCCCGTTTTCTAAACGGGAGTGTGGTATAATGAAAAAAAACTTGTAAATCGATAGTCTGAATAATGCATTACTGAATGAAATACGATATCTATGTTGAAATATAAAATTACAGCGAAAAAAAGCGGAAAATGCAACGCAAGTCGTAAACGTAACAAACCTCAAAAAATCAACTCACAGATAAAAGAAAACTGTGTCTGTTTCGGCTGTCGTCTGTCGTAAAGTATGACATTGACAATCGAACCGAAATTGACTGTTGCGCATGGATTTGGTACTATACCTTTTACTGGCTGTCATAAGCAATCACGTGAGTTTTTGGCGGGAATCAGGCGGAGCGGTTGAGATTTTTTCCAGTGTGTCGTAAATTGTGTTATAGTGATCTTTAATGTGTATTTTTGGTGTCGATATGTGCAGTAAAGTTTCATTTAGTGACTGATTTATAGGAGCATTGGAAATAATGCCATAATACGACTTTTGGGTTAAGTGATTTATCATTTTGGTCCATAGGTTACCTCTAATCTAAAGGCGTGTTACGATCTGCTACTGCCGTGGGTTGTCTCCAGAAACTCCATTGGGCGTTAGAATGCATGACACTAGGCATTTTAATGCGGCAAACACGAGAAATTTTGCAACATGAAAATTCTCTAACACTCGACACTGGCAAAAATAGTCCCTGAAGGGATTGATTGCCATACTTAGGAAGAAGAAGAAGAAGAAGCAATCACGTGTAGTTTTCAACCCTGACACTGGCAGAATTGTCAACCTATTGACAGAAGCCATAAATATAATAAAATAAATAATACCTTTTACTGGCAGGACGTAGTGTTTACGTAATCTGTGCTGGCAGGTAGCTGATGACGTTACTTAGGGTACATTTTATTTTCGAAAAATAATTTTGTGTACCTACCGTGCAACAAATAAATAAACTATTTGTTCACTGGCAGGTGCTATAATTCATAATTTAAGCCTAATTTATTTATGAAAAATAATTAGGGTTCCGCGCAACAAAAAAAAGCCCATTACCGAAATTGTGAACAAAATACGAATGGTTGGACAGATTAAAACGGAACTTTCACTGGCAGATAAATGATGCTATAAGGCAGCACTTAGTGACATTTAGTTTAGAAAAAATAAATTGTGTGCCGTGCAAAAAAAGTCAAGCCCATAAAATTCAGTGGGGAACCACTACTAGAGATGAATTTCAGCATAAGCACGGTAATGGCTAATGATGATAGAAGTGTCTACCCATGGTGACTTATCATAATGCGGGCTCTACGATTGCGTGCCACTTTATAACATAAAAAGAGGAACGATTTAGGAGTATTATGTTATCTGTGCCGGTAGCAGGAACATTGTCGACAACGTATTCGAAAACGTAACTCGCAAAATGTCGCCGCAGCGCTGTTCATTTTCCAATACAAAAATAGTCGAAGGCGATACGAAAACGTTGTCGACAATATTCCTGCTACCGGCACTGATGGGCGTAAGGCTGAGTATTAAACATCTCTGATTTTATTTACTGCGCTGAGATGCTTACCGCCATTATCAGAATTGTATCGAAAGCTTCTTTTATTACCTATCAATACCTGCGTTTTACCGTTAATATCCAAAGCTCACAACAGTATAAGCTATCAATACGGACAGGTATTCATACCTATGTAAATATAAGGTACGTTTATTTTAATTAAATGCAGGTAAATTACATTTCTTGCCTCCGAGGTAGTCCGAGGTTTAGTGAGAAATGAGCTTGGATTGTATTTTTTTTTGACCTCACTTCTATTTAATCCCTATTCCCAAGATCAATAAAACATTAATATACGAATGTTTCGAAATATTTACTGTACCTAATGCACCTATGTATAATGTACATAATATACAAATTGTTTCGAATATTAATGTACGCTGGGAAACATACCTACAATTACTTAGTGATATTTAGTCTACTTTGATAGAACCTCAAATAAGCTACGATGCAACCAACACCTTTTGCGTTACCAATTAGGTGGAAAACATATCGCACCTGACGATAACACGCGGTGGTGTGAATGTGTGAAGATATAAAATATACACCGTATTTTTTTTGGGGTTGTTCTTGCTGTTAATGTCTAGGCAATGAGAAATTATTTGAATCTAAGCGGCAAGTAACGCTTTTTGTTGATATTTAATATTGTGTTTCATTAAGTGTGTTCGCCCGCGAAAACCCACAGCGACTTTAATTTTATTTAATTTCGCCTATTATGTACTACTATTGATTTTAAGCTATTGCATAGCTTTTATCGCGGGCCTTGAGCGTGGGGACCGAATCCAGAAATTCCGTAACGAAAAAAACCTAACACCCTCCACTCCGACCGACAACTCCATCTATCGATAAATACCAGAACTTTTAATGACTTTTTGAAATATCACGCTTGTCTCTTTAGTTCAGCAACCCGCCTTTAGGTGGCATTGGTTGTATTGGAAAACTACCGTAATCAGCTGTTTGTGAGAAAGTATATAGGTATTTAAAAAATACAGTATTAATAAAATAAATAAATAATTATAATTGCATAAGTTGATAAAAAATGCTATGCAATAGCTTTACCGCGGCAGTCTCCGAGTGCCACACCTAATTTTTATCTTTATAAATATAGACTGTACCGTACACACTTCAGTCAACATTCAGCCTATTCCTAGTATGAAATAAAAAGAGCCGGCAAGTGCCAGCTGGACTCGCTCACCGAGGATTCTGTATTTCTTACCACCACACCTAAAGCGTATTGCTCATTTTAATATTAAAATGTACAATCTTCTTACAAAAAGTTTTATGTTTTGATTGATCTAATTACTTTTCGACAGTCCATGATAAATCCACTACTGAAACACAATAAACATTATTTTTAAGCGAATACAATTATTCTCTAAAGTTATATTTAAAGTGTATATTTTGATAGAGCTAGTCACGCCGTGATATAATTGTGAGATAAATATGTAAATAGAGAGCGTAAAATAAGCGTAGATACATAAGAAGATAGAAAACTTTGAATTTAATTTGTTGTAAACCAAAAAAATGAAAATAAATCATTAGTGTGTAATATGGAAGCCAAGTAGATATCGCTACATTAGTTAATTAAAATTGTCATCTACCATATAAATCCAGTGAAGCTAATGAAGCCTTGTTTAGATACTATACAATACAGCTTTATCTGGTTTTAATGATGATGATAAATGAACACAATTTGAGTTGACTTGACACCCGGGGCTTAGGTCTGCCACGAGTTTATCGGCTGAAAGCGCCACCAGTGTACAGTAGACTGTTAGGTCGACGGAGGCGGCGGCAGTCGCACATTGTCGCCTTACGAGGTTGGTTGACTGGCTGTTTCAGCGTTTCAGGCCTCGCGCTACATCGCCCGGACAACTTTGTGATACCAGTTAATTAGCTTTTATCAACTATTAAGTGAAATTAATATTCGTGACTCAATTTTGTATGTTTTTTTCAAAAATAGTGATTTTTTTTCACCTGTGTGACTGGCAGCTTTGCAGTCGGAGTTGTGTGAGTATTAATTGAAACTGTCCTGTATATAAAATTGGATTATGTTTCATCAAAATTTTTAAGATGATAACTGTACATATACCGATTTTATTCGATGCAGCCATTTATTTTAGCCTTGAAAAGTTTTATCTACACTACGAACCAAAATAGTTTTCGGCATTGTCTGGTTTTAATTATAACGGTTCCTTAGGACGAGAAGTCACTAACTTACATTTTGCAGAATCAACTTAATTACACCATTGGACTCGCGTCTTTTTTGCTTTAAATGCTTCACGAAGGTAAATATTTAAAACATTAGTAGTATGTATAAAAAATTTCACACAATTTCTCATTCATTTCTATGTGTGAGAAAGAGAATTTATATAACTGATATCTCATAAGTATACCTTTTTTAATAATTATAAATAATAAAAACGCAGTTAGGGACTTTCCCTGTTCTGTGAAAATAGATTTAAACGTAGTAGGTTTTTATTAAATGATTTCAGCTACGCCAATAATTAGTTATAAAATAAGTGATTTTGATAAATTTGTTACTTTCTTTAAACGGTTATGAAATAAAGAGTACAATTGAGCATACATATATAGTACCTATATGCTATGTAATTAGTATCTAGGTTTTATATATAAACAAGAACCCTTAAGTACCTTCCTAGGTAATAGGGTTTCCATAGTAGGCTTCAATATTAAGAGTAAATAGTATCACCATCACTACACTACACACTATACTACAATAGTAGACTCACGAGACTAGTTCAGAAGGATGGAAATGGAATGAGCATTTTCAGCCTTCCGGTGGAAATGTCAAAAGCTTAAAGAAAAAGTCCCAAGAGAAAAGTCTTATATATTGAAGATAGCACTCTCTCAGTATAAGATAACTATAAGAAACCATAAATAGGATTGAGTCGACAAAAATGTGAAATAACTTACCCAATAACTTTATGGCATCTGTTGTTCGACTTAATAAAAAAGAGACCAACTGTCTTTCATAAAAAATGTATTTTACGTTTATGCCAAAAATGATTAAGAAACAACAGGAATCGTGTTTAAGAATTATATTCAGACGCACCCGAATAGTCCCAAAAAGCTCTGATTATTCTTTTAGTCTTTTACATAAGTTTTTTAACCTAAAGTCCGTAATACCTCAGGTAATACCTACTATTTATAATTCTAAGCCTTAAGCCAGGTTTTAGGTAGAAGAAATAAAGTAAATATTTTAGACTGTAAAATAAAACAAATTGCTAAGTTTTCTGCAACACATTTGCCCAAACGCTATCTTTTTCTGGGATGATATAAAATCCTTTTACCCAATATCCCGCCTCAAATAAAGAATGATACGATCCGAGCAAAGGTTCTACGAAGTTGGAAAAAATATGAACACAAATATCATTTAAATATGCATTAAACAGATGAACCCACATTTAGAACATAAATTGGTGACATTATCAAAAAGATCTATGGTTTGGTTGGGAAGCTATCGCTTTGCTTTTCTTTTGCAAAAATGACTAGGAATAAAGGAAAATCTTAGACAGAATCCGGATAGGATGGCTTTCGGTTGACCGATTTTCTAGCAATATATTCAAATAGTAAAATGTATTCTGACAACGGCTGGCATTCACCTTTTTCGATATTCGACGAAAGGATTTGGAAGGGTTCACAAACACGAATGCTGAGAAGTTATTTGCCTAATAACCTTATTTTCCTTTTTATGTTTTATTTCGTCACCATTCCACAGCTTTCGTAGTAAGATAAAATAATTATACAAGTGTTCTTTTAAATTCTGTAGGTACGGTCCTTAATTAATCGGTAAATCGGTCGATTAAAAAATGTTCTATATTGTCAGGTGCTTTCTTCATATGATTCAATGGGCAAGACTCACGGCACTGTGGTGCCATGCAAGTGCGTTACACTGCACTTTTGGCATGCTTATTTGGAAAGCGGAAAAATACTTTTCCAAGTCGTCACCTATATCGATATTGTTGACAACTTTTTGAGCTAAGCTGAGCTTTTTTGCTTCCCCAAACCAAATCTGAGAAACCTTCATTTTATTTATTTTTAAAGACTCATCCAAAATCATGACCTTGAAAAATGGTTAATCCTTAAGTTCCATAGTTGCTTACGAGCTAAATTTATTTATTTTGTAATATGTGCAATTTCGCTTGCATCGCTTTTTAATTAAGCCCAAGAAAGAACAAATATATCGTCGAAATACATTATTTGTGAAAATAGTGTTGTGAATGCAATTCGATCCAAGGTTTATTTGTTGTTAAAAACGTTCCGTCTTGGTGGCGTCTGTGAAACGGGATTGTCGCTATTCACGGTTCCAGTAAATAAATAGATTAACTTGGCAAGCAGATATTGGTGTCCTATTTGATAGGTTTTTGACGTTGTAAATGACATTGTAAAAAAAGCTGGTGATGAATGTCTAAGACTTAGATTATGGTGAGTCAAAGAACAAACCAAGTACCTAAAAGTATTATAGGTTAGAATAGTTACCCATATGGATGACGACTACGTCTATCTTGGACATCGATTATACTTCAGCCAGAACTGTCAGGCACAGGAGATTGCAAAACGTGTGCAGCTAGGATGGGCTGCATTTAAGCAACTGGATGACGACATTAATATTAAAATCCCGCAATATCTGAAAACCAAGACATTTAATTAATGTGTGCTGCCCATCCTCACTTATGGTGCTGAGAAATGGACCCTCATTAAAGCTAATTTAAAAACATCACATTTAAAATGTTCATCTTTGGATATGTAATAATTTCCAGTGTGAATGTATTTTTTTATTATGGAATTAATTTTTATTAACGAAGTTATTTTTTTTTGGCGGCGGGTGGACGTCATCCTATTCTTATAGAAGTGTGCTTCTACCACATAATACTTAATAGTACAGTTGGTATCGTACTAAGTTTCGGTTTTCGATTATCCGCAGCTTAGTGTCGACGTTGTTCCAAATGATTAGTGTGACATAGTGGAAGGCAGCTAGCTGGTTAACATACGTGTTCGGGTAACTGAAATTCAACAAAAACATTTATGGGCGAATAGACATTTCATCAGTTTAGTTCAACTTTAGTGCAATGATTAGTCACACCACGAGTTTTACGGTGAGCAAAAACATTATGAGGAACCTGCATACGTTTGAGAAGACATTCAAAGACGTATTTAGTGCTTAC
Organism: Falcaria lacertinaria; assembly: GCA_951449985.1. Lineage (NCBI taxonomy): Eukaryota > Metazoa > Arthropoda > Insecta > Lepidoptera > Drepanidae > Falcaria > Falcaria lacertinaria. Next base: position 5,053,570 of record OX602114.1, read on the forward strand.
GAGACGGCAACGGACTCACCATCTCTTACGTTTGCATCAAATTATCTTCAGTGAAAAATGGGTGTTGTAACACCTATTTACTTTCAGGGTGTGCGTTTATCACGTTTCACGTTGTAATTTTGACATTTGACACAGAAGATATACAAGGCACCATTACTCAGTTTTAAGGTAAGGTGAGGTACTTTATGCAAAGCTACGCTACTTTTAATATAGGATTGTACCTACTTAGTAAGATAGGAATTTATAATTAACTTACCACAAAATCGTATGTCTGTAGGGTTTAGTTTAGTTGTACTTTTATATGTACATACATATTAACCGAATGGAATACCTACCTAACTAATTATCGCTTTTAATGGAATGGAATAAAGGTATTAATTTTGTGAAGCCTTTCGTGTAGATAACGAGCGTCTGAAACTCTATGTAACAGCCATTGCTTCAGTTGTATACTACGAGCAGCGCTATTATAGAGGTGTCTACTGCATTGGATGCACGTATACGAATCGTCTATATACTACATAGTGACTAGTTAAGTTAATTACATACATCACGAATTAGACTGACAGTAAGTAATTGGATTATGAACCCTAATCCAATCGTGTATCTTTATAGATTAAGCAGATTATTTTTTAATGAGAATTTCCATCATGAATCAGCTCCTATGGTGATAGGTATCTAAGGTCAAACAAAACAATTAGTAATTGAATTGTTATTTTTATTATAATTCATAACGATTTTATGAACAGAATTGGTTTAAGCACAGGTTTAATACAACCTTTGAATGAAACTGTGCTTTGCATGGAATCGTAGTTAAATTCTTCCGTGATCACGAATCGGTAAAGTGATCAAGATTTTTTTAATAAATAGAATTACAGTATAATAATTAAAACTAAGTGTTCACCGTACAGTTCAATGCAAAATATTTAGAACATTCAAGACATAAGATTGATGAAATTATTAACATAATTATCTCATGAATACCTCAATATATCGCAAAATATTAATGAACTTATACTTTTAGTATAAAACGTTTATTTAAATTGAATTCGTGTTTAATTTGAATTTACAGGTATATTTGTATATCATCAGACCTAAAACTTTACAATCTCATGCCTATTATTTAGGTTATCTATAGTTAGCACATAGCAATTGATTTATCAAAATGTATGATCAACGCAGGACGTGAGTGGCAATTGCAAATAAAACAAAATATGGCGCTAAGCTAGACGAAAGCCTGCTTATCCTATCATTGTATTATGTACTGTAATATGTTTTAAAAAAAAACCCGAAATCTTTAGAGCGTAGTTCATGTGTCCAGTTGTGGAAGGGTTTAATTAACAGTTATTTGACAACTTTACATTGTCATTGCGTAGTTAATAGCAATGAGTTAAGGATTAATGGCGCTAATCAGTGTTGCGTAATTGGCATTGCAATGTAGTTGTACCTCGGTTGGTTTAATGTGCGCACTAAACGCAATTTAGATGCTAAGAATAGTTTGTATTAATAACATTAGTGGGTTCAGAAACCTTATTGGTGTACATAATTATTTACTACATACTCACATAATAATATTATGGAAAGTGGTCTTCGATACCTACATGGGATTGTACTTATTTATTATGTATAATGTGTTATTTATTATTCTTTATGAAGTGGTGTTGGCAATGTTCAGTGTTTGAAGTTATTGTTCGATATGACTTGCTGACCCAGACAGACAGTGGTAGTCAAATCAATTCGGTAATTGGTAAGACGAAAATATTTTGCTTGTGGCATAAATAAATATTTTCAAGTATTTTCTAAACTACAAATTTGTTTTTATTTTAAACTCATTGGCGTATTAATAGCAGGACTGAAATACGCAATCATTAAAGAGTAGATTTCTGATGGCGAATCAGTTACCACCACTTATTGTTGCTATTTAGAACTCGGCCGAATATTGTCGTATTCATGGGATAGTTTATTTTGGATGTTAGAGCGTCGAGAGCGTTGACTCAGTGAGATTACGATTTAAATATAGGCGGGGGGAGTTGCCAAATCATTGGGGAAATGTACGGACGGTCCGCGTATCTGAAGAATTTGAGGCGAATGCAATTGTTACATTAATCAGCAAACAGTTTTATCCTTTATCTGTGTCATGCGTCCGAACAGACACTCTGATCCAAACAAAACATTAAATCTTCTCTTCGATTTGTTGGATGTGATTACTAGTTGCCAACTCGCTTATCCTATATTTTATCGGCTCTGCGACAGATGTGGACAGATCCGGTTCCCGACAGACGTGCGACTTATATATATATAAAATAATGAGGGCCACGTCCGGTGGCGCCATGACACAAGTTTGTGAGTTCATCTGTTTGTATTACCTACTTAAAAACTAGGAATTCAACTATTTGGCTGCAGTTTTCAGTATTCGAAGCACTATATGACATTTTTTTGACTGAAGAGTAAAACTGAAAGAAGTTGAGCTTTTATCCTGGGATTTATATTATACCTTCGGGATATTATACAGCAACTTGATTTAAAGGGAGTATTCCCAAATTTCTCGTGGAAAATTCCCAAGGAAAAAAAAAAAATTATTCGTCGATACCAACTTCTTAGAGCATTTTGTTGTTATTTTGTTCAATAAATTTAAAAAAGTTAAAAGGTCAGTCACAATAAGTAGCCGATGTACGGCGATATATGTATTTTGAATGCTCTCGTACAACGCAACGTCATAATATTATATATGTTCTGTTTCTCCAGATGTCTGCATAAATGACTAATTAAATCTTGTCAGCGGTCCAGGTTTATTTGGACGTATTAAGACATCATTATAATAACACCAGTTACCTAACCGTAGGTTATAAGGTACATATTTAAGGCAAAATAGTAAGTACAGTTTGTTAGGGTAAAACACTAAATTTCAGCTACGGTCTGATCCACATACTAGTACTAAATAGAATCAGTTAAAAAAAATGTTGTTTATGTCTCATCAAGCCCTTTCTGCATTTCACAGAGCTAGCAAACCCCTATTTCCCTTCTTGTATATTTTTTCTAAAATTATGCATTGTAAAGTACGTGTGATTGTAGAATAGTGAATAAACATTGTATCTATCTGTCTGTAAATGACATGAAATCAATATTTAATAATTATGTGTTTAACTGATTTCATTTGTTGTTTCTGTTAACTTCAATTACCGCCAGCTCGAGGTATTCCCAATGTTTAATCTACTAAGTTTACTCCCAACGAGCGCTTACGTCACAGTTTTTGAATGTCTTTTGTGGGTACAATTTCCATTATCTACTGTGGGGTCTTCATATTTGGTACCTACCTTAGCTTTGCATTGAATGTATAACGTAATGCTTACAAATTTAATTACAAAATTAATTAATATATTCTTATCTACTCTCGGTAATGAGATATACCTTGAATCTCTTGTTCCTAGTCCAGGAGATGCGAAAGAAATTTGTAGGGATTTCGGAGAAAGTACCAAAGTTAAGGATTAATGTTCCTCCTTCCAAAGCTCGGAGACCACAAATAAACGAACTTTCAAATAACACAGGTTAGTAAATATTCTACTCAAACATAAGGTTTACTAAAAGGTAGTGACACAAACTTTATTCACGTGAGACTCGCCGGGGCGTTTCAACACTTAAGTAATTTAGTTTGTAACAATCTGTTTAGACAGGGACAGCTACCTACTGTTCAGTACGGGTACTGTGTTACGAACATTTAATTGTCTGACGTTTTTATTTAATAAATTATCGGTACATGGCAGGTACCTACATAAACTTAATCAATAAAATCAAATCAAATAATTTTATTGCGAATATAGGTAGACAGGTAGCAGGTGACACCTACAATTTTGCAAAAAATAAGGCACATTATCATGTTATTGTAAACACAGCTAAAATGAAAACTGTGGCTACTAATACTAATGCTGTAATACTAATAACACTATCTAAGAACAATAAACTCCGTTCGATTAACCGCTCTTATTGAAGCGATGAAAACGTATTTGAAGCCGTTTCAAAAGAAATAGCTTTTTAATTCAGTTAAGTGATTGCCTAATACATATATAGTGAGTTTGGTGGAAATGGAGAAGCATTGAGTAGATTTTATTTTAATTCCCATAACTTTTGGGTTAGGGCTTTTAGGGAGTGTGGGAGGGGGTGGGGGGCGTGTTGCAGAAAGCTCACTGTTACATGCATATTCATTAGATGCAAATTGATGTTTGAAGAATTGAAAAGAAATGTCAAGTATCGCGTTTGTCGGTCCTTGATATGTTTTTTCCCGAACGACCCAAATTCATATTTTGTGTAGATTCAAGGACTAGCATTTTAAAAGCTAATCTACTTAAGGGGAGTTTTAACATCAATTAAATTCATCCGTACCTCTGTGCGTTAAGTCCGCAAAACCTCACAGACAACCACATAACTTTGAGAACATCTAAATTAGCTACCAGATGTAGATATAGAAAGTAAATATCCCTTTGTGGGTAGTCTACCCACAAGTTTCGGATACGCGGTAACCGGTTACACAGCTGTAATAGGTCAACAGGGCTGTGAAGTGGGCCGTTAATCACTGAAAGGAGCCGGGACTTATGTAAAAAATAACATTGGTCACTGGAAGCCAGAGTTTACCCGTGTTCATTTATACAGTGACGCGGTCGGGGTGAGTTATATCTGGCGAAAAACGTGAGTCGACGACATTTCCACTGTTTCGGGAGGAAAAGCTTTGTTTTAATATGTACCCACTTGCTCATTCTTGCTCAACATCGTTGTTTTGCACGTTGCAGAACCACAAGTCATGTTTTTAATTCACTGAAGTCTTGGTTATAAGGAAAGGTATAATATTAGTACATAGTAAAAAAGAAGAGTTTTCATTCTTATAACGAAACAGTAAGTCAGATATACGTTTAGTCGGCGCTGTTGCGAGGGGAACGGTGACTCGGCTCATCAATAATGAACAACATAAGTTTTCGTGACGTGCCGGTGTTCTTAATGCCCCCATACACGCTCCTATCCTTACGCATACATAGGTGAAGGTCGGCGCAAATTGCTCAAGTTCAAGTTCGCTTCCTAACTTTATTAGTTACCGTGCGCCGACGCGTTTACCCTTGTAATCCTTGCTTGATTACACAATTGGAATAGCAATGACTTTGCGGCTTGCTTCACAAGAACTACATCATACACAAGGAAAATTAGGATTTAAGCTAAAACTCATCGTTATGTTATTACGCTGCCGACCGTGTGGAATTCGTTTTGGAGATTGAGGTCGACAGTGTCCTTCCTCAATGCGCTTAAGCTGATGATGATGAGTCATTTTCAGAGGTTGTCTTCATCGCAAAAGAATTAAAAGTTTTTTATTTCTCTCCATATAATTATTCGATATTGGTTCGATTTAAATAACTCAGTCGACTGACTGGCTTATCAAACACATAGGTGCGCTAAATTTTTCATTCTACAATATAAATAACGTGCATTATCACTTTCGAAACGGTACAATAGAAAAATATTGTTAACAATATTATGTTAATTTCAGCAAGCAACGTGGTAAATATATAGGGAGCAATTATATAACATAATGTTAAGCCTGAACTAATGGTAATCGTGTTTTCAATAAAATTTCTGAAATGCATTTGTAGTCGCCGCCGCCATAATTAATTCCGCAGGTTCCATTGTTTATTTAATTCCTTTATCCATACCGAGTGATGAATATGCTAATGAAAGGTCGCCACAGGATTTGAGAAGTACTACTACCTACTCTCTTATAGGAGTTATAAAATATTCTGAATAACCAAATTCCAGGTTCTTAGATTTTAATTGAATTTAGTTTTATGAATTAATGTTAAGTATAAAATTAAGGCTTTTATAATTTTACTTAATTATTAAGAAGAATAAATACCTCAAATTGTGTTACATTATTTACGTTGTTATAAAGGAGTGTTGCACAAACAAACTGACTATTAAAATCTAGATCTTTATAAACTACAAAAAACAGTAAAATTTTGTAGGTCATTTAGGGCTTAAAACAAAACGACTCATAAAATAGCTTAAAAAGAGCAATCTTCAACAAGTCCGTTGTTTGTTAATCAGCATTCCAAGTTACCCTTCACGAGTGGTACTTTTGCTTAAACTTTTTGACTGAGAAAGTTGAAATACTCGTAAACCCTTTTTTTTGAAGTTTTTATTCAAGTCCTGTGATTTAACGGCAGCCTGATTGATTTCAGCCACATTCACACACTGGCCTCTAATACCCCGTTATTTCTGGAATTATCAGTGACAATCATTCCGGATTTCGGGTATATACTGATTACCAATCACATGTTTTTACCGACTAAGGCTTAAGGAAATTCGAGGAGAGACAAACTTCTACTTTTTTATCGTTCTTTCGGCTTTTACCGGAACATATTATGCAAAGCAGATAAACTATTGCAGAATACTAAGATATACATAAACTTCCAAGATATGTAAAATATTTATAATTCATAGAATCAATATAAAATAAATTATTAACGTGTATAACGAAGTTCGGGAATATATTGTACCCGGAACGCACGCATTGTGAATTGGGTTTGTACACTCATGTTGTTACAAGGTGATTTCCATTTCGAATAAAATATAAATAAACTTATGAGACATGAGGAGAGGGATGGAGTGCGAATAAATTAACAATGGTACGAGTTGTCGCATTAAATTTAATTCCAGTTTCACGAATAAATGCAAAGTGCCCATAAAGTATAACAACATACCAACGTGGCGATGTATCTGTTTAGCACTTGAGAGTAACGCCTGTGGTAATAAAATGAGTTTGATAACGACATTTCGTAGCATATTCTAGCGCTGTTTGTCTATTCCCTGAAGCTCAGCCTGAAGTAACTTTTATGTCAGTTGTTACTGTTTCAATTGATAAGATCGTCACCAAGCTTGGTTTTCATTTGTATACACGCTTATTAATACGTGTCTATTAACTGTATAGGTATTCAATTAGAGAATTATTCAGCGTTCTCCATACCAAGTTATAATTAACATTAGATCAGATATAAATATTACAGAGAAATGAAGGAACCAAAAGTACTTTGGATTAATCACCTGAATGACGCACCTAGTATACACATATTATATTTTGTATCTGTATATATAAAAGAAGCTGACTGACTGACTCACATATCATCGCACATCCTAAACGGCTGGGGTTAGGGACTTGAAATTTTGCCAGTAGGTACCTTTTATGACGCAGACATCCACTAAGGTAGGTAAGGTAGGTTGGATAATCCACCCCTAAGGGGGTGAAATAGGGGATGAAAGTTTGTATGAAAGTCCGTCATTTTTGAAGATATATGCATGAAAATAGGTATTTGGCCTTTTAGTTAAGAATATAAAATACCAATTTTAATATTTTGGAAATTCGACCTTTAAGGCGTAGAATAAGGGATGAAAATTTATATTAATATTGAAAAATGACGAGTTATAAAGTTAAATCAATGAAAAAAGTCGCGGGTAAAAAAAATAATTATGTATAATTACATGTTGACTTTTATTCACTTTACCATGCGTGAGAAGCTGCGGACAAAAGCTATTTAAAAATAAATAGTAATTTAGCTTTGTTAATTTCACTACGAGTTAATTAATATAAGATGACGATCAAAATATTGTATATTTTGCTTATAGATAGTTTATAAGTCTTGATTAATGTCTAAACCAAGACATTAGGTTCAATTACGTAATTGGTACAAAAATATTTTAAACATGATTAATAGCTGCGTCTGTTCAATGTAATGCTCAGCTTCCCGAATACGACGACGTCAGGCGTTGGAAACAATGACGCTTTAAAATTCAGATCTATTTTGTATCCGTGCCAATAAAATTGTTCTCATATCTTCAGTAATCTTAAGGGGTTCCTATTTGAAGGTTTTTTTATTCGGGCTTCTATATTTTGCCACAAAATACCCCGCCCGCATTTGCTGCCCCACAAGCAAATTATCACACTTCTGAGCGTATTTGATGGAAAGTTGAACTCCAGTCATAAGAATAAAGTATCATTCATTCTTATGCTGATAGTGTAATAGAGTGGGAGCGGTGAAGCCAAATAATAGTTTACCACAGAAATTGACATTCCTTGGTAATGTTTTTGTTATTTACTTAGGAAATTAAGATTGGCTGTTTTCTCTGAAAACATTGATTCCGTGCTAGTCGGTTTAACGGATATTATTTAAATACATAATTGAGAATACATGTTTTATTTAGGCACAAGTTCAGTTATTGTATATGATCAAAAAAAATAAGTCACGGTTAAATATAGATCGATGATCGAATAGATCTTCCATTGGTATTTGTAGACAGAGAAGTTACGCCACGTTATCGGACCAGCCAATCATTTGGAAGGACGCATGCCATAATATTTCACCGCAAAAATAAATCGGACATTTGCGATGATTTATCCGTTCAAACACGGTTCAAACAAAAGTCTTGTCGTTTGTTTGTCTGAAATATATTTATTTAATGTCGAGTAAATAGGTAAAAGGTGTTCTAAATCATGATATGAAATCTGTGTTTTATTTTTTTCAGGCCGCTTTTGTTATTTTATAAAATAGTCATCTCTTTTAAACCTATGTAAGCACAAGTATTTTTATTTTACACCGAATATCTGGATGTTTTATGAATCGTTATTATTACAGCGTGAAATATGAATTGCTGTGGTTAGCATCACGTTGTCTGCGGTTTTGAAATTTACTGTGGTTGAAAATATCACCATTTATATTCTTTTTCATTAATTTTACAAATCATTTTCATAAAATTACTTATATCTAACTGCAATACCTCATATTACAAATTTAAAAATTGAGTCCTTATAAGGCATATTTGAAAGACTACTTACTTTTATTAAAGGTATGTGCCTTGCAGACTATTATTATTCATACCAACGTCCGTCGGTGCCATCAGTAGCGCCATGACAAGCACGATTAAGTGATAGTGCACTTACTTCTTCGCTATATTTTGATCCGATGGCTAACTATTCCCGGGTTAGTACCTTCGTCAGAGTTCGGTTCGGAGAGATATTGGTTGATCAAATTCGAACTTTGATCTTTAGAGTGAACCCTGGAAGTTCATTGAAATATTTATTAGACCTACATGGTTCATCCGAGCTTTAGATGGAGCGAAGTTGATTGCAATATTAAATAGGCCTAACTTTGCTGGTATTTCCCATGGTACTACTAATTTTGCAAAACAATATTATTTATCATATTATGAGGATGCCAGAAAACGGGGGTCTAGCTAGATGATGAGTGCATAGTAACCAATCTTTTGGGTCATACTGAGTCCATTGAGAATGGTATGGTATTATTACAAAACAAAGTTTGTTTTACATAATTATTGTGGAAGAATTTAAAGAGTGGAAGTGGGGCGTTTTTTGTTACATGTAGGTATGCAAAACGGACATATTGTAGATCAGATAAGAATTAAACCTTCTAGGCATTCACGATATTTAAAATAAATGTGTGAGACAGGAATACTACTTGCCGAGAAACCAGAATTCATGATTCCCATTGAGATTGGAAGAAATAAGTGTACGTCAATACATATAATATTTTCCGTGATAAATTTGCGCATGGAACGGATAAACCATAATATCCGTAGCCTTGGTCAGACTAACGCATAGAGAAAATGTTATTACGCTTTTTGTTTGAGCTAATTTATCATTATCTCCCCCGAGTAAGATCGGATGCGATCGCACGCTACCCACGCGAGGGAACTCTATCCGCCGATTAGCTATCACAATAGTAGACCCGACCGCACAATTGTAGGGCCGTAACCCCAACGTGTAGTCCATATTCGTGATTACGGTTTTATACAATAATCCCATGTACCTACCCTTTTGTTCTCTTCAACTTCATTCAAATCAAATATATTTTGTGTTATAATGCAAATTTCAAAAAAAGTACGGCCTACTACCTGGGAAATAGGATGGTTCCTTTTATTGCCAGTAGGTGATATTCTAAATGAGTCTCCTCCCTGCAGGCACAGTGCCAAATCAAGTAGCCCAGGAAACCCTTTCTGTGAGAAAACTGCGCTATACCACCATCAGAGTACTGGTTCATTCGGCAATTTCTAATTTTGAATGGGAAATCCCTTCGCGTCCTACCTCTTCTCAAGTTACAAGCTTCTTGTACTAAATAATCAATAACTGCACACGCTTCATAAATAACTTCATTAGCTTTAAGGCCAGAACAGCAGCAACCAAAGATCTAAGAGCGGCACGTTCGAGAGAGTGAAAGCCATAAAATTAATAGTAATCAATAAGTTTAATATTTATATTATATTTTCAATAAGCTATTAGATTCTACTAAGAATAGTACATACTTCTTAACCTTCACTCACCTCCAGACATTAGCTATTTCAATTGAATGTTTCTCGATGTTACAATATATTATATAATAATATGATAAAGTAATAAACAATATTGTTATAATTTGTCTCAGCCACAAGCCACACACTTACATTTGGCGGAGACAAGTGATTGATTTTTGTTAATACATTACATAATAATATTGCATTATTACTGATGAACATTTTTTTCCAATCGGTTGTCCAGTAGTTTTTGAATTTATTAATTAAAAATATTTTCTTATTATAATATTTGTATGATTGATTTTTAAATATCTTTAATTAAAACATCGCTCGCGCTAACATGTATATTATGGAATGCGGAGTAGGGACAAGCTGTCTTTATTCATACAATCCCAATCAAAGTAATGTATCGTACGATCAGTATAATGTGACGACGAGACGCTGAAACATTAAGAGCTGAGGTATTCAGTACAAACGGCTGAAACCATTCAAAATATTGATTATGGATCCATTCAGCGGTTATATCAATTACCGCGTGAATATGAATTTATTATAGCGTTTCAGCATTGTTCTCTCAGTTCAATATTTAAAAAGTGTTATTTGAAGATTTTAGGAGGATTCGTAAAATTGGTGAAGCGATGGCAGCCTGCTATGATTAGGCACGTGAAACAAGGGACCATTAATTACACGTGAAGGTGATCTTTCAGGATTACAGTTTGACAAATTGCGCTTTTATGGTTGGGCAGGATTTTTCAAACATCAAAATGAGAGAGCCTAATATTATTTATGTTACTCAAAAAGACGAGGGCCGCGTTTATAAACAGTGTATAATAAATAATCGTTATTCAACACATTGATCGTGAAATTTTTGCATATTTCTGAAACGTGTGTTTTTATTGGAATTTCTGTTACTAATAGGGCCCGTAATGCGCCAGTGGTAAAACTGGCGTTTCAAGCGTCCATAGGCCTCGGCAGCCGCTTACCATCAGGCAGCCCGTATGCTTGTTTAACAACTGGAAATGTGTGCGGTTAATAATATGACTTTAGCCTTTGATCAAAACCAAATTATATTATATAATATAATTATATAACCAAATTATACTGCTACATACTTCTCCACGCATTTACTATAAAATAAATATTAGTAGTATTCTACTATAAAATGAGTAGGTCTACATCTCTACAAATACATACGTCCTTAGGTGTACGTGTATGTATTAGACATATATAATCCTCGTTATAATTTGGATGCTACTAAGGTTTGCGTATCTAATTGGAATTGAGTATTAGATTTGCTTAATTTTACATTTCGTACCATTGAATAGATGGAATTTCGAGTGAAAATTTTCGTGCTACTAATATTAGAAATGGAAATAATTAACGGCAGTTGGCGTCGTGCCGCGCTGTATTGAATTACTTCGGAGGCATCACGTAAAAAGGTGCCTCGTTAATGGATCTCTATGAAAAGATGGCGCAAGGGACGTCGAAAACGAGACCTTTCAAGTGTATTTACTGCAGATATATAATTATCCTCCTATAATCCTATGTTAATGCTTTAGGGACAACCTAGTAGCGATATTGAATTTAAATTGTCATTTTATTTTATCTCTCATCCCTCTTACGGTGACGGACTCCCTATTTGTCACGTAGAATGGGACAAAATTATCTTTGATGAAAAATGTTCTTGTATTGTAACACCTCTCCTCTGCCTACCTCATCGGTGACCATGGTCCTTGCATAAATGCACTGAACAATATGTAAAATGACAAATAATATTTGGAACTTGGAAGTAATGACATACGTACTGGAAATTTGAATTGAACTAGGCCCATTCTTCTTTTAGAGGATTTGTTGACACATTGTACGTCGCACCCAGGGGCATCCCCTTTGCTCGATGTATCTATTTATATGTAGATTAGAGCAGTCCGTAACTTAGTCCATCATTCTGTGAACAAGACCAAACCATTGAAAGTTGGCCCGAAGCTTGTAACTCTCACGTCACTACGAACTACGGTGGCGATGTTGTGTGTGACATCTCGATTTTGGTGACTTACACCACCCAACTCTAGGAGGGGTAGGGGGTGCTCAAGTCTTACATGTGATTTTTTACCAAACACATCATTAAAATAAAACTCGACAGTTGTTAAGGCCAGTGTGTTCAACGAATTGTTTCAACGGATTCGAGAAAAGGGCCGACACTTATTCGGAATGATGCATTTTGACAGCTTTTACGCCGGCTTACCTAATGGCCAGTTTGTTATTACGTCCAAAGTACTCGACTTTTTAACGGCCGACTGTTTATGAGTTTACATCTTCGCATATTCTGAAAATAGTGACATAAAAGCAAAGTTGCCTACGATATTTACAGTTTATTTCTTTCACCATCGGCACACGCGGAGCTTTTATGCCGTGGTGGCCTTGTGGTTGAAGCAACGGCCTGTCATCTGATGGGCCCAGGTTCAAACCCCGCCCTTTACCAATGTGTTTTTGTAAGCGTATGTACAGTGATTAATTACACCATGAGCTTAAAATGATAGGTAGGGCGAATTAGGTTCTGGGGACTGTACCTCCACCTTACAGATGACCGCAGTGAAATAACAGTACTTTGATGTAATGTTATGATACACGATACTTATCGTACTTCGAATAAATTAATTTCTTTGGCCCTCTGAGTATTTGCTTGATAAAGAAGTAAGCTTCTTCCTCCCACTTCAGATCTGATCAGGTACAAAGAACCGTAGCAGATCATTTGTACAAACACCCCGGCAAGCAAATAATTTACATTGCGAATCACGTCGCCATCGTTTGCTACGTTTTATGTATCTATCGGTAGCTCTATTTGTTTTCGGGAACGTGACGTGTTTTAATGGAACCAGTATAGCAAAATTAGCCTTATTTGAAATGGGAAAATTATAAATGTTTTTCAGGGCAAATTAATTATAAATACGAGTAATGAAAATGTGTGTTCTTACCGAGCCCGCTGATCATATAATGCATGATATTATGCCATTAAAAATGCCCAAAATATCCTAACAGTAAAAGTATGTTTTAAGTGATTTGTCAATTGGCCTTGTTATCTGGCTGCCGAGACATTGAATGCCGCATAACCCGCCTAGCATCACCGGTTCGATTCCAGGCCCAGCACACATCAAGATACGAACATGGCCTACCGGTATTTGTTCTGAGCCTGGGGTCATTGCTGGTAGATTCTGTGTGTATGCATTATTTTGCACCACCGCACCGTGGCACTGGAGCTCCTAGTGTTTCATCGCTCTGTCCTTATCTCATACATTGTTGGGGTTCGTAACTCGATGTAGCTGGTTACCCGATTTTGACTAGAAGAAACTACCATCCTCCGCAACCCATTTCACAGAGGCAAATCAGTTACCTAGCTTAAACCAGTATGGTATTATTTTTTATACCAGAAAGCTGGCACACAAGCTTATGGCCGACCTGATCTTTAGCAGTCACCGTAGCCTATAGCCAGCACCCTATAGCCAGGTAGTTGATGAGAACTCACTGTGCTCGCAGCATTACTACTAGTGCAGCGTAGCCTCGTGGAGCACTGGTAACCTTAATTACAGCAGAAACTAAACACACACACATCAAAGTAGTGCTATTTCACTGCAGTCTTCTGTAAGGTGGAGGTACAGTCCCCAGTCGGGCGGCTCCAATTATAATGGGACAACCCACGGTAGATCCCAATTCATCAAAATAGTGTAATTATGATATAAATGATCAATTTGAAACCGTTTAGTATAATAGTTTTAACGGTACTTACAGTTTGTGTTGGCGACAGCAAATACTTTTTGGAGTTTTCATTATAAACTAATATTCAAATTCAAAATTATTCGTGATATTTTGTCTTTTACATACTTTTGTTCTTTATATATTATTTTGTCAGTCTTCAAGAACTAGTCGCTCAAGTGAGCAATAAATTGTGCGCTGCAATAATCCCCTTTCCTTCAACATCATACCCGTAGTCCTCGTTACTCACTACCATTATCATCCTTTTCATTGAAATTGTGCGTTGCAATAATCCCCTTTCCTTCAACATCATACCCCATAGTCCTCGTACTCACTACCATTATCATCCTTTTCATTGGTGTCAGAAGTATACGGTTTCATTTTCATTATGCCTAAGACGAGGGCTCAGATGTTGAAGGAAAGCAACAGTGAAAGTGCTACTCGGAACGATGGTGCGGCTACCCCTGGCGCCCTGGCGCCAGCGCCGCCCGTCATACATCACCGGGAGGACGGCTCTCCATTTCCTGGTGTCCTACCACCAGTGTCGCCACCGGTAATGATTCCGCTTGAGGACGGCTCTGTATTCCCTGGTGTCGTAGCGCCAGCGTCGTCCAGCACAGCTCACGAGGTAAGCGAACAGTCAAATATTTACACTCAAAGCGGCCCAGCGCCGTCTCACACCACCAGTAACCGCTCATCAAAATCGACTATAAAAGTGCAACAGCTAGCCGCTAAAGTCGAACATGCACGACGCCTAGCTGATGCAGAAGCTGACCTCGATAGAAAGATATTTGAGCGTGCGAAGCACGTTGCCGATCTACAACTACAAGCGGAGCTTGCCGCGATAGCTAGCAGTTCGGCACACAGCTCTGATAGAGTAAACGATTGGATATCTTCACACAATTTGAGTGTAGTATTGGAACCTAACAATAATGAAGTGCGTTCCCTAGATAGTAATATTTTAGCGTCGTGTCTACAGGCTACCAAGGCTAAGATGTGTACCATGTTAGAGGCAGAGAGAGCCTCTTGGCTGTCACCGTGGATTGTAGGGTGCGGCGTGGTATGCCGTTGAGCGGCGCGGGGTCCGTCCCCGCAAGTCTTTTTTTGGTACCTATATTATGTTTCCTTCAATTAAGTGAACTGATGTTATCAGACCTACTAATGTGGAAAACTAAATAAGATCAATTTTTCGACTTGAATTCAATGTAGCCGTTGAGACGGTGCTTACCTACATAACATGAGGAGTGAGCCGGTCTTTCCTTCTTTATGTTCATGCAATTGCTTTCGTTTAGTTTAACGAGATCTCGTTCTCGACTTATATGCCGGTTTTACAGAATCATAAAAGGGTTTGAATTTCGTGTTATGCTTTTGTACCAACAGAAAGGTCAACATCCTTACTTACTCCGCCATGAAGCTTATTACTATTTGATTTAGGCACTATAAATACGCATATTGGATAATACCAAGTGGGGTTATCCAACCCCACTTCACTTCTACTAGATAAGGTTGGGTTACTAACAAGATTTTGTTCCTTAAAATCAAAGATTTTATATTATAGTCAGCGAGCATCGGACATTTGCAAAGCACAGCTTACATTAAAGTTGATAGCATAAACCACGTTTGACCGGTAAATTACGGTTCTTAATTAACCGCAGTAAGCCCTTTTACGGTTGCACAAATTGTGTTCGCGAACAATCTGTCTAATAAAGCTATCAATATTGAGCAACGTACAACATACTGAAACAGTTCTAGCCAGTGCTGGCAATAATGAAAGAATCAAATTAAAAACGAATTATTTTTTTTGGTGCGAGTCAGCGAATTCGGACGGAACTATAATTAGTTTTATGAATAGTATAGATTGGAATCGTTGAAATTTGGATTAAAATGCAGGCAGCAAGCATCGCACAGTGGAGACAATAGTTTGTAGTAGTAACACATAAGATAAAACTCGGGGGAAATAAAGTGAATCGAGCTCATGACCGACATTCAAACCTGCTGTCTCAGATAAAGCTAGTAGGTAGAGCCGCCTTTTTGTGATCGACCTATTTTTGGGACTTTTATGACTTACGTAGACGCAGCAGCTGTAGATATAAAGTGTCCATTATTTGATTAAAATCCTTTTGTAAAATAATGTTTGCTGCTTTGTTAATTAAAATGTGTGTAGATCCAGTGCATCTATACTCCCACACTTATAATATAAATACGAAAGTAATTTTGTTTGTTTTCTACATTTATGTAAAATGTAATGTCATGCTTACTAAATGGCAGAAAAGATCGTAATGAAATTTGGCAAGGCGATAGATTATATCCTGGGAAAGGATTATATCATTTTTCTCAGAAAAATATATTGTCGAGGTGATATCTTCTTACCTACATAATTACGTTAGATTATTCTAGATTTCTAGAACCACGCGGGTGAATTATAGCTTCTGCCCATGAGTCCCCTCACCTTACCTGAACAATATAAAACCTCGACAATTTGTTATTTTTTTATATCAATCGATTTATGCTATTACTTTAGACTCTCTTAATTTAGAGCAAAAAGAGGGTGGAAAACTGAGACTTCAGATATTACGTATATTATTTTCAAGGCGAGCACCCTTTCGGGTGGGCAAATCTTATTGAGCGCCATTCAGACGAAGATAACGGCTATAAGACCAATAGTCACTGAAACGATACATCGTAAACTGTCAAGCAGTGAAGATACCAATTGCGGTCGCTATGTATATGTACAACATGTAGTTAGTTTCCCGGCCATTCAAATATATACATCATTTGGTTTGTTATCTTGACGTTGCGGTGGAAATTGGGTAAGGAACAAACCGTGAAATACAATTGCTCGCATGTTGTCACGGTACGTAAGATTCTTGACTCGCGTAGGCATGAAATAAATGAAATCATATTTGAAATTCTACCAACTCGATGTATTGGCATCTGAACTTATTATGTTTCCAAAATGTTTATCGAGGGAAGGTGTAGACATAGACGTAGAAATAAATATATAATTTTATTTAGATATTTTGATTGAGGGTTCATTTGAAAGGAAACCCTAATAGTTGCTGCATTTTCTATCGAATATACCTACATCTACTACACCTAATGAAATTATTTGTAAACCATATACTCGTAAGTCACAAATTGTGATTTCGTCACATATTCTTATTGTAACATTTCTACATGTTGTGCAATAAAGAATGTACGATTTGATTTATTTCAACGCATAAATAAGATCCTGAAACGATAGTTATCTATACCGCTTCTACCTACTTACTGGCTCTCTACTTTCAATCAACATAAATACTAGTACCTACCCTATGTATGTTCTATATCTACCCTATGTATGTTCTATATAAGCTATGGTATCCCTCGATAGCCATTATCACGATAGCCTTTATAACCGTTATAACCCCTAGTCGTAATGTGTCTTCGTATAATAGGTGCTGTATTTATTATATTCTAATAACTTTGTTGTTAGAATGCCACATGAGGAGTATTTCGCCCAGAGGCAAATAAAAGTACGACTTCCTTTTTTTTTTTAATACCACTAAGGTAGCACACAAGCATACGGCCCACCTGTAGGTAAGCAGTCACCGTAGCCTATAGCCGCTAGCAATACCAGGGTTATCACTACGGGGTGCCAACCATGTTGCTGATGAGGACTCACTGTGCTAGCAGCAATACTACTAGCCCAGCGTATCCTCGTGGAGCACTGGCAACCTTACTTACCGCAGAAACACAACACTACATCAATCGAGTAGTGTTATTTCACTGCGGTCTTCTGTAAGGCGGAGGTACAGTCCCCAGTCGGGCGGCTCCAATTTAAATGGGATAACCCACGGGAAATCCCAAATCGCCCTACCTCTCTTTTTAAAATTTTCATGGTGTGATTAATCACTGTACTTAAGCTTAGAAAAACTCATTGGTACAGGCTGGAACTCGAACCTGGGCCCATAAGATGACAGGCCTGTTGCTTCAACCACAAGGCCACCACGGCTCTTAAAATACATTTATGACGTTACACTTAATTTTAATTCATGTTGTAATTTTCAATGTTCATATAATTGTAACGTGGTTGCTCAATTTGGTGTTACTTTTAATTCTTTGTTAAATATTTGGCTACGCTATGAAAATGCTTCTATGCCAGAAATTAATTTGAACCATCGAAATAAAGACAGCCAGTTTATAAAACTCAACTCAAAAAATGTTTCACAATATTTGGCAGCAGTTGGTATAAAGAATATCATTTCGTACGTGAAAATTATTAATAAAAAGTTATGAGCCTTATATATTAATAAGTTTGTAGCGTGGTTCTTAGACATAGGTACGTAAATCGTCGTTTCGTGTACATAGTTTACCAGCCGACAGTTTGAGCAATGTGCAAACTTTACAAATTTGGTTCCAGGTGGTAACATTATAACGTATGGGATACTTTAAAACATGTAAGATGTGATGGGAGGGCTTGATTGTTCGAGTTTTATAATCGCGTGGGGTTTAATTAGGCCGCTTAAATCTACTATATAAAAATAAGTCGGGTTTTCCTTCCTAACGCTATAACTCCAGAACGTACGAACCGATTTCCACGGTTTTGCATTCGTTGGAAAGGTCTCAGGCTCCGTGAGGTTTATAGCAAAGAAAATTCAGGAAAAATTCAGGACAAACCAACATATCAACAAAATATTTGATATAAATGTCTACCCGTGCGAAGCCGGGGCGGGCCGCTAGTATTTTATAAAAGCTAATTCCGATGTAAGAATTATTTTAAATAAAATTGAGTAGTGTTTATTTATACTTACTACCGTTATTTTCCATAAATTCCAAATTTGATATTATGTTATTCTTTTTAGATCTCTGGTTCTCCTTGCCTGGGCTATGGTTGGATCTGCTCGTGCGCTGCGTTACAAGAAAATCTGTCACCATTCCTAAATCCCGCCAGAACGCGCCAAGATGTACGCGGAAACGAAAAGATAAGAAAAAATATCAGCAGGACAAGAGTCCCACCATGTTTTCCTTGGCTGAAGGATGCGGTTGCGTAAGCTTCCGAGGAGGGCGCCGAACCCGTTCTCATGGCGACGACTCCTCGTCATGCCGGAGCTCAGAGATCGAGCAAGAAGTCCCCAAGAAGTCCGGAAAGCGAGTCCTGAACGGAGAATGCACCATGAAGGCACTTGCCCCATTCTTAAAGTTTTGGAGGCGAGACGAGGTCAGCATGACTAAAGCAGAGAGGAGTAAGTATTTTTCAGTTCCAATTCTATTCCTCCTATTTGTGTTTCCTATTATTTATATTTACTAATATTGTAAAGAGAAATGATTAGTATTTTTGTTTGTAATGAATAAACTCAAAAACTAATGGAACGATTTAAAAATGTATTCATTAACTGATTGCTATATTATCACTAAGTAACATAAGCAAACTATTATTATATTACTACCCGGGCGAAGTCACGGGGCAAAAGCTAGTATATTATAACAATTTGGTGAGAGCCGATTCCCTCCATCTTTATACTTGCAGGATAAAAGGAGGTCGATTATGCTGACGAATAATTACACTTTATATTTGAAAAATATGTTAATCATAAACAACTGGATCTAAGTATATTTTTAAGTACCTATATGTATATTTTAGAGTCTCATGAAAGTATATACTTATAATAAATATTTATTAGACAATTATCGCCGCATTTCTGCAATACATTTAATAACAGAGCATTTAATTATGATATCTTGTTTAGAGATAATCTGAATAATTAAAGCCGTCCTGATAACACCTGCCAACGCTCACTTAAAGCTTAAGTATTATTAATATAAATTTGCGCTAGGTAAAGTCAATTATGTCAGTCCTTAAGCGTAGTACTTACACATTTCAAATTAAATTCTCTTCCAGTAACGTTCCAGTAAGTCGCAGAAGTAACTACATTTCAATGTATTTTTCGAAAAGGAAAAGTAAGGAGTAAATCGACGGAAACTAAAGATTTATAATCTTCGTTTGAGCTTGACTCACTTCTAAGTTTTATGTAGGAATATACAAATAGTAGGTATAATGCGAAGGTCACGATAATGCTATTAATATTTTTTTGTATTTTTGGTAGGTCCAAATTGAAATATATTAATATGTACAATGTATAAAAGGTAGGCTACAGAAAGAGAGGGAAAGGAATTACGAACAATCTTATTATTCAACCAAAGTGACTGTTTAAGACAGACTAGATATATCAAAAGCTTTGCTTCTCTATGGGCATAAACATTAGGTAATCGAAATTCGAACAAATAAATCCTACTAAGATTTATTTCAGCCATAACTGTTTTTATTTAACATTATGATAGGATCATCTACATTGAAAGTATATCATTAGTTGATTGTAAAACTCACTCTCATTAAAATAACCGACAAGCCCACAGAAGTTTCAGTGACTTTGCAGTACGCTAAAAATCAAATCTATAGTAATTTCTGGAAGGCTATTTTTCCAAGCAGAGTTCAAAGGGATTCACAGAAAGTGAAATAAGTGTGCTAGCAAAACGCTTCTTAGATTAGTAGCAATGACTTAACAAAAAATGACCATTCACCATTCATATAAATTAATGTAAGGTCATTCATTTTATTAAAGCAGGCAAGATTTTGAAGAAAGATAAAATATGGTTACTGTTTAAATAGTAGAATTGGGATTCTAAAGCTCTCATTTATTCAAGTAAAAAATTGGGTGTCGAAAAATTGTTGGTGGTAAAAGAGTAATATATATTTACGATCTGAGACCCACCTACCAATAAATTGGTTACGATCATGGCCGATCCTTGATGAATCATACGTGACGCGACGCGGTGGATCGTTTACAACAATGTGTTAATTCAACTTCATCTATAATATAAAAATGAATTGCTGAATGTGTTGTTGAATCGCAAATCTCGAGAGCAGCTGAACAAATTTCGTTAATTATTTTTTTAGAATATTCCTTGAAGTACGAGGATGGTTCTTACGGAGAGATTTTTTTTTTAAAATGCCTGAAAATTTAAGAAAACGGATGGACAAAATATTAGATAAATGTCTTCCTGTAATCTGTCTTTAAGAGAAAATTATGATCATAAAGTGGATTGTTTTATTTGCAGAAATGGTTTACGATTGGGTTTACGGGTTTATTTTTATATACTTGCGTGGATGCGTTCATCTAGCATACCTATACATTTTTAGGACAACTAACTCTAAGCACATTTATTAATTACTACATAAATTGCATATATTTTTTAGTGATGTTTAAGTTTTGCTTTGGTTGATTCCCAAAAGCATAGAGGAAGTATTTTCATTATGCAGCAGGTGTATATTTGTATACGAATTTCTATACATATTATGAGTTGTCTGGTGTTTACCAGATTCAGCGTAGACGGCGTAACGAATATGGTTTCTCACTCATCTTAGCATAGAGAAAATCAGATTAAGGTGTAATTTATGTCTTATTCCTGCTTCAATAAAGTCTTGTTTTCCGCAGCTCTAAAGGTCCCTAATAGCGCAGTTCACATCGTGCTGTCCAATGACCCAGATACGACCAGTTTACCACGTGCCATTATCATTTCTAATTTAATTGCACCCCAACTGTGTTGCCCCTTACGAAATTAAGTGCAATTTATGAGAATTAGCCGCGGCTATTAATAATATACCTAGAAGATTATGTTATTTGGTACCATCCTACATTTCATAATTTATAGTATTATAACTTCTGTTTGAACTCCGCTGTGAATGTAAAAAACGAGACCCTACAATATTTCTACTGAGAATAAGGAAATATTTGGATCTAGCTTCCAATTATGTATTTGGAACGTCACCATTTTATTTATTTGTGGCTTGTACAAAATTATATATATTATTCTTTAAAAAAAAATTGGCGAAGGGACCCAAATACCAAATTTCAATATTATTACGTCGTCACGCTTTACGTAGATGTTTATATCAGTCAATGACTGAAGTAAATATTATGCATCAAAATTAAAATTAATGAATTATGCGAAGATGTAGTAGAACACCAGTAGCAAATTAACACAGACGTATATATTTCGAATGCAAGTAACACAATTAACATCAAAGTAGTAAAATGGTAATGTAGTTAAGGAATATTGTGTTTGCGAGCGAAATAATTCCATGCTGGCGTGATGCAGGTTTAACGAACGACCAGCACGGGCTTGGCGCACCGACTATGCACCGAAGTTTCATTTAATTAGCACCAATGCTGGCTACAAATCTTATCTCAAGCTTATAAACGTGATTAAAGTTACAGATGTGCTATAGGAATCAGGGTCAGGTTAATTAATATATAATACTCTATGCATAAATATAAATCCTCTAACCTGCTTAGGCAATTAGGTGAGTACATATTACATATAAAAACTCAAATATTATCTTTATGTATAAAATTCCGGTATGTATATAATAATAATAGATACATAATATATTAGAGAGGTTAAGGGTTGTTAGTATAAATATAATTAAATAGCAATTTCAGAACGGTAATAACAAACATGGCTAATAACGAAAAAATATTTACATGAGATCACGAGAACATTCAAATTGTCAATAAACTGTTCAAAAACTAATATAAACTTTTTAAAATTTATTTACAAGCTTCATTTCTTTCCTTAGATGATGAATGTCTTGAAAGTTACACTCGAAGTAATTCTTCGTTGCTTATAACAAGCTAAGATTGATTCAAATGAAAAATGTTTTCTCATGTTTTATACTTAAAATTTTAATTGTGACCACGATTTGGGGCTAGTGTTTTATTCTTTTGAATTCTAGTTTATTAGGGTTCATTACTCCAGGACCGTGGAGCTTTTTATCAGTGATATAATTTTAGAATCGTTTAGGCTCAGAGTAGATAATATACTACTTAAGGCAATTCCCGAACAAAGTTAATTAATTATTAATTGTGATTTTGATTTAGCCATGAAAGCTGCGATATTGATCCAGCAATGGTACCGCCGCTACTTGGCTCGCATGGAGGTGCGTAGGCGCTACACTTGGACTATATTCCAGAGCATCGAATACGCGGGCGAGCAGGACCAAGTCAAGGTGAGTACAATTTCAGAAGTTTAAGGTTTGCTTATATCCGTTCCATTAATGACATATTAAACAATCAAATTGGCTCATTTAGCAGGTATAGGGTCAATAATAAGGATAACACGAATCGGTACCTATATTTCATACATAAGACAATTACCGTCAATTTTAATCACATAATTATCAGCTGTATGAATGAACTTTAAAAAAAAAAAATCATACCTTATCTTCCATAAACCGACTCACCAGGTAGATAATGGTGTTTGTCGGTTGATAATAGACCTGAGGTACTAACCAGCACTGATACCATAAAACACGGAATTTTAAAGAGCATACCGTGTTGTGTGACTGTTGAACTGTACCGATATCTTATCCAAATCATGCTTCAAATTACCTATACATAAATAGGCACCGGCCATATAGTTAAGTACCAATTTGTGAATCGTTTTTTAATAGCTTTTTCTATTTAGTAGCTATTGACGAGCTTTAGTGTTTAGCTACGAGTGTGTCAATAAAGCAATCATAGTGAAGTAGAGCGCAAGAAAAATATCACCCTATAAACGAGCGCTAAAATGTAAACAATATACAGAAATACTTATAAAAACGTTTTCATGTTAAAATATTACAGAATGTGTGTGAAATAGGTTATTGTATTGAGTGAATAAGATATTCTGATCACGAATGAAGGGTACTTTCATTAACGATAAAATGTCAGTAACATAAATCTGAGTCACATTTAGAGGTGCACGTTTCAGGTGTATAAGTCATTACCGGTATTGACCAAAATAAATTATCCTCGGTGTGTTTTGGCCTTTACCAACTCAGTCCAATATGCTTTAGCTAATAGACCATTACAGTGAATTTGATTGAGTATCTTCGTCATTTGTCATAAACCAGACGCGGCTCGCCCCTTTCACCCCCATCGGTGGCATTTATGCCATAAATTTTTCATAGCCTTCTGTTATTCTGTAAGAAGTAGATACATTCAATAAATGAAGAATATAATTGTTTCAATTCAGAAGTACAAATAAATAAAATTCAATTTTCAAAAAAGTTCATCTTCTATTTTGCTTATTTATGATTTACAATCAGAAAATATACCGGAACGAAGTACTCGACAATACAATTAACGGTCCCGTTTAAATTAAATTTATCACTGCGGGGTCGCTTGCCAACATTCGAAAATGTAAATGTGCAAAACGCCGTTGTCTTAAGACTAGATTTACATTTCATTTCGAAGTTAGAAACGGTAAAAAGGCTTCTAATATATATATATATATATATATTATACCCCTAAGGTGGCCAACAAGCATACGGCCCACCTGATGGTAAGCGGTTACCGTAGCCTATGGACGCTTGCAACACCAGGGGTATCACTCGCGCGTTGCCGACCCTTCAAAAATCTCTTCACACCCTACTTGAAGAACCCCATGCTGTACTCCTTTGGGAAAACCTCGGCGGGGAGTTCATTCCACAATTTGATCGTGCGCGGGAGAAAACTCCTTTGGAACCGCGCCGTGCGAGACCATTTCGGTTCCTAAGTGTGGGGGTGAATTCCCCGCCGATGGCGAGAGGTGCGGTGGTAAAATGTTGCCGTAGGCATCATGTCGAACAATTCCTCTGAACACTGTCCGTTATACAAGCGGTAGAACACACACAGGGAGGCAAAGTCTCTCCGCAGACTTAGGACTCTGAACCGAACCAAATGGAGCAAGCTGGCATGCAGGTGCCCCCGCCCACAGGTGGCAGCAGTACTCCATATGGGGCCGGATTTGCGACTTATATAGTTGCAATCTGTGCCCCGATGTGAAGTACTGCTTCGCCCTATTGAGCACACCGAGCTTTTTGGATGTCAACCTGACCTTGTCTTCCAAGTGACTTCGGAACTGGACGTCGCTAGAAATATCGACGCCAAGGATCCCAATGCTCTTCGAGATGTTGACGGATGTGTCGAGGAATTGTGGAGTTACAGCAATTGGGTTTTTTTTAGCGGTGAACGGGCAGACTTGTGTCTTAGTGGGGTTGAAGTGGACTAGATTTAGTCGACCCCATTCGGAGACACTACTAAGTGTACTCTCGATATTTGTACAGCATAGTTATTCTTAGCATAAAGATCATACTCATCTGTTCCAATTAATTTCAGAACTGCGTAAGAACAGGTATGAATGATTAAATGTAGGTTATTGTACACACACACACACGTACAAGTTGAATATAGCTCTTCTGTATAAGAGTTGGTTTAGCGAAGTCGCATTAAATTAAGCCGAGGAGTGGAGCAATCTAGCCCGAGGCGAAGGGTTGTCTGTTCCAGTGAGTCGCCGTGTTCAGTGAACATTTCACCTCGATCCTTCGCACTCAATGAACAGAGACAGGCACCAATGGACCTTCTTTAATAACAACTATTCTCTTGATTTGTAACGTTTCACTCACTCAAATAGGTTCCTGATTTTCCTAGGCACCGACGTAACTAAACATTATGGTTTTTTATCGTTATGGGTATATGAAACGATCAGTTGCTGGAATCCTACCTATATTACTATAATTAAATCATAATAAATACATACTGATAATGTTCTCAATTTTCTCTTTCGTTCGACTTTGGTTTCGACATTTATTTTTCCATACATTTATTATTTATATGTTATATATAATTTATGTACGCCATCACACCGAATACCTTTCAATCTAGACATATTTTTTTGACTAATAATTTAAATCAAAGTTGTGCGAGTATTGCGAGTGTGGCTGAGGTCATCCACTCGCACGAGCGATATTCTCTGGACACGTGCTCGTCAGGGATCAATGATGCGCATGCACAATCACACGCACGAAATATATTCAAATACATCGTTCGTCTAATATGTGCTAAAAATAAAGCTTGTCAAAATACTCGAGTATCATATGGCAAAAGCAGCCCTAAGTATTACTTAAACTATTTTTTTGAAACTTAGTGAGATGACAGGAAGGAGTGAGATTATGAACACGTTTCAGATGCGTTTGAATCTTACAGTTGAAAAAAAAAATTATACACTTTTCTATCCTCTGATTAAGTTCGCCGTAACATTTACAAATTGAAGCTGCTCTGAGCTGAGTGTACGACCGTTTGGGGTAGCCCTAAAAAATATTACTGCATAGTGGTTACAAAGTAAATAGGCAATAACCG
Source organism: Falcaria lacertinaria (assembly GCA_951449985.1). NCBI lineage: Eukaryota > Metazoa > Arthropoda > Insecta > Lepidoptera > Drepanidae > Falcaria > Falcaria lacertinaria. The sequence goes on from OX602114.1 coordinate 5,079,849, forward strand.
TAAGTGTTGTTTTTGTAGCTGTACAACTTCTTCAACGCATTGCTGAGTCACATGAGGGATGCCAGCGGTCGACCTTCCTCCGAGAGGACCTCGAGGACTGCTTCCGTTTGTAAGTAGCCGCACTTATCATTCTACACAACGACAGCGAATATATTATCCCGTTCCCCACAGATAAAGGAATACCTGAAACAACATTTCTTTTTATAACAAAAAAGGAGGAATCAGGTAAATATATACGTACTACTGAAGTACTACATACGTGCTCGGTTCCGTGCTAAGACTTACTAAAAGAAAAGTTTCATGAAAGTGCTGAACGACGCTCTTGTTCAAATCCTTTTGAAGTTAAAAAGTTGGAAAAAAGTGTCAGTAAGTGTCTCCGGGCAATATGTAATTATAGACTGGTTCATTAGCATGATTACAAATGATTATCAGACGTTTATTATTGGATTCACGACTTTTACGCTTGGTAGCTTTATTAAGTTAATAATGACAAATGACAGCTATAATGATGACTGATTACTGTCCTTTAAAGTTTTTAAATAAATTATAAGGCCTTAAAAATGATTGAGGGCTATCCGTGGGCGGTGGTAATTTCGCTTGTTCCTCGTACATTACCAAGTTACATTACCGGCAATGTACAAGGAAAAAATATTCTTCGTACATAACCAGTTACATTACCGGTACTGTGCAAGGAAAAACTAGTCTTCATACAAAACCGGGTAATGTAAAATGAATTATTTATTCCTTATACAAAACCAAGTTGCATTACCAGGGATGGCAGCACCAGGAAAAGTAATTCATAGTAGACATACATTTATTTCCAGATATACGGTAGCCAGGTATATAAGATCGTGAAATACGGAGATCAGACAGTGCAGAGCTGGATAAATCCAAAAATTTGTTTATAGTGGGTAATATAGGTAGGTCTACCTGGTAGACGGAAGAAAATAATAATAAAAATTGTGTGCTTTATAATTAACTTAAAAATTTCATGATTTTTTGATGTTGTGCGGAACTACAAATATTTTTACAAAATAAAAACAGCCTAGTTTACGCCTTCTAACATCAGCTCTCTGCCAGTAAAGGTCCTGGTTTTTGGATTTGTACCCAGCTCTGCACTATCTGATCTCCGCGCTAAGAGCTTATATACCTACCGTATTTCTAGAAATAAATTTATCATTATGAATTACTTTTCCTGATAAGTACATCACTGCCATCCCTGGTAATTTGGTTTTGTATAAGGAATAAATAATTCCTTTTACATTACCCGGTTTTGTATGAAGAATAGTTTTTCCTTGCACAGTACCGGTAATGTAACTGGTTATGTACGAAGAAAAAATAATTCTTTGTACATTACCCGGTTATGTACGAAGAATATTTTTTCCTTGTACATTGCCGGTAATGTAACTTGGTAATGTACGAGGAACAAGCGGGTAATTTAGACCTTCATAAGAGCCTTATTAGGGCCTTAACTGAATAAATGTTTTTTTTATTATGATTTTTTGATTTTGCTATCGGTTTTGCTTTGGTTGTCCCGAGGAGGTTGAACAAACTTGTCATTTTATTTGGCAGATCGTCCCATTAAAACTTTCCTTTTAGAACATCCTTGTCTTTATTGTTTAAAGGTGGTTTTAATACATTTTTATTTTACGAAATATGGTAAGAACCTTTATCAGCAAATTGCACAAATATATAACAGTCCTAAATCAAATAACACATGTTTTAATAAACAATTTTCTCTTGCCATCAAAAGTTTTATGAAGCCACAGTTTTAACAATAGCACTGATATCACAAGAAACCATCATGCGGGGTTCTATTCGGCTGCGTAGTTAAATACTGCTTATATTTTGTTCTAGCCTTTGAGCATCGTTTAATTTTTGCATTACTTTACTACATAGTATAAAACAAAGTCGCTTCTCACTGTCTGTCTGTCCCTATGCTTACATCTTTAAAACGACGCAACGGATTTTGATGCGATTTTTTTAATAGATAGGGTGATTCAAGAGGAAGGTTTCTATGTATAATTCATTCAGGTTTTGTCTAAGCGGGTTAGTTAGATATATGCAGTTGATTACTTCACATCAAAGAAGATGCAGTGTCTCTAAGCGTAGAAGGAAAATTAATGAAGATTATCTCATAGCTTATTTTTGTATTAACAAAGAATAGCGGCATTTTGTAGAACGTTGACTATGTTTTTTTATAAGAGTGTTTGTAAGTAATTAAAAAGAAGAAGAATTCAAACAGTATGTAACAAATAAAATTAATATATAAGAAAAAACAATAAAGCGTCACATACCAACTGAGTATGTAGTTCCATTTGTTAGGATTCCGTTTGCGGTTAATTCTTATACTGCCCTGCGTATTCCCATTTACTGCCCGCAAGCACGCGACGCAGTGTCTACACGTTGTCATGAGCTACACAACTCAACTCACTGCACTGACCTTTCTACTTGGTAATGCAGATAAAACTAGGCCTCGCCTATTTTTGGATCAAAGTGGCACAAAATTCCGCTTTCAAGCTTCTAATGCATAACCAAATAATGATCGATTTGAATTAGAGGTTGGAAAATGAAGCTATTGCGCATACCTTTTCTATTATTAGATGGAATTCTAAGCGGAATGCTAAGGAAACTTGAATATTAATAGTTTGTCAACCCTTACTGCTGCAACCTAGAAACTTAAATACCTCTTAATTTAATTATGAGTATAGGTATATTAAATAAATAAATATATCGCGTAGAGTATAGTTAAGAAAGCAACTTAGTCAATAATTACCTCGTATTGTTTGTTAGTGGAACAAGTGTTTTCTGAGGAGTCGGACGAGGGAGGGGGTGTGGACGAAACGGCACCCCCGAAGCCTTCCCGCGGCCCTGACATCGACTTCCCACTGCAGAGAAAGGATATCGACCTACTGATTGAAGCATTTAGAAAGAAAAAGGTATCAAATTGACTCAAGATCCAAATCAGTGCCCATTAAGAAAGACGGATATCCTTATTACATTTTATATATAACGAACTTTTCAATAAAATGTTTTACTATATGACATATCTATCTGACATTAGCATTGTTTAATAATGCGTGTGGCTTGCAATAACATTTCCATTACAGCATCGTCTGCACCCGAAGCACGTCGCTCAGATATTAAAGGAGGCCACTCAAGTACTGAAGAGGTTGCCCAACATCAATGTGGCTACAACCTCCATCTCCAGTCAAATAACTGTGTGCGGCGACTTGCATGGGAAACTTGATGACTTGCTCGTTATTTTCCACAAGGTAAATAAAGTCAAATTATACTTACCCTAATATATTATTGTGCCTAACTAATCCTTGAGAGATTTCTCTCCACACAAGGTTGGCGAAGCGTTTTTGTTGCACGTGTCTTAAAGCTACCCATTGTGGTTACCTAATGGCTCAGGTGGACTGTTTATATATTTGCCATTGCCATCTTTGTAGTATAACAAAAACACAAGCCCGATGAGATGCTAATATTATGTAAATATTGTCGTGGAAACAGTGTTATTTTCCCCCATTGGATGTAGGCGTTAGCATGTTTGTAAGTACATATGTGAGTAAATAAATTAGTATAGTACCGACCTATTTTACTAACGAGAGAGCAGAGGTTGCTGTCCATCAGCAATAAAAACCATTGCCAGCCGCAGTCCTCCATTTATATCGCCTGATTGGTCTTCTCGTTATTCCATTCTTTCTGATGTGGCTATAACATGATATGTGAAGAATATAGCATTCAATTTGGTGTAGATGATACAAAATATGTTACACGTATTATTATGTAGGCTCGGCCGCAGGCGATATTGTCACAAGTTTTGACGTCAGTGTATCATAGAGCGGAAATAATTAACCAAAGTGCGAGCTATTATGTGTCAATCAATTGTAATGCAAAAAATGTTTTGCAGCTAGTCTGTAATTTTGTTAATATGTTTAGAATCAAAATAATACACATCACACCTTGTTAACTTGTTGGAATACATTTGAAACAGGTATTCATGAATAGGTATTATTTACGTCCCCGAGTTTGTATATAAACGTTATCTTAATAATTATAGATATGGATTATTAAAATATCCTGTACAAGCTGCTATCCCGGTCTCGCTGGCTATAAATCTTCCCGTAATTCAGTTTCTGAAATATCGCGTCCCGCGCGCCAACTGCTTTTTAAGGTATAAATCATCGAATAGTCTCTAACAAGAATAACGATTTACGTAAAGCTCGCCATCGCCGTAACTTTATGTTCCCGCAAGTAGGGCATTATCACATATTCCATCTGTCACCAACATAATATAATATATCATGCAGGGTAAAAAGCAATCAGTGACATCATGTTTTAATTATGAACATAAAATGAATCATGGTCATGCGTATAAATTTGCTCAGCGTCTGGCTCACTTATTTTACTTGGACATGATTTAAGCGCGGCACGGTTGTAAGGATTCTTGTGAGTTGTTTTTTGCTTATTAGTGGCGGTTTGACGTGAAGAGGGCGAGCTCGGGGTCGTAGTCGCGATGCCACAGTAAACATCGCAGGGAGCGGCGGCGCGGCGCACGCGTCATCTAATAAAATTGGAACCGCACCGCTCGTTGGTCAAAGTTTGATTGATAGACCGCCTGTTACGCCGGACGACCTCGTTAATTTGCAAATATTGTTTTCCTATTGTTATTTCCGATTTGCAAGCATTTAGCTTTGTTGCTCCACTTAAAAGGGTTTCACCTATTTTAAGTGTGACATTATACTATTTCATATTTTACTCTAGTTTTGGTTAACTTAGATTAAGAAAAAGATGACGTAAATTTCGTTTAAAAATACACACCGTGTGATCTAGCCGCAGGATATGTTATATAACTCAGCTGGATATCGATTAGTCGGCAACATATTGTATAAGCGGCTTCGGTTGCAAACAAGACTGTAGATGTAAGGTTTCGTAAAATTACTGTTAGATTGTTTTCACATGAAGGCTTTCGCAAAACTTCTATATACTTTCGTTTCATGGTGTTTTGTAAAAAATGTGATGATCATGATAACAAATATATTAAATGTGTATCGATACGAATCTTACATTTAATTCTCTTACAACCATAACATAAATATTATTACGGACTAGCTTCTGCCCGCGACTACGTCCGCGTTGAGCTTAGAATCTCAGAGGAACAGGAGGAATTTTCCCGGCAGAAAAACATTTTCCCGTTATAAAAAGTACCCTATGTGTTAATCCAGGTTATAAATTATTCATCTGTGTTTCACATTTTTCCGGGATAAAAATATTTTCCCAGGATAAAAAGTATCCTATATGTTAATCCAGGTTATAAATTGTTTGTGCTCCAAATTTCATCCAAATCCGTTAAGTAGTTTTTGCTTGAAAGAGTAACAAACATATGGATGTTTGTTACTCTTTCAAGCAAAAACTACTAAATGCGAAAGTTTGTGAGTATGGCCATCCATACTCACAAACTAGATAAAATATTAGTAGGATATAGTCTGGAAATAAAAGAGGCGCATGCATGGTTAATTCGTAGTATACAATTTGTTTTAAGTCCAAACGAATTTTCACTCAAGCGAAAGCAAGATAAGGCAATAATCCTTTCAATTTATGGGTACCACGGGTGTCATGCTATTATCAACGGGGATGAAACAGGCCCCGAAGTAATATCTTATCTCTTCATACAAAATCCCGTTTCCTTTTGATAGGTGACACGATTTGTTTTATAAAAATTGCCTGCTCTCGCACAAGCACAATATTATCGTTCAGAGTGATATTCAATTTGAATCTCGTGCAGAATGGACTGCCGTCTCCAGAAAACCCTTACATATTTAACGGTGACTTCGTGGATCGAGGGAAGAAGGGATTGGAGGTGTTCCTGCTGCTACTGGCATGCATGCTCGCCTTTCCGGGGGGTGTTTACTTGAACCGCGGCAATCATGAGGATCTCATTATGAATTCTAGGTGAGTGCTAAGCGTTCGCTCTTTTTACTACTTCATTGTATTATTCTCTCTATAATTCTCGTTGCTTTGAAGTAAATAACAGTATTTGTACGTGCTGTTTCATTGTTTTTTTAATTATTTTTTATACAGTTTCTTAACTCTTTGTTTACTGTACAGGTACGGTTTCATAAAGGAAGTGCAACAAAAATATCGGGTAAGTGTGGAATATGAAAATATTTAATAACATGTACGTCCGATGTTCTAAATACTTTTACTCTTTTATATATTATTATTAAATAGTTTTGTGGAATCCCGGCCTACAATAAGAATAAAATCATTTCTATATCTCAAAATATTTATTTGAATACGAATATTACAAGGACGTGTATTACACACGTTTACGGTAAAGAAAAAATACGAGAGAAAACCAGTGTACTACGTCTGAGTTAAAATTCAAGGAATGTTGTACCTAAGAGACGGCAAGACACTCTCCATATCTCACGTTGGCACCAAACTATCTTCTATTTTTTATTCTTGTTGTAACACTTTTGCCTACTTCTTCGACCCTTGTGGGAAAGTATGAAGATATATTATTGTTGTTATTATTATACACCACACATTTTTTATCGTTGATTGTTCTAATATAATTTGTTCGGCGTCCCGTATGCTTGTTTCCCATCGGTGTAGTATAAAACATTTACTTATATAACGACTTCTATTTTACTTTTTATAAATTTACTCAATCTTAATAGAGAGTAAATTTAGCATGTAACGTTATTCAGGGTAATATGAAAAATCTCTCTCACTCATGAAAACACTCACGCTCGGTACATTTCATTATAAGACCTCTCGATCATAGTACGTACCTACTCTCGTTGTATACTACATAAAATATACATACACCACATATATACAATGTTCCAGAATAAAGCAACGTATTTGTAGCGAGTGACTTTTTCCAAATCTTAGCCTTCTAGACTAATATAATTTTATTATCATGGTTGATCTATAACATTACTGTTCTTTAACAGTACATAGAGACTGAAAGTACAAAAGCTTTCAGTTGTATCTCCTTATTTCTTATGATAATGTAATGTTATGCGTAGGTAATCTTTTAGTCTAATCTGAACATCGTTCAAGTGGCAAATTGCGCGGGTACAATAATCCGCTCTTCGGCCTTCTCACATCTTTATCAGTTACTACGTGACCCTGGTAGATCAGACTCTTTGATTATATATAATCAAAGTTCAGACTATAAGTTAGATGCGGTGCGAAGTATTTAAATTATAAAACTAGTTTCGCTTACCTTAGTATGTGTTTGGTGCAGCACAACGCTGAAAGGCTGTTGAAGTTGATCGAAGGCGTGTACCGCTGGCTGCCACTCGGCTCCATCATCAATAACCGCGTGTTTGTGGTGCACGGGGGCATCTCAGACACCACTGACCTTGACATGATACGAAGTCTTGATCGGGACAAGGTAATTCAATACAATATAATGATTTACGCTGCGTTAGAAGGACTTCTTGATATCGTTGCCTTACACTCGAGACCAATGCATCTGGCCCACTTACATTTACCTTAGTAAAAGCGTATTCAGATAAAAATATTTTTGATGTGCAATATCTCCTCATTATCCTCTTGCTTTACTGCAATTTGTGGGAGTGACTCCGTGAAAAGGGACGGAAGGGTGTTACAGGAAGTAGGTAAGCGCACGCTATTTGTTTTGACAAATGAGCGCGCGTGGTGGTAGAGTTGGCCGTCAGATCTCAGATGTTACATATCATACCCATGAAACTAATAAGGGATCCCAAATTTTTTGTTAAATTTGTTTTTTAATAAGTACTCAAATAACATTAATGTGTGTAACAAAAAGGTATATTTTTCTTCAATAGTATGTTTTACTTTTTGTGCTGTCATTAAAAGTTACTAAGGTACATAAGGCTGGGGTCAAGAGGCTCATCTGCTGTACAAGGAGGTCTCGCGACGATTGATTGAGGCCTCCGGTGACAAGAAGACTGGAACATAATATTTTGCACAAAGAATCAGCATTGCCATACAGCGGGGCAATGCTGCCAGCCTTCTTGGCACCCTCCCGCGTGACAGCGATTTGGGACAAGTGATTTTTAATTTTATTGTTTTATATGAGGTTAGTTTTTTTTTCTTTTAGTTTTAGATTTTCCCATATATAATATATTGGATTGAGTATGAATAAATGGATAACATTGGCGATACCTTAAGGCTTATGTTAGTGACCCCGATTTATTGATCTCGAGTGTGTATCAACCAGTAGTTGAATGGCGTAGTTGAATGGCTTGTCTGTGACGGCCCGTGCACTATATCGAGTTCCATTCGTGACAGGAATATCACGTTAGCCCGTCGGCCCCGACTACCACTCAGGTAATTCTTACATACAACAAAAGCTTAACATGTCTGGTACTATGGCCTCCTCAGCTTATAAGTTATTTATGGTAAACAGTTTGATTGATCAGGATCGGTCATTATGGGGATGTCTGCAACTATATGAGGGATTAATCTTTAACAATCTTGATGAAGATTGTAAGGAATACTTTCTCTATTGGAACTCTGTTTGTCATATAAAATATAGATTTAATATTTTTTTTGGAAATTTCATAGCTTTTCATATTATTATTCTTATTTATAAAATACCTTGTATCAAAATTGAGCCATAAGTCCACTTGACCCTTGGAAATGAATAGGATACTCTTTTTAGTTTACATTCGTATAATCATCATATAATGCATAAATTAAACAGAATAACTACTAGGTACTCTATGCTCATAAAGTGATTAACCGTCTGGATTGATTACCAGAAAGAAGATAAATTACTGATTTATTTTACATTTGCTGAGAAATGAATTTGTTTCAGTATGTGTCACTTTTGAGGCCTCCAGTGACCGAAGGATCCGCGACGGGTGCCGAAGTCATAGATAAAGTGGAATGGAAACAGGTTAGTCGCTGTAATCAATCATTCACGATTCCATCCGCGCTTATCGATCCCTTATGTTATTGGCTTCTTGCCACTCGAATCAACTCATTCTCTTGGTGAAGGTATATCTGTCACGCCCTTGCCAATTCGTTTGATATATGACCCAACTCATGCGGCACTTAATGAAAAGCACGTTTTTAAATAAAAAAAACGGCCATTGCGATTCAGACTCGCGCACCTAGGGTTCCGTACCTAGTATAAAGTATAGACAATAATTTTACTGTGGTGTGGACAGCTGCGTGCTTTACAATCGGAAGTATCGACATGTGTCATTCAATTATACAGTAGAAATCCAAAAGAGCCGCTCAGTACTTCACCCTCTAAATACCGACCGATCGACTTAAAGAATCGTGTTTATCGAACAACAAATTAGGTCATTGTTCGTCAGACTCTTAATAGCGCGGTTCAGGAATAGCGTTAACGAACGCAGCGCCATCTAGTGTCGAATATAGGAAGTGATATTTTTATAAGATTGTTACAATAAATACGCATTTTTTATTATTAAACTATATGTAGTTTAATAATAAAAATTGTTTTAACCGCAAATATGTTTGCGGTTAAAACACTACTTCTTGTCATATTCATGATTTTAGGTCAACGGGAAATACCCCATAGGTTTTGTTACCTTTGCGAAATGACAATTTTTTTGAAATTTGAAAATTTACGTAACGTTACATAAACGGTAATATCTTTTCTTCACGTTGACTTATAGGTTTGATATTTTCACAGCTGAAAGGGACCATAGACCTGGGTATTTGATATTAATTTCAAATTTATAACTTCACGCGCTCTTGAGAAAAAAGGTCATGACAGACAGACAGACACTGACAATAAAGTGATCCTATAAGGGTTTCTTTTTTCATTTTGAGGTACGGAACCCTAAAAATAATTCTGTGACATCATCACATCGTGATTTTATTAATCTTATTAATAAAATCACGATGTGTTAAAAAAAAAAAAAATTGACTAAATTCACAATACACGAATCAAATATAGCAATATAATTAGTTAGCGAAAGCTAGACACGATCGTTTCCTCGGAACTATCTATTAGTTCGCAAAATCAATTTGCATTTTAATCAAAGTGTACAAGTACATGTGTCACAAGCTACTTTATTTCATTTACTGTGATGTGTCACATTGGCATGTTGGTCGCATAGACGCAGTCTTTCAAATTCTCTAGAATTGCAACACTTTATAATATAGATATCCCGATAGAACTAGACATAACAGCCAAATAAAGTAAGATATGATATGATAACAGCTTTCTAGTACCTTTATATATCAGGCAATATTATTGTTTATTGATTTCATAAAAATAAATAGTATTTGATACATGTAATCTAAAACTGTATTATTATTTTGTCTAGTAAAACCATTTCTATACTTTTTCTTTTCGGTAATCCTATTAAATTTTATCCATTTTCTTATTGATCACATTTGTCGAATTTCCTATTGAGTGGTACCGCTTGCGTTATTGGGTACATAAAAGTTATTATCTTATTTCTTTTGGTTCCAAGCAATTTGAAGAACGCTATCCTGGGTATAATACAATTTACCCAAGTTGGACCCCTGCAGAGTATCTCAGATAAGTTTATATCTACCTACACTACAGCCGTTATATCAACTTTCCGTCCCCAAGTGATGGTTACTTTCACTTTGTTGACTGTTTCAGACACATTGTCAAAGACAGTCTCAGAATTCACGAAAGATTGTGATAATTTCTTATCAGGGATTTCTCTTTGTCGCGAAAAAGATTAATGTCAAGTTCAAAAATATAATAATATTATGATTACATTTGTGTACTCTGCTCTCAGGATTATTCCTTAACTTTATTCAACGTGATAAATCGTGCCCATTAAGGGTCGCTGTATGAATTTTGTATACACTCTCCGGGAATGTTCACTGAAACCTTGTTTGATGGGCTTCGGGCTTGGACTGGCACAAGCAACACCCTAATAATCCCTACACGTAAATCCATAGATAATATATGTAGGTCCATGTGTGTATCATGCGTTTAGTCTGAAAAATCAACTTATTACATCGTTTTCTTTTATTCGGTTTATTGCTTGCTAGATGCGTTTGGCAAAGATTTATGATCTAGATTTTTATTATGCGCTGTAATAAAGACATTTGGATTGATTGCAAAATAAACAGAAGAAAAGATAGATAAACAATTATCATAAGAATTTTATTTACTAAAATAAAAAGATGGATGTGGATTTAATGACTAGCACTTTCTGAAGCTAATGCGTATTGAATCGTAAAAATATTACTGTAATTTAACATGAAATTTTCTTTACAAATTCAATTAATATGCTTTTAAGCAAACATACGGTATAATACTTAAGGTGGAGCCAAATAATAAAGAACTGACTACACGTGGTACCCACTGCACTTGACAAAATAAAGTTTGTTTTTTTAGATATTAAAAACGTTTATATTTCCAAGATATTCCGCGTTTTTTAATGGTCTACCTACACTCACCTTTTATGGCGGCTCAGTTGTTTTATGAGATCACTTTAATAAAATCTTTATATTAAAGATTGGAAACCCGTTTGAAAAATATTTCAGATAGGGACGTAAGTTTTTATGATATTAGTTGTCGGTCTTGAAATATTTGGTCTCGTCGCTTCATCTTTAGTACGAGTATAAAATTAAAATGTATATTGTGAAACGCAACAAACATTTTCTACGAGAACGTTCTTCTAATGCTAGTTATTAAATTATCTTATAACTTTTATTAAAAGTAATTGTAAAGATATTTTTATCTTTAGTCGGAGTTTCTTTGTTAGGCATATTATTTACAGCTTACGCCTGCCGAAATAAAGTAGGAAAGTATTGGTATTATATCAATTTCAAAAACATTTTTAAAATATTATTTTAAACTTTTCAGTGCAAGCACTCATTCTGTTTGTTTTCCATAAGTTTCAGTGGCTGATTATAAAAGTACACCTTAACGACTAAACAACTTTCATTTGATGTTATTCTTTAAGCCGATCCATTTTATACCTTCGAAGACATTCATTCGTTTTGTTTGAAAAATTACTACAAGTCTACCGAGAGCTTTACAAATGGGTCTAGAAACGTCGGAGTAATTAGTGTAAAAAAAAGATCCGATTGAAAATCTCCTCCTTTTTGCCGGTTCTAATCGTCATTCAATTCCCTTTTTGAATTTGAATTTGAAATATATTTCTAATCTATAAACACGTATTTATTGCTCAGGCAAAATAACCACACAGTGCCCGCTAATAATGCAGAACTTTTACTCTGGAGTACCTACCAGATACCCGATAGAATTTTTAAATACTTTTTTGTAAAATTATTCTAAACAAAATACTAAATACGCAAGGCAAATACGAATGTTTATCACATACATATATTATGTTTGCCATAGTTTACTTAACACTAGAGACTAGACCAACGGCTTCGTAAAATAATTTACAGCTAAATCTCATCTCGTTATAAATAAAGGAAGTTAATATTACCCCTAGGTCAGTTTATACAACTTTAAGGGTTTTAAATTTGAAAACCATTTCCCAAAGGAAATGAGTAACATAAACGAGTGTAGTGAAAGGCCGTAGTCATTAAACATCGTTCTACGACCGCGCCATTGCACAAAGAGCTGATGCCGCGGGGGTAGCGACTAGCGACCAAAGAAGCTTCCACTAGAATTTTATTTATTGATATAATTAAACAACAAATTTCAAAAGAGAACTTGTTTCTTATCATATTAATAATTATGTTTGTGGTAAATAAACTTGGCAAGCGATTAATTCTCATGAGATATCATTCAATGTTGATTACCACATCTAACACACGTCATGAAGACTATCAACTGTTTATCGATTTATGACTGGTGGGAAAACGACATCAAAAATGTTTGTTATTTTAAGAAAACGTCAGTAATGTTATAAATAACCGCACTTTTTATTAATATACGACGTTTGTCTAAATCTTTTTCTTCGGCGTTCAATAGAGCAAGAAGGTGCTCTATTATATTTCGACAGCTTTTTGATTGATGAGAATCGTGTCGGAAAGTTCCCTGGTATAAATTCCCTTCAATATCTTGCAAGGTAATGACGTCACGATATTAAATTGTTCAGCCAAAGAGCCTTTACAAGAGCACCAATCTTAAGTGCAAGCCTTCAACCACTTGATAGTCAATTTAAATAAGTAATGTAATATTAATTTAAATTGGTTTTAGGTTTTCGACATTCTGTGGTCGGATCCTCAGTGCATTGGCGGTTGTGTTGCGAATGCTTTACGTGGTGCTGGGACATATTTCGGACCTGATGTCACTAACAGTTTCCTACAGAAGAACAAGTTGAGTTTCTTAGTCAGGAGCCATGAATGCAAACCTGGTGGCTACGAGATACTGCATAGTGGGAACGTAAGTCTTATGTACTAAATAATTGTCAGATACATATCATAGTCAGAATACATTACATTACCTAAGCTGTTGGTATTATCGTATTGATGTGCAATAATATTAGCCAACACATGATTTGCGCAATTTAGTAAGTTGCACATAAGTATAATAAAAAGTAAATAGTATGCACAGTGCTAAATTTATGCAAATATTTGAAAATTCGATTTCAACATGCGTGTAACTTGGGCATGAATAGGTTATGACAGCTGCACTTATGAAAGTGCTCATCAGATTTTTATGACTGTCTCCGTGAGTTTACTCGCTCAGACAAGAGAAGCGAAATAGCTTGTTAGTTCTCGTTTGCATGTTATTACTCCTTTATTACGCACTCAACTTGATGAAAATTTTAAAGCCGTCTCGAGCCGTGACCCCTCCATTTCCAGCAACCGAAGATATTTCATTTGTGCACCCAACGATGAACGTTTAAAGTTAGCAAATTTAATTAGTATGCTAACGAGCGCGCATGGGTTTATATCCTCTTGGAACAGTTAGCGCTTTCTATTTCTCGGCCGTCTATAGACCATGTTTCTTGCAATAAATATTTATTATAATTCATTATGAAAATACTACTACAACAATTTCAACAAAAATACATGAAATTTGCCTTCGCAGGTAATAACAATATTCTCAGCTTCTAACTACTATGAGTTGGGTTCGAATAAAGGTGCCTACCTGAAACTGTGCGGCAATTCTTTGGAGCGTCAGTTCGTGCAGTACACGGCAGCTGTTTCTCGCACGCGTCGCCTGACCTTCCGACAGCGGGTCGGGCTCGTAGAATCATCAGCCATGAGGGAGCTGCATAACCAGATCATCGTGGCACGCAGGCCCCTTGAAGCCTTTTTTCGGAGTATGGACTTGGATCAAAGTGGTGAGCTCCATAGAATACTAACGGGTAGCAGAGCATACGCCTATATTTTTGTACCCTGTTTTATCGTATGGGTTGATGATTTCCGACAACTTCAACAATCATCGTCATATTTCATAATTCAATAGTCTTGTCTCCATAAAACAGTTTCTGTACCACAAAAATTAGATTCATATCAAATATAATTTATTCAGCTTAGGCCCTAAAAAGGCACTTATGAAGGTCTAATTTACCACCAGTTCGGAAAAATAGCCACCTGAGAAGAACCGGCAATACACCTTCATAACCTTCATTGGCTTCATAACCTACTATGACAAAATACAATTTGATTAATATATTTAACGTTGGTTGCCACCATATTGTTATTTCAGTGTGATGAACAACTCAAAACACAGGAGTATGAAGAAGTTATAAAATGTAGTCGAGTTTACCTTTTGACATACACATATGACGCACAAGGCTCACATTTCCGCCGCTTTCATGTCATATTACGCGTTGTACCATGGTTGTACCGTAACGAGATTTACCTTTGTGTTTGTGCTAAAATGACTTAGGTGTCGCATGAAATGAATATTTTTAAGGGTTTATGGGGGTAAACAATGTAATAATAATGTGAAAATAAGATATGCAAATTCCAATTTAAGCGTGCTATATTTTTACCCTGCTAACAGAAATGATAAATAACTCTTCAAAACGAACAGTGAGGTTATTTCAAAATCATATTTATTATATTTAAACGTTTCGGTTCAGCGGTTGTGGGTAGAGTCACTGGCTCACACAACTGGCAAATCATCTTTTATCTAAAGTTCTTCAAAATGGGTCTACATGGGCTGTATTCATTGGGTTAGGTCTTCATCAATGAAGTTCGTTTTTGAAAGCAAATATGAGTCCGATATATCTATAGTATAGAAATGGTATAGATTCTATACCATTTCGGGAGGCGTTTCCACGACCGTAATCAATTGTGGGGTAAAACGATAATTGGTCATGATTTAGGATACTGCTTACTATTTTTATCCTTGCACTTATAATATAGATTAAATGTATGGTGGATTGTGTGTCTGTTTAAAACGGTTGAATGGATTTGAATAAAATTTGGCACTCAGATAGACTATGATCTGGCTTCAAACACTAGGTGCTCCGGAAAAGTAAAGGATTTCGGCAGGATTTCTAAGGAACGCTTTTCTTCCACGTCCATGAAAGCTAGTAAATAATAAGCTAAAATATCAAATTACAAAGACCATCTATCCAATGAAATCGAAAACAAATTGGTCAAGTAAAGTAATATCGTTCCAATCCAAAATTGTCGACATCGAAGGGAATTCGTTTGTGAAGGTAAAGTAAATGGAAACCGCAGGGCGTTCTATTGTTCGATGTGTAGGAGTATCTTCAGGTTCGGGATATTGCTCTTTTCAATGTATACTAATGACGACTGATGACAACATATTACACTAGTCTATAGAGGTATTCTTCTATACGAGTATCAGTCCTTTACGGTGCCTCTGCCTCTATCCAAAGGGCTAATCGTATACTGAGATAAATGGTCTCCAGGTTGGCCTAAATATATTACTAAGGTGAATGGGCCGCTACTCTATCGAACTCAATACTTAATTGGCGGAGTTGCCTTTTGGTCTTTAAATTTATATTCGTCACTCATAAATATTGACAAACAGAATTCCTCTTGTTTTCTAACTTTGTCCATTCATAATCAGCTCGTCTTATTATTTTTACATTAAGGGGTTATTTTATAAACTTTGTATACATATTGAGTATAAGTTCCTACAACTTAGGGGCAGAACTTCCTTAAGTCCTTGAATGCAATTTAACCGTTCCTCATAGCGTTGCAAAGTAAAAGTTTGTAAGCGCATGGAATTATAATATATTAAATAGGAGTGCTTTCAACTTGGACTGTCTCGTAGCACCTGCGTGCACCTGGGATAACAACCTAGACTGATATCTTGATGAACTGTCACATGTAAACTTTAAATACATACATAATAGCTTGTTTGATAAAAATACTACACGCTGAAGTGTATTATATATTTACTTTTACTCATATGCAATATAATAATGGAGCCGTTAAAAGGTCTTATCTACCTTCACATTAGACAATAAACAAAAGTGTATTCTGCTAGTATGAGTGCTCTCAGCCAGTCTTAAGTTACATAAGGGTGGCTAGCTAGTTCCGCCCATGAGTGGGTGAACAATCTATCATATTTTTTGTACAATCAACAAAGCGTTGTCTGTATAGGTTTCCTCTCGACATATTCTAAAAAATATTAGAGTACAAACAAACATTTAATTTGGTAATCCTTTAGATAAAATGGACGGATAAAAGGATTTTGAATTGATTCATCAATATTTTAGCGTTAGGTCAAAGGTTAAGGTGCCTTAATTTGTCACAGTCAAAGTACGTAATCTTACTTGGCAGATAAGTATTTTCGACGGGCTGGATTAAGTTATTTTTAAATTGAAGTTTCGTAGCTTGATATTTATTTGATAACGAGGTTTGGAGGAGACTTTGTCATACTTCAATCGACTTGAGATTTATTGAAAACATTGATTTTGGGGAAATACTTGACATACATATTTCAGTTGTATATTTAGGTAGTAGCAATCCGAATAATGTTTTTATATTTATTTCCATTAAGGCTACATATCGGTCAGCGACTGGTGTCAGGCGATGGAAGAAACGACTCGCTTGGGTTTGCCGTGGCGGATGTTGAAGGATAAACTAGTACGTACCGACCCGGAGACGCGCAAAGTTCGATACATGGATACCTTCGACCTTAATTCTACCGTAAGTTTTATCAAATTACATTGGCACGTTTGCAGTTGTAGGGTTTGACGGGGACTTCATCCAACATCGCAGCATGCCGGTTGCATGCCGGATGTAGACCATCCGCATTTATTTTACTTTAGAGGATTTGATTATATTAAACGATCGCATCCAAATGATTCTAATATCATGTACAGTTTATCATTACGATGAATAAGGTTCCCAAAGCGGTTTCAGGTTGCTCTTTGCTAGTAGTAGAGATTCTTTACTCGTGGTGGTGACATATCAATTCCCTTTAAAATGTATCAATGTATTTATTAACATTAGATGATATACCTAGAGTTGCAAGCGTTAATAGGCTAGTAGACGTTTACTACCAGGTCAGTACCTACTTACCTACCATATTTTTAGTATGTTTTTTATACGAAGGTGGCAAGCAATCGTGCAGCCAGCCTGATTATAATCAGTGACGGAAGCCTATCAGACGCTTGCAATATCAGGGGTACCAGTATCGCTTTGCCAACCTCCTTCTTGAGAAGACTCATTGTCCTAACAGCATATTACCGCATGCAAAGCGTTTTTTCGAGTAACTCTGAAAACCTTTGCATCCAAATAACACTATTACTATGTAGGTAGTGTTGTGTTGCGACTTGTGTAAGACTTCCAGAGCTTGGTGAGGTTAATAGGCCATATAATGTGATCCACCTACGTCTGCCCCAATTACCTACGGCCTCACCGGTCGTCATTAATGTCCAAAGAAACGATACCAGCAATACCAGCATACACGGCTGCTTTCATTATTGATCCAATCACTGTTGCCCTTTATAAATTTTTTTCTAGCCTATACTGTCCCACTGCTGTCTTATAGTTACAAATTAAATTTTTTTTAGGGATGCCCTGTGTTTCTGTAAACATAATGTATTAAAGCATGCTTGCCAGCATGGTAAAACTTCATTCTCGGAATAGCATGAATTTAAAATACAATTAATGCTTTTTCTTTTCAATAAATACGTGTACCTGTAGGTTGTTACATAAATTATATTTTAATTAAGCGTGATTGTGACGAATTTTAATCCTTAACTTTTTCTTTATAGAGAACCGGCCGAAAGTCTGATTCTCAAACTGTTGTCGAAACTTTGTACAAGAATAAAAGAAGTTTGGAAGCAATATTCAAGATACTGGATAAGGACAACTCGGGTACAACTTCTTGTTACTTTAATTTTGGCATCGGTTTAGCTGTTTCTATTGGCTCATAATAATAACAGAACGTAAATTAAAAATTCTAAAATTTCGTGTTGAAGTGCTGATGTTCTTTAAATGTAACGGAATCTCACAAAAGTATGTAACCGTAAATATATTTCAGGTTTCATTACACTAGAAGAGTTCTCAGAGGCATGTCAACTGTTGGGGAAATACATGCCAAACCCAATGACCCAGGAGCAACTTGTTGACATTTGCCGGCTGATGGATATCAACAAGGATGGATTAGTGGACCTCAATGAGTTTTTAGAGAGCTTTCGTCTAGCTGAAAAGAGCCTGCAAGACGAAGATTGCGAATACGAGACCTGACAGGAGCTGGACCGTCGCCCCAGTAGGACGGCGGTCGATAAAGATGAAACTGGTGTCGAAATCGAAGTCCTTAAACTAGACGATGGCATACTATCCAAGAGCGCTACCAAAAACGGACGGGCTCATTTAATGGGCGCTAGTGTCGCCAGCGCTTCGGAAGAGATGGATGACATTGAGTTGATAGATTGCGAGGACACGCCAAAGCGACCGGGCCTGTTGGAAAGTGATATTTAAAACTTTTTACTAGGTATTCACAGCCAGAATTTAACGGGATATTCAAAATTTTGAACAAGTAGTAAAATTAATATTTCATAAAAGTATCTCGCATCATCTTACAACTTTCTTCTTCAAAAGACTATAATAAATAATAGATACACCGATTTATGGTCTCTTGTTTAAGTGTGAGTATGATGTAACTTTTACCAAGCTACTAAAGTTTATTTATTACCTAGTACGTAAACAAATAAAATTATTCATAGAAATTAAGTCACAAATGTTTTAGAGAATAGTTAATATATATGCACATTTAATAGAGTTTGTCATTTATGCAAAAAAAATATGCTCATAGCGCATTCTACTTTAAAAAAAACTATATTGGAAATATTAATAATTCAATTAATTTATACTCAAATTGGTGCCAATTAAAAGAACACTATGTAAAACATGGTATATTTATAGTACCTACTGATGGAACTGCTAATAAAATATTCATATATTTTATTGGAGTTTTATTAATTAGATCAAATTTTGAATGGGAACAATGATACAAATTCTATAAAATATTTAAATGAATCAATATAAATAACGTGTTTCGTGTATCGCATCTAATAGCTGCAAGAAGTAATTTTAATCGCCCTAACAATATTCAATATTAAGTATATATAACTAAACTATTCCTTATAGGGAGAAAATAGTCCTTAGTCTTTCTAAAAAATGACAATTGTCATTTCTTATACGTATAATAATATTTACAGTTTATCTTTATTATAAATGAATAAATCTATCTTATCGTGTATCTTAGTAGTGTAATAAGTAGAAAGATGAACATACATATCTCTTCAACTCACTTTACATTGAAGCATTCCAAATAATGTTTTTAGTAAGTTTTGAATCAATATATCCCTATTCTTTGGGCTTCTACTATTTGGGCGATTAGTGCTTGGATAGTGTTTACTGGAAATCAACCGTTGACATTAGAATATTTTCTTTAGCAAAGCATTTTCAAATTTCTGTTTGTGTCTTTAGCCTAAGCAAGAACAACTTTCGACAACGTTTTCGTTCGTTGCCGACTATTTTTATATAGGGAATGAACAGTGCTGCGCCGGTTAAAAGTGGAATAAAGAAAAAGTATAAAAATATTGTCATTATGACAGTAACTTTTTCGAATACGCAGTCAAAAGATGTTCTTGCTACCAGTTGAGAGATTCTACATGGTTTACGTGTGTTAATATAATATCTTTGATGTTAACTATGTAAGATGTCTAACATATGGATGTTTTCATGATCGTTGTTTTACGGCCTATTTGTGGAAATTACCAATGATTTGCTTTTTACATGACTTAAATAAGGAAGTACGTAATAAGATCTTTAGGCTCTTAGAAACTGAAAGCTGTTTACTTTACACTTGTATTTTCTTGTATTCCATGCGTATATAAAGCATTTTGTGTGTATTTTGTAAATTTATTAATTTAAAGTCCTTAAATTTAATTAAATAAATTAATTGATAAAAAAAGAGAATAATTTCTCTACATTTAATATATGGTATTAAATACGCCCCGTTTAGAATGTTTCAAGTTTAACTGAGAATAATATTTATATGATACATCTTTTACCTAGGTATATCGTATAGCCCTTACATCGAATCTGCAATACGTCGAACAAATAAGTGGGTACCTTTCTATTTGTCTCGAATTCACACCCACACCGGTTATATTTGGTAATGCGTCTTCATTTTAAAGCAATACTTCTAATTTGATTATAGACAAGTATATAATTAAAGTACTTCGACAATATTCCAAAAGGGTCCCTGAAAGAGTAGACAGAGCTCTGTCTACTCCCGATGTCACCGCCTGTGACATAAGATAACATCAGTCAGTAAGGTTTTAGGTCTTGGTATGAGAAGGAATCGCCATTTTGCGATATTTTAGTCGGGTACAAATTGATAAACAGTTGGAAATGTAGAAAGGTCACCCACGTAGGTAATGTAACCGAACCAGAGGATCTAACACATCTCAGCGTCTCAAGGCAAGGACATTACCTATGAGCTACTAGAAACTCCAGCACTCGGGGCGTTATAAACTTAATTAATAATCTCATAACAATATATTTGACAGAATTCGTAATCGTAGATTTTGGTCTAAGAATTTTGTCTCCAATCTAATATTATAATAACATGCTATGGGAATTTATGAAATACATACCTTCTTCTAAGAATATTTTATATTATTATTATATTTTTCATTATACTGAGCTAAAGCTTATAATATTATGTATTTTGAATAATAATTGTCCATTAAATTGTGATATTGCCAAAGGTTGGTTTTATTCGTATCATCTAATTTATAATGGCCCACCTGACAAACTCCTGCCCTGTTCATAACTTCATTGCTAGTGGAATGACTAACAGCTTTGACCTTTTATAAACTTTTCCAAGAACTCTGTTTGAATACGACACAATTGTAACGGTAGTGAAACAAACTTACTCACGCTTAAACAAACAAATACCACCGAGTACAAATATATTGCAAAAGAACAAATTTATAAAATATGCACTGAGAACTGCTGAAAGTCAGTTAGACCATATTGCGGACTAAGGCGCGAGCATAAGCTAGTAAAAACGCGTTGGACGCCAGTGCATGGTCTACCTATGCCAATTTTAATAAGATGATTGCAGCTATGCAGGTATGTAAATAACATAAAATAAAATCTTATTTCTGCCGAGTGAGAGAATGGTTGTGATAAGGCTAAATTATCAGATAATAAGGAATGTATGCTCTAAGTATAAATACTTAGTAATCCTACTAGTAGTAAGTTACACTCTCTCTCTTTATACACAAGGGGTATAAAGGTCAAATGTAAAGGTCTCGAAGGCACATCCGAGTGATTAATTAAAAATAACAAGCAAAAAATAGAACTTACTTGTGGAATTTTGGCATTAACCGCATTAATTTTAAAATACTAAAAGCTCTTTTTACTGAGTGCGGCTAAGCCGGGAGGTACCAAATTGTTTATGCCTTCACTCTTGAATTATTAAGTGTTTCGTCTCAGTCTTTGACACAAAAGATGGAAAATGTATACCTATATGTGTACGTAAATATTAGGTCCAAAGTAGAATATAAAATTTTAACATTGTTTTTGTCACAGAATAACTTTGTAATTAATCATTATAATTATCTGGGCGATTTTGATCAAAATTTAATAACGTCATATTACATATATGAAGTATGTTCTATGTCTTTGATTCCACAAACACAAACAGTCTATGATTACACAATACATATTTGGTAAGCTTGCAAAGGAATAAAGGTTTGTTGACGTTACTGTTTCGCTCTTTGAAGTTGATTTATACTTCCAACCAATAAACAATACTTGTTGTATCAAGCTTGAAGCCAGATCCTTTGAAGTCGTTCACCCATGAAAGATGAATAAGGTAGCATAAAAAGAATCGCTCATAAACCCACGAGGAAAAGGTCTAAAGTAACTTGATGTTTCTATTAAAACTCGATGAACACATACAGGTAGTTAACTAGTCTTGGGGAAGTTACCTCAAAGCTGCAATATCTAAAGATTTCCAACCTCCTCCAAATTGAGCCCCACTTACCGTAATTTAGTGCGGCAATATTGTCTATCTTATAGTTTCTTACTACAAGCCCGAAGCTACTTCGCTCGCCCATAACTTTGCTTAAGTGTCACTTTGAGCTGTGGACGTATCTGATGGAGTATTATAACAAGATTCCGACTCGGCGTAATAACATCAGTACAACTGTTAAATTCCAATGGAGAAAGATCAGAGGTTTTTTTATACCTAGGTAGTAGGTACTTTAAATGATTATAAGCGAGCGTCGTTGATGCCTGCAATACCAGAGGTATCGGTAGCGTAGCAAATTTTATTTTGTCAGAATACTATTTCAAACGCTATACGAAGCTCTATGGCCCTCTATCTATCACAAAGTCGAAAACTTTACTTTATAGCTCTCCCCAGAGAAGCGCACGAAGAATTGCTAGCCTTTTCCGATTTATGTGAGGCAATATTTTATATTTGTTTTCCAAGTTTATCGTAAAAATATTATGCCATCAAAATCAAATTTGTAAAAAAAACAAGTCTCGCAACTCAATTCTTCTATTTGAAAAAGTTGTGGGATCCATGTATTTTCAAGTCAGTTCATTTATTCAGTCCCAACTTAAGGGACCTTCTGTCTTAAATTATAACGTAATTAGCTAACCCAACAACATCTTTTAGGAACCATGTCAATATTAACTCTAATAGGTACATGTGAGATACATTGTGTTTTCGTGCGATGGCCAAGTCCATCTATTTTATTTAAAACAAAATATTTTAATTTGATCGGTCAGAAGTCAGTGAGTGGCAAAATTAAGAAACTGATCAGTTATAACTCTTAAACGACTGGTTCACATTACATTTTTGAAATTTGAAATAAACCGGGTGTATACAATGCCTGATTGGTTATTGAAAATTCAGGCTATTAGTTTTATTTACAACAAAGTTATAGGAGGTCAAAATGGCCTGAATTGCTTTGAGAAAAGTATGGTACGGCCGTGCCGCCTTTTGCTCGACTTAGGGGAGCACTGACGTGCCGCCAGATTTTTTGGACACTTTGTCCATAATCATTGCCTCACTCAGAGTAGTCATACTACCAACATCATACATTATTGCTTTAAAATAGGCAGTATTTATTTATCTACTCTGAGCGCTTAACCATGCTTTAACCTCAGAATAGATTATTCTAGCGCCATCTATGCTTTATATATCCAACTAACGCTGATCATCTGTTGGTTGGGGACTTACTTATGGTGCTACAATAATGTAAATGTTAACGTTTTTGGGATGACAGGGTAGGAAGATAAAAACTCAACTGTAGAAATGGTACAAACTACGTTTCATAGATGGCGCCATACAATTTCCCGAAAGCTATATAATGTATTAAAGATCTATGATATATATGATCTTGCCTACAGGGACTCCTTTTAATAATACATTTTAATATTTATATTATATATTTACGGTTTTTAGTTTTAGGTTTAGTTTTTAATTGAAATACATTTCTTGATGTATTATAGAAATATCTAAAGATCTCCTGGTGATCGAAATTCGACGCTATCTTTATGATATGCAGTGTACATAGTTTAAAAAAAAAACACAGTATTGTGACATTTAGACATGACAAAGTTCAGAATAATAGCAAGCCTAGCAATGGTGCCAATTCTGTTGTACAAAGTCACTAAACTAAACTAATTTGACAGTTCTAAAGGTATTGCTATCCTTATTTAACCCCGCACATGAGAAAGGGATAGCAAGACTTTAAGAACTGTCAAATTAGTTTAGTTTAGTAATGTTGTACAACCACAGACCTAAGATTTTTCGTGCACAACAGAATTGGCACCATCGGTCAATATTCTGTCAGGTCAGCTTGATATTCTGCATTGTGTGACGAATACATAGAAAAAATCCTAGGTCTGTTGACCCAAGAGATTACAACTGCTACGCTAGACAGTTGACGAAGCGTATGGTATTGAGTTGGTAGTGCGCGTAATGTATTATTTTTACTAAAATAAGAATTAATGCACATTCATGAAATATTTGCTATCTGCACTCTTCCTCAAAATAAAATTGCCATATTTCATACTCCTCCCCCAGATGTAGGGCGAATTGGGATCTCCCGTGGGTTTTCCCATTAATATATTGGAGCCGCCCGACTGGGGACTGTACCTCCACCCTACAGAAGACCGCAGTGAATTAACACTACTTTGATGTAGTGTTGTGTTTCTGCGGTGAGTAAAGTTACCAGTGCTTCATGAGGATACGCGCTGCGCTTCAAAAGAGTTCAAAAAGAAAAAAATACCTTTCACAATTGTAGGAAAAGTAAGAATTGGGAAAAGAAATAAACAACAATCAATTGTGTGCTAGAATAGATGGGTCCATGTAATTCGCATAAGTCATTTACTTTTAGGTTGCATGATAATATACACTATCAATTTGAGTCAATTACGATATACTGTTTATCATAATTCCAAATTGATAAATTATAGTTGTTTATATCTAGGTACAAATAAATTGTATCGGTTACATGACTTTTAGGATATTTACCAGTCTGAATAATGAACTTCATTTCGGACTTCCGATGCCTATCCTGTTAAATTAGAGCTGTCATACACCTCTACAACAGTAAAATTGAAAGATCAGTTATTGCAGTTGATGTAATGTTGTAACCATGCTATACTATATATACACAAGAGTTTTTATGTTATTTGTTAAATTAGTTTGTGGTATTTTCTAACACACAATCATGCTATTAACTAAATTATGGTCAGACACAGTTGAGGTTTGTCTATGATAAGTAAAATTAGCGGCTTATATTTGGCTCATCTTTAGCGGGCAGTAAGCTATACAATTATCTTCATCATTAGCGGTCATATACAATACAATTCGAACAAAATAGAATAACTTCACAAAAAATACCTGAGCTGGACAAAGATTTGAATATGGGTATCAAATCCTGTGGCAGGGAAGCTAATAGTTTACAGCTATTAGGATAATTTATAGCGGTTTAATACGTACCGAACTCGCAGCGATTTGATTATCGATGTTAATATTTTTTTGTCGGTAGAGACGCCACCGATCGCGTGTCGCGTGCTTCTGACATCTTTTTTCGGCTAATATTTTGGGGGTGTAGCAACAAAAAATATCATAACTGCCCACAGACTACCGGAATATAATTTTGACAATTTCATAAATTATACAGCGTATCAGATAATAATGGGTGGCTCGAGGGCATGTTTTATCGTTGTTAGCACGGTAAGCAACTTCATGGTATTGTGTTCAATGCGATCTTCATTTTTTAAACAGTCGCAATTAATATATATTATTGGTAGTTATATTTATAACGATTATTATGTATATCGGCAGTACTGTACCCTATAGTCAAGTAAGTCCGACTGCTAAGGCAGTAGCTGAGGGTTCAATACTGCATCAAGGTGATTTGAGCAAACATAAGGCAGGTATAAAGCTAATCATACTAAATAGTACCTACCTTTTATAAAAAAGCACAACTTTTTATCATAAAAAATACTTGGTATGCAGATTTCAGAATAAGCTAATTTCATAAATTAATTTTCATAGCAACTCTAGTACTGAGTATAGGTACGTTTCAATTTAAGAGTGTTTTTGTTCGCAGGGAAGAAGATAGATAAAGTATTAGTTTCTTCCTATTAAGTTTCCATCCATTGTTTTGGTAAAGCGTGTGTGATTGAATTCCTCTGGTCTCGCAGCCTCGCGTTACGAGGCGCCGAGCCCGGTAGCCGCCGCCCGAATCAACGTTTTTTCTCTCTTCTCTGACAGATCGAATTAAAATAAACGCTCCGATAAGGCGTCCTATAATATTATCATCCTGTATTTGGTTACGTGAGCAAGTGACGTGCAGTGGGAACGCGGTAGGTGGGAGCCGACTATCTTACTTGTTGTTTCTTTAAAAAAATGATTACAAGTGTATCAAGCCTGAATCATTTAGGTAGATTATTCTGGCTATAGCTCTACATATGGTATGTGGTCAAAGAACTAAAAATAAAATGTCTGTGTCTGTTCGAGATTTCATAAAAAATGCATTTACAGGATTCATATGCTTGATCCTTGTACCTTGTACCTACTTTTTAAATGGTATAACACACCATCCTTTAAGTTTCTGCTGGCATACAAAGCGCCAGAGAAATAAACATAGAAGTTGATTAGATATTTTTCAAGTGCGTAAAGTAAACAATAATGGTAAACATACATACATTTACTGCAGAATAAATAATAGTTGTATATACCCATATTGCGAATAGTCATTGAAGACATTAGGTAGGTAGTAGACCTAACACACGAAATCACTCATGCGTAAAAGCTACTGAATTCAACGGAAAAGGTTTATTTTTTGTGGTAAACCGTTACAAATTGCCAGATGGTACATATTTTTTGTTTTAACACATCCATTATAATTATGGTTGACATGTATGTTATAGGCCTCAATAGAAATTGGAAATTTCCAAGTGAGAAAACCAAACAATTTAAGAAACTGAACATTTATTTTAAACTATACTTAAATATCGAATTCATAAATATTGATGTTATTTGCTTTGTTAAAATATTGATGACTAGCGGCCCGCCCCGGCTTCGCACGGGTAGACATTTATCGAATATTGTATCTACCCATGCGAAGCCGGGGCAGTTAGCTAGTTAAATATATAGCCTATGTTACTCAGTGATAATTTAGCTGTCTTACGGTGAAAGAATTGTTGAAGTCGGTCCAGTAGTTTTGGAGCCTATTCAATACAAACCCACAAAAATACAATAATACAAAAATACAAATCTTTCCTCTTTATAATATTAGTGTAGATGTAGATGTAGATGTAGAAGTGTAGATGAAGATGTTGAAGTTACACATAGATATATATATATATAAATATATATATATATATACATGTATTTTCTTAGAATTCTATGAGTGTTTTCATTATAGTTCTTGTTCGTAAATTAACTATCAATGAAATAATTATAGATAGTAGGAATTCACATTTTTATATGAAAAGTTCATCGCATCATCACGAAAACCAGAATGCATGGTTAAAATTGAAAATATTAAAACAAAAGCAAAATTCATCTTAATCGTACCGAATACTCGAACGGAGGCAGAGCGATATCCACCTTATCAAGTTACCTAGGCTACTGGGCATCTCCACACTCATGCGCACAAAATCATAATGCCGTCGCGAACACTTTCATTATGGACCTAAATATATGTAAGCATGGTTTACATTTCAGCGTACTTATATCAAAAGTTAAGACAAAACACAAAACCACAATAATAGTCGCTTCGGTGATTTTATGGAAACATGATACCGTGTTGGCCTCTCACAAAAAGAATTAAAGCGAAACTCGAACGAAATTGTTTTAATCGTCGGAAGCCACACTGGGTATGACTTGGTAATTATTTCGATTATGTAACATTTCTAAAGATACAATCATACTCCAATTCCTTTTTATAAATAGAGTAGGTAGGCCTACTCGTAAAACAAAAAAAAATACGCTTAATCATTATCGGCCACTAAAAAGGATCTAATGTTATAGTCATCGAAATCGTATTGTCCCTATTACGGTGATCGGCTGTTGTCATATTGATTAATTATATTGTATTTAGATCGTGTTCAGTGACGGAAAAATGCTTGACGTAATGGGAAGGGACACCGTACGATTTGTTTGAACTAACTTGCGCATGAAATATCGGTCGGAGTCAGCTACCGATGGTTCGCTGGCTACCTACCGCGGCTCTACTACAGAAAAAAACTCATAGCTCTGTCTTAAGGTATCTAAATTCCTTTGAACCAAATACGTGTGTGTAATCGAACGTAACAATTTATTTAATTCAGCGCGAGTTAGGACACGAAGCTGGGAACAAAACGTTGATTTTGTAGTTCGAAACGGCTATACTTATAGATATTGTGATCTATATGCTAACGTGTTCTTTTGTTTAGTTATCCGACTTGCAGTTGAAAATTTAACTTGGCGGCGCCTGCCTACCTGAGGCTTCCGTGAAGCGCGGATCGCGTGTCGGATACAGCCGCGAACATTCGCCAAGTGGATCTTTAATGAACCTCGATAACTAAACGGACTTGGATATTCCTCATAAAATTTACGTCACATCACATAGACCCATATATAAGCACATACAAATATGTAAATCGTTTATAAAAGCGAAACTTATAGCAAGTCTGTTGTAGGGTTGGTTAAATGGTTATTTAGGGGATATATTATTATGGACTTTCTTTTTTGCTAGCGGGCATAAGACAAACGAGACATCTTAGTAAAAAGTGTAGCAGGTGACACTGGAACAAAGCCTTAATAGATTTGCAAAGTCGACATTAAACGGCGAAAGACGTGTGGCATCTTTTTTGTAAATTTCGGAAACCGCAATAAAACCACATGCATGCTTTTAAACGTTGTCGCGTGGTATCTTTAAACTTTTATACCAACTCGTCATTTTAAGCGTTTTGATGCCCACATGGCTCGTCTGCTTAATCATCCGTAATATTGTAATTTGTAAATATATTTATGGGAGACTTTCGAACGAATTAATTAAGGCCTCTCGATATTCCCCTATAGGAGAATTGATCTCAAGGATTGTTTTTATTACACCTATAAATACATCATGTACCAACCAGGATCTTATCAAAATAGGGGTTAAATGACAAAATGACTCTAAATCAATCGTTCAATTTATTTGGGTTGTAAACTTGTCGCCTTTTAACCGATAATGAAGTCAAAATAACGATCTATGTGATGAGTAGGGTAACAGAAAAACGGTATATAAATTGTGCCCACAAGTAGCATGATGAAAAAAGCAATAAGTACGAAGAAGCTTTAGAAATATTGCAAGTTATTAACGCGGTTTTATGCAATAAATACTTAGAAAATAATAGTAAAGTAATATATCAAAATGGTATAGTATGGATACTTAATTGAAATTAATCATTCAATCGGTGATGTAAGAAGTCTTCTCACCTATCACGGTCAGGTGGGATCATGCTTAGGTACTTACAATTACAATTATTAAAACTATCATTGTAGAACGCTTCTAGTGTTTTTTTTTATATACCAATAAGGTGGCACACAAGCATACGGCCCACCTGATGGTAAGCAGTCACCGTAGCCTAGAGCCGCTAGCAATACCAGGGGTATCACTAACGGGTTGCCAACCAAGTTGTTGAAAAGGATTCACTGTGGTAGCAGCATTACTACAAGCCCAGCGTATCCTCGTGGAGCACTGGCAACCATACTTACCGCAAAAACGCAACACTACATCAAGTAGTGTTATTTGACTGCGGTGAAAGGTCTTCAATCACACGTACCTGTGATAGAAGACTTCACTTTCTTTTTTTTAACGAAGTACACTGAAATTAAACAAAATGAAAAGTTTTACGAAATGAAAATTTTACAAAAGTTTCGTTTAATTTAAATAAGTGCTAAGAATAAATGTACCAGAATGAGTGTGGTTAGAATTATTGTTTACGAGGTTATTTAGATTACATTTAGTTTAGTTTTACTTTTAGTTTCATAAATTCATTTAGTACTCAGTTAATAAATTTAGCCCTGTGGTATGTAGTAGGTAGGTAACTACCTTCTTAAGGGAAAAGTGTCTAGGTACTCAATATATTATTTTGGTGACCTTTATTTGATGCCATTTAATTTGTTAGTTTTTTAAGCTTAATTTTTATTCCATTGCTTGTGCTTAAACTAAGCTATTTTACGATTAAGCTTTCTATCGCACCTGCTTACGTCGGTTGTCCAGCCGATTGGCATTATAAATTCTCTTTATGATCGATCGTCGGCTAACCTCACCAAATTAAGGTTATAGGAATATTTAATTAAAGTCACATTGGTTCATATAAGCTAATCTTAGGAATTCTTAAATTTCGTTCCAGCTATGATACATATTTTTATCAATATATGCGACTAGTGGTGTGGCGATTTTAATATACTCTATCTACTCAGGAAAGTTTAAATGTGGGAGTGTACTACTCCCACATTAAAACAGATATGAATATTCCAGTGTGGCCATTGTCGCCAAGCCTATGGGTGGTATCCACGGTTCTATCTTAATGGCTATTAAGGTAGAAACATAAATACATGAAAATAATTTCTGACTCATGTGAATCTTCACAATTTGTTGTACAAATATCTTAATGTGGTAAACCAGAATCGGACTGAGGCGATGCATCAATTGCGCGCCGCGAGGGGTCGCACCGGACCCGACCCGTCACTCCCGCTTGAAGAGGGACTCTCTTCCCAGCATGTCGATTTATATCCATGAAAGAAATGTTGTCTCTTAAATTGTTTTATGACATGCTTAAATAGTTAAATTACAATTCGTTGTTCAAGAACTTATTAGTCGGTAAGTGCACTATTTAGCTAACAAGTTTTAGCTAGACGATAGAGATAAAATAGATAAAACTACGGTTTCACAAATGTCTAACCAGCGTTAGGAAACCTTGAGGCTAAGGTGTTAGAATTTCGCTATTAAATACCCATTATTTGTCTGATGAGAACGTTAATTGTAAAAAAAACAATCTATTACAACAGTAGTAATAGGCCTAACTGTTGAGTTATATTACGAGATGTAATGTTAAAGATCAATTTGATTCGATTTGGCTGTACGATAAGTATTAATTGAATCGATAGAGGCGTGTACATCACTGGAGGAGTTTGACTGACACCAGTGGAATGATCAGTGCCGCGGTTCGGGGAAGTGCCCGGGTCAGCGTGTTCTCGCGGGCGGCGCTCCGCCGGATCACGGCGCTGCGCGAATCCACACCGACACCATTTGATCGTAGATAAACTACACTTATGACATAAACCATGCCTTTATTCCAACAAATTGATTTCGAACATAGACCTCGTATCGCTGATTCTGATCTCCGTTTAGTTTACCGTCAGAGGAACAAAGGAGCCAACGTTATCGTTTATAAATTGACACGTAACTTCAGAGGTATGCCTCACTGGGTGGATGATTGATAATACGCTTGTTTTTATTACTTTTATATCAGTAATAATAGTTTAAGTCCAAGTAAGGTAATGAATATTTAGTAGCGGTCTTGATTTATACAAAAAAGAAAGTTGGAATTTCGAATCTAACACATGAACGTGTTTGGTTAGTAATTATAACAATTAATGCGTTAGACTGCGCCGTGATCAAGATAACCAATTATTAATCGCCGCTAATTACTGCTGGTGTTAGTTCGACCTTTATCTGGACACCATTTGCCTACGACCGTCGACAAAAAATAATACAAAAACCGTGAAGAAAGGTACACTTGTACCCCTGTTCCGCCGCCAATGTTTCACCTGTTCTTTGTTTGGCTGGCGGCTGTTACAAACAAAAGGGTTCAAACATCACAGTTTTTGGAGATAATAGCAACCGATGCAATAAATCTTGTTGTAATAACTGCACTTGCAGAGCCTAAGATTATCGCTTTAATGTATGGGTGAAGATTTGACTTGTGTGATTTATTGAATTCAGAAACAGCGATACGTTAATGGCGTTACCATTTTCAGTTCTTAGTGAGTTGATAAGAAAGGAAGTTTCACCCATTATTTTATATTTAAATAACATCGCACTGTTTATTGTACTAGCTAGATATATTTTATTTATTCTTAGCAAACTACTTACCCCGAAAGCACTTGGCCTGATGACAAAAATATATATATCATCATACCAAGTACCCATATGAAGTGTCTGGAAGCATTTAATTTTTGCGTGTACACATCTCCCATTACCCACAAACGGACGGAGATGTCGGAGCAGGGAGTCTTGACAATAAATCGCAAGTTCGCCGCTGGCGCTGGATTCGGGAGCCATCAATCATTACGCGGAGGAGCCGCGTCGCTGGAGGTTGGGAGCACAGAGCAATGCAAACGTACAGATCTACACATTAACAGTAATTCCTAACTATGGCCTATAAATTGTAGCTAATATTATCTTAGTAATATATTATAATTCCTAAAAGCTGCGAGCTCCCAAGTGCGTGTTTGGTTTCGCAGTTGCTCGTCATTCGTATGTAGCCCGTTTGTTTTTATTTGATTCCCACGATTTAACGGCTATTAACGTCTAAAAACGGGCCCACATAGGACGTTGGAACCTGAAGAAGGGAGCTTGAAAAAATCAAATCTGTGAACGCATAGGTTTCTACCAATCGAATCGAAAATGCTAAGATTCTCCAAGCTAAGGAGTGGACAGACAGACACACAGACGGTCAGCCATGGCGAAACTATAAGGGTTCCTTGTTGTCTGCGGAACCCCATAAACTTTGCAAAATGTATGTGACGTTCTCTGTTCATCACTACTCTACACGATATTCTAACGAGTCCTTATTAAAAGCTAAACCACAACAGATGATGTCAGACGATGTTTGATACATGATAACTGCGGGCGAAATCACATTACGACTGGTTGCTTGCACTCGCCCGCTTAATATGCTTAATTTCACTTACAGGGAGAAATCGTAATACCATCACATTAAGGAGTATGAACATTATTCAATTACCTCAGATGGACGAATGATGAATGGCCGGATAAGATAGCATTGCTGCCATGGAAATTGGCCACTCCAAGAATATAATACCTAAGTACATTAATACGAATCAGTTATTTATTAAGAGATCGTTTATATGTCTTTTAATTTTAATTTATTAATATGACCTTTGATGATGTGAGCATAGTATACTTAGTAAGCATTTGATTTTAATTCATTGCATTTTTACTAAAAAACAATTGCTATAAAACATGTATTAATTTTGTTTAAATAAAAATGTATTGTCCTAAAATAATAATTTTGTTTACTTTAGTTAGGCGTTTTTTTTCGACCTTTTTCAATGTATATAGATAAAGGATTTACCGTAGGTACTAAAAACATACAAAGTTACCGACCACGACCATCAAAGACTAAAAATGTGATATTGTTGAGTGGATTGTTGTAAAAATATTATGGCGTGCGATTTTGATTATCAGCGGATAATACTCGGCCACGTGATAATGCGACTCTACAACTACATATCCTCCTATCAATGAAATACGAAGTTCAACTCAATTACATTCGCGTAGGGCTATTTTTGTGTAAAATGCTTTTAGATACTTACTAACTCGTTTCGATATTTAAATATACACTTTATTTTAAATGTGGATAAACTTAAAGTTTGGATGTGTTATATGTAAAGAGCGGAACGAGTATGAAATCAAGGCACGACTGAAACTATAGCCGCAAGCTCGGCGATTAGGGTGTGGCAGCTATTTGTTTACTGCCATAGACCATAAATAATGTTAAAAGAGAACGTAATTGTCGCATTTATGTTTATTTTTCTTATAAACATAATGAACGCTAAGCTTACTTGTTGTTCTACACAGTGCAGTCGTTGTATCAAGTGTCTTCATAATATCATTGATCATTATGCTGTATTTGTGTCCAAATACCGATTATTAAGTGTAACAAGTGATAGCATTTCATACTTTTCTTGTTAACATAAGTATTTTAAGCCGTGGTGGCCTTGTGGTTGAAGCAACGGCATGTTATCTGATGGGCCCAGGTTTAAATCCCAGCCTGTACTAATAAGTTTTTCTAAGCCTAAGTACAGTGATTAATCACACCATGAGCTAAAAATAAGAGGTAGGACGAATTGGGATGTCCCGTGGGTTTTCCCAATAATATGGGAGCCGCCCGACTGGGGACTGTACCTCATCCCTACAGAAGACCGTAGTGAAGTAACACTACATTCATATAGTGTTGTGTTTCTGCGGTAAATAAGGTTGCTAGTTTAGTTTTAGTTGCTCTACGAGGATACTGAGCTAGTAGTAATTATGCTGGCAGAGTGACTCCTCATCAACAACATGTTTGGCAACTCGTATGTCATACCCCTGGTATTGCTAGCGGCTAAAGGCTACGGTGACTGCTTACCATCAGGTGGACCGTAATATTAGGTCCTTACATATGAAATTGGCGTTTTTCGTACTGGCCACTTTAATCACGAATTTCTCCTCTTTGGTAAGGAATTCCAAATTCAAATTTGTACAGCTATAGACTCATGTATTTGTGCTTCGATGATCGTCATTCATTTGTTTTTTTTCTTCTGTTTTTTTCTGTTTGCGTCACTCATTTTACAAAATGGAAAACCTTAAATATCGCATTATTTACGAGTACGAGTTCCGCCGTGGCACTAGTGCTGCGGAAACAACTCGAAGGGTGAATGATGTGTATGGCGGTCGTGTTGCAAAAGAAAACACAGTTCGTTTTTGGTTCCAACGTTTTCGTTCTGGAAATTTCGACCTGCAGAACAAGCCCCGTGGACGGCCTGAGACTCAAGTTGATAATGAAGAGTTGAAGGCTATTGTGGAAGCGGATCCATCGCAAACCACGTCCGAGTTAGCTGCAGGCTGCAATGTTAGTGATAAAACTGTTTTAATTCACTTGAAGCAAATTGGGAAGATTAAAAAGCTTGAAAGGTGGGTACCTCACGAATTGACTGAAACAAACCGGCAAACGCGCGTCGACTGCTGCGTTACATTACTAAACCGGCACAATAATGAAGGTATTTTAAACCGAATCATTACCTGTGATGAAAAATGGGTTCTTTACGATAATCGGAAGCGCTCAGCGCAATGGTTAGATCCTGGCCAGCCAGCCAAATCCTGCCCCAAGCGAAAATTAACCCCAAAAAAGTTACTTGTAAGCGTTTGGTGGACTAGTGCCGGTATTGTTCATTACAGTTTGTTCAAATCTGGCCAGACTATTACGGCTGATGTCTATTGTCAGGAATTGCAAACCATGATGGAAAAGCTAGCGGCTAAACAACCTAGGCTGGTCAATCGCTCCACGCCACTGCTGCTTCACGACAACGCTAGACCACACACTGCGCTACAGACGGCTACTAAATTAGAAGAGCTTCAATTGGAAAGTCTAAGACATCCTCCATACTCCCCGGACCTTGCTCCAACAGATTACCATTTTTTTCGAAATTTGGATAACTTCTTGCAAGGGAAAAAAATCAACTCCGATGGGGCAGTCCAAATCGCCTTCAAAGATTTTATTGATTCCCGTCCGACTGGTTTTTTTAGTAAAGGGATCAATGAACTACCTATGAGATGGCAAAAGTGCATAGAAAATAATGGTTCATACTTTGATTAATTAAATATATTATATTAAAAAATATTCGACTTTTTGTTCCTCCCATACAAAACGCCAATTTCATATGTAAGGACCTAATATTATAAGTTACACATATAATATCATTGTCTTAAAATGTATGTATGTCTTTTCTACAACTACTTAATTTCTAAGAATACTCAATCAGAGGTCTTACAATGTTGAGGGGGTTGCATTGTGTCATCTGTGTGTTGAGTAAATATTTGTCTTTCAGCTTTCATTAGAGGCTTAATTTGGCGTGTCCAACCACCGAAGACTGTAAACAATCGGTTTGTTTTTTGTAACTTTGTTTCTAACTAGATGAAATAACGTATATCAATATATTATTTTATTTGCTTGATTTTATCTAGAATTTGGTTTTTAGTTTAATTACTTGATAATTGACGATTTGAAGTACTCGTCGTCAAAGATTTTATTATGTAATATGAAAATTTTTGATCAATTAAGACCAAATCCAAGAACTACAAATTGTAGTAGCCTACATACAAAACTGAGCTTATTGTTGTTGAACTATAAACTCGGTACGAAATTGTAGCATTTGGTTGCAGCCGATATTACAGTGTCTGTAACAGATAGGCGCTGTTGACTTTTGAACTCGATGAGTGAGCCTTCAACGGTCACCTTAGAGTTAGGGCTGGCCAATGCTCGGTTGCGGCAGACGTATGATAATAATTCCGTAAGGAAAGAGAATTTGAATAACAAAATCCCGATCAATATCATGCATAAGGTCATTTTCGATAACATTTATTACTTATAATGATGATCAAAATTATATACAAGACTAATTGACGAGTGTGTTGGCACTTGTTTTATAGCGAAGAACTTTACAAATCAAGTGGCAGTAGATTCTGAGAGCTTTTTTGCATAGGTATGCTAGCCTAATGAAAATGATTATCAGTAACATAATAATTTTCGTACGTATTAGAAATTTAAGCAATCCCTGAGTAATAATGTTGTTTTAATTCATATGTGACAGATGAATTGAATTAAAATTATGACCCAAATTATTTTTTTCTGTTGCGGATATTTTGATTACCTTCACTAGTGCTGCCAACTACAAGTAACGATTGATAGCATTAGAGCTCGGTAATCGACGCAGGCACGTAGCCCTGAGTCTCAGCACAGATTTAAAACTAGTTCCTTCGCCTCATATTATGCTGTCGATGCACCGGTCGTGTGCACGAACATTGCTGAGTTACGCCTGTACTTACTGTCGAGTCTAATTTCTCAATTGTATCGCTTGGAACTAAATTTCCTCATCAATATTTTGGCATTTACAATACAATCTTTATAGGAAATCATTACAACTAAGTTGTTTAATTCTATGTATCTGTAAACACTTACAGCACTACGAACTGAAATCAAAGTTTATTACGCAGGCACCTTCGATCAATAGTGCATTATTGATCCAAGGCAGGCATTGATTTCTACAGTCTTTTTGGTTAGATCTTTAAATGTCGTTAATATATAGTACTCTCGTCTATAGTCTAATTTTTAGATTGTAGGATCTATTTTCTTCTGAAATATTACCTAACATATCTATGTTAGCCTCACAACAAGGCAGTAGATTTATTACTATATCATTGTTTGGTGCCAGTGTGAAATACAGGAATGACGAGTGATTAGTTACTGGCTGGTATAATTTAGGATTAGCGTCACTGAGGTGTTTGTATCGCCTGCTTGTTAGGCTCACTTGTTATGCGCGCGCGCTCGCGTTCTACACATTACCAGCGCTATCGTGTGGAATCAGACTATTTATTCACATTATAATACGTTGAAATGAAAAAAAAAACATAGATCCCAAATATTATGTAGGTATTTCA
This sequence comes from Falcaria lacertinaria, assembly GCA_951449985.1. NCBI lineage: Eukaryota > Metazoa > Arthropoda > Insecta > Lepidoptera > Drepanidae > Falcaria > Falcaria lacertinaria. The sequence goes on from OX602114.1 coordinate 5,117,219, forward strand.
TTATGTGTTCAACAGAACATAATTTTAAGATATGCCGTATTTTATATTAGAAGGAAAAAAATACTTACTCACATTTAAGATTACATGACTAGGAACCATAGCTGTAGACGCATGTGGAATAGTTGAAAAAGTTAGAGGCTTGTGTGCAGCAGGGACACAATATAGATAGACGAGTTAGAATAAACAGTGGACATAGAAGTTAATCAATATGAGCCAAGCATTTAGCAACTTATTATCCTTTAGTTATTTTATAAGTAGAAGGCCTAAGTAGGTTCTTTCTTACCGACTGGAACGTGCGTGCAATTTTGGGCGAAACAAATGAACGTACTGAATAAGTATGCTTTTTAGTTAGACACAACAACCAGTTATTATAATGGTGTTTCCTATGAGTTCCATCTCCACCATATTCAGCATAATCGGACATAAACATATCGCTGACCATTTATTTACATTAGTACCATTTCTTTATCAGTTTATCATTGATTGTCTCGGGTTCTATTGAAGTGCAATACACGCGGTTGTATTGATTGATAGCCAATGACTATATGTAAATACGATTGCGCTTTTGTTACAGATATCCCTTTGGCTCTGGACATCGAGTCGGCTCAAGAGTTCAAAGATACAACTCTTAATAATTCAGCAGAGTGTAACTACTGACAGCTCATAAAAGGCTTTTATTAACGCCTAAAGCATCAATCGAAATATAATTCGTGTTTGCAACGATGTTAAATGTCGAGTGAATAAATTGAATCAAAAACGCAGTTTAGCAATGATTTATAGATGACTATAATACAAGGCTTACAATTACATTTATATTTTAAGGTTTATCGAACTTGTTTGTACGCAAGATCAGCCAAATTCGTGTTAAATTTAAAGTGTTTTAAATTTTTCAAATTGCGGATAGTTTTAGTGATAATGATGTTAAATACAATTCATCATTTTGCTATCATTTTCTTATTAAACTAAGAATGTTTTTAATTCATATTTAAAGAGAAAAACCTTTATTAAATCTATGGAAAATATTGTGTCCGACTGACTTACTTACACTTTTTTGATTTTTATACCTTCGGTGGCCTTACGTCCTATTAATAGTGCTCGTCATTCCTTGACGACAAGCTTAGGAGAATTCAAGAAAATAAATTTGATAGATGAACCCTTTCACCACGGACACACCGTATAAATATGAATTAGTGGGTTTAATGCGTTCAAGGTTTTTACCACCGCCGAGGCTTTTTGTATGGGGTCCCTATTAACTGCTTCAGAAGTTCATAGGATTTTTTAGGTGTCAGCGGCGACATCTTTTGTTAGCGTGTCTTATAGAGTAGGTTTCTGTGGGTTACCGTGAACACTCCGACCGTGGAGCGTTCATCGCATTGTGCAACAGTATTTTGACACATTGCTTTGTATTGTCTATAAGTTTTTGAGGTCGTAAATAATTTTTGAGCAGACAGGTTCTTGGTGCGACCGTGTTTGACGAGGATTCATTGTGTGATTTAGGATTAAGTTGATGTTATGATTTATGTACTCTGTATACATTGAAAAGATCCTCATCAAATGTTGGTACGCCAGGAATTTTGATCTTTATTATTGTACTACACGTATCAAAAAAACTCAATGCATTGTTAATAGTAAGTTAATATACTTTATGGTTGAGTTTGTAATTAGATGCATGTATAAATAAATTTATAGAGACAAGTGATTTTCCTTAAAAGTGAGAAAAAGATGTGTATGGTATTAAATAGAAATAGCTGTATCGATTTTATTTGGATCTTGACAAATAAGCTAGGGATAAACATGGTGAATATCACCCTTGAATGCGTAGTCTTGTGATAATTCAGGCCAAGTAGAAATTACAATCGGACGGAAAAATTAACTACAGCCATTATGATGAAGTACATACCCGAATATTTGTACAAAGATTTGAACCTGGGAAATGACAAGAGGTTACAGTGATCCGCCATGAACTCCTTGTTCCTGCTGCACTGTGCTGTGCGGGTAACGCCATAGTGAGTACTGTGGGGTGTAGTGCTTGAGCGCCGGGTTTAATTATAAAATTGTTTAAGAAAACTGCTTTTAATTAACTTCCTATTTATTTTGCGACTATTCGTAGCCGAATACAATTTAAGAATCCTTGAAAAACAATATCGCAATTCTATCAGATTGCGTTGTAGATTCAAATTACAACTTAATTTTCCTATTTCAAATAATATTTACTGTCTATCCGAAAGACGTTCAAACCTTACAGTACTAAACTAAGAATCATCTTTATTTGACTAGACTTTACAAGTAGTTTCAAATCGTCAGAATGTACCAGATTCGGAAAGTCGTTTTTTGTTGAGAAGAATCCGGTAAGAAACTCAGCAATTACTCTTTTCAAATAGAATACATAATTCACAATTAAATTTCTTACATGACAAGAAAATATAAAAAAAAGTTATCATATAACAAGGATTTTATGCTTGAATGACAAAGCAGCACCTGTTCACAAGTATAACTCATCGATAAAGTTAATTGGCAACTGCAAGTTTGCAACTCCCCTGATCTTGCAAGCATAATACGATGCGAAACCACTTCCCATCATGCGGGCCGTACGCACGCTTGTCTGCCAACCTTCGCAGTATATTATAAAAAACTATAAAAGCCAATTTGTGAATTTGACGCATGCGAGCAGTCGTACGTGCATTTTGAAAAAAAAATACAAATATATGTAGGTAGATAGTTAGATACCCTTCAACGTGTTGTCTTTCCAACAGAGCGTCTCGTCGTGTCGCATTGTACGCATCGTGTGGACAGGTGACAAAGAACGCGGCGTCTTTGAGCGTCACGCGCGTCGAACAAGTGTGATAACCAATTGAGAAGTGCCGCCCGCACAATGGACTCGCACAGTAGCGGGCTTCCGTGTCCCCGTACGCGCAGACCTATGAACTCATAGAACTGTAAAAAGATACCACGCCACTTTACTCACCAGTCATATGACCAGAAATAGGTACAACGAAAAGAAAAAGCACCAAACTAAAAAGGAATCATCATCAATAATTTACTTAATAGGGATCACAGCCACAGTATACAAGGCTGGCAACATTCAATAGTTAACTAAAATATCCGACGATTTGTGTGAATTAACACAATTTTCGTAGCTATCTAATAGCCCTTGCGTCACTCGCCAGTAAAAATGGAGCACGATTAGAAAAAAAAATAGTTGATGCTTGCAAAATCGCGAATGTTCTAAATGCACCATAGTAATACCTACTTGAAAAAATAAAAAGATAATGATTGTTTGATAATTGATAATGTATTATTTTAATTATATACACATTCAATAAGATTTATCACGTCTAACCTGGTTATTACGCAGTGAAAAAAAATAGCTGCAAAAAAATCTAGTAATGATCGATATATACTGAAACCACTTCTTTATATTAACTTTTATTAGATTCTAATTCGAGGACAAAATTATTATTAGAAAAACACCACTCACTTTATACTAGGGTATTTGTGTTGAAGTTGACGCAGACTGACATATATATATATATATATATAACCTATCCGGAACTCCTTTTTGAAAACGGCAAAAATAATGATTGAATAGTTACTGTAGTGTAAATTGAGCTAAAATATTCTGTAAGGTCATAGAACAGGGGTTCTCTTTGTGGCCTACGCTGCCTCTCTCGGGTTCTTCGCGTTAAGTATAATATTTATTATTTAGTAGGTATCCGTATAGCTAATTGTGTGAGAATTCAGTCTATGGTAGAGTGGGTTGTTATTGCGACATAATAACTTGTGTCGAGGTGCACATAAGCCACGGTAAACAATTAGCATAATTTAAAAATCATCTTTTCCTTTGAAGAATGCCGCTGGCTCGCCGCCGCTGCTTTAAACCAGTTATTTTCACTGAACACAATAAATTTGAATGTTCCTGCTGTAGCGTTTAGTTAAACAATGAATTAAACTAGGTTAGTAGAATTGGCAACATCTAAATAGCACGCTTTTACTCATTCTTTCAACCGTTCTTTCATATTATGAGTCTATTCTATTATACATTTTATGCAAATTACTGATTTCTGTCGAAAGTCTGTACCAGAGCTTTCATTTAAAAAATATTTACATATCGACCTGGTACTAGGCATTGTGACGTCAACCTGATAATAATAGCCCTCTTTATTGATATGATGTTTAATTTAAAGTGTAGATGACTGATAAAAATTCTAGCCATTACGTTTGGGGTTAGGTACCTACCAACCTTTGAATTGTTAGGTTCATGCAAATAAAGTCGATGGTTTTGCAGACGCTCGGTTCATGTGGTGCAGTAGCCGCGGACCGAAGTTATTCTACCAATTTCCTTAAGTATATAATAAAATAAGTAACTATAATTTTATCAGTATCATTCAACACCTTCTTTATATAATATACAGCAGTTATGTAGAAATTGTTATCCAACAATGCCCGTTTGCTTTATTCGGCGCTATGTGCCGGGCCCCTAATGCTTATTCATTGGCGAGCATTCACCGAGCATTCCCCTTCCGCTGCAATTAACAGTTTATTGCCGCCCTCGTTGGTCCGCTTCAATAATACTTGCTTTTCATTGCTAGAACGGGTTGGCAGGTAAAGAAACTGGTAATACGGCTATGTACTATCACACAGGTCACCCTATTATACCTACCCCTTATATACCCGTTATAATTAATTTTACTCACACATGTATGTATTATCATATTATTTAGCCGAATTATGAAGGTACTGAAGATTTGAATCACTTTTATTTTAATAATTGTAGCAATACATAGCAAATTAAAAACAAATTAAGCAAACCATCAACATAGCTGGACAGAATTCAACGTATTTTCACATGTTAAAATGAAACAATAGCTACCGGCGCCGACGGTTGCTTCGCCGTTATCCGGCACATCGATAAATGCCTTTCTTTGGTCGGAGAACATTATATAAAATTTTAATTTCTACATCCGTCCAATGTTAAATGAGCTCTATGCTTTAATTTGGCGTATTAAAACAGGGATCTGGTGTTTTTAGAGCTTCCAAATAATAAAGAGAGGTAGGTATGTGCTCGTTTAAGTATTAGATGGTTGCGATCGTCACGGGGCGTTCGCTACGGCTGGGTGCAGTAGATGGCGTTTTAATTGCATTAAAGCAAACACTCCACCCTTTTATTCAAATGACTGTTGGTACACATTTTAAATAGTTCATAGTTATTATATATATAAATATATGTGGAAGTAACCCTATGAAGGATAATCCCCACCGACTTTAAAAATACACGGACATATGTTTTACCTACTATTATGAGGGTAGGTACGTAATATCATTAGTTTACGGGAATATCTCAAATTGTAAAGAGTGGATGAAATACCTATTGCTATTGCAGCATTTGCGGCGATCGCATATATGTTTGTATGATGGGTGTGATGTTAACTTACCTATAAATTTATATTCTACCAATTACTTAATTCAGGGGCTATTTTTTGATAGATGAGAGAATAATAATTAGAATATGACTCCGCTGGATATGTCATCGTTCTTAGCCTTGCGGCGATATATTATCGCCAATCGCCAAATGCCTATATGTGATTTAACATCAGTAGATACAAAGGTAAAACAATATTTTAAATCCCTAATCTTATTTTATTCAAGTTCTAAGTAAAAGATACTACACCTGTCTAATACATTCACTGAACGAAATTCTTTGGTTAGATATTTTTTAAACAAAAGTCATATTATCATACGCCTTGGGACTTAATGTTCCAAAATTCTTACTGTCCAAAGTATCGAAAGGTGTGCCTTTGAATATGATTAGCAGCTCGTCAAAAGTGAGCTGGGAGGCTAATGTATTCAAATATAATAAGGGAAGGGTTGCTTCATACATTTGAATAATTAATAGACAATCGCTCAGTGTAACAGCTATTTAATTTTAAAACGAACCTAAAGTTTATTCATCATTTCGTTTTCTATTCAAAAATATTGGCTATAAGCAAAGCCGTTTGAAAATCCAATTCAATGTTTAAGTTAAATTATATTATGTGAAATTCGTATTATTTTGTGGGTTACATATTTTATCATACATATAATATTATTTTGCAGAAGCTTTTGGCTTTTTTGCACCACAATATACAATTCAACATACCTTCACGATTTTATACGTTTAGAATGAAAGTCCAATCAATATATTTTATGGAATATTCTAATTGACATAATATTTTTTTTAAATCTGTAAATCTTGTTTATTAAGCATAAAACAGGTATGTACTACTCAAAGGACGGTAAAGTTGAATATTTACTACCCATTTAATTTTAGCGTAATCGAGAGTTACTGAATAAATAAATAAATGAATTGGTAACGTTGAGTATTTACTTCATACCTATTTTATTAACAGAGAGTTACCTAAATTCGTTAAGCTGCTGAGATATTTTTTGAATACATACTAAGTAATCATGAACCCATCCTTACCTATTCAATTAATTAAATTGGAAAACAAATAACTATAAGTACAGTTTTTTAGTCGTAGGGTCGTTAAATGTTTGGTGAGCGCATCGATGAAAGGGATAAGTGCTGATGTTGATGTAGATGTCGATACGATAAGAGTCCTACGCTAAACAGCTACAAATGTCAGTTGATATGCGGAGGGTGCTAAATCGTCCCGACATCCTATTAACATATCACTTTACATACGTTTACATAATTATATCGAAGTAACGCAAGTAATTATTCTTAAAATATTGAAATTATGCTGATACTTTTGCCCGCAATTTAGTTCTAGTTTAAATAAGAAACAAACTGATTTAAAAATTTCTTTATGTTTGATGTGCTCATAGTAAAAAAAAAACCGGCTAAGTGCGAGTCGCATTAATCATGTGTGATTTCAATAGGTACTCTTAAATCTCTGCCGTGTTGTCGCCGAGTGGCATTGAGCGTTGCCTGATATTCTATTTATCAATGATTTTTTTGTCAAAACCTTAAGTGCAGTGATTAAAACGTGCTTTACGATAAAAGAAACATTGAAAGGAATCCTGCATAAGTCTGAGATGAAATTCAAGGACGTATGTAGTGCCTAAGTGACGGCGTGGACACACACTTTGAAGAGAGGTAGGGCGATTTGGGATTTCCCGTGGGTTATCCCATTTTAAATTGGAGCCGCCAGACTGGGGACTGTACCTCCGCCTTACAGAAGACCGCAATGAAATAACACTACTTGATGTAGTGTTGTGTTTCTGCGGTAAGTATGGTTGCCAGTGCTCCACGAGGATACGCTGGGCTAGTAGTATTGCTGCACAGTGAGTCCTCATCAGCAACATGGTTGGCACCCCGTAGTGATACCCCTGGTATTGCTGGCGGCTATAGGCTACGGTGACTGCTTACCATCAGGTGGGCCGTATGCTTGTGTGCACATAGTGGTATAAAAAATAAAATAAAAAATCTAACATGTTGACACCAACATGGTGAAAAATAGGTGATGTAACACTCCTGCCTACGTTTTCGGGGACCCTTGTGGGAAGGCATGAAGATATAATGAAGACCGATAGGGAAAAAAATTGCAACCATGCATGGCGGACATTAGAGGAAAAAATGCGGCTATGTATACTTACCATGGCAGATAATTGGCGCAAATTGTGTGTGATTATGAGCGTAATATCTGAGGAATTGTATGAAGCCTATGGTAATAGGAGTGCGCAATGTTCGTGTCGCCTCATCAAGATAGAGTGGGAGTCAATTGTTGGAAGTGCACTTTGTTGTCCGGTAACTATACACTGGGCAGTCAATTCCACGTGACTGCATCGTACGAATACGTGTGACTGTTTCATTTTTAACGTCACGCAAATCGAAACACGCGTTGACTGTCATGAGCATGATATTATTTTTAAACGATTTCAAACAGGATGAGGTTCTCAATGTGGAAGGTTTTTATGTTTCTATACACCCATTACGCTAGCATTTCTGGATTGATTTGAAGAATTAATCTCACACGGCATTTTAGCCTAGTAATTTCACTGCTAAAAGCACCCTTTAAGTCGGTAATCCGGAATGTATACACATCACTCCTTAGCGACAAACTCACAATTAGATACTAAGGTAACCATCTACCGAGCCGCTTGCAATAAGGTATCTGCCACCTGGTAGATAATGGCAGTAGGTAAAACATTCAAATGAAAAATATCGACACGCTCACAATGAAATATGAAAATGACAAACATGAGGATCAAGAATAATTCACCCTTCCTCTATCGTACTGAAAAGACAGTAAATTAAAAGCTCAAAAGCTCCGTCATATGTAAATTGTCATATCCCCTCGAACAAATATCGTATCTAGAATATCACGGCTCCCATCGTAAGTCTTGTTTAAAATTCGTTCCACCGCGAGTCTGATATGCAAATAGCGAGCGACATTCGAATACAAAAAGCTCGAGCGCGGTGGCAGCGAGTAAATCAATCGATCAACGCCGGATATACTCGTAGGAATACGTCTTCATTGTGTTCATTAGCGACGTCGGGAGCCGAGCGGCGAGCGGCGCAGCGACCACACCTGCCTTTAGAATGATGTCCCACATTCCGCAAAAAGCCCACCATTCAACGCCCCACAAAATTTGCCTTTCAAAACTTACAAATACCTACGTAGTCAAATGATACTGTCGTAGGTATCTTAACAATCGCTCCTTTTTTGATGTCAGTTAATTTTCTTATAGCATCTTTTAATTCGTTATCTATTTTATGCTAGTGAATTTCTTTCAAACGGGAGGTAATAGATATCCACTTTTTGTTATTGAAGTTCTAATTTAAAGCCAATTTATTCTGATGTTCCAACTTCAAAGCATCAAAATGGGATGGGAATCGGAAAGGGATGGGTTATACTACATCTACCTATTTTAGTAAGTACTAAGTGTTCTTGCTCGGACTGGTTTAAACGCTGTTTGGAAATCACGTTTTTAAATAGCTTTAACGAAACACGTAACAACACTGTATGTTTTGTTGATTGATTTACGGTTTGTTTCGATACGTTTCGATCGATTCGATTCGATTAATGCATGAATATAAGACGGTTAGTAAAATGAGACTAACTGCGAAGCTTGTTCAACATGGCGTCTCTCATAGCTAACATACCTACCTACTTCACTTATAAGCATGTTGGTAATTTAATTAAACCATTAGATGCCTACTTTTTGATAAGGATGAGCACTCATTGAAGTATTTTCACAGCTTTAATAATAAATCGAGGCACGTGTAAAAACACTATGCTACTTGATCGCGACCGTTACAAGCTATTAAGCTATTAAGAACCCAAATTATACATCAAATGTTGTCACCACAAGAGCATCTTTTTAACTTTTGTTAAAATCGTTATCGTAAAATTCATGGTGTGAGAACTGAATTTTAGCGGTTTTCAAATTACTTTGAGGTCCGTTGTATGCGGGTACAATACCGAAGGAACAATAGGGAACAGTATTTGCTGGCGCCCACTAGCCTCAGCCTCAGATAATAAAAAAAGGTCTCTAACCAGTATTTTTCAATATAATAAGTAGATGAAATAAAAAAGAATTCTTAGTAATGCATTCTAAAAATAACGTTATTGATATGAATATTTAATTTAACATAACAAAAAAATACGTACTAGTGAAATATGCCTTGTAATAATATTACTTACCTTCAGACATCAACAAACCTAATTATTTATTTCATTTAAAGTTCAAAACCGCAAACCACAACTACTTCCGTATTTTTCTTGTGATTTTTGTATTGTTAAGAGTTAAAAGCTATTTTGAATACTTATCAACAGAAAAGTTTTGCAACAAAGCCTCTCAGGACTACTTATTACAGACACTTAAATTGAGAATTCAATGGGACCGATTTCTTTAATACCATTTTCCTTTAGTCTCGTAGGAATTCTCACGAATACTTTACGCATTATGATGGCCGTCAATTTTATATTCTTTAGTTTACTCTGATGTAGACATACGGGAACCGTAGTATAATTACATATTGTGAATTTACAAAGTAGATATGAGTAAACAATACCTGAAGTCGGCGAGCTCATAAAATTCCTGCGGCAACGACACGAAACTACCGTTGTTTAGAAAATAAACCTTATTAGAGTCGCGTTATCGTGCCGCGGGTACGTGTAGGGTATTTACGAGTCCGAGTATATGCCTTAAATCCGAGCACTGGCGGGTAAGCCATAAACGTAGTCAACCGTCCATTTTCCCGCTATCGCGACTACAGGCAGCGGACACGCAGGCCTCTATAACCTGTTCTTCAGCATAGAGAAGCTTAAGTAGCATAATCGTTGAAGTAAAAACTTGCCTAAACACAAAAGCTCTAAAGTTTATTTTCTAGTGTTCATTTTACTGTGCTTGAGGTTGTTTGTTAGAAAAGCAGTCTATTAGCATAACGACCCGCTCGCCCCTTAACGCAGCATGCTTGGTCACGCTGCCCCCCGACGTTGGTCACAATTTCCACAGCGGGGCTTTTCGTGAAAAGTGGCGTGACCTTAAATTAATGGACATCATGTTAAGGATAAAGAACAAAGTTATATTTAAATAAATTCCATATAAACACTGAATTAGTTGTAAAAATATTAAGTTGTATAAACACTGTTAATGGGAGGCTTTTGGGACCGGGACCACGGTCCCGATAGCCACCTTACTTTTTATAAATATTTTTGAGAGGGGAAATCGGAACCAAGCGTGGTCCCGAACGCTCCTTGATTAATACTTGTACGTAGTATTTATTATCTACTTTGAGTTAATATAATACTACGAGTATACCGAATTCTGAAACGCCAGTCAGATTTGAATTTCAGCTTATATGCGAAATTGTAATTTGACGCAGACGCTTCAAACACTTAGGTACTACGTAGGCCTTTACTTTGAATTTTGTAATAGGTAGTGTCATTTGATTAGATGACCAACCATTTGAATTACTTAATTTTCAATGTATTCGCAAAACACATTCCTATATCGAATCACAAGAATTGACTTATAGATTTCGTGTTATCTAAGTACCTCACCCTAAAATACAGTACCTACCTGCATAGCCATGTCACGCCAGTAAAAGTTGATTTTCACGTAAATCCAATTTGTGCGGCTAGTCCGAAAGGGCGACTCGTGGCTGGCAGTAATTATTCACATGTTATGACATCTCATTTGCATATAATCGGTGAGGCAGTCCTCGATGCGTGAGGCAACGGCAAGCCAACTGTAGGCCATTCACACGAACGCCACTGCCTAATCTTGATGGAAGTCGGCCTATGAGAAAGCGGCCGCTAATTAAAAAATAAACTGTACCTAAGATTGCTCGTGAATTATTCACGAAACCGACCGGAAAAGATTTAACTTCGTGAACCCTGTTGGGTACAAAATGCGGACGAGCATAATTAGAGCGCAATACTTAGTGGATACGTTTCTTGACTTCATTAAAGTTTGGATAAAGTCTGTATCTTCTTCATCCTGGGGTTAATGATCTGATGTCTATACATATTGGTAGAAGTTAGAAGGTACTTGAAATATGTATATTATTGTGTCTAGTAACTGTTACTAGATATGTTGTTTAAAAATACTTATCATTCTGTATGTATAAGTACACCAGTAACATTTTCACTTAGCTGTGCCCGCGACTTCGTAAGTACGCGTGGAAGTAATTTTGTTTACAATTTCATGGATTTTATTTGTGTACATAAATAAAGCCATGGTTACACCTTATAGCATCAGTTATCTTCTAGTGAAAGTCGCGATCAAATCAGTCCAGGCGTTCGGATTTCTTAAGTTTTTTTTATTTATTGCGTTTGTGCTGTAACTATTTTTCCATGAGAAGTTCAGCCCAATAAAATCAGCTATCTGCCAGTGAAAGTCCTGTTCAAATCTGTCTCGCCGTTTCGGAGCTTACCCGGAACAAACAGATAGACAGACAAAAAAATATGTTTTTTTTTATATGCATCGTGTTTTTTTGACATTACAGACACTTCAATTTTATTTATTTGTATAGATGTTTTGTAGTTTCAATTAATCCCATGTTTTGTTATATAAAATTATAAAAAAATACTAAACTAAAAAAAAGTTTAGTTATGTTACATGTCCATGAACGTCGCACGACTGCGAACACGAACGGGTAGCGCAGATTGCTAAAATTGCAACGCAAGGAAAGCGTGGTGCGACGTATGTGTGCGTTACATTTTGCATGATCTGCATCGTTTAACGCATATCTATGCATATCGCTGTTCCGAAACCCATTGTGACCAGTGCAGACCGCGAAGCGAGCAAAATCGCCTCCTTTATTTGCAAAATGGAGTAACGATAGAGCAAACAATATTCGTAGGGTTTTTCAACAAAACATGTTTTTTTTATACCACTAACGTGGCAAACAAGCATACGGCCCGCCTGATGGTAAGCGGTTACCGCAGCCTATGGACGCTTGAAACACCAGGGGTATCACTCGCGCGTTGCCGACCCTAATTCATTCAAAATAGGTACGTCAATAAATTTAGGATATATTAATAAACTTGCCGCTTTAGAAGACGAATCCCGATTTCTGGCTTATTGTATTGTAGTTACTATCATTATAAGAGTAGAAGAGTATCAATAGCTGTTTATCTGATGACTATTTCCAATCACACGAAGAAAAATATTTCAAATGCGATAAAATGATTTTATGTAATAGCAGCATAAACTAAGTGCACATTTTAGACAATGAAGCGTAAATCTGATACGTATCAATTTAATACGAATCGACCTGAAGTTTTATGGCATTATATTTAAAATGATTTAATAAAAAGAAACACATTCGGTAATATTTGAAAATATCTTCAAAAGATAATAAATGTATTCCTAATCGAATGTCCTATCTGACCCCTTGAAGAGCGAAGCGCGATGGGATTATGGGAGTCACTCGACCGGGGTAGAAGCTCCATCTCACAGATGATCACAGCCAAATACAACTATTCAGATGTAAAGTTGTCTTTCTGGGGTGAGTAAGGTTAATAGAGCTTCTCGAAACTTGTACTGGCAATAAGTGAAACTTGTTCATCTGTAATGCTGCTAGTACAGTGTTTCTAATGCCTTAGGGAAATGACTTGCTTGTCTTGAAAATCCACGAGATAATGCAGGTATAACCATTCAAATTAAATGTAATGATGATGTAATGAACTTTGAAATTTAGTTTTTCCCTTGGTATTCGAGGCGTTTTTTACTCTACGGTGACCGCTTATGGTTAGTAAGGTTAGAAATACGCTTGCTTATCACTTTTTTAGTATACTAAAATAAGAGAAAATAACTTATATGACTTTAAGAGCTAAATCTTAGCCTAGCCTGTGAGATACGGATACTCTTAGTACAAACAGTAAATTAATAAATACAGTAAAAATTGCAGTCTTACAATCTCAAAAGCACAACAACTATGAAAATCAACGAATATGAAATTGAAATTAACGTCACTATTAGTATAACTTAAACTATGAATATCTATTTAATACGGTTGTATGTCGTAAAGCGCACAGGAATTTCGTTCTATTAGCAATGATATATGTAGTTGAAAGGTTGGATTTCACAGCAAAATCTATTTTAATAGTATCCATGTAAAAGTATCTTATAAGATAAAAAAACCTAGATATGTTCCTTGATAGTTGAATGATAGGTATAGGGCCACTGGGACCATGATCGCTCATAAATGTATAATATAATAACGTAAGAAATAGAGGACAAAAGCCTTTAATATTTGGTACACAGTTAATTTACAGATCACTAATGCGATCACGATATGGTGAACTATCATTAGATCTGTATGTATATTATCATTTTCCCGAGAGATCTTATTGAGAGTCGACTTGATCTTCATGTTTTTTTATTCATCATCATCATATATTTAAGAGCTAGGCTCTTGTCGGTGTTTTTATTCACTAGATTATTATTCAGTTGATCTACAATTATGATATAAGTTAGTGGTTTTAACGAACAGTGTTTTTGCATACCGTACAGAGCATGCACTTTGTACACATGTCCGTTCCTACGTTCAGTTCAGACTAACACGAGTACGTCTGTAGAAACTGTATGTGAAATGACGATTAAGAACAGTTGTAAGTAGCCTTTGTTCGATTGCAGCTAAGATAACTTCAAGCTATTGTGGGGGCCACCAGCAGATCTATTCAAATGTTAAGTGAACATATAGTTTGCACTCTATATTTACACGGCACATCATGTATTCATGAAGTGTCTGTTTTGTAACAAATTACTACTACCAACTAGTATTAGTAGGTATTGGGAATATTATAACGACTTCAAGGAACTAATTACTTGATCCAAGATTCTAATATAACTTATTTGTAATAAATATTTAGGACGTAGGATAATAAATTACAATTAAAGTCTTATACAAAACGAAACACATCTCTAGTTCCAAATCATTATTTGTTTTTATTTTCAGTTTTCTATGTGAAATTCACACAATATCAGCGTACAATAGGTAGTGCGTCCATATGTATGCCTCGTGTACAAACCATAATGCAGTCAATAGAACAATGAGTTTCTTCTTACAAATCCATCAGAGATTTCACAAAATGTGAGACGATTATAAATTTTTGGAGTTTAATTGAACCTGTTACCTCTATCTACCTATTGTCAGAATATGGTTCTCACCGCCATTTAATTGCCTAACCGTTTCGTAATTAGCTGCCGCAATTGAATTGAAAGGATAATAAGACACTGTCTCTCATCTTGTCTGAATAATAAATGCTACCTAATAATGTAGCGGAGAAGCTACTTACAAAATGAAATTTCGATGTTGTAGAACGGATTATTACATCGATTATTTCAATACCACATGCAAGTTCCTGACTTCCCATGGCTCCGTAGGGCTGAGTAGCCTGTAATTAGAGGTATACGACAATTGATTTCCGTTATTAAACTGTGTAATTTGGACATTGGCACGGTCGATGAGCGGTAACTACCCTCGCAAGGTAAGTAGGTACATAGGCTCGTTGTATTTACATACCGAACCGGAGCGTCAGTTGCGCGGGTTTTTCTGTTAATATATGTAAATGGGAAGCAATTAGGCGAGTTAAAACACGGGGTAGGCAGTCTAGGCAAGAGCGCCTCGCGCCCCTTCCGACCAGACGCCATATGTTAGTGGGCGGGCGGGCGACCTCGCTCCACGACACACTGTTTTATAAAGCTTCACGTTTTACTTTAATTGTATTTGAATTTTAGATTTCATAAACGAATAGAACATTAATATGTGTACGCTGTTATTTGTATGTTTTAGGTGTTTCTAGGTCCACTTTGTTGGAATTTGCTCTAAATAGTTTGCCATGCTATTTTATAGGACTGAATAAAATTAGATTTTCGTATATTTGTTTGTATAGCTTTGTATCACCTTCGCGTGCGTTCAAAAAAATACAAATTAATTTGTTCATAATGGTAATCTTAAATAAACAATATACTGGGATTCCGGGATTGAGAGAGGGTTATTGTTGAAACAGAAGTTTTAGGTCTTGATATTATTGTAGAAATAACAATGGGCTTGGCATCGAATTTAATTTAATCAATAGTCTAAGGATCAACATACTAGTATACGTCAATTACGTTATAGACCAGGGAAAGCTCGAAACAAAGAAGGTAATCTTCGCCTACAAATTTTAAATACTGAAATGGCTTTGGTGAGCATGTTTTGTATATGAAATGCGAAAATAGGAGGTACTTACACTTATAATAGGTCAAGTCATGTACTTACATGTCACCAGACCAATACTTAACGTTAGGAAAGACATCTTCCGAGGGAGGTGTTAGGCCTACGAAAATGACCAACAGTATGTGTGAAGGGACAGCCTATATGGCAACAAGAAAAGTGACATCGCGTCAAAAGACGAAAGGCGCAGCTCAAATAGTTAGGCAAAGGTCAGGAAGACGACTTTGATGTTTCTTATTTATTGATGCCTACTGTAGTCTGTCTGTATATAAGTATGTATAAAAAAAGAAGCTGACATATAAACGCACGGCCTAAACGGCTCGGGTTAGAGACTTGAAATTTTGACAGTAAGTACCTTTTATGACGTAGGCACCCACTAAAGAAGGGTTTTTGGAAATACTAAAACCTAAGTGGGTAAATAGGGGAAAGTTTGTATGAATATCCATGAAAATTAAGCCGCGGGTAAAATATATAATTTATATGTAGGTACGTCTTGACTTACTTAATTTATCACGCGTGCTAAGCCGCGGGTAAAAGCTAGTATGATATAAAACTGGTATTGGATATGTAGATATAGTCAAATCGAACCTAACCTACTCCTATTACTACAGTACTCTATGGCCATGTAAAAGATATTAAAATAGCGGAAGACTTAAAGGGCTACTGAAATAATGTTGCGCAGAATTAACCGTGAATTTCGTCGTTTCTGCAGTCCGCTCGCATTCGCAAAAATTTGTCTGATGAAATATATATATTTTTTTATACCAATAAGGTGGCACACTAGCATACGGCCTCCCTGATGGTAAGCAGTCACCGTAGCATATAGCCGCTAGCAATACCAGGGGTATCACTACGGGGTGCCAACCATGTTGCTGATGAGGACTCACTGTGCTAGCAGCAATACTACTAGCCCAGCGTATCCTCGTAGAGCACTGGCAACCTTACTTACCGCAGAAACACAACACTACATCAAGTAGTGTTATTTCACTGCGGTCTTCTGTAAGGCGGAGGTACAGTCCCCAGTCGGGCGGCTCCAATTTAAAAGGGATAACCCACGGGAAATCCCAAATCGCCCTACCTCTCTTTTTAAAAGCTCATGGTGTGATTAATCACTGTACTTAAGCATAGAAAAACTCATTGGTACAGGCCGGGACTCGAACCTGGGCCCATCAGATGACAGGCCTGTTGCTTCAACCACAAGGCCACCACGGATAAAGTACGGAAATAAGAACCACATAGGCGAGATTGAAATCATGAAGATGTTTTCTTACAATTCCACTATTCGACTGTTTTATCTGTTCATATTAGTAAATGTATATTGTATTGACTTGGTCTATTAGTCAATTTGAAGTAATGCAATCGACTCAAAAACACAACTTCTTTGATCAAATATTATTTGCTGATGTATAAATACTTGTCTACTTCGCTCATTCGTTGTAGTTGACAGCTTAGTGACGTAGTATTTAGAACCGCTAGGTATCTACTGTAAGCACATTTTATATGTATTTAATGTGAGTGACCCCTTCATTAGGTTTTTAAATTGTGTTGTTTAAGTTGGTAAATAGAAAACTATGACAGATATATAATTAGCATTAGAAATTATTGGGGAAGTAGGCATATAATATCTCTTTTATATTTCGCTGATTGTCACGCGTGTCTAATAAAAGTTTATAATAAAAGTTCTGACTTTCGGGTCTAGAGGGTATTTAATTAATTTTGCAACCTTTAAATGTACTGTGATCGATTAAATAATACTCGAATCAATATACACTATCGAAATTGTTACAGGTGTACATCGCAATTAAATTAATTAACTGTCCTAAAAATCCTAAGCATTATTTTTAAGTTACAAGTGGCATATCGTCAGAGCCCGGCCTGGGAGTGGCTACGCGGGCGACGCCCCCGAAGCGCGCCCATTGGCGGCCGCAGTCAATTGTAATCTCGGCTCCACAGTACTCGTTACTAATGAACTTTTTCACATCTACACAAGAAAAACAGTTCTTGTTTAAAAATGTTTGCTAATGCAAATGTAGGTATCTACGAATGCTGTGTAGGTAAGATGGCGTTGATGTCTTTCGTACTGAGATCTTATCTAAGATGTTTAATTGCTATTATTAGTTGAGAAGTTTCATAAAATCTATTATTTCACTAATCTGTTCTGAGATTACAAGTAGCACACAAGTATTTGACAAACATTTAATTGAAAGTAAAAAAATGACATATAAAATCACACCGATTTTTGTTTGCCAACTGACAAGTAAAATGTTGCTGTTTATTTTTAAATTAATCTAACATTTTTTATTGAAGAGAGTGGCGACATCTCGTTGGGTCACTGAGTTACCAGAGTAAATAATTGGCAGCTACGAATACCTAATTTATTTTAATCTAAGCATATGATGTCATTGTATCTAATACGTGCACAAACCTGAGACAAGAGAAAAGATAACGCATTATTTATTCACTGGCGTTAATAAAAGCCTGACGGGTTTTATATTTCCGAATGTAAAAAGAAACCTTATGATCAGTCAAGTGGAAAAGTGCGGAGCGATATGAATGTGAATAGATCAGTGTATTGTTCTATAGTGTCAAATATGTCACATCGCAGCTTGGGTGGTCCTCACTAGATATCACAAATACCTTGAACACATTATAATGGAAATGTGCGCTGTCCCTGCGCCGCCGCAGCATTGTAGCGACGGACCAAGACGAATGTCCCAAGTCGCTTACTAATACCCTACCTATTTAATTTGACACCTACACAACTGTATCTCCAAAGGGATTCCTTTAGTTTTCCAATTGGCAGGAGTCAAGTTATAGCGGTCACCCGATAGGTGCACGCGCGATGTGTTGCATCTGGATTCACGGCATATGCTGTGGGTGATGAGCCGTCTATTATCCTTCGCTCTTTTGTATTCCGTGGAGGTAGTGCTAATGTAAAAGGTACATAGAGGGACATGTACGAAAGCTTCTAGTTAATATTGTAAGCAAATGCGAACAAAAAATATCTCCTCACACGAAAGGTAGCAATTTTTTCAATTTTCACACCAAGTCCCCTTTCTCATACCTAAGTATTATTTATTCGACCTTTTCGAGAAAAATGCACACCATATAATTTCTGAAATACTCAACACCTAATAAGTAATGCAGATTATAAATATAAGGAAAGTATTGATGTAAATGTTCATACTCAAACTGATATGACACCTTTTAAGTGTTTGTTGGTGAATCACAGTTGATAATTTTGGGGCCAGTTTTTTTAAGGGTAATAGATGAATAAGAAAATCTGACGTCTGTAAGGACAGCTTGATGTGAAATATATGTAATTAATCGTGTAATTCATTATAATGTATAAACCTACTCGCGGGTTCGGCGTTAACATGTCATGTAAAAGTAGGGAATGGTCGTAGGTACCTAATGATGGCATGTATTGTAGAGCATGGCATTTAAAGTAAAAACGTCCAATTGCATGATTGATGGTTTACGAAATCTTATCGGAAATATATTCCTATTAGGAACTTTCCTTTATTGTGATATGTTATAAGGATCATCATTAATCGAATTAAGAAAAAAGGTAAACTAAAGTAAATCAAATTTGCAGCTATAGTTTAATATCGTCCTTTGCCGACGAGGAAAGACACCAAGATATCAGAGTATCATATAAAACTGAGCTGACTGCAAATAACGCTTTTGTTTGTGTATTGTTTTTATATTCCCTTGGTAAGGGTATAAAAGTTCTGCTTTCGTACCAGCTAACAGCAATTCCTTGCAACGTATGATTTAATTAATACCACACAAGAAAACATATTTTATATAAGCGATGGTTAAATATATTTTACACTAATATAAAGGTGAAATGATGAAGGTGTAAGCATGTCACAAAAACTTTATTCGTTTTTATAACCAAATTACAAACAACGAGTCGCTAAGTACTTAATCGTTGTATACTTTTGATAGAGACGTGTTGTCGTCGGTGCAAGATAAAAGTCGGCGAGTCCGGAGCCGGCACATAAATAAATATATTCATTAGGTGACACCCACGCTGTATCTCGGCACTAAATCCTGACTCTGTCGGCCTCTGTCCGAGGAGGCTGTACGACACAGCGTTCTGGACCATTAAAAGAAAAAAGAAATCTAGCGGCGTAAGGCGCCGTCTCTACTGGCGTAAATACAATCAAATTAGATAAGTAGCTGTACAGTAGGGCTTTGGAATTGATCCCCTTGTGATCTAATCACAGGGGATTTATAGTAATAAAATAACGATGATGTAGCTGTATTTTATAATGAATAGAAGCGCTACGAATTTAGTTATTCGGGCTCGATATAATTTAAATTTTTAAAAGTGAGTGACTACCCCCTCTTGAAAAAATTATGTTATGTTGAAAATAATTTTAGGTTAAAAAATGTCTCTGCATTGTGCTTATGATATACATTCGCTAGCTTTTATAATTATATAAAGTTAGAATTATTTAATTATCTCTCACTACCGTTTAGCGTTGTTTTACTTAGGTTATGGCGAGACCTCTTTGTTACCTATTTATTATAATGTTATAGTAGGGTTTGCACGCAACTTGACCGCATATATTTAGACCAATTTTTCTGCCCTGGGTATAGTTTGTTCTTCCGTTCTTCAAATGTGTATTATGTAAACTACGGGTAATCTTGAAACGTACTGAATTGATTTTTCTTCTGTCGTAAAACAACTTACACGCGATTTTTCCAGTTTCATTATGCCTGGTTGTAAGTAGGTATAAATATGAATATATATTTGGTAGGTAGCATATTTCATTTATATAGAAATGTTATATTTGTAGCCTTAACCGTTGTAAAATTAGGGCAATAATATATGTTCTATTTATAATACCGCGCAGAACATTTACTTAGTACCTATTATCTTTTATTATGAGAATGTCAAAATAATAAACCGATATGTATCTAAAACACGCTTGGCATGTATATAAGAATAAGCGGCTTAGTTGAGTTTCTCTCTCCCATATAAAATTTTGCCGACGGAATATGGTCCGACAATATTAAAAAACATTTTAGCCGTTACATAGTAAACCTTTATTGAACAGAGTTATCATTGTATATCAACAATAACCGTGCTACATCCATAGCCCATGATGTGCTGTGATGTGATGTGAACGAGTAATTTAATTGAATAAATTATTCCATGGCCTATAAGAAGTGTGCTGCTTGCGTCCAGCAAGCGTTATTAATTAAACTTTATACCAAAACTAATAAACACTGCATCTGTTAAGGTTTTTTAGAGAATTTTGAGACAAGCCGTTACCGTAGCTTTTGAGCCCCTGCAATGCCAGGGGTATTATAGGTAGGTATCACATCAAATGCAGCATGTTGAAACATAACGTGAAGTGAACAGATTTCATTAGAAATTTATGTATTTAAATTAGGTCTGATTTTAATCTATACTAATAATCTACGTTTTTATGACACTTTGTTTAAATAAGCTACACATGAATCTTAACAGTGGTAAATCATCGGAATCTAGACTCAGCTTCGGAAATTAGTTTTTAGTGAGAATACTCCGGTAAGATTTAAGCGACTCACTTTATAGAACTCTTGTTGATCATAGCAAGTAATTTATTACAAAAACATTATATTATTACCCTACATACCTAGTTACATTTGGAGACTGAAGAGGACGACTTAAAATTGATATTATAAGTTTAATTGTCATAAAATTATATTATTAATTTAAGTTCCACCTACTTAGCAATGATTCTGCCCCAAAATTAATAAGACTTTTTATGAAGCATTGAACGTTAACGTCCCAAGGCTGCCATTGAAATAATCAACAAACTTTCCGGCAAAATACTACTTACCTTCCTGCAATTACAATACAAAAGACAGTGATACAATATAATACACCTACTGGTCGTGGTCGATAAAAATTGTATGCATTTCTTTTGTGGATTTCTTTGCTGTAATAAGCGACTTGAAACCCTACGGCTAATTAAGGCTCATTCAGATTTCATTCTTACAAGTAAAATATTCACACACGACAGACTGAATCGATAAGCCATATGACGCCTGCGTTATTTTCCCTTTTCTTATTTTTTCTGGTGCTATTCGAAAGGGTGGATTGGTAACTTGAATATTGAATGTTTAAACGGTTTTATAGCTATAGCCTCTTGCCGCACCGGCATGCTCCCACACTTCACATAAATTATTAACCAGTTAAATGCTACCATATAGTATTCGAATTGAGCAATCAAGCTCAGAATGTTAAAACTACACTTCGCTTTAATCAAAGTACAGCATAGGTATCCGATATACCTACTTTATAGTCACTAACAGAACGGATGCTTAGCATGGTAAACTAGAACTACGTTTAATTAAACAGGTAATCGATAAGTAGCGTTGTCTCTGATAACGTCCACAAATCATTATAAGAAAGAAAGGGAACGATATACATTAACACCTCCGCTGTATAGAAATGGTAAAAGATCACCTGTGCTTACTACCGTAATATTACCGCGCGGTAGAGCACCTGTCCCTTTCGTACGGTTCATGCTTAAGCTGAACCGAACGAGTGCGAGTAGGAGTAGTTTTATTCTCTCCTGGAGCCAAAAGGTCTTAAAAACCGAATCATCGATGAAACATAATGGCCGCTGTGTTCTTAAGCGTAGGAGACATATTGATGACTTTCAGTTTATTTATTAGTTTTAAAATTTAAGAAGGGGACGGAAGGTTACCTTCGAATCAAGCGATGCTGTAATTTTGACGCGTTTAAAAGTTAAATTAAGAACGATAGAGTGAGAGGTGCAAGGAGGCTCAATTCAAAGGAGGTAGTTTTTGTTATTGTTTAGCGGCGGAGATTTTTTCCAAGGCGTGCAAATGGGAGTAGGCGCGCGAGTGGGCGCGCCGGCACGGCAAGCGCGCTCTTCAGTGTTCTGGCTGAGCTTCAAGCGAGCGCGTGCGGGTCGAGCGCCCTCCGTCGCATAGGTGCTCCAACCCACTGCTCTCACCAAAGTTAGGGGCATTGGGCACACTGTTTAGAATCAAGGTGAACTGTTATCAGAGTGAACTGTTGATTGGTGGCATATGCCCAGGTTGCAGAAGCTCTGTTGGAAGGTGGCCCGACCATGTTGATATCGGCGGGCAGTGGTCCCACGGCCGAGTTCTCGCCCGCCTCGTGCTGCGCCCCCTGGAAGATGGAGCCGGCGCCCCCCGTGCCTGCCTCCATAACTCAGCAACTCAATATATCCCCTAATGGTAAGTCCTACTGACTTAAAATGGAATACTAAAAAAGAAAATTGAGTAAAAAGTGCCGTCGCTCTCTCTGTCATCATTTTACACTATGACACTGCAAACCTTCTTTATAACTACTATGTATAATTTTTTTTTAATTTAATTTGTAGAGGTGACGCTAATTTTGTTAATTTTAATTTACTACTATAATTGTTAATTGTTGGAATTTCCAAAACTAATCTATGTACATTAGTACCTACCTCCCTACGGTTCCTTCTAAACGTGTGATGTATCTAATGTCGAACAGCTAATTTAATACATTAATAAAATGTTACTGTTAATATTAATAATGAAATAAACACACATGTTTTACTTAGTTAGCTAAGCAAACCTTGTTAGCAAGGTTTCGCAAATTATAAGTTCTTACATTAATTCTTTATATTGAATATGAAAATAACTTTAATATTATCCTGCACCTAGGTGCAATCACAATTACAATCTGTAGCAAAATATTTATAAACTTTACATACCTTAAAAACCATAAAGATTCTTTATTTTTCTCTTTTAGTACAACAAAATGGATTCTGTACTTAAGGTATATTCCTACAGGTATATTGATATGAAACGTCAGAATGAATACCCTCAATTTCTATATGGTGTAGTAAACAGTTAGGTACATTTATGTAATATTTAAATCAATCTATATCAGAATAGGTCCTATAGGTACCTACACCTACTTTATGCCTAGAAGTTGGACAATATAGTGTTTTATTTCACTTTTTGTCTACTTTGCAAGCAAAGTAAATTGGATCTCAATCCATGTTTCATATTTCAAGCTAAGATTTCTAATAATTGGATCCGTGAAAACAAAATTTAAGGTTCTATTATCATAAAAAAGAAGTAAGTGTTTATAAATATTTTAAGCAATTTCGTGTTCAATTGCAATCTATTAGCCCCGTTGTAATCTATCACGGAAGGTATTACAAACCATTCATGTGCTATGCCGAAAAAGCTAAGTCAGCGTATGATAGACGGTAGCATTTAATATATTCAGTAATTTATTCTTTAACTACTAAAATATGAATAAAATTCAAAATAATAATATTTTTAATACACGTGTCCGGAATAAGCTTATAGGAAACGTGGTAATAAAAAAATACTTCATTATTTTTAGCCTCTTAAGAAATTGCAGGAAAGTTTATTAGGTGAAAAATAATGTGACTTTTAAACGTATGCTTATTCTCTATGAGAAAATTTTATATCAATAATGTGGCAAGCAAGCATACTTATTATGAACCCTCTTGATGCTAATTGTTTATACACATAAATATCTAAGTAACACTACTTAGAGTACAATTATTACTGAAATAGGTATTACCTAACAAGAATTTTTATGAGTTCTGAGTATATAATATGTAACACACGTTTTGAACTCCACATATCATCTACATTTACTGCAAGGATTATAATAAGTGTTGTATAATATCATAAATACACCTTATTTATTCATTTCTCATTAGCTATTTGTGTCTACGATTTGCTCAGTAGATATCATACGAATCCACCTATTCAAACAAAAAACGTCTGTCAAGTGTGACATGATCACTGTGGCTGTGTGCAAGTTTTTCATTTTTCTAAACATTTATTACATCACTATCATAGTATGTATTATATTATAGATATAGGTATATATTTTAAACTGGATCTAGAGTTTGAATATGATAAACTCCATTGTTAGCGGATTCTTACTCACTATAAAGAAAATCGATTTTACCTGTAACATTGCAAATCGTAGACTTAATATTTTCCGTATATTTATAATCTGTGGTTTTTCGATTACATTTACATGAGTTGGTATATCTATAGAAGATTCAAAGAAACCCGTCAGATATACCAGTACATAATTTACCTACAATGTTTTGCTTTTAAAAGTAAGTACATTATCAATGATTCAAGCCCTGTATCGCCTGGAACTTTGTTGAGCTATGAACTTTTCTAGCATCTACAGCCTCACCGATATGACATTACAAAGCTGACATGGTTGCTGTAATTATTCGGCAATACCAAACTAGGCGTAACTTATTTAAAAAATATAGTATTTCCAAATTGCTTCTTATCTATCTATGTATAACCAAAGATCTATCTGTATAAAATTGAATCTCTATTTCCCATGGGCACGGCATCACGCATGAACGGCTGGACCGATTTCGCTCACTCATTTTTATTTGTGTTTAGTATTGTCAGGAGAAGGTTCTTATGAAAAGAAACATTTGAAAAAAAACGGAACCTTTTTAATTTCGCGATTAACCAAAGGTTTTTTTAGTATGGTATGTTTGTCTTATGAATTCATAGCTAAGGCTAAGACAGGACATCGTCTGTCGGGTCAGCTAGTTTTATATAATAATGCATAGGAAATACACCATGAAACCATTACGCACACTGCCATGCGTTCGACACAAGTCTAACTGAATGTTATGTCATAGTATTTAGGTATATTTATAGCCCAAGAGAATACAACCGCTACGCTATTTATAGCTATAGAATAAGGTTTACAATAAGGACTGAGATATAAGGACACTCGACACTGGCAAAAATAGTCCCTAAAGAGAATTGATTGCCACAGTTAGGAAGAAGAAGAAGAAGGTGCTGTCCTGTACAAATTTCACAATACTTCATTCAAAACCTCAGAATAAGGACTTCAGCTCTCGCTTACGCTATAGAAACCGCACTGAAATAGCAGCAAAATAAAACTGTTTGTACTATTTTGACTTATGACAATGAACCTGTGTTAGAAAGCGACGAATATCTACTTGTGCACTCATAATTAGAAGGCTGTATTCAGTCAATCGAATGACGTCATTAGCTCTCCTAATGCTAGTGATGTAAGCATGTCGACTTCGATATCGATGTGTGACGTGTAATGTGTTTTATATATTCATTTATTTATATTAGGATACTCCAACTAGAAACACTTAATAAAATTATTACAGATAGACAGAAATACAAATGCTTTAAGTTTCCTCAATTATAGGAAATCACAGCGTTCATAAAATACAGTTATTTTGATAAATAGTACACTTAGTAAGTATTATTTAATATAAAAAAGACTTACTAAGGAGACACTAATCAAATGTAATATAATAAATCATAGTAAAATGAGATCAGGCAAATCAGAAAAAAGCAACATCACAAAAAACTAATAAATCAAAAAATTTGGAGTAACTTAAATAGTACCTAGGCACTCGTAGTAGTTTAAATAAATACTATTTTTAAAACTTCTACAAGTACTATTAATGATATCAATGTCTTCAGAGTCCTTAGAAATATCAATATTCGCCTTGGACATACTAATAGCGACCGGTGAATGTTTGCCGAGATTAGTTAGGATTCTTGGGATGTTGAACAGAGGGCAGATGTGGCGTGGTACTCTATATGGCACCTTGATGATTTTATTAAGCAGCCTTGGACTATCAATCACATTGTTTACTATTTTCTATTTATAATCTTAGAAGAGTATACGCTACGTCAAATAGATTGTGGACGAATTTAGATCACTAGGCAATTACCGCTCCGCCTGACTATAAAACAACATAATTTTACCCCTTTCAGACTATTTACGTTCATAATATGTGCACACAACATTTTTAAGTAGGTACGACTACATATTAATTAGGTACATCTTATTTATTTCACGCTTATTATGGATGTGTTACATTAGTAGGTGATATATATAGGTAGGGCGATTTGGGATATCCCGTTGGTTTTCCCATTAAAATTGGAGCCAGCCGACTGGGAACTGTACCTCCACCTTACAGAAGACCGCAGTCAAATAACACTACTATGATGTAGATTTGTGTTTCTGTGGTGAGTAAGGTTGCCAGTGCTCCACAAGGATACGCTGGGTTAGTAGTAATGCTGCTAACACATTACCTCAGAATTCTACTTTGATATTTACAAGAATTTATAGCGACATATAGGAATATCTACAAATAAAAACGTTATATTAGACTAAAAGATAACAAAGATCAGACGCGGGCGTTGATTGATTTCTATTTTCTAAATCTTGTATTGAAGAGACCCAGTATTTTTATGAGAATTATGTGTATTTATAAAATAATAAAATTGTGGGTGTCTTCGTTTGGATGAAGTAACTGAACATTAATTTGTCATCGGCGCGCTGGAGGCAGCTGCCGCGATGAGTGAGCGAAAAACATCAGGCATCATACGACATTGTTCACATTGTATTGCCGATCGAACTAATTAATCGGTAGATTGCTTGATAGATTGGCCGGTAGCGCTTCCGGTGAAGGTTGCTCAATATTCACCCGGCGATCTATACGCGATATACTATTTGAAACGTTTTGATTGACGATAGCAAATAATTGGATAAACAGTATTGGCGGTATCACTGTCAGATGCCATCGCCGACGAACTCCATCTAACTGCTGTATAAACGGCTCGACGCAATTACCACATAAATTGTGTGCGGTTTCTAATAACGAGAGTTCATTTTATATGTATATGGAATTTCACAATTCACCTACTTTATATTAGTATTTTAAATTATGTTATATGTAATTTTATGCATTTCCAATACAATTTTAAGCATTTTTTCCATAAGTTTCCATTTTTTTACATGTTCAAACAAATAAAAATTCTAATAATTTGCTGAACATTCTAATAAAATAATCCATAGTTTTATCAAACCATACTCGGCTTTAGCATATGACATTTGAATTTAATTATCTAGTAAGTATTTATTATAACACTATTGTAAACACAATGTGTAATCTTATATGCGCCCGAAATAATAATGATTTAAAGATAATTAGCAATGTCAGGTATCTCACACCTAATACTGGGTACTGGTAAAAACGTATTTACAATCTGTCTGCCAGGTTGATGAGAACCGATTAACATACTAAATTATTAACTTAGAGCTCGCACGCTTTACTGTTAAAGCCATCATACAATTGAGTAATTAAAATATGCGAAAGTATAAAATATTTCACGTCAATCATTTATCTGAATCATTAATGTTGAATAAATTTCAATCGAGCACAATTGTACATGGCGGTGTGTTTTATAACGCAGCGTTTATATCGGGCTCGTTTGATCAGGTGTTGTAATAAATCTAATTAACATTTAAATGCTGATCACGCATAATAATCAGGAGGCTTTGTAAACTGAGACGATGCTCCTTAATTAGTAGACAATAGCAACAATGTATTAATGAGCCATAAAGTCGGCTAAAACATTCATACATAGTGTTAATGAATAAACTGAGGAGCACTTGTATACACTGTGCGGCGGCGGCGTGACGCAAGCCACGGTATTTACCGTACTGGGCCGAGCTAAGGGCGCCGACCGACTCTATCTGCTGACAACCTTACAATGCTCACTTTGAACAAACTGTCCCCGATATAAAGAATATTTCAACAAAATGAGCCATGTACGAGCTAGTCACATGCACCGAGGGTCCCGTACCACTACGCAATATAGGTAGTAGTGTTATTTATTTACCAAAAGAAATGTGTGTTCCTCTTTATTCAGTTAGAGATACTTAGCGCGAGTTCACCTGATACTTGGCGGTTTTTGTTGTCTTACCTACCGTAAAGTACTTCTATTTATTCTACGGTTTTATTTTACTTACTGTTATCAGACCTTTAAACTTATCTTTAAATATATAATGATGGTAAGGTAAAGAGTACTCGGAATTGGCGGGTATGTATGAAAACAATTGATGAATATAAAAGAAGCAAAGAAGGTGTGTAATGGCGCCCTATACTCTATACCTACCCGTGAGGGACATGGCGCGATGATATCTATGATGTAAGTACAGTTTAAACCAATAGGGAAATCTCTATAAAAAAAGTGCACTTTCTGTAATAAAATTAACCGACTGTCTATAACGGTTCAAAACATACAGTTCTTTAAAAATCATAACACTGATGCATGGATCAAAAATCAACATGGATGAACGGACCTGTCGGTCCGTTCATCCATTAGCTCAATAAATACGGTCCCGTTCCGATCCTTAAAGCGACCAAGAACTAATAGGACCTATAAACTTAATTAATCTATTGAACATATTATCAAGCCCTTACCCAATAAGGGCACATTAAAGGCAGTTTTTTTATGATAATGCCAATGAAATACTTCATGGAAAAACCCTTGTTACTAAACGATAACATTTTATAATGTATTAAAAAAACAATGTGAACCAGTCTGTCACGTACATTTTCTTCGTACTTTAACGTTACAAAAAACCTATTACCTAGGTTAACCGACAAAAAGTTCTTTCTTTGGGAAATTAAAACGGAACGCCGAAGTTAAATGCGCAACGCAGAGGTGCACCTGTGTACTTATAGTACTTATATAGTACCTACATTACGTACCATCGGTATAAAAGTTAAGTCGTCTTTTTAATTTAGACGTTATGAATTCTAACGTGTTTAGAAAAAGTATAATTGTTACTGTCAAGTATAATTCAGTTCTTCTATGCTATAATATTTATTTAAAAATATGAATCTTATATATGAATATACATAACACTTGTCCCAAATCACTGTCACGCGGGAGGGTGCCAAGGAGGCTGGCAGCATTGCCCCGCTGTATGGCAATGCTGATCCTTTGCGCAAAATATGTTCCAGCCTTCTTGTCACCGGAGGCCTCAATCAATCGTCGCGAGACCTCCTTGTACAGCAGATGAGCCTCTGAACCCCATGGCCCCAGGGTCTCCACCGCAAACACAGCAAATATGTAGCCCCTTCCGAGGCACACATACTTACGGCGTTTGAGGCTCTCCTGTTGTACAGCAGCGGCACCGGCCGCAGTCGAAGTGCCCGGGAGATGGGACGGCGCCAGAGTATCGACGCAAGTAGCGTCCCATACCAGGGGCCGCCCCCGACTCCAAGGCACTAACGACATTCCGTCCTCTGTCTCCGTCTGGCCTTTTACCGTCATCCCGACTCAGACCCACCGGCTCCAACACTGCTGGTACTCCAGAATGCTTAGTTTTTTACTTATAAACATAAAATTGGCTGATGATAATAAAAAGTGTATCTCAGAAATCAGTAATATTTAGTTACCCGTATAGTATACAATTTAAGAGATACGATAAGATCATGTAGTCCCAAAATGCGTAGGTGTATTTATGTAAAGAGAAGAAAAAGTAAAATGTGAATAATAGATTTCTTTCTTATCTCCCAATTTCCTTATACGCTTACGTCGCCAGTGGTGATACATAATATATTATTTCCCAATTCTCGCCACCGGCAATGATGCTACTGGTGCCAATCTAGAACCTCAAAGTCTTAAGACAAGTCACAAGAGCTACGAAAGCGATGTATAAACTACTAGCTGTTTCCCCGCGTCTTCGCCCGCGTATCAATATAATATATCTATGTTACTCAGTGATAATGTAGCTTTCTAACGGTGAAAGAATTATTGAAATCGATCCGGTAGTTTCGGAGCCTATTCAACACAAACAGACACACACACAAAAATACAAATCTTTCCTCTTTATAATATTAAAAGTATAAGTATAAAGATAATATAATATTTGAAATTATTTCCGATATCTGCAATGTATAACATTTACAAGGAATGGATTTAACGTAGTAGGAACAAACCAATTACCATATTTTGATAGAAAGTGCGTTGCGGGAGGCAAGTACGCATTTTTTTTATTTAAAAGCTCACTTCCGCCCTGTTATTTGCTTGAAACAACCATTACGCTTTTTCGAACTCTCATTGAATATGCAACAAAGAATACATATTCGTAAGAGGAGACTTAACCCAGATTCAAAATTTTAATCCTGTTTAATTTCCACATCAAAATTATGTCATTTTTATTGTTTTTATTGTCCTTCATTATTTGAGAGTTTATGTAACACAAAACATTTGGGGATATTGCAAAAATATGGCTGACCTGTAGAAATATATTTAGTTGGCAGTACGTTTTTGTATAGCTGGCAAATCCGTTTTTGTAGCGATTTAACAACGCTAAAAGGAGTCGGAAGCTCATAAAGCTTTCGATAATTTCCATTTGCTAAGATATTCATTTTTAACCGTCTCCAAAAATGGAAATTCTCAGTTCAACTTTTAAGCCGTGGTGGCCTTGTGGTTGAAGAAACAGCCTGTCACCTGATGGGCCCAGGTTCAAGTCCCGGCCTGTACCAATAAGTTTTTCTAAGTTAAGGTACAGTGATTAATCACACCATGAGCTTCATGAGGTAGGGCGATTTGGGATTTCTCGTGGGTTATCCCATTTAAATTGGAGCCGCCCGACTGGGGACTTTACCTCCGCCTTACAGAAGACCGCAATGAAATAACACTACTTGATGTAGTGTTGTGTTGCTGTGGTAAGTAAGGTTGCCAGTGCTCCACGAGGATACACTGGGCTAGTGGGCGGTAGTATTGCTGCTAGCACAGTGAAGTCCTCATCAACAACATGGTTGCCACCCCATTAGTAATACTGTGTGTACTGTGGGACTGAATACCATCAGGTGGGCCGTATGCTTGTGTGCCACCTTAGTAGTGGAGGCTGGTCATCAAGCCTTTTTTGATTAACTACTAGCTTACATCTTAATTTCAAGCGTTATATACTTGTCTATGTGTTAATATTATTTTTTAGTGTTATCAATTATTTTTTATATATTATTTTGCGAAATAGGTATCCATGTTAAGTTAGTATTTGAAATGTAAACTTTACGTAATTCTTTTGGTTTTTAAAAGAGTAATTGCTGAGTTTCTTGCCGGATTCTTCTCAGCAAAACCGACCTTCCGAATCCGGTGGTAGATTCTGACGATTTGAAAGTGCTTGCCTGTAAAGTCTAGTCAAATAAAGATCTTTTTGAAATTGAATTTGAATTAGTGGTAAAAAAAAGAAAAAAAAACAACTTCATCATTGTTAGTGAAAATATGATATTGTTGTCTTATACACGTGTACCCACATAACAGTCTCAAGAGACTTAGCTTAAGTGTTTTGCGTGCAAATTTAATTATCACTCATGGAACGCAATGCAACTAATTTCCACCGCGTGATCAGTCTGAGATTGAGCTAAATTATAACCACACTGGTTAAAATTTTGCGTGACCTATTTTACCTAAGTTCAAGCAAGACTGACTTGAAAAGTGTTCAGAATGGGAATTATGATATCCTTATCGAATCTTGATCTAACTGATGTTTTGTATTACACCAATCGTTCAAAATCGTAAATTACATGGTTTTATTTAAGCAATTGAACGTACTCAGATGCTGACTTTAAATATTATTAAAACGGTACTACCAATCTGGTAGGTATCCAAAATCATTTCACGGACAATTAAACCTAAATCGTTGAAATTTCGATTTTGACTCAAGGCAAGTAAGCACAGTCTTTATAACCAACTCATATCCATAATTCATAAGCATTTTGAAGAGGTTTCTAAATGTATTGTTGTTGAATGTAATTTTTGCAATATAATAGGGGTATAAGCGTGTACACTTTCGATCTTGTATTGAATTTTACACGTAAGGTGGTAATTTTCCGCCGTGTGATGACATTAATAGCTGCAAGACTCGCGGGTAAAACAATATTTTTGCATAAAACTGTTTTGCATTAGGACGGACTCGGAGTGGTGCGCTCCCTTTCACATTACTTCGCATGTTTATACGACGCCTGCGCAGGTGTATACAAACAAATGTACCTGTGTTTTTTTGCAATTTACTAATGTAACAAAAATATTTATTTATAAATATATTATTTGTCATTAACACCAAAAGTCAATGCAAATAAATCTAAATATATCTTATCACTTAGCGTTTCATGATTAATATCTAAGGTTTAGGTACAGTTATCAATGTGGGTATAACTATCATATATAATCCACTTCGCACAGTGTACCATTAAGTGAGCATTTATACAAATTATTGTCTTAATTTCTCAATGTGTAGGTTGCTACATAATAGGTAAAATGAGTTGTCGCGTTAGTGTTGGACCTAATTAAATAAACAAACCGACTAGTTGAGATCGTTAAACATTAACAAATGGATAAAATGGGGCCATAAATGCTTAAAAAAGTGACGGGTGATAAATAAGAAAGACGACCATGCGCCGGAGTCAACGCCAGTCAATACATTCTAATCAGTGATTTATTGCCACTAATCCTCAGCTCAGCACAAATAAGCTATCTTGTCGACTTAATGTTGTATCAGCTCAGGCGTGAAACTCCCGCGCACCACTAAGTGGTCCTTCCAGTTTCCACTCGAAATATTTTAATAAGGCCTCACTGCTCACGCACCCTAATAAAAACACACACACGCACTCACCGACACGATCTCCATCTCCTTTAAAGCCTCTACTCGTTTGAGCCCAATTTATTTATAGTAGTAGCGACACTAAGAATCTACATTTTTGCTCTAAACGGTGTTAATTTATTGACCGTGGGCAGATAATATCACTTTTTTTCAACCATTATTAAAGCGATTACACGAGAAATTATACGTCGATGTCCAGTCCCGAGCATTTCATCGAGACTACGGCACACTCGAAAGTATGCTTTAGAGAACCTTTATTAGAGCAGCTATTAAATTGATGGGAGAAATTGAGGCTCTATAACACTTGCGTTGACGAAATCGCCTTATTGACTCGCTAATAAAAAGTGTAAAGTTATGGACAAGTTATGCCACATGCATTAATTTCGATGCTTAACCTGATAAACAAATTATGGTATATTAAGTTAATAGTTTAATTTATAATTGAATGTGGTACGGTGTGTCAATAAGGAAGGCATTTCTACGACCGGCCTTTAGCATAACTGGCCGACAAATTGTGAGGATAAAAGTTTACACCTATCTCCATAAGAATATTGAGATATCAAAACTTTAATGTACGAGAAACATTTTAATTTTGTTTTTATGACACAGCAAATCCAGTTTACTTGCTTGTATTTTTATATTAACTGTATATTTTGCGCCTTATAAAACGTTGTTTATGGTCATAACTAAATTTACTGTGTAATATAAACTTAACATTATTATAGGAGCTTCGGTTCCGTCTGTCATTATAGATGATAGATAGCTTTTCCATGTCAATTCGCACGATTTTCAGGTTGTCTACAATTACGGTGCCTGTAATAAAGTTATATCTGAAAGCCTTTGATGTCGGCCGTGCAATAATTGAACACAGTTTGAGGAAAGTACGCCAATGCATTAGCCACTGGTTATGTTTTATCACTGAATACCTCGCCAAAGACACATACATAATGGGTACTGGGAAAAACTATAATTTAATAGCCCATACAATTTGTACGTGTTAAGATGACTCAATTTTATTTCGTTTCTTTTTGAAGTTGCGGCGTAATGTAGCTTGATTTTAAAAGGTTTCCATTTTATGTTTTGGTTTTCCTTTACTAATTTAGGATGCATGCATACCGCCCATCTGATGGTACCGTATCCTAGGGAAGATTGTGACACCGGGGGTATGACTTTTTTACGAGTAAACGTGTATAACTATAATATTGGTACGGCTAAGCTAAGGAAAATTATCAAAGTATAATCATCCGTAATCATTATTTTAATATATAAAAATATCTGTTTCCCTATGTTTGTGTTATATTTATACCAGCATGATTTGTCCGACTTAATCGACACATAATAAAAACATTAGGTAATTTGCACAAAAAACGTATAAAAAAGCAAAATAATAAGTTAAAACTTTTTCGAGAATCAGTCTGTCTATTGGTTAAAAATAAATGCAAATAAGTAGTTTCTGTGATTAGTGCAAACATATGAAAAGATACCTTTGCAAAATATGGAAAGTAACGTTTAATATTATATATCTACTTACCTTCCAAATAGACAAGCCGCTCAGCAAGTGATTCAATTAGGATCGTAGGTCTTCGCACACATAACATTTATTGACTTTTTAAACATCAGACAATACAACTTATTTGAGATATAAATGAAATACCCATGGTACTATATTATTTTCTTGAAATACAAATTATTTCTTGTAATAATTATAATTTTTATTTGCATAAAACACGGTAGGTAGGTAGTAGTCATTGGTATCGGTTCTAGAAGCTATTAACCTTAAATCGGGTTTGCTTATGAATTAAGTAATTCAACACAGTGTCGACCAGGGACCAGTTACCATCGCTAATAAGTTGCCTTTGGGGCCCGTTTTATAAAAAGATATTACCGTCGCGGTCTGTTTGGGAAGTAAACCCCAAGTGGGTACATCATTAAAATAATTTGTATTATTGAGTAATCTTATTCCAGGAGATAGATTTTTTATAAATTGTACAGTTTAGTTCAGGTCCGCACAAAATAGGTCGGGGTGGTCCGGATCTGGTGGACCGCGGTCCGCCATGTGGTGACCGCTGGTGTAGACGTTACGTATGAACCACATTCTTTCTATCAAATCGTTAAATGTGAAATTGTACACAAATCTTCACTTCAACACACACTAGGATATCCAAGTGTGTTTCTTTCGGTATCGCAATCAAGTATTCTAGAACTTATTATTTTATTTCCAGTACCTGTATCTCCGTCGTCGTCGGGAGGCGGCGGCGCGGGCGGCGGCTCGGGCACCCCACTCTACCCGGGCGCGGCGGCTCATCCACTCTCGACGCTGCTCTCCCAGCAGCGCCTTCTGGAGCTGTCCCGCTTTGGGCTGAGACACTACGACATCGCCCACCACGTGCTCTCCCAGCAAGGTGCTGTAACCAAGTTGCTTGGTAAGCATGGTTTAGTTTTAGTGGCTCTTACACATTGTTTTGATTAATTGTGTAACATGTAAAAAAGAACGTGGTTTTGAAGGACGAAAAAAAAACAACAACTAATCTATTGTTATACCATACACATACTCTGAACTTACTTCTTTTGAAGTTTCCTTAAAGAGAATGAAGCAATCTGTTTGTTACTATTTAATGTTGCCATATATTTAGAATACGTATTTCGTCTATGCTTAATCAATTTGAGATAGATACCTATTACGTACGAAGTAAACACATCAATTATTATTTTCATTGTAAGTTTGTTAGTAGCGTATATATATAAAATCAGTACGACACACGAGCACGACTCAACGTATGGGAGAAATGGAGAAATTGGAAGCCGTAAACCAAAGTTAATTGATAAAGTGAACTTATGCCTACTGGGTCCTAGTAGTATTGTAATTAGAGCGGTATATATTATTTATGGGAGCCCGTCGGGCGCTCAACGGTGTAGTATTGATTTATTCAACCGTAGTTTGTAGCATGGCTTGAGGCGATATTTTGGAGAACTAATGTACTTATTTGCGATAATTACTTTCCCAGATATCAATGTCTTATTACAGCATAAACACGCGATCTTGCCGATAAAAATTGGATTACACAAAGTCTTGACTTCTTGAGATACAATTTGGATTTGGCCTACGTTATTCGGGAAATGATATTCCCGAATAACGTAGGCCAAGTTGTTATTATTATATATTATGTTACTTTATATTGAATTCCCACTCGTCCCACGTTATTTACGTCTTAGTCCTTAAGATGGAAAAATACAATCAAAATACCTGAATTGCACGTGAAAAGAGCGTATCCGGCTGTTTGATGCCTATTAGTCCATCCATTGACGCTTAGCAATTTGTTGAGAGCCACGCGGGAACAAGCTATGTTTAACTGCGTTCTAATAACACGGTTAAGGCGAAAATCTCAATCGCAATTAATCAACGATAAGCAATCAGCGCAGCCTGCCTGCCGCGACGAAAGCTGCTATTGACGAAAGCTTAGATCCTAATCGATTCATAAAACTCGCAGAGTGTTAATTATAAGCCACCGGGGTGCGGATGAATGCTCGCCGCCGCGAGCCCGCGCCACTCCCGCGCGAGTGAGAACCATCTTATCATCAGCAATTTTTCACATACACAACCGATTATTTGATTGTTTCCAATGCAATATATCGCAGCCCATATTTAACGCAATCATAAATATTGTGTTTCCAGACAAATACAGAGCGAGGGTTTGCGAATCTTTTGTTGGTTTATCCCAGAAATACAATAAAACGCTTGAGTATTTTCAATAATTGTGTTTAGTAATAGTAATACATATGTAATTAGAAAATATATTATTTATTGCACACCACAAAATAAAGTTTCAAATCAAATCAGATTAAGTTATAATGCTGGCCTACTGGATACGACTGCATATGTAGTTCTGGCAGTCGTTCCATTTTTGTAAAAATATTTTTATTTTTTATTAATTATTACTAACAGTAGGTTAAGGATTGTCACTAACAACATATGGATCTTGTACTTCTTAAGTGTTTGATCTGAAATAAATGTTTATTATTATTATTATAATATCCGAGAAAAAAAAAACTAACCCAATATAAACAATTAAAATAATTAAAATAAATAAAACACTTGTCCCAAATCGCTGCCACGCGGGAGGGTGGCCAATTAGAAGTGTATTCTGAAGGTAAATATTTTATTGAATTTCACCTTTAAATACGCACCTAGCATTTTATTGATACGTAATCTTATGAAATATTTTCTTTAATCGGATACAAATTCAGAGCCATTAAATAAGGCAGGAACTTATTGAATGCAACATTGGAAATGATACGCCCAGCACATATCTGTTTATTTTTATGAATGAAATATTTATTATCGAAGCCTCCAAGGTAAAATGTGTGCCTTAGAAAGCCTAGTATTAAAAGCCGGGAGCTATAAAAGTCCTCGTAGCAATTAAAGTGCATTAATTATTGATGTGAACAATGTATGTAGAGTCAATTAATGATTCGTAATTTTATGGTGGGTTTCAACCGAAGCGTGTTGACTATGACAGTGACATAGAGACACTTGTGAATTAGATTTGCGAGGAATGTCATTAAAGTGTTCTTTGGTAATATGTAATTAGAACATAATTATGATGTATACTTTGTATTTGCTCAGGAGTCGTGAACGAACTGTTTCGAAAGCACTGATGCGTTTATCTATTACAGTCGTATGTTATTTTATGCAGATTGAACTTGCCGGTTTCTTACTGAAATGAATGTGTTCGTATTTATTTTATTGGCTAGAATTTCATTTTAAATACGCGGTGATACTTATGCGTTCTACTGCGACCACTTAATTATTAGATTTTTGTTATAAAAAGGCAAGGCAGATCAATCCAGTCATATTATGTAGAGTTGTATAAAGTTATAAAGCTAAACCAAAATCGTCAAAAATATATTGTTTTTGTCATAAAAAACGATTTGTCGTAATTTGATCGTAATCGTATTAATAATAATATACGTTACGTTAATCCTAAACAAAAAGTAATTTGCAACCTGTAGGTAAGTATATGAATTAAAATACATTATGAGAAAACCAATTCTGATACGATATTAAATTGAATAGATACAGTTTGGATATGGTATCGATTTCATACATCAGACGTGTCAGAAATTATCTGCAATAATAAAAGTAATCCGTTGAAAGGCGAATAGTTACCTACAGTGTCATGTAAGCGAAAGTTGAACGTATCTTAGTCGAAATTTTGTCAATATACTATGAAGTAATTTCTGTTTAACGTTGACAGAAATCTGTATGAAATGGATAAACATACCACAAGATTTTACTGCGATAAATCTGAAATCACGATGGATATAATTCCAAACTCAGTCTCAATTTTGTCAACTTTAATTATGAATTGTAAATAATTACTTTTAAATCAGATGTCTAGTTTGATTGGAAATAGGCAATTGATTTAAAAATTGTTTTGATTTTCCACCTTTGTCGTATTTATTTAAAATATTTAAAAAAGAATATAGAACAGTAAAATAAGATGCATTTTTGTCTCTATCTTAGCAAGATGTAATGAGATACAGTTTTCATAAATTAAAAAAAATATACATTGAAAATGTTTAGATTATTTCGGCGCATTCTGCGGCTCGAACAGAACAATTAATTCAGTTTTGTTAATGGCACAGGGCTAAGCAGTAGGTACGCGATACGGACGTTATCCTTTACGCCAATAACTGATGCACGGGATTTATGAGCTTTCTCCCGTGTTGGAAATCCTGATAAAATCAATTTTGGTACTGTTCCAAGTCGTGGACACTAGTAACAAAATGCAGCGTAAAAGCAAGCGTTCGTCATCTTGTGTCAATCAATTCGCGTAGTTGATTTCATAACGTGTGTCGGTTCCCACGGAAGCCTGGCTGCACCGCCCTGGGCCGTCATGTCCCGCCACTTACATATTTAACATAGGCACACAGCCTTAGCTCAAAACTTATTATCTAGCCTAAACAATTTCCGAGCTGACGGCATCGAAATGGGCACGCATAAATAACGCCCCATGGTCGAGTTTGAGTATTAAATTGTCGGTTAACTGCACTGTGAGTGGATTGACACATAAATTGCTTACTCTGTGACCTCCTACCACTAGAACATACTCAGCTCATAACTCATTAGGTCCTATTATTTTATGTACTATTTCTGCAGCTATTTTGTATGAAAAAGATACGAAAAATTATGTCGTAGATATGAATTTTGTACAACGAACGAGTAAGCACACAATGAACCCAAAATCACGGAATGAGTAATTCAGTTTTAAATCCGTCATTTCATTCGTGGTACCAAATTATGGAGTTAATGATACCTACTCAAGAAGATTGTCCGCGGATCGCCGCAGCGTGTAATGAAACCGTATTTAGGTTTTGGTCCTATAATCAAAATTAAATTATCCGGGTTGACATTCTTGCTTCACAAACGACGCGTTTTCTTTTTTATGCTCCAATTCCCTTGGGTCAATTTTGAATATTTGATGGTCTTTCTATAGTCATTATTTAAAATATCATGTTTCACGTTTCTTCTGGTTGAATGTCTACTGTAAGTATATCTACGAACTATTTTCCAAGATTGTGTATGTACTATAATCGTTCTCATATACATTTATTAATTAATTAAATTGTGTTGCCATGCAGCAAATAGTGCTTCATACCTAGGTATTTTATTATGGTTAATGTACACAAACTAATGTAGGTACCTAAGTAATGTAATCACGTCTTTCGTACTACTGAGCAAGTAATTTGTGTGATAATACATGTCACGCCTGATATTGGTAATTCCATAGTCATTTACAAGCCAACCAGTGGCAATACCGTAAGGGCCATATTATTGATTTGATCTATAAAAATATATTATTATTTTATTTCAAAGATAATCAGTTTCTTATCCAACCAAATGCCAAAACATACTTCAAGAAGTTACTGCGCCCACAGTGATTTTAATGTTATTTAAACGATTTTTTGTTTGAACATTATTAATTGCTTCTGAAGAAGCAAGCGCGAACTGATTTAAGTTTCGAACAAAAAGTCGATCAATCACCGAATCAAGGCATCGTTAACACGCGTTGCATTATGTTCAGTAAAGCAGGCCATCCGAACCCACTTCGCCGCTAAAGATTTTGATCTATTAACTGCATGACAGTGCACTACAGCGCGGGCCTACGTTAGCGCCAGCCAATATAAAGGGCCACTTTTAAATACATTAAGTACAAATTTAATTAACTGGAGTCAGGCCTTTCTGTGTCGTTTAAAAAGATCTTTGTAGGAACACCGTGTAATGACTTTAAGCGTCCATAAATGACTCTTGTGTGGAAATTTATTAACCACCGTTTTGGGTGTGCATTGTGCCCTTTACAGCTCTCACTTCCTTAGCCGTATCGACGATGATTAATTGCCCAGCTTTGTTTCGCACCTCAAGTCCTTTTATGATGAACATAACAAAAAAATATTTGACATCAACATAATTTTACACCTTGTTCAAGTTGTAAAATGAGTCTCACATGCGTCTTTGATATACTATGTCCTATGTCATTAATCAGAGCAGCTATAATAATGTGTAAAACAAAATACAATTATAATTACAGTAAGCATGAATAATATAAATAAATAAAAAATAATACTACATGTACCTAACTAAATACGTGCGTGTTATCCCATTAGTAAACTCAACACATCAAAAATGGTAATTTGTTCTATTACGATTCTAGATAGGCTATTTCATGTAGTTATATGATGAAGGTGTAAAATAAATAGCTGTTAGTTAACGTTCCCAGGCAAACTAAATTAGATACTTATCGAATATATATGCCAGCACAACTAGCCATAAACACCGACTATAACAAAATGCATGTGAGTAGTGATATTGGAATATGTAGTTTCATAATATTCCGTTCTGTGTGGAAGCGCGTTGATAATATTGTACTAAAATATTTAATCTTATTCGTCCTCCTTATAGCATACACATTTATCTATCCACGAAACTTCAAATCCCTACTGCAATCCAAATTGCGGACTTTTTGTTATCTTTCATGACAAGACCGCTGAACTCAGCTCGATGTTATTCGGAAAAAGTACAGGAAACTTTAAATTATGGGTAGAAAACAAACGACTTATGAAACATCTGAAATGCAAGAATGTATATTAATCACCGTTATAGCAGACTACGTAAGTAAATACTTTAAAAATGATAATCTTTTACAATAAATATATTATTTGCCAAGTAGAAGTCTTAGTCTATTAGGAACACATATCTAACTAAATCAGTGGGGGACGCTGATAATTGCAAATAATACTGTTAACTTTTATTCAAGA
Organism: Falcaria lacertinaria; assembly: GCA_951449985.1. Classification (NCBI taxonomy): domain Eukaryota; kingdom Metazoa; phylum Arthropoda; class Insecta; order Lepidoptera; family Drepanidae; genus Falcaria; species Falcaria lacertinaria. The sequence goes on from OX602114.1 coordinate 5,158,723, forward strand.
GTGATACTGGTATCACCCTTGAATAAACCCTGTATCATACTGGTATTTATTTATTTACAGAGATGCCACCCGTACCTCGGATATTGTGTGGATTCTTCATTTCACATATTTTTTCTTTCATACTTAATATGAATTAAATGCTTAACTATCATTTTGCCGCGTACTATCTAACGTCCTTAAATCCAAAAGGATATAAAAGCAGCACATCTACAGTAATATTATAAAGAGGAAAGATTTGTATTTTTGTATTTTTGTGGGTTTGTGTTGAATAGGCTCCGAAACTACAGGACCGATTTCAAAAATTCTTTTACCGTTAAAAAGCTAAAAAATTCATGAGTAACATAGGCTATATATTAAGCTAGCTGCCCGCCCCGGTTTCGCACGGGTGGACAAAATATTTGATAAATGTCTATGCTCCGAAACTAATGTCTACCCGTAAGCCGGGGCGGGCAGCTAGTTTAATATATAGCCTATGTTACGCATTAATTTTTTAGCTTTTTAACGGTGAAAGAATTTTTGAAATCGGTTTGTAGTTTCGGAGCCTATTCAACGGGCAGCTAGTTACCAATATATACATAAATGCGACGTAAGTAGCAAAATATATTAATAATAAACATTTTGGTGTATTACTGATCAATAATGGTTGCGTATCTGCCCAGAGTGGTAAGAGCGCGCCTCGGGAGCACGCGCGTGAGTTTCACGCAAATAACATGTATTTAGCGAGTTTCAGCGTACCTACCTCACACGGTCCGCCTCTGACTAGGCAATGGCGAGTAATTGGCTCTGGTCATGCGATTACGTTACTAGCCAATTTAATTATCGTAAAATGATCAGTGTGCCGGCCTCTCGTAATTTAGCTATCAATCAATAGGAGCACGGCTATGCGCTCAGACCTGGACACGACTGCAATAGGGCTTGTTAATAACTACGAAATGGTAGTGAAAGCTACTTTCTTAAAGAAGGAAATTTATAAAAACATAATGAATTTTGCTACAGTAAAAATACCTTGCTTCCAAGTAGTTTCCGTATCTATATGACGGCGCGATAAGTGAAGAAACAAAAAAATGGCCAAGTGCGAGTTGGACTCGCACACCGTGGGTCCGTACTGTTTTGTAATAGTAAACATTAGCTTTTTTTAGAAAACAACAGTGCACACTTATTAAGCATTTTAAGCGTCTACCTATAAAATCATTATTAAGATAGAGCAAAATACACTTATCTAGAAGGGAAGCCCCCTTTTTTAATATTTGTATTTTATAGACGCAATAGAAATACACATTCTGTGAAAATTTCCACTACGAGTATCTACCTATTACTGACTATGAGATACAGCCCACTGACAGAGAGACGGACAGACGGACGGACAGCGAAGTGTTAGTAATAGGGTTCCGTTGGGTGCCCTTCGGGTACGGAAGCCTAAAAATTCAGTTCTTACGAAGTACACACTGAGCGTTTCTCTACTAATTAAACTCCAGTTTAATCAATAATTGTTTCCTACCGCTGCTAACAATCATAAAGATTGTTTCAAAATAAATAGAGGTAGTGCGAAATAGAATTACTATTAAAATATTAATAAATAATATTACTTATTCTTATGCAGTAGACCGCAGTCAAATAACATTACTTTGATGTAGTGTTGTGTTACGCTGTGAGTAAGGTTGCCAGTGCTCCACGAAGATACACTGCGCTAGTAGTGTATGCTGCTAGCACATTGTGTCCTCAACAACAGGGTTGGCAACTCGTTAGTATTACCTCTGGTATTGATATCGTCCATACCTATGTGTACCCGTGCGAAGCCGGGGCGTGTCACTAGTTCTATTTATTTTTTCTTACATTTCGCTATAGGATACTGTGATTGCTTACCATCAGATGGGCCATACAGTTGCTTGCCAATTTATTTGAATAAAAAAATAGTACAATGAATATTTAGCCGATTTTGTTATTAAACTTAGATATTTTAGTAAAAATACAGATTACAATATTTAGCAAAAACAGGACTTAAAAATTATACTACTTACAGATCAGTGGAAGGCTAAGAATGTAGAGCGCACTCTTGGCTCACTTCACCTTGTATAGGCTACAGTAACCGCTTACCATCAAGCCGGCCGTATGCTTGTTTGCTGCCTTATTGGTATAAATAAAACATGTGTGATAAGAAGTATCTGTGCCCTTTTCATAAAAAATTCCACAGATCATGTATTAATTTTGGTTGCCTAGCTTAGCAATTGTAACAATCACTAATATTGCATTTATCAAAATGAAATAAAGTTGTCTGCATGTGAATGTAGAGAGCATTCTATTTAGATATTTCTAATAGTGTAAGTTTTATACTAGTAAGGACATAGTAGTTGCAGTAATTTCCACACTTCTAGGCTTAAGACGTAAAATATTGAACTGGTAGCTTTATAGCCCATTTTGGCAATGTGTCGCGGTGTTCGTGTAAACTCGATAAACTTTTTGCTCCAATACACCATTTTAGGCGGTAAGCTTTAGTATTATCAAGACATAAAGAGTCTTATGAATTCATCGTGAATGGCGTTGACAAAAATGTGAATATAAATATTTTGTTGAATAATTCAGCGTGTTATCGGTATGGAGGGCAGCGTTTGCTCTCGCGCACAATAAAAACGCTGCGCCGCCACTCGCCGCCCGCCGGAATGCGGGGCGTTTTTACGTAATTGTCCTGGAGCACGCACTCATCCATTATCTAACTGGCTTAGGTATTGCTGCATCCATATTTTTTATCAGCTTCTTGTATTCATAAGCCACTGGTCATAATTTAATGTTGAGTTATCAGGCCAATTTTAGCTAGAGTTTTTATACAAGAGATATTGTGAAATGATTTGTAGTCTTGATTACACTTCAAAGACTTCTAGGGTTCGATGAAACTAAATCATTGCGCGCATTTATTATCTGAGTAAAAGAAATCAATGCAATCGCAAAGCTAATTAAGAATTCTGATCTCGTGCTTGCAAGTTTCATTTGGCCGATGTCAATGATTCTGTAATTATTAATGTCTATTTGAGGTTTTCATTGTTATTCTTACCGCCCTGCTCGATAATCATTTTTTTACTACCAAGTCCACCTTACTTTTAAATACCCAAAGGCACGTACCTGTAATACCACTTTCACATACATTTTAACCCTTAATCCATCGATTTAAGAGCGAAGGAAGTTAACGTACGAAAGTTGTAAATGAAAGAATTGATTCGTGACAAGTAAGCCGCGTTTACTCACGTTTAGCACTCAATGAAATTGCATCAATCGGTATCGTGTTGCTATTATTGGTATTTTTATTTGAGACTCTAATTTGGTTTTAAATTTACTTTTATTTCCTCCGCCGACAAGCAGGTGACAGTTTGTTCAAGTTTTTATTTGATTGAAACTGTTAGGTTGAGCTCCATTTAAATGTAGCACAATACAGTGTTACGAAAGGCTGATTCAATTACAAAGATTAGGTTATTTTCGTGCTAAACTATTTTAGATAAACTTTGAGTCTTAAAATTGAAGAGTTCATTGTTATTTTTTCGAATTTTATGTTTTAATTACAACCTCCCACGTCCGGTTCGAATAAACAGTTTTTGAGATAAGCCTGTAAAAAAATAATGTTTTCTTTGGAGCAGGTTTCGTAGACGCACAGATTTTTACGCAAAAACATTTACCAATATGCAATATTTCAAAATAACGACATGCATTTTTTATAAGCATATTTATATTTCTATAGTTTTTCTACAGTAAAATATAAGGCCAACTTCAGCTAGAGTGGGAACCATAAAAAATATTTTGCTGAATGTAATTTTTCTTCACTTTGTAGGTACGCTACGGCCGCCAGGACTGATTGGAGGAAGCAAGCCTAAGGTCGCGACCCCGGCAGTAGTGTCCAAGATAGAACAATACAAGAGGGAGAATCCGACAATCTTCGCGTGGGAGATCCGCGAGCGGCTAATTTCAGAAGGTAAACAAATAATTAACACTAAGTACCTAACACTACAGCTTGTTTGAGTCAGAAGCTAATTTCTTGCACTGCGTATGCCGTGAATGCCGCAAGCGGTCACGATTAGCCAAGAATCAACCCTACGAGACCTGGGTGCATTAAGCGTGTTCCTATTTTCTATGAAATGTTGCCCGACTATTGTTAGCGAATTATATAGATAATCTACCAAGAGTGTTCAAAAGGCTAGGCTCTGTATGATTTCGGCATTTATATTATCAAAATGTATTTATCGCCCAATGGGTGGTGTTCGATGGATTCTTGACCGAGAGAGACAACGAGATTTCAAACTTGACTCCCTTATTCAGTTGTTTCATCAGTGTGCCAGTCCTATTGGCAATCATAAATTAGCAAATTAAATTGAAATATACTTAGTTTGAGAGATAGTTACTTTTGCGTATGCAATCTATGAGGTAAAGTCACATTTATCATGACCAATCGTATGAGTAGTAGACTTTAGTCAGACTCAAATTGACTCAATATAGGAATTTTGAAGGAATGTGACAAACGCTTTTATGATCATGTGGTTTTTAATACGTTATACTAAGCATTAGCTAAGCACAGCAAATTTACCTGAATCCTGTCATTTTGCTTAGCACACACTTGGCAAAGCATAGGTCTGAACAAAGTCTAATTTAGGGTTTTAGAACTCACATGCGTCCCCTCCGTACCTAGGAGAGCATGCTATTTTACATTATTACAAGAAGGGTTATCGGTCAAAAGACTTTGGAAATTCTCCTATGTCACCGGTTTTCCCAGTAAAATTGTTTGCGATAGTATAGCAAGAGAAGTTTGAAGTAGCAATGTTTGAAAAAGAAAACAGGCTACCAATAATTTAAGAATTGAATTGTGTTAATGTAACAATTATGTTAGGTGTCAATTAAGTTATCTTATTTAATTAATTGCTCTAAGGCCTTTGAAGCGAAATTACTTTCATGAATAACATGAATGAATGTAAACCGTTAGGTATTCTATATATGTACATTGCTCGTAAATTAAACATGCGAGTAGCACTGTCAATGGTGTAACGAGTAACGTATAATTGAATACGGGCACTATAGCATATACATAGGCACGATATAATAGCATAGTGTGTGAATGCTTGTAATATTATAAAATGTTGGTGCGCAAGTCGCGTAATACCGGTGAGCGCGTTGCGTGCGCGCACCGATCTACGCTCCCGACTTGGCTGATCATCCAATTGTAGACACGCCATTATAATAATTGATGATAATTTATCGACCATTATTTATTAGATGAATATTTTAGCACCAAAATAATGTGCTATGTATATCATGCATATAATGAATCTACTTGATGAGAAATATATCTACTAAATATATTTTCTCTATTTTCATATTCATAGGGTACAAGAATCTCAATTTTTATAGAAAACTACTGTTCAACACGAACGCTAAAAGCATTTTCCTAAGAGGATTATTCTGAAGGAAAAATAAAAACCCAACAAAACGGATCAAAGGCAGCATAGTGTTAGTCAAAAATCCCTGAAGCACGGTTGTGTATCGACGATAGTGTCTGCAAGGTCAGCGGTGCTGCGGGCGCTTTGTTTAACGAAACCGAACACTTATCCAATTACTCCACTCGATTATCTGAGTACTGAACTTTAGGTATTGCGTGTTTGATACATTTCTGGAGGTCAATAGGTAAAGCCATTGAAGTACAACCCCGAATATGGTCTAATAGTTTCGTAAATGGCTGTCGGCTTATTGACAGCGGATACGGTGTAACATGAGAGGATGTATTGGATTTAAGGCGTCTATGTGCACCCAGAAAAACCATATTATATACCTTGCTTATGAAGCGTTTTGAGTTATGTGGCCAAATTATATGGAGGGAGATATAGTCGGCTGTGATTGTTGAGATGAATCATTGAGTAGTTACTTTTTTATAGTGCAAAATGCACGTTAGATGCGACGTTTCCAAACTAAGCATTGGAAATTTGGAATACTATCAAAAATCTTAAGTCAGTGTAACGGTAAAAACCTATTAAAAGTCGTGTTTATACAAAGCTCTTATATTCGTTATTTTTTAACGACATCAACAAATTACACACGTAATTTGTGTTTATAGGCAAGTTTAATGCTATCACAAAAGATGGGTGGCATAAAATGTACTTGCATGGATGGAGATTCTAGCACACATTTAGGCTAGTTACATGACATAACAAAGCAATTATTATATCAAAATTTAGAGTTTAAATAAAAAATAGCACAAGGAAACGATGAAGATGTAAGGGGTAGCAATAATATTAAAATAAATAAGCTTGACAGATATAATAAAACCTCAACACTGTCACTCTCATTCTAAGTGTTTATTACGTTGTATGGAGTCGCCACGACATGGAAACGTGCACACACTTACTGGATAGGAAAATGGGCGTCTTTGCTTCTAAGGCCGACGAGCCAATTGCGATAATTGCTCCAACGACACCTTCGTGACCATACGTTACGTACACAGTACTAGTGTGTTTCAAAAACGACATTAGCGACTTCAATGCCAGCAAACTATAGTCATCTTTAAATAAAGGTTTTAGAATTCAATTCAGCATTACATCTCGTGAATTGCGATAAGTTAATGTTTGAGGAACACGAGTGTTTCGCCTTCATGTTTTCTCTTGTGAATATTGTAGGGTAGATTGGTAGGGTGCGTGCGATCGCCTCGCCTGTGGAACAGGTTTCACTACAAGACCACTTTTGACTTACGATACCACTGGGATTGGATTAGGGAACGATATCATCTTAATGGGACATTCTGTGCAAAACTCTTTAATCATGTGGTACACTTAGAAATAGCGTAATTGATTGTGACTAGAATTTTTATGAATCTAATATTACGTGATGCAATCAAATATGTTGATGGAGCAGATATTAAATAGAAATTTACCTTACCTATATTTAACCCCTAATCTAGTAGTAAAATACATTTTGATTCACATATAACTTCTCAAATTTTATTTTTACCCAGTACCTACAGACTTTTGGAGCCAAAAATCATATCAAGTGATTATTATGTAATTTTTAAACTGAACTTATTAATAAGATGCGTTTGTGGGCAATGTGCAATCACCCCTACATAGAAAGGATCACACAATTGCTCAATGAATATCCATATTTTAGTGTTTTTCTTATCTCGGTAGTTGGCTGACATTATCGTCATTTGTTGAAAAGTATTTAAAATAATTGCTCGAAGCCAGTGCGCGCTCATGCCTCCGTTGTATGCGAAAATTGCACGCGATCCCAGGTCGACTGTTTTGCGTAAATGCTCACATATTTGTCGTAAATGCTTTAGTATTTAAATAAATTCTGCTGTTTTGCGGGTCCTTAAATTATACAGTTAACTTTTGCGGTTCTTAGTACACGCATTGAATACAATTATTGCATTGATAAAGCTTTGTTCAATTCGGTGCGAGGAATTCCTTAGCGGGGCGAGGATGTAGTTATGATTGATTCCATTAGATCGGACGATGGTTTCGGTGTAGCAAAGTGTGTTGACCGGGCGGACCACCTGCTGCCGAGGGAGTCGAGTAACATTATAAATACCGCCCAAATTGTAGACTACTAGAAGCGACAATACTTCAACAGAAATAAAAAATACCACGATTTTGTCAACATAACGAACTAGATATTGATTACCCTAAAATTTAATGAAACAAATAGCACTTTAATAAATTGATAATGTTACTATGGTATTTATTTTTGTGAACATCAGGTAAGAATTAGAGACATAAAACGTGACGTGACCAATTAATTACCTTTACAGAAAAGTTGGCCTAGAAAACAAAAATAGTATGTTACCTATTTAATAACAAAAGTGATTACCATGATATTATACAAGCGTACGGCCGGTCTGGTTGTACGTGGCTACCCTAGCCTATACCTCTGAGTAGATAACATACTACGTCCTATACATATAAATATGTTGCGAAATAAAAAATATTGAAATATATTATGTTGGAATCTCTGTGCTAGTAACGCAACATGCGTAATGGTCGAACAGGTATTTGTTCTGCCACCACAGGGTATCCTAGAAAGTTCTGAAAACACACTACAAATAAGTAGAGTTATTTGTTTCGAACCTCGGTAAGTGTGTACCGGGCAGTGTAGTACTACCTACATCACTGTCCCCGTCAATCAGGCGGCTCTAATTTTTAATGGGAAGCCCTAGGGCCTACCTCTTTAAACTCTTCAGCTTTAAGTAATACTTATTCAGTTCTTATGTCCGGTTCTGTCCATTTAACAGTCTATGGTTCGCTCAAAAATGTAAGTAACAGAATTTTAATCAAATTTGTTACAAAATGATCGTGCTCACAATACCTGGCTGTTATCACAAGCGCGTGCTCGGTGCTCAGCTATTGAAGGTGGTCAAATTGATTAATATTTCATTTTGATATAATAGACGCACGCTTCTATTTAATTTACCACCCATCAGACGCTTGCTGGAGGAGCATTATTCGAAAACATATTCGAATTTGCTAACATAACTATATCTGATCTCCAGTTACCTAACTGGAGTGTCGGCCTGTCATGCTGTGAACATATGTTTTGGGACACCGATGCGTTTAAAACTGTAATTAACAAATAAGAAATCTAACTGTGTTCTGTTTTAGGTGCAAAATAAATTAATATAAAAGTTAACTGAGCTCATATATGTATGTATGAATATAAATACGAAAGAGGTGTTGTATCACCTCTGCCTAACTCTTGTGTGACCCTTGTGGGAAAGCGTGAAGATATATTATTTTTAATTCGAAAAATATATTGTGTAAAAAATATGTTGTTATTTAATTTTGACAGGCTCATTTACTCAAGCCAATATTTATACAAACTAAACGCACAATAGAAATCTGCCAAAGAGACAGCAGTCAGTGCAGTGGTGCCGTTTGTCGACAGCCGCCGAGCAGCAGTTATCAAAACAGAGCGGCTCATCGAACCAGCTAAATTTTAATAAGGTGCCCACTACCGCCTTTGTTAGCGATGACGATGCAGTTTTGGACAATGGCTTACGCAACTTATCTTCTAAATCGATATCGGTTTACGAGGCGTTACGGGCGGCTCTAGCTACTGACCACGTTTTGATTAATTGCATTCCAAGTCCGCAGACTGTACGAGTAAGGTAGGGGCCCAAATTATTGCCTGGCGCCGATTAATTAGCGAAACTGATGACGACTGACTTTATAGCTAGGGTGCTATAATATTTTAAGCAGGCTATAAAAACTCTTTTGTTATTTATTATTTTACTGGTGTTTTTCTATGACGATGCGTTAATAAGAGTAGTTCGGGCTCGACCACAACATGTACATATATAAACTAGCACGTACTAATCAGCGATAAATAGAATGAGAGTCTTTTCAAAAGTTTTTTGACATTTACTAACAAGGTTCCTCGCTCGCCGACATTGTACCGTAGAAATAAATCAAATCGATCTTTACACAGCTTCTAATAAACCGATACATTTATTGATTTGTTACAGCATTAAATTGGTTCCCAGCAGTGCACCTCGCTGGCAACATTGCTCGGCTCCTCGTTTGGGAGGGTCACGGTCTTCACTTTGAGTCGCGTTTTAGGACAGCTTTAATCGCCGAATGAACATGCTCCTCTATAAAAAGCATCTTGACTCGTTTTTTTCCCCCTATTGATGCACCTAATGCGCTTTGTGAGAAATAACATCAATAGCTTAGTACGGAACAAAAAGTTTAAACAAACTTGCATGCAGATAAATAGTCGGGATTGCGTTATAGCTCGCTTTGGATAGTTACTTAATTATGAACCTGAGTACCATCTACAGTATATAATCAATAAGTTTCATAAACATCACGCAATATCCAGTCAAGTGCAGAGATTTTCCTTTTGCAATTATTACTCATTACGAACTGACACAGCTATTGTTACTTTGCCCATTCACTGCTAATTGAAATGGGTAGGAAAGCGGGTGCGTAGAGTGGGCGTTTAGCGCAACGGTTGCTGCGAGCGACCCCCTGCCGCCGTGGACACCTTTTTACTCAGTTCACGCCGCGGGTGCCGGTTGATTGCATCCGATCTCATCGTTTTATGTTCCCCATAAAGCCAACAATAATTCATTTAGACGACGTGACGCCACTCACTCGTTAACTGGTTCCAACTGTTCACTGAGGACGTGATTTTTTAACATTGTAGCAATACATGTAAGTAAAAGTTTCGGTACTCTACCCGAATTGTAGGTACACAACGTACGATCATTGCGCAGACGTAGTTTTGTAGTACAAGCAGTTACGTAAATCAAATTAGCCGTTTTCAAATGAAATATAATGTATTGATACTATGGATAAAATACTTGGCAGTAAACTAATAAAATTGCTAAACAAATGACTAAATTGAGTTAGGGGTACTTAGATGGTCGTCTAACTAATTAGCATGATTCGATAGAGTTGGATATCCATTCAAGTTGGGACCATGTTAACTTAACGAAGAACCGGTATTAAGTAAAACAAACAAACAAATTCATTCCGAACCATTAGGCACGAGATTCGACTGTTAATGTCTCAATTTAGAAACGAGCGTAAATCTTCAAAGGCGTGACAATTACTGTTACTTCCCGGCAGTACAAACAAAAAGGTTTTCCGTCAATTATCGATAAATTAACCCGATTAAACACTATAGCCAGACGGCGCCGGAGTGTCTTATCTTTGGACATGCCACGCTTTTAGGCAGGTACCAGCTCAACAACACTCCAGAGCAGAAACATTAACATTTGTGAACCAATTTGCTTTTTGTTATGATTCTATGGGAAATCCATCTTTGTTTTACTTCAAGATGCTACGTAACATATTGAACCACTTAATAATTTATATATTATACGTAAGAACTTTAGGTTTATTGTGTTTGAAAAAAATGAATTCGACTAAAATAAAAATAAAATTAACTAAGAAGAGACCTTCATAAGAAGCTGATCCCCTTGAAGACATCTAACCTTTTAATAGAAGCGGACCCTATTGTGACTAATCATGATTAAACGACTTTAGACAAATTGCATAGCCATGACTAAGCATGTAGGCTCTCGGGCTCGATCCCAAATCATTAAAAGAACAATTATAGATATCGCATTCCCACCTGCAACCTGTTGATGGATAATGATCTCTTTCTAAACAAATAGTGAAAATAAACGCATCGATTGTTACTCGTTCATGATTGACTGTCCAAATTAAAATGCAATTGATACCAGCTAACTCACATTCTTATCTTTACCCGCTATCGCTCAGCAACTCATAACATCAGCACAATTGAATTGTGTGCAATTCTCAAATATATTACATCCAATATCCTATGCTAAATTTGAAGCTTGAAATCCTGAAGTTCATATTTGGCACCATAAACCTAGGTGTATTTCTTTTTAATTGTCAGCTAATCTGGATTGAAAATACGATTAAAGAGAGCAATATCAATCTATTGAGATCAAAGTACGTGCTTGTTTCTAAGTAAAAACCAATTTAAATCTTCTGTTGGAGATCATTGGGGTTTTTTGTCGTTTAAAAGAATAGAAAACGAAATAGATTAACTCGCGGGGACGCGTCACTGAGCTCCCACAAAACTTTAACAGATTTTCAACGGCTTGTTTTCTTTTTGAAAAACGTTGCTCCCAATATAATTAGAGATCTCGGCCGACGGGTGATGACTGGTCACCATTATATTATTGTTCAAGCACATCAATTTTTTGACGTGCCGTCTGGTACGGAAGGAGTTTCTATGAAAGCATCGTCTCAGCGCGACGATTATTATCAGTCAAACAAATTGTGTTAAAGGCACCTTTTTTCTTTTCGACGTGCTAACAATGAGCGAAGCCGCGCAACTGATCATTACCATTATACTGTATAAGGCTTTGTGTTTTGAGTAAATTATAACAGGTCCGTGTTGTGTTTTATTTGATCCGTCGGACGCTGGCTGCGTCGACGCGCACCCGACGCCTCACAATAGAGCTTCATTACCAACGGTGACCACATTCAATTCATCGCATACGAATCGCGATGGTTTCATAACTACCCGACCATTATTGACATAATTACTGTTCACATGTGGAACCTATCAAATTGTTTTCGTTTGAGAAATAATTGACAGGTCAGTTTATTTTTATGTGTCGAAACATAATTTTCTGTAACGAGCCATGTCTAGGAAAACCTTACATGTTTGTCCGTAAAGAGCTTCCATTAAGCAATTATATTGAATTATTGTTCCTAGATATAATTGTCAGCAGTTGATACTATGTAAATGATAGGTTCCAATAAACAGAATAGACCTACTTTGAATTTATATAGATAAATTGCCTTGTCAAAGTGCTAGTAAAGCTTTGAATTATTTTGCGGGTGTAATTTTTGTTATCGCGACATTTGTAACATACACAAGTAATGTGTCTATTAAGTGAACTGAAAGGGAAATTTTATTTATCATTCGCAGCTATTTTAGATGAAGGTTTTTTTATACAATAAGTGCCAAGAAGAGCATGTTACTAGCCAGATGGTAAGCGTCAGATGCAGTTCCACGCAGAACCTTTAAACGTAAAGTCGCGCGTGGCACTGCACTGCACTCATCACCTCGTGACTTTGATTAATGCTAAGTATTTTTTTGCCTATAATTATGTATTACAGTGACCTTCATACCGGACCATAATAATCAGTTTACAATTCAGCTTGAAGGCAGAATTTCTGGCACTGCAGTTGTACTCACCTAGCCGGCCTCTTGCAACTTATTGCAATACATACCTGGATATCACACTTTGGTGAAAGCTTTACAGTCCTGCCTAAGCCTTTATTTATTATACTTTAAATTTTACATTTTATACCTTATCCTTTTTAATTTTGGAGTTTAGGCCCCTTGCTCTAATTATTATGGTATTTATATTTTTTTCGAGAAAATTGAATATTGGAACATAAATTAATGCGTATGACAAATTAACTGCTGGAACGTCGAGTAGTAAGAGCGCGCTCGGTAGCTGGACAACAAATTCTACGACAATTATACTCATACAGGCTATGATTAAATTATGGCACTTACTCAGAGTGTTTCCTGAAAATTACATGGGATGGGTCTCCAAGGCTGTACCGGCACGCGATGCCTCTGCACGCATTAAATGTTATAATGGAGAGCGATTTTAAAACGCGACCAATGACGCATTGGTTTTAACGCGCCACTGGTCACTCATTATGCACATTGTACATAATTACGTACGTTGGCTAAGAAATAACGTGTTTTAAAATTAACTTTAGATAAATACATTTTTCTATTTGTGTTCGTAACGAACGGTTTCTGTACACATAACGAGTGTTTATTGACGTTATTAATACGAAGTCTGTTTATTTTAAAACTTGTTGCTATATGCCTTTTCTAATTATCTCTTCTTTTTTCATTTCGGTAATAAGTATTTTAAATTATTAACCCCATCTTTTGTCCTAAAGGTGTGTGCACCAACGCGACGGCTCCAAGCGTATCATCCATCAATAGGATACTAAGGAACCGTGCTGCGGAGCGCGCCGCAGCTGAGTTTGCGCGTGCGGCGGGCTACGGACTGTACGCTGCACCGCCGCCTTACGGTGCATTTCCTTGGGCGGGTGGTGGCGTGTGGCCACCGGGCTCGCTGCCTATGCCACCCGGTGTGCCACCTTCATCCGGCGTCCCCCACCCTGACTCCATGCAGCAAGGGTTCCTTGGCTCATCAGGACGCGGCCTTATTGGTTAGTACTTAAATCAAAATAGAAATATACTTCCGATTTGCGATGAATAAGTATATACTAATTTTTGTGTATCTCTGTTGTTAGATGTAGATGGCGATGATTCCGGATCGCTAGACGGCGAGCAACCCAAGTTTAGGCGGAATCGCACTACATTCAGCCCTGACCAGCTTGAAGAACTAGAAAAAGAATTCGAGAAGTCACACTATCCCTGCGTTTCTACTAGAGAGAGACTAGCGTCAAAAACGTCACTCTCTGAAGCCCGAGTCCAGGTAACTATGATTTGAATAAACATTTAAATTTCTCAATTAACTTTTATGGACATACATCTCCAACTTAATTAATATAACTATAATAATACATATATCCGGACAGCCAAGACTTAGTCAAATCAGATCTTAATTTTATTTATTTAAACAAATTTACATTCATGAATATTTTTGTGTTAACACAGTGAAACGGCATACTAATCACGTTTATTTACCGTTACTGACAGGTTTGGTTTTCCAACAGACGAGCCAAGTGGAGACGCCACCAGCGCATGAACCTCCTCAAGCGCGGTGGAGGCTCGCCCCCGCACCGGCTCCCCCACTCCCCCTCCCGCTCCCGCTCCCGTTCGCGTTCTTTGTCCCCCGCGCGCGCTCCCTACCACACCCCGCAGATGGGCGGCGAAAATAGCGCGTTTAAGGCACTTGCGCACTCTGACGCCAATGCTCTGAAGGCCCTATCGCACCAGTCACATTTTGACACCAACGCACTGAAAGCGCTCTCCCAGGGTACGTTCGAGAGCGGCGCGTACAAACAGCACCCCGCGCTCGAGAACAGTGCTTTTAAGGCGCTCGTTCCTCATTCAGCGGCAGCAGCGCTATTGGCAGCTCAATCTATTCAATTAGCCCGCGGATATGAATCTCATTCTGACTCTGATGAGGAGATAAATGTACATGATGAAAGTGACGATGATGGCGAGAAGCAAAGAAATAGAACTATATCTCGGTCGCCGAGTCCAACGCGACCGACAGATCTGCCCCTGCAGCTGACCAAGCACGACCGCTGATAGAGCAATTCCAACGCGTTATTTACACACATCTAGTATTAATTATAATCGTCATTCCTATTCAATGTTCATGTTCCGAATAATTATGTAAATTAACTTAGAGTGCTATTACAGTTCGTTTGTAAATTCATGTAAATATGTAGATATTTGTTTTGTTAATTAGTTTAAGAAAGATGAATGAGTAACTTTGATTATGCACAAACTGTTTGAGTTATTTATACATTTATATAAGTGTTGCAAGAATGTATACTAATGTACGTGTAATATGGACAACTATGAGGCAGTTCCGCTAA
Source organism: Falcaria lacertinaria (assembly GCA_951449985.1). Taxonomy (NCBI): domain Eukaryota; kingdom Metazoa; phylum Arthropoda; class Insecta; order Lepidoptera; family Drepanidae; genus Falcaria; species Falcaria lacertinaria. The sequence goes on from OX602114.1 coordinate 5,173,776, forward strand.
ACATATTATGAGGTTATTAAATATTATATTAAGGGACTGAATTATATAATTAATTAAAATTGAAACTTGAATCAAATAATTTGTGACAGCTTGGAGGAGGAAACCAAAGTGAAATATTATATTTTTCAAGAAAAAATATTTGGAGGAGAGCTAAAGTTCCTAGTTTAGGATTTTGACTAAATATACGGTTAAGATGGAGGTTTTAAATATGGTTTGTTATATTAATATGTCCCTCCCGTACATTTATAAGTTATTACCGGAATTCTTACATTAGTGGTACTTACTACCCGTTAGGCGTATTGTGTAAATATTGTTAATCCTTGAGCATGTATTATTTATTGCTTGAACATTGTACAATAAAGTAGATGGTTTACATGCGTACCTAAGTTTAACAAAATAAAAGATAAACAGTTTATATTTTGGTTTCATTTCCATTAGAATATGGACACAGAAGGTATTTCTATTTTTATTTTTATACCACTAAGGTGGCACACAAGCGTATGCTTGTGGTAAGGTGGTTGGCCTACCTGGTGGTAAGCAGTCACCGTAACCAATAGCCGCTAGCAATACCAGGGGTATCACTAACGGGTTGCCAACCATGTTGTTGATGAGGACTCACTGCTAGCAGCATTACTAATAGCGCAGCGTATCCCCGTGGAGCACTGGCAACCTTACGGCAGAAACACAATACTACATCAAAGCAGTGTTATTTGATTTCGGTCTTCTGTAGGGTGGAGGTACAGTGCCCACTCGAGCGGCTCCAATATTAATGGGAAAACCTACGGGAACCTCCAAATAGCCCGACCTCTTTTTTTTTCAAGCTAAAAAAAACACTATACATATGCTTAGTAAAAACTCATTGGTACTGGCCGGGGTTTGAACCTGGGCCCATCAGATGACAGGCCGTTGCTTCAACCACAGGGCTACCACGGCTTATAACTTTAGGAAATAGATTGGTTGTATGTATTTATTGTTTATGCTACGAAAACATATTTGAATAAAATAATGAGTACATGAATTAAGCAAGAATGATTAAAACCAATTTGAAGTATATTATTATATTAAATAATGAGGGCTATAAAAAAATGAATGTATTGCTGGTAAGTAATGTCAATTTGTGTGTATGCGCTGTACCTACGCGACATAATATTACATAATATTACAAGCTTAGTTTATAGGAATCCCACCATGTGCATTATCATGACTCATGACTCTTTGTCTTTTACTTTATGTAAGTATACTCTCTAGTTGTTTGAAATACCAAACATATTTTTCTGGGAACATATCCAGGATCTCACAAATCAACTGGGACAGCTGTGTATAAAAACATAAATAAAATCAAAATGGAAATTATATTGTTATAAAAGGAGCGGATTTTTGGATCCGGCAATTAATCCCTTTACTTGCTATTAAAGTACAAAAGATATTGTTAAATCTCAGAACTCTTACAAGCATATCATACGAGACAATTATAGTGTTTTTCATATTGTTATAAAATACAGTCTTCGATTCAGCCCTTCCCGGATATCGACAATCATTTCGGTGAAAGCCGGCCGGGGTCAGCACAAAAACATGATTACAGGGAACAAAGCTTCATTAGCAGATCTTTAAATGCTTTGTACTTTTCATTGTATTAGTACTCTTCATTGCATCACGTTGGTGAGTGGCGCATGATGCAGTGACATGTCACTGGCTGATTCATATATTTACCTTAACCTCCATTGTAAAGGAACTACAGTCTAAAGTATCTATTCCTGAAAAAAATCATATAAGCGAGGCATGTATTTTTGTCGGTTATAATTTTATTCCACAAAAGATTCCGCTATTCCTGACTCGTTTAAACCCCGAACCACGAAAAGGAGGATTTTCTTTATTCGACTACGGATTTTTGTATACCTGATTTAACTTAGATTTTGATTTCCGTTTTGGAATTGACCAGTGCCTTTTCATCTATGTAAGGATCAAACATCAATCGCTAAAATATCTCTAATAAACTTGATCCTTACCTCAAAATAATGGACAAGTAAGCAATTCTTATTACGGTTCCAATGGAATTATATCTAATAGAATTATAACGCATAGAGCTATGCCAGAGCTAAAAGTTTCGTGTGGTAAACTAACTGGGATTTGTTAGTAAATGTTCATATTATGTAGATGCGGGCCTATCATTAACAAATTGGCAAAGTTGTACCAAGATTACAGTCGCATTCTTGACCAGCACAGCCTTATTCTGGAATTTTAAAAGTTTGATATATATATTTAAAATTAAAAATCTGTTATCCAATGCTAATAACTAAATTTTACATATTTTAATTCTCAATTGGATCACAACACATTCACGCAAATATTCCTACTGTTCGAAAGAGGACCGTTATTGGTTCCGTAATGATTTCCGACGTAGGTGTGTAATATAACCAACATGTTATCAAATGGATCAAAATATAACAAATTTATGGCGAAGTAATAAAAATCAGGTACTCGGGATAAAGTAATATCGTTTATTGAGAATAGCGAGGCGCCCCGATAAAGTTGTAGCGTCGTGATAGCCGCGGAGTGTGGATGCGTGTACGCGCGCCGGTTCAATAACAATAAATTTTGTACGTCGTTTGAAGCGCCGAGCGGACTCTTGCGCATTTACGAACACTTCTTTCTCAAAACGACAATAAATTAAAATTAAAATGATTTTAAAATTACACAATATTTTTTAAGCCTGACAAATAATACGTATTATTTATCACCTTATCCAGTTTAATATGTCAATATAACCTTGAAAACCTCAAATTTGTTTTATTTTAGGTGTAGCTGCTCCCGGTGGTTTCACTTGCGCGTACAAATTTCTTCTTTGCCTCTCTAGGAGTTTAATAAAAAAAACCTATCGCCGTATTATATAATTGAAGCCAAAAATATCAAGGATTTTTTATTAACAAGTTCACATGACATGGATGACAAATTGATGAAATTCCCTTGAGGTATTAAATATATTCATCTCAAGTACTTCGAAGTTACGCGGCCGCGCTGCGTCACGGTTAGGCCCAAGGTGCAGATTAAGAGAGCCACGGTGTGAACCGATGCACTTGCACTATCGCGCCAATACATTACCTCGTAAAGTATACTAATATACCGACAGTTGACTGATATTGCTTACCACTTCATTTGTTCTGTATTTACCTAAGGTTTATAATTCCACGAGTTCTATAGCGAATTAATTTTATGAATGTACTTCATATAATTTTACCAATGATTTCCACTGAAGTATAAAACCTTTTAGTTAATGGAAACTATTAAGCATATGGTTGAATCTTTTAATGATTTTAGTTATAATAATAACATAAAAGTTAATATAAAAACACGATCAATTTTGTGTCGCGCGTTGATGTCTTATTAAGGGCGACCTGTTAAGCTTGAAATACTTAAAAAAAGAGTGTAACAGTTTATGGGAAACTCTGATAATATCTTCATATTGCAATTCACAAACAAGTGTCCATCGCTAGAAATCAGAATATCCAAAAGCACTGTTTCGGCGGAGTAATCAATATAATTGAATACCTCCAGTTGCCATAAAAAACTAATAAAATCTGATCGTTTGAATTTTGACCCAATTTCATCCAACATTCATTTATTATATTAACATATGCATGCTGTTATGAAGGTAATAAAGTGAAAAAAGTTAAAAGCTTGTTTTTTTATAATAATTTCACACGTCTCTTGACAAAACAGCCGAGAATATGACATCATTGGTACATAAAATGCACGTATTATTCATATGCAAATTGAGTGAGCAAGCATAACATAAATACTTTAATATCCAACCGGAGCAGTCTTACTACTGGGGCCAATAACATAATGTCCCCGGCCATAACGACGGAATTGACTTCTCCGGACTGACATTTCAAACTCCACTTAATGTAAGAGTATTTTTATCATTTTAGGTAGCTTCTATTAGACAGTCATCATAAGAAGAAACATGGAATAATGCAAATTGCTTCGCTATTTCACAATATAAAATAACCTTATTTTCAGTGGAAAAATATTATGTCTAAAAGAGTTTTTTTGTAAAAAGTATTTTCTGTGAAAAAATACTTTATTGACCAGGGAGTCGCATAACCACGAGCAATGCACTATTTATTATTATTGTCCCAGTAATGTCAATAAATTTTATGAGACATTGGAAATGAAAAACTCTGGTACTAAAAATAATGAGGACATTTGGTACTTTCTGAACTATACAAGCGTACCTATTTTAATACATAAAACCCAGACACGTCGATTGATCCCCTATCTATGCCTATCTAATTTTATAATTGCCTAATGAAAAACCGGTAACCGTTTCCTAAAAGCGTAGGAAAATAAATATAAGGTGTCAGAGGTTCCCATAAAGTCATGAGCAGATTCAAAATGTAAGCACATTAAGTTATCGGGCAAATTATCTCGTAGTGTGTAACAATATTTATTTGTTTCTCAGCAAACGAGGCCCGTTTGTGGGCAGAGTGTTCTCTCCCAATTAGGTGGTTATTGACGTTTTACTGTTATCGAGCTCATCTCGAAACCCGAGCCGTATTTATAGTACTGTCGTATCCTTAGCGAATTAAAATATTTATGTTTAAATTATTGTACAGGTTTGTCAAAGCCAATAATTATTGACATTTATTTAAGAGTATAATTTTATGTAGTCTGATGTTAGGATTTATTAGATACTAGCTGTGCCCGCGTCTTTGTACGTGTGGAATTATTTTTTTCATAGGTTCATGTTCCCCTATTTATTTTTCCGAAATAAAAAACTACGACGAAGCAAACATGAAGGCTAATATTTATATGTATAACATAAAGTTGTTAATATCTTAAGTTCCTTACAAAACATTTTTTAATTAATTTATACCTGGATAGACTTTAGATAACAAGGTTTAAAGGTCCAAATAGTGCAATCAACTTATTTTCTATTCAAAAATATACGTTACTTATAACAAGCTTGTATAAGTCACAACTATAGATGTGAGCAGTGTGTGATGACGCCTAAAGTCGACATTTATCCTAAAAAGGGAAGCTGTTAATAGAGTCATTCAACGTTACCGGCCGAATTATCTACAAAGAGAGAAGCGAGCCCGGTGCCGGTCGGAAATATAAATTTATTTGGTGGTTGTCGCCGCGACACGGGCGCCCGCGCCTCTATCTCGCCGCGTAATCTTGAACATTGGCGTTAAAGAATTTAAATTATACACTGATACAAATGAACGGTCAACCCGCTTTATTTATTGCCTTAATCCAAATTATATTGACTAGGTTTTTTAGATTCTGAGGACATTGTCACGTGATCTTAGCTATTATGCCGGACCTGACACGTTATTGGATTATCATAAGCGTGCAGTATATTGCCGTGAAGTTGTTGGTAAGTTTTACAGGCATTATCGTTAAGTGTCCGTTATTATGTAAAGGAAACAATTTTACGAGCACAGCCGAGTGTTTACGAAGCCATTGCTCTCGCGTTAATCAATTCAGGCTTCAACATTGCACGATAAATTCCAATTACTAATATTTCTTTTCGGCGGGCACTAATTAACTGCAGCAACCAATTCGCACATGCGCATCGATCGAGCTACGCCTGAAGCCACCATAACTCTCACTACTACACTCTGCTTCATGACTATAGACTTAATGACATTTCAGAATTGAATGTTAAGTTGTAGATCCAAAATACTAAAACACATAGGAAATGATTTTATTAATCAAATTAACGGAAGCAAGGCAATTTACAATCCCAATGTAGTTTGGGAGTATAGTAGTGTGTGAGAATAGTATTTATTATGTGCAAAAAGGACGCAGGTGCAGATTTAATTGATTACTTACACCTATCGAACGCAGTGACCCAAAATGAGTTTAACCTTGGGTAATTACGATTCACAATTTTAGGTGCAAGTCACACGTGTACATATCGTCCGCTATGTTATTACGCCACAGTTTAGTATATATGTAGTTTTCCCAAAAAATAACAAATACCTACTTAAAATTAAGCTGTACGATATTTTCACCGAATAATGTGGAGAAAAAAAATATGATGTATTTATATCAAAATCCTACTAATTACCAGGAGAATTTACACTTTTCCTAGATTAATACCAATAGTTTATTAATATTTTACCGATAGTAAACGCAACTACTCTATGGTAATACAGCAATTAATTAATTCGAGACAACTCTATTCCAAAGCTTAAACGTTACTACGAATGCAGTCCATTTTAATAGAAATAGTAGTTTAACTTAACTGAAATAGTAGTTTGTACCACTCTGAGACCGCTATTCATGCGTTCTATGTACTAAATACAAAGCTATGTTTATACGAATGAACAAAGGTTTTAATGGATTTAGCCCGTCATGTTTGTCATTGGACAAGTCATTGAACGTAGAAACTTAGAAAGACATTGGAGTTAGAATTACTGCCCATTTATTGTGGACCTACACAATTTACCTATTAGGGGAATACGAAGGGGACTTAGTCCTGAAAGGTACACCTTTTACATACACTTCGAGTTCCTCTCAGGGTAGTCAGAGAGTGTAGATATAGAAACTTAAATGGGCATAACTTCCCTATTACTCGTATATGCCTGATATGCCCACCTCTTTCAAAAAAACTATGAAAACTTTACTAAGCACACAAATATTAAGCTCAGTCAAGGCATCAATGACAACAAATGTTCTTTACTAGTTTATTTAAAACTCTAAAGTTTTAAATAAATTAATTCATATATCAAATTATATATCAAAATAATTCATTGTCTAAACAATGAATTATGAGAGGAAATCTAATCTAAATGTTACTTAAATTTTGGGTTATAGTACTACTGGGACAAATTAGTGCCAGTTGTACAATCAATAGTACTGGCTAATGTTACCTACAACTCGTCCGGCGGCACATAGTTAATGTCAGGTTGTTCCCTCTCTATATTATGTACTATTTATAATGTCGTTTGAACAAAAATACATATATTTTATTTTAAATTCAATAACAATAGCACAAAATTTAATTACTCTCCATATTAACTACCAACTCCAAGGTATTCTAATAACTAAGAGACAACAATCATTTAGTTAACTTTGCTCTCAACTTTTTTTTCTCTTCTAAAATTTTCTTCAAATTATCAATTTCACTTGAAGCATTGGGATCTAAATTCACATTAATTTTTTTATTTAGCTTTTTCAGAGCTGCCCGTTCGGACATGAAATTTTTTATGTTTTTCTTTGTATTTTCCAATTCTTTTTTTGCATTTTCATTTTCCTCTCTGATTACACTTTTTTTCTTTTCTAATTCTTCTTTTAAGGCAATTTTTACAGAACTCAACCTTTCTTGTAACTCTGCTAACGACATTTCACATAATAAGCCAATGCCGGATGATTCAGTTAAGTCTATTATTTTTGGAACTTTTGCATTCTTGGCAATCATAGCTAAAATTTTTATCTCCTTTATCATGTTGACTCTCCGCTCAAGTTCTTCATGTCTTTCTTTTAAAGCTTGAGTCAGAATAATTTCAGAATCTTTCTTTAATTTATCTGCTTGTTCTTTCTTTTTCGCTGTGACATTGTTTTTAGCATTTAGTAAATGAAGTTGGTTCAGGGAAAACTTTTCCGCATATCTACGATTTTTCTCCATTTGATTTTTTTTCCACTGTTCGATTTCTTCATTCCAACTTTCTTTTTCTTTAATAAAGTCTTCGTATTTTTTCCGATTATCTTCTTGTAATTTCTTTTTTGCTATGACTGCTTCCTCATGTGTTATTTGTCCTAATAAGTGCTTCCTTTCTATATCAAATAATCTTTCCCTCTCCCTTTCCTGTCTATTAAATTCTTCCAATTCCTCTATTTTTGCAGTATTTCGACAATTATTCACCAAGGTTTCCAGCCATTCTACCTCCTCTTTTTCAGTAAGTTGTACTCTCTTGTTTAATCTTTTTACTGTTGCTGCAGTTTCTTTTACCAGAGGCGCTGGTGTATTTTTAAAAACAAACTTTTGAGCAGGTCTTGTTGGAGCTCTATTTACATCGTTTTCGATTTCGTCTCTGATACTGGCTAGTGTTTTCTCGTATCTTTGGGATCTACCTTGAGCGTAATGGAAATTATTGTTTTTAACATCATTCAATAGATGAACAGCTTTTTGTTTATTTTTGTCATGAATATGCTTTAATTTTTGATCAATAGTACTTTTGGTCAGCATTTTTTTGCTTTTGTTCCGCAATGAATTTGGCGGAGTCATAGGCAGGAGTACTTGGGTTGTAGATGTAGTTGCTTCTTTCCCTTTGCGATTTAGTACATTTGGTTGTATTGGCACTGTCGAGGGCTTGAGTCGTCTACCCTCAACTTTTTTTACATATTCGGCATAACTGTGTGCCATTTCACTTATATACGGTTGCCATTCAAAAAGTGGTCGAATTATTCTCTCTGTCACGTAACTTGCATCGTAATAGTTTTGAGCTACTTGTGATATATACGTCAAAACTTCATTATTGCTCAAAAACTTTGTAAATGTACTTAGCAAAGGCTTACTTAGATTGAAAATACATTTATATAAAAGCGGCATATCCCTTGGTACGATTTTAAACGTAACTGAGTGAAAAACTATCATAAAGTACTCCTGTTCCTCTTCTGAAATTTCTTCAGACATATGTACAGCTATTTCTCTCAAGAATGGCTTATGTTTTTGTAAGCCTAAAAAAGTTTCCGCTATCCAAGATAGTTTAGTATCCTCTATAGTTTCAGGACACTCCTCTATGTAACTTTTCATGTACTCATATGGCGAAACTTCAGAAAAACTGCCATAATCAATCAAAATATTCCTCATCAGTTTTACATTTCCGGATGTGTGGTAGTAAACCATCGTAGAAATGATTTACAGTTCAAAGCAGTTTCAGAAACGAAAATGAAAACATGACACAAAATACATTCACGACAATTAATTTAGTTGACAGATTCTGTCATATTTTTTTATGATTACACGGCAAATCATTTTCAGCCAGAAGTATAACACATTGAGACTTTTAGATTCTACTCATTGAGTATTTAACCCTCTAGCGAGCTTTAGTTATTATTCTGAAGTTTAACCTCAATACCGTATACACTATGTTAAGACATTTTGTTTAAGTTGTCTTTCCTGAATTCAACACGTTCCTCATATTTTTCAAGGCCTGTAAAGTACTTGGCTTATCAGAAAAATACAAGTAATAACTGTTGCATATTCCAGCCGAGTACGTTCACGTTCAAATACGAACATAGCAATGTAATTTAAATAAAAACATTATAGGAAATTATGTAACACAAAATAACAAAATTAATTGAGCAAAATTTACACACCAACACTAGACCAACGCCAACAATTTCAACAAACCGAAATTAGTAATCGTCGCTTTTCGTAGTTAATACCTCTTTAGTTCACCGAAAAGGAAATAAAAGTTTGATTAATCTGACTTCTTCTTCTTCTTCTTCCTAAGAATGGCAACCAATCCCTTCAGGGACTATTTTTGCCAGTGTCGAGTGTAAGAGAATTTTCAAGTTTCAAATTTCTCGTGTTTGCCGCATTAAAATGCCTAGTGTCATGCATTCTAATGCTTATTGGAGTTTCTGAAGACAATCCACGGCAGTAGCAGATCGTAACACGCCTTTAGGTCAGAGGTAACCTATTGACCAAAATTATAAATCACTTTATAGAATACAAAATATATTATAATTTGCTTTGTCCGCTTAAATGAGTGTGATACGGTCGAACGGCCTGCGTTCACACTCATTTAAGCGGACAAAGCAAATTATAATATATTTTGTATTCTATAAATATGAATTTCCGCAAAGTAAAACCGGAATCAATTCAATAAATCACTTTACCCAAAAGTCGTATTATGGCATTATTTCCAATGTTCCTATAAATCAATCACTAAATGAAACTTTACTGCACATAATGACTACACATTAAACATCACTTTAACATAATTTACGAGACACTGGATAAAATCTCAACCGCTCCGCCTAATTCCCGCCAAAAACTTCCATTAATCTGACTTATTACTGAGAATAAGGACCTTCGCCATAAGTCCTTATTCTAAGACTACGACTGAGCATACATTCGGCAATAGATCAACTCACAGTTGTGAGTTTTAGAGCTTCTGAGCATGGAAGGATTTCAGAAGTAATATATAACCTTCTCTTCGGATTTTATATAGACGTGTATAATATATTACAAGCAGAGCGGAGCGCCCGCTCCGCTCATCATACATCCCTGTCATCCAGTTCAAAGCGGCAGAGTATTTAATTAGGTAGCCACTAGCCAGTCTGTTTTCGCTGAGGCTGTCATTAATCAATCAGCTCGGACGCGCAGCTATTATTCGACAGCTCGACACCTCCGGCGGGAGCGCACCCATACGTACAAAGTGCAAGTCATATGAGACCCCTTAAAATATAATAATCGTGTTAAACACAAGCATAAAAGCCATATTCGATTAAAGAGAATTTTAAATAGGTTCCTGTCTTGTTATCTCCGAGCTATTGTCGATTGGTAACTACGTATCAGGTCAGAAGTAGTTTTTGTTCTCAGATTTTATAATTACTCCTGCTTCACGTTGGTAATAGCGTGAAACTTCGGAGCTCATGGGAACAAAATGTGGTTGTTATTTGGTCGATCCTATAAGAGTTCCTTTTGAGCTACAGAACCCTAAAAAACGAAATCCAACAAATGAATGCGACCAAGTGCATGTGGACAATTTATCAAAAGTTTGGGCCAGAGCCTTCGCTCGCCTTTGGCTGTGCCTCGTCGGCGCTTGTGGCTATAACAAAGGATAATACAGTACATTTCAGGAAAATAGGGAAAATCGGTGCGCGCGAAGTAGGCACACAGTGGCGATTACAAATTCAGCAACAACTACAATCGAATTCGTCGAGCGTCCGCACCAGTACGCAAGCGTTCACTAAGTTGTTATGTGGATATAATAGCAAAGGCGAGGTTCGTGCAATGTTATCAGCAAAATAACTCGTACGCCGGTTGTCTTCATTCGGTACGGTACAGTGTCGGCAATAAAAGAGGTTTAGCGCATGTGTTTCCGACCCAATCAAATTCTCTTAACACTCTTCTCGGAGGGTTCTATGCGTGCAGTTTGGAAAATCGTCTTGGGTAGCTGAGTCCACATTATGATAGATTTAATAAAAAGTAAATAAGTTTGTCATAAATAATGTTTGCAGGTGTATTGTGGTGTACCTTAGCTCATTAAGTACTCACTCATCAAGGCGATCAATGACTGGCTTTTAATTCAATTAATCTACAGTTTATGGTAATGTGTGGTACCTACGTGTTGTAAATTTGCATAATAAATTGATGATAAGTACTTACATTTATCTTTACCATTGAAGGTGTTAAGTTGACTTTCGAGTAGGCATGTTTTAGAATTATTATTAACCGCTTTATAATGCCGTGGTGGTCTTGTGGTTGAAGCAACGGCCTGTCATTTGATGGGACCAGGTTGAAACCCTGGCCTGTACCAATGACTTTTCAAAGCTTAAGTACAGTGATTAATCACACCATGAGTTTAAAAAAAGGTGGTATGGCGAATTTAAATCACCCGTTGGTTTTCCCATTAAAATTGGAGCCGCCCGACTGGGGACTGTATGTCTGCCTTACATAAGACCGCAGCCAAATAACACTACTTTGATGTTGTGTTTTTGCGGTAAGTAATATTGCCAGTGCTCTACGAGGATAAGCTTCGCTAGTAGTAATAATAATAATAATAATGCTCGGACATTATCACACAGCGCCATCTGGCCCCAAACTAAGCAAAGCTAATGCTGCTAGCACAATGACTCCTCACCGACAACAGAGTTGTCAACTCGTTAGTGATATCCCTGGTGTTGTTAGCGGCTTTAAGGCTACGGTGACTGCTTACCACCAGGTGGGCCGTATGCTTGTGTGGCACCTAAGTGGTATAAAAAACAACATACAATGTTGACACTTCGTAATTCGTTGGTTGAGTGATCGTATCCAAATAATACCTCTTTCAAGTAGTGTTGTTTTTTAGTAGTGAGTTAGTTGCCAAAATTGCTCTAGGATACGCTGTGCTGCTAGGATAATAAGTCCTCTCAACAATTAGGTTAGTTGCATATAGGCTGCGGTGTTCACCATCTTCGTAGTGTTTAAAATAAATATCAACGGAAAGCTCATGCTTTCCGTCTCAGATTTCAATAGCCTAAAATAAAACAGAAGTGTTAATGATCATATAGTTCAGTTTCATCATTTCACATCATTAAAAGCCTCGTATCCACTGCTCCTATCGTTATAAGTGTAGTCAATCATAGCAATGAGAAAGCGGTGGCTTATTGACTCTGTCAAAATTAATTCTACTTTGAACACAAATCAATTTCAACATAATATTAGCTGTCAGGGCATGTCAAATTACCGTCCCTAATTAAAGGAGCTCTTCTTTCTCACGTCTTATAAATGTCTAATACATTTTGATTGTTGGAACATACATTGTTATTCTTAAACCAATCTTTTGTGTGAATGTCTTTTGTACTTACGTTTTTAAGTGTCATCGGTTTTATGCGTATTGAAATTAAAATTAAAATTTGATAATTTTTTTATGGTAGATTCAGTAGTTCTAATATTGATGTGAATTTGTGAATGATGATACCAATGGAAATTTTACTACATGATAACCCTCTATAAAGTGTAGCTGCGAAGGTGCCTCGCAACGACTCAAGTACACATTACTGTGTTTTTGTATGAATAGCATTTTTTAGCTAGTGAATTATTGGACCATAAAACACTTGCATTCTAATGACGTGTTGGGGGTTATAATATTATGCTAAAACTCCAAAAGCAATTCCTACCAAGGCGTAAACTACGAATAAAACGACCCAAAAATGTATAGCTGTTATAATCGTTGCATATTTTTTGGTTCTATATAAATATTACTCAGTACAATACACTTATCTCTCGGAAACAATTAGCAAGGTGAAATATAAAATGGAATAGCCGCGATTTTTCCTTTAGACATGGAAGACACCTTGTTTTCGCAGGTGGCACTAAACAATACCTTACCGAAAGAGACACATGAATAAGGGAAAACCTTACGATGGGTTGCATATGTAGTTAAAATGCAAGTAGGACAGACACTTGCATAATATATACCTACGATATTCTATAAATTAAAGTAAAAAATACATACGTATGTAATATTTGTATTAAAAAGTATATAAATTAATTATGAAATTATTTCATTAACGAAAGGAATGCCCGGCTCAGTAACTCAGTCATAAGACGTTGAAGTCCCCCAGACTATTGTGACAAATAATATGTTATGTTATCAAAATTGTATAAATACTTAAATAAATATTATAAATGCTCCTTGGTGTAAGATTTGAAGTAATAATGAATGATATGATATGGTCCATCACAAAAAACTGTAGTGGGCAAAAATAGGATCTTTAAATATGAGGTAAGATAAATCGTAAGTGGTGAAGCCGCCCGGTCGTCACGAAAGGTTACCGAGTTATTTATTGGAGGTATATCACGACTTGGAACAACCGAAACTGCCTTCATTATGTACATTACCCCTTTTTGCCCCTATAATCACTTTCGGCATTAGGTATTGTAATCGAGAAGGTAATTGTTGAGATGTCATATTGCGTTTTGTTACTTACGCGGATACCAAATGATTGTTTGTTATTTAAGTAATTATGTAAAAAATTCAAGGTTGGTGCTACCGTGTAAATATTTTAAATGTACTTCTATATTTATACATATGTAGTAGTAGTAGTAGTAGTAAGTATGCAGTAGAAGTAGTGTATACAGTATGTAAGTTATCGTAAAAGTTAAGATATCGAATGCTATTTTTTAATCAATGCAATAATATTTACAAGGTATTTCTAAAATGTTTATCATTGAAGTCAATCAAGTCAAGTCGCGGCACAATCGATTGTTAATATAACCGTAAGCTTCTGTTTGCTTTGTATTGCAATATTAATTAAATATAATATTACTTTTATTTGCAACATGAACGCAGACGCAACAATTGAACAAATGACATTAATTAATTATAAATTAAAAGCCGTTGCTATATTAAACTGTTATTAACAAGGCCCACCTGAGGAGAGGGTTCATCAATCTCGCTGGCCAGATACAAAGGATCTTACAAAGAATTTATGACTCTTTATGTACGGTCGCTACTATGTAGAGGGATTAATACTTCAATTTAATGGCTCCCTGTGATTAGTTAGACATTACTTTTTCGTGCCTCTATAGCATTTCGTGCATGTATAAATCTCATAAGAAATATGGCGGATAAAATTATCTAAAATAGCTTAAGTGCTCAAGTACGTGATGTTCATTATAACGTCTTTAAATTAAAATTCAATTATGCAGACACTAAATGCCTTTGCAGTGGCGTTTTCATTTAAGTGTGTTCTTTCTTTTAATACATAGGCGTATCTAAAATTCTTAAAAAAAATATGTTCGCCAGTTTTTACATTCGTTGAATTATAAATCATTGTTATTTAGCGATATAAGAGGAGTAAATGTTTACAAACAATCTGATCACAATTTTCCATAGCAACAAAAATCTAGTTTTGATTGCTTCCTTTGAAATTTTATTTGCTTTATCTTATTGTAACATTATAAAGAGCTCTTGTCGATGCTCCCTTGTGGCTTCTACAATAATCTGATAATTCACTTTCTGCAATACATACCTAGTAATATTCATTTAAATATTGATTTGATAAAACTCTTGTCTTTTCTCAATGTCCCATAAAAAAGTCAAAATAATAAATAAGTAGGAACCATCGCATTCCTAAGACACCATCGGCAACAAACTAAAACATTGTAATCTTTAGAACCAACCTCCGCGTCTGATAGAGTTTGATGACCACTAATGTTATTTATTTGTTTAGTAATTTATATAAGGTTAGTTACTGTTTTATTGGTAGTATTAAATCAAGCTCCAATAAGGCAGCCATTCATGTTTATTTTTACGAAGTTTCTGCCTTGTATGACCAATAAATTATTGCCTTGGTCACTTTTATCACGGGACCGTGGTAGCGTTATCGGCCGATAGGGCCATTGTGGATAACGCAATGCCTGGAAACACTTAACATTTTACTAATGTCTTTCTACGAATTTCTTTCGATGGTTTTAGATTTGAGAAGAATAGTATAATTTTAAGGTTAATTATTATCAAAACCCATATCTTATCTCTAACTTTATTGTATTTGAATATTTTTAGAGTACCTACGTGCATATTTATGTATACCGTCAATTTTAATAATCGACCGAAATGCTAGGACTCAAATATATCATTTGCATAACTTTCTATGTACAGATAAATAAGTATTTTTCTCAGAAGTCTCATCCTCATTATGACACCGCAAACCACAAAGTGGCCCAGCTTGGTCGGTTTATTGATTGACAAGCGCAGAGTTCGATTAAATTCTCGCAACTCGGCACAGGCATTAGCTTTACACGACCTCTAAACCATTTAATTAGACTAATTTTCTTGTACATCTTTAATTAATGGTGAATTTTATACAGTTCCAGGTTAACTTGATCTATAAAGTATTAGAGAGAATACAAACAAGTTATATTTCGTGATTATTTGGGAAAGGCGTGATTTTTTCATTATTATTACCTGTAGTCTATTAGCTATGTGCGTTTTGGGCAGATCTACTTATGATAATTTCACCACTATTTTTCAAACTTGAAACTAACAGTTTCTTAATTCAACATTTCAGTTTCCGAAACACAAGGCTCTAAACCATCAATGTTCTTTGGATTGGGAACTATATATTGTAATTTATACATGCATGGTATCAAATTGCTGCTGATGATGATGAAGATGCTGTGCATTACGCAGTAATTTCTACGCAGTACTTTTCAAGCAGTTGATAGCTTGGAAAGATGTTATCCCTCTGCTATCTAATACTTATTTTTATTATGGTACGGATGGTTAAATTATAGACGTTTATTCTTTAAGTAGCCCGATACAGTCGAAGCCACAAATCGGAATGTGAAATTAATTAAATATTAATTTATGAACAGGTTGCAGTACTAATAAGATGAATGTGATCGGGCACCAATCGGTTTCTAGCGAGCCACATAAATCTCCTTAAAGGTTTTATTGGACTTCAAAAATGTCTGATCATGACGAACCATTCATGTGTAATTGGGTTCACCGGCTCCACATAAAATATGAGATCATGCCCTCAGGTTTTATAGACAGTATAAACACTTTACTGTACTTTGTCTGTATTGCTTTATTATCTTTTCGTCGGTATCTAACCAGATAAGTGTAAGTGATAGATACAAATTGTAACTATTTCATTATTTTCATACTATTACATACAAAATGGAACAAAATTCTTTGGAGAAAGTAAAGATATAGGCAGTGGTGCATAAAAACGCCCACATCAATTATTTGCACCACGACTTTAAAGTATTAAGTGTTTTTACTGCATATATTGAAGTTTATGGCAACTGAAAAAAACATAACAGCCACTGAGTAAACTGTTAAATAAATTTAAAATGTATTCTCTTAAGGGCTGCCATTAAACAGATCACGAGCCTGTATTTTAATATCCTGAACGAATATGTTACACAAGTCATTAAAACTAGCTTTAAAAAAAAACGTATTTACTGTATCTTCAATCATACAGATACTTCGAATACGAGTGCCGTAATTTTACGAACTAGAAAAGTTTTCCCAAGATTAAAGTTAGATTTATTTGGATTGTCAGACTGTTTTATTAAATTAATTCCAAATTATTACAAAGCGGTCGGAACTCTCGGAGATTCTGGTTCTAATGAGCAGATACCAGTGGAAAGTGGTTCTGCTCCTGTTGTTATATAAAGCATAACTGCAATTCAAGGCAAACACAAAGGTGCGCGACACAGAGTCACACCAAAATTGCCATTCAAAATTTTCCGAGCGAGTTCCACTTCAAGAGAGGTTCATTTGAGCATAAAATTACATTGTCTTCCAGACATTGTCGGGTGGCAATGAACTACACTTTGACATAAAATAACTTTGGACGCTATAAATCCATTTCATTGCCTTAATAAAGGATGACTAAGGAATTCGATAGATGAGCCATCACTGTGTCGGACCTCGGACCTCTACCATAGGTCATGCTAATTAAGTACGTACCTATACTGTTTTTATAGTCCCTGTGTTGAAGGGACTTAATTGACGAAATAATTTATTTGTTACACAATGTTCTTCGGTAGAGAAAATACTAATTAAGATATCTACAGGATGGAAGACTGGAATTTAAATTTATTTTTTGTGTAGATTAGAATTAGTAAATAATTAGAATTATATTTTTTTACTATGAAACTGTTAGCGAACGTCTGAAATTTCCCTACTAGGTATCTCTTTCTACCTGGCAATACCAACGAGAGTGACGACCATTGAAAAATCAACCGCCATGAAATACAATTCAGGTTAACATTCCTGTGTCGAGATCAAATACATTTAATCACTAGGGAAATAACTGGGCGCGAGAAGAAAACTAACTAATGCTTGTGTTGACAAAAGTCGTGGTGGCCTTGTGCTTGAAGCAACGGCGTGTAATCTGATGGGCCCAGGTTTCAACCCCGGCCTATACTAATGCGGTTTAAAATGCTTAAGTGATTAATCAAACCATGAGCTAAAAAAGAGAGGTATGGCTAATTGGAATCTCCCTTGGGTATTCCACATTAAAATTGTTACCAGTGCTCCACGAAAATACGCTGCGCTAGTAGTAATGCTGCTGACACAGTGAGCCCTCATCAACAAAAAGGCTATAGGCTACGGTGACTGCTTATCATCAGGTGGACCGTATGCTTATGTGCCACCTTAGTGGTATAAATAAAACTGCTGCCGATTACGGCAAGATGGAATCTGCATAATGCTGAACCCCACTTCCTGCATCAGCTGATCCGATCAAACAAGCTGGACACTCTAAAGATAACAACGCTCAATGTATAAATAAATATTCGAAGTTAATTAATTAAAATATTTTGACAGAATACATTATCAATCACAGCAGTTTAAGTATAACATTAATTTCAATTTAAGGCAAAAGAATCTACCTGAGCGATCCTTAACAAGGTAAAACGCAATGTATTCATACCTACCTACTACATACAAAAAATGCTTACTGTAGTGTTTTATTATATTCCGATGTACCTTTGTCAATCACATGCGCTTAAAAACATATTTTGTGGTTGAAATAATAACCCTCGTTAGCTTCAACAAAGACTGGGAGATATGTAAATTCGTGAAAGGTCTACAAAAAGTACACTTTGTGCGTGTAACAGGTGTGTTCCTGATTTCTAATAATATACCATTCGTAAAGCAATTATTGAGTGAATCTGTATTAATATTTTTTTATGTTACTTTTACTGTCGGCGGACCGCAAACTTTCGATTTTTATTCATAAACCTAAGTGACACGACATATAATACAAATTATTATTATTATTTGTGGTATAAATAAGTACGATGGCAGATGTTTCTCCTCAAAATGTTTACACATCACGAACAATAATAGTGCTTGGACATTATCACACAACGCCTTCTAGCCCTAAACTAAGCAAAGCTTGTACTATGGGAACCAGTAGCTGATATAATACTTATATACTTTTTTTTTTGTAAAAACAAACTTATTATACATACCAAACACCCAGACGCAAGGCAAACATATTTGTAAATGCCCGGCGGGAATCGAACCCGCAACCTCTAGCGTAGCAGTCAGGTGTACAAACTAGACCAGCGGTCTCGTCAATACTTGTTCATTGTGTTTTCTTGCTTTTCCAACTTACTTGATCATTGTTACTTAGGTCATGCTCTGTAATATGCTTAATTTTATGTTATGTAAGTTAATACCAACGTATAAGTTAAGTAAATTTTACCTAAAATCAATACCATATCTGATACATAAATAGTTCAATAAATAATAGAAGAATATTAATTCTGTAAGTATATAAAATAATTTACCAAGTTTATAAAAGATAAGCATTTGATTATACACTCGCGCGGAGCACATCCAATAATAAGTAGATAGGCTACACACTAGGCAGCATAACTATCATCATTATCATAACATAGTGCTTCACAGTAGCTTCTGATATGCGCGGGTGTTGGCACTATCAGGAGATGGGATTTATGGTCCGAGCAACCATTTTGCGCCGGGGTCCTAAGGAGATACTTTACGTTGTGGGCACGGGTTCTCCTGGTTGGTACATTGATTTAAACTACCTTTTTCACATAAAAAATATTATGGCTTGAAATACTAAAATGATTAATCAAACTAAATGAAGATTATATTACTTTGTGTTAAAAAACAAGCTGCGGAGGCTTACACCAACCTATTTTCCAAATATATTTTAGGGTCGGCATCGCGCGAGTGATACCCCTGTGTTTTGCACTCTGTGTTTGCTTCGATGCTCAGTGGTGGCTCGTGGATGTGTCACGAAGGTGGAAATCAAATTTGTTGCACTGTTATAAGTTTATTTTAAATCACAATTACATTTCGCGGTCTTGTCGACTTCACGGATAGAATGGAAGGGAAGAAGTGTTGCCACATGGCAGAAACTTAAAAATTACCATATTAAATGTTGCCAACATTTTGGGGGCCTCGAGAAAACGAATTTCTTAAAATTAACACATAAAATTTATATTATATGTAGGTATAACTGGAAACCTTTAATTTATTAACTATAACAATATATAAAGTAAGTGCCCTTTGTTCTTGGCTTCGTCACATAGGCAAATAATTAACATTACACATACACAGATGGCCTACGAATTTAAAATACATAGAACAAGAGTTATTTAATATTTTTTATTGACGTATATACTAGAAATAATAATTATATACAAATTTTAATCATTAATGGGAAATAAACATGCTTTGAGGCTTCTGCCTTCTGAAACAAGTAATACATTTATAAACAAGTTGTTTAACATGTCTTAGGCCATTAATTAACCAATATTTTTCATTTAATGCTGATAACAATAATTTTGTACCTGCATGCATCAATCTTAAGTGTTCGCTATGAATGATCATATCTATCACAAGTGATTCTTTTGGAAGAATAATTGGATGCTTATGAGCATAAGGAATTGGAGAAATCTGTAAGCGACCACCTACTCTAATCAGTCCACTTTTGTCTATAATGGGATGTAAAGCCTTTAATGAATTGTTTGAGTTTAAATTATTTTTTATTAAGTTTATTTCTTTAGAAAAATATTTATATTGTTCATTTTTTATTATCAAGAATAATGAATTTAGTATTTTATTACTATTTATGAAATTACTTGTATTTCGTTGAGCTTTATCTTTTATTTTACAATTTTTATAAAACCGTAATATATACACTGTAACTCTGATCAATTTATGAATATCTTTCGAATAAATCAAATCTACTCAGAGCTACAGGAAGAGCAATGGCGTTGGAAACCGTGGTATCGACCTCTGAAGAGGCTTTCATCTCAGGTAAGATGGCAGGTAAGTCATTTTTATTATCAAATGTATACTCATGATTTTGTAGAAATGTGGGACCGTTCCACCACATAGTGTTGCCTGCTAGCTCCTGGGGGGCGACACCTCGTGTAATGCAGTCTGCAGGATTATCATGAGAAGGGACGTAGTGCCATGTCCACCCGGCCGTCAACTGTGCTACGACCTGCACTCTGTTTGCCACGTAAGCGTTAAGCTGTGTTATCTGAGTCCCGATCCATGCGAGGACTATCTTAGAGTCAGTAAATAAAAATACATTATGTATATTTAGTTTGATACTTATAGCTTTGTATACTTTAACCATTAACTTAGCAAGCAGAAGTGTGGCATTCAGTTCGAGTCGGGGCACAGTTAGTGGCTTATTAAGCGGGTTAACACGAGACTTGGAGCAAAGTAAATATAAAGCTGTCTTACCTCCATTACAAATCACTCTTAAATATATGCAACAGCCGTAAGCCGTCGTGCTTGAAGCATCAGCAAACCCAATAAGCTGTATTGACAATGCATGTGCAGTAGGAATATTTCTGTGCAATGTTATAGGCTTCATATTATCTAAGCTTTTAGCAAACAATAACCATTCATCTCTCAGATCACCTGTCAAGAGAGAATCCCATCCTATATTTGCAGCCCACAGTGTCTGGAGGAAGCTTTTTGCAGTCACAATGATTGGAGCTACAAACCCAGGTGGATCGTAGAATTTTGAAATGAAACTAAGTATTTGTCGTTTAGTTACTGGCCTGTCACCAAATTTCTCAGGACAGGCAATTGTGAAATTATCATCAATTATATTATAAACAATGCCTAGTGTTATTAAATTGAAGTTTTGCTTTTCAAAATCAAAGTTATCAAAATGTTGCTCATTTTCTGGTATATTGCATTGCAGAATATGGGGAACATTAGATGCCCATTTATGTGTTTGAAAGCTGCCCCTTTCCAACATTTTGACTAATTGCTCCTTTGCTTCTATAACCCTGTTTAGATCATTTTTTGCATATAATATGTCATCAACAAAGGCACAGTTTTTCAAAATAAAAGAAGCAAGAGGTAGCTCATCTTTGTAAATGCAAGCAAGCTCATCCAGACACCGCGTCGCGAGAAAACTGGAGCTTTTGAGACCATAGGTGACAGTATTCAACTGAATACATTTTATCTCCGTGTTGGGATTCTCTCTCCACAGTATGTTCTGTAATGAAGCATGCATTGGATTTAATTGTATATATCTGAACATTTTTTTTATGTCTGTGATGAACATATGCTCACCAAGGCGAAATAACAATAGTATATCAAATAAATCTCTCTGGACAACTGCACCATTAAGCAGTATATCATTAAGTGATATCTTTTTATTTGGTAACATCGAACCATCAAAAACTACCCTTAGTTTTGTTGATTTACTTTCCTCATTAATGACCGCATGATGTGGTAGGAAGTAAATAGGGTCGTTATGAAAATCATAATTACAGATGTCAATATAATGGCCATGTCCCATTTCAATAATTTCATCTATGAATTTTTTATAATGTTGAAACAAAGTTTCATTTTTATGCAGTTTTTTTTCTAAATTGACAAACCTATTGAGAGCTAAATTGAAAGAGTCACCTAAATGATTATTAACTTGCTCTAGAGGTACCTTTATTGGCAAATCTACTTGAAATTGCTTATTTTTTAATTTTGAAAATATATCCTCACATAGTTCAGATTCGGTGAAGCTTTCATTAAACGTTTGAGGTACCTCTTCAGTTTGCCAAAACTGCTTTAATGTTTTGCTATCCGTGAAGTCGACAAGACCGCGAAATTCTTTATGTGATGTATTATGATGAAATTAATTTGATGCTGACCTTTAGGTATCTTACTCAAAAAGGCTGGAATTTTATGCTTATAACACTGTGTCCACACTGGAGCGGTGACAATGCTTGCAGTTGCACTCACACAATATTTTGCGCTCTGTTCCTGCACACCCGGCGGCCTGCTGTTCGTCGCTGTATTTCATCTACTGTTTCTCTGAAGGACCATGTTCTGCACTCTGTGCTTTTTGCTTCGATGCTCAGTGGTGGCTCGTGGATGTGTCAGGAAGGTGGAAATCAAATTTGTTGCACTGTTATAAGTTTATTTTAAATCACAATTACATTTCGCGGTCTTGTCGACTTCACGGATAGAATGGAAGGGAAGAAGTGTTGCCACATGGCAGAAACTTAAAAATTACCATATTAAATGTTGCCAACACCCTGATGTTGCAAGCGTCCATAGGCTACGGTAACCACTTCGCATCAGAAGGGCCGTATGCTTGTTTGTCACCTTAAGGGTAAAAAAATCGTTAAACTATATAAGATGATTGAAAATGGGCAATGTTATGTTTCCTAGTGACCTCATTTTAAGTTTAAGTCAAAATGCTATTTTGGAAATCAGCAAATCAACGAAAATTTGTTTATCAGAGAAAACGTGTTTATCTTTCCTTAGTGACTTTATAGAGAAGATTAGAATGAAAATATGAGTCGTAAGCGTTCAAAGGTATGAAAATATATGGGTAATTATTTGGCACATTTAATAACGTTTATTTACCAATAACATGTTATTTCATTATGAGAAATTGTTACTTCCGTGTCTGTATTTTCCGTTTCATTAGGCAAAACTAACGAGATAATAATTACAGATACAAATAAAAAAAACAAACAATAGTAAGAATTTGTTAATAAAGAAAAGTGTAATACACCACTAGTACTACCTCTATATAGCCTAGTATTAGGCACCATGATGAAGTGGATCTCATGGTTAAACTCACGGAGTATCAGCACTGGTTATAAGAAACTAAATTGTTTGCAAGTTGCGTGTCATGAAATGTAAAGGTGCAGAAGTCTGGAACTGCGAAAGCTTTCATCGGAATATAGTGTTAATATTTATATTCAATATAGACGTTGCTGGTCAAGAGACATAAATCACCCAGTCAGTTGATTGTGGGGCATTGTTGGCGCGTAGAGTGGAAGCCTCGACTTGTATTCCATGCGTGTAATCCTGGTAAGCGGATTTAAGTTTTATGCGCTTTTGACTGTTGATTTATTAGCATCTCGCCAATTACACTTATTGTGCGTGCTCATAAAATATTTATTTGCGTTATTTTGAAATGTTATATCCACGTTAAGATATGTATTATTGTTTCTGTAACTGTATTATTTATTATATTCTCAATGCAGTTTTCAAGTGGGAAATTTTCCTGGAGGTAAATGATTCCTCAAAAAAAGTTCGTATCGCACACGAGATAACCCCATGGTTGCAAACGCATATAGACTAAGATGAACGCATGCGGGCTTTATATAATCTTAAGCGCGCGGATTTGTAAAAGTTAAGAATTTGTTTATTATTTTTCTTATTTATTGTATCCGTAATGCATTCTGTATATGTAATTATTAATTTATTATTTAGTTCGCATTAAAATGTGAACTTTCGATGTCTTTTCGTGTGCGGTGTGCGGTCGGGCCGCTGTGACGAGCGGGGATTTGATCGATGGATACGTCTCAATCTCGGCGATCCCGAACCTGTCTCTCGGAACCGCATGAGACGAAACTAAGACTAAACTCTATCTGTAGCAATAAACTTGTGCCAGGGACAATACAGCTTGATTCTTTTAAGTTAGGTATATATTTAGGCACGCATAGGCGACTCATTTGCTTTGTTATTTGATGTACCTAACTATTCTAGTTCAAATAAAAAGTATGATTCAAATGTGGTTGATTTATTTTTTCTAGAAACTGGAAAGGTAAATCATTTTATCAAGTAAAATATTTCCATAATTGTGCAAGCAACCTACCAAACTAGCTAACCTACAAAAACTGCCAATAACTTATTTTAAGATTAATTTATATTTTATTTTATGGACGAACTAACCCGTTTCGGGAGGAACTGGACTATGACAGCAGGTGACAGAGAGTTGTGGAGAGAGAGAGGAGAGGCCTTTGCTCTTCAGTGGATTCATTATAGGTAATAATGCAAGTTGATATAGGATCGGTTCCTAATAAGGCTCCGTGAATTTAAAAAGACACAATAATAATATTAATATATAAATTATATGTTACTATGCTACAGCTACAGGTAATCGACATCATTAAATCAACATTCAGTCCGTATAACAATAATGAAAATATCACGATCACAGCACAAAGTATTCACCCTTTGCGTTACCTGTATCAGCCACTGCGCCAGTGCAGGTTGCTCCACATAACAAAAAAACTTCTTTCAAATGTAAATCAGCGCAAACCGACAAAGCAAATTGTCACAAATAAACAGATACATTTTGGTTTTTTGTGAAAGTTCATAAAAACTCGGTCCCATCGGTAAAGGGTCAGACTAAGCCAATCAATCTGAGATAAAAATTTCTTTTATTGATTTTTTTGTCGTGGGCCGCTTAACTTATTCTTTGTGATTCTGAACTTTGATTGTTATCCGTGAGAATTGATCAAATACAAATGTTTCCTGTCGGAGATACATTGTAAGACATTTTCTAAGCAAATATGTCCTAGTTCTCAACTGATGGATGTTAGAGCCCGTCACCTCAGTATTTTTTCCATTTGTATGATGAGCCAAATAATACATTTATGTATTTATTTCCGCGTTTATATTTCTATATGTACTGGAACTCAGCCTAGATTGTGATGATTCATGATTTTTTCAGAGTTTGTTTTTATAAATATTCCTACAAGTAACTTTCACGGGCTTATAAATGTATAAAATCACTCTTGCAAAAAAGTCTATCTACTACTCAGAATGTAAAAAATAACAATTAGGTAGTATGCAAGTTGTTTTACAGAGGTAAATAAATTCTAAAATATTCGAGTCAGAAAGTCTAATATATCTGCCAAGGTTGCATTTCATTATTGTATCGCCCTAATCGCTAATCCAAAAGAAGAAAAAGAGCGTAGATCGTCCATCCAAATATTGATTTAACCCTATCAACGACGGAAGCAGGTGCCGGCTGCACGCGCCCGATTCAATAAGCGTTTCCCAACTATGAAATTAAATGATAATCACGACTTTTTTCATATTTACGTAAGGAGTTAATAAGTACATTTGAAGTTTGGTGACGGGGTGCCCAACATTTTCATTTAACCTAATTATTCATATGACCTAATTACGTTACTGACTTTCATTATAAAAAATCAAAGGTTGTTGAAGTCTCGTCAACAAAACTTTTTCTATTGACTGGTGTCCGTGTGGTATGAAACATTTCCTGATATTCTAGCGACTTAAGTTTGAATCCCACCGGTGTGTCACGTTGGCATCAAATTATCTTCGGTGAAAAGTAGTTCCTGTAATACCTCCTCCTACCTCTTTGGGGACCCTTGTGAGAAGGACTAGAAGGAGTATATTACATACCTAATCAACAATGAAATTTTAGTGGAAATGTTGTGAACGTCTGCTATCACGCCGCCATTATTCATTTTAACGGTTTGCCGGCACCCATGAGAGGGTTGCTCGTCATGGCTCGCTCCGATGTTACGGATAGATACGATAGCCAAGCCTTTCCCGGCAGATGCATGCACTCATAATTGGACCGCATCAAAACATTAGTCGACACGCAGAGAACAAAAATGAGGGTATATTTAAGAATGACTTAAATTAGCTTTTAGAACTGGTTGCACTACTTTACTTAAGTACCTATTGATGCTTAACATATTATCTTCTAAATTCATACCTGCGTTACAGAAATATGTTGCACCAGTCGTTATGACTTTTGTTGTTAACCTAGAGACGTCCGCGCTATTCTTTAAATCGATTCTTTCATTCCGAATTACCGTACTTAGGTAGATCTTCCTTGCCTTGATCTAACCGGCTTTTTTTTTCAAAACACGGTTATTCCTACATCATTTTTCAAAACAAATATTTAAAATACTGTCTTACGTTTGGTGTTTTCCCAATCGATTTAACTGGGAGAGACATACGAATTGCGATTTCCACGAATTATATGGGTTAAGGAAGGAATCAGATCGTGTGCTTGTTTATTTCGCATGTAGGTCGACTACATGTGAAATAAAACTATGAAATGAATAAAATCAAGTTATTACCAAAATTTCCTTGCGTTATTACTTGATTTCCCCAACTGTAGTTTAAAAATCCCTATCGCTCTCGTCAAATCTTAAGTAATGGGGTAATTTGTCAAGGCAGAGCAGTTTGCATATGAAATGTGTTCAGCCGAGGGCGACTGATGCCGGTTAAACACACCTACTCTAGTAATAAAGACTGATGTTACCCTGTTCGAAGGGTTAAGAGGGATTTATCGTTGGAGTATACGTGACATATATACAAATAAGTAATAAGCCTCCATTGTAAACTCACCTAGAGTACAGCATACAACGGAATCAAAATTTTAAATATAGGTTCAATTTCTTTTGCCTTTGCCCATCACCTGGGACAGCAACGGTCAATAAGGTAACAAAATATATGTTTTCTCAGATAAAACTACATCATGAAAGTTACCACATTTGACATTTCAATACACTTTACACAATACAGATTTTCGGGAATAATAGTTACCTATTCTGCAAATCTACCTATTACATTAAAACCATTTCAGCAGTTCTGGCGTAATGTGGAAACAATATCCAAACAAAGTATAGGTACCGAGCTTTTTTCTGCTACTACGACATGAAAACCGAGTGTACCTGTCTCTTAACTTGCATTGACCTCTTAAGCTTGCAATATTACATGTTTCAAGATATTCTAATAAAATAATGTTATATCTGCCATCTAGAGTATTATAACAGACACATTTTTCTGTCTTAAAACCTTCGCAGCTTCGGGTTCGGTTTCTATCATTAAAACAAGTTCGTGCTCCATTTGAAAGATGGCGCTACACTGCTCAATTTATGTGCTGCCATCTGTTTTGTATTTATCGAATCATGGACATGCTGCCGTTTCTTTTAGCGACATTGTAGGATTACCCTTGATTCTAAATTAGTTAATAATATTGAGTAAAGATGGCAGAAATAAGTATTCTACCTTTTTAGGGTTCCGTACTAATCCGTACCCGAATGGTAACGAACGGAATACTGAATGTCAAGCAGATTTGGCAGATGTTGTCTTGATACGCAGTATATTATATTAAAAATACATGTAACATTACTATTTGTACGTAGTATATTATTTACCGGTTGTATTCTCTTGGTTATCTACTCTAAGCTACTATTTTCTGTCTAACCTATAAAAGAGTAGGTTTGTATGCTAAATGTCATATAGATTGCAGTCGAATTTTGATCACCGGCGACCTCTAGTATAAGGAATCGTTTAAACAAATATTATCATTATGATATGTCTATAAATCCTCGTCGAATCAATATCATATTGCATTAATGGTCTGATATTTCAATTCAAAACCGGAATTCAAAGAAAGGTAATAATTATCGAATAAAGAGTTTGAAACGGTAAACAAGTATTTTAAAACATAAAACAGTGTAAGCTACGTTGGTTTGGATAAACGGATTATTGAAAGACTCGTAAAAATACAATACGGAAGTAAAGTGAGTTCTTTTTATAAAATTAACAAAATTCTCGGTGGTGGAATGCTGAATACAGAAAAAACATGTTTATTTTTGATCCGGTGGGCAATTGATGTGAGAATAATAATTTAAGCTTGCTAAACGTAGACTAGTACCAAAAAAGTTAAGAAAGACAAAAGTGCATGCGGCACTACATATTATTACTCTGAGATACTACCTACCCCATAATGGACGCGGGTCGGCGCGAGGGTGCGTTGCGATTTTGTAAGTAATAATTTTATAAATATGTATACGTACCTTTAAATTTAAAAAAATCCTAATCAGTGTTAAATCGCAGGAAGTTACGGTGTAATATTTAATATTTGACATCGTAAGCCTTCATAAACTGTCCATAATGCAGATTTTCTATTACGATGCAAATTTTCAAATTATTATTTTAGAAGATACTTGATCTGCAATCAAGCCCCAAGGGATCGCTTCCAATATCTGTCGGACGACTTGCGTTACCTTCAAAATCGCTTTTAAGCTTCGATACCGGCGCTAGTCTTGGAGGTCGATTAAACGATGTCTTGAATACATAATAGGAGTGGAGTATTCGAATGCTCTCCCGCAATTCACTCTCCTGCGCATAAATTAGCGGTGTGGGCACACTACCGCCGCAATTCCGCAAAAACTCCAATTGTAGGGGAAAGTTTGGCGATTAAGCCGTGAGGCGTGGCAGGGCCAGGTCTGCTCGTGACAGTTAGTGCTGCCACTTGTTATAATCCGTTAAACTTTCGACCCTCGTCAAGGTACGCTGAGAATTTATGGAAATGCGTTCTTTCCCCAATTTATTATATTCTTTTGAGGTCCGTCTCGCTCAGATTGCTGAAGCTTGACGGCGCGCTGAAAGCTTGCGTTGCGCTTGTGCCTATGTTAGAAATGACGTGTATGTAAGCGCACACAGGGACGCAGCGACGCGCTCATCTTAATAGAATTAATTTGCATCCCCTTCTCTTCCACGAAATCAACTTAACAGGTTTGCATACTGCTAGTTAATTTAAGATTTTTTAGTTTCTGTTATTCTGAAAGGCATAAGCCTTTCAGAATAACAGATTTACGAGATACGTATAATACGTAGGAACTTCTATTGTGAGGATATAAATATACGTAGCATTTTTGCCAAATAAAAATCACGAAACAGGTATCAAGGCACGAATAAGATCGTTTGATATAAATATCCAAAATTCTTAGCGGAATAACTGGCGTAAATAACTAATTGGAATACCTGAGAAGCGCGTAATGATCGGAATTTTGTGAAGCTGGCAAGTAATTATTATAAATTGATATTTTAACAGTTTCTAATTACATGAAGAGGGAAATTCCTGATTTATAAACAGTTCGTTTTAAAAAGGACTTTGCCGAATATCTTCCTTAACTTTTCATGGAAATTATCATCGATAGTTATTTTAACTGTCGAGTTTTATAGTTGGTAGATATATAGAAAGATTTTTTTATTAAAAAGAGTATAAACGTAAAAGACAAGCAACATAAACGAAGGTAATCGAACGGTTTCACTCAAAGAATAGACATTATGATAATCACAGGTACGAACAAAATCACAATAGGATCGGGGATATAAGAAAAGAGAATTCCCAAAGACGATAACATGGCAGGAAAAATGCTACCGTAAACCGAAGGCAATAAAGACTGGCAACAATTTATTTATATGACGCTTCTGGGAGAAGTTATCCACAGATCCGAGCGAGGAACGAGGTAAAATCAACTTGATGCGTGCCCCAACTCAAATGAGAAAATGGGATATTTCTTAATATAGTGTAATCTCGAATAATCTTCTTACGGCACTTGATTGAGCCGCACAATACGCTAAACCTACTTTTGAGCTGCTTGATTAATTTAACTCAATCCTAAATTGCATATTGTAATAATTTCTTAATACCCTGATAAGGTGTCATAAATTTAATCATCTACATACTGTGTATCTAACAACGAGAAACATTGATAACGATATTTTATGAGTAAGTAATGTGCTTGTAATTTTAATACCATTTAAAGACTTTGGATAAACCAGTTTAAAGTAAAGCGAGGAAAAGAGAGTACCGGAGTGCTACGATGTAAACTTGAGCACTCAACTGCGAAACAAGATGCCAACAGAGTCTACTTCCAAAAGTTCAATCACGATTTAGTATTTACAAGACACCGTTCAGTATTACCATGTGGCTGCAACTTATTTTTTATCAGTTTTATAAGCCCAGCTAAGTAATCTATGTATATAATCTATTTAATCTAATATGTATAGATAAAGAGGTAAATTTGTTAATTCGAATAAATGTATTATATTCTCCGGAACTACATACAAAACCGTATTAAAAATTCGTTCACTAAACACTATTCCAGAGTAGCCTAGGCTATAATATACTATTCCTACGCTTAATATGGCTGTAGTTTAATAAAATGACTTGAATAGTTCGCTCGTTAGAAAGAGCCAAAAGTTTCAGAACAATAATAAGCTTAGTATTGTTATCCTAATACACGTTCCAATAAAGTGATAAGTAGGTATGCAAAAGCTGGTGACGCGTGCGCGCGTCCCCGGATTAAACAGTCAAACTGGAAATTCCAGAGGCTTTGAGTTCACGGATACACATCAACGTACTGTCAGCGTTAACATTCGGATTTGTGAGGATCGGGGATATTAAACAAGCCAAGCCCGCTCGAAACTGCGCGTCACACACAACACATGTACACCGCAGTTATTATAGAAAGGTAAACCACAGTTGAGATCGTTTTCGATAGAGGGCTATTCACTGTTCTGTAGGTACAAAGATTAAAATGTAATATAATAGATTTGATACTTTATATTTCGGATATTTTTAACCTTCGACGGTTGGTGAAAGGGGAAAGTACATTTTTTAGTTCTGTCATAGCACGGATGAATTAACGAGATGCACATACACGATATGAATACATAGACTGGTTTCAATTCTATTTATGAGGCTGGGTTTGTATCATATATTTCATTAAGCTTCGCACTACAAGTCAGTGCACGTAGAAAGGAACAAACGAGCCACGAAATTAAGAAGCAGTCTGATCCAACGTGGAAGTCACTAGGTGGCGCGGCGGCGGAGACAGCTAGCAAATAGGACCTAGGTATTTGTTTCACAGCGTATCGTGCGTATCCAGGGCGGCGTCAAGCCACGCGTGACTGTGACTAATCGATTAATCTGCCGTAGTGTCAATAAATTTTAAAGCGGTTGTTAAGTTTTCTTGTACGAGCATGGCATGGTGCCAGAAAACAAAGAAATTGACGTAAATATAAACAATATTTCATTTTTTACGGTAAATGACAACGCATGTGAGTGATACCAACTATAAATGCAATGTATGGACGTATAGATTTTTTTTAATACCACTAAGGTGGCAAACAAGCATACGGCCCGCTTGATGGTAAGCGGTTACTGCAGCCTATGGACGCTTGCAGCACGCTTGGATATCACTCGCGCGTTGCCGACCCTAAAATGATGAAATGAAATGAAATAGATGTTTGGTATTAATTCAACCACACACAAACAACTAAACTGATTTTAATGAAAGTGGGCGCTACGGTAGACCTTTACCTGAATTTGTTATTAATGTAAAAAAGAAGAAAGGTTTCCATGACATTTAATAAAGCGAGATTTCTTGGCCATTATATGTGGCCTTATTTGTCATTCTAATTTTATCTCATTCTTTGTTTGAATTAAGTTACTCAATCACACCAAATGACTGAACGAATTAATATGTTCCTCGGAGACGTATTACGTTCTAAAAATAGCAAATACGATAGACTTTTAAATCCTCGGAAACAATGTGATTACGTTCTTACTTCTTTTGTTAAATAACTTTTTGATTTACTGTTGACGGCACATTATATATTATTTTATTGCTGTTACCATATAATATACAATAGTGGCAAACGATTTGCGGTTCTAAGTTAGTGAGAGTAGGTAAATGGAATAAAATCAAATACATGTATTCCTGACACACACAATATCGCATCATTACATAAATAATAAATAAGTTAAAAAAACAACGCGCAAAAAATTAGCGTCATTGCGTGATGTCAGAAATAGGTTCCAACTCAGCATACAACCGAAGCTGCGATTAACAGCCTCGGTTACTGATACACGTTATTCTTTTCCTCCTTATGGCAAAATTACTAGATCGGTATATTATTATTATGAAATATGACATGTATTCATTGCTTCGTACGTATTTCCCGGTAGATCTACATTAATGCGATATCCTTTTCCGTGAACGCGGAAAACTCATTAGCTCATTGACTCACTGCGGTCAATACTGATTGCTATCACGAATGCGATGAAATGTAATAGCTCGTATGGTACGAATAATATTTTTCTATTGAGGGCCAATTAACCATAATACATATTGGTTTAATTAAATACCAGAATACCTTAGCTATTATTAGTTTGTACGTAGTATATTATCTACTCTGAGGTATAGACTTTTAGAGATGTCAAGAGATGATGTCTTATTGCTTCTATATTTTTATAATCCGTTGCATCCCGTGTAATTTATTAATGACTGGAACCAAATATTGCTCGTATCTGCCAAGTTTTAATTGTAACCAATTAAAAGATTTAGACATATTGACATTTGTGAATATATAATACAGATAAATAGTGAGATGACGGAAATGAGTGAACAACCAGAGAACCATTCCCGCGTTATTGTTTGAACCAGTTAAGCTTGTAAGTACTCATTTTAATTATTTCGGATTTCTTCCATATTTGTGCGTGTTTCAAGTGGCAGAATAAAAATATAAATTTGTTTTGTTATAGGTACGTTCGTGCGTTCCAAAGATCTGTCCATACGGTCACAGTAAATTTAAAGCGTAAAATAAGCTCAGTGAACAACATATATTTTTAGTTGACAAAAAATTTACTTCGTGTAGGAAACGACACTTTTTTTATTAATTACAGGGCAGCGTTTGACCACGATCTCACCAGATGGTAAGTGAAGATGGGTGCTACGAAAACGATGATCAACTACAGTGTCAAGAAACCTTTGACATCACACCAATCACTAACTGCTTTTCTGCATTTAAAGTATAAACCAGGGATCACCAATTACTTAAAAATGAATGGGGGCCGTTTCTGTAGATGACATGTCGCCGCTTACCGATAAAACGTATCGCCGTTAGGGAGACGATTAGGGGTGGTCCAATCAAGCTAAAATAAAGCAGGGGCTAATTTAAATAACGTACTGAATAATATAAGCTAATATAAAAAAGAAACTTTAACTATGCGTTTGATGATTGCGTTATTGTAGGTACTCTTTCCATAAGTTCGCATAATATCGGTTGCGGTCCGGACCCGGACAGCGGCTCGCAGTTTGGTGACTCCTGGTATAATTATATAGATATTTTTCTGAATAACATTACAATAGTAATAATAATTTTATTAAGATAGACTTGTAAAATTTCCCACTATTGTTCTTCGTATTTTATAAAGAATGTAGAAAGGTATAATAATAGGATACAAATTATTGCTGTCCCTGAGCGCTTAGAAAAGAAGTGGATAGAAAAACATACTCTCAGAGTTAAGTAAAAAAAATGTGAGAGCCAATTGTAAGTAGTGGCTGGCCGGGTCCAACACGCGAGGCCAAGAGTCCCGGCGGAGTTGGGAGTCCGCGGTCACGTATAAATTACTCTGGCCTCTCTTTGTTGTCCCGACAAACTTACTTTCTTCTAGGGGTTTAATCCTGACTTGAATTACTGTGGGGTCACGGCTTAAAGAACTCTGCAGAGCGCATCCGTCTCAAGGTGAATCCCGTTTCGTCTGAAACTTTACGAATAAAGATAATTTTAATAGTATCTAACTTAACTTAAAACTAAGAATATTATATTTGTATATCCAACTACGTAGTTTATAGTTAACGCTTATCCTAATAAAAACAATTTCTTGGCCTTTACTTGATTAATTATTAATTGCAAATTTTTTGGCTTTTATCAAGTGTCGATTGTTTTAGATAGGTACCTACTAGTAAAATTGTTGCGAAATAAATCGTATGAATAATTCATGTAACGATCAAAATATCGTACCGGGAGGACCAGAAAAAACATTAGCGTTGTAATTTGACACTAATTAACCGTGGACGTTATGGAAGCAATGCATCAACACTGTACCCTCACCGCGCCTACCTATCTGCTACTCACCAGTTTACTAAGACCTGCGTAAGTCTAAGCAAAGCGCTTGTGTCAGCGGTTAGGATGTGGATCTAGTGTCGATGGTTGGTTGATGTGAGGCATTTATCAAGAGCAGTTAATTTGCGAGCAGATGAGTCACAACACCATCGCTCATCTTGTGTACATATGATTATGTGTCAGCAACACTTGGCGTAGCAGACAGACTTGAATCTACTCCTAGACATGACACGACCCAGTATTAACTATGCTACGTAGGTACGTGGAGAATGAATTACTATATATAATGTATATTTAGTAGCATTTACTTCCAATCGTACCGACGCATGCTCGTAGTAATAGATCTGTGCCGGTAGCAGGAACATTGTCGACAACGTATTCGAAAACGTAACTCGCGAAATGTCAAAATTGACATACTAATTTTTAGTTCCACTTTTCACCGCCGCAGCGCTGTTCATTTTTCAATACAAAAATAGTCGAAGGCGATACGAAAACGTTGTCGACAATGTTCATGCTACCGGCACTGAGTAGATAATATACTGCGTACAAATAGTAAATTTTCTATTATGCTACCTTAGATATTTTAGACAAACTTCTTCGGAAGAACTACTTCTGTTAAATTTAATAATATATCTTTAAAATATGTTTATTATATTCAAATGAGTATAATATTGAGTCGTGGGGCTTCCGGGATCGGGTCCGCGGTCCCAAAAGCCACCTTGAATTTAATCAATATTTTTCAGGAGTAAACCAGGACCACGAGCGAGGTCCCGAAAGCCCCTTTGAAGTTAATCATTATTTACCACCGAAATTTGTTTTTTTCTTTATATTTTTTTTTTGTCATCTGGTAAAATTACCTTGGTACATTTTGCACTGTGAGCATATAAAATATGAACATTTTCCATGCATGCATATTGTAAGCATCATCATTTTCCTGCCCTTATCCCATATTATTTGGGGTCGGCGCAATATGTATATCTCTTCCATCCTTCTCTATCAGCCGTCATCTTTGTATTCACTTCCTTTCTGGCCATGTCATCTTTCACACAATCCATCCATCTTTTCTTAGGTCTACCTCGACCCCTGTACCCGTCCACATTCATACATAACACCTTTATGACCACGTTATCTTCATTCCTCCGCATGCATATTGTAAGCGTTCCTAGTTAATGCATTATTTCGTGCATTGCTTTTTTGCATTGTCCTTATGAAAAATTCAAAAGAATTAAGCAGCTGTGTCGGGTACCTCGTAAACATTTCATAGTGTTTTTACGATCTAACCCTACGGGCCAGCGGTACAAGAATGATACATAATTTCTTATGTTTGTGATATGCTAGACTTAGCCCTTAGTAGATATCGTATTTTATTGGTATTATATAATTCTTCCAATGCAAAGGTTCTTTGCAGGAAATACATCTGTTACTTTAAGTTGACTATAGCATCGTTGTGAATCTATACTTTATAACTGCCACATATGTTATACAAACAACACACTCAAACTTGGAACTACTGCATATATGTGACGGCCTATTTTTGTTCCAGAACAAATCTAAGTGTAAAGGAATTGCTCACTTGCTTGATCACCGTCTTAAAAATGAATAACAAAAAAGTCAGCCTTTGTAAGTAGATAAAGCATATCGCACACAATTCTTTTACCTGAAAGATCGAATAGTTTGACTATATAGTGTTCTTCTATGCACTTATGCGCACATTCATATAAGCAGTTTGCTAGCAGAACGACTAATGTGTTTACTTTAAAAAAAGGTATTTTTGAAGATATTTCTTTTTTTACACCACTTAGGTGGCAAACAAGCATACGGACCGCCTGGTGGTAAGCGGCTACCGTAGCCTATGGACGCTTGCAATTATCGACCTTAAAATTTCCCTTTCACACAAATATAAAATTAACGCTGCCCGGGAGAGATTACGCGCTTGGGTCGTTAACTTTTATGGGCTAATGACAGAGATCTAATTAACTTAATTATCCATAACTCTTATTAATGCTGTTGCTTTTATTTTAGTGTACCTACTTAATATTATTCGAATCGATATGTAGAGTAAAGCTAACCAATAACATTCTCCGTATATGTTTATTAAGCCCAAACAATGAAACAAACAACACAAAGAGCTTGCACCCGCGGCCTTGTTAACAATAACTTCTGGTTTCATGTTTACGAGTAGGTACCTAATGTCGAGTCAGTTGGTCGTTTCGTTAAATATTCGACCATGTTCCATTTATGAAGCTCCACTCATACCTAAATTCCCTAATACAACGGGAGCTTAGAGCGGAAACGACTAAAGCGCAGAATTTCGACCAGAGACAGAGCTTTTCGTGTTCAGTTATTTTGACAGTATGCTATTGCATTGGGCCGTCACTAAAACCGTCCTGCTTTGATTGTCAGAAGTGACGTCCCCGCATTGCTGTCGCTGTCAAACGTACACACATAGAGCACGGAATACCTATCATATTCTGTGGTAAGATTTCAGTTCTTTTGAAGGAGGCATCGGGTGCGTGTGTAATTCTGTGTAATTTATTCATCAGTTTCTAACCTAACTAGTTTGTAATGAGACTTACAGTAGCTGCAAAACTTATAATAAATTCATAAAACTTAAACTAAAATTCGAATATCTCTTAAACTTTTATAAATAAAATGATTTATAATTTTATCAATGTAGGTAAAAATTATAAATGTACAAGCAATTTAATATT
This sequence comes from Falcaria lacertinaria, assembly GCA_951449985.1. Lineage (NCBI taxonomy): Eukaryota > Metazoa > Arthropoda > Insecta > Lepidoptera > Drepanidae > Falcaria > Falcaria lacertinaria. The sequence goes on from OX602114.1 coordinate 5,210,683, forward strand.
GTAGAAGAAGTTCAGTTCACTCTTAAATATTACCCTGGTATTCAAAGTTGCAGTTAATAAAATATAGAACAGTATCTATCAAGTTAGCTAGTCGCTCCATTTTGCACGGTTAGTTTACAAGGCTGTATATTGAACTCCGCTAGGCTTGCTCATTAATTTTCACTAGTTTGTCCTGCGACACGGCCTTCGTGTGGTCCTAACATAAATACCAAGATACGACTAGCTTGCACAAAGAACTGGAAGTCCAAATAAATACAGCCATTTAGAATGCGCCCCCAGTGAACACGTTTGTAAAGCTAAATAAATAATTGAATGTTAATGTGTGGCGTGCCATCAGGTTGACCTCACCACAGGTGAGTGTGTTACTCACTCGACATTTTTTACAATACCCGTGGGAATAAAATTGTAGAAACTAGCAAGTGTTTGACATCGTACTGTTGAGTCTAGCCTACCTACACAATCACATAATTAAACTAACATCATGAATTAGAATCTGAATTTAAGTTTTAAAACAATGGGACATGGCGTGATGATGAATGTATTGTATGTACTTAATACTTATGTTAATTGTGTTTCAAATACATTTTATGGTAAATATATAGTTTTAATAAAGCTAGGTTCTCGACGTTCCACAGTGTAAAGTCGCTTTCAGAGCACAAGTGTTGAACTGAAACACTATTTACGTAAACTCATTTCGTTAAGGCGGTCTACATCGGCCCAGCTTCGTTTAAAGTTTTAATCGCTTTCGAGCCGTGATAAACAAATTTTAATTAAGTTTTAATATCACCGCGTAATAGCTGACGCGCGCCGATATCATAATAATAATTGCTGTTTATTAGTACCTACCAGTGAATTACTAAGTCTCACTTTACTTTTAACTTTGATGGTGTTTGGATTATATACATGGTTAGGCATCCCTCCACTGCATTGTACAAATAAAAGAGACAGAACACTATGTGAAGGCGCATTAGCTTAGATATCTTCGTAATATTTCTAATAATTATTTATTGTTGTCTATGTTTATAAAGTAACGTTTATATTATGATCTACTTCATGGCCACAAAAGGAAGACAGAGGGGATTCACTCATCCAAATAACCAAAAGTTGTCTTCATTTCCAAGTTTCCGTATCCGCACTTGTCCATTCCATTTGTCCCCTGGCGTATTTTTTATTTATCAACTTAGGCACTTTCTTTGTTTCTACCACGGTTATTGTTAATTTCATTATGTAACGGTCCCGCTGAAGAAGCTCCTTACCAAATGGTTTATGACTCGTAAAACGGCGCTTTGTTTTTCATTTGTAAACGGTACAACGGATAATAAACTATTTCATGAATTCATAACCTATGTTTATATCGGCGCGTGAAACTTTTGTAAGATTTACTGTGAGCGTGCTAGTTTTATTAATCTTAATGTACGTGGTAGTAGTATATAAACAGTTTTTGAAAGACTTTATTTGTCAAAGTCTTTGTACTTCACCTGACAAGTGAAATCGCGATAATATACCCATTTTTCATCCGTGTACGAGTCTGGGCGATGCGCCACCATTCTGAACGAATTGTACCTCGGGGCATGAATTTAATCTCAGAATTCAGCGTGTCTGATTCATAAGGAGCGTCACTTCGGTGATATTTGCGTTCTGCTCGTTTTATGGCGTGTCTTGTTCGTGTTACGAGCGTGTGCCAGCATTCATCGGTGGATATAAAGAAAATTAAACCGATGCTCTTGTTTTATTTTAGAGCTGGCAGTAAGAACAATGGCAAGTTAATTTTATTTTTACAAGAAATAGGTAACTAAGGTGTGTTTACTCTGTCTTTTATTCGAATTGTTTGAGATTCTCAAAACTAGAATTTGACAGAAGATAAAGGAATGATAATATGATTTGGGCATTATCTCACAGCGCCATCTCATACATACACGTTCATAATATCATTTCAAAGTTAGCTATTGGGTGGCATGATCGAGAGCGCGTGCAGACAGCGAGATTATAAGTTGCAGTTACCGCGCTAATGAATACGAGCCGGCTTACAGCAGCCGGACAGGCAGACAATTACATAAAAGTTGCCTGACATTGGAAATCCTTTGCAATACATTATTGCACATTAATTAGCTGCCGTGTTTATCCGTTTTAAGAGAGATTATTTATCATTGTTGGGTTTCACAAAATAAAATAACACCGATTTTTAGTTTTGAGTCAAAATTTATTTCAGACCTACTCACAAAGCAGAGCTTCGAGTAGATAGATTGTTATATAATAGTATTTAAAAACATTCTGAATCTAGTATTTATAACAGTCAAATAAAAGTAATATCAGCCGTACTCAATGTCTTGACTCCTTATCTTTACATATTCTACGTATAGCACTACTAAAAATATAGTTCTGTAGTTGCTTACAGTTCCCTGCAGTAATAACCGGCCGTGAAAGCTTTTTCCGCCGACATTTTTTATATTGCACACATCCGGATCTGGCGGGTAGTGTATAAGTAATGTCTGTATTGAAATATGGCTTTGCATTTACACGTTTTAAAAAACACAAAGTATTTTTATATATCCATATTTTATTTTTATTTTGTGTTTTTGTTTGTATTTTTATCACTTCGATAATTTTCGGTAGTGTTGTTTACTTGACAGGTATGAATAGTCAGAGAAAGTATAGCATGAGTTTGATCAAAACTTAGCTATCGATAGTGCAGGGACTTATACTATATGATAGTAATTTAATACGTATAAAAAATGTAAGCATTCACATCGCAATCAATAGTCGGATCTAAATAGAAAGAATAATAATAATGTTTGGACATTATCACACAGCGCCCTCTAACCCCAAACTAAGCACAGGTTGTAAATAAAGATACAATTGCCCAATACGATTTCTGGGAGGTATACGTACGTAGGTCCATATATGAAATATATGAAATAGAAATTTGAGATATTTAAAATTTCTCCTAACTCTAAAATACTGCAGGTAGACTATAGTGCATTATATAGTGTTACTGTGGGTAAGGCTGTCTCGTAAACACTATCCCGAGTCAGGCTGTCTGACCACGCCGCCGCACGCACCTGGGGCGCGCTTACCAAGACATCTGTTTTTGATGTAATCCCAAGGCTTCCCACTGACGCGACCACAAACTGCCGAGGAATATTTGGTGGCTTACTTCATATCATCTAGACTGTTTGTTGATCATATTATAACAGAATAGGTAATTAATTGTATAAATAGTACCTAACACGATTGCATTCCAACCTTGTAGCATATAAAAAAGAAGGAATACGAATGCTCATCGATGTTTACTCGTATTTAAAAACTAAATCCAATGCTAAGTTTTGTATTATCAGTAGTAAATCCCGGCTACGTGCTTTCGTATAATCGGTCGGATAAAAGGGGCGTGCTTGTCTCTTTCCTTCCAAGTTTATCTAGATTTGATATGATCTGACTATACGTATATACCTATGAATGTATATATGAATAAATGAATGTTGTGGGTATGTATTTATTCTATTACCTATATTCTATTTGGCCGTTGCTGTCCCACTGCTGGGCAAAGGCCTCTCCCCCCTTTTTCCACTTGCCTCGGTGTTGTGCTGTGCTTGGCCAATCCAGATTGCAAACGTCTAGGTCGCCTCGCCACCTACGCTTCTATCTGCTACCGCATTCTGGTCCCCACCTATTGGACGCCACCGTCGTGGCAGACCGAAGCGTAGGTAAGTAATATAAATTGATCGGAATAAATACATAAACCTTTCGGAACCAATATTACTCAGGTTTGGAGAACAATAGTTTTGGAGTCACGTGGAATACACCTAATAATTTACCAACATTCGAAATAAATATATACCAGCAAAGTAAAGTAAAGTGCTTACATAGCTGATAGTTCGAAATTAACGCCCAATAATAGTGTTATGTAGTATAACCGTAAGAATTATCCTTCTATTATTTTTAGCGAACAAATACATTTACTGAACCTTTTTATTTATTGTATAAATATAGTTACATAATATTTATAACAATCCACGTTCTTAGGAAGATTACACGCATATTAATTTATGTAAAAATAGCGGATATATTTTCTCTTAACAAAGTTATACCACCAATGATTTCATCTTTCACGATCCTTAAATGAACAGTCGAAGCGTTTTATCAAAATAAAACAACGTTTTACGAAAAATATTACGTATGTAGAGGTATGTATGTTTGAATTTCCAGTGATTTCCTCCAATGCATTATGTTCGTGTGAGCACGACGTATCGGTTTCGGGCCGGAGGAAATTGCCACGTTATGTCTCGATGGGATCAGACGCCGTCAACTGTTGCTTCTATGTATATCGGAGCTATATGTATATTGTGACACAAGCCCTTTTATTTCACATTATCGTACCTTTAATGTCAAGGGTAGGATATTTTAGCTATAACTTTAAACAAAAATACCAATTTAAAGCATTTTTCAGTTACCTCTAAGGAATAAGAGGATTAAGAAAAAGAAGAACAAGGTATGTATTAGTCAGCAATTAATTATCCCATATTATGATTTAATTCTTGTAGCATTGTAAAATAAAGACTCGCTAAAAAGAGGATCAAAATAATTGAATTTAAGATGTGATATTAAAATAAAATGTAAACTGGCTGCCCTCAATAGCATCAAAACAACCCTTTTCATAACTCGACCTTTGTTCTTTGATTGTCTACATTCCAGTTCTACGTCTACAATGCGTCTATTAATTAGTTTATGTTTAGACATTAGGCGAACGTCAGTTCTCACCCTTGTCAAAATTTCACACAATAGACAAACTTAACTATTCCCATAAAACGTTCCTCCGTTTACGTTTTTGTTTTAATGTACATAACAATTATATTTCGTTTTTGTTAGTTAGCTAATGATACCCCATCATTATACTCAGTATTCCGTGTCGAGCATCAGAGGTTGAGCATTGCCTACGTTAGCCATCCAGAGAATGGTAAATTATTTTGTTTGATTTAACGAGTTCCACGTCATCAACAGAAAATGGAAATGTTAAAACATATCATAATAACATAATTTGCGTGTCTATCCCTCATACCCGCTTTTTCTAAGAAATCAATTGACGTCGCAAATAGACCAATACCGCAATAGACCTTACTATAAATATTTTTCAAAACCCGCCTTTATTATACACGTCGGTACTCCACTTTCGGTGAACCAAGTATCAAGATTTTTGAAATCTTTATTGAGAGGTTGTGTTCTACATTCACAGTGGTGGATCAAAATTGACATAGTAATAATGAAATATTATTTGAAAGACTTACCTCATACTTGTATATAATAGCAGGAGATGAACAAGGTCTTTTCGAACACAATTTCACTTCACTACACAACAGGACACAATAAAGTTTAATGATATCTTAAACTATTACTTTAATATGGAAAATGACAGTCGAAAATATGTCACTTTTTGAAATTAGAAAACCTTTTAACTGATTTTATATAATAAGAACATATTTTGAAGAGCCTGAAGTGCACGACTAATTAAATGCGAATAAAAAAGATAATATTAGGTCCTTACATATGAAATTGGCGTTTTGTATGGGAGGAACAAAAAGTCGAATATTTTTTAATATAATATATTTAATTAATCAAAGTATGAACCATTATTTTCTATGCACTTTTGCCATCTCATAGGTAGTTCATTGATCCCTTTACTAAAAAAACCAGTCGGACGGGAATCAATAAAATCTTTGAAGGCGATTTGGACTGCCCCATCGGAGTTGAATTTTTTCCCTTGCAAGAAGTTATCCAAATTTCGAAAAAAATGGTAATCTGTTGGAGCAAGGTCCGGGGAGTACGGAGGATGTCTTAGACTTTCCAATTGAAGCTCTTCTAATTTAGTAGCCGTCTGTAGCGCAGTGTGTGGTCTAGCGTTGTCGTGAAGCAGCAGTGGCGTGGAGCGATTGACCAGCCTAGGTTGTTTAGCCGCTAGCTTTTCCATCATGGTTTGCAATTCCTGACAATAGACATCAGCCGTAATAGTCTGGCCAGATTTGAAAAAACTGTAATGAACAATACCGGCACTAGTCCACCAAACGCTTACAAGTAACTTTTTTGGGGTTAATTTTCGCTTGGGGCAGGATTTGGCTGGCTGGCCAGGATCTAACCATTGCGCTGAGCGCTTCCGATTATCGTAAAGAACCCATTTTTCATCACAGGTAATGATTCGGTTTAAAATACCTTCATTATTGTGCCGGTTTAGTAATGTAACGCAGCAGTCGACGCGCGTTTGCCGGTTTGTTTCAGTCAATTCGTGAGGTACCCACCTTTCAAGCTTTTTAATCTTCCCAATTTGCTTCAAGTGAATTAAAACAGTTTTATCACTAACATTGCAGCCTGCAGCTAACTCGGACGTGGTTTGCGATGGATCCGCTTCCACAATAGCCTTCAACTCTTCATTATCAACTTGAGTCTCAGGCCGTCCACGGGGCTTGTTCTGCAGGTCGAAATTTCCAGAACGAAAACGTTGGAACCAAAAACGAACTGTGTTTTCTTTTGCAACACGACCGCCATACACATCATTCACCCTTCGAGTTGTTTCCGCAGCACTAGTGCCACGGCGGAACTCGTACTCGTAAATAATGCGATATTTAAGGTTTTCCATTTTGTAAAATGAGTGACGCAAACAGAAAAAAACAGAAGAAAAAAAACAAATGAATGACGATCATCGAAGCACAAATACATGAGTCTATAGCTGTACAAATTTGAATTTGGAATTCCTTACCAAAGAGGAGAAATTCGTGATTAAAGTGGCCAGTACGAAAAACGCCAATTTCATATGTAAGGACCTAATATTTATATGTGCAGACGTGTTATTATGTTTTTTAATAGAAACCATTCACTCTAGCGAATTCCGTCCCGTGACTGCAATATGCACGTGCAAAGTCAATAGCAGCGCTAGTGAATATAATTATCACACATTATGGGCAGTATCTATATAGTAATTGTTATTATGTTTTATAATTCTATCCGTCGAAAGCGATAAGTAAATTATGTTATTACAAGTAAATCTTGTAATCGGGTGGTTCCAAGGATCATGATATATTTTTATCCCTTCGAGTCACCTGGAAGAGTTCCCACATATTCTTAAAACAGCTTTATCCGAGGCTTCGGGCGATATGTGTTTTAAAATCCTTTTCGTAATAAATTATTCTGAATGCGTCTACGGTTGAAAGCATTAGAAGCAAATGCTTTCGGTATGCTCTTACATTTTCCTTAATATAAATGTTTAATGTTTCTATTTGTTTAGTTATTGTTGTGATGAACCATGTATTTGAGCTCATTTTTTTGTCGGATTAAGATTTAACTATAGGTCATGCGACAATATTTTTGCTATAATTATAAATTAAATAATTTAATGACAGTGCATAAAACATTTTGGCCCACACGAGCATGCGATCTGTCGGGACACAGTGATGAAGTGTGCACGTCTCTATATCATACACTCTTAGAAAAAGATCCAGTTCATTTCCGCACATCGATCATAGCTGTGACAGGAGAAGGGTCTTCTAATTCTGATAGATCGCGGACATATTCATTACACGGAACTCGGTAATTTGTAGGCATGTCCTGAGATTATTTCTAAAATTTAGAAATTTTCGTTTCATTTTCATAGCTTGTCGTCCTTAACAGGACTATCTACACAAAGTATACCATCACAGAATATGGGGCAGAACTGTTTTACCAGATTAAAAGGAATGAAAAGAAGGAATTTTCTGCAGTGTGGACCGGGCTGCTTCAATTTCACGGGGCGTTTGTTGGGCGACACAGACGCCCAAAGGTGTCCTTTCACAGAAAGCTACCCAAACTTATGAGATAAAATGAGATGTTTATTTTTTATCGCATTGGAGATTTTTCTTTCAATCATTTTTATTTTAAAGGAAATACTTCTTTTTATCTAGAATTTGAATCTAGCGAAGTCATCTAGTGAGCTTAGAATAAATTTGATATAATTCGATTCAAAACTATTATTAATTATTAGGCTGTGTTCTTTAAAAATATTTTACAATGTTTCTAACATTATTTCGGAGTGTAACTCACGAGCGCGCTGCTAAGCCCGTGTAAGACTCAGCCAGTCTAGTCTAAAACTGTAAAATAGTGGAAATATTGGCGTTGGACGTCGCTAGGGTACACAATTCCACTTCATTCCGGCCGTGTCTGAGTGCAAAGGCGTGTCGGCGCCGGACGGCTCCGGCCTCCGTGAAATCTCCGCGCCGGAAAATATGGCCGTTGATGGAACCTTAATGTTTCCGACTTGGCCCCGCCACTTGCGGTCAGCCTGTCTTCGATATGTTGGCTATCACTTCGCCTGCAATAAAGATATAAGCACGTATGACATATTTATTTCACAGAGGATTTGGACAGGAACGCGTTAATAATACACATCGAATAATCCACCCGATCTAAATTAGAAATAAAGAAACCGTCTAATGGCCTTAAAAACAAAAATTGCCTTCTTTAATTTTGAAGATACTATCCATTTCAAAGGGTAGAAACATACTTAAGAGTAAATAGTACACTACCTAAGTCACCCCTGTGCTACCAAGCTTGGTACTTTTACAAGGAATTTTCCGTTTCATTTCACGCACAGGTAACTTAACCACTCGGTTACAGTGAAGTAACTGGTGCCTTCTCTCTCCCTTTGACCCGTGTCTTTATGTTAATAAAAATAATTCACCTGCACTGGGTCTCGCTAATACCTAGATACGTATTGTACAGTTCGCGAACTCATTAGTGGACGTACGTACTCGTATGTACGTACCGTCGGACGGGTGATTGACGCATCGGAAATGATTTCGTCTGTTGCCGCCCGGTGGCGCCGGCGTTATCTCTCCGAAGGTAATACTCATTTATTGACCATATCTGATGACAGTAGTTGATTATGTAAACATAATAGCTCACGTTTTAGTAGGTATACAAGTTTAATACTAAAATTAACCCACATCAGTCCCAACGTTTTTTCTAATTAGGTATAAAAAATTGTGCTCACAAGAAATATAATAAAAAGCGTTTCGTTTCTAGGATAAATTATTATTCTTGAGAAGAAAAATATTAGGTCCTTACATATGAAATTGGCGTTTTGTATGGGAGGAACAAAAAGTCGAATATTTTTTAATATAATATATTTAATTAATCAAAGTATGAACAATTATTTTCTATGCACTTTTGCCATCTCATAGGTAGTTCATTGATCCCTTTACTAAAAAAACCAGTCGGACGGGAATCAATAAAATCTTTGAAGGCGATTTGGACTGCCCCATCGGAGTTGAATTTTTTCCCTTGCAAGAAGTTATCCAAATTTCGAAAAAAATGGTAATCTGTTGGAGCAAGGTCCGGGGAGTACGGAGGATGTCTTAGACTTTCCAATTGAAGCTCTTCTAATTTAGTAGCCGTCTGTAGCGCAGTGTGTGGTCTAGCGTTGTCGTGAAGCAGCAGTGGCGTGGAGCGATTGACCAGCCTAGGTTGTTTAGCCGCTAGCTTTTCCATCATGGTTTGCAATTCCTGACAATAGACATCAGCCGTAATAGTCTGGCCAGATTTGAAAAAACTGTAATGAACAATACCGGCACTAGTCCACCAAACGCTTACAAGTAACTTTTTTGGGGTTAATTTTCGCTTGGGGCAGGATTTGGCTGGCTGGCCAGGATCTAACCATTGCGCTGAGCGTTTCCGATTATCGTAAAGAACCCATTTTTCATCACAGGTAATGATTCGGTTTAAAATACCTTCATTATTGTGCCGGTTTAGTAATGTAACGCAGCAGTCGACGCGCGTTTGCCGGTTTGTTTCAGTCAATTCGTGAGGTACCCACCTTTCAAGCTTTTTAATCTTCCCAATTTGCTTCAAGTGAATTAAAACAGTTTTATCACTAACATTGCAGCCTGCAGCTAACTCGGACGTGGTTTGCGATGGATCCGCTTCCACAATAGCCTTCAACTCTTCATTATCAACTTGAGTCTCAGGCCGTCCACGGGGCTTGTTCTGCAGGTCGAAATTTCCAGAACGAAAACGTTTGAACCAAAAACGAACTGTGTTTTCTTTTGCAACACGACCGCCATACACATCATTCACCCTTCGAGTTGTTTCCGCAGCACTAGTGCCACGGCGGAACTCGTACTCGTAAATAATGCGATATTTAAGGTTTTCCATTTTGTAAAATGAGTGACGCAAACAGAAAAAAACAGAAGAAAAAAAACAAATGAATGACGATCATCGAAGCACAAATACATGAGTCTATAGCTGTACAAATTTGAATTTGGAATTCCTTACCAAAGAGGAGAAATTCGTGATTAAAGTGGCCAGTACGAAAAACGCCAATTTCATATGTAAGGACCTAATATTATGTTATATATAAATATAATATTGTTGTACCAAATTCAGATCGACATTGCTACAAAATACATATCTACTATATTCAAAGCATACTTTTTCCCTGTACGTCCAAAGGATTCAGCAAAACAATTTTCTAGAAATGATACCGCGGGGTGAAATAAACCGTAACAACAAGTGGGGTAACCCGTAAAAACGATTTCGTGAAAATTAACTCAATCGACAGCATCCCACACAATATGTCTGCTTTCATCTATCGCCATTGTTGTTGTCGAGCTTAAAAGTAATACAAGTATACTGTAATTTATAAAGCCGCTATATTTTGACAATGATAAAAGTTAATTGCGTCACGATCATCCCTGTTTCTTTGTACCGTTTTAAAAAGTTAATTATTGACATTAAGTTGAAAATTTCTCTATTTAACAACGAAATGAGATCCCGAGGGGCCGCGGGAGTGAGCATCAACACTTATTAAAAGTGGATTAACTCGTTTAAAGTACGATTGAACTCGGTCCAACTTCGCCACCGAGTGGCAACCCTACACAAACTTTGCCTTGATCTTTATATTATTTTCATTGATGCTTTTTTATTCATTATCACTGCTACCCTTTAAGCTTACTTTTTAATTTATTTGACATTAATAATAATTAATAACATCTAAGTATTGTGGAAGAAAATATTTTTGTTGTTGTTTAGGTACTAATAAAATTATCTGGACTCGTTGTAGGCAGTTAGACGTAACTTTAGGAACCACACATGCAAGTTGGCTCAACAACACAATATATCTCGGACCAAGACAAATTTAAGGGCGTTAGTTGGATTGGGGGTTATTTGTTACCTTTACAATGTACATTAGTCTGAGAGTGAGTGTTTTCACCGTCAATTCTGGCCGCTACTTATCCCCTGTCTTCTAGACTAACGGCTATAGTGGTTTCATAATGGATACTCATCACGCAGGAAAGGTACATAACGTATTTATGTAGCTATTTTGGTCTTAATATCACTAGCGCCAGGTTCTCGAACATAAATATATTTTTTTGACACTTTTAGCAATTCCTAGCTACTGTTTAGTATTCTGTGAATTTCTGTGATTATATAAATGACCATCAGGCGGGCCGTATGCTTGTTTGTCACCTTAGTGGTATAAAAACAAAAAACAATAAAATCTGGGTACACTTAGTTTACATTCAGACATATATTAGGTCCTTACATATGAAATTGGCGTTTTTCGTACTGGCCACTTTAATCACGAATTTCTCCTCTTTGGTAAGGAATTCCAAATTCAAATTTGTACAGCTATAGACTCATGTATTTGTGCTTCGATGATCGTCATTCATTTGTTTTTTTTCTTCTGTTTTTTTCTGTTTGCGTCACTCATTTTACAAAATGGAAAACCTTAAATATCGCATTATTTACGAGTACGAGTTCCGCCGTGGCACTAGTGCTGCGGAAACAACTCGAAGGGTGAATGATGTGTATGGCGGTCGTGTTGCAAAAGAAAACACAGTTCGTTTTTGGTTCCAACGTTTTCGTTCTGGAAATTTCGACCTGCAGAACAAGCCCCGTGGACGGCCTGAGACTCAAGTTGATAATGAAGAGTTGAAGGCTATTGTGGAAGCGGATCCATCGCAAACCACGTCCGAGTTAGCTGCAGGCTGCAATGTTAGTGATAAAACTGTTTTAATTCACTTGAAGCAAATTGGGAAGATTAAAAAGCTTGAAAGGTGGGTACCTCACGAATTGACTGAAACAAACCGGCAAACGCGCGTCGACTGCTGCGTTACATTACTAAACCGGCACAATAATGAAGGTATTTTAAACCGAATCATTACCTGTGATGAAAAATGGGTTCTTTACGATAATCGGAAGCGCTCAGCGCAATGGTTAGATCCTGGCCAGCCAGCCAAATCCTGCCCCAAGCGAAAATTAACCCCAAAAAAGTTACTTGTAAGCGTTTGGTGGACTAGTGCCGGTATTGTTCATTACAGTTTTTTCAAATCTGGCCAGACTATTACGGCTGATGTCTATTGTCAGGAATTGCAAACCATGATGGAAAAGCTAGCGGCTAAACAACCTAGGCTGGTCAATCGCTCCACGCCACTGCTGCTTCACGACAACGCTAGACCACACACTGCGCTACAGACGGCTACTAAATTAGAAGAGCTTCAATTGGAAAGTCTAAGACATCCTCCGTACTCCCCGGACCTTGCTCCAACAGATTACCATTTTTTTCGAAATTTGGATAACTTCTTGCAAGGGAAAAAATTCAACTCCGATGGGGCAGTCCAAATCGCCTTCAAAGATTTTATTGATTCCCGTCCGACTGGTTTTTTTAGTAAAGGGATCAATGAACTACCTATGAGATGGCAAAAGTGCATAGAAAATAATGGTTCATACTTTGATTAATTAAATATATTATATTAAAAAATATTCGACTTTTTGTTCCTCCCATACAAAACGCCAATTTCATATGTAAGGACCTAATATTTTCATCGAAAATGAAATAATATTTTATTTACCCGTCTCTCATATTTCCGTTTGCGGTACAATCGGTCCCATTCAAGTCCCATTGCATCCGCTATTGTATTTGCCGAAGGCTCTGCCGCTCATGTCGATTGCCTATCGAACGGAATGCGAGTGAACGCCACTCATTTGCCAGGAATGAAAAGCGCCGTTGATTTATTTGCTAATCATGCTCTGGTGATAGGGGTCCATAAAGTAAACATACCGAGTGTCATTAACACAGCACTCTGAATCATTAGCATATATATAACTGAACAAAACACTAGCAGTCGCTCTTAACGTAATTTAAAAAACGTATCCGGGGTAAGTGAGGGCCTCCTGTGAGAATAGTGCACGGCTGCGGCTCGAGTAATTGCCATCACAGCGTGTACTAGGCTATCAAGGTACGCTGGATTAATTAGCTTGCTCGCGACCTGAAACTTTTATCTTTATATTGTGACTGATACTAAGTGACGATAGCTGCGGCTTCTAAAAATACATACAATAACATTTTTCAATCTTGCTCGTATGCCAGTGGGAACGGAATTGAATCGGATGTTTGGTCATCAGGCGGACACTGCGGCCGCATGTAATCGAACCTGCTATTGAAACGCTGAGAGCTCTCCCTTTCGTATCGAGAACTAAATGTTTTGTATCGAAACTGTTGTTACCTGGTACTCACGTTAGATACTGAAGTAAATCATCCGATGCTTAATTCAAGGGTAAGGGTAGCTAGTTCGTGAAACTCAAGGCTTATTTCAAAGCTTATGCTACTCTAGTAGGTTAGAAATACATTGTTAATTTATGAAATGTAATATTTGTACACGTCTTGAGTACCTACAAAGTATGTGGTGCTAGATGAGTAATTGCGATTACACATCTCATAATTTATTTATGCAACATTGTGAAGAGGTTAATAAAAAGTGATAATATATTGAGATAAAATGTATTTCTTTGGATTGCGGGTAATCTTTTCAACTTTTAATTTTAATTATAATTCTATATTCTAGAAGCTCTTCCATTAAAAAAAATATACTTTATTCCTAAGTGAAAAATGGCACGAAGTCAAAGATGTAGGTAACAACTAGTCTCAATAAGTACTTTAGCAATAGATACATAATTGTTAATAGAGCTTTATGCAGTCTTTAGCAAAAATAAATTGTTATAGGTATAAGAAATAAATTGAAGTTAGAGAGCTGGTGTGGAAGAGGTAACACCTCAGCGGCTCCCGCCGGACGGCTCGCCGTACATAAATCGCAGATACTGCCCTCTGTGGTCTGCACACACATTTATTTGCAACATCTCTGATTACAAATATACCTAAGGAAGGAAAACCCGACTTATTTTTATATAGTAGATTTTTCGGTAAGCCTTCCAGTAATCACAGTAATGGTCATTGGTATATCCAAATTGGTGTGTCCAATAGATAAACTATGCTGTATTCTGATTTCAATGTTACTGTAGCCATTAACATAAGATCTCCAGATTAACCAAATGACATGATTGCTAATCTGCTTAAAAATTTAACTTGCATGATTAAAAAATAAATTTAAATAAACTTAACGAACCAGATTACCTACCACATATTGAAATGTATTTCGCTTCTCAACATTAAATTAATTAGGTAAATGAATTTCAGTCTGTTAGTTTATGCATCCCTAGTGCAATGATGGTCCCTTTTAGATTTGCGGTGTGCAAATAGAGACCGGTGGCCGGTTGACTTAGCTCTTGATTCCCCGTGTTGCCCTCTCGTGCACCGTTTGCTATGTCAGCCAAACAGGGGAAATTACAAATATATTCTTCTATGCTTGTTGAAAAAATACTCTTACATAGATGAGGGACTGGAAATCTATAAAATTTTGATCCACTTAGATTTTTGGTTGTTCACTGAAATCCACTCTTTATTTTCATGCATTTTAAAGGCAACTAACTATACAGCAGATTAATATTTTGTGCAAAAGAACATTTATGCAAAACAATAAATAACATTAATTGCACATGTACCTATATATTTCACAAACAACACCGAGATTAGAAAAAGTAATCGTTCACGTTCAATGTTCGACCGAACATTAGTGTAGGGTGGCCAAATATTACGAAATTGGGATTGGAAAGGAATTTAAAAATAAAACTTGTTTTCTTCAACTTTCAAAGTGTAAACATATGACACGACTCTGAATACTTCTCATATATTATTCTGTAAATGTACATAATTATTTTTATGCAAATAAACACATTTAGTTATTGTTATGTATTACATGCAGATGAAGTATTGTCTTTATCTAATTCATGTCTCGATAATATTTACTCGATGCCGAATTTATCAATTTATCGGAACAAAATCCAATTTAGTCGAGAAGAGGCGAACGTTCTTTATCTATGCACAGAAGGTCCTTTTATTTGATGGGCTTTCAGGGATACTCTTGCCCTTGTGAAGTGTTTTAAACAATATAATAACATGGATATGCTTATTAATAATAAAAATATTAGCGTTACAAAATTGTTTTTCTTATTTTATTTATTGTTAATTGCATCTTAATACTAATTACAAATAGGTTTTCTAAGTAAATTCTAAGAACAAATGAAATACGTCGACTTACACGTACGGTTCCAGATTTTTACTTTTTAAACAATAAAAAAAATATACCAGACAACTAAGATATAAACCGTATGCCGGCTAAATCTTATCTTCATAAATCGTACGTTGAATATTCATCACATTTAGATTGAAGAGGCCGATAGACCCACATCAGAAAAACATCAAAAATGCATCAAGCGGAAAAATCCGTCGACATTGTAAGAACAATATTGCTTCTCGCGCGGTACGCTAAATCGACTGGCCGTGATCTTCTCGTTCACCAAAACCATGTCACAGCAACTCTTGCTGGATTGTATCGTCTTTTGAAAAGGCATGAAGACATATCAGTCAACATATTATCGAACTAAATAAATTTAATCACTTATATCCAATTGCACCCAGTTAACTAATTTCCAAATAACAACGCTTTAAATACATAAATATCGCCTAGCATTTATGACCATCCACAAAATAATAAGGCAACAATAAATTACAAGCCTGAGCCCTACACATCGCATTTGCAACTCCACTTCTCATTTACATGGTAACAATGACGGAAAATAAAATTAATTTAATGAATAACATTATTTTGGCGAATTCGTTTAGGGCGAACAAATTGCCAGGCCCGCCCCGAGACGTGACAACGACCGCTCAGTCACCGTTAATGAGAGGTCACCACAGACGCGCCGCCCGCCCGCGCCCCACGCGACGTTTGTTTGCTACGATATTGTTCTACGTCGCGAGTCACCGGGTCTCGACTCAACTCTCGCCGCCATCACCTAGACCGTCTGCTCCACTGAAATATTATCGTTATTGTACAAACTTTTAATTACGAGTCATCATGAAGACTTGTTAAATATTTCAGTTATTTGTGTACTCATAGCATAAATGAGAAGATGCTCAAACCAATGAAAACGTATTTCAATTAGTACCAATAACAAACTTAGTGTTCTGCAGGGTATGTGCTTTAGTTATAAGTATGCTTGTAATTTGTAATATTTATAATAATAATACATGTGCAATTTGTTGAATAAAGAAATTAAGAATTTATTTTAATGGCTCAGTTGCAATAAAAAATACGCTATAAATAAAGTGTACATATGAACAGGTTTAACATTTTTAATCATAGGGATCCATGTGTTCTTTTGAATATATTCATGTTTCTGGTCTCAATATTGTTTCGCGGGCAGCATAGGTACACAATATCATGTCTGGAGCGGGACCGCGGGCGGCGTGCTATTCAAAACATTCGCTCCGAAACACGTGTGCACGCGCCCCAATGATTATTACTTCTTCTACAGATTCACATAACTCCGACAAACATATGAGAATGGAAAACTTTTTCTTATAAGTTTTTGTACTATTCTCCCAGCAATGTTGGTACTCTCTAAAACTAATGAATATTTGTATTTTCACTGGAATGTTACTGATTACTTGTGCGTTTGGAGTACTTATTTACTAATATCGTTAGTTTCTTTTGCAAATAATTTACTTTCGCGCCATTATACGCGATTTCCCGGTATTTGCTAAAAGTGCTACCTTTAACTGCATTTAAGAGTTAGTAGTTTTTTGGACTAAATAGCGCCCTATTTTGATCTTCCTTCTTAGAGAAATTAAATAATTTTGTTTTGTGTTAATATGTTGATTTGTGTTTTGAAATACACTTATTGTTGATTTCTCAAGAAGCTATGTTGCGTGTATCATATATATTTTAGTGTTAAATAGTGACTAATGAATATAAAGCTGTACACTTAGTGTATTATGCAAAACAAGTTTAGTGGATATTAATTTGTTAAGCGGTATCGAATAGGTATGAATATATTAGGATAGGACGTGGTCTGTAGGTGTAAGCAATGTAGTTCAAACACTCGGCATGTGGCAACACTCGAACGGTATCTAAGAGGTACCTATTTGTAAATCTTGTACACAATGTGGTGAGAGGGTTGATAAACTAATATTAACAGGCACGTATCACGAACCGCAAGATCATGAAAATTTACCCCGATCCCTCTCGGTATGGCATGGATAACTTCCATGTTTGGCCTCCATACATTATTTATTACATTAGGTTATGCCTTGTTTATGTTAGTTGCCTTTTGGCAAACTACCCAACCTACCGCAGCTAATATGGACAAATTAATTTCCATTCAGTGTTTACTATTGATGTGCGAGTAATTATGAGCCAATGCTCCGAGCTATTATTACACCACCCACCTGGCGGATTATTGGTAAACTGAGTCGTCATAACATTATCGATATAGACACTGCTGCTATTTCATATTTGATCAGCATTACATATTGTACCATAAATGTCCCTGATAAAAAGTAAATCAAAATTATTTTCGAATAACAAACAGAACAACTTATATAGTTTCGGTATGCGTTTCAAATTGTATTGTATATTTTTCTTTCTTAATTGATTTTAATATAGTGGAAATAAAAATGAAAACAGTCAGGTTAGTTACAGCTCAGAGTAGATAATATACTACGTACAAGTTACAGCATTCTTAACTCAACAGCGGCTGGACCGATTATAATGATAATTTATTCGTGGGATTCGTCTCCGAATAGCAGAATCAATATTAATGTATCGGAAAATTCATCGGAAAATAGTGGAAAAATATCTTATTGCTTCGCGGGATAAGATAGTAATGGATATTAAAAACTTAAAGTACCATATTATATAAAATAATTGATAATAGATCATATAACAAAATTGTACGAATCAGTAACTAAACAACATTTACATGGTGGCTAGCTTTGTGTGCTAGAACAATCATAAATTTGGTAAAATTGAACTGAATTTTAGTTGTAAATCAAACCAGCGTAGTAAAGTTTAAGACCTTAATGGACTAATGCAAACAGTTAGAGCGTCAAGTGAAGTGATTAAAGTTCCATTTTCAAGAGAGTCGCCCGTGTTTAGGATTATTATAATGCTGTTATCGGTCTACAACGGCAGGTTCGCAATTGTGAGATGAGATTTAGTTCTAGGGTTGAATATGTTTTTATCTTTCACGGTAGGCGCCATATCAACGATGCAATGCGTCGTGCTATCCAATTGGATACTTAACTACTACTAAACATCACTAATAAGTAGTGGTTAAGTGACTCGCAGTAAACAGAATTAAGGTCTTTAGTATAATACATTTTAATTTTTTTTAGTTAAACGGTTGTTTGTACTAAAACGATGACATCAGAGTTTAGTTGAACGGAGTTGGACCCTTATAAAAATGCACCTTCCTTTACACGTGAGCACGCCGGCTGCACATTTCTCTTACCCCGATCTGGCTTCACATCTTGTTTTCATATTTACTAACTGAGGCGTCGAACAAAGTAGCATTAAATTTACGGTAACCCAGCGTGAAACTCGTAAAAGTGCCTCATATGTCAATACCTTTTGAAATACGGTAATGGAAATACGAAATAAAACAGAAAGCAAAGTATGATTAGTGAGTGCCATATGTCCCATTGTGAGACTTTACTGCCGCCCGCTGCAGCAATATCCATTTCAGTACGAAATATACGTTTAATATTTAAATATTCCACCTAAACTATATGCTTTTCCATATTCATTACCATTCTAAACTCATAAAAGACAAGTGTTTCATATATTAGGTACTTAGCTGTTTATTTAAACAATTTACACTGAAATAAATTAAACTTTAAGAACTAAAAAACAAACCAATAGCAAAGTCACTCGTTCAGAAGAGAGCGAACGCAAATGCAATCAAATGGGAAATAGGAAATGTCTGGTCAGTTACAGTTTTTGTTTGTACAGTACGATTCAGGCGGTAACAATCAATGTGCGAAGCAAATATTACTACCAATTTCTTATATTTGGTTAATTGGAGATTCAAGAGAGAATCAGGCGTGTATTTAACACACATTTAAATGTTACGTGTATACATCTAAACCTTTGCTGACTGTATGTCGGCCTGCATTCTAGTAGGCCACGCTTTATGATAGTCAGCTACATTCATTCCCAAACATTGGCATGTAGGGTTTCACAATGCCGTTGACTGTTCGCCTTTTTCAAACACTATATTCTAATATTGAATTGATTCAGGTTTTACTTTGCGGATATTCATATTTATAGAATACAAAATATATTATAATTTGCTTTGTCCGCTTAATGAGTGTGATACGGTCGAACGGCCTGCGCCCAGGTGAGCTCAGCCGTGGTTTCTTCCGACACGTGTTTCAGGACTTCCACGTCCCATCATCAGGGTGCCGCCGCGTTGGTCGAGCAGCGTGATGACACATCGAGGTCTGGATGCTGGAGCAGCGCCGCAGCACGATGGTCGGACGCTGGAGCAGCGTCACAGGATGCTGGAAAAGCGTCGCAGGATGCTGGAGCAGCGTCACAGGATGCTGGAGCAGCGTCACAGCATGATGGTGGCGTGAGACGCCACGACAGCACGTAGACCCTTCTGTAACTAAAGCTGAGAAATGAGGCAAGCTTTAGTTACAGAAGGGTCTACCGACCCGACCATCGTGCTGCGGCGCTGCTCCAGCATCCAGACCTCGATGTGTCATCACGCTGCTCGACCAACGCGGCGGCACCCTGATGATGGGACGTGGAAGTCCTGAAACACGTGTCGGAAGAAACCACGGCTGAGCTCACCTGGGCGCAGGCCGTTCGACCGTATCACACTCATTAAGCGGACAAAGCAAATTATAATATATTTTGTATTCTACTATATTCTAAATTTTTTTTGTATGCTTATATTGGTGCTTACTTTTTACGTTTTGGATAACAAAGAAGCTGTTTCAGTTAGAAAATAACCCTCGCTACTGTGAAGACCACGACCACCGGCAGAGCATACAGTGGGCAGGTGAAGATTAAAACTCCGGAGCAGTTGTTTGCGGTCGCGCGCGACTGCCTCTGAATGCACATGCACTCGCTACACTGACGGCGCTCCCTGTTCGTTATGATTAATGTGTGCACCATTCACCTACAAATAAATGTAGCCTACACCGGGATATATCGCCAAGTAATTTTCAGTATGTATTCATTACTCCGTTTTGTGTGAGATCGAAGCATGTGATTTTTTCCGCTCTCCTAGGGTGGGCTTTTATTAGGTACTATTCATTCACATCAGTTATGACTTATAGCTGTTGGATTTAGTTTGTACTATTTTTATTGTGAAATTAAATTCGATAAGGATTTTAGATAGCTCATAAATCGCATTCATGAATAAAATGTTCGATATTATAAATATCTAGAGGTCTACGCTTCGACATAAGTTATTCAGTTGAAACGGATTGTTATAAAAGCGATGAGTGAACTGTTTAATAGACGTTGTTCTCAAGGTGGCGCAAAGATTTATAGCAGTCGGCCTCGACCGCTAACGACGGCCGGTGCGAGCCGCCCGCCGCCTCGCTGACTGATGCTCCACATTTGTTTTAACTGATTTACTTTCCCTATTCGCACACTTTACACGACCTACCCACCAATTTATCGATCCCTTGTACGTAATTATTGAGGGAGTATTCTTGACTAGACACGATAAACATAATTTTCCAATGTATAAATAAAATTGGGTAGGGCGGGTTCACCTCAGACAAAGTTTTCATTAGGAGCGGGCGTAAGTTTGCGGCGAGTGTGCGAGCGGGAACGTTTGGCACGACGCTGATAACACAACAAACAACTTGTTACAAACGTGTTTAGTTTTAGTTATTGCTTCGAGTTCGACGCTTTAACTCATTGGTCTAATAATGAAGAGGGTAGAGGCGGGCGCAGTAATTAAGCTCAGTTATGTAGAGAGCCGTTAGACTGATACATGTAGATAGGTGCTGAGAAACTATGGGTGAATTTTAAAACTAGTGTACATACTCGTACTATATTTCGTCCATAGCAAAGCTTATTCGCGGATCAATTTTACACAAGGCTTCGTCAAAGTGATACATGATTAAATTACGTGTGGGCGCGTGGACGGTATGCGGATGCCGGTCGGCCTAAACTTTTTTTATTTTTTGTGCGATCGTTTTCGGGATGTCAAACAGATCTGTAAACCGAAATCAAATTGGAAAATTTGTGTGGATTGGAATGTGTACAGGAAAAACGTATGCTATACCTGCGCGGTGATTTAGATACAGGAATTCGTTACGCGGTGACAGATTTCAGTTGAAAATTCCACTTTGGAACACAGAAAAAAGTGTTTATTCAAATATGTATGGTACCTACCACATACAAAATCGATGCTTACGTATTCGATACAAACCAACGATTAAGCGGATCGAATGTAACGAAGAACGAAGTATTTATTGAACATGAAATATAATAAGGTGGTTCAGGTGAAAAGTGGCACATTAGCATGTCTGTGTGTGTAGAGTAGTGGTAGGTGCGTCTTTTGTAGTGTGTCCGTTACACGATGTTAGGCAAAGGGGCAGGAAGGGGAAGCGGTTTATCTGTGCTCCGGAACTCAGGAAGACGTACGCCCGCTCCGGAGCTCGGTCCGCGCTGAATTCCTTTAGGCTTTACATTTGTACCAAATTACTATTGTGTGTAGCTACACCATTGCTACGTATTTATGCACGATGCCCTGTTTAAGGCTCATGGTACATCTACTCTTTTTTATGAACATAACTGTTCTATTCATGTACGTAAGGAAAACTCAAAATATATTATGTAAGGTTAACGTATACACAAGATGCAACTATGCAAATGTCGTCCCAGGGTATTCGTTTGGTGCAACGTTTTATATTCTTATCTAAGGAAATGTTTTTCTGGAGTTATCTGCTTTGCACAACGC
Source organism: Falcaria lacertinaria (assembly GCA_951449985.1). Taxonomy (NCBI): domain Eukaryota; kingdom Metazoa; phylum Arthropoda; class Insecta; order Lepidoptera; family Drepanidae; genus Falcaria; species Falcaria lacertinaria. Next base: position 5,232,865 of record OX602114.1, read on the forward strand.
CCAGACGCTGCTAGACTAGCAGTGGTCCTTTAGGGACCCATTTTAAAGGAAATATTAGAACTCCCAACTATTTACTGCTCTATTACCGTGAGAATAATTAAAAATAAAACAATTTGAAAAGGCACATACAAAATAAATAATATTGTATATGCCTTGTAGAAAATCATCAGGATTACTCAGTTTAAAATCAAATTGAATATATTTTTGAAATCAAAATTTCATGTAACATATTACAAAAGTTTTTTTTTCTACTTGTATTTCCTGCCAAGTCAGAAAACAAGCAAGTCTTAGTCCTACGGAGAAAATCACTGTACTCGTCACTCCAACTACTCCAAGACAACAGCTGCTCTATACTGTTTTATGCCCAGTAATATAATAAGCTTTAATAATGCAGTTCAAACAGCAGGGAGAAATCTGAAAGTCCCCCTAGTAGAACGCCTATAGCCAGAGGCTTAAAATCTATTAATAAACATTATTTTGGTTGTTTCTCAGTCGTCAATTACTAGGGAACAACAATTTGGTTTATGAAAAGTAAAACTTTACACAATAAACTGTGGAAGAGGTTAAGCGACAAGCGACAAATTATATTCTGCAAATAAAAAAGAAACCTAATAAAACAGAGTTGCCTCTAGGAGCAGTCAAGGACACAAGCTAGTATTGTATAAGTGGCTCAGTGGTATGTAGGTGGTAACGTGCGCACGTGTTTGGGTCGTAAATTCCAGTAAGAAGTGTCACGAGTTTAGAAGTTAGTTCACAAAGCTTGTTGTTAAGACGCTCTTTCCTTGTTAGACAATCAAGTTAGTGATGTCTAGTCGAAAATACCCCAAACACATCACTGCGTTACGAATACCGTAAAATTATTTATAATTCGTAGACTTGAAATTGCTAAAGAAAAGAAATTACGGCGAACTCTTGCAAGGTGAGCGTAAATGTCTAGTAGTAAGAAATACGAGAAAAGCTAATGACGCCATTTCCTTTAACCCCAGCCGCAGTGCAGCTGTACTCCAAATATAATATCCAAAGGTGCTCGCCATCGATAGGTTACTCATAAATTTAAACTGCGATAGTAGTAGGCCAGACCAGTGTTGCTCAGGATTTGATTTAAGACCCGCGCGAGCTGAAAATGCGGTCGGTATCTAATTGTGGCTTTACTGTAACAATATAAATTAAGCACACTGTTTCGTATTTATTTAACACTATTTGTTCATAGAATAGCTGGTGCTTGATTTTATATATGAATATTTCAAATCAAACTTGATAATTGTACACATGTAAGACTTTACCAAGTCTTACTCATATCTTACTCACATATGTATGTAATACCTAGAATAAATTATTATATAGTCTCTTTCAAGCTAGATAGGAATATGGAGGTCAGAGCCATACATATATTTTTATAGTTTATGCATCAGCTGATAGCGTCATTTTTGTATTCCTGTAAGTTTTAGTCATCGGAAAAAACATGTAATCATATACCAGTACAATCACTCTAATTTAGAAGGCTAATGAGCTCGAACTTGTAAGTACCTAAACGATTACTAGCAAATAATTATTTTGTTGTACGGAACCGTGTACATTTATACACGCTACGGCAGCCGGCCGCTTAATATTTTTTTTTATTCTATCCTGCAAATGTTCTAGCCTCTAAAAGCTATTCGTCCTCCAACAGTGATTCTGAGATGGGCGTAAGTGTTATTTTGCACAAGAAACAAATACTCCGTGAAATAGCGCCGCGCCCAGATCGTTTCGGATGCTTCGCCCCAAGAGTGATGAAAAAATGGTCAAAAAAGAACTTGTGTCGTGCTATCCTCATATAACACACTGCATATTACCCACAACCTCAGCTATGTGAACAAATTAAAAAAAACGATTCTTCACAAACAAAAAACTTTTTTTGGAAAAATAGTAACCCAGACTTTTTTGTATACCACTACGGTGGCTAACAAGCATACGGCCCACCTGATGGTAAGCGTTTACCGTAGCTTATGGACGCTTGCAGCACCAGGGGTATCTCAGGCGCTTTGCCGAACCTTATAATTAGGACGATTTAAAAGGTTTTTTAAGGACTAATCATTGAAAGCGTGCCAATGAAAGTCTGCGTGAACAAACAGATAGATAGACCTGAAATATAAAACACATTTTTGGTTTTGGTTATGTGCAAGCCATAGTACGAGTTTATGCTAAGAAAAAGCCTATATTTAGAAATCGTCGTCAAATCACGTCAGGTTTTTTTTAGAAACAATCCCTGTGGCAAAGTTTTTGTGTTTATACACGTATAACTAGCTTAATAAATAAAATATGTTTAATGTTGTTGTGGTCTTGTCAGACAAAGCATTAATCTGCTATTCACCGAGAAGCCATGAAGCTAAGTCTTGCAAATGTTGAAACCTTGATTGTAGTCTTGACTATATTATACTGCGGTCAAAGAAATAAAAAATACGGTTTCCCTTACAATGTCTTGGTGCTTCTTTTTTATTTAAAAAAATAACTGAAATTTTTTAGTATAATGGTGGACTTAATGCTAGAGCATTTTCTACCAGTCGACCACAGGTGACAGTAGATACATAGGAGCTGGTGTGCACACACGGAAACATAGTATATTTAAATATATATAACTAAATAAATTTAATTATAATATTGTTTACGTACCCAATGAGACTTTCAGATAGTGTTCTCTTACCAGACGATGTTTTTTTTCTGATAGAAAGTAGAAGCTGATTCCAAGCACTGCTGTAGCACTGAAAGAATCATGCTCGCGAGAGGTAGAATGTATGGGAAAGCGGAGAAGAAGGGAACCGTTAGGTCTGAGGAGTCGGTCGTGGGCATCTCATAAGAAGCTTTCAGAGTTTCGAAGGTGAATGGGAGAATTGGGATCATTAAGAATAGAAAATAATAGATTGAGAATTCTGGCATTCCTCCTCTCGCGAATTTTGAGCCACCCAAGCCTAGCCCAGTGCTCAGATACATGATCGTACTTGCGGAGACCGTATATAAAGCGAATGCATGTATTGAGTAGACAATCCAGTTAATTGAACAGCACCTCTGATAGATCGAGGTAACAGATATCGGCGTAGTCAATTATTGGCAATAGGATGGTGTTCACCAAAGTTATTTACGTGGATGTTAGTGGGATCACACAGTTATTGAAGGAGACAGGAATGAGGCTGCTGATGTCAACTTTACTAAGCTGTCGCGAGTTGCCAATTCAAATCGCTTGGCATCTATTTGGATTCACTTGAATTCCAAAACGATAGGACAACAGAAGTTCTTGAAGGTCTTTATTGAGAAATCGCAATGTTGAATTCAAATCGTGGGTACTGGAATGACAGTAAGAGGAGAGTCGGCAAATAAACAAAGAAAATAGGAGCATTGACGTCTACTTAAGCATAATTAAATGATCTTACAAAAAAGGCCCTCGGTTGCTCCAATTTTAGAATTAATTTAAATGTTATTTTATGAAAATGCAATAATAGCACCTATGTTTAAAGTTTAAATGTATATGGAGCCTTATCCTATATAATTAGTTTTATATAATTATGATTTAGTGACAACGAAACTAAATTCGAGTTTCAGATATATTAGGTATAAATTTAAATGCATCTTTATCTAACCCAATTAACTATTTGTATTTATTCGAATACTCCAAAAGTCCAAATGCAGTCACGGTGTGCAGTAAATGGCCAATGCAATAAATTAAACCCCTCAGGGTCTGACCCGTCCACGGCTTTAATTAACTTTTCAACCAGGCATTTTAAAATGGAAAAACGAAGATTCACCAAGTTCAAGAAGCACGTAGGGATAGAGTTATGGCTCGAATGGCACTCGGAGTAAATAATAGCTTTCAAAACTAAATGTCGCTTTGGGAAAATATATTACAATCGCCATTTGTTTCTGATTTTAGAAGATTGGTAGTAACGTTTATATTTAATAATAATTTTAACTATTACTATTAAAATTCAATATGGTGTATTAATGTGAGAAACAATTCTAATGGTAGTTACAAATTTAACTATGGTTTAATCAGTCCATGTCGACAGAAATATTTGTATTGCCAGCAGTAACAGACAAGTTTATCATTTAAATTACATTCTAAACTGACGATATCATTGTTAAGATTTAATATACCTAATTGGATTTGAATATTATACCATTTCGAATATACTTTTCACAATTCCAGCATTCTAAGCCTTACAAATAGTTAGTCTTTATGTAATTCGCTTAGAAATGAAATACGACGTTTGTAACAAAAGATCGGGCTCGTCCCTGAACGAATGACGTCGGGTAACATTCTACTTAAAGCAAACCGTGTAAGTACTTCAGCAGAAAAATTGTTCCTAATAACAAAAATGTTGGTAATATTGCACCTGCCTGTTAAATTTGACAAGGGTCGACTTGCATGTATCACCTTGACAGCGCGAGTAAATTTCTGTCACTTGAATAAATAAATTTGTCGTTTGTGACACAAAATTTGGTAGGTACTTGAATAGACCGAAATTCGACTATTTGTAACTTAAAAAGTACATTTTGTCCTTTTAATTATATAAGATCCGCTATTATACCGAAAAGTATTTACATGTTTTTTTAATCAAAACAAAATTTATCTGTGAATATTTTGTTCATTGGTCTTATTTACAACATATGCGATGTTAGAAAGTGCCCTGCCTTTCTTCTCTATGAAATATTAGTATCAATCTCTGCCCTCATTACATAATTTCTGGCTGTACAAGTATTTGAACAAAATTACCTTAGAAATGAAAAAGCTTTTGTTTGTTAGTAAACAGAGTGGGATAGTGGCAAACAGAGACGTTTTGGCTAAGGCATTGTAATATATAAAGTGCTAGCACGCGACTCGGCAATAAGTCTGCCTCGCCTAGTTTGCCGCTAGATAACAATTATAAATCTTACTAATACTTCTTACTGTCCTCACCAAAACTATTGTTGTATTCATACCGTAAGAGATAAGCGACTACCTCCATAAAAGATTGGAATTTCTTTTCCTTAAGATTCTCTTTTTAGAATAAAATTGTGTTTATGAAATTATAGCATCTTAGTCAATTTATTCGTCGCATCAATATACGGCTTTTTCAGGTGAAACATCTCTAATCAACAGCTATACGAAAAGTTCTGGCACATTTTGGAATATTACACAGATGAACTGTGCATTACAGTTATAATTAAAATTAGTGTCCAAATTTGAATCATGGCACAGGTAATTTTAAGTAACGATTGAATGTGGTCCTAGAACACAGTGTTGGGGCTATACGCCTTTCCGGGGCTTTGCGGACCGGCTGCAACTGGCAGAGGTAAGAAGGTTAGCTTCCAAGCACATGATGTTCAGTGTTATTATACGACGCTTAAAAGGATCGTTATAATAAAATGTTGTGCAGTAGGTACCTAATCTCGCTAGCTGTAGTGTAAACTATCCGACGTATTTTCCGAAGATAGCAAGTACCATATTCTCCTAAGGAAAAATATTTTTATAAGGTCGGCAACGCGTGACTGCTTAGTGTTGCAAGCATCTATAGGCTGCGCTAAGTCAGTAACCCCTTTCGTCCAGGACCATATACTTGTTTGATACGTGAGACTTTAAATATAATATTTTTATATGGAAATTCTAAGCAGACAAGAATTACGAGAAAGGACAAGAATCACATAATGTAGCGGAATATTCTCATCTTACGTTGCGGACAGGACATCATAAAGGCATCAAGAAACCATCAGAGGCAGTAACAGGTTGTCCTCACGCACACGATCCTTCATATTTTTAACCATTTGCTTACGCGAGAATAATGTATTTTCAACCAAGTGTGAATGCCTACATGAAGTAACAATGCATTAAATTCACTAATTTGACTTCTATGCAAATTAGTTCTAATGCACCAATTTACAAATTACATTAACTTTACTGTTTTAGTTCATAGAACCCCAGAGTAATATACGACAAAACTATTGACAACACAGGAATATTGAGTCTAGATGTGTTAGAAGTGGAACATAAATATGTAAGAAATATGATTTGCAACGGCTTCAAAAATGTTAACCTTGAAAAATAATCAAATATATATATCCTCTGAAAATGTAAAATAATTTCTGCCGGCGTCTAGAGTGCAGCGGAAGCGTCGGCGCGATGACTCCGGCCTCCCTCGAGGCGGCTCTGCGTTCCCCGCGATGTTTATATCAGTTTAAAGAAGACTTCACCGATCAAGACACTTCCTTTTGCGACTGCATAAAGGAATTTTCATAAATAACAGCCCTATTTGAATAGCACTACAACATATTCTAAAATATTTTATGCGGCTTATTCTTAAATCTTCTTTGAGAAAGCACCTTTTTCCTAAGTGCAGTGATGTTATTAGTCTCGTAAGAAAAGTTTATAAGCAACGGTGCATTCCCTATTTTTTTTATGTGAAAGACTCATTCCAGAGACTTATTCCATGTGAAAGACTCATTCCTGGCATCTCATTTTTCAGCCTTTCGTATTAGACCAAGACGTAATTGGAGCGAGGTTTTCCAACGTGCACACAATAGTTACTAGACTTCATTTGATATATTTTTGTATTTAAAAATTAAAGCACTTATCGATTTTATCAGTAATAGTCTATTGCCAAAAATATCATTATTTTCATACAAAGTAAACAAGTACTTTTTATCTTACTATAAAATCGGAGTGGCCGCTTGTTAATTTTAATGATACCTAAAGCCAGGAATTGCTGAGCATGGTCCTCGAGGGGTGAGTGCGCTTCTTATAAAGGTCTGCGGGGCACAAAGTCCACCTCTCATCATAATCACTGTGGACCCCACTTGGAATGGCACGCAAGATAAACGAGACTGCTCTTATTTTTTGTTCAGTTACCGTCGGCAAAAACACTTATGACTATTTAATTTTACCACTTTAAACTAATATTCCTTAAAAAGGCATACAACCAAGTAGGGAAACTTGGTGTTATTGTATGCCTTTTTAGAATGAAGTAATCAGAATTTTTTTTTTTATACCACTAAGGTGGCACGCAATCATACGGCCCATCAGATGGTAAGCAGTCACCGTAGCCTGTAGCTGCTAGCAATACCAGGGATATCACTAACACGTTGCCAACCCTTTGTAGATGAGGACTCATTGTGCTAGTCATGGGGCACTGGCAACCTTACTCACTGCAGAAACACAACATGACGTCAAAGTAGTATTATTTAACTGCGGTCTTCGGTAAGGCGGAGGTATAGTCCCTAGTCGAGCGGCTTCAATATTAATTGGGATAACCCACGGGATATCCCAATTCGCCCTACCTCTCTTGATCAACTAAATTAGCCAAATCACTTATATAATGAATTAAAAGAGCTTATAGAAATAAAAAAATACTATTTCATATTTTATTCCTAACAATATCCTAATTCACACATGTAGTTACTTGATAGATCATATTTTATATAAATTTAATATTTCTCATATTTTTGTCGACCATATCGTAAATATGGAAGTGGAAAGATCACTAAAGCCAATATTGAATTATTTATAAACAGACAGCATTGAATAGAAGCTGCGGAGTGTTTTGACACCAGCCATTGACTGCGTACTTACGACTGCTGACTGATGGAGTCCTGGATCTTCTTTGTGTCCGCCCCATTGTTATTCTTTATAAATGAAGCCTATCATTTCTCGAATGCCATACTGCTCTAACTGTGTATAAACTTATTTTAGGAGTAAGCGCTTTGGATTCATTTAATTATTTCTTAGGGCGACATCATTGAATATATATATAATGATATTCAATATAATATTTTGGTTGATAAATTTATATTACATTATATATGATGTTTTGACTTGGATTATGTGTAAAGATATATGAAAAAATTTGGTACTTTTCTCAAGAAGGTTTTTAAATAAAAACCTGCTAGTCTGACAGGCTCTTAGGTTCTGTTACTTTTAAGCAAGTAAACCAAAAAGGACAAGTAAAATTTTGAAACGAAATTATCCTATTTCGTTTTTTTGGTAATAATTATTTTTCCGGGTTATATTCCGTTCAAACAATTCATCTTTCAAGCGTTCAGAACAAAAAAATCCTTCTTCGTACGAAAGCAATCTAGCAAAAGCGTGTGAATGTACCAGGTGGTCATACTTTTGGTCTTCGGAGGTATTCACTCGAACCCACCCCCGCAATTCTGTACCGTAGATAGTTAATCATCGGATATAACGCTTTAAATTACGATTATTGCATGTGACACTATGTTATGTTGGTAGCTTTGTAATGTAGACGATTCCACACATAATTATTTAACTTTACGTTTTACTATATTCGAATATTATTTCTAATTGTCACATTGATTTCACGATAAGTTACCACTAATAAAATGAAAACTTGAACATTTTGGAAATTTGATTATAAATTGTGCATTGCAATGTATCTTTTTCTTTCTTGAGCCGTCAAAAAATCTTATTATTACCAATATTTTAAAATAATCAGTTGCCTATGATATGAGTGCATAAAAGATTAACAATGAAACATTAATTTGATGTAAGATGAAGTGGTCGCGATATAATTCCTATTCTTAACATCACTTCGCTCAATAAAGTAACGAGATTGTTCAGAGTTTTCTATGGAGCCTAAGAGTTCCAAACCAAGTTAAAAAACCATAAGGTAATAGAATAACTAATTTCTATCTTTCGTTCATGGTTCATCGAAATAATTATATTAAACAAAATCAGCTTAGTTATACCATTTATAACTTAAAACGCGTTGCCAATCCTATTGTTGATAAGGACTTACTGTGCTAGCAGCATTACTACTAGCACAGCGTCTCCTTGTGGAGCACTGGCACCTACCGGAGAAACACTAAATCAAATTAGTGTTATTTGAATGCGGTCTTTTGTAAGGTGGAGGTACAGTCACTCAGCCGGGTGGCTCTAATATTAATGGTAAAATCCACAGGAGACCCATTTTGCCCTACCTCTCTTTTTAAGCCCATGGCGGAATTATTCACTGCACTTTTAAGCATAGGAAAACTCATTGTTACCTGCTTGGGTTTTAGCCTGAACCATTAGATGATAGGCCGTCGTTTCAACCACAAGGCCGCCACGGCTATAAATACTTTACGGTATGTGATTTGAAATAATTCGAGGTGTTTAATTTCAATTTGTTTGGATGTAAATGTGAGTTTGTATTTGTCATATATATCCCAGGTATTCTGAAATGTCGTTAACATGTTTTTCGGTTTAACCGCCCTTTTTCCCGGTAACAAGAACGACGAGAGTCGGAAATCGCAATCCATAACCGGCATACAAACCACATCAGAATATTTGCATACCTACTTGTAAACAAATCTTGTTCGCAAACTGGAGCTTTATGATCGAACGGACCACAAAATTCAATTACGTGCCAGACAAAATAAAAACCTCAATGTCTGTACCGTAACATTGATTTGTTTTCACTTTGTTGCTTCACGTTCTTCCTACATATAGCCAGTCGTCACCAGTTAAACTTGACCTTTCACAACTTCATTGTATGTCCTTATCTACTGGCAAGCAATAGGCGATGAAAGTCCATCACCATCTGGTCATGTAATGAAGCAAAATCCGATGGAAAACATGACACTTTTGTTCAGATTTCATGAAGTTTAATTAAACCAGCCTCACGAGATGACATTTTCATAAACAAGTCAGTTTGTGACGTTTGATTGACTTGGGGAAATTGAGTAAATATCTTAACATCGCTGACAATAATATTATTCAAATATTATGTATGTGATAATTAAAAGATTTTTAAAAAAGAGAAGTTTTTTCGATAGCACATTACAAGTCTCGGTCCCTTTAAGGCTACGGGAATTTATTGGAAATAATCTAAATATATATATAACTCAAAGGTTACTGATTGACTGACTGACTGACTGACATAGTGATCTATCAACGCACAGCACAAACCACAAGACGGATCGAGCTGAAAGTTGGCATGCAGGTAGCATAACAAGTAGCTTAAGGGGGTAAAATAGGGGATGAAAGTTTTATATGAAAATCCATCATATTTAAAAATAAATGCATGAAAATTGGTATTTGACCTTTCAGTTAAAAATAAATAAATACGTATTTCACGATTTTCGGAAACTCCACCCTTAAGGGGGTAAAATAGGGGATGAAAGATTTGTATGCAAATCCGTCATTTTTGAAAATAAACGCATGCAAAATGGTGTTTGACCTTTCAGTTAGAAATAAATAAATAGGTTTTTGAGGATTATTGGAAATTCCATCCCTAAGGGGGTAAAATAGAGGATGAAAGTTTGTGTGAAAATCCGTATTTTTTTTAAGTTAAATCCATTAAAATATGTAGCAGTGGGCAAAATAAAAAAATAATAGAATTTTAGATATAGGTACATGTTGACTTATTCACTTTACCACGCGTGCGAAGCCGCGAGCAAAAGCTAGTAATAATATAAAGATTTGTAGCTTAAAGTATAGATTGTACACAGTGTATCTACTCTTAGGTATAGAGAACGTATAAATGCTCGTATGAAATTGTTGTGAAAACGTTTTACCTCGAACGTCTTAAATTCTGTAGCGGAAACGATGTTCGCCGCTACAATGTTCTACCATTGTGAAATATGTCAGGAAAATAATGGCGCACGAGTTGGAACCCAGATAATGTCGAGACCCACGCTGGTACTGGTACAGAGATTGACGTAGTTTTATTACAAATATTATCGTACTTTTTTGCTAGCAGGACTAGTATTATTAAAATAAAACTGCAAATAGTTAGTGATAATGGTGTTTCCAGACAGAGGTAAAAATAACAATACCTAAATTTAATTATGTAATCGAATTATCTATACGCTTCGAAGTAATAAATTTATATATTGAAAAATGAAATTTAAACGTCCAGTAAAATGCCAAGAGACACTTACGTTGAATAAATCTTGTATAAGATAATTTTGATTTAAATCATTTACTCTATAAGATATATAAGAAGTTAATTTATTTCTCTGTAGTCTAGTAGATTCAAATATATACCAACAATGGAAATGTTAATGAAGATTTTTATTGTTAATTTATGTAATGTACCTTAATGCTCACCTAGTGCTCCAAGTAGACAATGAATTAATTCTATTTTACACAAGAGTGCCTTAAAATAAGGAGGCACTTTCTTACTGCAAGAGAAATACCCCGTGAAATTAACTTCTGGATTTGGTACTCGCTGGACACCTCTCAGGTACGAAAGACAAATGGTTAGAGGGGCTACAATCGTACGACGTACTTACATGAAACTAAGCTTGAAACTTACGGATAAGTCGTTTTTTTTCTTTTATATTTAAATGCATTTCGCAGTTCTATTTAATACTAATTACCAAAGCTCAGAACCAAAAATGGTTCTCGTAATTTTACGCTTCTTTTCGCATGATATTTTGATACATTGCATAGCTAATAACATAGTAGTCTCAAAACGAGTAACTGGGGAATAGGTGCACTTGTGTTAAAAGAAGTATATCATTATATAAGTGAAATCTGTGGTCTCAGTGTCACCGGGCTCCTCGTGCTGCCGTGAATACTTTACGTAGCCGGCGAACGTTCATAAAAAAGACAATTTCCCTTATTGCCGCAATCTGTTACACATGTTCCGTACAGGGTTATGTCTGCAGCCGCCCTCATAAACGACAAAGTAAACCATAATTTATTGCGCAAATTTAGGGTCAAACGCAACACTCGTAAATTGCTCCAGTATATTATTTTGGGCTAACTAGGCGCTCACTAACATGAATTATATTGCACATTTAGTTTGTGTTGTTTATTTTATTACAGTATTTGTAACAGAAACCCATGAAAATATCAAAAATAAGGAAAAATAAATATAGGAAAATATTTGCCTCGCTAAAGGGAGTAAGTGCTGGTTGTCATCGTAGGCTTAGAGACATCCACGCATGCCCCTAAGTGGTGCTAAATGACAATAGTAACAAGAGAAGTAGCTTTCTAATTATGATGAAATGTCATTGAAAAACATTGCATACAGTTCAATTCTTTACTGAATGGCACCACAAAATGCTATTTATATTTCGTTAACTACCTGTAGGAAAACTTAAAATGAGGACATGTCCTGGTCATTCTCGAATGGTTTTTCTTCCAAGAATATCCGCGATATTTTTCATTCTGGACCCGGTGGCGCTTGATACATTAATACAATTTCTATGGCCTTTATATTTCATCAAAACATTCTTTGAAAAATGCATTAAAAGTACACTGTTCATTAGGCTTTCGCACAAATTATTTGTTTAAAGAATCGCGTTTGTTTTAATCCTCATTATAACGTGCATTTGACAAACCTCTATCAAATTCCTAGTTAGTGTTCAATTTCGTGGATTTTATATCAATCATGTCCTTTCTTAATTCGCCTTGCTTGAGCTATTATTATTATTGTGTTAACGTGAATATATGTATGAAAAACTTCCGAAGCTCTTCTGACGTAGGTACCTACGTCACCCATATAACTACCGATTACTAGTAAGGTTGCTTAACCAATTGATTGGTATGCGCACAAGAAGTAATTAGGCAGAGAGCACTAACACTTCACTAACACTACTACGGTCACGATTCATTTGAACATTCTCTATTTATTATCATAATAATACCTACGTTATTGATACCTACAAGTTTCTTCAAAAGGCCAAGTCGCGACATGATAAATGTACGTATTGCTTTTAAAAATAGTACCTACCTAACTGAACTTTTGAAAGTCTGAAACATAGCTCTTCTTTTATTCATGCTCTGACATGTGGCGTGCTGCGTTGTGTACAGGCTTTCTTTCCTAACAAAATAAACAACATTTACTTGGAGTTAGGTCCTTTGAGAGGCTGCTCTCTGTACTTATGTTTTATGAATGAGCTTTCATGCAGTAAGGTTTCTATACGTAACATTATTGATGCACTTTAACTGATCCAATCGTAATTATATTGCCATATTTTTTTGCTCCCGCTTACCTCTGAACGCATTGACTTCTATTCTATGGCTGGTAAAAGCATTTTGCCATAAGACTATTTTCATCTTCGTATAGATTCTTAGAGCATTTTAAGATCATCCCCACCTCACCGACCATGTAGGCTGTTCCCTTTATCATGAAATCTGTATCCGTCTCTGTCTCACAAGTAAAAATTCACACGTTTTCCACAGCACCGCGTGGTTTTCATACCTTTACACGACTTCTATATTGTGCTTCAGATTCCCCTTTCATAGCGTTCTATATGCGTTTGTTAAATAATGGCGCTTAATACATTTTAATTCTAGTCAAAAATTCATTGTCATCAATAAATGACTAAAAAGACTTAGGTTGAAATACTCCAAGCTATATAAAGTTGTGGCGAAATGGCCGAAAGTTCATATTTCATTGCAGTATTTTGGCGCTTACTGCTCCTTGGAATTTGAAGGGTCAGCAGAAAACTTGAAAGGCTGGCAAGTGGGAATGTATAGGCCGTAGTGAAACAAGCCTTCAGTCGCGCCGCGCACATGTTCGCGTGAAGACGAACTCGGAGCTTACCCTTGCGCGGGATGGCGGGAACTTTTCTATAGCTTTCGTATTTCATCTCGTAACGACATATCTTCACATATCAGTCAGATTCTGCAAAATCGTGATTTTTGAAAGACTTTCACCGTTATATTTATTGTCATGTTATGTAGTTAAAAAGTGATTAAAGCAAGCTACATCGTTAATTAGCTCCATTGCATATTCAAGTACGTACGCATTGAAATATTTTTCATTGTAGTTTATTTTTCATTCATGTATATTAAATAAATACGAATAATGGAAAAGTTTTTCATGGGGTTTTAAGATACCAAAAAATTTACTACACATTTATTGGTAAAAAAAAACTGAGCATTTATTAGATAGGTTTTATTAGACTTCTTGAAGTAGCTCATAAAAAATAAAATTAATCCACCAAGGATGCTAAGATCAATATTTTTGTTAGTGCCATTTGATTCGGCACAAACCACAAGACGATATTTATGTTTTTAAGTGTATTCCTTTTTGGTTTCCGAAACAAGTTTGGTGTGTTTCAAAAACTATACTTGGTACATAATGTCACGGACTACATAATTTCTGGTTTGTACTGAGATTTATTTATTTTCACTATTAACGAATTTAAAGACACCAAAGTAAATATTCAACTCAAATCACCGACAGACTTTTTTTACTTAATATTAGTTTGTCTTATTTTAATGTTATGGAGCCGTTGTTGTTTTCCCTTAGTAACTTAGTGAAATTGGCTTCTAACATATTTTTTTAATATGACAATTGTAATAAACACATTGGACAATTAACATTAAATATATATAATTTTATCTGACATATACTAATAACATAAGATAATATACGGTCTGTGGTGTACAGAATTTTTATTTTCATATAAATCAAATCGTAGTTCATTAGTACCGTTAAAAACAAATCTAAAGCTATTATAGGCTTAATGAAAATTCTGCCACTAAAATTCCCCGTGGAAATAATATTCGGACAAATGAAAATTCCGACTGATGCACATTCGAAATCGCGAGCATCGCGCGGAGGTTTTAATTCCCTTTGACTGTTGCGAATCGGCGCATGGTTTTTCATTAAAATGCATTCAATACGACGACGACGTAGCTTACAAAAATGGACCTTTTCACAAAATATTTCCCTGACATTCCGCTGTGCAGTGCTCTCGTTCCATTCACGAGCTTTTTGTATAGAATTAAAAAATCGACGCTTTTAATGCCACCGCTGCGCACTACCTATAAACCAATATTGCTTTAAAGTGCATGACGTTAACTCAATGTTTAAAATGTTTGTACTAAACGAAATATTTTCTTTTTGAAAAATTACAAAAAAAGTCTATAAAAGTATATATGCTCTTTTTAAACCACAATATTCAGTTTCAACTTATCAGTTACTTACCATAGAGGTTCCAGATAAACACGCAGCGTGTTTATATGCCTGTTCCTGCTTAGTTTATAAGAAAATGTACAAAAGAAACATTTTATGATCATTAAAATTCAAAGCTTTAAAGTTCCATATCTAATTACATAGTATTGAGCAATCGGAGAACAATGGGTACAAGGCGAAGTGGTTGTGTAGAGTCTCAATGACACCCTCACCTCTCCATTAGGACACCGCGAAGCAGGGTTAACGACCGGTTCGCGTGATGCCACACTACTTCACGCTTATTTATATGATGAGGCGAACAAACCCGCCACCGACATTCAAACGTTACAGCACGACCCACGACATATCAAATTTCCATTATCACCAAGTGCCTAAACACGAAACACGTCCTTGGAAGTTTTAACATAAGTTTATTCCTTTGCGTTCTTCTGTAGACATTAATTTAGAATACTGCTACAAATATAGAATTAAAAAAACATTAATTAAGCAGCTCTAGAGTGAGCATTTGTTACAGTTTATATCTATAACAAATTTCCTTCTTTTTCAGATTGAATAGAATGAAAGAAACTATAGGGAAAATGCCCCATCGCAAACAAATGAAAAATTGATACAAATAAGAGAAGTTTAATAATGAAAAAGCTTAAAAAGCAGTATTGTATGTACGTCATAACATCTTAAAGATATTCCAATGTGGGTTCCTGAAGAAAGTGTGTCGTAGACAATGCGCAGCCTCTTTGGAGCGGCTGTAGTGTCGGCTTTACTGCAGATACTTCTCTCCTTCACAGGTAAGATATAAGAATTACTAAATGTTAACATGCAGGTAGATTAATGTTTGCTCCATAGGGAACTTATTGCGGATAAGCCCCATTTTAAAAACAGTACAGAACCCCTATTTTATATAGAGGCTCACTAAGAATACAGAAAGTTTGAATGGAACGGAAAAAGCTTCGTATAGTATTTTAGAGACTAGCTTTAATGATGAACAAAGTAAGACAGATTCTCTTGCTGCAGCAAGCTCTCGCACCGTCCGTATTACGGCAGGGACAAATAAATAATGTACAATGAGAGTGGATGTCAATAATCAGACAAAGAGTTGCAACCATTAATATTTGTTATACGGGGAACGGAAGACTGAAGAAGGTATGAAATATGTCGACGTGTCGAATAATCAAAGGATGAATGTGAGAAGCATACTGCACTTGAACTGTACTCAAATAATTGTAACAGAGTATAGTCAGATAATTATTTACATTACACCATAGTCACTGCTACAAGTGAGTAGACGACTTAAGTATTTTTTTTATCTGATCAGTTATTACTAATCTTTTACACACTTCGCCAAAGAATCTGCTGGAAGTAAGTGTAGAGTTCTTTTGTCATTTTAAAATCATTTAAAGTAAATTAAAATTAAATCATTTTAAAAACAATGACTTGTTTAATGATATAATGCTACTGGTAGCTTTAGAGAGGTGCCCAAAATAAAAATATTGTTTCCCAAAATGCGTCCGACCAAGAAGGTAGTAAGAATAAGAAACGTCTGGTGTAATGAATCACCTATGGATATAGATTTGTATAGGTAGGATTTGTGGGGTAATTACCAAGACCTCGGAGTAGATAATATACTAAGTCTAAGACTCATATAAAAGCGTAACGAAAGATACTTAAGTCCAACAAAAACAAGAAAAGAGGTAGGCTTGTAATTAGTGTTTTTATTGTAACTTCGTCCCCTGTACGTGGGTACCTGCGGCTAAGCACCACCAGAAATATTCCTCCGCAAAATAAAAGAATACGAGCTCTGCAGGTATTAAAATAAAATTCCTTTTTGTGTACACAACCGCAAGTACATTACAGAAGTAATGGCTACACTTAATGTTATTATATGGTTATCTTGTTTCAAATTGAAATTCAAACTTAAGAACGAACTTTGCAATTACTTGCCACAAGAGTTTATTGAATTATATAATCCCGTACGTACATGTGTAAATATATGTATAACTTATCGATACTTTTGTATTAATAAAATTATTGTAAATAAAATACCTACATTAAGAACAGAACAAAGAATCTTTAAGATTAAAGATTTTTAGACATGATCAGTACGGGCATCAAGCCTAAGGCCGCCGGAAGCAGCTGTGTTGTCGCGTGTTGTTTGTCTATTTATCACTAAGCTGATTATGTATAGGCTCGTCCTTGTGACGTGCTTTATGACCTTGTTTATTATCCTGCCATTTTTACACAATCTTTTGTTATATATCCACATATTTTGTATAAGGGTAACACATTGATTGCTAATACTTCGTGTCCACACAAGGCATATTGTTTATAGGGGGTATATTTCAATCATAACGTGTTGATAAATAAGTCTCATTATATAGCTGGTAAAGAATATTAAAAATGATTGACAGAATACATCGAACGATGAAAACATAAGTAGCAATTTACACTGTAACAAAGGCGACAGTCTTATAAGGTTAAGTTAGGACTGAAAACGCGTCTGAGAAATCCTTGGTACTGCAAGCGTCATTCATCTATTTACCACGGACATAGATGGGTCGATATGTTTAAAGGATGTTTTAGATATATACTATAAATATAATATTTATAAACCATAAATAATTGCATCAAAATAAACAGTAGCTAGTTGAAAAAGCTTGCTGGCCACAAATTGTGTTTTCAGTGTCGGGCCAGCGCCGAAGCGCAGGTGGTACGCCCGCCTAAGCTCCGCCGGACCGCAGCTAAAGCCGCACGCGACTTTAATTTAACTTTGCTTCACTGAATATTGTCCTTATACTCAAATTTTGCTACATTATGAGAACAGACTGTCGTGCCCGTAAATGCAGCGTTCATTTACTTGTACACTTATTATTAAAGCAGACATTACTTGTATGTGGATTAGCCGCAAGCTCATCTTAAAGACAATTTTTATTTAAGGAAGATTTCATTTATATCTATTAATTTCATGGCAGTTATATATGGACTTTACTATATACGTATAGATTTAATTATTCATCTCAGATTTATCACGTAGATTTCTATTCTTCAGCATTCCCATACAATCATACCATCATTTCGTCCACTTCCCACTGCAATGCTGGACAATGTCTGGTCAATGCCTCCACTTTTGCACCATCCTGATTTAGTATTTACTAGCGGTATTCTGATATTTAATTTACCTTAACAAACCCGTATAAAACCAATTAAATTTGATAAAAAAGGCACCACAATTTAAAAAAAGTTTTACACACATTCGTTTGTCCTCTGGACTTCTCCTTACCTACCTCCTAAACCATTCATCATTCATTCATCCTCTTATGATAAAACTTTTATGGATTGCAAAACACGACCGCCGAAATTTCAAAAACTTGAAAAATAATTAGTAGGTACCTTATAACAATATACCTAGGAAAACAATAAAATGTACATAGTATTAAATTTAGCAGCGAGAGCGCACATGCACAAATATTAAAATAAAAACACTCGTTGCATGCGTCGAATAGCTACGTGGTATTGAGATCTACAGCCAGAAACTGGTGTTAGCAGGCTTTTAAGCTGGCAATATAAGTCATTTTGCACTAGTTCGGAATCAATTCAATATACAAGAAATCCATTAAAATGATACCAGCTAGATATACTTGGGTACTTACAAATGCAATAGCGTGCGATTTGCATAGGTGGGTGGGAGCTTGGATCCTCCACGCGATACGCTCCGCATATGTAACCCGCCACGTCAGTTCCGGGCGAAAATACAGTTTCATAAGCGACAAGCCATATTTCCTTCTATATGTACATATAATTTGCAGCGAAATGAGATAAAGAAGAAAGAACATATTGATGAATTGTGTAAATAATCACTCTCTAGAAATGAACATACAGAGACGGCGGCAGAAAGTAAGTAATGAAACTGGGATAGGGCTGGAGGATGACGATAGCAGTTCTTGAAAAATAGTTTATAGATCTGTTTTACCAGTACAAGTTTATTCCACTGGATGAGTAAACTGTTATCTCTGTTCAAAGCTATCAATGTTTGGGAAAAGCCATCAGCTGGTCTCATTTTTCATTGAAATCAAGGTTAGTTTAATGTTATAGTTATAGGGCCTGCGATCACAATCATACGCGCCAATGAGCTTTTGTTACGTAGGCGTCGAGGATAGCTGACTCAATGCACTCTTGCACACGCCACGCAAAGAGCATCCAATGCACCGTGAAATTGACTATTTTCCACATGATTTTATTTATTTATTTCATACACCGATGACATTTCCATTCGTTTTCATACGGCCCACTGCATTGGAAAATCGGTCTAAAGAACTCAATAGGACTGAACTGAACCATCTGCCTTTTTACACTCAACTAATGTACCTATAGATACCGAACCTATACTTAGTAATGAGGCGAGAGCTTGATTGAATCACTATTAATTCTTAATACTATGCATTTAAAATGTACGAATAGTAGGTTTCGACAAGTAGGTTCTGCATCCTGCTTAAATTTAGTTGATTCAAAGGGCTTTGGACGTTATTGTGTGGACTATAGGGTTCCGTTTGGAACGCAAACCTTGACACAGATATATCATTTGCCTCACTCAAAACGGAAACTGATTCATTTCCGATGCATGGTTGAAGCTCTTTGTGGAGTTCGTCGGCAGCGAATTGCTCACGGTTTCAACATTTGATTGCGACATCAATACCTTTGATTTGTTGTTGATTGTACAAAACTATTTGTGGCACGTATGTATGCAATCATCGAAATAAATTACTCTATTTTAATTAAGCTATCCCTTTTATTTACATTTTGTAAAATAAGATTTAAGTGAAATCAACGAATACGTACAATAGTATCGTATTCTCGTGAGTTTTCAATGGTACGGCGGCTTCCAGACTTCCTGTCGGGAGTTAAAACTAAGCAGATGCTGACTGGCATCTCACGAGCGAGCACTTCCCTACTCCACGTAGCATTTGTGTCTGCAAAATGCAACAATGCATAAGAATTCAATCTTACGTTTGTTTCAATATACTCACTTGTGTACTGTCGTTGCCAACAACTGTCTTTTATTTTTATAGTTTGCAAGATTATTGTTTTTATTAGTTAATTTCAAAAACATTGAGCATGAATGTGTGAATCCTATGTAATTCATAGATTGGATGTAATGTGTGGTGCCTCAGGTGGTGTATTCGACGATAAAGTTGCTTTAAGCCGCACTGAGCTGTACTTGCCACTTGCAAACCATGCAGGCTTGGAAACTCACTTAATGTTATCCCGGTTCCCAAACTTTGATACTATTTTCAAACAAATTTAGGTTATTACTAGTCATTATATCAAAATATTAATAGGTACTTTGTTATGATTTTTCAAACATAAAACAATATTATTTATTTATCCATAGCAATATTAGGAAAAATATATTTCATAACCTCGTAGCTCATGTTTTAATATTAAAAAACATAAGAACTTTGGATATTGAGTATATTGTATGCAATGCAACACATTACTTATCTCAAATAAACGGTAGCGTATTTTGCAAGGCAAAAGTTTGTTGAGCAGCATTAAAAGATTAAAAGTCGACAGTTCGCTCAAGCTGTATCGAATCGAAGCTGGAAACGATCTCTCGTCTCGACTGTAACATATATTTGCGATGCAGGCGGCGCGTCCGTGGCGAACTTCGCCTGGCGAATGCAAAAATTTAAATTAAAAACATAAATCAGGCATGTATCGAGTAAGTTTCGAGATTGGTGTATATTTCGAGTACACGCTTCCCTCTCTGTACAACGTTGTTGTTATTTTAATTTGTTTGTTCGTTTACTCAAAATGAAGTTTTGTTGCAAAATATTATCATAACAACCAAAGTACTACATCTAAAAGTAAATATTATTGTAACGTAATAAATTTAGAGTATGTTATATGTCAGTTGCTAATCTGAAGACAAGCTTTATGAATAAAAAAGGAAAGCTTCACCTAACCCATCGTGAGTGAGAAGTAGAAACATCGAACAGATAATATTACAGGAAAAGATTTTCAGATAATTAAACTGTAAGAAACTCAACTGAGTATTTTTGAATTAATTGCTTTGAAATTATTATGAGTATCATAATCTCATAATCTTAATTAAGAGAACTTTAGCCAGCTCAAATTAGAAATTTTAATCTTCTGTAAATCCTTCTCCCGTAAGCGACGCCGCTTATGAGGTTGGAATATTAACAGTGTTCTTTTTAAATAAAGCTGTGCAAATTGAAAAAAAAAGTAACTTGCATTATAATTTGAGTGCAACTACACATGTTACCAATAATTGCGATTAACGGGCATAATATGTTAATTAGTTTTATGTGAATAATGTTAAGTTATTACATAAGGTTATCTTTAATTCATTCTATAAATTTAATCCCCTAAAACATAATTTGTAGAATGAACGAATTCATTTTATGTGAATAAAATGATGACGAACGCGAACGATACATACAAGTATTAAAATAAGATTACAGCTTCATTTAAAATTTCTATTATTTTATACGACTTTATAATTACGGTAAAAAATGACCTTATTGTCCAATTGTGACAATTTGTAGACATAAAAATTGTCATCGTGTCAGAAAAAGAACGGTCGCCTTTTGTTTCTTGAGAATAAAGCTCTTCCACGCCATTGCGCGACTGATTTCAATTGTTCAAACAGAATCGCGTGAATAGGTTAGCAGGCTACTTGCAAGATATTGTGTTTACTTGAGATATAATAATATAGACATGACTACAAAGAACATTGAACATTTATAGTACGCACTAGGTGCGAAACTCTTATCCTGTATAAGACCGGCTCGGTGTGACCCATAATCCCAGTTATTCTGCCGCCCCTTGCAGTGTAGGTAAACCTCGCGGACTTTCTGTTTAAAGGGAAAATATTAAGCGAAAAATTTACAAAAAGTTTAAAACTTAGGACTTTAAAAAAAGCGTTTTAAGAATGATAAGTAACGAACGTGGCGTGTTTTAACTAAGAGTAGATAATATACTGACGTAATTTCACGTCGGACTTGTGTAGCAACGGGTATTGGAAGGCGTATACAAATTCAAATAAAAAGACATCCCTATGACAACCTTACCATAAGGGTTTTATCTCGTAATTAAGATGTAAAATAAAATAAATGAATAGTTTTTCTTACATGTAGGTAGAACTATATGAGTATTACGAGATGACTATAACTATCTTTTTAAACGATTTATTGATTGATTTGAAGTTACCTCAGTAGTGGCATTGTATCTAAGAGGTCACATCCACAATAACTTGAGACAAAGTCGAGCTTGTAACAAAATAACAGCGTTCATTATGAAAAGTACTCAGACTTAATTAGAGTTGGTATGATTGCAGCCGTGAGAGGCGTCAGCTGGGAGGAATGGTGGACCTACGACGGGATTTCAGGTGAGCTGACAAATGCTAGTACATTTTTATGTGGCATAGTTAAATTATTACCCATTGTTAATCGAATCTATAAGAATTTAATTTAATAAAACATAATATGAATACGTACATCGTTTTTATTAAAATAAGTATTAAGAAGATTATTCTTAATTTTTATTGCTATAAGCTTAGTTGGTAAAACCTGCTCGCAGTTCGGACTGCATATCGTAATAATAAAATATAGTACCTACGTAATGTCCCTCAGGGGTGAAAAGTAGTATTGGAGTTTCTTAAAGTTTAAAGTTAAAAATGAATTGCATGGTTTAAGTGCACAATATTTATATGTTTATGATCAAATTAGATATACGAAATATCACTATCAGCCAAAAAAGAGCTATTAATAAAATCGTGCATTATTATCAAGCTCTTTAAAACGAACACTGCGTAATTTTATTGTCATAATTAACCTCGACACGTACATACTTCCACTGGCCAGCCACAATAATTTGTCCCATGTGGAGAGCTGTATCAATTGACCTACCGCAATCCCACAAAACATTCGTTTGTGCCGCGTATCAATTTCTCTGTGCCGATAACATTTTTGCCGGTATACGTGACATGAAATTTATACGGGTGATTTATCTTGCATTCATATTACGTTATTCGCAAAATTGTTAGGTGTGTTATCGCGCCATTCGGTTATGATATTTTATCGCATCTTCGGTCTTCCTTGAATTTAAGATCGGCTGTAAGCTTTTAAACAGCGAATAAATTGAAAATATTAATTTTGTTTACACAACAATGTAATAAATATACTCATCAACTCTATTTTTGAAGAAATCGCAGCTTTACACTAACTAGACATGATAATGCATTATCAAAAATACCCTATGCCAAGCAAAGCCCGCCAACTTTCGAATTAAAAGTGTACATATTTTTGAAATAAAGTGTTCTATTTTTATTGTTAGTTTCTGGTAACCTCCCACTGTTCTACTTGCTGACCGCAACTTTGAGATAAGGGTAGGAAGAAAATCTTGTAAGAGAGACAATATTTTTCATAAAGAAGGTACAATTTTATCCTAGGTCGATATATGTGTACAATGTGTGTACCTACCTACACAGAACTATGTTATACATATAAATTAAACATTTGCTTAATTACTGGTTCTCGTATTTATAGGTTATTATTTCCCATTCATAATTTAATAACAAACTAGCTGGATTACATAACGTTATAGCTAACAGCGAGAAACAAAAAGTTATTGATTGAGTATTGAGTTATACGTAATTCGCCATATATCGTTATTATAATATGATAATTAAAACCGAGATAGGTGTTATTATGTTGCAATAAATAACTAGTGCTACCTATATAAAATAATGGAACAGTCAGACGCTGTAGGCTTATTTTGATATTAACATTTAGAAGATCGTATTATACTCTGGGAAAACCACTGGATTAACTCGAGGTAGGTTATTAGAGATTTTTATAATTCAAATATCATTCAAAAGCTAAAAATGTTTATTTACATCTGGAAGCTCACAAAATTTACGATTTTTTATCCAGGTTTCAACTTTCTTGTAAGGTTTTTTATTTTGTTGTTTATGTCAAAAATCATGTAAACATAATTTTAGGAACTAATATAAATTACAACTCACTCAGTGGTTCGGGACATTTATTTTACGTGAAGATAAGTTTTGTACTTCTTAGTTTAGTTTGTTTTAAGTTTTTAATTCCTGTCAAATTTGTTAAACCACCAAATAAACTTACTCAGTGATTGTTTCCGTACAAATTATGGAAAGAAAACGATACTGTTTGGAGAACAGTTAGGAGATACAGCTATATAATAACCGATCTAACCAAATCAAAGAGAGTAACAGTATAAATGTGTAGAAAAGTAAACTTAAGCAACACATATTAAGAACAATAGACTAGTCACAATCGGAGACGAAATACTTACTCTTTAACATATTTGTTTTGTATCTCATTTTAAATGAACTTTATGTTTTTATGAGAATAAAGTATTTAAACCTAACTACCCTACGGTCTCAAATGCTAAGAAATCTTAAGCCATACCGATCTTGTAGTAATGCTTGGTAGCTTATTATTGTCTTACACCTATTTTACTAGCTAAGAAATATATAAGTATTGAAATATATGAACCATTAGGCCACACATTTACGTACTAAGCACCGTGCCAAAAAACGTAAAAAGTATTTGCATTAATGGAAAGTTCGCTTAACGCGTGCCCATAAACTGGGCGTGACCGCAACCGCTGCGCCGGCTTACTCATGCAATTTTCAAGGTCATAAATAATAAAACCGTAAACGCGATCCAAAGCACTTTGGCTACTTTCGCGCACCACTTTACTACAATATTGAAATGCCTTAGGAACGCAAAAACTGTTATTGGCTCTGAACTTTTCATGTTTATTGGCGAAATTAAGCGCAACGTGTCAGCAACATGTTTTTGCCGCAATTTAGGGGAGTAATGTTTTCCCGCGTAGAGACAGTTCACACGTATAAATGATACCATGTAGGCTTTTATTACAAGCGTTATTTTTATCGTAAGCCTCGGCGTAGATAAATAAAATAGATAATATGAAATGTCCAAAGAGCTGCAGTGAATATTATATTGCGTGTATCCGTTACGGTAAAGCCATTGTCACCGCGATAATTAACATGAAATTTCTGTTTCATCTGATATTGTGAACCAGCGTAAATGGACGTTCATAATATTATAATCCTGTGTGCGTTTAACATGTCCTGTACCTAACATATTTTAATTCTGGACAAACTATCGGAGTTAAATTAATATTTGCATTATGTTCTTCCTATTTAATTTTCACATAACATATTAAGCCTAACATGTTCACTTCATTAATTGCTTATCGGTTTTAGCTTAAGGTTAATTACATTTAATCTACATTTAACGTACGTACTAAATATGAATAAGAAAATGTATTATGTGTTCTTAACCAGAAGTTTGTAGTTTAAGCTAGTATTTATCGTAAAACGCAGGTCCAGCATTCTGGGGCCTGATCAATCCAGAATGGTCGCTGTGCAACAAGGGCCGGCGGCAATCGCCCGTCAACTTGGAGCCAGAGAAACTACTCTTCGACCCAAACCTACGGTTTTTGCACATAGATAAGCACAGGGTAACTATTTTTATAAAAGCACCATTTGTTCATGCTCTGGCAGTCAGCCGTTTGCTAACATTTTTTAACCTGCGAGTGCGCTTCGTGAAGCCTCCAATGGCTAAATTATATTACTCAGGTAAGCAGATATATACTCAGATGTACAAAAATCAAATGGACAAAACTTGCACCTGACTATGAATATAATAGACTTGAGAAAAATGTAAAAGATCTGTATATATTTATCTCGATTGTTTATATATTCAGGGACACAAATAAGGTTAAGGCCAACATTATAATAACCTACATGTTTATAGCCAGTCATCGCCCATGTCTTTGAAGACATGACTTCACTGTTTCAATTTTAACTTTATTTAGTAGATAGCGTTGTCCTTCAAGTTATTTATTTTTGAACAGATAAACGGTTTGATAAGCAACACTGGCCATTCGGTGATCTTCACCGTAGAAAACGAAACGCGCCACCATATCAATATCACGGGCGGGCCTCTCTCCTACAAGTACCAGTTCCACGAGATTCACATACATTATGGCCTCCACGACCAATTTGGATCTGAGCACGCCATCAATGGATACTCTTTCCCGGCGGAGGTAAGTCACATATTGTTTTCCTACTGCCCGACCAGTATTAATTATTTCGGAGTATAAATTGCCACTTTTTGTGGATCTCGTTTACCTTCTCATATGCTTATACACTCTCATCGGGTGTTCGACGACTGTTGGCTTTTGACT
Source organism: Falcaria lacertinaria (assembly GCA_951449985.1). Classification (NCBI taxonomy): domain Eukaryota; kingdom Metazoa; phylum Arthropoda; class Insecta; order Lepidoptera; family Drepanidae; genus Falcaria; species Falcaria lacertinaria. Next base: position 5,259,015 of record OX602114.1, read on the forward strand.
TCACCCAATCACTTAATTATTGATGTGATTACGAAAACTAACTGATTATTATTATTGGATTTTATAAAATGTTATTTTTTTTATCTCAATTGCAACTGTACTAACGAAGTAGCATTTACCTGAAGATTCACTTAATGAAGAACAATAACCCAGCTATTATTATGCCGCTCGATTAAAATAAACGTGTAATCCCCAATTAGTTGAACAATAGAGCGATTATTGAAATTAATTGTCTGCTGTTCCGTGAAAGTTCTACACTTACTTATACTAATTCACTAATGGCCTAAAAATATATTCAATCCTTTTTGTTATAACATAATATACGTGATTCTGAAAGAAGAGTTATCTCTAGAAAGTGTATCATTAAATAAACACGTTACACATACGTAAACGCTAACACGTTATCAGGTATTTCTTTGGAGATGTCTCAAAAGAAAGCGTAACAGATGTTTTCACACACGTCGCCCTAGCATCCGCGAGACGCGCCCAAATCCCAAATGTAATCCCGACGAACGACTTCACTGCGAGCCAACTCAACCGTGCCTCCTGTTTATTTATGTGACAAATTCCTACACAGCCACGCTAAATCCAAAGTCATGGTACTTATTCTTGTTTGCGAGTATTTTTTATGCTCGTTTGATAACTTAAATTCTGGAAATGCATAGCTTTATCAAATTTTATTTAGGTGCTCTTCAGGAAGTGTCTGCTGTCATTTCAAAGTGGTTAGATTATTTTACTATGACAAGATTTTTTTAAATATAAAATCGAGGGTGACGTTCCTTTATATTATTTTGCACTGTACTTGCACTTTATATAATGTTGTCATACAAATTATAAAGATGACGACTATAATGACGTGTAACTATAGAAGGTGAAGGCTATAAAATGATCTTGCATAGTGAATTTAAAGCCTCTCTAAAAACGCCTGACTGGTCTTGACTGAAACAAAAAACATAAGGACATTTAATTTCATATTTCTTACGAAATGGTATGGTATTTATTTATTTTATTTTCTTTTATTTTATTCCTTATAACAACGTGTTTATATCGTTCATTTTGTTTTATTACAGATACAAATATTTGGGTTCAATTCGCAGCTGTACTCAAACTTCTCGGAAGCTCTACACAAAGCTCAAGGAATTGTTTCAATCTCCTTACTACTGCAGGTAGTTTTATGCGAATTATATTATTGTTCTGCAATTGTGTTTTGTTAGGAACTTAATCAAAGTAAACGGCTTTATAATTAGAAACAAAAATGGTGGCATTAGAAAAACTGTATTTATCTAATATATAAAATTCTCGTGTCACAGTTTTCGTTGCCATACTCCTCCGAAGCGGCTTGACCGATTTTGGTGAAATTTTTTGTGCTTATCCGGTATCTATGAGAATCGGCCAACATCTATTTGTCATCCCCCTAAATGTTAGGGGTAGTCCACCCCTAATTTTTTTTTTTTTTTAGACCGATTTCAAAAATTCTTTCACCGTTAGAAAGCTACATCATCACTGAGTAACATAGGCTATATATTATACTAGCTTTCCGCCCCGGCTTTGCACGGGTAGACAAAATATTTGATATAAAAGTCTATGCGTGCGAAGCCGGGGCGGGTCGCTAGTCTATTATAAAAATATGTTGTTAAATTATCTAGCATCTCAAGGACAAACTGGTGATGGTCCAGCAAATTTTACTTACTCATAAATTAAATACTAACCAGACTATGGACGGTAAATTTAAATAGCATTTGTTTATTTTAAAAATAACCCTGCTTTAATGTAATTGAAATTATCGACCAAGTTGTTATCAACACTGCCGCGCCCATTCCTAGCTTTCAACCAAACTGAGCGTAGTTAATTAAGGAAATTGGAATTTTCTGTGCACCATTGGATTAGCCACTAAGCTATTAGTTCAAATTAAGAGCTGTCTAAGCGGCGGTATGGAAGGCGCAGGGCCGTCACTTCAAGGGTCAACACAAAGCGCTCTTTTGTTTCCATTAACGTATCAATTTATTGTTGCCAGCTTGCATTCGTTTTATCATTGATCTTTCTGAAGGGAAACTGTATCAAATAAGGCAACTGAACAGCAAGGGAATAATAGTATTTCTTGGCAATCGATGGCCGTCTTCCTTATGTACGTAGTATTCTTTATCCCTTTACCATTTCGTAAAATTATTATGGATTTATCTCAGTTACAGGTTCCTACTATATAATATTTTAGTTTTAATGAAACTAAATTGTTACATATTAATTTTTATTTACATATCATAATAAAAAATGTACGTACATGCTTAAAATGCGAACGTGAAAGCATCTGCTGAACCGACGACTAAAAGTAAAAATAACTACATTTTTTTAAGTAAAAAAAATATAGTATTGTTTTGGGTGGAATCCGTGTAAACCACTCCAAATAGGTTTTATATTATACTTCTTATAAAATATTTAGACAGTGCAACTTTATTCGATCGTTTTATGAGTTTCCTTAATGAAGGCCGGCGCCTGTGTTAGCACATCCCCGATGTTATCCCACAAGGGGAACATGTTTGCAGACACGTTCATATTTCGCTTGTGGCCGTTAGCTAGAACGTCGCAAAGGCAAGCTGTTTCAACACAGACGACAAACAATTAGTGTCTTCGGCTTGCGGTTCTTTCATCGTTACATAGTCAAACATCGATTACAATTTTTTTTCATTTTCTACGCGTTTTTAAGTCAATCATGTCTGTTTCAGCTCGGTGATTTATCTAATCCAGAGTTAAGGGTATTGACGGAGGAGTTGGAAAACATTAAATATGGAGGTAGGTCATGTTCATGATATCTTACATTTGAAGTTGGAAAGAAGTTTAGGTTAAATACGTTTTTTATCAAGAAACATAGGGTGCCGAGAATTCACCGTGCACTGTGCGTATCAGTAACAAAGCAGTTGCATTTCCACTTAAACTTAGCTGTTTTCAACGCCATGCACCTATTTTTATTACATACATTTTATTTCCCTTAGAACATCTGATTACCTTAGATACTTCTTTATCAACAGTTTATTAGATAGAAAGGAATAGGGATGTTTCGTGTAGTAGATAGTACAAATATAGTTTTATGTGAAGGAGCCGAGATGCCAGTGAATAAGCTCTCAGTGCGTGGGCTGTTGCCCGACACAGACTACTACATGACTTACGACGGTTCCACCACAGCACCAGCCTGCTTCGAGACCGTCACTTGGGTCATCATCAACAAACCCATTTACATCACAAAACAACAGGTCAGTTAGCTTATGTAATAATAATGCATCTGATAGCTTAGGCCCTACTCCGCAATACTTACATGCAAACGTATTTTTTTATTTAAAATTATTGTAAATAGAAGAACATTGTCTACTGAATATCCCAAACTAGGCAGAGCCTCATTATGCCCATCCTTTGTGTACCTACTAAATAGTAGCATCAACATTTATATAACCTTTTCTGTGAATAATTTAAATAAACATAAAAATAATAATTCTAAGTAGTGTGTAAATTCGAATAGCGTGGATACCGTGCCAACAGCAATGCTTATTTTCGATGTTTCCTCTACAATTTTTCCGTGCAATAATGGTAGTTTCCGTGTCTGGAATACATGCTGTATGTATTTCACCTAGTAGTCGAGAGGTTTAAGTATGATTAGAGTATAGGTACTATCTGTATGTATTCTAAGAATTTTCTGTTCGAAAGCAACTGAAAATAGGCCTAAGTTTTTTTAGTTCTACGATATATGCATTTTCTAAGAATCATAAAAATGGTCAAATAGTTATGTAAAATAAAGAATTGAGATTTACCTTATAAGCTAAAATCGTTGCAATCAATACAACTGGCGGGGTGCGAGTCGTTCAAGTTCACCCTATTTGCATTACACGCTTGCTTGCCTGCCAAATTCGCTACAGATGTACATAGAATAGAATGGAAAAAAGAGATGATGTTAAAACTATGTTAAAAATATTAATATACAATTTATGCCATAAATATAGCATAAAATATAGCACATGTAGGTAACAAAATGTAAATTATGTAAAAGAGTAATTCGTGTGTTTCTTGCCGGATTCTTCTTAACATAAATGACCTTCTGAAACCGATGCTACATTCTGACGACCTGAGAGTTTTTATTTGTAAAATAATTTTGAAATCACCTTCATGCCAATTGATTGCTATCTTTATACAAAATTTATATGAATACGCGAATCTTAGTCGGAAATTAATGTTATAGTTATCTTCACGCTTTCCCGGAAGGGTAGTCAAAGGTATGAGATCAATCAACACCTACTTCTCACCGAAAATATGTTAGGTCATATATATAAGTCAGATAATATCACGGGAGGAACATGCGCATGTGCAGGGAATTTGAGCAACCGCGAAACATTTGAAGCTTGAAATAATATACATATTTAGATACCTAAGTATCTAAATATGTATATTATGTTATAAAATTAGATTTAGATAGAGATATTTGTAAACAATTTCGATAAATATAAATCCTTGAGGTATACAACATACCCGTCTCTTTCAAATGCCAGTGCGATCAAATATCGCATCTAGTGTGATGATATCCGCGTATTCAGCCGTGGTTGGGCAGCGTAATAACATTTTCATTTGTGCTCACGCTACAATAAACAACTCACGTCCCTCGCCTTTAGACAAAGACTCCGCCGTGAATTATGTACGTGTTAAAAGTAAACTGAAAGTGGCGCGTTGTGTGGCTGTTATTATAAATCATTGTTTATGTTTTCCGTTTGTGTTGGTCGGGAAATTAAGTGCTAGTGGAAACTGCTCGCAATCTCCAGGACTAGTGACTGAGTGACGTGCGTTTGTTGCCTGATGCACAACCACTGTAGGTACCTACGTAACTACACTATATACATGAGCAAACATTAATCATGATCATTAAATGCAGCACGTAACAAACTTCTTCCATTAATCTGTTTTTAAGCCAGAATTAAAACATATTTTTTATATAACACATGTATTAATTGAAATTTAAATGTGTGTTCTCCATACAACTCACAAAGCTTACAACTCGCCTCGTACAAGTACTAAACAAGATAGATAAGTATTTGCACCCAAGGTTTTGGATTAAATCTCTTATCACGTTCATTTAACCGTTAAAATAAATTACTATGATATTTTCCACGCGGAAAATCAAAGTTTAGCCGAAGTCTATAATCAGAATCAAATTGTTTAATATGGCGTAAACTGCGATGCGAAATAGGATAGCGCGTCGCGTGCAGACCGCCCGTTAATCCTGAACGATGGAAGGTACCTATACATAACAGTCAACACTAATACATAAACAGAAGAAATTTCAATTTGCTCGAAATCGTTTTACCACACTTGTTTTCTCACGTACTTTGTAATCAAACTTAAACTTGAGTTTGCAATTTTCTTGAAATTAGTTATTGGAAATAACGGCCTTGGTGTGCCTTACCTTACATTAGATTTCAAACATTGCAGACCTAATATCAATTTAAATGTTTGAAACAATAGAGGATGTTTTCCCTCTTCTTAATTATGTTAAAGCAGCACATCAATTTAAATAAGCAAAAAACAACAAAATAATAATAAGTTATCTAAAACGTCATACTGAGAAGTTAATACAGCTCATTATTTAATTAATATGAGCAGTCATACTTCGGAGCTTGATTTCAAGACGGCGGTAACTTAAACAAACAATGGAGGTAGAGTGTAAACTGAATTTCTATGACGTTAGCTGCACGCCCTGCGGCGGCTGATGCAGGGAGACGCGCGCCACCCGAAGGCGCCGCTCGGGAACAACTTCAGGCCGCCCCAGCCTCTCCACCACCGCGCCGTGCGGACCAACATCGACTTTGATCTCACCAAGGTAAATTACACCCTATTACCACCTTCACTTAATACACAATCCCTACACAAGAAAACTAGTAATTCATAATGTATGCTAAGCCGAGCTGCTCACTAAGCGATCCACTTAACCAGTGTAGTGTGCATGTTCTATGAATTTGCTCCTTAACATGGTCTTAACATGAAATCAATTACAAGGTTCGTACTTATTACATATTTAGTACTCACGAGTAGTTTGAGCACAAGCAAGATACACTCGGCACATACACAATGTACTGGCTACTTACTTGAACTATTGTTACAGTATCCTGGGAAGACTTGCCCAAGCATGCAACGGGATATGCACTATAAAGGTATATAACTATGTATAGCCTCATGAAATATTTTGTGTCTAACACAAACATTATTTACTAATTTTGCCTTTATATTGCAGCCAAAACCTGGACACAATATTAAAGAAGCTACATTCCACTACGGTAGGCATTCATTTCTTAGTTGCTATGTAGAAACTCTAAATTAAATATATTCTAAGGTTATGTATATACTTCCTGTACAGTCTTAAATCTTGCTTATGATAAATGGAGCTACAAATTTATTGTTAAGATACTTAAGTGACTGTAATATAGTTATTTGAGCACTTAATTGAATCTAGTATAGAGCTTAGAAGAATTATTATAATAAATAATGATAACAAAAAATAATAGTCAATGGTAAAATTTATGCATAGGTTATTTTCTATCGGCCTACAGTGACGTGAATCATACATAGATATATTCGGATAGACTATTTTGAGCCATGCCATCGGTTTTGCTGCTAGTTGTAAAATATACATTACTAAAATTTATGATAGACTTACTTATTATAAAGAACCTTACATTAACTTTGTTAAAGTATGGTTTTCGTCTTAGGAGAATTTTAATGAAATCTAAATTGTACCGACCTTCTTCTTCCAAGTAAATTCTTGAAAATGGATACCACTAGGAAAGGTAATGAAATTCAATTAACGATGAATTTAGATAATTATTCATATCATGTTGTTGTGTACGAAATATAAAGTAACAATTCTTTTATGTAGAAGTTAGAGTAAATTGGTACTTATTCCTACTGCTGTAAGGCATCTATAGCTTTAATAATATTATTGTAATAGCGTTTATATTTCATTGCGAAATGAAAAATTCCCATGATCGTTATAAATAGTAAATTTCTATTGTAATACAAAATTAGGTACGTTTGACACCTGGCTTTCTGATAAGATCTGAGTATTAGAAATAAATAATTTAAATAAATGATATCCGATAAGGTTGTTTTTATTGATAATTACCTTTTCCTGAGCATATTTTAAATTTAACATACCTAAGTTAGAGTTCATATTATTTTCGATTTGACCAAACTACGTTTCAGCCAGTGTTTTTCAATCTGTGGGTCACGATCCCCTGGGGGGCCGCGAAGGATATTTAGGAGGGTCGCGAAGATTCTATACAGGAGTTGCAAAAGGTTGAGAAAGCTACTGCTGTAAAAAAACAATAATGTTTAAAATATTAATTAAGAAAAATGTTAACTAAAGGACATCCATTTGTGAAAAATAATGTGTTTTACATACTAAATTGTGTATTTATCCGAACCCTAATCATGAAAATGAATAAATATGTAGGATTGAATATTTGTCGCAAAATAAAATACTTGAAAAACAGGGGGTCGCGAGATATTTCTTCATACTAAAGGGGCCTTGTCATGAAAAAGGTCATGAAAATCACTGCTTTAAGCATACGATTACATAATACAGTTCAGTTTTTATTTGGCGTATCCCAAAATCATTAGGATTTATTTTAGTTCCTCGCACGCTGAGAGGTAATGTTGAAATTGGTCGGGAAACAACAATATCGAGCTAATTGTTGAATAATTTTAGTGTGCATCATTTTTCTATCTATTAAATCATCATTTTTAAATCTATTAATGCACATTAAACAAAAAAAAACAATATCTTTGCGTAAGTGAATAGGTATCACGCATAACATTCACATATAACACTAAAATAAAAACAACTTAAAACAAACAATAGCTGACTAATGTAATTATTAGCAACAATGGCCATAATCGTTACCTTCCTTCGCAGTCTAATCACAAGTTTAAAGTTATAGCAGGCGCGCACCTTTATGTATCCGTAATGCAATGGAGTGGAACCTTCTGTTTTAGTGTTTCTTCCACTCTGGTGTTTGAATAAAAAGCTCATTTGAATTCTATGAGAATCGAAATTGCTCTCCTTTTCGCTGTTGTAACTTAATTTAATCGAGTTCCATCACACTGAATTTACCTTTAGATTAGATTCCGGTAATAATGCGAATAAAGACAGGTGAGCAGAATTATCTTTCAAAAACAGATGTGGTTGATCATTAAAAATACAACTCACTGACTTTATATTATGATCTAGTAATTTTTATTTATTCCTATTGCCAATTCAATACAGTATTCTTAGCAGGTTACAGTCAGTTTCTTAAGAGCATTCATATCAATAATACATACCTACTAAGAATGTTTAATACATTAGTTAAGATTGCTATTCTCATTACACAAACTCTATACAGAAAGGAAACATGCGTAACAAATGCACATAACATTATATTCATTTAGACACGTTTACCTGAAAGCGAAAGTATTACTTTGGTCATGCGATAAAGTAAGTAAAAGATTAAGATACCTTAATATAAATTGGTCGAATTTCCGCTCAGGAACGTGATGCGAGCCAACATTATTGCTAAAGTTTCATCGGGGCACGTTAATAAACTTACACAAATTGAGTTCATTAAAATTGTTAATTATCGACTACAAGATGGATTCATTAATACGTTATAACTCACAACATGTTAAATTATAAACAAAAAAGGTATATGATGTTAAATAGGAAAATATAACATACATAAAAAGATTTTCATAGCTTCAATCTACACGTAACCTAAATCTCTCGGATTGTTTGATCAGTTTGCTAAACACTCGTGAAAAGGTGCGCCCCGAGTGTGCTCAATGTGTTTGAGTGTCGACTATATTTGCCCTATGCTCCGTCGTCGTGTCTTCGGTGACAAGAATTGACGCCGCCTAGTGGTGTGGTGTGCATTGCGCTTTATCATGTCTCGGAGATGTACATTTATTGGCACAATGCCATGATAATGTAAACTAAGTATGTTATTAGTTAATTTAATAAATTAACATAAATAATTAATTATTTAATGATATACAATTTTAATTGTATTTGTTTGTGGGATGTACAATTAGTTATATTATCATGATTACCTTGTTATAAAACCAAGCGGATGCATGAAAACTTAATTTGGCATGTAGTTTTGGAGTACTCGAAGTAAAAGTTTCATTGCAGCAGAGGCACACACATTGTTGAAGCCAATTCGACTTTTATGCAAATGAGCATAGGACCCAGCAGAGGCAACTTGTTGTACCACAAAATGTAACAAAACAAAGATATTAATATAAATACCACGGACATTTATTGCTTTAAAGTTATGCCCGTTTTTTATATTCTATATAAAGTAAATAAATAATAAATTTAAATTTATTTACATAACTTTTTTGTATTACACATGTTATTGGCACCTGATTCAATGTAGGTAATTAGTTTCCCCAAGTACCAACTCCAACAATGCTTATGACGTAAAGGCAGTGCGTTGATGCGATTTACTTATTAAATATTTATATACTGTACAGTTTCAAACCTATAATGAACATAATAATTCGCTATGATTTTACCTGAAAAGCTCGTTGAAATACAAACGAAACCTGAATTGTTCGGTCATTTATTTCAATACTTTGTTGTGTTTGAAATCGTGCTGTTTAACTTACTTAAACAAATACAGGCTATTGAGGTCGCTTAATAAAGCAATCTATAGGAAATTAAATAATGATATATATACTAATATAACGGGCTCATTTTCTAATAACAATTTCGACAAACACACACTACTCATACTCTTCAATCTTCAAAACCGTATAAATGCTAAATAATGTTGTCTACAGCAACAGCTTTTATTCAAATAAACCGTAACCATGATAGGTAAAACATTAATAAATAATAATAAATGTTCACGCCTTGCCACAAGGGTCCTCGAAGAGGTAGGCAGACGTAGATAAGCCAAATTAATGATTATAGTTAAGGATACATGTATGACCATTGTTATACGATCGTATTGACTATAATTCTTCAATTTAGCTCGAGAAATATTGGTTAAAAGTTGGCAATAAAACTTGAGCAAGAGTTATGCAAACATTATTGACGAGTTTTGAGCTCCAATTTATTCTTTGGCAATGTATTGAGAAACTTTTGAATATTTTACTCGTATACACATTTGACCACTGCTGTAGGGAAAACCAAATATGGTACCTATTGTAATACAAAATAAACAAATAGTGACGTAACTAATAACAAAAGGAATGAAGAATTATAATAACATTACACTGGCGATTAGATGTACATAATCACGAAAAATACTATATTCTAATTTAAAAATAAACAAATTATGAGATATATATTTTATATATGATGTCGTTTTTTTTTTCAAATTAAACTCTTTTATTCCATATATTTAAAAATGTACGTGTACAGGACATGTAATATATTATAATACTCAAAAACTATTATAATTCGTATAAGTATAATAAATACAATATTTTAATTATATACCCTCTGGATATACCTATTCTGCAGTAAGTGTGCATTATATACCTGAAATAGAACCATTAACTTGGCTGCCTGCCCATAAGTGTAAAAAAGCCAAGAGTTATTTAAATGGAAACCTGCCAAGAATGTTGTCATTCATAAAAGTTATTGCGAGAAAAATCCGCTTCCATATCCAACTTACTCTTTATTTGTATGGGTGATCCCTTGGGGATGAAGTTAAAAACAGCTTTCACCGGCCGACGCGTTTGAATAAGTTTCACTGAAGTTTTATTGAAGTTGTAACCTTCGGTCGGTGTGATATATGTACCTCTCCCGTTTGTAGGGAACAGACCTCCCCGCGGAGGAAGTTGTGCACTCGTAAATTATTCAACCCTCTGTATTGTATACACTTTCATGTCGTAACAGACTGCCGCTCGGTAACAATGTGTTGTTATGTCCCGCTATTGAAAAGTATTTTGCGTTCGACGTTCCAAATAAATTAATGGTGGGTTCGTTAAACTTTTTTAATACAATGTTACGGTCACTACGTGGTCTATTGTCATAATGAATCACGAGTTCTCGTACTTATTAATGGTAGGTACATATTACAATCCCAACTACTAAAATGTACTTATTAAGATGTATATTGTATACCCATATACTCGTTTTTTATTACTTTGAACATTCAATATTAGTATATAAACCAGCCAAAATAAAAATCCATATGATGGTGCATGTGGAATTAAACCGATCAACCGAAAAAAAAAGTTTTTTTTTTACACTATCACGTTGAAGAGTCAAATACTTCCAAAATATGTGCTCTTAAAGGTAGAAATGGGGGGCCAAAGGAAATAATGTGTTAGCAAGGAAATGCATGTAATCAAAGCCAACTTATTACACCGTCAAATCCTAGTGCTACGTAGATGCTACGCGGTTACGAGACGTGCTATGCGGCTACGAGATGTGCTACGCGGCTACGACGCGTGGTACACAGTAATGAGACTACGTGTGGTTTCGTTTTAGTTTAATATAATTTTGTAATTATTATACAAGAAAGTTTTATTATTGTGTACTTCACCAGACTGAGAAGTTATAAAATACTTTATTTACGATCTCATTGCACCATAAATTAACTGTAAGCCGTTACTGAAAGAATGAGGTGAGAATTCGCCACATGCTGCTTCCGGCTCAGTAGGTATTATTAGTACGCCGTCACATAAGTTTATCCACTCTCGGTCATAAACATGTACCTTATCCCTCTATTATAGCAAGATAGCAAATAGTGGCATTGATGTATTGTGGGTTGGTAGTTCATCAATTACGTCAAACATATTCAGCTGCACAAAATCAAAAAAATCCCGTCTAATTAAGCCGTAACTGGGGACAGCAAAGGTTTTAGTATCCTCTGGACTCCGTCTTCACTAGTGTTCTAAGAGTGAATGATGACATATTCTGATTAAATTCGAAACTGCATTAGATTAAAAGTATTTTTACTAACATATAATTAGCTGAGGAAAGGTTTCCGGGATTTGAAAAGGTTAAAAAAAAACAATATTATGAAAAAACTGCCTGCAAGTATCAAATCGCCGTTAATTCAAAAATATCTTTAGACTTTTGATGGTCAGGGTAGCGCAGGTTTCTTCCCCGGAATAAGGCCGCGGGAACATCGTGTGCAGATTCCCACGACCCACAGACATGCGACGTTTATTAAGCTCTTCACCTTTTTGTTACCTGCAGAGAGATTTATTACTTTTAATTATTTTTCATTGTCCGCCAACGTTATTCGTCTTAAAGGCTTCGTATTAAATTATTATGATTTACCGCTGAGCATTATGTAATTTATGGATAGATTTTGCAGGAAAAATGTTTTATAATGTTCACACTAATGAGTCTTTAAGGAAAGGAAGAAGAGTGCTAAATAAAGTCAACTATAAACAATGGGCCAATGGCAAGCAGTAACCTAAGAACCTGGTATTTTGCTGGCACCTCTAAATGTGAAATATTAGAATACCAAATCCTTTTATTATAAAATGAGAACCGAAATATTATTCCCATTGAGATATTACGCCTCTCCATAGTTAAAATAGCATACACTTATAATTTAGTGCTATTATGAATGTATAGCTCGAGCGCATTGTACACGAAATAGACGTGTTATGAAACAGTCGTTCATCGGTATTCATCGCGACCGTCGGGTTCATTAAAATGCGTCGAACAATAAACGGCGACCCACGGGACCTTTTGTGGCTACACGAGTTTTAACCACGTTTCAATCTGTTGTTTATTATTATTTTACTCATTGTGTATCATCAAGGAAGAGCCCACGTAATATTTGAATGCTTTCAAAACATGGATTGTATTCTTAAAATAATGTACCTACGCAAGAAGAATTTTATTAATCAGCTTGTAATTGCACATTAGCACTTCAAAAAAGGAGTAGGTTCTCAATTCGACTGTATGTTTTTATTTAATACTAGCGGCCCGCCCCGGCTTCGCACGGGTAGACATATGCCTATGTTACTCAGTGATAATTTAGCTTTCTAACGGTGTAACATTTTTTGAAATCGGTCCTTTAGTTTCGGAGCCTTTTCAATACAAACCCACAAAAATGCATGAATAAAAAATGCAAAAATACAAATCTTTCCTCTTTATGATATTATTAGTGTAGAAGTGTAGATGTAGACTAGTCTAATATATTAGATATAAAATATATTAACAAAAAACTCCTAAGTATAGGTTAAACCAGTAGTATATTACTATCTACTCAGAGGTTCAGCCCATTTTTTTTAAATTTAGTCTTAAAGGCTCATAATTTTAAAATAATACGAAACTGCATAAGAAGTTGCCGTTGTAAGTTGGCTAATAGGTTAATTTATAACAGAATGACCTAGCACGTGAGTATCCGCCCAAGTCTTGTTCCTCGTATCTGCGGCCCGCCCTACGGATTTCCATATTCACCATATGGGACCGTTCATTAGCTAGAACTATCAAACTAAAAAAATATACAAAGCTGTGTCTATAACAAGATTATATTATGTAACTTATATTGTTTCTTTTGTGTTTTCACAATATTTTACTTGTAACTAAATAACTTTTAAAATAAATCTACACCAACGTTATGTAATCCGAATCCTACGGGATATATGTAGCTATGGATACATTTATATGTTAATACGGTAGATGAAACTAGTAGATTTTCGCAAAGGATTGCAGGCAGCATATGGGTTAAGATATTCGCCTGAACTCAGGCACGGGCCATTCAAAAGGCGCTCTAAACGGAAGGATACGAGCCGTAAAATAGGATTTCATGCATGCGTTGGCTTGTGTGAACAAATATGTACGGATGACAACGCACGACATTTGCCGATAACCGTCTCGAAAATAAAATATTAGATTTTCAAAATGATCATTACACTTTCGTAAATTAAAAAAAAAATTGTGCCATACGTGCCCTTAAGCCTGATACCTACTAACTTATAACCTATACAAAAAACAAAACTAATTACAAAAACAAAGCACGAGACTTGAGGATTATATATTCAAAGGACCTTTGTATCAAACCTAATATAGCTTTAACAATAAAAATAGTTTTATTTTGTTTCTGTGAAACTCCATCGCAGATTCATGCTCAGGGTAGTGCTCTCAGAGCAATCAGCAACACATACGTACGTCTGGGCATCCCGAGTGGCCCATTGCAAAGTCGTTTTGAATATTGCATTTAGTGCTACTCTGTGTACACATACACTCGCTATGCTCACCGCTCTATACGACTCGCAATAAAAAAAAGCGTGTTAACAGAAACATTTTTTTTTTTATTTCAACTCGTGGTTAATGGACCAATTCAAACTTCAAACCTATAATCAACGCTATAATCCGAAATGTTATCGAATTATCACACTGTATGGAAGCTTTAACTGTTATTTGACAATGTGCAACCAAAGCGTCATAGGCTCACTAAGCTTTACCAATCTGTTCAGCGTAAATGTTCACAGTGATATGCAATAAATACAGTCAGCTCGCGTCGACTGTCTATCTATGTAGCTAATTTCAATACCAATTTTTTGTTGTGGTTATCACTAATACATTACAGAAAAAGGCTCATGTGTATAATTGAGTAACCGTGTAAAGTCCGGTTGCAATTGACTTAACCGTCCACTTTATAATAAGGGGTATCGTTTATATGGTGCGACCATAGCAAGTCCAATTTCTTTTTAGGATTGACATTTCATCTCATTGCAATAGACATAGTTAGCAATTCGCCGAATAGTAGTAATCTAAGTTACTGGTTGGATTGTGGAGTAGTTTCGAGGAACTATACAGTTAAGCGTATCCATTTAACTAATGCACTGTCCGACTATTGGTCTTGGTGCAAACGAGGCAGTCTGTTCCACTGAGTAACATATTAGCTACGTTACTTCCCCGTTGGTAACTCGTCTTACAGTGTTTACTTTGTCTTCGTTTAGTTAGTAACTATGCAGTTTGAATACTTATCTCGTGAATCCCGAATATTTGATAAGAGCATTGTGCCATCTAATATGTTGTAATTAATGTTATTTTCATGATCCAAATTACTCAAAAAGACTATTTACCACTGAACTAAGTGTTCGTGTATAAAATAATTGTGTGGCAAACATTTTGCTGAAAGGCTTTCAGGGTGGTTTGTAACCAAATTAGCTGAACACAATAAACAATTATTGAATTTACTCTGATAAGGCAATTTGGGGCCGTGTGTAGTTTGAATGTGGCACTGGCAACGTTATTAGTTCCAATTAACGTGGTAACCTCAGCACATGTACGGCCAATTAAATGGAGTGATACCTTACTTCCATTACTACCCCTCTGTTGTTTACATCAATTAACAGGCATGTTAATTTTAATGCTCGCATCTGTTGCCGCTTTGTGTGCCCTGCATGTACTGACTCCGCAGTCTACGTATATTAGCTAAATTGCCTGCTTTTATGTTTTATTTCTAGTTGTCATTATTAAAACTACTCTGGTTTAAATGCCTACTTTGTCTGTGTTTATAAATTTCATACTAAAATTACACGCTATTTCGCTGG
Source organism: Falcaria lacertinaria (assembly GCA_951449985.1). Classification (NCBI taxonomy): domain Eukaryota; kingdom Metazoa; phylum Arthropoda; class Insecta; order Lepidoptera; family Drepanidae; genus Falcaria; species Falcaria lacertinaria. The sequence continues at coordinate 5,274,564 of OX602114.1, forward strand.
TATATTGATTGATATGAATCAAACAAATATGTTATGTAAAGAATATAATATGATTACAGGAATTCATTTCTTTTTATGTAAAAGACGAACCAATTGCTTTGGAAGTTAAAGAATAGCTCTAAGGTAGAAAAGAACGATGGTGTTTTACTGTTAAGGAATGCAATGCCACAGGTCGTCGTTTTTACGCTCCCCTTTAATGTTATTTTCCCGTTTATGACACTATAAAGACGATACCGGCCACTACGCGTAATGAAATCTTGTGTTCAATACCGCGAGGATAGTGCTTTCTTTATTAACAACTTACCAATGACTGTTTAACCACAGTTTACTCTTTAAACCGATACTTAATTAAAAACGTATTTTTCATCTTCAATATAGATAGATAATAAATAAATTAATAAAACCAATTTACTGATAAACTTTATAACTATAGCTAGGCTGAGGAATACTCGGATAACGTTCCGGTTGTCTATGATATATCTGAACCTAAGATTAACTCTATGGGTTTCATTTTAAATTCGATCTTGATGATACGCCGTAATTGTAGCCGATTTCCGCTAGCAAAACCAGCAGTATCACTAACGCGTTGCCAATACTTAAAGTTAGAAAAACTCATTGGTACAGGCTGGGGTTTGAATCTGGGCCCATGAGATGACAGGCCGTTGCTTCAACCACAAGGCCACCACGGCTTATGGTATGGTAAAAGTTTAAGCTGTAAATTTTTGTACATCCTACTAGATTCATAAATAGACACGAGAATATAATATTATTTTCAAGTTAAAGCGGATGAGTTCGTGAATAGAACACGGGTGTATAATTTTATTATTAACGTTGACAAAGGATTTAGAAGGCATTTAGTTCTGCCTCAGCTTAATTTCATACTGCCATCTGGCTTTCAAAATGATTTAGTTTGTGAAGCGAATAATGGGAGGGTAATGGATATGGTATATTACCTGGTTATATATATATACTAGCGACCCACCCCGGATTTACACGGGCAGCGTTAGCCATAGAAGTTAAATACCTACAAAATACAATGAAATATACATAATAACCTTCCTCTTAAATCACTGTATCTATTAAAAAAAACCGCATCAAAATCCGTTGCGTTGTTTTAAAGATCTAAGCATAAATAGGTACAGACAGCGGGAAGCGACTTTGTTTTCTACTATGTAGTGATATATACATATGTATTTCAAGAAGGTTGTATAATCTTAATCGCAATAGTATTATTATTGTAATGCGTTTTTTGGTTTTATTATTATTTAGTACAACTAAAAATTTCAGTAAATAATATTTAAAGTTGTATATACTGACAGACAAATGAATGTAGCGCCACGTTGTATTTTTAAAGTACATTGCTGCTATGTCATCCCGCGCAATGTGTTCCATGACGCAGCTGTAATTTGTTATGTAAATGAAAACAAATTCATTGAGTACAGTTTTGCCTTACTTTAATCTAAATAAAGTGTAAAATTTGTTTTTTTTTTTTATACCACTAAGATGGCACACAAGCATACGGCCCACCTGATGGTAAGCAGTCACCGTAGCCTATAGCCGCTAGCAATACCAGGGGTATCACTACGGGGTGCCAACCATGTTGCTGATGAGGACTCACTGTGCTAGCAGCAATACTACTAGCCCAGCGTATCCTCGTGGAGCACTGGCAACCTTACTTACCGCAGAAACACAACACTACATCAAGTAGTGTTATTTCACTGCGGTCTTCTGTAAGGCGGAGGTACAGTCCCCAGTCGGGCGGCTCCAATTTAAATGGGATAACCCACGGGAAATCCCAAATCGCCCTACCTCTCTTTTTAAAAGCTCATGGTGTGATTAATCACTGTACATAAGCTTAGAAAAACTCATTGGTACAGGCCGGGAATCGAACCTGGGCCCATCAGATGACAGGCCTGTTGCTTCAACCACAAGGCCACCACGGCTTTATGTCTGCATCCCCTTTAGTATTTAAGTTTGACTGGAATAGTTATGACATGATAATTTCAAAATTCATAACTTAAATTTTTTTAAAGTCTTAGTAGTCTGAACTGCAACCAAATGAGACTCATCCCATACCCAAGATTTTTTTCAAGTGTGGCTTATGTACACAATTATATAACAGGAATTTTAACTCTAGAACGTTTTTTAGAAAAACATTAGTCATAAGCAGTTTCATATCTACTCTGACGTAATAACGATAGTGAGTACAGCAGAGAAACTATAAAATACAGTCGGTAGTCTCGCAATCTGGTTGATTGAAGTCACATTAAACCAATACCAATAGAATTGTGAATGAAATTTTAATCAAAGCATTAATTTGTTCTGTGCTAAAGTTAAGCCCATAAGGCGTGGCAGGCAATGCACTTCCACAAGACAAGCAGGGTGCGTAAGTAGCCTTATGATTTTTTTTATGAAAACATATCAACGAGTTCATATAACTACGAAATTGTTGAAAAGGAAAAATATCAAAACCTAATTAGTGGATGTTTAAATATCATGAGTGCTATGAATAGAGTATCTTCAGTGCCTCTCAAATCTTAAAGTGTTTCAAAGCGAACCTCCATCCAACAAGTCCCAGCATAGAGCGCAATCAAATGAATGCATGCAAAGACGGTGCATGCTTTGTAGACATGCATCGTCCTTGTAATGTACCCGCATGGGTCTGAATAATCTAACGTTCACGATCTACCTGCTCTCCGATAGTTCGCCAACTACGATCTAGTATTATTTACCCATTAGTTAGTTGGTTGTATTGACTAACACTAACATGCCTCACGACCCGTACACTATTACGTAATTGAAATCAAAAGTTTACATTTGAAAACGGATACACATATATTATATACATATCTTATGTTTTATATACACTGCCCATATAAAATTTAACGATGAAAATGGGTAGTATCATACCATATCTTTAGTTGGGTTTCACGGATAGATTTCTAACACAAAATGCGCTCGATCATAGGCAATTTCAAAAGGCAGTCAGTGGTCAAACCCGATGAAACTCACTGGAGTAACTTAACCGTAAAAAGGTAACTAATAAACCGATAGCATACATCGAGATGCTATTGATATAGTTACTAGAAATATTTTTGGTATAAATAGTCCATATTCTAATTTGTGTGAAGTTTCAGGTACTAACGATAATATCACCTGTTCATTGTTAGGTTGTATTGCATTATAATTAATGCGATGCTTTTTTCTCTGTCGAATATATTATACTTATTCCGATACATGAATAGCTGTTAAATTTAGCATGAATTATGCTTAAAAATTTTGACGAGATTCAAATCATTTCTCATAGTTTCAAATAATGTCATATAATCTGCGACGTGGTGTTAAAAAGAGTAGATAAAGCAATAAGGTTGCATGTTTGTTATCCTCGAGGGCTCAGGTCCGGGGCCGCTGCTCTCCAGCCGACCCATGGAGACGGTTCGTAATAACAATATTTCTTCGCGATATTCTCCGCAAGGGACTAAGGAATACCAACTATCAGAGTACTTAAATACTCATATGATTTTTGTACATCTCTTAAGAAACTAGAAATGTGGTGTGGTATTTTGTGTTAAAAAAAAATCATATCAGCACTTTAACATAAGAATTTTAGTAACATTACGATTAGGAAGATTGTGAGCTTCGCTATGTCACCTGTCTTAAGCCATTCACAAGGTGTAACATGGCGTTGGCGTTCCAAGCCTTCTGAAAGAACCATATTTAATGCTAATAAAATGTTTATAAAAAACATTAAATATTTTTACCACAAAAATATAATTCACTCAAAATAAAATAGCGAATTCAAGTACCTTAGACTAGCTTTTATTATATGCGTGTACGCATTTTGCACTGGAATAGAAAACTTCTTATTGTCAAAATAGCCAAGTATAACAGTACACAAACTAACACATCACTAACACATCCGAACACGTATTGTCGCTCACTAATCCTTTCGCTCTGTACATACGCGAGGAACATTGCCTCAAAATTTCACACTTGTGTAAAAGTATTGTTGGATCTTATTTAACTTTTTCTGTGAGAAGCGTTTTTTACTTGTTATATCGGAAAGATAGACGTGAGAAGATTACAAATATTTACTGCTCCCGGGATGTGCTAATATTATATTTACCTTCGCCATTTTTCGTGGCAATAATTTTAGGTCCTAAAAATCGTTGAACGAAACAGAAAAAAAGTTAAAAGTTAGCTAGGTAAAAGTTGTTTTTATTTTAATATTGATTTCAAAGCTAAGTACACTTGCACTAATAAACCTTCCCATATGTTATGTGTACGCTACAGATTTCTCCAATAACTAGGTACAAGGTGACTTCATCTTAAGCTTCCTACAGCAACTGAAATCCGCTAAACTTTTGGGTGGTTAACTTTTCTGCTCTCTTACTCGCGCTTGGATTAAATTTTAAACTTCCACCGGCTATCCTCATGAAGTTCAAATGAGTTGAATTTATACAGTGTACTTATGAATAAACTCGGCATCAAGTGGTACATTAAAAAAATACAATACTTTCAACAGAAATGACTTTGTTAACTTTCGTGGGTAATTTTTATAAACGGCCTCTTCACGATTCAATTTATAAACTTACGTAATGGATACAAAGTCTTTACTCAAAACATTATTCTCACGAGCACTGACAGATATGCAACGTTAATATGGAAACAAACATGGCTCATATTAATTCAATACGCTTGTAAATTACCCAGCTAATGAAACCAAGTATTAACAAAACATTTCCCTGTGATTAAATTATTATAATTGAAATAATCAATGTGCGCTAAATCATTGAAATTAACCTGATACATATCTACTTTAATTTTGTGCGTTAGAACTTAACCCTTTCAGCGGGAGTAGTCTTTAATGCTGTCTTATTATAAATATAATCAATAAAAGTAGCTTACTAACTTAAAGGTTTTGTATCAATAAACAATAAGAGGCATATCTAACCTTGATACATAAGAGGACAACTGTGACTGTAGGGCAGAAGCATACCCTCTGTTATGTAATCGATTGCTGTTATTGCCCAAGTTTCCGGCCTTATTGATACAGTTGTCGAAGTAATTCCGTTGGACAGAGTTGCGTACAACACCATTTCGGATAAGAAATATGTTACAACATGCAAAAATATTTTTGAAACCGTTCGGTGCTCTGGACAGGGTACGAGCGCCTTGGTGAATATGGAGAAATAATTGACAGAATTTATTGAACGGTATGCATGTAATATTATAACCAGAGGTATATATACATATAAGGATCCACTAGTTTTCTTAGGAGGGATATAAGTAGAACAGTGTTAGTAAGATTGGTTAGGTAATGTAATAAATACTTAATAATATAATAAATAACCACGTCGGACATGAACCCAGAAAGAGGGAGAGATTGAGTTTAGGTTACAATAAAGATGAAATAATAACGGAATATTTGTAAAATATCTTGAATGCTTTAAGTAAAACAGTGAGAAAACATCGCCTGTATCCTTGATTCGTAGAGCAAACTCAGTACAATAACGTTATGTACCAAGTTGTTATACATAAGAATACTTTATTGTTACAAGGAGTAGAAATCTCTAGGGAACAAGAGGAGGCCAAGTCACAGATCTGAAATCACCGACACTAATCGCCTTGAAGAAAATGGCTTCGGTGCATTTCATCGGCCGCTCTAAAGAATTTCTCTTTTTAATATGAGCATCGATTCCAATTACAAAAGATCAAAGAATCGGCGCGCAGCCCACTTCGTCTTTGTTCAAACGAAAGATGAATTATTCAGAGAGCTGGAAACGTTTCAATTGGCCAGCTATAAAAAAGGAAACGGTTCGTTGCTCCTTCCACTAAATTAAAAATCTTTCTTTATTTTCGTTCAGTCAATGTTATGTGACATTTTTAATTTGTGATTATTGTATATTTAATTAGCTTCAGATCTTTATTTGGCTCCTCTCAATAATGCAAATAAACAATAATATATGTATTTTAAATTTAATCCAAAGATTATCGTCACAGAGGGATTTATCACTGTTTGATACCGTCCGACGAGACTTCATTTTATACCATTTACGTGGCAAGCAAGTGTCAAAGTGTGAAAAAAACAATCACAAAAAAATACCAGGGACATCACTAACGCTTTGCCAACCCTGTTGTTGTTGAGGTCTCACTGTGCTAGCAGCTTATCCTTACTACTAGCGCAGCGTATCCTCGTGGAAAACTGGCAACCTTATTCACTGTAGAAACACAACACACACAGGTGGTGGTCCCCAGTCGGGCGGCTCCAGTTTAAATACGAAAACCCACGGGAGATCGCCCTACCTTCCTATATACCTTAGAAAATCTCATTGGTACAGGCCGCCGGGGTTTCCACCTAGGCCCAAGAATAGACAGGCGGTCGCTTAGACCACACGGGCAACACGGCTGCTTATATTCCTCTTTTGAATTTGAACAACTGGTGGCGGCGAGACTCGAGACCACTGCCCACTATATTTTGGACCCTACTTATACGCAATATTTACAGACGGGAGTTGATTCAGTGTTCTTATGGTACCTTAGTCACCTGAACATTTAAGCCGACCAGGTAGATTAAACAAGATGAATAATATTAAGAAATCTGCTCCCGTTTTGTAACAATAATTATAATATCTAAACAGTTAATAATAATATCATGAAATATGCACATTAACCTTGTAATTTTTAACCAGTGTGGATTTATGTAGGCGACACCTGGCGTCGCGCAGTCAGTGATTGAGAGACCGGCCGGCCGTACGCGAAATTATTAAAGCGTAATTTATGCTCGCAATTTGTACGTAACTTGAATTCGTTCCTTGCGTCATTCATCACGGCTGCCACGAACGAAGCGATTAATTTCAACAATCATCTGTAAAAACGACTGAATTACATATGCATACGTAGGCACGCGTTGTGATTGTTGTGAACGTTTATTACAACCTTCATCTAAAATGTAATTGCATTGCGGGCATCGTTAATCATCGCTAGTTATTGTAATGAATAATTGTGTGGAATAAGGAGGAAATATGTAGTGAGTAGACTACAACCTTCGTAATTTTCGGGCATACTACTATCCATGAGGTCCTCAGGCCGATAGTTGGGAATCATGTATTAGTGTCACGATGTAACCATTGTGTACTTTCAATGCCTTTTGTACAGTAAAGTGAAATTAAGGGAACGATAAGATAACATTTTAACTCATTATTGTCAATTCCATAGAGAAATTTCTGATCTAAAGGCCTGATAAAATCCCGAAGTGCATTTTCAGACCTATAAGCGTATTAAATCTACTAATACATTGTTTCCAGAAATTCAAGGAATCATCAGAAACTTACTCTAGCTAGGTTATTTTATAAGATATAAGTAAAATTTAAATATTTAAACTCACAACTTCGGTCAAGGTTGAACAGGGTTTGGTTACAATTCCCAAAACAGGAAGTGTTTTTAAGTAAATAATAACTACCGTGATTATAGGACCCTTTTTAATGATTTATACACCACTGATTATCAAATCCAATGACATACTGGTACAAACTCGTTATATTTTAAGTTTACCCCGATAAGAGTACGCAGTAATCTGAATCTATATAACTAAGTATCAAAAACAAGGCCTACTCACGACTCAAGTTAAATTAACGACACAACTAGTCCTATTATCTCTAGTGAGAGTGTTAATTAACATATTTTAAAAACAAGTGTTTTAAAATATTTGCTTAATCCATAATCACACACCATTGCTTATACAAGCTAGGCGTAAATGAAATTTATTGCGAAAAGTTCATTAAGATTTGGTCGTAAATACAGATAAGTTTTCCGTGAGTGGCGCGTCCGCTTCCTGCCGTCGCCTTCCGCTGGCCCCCTCGCGTATTTTACTTCACTAATATTTCACATAATTCAATAGGTACCGTGTTTGCGGCGGGAAATATTATATTTATTAAAAAAAGTCCAAGTGTTCCTCCTTAAATCCCGATACCTACTTTCTGACCCCTATTTTCAACAAAAATAACCCTGTTCTTGGAACTGTATTGATATTGGTATGAGCTTAAACTTTTTTTTAATGTCGTGGCCGTGGTTGCCTTGTGGTTGAAGCAATGGCCCGTCATCATCGATGGATCAGGTGGGCCATATGCTTGTGTGCCACTTTAGTGGTATAAAAAAAAATACCAAATTAGATAAGGTGGGATAAACAAGCACGAAATTTTAACTATAAGGGTTCTTTCTTGTAGGTACTTTTGGTACAGAACCATAAAATAGTAGTAGAAGGTATGAATAAGACAATTAATAGCAACAGATTGGTGTATGAAGCAAAATAACCTAATTATTATTCAAATCAAGCCCCCTTTTGTTCGTTCGCGGCATGCAATAAAAATTAAATTATACTGAATTTTATTATCTTCCTCTTCGGGACCATAACTCAGTAGAAATATTCATGAGGAAACTTTTTTAACTAGAGATTTGTAATTGTTAGCGGTATTATATTGTGGTTGAATATATTTCAGGCATTATGAATAATAATACAATTTAAGTGATATACGTTTATACCAGCAACGTTTCAACCTATCGTTCATATAACTGTGGGATTTATTTAAATGTCACATGGAAATAGTTGATAACCGTACTCTTACACTCTTATAATAAGCTTTTGCCCGCGGCTTCGAACTCGTGGTAAAGTTAATAAGTCAACATGTATCTATATATATCTAAATTATAGCTTTTGCCCTATTCTAGATTTACATACAAAATTTTATCCCCTACTTTACCTCCTTAGGGGTGGTATTTCCAAAACCCTTCCACAAGTCTCTAACCCCAGCCGCTTAGGCTGTGCGTTGATATTTCAGTCAGTCAGTTTCTTCTTTTATATATATAGACAGACAGAAGATAGCGGATATAGATAGCGTTGTTTTCTTTTGCTGGCAAATTAATCAGTTTTTATTTAGTAATTAGTCATATATTCGTTGATTCCTATTAATATTCCATAAGACTAGCAGTATATGGGAGGTAGATTATTATCTCACATCTTTTATCACATTTCTAGATATTAAACTGATTCATAATTGAGAAGAGTGGAGTGCAAGTTGAGACCTATGCTCCGCAGTGAGTTGCTAACGGCTGAATATAAAAAAAATATATACAGATGTATTAAAATATTGTGTCACAAGTGCACAAATAAATTTATAAGATATTTACTAACATCAAACTAGCTACTTATAGATCAAAGATCTGACCCAAACCAAAATCACGCAAGAGCGTGCCAAGAATGTTGGCATCATTGCCACGCTGGATATCAATGCTGATACTCTGAGCGAGATATGTTCCAGCACGCCTGTGACGAGAGGCTTCAACCAGCCGACGTGTGCAAAGCTATTTATTATTGAATCATTGGTACTCCAGGTTTACTACAAAGGTTGGCAATTAGGCGGTTTATTACAAAGGTTGGCCAACAGAAGCCTCACATGGTAATATATTGATCCTTGTGCTGTTATCTGTTTGCTAATACAGCATTATGTGGTTTGCTATTATTGATATTAGGTAATATGTTTCTAATTAATGTTCAAATTACTCAATAATTACGTTTATGTTAACATAATTTGTCAATTGTTTAAAAATCGTAGTCCAAAATTATTCCAAACTTAATAAAAAATATATTATATACACTCTAAAGCATAGAATCCGAAACATCAGTAAAAATCTTAATTTCTCGGTAACAAATGATACCTATTTATGTATTGAAAAAAAACGTTAATAACGTTTTTACTTGAATAAGGAATCTTTATTAGTTTCAGAGATATGACGAATTATGCTCGTGATGCGTATCCATTGTTTCCAATTTGTATTAATTGATATAATTATGTACCTATGTAGGTATATCCCCTGATATGTATGGGTATACAATTATAACTAGGAGTATCCCCATCCGCATTAGCACTTTTAATTCGATTCAAAAGCCTGAGAAAAGCCAAGGTTCGATTAACACCCAAACTGCCGAAAATTTTCCAATCAGCCCCTGTAAATTGGAAAACTTTTATATGCGTTCAAAAGTCCAGGTGTATTTCTATCGCCGCTCCCGAGATCGGGGAAAGTTTTTGTTCTAATCGCCTCTAAAAAACGATTTAATTAGTGTCGATTGAAATTTCTTACCGTAAACGCAAAACCTAATTTTCATTGTATACACTTGGCATATTTTTTCCTTACTCGTGTTTAGAGAAGGTTTCCATTATTGGCATAAAAAATACTAATTTGAATTGTTATGTCATATAGTATATTATTTTCATTGTAAATGTTTCCTTATTTTAGTATTATTATTATATATTATTTAGTATTATTTTCTAGTTCATACTTGTAATATTTCAAATCTCTAGCTTTTGTCTCATTTTAACCAATATTATCTCCTTCACGCGTTAAAATTACATATAGTAGAACGTTAACGGCTTTAGTTAACCGAGCAATAAAATAGTGTTGTTATTAGAGTGTTGCAAATTGGTTTTTGGCTCGATACCGTGCGCGACCGCACACCGTACTCGCGGTCATTAGCAATTTTGGCAGAGCTGCATCAGCCCGCCTGACATACGACCTTATGAGAATTTTGTTCGACGAAACTGAATTCTACGATCTTATTTTCCATACTTAGTTTATGCAGCTAACATAACATTATTTTGCACGCTCCGGATGAAGTAATCCAAAAGCATATAAAAATGTGTCAGTATATCAGTATATATCATATAGACATCATTCTGTCGTTATAAAAACCAATTACCCAAAAGTGTCCATGAGCCCCATTATGTACTGACATAATATTTGTATTCAATGCAACCGCATGGTTTAGTCTCAGTATAATTATTTGCCTTATACATAATTTAAATATTATTTAGCTTACTTTGACAATAAAGGCAAACAAACTCGCTACTTCGTCATTCCTAAGCGCTTCGTACCTGCTCGCACTCCTGTGAGCTTTTACCAACTAATCAACATTTCTATACCCTGTACTACCTCTCATTAGTACACCTCTTGCCTTTAATTAGCAGTGCAGCTATAATTATTTCGCTTGTGTTGCACAGCTACACAAATGTTATGACATAATGTAATTGAAGTCACCTACAGAGTATTTTCCTTACATGTTTTATCAGATTTAACCTTTAACGCAGTCAGATATATCCTTTAACGCAGTGCTGCCATCCGAGACATAATCGTTCAGGCATTTTGACGTCCATGAGTAACAAACATCTAAAAATTCGTTTGTATTATAATATAAGTAGGAAAATGGTAAAGTATTAAATAATGAGATCAATTAACAGATCCTTCAATTGATTGGGACTTTGAGCATATTTTGCGAGTAGAATATTTAGAGCAGTTATATTATAAATTCCAAATATAAGTGCTCTCACTCTCAATTTAGAGGGTGCACTTGAGAAAATTACGGCAAGGCGGTCTTATCCTCTTCACCTGCCACTTCCAAGGGTTTGAACTCAAATTATTATCTGCGTGGCTCTTAAATAAAATTCGGCTACAATCTATCCATTGCCCTGATTTCAACTCGGATATTTTTTAAGTTGTATAATTTATCAAAAAAAAATCTTTGCAACTGTGTTACGAATAAAACATTTTGAAACATCAGCAAAAATCTGGTAAAACTGTCGCGTATCTTCGACAATTATTCAAATTACTCCCTTTATATATTTATTCAGATGCCATAATAAAAAATTAATTTCGCGTAATTTAATTCTTATCTTCTCCGGCAAGCATATCTTTGAATAAAATTCGTAAATTATTCATGAGGAAAGTTTTAACGGAGGCATGATTTTAAAACCGACATTTGTAAGCCCAGCTAGGCAAGAACTCTGTGTGATTTCCTCCCACTATCTCAAACAATTATATGTTAGATACTATCATTTTGATTTTGGTTTCTACTTACGCTTCATTAATCTTTATCTTGTCCCATGAAACTTAAATAGTCAAGTCAGGCACTAACTTTTAAAAGTATATTAAAAGCTGATACGTTATATAAAATTAAAGTGCTGGCAATTTAGTAAGTTCGTAAGTTCGTAAGTTTAGTAAGACGTTCCATGGAATCAGCTCGGCGCGGAAGTTTTCGTGTGCTTTGTTATAACAAATTTACAATGCGAAATAAGAAAGCAAACAAGTAAAATGGAGTTGGGGTTCATCGTTTACATTTATACACGAACGTTGTAGTGTAAACACAGAGCTCGAAATACGCTTACAACTGGCGCAAAGTTCAAAAGTTCGTTTCCCCTTCAAATAGCTAGGAGCTAACTGGACCTGTAGACGTTTACTATTCTAGGCCGGCTTGGGAGAGGCCATTTGCAATATAGTATTGTGTAACTAAAATAAATAAGGCATTCAAAGGATATGTACCATTTAGTAAGGCGTGTAAATAGCACTTTCACCATAGTGATGTCAATAATGATTTTTTTATTAGTGCAACGTTAATTGATAAGTAAAAATATCGATATTTATAATGGTTGAAAATATTAGTTAATATTTTATATATTCCACATTAATAATAGAATAATTTTGGGGTTTAATATCACGTTGACGAATAAAAATATCGCTTAGTTGAATAGAGTAAATAATAGAAAAAATAAAATATGGCTTTGTTGATTTGTTGGTTTGTAAGGTTAGCGTTAGCAATGCGCCAGGCAGGCGCGGCAAACTTCAGTCCGATAGTCCGGTCGTTTGAATAATATATGAAAATTAAAAAATAAGCTGATAAAAAACACTTGTCCAAAATTGCTGTCACGCGGGAGAGTGCCAAGAAAGCTGGTAGCATTGCCCCGCTGTATGGGAATGCTGATCCTTTGCGCAAAATATGTTCCAGCCTTTTTGTCACCGGAGACCAAAATCAATCGTCGTGAGACGTCCTTGTACAGCAGATGAGCCTCTGGACTCCATGGCCCCAGGGTCTCTACCGCAAATACAGCAAATATGTAACCCACTTCTGTAGTCGATAATTTTAATTTTGTTTATTGAATATGATGGTTATTTTTGAAGTTAAATTATTTTAGTTAAACTTAAAGTATTAGCTAAATTAATTAGTAGATGGTTATATTCAACAGCTCTATTACACCACGCTGAAATCGTGACCGTAATGAAGACCTAAATCTTTTTATTCTGGGGCATATATGAAGGTAAGTATAGCTAGCAAATTGACGAAATAAAGAACTAATTTGTTAATTCCTGTGCCCTATCCGTGCTGTGACCTGAGAAATGTAGTCAGATCTAACGTACAATACCTATTTACATACTAAGAAAATAAATGATGACGGTAGGTAGTCAAACAACACAATAAACACAACTTGTTCCGAAAGGATCATTGATGGCCAAGGATAATTCAATTGCATATAAGAACCAGACGTGCAACCGCGACCAGAACACCAGTCGATAAAGTAGACGGTATCTGGATGAGGCCGACAACCGAAACTTGCGAGTCCAACACTTCACTTGTATATCACAGATAGTCAAACACAATGCACAAGGCTCACATAATTTTAATATGGAATATATTAAGGAAAACTATTCAATATAGGTTTTTCACGCACGAGCTCAGTCTGTTGGCCTTATTTGACCGCCATGATGGTTTGCAAGTGAAGTGATAATAAAATGCGCGCGTTGGCCAACAGCCTATCAGAGCGCAGGAAGACAAGCCTGCATCTTCGCCGTCACCAACGTAGCGATAACATTGGTCCGATCCCATAACGACAGATCACAAAGCGGAAGCGCAATACACGTCAAACCACCCGGGACTCACCAAATTGAGTCAGCTGGCAGATTTTTAAAACCACCACCATCAATTAAGTAAGATTACTTGTTTAAAAATTATAACAGTTTTATTTAAATTGAAGTATTACCATCTGCCCACACATTATTATTTAAGGACTTGAAGAGATGAACCGTAAACTTTCTTTTGAAAGAATTTTGCAAATGAATTACAAATGTAGTGTTATTCATCATGTAGCAAATATAAACTGGCGCTAATCACTGAATCCAGAAATCACGCACGATTCATAGTGCTCTGATTTATATGCAAATGTGCTTATGCGACAAGCGATGCCTATTGGAGTGGCTGCCGGCATCAATAGAAGACTAATTTGCGCGGAGCAATCAAATTTCTGTTAATTATCGCGCCGTAATAATTGTGTGTCTCCTCTGTACTCACTGCACGGTGAAGGAATAAGGCTGACTCTTATGTTTCTGCTGTGGAGCTAATTTGTGATTTATGGTATTGTCTACATCTCAAAATAATAAAAATCACAAGTATACTAATAACTCTCACTAAGTCTTTATAATTATCCCTCATGTGTTAGTGCTGCCCTGAGTATGCGGATCAAATATGATTTATTAATACTTACTTTTATTGCAATTATTGGTCTATGAATTTCATTTAAAATAAATAGGCAAAAATGCTCCATTTGTTTTTTGACAAGTGATCCTATAAGGGTTCCTTTTCCTTTTGAGGTACGGAACCCTAAAAATATCGACAACTCTACTTCTTCTTTTTCCTAACTATTGCAATCAATACTCTTCAAGGACATTTTTTGTCAGTATCGAGTGTAAGAGAAATATCAAGTTTCTCAATATTGTCGTGTTCCAATTAAAATGCCTAGTGTCATGCATTCTAATGCTTGGAGTTTCTGGAGACAATCCACATCACTACCATATATCGTGCTTGGGCTCATTGTGTTCTCAAATACTTGTCTATACTTAGAATATACTATAAGTAGGAAATAGCATTGAGGATAAATCGATGATGTCGTGAATTGGGGTTTTATATTTTATTATTTACCTTGTACACTTTTAAATTACACACGCTTACGTATTTGTTTATTTATATGCTCTTTTCCTTTCTCAACTTTTTCACTAATTTGAATATAATAATTATTTATCAATTGATTAATAATTTTAAAGAGAGATAAGGATATATATATATATATATTTATTTATAGTTGGGGTAATCTGAGGAACTACTGAGCCGATTAACAAAGACAATAATGTGAAGTTAAACTTCCTGAGTAACATAAGCTTAATCTAAGACTTGCTATTTATTCCAGACATTACAAACTCAGTAACGGCTCCAAAGAACTCCGGAATGTACAAGCACCTTTCACAGTACGGCTCATCTTAAGCATACATGCGCACTTTTTCCTATAGGCTTCTTCAAACACTGATTGTGGATGATGTTTTAAAGCATTTTTCTGTGGGTTTGCCTGTTTGGGGTTTCACAAGTAACTAGGGCAACGCTAATATTTTCGTGAGAGGCTTTATTTCATCAAAGTTCTCTCTTAGGAAAAACACTTATTTCAATGTTTTAGGAGTCTGCGTCGTAAGTAGATAACGTACGTACGTAGCAAAATCAAACGATGGCACTTCGTTCCATGCGTACGAAGTCGTCGGCACAGCTTGTTAATAAATATCCATGATAGCTTGCGGATAGGTTGATTATTCGTGGCTGTTAAGGTGTTTGCTAGTGACGCGGAACCGATACTTCTTCTCTCGTGGAGATTATTATTTTCCTTGCCTATGCTAGACAAAGACTTCCCATGGGTATCCAAGATAACATACGTAGGTACATATATAAATATATTATTATTTACACCCAACAACGGAACAAACAATATTTGTTCAACGCACAAAAGTCTGACTCCAGTTTGAGAACCCGCCGCCACCTTCAACATAAAAAAAAATATCTAAATATTATATTCTGTTTGTTAATAACAAATAATTCAGAATAAGTTATCAAATAGTTATGCTGTAACAACAATTAATTGTTTAGGAAGAAGCTTCCGTCGTGTGAGAAAACTTAATTTCTTAGAAATTTTCCTCGTTACATAAACAGTTTCGAATATCAGCAGAGCCACGAGTTTCTTGGCTCTATTTACATAAATGTTCAAGATCGGCGATCCGTTACATTCACTTTCTGATAACATCAAAGAAACATATCATAACAAAATTATTGTTGTTACTGCCTTGTTGCGATGCAAAATTATTTTAAAGTTTAAATTAACACAAGTTTCTTTACACAAACAGACCAATTTGGATCAGGTATACTTTTTATTTCCATGACTTTTAACTCAATCATATTTCGCGAAGCAACCGCCGGCGTCGTCGCGTTGTTGGATAAAGGAGGACATCGCAAGGAATCACAAATTATTCAAATCTGACATTCTGGGGCATTCTATACCTACTAAAGAGAAGTCGTAGGTGAAGGTTTCAATTCAAAACTCCTCGTAATTACTGCGTAACACTTCCACCGGTAACCATTTAGATTCAAAAAC
The DNA here is from genome assembly GCA_951449985.1 of Falcaria lacertinaria. Lineage (NCBI taxonomy): Eukaryota > Metazoa > Arthropoda > Insecta > Lepidoptera > Drepanidae > Falcaria > Falcaria lacertinaria. Next base: position 5,290,850 of record OX602114.1, read on the forward strand.
ATACAACAAAATTAACCAATGCAAATTCTATGGCCTGTCATATAAATCCCAAACGCTCTGCCAAAATCTGGCTATAAGTTCCATATTATTGCATAGCTAAAGTAAACGACGAGCACAGATTACAAAAACAATTATTTGTACTTCTTAATTAATTAACTTTTTAATATATCTAATTTCTTTGAGCCGAATCTGTTAAATTCAGAATAATAATTTGTATTACATATATCAGTGTACAGTTTGCACAAGCCCCATGATTACATATCAGATACAATACAGGTAAGCAAAGGTTAAACAAGAAGGCACGAGCGTAGCGACGACCGATTGGATTTGAAACAAAGCTAACGAACCGAATCATGTAAACAGAGGCCAAGACGACTGTCTTGTTTACCTAAAGAGCCTTTGCTTCATTAGGATCCAATTTACTGTCAACAAATTAATCCCCTTTCGATGCTATTGTGTATCTGATACTGTTTCACTGTTATCGTGTAACCTACTGGGAAACGTGCAATTAATTCATTTTAGTGAGAAACAAACACAGTACCAGAGTATAATATAAGACCTTGTATACTGTTTCTTTACATTTTGCGTATATGTTTGTTGTAAGTAGTTTAGTAAGAAAGAACCCGTAAAGTTAATATGGCATGACTTCACTTGAACTTGAAGAATAGTTTCATGTCAAGTCATGACTTCACTTCAACCATGTCATGGTAACTATACTTTGAAGCTTTTTAAGGTCGACGGTTGTGACCTGGCCCAATCGTATTTTTTTTAGTTATGATGAAGATGCTGATTTTAAAGAGGTAGGGCGATTTGTGTTTTTCCATTCAAATTGGAGCCGCCCGACTGTACCTCCACCTTACAGTAGTCCGCAGTGAAATAACAGTTCTTGATGTAGTTGTGTTTCTGCGGTTAGTCAGGCTGCCAGTTTTTCACGAGGATACGCTGGGCTAGTAGTAATGCTACTAGCACAGTGAGTCCTCATGCACAACATGGTTGGCAACCCGTTAGTGATGTCCCTGGTATTGCGAGCGGCTATAGGCTACGGTGACTGCTTACCAACAGGTGAGCCGTATGCTTGTTTGTCACCTTAGGGACAAAAAAAACGGTAAATTATCACCTCATTCATTTGTAAGACGACGCGTAGGTAGCTAAGTAGAAATAACTTCACACGTCTAAGATATCAAATAAGCCCACGTAGCATTGAAAATGGAACCAGCTAATGAGCACCGTGTATTATTATTATATACCTTATCATAACGTGATGTTCAAAAAATAGCTCACTGCGGTATAAAATATAATGTGTAACCCTAAAAGTAGAAAGTCACACTGAGGTTTATAAAATTAAGCAAGTAGGTATTGAAATGAGACTTAGTTAATTTTACAGTTGTATAAATTCAAACAATAAATAAAGTAAAACAAAATAGAAGAAGTAAAACAAATTGCTCACTTTCAATACGTTCAACTAATAAAGGAAATCATTGAACAGCTCAGTTCAAGAAAGCAAACGGCTAAGCGGAACACAATGCATCAAAACAGCGAACTTTTCTATTGTTGACTTTAAATTAATTGCTTTCCTCACAATTTATAAACAGGACTTCCAATATTCGCTTTAGAAAGAGCAATCGTTTGAATCAAAGGACAAAACCCGTAGATGTTTATAGAAGGTTTATATTTGTTAAGGACAAGGATGAATTAAGTAAATTAACACAAAAAAAAAATGAACTTGGTAACCTTTTGTTTTTGATTTCATATTAAATTTAAATAAACCGTACAGGTAAACTAAATAATGGCTTAGTTTCGCTTGGCAATGTATTAATAAAAATAAAATAATACTGCCTTTATAATTTGCCCTCGTTTTCATTTAATTATTTTTAGTAGTTTAGGCGATTAAAAATCCGCTGTGACAAGCAAACAGACACTCAGGCGATTAGCGAAAGAATGTTTATTGATTGGAACGACAATTTCTGAATGACTGTGTTTGTCAAAATTAACAAATTAACGTAAAATACTTGAGCGTTGAGTGAGACAGACTTGTTTGTAGTACCTGCAATAAATTGCAATTAGGAAAGCTGTTGTGTCTTGTTATCGAGTTTGCAGCCTTCAAGCCTCGCTGCAGGAGCACTCCACACCGGCTCTGGAACGAATTAATAGCTAACAATCTGTACCTTCCACTATGCTTGAAACCCTAACTATGCACCTACATACTCTTAATACATATACAAATTTAAGTACCTTTTCATTTTTGTTGTTTTAATGTCACGTATGACTTCAGTTCTGAGATTATAAGCTAGGTATATAATTAATTCAATCAATTTATTTTCTTCATTGGATATCTAACGAAAGCTTTAATAGAAAAGGAATCCATATCAACGAGTAATAATGATATTATATTGCGAAACGTGCTGAATCTTGAGTCTTATACATACCATATATTCTTCTCCTCGACAAATCGGTATGCTGCGAGTGATTGTAATCAATCATACGCAAATGTATAAGGGCCTCAGATATTAAATTTATTTAACATTGTTGCAGCCAAAGTTGCCTTTACCAAGAAGCAAACAGTCACAGATAAAATAAATGCCGAATCTTTTCTCGTAAATCTGTCAGCAAAACAATTCGTACCCTTTCACGAGCAATAAAATGCTACCAAGAAGAGAAGCAACGAAAAAAGTATCAGCATAAATATAAGATTCATTTATATTCGTTCAGTCGACCCCTTGAGGGGAACTAAGACCGCGAACATTGAAAAAACAATGTGAAAAGCTCAAACAATATTTATATTAATCACACAAATACGATGAATGAAATGTTATTTAGGCTCGTATTAATTTTAAACCGACATTGATGCTCAAAACCAAAGCAAAGCAAAGCAAAGCAAGTTTAAATTAAAATCCAACAAAAACCCTCGATCCCTTTTAGACCGCCGATCAATTGAATGATTCCGGCTTTTACGTTATTGATTTTTCATGTCCTTTGATCTATTCTAATTTATCGGAGTGTTAAAAGGGAGTTCGCGTTCGGTCTCGAGATTTTTTGAGATACATTCCTCTTAATTTAATTGTGAACTGTTTTTTAAGTCATAATTATTTTCGTCCTGATTGGAATGGTTTATAGCTTCTATATTATAATTAATCTAATACTTACAATAATGAACATGCAAAATAGCAATATGCAGGTATTAAACAATCGATAGACGCACGTATTGCTCTACATGGCTCTGCCCCATTGATGTGACTATGTAACAGATGAGAGAACAAATCCGCCGTTAATTACTCATTCGTGTGTAATCTTTAAATTAACTGAGTGTAAACATAATTGCGCCACTGACAACGTTTCCCCCCCTGAATACTAAGCAAAACAACTTTCTTCAAAAAGTGTTTTGTACAGTTTCAATTTATGGTTTTGGCTTATTGGGTTATGAATTCAAAGTATCTATTGAAACTATACTAATAATATTATAAAGAGGAAAAAAATTTATTTTTGTGTGTATGTTTGTAATGAATAGGCTTCAAAACTACTGGACCGAATTCAAAAATTCTTTCACCGTTATAAAGCTACATATCACTGAGTAGCATAGGCTATATATTATACTAGCTTCCCACTGCTACAAAATATTTGATAAATACCTACCCATGCGAAGCCGGGGCGGGCCGCTAGTCTTCTTAGATAAAGTTATTCATGAATAGAGATTACTTCTCAGGGATAGGTTTTCTTGCCACAGATTCATTCAAGAAACGCGTAAATTTGAAGTTGGCTATAAAATATGAAGTGTTTATGTGCGTAACCGTTTACTATTGTGAAATCGAATGAGAATTAAGATATATTCGTACTTTACCTCCAATCAAAAGTAGGTAGTCACATTTGCCTTATATTTTTCGAATCATAAGTAATATTTTGGAGATAATACTTCAGAGTAGATAATATAATACTTATCTTCATAACTTTATCCTTATACTTGTAATTGAATACAGCAGTGACTATGTACAAGATAATAATATAACTTCCACATAACAACGTTAAATAACGTTATTGTAAGTTATTGTGTGAACGTTATTTCTCACAAACGAATCACCACTTCTAACAAGTGGGTTAGCAAGTAATCGTCCAAAACTTATTTAATATCAATAAGTAACTACTTATAGATTTAAGTGAATGTTAAGTAATTTGTTGAAGCTCAGATTTAAGTGGCATGTAAAGTAAATGGTTAAAAATCAAATTCGTCACCTTGAAATTTGGAATCAGTGGAGTTTATTGTTAATTCCTGTCACACGATTTATTTTCACAGTCCATCCCACATAATTTGCAAAATATGGACTTTTAACCATCCTATTATTAGTGTAAGTAGATAACAATTACAAGATCTAATACCATGATATCAGAGTTGTGTTCGATTAATCCTGTCTTCTGTGTGAATAGGAAAGCTGGCTTTATTAGCAGTAGCGTACAGCGTTATGCTCTTTGGAGGCAGAGCCGGTGAATACACAAAGAGAATCCGCATGTCACCGACCACCGTCAGGTGCGCCCAACAGATTCATGTGATAGGCTTTGCTTATTGTTTGGCCTGTAAGTGCATAATTGGCATGGCAAGGTACTTACTTACCTATGAGTATTATCTCAGAGTAGATAATATACTATGTGTATTATTAATATTTACCAGTAGGTTCTAGGTACCATTCTACGCAGTTTACAACGAAAAGTTGAATTATATTCATAGAGATGAAAGTAGGGATCGCAGCTGTAAATGAATATTTTACGTGTCGAAATCTAAATAAAACTGTTCATAAACCTAATCTGTACAGGGAATATTACTTCAATATTATATTATACAATTGTCTATATTTTCCATTATCAGAGTTACAGGTCGCCAAAATAGGTAACTAATAATAATAACTTAGGCGACTCAATAAGGTGGGGTGATCTTAGCTGACAAGTAGTTTAATAGCTTACCGGGCCATTACCTGCAGGCATCCACACGCGAGTCACGTCCGGCCGTCTAGACACGCCCTCTTAATCTAATAGAAATATTGTCCATCAGGCGCGACAACAATTAACAACGGCTTATTAATTTCACTGATGCAATCCATAGAAAAAAGTATTTATAATAGAAAAGTATACAATTTTAATAACAGCAAATATAGAGAACGATATACAAGTAAAAAAACAGACGAACATGAAACCTCTGAAACCTTTGAAGTCAGTTGATAATAAGGACGACAAGATGGATCAATGCATCAGGGGTTAAAAGAGCAATAAAATACAACACTCAGGTGCTACTACATCTTGTACTCTAGTTCAGGCTGACATGCTGGTTTTCAGTGAGGCTATTATAATAAAAATTATAACGGAAAATATATCGACTTATAGTGAAAGAAATGTAAAACTATTTTATTATAAATTTTAATATAGTATCAGTAAACGATTTGTACATAGAAGTATTTCCTAATAAAAAAAAACAATTCTATTCCAATTATAAAAACTCTACAATCTCCGTTTCCTCGTAGCTCAATAAAATAAAGTAAAAAGGTGTAATAAAATGCATAAACGTGTTCAAGCTCAATTGGCCAGCTGCACCGAGGAAATCGTGTCGCTGATGTTCTTTAAGCTGTTTTCCTACGATGAGCTTTTAGCTTGTCACCTTTTCCATTTTCTATAATAAAATAGTTGTATGTAACTATTTTGAAGCGATAAAATAAAATTTAATTTATTTTTACTTTCTTTCGTAGCAGTTATTTATAAGTATTACTAGATGTAAACCAACAATAATTATATTAGGTCCTTACATATGAAATTGGCGTTTTTCGTACTGGCCACTTTAATCACGAATTTCTCCTCTTTGGTAAGGAATTCCAAATTCAAATTTGTACAGCTATAGACTCATGTATTTGTGCTTCGATGATCGTCATTCATTTGTTTTTTTTCTTCTGTTTTTTCTGTTTGCGTCACTCATTTTACAAAATGGAAAACCTTAAATATCGCATTATTTACGAGTACGAGTTCCGCCGTGGCACTAGTGCTGCGGAAACAACTCGAAGGGTGAATGATGTGTATGGCGGTCGTGTTGCAAAAGAAAACACAGTTCGTTTTTGGTTCCAACGTTTTCGTTCTGGAAATTTCGACCTGCAGAACAAGCCCCGTGGACGGCCTGAGACTCAAGTTGATAATGAAGAGTTGAAGGCTATTGTGGAAGCGGATCCATCGCAAACCACGTCCGAGTTAGCTGCAGGCTGCAATGTTAGTGATAAAACTGTTTTAATTCACTTGAAGCAAATTGGGAAGATTAAAAAGCTTGAAAGAAACAACCTCAAAAAACCTCACGAATTGACTGAAACAAACCGGCAAACGCGCGTCGACTGCTGCGTTACATTACTAAACCGGCACAATAATGAAGGTATTTTAAACCGAATCATTACCTGTGATGAAAAATGGGTTCTTTACGATAATCGGAAGCGCTCAGCGCAATGGTTAGATCCTGGCCAGCCAGCCAAATCCTGCCCCAAGCGAAAATTAACCCCAAAAAAGTTACTTGTAAGCGTTTGGTGGACTAGTGCCGGTATTGTTCATTACAGTTTTTTCAAATCTGGCCAGACTATTACGGCTGATGTCTATTGTCAGGAATTGCAAACCATGATGGAAAAGCTAGCGGCTAAACAACCTAGGCTGGTCAATCGCTCCACGCCACTGCTGCTTCACGACAACGCTAGACCACACACTGCGCTACAGACGGCTACTAAATTAGAAGAGCTTCAATTGGAAAGTCTAAGACATCCTCCGTACTCCCCGGACCTTGCTCCAACAGATTACAATTTTTTTCGAAATTTGGATAACTTCTTGCAAGGGAAAAAATTCAACTCCGATGGGGCAGTCCAAATCGCCTTCAAAGATTTTATTGATTCCCGTCCGACTGGTTTTTTTAGTAAAGGGATCAATGAACTACCTATGAGATGGCAAAAGTGCATAGAAAATAATGGTTCATACTTTGATTAATTAAATATATTATATTAAAAAATATTCGACTTTTTGTTCCTCCCATACAAAACGCCAATTTCATATGTAAGGACCTAATATTATATTTCCACGCAATGACAGTCCACCGTCCGTCAGTAAGACCATGTGATGCTTTTTACGATGCCTTTTATTGTATATGGAGATAATTCCATACCAAAGATATGCATAATTTAACTTGCATATAAGCAACCTTAAAATATTATATCTGAGCATAAGACGCAAAGTACCTCGTAACTACGAGAAGATGGAACGCAATAAATCCGTTGTCACAGTCTAGTAATCTTACGCTATGACAACTTGTATGCAAACTGTGTGACTTTATTCTATGGAAAATAAACCTTGCGAGGGAAACTGAAAGCTATTAATAATTAAATATGTACCTGTGTTAACGCCTGCGGAAAAACAATAATACAAATTACATACAAATCGATACCTACAGATCGTCTTAATAACTTAACTATGACTATATATGACGTTATCATTTGAACGTAGTCACTGTATTGCTGATAACTAAAAATAACGTGAATCTATGACATAAAATTATTTAAGTACCTTCTACTGCAGTTTCCTTAAATATAATGTCACGTTTGCTCGCCTGCGTGGCACTCAAGATGTGCGCTGTCGTGGCGTTCTACCCCACAGCACTACGATGCAAACCGTTTACTTACCCCTTGTCTTATTTTATTCAATGACTTTCTCTCTTAGTTTATAAATGTCAGGCGTAAATTATACACTCTGCATTAACCATTGAACTTTAGAAAAAGCTTAAACAACCAAAAATTTCAAACAGAGAAATAATGCACAACTTATTCTTTTGTATTTATTGATATAACATTAACGGACATTTTAAATTTCTTCGCCTGCTCCTTTAGATTTTCAAGTCTCTATGAAACATTCTTAAATAGAAATAGTTAGAATATTTTAATTGAGTTCACTGTTTCATTATCTATTCAAAATTATATGTTACACAAATCATTCAAAACCTATTCGTGGAGTTCTATGAAAAGATATTTTGTTTCACAGACATGACGACGGAGCAAAAATATCTTATAACTTAAATTATTTATTTTTATTTAAACATAATTCAAAGAAACAACACCACAAAACGAAATTAGTTGGGTTGGAAATAAAACATACATACAAAAAAAATACAAGCGATAAAAGCTGTTGTGAACTAACCACCTAAAGCGTTTTCTGGGATACAAGCAAGAAAGCGGAGTTTAAAACAGGAAGCCAACACTTTAAAGATGTTAAGTAGAAAGTTAGCACGCAGTTTTACTTTTTTGGATGTGCTTATAGAATACTTAATTACAAAATGACGGTTCATTTACTAGAAGGTTGTCATAGACTGAAATTATTTTTATTGTTCATGCTTTCATACTAAATAAGTAATTTATTATCTTGTAACGTAATCGTTTATTATATTATTATTATTTAATAGATAATAATAGCATCGGGTATTATTACTTCTATCACGGGGAGAGGCTTTTCTGTGTTGTATAGTATTGTCACGAAGTTTATTTAAAACGGCTTAAGACGAAAGAAATGTTAGATACATAATGAACGCAATAGTATAGAAATCTACGCAATTATTCTTATCGTAGGGAAGACAATCAGTGATGGTTAATTCTAAATCCATACAAGTCCTCATTGTACTTGCTCCCAATCAATTCCCGTAAAGCAACGTACAAGAAGATGGCAAAAAATTGATTCTAATAATTTTATAGGCTCTTTAAACTTCCCGAGAACGGCTGTTAAAAGTACGGCCAACACGTTTTATCGGGGAACGCAGAAACGATGATAATGGTGGCTCATAAAGAAGTGCGGCCGCCGATAGATTCCGCAAGTTACCAACTTTTCGGGCACCCAACGCCATTAGCGAGGCACTAATGCGGTTGCCATCACCACTGCCCCCAACACGTTTCCGTTGTCATTATCGTACCATAAACTATTCAATGGGCGTTATTTTATTTTATCGTGAAACATTTATGGACCCAATCGATTTAGACGTTGACTTGTAATATGTTGATATTATTCAATGTGCTCCACCAATCTCGGAAGAGACCCTCCGGACCCTCGTAATAAAACAGCCTACCCAAAGCATTTTGAACCAAAAGATTTTGTCAGCAGCAAGTGTGTTATGTTTAGCTTAAATAACCCCAAAGAAAGTGCTTACACTAAAACTTACATGAATAGTTTGGAAACGTTACGACTTTCGTATTATCCATTCAAATTTCCGTTCCCCGACGCAAAGAAGAACATCCGTCCGCTTTGATTCTGTAAACGTATTAGCATTGGATTTGAATAGAACAAACAAAGGGATTGTTCAAGACAGTATGCTTTCGTAGACGATTGTAAATTCAGCGTATCGTAAAAATCCCCATTCGGCTCACTACACACACATCTTAGTCTTAGTCTTAGTACTAGGTTCTGCTGATCTCTTAGCAATTTGATGCTGTAAGCTTTAAACAAATGTACATTGTAATTCAAAATCGCGACGTCCTGAATCAAAACTAGATTTTTGGCTCCCGAATCTTGTGTACCGTACATGTACTTATATTATATACAATACGTAAATATGTATATGTATTCCTTACATAATACTTCTCAATCTTACCCCATACACGTTTATTTGTTCAACTATTCTATCGTGAATAAATAGCACATAGTTATAGTAGCAGTATTTTTAATTATGTATTCACATATTGTCTATAAATGTAGAGAACAACGCAAAAGCATAAGGCTTAACTTATTCTAAGCCCGGCGCCCTACGTGCATGTGTTCCGTAAAGATGCATCTCTGCCCATATTGATAAATCCTCACAATCGTTTTGGCTTTGCGAATTGCGCCCCGACGATGCAACTTGCACCTTATATTACATTCTCTTTCCACGGATTACCAATTTCAAACGTACCGGAACCAATGTTGTTTTTATGTACTTGTAGTTTTCACTGCCTTAAATTGTTTTCTGGTCTGCTCGTTAAAAATAAACAAATATTATTATTTTTCTTAACTTAACGGCAGTACTGAAAGTTATTTTTATTTTGCCAATATCAATAAACAGGTAAATATTTTTTTACTGTCATTCAAGTAGTGTCACCTTCTTTAACCTCTATTTGTAACTGTTGCCCGTCAGGTAGGTCATTGCACTATGCTTGACACCTCGTGCGATTGATTATTCAGTAAGCCGAAAAGATGATTATATGATCTCTAATTTTAGTAACCATACAACCTGAGGATATAACGGTTATGTAAACTGTGCTCACTTTACTGAATACGGGCTTTTTCCTCGCAACTTCACCCGCGTAACAATATAATATACCCTAAATTACTCCGTGATAAAATAGCATTCTACTGGTGAAGGATTTTTTTGTTTATTCATTACAAACAAAAATACACAAATACAAGAATAGTAATATTTTCTCTCTATAATATTAGTATAAACTAGTTAGATTAACACAATGTCATTATTTGTGAAAACTATTTCAACTTTTGCTTTACCTTAAATCAGTTATATTAAGTTTTTTTATACTAGCATTCTTATGATGGGATATATTTGTATAAAATACTTTCGAAGCCGGTTTTATAGCCTGTGAGTCAATGGGGAGCTTAACAAAAGTATCACGTCTCCTGGTTACGGGCGTTTGGTCACACGCCTTTGCACCTTTCAGTGAGCCTCCTGGGATTGTTGCGAAGAACTTGCGTTGTTTGACCTTACACTATAAAAAATAACCAAGCTCACTAATAAAAATAAACTGAAGTTTTATATATTATAATGCGTCGTTGCTGGTAGCTCTCTAGGCTACGTGTTTTTTAATAATATATATATTTTTATAAATATTGAAAAATAACGGGCCAAGTGGAGTCGGACTCGCGCACCGAAGGTTCCGTAAATACTTGTAGGTAAGGCTTAGGTAAGGTTAAAAGTAGGCGAACTTCAAATGAGGTCATTATTCATCGGTGACTTTCAACAGCGCGAAACAGGAATATTTTTTGGTAAATTCGCATTTAAAACAACAACTTCATATTTATGGTTTTCAGATTTTTCCCTTTACACTGCTTCCTGCCAAATTTCATGGTTCTAGGTCAACGGGAAATACCCTGTAGGTTTTGATTCTTGACAGATAGACAGACAGACAGGGTTCCTTTTTTCCTTTTGAGGAACGGAACCCTAAAAATACCTGGATGAAGAAAGTACATAAATAATGATCATAATAACAGTAAATCTTGTATGTCAGATGCAATAATTCATCCATAAGTTTGTATTATATGATAACAATTCAATCTATAAAAAAAATATGTGTTTATTTCACCCTTCAATGTATTTTGGTTATTGATTATGTTAATTAATTCCAAAGAAATATGGGAACACCAAGCCAACCTGGCAGTCGAGGCATTACAGTCACGTATTCCATTTCCAAAGTCCTAAATCTTCCCAACAAAACAGAATAATCTAGACAAGCAATTTGTGTAACAAAAAGATCATACACAATTTTGACAACGATTAAAGTCCGTCTTACATAGCTAATTATTATCTAGTTTCTGTCACTTAAGAACTTGTGTTTTTAATATATTTTCTATTAGATATTTAATATTTTTTTAATGTAAGCAAATTAATATAATATGAAGATTTTTTTAACGTAAGCATAAAAAACAAAATTTTTTTTTAAAAATTTTGCTGCAAATATTCTTAAAATTGGGAGAATAAATTACGAAAACACGATACGTATAGTGTAAAGCATAGCGTGTATCATTGCGATCAAAATAATAATCAGTGAAATTTGATTGATTTGCCTATATCTCTAGCTATACCCAGATTTATTGTGTGATGTATGTGCTACGTTTATTATAATTGGAGCAAATATGCCGTCGGAGATTTGGGGCATACCTCAGATAGATGGAGGCTGCCTCCAACCGCGTATCGCTGCAGGTATGAAATTTACATTGCACGCATACTTGCGGCGCCGACACCAGACCCTCTAACAATGTCGGACATCTCACAGATTGTCTAACGTGTTTGCATGTGTAAATGTTGACATGGCTTTTATGAGGCTGTCATCTCAGTTAATTTTATTTACAACGAACACTTATATGTATCCGGCAACTCATACTTTATTGTTAAAAAGGTCCATTTATCTGCTTTTATATGTCTGTGTACGCCTACGCCGTTCCCTAAATCTTTGCCTACAGAGGTACTAAAAAGCAGACCTTTCCATATAGAAGAAGGTGCCTGTTATTTCGAGTTTGTAAGATATTTATACAACAAACACTTGTATGTACGCTTCCCTCGGTGCTAATGGAGATGGTAATTTGCATAAACACATTTGCTAAGATTTTGACGTCCCTACTATATGCCTGACATTCGAAATGTCTGACATGAATATTACTGCGAATTTCTAACGCAAAACCAGCCCTTGACAGCTATGTAGACTGTCGTACTTGGCATTGAAACATTAATGACCCAACCCCTCTGTACATTTTGATTTAGTATAAAGCAGATACGTTCTAAACGTCTATTTAAATTCGTTATCCAGAAACCTTCCACCTCTGAATGATCTAGTAATGGAAGCCTCATCATATAACGAGCAATATCAATTCACCGTTATTGACTGAGTGGTTCTTACATAATACGTAAATTTATTAGTACGTTCATAATAGGTATTAAACTTTTTCCCTAAAAAAGCTTCGTTTATTATTCAAATTTACTATAACACCAGAAAATATACATTACAGCATTAAGAATATAAATAAAAACAAATTAAGAGACGATACGTACACCACAACAATCCATAAGGCGACTTCATTAGAAAAGTTCGGTGCCCTCAAAGCCTAAGTCCCCACCGGTATTAATAAAGTTTTGTTACGGAACCGTCCGGTGAAAGAAACGTGTTAATTATCTGCCGAGTCCGGACCCGACCATCTGTCACGTGGATGGGCAAATCCACCGAGAGATGCCTATTCGAAAACATAACGTATACACTGGGCTCTAAGACTAATGTTTTTTTATTTGTAATCATAGGAAACCTCAACTACAAACTGTATCCCGATGTGCCGGTTCTTTAAGCTATTATCTACACTAATAATAATATTATAAAGAGGAAATATGTTATTTTTGTATTTTTGTGGGTTTGTATTGAATAGGCTCCGAAACTACTGGACCGATTTTAAAAATTCCTTCACCGTTAGAAAGCTGAGTTGAGAGAGAGAAATTATCGCTGAGTAACATAGGCTATATATTATACTAGCTGCCCGCCCCGGTTTCGCACGGGTATACAAAATAAATGTCTACCCGTGTGAAGCCGGGGCGGGCTGTTAGTTGGATTATAAATGTGAAGGGGTAATTTTTTAAGGTTAGTTATTCACAAAGAATTAACTAAATAGATGTTAATTGCATTGTGGCGGGTGTATTGTGGTTTAGAACATCACAAAAATAAAACCAGTAATAAAATTATATGCACAACATTTTTATACTACGTACGTACAATGGTTGCCAGTAATTATTGTACCCGTTGATGAACGTATAACTACAGATGACTAACATATTTAAAAAAACATATACAATATTAAAAAGATACAAATACTTACAGCGAAGGTTCAAAGATCATTAAGCTACAATGACAGTATCATAATAAAACCATTATCAGAACAAAAAAAGGAAGATACTTATAATAAACAACTGCTTTCAAGATTAAAATACCTGTCTACAGAATATTCGTTAGCAATAAGCACCTTAACGAAAATGTGAAAGGAGTGTTAAATGACAGCAACGGCAGGCATGCAGGTGATAAATTTCATTGTTAATGCCTCGCACCAAAAATGAAGCAATTTGTTTCGTAGACAACGGGAGATGAAAATCATTATTTTAACTCAGAGTTTATTAACTTACAACGGCACGTCGCCAGTGTAAGTGTAAAGCTACATGGGATTTATTTGAGGTAAGTATCTTATATTAATGTTTGTCACAATGTACAAGACTTAGTTTGGTGCACATTTTACTTTTACGTTACGGCGGCGGTAGCGCGAATTCATTTTATTCAAGTTTTTAACTTTTTGTTCACTAAAAGTATATTTTCTGAATAACCATATACATAAAATAAGAGCTAATAATTTATCTAATACAATTTGAATGTATTAAACAGTATTACATAAATTATTATGATAATACTACAGTTAGTGGTAATAAAGATACGAAGACCATAAATATAGCATCGCGCGCTGTCAATATCGAGCTTTAGAACACGGGAAATTAGATAACCGTTGTTGATTCTGTTTACAAAGCTGTCTGAAGTGATTACATGGCTTAGCCAAATCGAGGGGAAAATATTTGTTGACTTTTTGGCCTGTTATATAATTTAATATTATACCATATTTGATGGGCTTATTTAAAAATTAAGTGTGTGGTACATTGTAGTGAAACACACGCAAGTTGGTTGAACACTGCCATTTATTAATATCCATACGGTGAGGGTAGACCGACTACCCTCGTAAATATACTACATGTTTTCCTTTTTTTTTTTTTTTTTTTTATATATAGAAATCAAAACAAATAAAACTTATTATTATGATATTTATACACCTGTATCTGTGTACGTAAATATAGCCATTTTAAGGTAGATCGTTTTTTCGATGACATTGTAGTACCTACCATTATCTTATATATGTATTTCTCACTCTCATCGTATATGAAACAACTTTTATTGTAAGTTTTAAGTAAATAAATAACCATCTAACCTATTTACTCTCCTAAGTTACTTAGTATAATATGTAGGTATAATTAATTTTAACAATATTATTAATAAGCTTAGGTATTTTCGTATTTGACTATGTATTTGACCAATTATGTATTTATCTTTGAGTGAGTAAACATAACATAGGTACATATTAAACACTAATATTTTTTACCGGAACCAAAAACTAAATTTGTCAACATTCGAGCAGTTCGTTCCCTCGACCTCGTGATCGGAACAGCTGGTGACGCTGAGGTAGACTCATCCGAAACAGCTTCAAATAGGTACTCGTCGTCATCGCTCTCTGTGGCCTCTGGCTGTCTCTCCGCGTGTGATACTGCGGGCAGTGCGGGCAGGGATGACTTCGCGCTCTCAGGAGTAACTACTGTCTGTGACTGTGCTATAGTCATCTGTTGATCTGCAGCACCGATTTTTTGTTTGCGCCTACGTGCCCTCGTCACCCAAATTGAATTTTGCTTGTCGCCTGATACCTCGGTTGTAGAAGCGCGTTTTAGAACTTTGCCTGCAGAACCTGTCAGCTCCGCTCGCGACACTAAATGGCATCGACTGCGTCTGTACCGACTGCCGTTCTCGTCTTCCACCACATACGAGCGCGGTTCCGGCGCTCGAGCGACTACGGAAACCGGTTTTCTGGAGCCATTGCATATTAGAGTTGCCTTATCTCCTGGAGACAAGCACTCGAGCGATGTTGCTGACCTGTTGTAATGATGTTTAATGTTATCCCTTTTTTCCATCAATGATTGATAATTGCGCTCATTATCCACTCTTTCATTTAGCAATTTTGCATTAACTGGCAATTTTGTGTTTAAACGTCTGCCCATTAAAATTTGAGCTGGTGAATCTAGCCCGTTCCGTGGTGTTGCCCTATAATTCAACAATCCCAATGAAAAATCTTGTCCCGAATCTACACACTTTTTCAATAGATTTTTAACTGTCTGTACAGTCCTCTCGCTCTTTCCATTTGATTGTGGATAATGTGGAGATGATTTCACGTGACGTACTTCCCATTCACGCAGAAACGTTTTGAATTCATGAGAATTATACGCAGGTCCGTTATCAGTCACGAGCTCGGACGGTATTCCATGACGAGCAAACTGTTCTCGCATGAAGTTGATAACTTGCTTTGCCGTCATACTAGACAGATTTCCAACCTCCACGTAATTAGAAAAGTAATCTACCAATATGATGTAGTTTTTCTTTCTGTACTCGAATATATCCGAAGCGAGTTTGTGCCACGGCAGCGCGGGCACGTGATGCTGCAGCAGCGGTTGGCGGCGCGCTCGGGGCGCGTGCAGCGCGCACGCCGCGCAGCCCCGCACGGCGCGCTCCACGTCCCCGCTCAGCCCCGGCCAAAACATTACATCACGCGCGCGTCGCTTGCACCTCTCTATTCCCAGATGTCCCTCATGGACCCGTGATACCATATTAACACGTAATGAGCGTGGGATAAAAACACAGTCACCTTTAAAAATTATCCCATCCATGTAATGCAACTGCTCGCGATAAGCCCAAAATACAGTGACTTCCCTATTTACATCGCGGCGATTCTTAGGCCATCCCTCCGTTATATATTTAATTAATAGCCTACAGTCACGGTCGGTCTCAGTTTCCATCCTGATTGCCTCCATTTTATGGTCGCTAAACGGCACGTGTTTCAAGACGAAACATGTTTGCCCATCTACCTCTTCTGTAACACGGTCATGCATTAATTCCTTCAATGGTGCCCGCGATAACGTATCGGCGATATACATATATTTGCCCGGTGTATACACTACCGTAAAGTCGAATCCTTGCACCCGCATCATCATCCTCTGCAGTCGTGCCGGCACAGAAACCAACGATTTATTGAACAACGCTTCCAGCGGCTTGTGGTCTGTCTGCACGGTGACGTCAGACCTGCCGTAAATATACTGCCTGAACCGCTCGACCGCGAATACAATAGCCAGCATCTCTTTCTCGATCTGGGCGTATCTGGTTTGCGTGTCGCTCAGCGTGAGTGAGGCGAATTCCACCGGGCGACCCCCCTGTAGCAGCGCAGCTCCCAGCGCCACGCTCGACGCATCCACGGTCACCACGACTGGCGTGCGCTCGCAGTACAGCGCTAGCACCGGCGCCCTCGACGGCTTGCGTTTCAGCTCATCCACTGCCGATGAGTGGTGCTGCTCCCACATCCACTCGGACTCCTTCTTTAGCAGCGACCGCAAAACGTTTACACACTCCGAATAATTCGGAATGAATTTTGATAGGTAATTTACCATGCCTAAAAACCTCTCAAGTGATTTCCGATCACTTGGATATGGCATGTCTATAATGGCCTTCACCTTTGAGTCATCCGCTCGCATTCCAGTCGCATCAAACTTGTGGCCCAGGTAAGTAATTTCTGGCAATCCAAACCTACATTTTTCGCGATTAAATTTTAAACCTATTTCCCGCGCGCGCTTGAGTAATGTACCTAGCCTCCTATCGTGTTCTTCCTTATTGCGTCCCCATACGATGACATCATCAATAAAAGATTCCACGCCTTCCAAATCCTCGAGGTGTTGCCTCAGCCTCGCATGAAAAACTTCTGGCGCACAATTTATTCCATGAGGTAAACGCAAAAACTGGTATCGCCCAAACGGTGTGCTAAAAGTACATAGATCGGCGGACTGCTCATCGAGTTGAATCATCCAGAAGCCACAGCGGGCATCCAGTACACTGAACAGCGTGGCGCCACGCAGACGCACCGCTAGCTCCGGCACGGTCGGCAGCGAGTACTGCGCGCGCCGCACCGCACGGTTCAAAGGTCGAGGGTCTAAACAAACACGAATGCTGCCATCTTTCTTCGCTACTAACACGATTGCATTCACCCAGTCAGTCGGGTGCGTGACCTTCCTCACCACACCTAATGTTTCCATCCTACGTAACTCCTTTAACAGTTTATCTTTAAGACCAAAAGATATTTTTCTAGTAGGACACACGACCGGCTGTATGTTACTATCTACAGAAATTGAATACTCCCCTGGTAATTTTCCTAGCCCACTAAACAAATCATCGTACTGGCTAATGTTTATTGCATCAATACAATTAATTAATCCTAATGAAATACTGCTTTCCAAACCAAGTACGTTCTGGCAGTTTAGATCGGCGACCACAAACGGTAGCACGTATTGTTTGTTATTGAATATGAATGCAACGTTATCAGTGCCTATTATGGGCAACCGGTTCCCAGTAAAAGAAAGTACTCGTTTTGTAAACGGTTTAAGGTTATTAATAGACAAGCCCAAGCGTAAATATTCATTCTTAGACATAACGTTCAACATTGATCCAGTATCAACTTTTAACACAATATTCTTACCGTTACATGAAATTATTTCAGTCCATTCCTTACATAATTTACGGGGAAATTTGTCCTCACTGATAACGTCTACGTAAAACATTTCCTCGGTGTCTTCTTCGCCTTCACTAGCCGCATAATCTACGCTCAAATTTAAAACTTTATTAAGTGTTTTCTTACGCTCACACACTCGCGAGAAATGGCCTTTACGATCACACACAAAACACATCGCGTTTCGCGCCGGACATCGGTCGCCGCCGGCGCACCGGCTGCTGCCACACGTACGGCAGGGCCCGCGCGCCAGGCCGGTGCTATCCGCCGCCCGGCCCGCGCCGCGCGGTGCTCCGCTACCGCCGCCGCGTCGTCGCCCAGCTGCTCGGCGCGCACCTCTCACGCCGCCGCCTCCACTGTGCATCGCGTTCACCTGAATGTCCTCCGACGTACCAGCACTAAAACACTGACTCTCTTCCCTAGACATTTCTGCCGCCTGGCAAATCTGTATCGCTTTTGACAACGTTAAATCATCCGTACGAAGTAGTCGGTCTCTTACGATGTTGTTATTGATGCCACATACGATCTTATCTCGCAGTAAGCTCTCGGTCAATTCACCGAATTCACACTGTTGACTAAGCACTCGCAACGCTGTCACATACTGGTCGATGTTCTCTCCTTCCTCTTGGCTGCGTGTGAAGAACTTATAACGCCGCACTGTGATATTCGGTTTCGCTCCGAAATACGAGTCAAATTTCTTCAGAACACAGTTAACGTCATCTTCACTTTCCCCCGCGTCAAACGTAAAGGTTGTAAAAACCTCGTACCCTGCCGATCCGATGAGGTTCACCAACAGACTAGCCTGTACCTCTTTAGGCTCTTTGCTCACTCCAGACGCCTTGAGAAACACCTCGAAAAGCTTCCGCCATTTGCGCCACGACTCAGAGCGCACGGCCGGACTGCCCTCGAGTGATAACTCCGCTGGAGGACGCGCGTGTTCCATAATTTATGGATGTATACGACACCCGCAAAATTATCACACTGATTTTTACAGTATCTTTAAGGTTCGATTACTTTTTGTTGTAAAAACAAATCCCACCGCTGCCACCATGTAGTGAAACACACGCAAGTTGGTTGAACACTGCCATTTATTAATATCCATACGGTGAGGGTAGACCGACTACCCTCGTAAATATACTACATACATAATCTCTCAGTCATATAATATTGAGTACTGACAAATGCGAGTGAGTGAGAAGAGGTGCAGTTTTGCTATTTAGACAAAAACTATTTGGACACACACGGTGGATAATAGCATAATTATTACAATTCACAAATATTGTATTTCGCTTCTACAACAGTAATATATCAAGAAAAAAAAATACAAAATGAAAAAAGTACCCCGAAAATAAACTTATACAAATATTGTATAAATGTGAAAATGCTAATACTTGTGGCATGTTAAAATAAATTATAAGACGACCCAGGTCTAGTGACCATGGGATTGGCCTGCTACGTATAGGTGTGGGCATTCGACCCCAGCACAAAATAAATTCAATTTTATTATCAACTAATGCAATTTGTCAATAACGTTATCCACAAGTTACAATTTAAAAAAAATATTTTGCTAAACGTTTAAGTGTGTAGCCTACAGGTATTCGTTCTGGGCATGTGTAGGGACTGAGTGCTTAGCTTTCAAAAAAAGGACAACGAATTTTAGTGCAAAGCGGTAAGTGCTCATCAGATGAAAAGTAATAATTTCTAAGGAATACCATAGAAGTCTTTTGTTCTTGGTAAAAGAAAATGTAGTAATTTAGTTAAGCGTAACGGCCAGTCACCTGAGTGCCGCAGTTGGCTGCAGCCGGCGCCATGATGACTGTAATCAAAGAAAACACGCTAATTAACTCGCACCCCCAAATATTTCTTACCGGCCCACGCCAGATTATTCCGCGCCCTTTTTACGTAACAATTTAACTTTTATAATTTAATGCTAGGTACTTATTGCTCGTAATGAATAGGTCTGCTGCTTCTATATTTTGCGACGAGACTTATTTTATTGAGAGGGTATTAATATTGCCATGATTGGCAATTTATTTTAGATATGAAAAGGGACTAGTTATAACAAGTCTGTTGGGTTTCTTAATTAATATGTATTTCTTATAGTTACGCCCTTCGAGTATACATTAAGGTACCTTAGGAATATATGGGTTCTTTAAGGTTACGCCATTCCCGGTCTTAGTTCAACTGTCTGTTAGACTATAAGACCCTTAAACCAATTATCATCTATCTGTATGTATATCACAAATGTTCTACTCACGGAATGGTAATGCCTCAGAGTAGATAATAAGTAATGCTATAAAGGCTTAAAATAAAATCTCAAAATAAGTTTTAGGGTACCTATCACCCCTAAATGTAAAGTGAAATTGAATTTTCATCTAGGCTACTTGTGAACAGCGCTTTAAATTCGTATTTGATATAATTTTTTTTTTATTATTTTGATACTAGTTTAATATAATAATATAGTCGCAGTTAGACGTCACAGAGACTCGGGAAGTCAACTAACTATCACCTGCAAAAAATAGTGTTATTATAAGTAGTGTTGCCAGTCGATAGTCGACTATCGATAGTATTGCAAGCTATCAAATAGCATAACGATATTATGTATAGTATTGATAGTTGTCAAGTCAGCTAAACAATTTGTTCGAATTTCCAATTCAAAATTATTTATTCTGTCTAGGCCATTTTGAACGTCTAAATTACCAAATAAAAATGTTAGTAAGTATTTCCAAATATAAATCTAACGTAAGTCTAGTTATGTTCATGCTCGTCTATCTTTAGGTGTTATCTGTACTGAATGCGGGTTCCTCGTCTCCGCGAGCTGTTTGCTCTCAAATCAGTCGTTTAAATAAAACTGTTTCGTTTTTTTTCCTCGCTGCAAATTCGATTCTCTCAGCTCTTGGGAACACATTTACTCGCGTTTATTTTACTCATCGTCGAATGCTGTTTCAGACGGTAGGAATTTCAATGAGACTATAAAAATCAGTTTTAGTCTCTTTTATTTTTGACAATGAGCGTCATCGTTATGAACTAGAAAATTAGTTAGTAAATAATATAATTTGCTCAGAAATTGCTACAAGTAGGTTAGTTCTTTGGTATTATAAAATTTCGTGGAAAATAAACAAGTCGAGCCGCTGTAATCCAAGAAAGATGGCTTCGGATTATAATGCTTCATTTTGCAAACTCGCGAACGCAGGATTATCTCGTACTTAATCTTTGCAGTACCTACATGTTGTTGGGTCCTATAATTACATACATTAATTTATTTTATGTAGGCAAGAAAAACATATAGATTCATAGAGTTTTAATTTAGGAATTAAAGAGTCTATCGCAATTATTTAACATTACTTATTTATATTTTATTATATTTCTCAACCCCGATAACCACAATTTTTAAATCTCGGTGTTTGAGCTTCCAAAAGGCTTGTGACTTTTACCGAAACTAAAGTCAAAATCTTTTTGGAGCATGGATGTGATTCCAAACAAACAATTTTCAAACCGGTATTATGAAAAGGCTTTCACACATATCCTAGGTCGCCTTCCCCATGGTAACCCATGTTTTCCTTTGTTTGCGTAAAACAACAAAGAACCATTAGTAGTTGGCCAGTAGATATTCGGCAGAAGTCATGTATTTTATGACATATTTATAAGAGAGGATTTTCCCATTTCCTCTCTAAATTACTTCAAAAGGAAGGCTGTCATTTTATTTCGTTTAAGAGTAGTAAGTAGTAGGCGTTTAATGTTTGTGATAGATATTGAAAACTGCCGCTATATGAGCACCCAAATTATTTAGATGGCTAAAGATCATCTCAATTTAAGCTATGGGGTGCATAGCCACTACGTTCCACATACAGAAATGATAGAATTTAATTGCGAAAATAAGTGTCGCAGCGTGCTAAGATATCTCTCTCAATACCTGTTTGTACGTATACCCTCTTGGAGTTTTCTCACTGTGATCCAATATGACCTATTAAGGTATGAAAATAAAATTTTAAGTATGAAATAAATAGGAAAGATATCCTATCAATCGTGAAACTAATTTTGTCTTGATAATCGTGATAAAGCAACAAAATAGCAATTTGCTCGACCATAAAAATAATTGAGTTCAAACTGCGTTCAGGCAATAAAAAGCGTGAAAGCAGGCCCAATAACCTTTAGCAGGGGAACGTGGGAACACGGGCACCTGCTAAATAGTGAGCAATAGAGAGGAGGCTATTAGGCGCTCGCACCACGTGAGCCAATGTAACGACCTCCGCCATTTAGGATGCTCCATTACCAGATTTTTTTAAATAACCATAAGTTTGTCGTCCCATCCTCTTTTCACCACCATGGCCAGATCAGGCGCTCAAACATACTTCACAACACTTCTTTTATCTTTTATGAACTTTTTAGTAGGATAGAAATACAGTTTTTGGTGCAAATAGGTAATTCAACATTTATAACAGATACTAAAACTGAATATGCACCGTGTTACAGTCCTTTCAGTTGCATTTATTTATTAAAACGAAAGTACATTGTCTGGCTTGCCACCAACCTTTACTGACTGCTTCTCACCAGATGTATAATTTAGTGTAATATTTTTCATGGTGCGAAATATTGAACAGCAATAAAATTTCCTGTGTCTATATCTATATCAACCGCTCTGAATTAGTAGCTATTATAACCGAAGCACATACAAAAACAATGCTCCCACTAGAAAATGAAGACTAGTGTTAAGGGCATCTTTACAACACACTAGGGAGGCAGCTAACTGTGAGTTATGACGGCATTTTCTCCACCCTTATGAGGAAATACGACAGTTTCTGCTCCAAGGCAGGTCGAGTCTATGATTGTCCAAAGTTAAGCTAGGCCCCAACTGTACATAAAGATTTCGTTTTGGCAAACATCGCCAAGCGTACCTATTCAGCTCATCTCTTTTCAAATATATGCCTTCCTATGACCACGGGAAAAATCTAGACGTCTAGTAAGTTATAGTAAACATAGACACTCCTCATTATGCACCGTGTGTCGTCCGTGCTCAACAACACTCCGTGAGATACTTTTAACGCATCACATTAAAACGACGAGAACAGAGAGCCAGTAATTACGACACTGTCGATCAATTTGATTCCAAAAACCGTAACGGTGACAATCGTTTATCTAGAGCACCATCGGCAAAGCAATTATGGAGAGCATCAGTTGCAATATTGAGGCGAGTATTGTAGGCCGGACCGTGATCTAATATTCATCGTTGGCAGACGTGCCTGTCTACATGGCAAGGCATAATACGTAATTAGATACAGCAAATGCTCCCAGGATCTCGCTGCCCGCCAACATGCATTATGCACGAATCTAAATTGAATGTGCAGTTAGTTGCGTGGATTAAAGCTCGCCACACAACATCGCGTCACGTGACCACATGCAAGGAGTTTTTATTATAGCGTCAGTCACCGGGGTCTTGTGAAGCTGAATTTGTTATTCTGCTACCTAACCTAGTCATAAATATTTACCTTTTTGGTACAACTAATTTCTTAACAGTCATACTTTATTTATGTTATCTCAATGGGAAACTATTTCGAAAAGATATACCTATTAACTATATTTAAAAAGCAACATATTTCCTCAAAAGCCTTCCCAGTTCCTATGAACCATCCAAATAAAGATGAGTTTAGTATTAAGGGCAACATAATGAGTGCATAAAAATTCAATAACATGTAAATTTCCCTTTCCTGCGCCTGAGCGTAAACTTTTTAAAGGAAGTTCTTGACAAAGCCTATTGATTGGAAATGTTGTATAATGTCTCGTTCAAGTTTTATTCAAGGCGTGATTATTTATGTTGCAGATAAACAATATACATTGACCAGTATATATTTCCGTAGTATGTGCTACCCATATTCAATTAAATAATAGAATATCGAAATTATTTTAAAAATAATACAAATGACATAAAAAATCTACACGTAATATCTATTGAAACGGTCAATTTCCTAAATATAATCTGCAATATGTATAAATAATTAATTCAAGTATATGACTCAGACAATACATAGCCCCATATTGTGATTATGGTTTATGGCTAAAAGTTTTATTTCTCAAAAGATGTGAGCAATTATAGCCACTTCATCAGGTCTTTTTTTATCCCAAGCTTCTTATTAACGGTATTCTATGCTGGAAAATTATATTAACGTGATACAACTCGTGGCATCTATGTTTCTTTAATTTAACTTCTTACAAAATATATTACTTAGGTATATTCAGTAAACTTTGATACCCTAAAACCCTAAAATGATTCTTCTACCTTTATATGATTCACCTAAAGTTCCGTTAGATCGATGGCACATTTGATTTAATCATTGAATAAGGAATATCAGATCAATTTCATTTCAGGGTACCTACATTAGCAGTTATTACGAACACGACACGAAGTTTCTTTTTTCTTAGTCTTTCACTTCAGAATATATTGAATTATTTAGGAGCGACAATAAAATCATTGGAGGCTATTTACACATTTAAATGCCTTCGCCGTAAAGAACGACATTAATAAGATATATTTACAAAAGACTTTTAGTCAATAAAGGAATCTTTTGTTTAAGAATTTCCTTGATGGCGCTATTTTTCCTTGACTTTTAATATCGTATCGCGGAATTGATTTTATTTGAACGGCAAATTCTTTTTTGCGTCTAGAAATTAATTAAATTAATCGTGGAGAAGCGGCAACAGTAAAATTGTATGTAGTATTTGTTTTCCTTTGATTATTTCACGTTTATTTCATGACTTTATGTTGTATTCTTATACGACTGTCTAGCCCTTAAGTCTAGAGCTCTTCGGCAATAGCGAAGAAGTCTGTAATTTTTGAAGTTTTCATCTAAAAGTATTGAAGTCGTTGTTATAACAATTAGGGCTTATGTTTTCTTTGCGTGACGTATAGCTTCACGAGTTTCCATATGAGTTAAATGACTTACAAGGCGACCTATAAGTCGTGTTTAATAATAACAATCATAGTATATTAAGTCGTGCATCCCGCGCTCTTCGCCGCGCTAAATATGTAACTTAACACCCTGTGAGCGTCGCTGAAGCAGTATTTTCTCATAGAGAACAACAAGATTGAACAGGAGTAAGGCGATCATAACTCACAGTTAAATGCGGCCCGGTGTAATCTCGAGCGTGGACGCGCGCAATAATCCCGCCGTCCGTTTTATCGGCGAACCTAGTAATTTTTACACATTTACTATACTAACACCGCCATTTATTGCCACAATTATTTATATTTACCTACAGATAAAAGCAGAGCTGCCGTATAATACTTCATTAGAACATATTTAAGTTAGTTATTTCAGTGAAAGACTTGAATGAGAGTAGTGGGGAATGTGTACCAAACCACATGGATACATAGGGCTATACCTATTTTTAATAGGTTTATGTAATGTGAGCTACATAAGCTTAGTATTTCTTTTTTTCATTCAAATATTTGTCCGCAGCTTTGAATGTCCTACTAATTTAATTTAGATTTGTTACTTGATATTTGTTTTAAAATATATAAACAAATAAGTAAAGGCAGTTAAATTACGGGCTAGTTGGCCTACTTCCTGCAATCGGCAGATCCAACCGAGCCGCAGGATTGCATCGATACACCGCAGAGCTGCAATAATAATGAAAGTAAGGCAACATGCGCTGAATTTATTTTCCAATTCAAAGTTGATATCCGCAAAGAACAGCATTGGGCTAAGTATAACTAATTATTTAAAGTTTTCACTTATTGGATTATTCAAATACCTACTGCATTTGTAAATAACATTATGAATTTAAAATATTATTTTAATTACCTTGCTAATGTGAAGCTAGTGAAGAGTTTAGCACGCATGCGTGTATTTAGTAGTATGTACAAATATTATACTGTAGCGACGCCTCTATTAAACCTTAAACTCCAAGACTTAAACGTTTTTTTTTAATTTGTAGTTATTCGGTTTTTATAGATTCAGTTGTAATGTTCTTGCTGCGAGCTTTACTGAGGTACCTACAACACTTAGTTATGTATGAACATTTTGGAAACAGCAAGATGAACATTATACTACCCATAGATATATTGAGCTCAGTTGTAAAAAAGTTACGTCCGAGAATCCCTACTGATTTCCCCGTATACCTCGTTAGTGCAGCTTAATGCGCCGCCGCTGTAGCGATGCTCGTTTTATTATGCTAACGGGCGGGCGTTGTAATATTTCGAGTACGTCACCGGTGGTGACATGGTGCATATTTAAACAAAGGCGTCATCCTATCTCGTGAGGTTCGAAAATTGCCGCACCATTAAATGTCACTTCAGATAAAACTACGCGCTGTACGGGCTCCAAGCGTCGCTCACATTTAGAATCTAGATAGTATAGTGTATAGTTTGAAAGTAATTTATTAGTTTTATCTTTATTTTATTAATATGCATTAATAATTCGTACTCATTTACTAAGTGACGAATGTACGTCTAGTAGCTATAATACATGAGTTTCATTTGAACATTATTTTGCGTTTCAATATTATTCAACATTTCATAAATTAGACATATATTTGTTTCCAATATAAATGCAGGTAGGTATTAACTATACAGTACGTTACGAAAGGCGACGGGTTGTGACAATTCACTCTATTCTTGGGGAAGCTTTTCTAAACAACTCTGTTCTCATACTTTACCTTCTTCACGGCAACGGAGCTCATAAAAATATTTCTGAAATTCAACCATCATTATGCAATTAAAATAATAACCTCAATTTAATTGTAATTTCTCGTCCTAGGAGTCAATAAAATCCAGTCACCGCATGGGTGCACGAGGGTAAGATAAGTTGGGAAGCATTCTTTGGTAAGGGAAAACAATGGTTGGCACATGAATTAAAACAAACAAAGTATCGTAAAATCAGAAGGTATCAAAAGGATCTGAACTACAAATATTTTAACACTTCTTGTAACAAAAGCAAATATAGGTTTATTGGTAAGAAAACTTTCCCCGCTCATCTCTTTGAAAGTGAAGTCATCATTGTGAAAAAATCGTCCTAAGATCTGTTCGAGCCGCCGGATGGTTTTGACAGTCGGGCCACATCGCGACCTGAACGATTTACATATTACGTGACACTTTTACGAAGCTCGCCATTGACTCCTGTCTGATAGACTGAGACATTGAAGACGATATTGTTTTTCCGAATGTAGCCCTCCGCTCCGAGGGCCCTCCAAGGGTGAGATGTTTTTTTATTGTACCTACTGAAAATTCTATGAGTGCCCCTCAATAGCGATCTTTATTCTCGTACGCCGCCCGGTTATAGTCCCCTCTTTGTGAAATAAATAACATTACGTCACACAAAGATTATTGATTAAATTATGTGAAAACATGTTGCGCTACACGCCACCAGTGTGATTAAATTTATTTAACATAAAACGGCGGGAAGACTTTGATATCTTCTACGTGATTTACACCCTTGAACGTTGCGTGCCTGTGTCAGACAGAAGACAACATTATTTGGATTTCACAATTTAGTTAAGCCTTTGAAGTCGTTGCTACGATAACAAGGAGTAATAATTTTTAAACAGAATCAGCACAGTTAACTATTCATGGTGATATTCACACGTATAGTTTAGCAAAAGCTAAATGCAATTGATACTTTAATTTGCATTTATGTATTTGAATATAAAATCTATTTTTTTTTGTCAAGTGAACCATAATATTTTCAGAACTGCGAGCAAATAGAATTGCAACTTGAAAATTTCAGCTATAGTTGCTTAAATTTGTAAATATCAAGTGGAAATCCTAGCCAATTAGGCAAGCGGCTGCATTGCATCGCTTGAAACTTTCCGTAGGACCGCACTTGTTTCCTTAACACAGTGAAGAGCTTATTGTTATTTTTATGAAACAAATCTTTAATAATACACATTAATTATACGTCGTTCTGGCTCTCATTACCGTAATTTATAATTCAGAGATCACAGAATACATGAAGTTCAAGTCAGTTAACATGAATAAGTTGAAATCTTATTTGGGAATCATAAAGCCAAACGTAAAGATAGATACATACATATCATCACGCCAAGTCCTTTTCAGGATAGGCAGACTATACAACACAATTTCACGTTATTTTAATCATACGATAATTCAATGATATTTCGATTCCAGTCTTGAATAAATGGCAGGGCATCCCTCTTCCGAGCAATATGTCAGTTGATGTATTCAATACTTTTTGTTTTTTAACTATGCTAAAAAAGGTAAAGCTCACGCAACCAATTTAGAACGTGACATTGTACCGATCCGTGAACAGATGAGTCGTCCATTTGTTGTCAGCCAATGTTCCGAACACATCGGCTCTGTTTAATTGAGCTATTTGTGTTAGTCTGCCGTGACAACGCCGCAGCGTAACTTTATATCGCGCCATTGTTTACCGACGATGTATGTGTTTGCTTTCGATGCCCTATTGCCCCTCCCGGAAACCCAATAGCAAAGAATAACGCTTGTTAGTATAATGTGTGCTTCAATTTCATAAATTAATCTTACCACATTGTTTTGTTATTAAAATATAATATAATTCAGAAATGGGATTGGCTTTCTTGTGCGAGTAAAAAATCCATTGATCACGGAATTAAACAGAAAATAATTATTATGTTTCATTTATTTAATACAAAACCCAACATCAATTCTAAACCATTGAATTTCAATATTTTTGAATTTTAAAATTAAACAATAAGGAATGAAGGCCTTTAAGTCTTGCTTTAAGTTTTGCCTGTGAAAGAAACATTGAAACTACATAATATATAGCAGTAGGTAAACAGATATTTTATAACAGACAAATATTTCAACTGGCTGAGAAGCAAGACGTCTTGGCTGCAACCAGTCTGCTGTCACAAACTTCTTGTTCATTAAGTCGTAGTTTCGATAGTTTTCCGCCTGATTTGGGATTGTTGCAAATTTAGCACAGAGTCAAAGCGAGCTGTTCAAAACACGAAGGCACTAAATTATATATTTAACAGTTAAGTATTAATATTCAATGAACTACAAATAGAGATTGTTCTTAATTCTTAACAGTTACGCACAATGTATTAATGTTATACAATCACGAATACACACTAAAGATCACAAACACAGTCTGGTACACAGTGCCTTAGTTGTGAATATATCGATTCCGCACCATTTAATTTTTGTGTGACTAACTGAAAAGACAACAATACTCTAAAATAATTAATTTACAGATCGGTTCAGTAGGACATATCTGCATAACGCGTGTAAGGGCCACAGACAGACAAAAATCTACTTAAAACATAACTGACTTAAATGCTTTTTTAAAGGGTGTACACGCGCTTTCTATAAAATCGGAATTTTCTCGAGTTCTATGAACCACTGTTGGTGATGTGCTAATGTATTTTAATGGAAAAAAGTTGATATGCTTCATAATAACAGTCAATTACACTTACCACGGCATGTCCACTCATATCCACATATCAGCATTTTAAATAAAAGGTGTATTTTCCATTCGATATGATTACCTACAATATCGGTACTGGAGATACATTGTTTGAGAAAGGTCAATCGCCGTTCATAGTCTATCATTTAGGCTAACGGGAACAAATCTCGGAAACTGGCGTAAAGGTAAATATAATTTATAGAATAAGCAAATATAATTTAAAATTATCCTGTAAGTAACAGCGCAGTTTACAGCTATATTCTGTTTGTATTCTGGAGTGGGATTAAACTTTGTAAGTACACATTCGATTTTTAGTATTTAGATGAAATTTTTACATGACATTGTCGCTAATAGCACATAGGGTATCATTGTTATATGTTCTGTGGAATTAGATATACATCCCAAGCAAAAAGAGGTTCCGGTTGGCTCTACCGCAAACTTTGTGCTAAAAACAACTAGCCTTGTGGATGATCTCACAAATCATAATTAACATACTATGCTATTTAATTTGTATACTAATAGGTTGGTATATTATTGATTGTTAGTATAGTAATAGGTTGGTATATTATTGATTGTTAGTATAGTAATAGGTTGGTATATTATTGATTGTTTATTTTTATTGATTTTTTAATATAAATAATCATATGCAAGTATAATGTTTTGCTAAAACCTATTTATAGTATTAAAACCTAGAGTAATATACCTACCTATAATGATAAGGTAGTTATCAAGATTTTTCAATCACTTGCGATTTGTCTCAGAATTTTATTAGAATATAAAAACTTTTACGATCGTCACTCACACCTCCGATGAATATTTATTAACACTTATGTATTTATGATAATATGGGGTGCATTAAATATTACATTGTTGTACCAAATAAGAAGAGCAAACGATATTGTAAGTACTTATATACGATATCCTCGCGCCAAGTCTCTCACGGAGTAGACAGCGAGTATTGAGCGCTATTTCACTCTTGGTATACCTACAATCCTCTTTTGCTTCTTTCACATTCATCAATCTTTTCATACATGCCTGTCGTTTCCGAGTACCTTTCCATCAATGAGTACTTTACTAATATGATGTAGGAAGTTAGACCGTGGCCTTTCACTGCTTCTTCTTAACTCGCATTCGCATTGTATATTTGTTTGTCAGTCTTCTCATTCGTTCTATTTGTAAGAACCAATTGTTTCCAGTAGATATTATTGCTGGAGTTGTCTTTAACTCCGTATAGAGTAATGAATCTAAAAGGAATTCATTCGAGTGTGTGGGTAATGCGGGCTAGCCTCCTCTCGACTCGCAAGGACAGGTGTCGCGGTGGCCGCCCGGCCGCCGCAATAAATACCTGTTTACCAAGAGTGCGGCCTCTGCGGCGCCGGAAGGTGTCCCCAATTTGTCGCCAGGAATCAGATTGTCGCCACTTTCTGTATAAGGTAAGCGGCTTTTACATTTCACTTTACCCAAGCCGACTTTGATTTTTGTAGTACAAGTCATAAAAATCAACACAGTTTGATATTAATGTGAAAGCTGGGTTTAAAAGCAAGACAGGACTTGTTTTGCAAATGAGTTCCGTTATCGCCTCGTTCAGTATTTTTCTAATACATTTCCATTACACTGTTGTCTATTTCTTAATAAAAGATACACAACAGAATGTTGTACATCCTTTACAATAGGACATAAATGCTTTGCTGATATATGACTAATACAATCGATTGGTGCATTTTTAAGAATCATTCTTATGCTTGAATAACATACTGCTACATAACTTCGTCGTATTTGAAGTTGCTCAACAAGTAATTCAAACAAATTAAATTAATAAGTTACAATGGTCCCTAATTAAGGTACATAATAATGGTACATAATTAAGGTTTGAACGATTCTCGGCGAATTATAATGTGTAACTATATAATAAAGCTACATCTGTCGACGGATGACGTCTCACAAGGGATACAACAACCTTGATTCGTCATACAAACTGAGTAAAAACCGGTTCCTAGGCAGATTCATTTATTTAAGCAGTTTCTGCTGATCAGTTATTCGATTGACGCGACTTAGCATGTCCGCCAAAATTATATAGGTAACTAAACAATTGATAGCTTCAAAGGTATTTTAATGTGAATAAGTTAATAAAAATGAAGTGTCTAACAGTCTTAATCGGTGCTGCGTATCTTATATCAAATGTTCTGAGTGCACCCGGATATGAACACATAAAAGGTAGGTGACTTAAATAATTGTAAGAATTATGCAACGCGGTACTTGTTTTGTAGTCGCGGTATATTGTGCTTAGGCCTTGGTCAGCTCAAGCAAAATATACCACGATTACCTCGAAAGCAAATTAACTGAGAATCTTAAGCACATATGACTTACTGCGGAATTTCCACACGTATTAGTTTTTATGTGGCGTTTTGTTGTATGTTACATAATTTTGGCGTAAAACGAAACCCCAATTAAATATTAGATTAATATATTAATATTAATCTAATATTGAAACTTCTCATAACAGATAAAGAAATGCTGGATTCCGTGAAGTTGGCGCAGCGAGAAACTTCACCATCCTTGTCAGCTAAAACAAGAAGACGACGACAAGATCTAAATGTATCGGGGCAAAATTATAAGCCTTTGAAATACCCTTCAGAGGAAAATAGAGTTCAAGAAACTAATGATTACACCAGATCACAATCTTACTCTTCACCTTTATCTGATAAAAGACGACCAGAAGATGGAAATCTAAGGCAGCAATATTATGACGATGATAGATACCAAGATCGTTATGCACAGCCCCCACTTCCACCTCAATGGCATCATAGAGGACCACCTCCCCCGCCTCCCCCACCGCCCCCAGATGGAAGACATCCGCCACCTTATGAACACTACCCTCCTCCACCACCGCCGCCACCCCAACATGATGATGACAGACGGAGCCGTCAATCAGACTATTATGATCATAGACCTCCACCACCACCAAATCATCACAGTAGACCACCGCCATCCCACCATCACGGTGGCAGACCCCCTCCACCACATGAACATGGCCCTTACCCTAATCATAGACCATCTCCTCCTCACGATAGGGGACCACTATCTCAAGAAAGGGGACCTCCTCACGATAGGGGACCTCCTCACGATAGGGGACCTCCTCACGATAGGGGACCTCCTCACGATAGGGGACCTCCTCACGATAGGGGACCTCCTCACGATAGGGGACCTCCATCACGGTTTGATGACAGACCTGGCGACAGGGGTCCTCCGCCACGGTTTGAAGACAGATTCGATGACAGGGGACCTCCAACACGGTTTGATGATAGACCTGATGAAAGGAGACCTCCACCACGGTTTGATGATAGACCTGACAATAGAGGATCACCACAACGATTTAATGATAGATCTGACGACAGGGGTCCGCCACCACAGTTTAATGATAGACCCGACGATAGACGATCCCCACCGCCACGATCTAATGACTGGACACGTCCTTCTTCACCTTTGTTTGATAACAGGACTCAAAGACCATCAAGTCAAACATCCGATGAAAGATACTCATATCAAGATAGAAATCGTGAATTCCAGACCGATAATATTAGTAGATATCAAACATCCAGAGATGATGTTAATAAAGAGTTGTTGCAGTCTCAATCCCGTAATGAAAACATACTCACAAAAGGAATTGAAAATAATTCCCAATATCTAATCGACTTCAGATTTACCACAGATGACAACCCATCTATAATTTCTGCAACTACTTCAAATCCAATCGATACCGTTAGTCGAAGAGTGCCCTTAATAAACAACGAGAATAACAGAAATTATACCAGAAAAACTGCTTATCAAATATCGCCCACCTTTTTCCAAGCGGTTCCCGTAACACCTGAAAATTAATGCAAACTTATGTATATTACTATTGGATATATTTATATATATTTTTCATTGGCTATAGATATTACGGTGAAATCAATCTATTTGCGTAAAATATCTTGAGTGATAATCGATTATGTTTCTAGTATAGTTTTAACACGTTTATATAATATAAAAAACACCACATACAATAAAGATAATTCAAACATGTTTAACTGATTTTATTATATTCAGCCGTGCAACCCAATATCTTACTTATTGAACTCTAGCTAAGAATAATTATTGAATTATATTTCTAGAAAAACGATCTCCACAAAGATGGCAAGAAGAAGCGGGATCATTTAGACGGCCACCAAGAGAACCACCAAGGATACAAGGCCCGCCGGAATCGAGGGGACCTCCAGCGAATAATAGAGGACCACCGAGTAATAGAGGACCACCGGCTAATAGAGGACCACCGGCTAATAGAGGACCACCGGCTAATAGAGGACCACCGGATAATAGAGGACCACCGGCTAATAGAGGACCACCGGCTAATAGAGGACCACCGGATAATAGAGGACCATTTGATGATAACATGGGCCCACAGGATAATCGAGTCCCTTCAAGGAACCAAGAATCATCAATAGATCAGCAACCACCATATGATAGACACCCAAATATAATTGGACAGCTGGGAAATAGTGAAGTTTCGAACTCACTCGCTAATAAACCTACTGTAAGTCCCATACATTACGATAAAAATGGTTCACCGGTATTTCAAGCTATAGCAGTTACACCAGAATCGTAAACATGCATGACAAAATAATATGTTCATTTGAAAATACAATATTTCCATCAGATATTATACAATTGAAAATGAATTGCAATTTCCTGAAAAAAATATCATTTTGTTCTAATTAAAAAAATGTTTAATTCCGTAAAATACAGATTCGTTGAAGTCATCATTATTTCAACAGAACTTACCTCATCGCTCGCTATAACGATATATCAAGTCATATCCTTGCAACATACTTGGTAATATTAATTTCATTTCTTACTGTGCATGGAAAGGTGAAATTATTTTACAGACTGAATAATCCGAAACTATACCTACATATCAAATAGAATTGTAATTTTTGTACGTGGCTCATAATGTGTAAATAGTCTAGCTACAATTATTCAGTGCACTTGCCACTTGAAATTATAAGTATAAATTAATTTTAAATACTTATGATAGTATCACAGAGAAGATAATATACTACGTACAAATAGTATTCATAAATGTAGTTTTATTAATTCCAAACTTTTAATATAAATAGTTAATATTGAATTAAAGTAAGCCTAATGTCGTTTTATTTACTAAGGTATAATAGTTGAAATTACAATACACTACGAATTGAATTTGAAATAATTTAACAATATTTGTTGTACGTAGTTCTAATAAATGTATAAGAATACCCAAAAACTTAGTAGCCACCTATTGATTATAGTGTAATATTGTATTCAGGCACTCAAACATTGGTTGGGGTCGGTAGGTGCTAGGTACTAGATCTGACCCCATAAGGTAGTTAATTACTTGCCATTTATTTAAATCGCAACCGGGTTTATAGGGAAAATCGGTTACGTGGGTTAAACTTGTTGTGTTTCTGCTTCTTACATACTTCTAACAATTGCGAATGATACTAAATTGACATCCGGGACCGATGAATGAGCATGCTCTCTGAGACACAGAGGGCGGTTTTGTATGGTAAGCCGTCACCCAACCAACTACTGGCAGCCAAAGATAAGATAGCTGAACTTCACAGATCTATTGAATGTGCATTGACAGCGATGAACCACGAGCCTCTCAGGTATGACATGAATTATACGAAATCATATTATATAATATATTTATTGACAACGATTATTAAAGTGGAATTCAGCATAGTTTTTTTTCACTTGATTAATAACACTGTTACTTAAAAATGGACATGGACTGATTACAATATTCATTTTCCAAAAGCGCTCTTCTTGCATTGCCCATCGTCTGTGCGTTTGAATCCCGTTGCGCAGGCACCTGTAAAATTTTCTCTGCCGTCTTTTCCTGATGTATCGTTATTAGTTGAAGTATGGGGAAGAGCCGTCGTTGTGGTAGGTTCCTGCAGTGTCATCTCGGTACTCTTTCCGCTTTGTTCAGAGTTTGTTACGGTGGGTTTAGAAGCTCTAGTTTCATCGGCCTCATCGTCCTTAAATACAATAGCACTCTGCTGCGGTTCATTCGATTTCTGATTATTTATATGCAAAAATGATGTTATGTCTTTTCTGACTTCCTTCGCTGATGAATGAATATTTGCAAAAAAGTTATTCAAGTCTCCTTGAACTAAACCAAAAAGCACCGTCAGAACAATACAACACAACACAAAATTAAATAATTTCATTTTGAAAATACTTGCTCACTAGGCCGGCTTGATCGTAACTAAACTAAGAGAAGTGCCGCAAACAAAAAGATAACTTTTGACCTTTTGAATTGTATCAGCTGAACGTTGTTCTAAACTGAACTACGTTCATTCCATAAATTTGATAAAAGTATTTCTTATTACAAATCATTACATAAGTAGGTATAAGAACCAACTGGTTTAGATGGCAAAAAAAGTATATATAAATTTTATGTCAATTCTGTAAGGAGTCGTGTTGATTAATATAAAATAAAAATTATAACATTACTAAATTATTCTAATTATTTGGTACTTTTAAGTGGTTTGGACAAAAAGTATAAGACTTCAATTTTTGTAATCAATGAAACTTTTTATCTTGATATCATTTAATATTACTCATTTTGGCTAAGCACATTTTTTCATTTCTGCGTTACTGTATAATCAAGCCCAAAGACACGTTGTCGGCCTTCTTGGTGGCTCAGTCACTGTACGTTTCCAATGGCAACTCTATTTTACCTTCAATTTTTTAGCAAAATACGAAGTGCATACTTTTTGTGCAGATATTAAATAAACAATTTAATAAAATAAAAATTTGCTCGTTATATTTTAATTTAGATGTTCTATTTTTTATTCATTTCCTCCTTCTCTTTTTTATCTAAATTGGTATCTAAAGTACTATTATTTAAGGAGGTAAACAATGATTGCTATATTTTTCTTTTTATGTATAGTGTTATCTTTGACTCACTACTGACAACAACACACGGGTATGATTATATGTGCATTGTCACTCTGTCACGACGTCCTCAGGTCTGGCATAAATGATTACTGTAAAATATTATATAATAATATTTAATGACAAGAAACATCTAGGAAAGCATGTGGCCGAGTTATTTTTTAACACACTTGATAATACACTGTAACTTGGAAATAGATACTATGGGAACAGATTACATTATTAGTTTTCCTTGGAATTAAAGGCGGGCTTCTTGCATTCACCGTTGTCTGTGCGTTTGTATCCCGTAGGACAGGCACCTGAAAAACTTTGTCTTCCTTCTATGTCTGATCTTTCGTAATTAGTTGAAGCCTGAAGAGGAGCCGCCATATCAGTACGTTCCAACGGTGCCGTCTTGCTACTCTTACCGGTTTGATCAGGATTTGACGCACTGGTTTTTGAAGCTTTACTTAAATCTTCCTCATATTCTCGGAATAATACAATATTATTCCGAGGCGGCAGTTCATTAAATTTAGAATTTATACGCAAATATGAACTCGTTTCTTCTCTGACCGCATTCACGGATGAGTGAACATTTCCAAATATGTATCCTTGAGCTGAACCAAAAAGCATCGTCGAAAGAATACAACACGAGACAAAATTAAATAATATCATTTTCTTGAAAATATTTTCTCACTGGGCCAGATTGCTTTAAACTAAACTAAGAGGAGTGCAGCAACTTCAAGGTAACTTTAGATCATTTGATATGTAACAGCAAAAAACATGTTCATTGAAATCCATGAAATTGCAACAAGTATTTCTTATTATATCGCGGCAAATCATTATATGAGTAGGTATAAGATTCTGGTTGCTAAGCATATTTTTATTTTTATACCACATGAAATGTCGTATATGCATTCGATATGTCCTGGGAAAACTTAATATGAAAAATAAATTGATATTAAAAAACATTTTAAAACAAACTGTTATACTTAAAAAAGTATGTTTAAATTATATGAAACCCTTAAATTTACTACATACCGAACCGAACCGGTGGTGAAATAGACCTTCATAAGTGCCTTATTGGAGTTTTTGACGGGAATCAGGTGGGGCGGTTGAGATTTTTTCCAGTGTCTCGAAAATTGCGTTATAGTGATCTTTAATGTGTATTTTGGGTGTCGTTATATACATTGTGCAGTAAAGTTTCATTTAGTAACTGATTTATAGAAGCATTGAAAATAATGCCATAATACGACTTTTGGGTTAAGTGATTTATAATTTTGGTCAATAGGATACCTCTGAGCTAAAGGCGTGTTAGGATTGCTACTGCTGTGGATTGTCTCCAGAAACTCCAATAACCATTAGAATGCATGACACTAGGCATTTTAATGCGACAAACACGAGAAATTTTGAAACTTGAAAATTCTCTAACACTCGACACTGGCAAAAATAGTCCCTGAAGGGATTGATTGGCGTACTTAGAAGAAGAAGATGTGCCTTATTAGGGCCTAAGGCCTAAACTGAATAAATTATTTTTGATTTTGATTATACCAATTATCGTTTCAAAGAACAAAGACTATAATTATATGCTAATGGAAATCAGTTTATAATATTGGAAATTATAATATAAATTCTGTAAAACAATTTCATTCAGTCTATATTAACAAAGATCCCTTCCAATCCCTTATTTTTTATATAAATTACAAGAATTCCTTTTTTACTATGTAGATTATGGATAAAATATGGTTGGATCATTCGAGGGTTAGGTACTCAAAAATAAATATCAAATCAAGTTTACTTCGATTCAATTTATTTAATGTTTGCACTAAAAAGAGTTACATGGTATTTCCGTATTTATAATTCTTATACTCCGATTACAAACTACTACCTAGTCCAGGACAAGCCTGTGTTCTAATTGGGTTAGTATAAATATACTTTAATAATACTTTTACAAACGATTCGCAGACTCCTAAGGCCTAGTATATGCTAAATATTAGGTCCTTACATATGAAATTGGCGTTTTTCGTACTGGCCACTTTAATCACGAATTTCTCCTCTTTGGTAAGGAATTCCAAATTCAAATTTGTACAGCTATAGACTCATGTATTTGTGCTTCGATGATCGTCATTCATTTGTTTTTTTTCTTCTGTTTTTTTCTGTTTGCGTCACTCATTTTACAAAATGGAAAACCTTAAATATCGCATTATTTACGAGTACGAGTTCCGCCGTGGCACTAGTGCTGCGGAAACAACTCGAAGGGTGAATGATGTGTATGGCGGTCGTGTTGCAAAAGAAAACACAGTTCGTTTTTGGTTCCAACGTTTTCGTTCTGGAAATTTCGACCTGCAGAACAAGCCCCGTGGACGGCCTGAGACTCAAGTTGATAATGAAGAGTTGAAGGCTATTGTGGAAGCGGATCCATCGCAAACCACGTCCGAGTTAGCTGCAGGCTGCAATGTTAGTGATAAAACTGTTTTAATTCACTTGAAGCAAATTGGGAAGATTAAAAAGCTTGAAAGGTGGGTACCTCACGAATTGACTGAAACAAACCGGCAAACGCGCGTCGACTGCTGCGTTACATTACTAAACCGGCACAATAATGAAGGTATTTTAAACCGAATCATTACCTGTGATGAAAAATGGGTTCTTTACGATAATCGGAAGCGCTCAGCGCAATGGTTAGATCCTGGCCAGCCAGCCAAATCCTGCCCCAAGCGAAAATTAACCCCAAAAAAGTTACTTGTAAGCGTTTGGTGGACTAGTGCCGGTATTGTTCATTACAGTTTTTTCAAATCTGGCCAGACTATTACGGCTGATGTCTATTGTCAGGAATTGCAAACCATGATGGAAAAGCTAGCGGCTAAACAACCTAGGCTGGTCAATCGCTCCACGCCACTGCTGCTTCACGACAACGCTAGACCACACACTGCGCTACAGACGGCTACTAAATTAGAAGAGCTTCAATTGGAAAGTCTAAGACATCCTCCGTACTCCCCGGACCTTGCTCCAACAGATTACCATTTTTTTCGAAATTTGGATAACTTCTTGCAAGGGAAAAAATTCAACTCCGATGGGGCAGTCCAAATCGCCTTCAAAGATTTTATTGATTCCCGTCCGACTGGTTTTTTTAGTAAAGGGATCAATGAACTACCTATGAGATGGCAAAAGTGCATAGAAAATAATGGTTCATACTTTGATTAATTAAATATATTATATTAAAAAATATTCGACTTTTTGTTCCTCCCATACAAAACGCCAATTTCATATGTAAGGACCTAATATGACTACATGAGAAAAGTTAAGGTTAGTCCTATGTCAGGTAGACTACATCTAATATACATGTTTTCTAAGATTTATAAAATAATAATAAAAAAACAGATTAGGCATCGTTTGCAGTTAGCATTAGTACCAAAAAATATTTATTTTTTATTCTGAAAGCTCAAAAGTAATAGGGCAGAAAGCTTTATCGCCTTCTACCTGTTGCCCTTAGGCAAGAATTACTGAAATTTTGTTTAAATTGGACATTACAATAAAATTACACTTTTTACTGGGTAGTTCTATTAAATAGCCAATGGTCCACATACCACTATCTCTGAGCATCTGTCCGAGAAAGCCCGTAAGGTATCACTACCGAATCGTTATTCGTTGTTCTTTTCTCTTTGTAGATATGCTTTTGAGGATGTTTTTGATGTAATTTCATAAGAACTACCTAAAAAACGTCTTCTATTTAAGCTTAAGCTGAGCTAAAACGCAGCGAAAAAATTTCCAATGTAAAGTTATTTTTATATTTATATGTATTTATGTATCATTTTTCAGTATATATACAAACTTCGAATAGGGTATTTTATAAATTAAGGCCATTATAACGATGAAAGCTATCAAATATATTATCATATACGCTAGCCTTGTTATTATAACGAAA
Source organism: Falcaria lacertinaria (assembly GCA_951449985.1). Lineage (NCBI taxonomy): Eukaryota > Metazoa > Arthropoda > Insecta > Lepidoptera > Drepanidae > Falcaria > Falcaria lacertinaria. The sequence continues at coordinate 5,331,251 of OX602114.1, forward strand.
AAAATTAAACAAGTTCAAAATATTGTATTGTTATAACTTATTTAAGTCTAGTACAAAGATGGAAACATTTCTTTTCATTTGCATTGGATGTTATTCAAGAGTTCATGCTTCCTGAGATTTTTCGTCCAGCAGCCAGGACCTATAAAATTATAAATAATTTAATATCAACGTAAGAGACAGTATACAAATTATCATAAGTGGTGTGCATAAGTCTGTAAGGTACCGAACTCCACTTTAGCGGCTCGTAGAGTTTCTACATGGGTTCAAATATGAAATATGTAAAAATAAAGGTGTCATTTTTACTAATAAATTTTGTTTCATAATTATTTACGTATTTTTTTACAGTATTTCTTCCTGCTCTTTTTGACCTGTATATTTGTAGTATAATTATATATGGTAGTATATATCATAAAGATATAAAATTGTTTATTTGTATATATAGTGTAATCTCCAGAACCCTACGTTATTTCTGAGTAATATAAGTAATATTTATCATTTATCTAACAGCAACTGTTATTTTATTATATTTCTGAGTGGGTAAAGTGGCTGGCTATTATCTAGTAGGTATTTGATAAACAAATGCAAAATCGTTGATTTAATAATAGTTAATTCAAACATCAAAAATTATTTGTGTTACTCCACGAGGCATTAAAGCTTTAGTATTTTAAAATCCTTTTCCAGTTATGTAACTATATCTAATAATTCCTACCTACTTAGAGTGCTAGAGACTAAAATGGCCCCTAGTCCCCGGCGGCCCCGCTATTCCTGGTTCTGGTAGCGGCCATGGTAACGGTGGGGCAGGGGGTGCGAAGAATCCCCGGCAGAGATCTAGCTACCATCCCAAACGAAAACTGGCCCTGGTAACATATAACAGCCGCACACTGAGGGCAGACGAAAAGATAGTTGAGCTGGAAGAAGAAATAGAAGGGTTGCACTGGGACATCATTGGTTTATCGGAAGTCCGAAGAGAGGGCGAGGACACAATAACCCTGAAGTCCGGCAATCTGTTTTATTACCGAGAGGGCGACCATCTGTCCCAAGGTGGTGTCGGGTTTCTTGTCCACAGGTCTCTCATTAACAATATTACAACCATCGAAAGTGTGTCGACCAGGGTAGCGTACCTTATACTCAGATTATCGCAGCGATACTCGCTGAAGGTCATACAGGTCTACGCGCCGACATCGACACACCCAGATGATGAAGTAGAGGTAATGTATGAGGATATTAGTAAAGCCATACATAACTCCAAAACACACTTCACAGTTTTGATGGGAGACTTTAACGCAAAACTGGGTACGAGACGCGACGATGAGCTGAAAGTGGGGCAATTTGGATATGGGCAACGGAACACCAGAGGCCAGAGGCTGGCCGACTTCTTGGAGAAAGAGGGACTCTTCATGATGAACTCCTTTTTCCAAAAGCCGCCTCATAGGAAATGGACATGGATGAGTCCCGATGGTTCCACGAGAAATGAGATAGACTTCATTTTCACCAATAAAAGACAAATATTCAATGATGTCTCCGTGATCCACAGAGTGAAAACTGGAAGCGACCACCGAATGGTAAGGGGCACATTGAATATTAACCTCAAAATTGAGAGATCTCGTCTGATGAAGTCTACGCTCCGGCCCTCTAAAGTGCATATCCAAAACCTCGAACACAACACAACCGCTTCGCGTGCCTGGATGATTGTGCTTCAGTGGACGAAATAAATGGTCGGTTGGTAGAAACTGTCCACACGGTTGGGTCTAAGTACTTTAAGACACACCGTAAAGGTAGACCAAAAAAGCTCTCTGACTACACCCTAAGCCTTATGGCTCAGCGACGTTCAATGAGGCTGCAGTTCTCTGACGATGCTGAAGCATACCGGCTGCTCAATAGACAGATATGGAAGTCACTGCGGCACGATATTCGTACCTTTAATACCAACAATGTTAAAGAAACGATAGAGCGAAATAAAGGCTCCAAAGTTTTCGCAAGACACGCGTCTATTGGGCAAAGTCGGATAATGAAGCTGAAAACAGAGAATGGCAGAGTGTTGTCGACCGGGCCTGAGCTTCTGGAAGAGGTCGAAAAGTTCTACGAACATCTGTACACGTCAGTAACCAATCCTACCATCCGCTTCCGCCAAGACCCGCGAGCAAAATTAACCCGACACTATACCGAAGATATCCCGGACATCAGCCTGTACGAGATTAGGATCGCTCTGAAACAGCTTAAAAACAACAAGGCACCGGGTGATGATGGAATTACTTCGGAGCTTCTGAAAGCGGGTTCAACACCAGTACTTAAGGTCCTCCAGAAGCTATTCAACTCCGTCTTACTCGAGGGCAAAACGCCAGAAACGTGGACCAGAGGCGTGGTGGTGCTATTCTTTAAAAAGGGCGATAAAACACTGCTGAAGAACTATAGACCCATCTCGCTTCTGAGCCATGTTTATAAGCTATTTTCCAGAGTCATCGCGAATCGTCTCGAGCGCAGGTTTGATGACTTCCAGCCACCCGAACAAGCCGGTTTCCGTAAAGGCTTTAGTACCATAGACCACATCCATACGCTGCGGCAAGTAATACAGAAGACCGAGGAGTATAACCTGCCACTATGCTTGGCGTTTGTGGACTATGAGAAAGCCTTCGATTCGATCGAGACATGGGCTGTGCTGCAGTCACTTCAGCGGTGCCATATTGACTATCGGTACATTGAAGTGTTGAAGTGCTTATATAAAAACGCCACGATGTCGGTCCGATTACAGGAACAGAGCACAAAGGCGATTCCATTGCAAAGAGGAGTGAGGCAGGGGGACGTTATCTCCCCGAAACTGTTTACCGCTGCAATGGAGGATGCGTTTAAGCTTTTAGAGTGGAAAGGATTCGGCATCAATATCAACGGCGAGTATATCACTCACCTTCGATTTGCCGACGACATCGTAGTCATGGCAGAATCGCTGGAAGAGCTCGGCACAATGCTCAATGACCTAAACAGAGTTTCCCAACAGGTAGGCCTAAAAATGAACATGGACAAAACTAAAATCATGCTAAACGCCCATGTCACGCCCACCACGATATCCGTTGGGAACTCTGTTCTTGAGTTTGTTGACGAATATGTCTACCTGGGACAAACAGTCCAATTAGGCAAGTCCAATTTTGAGAAAGAGGTCAACCGTCGAATCCGACTCGGCTGGGCAGCGTTCGGAAAGCTTCGCAACGTCTTTTCGTCGAATTTACCGCAATGCCTTAAGACGAAAGTCTTTAACCAGTGTGTGTTACCAGTGATGACATACGGAACAGAAACGTGGTCACTCACTATGGGCCTCATAAGAAAGCTCAGAGTCACTCAACGAGCTATGGAGAGGGCTATGCTGGGTGTTTCTCTGCGAGATCAAATCAGAAATGAGGAGATTCGCAGAAGAACTAAAGTTACCGACATAGCTCAGCGGATTAGCCAGTTGAAGTGGCAATGGGCAGGGCACATAGCTCGTAGAACGGATGGCCGATGGGGCCAAAAAGTTCTAGAGTGGAGACCACGCACTGGAAAACGCAGCGTCGGACGGCCCCCCACTAGATGGACCGATGACCTGATAAAGGTCGCTGGCAAGCGTTGGATGCGGACCGCATTGAATCGGTCATTGTGGAAATCTATGGGGGAGGCCTTTGTTCAGCAGTGGACGTCGATAGGCTGATGATGATGATGATGACTTAGAGTGCGAAATCAGTTGACAATAATATTACCTCTAAAGTCTTTCCCTGCAGTGTCCTAATCCGTCACGTCTTTGTCCTAGCGGGCATGTGAGTGCTGGCACTCGGATAACTTGTCCAGACAGAGTCGGTTGGGGGGTCGAGGTGGCCATTCGCAGCTTCTCGTGGAAGTTGAACACCACACGGGTTTCCACGCCCGAGCATACGCTTAACATCAGCACGGATATAAGTAACACTATTTTTACGTCCATTTTAACGGATGGCAATGAAAGTACTACGCACAATAGCTAGAACGTTAGTTCACCATGGTTGCCTGCACACTCCGTTAACATCCATCACTTTATCCTTTGTACATTTTTCTGCGTTGAGCGGGGCCTCAATCATGGTTGGTCTGCCATCATCTTCCGCTAATGTACTATTTGTACCCGTCGATAATTTATTTGATTGAATAGAGTCTTTAAAATCTTTTATTGGATTACCGAATACCTCGAGGATGTCCTGTGCCGAGAATGGAGCTGCGTCGGAGCAGAATAATGTATGAACGATGACACCCAGCACAAGCATGCGCGTGGCTGCACTCGTCATTTTACAAAGCTAGAGAATATTGCTAACCGCAATTAATTAATCAACCAACAATTAACTGACCAGACGCCCAGCGCAGTTACGATAATATACACAAACATGATAATAAATTGTAGTTTATCAGTTTGTAGCTCACATTACCTACTCGTCGCCAATAGATAATAATTTTTATTTGTCTCACATATTATTTATGGTCATTAATTTTCCTTTGTCAGTTTATGGAATTCGTTTTTAGTTCATTACATAAATGTTGATAGTTGTAATAATACTTTTAGCTAGCAATCTATAAAAGTTTATCTAATAAGAAACCGAATACAAAAATACTTGCTATTGTATCTAACACAAAACCCGATAGGATAAAATTGTACTCTACTGCGACTGAACACGACAATACAGACTAGTTAAAGTTGCCAAGATCACTTACATAACGTTGTTCCGCCAATTGACAATTTATTATTGACTATACAATAAATGGACGTCTCCAGCATAGCAAATTCTTAAGCGTATTTTTGATAAAGTTTGTTAACATTACTTTAGTAATACGTGACTCCCACAGGGAGGAAGTAACGAGAGTTCTTAAACTATAAATATTAAAAAAAATCTTCTTATAAATTCAGCTGTCCAATTTAGTAAAACAATTTGATTTCACAAAAGTCATACCTTATAATATTTGCTTGCAGTGTCCCAATGAGTCACGCCTTTGTCCGAAAGGACATGTCAGTTCTGGCACTCGAACAACTTGTCCGGCTAGAATTAAGGTGGTTGATGTGGCCATCCGCAGTTTTTCATGAAAGTTAAACACTACTCGGGCTGGAACACCGCTCACGCTTAATATTAGAACGGTTATAAAGAACACAAGTTTCGCGTCCATCTTAACGTACTGCATTTCTGGTATTTGTGGACAATACAAAACATATATTGAATAAGTATTTATTCATAAATTCTCGTTGATTACTAGTTAAACAGAATTCAACATTACACTAATTTGTAGGGTAAACTAGAAAGATAAGGTACTATAACATAACATAATTACGTGATAAATATTAAATCAACACAGCCAGTCACTTAATAACAGTTAGAGGTTTATCTTAAATATTTATAGTAATCTAATGATCCTGTTCATAAAATCATTTTTTCTATATTCACGATGTCGGAATTTCAAGTACAAACATAGTTAAGTAATAAATAGCTATACCAACAAATGTTTAAATCAACCAAATAAACCCAATGCCCAGCTAGCAGTGATTTTTCGGCTGTTAGAGTATCACATTCGATTTTCTCAGTAACCATAGAAACCTGCACAGTATTTTTGATCACATGATACATTTTCTTAATTCCGTACCTCGCAGTAGGATGAAATTTAATGACGCTTAATTTTTTTTCTACTAGATACTTAATTGATAAACACTATACATTTTGTATTTTTTTACCTGTTTCTTGTTTTAATCAAGCCTAATATTGTGGCTTGTTGAAAATAAAAGAATAATTATTTTAGGGTTTTCACTCCCAAACTCAACAGGAATATAAATGAAAATAACATTTTAACATACCAACTTTATTGAGTAGTAATAAATATGATATAGTTAGTTCACCATGGTTGCCTGCACACTCCGTAGATATCCCTCACTTTGCCCTGCGTACATCTTTCTATGCCAGAGGGCTTCTCAATTATGCATGGTGTGCCAACATCTTCCGTTTGTTTACTATTAGACAATAGTTCTTTCGGATATGGCGAGTTTTTAAAATCCTTTATTGGATTAGCGACTTCCTCGAGGATGTCCTGAGCCGATAGTGGAGCTGCGTCGGCGAAGGATAACGTATGAACGATAAAATTTAGCACAAGGATGCGCGCGGATAAGCTCAACATTATACAATGCTAATTGTAAAGCGCAGTTACGATAATATTCACAAACATAAAATAATGAATTTGTAGTTTATCAGTGGCCTTTAATATAAACATACGGTATAGACTGAACAATTATCTAACTTCCAACAAGACAGTATTTTAATGTTGCCAGGAGAATCCGCTTTGTTGGGGTAGTAAAAATATTTTACCAATATTTATTAAAAATACAATCCGCAACCAATACAATCAGCTTGACATGAGGACGAGAAGAACGGAGGTAATATGACCGTAAAGTACAAGAGCGAAACATATGGATAGACATTTATGTATTGACAATTGTCGAATCGGTATTTTCATATCGAAATTCTGCAAAATATCATTATATATATTAATATGGTTATAAAATTATCGTTGTAAAATTATCGACATAAAGATATATATATATATGATATCGATACGATAAATATCAATCTCTAAAAATCGATATAAAATATCGTTATATTTTTATATGCCCATCCTTACCGGCAACTTAATTTCAGTCCTCTGTGAAGATTAATGTTGAGTAGTCTGTGGGTTAACGTGAGAATTTAATAAGCTATTAAGTATGCGGCTGAAGGACTTGTATCCATTTCATGAACAAATAAATAATAATACGATACATTTAGTAACAGGTAACAGACATACATTAAAAATAAAGTTACTTTTTCCCCTAGATTAGGATTTATGTTATTTTATGCCCGCTTTGATAGGCTACCATGATGCACTTATTGAGAAAGAGTAAAAAAAAATGTTGTCATTCCGGAATTCTGTAGCATTGGAAATTTTTCAAATTCAAAAAGAAGGAAGTACTCCTTTCAGTTTTTTTTACATATTGAAGAAACCAGAAACTCCGCAACCGGTTTTTCTTTCAGTTACAATGATTTAATATTTACATGACTAACAGAGTTTTCCAAGAGTGGTGAAGTTGCCCGACTAATTACGTTGAATAAACGATTCAACGTAATTAGTCGATTCTTTTGTCAACCTGAGTTGTTAATTTAATCTGATAATAATCTCAAATATACCTTGGTATTCATATAAAGCACCGCTACATTAGTGGGCAATAATGACAGTGGTTGATAAGTATTGCGGATTATTAAGCGCTCTCAAAGCTCATGACGGTGGAACACTCGTCAGGCCCGCAATTCAGGTTCGCCTCAGCGAATTCATTCGAGCCTCCCAGGGAGAGATACTTATACCCAATTTTTACACAAAAACTGGTCAGTTTTCCTTCCAATAAAATTTAAAATTGTTTTATATCCAACAGATGCAAACAACATAAAACCTTCTGCAAAATGCTACTTAAATTGCAATGTACCTACAACCAATTTCACACATTACAAGGGCCTATACATATAACGGACAAAATATCCTTTGATGGCGCGCCTGATAACGTCAGGTGAAAAATGGTGTGCACAATGAAGGTATTTCGTGATTAAAATGCCTACCTCTTATAGCGTTTAATTTACACTTTATGTTTCAAAATTTATTTAAAAAAACATTGCTGGACAAAATATCTGGAAATAATAAATAGAAGAATTTATATTTGGATTTACCAGCAGAACTCAATATCTTTCTGTTGGTTGTATATATGTGTATAAATACGCCTATCTACACTAATATTATAAAGAGGAAAGATTTGTATTTTTGTGGGTTTGTATTGAATAGGCCCCGAAACTACTGGACCGATTTCAAAAATTCTTTTACCGTTAGAAAGCTACATTATCACTACATTATCACTGAGTAACATAGGCTATTTATTATACTAGCTGCCCGCCCCGACTTCGCTCGGGTAGACAAAATATTTGGTAAATGTCTATAGGCACCGAAACTACTGGACCGATTTCAAAAATTATTTCACCGTTAGAAAGCTACATTATCGCTGAGTAGCATAGGCTATATATTATACTAGCTGCCCACCCCGGCTTGTTGACACCCGACCGATGAGAGGAGCTCATTGTCTTTGTACATTAATTTTGAAGGTGTAGCATTGCCAAAGGAAATTATACAATGTCGGAGTATTTTCTTTTATTTGTGTCAACAATGCGCCTCGGTCCACACTATTGAATGCATTCCGCACATCCACTTTAAGCAACACGTCCCGTCCCCCCCCCCCCGATTGTCCAAAAACGTTCTCAGTCTATGTACCGCTGCCTCACACCCACCTTTGGTGCCAAAGCCCAGTTGCCTTGGCTGAAAATACCCGGCCGAGCCGGTAGCGTGGGCGCAACAAATCTTGGCTGCCAGCCGTCGATAAGTTGCTCCCACCGCAATCGGCCTGATGCCACCGTCCCTTTTCAGCAAGGCGCATAAGTTGGCACCATACAGGATACCGGTGATGTCCACCGGAACCCTACCTGATAACATTACATTACATTACTATGATTACAGATACTAATAGTGGACTAACACACCCGAAAACATTAGTATTAATTGTTTTCGGGTAGATAATTATTCAATGAGGTGGATTATTAGTGAGGCACAGGTTTAACCTAGTAGTTTATGTATATGCTACTAATATCGATAACATTATTATTTAGACTATGTAGTAAAATTATGCACACTAGTACCTAATTCATTAAAAGGTTTTATATTTATTGTATTGTTATTCCTTTAAAAAAACTGCCGAGTTATATACAATCTGTACATATTAATTGAAATTTAAAATAATAATTAGATAAACATTATTAAATTGGTTCCATTCTTCTTATATTTTGCGCTCCAAACTTATAGCTTAATAGTTTTTACTTCTAAGGTGCATCAATTTCTTGTGCTGAAAATACAACATTATAAATTAATTTAAGATATCGAAAAATAATTATCAATGAACAGAACATATGTAAATAATTATGCCATATTTAATTAATTGAACCATACATTTTCACAAAATTTTATATTTCCTATGATCATTCTTTAAACAAAAATACTTACTGTATCATTTTGGTCTTCCTCTGACGATGATGATGATGATGATGACGACGAAGAAAAAGATGCTGATGAGACGCGGCCCCTTTGGTGGTTCTGAAATTCAAGAATCATATATAATATGTACATATTTATATAAAATATTACAAAGTTATTATTCGCGGTTGGTACAAAAGCCGTGTCTAGGGATCGGCAAAGATAAGTTTGTCATTTAACCTAGTTTGTTTGTAAAACCCTTTGGTATTAGAGTCCAATTCGCACTTGGCCGATTTTTCTTAAATGTCACGATACTATAAAGTTAGCAACCAACCTCACGCGTAGACACCCAAAGCAAACATACTTGTAACATTTTTACTCCAATATTAGTTGAAGTGGAAATAAAATAATATAACGCGGTAAAAGTTGGTGGAACAGTTTCATCATTATTGCTCATTAGACCCGCAATTGAAGCTCGCTTGAAGAAACTCGCCGTAATGCGAATATTTTGCTCAAAACAAATTGGAGTATTTCACAGAGTTCTCCACAGCTACGTAAGCAAGGTTTTGTATATGAAAGTATTTAAAAATTATAGCCCTGGAAACGCTCCCAAAACGTACAGTCAAGTTCGAATGGGTCTTATCCCATTCGAACTTGACTATACGTTTTAGGAGTGTTGGTAATCCAAAAACTTTTGCAGTCCTGTAAAAATGTAAAGTGAAAATATAATCAGGTCTACTCACACAGTCGTCTTCTTCGGACGATGATGATGATGTAGATGACAAGGGTGACGAGGTGTCACATTTCTTAATTTTCTGGAATTTTTGATGAAGAAGTATTCATTGTAAAAATGTATAAACGAAGAAGTATTATTTAAAGCGATAATGAGAGAGTTGAGAAAGTAGTTTCATATTTCCAAAATGTAATAACCTAATTAGATTATGGATTGGGAATAATACATGTCGAGGACATTTCACATATCAAATGACAACAGGCAATGCCATCAGGCGGGCCATATACTTGTTTGCCACCATAGTGTTATAAAAAAAACGGCTAACGCGCAGTTTCTGTATCAGATAGAGGGATCAATTATAGAGATAAACATACATACAGCTTAATGTAGCTCAAGCAAATAAGTCCATCAAAATAAATGTTCGCCCCTTGCAGAAATCAAACCGGCGAGGAAACGTCCATCTGAGTACGCAAGCTATTTACTTATATATTTTTAATAAATGATACAGACAAAATGCATTAGTGTTATACTTACATCGTGGTTATTATATTCATCTACATCTACACAGCCAGCTCTGAAAAGTAATTGGAAAAATTAAAAAACGTAGTAGTTACATTTAGCACAATGAATCCACACTTTGTGTGGACTGAAGGTGCTCACGGCCGTTGGTTTTTCATGACACTACTTACACATAACACATATGGTGTGCTAATAGTAAACAGCGCGCAATAGATTGTCGATGCAAAATTGTAGCCAACCGACGGACGTAGTGCCTACGTGTTATAGAAGCTGTGGTATGAATCTACTTAATGGCATATTCGAAATAGCGATGCGCAAAATACATCTCCGAAGTGAAAAGGTAAATATATATATTTTGTATACAAAGACATAAATTACTCTATTTGCTCATTTAGTCCAGACTGCTCACTTCTCAGTAAAACTGTCGGTCACATTAAGATTTCACTCATTCTTTTCACTTACTCAATCCAATGCGTTTCTTAGAAAAAAGTATAATAAGGTAAGTTACAGTTCAAATATAGTGAATAGATTTTCCTTCATAGTTGACAGTCAACGAAAATGAAAATTAAAAGGTATATTTGATATGTTTAATAATCATTTTCAATTTTATCTATTGAAACTTCAAAGTCGCAACGTGTCGCCTCAGAGTATCCTACTAATATTATAAATGCGAAAGTTTGTATGGATGGATGGATGTTTGTTACTCTTTCACGCAAAAACCACTCAACGGATTTGGATGAAATTTGGAACACAGATAGTTTATAACCTGGATTAACACATAGGATACTTTTTATCCCGGGAAAATGTTTTTATCCCGGGATAATTTTACTTTGTCTCTGTGATTCTAAGCTCAACGCGGACGTAGTCGCGGGCAGAAGCTAGTAGATAATATACTACGTACAAGTGTCGCATTACCGAGCTACTGACACAGTAATGTATATACTCTAGGTAGGTAGGTAACACTGTATTGTTTATTTTATAGTAAAGTATATCTTTCGCTCCTTAGCTAAACAACTCAAATTCGAAACAAAAATAGACCGAAGCGATTGCAATAGGGCTGTCATTTCATGATTTTTCAATGAAGATGGATGAACTAAATATTCTTACTTTAAACATTTGGTCCTCGTCCTGGCGTCTGAAACTGCCACCAGCACAAAGGCAGCGAGAAGAATCATAACCAACTTGTGCATGGTAGGTATAGGATAAGCTGGACACAAAACACATTTTTCTTATATTATAAATAATATATTTTTTCAATCGGTAATGACAGCAAATAATAGGAATAAATAAACTGCATTAATTCAACCGATAATCAAACTTTCCTGGTTAGGTACGGTAAAACAAAGTAACTTACTTTTTGAAACACTTTAATTTCGATAAAACTGACCGACCCCTCCAATGTTTCGCATCGACTGCTTTTGTACACAACATCTGCAAGATAAAATATTTAGGACAATTTACTTAATACCTATTTGGTAATAATTAACATATATATAAGGTCAGTTGATAATGGACTAAATCTGCCAAAACATATTAATTAATTTCAACATACATAATAAAATAGCTGACCCATCTGGTTTCACACACAGAAAAAAGCTCATAAATCTCTTGAGAAACGTTGTACCCGTTTCTCAGTAACAACACTCACTGTGGACAAATAAAAAGCAATAAGTATCAATGCTAGAAAAAACATTGATAGAATTAGGCATATCAATTTTGTTCAACAATTATAGCCTCATTTTTTTTATACCACTAAGGTGGCAAACAAGTATACGGCCCGCCTGATGGTAAGCGGTTACCGCAGCCTATGGACGCTTGCAACACCAAGGGTATCACTCGCGCGTTGCCGACCCTAAATGTACCTCCGTGCCAATAAAAGTCTTATTATTATTTGTTAATACGTTCAATGCAATTCACTGTACTGTATCGGGATTATTGGGTAAATATCCCAGTGTCAGCAAGAAAACAAGCTCCTTACACAAATAGAAGGGACTTTAATATCCCTAAGTAGTGATACTGGTGATAGCGGCCTTCTCTCATATAAAAGACTTGCAAAGTAATCCACAGAAGCGAGCGCAGATATCTTGCAAATCTGCTTGAGTCATCGTATCCTTTTCAAATAAATAGGGTTCGAAAAAGTTTTGGAAAGCAACGTATGTATTTCATAATTCGATTTGAATTAGAATGTTTCTCCGCTTAACGTTAAGTTTACATATTTTTTATCTTTAATTATTTGTAACATTTATGTAATATTGTAGTTATTATGATTTTCTAAATTAAACTATTTTATGTAAACATCTTCTAAAATATTATTCGTGCCTTTTTTCAAATTTAGTAATATAAAAATCGATAATATTGATTTTTTTACAAAAGCAACCATCAGCTAAACTAGATGCATGTATAATTTTCTGAACGCTTGATATTTGAAATAATTCCTCCGCACTCCAAGACATGCGCACGCGCAATCTTGTGTGTTTTTCAGCAAAATCTGACTACTACTCATACTCAACTGTATTAAAAGTTATGGAATTCGCCTCAGTGAATGCTAAATGTTACCGTTCCGCAATAATATTATAAACTGGTTTAAACTTCTCTCGATGAAGTGGAGTTCGAAAATAGCATTATAAATTCAGCAGTTTACAATCACAGCGCTACTTGGCGAAGGCAAAAACCTTGGAGGGAAACTCGTTCTAACTTTTCCTATTTTTCTGCGTTAATTTCACCTGAACCTATTACACTTTGCAACAATTCTTAGTGAGAACGTTTCTATTAGGCTGCTGAAATTGCATTTTAAATGACTTTGCGAGACTTTCGATGGGATATCTGGTTTTCTTAACTCACATTTAGTGGTAGGGCCTTATTGGTTGCTGCTAAAGTATTTACATATAAAAATAGCGTTTATTCTTAATTACCAATAAGTAAATTATGTATTTCGATTCCATTTCATAAACAAATCGGATAAATGACCATTATAATGATTTGTTAATCACTGTAAATAATAAAGGTTTAATTTGTAAACTCTTTTCCTATGAAAATGTTAAATATTAATTTTCTTAGTAACTTATGTACAAAACTGTGAACCAGGCTCATCGAGTTGAATCGAATGCGGAAAAAATAGCATAAGTACTTATAAAAGACAAGTACAAATCTCGTGTACACGGGACCTTATACCACGGCTCATAAAGGTTGAAAGTGGAAAAGTAGTATTCAAGTTGAGCAATGAAATGTTAGGGATGAATAAGTTAATTGGCCCCCGGAGCGTATCGGCGGGCCCTCCTGCGGCACAGAGGAATGCATTTAAATTGGATTTTAAGAGTAGAAATCACCGGCGCTCTCCGCTTCTACCAGCCTTGTTAGAGCCAATCTCAAAGTTTACGTAAACGAATAAACCTCCGAACTGAAACCGAATTTATTGGTATCAATTCAAACTAAAAATATCCTCTTAGTCAACGCAAATGGAAGATTTAATTAAATCTAAGTTTATTGAAATATTATCATTCAATTGTAGTCACATTTATTGACCTCCTAATCCTAAGGGTGCAAAATCGTCATAGTCGTTAGTTTGTTCCATATGGTTTAAAAAACTTTGTAGGTATTTAAAAATAGACTCCTCAATGGCAAGCACGTGGTAATAGATTACTACGTATGATAAATAGTTGGGTAATATTTTATCTAATGTATTTTATTATTAGCTTTTATTTTGTCTAGTATGTTCATAATGAAACACCTATTGACCTGTTCAGAAAAAGAACCTGAAGTGTATTCCTGCTCGTAAACATGGCAAAACGTTAGCAGTGTCGTAGAAAAAATTACGATCAAATGATATTGCTCCATTTTTACTCGCTATCTACTCCACTCAAGTTCTGTCCGCTATTATAATCTAGTCACACCTGAAATTAAACTAAGAATAGAATCCCATACAGTAATATTAGAGTAATATTACAGTTCTAACAAGGCGCATAACAAAAAATGTACACATTGTGGCAGTATGAGCGGATGAGCTCGGCAAGACGCCCGTAAGGCAAATAACCATAGACAATGTAGTCTACAATTAATATCAAATTTTATACCACAAATTACAACTAAATAGAAGGCAAGTAAATCAACATTGAGAGAACATGTAATTGGGGTATCGGTATCGCTCATGTTGAGCTGAATACCTGTTACCGCCACAATGCAGACGTGAGAAGCAGTCTCCGGAGAAATACAATGGTATTGTTGAATTTTCGCAAATGGTCTTCGGTGTCACTCGGTTCGAGTTGCGACAGCGGGGGATTTGAGTGCTACAGTGCATGGTTGTTGACTCAAACGTCGTTTACATAATATATGCACCTACCTTATAAAATAACTAGTTTTTATACATGTTTATTCCTACTTCAATCAATAATGGCATAGTCAAATTAATAGGCCGAAGTTGAAAAGAGGTCTCATTGTAATGTAGTCCAGATCTCACCATGAATCTTATTCCGATTTGTTAGAGGCAACCTCCTGAATTTTTGTTACTCATCCACTAACCTGACCGGGCCTGTCCACTTAGCTTGAATAATGATGTGCGACGGAAAGGGATCGGAGAGGTGAACCGGCAAAACGCGCCGACTCCATACAATTTGCCCGTGGAAAGGTTAACGCACAATTGAAAAACTAATTTTCCTTTTCTACCCTTTTTCACTAATATTTTTTCCAAAAACATTATTTAAACGTATTTTAATCATTTCAATATATTCGAATTATGAAGGAATTTTTGCACAACAAGCCCTATAAGCATCCTGCCACAATGAAGCCGTTTATTATTTCGGAGATCTGTGTGACACGGATTCTACCAACCTTTAGTAGTATATATACCCTAAAATTAAATCGATATATTCTATTCACGTTCAATTACATATGAAATATTATGTTCGCGACATAAAAATTGTATGAAGGCTAATAATAAAATGTAAGCAGAAGGCGGCGATGTAGTTGCGGTGCGTAACCCCGTGGAAAGAAAACGGCTTTCTTTACGAGCTATTCCGCTGAGCCAATATTTCTCCGCGACAGTGCGCGCCATCATAAAATAAAACGAAAAATTCCAACGTACTGCCTCGAGCCGCCATGAAAATCATAAGAGGCGAGATTTTATGGGCTATCGGCGGGAGCACCACTCCTTGCCAGGTGATTAATAACATAAACAATACACAAGTGGTTCCCTTTATTATTGTACGAGCGCAAAAGCTTGCAGATTAAATTTAGTTTACGAATCATGTGGGATATTAAAACTTTCAAATTAATTCTCCGTAAACTAGTTTTTACTAAAGAGGTAATCGTCGTGAAATATTTTTCCAGATGTACTTGCTTACTTAGCTTATACGTGAATGGGTGTAGAGTGCACTTATAATATTGTGCGCTCGAGTCTCGTACGACAACCGCTTGACAAAATACTCTGCCAATTGTGTCGGAGCTCCACCCTCAATTGTTCGAGATGAAAAATGGCCTATTCGAATTGTTCACGAACAAATGCGTGCCGTGCGGGTCATTACGCTTTGTTTTAGGAATAAGTACGACAAAAACTCACTGTAAAAAGCAAATTTTTTTGCTTCCGCCCTCTTGAGTTTCGTGCAAGCAGTATTTAAACTACGGACAATTGTTTTGTTCTAAAAAAATATTTCCACACAAAATTATTCTTCTGAATACAGTGGTGTCACTTACACATACATTTTATTTGTTCTTTAAGTAAGCTCAAATGTAGGAATCATAGAATTGGTCAAATAATAACCTGGAGATGAAACTCGTCGATGGGAATCATAACAAGAGATTTTACTGCTCGGCATCCTATTGGAATGGGAACGGCAAAGATTGTTTCAGAGCTCGCGCTGGATTGAGCCGATAATAACAATGTCGTCACTTCCTCAATCTAACTTGTTCAATATTTCCTGTAGAACCGATTCGCAATATTTTTATCAGACCAATATATTTTTATGATGACAGCCCTTTCCGTAGGACTTGTAGACCTTGGTTTAGCTACTTTTATTTAATTTGCTTTAATATTACGAGTATCAATAACAAATGACATAATAATTGAAGCCAAGAACCTGTGATTCTAGTATCAGTCACAAAAAAATCGTAAATCACATTGGTATATAAACATTGATGTAAAAGATTATTATTAATATGAAAGCTAATATTTTACCGTAACGAGTAGACATTAGACGGTCATAAAATAGAGAATTCGCTTCTGCAAATGTTCTCGATTTGTCAGCAATATCAATGTAATTCCTTACTGTTGGTTCGTTTCTTACTATTGTTCGTTCGACCTAGACTGTACACTCCAATGTTTACAAGTCATTTTATGAGCATTTAATTATTCTCCGCGTAACACCACCACCGCTGTGGTTTGTAAGCCTTTGCAAAATTAATTAATTACATCATCATTTAATCCCTATCCGATCTTCACATTAATTACATCGAAAACACTGTAATGATGTTACGGAATCTACAATAATTTAATAAATTGTTGGATTAACCCGAAGGCAGACAATTTTGGTGAGCCCGTACGTAGTTTGAATCAAATTTCGATAAATTTAAATAATATATATTCGTGTAAAGTTTTATTATATACTTTATTAAATAAAAATAATAAGTTTTGAACCTATCTTTTATTGCTAAACATCACAAACTAAGCGAACATTGTACTAGGTATAGGAACCAGACAATAGATAGAATATTGAAATCCTTTATTTATATATCCTTTATACCTAAATCCGTTAATTTAATACATACCATACACTTTAAACAAACACAAATGTTAATCACAAAAGTGTTTGCCCTGGTGGAAATAAAGCCCGCGACACCTAGCATAGTAGTCAGGCTTTCTAATACTACTAGACCAACGGTGTAGTCCAAATATTATAAAGAGGAAAACATTGTTAGACTTGAATCTACAGAGTACTTTCTTTTATATACGTACCATTAAAGTGACAAATATGCATACGGCTCGCTTGTAAGTAAATTGTTAATGTATGTAACCTAGAGACGTTTGCAACATCAGTATCACAGGCGCGATGCCGATCCACCAAAATCGTTTCACACCCGCCTTGAAAAACTTCATGCTATACTACCCTTGTATTATATATTTAACATTCACGCATCTTGATAGTGTGGCTGATCTTGGTATAGGTAAATTTCAAAGCAGGTTTAAAACTCATCATGTCAAACTTATCGGAGGGATGAATGGTCATTAATTAATTAAGCTGAACCCTTCGCAATGTGTCCCTTAAGAGCCATTACTTAATTAGCATTACTCATGCGCTGGTTTCGGACAGAGCTTTCAAATTTACACCGATACGACCAGTCCCACTCAGAAACAAGCTCTTATTCTTAACCTTTTTTTTTAAATAATGGCGGTTAATTCAAAATCTTACCTTAAACTTATCAAACTACACATTTTCATATAATTTCTATGTAATATAATCATAATAATAATAAGGCACCTATTGGTGAATGAGTTTGTTGTCTTCTCGTTGGAGAGTACACGAAGGCTGGCATTATTCAAACCGCTGCTTTACTAATGCATTTTATGGTCGCAGGTAATATTTACGAGGCCCAGCTGAACGCAAAAAAAACATAAAGTAAGCTCCTCATCGCAGCTGATTTTTATTAGTTTTTACGAAAAATTTACGCTGCAGAACTCACTTCCTCGAAAATAAAGTATAACTTGGTCGTGAATTCGTGAAAATAAAAAGAAAAGAAAATAAATGCCTGTAATATTACAAAAAAGCCATCGTCCCACGAGTAAGTAGTTATTTATTTTTATCAGCGCCACCTAATTGCTTGTTATCTTTCTTTTAGCACCCAAGACTTAAGAAACCATTCTATAATCCCTGTATTAAGAGTTATACGTGGCGGGGGATTTGAAACGTGTTTTCCCCTTATTTCAGAGGGCAAACCGTCGCGTCCCTCGATCCCAGGGGATTCCATGCCGAAAAACCTCCATAAATATTTCTTACAGTATTTGTATCTTCCTTGGAGTATCGTTAGCACAGTGTTGGCTTTTTTTACTTAAAACCGAGTAAGCATCTGCTCCCGCAAATTGTAAGCACCTAGCCATTATATTATCATTGTTACGTATAACAAAATTCAGCACCCAAAGTCTCTTATGTTTCATTAAATATTATATTATTACCTATTTCATTACCAATTATTTTATATGTTTATTATAAATGAATTAATACTCAGGCAAATTAAATCATACAATGCTAATTGACCTCATTGTAGACAGCGCTTGAACTATGGGTACCAGAGACTGATATAAGTACGCAAACATACTTTAGAGTAGTATATTATCTAGTCTGAGCTATATATAGATATTACACCCACACGCCAACAAACAATCAAATGTTTATCCAAGGCGAATCTAAAATCTTAGTCATGTCACTCCTACATGAGCTTAAAAGCCAGTAACATGTCACCATCATGATCAGTCATGATCATGGTCAATCATAAACTGCAACGGTCTGCTATGTACTATACACCTACCTGGAACCTCCCATCATATACATACACATAATGCGAAGTATTTTATTTCAATTAAGCCCTGTGTTCTTGGCTTAATAACAGTCAAGATAGTCAGATGTTAGTGCTCACAAGCATTTGTATTCATTTCCTACGACTGTTTATTAGTGGGAGCGTCGAAAATGAACACAGTCGTTGAAGATTACATGTATAAAATATGTATGTATTACCGACCGAGACACGATGGCACGAGACAAACGAAGCACTTTAATACATTCGCTCTGAACGTCATTACAGTTTATCGCTACTTTGGCGCGGACCCCAAATAAATAGCTGCTATCAAACAACGATTACACAAACTGTTCACAAGCACATAAAAAGACAAATATTGCGAGATCTCTGGTGTCGAAGAAAAATAAATGTGTAATAAATTTTAACAGCATCGGTAACAATAACCTTTGGAATCTAAAAATGAGACTAAAATGTTGTGAAAATAAGCTTAGATAGAAGATAATGTAACTATTAATTTGTATTTAAATTATCAGTTCAGTAGTTCCAAAATGTTCCTGAACATACAAACAAACTTTTGCCTTTACCGTCGTCATCAATCTGTAGTCCACTGATAGATATATATGTTTCTCTCCCATGACGTGTTTCTGAACTCAGCTTTCAGATCCACATCATCCAAAATTTACTTTCGTAGTCAGCATGGTCAACTTTTTCTTGAATCCCACTGCAAGGTATAAGCCTCCTCGCTTACTACGTCTTGGATTGAATTGGATTACAGAGCTTGGTGAGAATGATACTTGGAAACAAAAATATAACCAAATGGATAAAAATAAAGTTAGATAGCATACCTACTGCACCGATTAAAGGGATTTCAACATTTATTTCTACGCGAGATCACTAGCACCTAACATTGTTCTAAGTATAACTACCATACTAATATAATAGTGAACTTCCAATAGCTAGCAAACTGCTGGCTATAAAACGGACACTTTTAATTTCAAACGTCAGCTCGATTATATAGCTCCTCTAAAATTACCTTATGTTATTGGAAAGCGTAATACACATTTTACTGCACATATTTTTAAGGCATCGAAATTCGAGGTTAATTGACAATTTACGCAATTCGCGTTTATATGCTCAGCAAAAACATCTGGCCCCTTGATTGCTTACGTTTTTATGTGCACTTAGAAACTCAAACGCCACTCCCGGGAAAATGTACCCAGGTACTTAAATAATGCAATCACAAAGCCCCACAATACGCCACACTCGTTACCTACTCACAACGATTTATATTAAACTTCTATTGGAATACAGTGCTGTAATTTTTACAAAAACGAAAAACAAAATAATAACCCTTAGATTTCTATGCAACACACATCGTATAGGTGATGCCTATACTGCCTATACGTAATTCGGCGCTCTCTGATTCCATTAGCTGATTAGCTAACGTTCTGTTCGAACAAAGTTTACCTGCTCGTAATCACCTTTGACATTATTATAAGAAATCTACTTACAACTTCATTCTACCTACTGTTAGATTACGTTTTTCAGAACATACATATAAAGTAAACAGCTTCGTAAACTCTCAAATAATACCTATATCTCTGAAAGCGAAAGCGTGTAGCAGTATCCTTTGGGGGACTTTAAGTAACCGCAACCTAGGGGTCAACTGAAAGGTTTGACCATGTACCGCCGACATTTCAAACTGAACAATAGCTGCGAATAAAACAGATAGGTACACGCCTACGTATGCTGTGCTGATGTATTATTTTAAGAAGACGAACTTTCTCAATGTTTCCATCGTTACATAGCTCATGTTGCTCTATAGATAGTAACTTATAAGAATATGTAATTGCGAAACAATCAAGTCATGAGCTATCTATACATTTATGTATATAAACATACCCGTAGTTGTGCAGAATATAGGTACTGCAACCAGTGACCGCAACTGTAGAATTGTGCACTAGCTCGTACTAACTTCATAATAACGACATTGATCAATCGTGGTAGCTAACAGATTGGGCCACCACACCTGGGGTCGCGGGTTCGTTTCCCTTATATTTTAAAACTGGGTGTTATTTTGTGAAATACTGCTACTACTGCAGTCGGTACATATTTCGGTAAGTAATGCCCCCGTTAATAATGCGGTACCTTTCGTTCAAACGTCAGCTTTCATACTTTTCACCATACATGTACCTATGTATGTGTATGACTTTATACGTATATGAAATCGCTTATGGCACAGGAATTATGTTTTAGTTATGTTAATCCACTTCCAAATAGATATTTGATAAAAATATTCATGAAAAAGTTCCAAAATACTATGAAACAGATAAGATGTTAAAGTTCGTCGTACATAATACGAGAAAGGGCATTTGAATAGCCCCTAGGCATGTTAGTTATTCAGCGCGTGACTCGCCGGGCGGCCAGCCGCGCCCTCGTAAATCAAACTTGCCATTCGCTTATGCATTATACAATTTTATTTGTGCGAGTCCGCTGAATAGGTAATAAACTATGGCAGGTGAAACGTTCTGCGTGTCCGAATGCGCTGGGAATTTGAAACATACGCAAATATTCGTGTGTTTACAACACTCGCCGCAGTAAAACTCGACGGGCCGGGACAGTCGAGCGCTGCATGCAAAGTACTGCAATCGCATCAATACAATGTCAATAACACTGCATTTTGATGTCTATAATCAATTCGGTCTAAACTAAAAATATTGTCTTTAATTTATAGCAAAAAAGGTTTTAATGTTCATGAATTTTAAGTAAAGTAAATTATAATGTCTTTTATATAAAACCAACCGTGCCAACACCTCACAGAATATTCATGGAATTATAAAAAAATTGTGTCTGCTTATTTTTCCAAACCAACGGTTGACTGTTGTGAGTGTTGACAACTGTGAGTGAACTTTTATTTCCATTCTGGTATACAAATTTTTGAGAGTACCTCAATCTATGCTACTTTTTATCTGAGAAAAACAACGCTTGCCGCCGATTGAACTAAACAGGAATAAGAAGGTAAGGTTTTTCTTTTATATCCAGACGAGCATAGTCGAAGACAAAGCTAGTTACAAATACCTTTTATCTGTTCCAGATACAATCGCAAGTATCTATACTTCTGAGTAAGTAAGAAGGCACATTATTTTTAAGTTGTATACGAAGGACGATAAGTGCCAGTTAGTTTTCCGAGGGTATGTTCATCTCCCAGCGCGACGGAGCAGAAAATTTACCCCTACTCTCGTTCCACACGTGGCTGCGTGCAGCTCGGCCCGTCAGCCATGGGGGCAATCATTACACTAATTTGATAATTTATCAAACTACATACATGTATGATACACAATCAGCATGTCAACTTATTCATAGAAATGTTATATGTAATGCTTTCGTGATGAACAATTTGAACCAAATTAAATTGCATAAAACAGACGTTGGATTAACGTAATGAATGCCCAGCTGATTACTGCAGTAATTGTATTGATGCTATTGATTATCATTATTGAACACAATGCTGAGCGCAGATCACCGTTCACGTTAATGAAATGGCGAGTAAAATGATAGTAATTACGATGAACGTTTTACTGCATTGTTGGCATCAGGCGGCCTTGTCGCTGGAATCACCTGACATTACCTGCCGCTGTGGAAATATTTTCAACAAATAGCCCATTTGTTCAAGCACCAGACATGATAACTTTTGTAATTACTGAAATTCACAAAATGGTATCTTACTCACGACGCCGGCTTCGAATTTATTAAATTTTTAGGAACAATATTTTTTAAGAGTAATGCTTAGCATTCCCGTAATTAAATATTAATAGTGTAGTACCTAGAGTACTAATTAATTTGCAAGTTCCAGATTTTTTTTCTCAGATAATAATGGTGACGTGGGCTGTGTTTGCATGTGCTTCACACATGAAGAAAGGCTTAAATACAAGTTTGCGTCCTATCCCAGGGTCTAGGGACATACATTCCACTTTGTTCGTTCATAAAAGTTTAAGAAGTTTCCTAGCAGATGTTCCGCCTGACTTTTGTTCCCTTGTAAGTCATGTTTCCTTGTGCCGCCCAAGTAAGTGGTTTTGGGCTTTTATGGAACGGTGTCATAAGTCATATCAGGTCATATCTTTTTCTACCAACATAACCTTCTTCAGGCGCTTTAACACTAAAGAACTGAAAATGAAAGTTGTTTATTGAGTTTAGGCACTATTAAGGTACTTAGAAATTACCTACTTTCCCTACTTTACTTTACCAGTGGTTCGAATAAAGTAGGCTTTATTAAATTTTATGGTAGGCCATAAAATCACATATTTTTCACAGAATTCCATGACAATTACATGTTATTTATATATACATTAATAATTTTCTATTTATACATTATAATATAAGGTCCGTATCAGGACTGAATGGCAAAAATTCACGATTGCAATTCACACAGTACTGATGTATGACGAATATCATTCAAGTTTTGTTGAACAAGCCTTTCAAGGATAGCTCTTCAATAATATTTACCGATAACCTACGAGATAACAGTGAATACATATTACACATGTCTGCATAATTTTATCTGGGCCATGGCAATGTGCCGGTCAGCTGGGAGTGGGACCGATTTTTATAATTTTGTTTCCTTGAGTATTTCTTTTGCTGATGTTTTATACCGCTATGCTAGAAATCAAGCATACTGCCAGCCTGGTAGAAAGCGACTTTGGTACCCTTTTGATGTTGATACTTTCAATATCACAGACCCGTTGCCGTTGTTATACGAATCCTCACAGATTTTATAGATTTTATAGCTTAATTAAACACAATCTTCACGCTTTTACTGTATTCGACAGGAAACTATAAGTAAATCATATCGATTTAAAAACATTAAATGGTAAATTATCATTACCATTTTTCTTAGGGCGCTGTAAGAGACCAATAAAGGCAAGTATAATAAAATAATAATATGTAAGAACATATTAAAGAATATCGGTATTGAATTGTGTTATCGTAGTATTTCTATCGGAGAGTTCTCTGCAGAATAAGGTGTAAAATGTTCGATAGACGAGAAGCAAAGACCTCCCGGGAAACTCTCCCGTGTAATGGAAATCGTGCCGCGGCCCCCAGGGCATCGCGGACTCTCTGCACAAAAGGTCCAACAAAAAGGTCTTGCCGTCACATGAACATTGTAAAACTCACCCTCGTATTCACGTCTCGACATACGAACCAATCCCACCTTAATATTTACAGGCTTAAGATCTACTTTACATTCTCAAATAATACTGTGTAACAGTTTTTCCAATCCGATAATGCGACCTTAGCGTCGGGATCATGGTTTACTACAAATTGTATTAGAGTTGTGTAGATTTAACTATTTACGTGGTGCTCAGTCCGCCGGGTACAGTGAATAGTTTCTGCCGATATCGATTTTAGTTTCTATCTGCACGTTATAGACACGTGCAAGGTCTATCACCTCCTCTATAACAAAATATATCGCATTTTCGTTTATGCTACTTCTATTTTACAATAATTATCACATTCATTTTGACTATATAACTTTTTCAAATTTATTTTATGATAATTTTTATCGCAAATTCATTGTTTCTAGTAGTTTTGTAAATCGCAACGCCTCAACGTGATCAATTACATAACTACAGTGCTTATAATGTCGCACAACACTACACATACGTACACTTATTCAACTAGTAGGTAACAAGTAGTTAATCGAATGATGCGAAGTGCTGGTACTTATAGAAATGCGACGTCAGAGGAGTATACTCAGCGTAGCTTCACATCGAGTGCATCTGTCCGATCAGAGGAGCTCGAAGGAATCGATTATCCGTAGACGTCTCACATTCCGCAGATATCGTCTTGATCTCTATTCCGCTATGACGACGTGTATTAAATATCTACCTTGCGACGATCGTGTCCTGAATATTTTTCTCAGGGCGTTATAACATTGTCAATGCAATTTATTTTCCACTTAATCCTTTTTTATTCCATAAAATGTAATTCAAACAAAAACTTTTTAATTTAAATGTTGTCTAATGCTTGAAACTAAATTCTGCAGTAACCCGCAGGCCTCTTTAGGACTACTTATCTATTTATTAGAAGATGTTCTGAAGGGTACCAACCAATGAAAATCACAAAACCTAATAAGCATTATCTTGCCAAAATCCCTGTATCAAGTTTTGAAATCGCATCGCATTGTTGTCTTTTGTGTTCGAGTTCGCATTCGTTTTCCATCGTACACCATTATTCACATTAAGTGGACAGATCTCGGGTCAGATCCAGGCACAAGAAAAGCACAAAAAGTGCCCGCTTTATCCGAGCATGATAAATCTACTTCAAATCCGAGAATAGCGTCTTTTATGAAGGAAATTGAAATAAACCGACCGTGCGGATAACGGCTAAGTAAGAAGATCGGGATCCTTTTACGAATATATTGGGGAATCATTTTCACTCATCAAGCCGTCAGAGATTGTTTCACAACCCACCCATTCCCTAAAACAGATCAGAGCTGAAAATTCCTAAAATCATAGATTTTTCGTTAAAATACAATGTGCATTATATTTTCTTAAATCCAATAGTTCGTATCCTTGGGGTCTTCTCTTCTCCAACACGATAAGTTCAGCCGCAATAGATTGTCCTGAAGATACGTCCCTATTTTTAGTGGTAGAGCAGAAATCGAGCGTGAAATGGTTACCCCACCACACGAAACGGTTGTCTCGCGAACAAACGAAATAGCATATCGCCGTTTGCCGGCGGGGCGTTCGGCGGAAAATTGGCTGGCGAGCCCCGAACAAACTAAAGCTTAGGTAGGTAGTAATAAAGCAACACATCGCCATGTCTACCTACAAACGCTATATATGTTTGGGAGAGACCAATCGAGTAACACTACTCAGAGCGTTAATATATTTAACCCTTTTAATTATTAATATTTTTATAATTACTAGGCTAAGATATGTTCCTAACTATTATCTCAAAGTAGATATTGTACTGTGTCTAAAATGTATATCCCATACTATGTTATGCTGGCGTACCTGTTCAGTTTCACAAAACACTGAAACATTACGCATTTCGTATTAGGCTACGCATTTTTATTGAAGTGTCGTCTCTTAAAACGTAATGGTTATGTACTCTGTGTTAGGCCCTAATTTGAACGTACTCTGTGATTTGAACTCCAGGGTTTTTTTGCCCAGTCTTTTCGCATCTATGGGCATCAATAAATAATAGTGACATTGACACAGTGACCTTAGACGTACCGTAATATGTGATAAATATTGTTAATTATCAAAATGAAGATTTTTTTCTGGTGTATGGTGAAATGGAGTCCATAGACTGTCAGGAAGGACGTTGCCAACCTTCTTGGTGGATATCCCACCGTACGACGTTGCCAAGAGGATCCTCTCTATTATCTACATGACATTGGCAAAATGTACTTTTTTGTGCTGCCATTAAATAAATACATATATAAAATGATCGGTTAAATAAATTGCATAGTACAGCCAAGAAAATACAACCGCTATAGCACACGACTGAAACTTAGTTACTATATAGTATCTAATCATAATCTTTTTCTTCTTCTTTTATTATCATAATCTTTTTTTCAGTCATAGATAGCTATGACTGAAAAAAAGATTATGACAATTATATTGACGTAAATTTTTCTATAGTTGTGTATATTTTTGATTTGAATAAATTTTCATATAAATTTATTGCGTGAAAACACAAACAAAGTGGTTTGGGCTAAATAATTTTATTTAATCTAAAGTTTTAAGTAATTTAACGTTTAAATGTCTGATTACAACTTATATTCTGGAGATGGAGAAAAAGAAATTGGTGCAGAGAAAATGCGAGAAGCATTATCAGCTATTGCTCTCGAAATGAAAAGGTAGGTATGATTAAAGCTTTGATTAAATAGTTTAAAGTTACTTTGGAAGAAAAACTGTTTTCACAATGTGATTTTTTTTATAACACCGATGACAGAGTCGGTAAGGGAAGCACTGATATTTCATCTGAGGTAGTATTTAGTTTTGTTGGAAGTTAACATCTGAACTAACGTCTTTTTCTTCTCGAATCTTCCCCATCAAGGATATGGTCCATCCATTCATTAATAGTTTCCTACGCAAATAATATCCTAGTTAAATTCTTGTCTACTAATAGGTTTCACGAAATTGAAATAATACCAAACCAGGAGCCATCCAAAGACGAAGACACGCTGAGGCACCTAATAACATGCAAATCTTTAATAAAATTGAAGAAGAAACAAATTCATAAATTAAGAGGTGACTTGAAATCAGCATGCAGTGAGTACCTATTGTGACACACAGATATTAGACCTTTCCTTTATCAATAGGCAGGAGGAACTGGCAGATCTTCGGAGGCGCCGCCCTCTACTGCTATATACAAGCACTTAATAAAATACTAGGCTAAAAGATGTCATAACACGTATATATATACAAATATATATATAGGATAATACATTTGGTATATGATATATATACGTAATAAAAATAATAATAGATTTTAATTAATTTCAGTAGTGGCGAAAACAGTATTATCGGCTAATGATCACGAAAAAACTTTACTGAATAACCATTTGACTAACGCTCGAAATGAATGCCAAAATTTATCTCAGAAAATGAGAGACAAACAGGAATTAATTTACAATGTCGTGGCTGAAAATCGAGCGCTTCGAAATAAAGTTGACAATATTACCAATTTTATCCGCATCGGTTATTCAGAGGTACAGAAGATGCGAAATGAAAATTCTGAAGATATTCCAATAGAAATGCAGCTAAAGAACATAATATTTTACTGTGGACAGTATTACGCTGATTTCATTAATGAACATAACAAAGTATTACGACTAGAACAAAATAATCGTTTTCTTAACAATAAAATTATCTTATTGGAAAGTAACATAGAAACAATGCTGGAAGAAGCCAAGAATTTGCGATACCTAAATGTAAGACATCAAAAGGAAGCTGCCAACTTCAAAAATAAGGAGTCAGGTCAAAACCCTCACTTCATAGGTCGGGTGTCCTCGGATTGTAAACTAATACGGCTTATGAGCAATCCAAACACAACTATCACCAGAATAGAACCAACCAAAAAATCTTTAATGTCTAATCTACGGAGTTTGGATTTAACATCTCATTTTTCGACGGTGAAAAACTTACTTAATGATCAAGAATCCCTCTTGGAAGATCTGAAAAGTATATCTCAAGAACTAATAACATTAGATTCTGTATTTTTATGATTGTATCAATTTGTTAGTATTGTCATGTTTCTGCTTGCTTAAATTTTGTTTTGGTAAGCTATTCCATGGATTTTATTCACCTATTTTTAGATGTAAGCAAATCTATTTATCTATCCTACTTAAGTTCGTGTTTTGTGTTAAATATAATTGTATATTGTGCATTATTATAAACAACTGGGATTAAGCTAACCGGTTTACACAAGCCGTACCTGGAATGTAAGTACACTAATTTTATTCAAAAGAATGCTCCTTTAAAACCGGCAAGAGCCCCGGTGCATATAGAAAAAATTAGGCCCTCGACCCATCTTTCTACGTGGCTTAAAGATCAGAATAAGGACTCCAGCTCTCGCTTACGCTATAGAAACCGCACTAAAATAACAGCAAAATAAAACTGTTTTCACTTATGACATTGTGCACCAAGAGAATACAACCGCTTGATTGTGCACGCATAATATTCAGGCAATCTGATGACGTCATTAGCTCTACTAATGCTGGTAATGTAAGTATGTCTACTTCGATATCGATAAGTAGACTAACCCGAACCTTGTAACGTAATTTTAGGTAAAAGTTAATATTATATTGAAAGTCAATGAAAACCAAGGGATATGATTTTCTTTTCGGAGAGAGTCAGGACGGTAAAATAATAAAAGATATACATATTTAGAGAAAACATTTTGTTAATAGGAACATAATAGCATTTTTTTTTTCTTTGCCGCCTTTCTTGAACGAAACTTACAAAAAGACGTAATTATTAGTTCTTGCCTTAGTAAATATAATGTAGGTATAGCACTTATTTTTAGTCACCGATTATTCATGTTATGATTAAACACATGTAAATCCGCTGTAAAAAGTTTAGGGCCTTTTAATACGTTGTGCCCATATTACTTTAGCTGCTTCATCTTATAGGAATCTATTTTTATTATTTACTAACTGTGCCCGCCACTTCGTACGCGTGGAATTAATTTTGTTGACAATTTCATTTGCAACGTACAATAACGACTTGTGTCCGAAATCGAGAGTACACTAAGAAGTGTCTCCGAATGGGGTCGACTTAACCTAGTCCACTTCAACCCCACTAAGACACAAGTCAGCGCGTTCACCACTAAGAAAACTCCCTTTGCTGTAACTCCACAATTTCTGAACACGTCCGTCAACATCTCGAAGAGCATTGGGATCCTTGGCGTCGAGATTTCTAGTGACGTTCAGTTCCGTAGTCATTTGGAAGACAAGGCCAAACTGACATCCAAAAAGCTCGGTGTGCTCAATAGGGCTAAGCAGTACTTCACACCGGGGCAAAGACTGCAACTTTATAAGTCGCAAGTCCGACCCCATATGGAGTAACTGCTGTCATCTTTGGGCAGGGGCACCTGGATGCCAGCTTGCGCCTTATGACTCGGTTCAAAGGCGCGCTATAAGAATTGTCGACGATCCCAAGCTCTCAAGCGGCTTGGAACCACTAAGTCTTAGGAGAGATTTTGCCTCTCTGTGTGTGTTCTACCGCTTGTATAACGGACAGTGTTCCGAGGAATTGTTTGACATGA
This sequence comes from Falcaria lacertinaria, assembly GCA_951449985.1. Taxonomy (NCBI): domain Eukaryota; kingdom Metazoa; phylum Arthropoda; class Insecta; order Lepidoptera; family Drepanidae; genus Falcaria; species Falcaria lacertinaria. Next base: position 5,360,841 of record OX602114.1, read on the forward strand.
TGCCCACGGCAACATTTTACCATCGCACTTCTCGCCACCGGCGGGGAATTCATCCCCACACGTTGGAACCGAAATGGTCCCGAACTGCGCGGTTCCAAAAGAGCTTCCTCCCGCGCACAATTAAACTGTGGAATGAACTCCCCGCCGTGGTTTTCCCAAAGGATTACAGCATGGGGTTCTTCAAAAAGGGTGGGGTGAAGAGATTTTTGAAGGGTCGGCAACGCGCGAATGATACCCCCGGTGTTGCAAGCGTCCATAGGCTGCGGTAATCGCTTACCATCAGGCGGGCCGTATGCTTGTTTGCCACCTTAGTGGTATAAAAAAAAAAAAATAAAACAAATTATGCCTAAGTTATTTTATTATATATTATAGCATCAGCTACCTTTCAGTGAAAGTCCTGTTCAAAAGATTCCCGTCGTTCGGATGTTGTTCACAATTGTTTTTGTCATTAGTATAGTATTTACTTTCATATGCATATAGTAAAGAGCTGTAACTGTTAGTTTGACATTACAAACATACATTTAAATTGTATTTATTTGTATAGTTGTATTGTATTTATAGGTTATTTAATTACGGTTCAGCAAAAAAAAAACAAAAATTATAACTAATGGATTCCACGCGTACGAAGCCTGTAAAGTTATTACAGTCCCGTATTTGATTTTTTTTCTTGCGCGGAATCCTATTTTTTTTTCCTAAATTAAAGTAATCTCAGTGACTGACGCCTTCTTTTCAAATCGGTCCCGCCCGATCAAATGTTATTGACGAATTCAATTGGTTTTTATTTTTGTACGTAACCCTAAACATCAATTTATCCCTAATTGTTTTTCCAAAATGAAAGTAGCCTAATTTACGCCTTATAAGTATCAGCTATCTGCCAGTTCCCTTCAAATCACTCCAGCCGTTCGGATTTTGTTCACAATTTTATGGTTTTTATTCGTTGTGCGGAACCCTAATTATTTTTCCAAAATTAAAGTAGCCTATGTTACGCCCAGTAAAATCAGCTATCTACCAGTGAAGGTCTCGTTCGAATGATTCGAATCGGTCTAGCCGTTCGGATTTTGTTCACAATTTTATGGTTTTTTATTCGTCGTGCGGAATCCAAATTATTTTTCCAAAATTAAAGTATGATACGCCCAGTAAAATTAGCTATCTACCAGTGAAAGTCTCGTTCAAATCGGTTCAGCCGTTTCGGAGATTACCCCAAACAAACAGACAGACAGACAAAAATTTTTTTAATTGCTTTTTTGTCATTAGAAGCGTGTTTACTTTCATATGCATTTCATCAAAAGCTGTTATTTGATATTACAAACAGACATTACAATTTTATTTATGTGTATAGATTAATTTAAAGGCAACACAAAAAGTACATTTCGTATTTTTTACAAGAACATTAACATTAACATTATTTATTTATTTAATGGCAACACAAAAAAGTACATTTCGTATTTTGCCAATGTCAAGTAGATAATAGAGAGGATCCTCTTGGCAACGTCGTACGGTGGGATGACCACCAAGAAAGTTGGCAACGTACAAGAAGTATGATGAAATCAGAATTTTGATGTACTTTAATATTATGCTGACGCCTGACAGCCTGCCTGCCATGTAGTGTCAGTTAAATGTAGTGGTTAACTTTAACTGGTTACTGTGGTTTCCACAGACTACATAACCACTGCGTTTTAGTGGTTACGTACTCTGTGTTGGTGTCAGTAAACTGTCAGTCAACCAAAATTCAACGAAAACGAAAATGAAATGTCAATTTCCAAACGAATAGAGGCAAAACAAGTAAAATGCAAATCTTTTTTTTATATATACCAAGAGTGTTACCATTTATAGTTCCTTTATATTAACCTTTGATAATCACAGTAACTCCAACTTCTGTCTGATTTGTTTTAGCAAGAACAACTAAACTAAAGTTTAAGAAGTAGCACGTGTCTTGGCGCGGGAATCGTAGGATAAATAAACACAAAGGTTATTCCGATAAATGCCACTGAAGTTGTCGCGTTTACGAAGAATACTTCCAAGTTCGCTTAGAATAACTTGTACCGCAAAGATTTCTCTTCTAAGTAACTCTAAGAATAAAATGACGTTGGAACAAGCGAAACAAGTAGCCGCATACCGGGCGGTAGACGAATTTGTTACGGACAATTGCATTTTCGGTGTCGGCAGCGGTTCAACTGTGGTATATGCCGTACAACGCCTAGCAGAGCGAGTTGAAAGCGAAAAGTTGAAGGTGACCTGTATACCGACCTCCTTCCAAGCCAAACAACTGATCATAAAACATAATCTAGCCCTGGGAGAGCTCGAAACTAATCCTACTATAGATGTAACTATTGATGGTGCTGATGAAGTGGACTCAAACATGATATTAATAAAAGGGGGAGGTGGATGTTTACTTCAGGAGAAGATTGTTGCATCATGCTCTAAGAAGATGATTGTTATTGCAGATTACACTAAAGATTCTGTAAAATTAGGAGATCATTACAAAAAAGGAATTCCTATTGAAGTTATTCCAATGGCCTATGTACCTATTAAGAATAAGATTATGGCTCTGTTTGGAGGTGATATTAAACTGCGAAGTGCTGTAGCAAAAGCAGGGCCTGTAGTAACAGATAATGGGAACTTCATTCTTGACTGGCTTTTTACCAATCAAGACTTCGAATGGGAGAAGGTTAACTCAGCTGTGAAGATGATACCTGGCGTTGTAGAAACTGGTTTATTTGTCAACATATGCCACAAAGCATATTTTGGCCAACCAGAAGGAACTGTTATTGAGCGTACAAACCAATAAGCTTGAATCTACTAGAGAATGCCATGACTAGATCTGTTTATAAAATATAGGTTAAGACTAACCACCTAGTTTTATATATTTTGAATTTTATTCTCCTGAGGCTTTTTATACACATACCTACTTTAATTCTAAGAAATATAACAATATTCATACTTCTCTGTTTTTTTATTACCATTGAAATTACATTTGTTAAGTTGATAAATTAAACCTTTAAAAGAATTTGGTAAAATATAGATCATTTTTTTTTACGAATAAGGAATATTATATGGTTAAATGTATTCTGAAAAAGTAAGTAAAAAAAAGAAAGTACAAATACCACAAGGAACTGAAAAAATACTTCCCAATAGTCCTGGGACAATACCTATGTATAAAATGGGACCACAAGAATTTGATTTTCTGAAACCAAATCAACTAAAAAACAAAATTATAATTTTGATAAAACAGATCTGTGCTGAGACAACAGCTTTATTAATAAACATCACTATTTACATGTAATTATGGTCAACTAAAGCTTCTTAATAACACTATAAAAGTACACATTTTAAAAATATTTGTGCTAACATAAAAAGTATTCACTTATAACTAATCACATTGTCATGTTGGCATAGTTAAGTATCTGAAAAAAATGTTGAAGTATTACTCTTTTACATGCAAAGTAACCATAATTATTATTCAAACATGTGGCAAAAGAAAATTATTAATTAGTATTGTAAGGTACTATTATGTACTAAGTGCCCTTAGTTGCGCAATCAATGCATTATTAGACATGAGTCTTATATTAAGTACTCATTACCCCAGTAATAAATCCACCATGCTGTCCAGTCACTGATATGGATTAATTATTATATGATTAAATATTTTAGGATAATTCATTTGGTATAGCTTTTCTTGTAATAATTATATCAAATAATTATTACAAAATATTGTTGCACTTCACTGACAGGTCTTACAAAATAGGTACATTAAAGGAAATTATTATAAATATATTCTGAAGCCTGATAGATATTATGACCATATTCCTGATTTTTATGACACAATATTAAAATTAAAATCAAGTGTTTACGAAAAATTAAATGCTATGTATCACACACACTGAGAGTGCACAGTAAATAAGAACACATTAATAATATAATACTTTGTAGGCCAATAACTTTGGCAGGTAAACAGACAAGAAATTCTTGGCCAGAAGATCCACATTAATATAGACTAGTTTTCTTCATAATCCGTAAAAACTCTTCTTGATTAATTTCTCCATCACCATCTCGGTCAGCTTCATCTATCATCTCATGGAGTTCTTCATCAGTTAAATTTTCACCTAGTTCCTTTGCCACCCTTTTGAGATTCTTAAAAGATATCTTCCCTGAAAATAAAGTTTATTTGATATGACCACTTTCATAACTGCTAGTCACATTGTGATTGAAATTTGACCATGATAAATACACCATGTAAACAAATTGTGATTATAACATTAAATAAGACTTTTATTAAATACACAGTAGTGAGTCCTCTAAGAGATAATAGTGGTCTAAGCAATTTTTTTTAACAACTATAAAAACCTAGTAATTTATATGGCAAAACAATGTTTCCCAGGTCAACTAGTATTATATGAAATAGTAGCTTTCCAACCTCTTTCTCCATATAAACATTAACTATACCAAATTTCAAACTCCTCCATTTGCACAATCTTTGTAAAATATTTTAGTTTTTGCTTCACTTATTAATAAAATGATCATGATATTTCTCGCTAACAATCAGGCATCATTCTAGATTAATTTAATTGTGAGTAAAAAATATTATTTATTCAATGCCTCCATTGTAAACATGGTTTGCCACCAAAAGCAACTTTGGTGTTCCAGACCTTTTTGTATCATCACATTGCTTTTGCAAACTATGGCTAACAAGTTTTTGGATCATAAAATTATACTTCCCTTACCTATAATTATAATATGCAAATATTTCAGACACTCACTTGAATACTATTCATATACATACATAATAATACATACATTCAATTACACCAAGTCCTTTTGGGGTGCTGCAGAGTATTGAGCACTGTTTCACTCTAGCAAGTCACCTCTTTTGCTTCTTCTACATTCAACAAACTCTTCATACATTCCCACCAGTGTCAAAATTAATTACCTTTTCATCATATAATGAGATTAAGATCCTAATAACCTACCAGTTTCATCATCATCAAAGAGTTTGAAGGCTTTCATAATCTCTTCCTTGGTATCCTTTTCAGCCATCTTCACTGTCATTAAATCTAAGAAATCTTCATATGACACTTTTCCATCACCTCTATCTATTTCTGCAATCATTTTCTTAATTTCTTCCTTCTTTGGTTCAAAACCAAGTGCTCGAATTGCCACTTTTAATTCTTTTGTATCAATTTTTCCCGTATTTTCTGTGTCAAACAAATCAAATGCTTCCTTAATATCCCGTCTTTGCTCTTCTGATAACTCAAATTTGGGACTAGACTTCTTACGCACACCACCGGTAGGTACATTATTATTAGTGTTTTTTTTCGCTGTCACCGTTGCTGTCGCCTATAATTTACGCCAGGCATAAACAGATTTGTAAGTATTCAGCGGAATAACTAAGTAAGAAGAATACAAAGCAACGAAATCAATACCAAAAGAAACTTATTTTCATACTCACCATTTGATGTATTTATTACAGACGTTTTATAAGGAACAAATGCGTGGTCTAATTACAGAGTTTATCATGTATTTCAATAATAATCTATTCTAATATAAATTTTATTCGTTAGTATTACTATAGTTTATAAACATTATTTATTCGTATGTAAATAAAGTGCCACAGTACCTGTGATTTACTAAGTGACACTGACAGACGTGACGTGACCGTAAGTGCTGTGAGTGATAGTCTTCTTCTTCTTCTTCTTCCTAAGTATCAATCAATCCCTTCAGGGTCAATTTTTGCCAGTGTCAAGTGTCAGAGAATTTTATGTTTCAAAATTTATCGTATTTGCCGCACTAAAATGCCTATTGTCATGCATTCTAATGCTTAATGGAGTTTCTGGAGACAATCCACGGCAGTAGCAGATTGTAACACGCCTTTAGGTCAGAGGTAACCTATTGACCAAAATGATAAATCACTTAACCCAAAAGTCGTATTTATATATATCAGTCACTAAATGAAACTTTACTGCACATAACGACACAAAAAATTGACATAAAAGATCACTATAACTCAATTTACGAGAAACTGGAAAAAATCTCAACCGCTCCGCCTGATTCCCGCCAAAAACTCCGAATTATAGTATTATTCTTCTTCCTATCAAAAAATAATTGAATGTTGATTTTTAGAAGCAATACTATCGCAGTTTATTAAATTATCGATAGTGCGAGCTATCAATACTATCGATAGTACCTATTACTCTTAAACCTTCAATAGTATCGACACTAACATAAGTATCGATAATATCGGAGCGAATACTTTCGATACTATTTTTGTATATCAATAGAATTGCTCTTTATTATAGAAAGAAAGAAAGAATGTTTTTATTCTCCTCTCACACACGACACAAGAAAAAATAAAATAAAAAAGCATGCGATTAACAGATAATAATAAAAGAACAAAATAAAATAAATGATTAAATAAAACTAAATTAGACTATGAACATTACTATCGATAGTATCGATATTATTTATATGACGTCATCTGTGCATAGTTTAGCGATTGTCGGCTATCGATGGGCAACCTCACTTCCTCATAATAATGACTATAGCTCGCTAACTGCTAGCCCCCTAATTGCTGTCAAAGTGTACTATTCAGTCTTCAGAACAGTCCACATAATAAAAAATACACATGTTATCCACGGCAACAGCGAAAAAAATCCTAGGTCTGTGACGGCAACACATGTTGCATTATTGATGCAAAATAGGTACACTATTAAAATAAAGCTTACATTGTTAACATATAAAATCATTTATTTTTTTACATAATTTTGTTTAAATTATAGCATAAATAACAGACTTGCAATTCAGGCGGTCAAAACGTGCACAATTTTTTCGGGAGCTAAGCCTTTTTGTAGCAGTTGTTTAACAGCATGTTTGTGTATCTTTCCACGATCAGGTTTTAAACATATTAGTAGTCATTAATAGTTGTGTAAATCAAGAGTGAAATTGCACTCTTGGAGACCTAGAGTACTAAAAGACTTCACTGAAAGATTGGCTATTGAAACGATACGATGCATTGAATGCGTTCTTAGACTCTCGACGTTTATGACCCAACACTTTTAAACACAAGATAGGCAAACAAGAGAAACACTGGAAATAACTACTCGCAATAGTGATCAAAAGGTATAAGGCGAATCATGATGCAAAACAGCGGGGCAGGGCCAGTGTTTAAATGACGATGTATTTTAAGGCCGCTTTCGCAGTCTAGAAGGTTTCGTGTCTTCACGGTTGAGGCGGTCGTGTTTTGCGGTACTTGTTGAAGGCACCGGTATCGTATAGGTTGAGTATTATGGCGGCGCGGGTAGTGTGCCGAGGGACTTCATGAGGTGGTAGCAGCGCGAGAGGCGCGCTCGGTGGCCGATTTTGTGTAGCGTGGCGGCGGCTTGTGCCAGCATGCCCGCGCGCTCGCCCGGCGCGGCCAGCGCGGCGCCCGGCAGGTGGCGACACGCCATGTACAGCGCCACGCCGCGCTCGCCGCCTCCACCCCACGTCGCGCGCTCTGTCACACACACCATACAACATTACATCATCATTACACTATCTCCGGCCGGTATGGCCGCCTAACGACACGCGTTTTGCGACACACACAGATGCAACACTAAATCAATTACACCATCTACGCTCGCCCTACGTCGAGCGCTCTACGCCCACATACACACATACAACCTTACGTACACTATCAACCACATACGTTTATTGCAAAACGAGGTTTACAAGGACGGAAGTATGTTACAATTCAAATTCAAAATCATCTTTATTTTACTAGACTTCAGATAAGTACTTTCAAATCGTCTGAATCTCCCATCGGGTCGTTTTTGCCGAGAAAAAACCGGAAAAAAACTCGGCAATTATACGTAAAAACAATAGGTCGACTGTACGACGTGTATGTACCTTTTCCGCATATGATGGAGGAGCGGTTATAACGCGGCCGCAGGCTGCCGTCCAGTAGCTGCTGCGTGCGGCGCGGCGCCGCGCCCGCCATCATGCGGCACACGGCAGACTGCAGGAACACGCGCGGCGTCACCCACTATTAGGCACACCGGTTCATGTTATAACAACATTTATAATACATCTCTTACCCCACTCCCGATTCCCGCTTAAACTATAGGGAAAGAATCTTTAGGGATCAGAATTATGGCCAAAAAGGCGACGGATGAAAGAATACTGCATGTAACTGTAACGAGAATGGACAAGGTATGAAATGAGTTTCTTAGAGGACGTTCGAAAGTAGCTCAGCGCTCAGCAAGCATTTGTCATAGTATAGGCATGTTATAGGGAGGAATGAAGATAATAGGATAAAAAGGTTTTATGTTAGAATGTGGATGGATATAGGGTCTAGGTTCACCTAAGAAAATATGGAGGACTTTGTGCAAGATGAGATGGCCAGAAAGGAAGTGAATACGAAAGTAACGGCTGATAGAGCGGAATGGAAGAGAAAAACATATTGCGCCGATCCCAAATAAAATGGGATAATGGCATGAAAATGATGACATTCGATCATCATCATCGGTTCACAATATGTAATGGTGTCGATTCTGTTGTAAAAAATCACTAAACGAAATTAAATTGGCATGACTAAAACTTGCTATCCCTATCATGTGTGGGGCTAAAGAAGTATTTTTGAATACCACTAAGGTGACACACAAGCCTACGGCCCACCTGATGGTCACCGTGGCCTATAGCCGCTAGCAATACCAGGGATATCACAACGGGTTGGCAACCCTGTTGTTGATGAGGACTCACTGTGCTAGCAGCATTACTACTAGCCCAGCATATCGTCGTGGAGCACTAGCAACCTTACTTACCGCAGAAGCACAACACTACATCAAAGTAGTATTATTTCACTGCGGTCTTCTGTAAGGTGGAGGCACAGTCCCCAGTCGGGCGGCTCCAATATTAAGGGGAAAACCCACGGGGATTCCAATTCACCCTACATCTCTTTAATTAAGGATAGCAATCCTTTAAGTCCTGTCAAATTAGTTTAGTTTAGTGATTTTACAACAAATTCCACACCAATATGTAGGAAAGCTGCACTATCCCTGAGTAGCATGGGTCGTGTCCATAAGGTAGTAGTAAGTAGCACATGATAGTGACCGGTAGATGGTTGGCGAGGCGGCCGAGCGAGTGCAGGTCGGCCTGGAAGGCGCGCAGCTGCGGCGGCGGCGCGGCGCCTCCACGCGCCTCCCACGCGCCCGCGCGCGCCTCCAGCACCCAGTCGCAGCACAACACCTGCATCATCTGTACACACGAGGGCTGTAGTGCGACCATGCATAATTTGCGTAACGTTTTCGTATCACCTTCGACTATTTTTGTATTGAAAAAGGTACAGCGCTGCGGCGGTGAAAAGTGGAACTAAAAATTAGTATAACAATTTTGACATTTCGCGAGTTACGTTCTCGCATACGTAGTCGATAAATGTTCCTACTACCGGCACTGATCCAGCTTTCAAGTCAGGGGGGACATATAGTCGAGGTCTAGTCAGGACTCGCTCCAATTTTGATTACAATAAGATAAATAGAACTACAAAGATTTTTTGTTTAATTTTACATAAATAATTTAAATCAAATATTAATTTTCTTTTCTCTTTTGTTTCTATCGAAACGAGTTATGACTTCCTCCACTTGAATGGATTTATAGGTTAAATATACATAAACGTTAGATGTTGAGTGTTATCTGGAAATCAAAAGTGTTGGTAACGACCGCTAGCTATATCATGACTACAATTACGTTCTGATCGTACTACTTGAAAATATTTGTAGAATACATCAAACTAGAAGAACTATTACTGCAAAAACTAAAAATACTTTAGCAAGACAGGAAAGCATAAAAGATAAATATCTGAACGAAACATACAAACCCAAGACATGCAATGAATAAAAGCTTCTAGCTCTTCTATTGGATGAATGGTACTAATTCGAGATTTGCTTTGTAGTAATATTGCACAAATCATGGGAACTAGTGCAATGCAACTACAATGCACTCCCGCAATAGTCCTCGAGGCTCTTCGTGATTCCACGAGTAAATCTTCTAAAAGCTTACTAAAAAAACTTACATAATGTACGAAATAAGTGTAGATTCTGTTGTACGATATCACTAAACACATTTAACAGGATGGCAATACTTTTAGTATTGCAATCCTTATTTAACCTTACACATGAGAAATGGTAGCAAGACTTTAAGGAATTTGACTAGATCACTAAACTAAACTAACTTGAAATTGGTTTAGTTTAGTGATTTTGTACAACAGAATAGACACCATTGTGAAACTAAGCAACGTAGGATATTACGTAATCAGTGTCAATCAGTATCTTAATTTTATTTGTAGAATCATCCACATGTCTAAATGGATTCGACTGTAATCAAGAGTGAATTGGTAATTAAAAGGCCAACGAATCAACTGACACTGATTGTAACGATAATTACGTAACTATCTGTGATATTTAAAAAGTAAACAACAATACAATTACATCCAAAATCTCGCCATGATGACATACAGCCGTAGAGGGAGTAACTAATAGAGGCAATAACATCTTCTGCTCTCCTCACACACAAAGAGAAGGCTATATACAGTACTGATGTATAATGTACAAGACAAGGACACAGCTATACCATTTCTTGTCCCTTACCACGTGCAGTTATTTCACGTTTCGTAAAATACTTTACGTAACTTAACCTATATTTTGGTCCAGCTAAGCCGAGCGGGAGAAGTCACTTGTGTGTCAGCACATTACGCACACGGACGCACACATTGATAACAATCTTTATCACTTTCTAGGGCACGTGATACCTTCGTCTATTAGTTACTCAGTCTACGCATACAGCGCTCGCTAATCTTATAGTACAGAGTATAGGCGTTTGTTACCTGCGCAAAGAATACTTGCGCGAACTTCAGATCGTACCAAAAGATTGACACGTGTGATGATGGATGTAGCATCTATTTTAATAAATTATCACGGCTTTAACATTCTCATGCATTACAAGTAAACTCAATTTTACATATCATAACTCTATAATAGGTACTATTCAAACATTTTATTCATACATCAATCGTTTGTTCCCAAAGGCGTGCTACACCTATCCACATTATTATTACGGTGTAAACATTCTCATGCACTGCAAGTAAACAAAATTATATTTAAGATAACTCAATAGAACTACTCAGACAGTTGTTTTTAAACACGCATGCAATTATTGTTTCTCATAATATTTTTTTAATCATATGGCGGTCAATACTATACTTTCTTACCATCATAAGTTGTGTTGGTTTCCTACAACAATAGTAGGCGAGGGAATCCGCTAATCTGGCTCCAGCGATGTCGCACACCTGGAATACACGTTCACAAACAATACTATTAAGAAAATGTAAAAGAACTGTGTTTAAATACAATATTAAGAAAGGATAATTTAGGAATGTCTCCGAATCGAACGGAAACAAATCAAATTCAGAACTTTCAAGCACCCCACGAATCCGAGCGCTTGTGGTTAAATTTAAAACTACAACACATCCTACATTACTGACATGTCCACATGTGAAAAATATGTTTTCTTCGAATAGCCGTGAATAAGTCACAAACGGTCAGACAGAAACACTTCCACGTTAATGCGAATGTTATCATTAATAGTAAGGAGTAACGTCTCCCACTGCGGGCTGGATACAAAATAGCACGTATAAATATGCACTGGATCCCGTGGGAAGAAGCAGACACAACACATTTATATTTAATGAAAACTTCCACACTAAGAATATAAAAACACTTAACTACTAAAATAATTATTAACTCTATTTCGATACACTACACAAACATTAAATTTGGCACAGGAATTCCTTAAATAACTACATGTGAGAAATAAGAAATATTTTTTTAAATTAGCCTAACGTTTAGAAATTTTGTATGCGCAGGTGATGCCGCTGAGTGCAGCTAATATGTAGTGAATACATACCTTGAGGAGAGTCTCGCAGTTCCTCTCGATGGAGCGGCCATCTCGACACTGAGTGAGGCTCAACAGGCCGCGCCGGCTTTTGTACGCCATATGCAGGGCTCTATCAATAATAGCACAATAGCTATATTTTCATCAAAGCGCGTTTATGCTATCCAAGACAATAGATATTAATACGATAACTATAAACTATACAGTCATGTTTTATAAACACGATCGCGACTAGCATTTCTAAGTTTTCACGTGTGTGAGAATCTTCTCATTGTCAATGTGATTACTGTTTGGATAATATACAAATATGAATCGCATGCGGCGAGGGCATTGGCATTGCCCTAATTATCGGCATTGACTTTTATAACTAGCTGTTCTTCCACCCAAACGAAATAGGTGTTTTTGTACTGTTGTCATTGGGATATTGAACATCGCAGCAAGTATGGCAAGAACCTTTGCAATGTCTATAGGTTAAGCACAATTGTTTTTATAACCACTAAATGTGATAAATGATTATTATTTTGTGACATTGAGGAATCGCACGCTGGAAATGCTGAACACATTTTCCCCTTCAACTAACAAGCGATTCTTCAAAGAACTTTACAAACTGTAGGAATACAACGAAACGGATGAACAAGTAATCATTTTCAAGTGCAGCATCGGGTTCTGCTGGCCGTGTACAGATTTTCACAGACTCGGCAACGAAGGAGCGATGCCATTGCCGTTAAATGCCTTAATTTTGAAACATACATTTCCATCATAAAAAATAATATAAAATCTGAGTCTACCCCGGTAGTGGGTCTTCGCAGTTAGCAAGCGGTTCCGGAAGTATATCCAGCTTGTCGCCAATTTCCGCCGCCTTCGCGTTATCGGCCAGCAACCAAGTGGCCGCCACGCCCACTATGTTCGCCCACCACTCCATCACTGGGTCCCAGCAACCTGTTTTTACATACATTCTTTAAAAACAGGTAGGGCGAATTGGGATCTCTCGTGGGTTTTCCCATTAAAATTGGAGCCGACTCCGGACTGGGGACTGTACCTCCACCATACAGAAGACCGTCAGTCAAGTAACACTACTTTGAAGTAGTGTTGTGTTTTTGCCAGTGCTTCACGAGGATACGCTGCACTAGTAGTAATGCTGCTAGCACAGTGAGTCCTCATCAACACGAGGGTAGACAATTCGTTAGTGATACTCCTGGTATTGCTAGCGGCTATAGGCTACGGTGGTTGCTTACCATCAAGTGAGCTGGATGCGTGTGCCACCTTAGTGGTATAAAAAAGAAATCACGCTTAGTGCATTTTGGGGACCTGTTTATATAATAAGTTAACTTGATAATTATTTTGCTTAAAGAGGTGGCGCTCAACAAGCTGTTACGTCAAAGATTGGAATCACCCGACCAGTGCAACAATACTCTTAATACCTCACAGAACATTGCAGCCAAATAACAGTGCTTCTAATGACGTGTCACGGTCATGCAGCAAGGTTTTCCTGGTTTTCATTAAAGAGATTTCTGCTCGGTTCATCTCATAAACTAATAGTACAGTGATTTCTTTAGAGCGCTATTTATACAATTTTTTTTATGAATATCTCCACTCATGATTGCCATGTAAGGTAATGTTGTCGTGTATAATAGTCTAAAATTAAAATGGTTACCAGTGTGTTGTGGAGCGTCAGTGGAAACATCGTCTGTGATCAACTTGATGAGGTCCAGGACGTTACGGGTGCTACTGCCTTCCTCCGTACACAGCAACATTTGAAGACTCTTCTGTAGAACTTCCAGATGGTATGCCTAAGTATAAATAATCTGTTTAGGTTTTGTATACAACAGCTGAAGCTATTTTATAGTGCAAACTATCTTTCGCTGATGGAATCAGTTTAAAGTAATTTTAGGCTAGTATAAATATAAATGTAATCCGACTTGGCACAAAAAACATTTACTAGCAGTTTGGCTTTCGTAAGCTGAGTCGTATTGACTAGTTGAGAGATTCAACCGTGAAATACTATACGTATGGAGAACCACAGCTAATGTCATTTTTTTTACTTAAAATATGAGACGAATGTTTTCTAGTATCGAGGGGAAAAGTGTCCAAGTAAATTTTTGTTTTTGGGAACGTCCGTCGCCGCGTCGTTAGTTTTGTATAAATATGTCATTTATACATAGAACGGGATATGAATTGGAAATCTCACATAACATAATGTTGAAGTACCTACTTACGAATAAGAATATGAATACGATTTTAGTGCGCTGGAGCTACTGATTGGAACATTTAATTAAGACTACCTTATGATTAGCAATTTTAGTCATCGTTCGAAGGTACAGCAATATATTTCAGTAGCAGTTACCCGCATAGCATAGGCGAGGGGCTGCGAGGGGTCCGGCAAACGTGCGAAGAGCGCGGCGGAGGCGGGCGCGCGCTCGTAGGACCAGCTCCGAGCGCGAAGGAAGCCCGCGCCGCGCCCGCTGCTCGCCCAGCGCGTGCCCGCCTTCACACCCCACGCCGAACACACGCTGCGGCACCGCTTCAGGTAGTACCTGACATGTTACATCACAACTGTGTCATAAGAAAGAATCGTCATATATTGGTATCTTATCTTATAATTGGTTTTTTTTATACCACTAAGTTCGCACACAAGCATACGGCCCACCTGATTGTAAGCAGTCACCGTAGCCTACAGCCGCTAGCAATACCAGGGATATCACTACGGGGTGCCAACCATGTTGCTGATGAGGACACCCTGTGCTAGCAGCAATACTACTAGCCCAGCGTATCCTCGTGGAGCACTAGCAACCTTACTTACCGCAGAAACACCTACTACTACTACATCAAGTAGTGTTATTTTACTGCGGTCTTCTGTAAGGCGGGAGGTACAGTCCCCAGTCGGGCGGCTCCAATTCAAAGGGAAAACCCACGGGAAATCCCAAATCGCCCTACCTCTCTTGAAATTTATTGGATCCAGGCTACCCCAGACGCACGTCGACCCTTGGGATCTTTTTATTATTGCATTTATTGGTATACCAGAGACTGTGGATTGAGCTCCCCGTTGCGGTTTTCCAAAATGGAAGTAGCATGGGGTTCTTCAAAATGGATGTGAACAGATTTTTGTAGGGTAGCCAACGCGCGACTGATGACCCTGGTGTTTAAAGTGTCTGTCATTCTGCGATGACCACTTACCATCAGGCTGGCGTATGTTTGGTATATACCTACCGGTGTTTGGCCGTGAACTAATAGCGTAGTGACTGACCCACAAAGTCAGTTGCCGTTGCTGGGCAAGTATTGCTAAGCATGTCGGCGGTGATGTAAGTGTTGGCCAGCATCGTAAAGCATATATTCTATCCCCAATACTGATCAGGTAAACAGAGTTCAAACGACCCTTGAGTACCTAATGTTTTAGAACACCGGCCTATTAATGAAACGCATGTCAAATCTGAAGTCATACTTATTTTTAAGAGTGACCTCCGATTATACATGCGAAATTGGGTTTTGACGACGCTTCAGACAAAAAGTGGAACTTCAAATTCGAATGTTGTTTCAGTAGCAAAAATATCATTCGAAAACGTAACTCGCAAATAATGACAAATTTTTCATAAAAATTTTTAGTTCCACTTTTCACCGGAGAGCGCTGTTAATATTCCCATTCAAAGATAGTCAAAAGCGATACGAATACATAGTCGAAAGTTATTATTGCTAAGGTTACAGAATTCGAATTCGTTAAGCTGTACAGCTGTAGCGCAGTGACTGACCCACAGAGCCAGTTGCCGATGTTGGGTATGTACTGCTTGAAGAGCATGGCGGCGGTGATGTAGGTGTCGGCCAGCAGCTGCGTGCGGCCAGCCACCTCGGCCAGATTGGCGGCCTGCAGTGCCAGCAGCGCGCGCTCGCTGCGGCCGCGGTGCGCCGCCAGCAGCTCCAGCTGCGCCAGCCGGTGAGACACCGCCGCCACTTCCGCCGCCCAACGACGCGTCGCACGACGCGTTTCGCTACACACATCGTACCCACATTCATCAAATCATAGGTTGCGACACATGTGTTCAAAGTTATCCTAGACAAGCACTGACCGATACATGGACGTCGGGTCTTAAGTCGACACAAAAGTCCCGTTAACAAGAAGCGAGCAAGCCGTACGTACACGTGTCTAGTCTATAGTTGCCTATGATGTGTAACAGCTGACAACTCTCTACCTCTTTTTAGCGCCAAGACTTAAACAAAAGTCGTCCCTTCTAGCCACGAAATCACTCCCATAACCGAGAAGACCGATGTTACACATCATAAAGTTTAGCACATAGGTACCTGTCGCTCCACAAGTCTCCAGCGCGGTGGGCGAGGAAAGCCCCGAAGGGCAGCGATTGTAGCACCTGCCTGAGCACGGCCGCGGCAAGCGCAGAGTACTTGGCGTGCCCCTGCCCGCCCGCTTGCACGCTCTTGCCGCACACTGCCAACGCCCGGTGCAGCTCTAGGCGAGCGTTGGCCTGGTCATCCTAAGTTATTCACATATTAAAAAGTTAAGTTTATTATATATACAACTAGGGTGGCAAACGAGCAGACCATCCATCTTATAGTAAGCTATCACCATAGCAAATGTATGCCAGCCATACCAAGCCAAATTTTTAAATGAAACCACACAATGTGTAATATTATATTCACATGAATAGGTATTCCAAAATTATTTTAAGGTATAAATAAATCATCAGTATAAATGTTACCTGACCTGTCACCTCGACAGACATTTTCATAAAATATTGAGAATTGATAAAGTGGTTGGAAACCACAGTCCAACCAAACAATCAGTTTTGTGGAATCTTAACAATTGTATTTTTTTTATAATATACCTATTATTATTATACAATATTTTAATGAACATTTACTACCTTCTTTAAGTATTTATCAGCCTGTCGTTTATGTTTATAGAACTCCCTGGCGTCCTTGGATTGCGACTTTGGCACAGAATCCCCATACACAAGCAGTTTGATCAGACATCCACCCAATATCACAAAGTTCACCAAGTATATGAAGAATGTGTTGAAAATCCAAGCCTTCCATGACAAACTGCCATAGCCTGAAAATATTTTGTATAAATAAAAGGAATTACTACTTAACTGGTTTCTTCTACATACTTTTTTCTGGTTAACTATTTATTCTAGAATGTGGTCAATTAAATATTTACCTATATCATCTTTATCCTCCAAAATCCTTCTTTGGTCAAGTCTGGTAGTGTAGTCTATTGACGTAGTATCCATCATAAAATTTCCAAAGAAAGCGCTGAATGGATTGAAGGCAATCAATCCGACCATGAAAGCACATAACGCCAGGCGAGAGTGATCTCCCATACCCATGACAATCTTTGAATATTTTTCTTCCTGAGTTTCAGAGATTTGAAATTAAAGCAACATAATTACGAATAGTGTGGCTAATAATACTTTGCATATGATTTACACTTTAAATTGTAAAAATAAAGTTTGAAAGGTATAATTTTCAGCTTATTTGGAGCAACTTAAATTAAATAATGATATGTAATAATATTATAAATATGAAAGTAGCTGGAATAAAATTTACCGTCACCTTATACTCTGGTGAAGATGGAGAATCACTATCCATAGGATGTGGTGAGTGGTAAGGAGAAGAGATGTCACTATGAGGTGGAGTGTAGGCCCCCTCAAATACTGGTTCTTTGACACCAGACTTCTGGCAGGCCATCTTAAGTGCCACATTCTCTTGTTTTAGTCTTGAGTTTTGATTCTGCAGGTACCTTATGTAATCTATTGTTTTTCTTAATATTGCTGATTTGTTCAACTGTAACATTAATGTTATAAGGAATAAAAGACATCCTTGTAGCTAAATGACAACAGACATTTTTTTTATTAATTTAATGGCAGTGAAGTAAGATATTTGGTGCATTCTGAAATGTCACATAGTTGATAAACAATTAAACATAAACAATGGAGATTTTACAGTGGAAGCAAGGGATGCTTCTAAATACTCACTTAACTGATGATCATTTCCTATTCACAGTATGCAATGGTAGAGTACGACTCCTTTCAGTTACTCCACCCCATATTTATTCAACAATAAAAAACCGGCCAAGTGCGAGTCAGACTTGTGCACCGAGGAGGGTTCCGTACAAACTTGTAGGTAAGGTATCATACAACAAAGAATTTTAGTGTGCTATGACGTAAGGACTGTGGATGGATTAACCACATGCATTACAATCGATATCGATATGTATCAATAATTGCATAGCAGAGGTACAAAAGAGTGAAAAACTCAAAAAATCTTAATTATCAAACACCATATTAAAGAGACCATACATCTAGGTATTTTATGTTAATTTCAACTTGATAACTTCACTTCACGTGTTCTCGAGATAAAAGATCTTGACAGACAGACTGACAACAAAGTGATCTTATAAGAGTTCCTTTTTCCTTTTGAGGTATGAAACCTAAAAAAGACTAGCATATTTTACCTTAGCTTCCTCTCCTACAAGCATATTCTTAAGTTCTATTATCCTATCATTGATGCTAGTTCTGTATCGTCTTTCAATTGCATTGTGGGCACTTCGTTTCACTTCCTTCACTTTGGGTGGCCCTCCCAAGTTAGGTGCCTGACTCAGAGCTATCTTCTCTCCCTCAAGGACAACTGGTATACCAGTAGTCAGGAGTGTTTGCCCACTGTTGCTTGTGAAAAATTGGATAGGTCGGTTCTCTGTCCCCGGCTTAGCATTAGTTAATACTCCCTGTGCACCTGTAATCATGAAAATGCCATTTAACTTAGAAATATATTCACATAATTGATTAGTAAATCAAGTATAAAACTGATCTTAATGTATTTTCCTTAGTTATTAATCATTTTAATGCATAAAATGAACAAGTTCATCATAGTAAAAGTTAAAAAGAGCTTTAAGTAACCTAAATAAATAATTCTAAATAAAAACTAATATATTTTACCTTGCATAGGAGCACTTGTGTACATTAATGTTTGTGTTTCTGGGTGTATAATATTTGACTGCAATATCACAGGTGAGAAATTAGCATCTGAAGTTTTTATTATGAGAGGTGTGACACCCTTTGGGTTATTCTGTATAAGAAGAGGTCTATTTGGTTGCTTTGCTTTCACAGTCGCCTGGTTTACTTGTGTGATATTGTCCAATTGTACAATAGACGGTTTTATCTCTCCCAACTGCTGTATACTACCTGATGCTAAATTAACATAAACAGGTCTTTGAACTACTTGCTGAACAAACATAGGTGTCTGATTTGGAACCTGACTATTTCCTTGTGGCAAAGGTGTGATTTCTGATAATGGTACACTATCATGACCTAAATTATAGGTCTCTTCATGTGCATATACTCCTTGGACTGGACTTCTCTTGGGTTGGGGTGATGTTTGCACCTTCGGCTTTTGGGTGTATTGAGACACTAGAGGATTCCCACTCGTCTTGTAGTTAGGGGACGACTGAGACTGTGAGGTTGGCTCAGCTGCAATCTTCGACTCCAAGTGGTATAGCCCGTTATCATGATCAACAAGTGCCAACTCTTCTTCAAGTTTATTAATAAAATCTCCATCACAACCGCTTAGAAAGTCTAAAATATGATCAGATTATGGTTTTGAAACTTATTACGAATACGACCAATATATTACTCATCGATTTTTTAACGACTTACCATCGATTTCAGCGATGTCCTGGACGTTGAAGATATCAGAATTCATTAATGGATCGTCTTGGTCCATGTTTTAGATTTGTTTTTTTTACTATATTTAGTTTCATTCGAGAAATTGCTCACTGTTGTCTAACTAATGTTTACGTTTTTAGTTTGACAGATAACTGACGATATAGTTCGACCAATCACAATCAAGGAAATAGTCGTGTGATTTGACGTCAGCGTTCAGCTTCTAATGCATGCATTCATCATTCTTCTTCCTAACTATGGCAAGTTTCAAGGACTATTTTTGCCAGTGTCGAGAGTTGGAGAATTTTCAAGTTTCAAAAATTTTTGAGATTTTTCCATTAAAATGCCTAGTGTCATGCATGGATGCTGCCATGGTTAGTAGTTTCGATGAAACCACATGTGTAAGAGGAACACTACCGTCCCTTCCAATCGTAGAGGAAGACGCTCACAGAGTACATAACCACAACTTTTCACGAAATTCCTCCCTCAGATTGCAAGAAAAAGAAAGAAAGGATAGATGTTACTCATCAGATACATCAGGAGGCTAAGCAATTAATTTTGGAATATATTATTTTCATCTATTTAATTTTTTATTCGTCCACTGTCGTACAAAGACTGTCGGAGACAAAGACTACCTACATTTTGTAGTTTAACATTATATAGAGTTTTGGACGGGTATCGGCAGAAGCGCTTACGATTCTTTTGGGTCTTGCCCTAGTTTTGCCAATAATGTTACAGAGTGAGTGAGTGTATTTTCAGTGTCATATTATCTTTATGTAGTACTTAAAGAAAGACCTAAAGCTTGATATAGTAACTGATATAATAGGACCATTGAAATTCATGCTATTTTGATGTGACTCATTTGGATGAACTGAAGTGATTTTTATATTCTGCAATTTTGAATTGTGTCCAGCAAATTTTTATACATGGCACTGCATGGAAAATTAAGGAACTGAAAAAGATTAATTGCAAACTGTCAAATTCAAAATTCAGCAAGATCTTTAATAGACTAGACTTTACAGGCAAGCACTTTCAAATCGTCAGAATCTACCACCGGATTCGGAGGGTCGGTTTTGCTGAGAAGAATCTGGCAAGAAACTCAGCAATTACTCTTTTAAAAACCAAAATAATTACATAAAGTTTACATTTCAAATACGGACAAAAACGGACGTCTACTTAAAAAAATCGATTAACTTGGTGTTAAGTTGTATTATTGCGATTGTCCAACGAAACGTCCAATACGTTACGACATCTCGTAGCACATTTAGGAAGCAAGAGGTGTTTCCTTTTTATCGTTCAGACAACAGATGGCAAATTGTACTTTTAAAAACCTGATACCGGCATTTACAATTGAGATCCAAATGAATAATGTGAGTATATATTCTTTTACTTTTAATTATTGCTGTTGAATTTAATTATTTCTTAATTTATCTTTCGGAGATCGAAATTCTCTCTACAAAATTCCATGTTCAAATACCTTCCCCTTCGTTTATTATTTGTCTTCTAGGATAAGGACTCGAGCTTGCCCTTATTCTGAGTTTGTTTTGTTTCATTCTTGTCCCGGTTTTGTAGGTTTGTTGGTCAAATCAGAATAGCAATCCATGAGGCGCAACTCGCATGAGTCCAATGCTACGGTCCAATGTCTAATAATACATAGCGACATCTAATAACGCAATGGGGAAGCAACACGTACTAGTAGCTCAGAGTAGATAATATTGGTAGTCGTTGGCTAGCGAATGTATTGTGCTTAATGATGCCATAACTTATGGTCATAATGAAAGGATCCAGATCCAAAGGAAAGATGCAGTGGTATTTACTTTTTTTAAAGAAAACTTGATCTCCTTTACAAATATATACCAAGTTTCAACCGCATTATTAAGTTTATGACAATAATCAGTAAACTACTCGTACTAAATACGTAATAAGTAATAATTTAAGAAAAAGTGCCGTGGTGGCTGTGTAGTTAAAGTGACTGCCTGACATTCGAGCTGGTCCGGTTCGAACCCCGGAGACCTGAACGAATGAAAGATTGAGTAGTGATTAATCACACCACGAGTTTAAAAAAAACGAGAGCTAGATCGAAACAAGTTCTAGCCCATAACAAAATGGCCTGAATGGGAAGTCTCAAAATAAGACTACCCTGATGTAGGAGGTGTTTCTGCGGTGCGTAAGTTTCCATTACTCAACGATATGCAGTGCTAAGCTAAGCTAGCTGTAAAATATATAATGTAACATAAGCCGCAAGCACAGTGTGTCCTAACTCCTGTCTAACATTAAGGTTGACAAGCTCGTGGTAAATAAAATTACTGTACTTGAGTTTATTAATATTAAAACTGGATTTGTGCAGGTCGGGGCTCGAACCCATACCATACCACAATAGGAGGTGGAACACATTTAACTACACAGGCTACCACGGCGCTACGACGATTAAGAATCACATAGATCCAATAAAACATGATCAAATTAGCTACATTACATTTTGAAGCTACGGTGATATTAAGTATCCCTCGAACTATTCTATGGGAGCGCTGTAAGATAAATTTAATAATCAAAATAATTATGCATATTATATGTTTAATTTATATTTATAACATTATATTATTTGTAAATATAGAGTTCTTATAATAATTATATGTAGTACGAGATAAACAAACTCGATCTTTTATTACTTATAAGTGTACATATAATATCAACTACATATTAAAGTACATACGATAATTTAAATTCACAACTTAAAACAGATGATTTTTAGTGCAATAACATCCTACTTAATAATAATTATATAGGCACAGAAGTGGATGTATAATAATTAAATAACATTTATTTAACAAAACTGTGAGGTATGCCTGGTCATGATTAGAAGGAGTAAGCCTCCCCTTTACTCCCCTCTGGCCGTAAAACACAAGTGTGCTGTGTGCACCGCACCTACTGGAATGTCCTAACATACAACTTACATCTTGATTACAACAAATAAAGGCACGAAACAGTGAGACCTCAAAGTGTAGCTCCTATACACCCAATGTGATTATTAACTTAATTACAAATACGTTTGTGTACACTAAGGTTGGTATATTCGTATCTATGGCATTGTCAAACTAGACTACAGTAACAAATCAGTCTTCCAATCAATTACCAAACAATAAGTAATGATTACTTAAAATAGTAAGATAAAATTAATGTAGATAGATATATATTTACTATATGTTTAACGATGATACAAAAACTATAAGAAACACAGGTAGTAATATTATTTTAGATGTTTTAATTATGAAATGTTCTTACTGCTGATAAATTTATTGTAGGTTTTTACACTGCGTTACTTTTATCTACGTTTTGTTTGTAATATTTTTACTTTTAATATTTGCAACACTTTCAAAAACTATTAATAACACGATACATTAACACTCACAGGTATTACAATAAACTAGTATATTTACGTATTTAACAGTGAATCGCGACCTTTTCACACCACATACTTGAATCTATGAAAAACATTGAGCATTCTTACCTAAGTGTTTATGACTCTACATAATATTTCTAACGAGAACCATAGTGCTAGTGCAAAGCATTTACTGATGACAGCGAGCACAAATATAATATGTACCTATAACAATGAACATTTATGGCAATCGACAAATAAATAATGCTATCCTGTAACTAAAGGAAATATAGGTCGGTATGTGACACGTCGCTATTCAGAGTGACATGAGCTTCACTCGTCACAGTCGTCACTAACATGGTCCTACGGTCCGTCTTACGTTAGACGAGAGTTAACATACAAGTGCGCCTGTACCGAATACAGTGGCATAGCGCGACGTATAGACTAGAGTCAAGCTGGAGCGAGCGTGAGGTAGTAGCGGCGTTTCAGTCTATAAACATCACAGTCGCGGACAACAAATTGCACAATAACTCGTCTAGGCGAACCCGCGCGGGGCGCGGCGGAGCGGCATGGCGGCGGCGGCGGCGCGGCCGTCGTTGCCTTCCTGCCCTTCGGCCCTATGAAGTTACCGGTCCAACTAAGACATTACACACTAATTAAAGCTAACTTACTTTCCTATTCATTTAACAGACGTAAATGTTATTAAACATAAAAACGAAAGAAAGAAACAAAAATAAAATCACAATAAGGCGTCGTCTCCTTATTAACGGAAATTTTATTTCGTTACTGAATAGAAACAACGCTTGAAAATAAATAAAGAAGAAGAGAGGTAGAATAGAAGTGGCCGCGGGGCCAATTGCAATCGCCCGGCCGGAGCGCCCGGTCAGCGTGGCATGCGCGCGCGGCGCGTCCTACCAGTAGCTTATCTAAAGAGCCTTACTTCTAACTTTGTACGCCTAAGTCAGTCTTTTTAAATTTTCGGCATTATTGACTTCTCAATCTCTTTCGCTGCCGCAATCTAGAGCAAAATTACGAGGAGGTACAATAACGCCTGTCGGGGGATCCAAATCACGGCGACGAGTTACCGAGAGGTCTTCTACGTGATCGTCGTCAGGTGGTGGAGTTCGAGGTGACTGGGGCGGTGACCGTGGCGGCGTGCGTGGAGTTAGAGCTGCGTGCGCAGCTGCGGCCAAAGCCATTGCGTGGAGAGCTTCCCGACCACCGTCTCTGGTAGCTCCTTCTAGTGCTTGCTGGAGAAACGACGGATCTATGAGAGGAGTCGCTGGGGTTCCATCATCGTTTCCACCAGTACCGCTCAATCCGTAAGGGAACGCGGCACCATTTGGCTCACGCTTAACACCTCGACTCATTGGACGACTTGTCGTTATGCCTAGTTTCTTTACTTTATCATATAATGTACGTGAGGGAACGCCATATTTACGCGATGCTTGTAGAGCGCTCATACCATTTCTTACGCATTCAATCGCGGACAGAATATCGGATCTCGTGTATTGTTTGTATCGCTTCCACTCTGGTTTTTGTTGCGGGGGTACGTAGGGCGCTAAGCCTGCTCTAACGTCCTGCTGGAAATTGGTTGGCGGCGGGGATGGATGGAAACTGCGGTTATTATCTTCCTCAAACGAACGCTCGGTGTAGGGCGAGTGAGCGTCTTCTGAGCGGTCCGATCTATTAAAGTGAGGAGAAGATGCTCGTGATGACAATCTGCGTGGACGATAATCAAAAGCGCGCTGTGGACTCTGAGGTCGGTCAGACTCGTGCGCGGATCCGTTGGAGTGTAGGCGAGGGGGAACATGTTGACTGACTGGATGACATACCAGAGAAATTGGTTGCGAGGAGTCCACGGAGGAGGTCTGTGCGAGCACGTTCCTCAATATGGGAGTGTCACGCGTGGCTAGCATACTTGACAATTTCTTGCGTTTTAGTGGATTCATGTCGGCAGAGTCGTAGGCGGCGGACAGAACCGGCGCAGCAGGCGGGGGCGGCCAGCGGGAGGGCGGTGCGGGTGCGGGCGGGGACACGCTGGAAGGCGCAGCGGGCACCACGCGCGGCGGCGACGCAGCCGGTGTACGCTCCGTGCTGCCCGGCCGCCGCCGCAGCTCCGTCATATCGAACAAACCCTTCACCTCCAGCTGTTCCGCAACCTTCATGATACGAGGGATGTGCGCCTGCGTCACATTAACCTCACCTGTGTACATGTACTCGAGTAGAGCACGCATTTCGAAGTCCTTGACTCCTGGAAAGAGGATGCTACAGTGGTCCATTGGAACGTCAGCTAAGATTGATTGGAAATATGGAGAATTAGCAGCAAGCACGACCCGATGTGCCTTGAAGGCCACTTGGTCGTCCACCACTAGAGTACAGTCGACATACGTCTCGACCTTAATCAAGGCATCCAGGATCTCCACCAGGTTGGTCTTGTGGTGGTTCCATTTCAAACAAAACGTTTGCTGACCTTCGCTGCTCCCCATTTTTAATTGAGCTTCTGTGAACAAAAAGAAAACACATTGTAGGGAGGTATGGTATTTTAGTATGCAGACTAGAGAGAGAGAGAGAAAGAATGGGTTACGTTTTTTTTGTCTTTTAAGTTTGTTGTGTATTAAATTATTGTATATTATGAGCCGAACAGCGGATTGTGCGGATAATTTAATTGATCACATACTTAAAATATTATAATTTTTTATAAGCTAATGTAGTGCATAAAATACCAGACTGAAAATATCATAAATTTTCTCAGATTTATACGGCTAAAGACTGAGAGAAAGAAGCACCATAATAGTACTGTGCTATATAAACAATAGAGTTTATATATATGTTTTGCAACTACCATTTACAATATTAAAGTTATGAATACGAAACTATAACGATTTCCTAATCGTAACTTTTTTGCGACTCATAAGTTAAGTCATTAACAAAACAAAGTTGCATAAAAATTACAATATATATTTTGAGAAGTACCTGGTAAAGCATCATCGCAAGTAGATCCGGGATACATAATTATAAAATGCGTCACAACACTGCTTTTGAACGGAACGTCACTGATAATCCGTGTTTGGGCACACAAAGTAGCGTGCAACTCGCATGCAGCGCGCTGTACACTGGACGCTAATCGACTGTGGACGTGCTACTCCGGCCAGCACAACTGCCCGACTGCACCGCCCTTCCCATTTACATATTATGATCGTAGCCCTTCTACACTGCCAAATTGACTTTTTACCTTTTATTCGGCAGGTATAATCAAACCTGGGGGACCGATGAAAGCAGCTACAGCGGCTCCCTTCTGTTGTTAACCATGGCATGAATTCAGTGCTTTGCGAACCTTTATATATTTGATTCTAATCATGTGAAAACAGAGCATAAAGTTGTTCAACAAGCGTTGAGATTTTAATATATAAAGATTTAGTGTTAATAAATGGTTGCCTACGAAGTCTACGAGTTCGTAGAAGGGCTACGAAATTCTACACTTTGCATGAAAACATTATTAAATTAAATTTAAATAGCTGTCTGTAAACTCACCAATTATCAACACCAGGTATCAAATCCAGCATCTACCCTTCGATGACGTTGATAAAAGTTTTTTTCGGAAAACTCATAAGATAATGTCGCACTTGCACTGTGTAAACTTCGTAGCACGTTCGGGGTTGTTTCGCGCGTGTGCTGAAGAAGCGATTCCGCCCTACGTGTGGGGGCGGCGTGCTCTCACGAGCGTCTGACTGTGACTGGCTGGTGGATGAAGGCGCGCGGGTCTCCGCCACCGCGCCGCGCCCCGCACCTCTTGCGTGCGCTTTTTACGCACGCAGCGCAGCGAGCCGGAGTGCAGTGCAATTGCGTGCGGGCGGAGGGCGCGGGACGTGGAGGCCCGACGAATTGCAGCGCGTTGAGGAGGGCGCACAGCCGAGTGTGCGTGAGTGCGCACGCGCATACTCTGTACGCGCTATGCGTGTGTGCCTCGCGAACGCAGCGTGCCGTCGCGCGTCGCGCCGCACTAAGACGATAGAATAAAGCCGAAAATCAACATATAAAAAATTTAAGCCGTGCCCGCGCGCCTTTGTATGCTAACGTTGAACTTTGCAACGTGCATACCAAATCAAGATTTTGTGAATCCATCAATTTCCATTAAATGATCAAATGAAAACATTATAGAATGCATTTAATATGAATAAAGGATCTGAATTCATAAATTGCCACTAGCATAGCAACTACTTTCATGTGAATTTAACTAATGTTTAGATTTACCAACAAAAGGGCATTGCTTGACAGGTACCTATTGTTGAATAAATGCCCGAAGTAGATTTTTTACCTATTACGGTTAGACAATTTCGATGCTACGCTACTAATAAACAGCATTAGGTACATGTATTTGTCTAATATTATCAAACACACACCCGACATTGCTACTTTGCATTGCAATATGCTGCTAATGTTACCAATATGTGCTATTCACAACTGTGTTTCAAAATACTTCGCCGTTTACCGGTGCACAACATCGCCCTAAAATTCCCAAAAGTGCGTGAACAACGCCAACAAACGGGGTCATCGACACACTGCTTGTGGAGGGAACGCCAAAATAGCGCAAAATGCACTTAAAAATAGACCAAGCTGTGTGCAATATTTTTTGTTGGAGGAACCCGGCTTCCGCCGAACCTAGGGTCTCCATCTTCCCTAATTTATTCTTATTAGAATCTTAGTTTCACAGAAGTCGCTCTATTTCTGAAGCAATCGACAAAACAAACTTAATACGCTCTTATATAAGATAAGTACCTACGGCTGTGGTACAGTTATGGATTAACATCAATTTAACCGGTGACGACAGTGGCGATGTTCACTACTTTATTAATATGGTGTATAATTTACAACACTAATGGCAAACAGTGTCAATCTTCATAAACCTCGTCAATTGGTATACGGGACATGCGGATTGTCACTAAGTTTATGATAGAAAGGGTATCTATTTATTGGACATTCTGTATCTATCATCTACCAATATAATTGTCCGTATATCAGATTCAAGCGAAGGAAGGTTCTCAGTATAAACTGGTTCTCACAAAGTACATAAAATTCCCTAGCAAAAACAATGGCAGCAAATGCCAAAGCGATTCTCGTCATCTGAACAGTTCTAAGTGCACTTGATGTTCGAGCACAATCATTTGCATATCGATGACGGCTCTTGTAATGCGTACCAATCGGCAAAACCCTTTAAACCTATTCCATCGTGCTAAATGTGTGGGAATATTTAAAATTCGTAGCTATTTACTGAAGCTATGAGCCACACGCTTGTTAAAAAATCTAATACGTGTTAATTACTTCATTTTGCATATTTTGTGTCTGTGTATTAACATGCCTTCTCGCTGTTCACATAATGTCAGCGGTCAACCACACGACCGTTAAAATTTCACGATAATTTGGCTATTGCACCGGAAATACAAATGCAAATGTTCCATTGTCGATACTTAACAGTTATGACCTTTGATACGGACGTCGCGCGTCCGTTATTAGTTTAGCAATTCGCGGAAGGTATCGTCTCTCATTAATTACACGGGACCAGGGGCCAATAAACTTTGAAAGGGAATTTTTGAACTTGTTTGCGATTCCCACTGATTTAATATTTAGTGACAATTGATGAACAATAGATTTGAAGCGAAGTATAAATAGACATTATGCTAATACCAGCATAGAACGGCGCATCGCGACCTATCCCACGACGCACGCGCAGCAAAAACTGCGAAGCGGGGGTGAGAGAAAAAAAGCTAATAAAAAAGCAATAATGCGATCCCGCATGGTGGCTTGTTGAGATCAGAAATTGACGCGACTGATGAACCGAAAGTAAGGGGTAATATTGATGGACAATATTAAACTTATGAATGACTCAAATTGCGCTTGATATCAAGCTGATAGATTGGATAGATAAAATTGATCTCCAATATTCTCAAACAGAATCATGAACGTTTTGAATATATATATATATATATATATATATATATATATCTTATATATTTTCAAAACGTTCATACTTATATAAAGCATTTTGTTTAAAAAATATCATTTTCACTAAATGCATACAAAGTTAAATATATATATCTTTGTTACGATATGTATAATGTCGTTGTCTTCAGAAAATATGCAAATTATATTATAACAAGAGCAACAATAACAGTATTGTTATAAAATAAGCACACATTAATGGCAATTAATGTTTAACTTTGCATAATGAGGGAAGGGTGGACATAAAGAGATAATTGTAATTTCACGCAAAGCGGCGGCCTCGTCATTTGTCACCAGCATCCTGCCACGCGCCCTGCCCGAATTTATTATTTGACATTATCTAGGGTTAGGGAGCTCTACCCATCTACAAATATTAACTTTCTAAGAGATAATTAAATAATAGTCAAGTGACATCCAAATTCGCACGCGTGATGTGAATACGATCAACAACAGTTCAACAGTGAAGACACTTTGTATGTCGACAATTTGGTTGTAGAACGGCGGGTGGACGAAAACTTTAGGGTCTCGTCATCTCATCATTTCTCAGCGCCTCATGTTTCCAGCATTAGATATTTGGATATCATTCCAACTTGGATTTTCCAAGTTCTATCAGATATTGTATATTTGCAATCACACCATCACTTACTAAGTATAGGACTCCTACTGCCAAGTACTGCCAACGGTCTTAGGTGATTCGTTAATTTGTGTACTCATCAAGTTACTCCTTAATTTTTCTTTTGCTATCGTATCGGATTTTTTTATTTTAATAGCTTATAATAAGTAAAATAAATAATGTTCATTGAATAAAAACGGGGACATGTAAGGATGCGAACGCACATTTAGAACGGGTGGGTAGCGATGTCCACGCCCGGCGAGCCGGATGCGGCTCATTGTAGCGAAACTCCCTGAGCCCGAGGTGAAACAATGCTCTCTTTCCTACCATTGTCTAGCCCGCCCAAAAATTACTATTCATTTTCTCATTATAACATCACGCATATAATCGCGAATTTATATGTACCGTCTCTTTGTTATGTAACTGTCGTGAAGATAAAACTTAATGTACTGGATTACATTCTGATAAAATTTCAGTCTGCTCTGCATTTTTGATCAAGATACTGTTTTTAATACTTTCAATTAACTAATGCTATTAGATTAGAACAATAAATAATATTAAAAATAAACAACCGGCTCATTTTTTTAAACCAAATGTCAAATTATTACCGATAGCATCAACTATTTCGGAAATGGGTCAGGAGGGCTTGTTAAGTTTAAAAAAAAATGGGTGGTTCTGCTAAGTATCGTTGTCAAAATATCGGCGAACACCTGCCTCCTAGACAGGGTGGCGCGTAACGAACTTTTAATCTAGTGTCTATATTTTTATTTTTATTGATAACGTCTCAATTACTTAGGTCTTCACGCTGTGAGTTGTTTACCTAGTAGCTAGAGAGGTATTGATAATGATAAGCATCATTCCGATCTCCTCTTACACAATTATTTACCTATTTTATCATTACTCAATCTCATACATTCATATTAATAAAGTATTTCAATATCAATTAAGTTCCTGGCACCATTTTTTTCTATGTAGAGTCAAAATGTAAGTACCTACACAGAAATTGCCTGTTATCTGCGTTTTAAGACACGATAAACTTTGTTTAAGTCTTAAGTTATATGTCACTTAAACTTCGTCTATCTGGCCCGGCTTGATAAGAATCTTATAAAGTATATCCAGGGATAATTCGCTCCCCGGCATCGGCCATGTTGCCTCCGCCCGTGGCTCGATAAAATAAAACAACCGTGAGTTCTACACTTTTGGACCTTTTTTATACAGGATCATTTTTCTTACTGGGCCCGGTCGCGGGATTATCTACAATTCTGTCACCCGAAAATGGTGCTTTCTTCGCTTAAAATAAGGTGGTAGAACGAGCGGAGGCTGCGCCAGAGTGGACGTCCTTGGGCGGACTCGATCTGCTAGCCGCAAGAGATCGTCCCAGAGCCGCATTCTGGTCGTTGCACCGACACAATTCTTTCAAAATGCATTGGAAAGTAGAAAACGTATTCGTGGGATATTTTGTGGGACGCTTTTGCCCCGGAGTCGCTTTAATAAAGTCGGAGAGTAAACATATGATATGGTTTTGTATATATTTGATGAAATTAATCATTAAAAGGATTCATCCAAGTAAATTGTAATGTTAATTTGCAATGCAATTAATTTATTAATCCGATGCATGAAATATCATACATACCTATGATGAAGGAAAAAATAAATCGGTGACAAACATTTCGAATGGTTATAGCATTGTGTAAAATGGTTAGCCATTAGTTTCAATTTGTCCTGCCCATCACTAATGAGACAAAATGTTTTACCTTCGAATTTACGAGTAGTCGATGTCGCTAAATGTTGAAAAAAACAGCTTCCATTTCGTAATACCTAACGAAACTGCCATTATAATAAGGGCTCGGGTATCTGCATTTAAAAACAACTTTCGCAACATACCTACGCTTTTAAAATTCTCTTAACTCGTACGCAATAATTACTCATTTGAAACACTGGCAGGATAGAAAATGTTACACGCTTTGCGAAGTGGTAAAATAGTGATAAGTTAATTAATTTGCTAAGTATATTATTACTTGCTGCCTGTTACCTTCCACTAATTGTAAGCGCCACGCAATTTCTATTTGCGCAAATGTTTCACTAATATCGACAAAAGTTTTTATATTCAATCCACGTGCAATGTTTATTATGGGGAGTGTTAGTGTGGTGTTTTAGCAAAATCAATAACGTTTTGTGACCATACGCTGTTTCCGTTGCGCGTGCATAAAAGCGCGGAGCGACAACGGTTGATGCGAATAGATGGACACCGTGATACGCGACCACGGCCCTAATTACAGGTATCAATAGCAATAAACTCGTCCACGTTCAATTCTGTACAATGTTTAGAGAACACCTGGGTAGCGTGCTGGGTATCTGATACTCGTCCCCGAGAATACGATACGACCGATTGATAGAATAATATCATGTAAAGTTCTAAAATATGTAATTTTTCAACTATTGGATATAATATAATAAAATTACAATTTTAAAAATCTAAAAGTCATGCTCATGCCGTATTTATCCTGATGATTTTGTTCTGAATACTAAAAAAAAGATATGAAATAATTGTATTGTCATGGTCCAAAAAACATTGTAAAATTTTGAAAATTTGTAGTACTATGTAAATTACGTTGAAACGTAAAATTGATTAATAGATACAGATAACGCTAATAAAAGCGCGTTAAAAACAAAATGTTTGTTTTATATACATATTATACTTAAGTCGTATCTGATGGATATTCTATAGTAGAATGAGTCTAAATAACTATGAACTTATACCTAAATATACATTATTACAGTGGGTCCATAATTTCCTTATTAGTCCGTCATTACAATAACTACGTTTAACTTCAAAACAAAATGTTTTCAAATACCAAATTCTACCCAATTCAGCATATGTCAATATAAAACCTGTGTGATAGGATAATGTTTTTTATAGTCGCTTTATTCGCAAACACCCCTCGTGTTACTGTGGGGTTGCGGTCAAAATTGTATTTTTATTATAATTACTCCGCTTCATAGAGACCGGCCGCTAGGGTAAACAAACCTTGTTGGGCTTACATTTCGCTATGACTAGACTCGGCCGAGGGTTTCGTGTAATTAGTTTTGAATAATATTCGAATTTTATTAAACTAGTATACTTATACGAAATAAGAGATGCGATTGTCAATAAATCAATAAGTGAAGAATACAAAAATCGTTACCATAATAATAATAATAATAATTTTATTACTCATTTAAGAAAGACGTTACAATTTAGTAATTGATAGGTACAGAGTAAAGAAGCTTAGTCTAAATAACATATTATGGGTCGCAACTAGTTTCTTAGCTAGGTTAAAAGATAACCTGTATTAAAGGAACTAGTCTCTCACCCCCAAGAAGAGTACAATATTGCCTTTCTAGAATGTTAGATAATTAAGTGGATGATGAATACTTGTGTTTGTATGTGCGTGTGAATGTGTGTGTGTAGTGTGTATATGTGTGTGTATGTGTATATGTGTG
Organism: Falcaria lacertinaria; assembly: GCA_951449985.1. Lineage (NCBI taxonomy): Eukaryota > Metazoa > Arthropoda > Insecta > Lepidoptera > Drepanidae > Falcaria > Falcaria lacertinaria. The sequence continues at coordinate 5,393,899 of OX602114.1, forward strand.
TGTGTGTATGTATCTGCATGTACATATAAATCAAATTGCATTCTATAGTTAATATTTGTCTCATATAAGGTTTATGCTAAAAGCCATTCAAAAACATTTCTGTCTCGTTATAAGTCAGTGTCGAAAGCCATTTATAAACAGCTCGTTTACAAGCATTGTTAGGGAGATGATATATTGGGAATATTTTATTTATTTTGTTGTACATATATGGGGATGAAAAATGATGAAAACTTTTAGTGAACAAAAAGTGAGTTCTTTCAATTTGACAAATTAGGTCCTTGCGTCTCTTGGATATAGGTTCATATGTGTGTGTATCAGCATGTCGGGATAGAATAGAACTTAATATGTATAATTGCCTAACTGATAAGACTTGGCAGTATTTGTAGAGGTCACTAGTTGGATATCTGAAAGGTAAGAATGAGCTTACTTTCAGTATTGCTCTTTGTGCCCGTTCAAGGGTCAAAAAGTATGTTTTAGAAGCACCTCCCCAACTTGTTATGCAATAAGTTAGTATTGATTCGCATAAGGCTAAGTAAACAAACAATATCTATATCATGATAACTGATCGTTATTTTAACAAAGTGCATATAAAACAAGTTACCCCCAAAAAATCGACTGAAAATGGTTTTGCGACTGGAATTTACACGGATATAGAAAATGAAAATATAAATATTACTTACGTGTCCAATAAACTGACAGTTTTATTATTCAAGTAATAGCAAAAAGCAGGAGAACATGTCGTCCTGTCCATACAGAATTCGACCCGCATCAAAGGGCTTAGCCTAAACCCTTTTCTCATTTTTATATCACGCAAAGATTACCCGTGACTATTTTGTTGCCAAATATAACATGATCCTTTTATCCCTATCGAAAGTGTATGTGTGATACTCAACTATTACAATATTTTACATCAATACAATGTTAATATATTCCACATTAATTGCATCAAGTCATGAGTAGAGTTGAGTAAGTATTATCTATTATGTATATTCATTTACGAAATATCTAATATCCTAGCAAACGTTACCAACATTGTGAACTCTAAAACGGTGTAAAAATCAAAATATCGTAGATCGTTCGTTGCTTGGCACTGTTTTTATTGCAATTTATCGTGTCATTATCACCCGCTATCTCTATGCATTAGTTTCTGTGTACCGATAACGTTATCTCTTACTAGAATTTGCTTGCACCAGATTGTAGGTCGACCGCCATTTTAAATTGCAGACCTTTCAATTTATTACATTTTATCTTTGTAATTCACTGTTTAATATTCTCATTTGACTTGGTTTGAGAACATGAGAGAATTAATGACATTGGTAGCGCCGACCTTTATCAAATAACCATGAATATGTACTTACTGTATATGTAGATACCTTTATTAGGTACGTAGTATATACCCTAAAGGTGAACATTTATTATTTTAATTAAAATAGCGCTACTCGCTATCAAGGTCCTGGTAGGGTATTGGGCAACGTGCAACTATGCACTCTCTTATCATAGGCTAACATGTGCGTAACGCATTCGTTTCACAACAAATCTCACGTATTGTGAATTATATTTGAAAATAGTAAATCGTTTGCGAAAGTATATTTTATGCAATGTTATTGAAAACGTGCAAGAAAGCCGAATGGGTATCGCGCAAAATGCAATGCACGCACGATGCGTATACGCAGATAGAGTGCATACGCCGATAACAGGACGCAGTGTCGCGATAGCACACTGTCCACATTGATACTCCATATGCACATAATATTTGCTATAGACTTTCTACCGGTTTTATCTACGAAGTTTCGACTTTCCTTAGTTACAAGTATTAATTTCATGAGGTACACTTCTCAACTGACTAAAGTTTGCCCAATATACCAAACGAATATCAAACGAATAGTATTCAAAGAAGTAAGGACATAACCATATATCTTAATATTACAACATACATAAGAAGAACACACACACAAACATTACTTAAGCATGTGTGGTGAAGGACATTCTAGAGATCGAATTCGCACAGCATCAGTCATGAATGAAGGGGTATCCCCAACCTACATAGAAAATAAATAGTGCATGGTCTATCATTGTGGTGCAGTCAGCGTAATGATGACATAACAATGATGAATGCCTGCAAAATAGTCGCGTGCGCTTGAAAAAATATTGGAGTGTTTGTGGGCTGGGTGTAAAGTTACGTCAATTTCGCACAATTGTACCAGGAGATAATACATCGTGAGTGATGTTTTTGTTGTTGCAAAAAATGGTCAGCCTCGCCCCGCCCGCGCCCTGCGAATATTGCCCGCCTCATACCGGTACCGGGTACTTCCAACCTTTAATAGCATCTATTTCAAATAGTCTAATTTGAGATATCAGAATGTTATAGTGGGATTAGTTTAGACATCATTTGTTCAAAGAAAATGTTCCTGATGATATATTGAATAAACTTGTTTATTTGTGTAAACTCACTTCAACTACGACAAAACTAGAAGAAAGTACGTTCTAATCTCCATTACGTGACTTCTGTTACAAAATGTATGAGTACATTTGTAACAGGCTCGCATAAAATAAGAGGAGGCTTACAAACTAATAGCCCACACACGTGTAAATAGTACGTATCTGAGTCACTTTTATATGTGTGAGTAACATCGTGATGAGTATCAGCGATGACTCATTTTGGCAACCGGTCCACAAGGAGGCGTCGCCAATTCGCGATATAGTACGTTATATACCTATTCACGATTCGCACACACTCACAACACACTGATAACGCTTCTGTCGCCCTGGTACTGATTATACCTACATGTTACTACGTATTTACGATTAGGAACTTTGAGCTGATAAAAAATATTTGCCGAAAATATAACTAATAACTCCTTAGTCTAGATTCCAAAACTTAAAGCAAGGAACTTTAAATATATAACTCAAAATGATTTACATACATTTTTATTATCTTTACAGATGCGATATTTCCAAGCTAAACAAATTGTTCAACAACATGTCGCCGAGGCTACTGCGTGATTTGAGGCCAAGGTTTTACCGCTAATATGTAGATATTTCTATGTGAGACAAATAAATAAAAGTAATTAAATTCTAAGTGGACTAACTTGAGTTATAATGAGATAGTAAAATCTTTAACAACATTCTTTACCGTTGGTAGAGCAGAATTTCGAAAGAAAAATAGTGTAACAAATTTAAAATGTAGTCTAATGAAATATTGAATTATAAGTATCTACGGGTAAATGGAAATCTATAATCAGTTTTTTTACAGAAAGACAAAATTATTTCTTTATTATAATTAAATTAACAAATATTAAACTATTTACAAAAATATTTGTTTATATCAATAGTTACACCAACGACTTATCACTAAAACACGTAACTATTGCTTCAGTCATATTGAGACTATACCTTTTAATGACAATATTATAAAATTAAAATCTATGTTTAATGAAAACAGTCCAATTTATCGTCGGTTTAGTAAGTTGCGTGTGTAATTAAATTGACTTAGCTACGTGAAATGTTGCATTTCTTTCGTGCGTATGCCGTGGAGGAAACACTAAGTACATTTTGTTACCATTACCAACGTCCACATTTCATTAGTAGAATTGACACACGTTTTCGCCATATCTGGTAAATTTCTTGTAGAGTGGGTGGTATCATGTCCAATTTGGCGAAATACTCCAGATGGTTTCTAATTCTACTTTGAACGTGTTACAAAACATTTATATTCAGATTCGTGAATACTAAATAGGAGAGCAGCATTGAATCAGCGAAGATTTCACAATTCTCAACTGCAGAAGTTTTATTTTAATATTTATAATATTATGAAATGTGACAATTGTACCTATAATAATACCTATAATAAGGTGTTTTATACTACAATAAAAGGGTCCCACATGTCGATAAGAGGTCACTGCAGCCGATGAACGCTAGCAATGCCGGCGGTGTAGCTACAAAATTTGGCAATGTTGGAAGGAAACACTGTACTGTAGCATTGGTTAGTACAAACTGTCTCCTTTTTCCAGCACAGCGCGGACTCTGAGGAGCTGCTCTAATCGGTTCCAAAACTTAGGTTTAATAAAACTCATATTGGTACTGGCTGGCCGGGGCTTGAACGTACCTCAAATACAGGCGGCCACTAAGTCACATGGGTCACCGGCTTATAAAAGGTGGAACGCATATGATAGCAAACTGTGCTTTTAGTTCATTAATTTTAAGTAAGTGAACCCCTTAGGTTGTTATTGGTTGAGAACCGGCCGATGGGCCGCGGTCCGCGTCCTCGTGACCAAAATACGCGGCTTGAATAATTGAAGCCAGGCCGACCGCCACCACCCTCAACCCGCTGGACTTCCAGTTTTTATCAGTTGATTATAATACACCGCGAATTATTGATTGCTTACTATACTTACCTGTACCAGTGACGAGACAAAACTCGTTGTCACTATTTATCCACTACCTTCAACAAGCTCACAAAGCAACAAACATTTAAATATATTTGTGGGAATAATCTATCGAACTTAACGCTAAATTACTTAACTTCTGTTCTGAATATCGATTTCATCGATTCGGGCTTCTCATACTACCTTAGAGATACTATGCTTAGAAAATAACACCGTCTTTTTATCTGCACAGGTCTCCCACAAGCCTAAGAACATCCTGCAACTAGTGTACTCGGATAACAAATTGATATCTGAAATGGATTTCGAAAAAAGCATTTTCGAAATTCGCGTCTCATCAATCTATGTTTCTTTGGCCGTTTATCTTGACCTGCATACTGGCTGACCAGATTTTGATGGTACTCATTAACATAGATCTTAATACTATTTGCCTGAAACTTATAGTTAGAGAACAAAACAACATAGTGCCAAAGTTCATGAAATATACTTAAATCTTTAATGCCATCGTTGAGCCGCTCACGATGTAACATTACAAGATAATAACTAGGAGTGAAAAGATATTAGTCCTTCTATAATTTTTTTATCATATTCGGTATGTGATAGTGTTAATTTAAGAATCCATGAAACAGATGGAATTCATATAACCAAATGTAAAGCCCGTAATTACACTATACACTAACAAAATGATTCAGTAAGAGCTCTGCTAATAATTATAGAGAGATTGTGGCCTCGGTGTGGCATCTATTTGTCTTCCACACGCAAATGTGCTGGGGAAATTAGTGTGAATAATTGATACGTGTCATTTGGCAACCCCCCACCCTAGTTGTCACCCCACACGGTGTCACCGAAGTCCACATACCCTCCTTACTACGAAAGCATCAAAATTTTACATAGGCAATATGGATATGATATAATCTTAATCCTTCCAAGTTATGAAAAAACAGCATAAAATTTTGTTATCTTGTTATCCAGAACAAACTTATATGCCAGAGTTGTTTTAAATTTGCCATTATTGAAGTAATTTTATTTAGAGAGCCACATTGCAAATGTAAGCCAATGAAAGATTAGCCTAGCTTATTTATGGATTAAAAGAGGTTTAATAATAATACATAGAAATACCTGAACATATATGTAAAAAAAGCTCGTAAATGGCCACCAAAATTGCTTCCCTGAACTAATATTTCATCTATAATTAAAGTACCCTTAACTAAGTATGAAATGTAGGTAGCAATCAATTTGAAGGATATGTCCACGTCTACGCACTTTGCTTGTGGTGTGTGGTGGTGGTGATGCCCCACATCGATATTTCGTGCATTATTGAGTAGTCGCGTGCTGCCTCCCGAATTTCCAATGTTTGGCGATTGATGTGTAGATTGACTTTTGTCATTTGCCTCGGCCATGTCAAACACTATAAAATGTTTTTGTATGCCCTCTCCACAAATTGTTGTGGGCTGAATCGAAATGGATTATGGTGACTAGTATATCTACATACGATTATTTATACGTGTATCTGATTGGCACGGTGATGGATGAAACCTGTCCGTTGTTTTCTTTATTCAGGCCCCATTTAAATAATATACATACTACGGTCGATTATCCTTTATCACTAATGCGACACGCGTCGAATTTCACCCACCGCACTACTGATACATACATCACACCGTGTCTTTTTTCGTGAAGGCAGGCAGTGAGGATATAGCGAAATCTTTCATACCTTTTCCGTCCACTTAATTAATTAAACTATTGATACATATGCCACCGCTCGTTACCGATATTCTTTACCGTTCAATCACTGACTTCTTTGTTAATTTAATGAAGACATTTTGAAGAACTTCCGCGGTTTCTTCATGCACACACATTCGCAATGTACATATTTAGTATGAATCTTTCTTAGCAGCAGATGGCAATATGCAAGCAGGTATTAAGCTACTATGACACTATACTAGAATAGGTAATAGGATTCTCCTGTGATGTGTCACGTATAACATACCTTCCAATTATTATACGTAGAGAGATGTCTTAAATATTAGAAATCGCCATCCCTTTAGAGAATATTCCAATCTTTCCTAGGGAAAGGTAAAATAACATTCGTTTCGTATATATTCCTAGAAAAATAGTGCCTTGTGTCTAGGTATGTGTTCTTCCTAAAGAACTATTGTACAATGCATACATTACCTATGCATAATAAAAAAAACATTTCGAAACTAAGAGCTAACAAAAGCGTTGCATTCTTATGTTTAAAACTCCTCAAAATCGTATAAATGAAAATGTATATTCCATTCAGTATTGTTACGAGATAATAGCATTTGGGATAAACGGGTAATGTTTTGTGCAAACGTGTTAAGGTTCGCTATTTACGAACGCAGTTGATAAGAGATAAGCAATTTTGTGCAAATGCTCGGGTGGTCGGTGAAAGGTTTGGGCTAGAGTCATAAACGCGGCGCTTTTCTAAGGGATGATATAAAATGTCGGCATCTTTGAACACAAGCGCCAGTTCATTTTATTATGCTTAGAAAGTTTTATTTAGTAGAAACAGTTACAGCCATTGTTAAGCTGTTTTCTGAATTAGCAATCTCCGCCAAAGGATTTTTGTACGGTAACGAATTTTCTGTATGACTGTAACGGTGTATTGCAACGTATATAAGTAATTATAACAGAATTGAGGACATGGACTCGAAGAGCAACTGTAGTATGGTCGGGTACTAATGCGATAACGTTAACAATATGTTTGACTACTCGTACTCGTGAATAACTACTATTCTTGAAACTATACAAATTCATATTACTTTAATAACCGCTTCGTTAATAAAAAAGTAACTTTTCGGCTCCGCTATCAGACTACAATCTACATGGTACTTATACTCTTTAATTTTCAATGAAGTTACAGAGACACCTATGGCATTTTCATCTCAATCGCAGCTGTAAAGCCCAGATAAGCAGAAGTTTGACAAAAAATATTGACTGTCTTACAGTAAGACTTATAATATAAGATTACTTTGGACGATTGATACCGTTTTAAGTTCGTCCAAATTTTGCGCATACCTCAGGCTATAATAATATACGAACATTTTCTGCTAAAAAAATATAGCAGAAGACACCATTCTACTGCATTTGGCTGCACCTACTTTCATCTATCTAAGCCGTTCTATCTCACCGATAAATAATTCCTTATAGTTAAAAAGCATTCCGTTATCCTACCAACAGTTATGTTTGAGGTAACAGCTTGGTTAAGTCGACTCACACTTAAAAATATTTTCCAGCCACTTATTTCCAAATCTATATATGATACGCTACGTCACAGAAGCTTTTATGAGAACATTTACTATAACATGTTAAAGCTCGGGATCCATGATGAATAATATAAGTCGCGTGAAAACATTTCACTTATCTAAAGGCAATAGTGAGCCTCCATTAGTCTTATGCAAGGGAGAAATGTTTATTGAATGCCTGTACCGTTACGGTCGCTTCAAATGCGTCAAATAAAAGAGAAACCCTAACCCGCAACATTAAACCCTTTACGCAACATTTCTGCAGAGAATAGCGCAATTTTTATTATTTTACAACATGCCTTCAATCCTGCAGAACTTTGACAGACCACGCAAAGACACCGACCGGCCGGCATCGCCAAATAAAGGGGTACAATAAAAACAAACGGAAAGGGTTTTTATACAATGCGGAAAAATTACGCAATGACGAGTTTTATGATTTTGTTGAAAAAATTCGACTTCGCAGGTACGAAAACGGCCCATTGTTGCTGCAAAGGTAGGGCTTGGCGGCCGCAAAGCGAACCTGCAACTGCGAACACAAGTGCTATTCAAACCATAATGACACTGTATGCAAATAGATGCAAATCTTTTTATGATGGACCTTTTAATGCTTGAATAAGTTTATTGTAACGAGGTCCCGTCGCTACCGTATTCGATTATGTTGACTGTAAACAGATTAACGATTCTAGTTAAACAATTGCAATAAATAAAACATGTATTTTTAGGGTTAAAGTTAGATATTGACCCTAATTTAATTTCATAACACAAAACTTTTAGATGAAGAAATTAGTTTTGATTATAAACTATGCTTATAGAGCAACCTGTCATTGGGGACATATTGATTATTCCTTTTTCTGGTATTTTTCCACCGCTCTTAAGTACAAATATCTAGACTGCACATATGTTCGAGATATATTTAACTATATCCCATCTATCATCTACTTCATCTATTTGGTTAAAACAACGTTGTTATAAATCTCATATCTCGAGAGAGCTGTTTTCCCCTTTGAACTTGATCTTTTTTATCAAAAGCGGTTACGAACCCAAAAATTATATCAGCATCGTCGCCGCATTCCGCGTTCTCCCACACACGCACACATACAAACGAGATACATCTAATATAGTCACATATAATTCCACACATGTGCACGTGGTACGCGTTAATATGTTAGATTAAAAAATATTCGTAGGCACTAAAGTATCTGCGCAAAAAGACATCAACGAGTGTGCAATTCTTGTGCAGGTATTTTTTTTTTCAAAAACTACGTACTTATACCTAATTGTCCAGCTTCAAGAAAGAGGGGGTTCTCATTTCGAATGTTTTTTTTAAGTTACTTCTGTGGTCATTTAAAATATGAACTACTTACTACTGATTACAGATAAAATGCATTGCACTGGCCAGACAGCAACGAGGATGATATGAGTGAAGGAATAGTTAGGCGTAGTTAGTGTGAGACGGCATTTAATCTATCGGCACGCACATACACATGTATAAACTGCTTTGCGAGACGCGGGCGCAGCGGAGCACACATGTAAACGTGTCAAACGCAGTAGAATACCCTTACCATTTAACCAACTCGCATGTAGTGCAATATATGTATCTCAAAACTACGGAATTATATTGTTTAATGATTTTCCAGCTATAAACCTCATAACATTATTGATAAAACTAAGAATGTGAGAAGCTCAGAGTAGATAATATATTTCAATAGTAAACCAATACCTACCTATAGGTTATTTGGTTACCAATTTACCTTTAGACGTAGATATTGTTTGCTAATTTCATTAGTTACTACAAAAATATAAATAAATCCGAAATAAAGTCAGAGTGAGTTCTATCTGATCGAAACGAGAAGTAGCTGAGTAGTAGTTCTAGTGTAGGGGCACCATATACGCACACAAGGGCTAGACACGAATATTGCTCGCTATGCTAATGCGGCGGAGATTGGGCAGGTCGTTGGCCGCTCCCGGACGTTACGGAGTCATTCGGCAGAACCCGTCGACCACCCTCGCCCGCGCGCCCTTCACTCACTTAACCATATCTGTTTCTGTCAAATGCAAGTCTTCATTGACTGTCTCATGTAATAATACTAATATCGACATAACGAGAAAGTAGCTCTAACATTAAAATGCTAAGTCATACTATTCAATTTGCTAAGACTTCTTCTAAACATAGACTAGGAATATGATCATCTTTTAGATCATCTGCATGCATGCATAAGCTATATGAAATCTACAAAAATATATTATAGAAGGTTAGGTAATGGTTTAGGAGAGTTCATGACATACGCGTTCAATATTACACGTAATATATATTTTTTTTCTTGGGGGAAATTTGTAAGATTAATTATGAACCTCTTTTTTTTTAATTGCATATTATAAATCACTATTAATAAATAGCTCCAAACAAAGCTATTCAAATAGCGGAATAGTTATTTACTATTCCCAGAATAATGGTTTTGCTGAGCTATTTCATAAACGAAATATTCCTGAGTAGGTATCTACTGTGACTACAATGTTAAAATCGGTCGCGGGGCCGCTTCACCACTGGGCAGTGACCTTGAGCTGCGCGAGCGCATTCGATTAGTCAGGCAGCACACACTAGACATACCTACACTCCCCACCCCATATAATATAAAACTTATACAAAATTACGTAACTTTTTTGGACATTTATCCATTAGACTAAAATATCTATAGTTATCACAAAACTTCGGGAAGTCTAATGAATTTATTTAGAGTCCATCTACTCAGTTCAAACTTACCCAACTAAAATAATTGATACTCAAAAACATTCACGAAAGTTTTGTAAAAAAAATGTGGTGTGGGCGTTCTGACAGGAGAAAAAGCCTCCGTCGACGTCGCCGGCGCATAATGGATGCATAATAATGGTGTGCCACATCTCGTGAAAGTGCATCGACTGCAGCCTTGAGCGGAGCCTTTCCCTCGTCCATCACGCGGCGAGGCGACACGCTCTCACCGTGCTCCCCACACCATGCATTAAGCTATCGAGCGAACATTTATCGCGGACCAACCTCTTAATTACATGTTTGTTGGTTACACGAGGCACTAGCATCATATACATAATAATACATCACCACTACTCACTTATAGTACGCAGACTATAACGTGTTTCAGAAACACAAGGATCTGTTTAAGTTCAACATCTACCTACACATGATCCTATAAAAGAAGCAGATCCTTTCAAGTTAGTCACTTTGAAATAATAAGAAAGGGTTTATTGTTTACAATCGTGCTCATGTAACAGATCTCCTTCCCTTATGGTGGTGCGTGATAGGCGTGCCGTGCATGGCTATAAGGCAGAACATCCTGGAGCGCGGCGGGCGGGGCGAGAGACCAAGCCAAGCGGTTATTTCGGTATGCACATTGCATGCAGCGCCCGGCCGCGACAGCGCCGCACTTGCCACTCGAAATAGTCAGGTCAGGGACCGCGAGCTTCGGCTCGATCCTGCCCCAAGGTCAAGTCTCTGCAGCTCCGGCCCTCCCCCTGCCGCCCCTCCCCTTCCCCCGCACGTCGCGGTCGCGCCTATGCACATTCAAAGTAAACGCCTTAATATTCACGCCTGGCCAGTCCACACTCCACTCACATTTGGTTGCTAGAATGCATTCAATACATAGATACGATGCGACTACCAGAGTCTAGATTGTTTCAAAACAATCGTGTGCATATAACTACATAATTGCAATCGTTTAAGCAATAGGTACGAATGCAACAGGATGTTTTTATTGCAGATTAATGTTAAATAAATAGGTGTGCTCATGAGTTCGTTATCAGAACAAACGTTGGCGAACGTGACCCTTCGACTATTTAATCGATTCTTAATTGCGAATAGTCCATTATAGTCGCGAGATAAAACTGTGAAATACGCTGCGTTCATTATTGACTCACAAGACATAAGATAACAATTTTCCGTGTAGCGCTATTACATCATGAGGGATCAGTAGTCCTGAAATATTTGATACTAACAGAATTCATGTTTTTACAAATTCGCACATTTGTCACTCTTCATATTTATTTTTAATGTTTTATTTAAAAAATAATGTATATCTACATTTATCTAATTGAAGAACTAATGTCGTCAATAAATCAATTACAAATATTGTGAAATATAAAACTGTAAACAGAAAAGTCTTCGACATTTAACCCGACCTAGGAATCAAACCGAGGACCTCACGTATGGAGCCATGGAATGAGATGTAGCTATGCTGCCTTATACTACCTACCCACACAAAATACACTGATATACCAAGTAAAGTAAAATAATAACAGGATTCACCCTCGTGTTGGTCGGTGGTCAGTTTTACGGCTTCAGCTTCCCTTAACTTTGGTCATCGACACCGACACGCCATGCAGGGAAACTTCCAACCCAAATGTCACCGATTATACACCTGACCGTGTACATAAGGTTGGCAACCAAAATAAAGTTGTCTCTCTCATATGGCTTCCAAAGTTTGCGATAGATTTAAACGTTAATGAGTGTTTCAAATATCTACTATCAAATACTTAGATAAGGAACAAGACACATGCGCATTCTACATACTTTCATACCTGGAACGTAATTCTAATACATTCATTAAATCTCTCTCTCTGATCTCTCTGATATATTAATTCAAATAGTTGCCCAAATAAGCAAGAATGTTTACCGTAGCGATCGAAATAATTGGAATTCGGCCGTATCAGCGCCATAAAAATGTATCTATATGTACAAAAATGTGGATGGTTCTAGACGTGGAGAGAAGGACCGGAGGCGTCTGTACGATGTTGGCGAGGACATTGCACTTCTTGTTCCTCCCGACTCCCCGCCCCGTCCCCTGGTCCTTCGTCCCTCACTGGCCCTGCCGAAACTTGCTAACCAGCCGCTCCTGTGCCCACCGGATTTCACTATTTATTAATGATTGCTATGTTTGTTTTACTGATTCCATTTTCTTATGTACCATACTTGCTGAACTGGTTACTTTCAACTGAATGAGGAAATTATGAAAAGTTTGGTTACCTTCTCTTAACAACTTTTGCATTCAGTTTGTGCTATCTGTATAAGAGGTAACATGAGCTGCACAAATCATTAATGAACCTAGATATGTTAGGAATACATTTACTAGCTCCATTTTATTTACCTGTATGAAGTAGGCAATCAAAATATCCGTTTATCTATTTACTAATAAAAGTCGTTCATACATTGAAATCAAAAGCATGGTCGATTCCAATCAATGTTATAACTGAACCGACTTTCATTTATTGAATTGAATGAAAGGATTGCATCGACATCAACTAGGGTTGGCGTCAGATCGTGTCGAATGCTCAGGCGCGGCGGCGCAACGCTTCCCGTTACTTTGGTATATAGCAAGTACATACAACCATGTACGGGCTTGCGGACGTCACTCAACCAGTACCGACAACAAGTTTAACAAATATCCTACTAACGGTTACGGCATCCCACTGAAATTGTCCCGGATTTAAACTTATTAAGAACATTAAGAAGTGTACTAACTATAGTTAGTATTTAATCCATCTGTAAGTTTGTATAGGAATGCGTACTTATGTAACTGACTAAAAGAAAGATGCAAACAAAGATCGATCATGAAAATAAAGGTTCAATGTTAAGCATCTGAGGTAAACCAGTAACTCACAGAAAGTTTGGTTTAGGTTTTAGGTGTATTCGATGGTATTAAGATTGCCGGTCAGAATTAATGATTGATTTTAATTAATTAGAACGGCTTCAAGCCAATTATACTATATGATAAGTATATTACAAGTCGGTATTTTCTATAATAGCGATATCTTTGATCTTCAAGACTTCGCTAAGAGGCCAGAATCCTTTCTAAGTAGGTACCTATTTTATCAATCCTCCAGTAAATTTATGTACCTATGCCACGTAGTAAAATTATTATTATAATATAGTAAATATTAAAGAATTCGTTTTATATGTGTTGTATGTAAAATCAGATCTACTGCCTGCAAATGGTTTAATGTAATGTATTCGTTTATATAAAGTCTGAATGTATTAAAAATATTATAATATGATCAACTATTTGCAGTAACTAACTGAAAAGAAAACATATTTGTTCTGAAGCGGTGTAAGTGCATTTTACGATATTTGTCTAGTATGTTGTACCCTCTAACAGTAGTAGGTACCTCGAGTAGTACATAGTAGTAGTACTAATTATGGTATAAAAATATGAAATCGTAAAAATTATTACTATAACGATGAATTAATTACTTCACTGTTTTATAATAACATAACATACTCAAAGTATATTGTTCTGCTGTCGGTGTGGAGTGGGTATCGCGGACGTCAGGCCTGCCTCAACAAGCGGTGCGTTCGGAACGGCGGCGTGGCCGTGCGCGCGCGCAGACGTCACGTCGTGATTCCCTCGATTCTACATACCACCTTTTAACGATCGTTTTAACTGCTTTGATTAGAGTACATACTAACATCAACCGAGAAATAAAATTATGAGCATCTCAAAACATAAGTTTCAGTGCAGTGCTCATATCGACTCAACCATACTCATCCAATGTATAAAATTCTTAAATACATATACTCACCAGATTGTCATTCACCGGATCACCGTCTTGTCCTAATATCGTAACAGGATATACAGATTACAGATCATGAAAGTGTCATTGTGCCAATATCTGCTACATTTTGTGGATCTAAAAAATTACAATCAACCTTTGCTTATCATAAAACGAAAATGATCTAATTTGAATAGTTTTGATCTAATTTAAATGATTCACAATTGTTTATCTAATTTGAATAAATATAATTTTAGATACCATTTACGTAAGGCAAACAAGAATACTGGAAGAACCCTTAAAATTTAAAAGTTTTGACTTGAACATGATAGCAAAGTGATCGACGCAGAAACAAAATAAATAGCTAATGTATTTAATGAGATCAATGTGTGAATGTATATTATAACAACAATATTTAACCAAGATTAGGTACCTACTCGGGCGAAAGTAAGCCAAGCGCAAATATTAATGTTTATTAGCTCTAGAAATCGAGTGGTTTAATTAGTCAAGTTGTTATTATACATATATAAATAGGTTATACGTCATCAAACTATAGGAATACTTATAGTACTTATCTATAACGAGATAATTGACAAACTAATAATTGTCCAATACTCGAAATACCAGGTTTCTATAGTTCGGTGTGTTGAATGGATTCATCATCACCGTTCTGGCCAGTTATCCATAACATTGGTGTCGATTCTGTTGTTCAAAATTACTAAACTTAACTAATTTGACAGGTCTTAAGTCTTGCTATCCCTTTCTCATGCGGGGTTAAATAAGGATGGCAATATTTTTAGACCTGTAAAATTAGTTAAGTTTAATAATTTTGAACTACATAATTGGCACCATTGTTGTAGTAAGTTGACAATTGACAGTTATGTCTTTTCTGGTTTTGACATAATTGATAAAGGCTAATAAATTAAAAAGTGAAAATAATATAATTCCGAATTCCTGCTATCTGATCTGACTCTCAGCCCAAATCGCAGTGTTGAATTTTTCCACGGCTCAGTGGCGAGAAACAATGTATTGACGGCAAATGTTAACTAATTATTATATAATATTATATTATATTATTAGTTTGCACTTGTAGACCTACGACAACGATGTTAGATATAATAACATGTTTGTGCCACTATCAGTGTACGCAAATTGGACTTTAAGTGGTCACATCGCTAATTGAACAATGCTCTCACTTCAAACAATGATAAGCGTATTCGTAAGCAAGTATAATGGCAGCCATTTACAAATTTAATCAATGATAAAATCGTTTACGCCTTAGTATAAAATTCCAGTCTAGAATATTAATATCAGCTAGTGTACTAAAATCGTAATAATATGCATGCATAGCGAGCATATTTAAAACTATAGAAAAGAAAAATAACTTTTATTTATTTCCTATAAATAAACTAAACTAAACTCCTAAAGGGTCAATAATTTTTTTTTCATTTATGGCCGACCGAAATGTCAGTCACTACTTAGGAAATAGATTATTTTCAAGACATCCCCTGAAAAAAAAAGAAGAGGCGTACGATGAAAAAAAAGAAAAGAGTTATATTATATTTAGCAATCACCCCTGTAATTACGGAGGTTTCTTTAATTACAGCCCCTGGTAGGTTGGTGCTTCCTACTTCCCACCACGACACGTGAGGGAGGTCATGCGCATGTGCGACATGTGCAGGGCTTATTAATATAAACATTATTAAACTACATGTAGAGTTAAGAATATCAAGAAATCAATCGCATCCCAGGAAAGAATAAGTAGCGTCAAATAATGGTAAGCGATCACAAAATATAACTATGAACTGTATGCAGAACCTGTACAGAACCAGAACAAACAAATATGTATAATTAAATATCTATGAAATATTATATATATAGCTAGGATCCAATATTGAACCCGCAATTATTGGCACAATACCATTAAAGGCTAGACAGATATTTACGACAAAGATGATAAGAAGTGCTGAGAACATGGTTGATAACCTATGCTTTGATGATTAATTCTAGAAAATATGCCAAAAGTACGACTTCAAATTACATAAAAATATACCGTTTCGCTTCTAGGTCTTGTCACGAAAAATGTATGTTACAAATGTATACTAATGTTAATCCGTATGGAGATTCTAAGCATTGTTACTCTGTTTCATTTCCTACAGTAATAAAGTAGTACAAAAAGACAGCATAAGTTCCGGCTGAAAACCTGCGACAAGTCTCCCCATTCCAAGCCATCACATGCCGGCCGACTGTGATGGATTAATTGATCACGTGTTACCTTACTCGAATTAATTCTATTCATAGAAGTTATTTAATGCTCACCACTTCTCTTAACGGGTAGTTATGGTGTAGCGAGATCATCATCCAAATATACCTACGCTACAATCAATTTGGACCCTATTTTGGCAGAAAAGATTGGCGGGCATCTAAGCATGAGCGTAGTTTGAATTAAACCTATTGATAAACAAATCCGGCACAGAATTTGTGGACCCTAGTTAACTAATGACAAAGCCATGATAACCAACGCGGTTTATTTGTACATATTTAGAAATATTACTGATCAAACCCACATATTTTTTAAGTTTGTTTTGTCAATGAGCTGTACATGGATGATATTTATGTGCTAAGCTAGCATATTATGCAAGTTAGTAGGTAACATCGACAGTTTAATCATGATGATACATGAAAACGTCTTGTGCCATTCGCTTTCCCCTATTACAAATTTTCAGCGTTTAATCATACAGCTACTATAACAGGACAGCATTTCTTTTCAAAGCTGCATTTCTATTTGTCCCAATGACAATGAAATCAAAGGTGAAGAAAGGTCTCCGTACATTTTAAATTCGCGAGCTGAATAATCTGCAATTTTATTAAATTGAATGAAGTAGGTATATGCTAATGTTTGGATTTATTTACGTCATAAGATTACTTATACAAAAGTAATTGAATAATTACAGACAGGGAGCGTCGAGTGAAGAGTCGATCATTGAACCTCATTGTTTGCGTTGCGAAACATTTTATTTGCATGTTGAGTGCCAGTTGCCACTCGTGGTAAAAATCGCAATCTGACCTATGAACCAGTTTAATTATTAATCGTCTGATCCACTTTATTTACATAATTAAACTTTATGATGTCAGAACAAAACATAACAAGTAATCGCTTACCAATACTTCGATCGATTCGATATTCCTACTCTTTACATATAAGAAAAATAAAAGCAAGCTAAATCAAATAGCATTTTTATATAAGCTGTAAGTCATGTAACGCAACTACTAGTATTAGTTTTATCAGGTTTTATCAATATTTTTGATAAACATACATAATTCAAATTCAGGAAAATCCCGGTACGTAAAAAACATATTTTGTCAACTTTGGTTGCGCTAGCTATAGCAATACTTTCCCTTAAGTAGCTTTAATTTATATTTTAAAGCATATTTGTAAAAGAAAACGTCGGACATCAATATATACTTGGTCATCCAGAAGTCAAAGGTGACCAACGGATAGCCTGTGGTGCACCCTTTTGCAACTTGCATTCAACTCTACAGAAGGGATAAATCTAAGACACGTTATTAGATAATATTAATAATGAACGGAGTTTATAAGCCCCGTGCTATATTAGATTGAATCGATATTAACTTCATTATAATTAGCAGCGGATTTGAGCAAATCTTTATTTGAATTCAAGCAGGTTCTTTGATTGGTGAGATGTCAATGGTTAAAGGCCGCATTTTACTTAGCTTTAAAATATGCAGAGAACAGACAATGAGTTTTAATGAAGTGAGGAAAAGTCATTCCAATTTGCACGCAGATATTGTAGTGAATCAACGAATGAACAAGATTCTTCCACCATTTTTTAATCAGCTTCACAAACCAAATCACTTACAAAACAAATTTCTGTAGCTTTTACCCGACACTCTACCTAAATAAGAAATAGTTACCAAGGTATCCTCTTAATTTCTAATTGTAAATTTGTGGTTTTTGTTCAGGAAAGTTCAATGTCACACGTAGTTGGCAAGTACTCGGTACAAGTTGGCGATCCCATAAGGTCACCGGTCACCGGTCACCGGCCAGAGGTGACCAACGGCCGGCCGCTATACGAGGGGGTTGCGTTGCGAATAAAGTCGTTTGACCATGACTCACTCATATTTTCCCAATCTTCTAGTTTACAAACTTTTTTGGTATATAGTTTAGATCCTGAAAAACATAATGATGATTTTCCTACTTCGAAGAAAATTTTGCTATTTTGTTGAGTCACTTATATTTTTAGAATTTGATAAATGCAGGCTTATCAATGAAAATACAAGAATATTAAAAAAAACTTCACGTGTAAATTTTTTTTTATTTTAGTTTGAAATTGCAGAAAATGTTACCGGTGCCATGCTGCGGTGAAAACTAGTTTTTTTTTAATTGCATTTATATTGATTTATCTAGGTACCTAAATTTTCTTCAGAAATGTTTATGACAGATTATAATGTCGCGATTAGAAGCAAGGATTAAGTTCAAGTTCTCAGTCACATGAGGTCAGCGGTCACCGGTCAAGGGTGACCAACGGACAGCGAATATTATGCACTGACTAACCCACTTGCAAATCTACGCTATGGCTACCCCTCACCTGTTAAGAATGCATTGTTATGATTGTTACCGATTACAATGCATTACGTTTTTTTACACGAAAGCACAGAATTTTAAAAAAATTATCTACAGACAAATGTTTGACTTTAGCAAAGCATACCTCACATGTAAACGTTCTTTAGTTTACATAGACAAAAAGCAGGTTTATAATAGCTGACAGATATTTGCAGTGAGTAACTTACATTCACATTAGTGAAGCATTGTTAAAAAACAACACGAATCTAATCTTATCTCAAATAAAGTAATTTACCTGGAATATTGCCAACGAAGAATAATAGCACACAATCTATTATAGAAGAGGGCTATAGCATGAATTCGGTTATAAACCGGGTGCGATCCGTCCGTTCGTCACCTCTGACCCACGCTTGACCAGTTACCGTCCCTCGACGTGCCAAGTGCCAATCCATGGATTGCAAGTTCATCGTAGCCTTGATATTGAGGGATTATGGTCTCACACTAGTAATATAAGCAAGTATAAACTAACGACGATAGACATTGAGTTAAAATTTAATTCCACTATTTACTAATAGGAGGGAACGTAGTTAATTAATTTTCTTTTCTTTTATTACTTTGTTAGACTTTAATGTTTCTTCTCAGAAGGTTGCCAGAGCGGTGATGACATGATTAATTTTCAACAAAACATATTTTAATGAGTATACATTTCAACAACAAATCATTGTCCATCTCCTTCATTCTTTCTGTTTTTAGATCTTTACAATCACAGTAAAAGAAAGTAATAACTTTGCGTTACGAGATTACATTATTAATACATAAACTATACCATCCTGGTAACCCATATAGGTACTACTTATCCTTTTCCTTCAGTTTTGTCCAAATATGTCCTAAAATATTTCACTCGGAAATATAAACGTCACATCAAATTTTACAGCTGTAAATTACATGCTTCGGTCACTGGACAGTGGTCAATTCCATACGGTCTTTCTATTTACTCTAAGTTTATTTTATTAACCCTTTCTATTGTGCAATATTCTTGAGAAGGGTAATTAATATGGCGTGTATTATGCGAAATCGCCATCATTGTTCCTTGTTGTTTCGCGCTTTGTATTCAAAAGCTGGGCTCGCTTTTGTTTGGCGTTTTGTTTAGGTGATCATTAGCCCAGTGGGCAGTTAGGAACTGACCGCTTCGAAATGTTTTTCTCACAGACATTATACTACGAAAGACCGTTACGTCGTCTTGCAAATGTTGTGATTAATTGTTCACATATTTTGTATGTCAGTTTTTCGTCAGACTAATTTAGAAGTAAATTTATAAATAACGTCTGTTAAATTTATTTTTTTCTTTTAACCCTTCCACTTTCAAATAAGATTTTTTATAATACGCAGGAGGCAATCTTACGGCCCGCCTGATTGTAATCGGTCACCGTATCCTAGAGGTATCACTAGCGCGTTGCCAACCTAATTGTTAAGAGAAATGACGGATGACATTTATTTTAAAAGCTATCATTACAGTTTACAGAGATATTTTTAAGAAAGGAATAAATATTTATCTCAGTTCGACTATAGTTTATTACGAAGCTGTTGCGATGGATTGATTGGCATCGTTTTCATTTTAAAAATAGGCACACTGGAAGAAACGGCCATACACCAATGCATGTTAGGCTGACCTCTGATCTCTCGATGCACTCCTTGCTCGGCCGTTAAGCAATTGTGCGAGACTGGTTCCAATTCTAACAATAATGCGTGTGAATCAATTGATCATATAAATCCTTTATTCGTTATTAAATACTAACAGCAAACACGAATTGCATTGGAGATAACCGGAATTCAGCGGCGCTATTAGCATATCTGTAGTTTGTAAACATGTGAATTGATTCTAAGATAACGTATTTCTCATTCATTAGGTAGCTTGAGATTTAAACATAATTTATTGCAAATATTACGAAGGAACAGCACATGAAGTCCTGGTATAGCTACTACAAATACACGCATACTTATAATCAATGGAAATATATAATCAGTTGTATGGGTGTGTTATATACGAGTTCGTGCTTACGCAGGACACGGAACGATTTGCCATAGACATGCGCATGTAGTGGTTCGCGAATCGAATCATGCGAGAGGAAGGAGGATGGCCCTCCCGCGCCGCCGGCCAATGGGAGGAAGTGTAGACGGCGATCACGCTCCGCGTCGCCGCGCGCCGATATCGCGAATAAATTAGCACACAAACTGTTCTTTATGTACTAACAATTATTCTTTGTACATAATTTACTTAACAACATATATTTACTGTATCTCATTGGGTGGTTTAAGTATACATGCCTTTATTTTTTACATATATGTTTACATAATTTAGCTATATATGTTATATCATGTACGTAGTAGGTATATAAGTTGTCAAATACCTATTTGTACGGCGCGTATCTCACAGCTCCTCGCAATCATGCGGCCTTGGTACTTCAATGCGAAATCAAAGTTCTTTCAACACGCGATTATTTCTTTATTCGTCAAAGCGTCCAAAAACATTCACAGCCGGAAGTACAAAAACAATAGCCACTAGGGTTGGTTTCTATTAAGAATGGGATTATTCTCAATGAGATTCGGAATTGGTGTGGCAAAGAGGGTGAGTGTGTATAGTTTGGTTATGTTTAGCAATGCAGTGCACGGGAGGTGTGCAACCCTTCCATGTAAAATATCTCAATTTAAACGTTCTAAAACACGTGTTTGCTTTAAAACTGATCCCGGAGGTGGCTGGGGAGTAACACATCGCCTGCTACTGTAGTTAATTATTTCAGCCAAAAAATAACATCACGGCGTTTTAAAATACACTAGTTTACTCCTTTGTTATGACTTCAAAGATATTTTAATGGCTCAAAGAAAATATCGTTACCACTCGTTTATCCATACGCGTACGATTGACGATGAGGGAGGAACGTAAATTCAGGGTATTATATAAATAGAGCTGTTAAGCAACAATACAATACTAATATATACAATACTAAAATACCTAAATACTCCTTTACTGGTAATTATTTTCCAACCCCTGCGTATTAGAAGCAAAAACTGTGAGGGGATGTTGCGAGATTAGCCCTCAGATGTACCGGGCAAAAACGATGGCACATGGGCGTATTTCAATTAGCTGTCAGTTTGTCAACTCTTCCACTATTTATCAAGAACCCGGTGTAATAGTCAGGCGCCAAAACGCTCACCCTCTTTTAAATGATAGGCACTTTAAAAATAACATTGTATCTTTGTGCAAACAGCAGCACCTCTCGGCACGAATATCCAATTGACCAGCATTGAATTGCAACGTGTTTTACTATTGAAGACGCTCAATCAATTATTGAAAATGATACTTCATACTCGTAAAAAATTCTTTCAATATTGTGAGAACATATATATCATTGTTTCGAGGCACATGTAATTAATGAGAGTTTTTAAAAACACGAAAAATCTTGGATTGGTTTTAAACTTTTTTAAGTTGTGCTCAATGCATTAACTAAAACTAATTATGTTTTCAAATATACTTAGATACATGTAAATTCAGTCTCTTTCTTTGGAATAGGCACAAACAATGCGATAAATACTTAGATAATATAACTGTTGTAGGTCACATATTGTATTGCCTTTGTATTTTTTTTTATTTGGTATATCCACTTAGTGAGAATACGTTTTTTTCTAGAGTACCAACAATATCACAATTAAAGATTTTACGTGCCCAAAAACAAACTCAGATGTTTTATTGTGCGGTGAAATACGCGGATATTCCACCTAACCCTTAAATGCAAAGGAAGTGTAGATAAGTAGGTCAGACATTACATTGCACATGTTGTGAAAGCTAAAGCAAAAAATACCCCTATTTTATTGCCCTTTGTTTCCACGCGTAAAAAACTTTGATTATTGCCTGCAATTTGTACCCTTGAGTTTGGTATAGTGAGCACGTTTCGAATGGTACTTTGAAAAACATTTTGTAGTAATTTAATTTCGCTTAATTAAAGTCTTATTCATATTAATTTTACTAACAAAATATGTAAGCATGTCCGGGAAGATGAATATGATTTTCATTTCGGTATAATCCTACGTTACATTAACTTTCGGATTGACGAAGTTAATCAAAATATCGGAATCCTGTACAATTCCTAGTAGTCGTATATTTGCTAGCTAGGTCAGTAGTTTTAATAGGCATACCAATTCATTACAACACGAGTGTAATAAAGGAGTATTTTATCATAGTTTTTGCTTTTTCTCGCATACGTTTCAACCCTTCCCGCGGTCTTGGCAGCCATTCTTTGCCTACCAACAATTTTTTTGTGCATCCCCTTTTTAAATGGCACATGAAGAGAGAGGAGTTTTTTACGCACACCTATCCGATAAAATGCAATATCATCAGCCTACCTGGACAATCTTTGTAGCCTATTCTTTTAATAAAACGTCTCTAATCGATTACAGCTTGCAAAGGTTAATAATATATTCCTGAAGCTTAGGCTTTGTCACGCTGCATTGAAGGATATTCCTATTCCCATACCTACATACTCTGCGACTTAATTTACTTTCAAAACCAAAAAATATGAACTATTATATTATTGTCAATGTATTTACATGTGCATCATCCGCATCCTATATATAAAACATTGACGTTGAAACCGATATACCTATTACAAAAAGTCAAGGGAATCTAATCTGTCTTTGTTTTTTCAAAGAATCTAACAGTAAACCCAAATCCGGCGATATCTGTTACCAAAACAAACGGTCGTGCAAAACGTCAGATACGGCGGAATCTGGAAACAAAAAATCGCAGGTAAAAAGTCATATACCGGTATAATTGTCACAAATTAAAGCAAAAAATCTTTCACAAAAGATATCAAAATTCTGCAAGCCACACGAGCAGGTAGAGGGTCGGTATAAATTTATATTTTTTGTAGAAAAGTTGTGCAAAAGCGTGGGACGGGTCGCGTATAACTGTACTCTGCGAGACTCCGGCACAGGCAGACCAACCCGCCACATATTGTCTGATTGATGATCTTGTCTGATTATTGAGGTCTTTGTCATCCCAGAGTGTAACCTTCTTATAGGTTACATTATTAACCGTCCCATGAGGTCCTTGGCTTGATGATCCGTATATGTAATAATAATAATAAGTATTTATTGACACATCAAATAAAATTGATATTACAATATTCTCAATTCCTAAACTAGGATAAGCCTGTGTTATAAGGCAACTGATACGGACCGTGTTACAATTATGCGAACGCGAAATGACAACAAGAAATGCGAAATACAAATATAGGACCACGGCAATGCAACTTGAATGTAACATCGAGGCAAACATAATTAAACTTAATGACGCGTTTACGTACCGGACTAATTGAACAACGAGTCAACATCGCAATACTTACATAAGAAACAGATTTTGAAATAGCCGTGTAGCATTTTCTGATTAGCATTTATTCGTAGCCAGAATTATTTCTCGTCTGTCTACTAAAATGTATCTTTATTCATAGTCACGAGTGATAATTCCTAAAAAGATTGAATGCACGTTTACATTTGTGACAAAAATAAACAATTCCTTCGCGAGGAGTGCCTTATCCTTTTTTGTGAAAGAGCTTTTCGTGCAAAAACCTCGCACAAAAACACAAAGTCTGCTCTCGCTTTTGGTAGTAACGTGATAAGTTTATTTTGAAATAGAGATTCAAGTTTTATCGGCTTACTTGGTATTATAAAACTATACCGCTACGTTCCTTTACATAGGCGAAGTAACACATCAAAAATATATACCTTTAAATGTATCAAATATTGCTCTTTATTTAGCGCTATCTAAAATAATTGGCTTTATATTAATTTAATCCCTATGATATGTCCTTTGTACCTATGGTGTCCGTTGGTTCTAAGACGTAGTTACGTTTCATGGGAGTTCATTGAAAACATTTACATATCGTTGCAGTTTCATAAGGATTATTTCTTATTCCTTGCATGCAAAAAGATCTTAATCATTACAATGCTGTGATTTATTTAGGTAAGTTAAAGTTTTAATACGTCTTAACGGTGTAATCGTACAGAGGGGATGTTTAAGCAGTACATTTTAAACCAGTGAAGCCAAGTGAACGACGGGCAAACATTTGCGTAAAGTCGTTGAACCCTCCTGAACAAAAACTCCCCTGCTTGTTTCAGCTTACGCTCTGCGCCTGCGTTCTCACGCCAGCCTCTGACCTCTGACATTAGTAAAAACTAAGCAAACTTTAAAATTAGAATCGAATAGAACTCGACGATGAATTGATAGCTGAAGGTTCCTTTGCAAATCAAATAAAATGTTAGTAGGAAAGTAGGTTCACATACAACGCCGTAACGTCGATGCATCTGACAGCTCCGGAAGCGACGTATCACTGCGAATGTTGCGTTTCCGGCCCATCCCTGCAGCGAATGCTCATTATTCTTTCAGCAAATATGTTTTGACTGTACCCATTACCTCTTTGAATCCGGAAGGTCACAAATGATCTTTCGTATCGGCATCCATTATAAAGATTGCATCATTATAAGTCATTAAAGGGTGAAACCACATGTCGTGTAAAACGTATAGTAAATTTACGAACCATGTGCAAAGGGTAGCAAATGAGATGGTTAAGAACCTGGTTTATACATTTTGTAAAAGTTCCACCAATTGATTAGAATATTCTTGCTACCAGCCACATACCTCTGTTTCTTGTCAAGTACTTATCCATTAACATCAATTGCATTTTGTTCTATGGGAAGTTAATTTATTACAGTGTATAAATAAACTTAAATGTTTTCAGACTGTAATTGGTATCTTATTAGAATTTGTTGTTGCACGTAGATATATGTCAGATGATTACAAATGACGCTTATTACATACACATAAATAATTATAAACTTAGTAGGTATGTAATATTTAATTGTTTCTGTTGTTGCAACATAAATCCTGACGGTTCCGATTAGGACCCTACTATGCCTGATAGTAAGGACTGAAACTTTTATAATGGATTTAAGAATATGTTATTATGGCGGAAATACTAACGAACAATAAACACAACAAATAGGTACAAGGTGTTCCCATATGTGTTTGTTTACGTTTTCATACATTTGCTGTATCGAATTCGGTAATACATACATTACAAGTAGGTACTTTCATATCTATACTATAATGCAAAGTCTGAAGTAAAAAATAATAATGATAATAAAATAAACGGCTAAGTGTGAGTTGGAGTCCTGCGCTACTCCAACTCACACTCTTCTTGTGAAACTCTCTTGTTATTTCTTTATTAATTCACTCTAACAGCTTTATAACATACGTGATGGTACGGAATTCTCGGTGTGATGTGAAGTGATGTTCCAGACTATTATGTAAGTATACTTTCAACTGATATCTACACAGATAGAGTGATCAAAACGGAAATAGCTCAAAGACATTAATTTTAATTGTTTTTGTGACAACTAAAGCATTCATATAGCATCGTAATTACTGTTAGCCGTTTATTATTTTCACAAACAATCGATTCGGTATAGCTGCTGCTATTCGAATCAACGATAAACCTACAATTACATCGAACGGTACATAATAATTTGAAATTCTTTTATCCTGAATCCTTTTATATTTTTGCGCAGGCTTATAACGGTTTATCAATTGAAATATCTGTCATCACTTCCCTATTCCATCACATTGCAGGGAATTGTGGGAACAAATTATCGCAAACACTTTGAATGTGAGCACAAAACGATTGCACAATGCACCACCAGCAAAATGTGCCACGCAAAAAATCACACTCCCACGCTTAGAAAGGGTTGAATATGCACCTGACCTATATTAAATTGCGTAAAAACTGTTTTCTTTCGCATTTTTTGCTCATTATACTCATTGTAGATATCAACAGATCTATCGTGTGACTATGGTTACGCATGTATGACGGACAAAGCAAAACACAATATATATTACAAGACATATTATTGCTTTTATTTTCTTGGGTGCATATAATTTTGCTATAAGTTTTTAATTATTGATTCAAAATACTTTTCACTGTTTAATATTTATATGAACCTGTATTCATAAATTTATTTATGTTCTTAGGTACTCATCTTTAAAAGCACACAGTAACAAATATATCATTTTATTTTAAAGGAATTTGGCTCGATGTCTGAATACAATAATTACGCATAACAAAATACAAATCAACACAACACAATATTTTGCCCAAAAGTATGCTCACTCCACATGTAAGGGAGTGTACAATGCGCATTGTTGCCTCAGGTAGTCGCTAAAGGGTTATCCGCTTATGCAAAAAAATCCGATTAACACTTGCACAAAACGATTTAGGCACGATATTAAAAATAATACACGGCGTTAAGAGTTCTATAGCTTTTAGCCTTAACGTGTGCTGATTCAATCGATCGTTAATTATATCTCTCTTATCATATAAGAGTTATATTCTTGCCGGTGCAGCCGATGAAGCTCAAGTTAGGTAATTATTATTACATTACACGACTATACCAAATCACTATTCTTAATTTTTATTAATTTTATTGCTACAAACCGGGTTTGAACCCAGTACACCTCGCATATGAGCGCTCACTCTCCAAAATAAACGGGATGGCAACCACATGACATACGCAACAATACCAATGACACACGATGACTTATTATAGCTAAATTAAAAGCATAAAATTAAGTGACTGAAACTTACTTAACTATACAAGTATATAATAAAGAAATAGCGTGCGTGTCCGTATTTTGGTCAGCGCCTCAACAACAAGCAAGCCTTCGTGAATTTGCCGGCCTTTAACGAAGGAAGCTCATTATAAATTCATTGACAAGAACGCGTGAGCCGACAAGTGAGGGTGAAAAGGCCGACAGGCGATCTGTTGCAAAATGAATAAATAGTGGCGAGAAATAGGGGCAGTTCGCTAAGGTAACGGCCTCCACATGTCAATAATGTAACTAAGTAATATTCCAGAACTGAGAACTTCTTCATGCAGCACTACAGACGGCTAAAGAGCTCTAAATAATCTGGTTGTAAGTCTTCAGCGCGAAACACGACTTTCGTATTCAGTTTTACGCCGTGCACGATAATGTCACGGCAAACAGTTGCAATCGACGGTTCGCGTCCGCCCCCTTTCCTTGGACGGGCTTCATTAAACAATTATGGTTTCACCATGATCGCGATCGTTTTCACGTTTTATCTTACATACCTACCTACATGTAAAATATATTCATGTAACTCGTTGTTTAACTGAAATAATATCGCTGTGCAGCATGTTTAAAGAATTCGTTTACGCACGGACAAAAGGTCCGCGGTAAAAAACCGCATTAGACAGATATGTCTACGCGAATGTATAAAAAACTCAGTGGATGAGCACCATGTGCAGTCGCAGGTGCCCTCCGTTCCCACACAACCCTTTCAGCGACCGACCTCTCGCATCGAACCGCTCCCGTCCGTATCACCCCCTCTAAAACTGCATGAAAACTATAATACTGCAAGTTGAAGTGAAATCAATCATATAACCAACCATTAAGGTATATTTTTTCTAAACTACAATCAACTTTCATAAGACTTTATAGATACACATCTGTCATTAGTTTCAAATTCTACCTGTTCCGATTTATAGTCTCTGTCGTGTCCTTAGATTTATTGTGGATATAATGCAATCATCTCCATATTTTTTGCCCTTCGATTGAGGCCTAGTATCTGCAAGACTATTTAACCATATGAACGACTGCATAGGAATATTTTTATTATAATTTATCTGATGCTGTTTTTATAGATTATGCAAAAAAGTTCTAACAATGAATAACTCTATAGACTATAAAATTGATCACTATTTGAAAAGCAAGAACTTGGTAATAATCTTAATTTTATATTTACGCACTTAAAAAGACATATCTGCTCAATATACTAGGTCTATCAAAACATACTGCCATAAACATAAACAAATCATGGTATTATCTTCGCACATTTTAAAATCGCTGACGTTTCGTTATCGTTTGGAATTTTTGTAAATGGGAAATGTTTTGTAGCCAATTAAAGCAAAGGGACACCGACTGTCGTGGTCCGTGGCTGTCCGCAATAAATCGCAACCCTACATAAAGTGTTTCCGCTCAAGCTGTATTCAACTACCTTCACCCTACCCTACGCAACTCCGTTGCAACACCCATATATTTTTAGCGATCATAATCTTTTGACCCTACATTTGAGATACGAATATTTGACTTTCTATGTCCAATATTCAGCCAGCTTAAATCCTCCCTTAATTAACAATGAAGATGTTTAACTTAAAGTTATTCATATTATGTTACTCGAAATCCACTCACCGAATTTACCGTAACACTTTTCATGATCTTGTACGAATCCTATTATCTTACACTCTGATAAATAAAATTCAACAATATTTTTTTCTACTTATTCGGCGGTTGTATTTAATAAATCGTATTTATAACTAAAATAATGTTTTGTTATCAAATCTTCAAGCAGTTTAATTCTTGAGAAATGGTGGGTGAATTAATTGTTGGGTACGTAGCAGCGCTACGATTGGTCATCACACTCAAGCTGCGCCTACGCCGTATGCAGTTGCAGAACGAACATGTCTGATATAAACCGCCTATTTTATATTAAGGCTTACACATCTGCCTTTGCCTTTGCATTCTGCCACCATTATTTTATTTTCAACCCCAATATAATCGGTAGCTATAATAAAATAATATTGGCACTCAGCGAATAAATTACTCTTACTTCCCTGGAACGAAATTGTTGGCACTACCTATACTTAATAATTTCCATTGAAATTATAATGATAAGTACATACAAATTAAGTTTTTTGTATATATACTTAGGACCTATTTTTTGTAAAAGTCAGTGTTCTATACGATTTGGTATTATTAAAAACTCTTTCAATTATATTTTAGCCTCCTTGCCACAATAATTATGAGAACAGAAACTATGAAAAAAAAACTAAAGGGTAAAAGGGGTCCAAGTACATATTTGACAATACGATATGTGTGGTGGAGTGTTTCCGTAACTGATATTTCTCATTAAGGCAGTTTGTTTGGCATTCGATAAAAAACTATGAATGCATACATTACTAGCCGATGGCCAAGGGTTGGTTATCTCAGCCCTCGAGGAAGAGAGGTAAACAGCAGATGTTCGTGGCTACAATTACATAATCAACAGTTATCGTATTCAAATGAGAGTGCATCGGTTTCAACCGCAAACGCCCCCAAACAATCCTCCGCAAACGTTATACATGCAGTATAGTATCTCTGAGGTTATTCAATTAAATATTTGCTGAATAGGAATACATTCACTAATATATTTCCAGCTTTTCGATATAATTGCCGGACTTGTTACGTCGAGAATTTCACGTGTGATTTTAAGGAAACGTAAGTATAGGGATATACATATATGTGTATAGGGATTTGTGGAATCACCCGTATTAATCGGGTATACATGGTAAACTAAAATCAAGAACCAAGCCGATTGAATACTTGAGTCAATTTACTAATAATAAAAAAAGTCTTCTTAACGTTTTTTTCCGACACGATACTGATTTGGGCGGTCCTTATTTTTAGCCATTAGACGGTCTGTATCTGACTAGACTAGAGTCAGCTAAAACTATTCAAGTTCACCTTCTGCTAAAAAGCCCCATAAGGTACATAGCTAATAGATAGGCGAATGAATACAGTGATAACCTTTTTTTATTGAAAAACTTCTAGGCATCCATTGATGATTTATAATGTGAATTGAACAACAAAAACAGAAACCGAAAGTTATAAAGAAAGCAAAAGATACATATTATTTTAAAGTCACTGGAGCACCGGGTAACTATTGTTCCAATGCAATTAACCAGCCAGCTCTTTTGGACTACGTACCACCATGTAAATTTGTCTAACGTGTTTATCCATTAGAAAGATACACTGCCGACTCACTACGGCTATATTTTATTGTATAGAGATTGAATAATCAATGTACTTTGATTTCGCTTATCGATCAGAAGCGATTGGATATAGTAATGAGTGTGAAGATCACTATGCGTTATGAAAGTAACGGTACATTAGTGACTGAGTCACAGGGAACTGACCTAGGGGCATGCAGCGGAGTGCATTGACTGACGCCCGCAGCCGTCGCAGTTATCACCGCATGCCTCTTGAGAGATAATGCATAGACCATGCCCTTTCGGACTGATGAATAACACATGTGTTTTCATGTCTGACAATTATGAATTATATTTGAGGTTCAAACACACGGAACTCATCACGATTCAGTCAATCAAAGTGTATAACTATTGCCGGGCCGGCGCCGTGGAGGCCGACAACACATTCTATCGCGATTCAAAAAAATATCTAAAAAACAAATATCCACTAATCAACTAGGTTTTTATTAGGTCAATGAGAAAAACCTAAACATCATCCTGAAGCCTAAAATTAAAGTCTAAAGATGTAAATAGTTAGAGCGGTCGAATAGTTCTTAGTAAGCCCATGATTATTTAAAGCAAATTCATAATTACTTTACCTTATTGTAGGTATATGCACTTTTCACGATTGTGAGGCGTCCATATCGCCTTCGTCTGATGGTAAACGTCTTACTTGCACTGTTTCTGTGCAATAAGTTCC
This sequence comes from Falcaria lacertinaria, assembly GCA_951449985.1. Lineage (NCBI taxonomy): Eukaryota > Metazoa > Arthropoda > Insecta > Lepidoptera > Drepanidae > Falcaria > Falcaria lacertinaria. The sequence goes on from OX602114.1 coordinate 5,425,282, forward strand.
AAGTCTTTACAGTCCTACGTTGCGCTGAATTGAGCTCGAAGCGTAAAACAGGTATTTATTGTATTATTTTATTTAATCTCTTGGATTAAGAATTAAAGAAGAACTAGGTGTCTACTTAACACTAAACTAAAACTGAGTCTGATTAATAATTACCAAATAGCTTCAAATAAAAATAGATTAAATACATGCATATTTATTATTTTACTCCCTGTGACTATAATAAATCTTTTAAAATATACATATTGAATATTATGTAAATTATTTATTTGGCTCCAATGAAATAATATTAGATAAGCAGATCCTTAATTCGTACTTGAACGTTCGCTTCGATATAGGCATCAAACGGAATTTTTATTATCACAAGAAATATTAATCGTGAAATCATCAACTTGACCGTAATTCGAGTGATCTAACCAAGGTTTGGGGCGATGATAAGGCGTGTGTTTCACAATAGCAGAATTATTTGCGGCGGAGGGCCACCCGTCGCCTTGAGATGCGCCACAAACAACTGTAGCGAACGAGGTCCGCTGAAACGTAATACACTCGCACGGTAAAGTGATATCGTCGTACAAAGTGTAAGCAGATGAGCACACTCTCTACTCATATAAGTCAATTTCCTATAGTAAAATATGCGCGTCACAATGTGCTAATTCTTTGATTTTCTATATATATTACAATTTTAACATGAGTAGTGAACCTAATATGAATAGGTAGTGGATAGACATTCATTCAAGACGCTGCCTTATTATAATTTGAAATATTAGCTAGGAGAAAACGGAAGAGGTAGGGTTAAAACGAAAGCAAATTTGTGCTCTCAGCTACCCAGAAAGGACACGGCACGTATGTGGAAAATGTTTGTATGTATGTTTGTATGTATGAGATATCAATGGCTTGGAGTAGGAATGAGTATACGTGTGTACGTGACGGATGGTTGTCGCGGAGAGCTTTCATCAGCGAGTGTACCGGCGCACACGCCGTTGGTATGTGTAAGTGGGTCAATGGCGGCGTGACGCCGACGCGGCCCTTCGCGGCTGCGCAGGGCTCGCCTTGAACCGCCAGACTAATGCCGCCAGCTTTACTGTATTAATTTGCGCTCGTTTCTGCTAAAAATAAAAACAAATCTAAAAACTACCGCTCGCAAGGTTCGAATTACAAGGAGGTTTTATTTAATGCACGTGCCTCTATCATTAAGATAATAATGGGAAATATGTAGGAGGTATCTGAGAGGTGGTAAACATTAAAGGTTGAAATGCAAATTGTGTCTCCTTCTAGCAGGAGCTACTACGGTATTCGTTACAGTGACAACCTTTACCGTAGGTAAGTTGCTAAATATTAAAATAAATATGCTGAGTCCGTCAGTCGCTAAGGAGTATGACAGCGACCTACCTGCCTTTAAAACTATAACTTTCTAGGGAGGTGCAGATAACGTGGTCTTTCTGAGGGTAAGATGTCACCATAGCCCATACAAGTTCCTACCTTGATGCTTGTAATAATAGGGACAACCAACTTTGTGAACGCCCTTCGAAAATTTACAAAGATGTTTAAAACGATCGTTCCGAAAGCTTTCTGGAACTGCCTGTGATTTACTCAGCTGAAACACAAATTTCGTTAGTATGAAGGGCAAAGCAGTATGTATGAGGACGCAAAATTATGTAGTAAACTATTTTGTGAGAAAGGTCGATGTTTCGCAACGGCACTGCTGTTTGTTAAATCGTGATCATCAAATTGCTGGATGAATATACACACGGACCTTGCGCGTGCTCCACATCCTACAAATTGTGTTCTACTTCATACATAAGGATAAATAGAATAAAATGTTAAACTGAATTATCAAATACTTGACTTTTTGTGTATATCAAATAGACTCTGCGACGAATAATAACAACGGTTGATTTTTTGCGTTTGTCGACCTCAAGCAAAATTTAATATTAATTCGCAAAATCATTTGAATAGGAATAATGAAATATTCACCCAACCTCGGGCCGCGTCCAAACTGACGAACATTTTCCTCTATTTATCGAGCTTGTAACCAGGAAATTATATTTAAACAGCTGATAGTCACGAGTATAGGAACGTCCGAATTGAAGGTCCATTGAAAGAATAAGTACTTTTGTACATAGTTGGTACAATAATTTAATTATAGGCCCTTCGCTGTGTGTCGCTCGCTTACCAACCGGTAGTGTAAAGCAAGCACGCGCAAAGACGATTTGCATAAGGGCCGTTGTCAATGCTAACACTCGTGGCACCTCGTGGGCAATGGGCAATAGACAGAAGGTCCCACCGACCTTCCGCTGCCGCCGACGAGGCCCTTTGATTTGCCATGACGCCATTTATCACTGCGATAAAATTACTGTGGAAATAGTCCTACTATTCATATAGTATCACATAAGCAGCACAAAAGTCTACTGAATAAATTTTGCATTTGAAATTTTTCGAAGAGTTCGTACTATAAATATAATTTACCTTTTAATATTTTTTGGATAATTTGTACTACATATATTGTATATATTAGTCGGATATTACGAAAAAAAATAAGATGAACCCTTGCCGTACGAATACCATGAATACCAAATCTTTAACTTACTACCACCAAATATTAGTATACACAACTAATTCGGACTCTTGATTCATGATAAAATCACGTCCAGTGGTCGTGGAGGAGACTAGATAAGATCCTAGATAAATAAAGAAGGCATGTCCACACTATCCCCTCGAAGTGTTGTTCGTTCCATATTATTCGCGACCGCAAGGTTGCGTTGCGCAAGCCTTACACGTGTCGCAGCGCGCGCGCACGTCGACCTCTTCTCAACACTTCCGATTCGCATGCACAACAACTTATGAATATATTTATGCTGAAGGTGACGCACACACGCGGAAACGAAATAACTGCACCTCCATTGCTGGCTCAAGATTAATTATATACGCATAAAATACCATTGATTACAAAATCATAATGTTTGTACATATTAAAATTCTAAATCAAAGCCTTGGTCTGAATGTTACTTTTACACTTGGAAACAAGATTGTCATTGCTTGTATCTCATTATTAGAAAACATAGTATGTTCTGGAAAAACCGATAAGTGGATAATGAAAACACAAAAAGTGTATTGTTGTGGTTATACGATCTACGTCACTTTATATCCCTACGAAGTACAATAAAATGTTATCAACCATAAAGGTATTTTGTTCCTTTAAATAAAATGAAAATTAAATACCTCCATTCTTCTTGTAGTACATAATGAAACTCATCGTCCGCATAATGTCGCCTTGATTTTGAAAATAGTAACAAAAATATTAGAACCATCTGAATTATTAGCGACTCATAAAAGTACTCGTTACCAAAAAACCAATCTTTTGGGTATTTGCGCAACATTTCAATGCTAAGGGCTTAGAGGCCGTCACGTAGGCGATCTAATCATAAACATAAATGCCTTTCGAGGAAATAATAAAGAAGCTAGGCCACGAGATAATAGGAGAAATTCAAATTCAAAATAAACTAGGAATATGAGTTGTTCCTATATCAGAATAGAATCACAATAAAACCTAAAACGTCGATAGTCAAAAAGATAAAAGCAGTTACTTCAAAAAACAACAAAATCTATGTATCGTCATTCATGAGTTACGTTTGTTCTTGTAACATTGAAGTACTCGAGTGTTGCGCAAATTGTTTGTTAGCTGTGGCCTATTTTATCAGATAGGTACATCACAGATAGCTAGTGTGTGCACATGCAAATTCGCCGATGACCTATTTTCGACAGTACGGCGCGGCGCGGCGTGCTACACATCGCCTCGTCGCCGTAGCGTAGCACTCTGTAGCAAAATGCTATGGAATGTAATATGTAATCGTAATATTGCTGTCATTTTTTTTTTATATGAATTATACCTGTTTGGATATTCACTGCCAATGCAATGCACTCTCTCAAATCTCCTAGTTTTAATTCGTCCACTCCAAGAACGTTCAGTCCCTGAAAAAGTAAACGTGAAGTTTCAATCTAACTTTATAGAAGTATATGTCATTTCCCAGAATAAGGACTCAGCTCGCTTAGCTTCGTCCTTATTCTGAGATTGTCTCGAATAAAATATTTCTTCGAAAAGTATAGGATTTTTTACGTTGTTTAATACTACCTGTTGTCGCAAAATATTTTATCAAAGTAAATTAAAAGTCGACACATATCTACTCATTGCTAATCTAAATATCATTCATAACCTCCACACAATATAATTTTATTTAATGCCTAATCATGAAGCAACCAACAAAAAATATTTCAAGAATAAAAAAAAAATGTTAGTCGGGATATTTCCGCGATTTTTATTCTGTATCGAGAACAAGGCTATGGTACATACACACGTATTATGATGATGATCATTTGCTGAAGGCCCATTCTGACGAATACCTAACACGACCTTAAACTATTAGCTAGTGACGTCACTGCAAATAAAACTAATGATGATCAAGTGGAAGCTTCGCGAACACTTGGTATTTGTGATTTGGCTTTGGTCAGTAAAAACGAGCAATTCGGTCTTACTACAATGTAATTTGGGCAAATGTTTTATTACCTACCATATGCGACAAGTGCGATCGGCCCAAACTGTCCGTGTATGTTGAACCAAATTAGACGTTTGATAGCTATTGTCGGCTGCCGTTGTTAACGGGACCCTGCTTGTCGAGCGCGAGCTATCCGCAACTCGTACTCTGCTCTGCAACTTTACTATTCATATGTATATTAAACATATCATACTATTTTCTTATGTGGACTTCAAAAGACTTCATGTTAATTTGAGTACGAGAAGTAAGGCTATTCCAGCCTGTTAATAATTGGAGCTACGAGTGTTAAGTTGACAAATCATATTGTTTTCCTGAAGTGAGTATAGTTCCAGAAGCCCTGTACAATGTACATGCTGGAGCCTCCTAAGTACTCTTTCTCTTAGGCTGATAACACAGCGATTCCTCTTAAGTCAATGTCGGCAACGCATAAGTGAAAGTTTTTAAAAAGTCCCCAGGGTGCGCTAACCAATCAAGCCGTAGTATGTTTGCCACAAAAGCGGGTGTAGGTACCTATTTGTCTCCCTTATAATATGGCCAAATATGTGTCATCGTTCAGAAGGCTTCCGATCATCGTGGTTTTTCAAATCAATACATCAAATCTTTATTACTGAAGCTAACTCACCTCGCTTTTTACAGGCCAGGAATTCAGGTTGAAAGCACCTGGGTAGTCTGATATAGTTTCAGTTTGATAAAACGCTTAATAAAGTACGTACGTCTCTACGTACTATTGTATAGTACCTACCAAATCGTCAAATTATTAGCTTTACTTTAAGTAAGGGCCAAAAATCCTTCACGATTTCAATTGAGGAAAACGTAAAGCAAACAGCTATTTATCATTATTTTAATCAGCATTGTCGGTCGACTGCTTCTACAGTTGAAGCCCTTCACCCAAACTAATGCGCCAAGTAAGTGGTGGTAAGTCTACGTGCACACATGGCTGCCGAACTAGCGCAGAAACGTAACAACACGTAAATCCAGCGGCTTTGTGTGTGTACTAAGTATGCTTGACACACACAAGCACCACGACTTTGTTTTGCTGTTGAGATTCGCGCGTGCAGTTGCGCAAGCGCACCGTGGAGGCCATTGACTCGTGGCCGCCATATTGACGCGGCGAGGCGCGGGCGCGGGCTGTAATGGAGCGCGAATCCACTGGCTTCTGTTCCGCGGGTTTCGTAACCGCGTGTTTACGCCGCATCGTCGCCAACACCTTCCATTTACAATAAATGAACAACTATAAACATGTCGCCAACGTGAAGCCACCTATACCATACTTTACAGCCTGATTATTATTCAAGAATAAGCCACTAAACCTCACCATTAAAGGCAAGCAACTAGCTACGCCATTGTAACAACACATGCAGGCATTTCAATCCACAGATCCAAACAATATTTAGAGAAATCTTTGAAACAAAAAATAAAAACTGTGCCTAGACAAAATCAAATATTGATATTATTTAATAAAGAATAATAAAAACGTATATTACGTCGGATATATAAAGTTATTATCTTAAATACCTACACAATTTGTAGGTAGACATACCTAAGACAAAAAGCGTGAGTTTACTGAAATTCTTTACAGAAACTTATGTCCGGAGACTCATTACATTAATAAGAGCAATGTTTCTTAAAGAAAACTATGTATAAATGTCCAAATTATTAAACTATCTACCGCCGCTTACACCCAGTCCAATGCGTAATTTATAATTTGTGTCCCTTCGATTGTGTCGGTTATAAAATAAACTTGCTGTTCGAATCATGGCAGTCAACAACGGACAGCCGAGCGACGGCAGATTTTGGTAAAAAATCTATGGATTTCCTTTAATTTCAAGACCGCAAGGGTTACCAATTGCAAGAGCAAAGGAAAACTTATTTTGCCCAGTGTACGTTGCGCAACAATATTCGCGAACAGATAACGGAGTAGGTACCATAGCCCCTCCGTCCTCCGTTCTCGCAGAATCCGGTCTGCGACGCGCTTCTCTCTCACTCGTGCCTCGGCGACATATCTTTACCTCACTCTAACGCAATGACATAGATACCAGGCCAATTGCGAAACAGCGCGGATTATATAGCAGGTGGTTTGTGCTGTAAACGAGTTTAACTAACTGCTTTCACATATCATGAATACATAAGCATTCAAAACCATAAATAAACTATTAAACGACCTCATGCAGAAGTAGGAAAACTACACATGCAAATATTAGTAAACTAACGTTCGAAACTTACTCTAATAAAAAAGCTGTTGGAAAGTTTAAGCGTTTGATTTAAGCTAAGCCTAAGCATTCGAAACTGAATACGAAAAGAATTTAGTTAAAACCATTTGAATGGTCTGCTATGTTTACTGGTCTAACCTTAGAACCTACACGAGCTATGCGTAAAGACGTCGAAGATAGATTTACAGTGAGTACCTAAGGGATTTGCATCAAATCGCGAATGCGCGTGGAGGCGGAGTCTGCAGTGTCCAATACAAGAGTATACATAACGCATGCGCTGTTATCGCAAGTAATGCTAGATTGGTGTAATGTAGAAATACTAGCAACGATACGTGCGTTGGATACCCATTTTATTTGAGCCCGCGACACGCCACCGATAGCCGCCGATAAGATAAGAATAATCGATATTTTCGCGCAATTCGCCGCTCGCCAGCACGAAAGGTCACTCACGTTGCGAAATAATGTATGGACTGCTGTGTATAAAGCACGAAACGCGAAAGCACGAATGTTGATCTTGATAACATTATAATTTATTTACTCAGTAAAATTCAAACAGTCAACAATATTTGCATTTACCTACAAGCAAAAATAATTGGTTGTTGCCTTGGTTAGTAGAGTTTCTAGTTTGACTACCTACGAAAATGGCCTTTATATCAAGAATAGTCACAAGTAGGTACTGAAAAAAATCTACGTTCGATTTCATCGCTAAATAAACGTCAATATCTCATTAATTAAGTTTCATCCTCCAGGTGCAACGAACAAAATAATATAGGTAACTTTGACGGCTCAAAAATCAACAAACATACAATCTACTGTATGCTTTTCAGCGTCACATGACTGGTGTACCATATGACCATAAAGAAGGGGCAAGAGTGTAAACAAAACTATGCTAATTGCGAATACGGCTTTAGCATACTTATTATGATCACAGCTCCTTATGTATACAATGTCTATATGTTACATCCTATCTCATTGTTTCTTTATATGATTTAATTGACCCATTTACCATGGCTGTTATACGTCTAGAAAGCATGTTACTTTTATTAAACAAAAAAAGAACGAGTGAGCCGTACATTACAATAGTCGCATAGTGTAACATCTGACACCACTAGCTCTTTTTGTTAAGTCGTCACTTCTAGCAACAAAGTCGTTAAATTGGCAACACTGTTCCCCGGCTTTCCATCCCTTTTCACGAAATCACTCCCAGAAAATCGAGAGGAAAAATCATCAATGAAGTTAAAAGCTGTTATGCATTCGCCCGGTTAGTCTTATGACAATAGCAATATAAAAATGTAGATTATCGATATTTCATCAAATAAATCTAGTTCATACATACATACTTAGCGAGTGAATAATGAAAATAGCTCAAAGATAACGTTGTGGCCCACTTCAGTGCAATTTCTTTACACGACAGCATTAATGAATGCCGTTTTACATGTCCGAGTATCGCTGACATTGACAAGTGCGCTAAATTATGAATGTTATGAAGTCAGAAACAAAAGCTGACCGACAGAATAATAGCTTTACCACATTTATGAAGCTTTGCACAGAATACGTTGTAAGCTAGAGATGTCAAACTTGTACAGTCGATTACTTATGAGTTATGGGTTATGACCTGATAAAAATATATATCTTCCTCCTCATCTCTTTCAGAATAAGCTGAAAATACCGCCACTTTGTTCATTGTAGTCATTTTACGCTTCCACCACACTCATTAATGTAACTAATTAAAAAAAGTTCAGATTCTAATATATTTTTTCGCTTCATACTTATTTAGGGACTGTCCTCGTTCTGTTTTTACGAATAAATCATTTCTATGCTTGCATCTGTGTTTCGCCCAACTCATCCGTCCAAGTTAACTCGAGTCAATTAGTGATTAATGATCTCGAGTTACTTTAAGCAAGGGGATTTGCGATATTTTTTATTGACTTCCAGACGGATAATTGAGTGATTTATGAACAAGAAACCATTACTATTGACACGGCTTGTTTCCGAAGTGACGAAAGATTCTCGGGTTGCATACATGTGCTACGGGTCGCTAATGTTATTACTAAACTAACATCCCAGTCCCATCACAAATATTTTGACTGTAACAATCTAGCAGCAATGCAAATTTAAGATCTCGCTTAAGTCTTTGTCACTTCCATTTAAATTATTCAGTGCCATGAAGGACGCTCATTTAGAGAACTTTCAGCAGCAACAAAAGACGTTCTGCCTTTTCGGGGATTCGATTCATATTTGTCGCCAAATAAAACTGGTACTTAAAACAGTTTTACAATTACTTTAATACGGATGTAGCTATTTTGTAATACCAAAACCCGCCATTTTGTATGTTACAAACATAAAAATGTGACGTCAAAATGTTCGCAATCGTCCTACAGAAAAAGCCCACCGATTTGTTGTAATATTTGCACTTTAAAAAACTCTAATGGATCTGTTTTTGAAATGTGATCATTCTCTCAATAAATGATGTGCCTGAAACATAATTTAAGGAGTTAGAGCATGGCATTAAAAATATTAATAAAGTAAGACACTTCGCCAGACCCGACCTACCAGAAGGAAAAACCAATACGATACCAAATCAGAAATAGAATGAACATTAACCACCTAATAAATATTCATTGCACATGAACCCTTACTGTTTTAATAATAAACCATTACGATTTCTAGATGTAATAACACTGTACCAATTTAAAAGTGTATTTACTTGTGTATTAAAAGAAGACAGCTTAATTACTTGCTACCCACAAAGTTGCTATACTAAAAAAGTTAAAACCGGTATAACAATAATTTCTGTTTTTCGCTTGTCATAAAAACAAGTCCATGCTAATGCTCAAATGGAATAAAATTAAGACTATTTTCACCTTATTTTGAAATAAAAATTATAAACCTAGGATAATACTACATAAGCCAGCCCAGGACGCCGCGCCGCCAACCTAAAAAAAAAAATATTGAGGACTTTTTCTGCCTTAACCGCTTAACCTGTCGAGACTGCATCGCGTCATTACGCGATGCAGTCTCGACAGCCATTAGCCATTGCTAATTATACTATGGATATGGATATAGCTTTGTAACCTTTTTGAAGACAACTGTACTCACTGAGAAAGACTGCCGTAGACAGGTAGTTCAGTCTTTGGAAACTGCATAGTACAATACTTTTGTTTCAGTGTGCGTAAATATGTAAACGAACTCTCAGCTGGCAGTAATGGCGATATTCTTATTGAAATCCGTAGGTAGACTGACAATAAAAACGAAATCAGTGTGGTAAGGATCAACTATTAGGTCCTTACATATGAAATTGGCGTTTTGTATGGGAGGAACAAAAAGTCGAATATTTTTTAATATAATATATTTAATTAATCAAAGTATGAACCATTATTTTCTATGCACTTTTGCCATCTCATAGGTAGTTCATTGATCCCTTTACTAAAAAAACCAGTCGGACGGGAATCAATAAAATCTTTGAAGGCGATTTGGACTGCCCCATCGGAGTTGAATTTTTTCCCTTGCAAGAAGTTATCCAAATTTCGAAAAAAATGGTAATCTGTTGGAGCAAGGTCCGGGGAGTACGGAGGATGTCTTAGACTTTCCAATTGAAGCTCTTCTAATTTAGTAGCCGTCTGTAGCGCAGTGTGTGGTCTAGCGTTGTCGTGAAGCAGCAGTGGCGTGGAGCGATTGACCAGCCTAGGTTGTTTAGCCGCTAGCTTTTCCATCATGGTTTGCAATTCCTGACAATAGACATCAGCCGTAATAGTCAGGCCAGATTTAAAAAAACTGTAATGAACAATACCGGCACTAGTCCACCAAACGCTTACAAGTAACTTTTTTGGGGTTAATTTTCGCTTGGGGCAGGATTTGGCTGGCTGGCCAGGATCTAACCATTGCGCTGAGCGCTTCCGATTATCGTAAAGAACCCATTTTTCATCACAGGTAATGATTCGGTTTAAAATACCTTCATTATTGTGCCGGTTTAGTAATGTAACGCAGCAGTCGACGCGCGTTTGCCGGTTTGTTTCAGTCAATTCGTGAGGTACCCACCTTTCAAGCTTTTTAATCTTCCCAATTTGCTTCAAGTGAATTAAAACAGTTTTATCACTAACATTGCAGCCTGCAGCTAACTCGGACGTGGTTTGCGATGGATCCGCTTCCACAATAGCCTTCAACTCTTCATTATCAACTTGAGTCTCAGGCCGTCCACGGGGCTTGTTCTGCAGGTCGAAATTTCCAGAACGAAAACGTTGGAACCAAAAACGAACTGTGTTTTCTTTTGCAACACGACCGCCATACACATCATTCACCCTTCGAGTTGTTTCCGCAGCACTAGTGCCACGGCGGAACTCGTACTCGTAAATAATGCGATATTTAAGGTTTTCCATTTTGTAAAATGAGTGACGCAAACAGAAAAAAACAGAAGAAAAAAAACAAATGAATGACCATCATCGAAGCACAAATACATGAGTCTATAGCTGTACAAATTTGAATTTGGAATTCCTTACCAAAGAGGAGAAATTCGTGATTAAAGTGGCCAGTACGAAAAACGCCAATTTCATATGTAAGGACCTAATATTATGGTGATTGGTGAGTCTCCCAATCATCTAGCTACTGACCGGTTTGAAGATAGTATTTACTTTTTAATGCTATTTGAAAAGGAGGCACATCGCAGACGAGTTGGCGGGAAATCTTGCTATTCTAAATTCTTTAACGCGGGGTGAGTTTTTATCGCGTTTTTTCACCGTCTGAACTCAAGCAGGTTAACACAGAGACGAACTCTCATGACAGAAAATACGTTTATTAACTATCGTATCGCAGCTTCTATTATTAGCACAGGCACTAAAGATTTTGAGTAAAATTCAATTAAGGCACATCGGTAAAAATAAGTGGTTTAAGTGTTTCATTCATATCAGTGTCACGTTCTCTTGCATTATAAATCATATATTTTAATGTAGCAGTTTTAGTTTATCCAGTTTAAAATACAGCCACTAAGGTTGATTAGAGCGTATTTTAATGTGGGCTGTATCGCGATCACGAATCCGCCCCGCGGTTCTGTTGAGTTATTTAATAGTGTTTTTTGTGCGGTGGTAGGCGATTGCGCTCCGCCACCCTCGGGCTTCGCGCAAAAAACCCTCTGGTTCACAAATATTCAGAATGTTGTTTTGTTGGAGACGGGGCGCGGGCGAAGGGCCAGGGGCCCGCGGAGATCGCTATCGCACGCACCCAATGCACGCACTATCCTAAGTTACTAAAGCTAGCCACTTAATTGTTATGTGCGCTGGCGACCACAACAATATTTACCTGTTCATGGTTCAATTTAATAATGTATTCGAGTAACAAAGTATCAATAATGAAACAATCAAATCAATTTAACTTCCACGCGAAAAGCACAAACAGAACCAAAGCAATTATGTGAAAAGTGCAAAATACCAATTAGATTCTTATTTCATAAAAAATCCAACAAGGGACAATTCAGGTTGAACTTAAGGTTGAAAAAGTTCAAAGTTATTAAAATTAATCGAATTGTTTAACGTTATAATTTTGTATATTGATCGCTATTATCTATTGAAAAATATAACCTTTAGCGTTTCAACACATTCTCTGTTTATGGCATTCTTATTCTGTTCTTTCTCATTTCACTGCCAAATCAATAGCAAATCAGTTAAAATATATTCATACTCATGCTTAATTCCTGTAGACAACACACAACGACAGGTGGCTGGTGGAAGAATGCACAACCTGTTCTCTCCCAGTCAAATGACAGCAAAAACTCTCACTAACCCTTTGAATATGGTTATATGGAAGATATTTATATAAAACCTTTTTATTATTGTGTAAAAACTAGAGCCTCCCTTGAAGTTGTACTCTCTTTTATTCTGCAAACTACCTATAATATAACTAACGAAAGATAGAAAAAAAACTTAGGTGCTACCTCCATAGTTGCAGCTAAGTATTCTTTAATTTGCTAATCAAACATTTGTCTTATAATTGAATATAAATTTTCGTACAAAAACAATTATGTTACACGTTTATAATTATAAGCTATGAACTTTGAACTGAATGTGACTTGCAATATCTATGTTTACAACTAGTTTAATCTGTCTAATCCTCACTCACGACACGATATAGCAATTAGCTATTGATAGCCCATGTCTGCTCAATTTTGTAGCCGTGAATATAAATTGTGTTCGTATTTTGAAAATTGATTTTTGGTCATTGCCAGAATAGCTTAGCTCGACTGAATATAAGCTTGAATTTTTTTTTGTTTGCTTTTCTATGGCACAAAGGTAACTGCACAAAAATGCGTGGCGTTGCGTGTGCGTGAGGAGAAGCCAGGGGAAGCTCATTAAAGTAAAAAGCCGAGTGCAAACGACGGCTAATGGCGAATTACACGAAGGGGAGTGAATAGCCAACCACATTCGATAGTATGTGCCCAAGCCGCAATAGTAACTTAACTTTAACATATACGTAAAACCTTCTTGACAATACCCAAGATCCTTCACGCTAGAGTGTGTTTTGGAACTTCTACGAGAAAATAATAAGGCGGAGGCTGCCCAGCCTTAGCCCCTGTTTCAAACGTGTACTTGCGCTAGTGACAGAATAATACTATGTGAGATTGCCAAAGCCGTCCTTAATAGATGAGTAGCTGTACCAGCTGTACCTGTTCCTAAAATCGCTATAGATAAACTTATTTCAAACACAACCGTGAACGGATGCAGGTCATACTTACATACTTCCATCATTTCATTGAAGGAGTGAGTCAGGTATTTTGACCGAGTGCATCGGAGTCAGGAGTGACGTGTCGGGGAACGAGACACACTCGAAGGCCGAGTCGGAGGGCTATCAGCATTTCGGCGCGTCCGTGGTCCCCCTGCCCCCGCCCGCCCCCGCGACTCCCCGCTCCGCACCCGCACCGCGCCGAATTCGCCCTGCACCTCACTACCCGCCACGCTCCCCTCCAGGCCCGCCTAACCTTGAAAATAGTTTTTACCGGCTCGAGGGTATTCACCCCGAACCCAAATTCCGAGTCTCGTGTCACACTACAACTTTTCTTGACGCCGCGAGCAAGTTTCTCATTGAATCGTACCGTCTCTACAAAAGCACCCTGTGTGCTATCGTTGCATGCAGTGAGTTTACGCGGACGGCGACAGGCAAAGGATATTTGACTATATAGTTTTTTAGGCAAGTCGTGAGCTCGGCGCTCGCTGTCGGGATTTGTTAGTGAATTGTATGTGCCTTCATCTCAGGAATTTTGATGCGATAAATATAGCCGATCTTATAATGATGATGATTCAGACGCTTCCTTTGTTATTCCCAACTTACCTACATGTAAAACTGAATTGAGTCCAATTGGAACAAAGAATGCCATATGAAGAGAATATAATAGATCGAACTGATAACTTGCAAAATGACAGTGTTCCGTCTAACCATCTCCTGATCTACTTTAACTATTTACTAAATCTTAGTTCTTCTTAATTTCTTTTGTCTACCCTTTTCCCAATTATGAACTAGGTAATTAATTTAAAACTTGTCGCTAATATTTAGTATAGGTGGAAACTATAGGTTACATAACGTTTTCTTTTTACACTTTATAATATCGGTGGACAACCGACTTTAAGAATGAATTCCTCAATCAATAAAAATAGTAATACCTACAGCTTATAGATCACAGTGTGCCAAAATATTAAAGAGCCCTTTTCAGCGGAAAAATAATTGTGTGTAAAAAATAAATTTAAACGTGAACCTAACAAAAGTTTTTAAGTACAAATATCTGTAACAAAATGCAACGCTATAACGCTAATAAATGCGGGAGGTGGTACAAAAATTCGATCCGTAGCGAAAGAAATAAGGGGCAAAAAGCAGGATGCCTATTTACCTGCAAGAGCTGCAAGTCGTGCGCGGGAGATGTAAAATAAAAAGACTTTGTTACATAAGCGAGCGAAGCAAGGGTAGAGCGGCAAAAAAGGTAAAAAGCAAGCCTTATTTCGTTCTCCGCCTACGCGAAGCCCCGCTGCCCGCCCTCCATGCGGCTTGTTTACGACTCCACGCAGTACCTACCACTACCGAGCTATAGCCTACTTGTAATAAAATGCAACTTTATTACACTCGATACTTATACGGCAACCTTCGGCCAACCTATGTTGATACACTAGGTATGCAGTTTCAAATAAATATAAGTGTCGAAACCTGTCTCTGTCATTGGCCCTGTTTAGTTGTATATCTTGTCATCAAATATGATATTTTAGAGCGTTTTAGATAAGCATACTTTAAACGCATGATGCGTAACACGTTTCCTACTTTCGCCCAGAGCCAAACGCAATAATTGAGACAGTATTATTACAATCAACATCAACAATATTCCTGGTTGAATCTTTCCCAATAACGTAGGATAGTCAGACATGACTCGTCAATTATCGCCGGCAACCCCTGGACAATGCACATTTTGATTGGTGGCCAGCTGCCCGTGGCGGCGAAAAAACTGCTTTCTAAATTACTGCGCGTATATCTAGTACACACCCGCCTAGCGCAGATCTAATCGGCCCGAAGACCATGCTTCCGCATAAAATATACGTTAGCGTAAAACTCGCCGACCGTCAGAGTCAGTTCCAACGGTTTTTATGTCGTTTTGATAAAATATTTCATGGCTCATTAATAAAATTGTAAAGTTGAATACATAAATACCATCTTGATACCAGCGTGCTAATATATCATGAATTCAAATAAAGTAATGTATAAATAATAAATAGTGGATACCTAACTGAAATACAATATGGATTTCAATACACCTCGTATGCACAAAAACTACTCTTAATTCTATACATTTTTGAGTATCTGGAAATATACGGTATCAACAAATTACAATTCTGTTTTAGATAAAAGCTGTGAGCGACTCGGCGCGTTGCAGCGAAGCTCGAGATAAGGAACTGTTTACACTGCTTGAGTCAATGTCCTCCTCCTGCGCGGTAACAAGGAAAACCTTGGAGTCGTCTTCCGCCTTCAACTGTGGGCCTCGGGGCATTGCTCTATAAATTGAATTCAGCTTATAATAATGAGTAATTGTTTACGAAATAGTATAGTTACAAGGCTTACGAGATGTACCGACAGACCGTAGACAAAATATATGACGTCTTATATACGTATAATGAACGTAACTTGCGAATTAGCATTAAGTGACAGACAAACAACCAATTAGATTACAATTATTTGTTTGCGATGATTTATGATTTAAGCAGTGAATCTGTGTAAGAAGTGTCGGCGTAGCAAAGCTCTACGACATGCTACATACAATAAATCACGTACCATGTACTTCTTAAAATAAATTATCTTGTCTACATTTCCTCATTTATTACGAACAATACAGATTTAACTTATTTGCTATCTCAAATGACTAGGCAATATTATATAGTAATCTTTTATTTTAGAACGACCTCGTCTCGTAGCAGGGAGTATCCTATTGCAGCCATTTTATCTCACAACAGTACGATTTTATAAATCGTTAACAACATTGTTGATCTAGTGGTTAGAAATCTGACCGACGGAGGACGGTGGGGCTGTCACCCATGCCTGCAATGCCAATTAGTCCTAGACCTAGAATATGTCATATTTGGGAGCAAGCGAGATTTCCAGACTACTATAAAAATGTTTTTAAGCATTTCGTTTATGTTACATACGTCTGTTCCATTTAACGACACAAACTAAACCATCAGTAGGTATTATTTGTTAAAATGTTAGTTGGATCCGTAAACATTATTTAGAGATTTAAAGTAAGTCAATAGGAGCGACTCCATTGTAGAGAATCGGCCGTCTTCCCGCGCCCCTAGCGGCTGCCTCGTAAATAAATTGAGCCTGCATTAGGGGCAATTGTTCGCTATTGCTGCGCAGGCGATGCACCTTCCTACCATGTACACGTCACTTAAGAATTATACACAGACAAAAAAATAACGTACAACTACCTTCATCTCAGTTGTATTCTTCAATAAATTAAGAACGATGTAGGTACTTGCAATCAGATTCTTACTAGATAGTAGCACCATAGTGCTATAAAATAATATATAAATAAACTACCCAGTCAATTAGTGTTTGTGTTAAATATATATCCAATGCGACTAAATTATCTGAAGGTTAGTTTACGAGTTCAACGAAACCAATGCCAAACGTATCTTTACTTTATCGTGCAGTTTATACTAGCAGTTGATATTAAATTATTGGAATATTTATAGAAATAATCAATGCTACATAGGTACCCACATTTTAAAATAGTTTGCTTGTAAAATTATTTATATTGTGCACAAAATTATACACACTCACATAGTTTAGTTTTTATTTAACAATTAAAACAATTAAAATTACTATAATATTTCACATGCTTTATCGGAAATAAATAAATAGAAAAGCCATTATATTATAATAACGAACAATTTTAAAAAAATGCTGCCAATAATTACTTATTATTTAATTTAAAAGAGGCGTTCGGGACCACGGTTCTCGTCCCAACTGCCCCCTCAAAAATATTTATTAAACGTAAGATGGCTTTTTATTGGAGCCGTATGGTAATTACTTTCCCATTCGGACTCTCATGCAAACAAACTGACAAATTTGATTCCTACTAAAAAGTTATTTGGGATATTATAAGAATATTAGTAGTATAGACTACTTAACCCTGAAATTTCAGTAACTTATTTCGTGCCGTAACTCGATTAGGTATTTTTGCTAACTAATTACCAACCTACCCACCATAAGATTGTAATGTCTCCTATCTCACGAACTGCATCTTGTTTTAATCGTTATAATTAGAGGTTAAAGCACTCGATACAAAGAAAAAATTGTGCATATTTGGAAAATGAACGTAGTGTATATACCGAAATACCGAAGTAAAAAGACTGTATAAAATCTAGAAACCGGCCACATCAGGTTTGATCTAGTGCCAACCCTATCAGTGTTTGGCATCAAATAAATTAGGGAGCAAAATCCCTATAAACGAAATCAATTATTTTATATCGACTAAATTGTAGTCTGTGGCAAAATTTCAATGTCTTCTATTCCCTTACTATTATCGGCAGATACGTATTCTCTATTAATGGCAAAACCAATTTCATTTGGTCGCAGCCACCCCTACCGTGCCCAGCGGTCTTTGATAACTAATTGCAAGAAAAAACTAAATCGTAAAAAAGAAATCGCAGATACGCAAGCCATTAGCTTTTTTTTGTAAAAGAAGCTTTTTCGGTATAACGGGACCGCCTAAATTATTGCGTGTAATCTTTTGTTATTTTGTTTTGTTCTTTTGATATAAAAAATGGATTCCCACAGTTTATCATTATAGCGTTTGGATAAGAAGCTACTTTTTATTTGACAGTAATTAACAATTGTTCTTATTGCACTTATTGCTTTCGCAACAGGAAGCTGTATCTACAGCTTCCTGTTATAATAGATTATAATAGATTTATATTATATACTTATATATAATATATCGACTAAATTGTATTCGTAATCTATTTGGATCCGAAACATACTTTTCTAGCTCCACGCATAGTTTGTGATTATTTTGTATAGCTACTCAAGTTATCAATTTCAGACTCATCTGGTAAATAGAAAATTATTATTTATTTATTTATGACGCATAAAAAACGATTTTATAAAAACAAGTACAAAGTAAAATGGTTAAAATCTGATCTGAATTATGCCAAGGTATGTCTGCACAGCATACCAAGTACTAAAACTAATTAAAATTAAATTGAAATATATCTAATAATAAAAAAATAAAACTATAACTTAGGATGATAATGATGAATGGAGGATATTTTTAATGATTTGGGAAATTTTGGTCCAAATAATATGTCAAGGTCAGTGGAAATTTTGGCCAAGTCGATGTAGTATCGGGCAATTCTTACTATTGGATTAAAATATGAGATATTATTTTTATATACCTGTAAGGCGAAAAGATTCGTTTTATTACTTGGACACATTAAGTACTTACATATTTTAGTTGGAAAGTGATATAGGTACATATATCAGTAAGGCTAGCATGAATAATTGCGACAACGTTTTCGTATCGCCTTCGACGGTGCTGCGGCGGTGAAAAGTGGAACTAAAAATTAGTATGAAAATTTTGACATTTCGCGAGTTACCTTTTTGAATAAGTTGTCGAAAAAAATCATGCTACCAGCACAGGTAAGTTGTGTAACTTTGTTCGTGAGGTTTTCCGGACAGAGGTTTTAGAATAATCCTCGGTTGCCTATTTTACTTACTTGACTTATCAGCCTGTCCCAACACTGATTAAGATAGGCCTCTTCTTCTGGTGTTCAGTCTTCCTTAGGAAGGTGGCGAGCAGCGACTTCCTAAGGGATCCTATCTGTAGAGTGAGCCGGAGAGCGTCCAATTTGATGCCTTCATTTGAATTCTGTTCTACTCCGGCAACCGTCGTGTTCGTCGACAGATGTGTTCTGTCCAATTTTTGTTTTGTCTACTCCAGCTTGCTAATTCGGAGGGCTATGTCGGTTAACTTTAGCAATCAGATGACAAATAAATCAGATGGCTAAAAAGGATTATAACCGGTCAAAATAGTGATTTTCGCAGTGAAGTATGTTGCGCAGGACAGACGGCAGACATCTCGAGTCGAAATCGCTGGGCGCAGTAGGAAAAGCAATCTGTCGGTCATCAGGGCAAAATGTAATGTAATTCTTTCGTTTCTAAAACCTGTGCTTGTAGAATATTATGCTAAACTAGCTGTGCCCGAGACTTCGTACGCGTGGAATGAATTGTATTCATAGTTTTAATATTTTTTCGCGGAACCCTTATTATTTTTACAAATTAAAAGTAACGAAGTGCTGCCTTATAGCATCATTTATCTGTCAGTGAAACTTCCGTTCAAATCGGTCCCTTCGGATTTTGTTCAAAATTTCATGGGTTTTTTTTATTGTTTGCGCGGAACTCTAAATCTTATTTCAAAATAAATGTAGCCAAAGTTCTGCCTTATAGCATCAGCTACCTGACAGTGAAAGTCTTGTTCCAATCGGTCCTGCCGTTCGGATATTATGTTCATGATTAATGGTTTTTTTTATTTGCTGCGCGGAACCCTAACAATTTCTCCAAAATAAAAGTAGCCCAAGTTACGCCGAGTAAAATCAACTACATGCTAATGAGAGTCTTGCTCAAATCGCTCTTGCCGTTTCGGAGTTTCAGCCAAGTACAAATTTTGACTTAAATTTCCTTGTTTTTTGACGAGGGATAAACCTTCAAGAGATACCCGTCCTCTTGAAGGGGAGCAGACGCGGTATGTGAGGTTTTTAATTACTAAAACCCCCCCGGTGGCCATCCTCCGTGCATGTAGGAGGTTATGATACAGACAGAAAGACAGACAAAAATGAAAATACAGTTTTGGGTTTAGTATCGAATATAGAGTGCCCAAAAAAAAAATCTAAATATCTTCAATGTACAGAATTGGACTTGTTAGAGTTTTATTATAAGTATGCATTGGACTTAAGTCTCACAAAGCCATGGGAACGGCCTGTGTGATGAATATGAAAACGTTGCACAAAGAATGCACAAGTCACAGCCACCTTCGTCTCCAGTCCCCACCGACCCTGCATGCAATGTTGTTCTACCATCAAAATGTAGTGATATCGATTCATTCAGGCTTAAAACTTGGATAAATTAAAAACTATATGGGCCATAAAACTTGACTTGACGACAGACATAGGTACCTACCCGACTACTAGACATAAGTCCCGGAAGAAATATAGTTTTTTTTTTAAACTTTGTTAAAAAAACGTTTATAAATCAACGAGTAACAATTGAATCACTATCAATCGATTCCTTACCAACTTCTGGAAATACATAAGTTACAAACAATATGTATAGGTTGCCTGTTAGTACTTACTTACTTCGATAAGTTGGTAAAATGAAATAGCTACAAGTAGTTTTCGGAAGTTACAAAAATACAATCTCATCTACCTCAACTTGATGCAGGCGAAAGGTTATATAAACCTACTCAATGTTTTCATTCAATCTATAAATTCTTTTAAACTTAACATCGGGATGCATCACATACAATTTTTTGTAAGGCGAATAAACTTTATTAGGAAAGTGGGATAAGGTTTGATACAAAAAAATCTATATTGTGAAAGGTCGCCTTGTGTCGCTTGACAAAAACCGGCGTGTTATCGTAGACCCCTCTCATTTGTGTTTTTTGTGTTTTGATAGAAGTGCGTGGGCAGGTAGATGGAACCACTCGCGAACTTTGAATATTTAATTTAATATTTAAGTTTTCTTATGTCATCCTTCATATTTAAGTTCTATCAAACTTTGGCGGCTTATCAGGGCTTAACGCGAAGAGACTGAAGTCTGAACTTTGCAACATAATTAGTTAAATCCAAAATAAGCACTATTCCGACTATACCTACTGATTGCCAATGATACATAGTTAATTGGTTAGTTACAAAGGCATGGGCCCTAATGCATGGAAGACAGGCATGAAGTAGGTACCTACTACATTAGGTATTCTAGGCAAAATATGTGGTCCTCATAATATTATGTACACTGTACCTACCTAATTATTTTATGTTGCCGTGGTAGCTGTATTGTTCAATCCCAGTCTGTGCGAATGAGCTTTTCCAATCTTAAGTACAGTGATTACTCACACCATAAGCGTAAAGTAGAGAGAGTATACTAATAGGATTTCTCACAAGAAAAAACGTATGATAACACTGGTGTTGCAAGTGTCTATAGGCTACGGTAACCGCTTACCATCAGGCGGGCCATAAGCTTGTTTGCCTCTTTAGTGGTACAAAAAAAGAAAAACAGATAGTATCCGCTCCGAGTGGATAATTTACTGTGAATCAGTTTTAAAAGTAGCAATATTAAATAGCAAAAATATGTCATGTCCCGTACTATATACCTACAAGGAGTACAAGAATAAGGAAACTTATTTTTTTATCCTCGTGACTATGATGTCCTTTCCATCGCCTGTTTTGTGTTGTTGTCAGCTTTTGTACCCTCCGAGTATAGATATCAAGAAAGAGCGCATTTTTATAAAAAATATATTTTAAAAATCAAAATTAAATTTAAAAAAAACAAGAAAGTGTTGTCTAAGTACCCACATATAAAAATAAATGGAGATTGCTGACCTTACTCTTTTTGTTAACTCTAAATCACAATTCAAAGAGTATATAACTACTTTTTGGCGGGAATCAGGCGGAGCGGTTAAGATTTTTCCAGTGTCTCGTAAATTGTATTATAGTGATCTTTAATGTGTATTTTTGGTGTCGTTATGTGCAGTAAAGTTTCATTTAGTGACTGATTTAAGGAACATTGGAAATATTGCCATAAGATGATTTTTGGGTTAAGTAATTTATCAGTTTGGTCAATAGGGTTCCTCTGATCTAAAGGCATGTTACTATCTGCTACTGCCATGGATTGTTACCAGAAACTCCAAAGGGAATTAGAATGCATGACAATAGGCATTTTAATGCTTCAGACACGAAATATTTGTGAAACTTGAAAATTCTCTAACACTCGACACTGACAAAAATAGTCCCTAAATAGGATTGATTGCCATATTTAGGAAGAAGAAGAAGAAGAAGAGAATACAACTCAGAACAATAACTAAAGCTAGCGTTAGCGACTTTTAGTTATTTATGACGTATCGAACTTGTATAGAATAACTACTGTCTCAATATTTATGGTAAGGCACGCTGGAACATTTTTTTTTTGGACTTCAATTTTGACAATCAAAGGAAAATGTTGTCTTGATCTTGTCTTGATATTGTTTAATGTATTATGTGAGATACAATGGTGTTTATTTTATTATATAGGCAACGTATAATGTGATAAATATTCCACGACGTGTTCAACAAAAGTAAATCAAATAATATTGTGAATTATCAAAATGAAGTTTTTTTTCTGGTGATTGGTGAAATGAAGTCCAGACTGTCAGGAAGGACGTTGCCAACCTTCTTGGTGGTTATCCCACCGTACGACGTTGCCAAGAGGATCCTCTTCTCTATTAACTACTTGACATTGGCAAAATACGAAATGTACTTTTTTGTGTTGCCATTAAATAAATAAATAAATAATGTTAACATTTTTTTTTTCAGCTGTGTGTAGCTGCGCTGCTCCCTGTATGATTCCCTGCTCTTGAAATCCCTCGCCCTATTAACTTTAACTACCTTCTCTCCTTGCCTTGGTCTTCACTACTTTCCTTAACACTCTCAGTAAATTTATTATGACTAAAAAAATAACATTATAGTATTTATATTTCTTATAATTATAACACCCATTATTCTTAATATTAATAAGTATGTGCATATTACTTTTTACATGTCTATTTGTGCGTCCTGTGATAGTGTTGTGCTGTCCTATTTATATAAATCAAAATGTACAAGTGCTCAATACCGATCATACAATTTTACACCGTACAGATAATTTCCAACGCTTAATCTTAGTTCTACGTATATTATCTACTCTGAGGTTCTACCAACGTAACATTAGCGAAGTTGGGGCAGAAGCCATTATTAGAATAAGCTGAAGTTGAATATTTGTGGTCTCAAGTCATTTTGACTTCGGAAGAAATGTTTACCAAAATATAATTATTTAAGATGTTGTACTTTTATACATATTTATTTGTAATAAGTATTGTTTTAAATAAATTGATTTGAAAAAGATATGTATCTAGAGCCGTACAAACCTATAAAAAATTACTATTGATCGATCAAATGTTTGACGGACAAAAGTGTCGTCTACCTACATCAAAACAATTTTATATCTACCTACCGATCTGTTTTTGTAGGAACATAAACTGAATTACCAATAGGAATATATTGCGTGTGTTTTCTTTTAAATTAACTTAAGAAACCTTCACCCGTTTAAATAATTATAAGGAACGGCCTAAAAAGTCTTCAACAGATAAGAATAGAGAAAATGGCACTGACTACTAAGGTAACGCAAGTACCCATTTCTTATTTACAGACTGAAATATGTAAATTACCCGTTACTACGCAATTATTTATACAATTGTTTTCACAGAACTTTCCAGAATTGAAAAATGACAGGTTGCTAAGAGCAGCGCAAGGGAAAGAGGTGGATAAAGTGCCAGTATGGGTGATGCGACAAGCCGGTCGCTACTTGCCAGAATTCCAGGAAGTCAGGGCCAAACATGACTTCTTCACGGTGTGCAGGACTCCGGAGCTCGCCTGCGAAGTTACACTTCAACCGCTTAGGAGATACAGTCACTTGGATGCTTCTATAATATTTAGTGATATTCTTGTAATACCACAAGCACTTGGTATGACTGTAGAAATGCATCCTGGTGTGGTGAGTTTCTCTTGTATATATTCAAAGAAAGGTTAAATTTGGATTAATCTTGTATTTTACTAGAAAATTTACTCATCTGAATAATTCATCCATTTCAGGGGCCTGTGTTTCCAAGTCCACTCAAAGAGCCATCAGAAATAAGCCAGCTTAAGGTAGATGGAGCTGTTGCTAAGCTCTCTTATGTAGGAGATGCTATTACATTAACCAGACATAAAATTGATGGTAAAGTTCCTCTGATTGGCTTCACTGGTGCTCCCGTAAGTTGATGCTTATATTCTAGAAATTTTAGTTGTTCAAAGAGGTGTGACATCATTTGATTGTACTTTAGCTTGAGAATCTATTTCTGAATGGCAATACTAGCAGCCCCTTCAGCTCTCATTTAAATAACCTTATTGTCATTTCAGTTCACATTGATGGGATACATGATAGAAGGTGGTGGCAGCAAAACAATGGCTAAAACCAAGGACTGGCTGGCAAAGTATCCCAAAGATGTTCATAAACTACTCAGTCTATTGACAAAAGTTATTATAGATTACTTAGTAATGCAGGTAAATCTATAACTAATAATGCATCAAGTAGCTAGTACCTTAAATAGTATAATTGGTAAGATAGCTCTAACCAAAAACTGTTTGTACATTATTACAGACAAATTACATAAAAGGTTTAAATTAGTACCACACCAAACTGATGGGTATTTCTTAAACATATATGAATGATAATGAAAAAATATTATGTATGTATATTATAATAGTAACATGTAATATTATGAAATAGTGTCGCTGTTATGATATGGAATACTGATTTGGGTACTTTTTGTCTGGAATTAGTTTTATAATCATTACTAGAAATAAAATTAAATGCATAAAGAGTAATACAAAAGTAATATTCTTCCTAGGTTGAAAGCGGAGCTCAGTTACTTCAAGTATTTGAGTCAAGTGCTGACCATTTGAACAGAGAACAGTTTGCTGAATTCTCTGCACCCTATTTGAAGGAAATAAGCAGTTTAGTGAGGAATAAATTGGATGGTAAAAATGTTGATCAAGTTCCTATGGTAAGAACATAAGATTTTTTTTTTATATTACCCTTAGTTGTTTTGTACACATAATGCAAGCTTTGATTAGCAACCAGTGCTGCTGTGAGAGGATTGACAAACATTAATTTTAATTTTTTTATATACACAGGTGGTAAGCAAGTATATGGCCTTAATTATGCCAGCCGAATAATAATACTGTCGCCTTACTGCCAGCATGGCATATCCTTAAGGAGGATCCTGAACATGCTGCAGTAATACAAAACAGCATCAGAGTAGTTTTGTTCATAGCAATCTTCTGTAAGCTAGAAGTTATTATCCTCGGTTGGGTGGCTCTAATAAACGTTGGGCTCTTCTCCTCCTTATTAATTAGAGTTGAATTAATCATTGACCAGAGAGCTATGTAGAGATAGAGCTTTACACTACATGGTCATAATAAATAAAATTAATGATTTACTTGATTACAGACTGTTTTTGCCAAAGGTGGAGGGCATTCTTTAGATATCCAAAGTAAACTAGGATATGAAATTATTGGGCTTGATTGGACCATTGACCCAGTAGAAGCAAGGCAGATTATTGGAGATAATATCACATTACAGGGTAATCTTGATCCACAAGACCTATACAAGACTCCAGTATGTACCTTTACACCTATTTAAGACTAACCAATATCAACTAAAACTCGAATAAATATATTCAGGTTGCTTATATTAAGTTAAGAAAATTCCACATATGATTTAAAAAAGCCAGAGAAATTCTCTAACTAATGAATTCTAACCAGTATTTTATTATATATGGATATTGTTGCTAAAGTTATTGAATGTACTTAAATTTCGCTTTCACTTCTGGGTATTATATATTTTCACAAGGTCTATGACAGATAGAAAACTATTACCAAAATAAAATGTTGATTTATAATAATATATATAGATATGATTGATGTCTTTTTCAAATGTGAGTTATTATTATTGTTTTATGTAAAATTGATTTACTTTCTTTATATAGACGAAAATATATTTTTTTACAGGAGGAAATTCGACAAATTACCATTGAAATGGTTCAGAAGTTCGGCAAGAACAGGTATATTGCAAATTTGGGACATGGGATAACTCCACAAACACCACTAGAAAGTATGACCGCATTCACTGAAGCTGTACATGAAGCCATCTAATGTTGTTTTCTGTTTTTAGATCTGTTGTTTTTTGCTTTGTTATGGATAATGGGAAAAATAAATAAGATTTAACTGGTATATTCGTTATATTACATCTTAGGCGATGGACATGGGCAATCACATTGTGTAAGTCGTTTTCGAGTTCTGGCTTGTAGCTGGCATGTCTTCGTCGTGGCTACCAACTGATTTCTTAACATACTGAAATTATAAAACATAATCTTAAATATATTCCAGGAAATATGCTTTGTATAACATTATCAGTCTCAAGAATGTTAAGATAAAATCAAATATTGTATGTTACCCTTTAATGTAGATATGTAGGTTTGTTTTCCTTGTAGATATGTAAGTTTCGGTACTACCGATTTTGCTCCAATTTCAAAAAGATACCTTTTATGTCATGGAATTAACATAGCTAGAGGCTTTAGGATTGTTTGTTTATAAAGGCTTGAATCTAGCTGAAGTCACAGGTCACCAGCTGATAATATATGTATTCACAAAAAAACAATATAAAACTAAATCTTCCAAATAAATTACCTGAGGATTGACTTGTATTTGTTCATCCATCTCTTGAATGTACTGATGTAGCTTAGTACAAGCTGCCATTTGTTGTTCCAAAACACACAATGTCTCAGGTGAGGCATATTTCTCAGGGCTGTCAAGGAACACAACCATGCCATCCTTCTGGTTTATCATTGCATATATTTCACGTTCTTCAATCTATGACAGTAAAACAAAAAAGTTGATGCTCCAGCACGAAACATTCAAATAATCAAATAATTTTTGGAGGCATTTCACTAGTGTTTCTTATTTAATTCAACTCAACTCACGACTTCACAGCACAGGCTGGAGCTATTATAACATTTGTCTTTTATCATCCTGTGCTTTCCTATTTGCTTCTATTTGTCATATATATAGTTTGGTCTATAATATGTGATTGATTATTTCTCATATTCGCCTATTCACATTATGAGTCGAGAGCAAAAAGTCACAGTGATCTATTGAGCGGTTGCTCCGTGAAAGTCGGACGGAACTAGCAAAAACTCTTGTATTAATAATATTAGTAGAGGTTCACCATATTCAGTATATATGTCTCGGCCTGCGCCGGCCCCGACAGCTGCACCCGCGATGCGACGTCACTCAAAGAGAGTGTCAAAAATGTCTTTGTAAGCCTTTGAATGTTCTTTTTGTACATTGAACTTAAAACCTGAAATAGAAAGTTTAAATTCACTTGTTACCAATCAGAAAATAATGTGATTAAAAAATATTACTAAAAAACTAAAACTACCAATAAATTGGATAAAAAGCTTATAAAATTAGGTGATAGCAGATTATTATTATACCTGGTTGACCAAACCCATGTTTTTGTCCCTCACAAAGGTTTCTCTGTGTTTGATGGCAGCATGCTGGGAGGTAGCCAGCTCATGGTAGGCCACAGACAATGGTTTCAGAAACCTGCACACTACTTGTGATGTGTATTTTGGCATTGGCAGTATCTAGAACAAATGTTTACATACAGTTGCTTTCATGTCATGTTACTCATAGTTGCTCAGTCTCAGGGAAAATAACACTATACTTTAAATTTTAAAGTATCACTCTAATATTAAAAATTCGAAATTTAATAATAGTGTGATACTTGAAAATGCGAAGCAGCTTATAGTGCAAGTGAAATCGCAGGCTCAACTTATAATTATTTATGAGCTGATTACAATAAAAAAAAACGATAGCTAGCCTTTACCTGTCCTTTCAGCAGGTGGATTTTGGACAAGCATACTTTCTTAATTTTGTTTATTTCAGATATAAGTAATTATTTTTAAGGTTATACTCTATTATGTAACTAATTTCATAACTTTTATTAATAAGATTTTCAAATGTTTTACCTTTCCATGTAAAATGAATGAGACTAGAATATATTTCTTGTAAGCCTCCAACATTATGTGCGACACCACCATGGCTGGCACTGTTACAACAACTTCAAAGAAGTATAATGCTCTATCATAATTCTTCATAGCTGTGTAGATCATTCCACCATAGTAATAGTAGAGAAGGAAGTGTTTGGAGTCATTATTACCGCCAAGCTGAAATGTAATTAAGAAAAAATAATTTAAAAAAAAAATACAAAAAAATATCAGCTTTCTTTAAAATCCGTTAGAAAGACAGTCCAAATCTGATCCACAGACCCATGCCCAGAAAATGTATAGCATTGCCACACTGGATAGCCAAGAATAAGGAGATCCTTGGCATACTTATATGCCAAGGATCTCCTTCAGCAGTCTTTTTCTTTCTCATAACCTCACACCATTTGTTTTTTACCTCAGATCCAATTCCTGTGACATCAGTATCTAGAAACTCAAGGGCAGGTTTCATACATTTAGACAGCAAGCAAAGTTGACAAAGATCTGCATGGATAGATGTGAGCTGAGAATCAAATAACTGTATCTTCCTGATGGCTTTCTTCAGAATCTCTATTCCTCTAATTGGCTGTTTGATATCCACTAAGTGATTTGTAAGGAGATGGCAGAGGTCTGAATCTGTAATAGCAATAACATAATATTAATGTTTTTTGACTTAACACAATGAAAGTCATAAATCCTAGGGTTTTTATTTATACATACACAAATCAGGGGAAAAGCGAACTTGTTCTCCATTACAATTGTTAATAAAATCATGGATCTGTTGGAACATTGTAGTTCTATCCACATCTGGAGAACTCTGAAAAAATTAAATATATATTTATTTATTTATTATCCATATAACACCTTTACAGGATAGCCTAATGCAATGTTTATGTATTTACACAAGTATCTATAGAATATTAAAACATCACATCAAATTCTGTGAATTGTGTAGATAGAGTTACTGGCTTATTCACCTGTGGCAGCGAAAACTTTGCTACAAGGACTGCTAGGACTCCTAGTGAGTGTTGTTGGATATCCAGTGTCTCCAAGACTGTGTTCAGATGAGCACTATTCCGTTGGAGAACTTCTTCCGATTTCCCAATAATCTCGCATAATTCCCTAAAGCTTCCTTCAATAGGAGAATATTATTATTATTTTCTTACATATATAGAAACATGTATGTATATGATTCGGAATATAACAGATTTTCCCACCTGAAGCAGACATAGTTCTCACATTGTTTACAAATTGTTCTAATGGTGACGCCATTGCAAAGAATACTGATTAAATCAAGCAAGATTCTCAATTCCTCACATCAACGACGAATGCTATTTCTACAAATCGCAGGTTTTAGTATTCGTATCACTTTCAAAACAATCAGGTCTAGGTTGTAGCTTGTGAAAGTATGTAAGTTGCTTTTTGAGCTGAATGGCGAATGCTATCTGTTAGACGTCAGTTTTGACATAATTTTTGCCTACTAAGATTGACATTGACAGCAAAGCAACAATGCCTGCCACGTGACATTGGCGGAATAGCTGTATTTTATTTGTCATATAAAAGAAGTTTAATGGCGACGAGCTTTTGGCCATAATTCGAATTCAACAAGTACAATTGTTTTTGTTTCTGTTTGTTTGCAACCATAGCAAAGATATAAAATATTATTATTATTATTATATATATTAAATATATATTAGAAATATAGTAACAAATAAATTTAAGAAATAACCTAAATTTATTTGTTACATTAAAATGTTGAAAAAATACATAATATATAGCTTATGCTTCTCAGCAACAAAATGGAATCGATAAAATCGACTGCCTATTTTCTATGATAAAATATGTTTTAGTTATATATCGTTTTAAAAAGTCAATTTTTTAAGTCCAAACAATTAATCTCTGTTCGCCATCCCTAATTTAAATTATACTCTTAAACCCTATTTGCCCCTTAGAATAAGGACATCGGACCTCTCTACGCCACAGGTAGTGTAAAAATATATAAATATAGTAATACAAAAATATTAAATTGTCATTGCCTATGTCTACAACTTGTTACTCGACTGTCAGTGTTAAGAACTAAAGTTATTATGTACTCTGTGGTTTGTTTGTCATTTATTTGTGCACACTTATCAAAATAGATCTGTCTGCAATTTTAATAGCGATAAATGTGAAAATGAACGTCTAAAAATAAACTTGGTTTAGCCACCAGTAACGCAATCATCTTACGCTTAAATAATGGCAATATTACATAGAGCTCTTTTTACATGGTTTATATTTTTAGTTTTTCTCATACTATTATGTCTAAGACTTGAATCAAGAACACATTGGAATTGGTTTATTGTATTCATTCCCATGTGGGTTTATGATAGTATTCTGCTAATATACGTACTGTTTCACATGGTGACCCATTGCAGGAACGGAATTGAGAGATTCCGCGGGACCATCAATAAGAATGTATGGTATATTGCTGCCATAGGACTGAAAATGGCAGCACAAATTATTATTTGTATCAAGTTGGAGTACACGAGAGTCAATCTACCGATCTATGTGGTGATGACACCTATTTGGATGCTGCTACCTGTTCTCTGCATAGAAGTGTTCATGCATTTAATAAAACATTCAAGTAGTAGTAGTAGATACTAAAACTATAATAAACCAAGTAACAAATTATTCATGACATTCCTAGTGGTGATATGGGACAAAAATAAATTGGAGTGTGAGGGAGGGACATGTGACTTCAGTTGTAAGATAATTTTAAACTTGGCACTCATTCATTGTCACTGTGTATGTTTGCACATGTCAAATCATAGTAGCTTTAGGAATTTGGTGATATAACAATTCCTTCAAAGGCAATAATTCACATTTAAAATGCAGTCAGTTGCCCCTGATATAAAAAGTTCAGTAGTGACAGAGTATACAGCTGGTGATACAGCAGTACTGGATTGTAACAGCAATGATTTTGACCATAACTTTATGTTTTGGCTTTTTGGCAACAACAAAGTGATAGGACCTGGAAACTTCTATGATGAGAGGAAGTATAAATATGAAGTTTTATCTGGAAAGCTTCATATTGGTGTAAGTATAATAATTATCATATTCAATTTCACCTCTTCAAAAATGAAAACACCTGTGGTTAGTTAGTTGTAGACAGGACTCCAGTATGTTTCTGTTTTGCCTTTTAAACGTTTCTATATCAATTAAAATGTTCATGTTTGATTGATGGTCATCTTCATCAGGTGACATTACACACCTAAAAACATCCAATGATATCACAATGATAGGCAAATGTGTTTACAGAATGTCTCACCTGCTGAATCTGGTTATTACAAATGTGTTTCAAAGAAGCTAGATGGCTCTGGATTTGCAGTTGGAGAAGTGGATTTGATAGTGACTGGCTCTACATTCTCCGCCATAGATGCAGTGAAGCTGGTTGCTATAATTGTATCCATCATTGTGATCATAGGCTGTGCATTGCTATATTATCGCATGAGAAAGGATTGGAAGAAATATCAGGGGAGAGCTGTTGTGCCTGGTAAAGATCATTCTCTATTTAAGATGTATCATAAATCTTGGATATCCCAAAAGTGCATTAAGAATAGTTCTTATTAATACTAAAATGGTGGCAAACAGGCATACAGCCCACTCAGTGGTATTTACCACTGAGTGGGCTGTATGCCTGTTTGCCAATTTTTGTGGTCCATTTTGTTGTAACTATTTAGTTACAACAAAATGGACCACAAAAATTTACATCTGAAATTGGATCAAAAGGCTTTGTTGAGTAAATAAAAATAAATGAAGGAAGATTACACTGCATTACAGTTTCATTTTTTTTCTAGTTTTTAGAAAAAATATATAAATATTGTTTTTGTTTTAATCCCATATAGAACTCACTAAGGACTAATTTATAGCTATTTTAAATTTTAAAATTTTCAGCGGATGATATGGAAGATGAAGAAGGTGATGAGATATACAATCAGACCACAACATCTATTAGTCAACCAGTACCTGGGCCCAGCAGGAACCAATCATCAGAACAACTTCTCTATGGTATTGATAATCAAGGACTAGACACAGATTTTAACTCTGTGTTTGAAAATATACAAATTAAATCTCCACAAAGGGGTAACTTAAATTTGATATAATAAATTATTGTGAAAACACAATAAGTCAGGCTTAGGCTCAGTCAATTTGTTTTAATGAAAGTAATAATCCTAATAGATACTGCTACTAAATGAAGTACTTAAACTATGATATTTTAAACAAAGGTATTTTTTGCAGAAATGATACAAGTGCACTAAATGTTGAAACAGAAAATATGTATATACCACTGATTTAGAAATAGTATTACATGTGTATAGATTTAATAAATAATGTGACCAAACAAAAATATTATACAAAATCAATTTTTCCAAGCTTTAAATTCCCTCAATTAATGAATGAACTATTATAACTTCTATGCAGGATGCATTGAAGTCAAATTAAAATAAATGCAGCAGTTTGGATTTTTGTTTGATTAGTCACCAATCAAACCAAAACTGCTGAAATTGCTGAATGTATTTTAACAAAACTGCACTTTGGAACTATTTGTGTCTTATTTACACATAGCCGTAGACGAAGTCGTGGACTAAATATAGATCACACTGATGGTAAATATTACTTCCTTTGATTATAATATACCTTAATCAAAGAATACTTCCGTTTTGATCAATTATTGTCTTTCTGTTTTGAAATAAATCTGAGTGCTTGTGAGAAAGAGCCAATAGATGAGATTTTCAGCCTATCCCAAAACTTTGTATTAAATGAATAAGTAGTCTTAAGTAACATTGAATATAGACTCACTTTACTAGATATTAATTATTTTATTATACTTTTATTTTTTTACTGGTTGTATTTAATTTTCAAACGAAATGTCTTCTGCATTGCTTATTTCTTTTTCTGGTGTATCTTGATCATTTGTACCGACAGAAAGTGGCGTAGTGTCAAGAGTTTCATCTTCTTCCTCGTCACCATCAACCTCCATTTCAAATACTCTCACTTTCCTAAAATTCCTTGACAATACCACTGAAACTTTACGACCTCCTGAAACTGCTAGACGATTCCCGTCCATTTTCTCTAATACTCTGTAGACACCTTGATCTAATAATGGTGAAATATTTTTTTTACACAATTTATCAGTAAATAATGTTGATTTGGATTTGAGATTGAATTCAACTGATTGCTCTACTGCCACTTTTAATGGTAACTGAATAAATAAGCAATGATCTTCACAAGTTGGATGTTGTACAAGGACAGATAGGTATTCTGGTGAATAAAATTGTATGTCTTGAATTTCAATATATTCCTTGTTGGATGTTTCAGAAGCTCCTTGAACTAAATCTGGAGAAAAAACATATTTTACAGCAGTTGCATAGCAAGATTTTTCTTGAATATTTACAGATAAGAAGTATATTGTGTCATTCTTGTTTTTAATAATCATAGCCATCATGAATCTTTTGTTTGTAGCATCAAATATTTGAGAAACTCTTAATTGTTCAACAATGTTTGAATGAAGACAATCTTCATAACATTTGATACTATATAAATCAGCAAAATATTTTCGGGCATCCTTCCGTTTGATATCAAATACTTTGTTTATTGCACTTTTTAAATATTTTTGTTGCTGTACAAGCGAAAACTTCCGGAATTCAGTCATGGAAAATATTGTTTCACTATCTTTCAAAATGCATGCATTTTCTCGAAGAAACTTGTGCCATGGATTGTCTTCATCATCTGGAAATATAGTCAGATCCTGATCTTGCAAATACTGCCCAAGCCTCTCTAAGTTGAATTTGGCTGGTTTTTCAGCACTGCAGTCATTAGCTTCCACTGGAACATTATCAAAATTATACAAAAAATCTGCTATGTGAGTAAGTTCTTGTTGAGTGATTTTCACTATTTCGCTCGGAGTTTGTTCATCAATCAACCTGATTATCACCACAAAAAGCCATCTAAAGAAAGCTTTATAGTTTCGCATTGAGACATCAATTACTTGTTGTAATTCCAGACATTTGTTTAGGAAAGCACAACATGCTTTGATTGCTGCAGTCACAGTGTTTTCATCAAGGCCTAAAATCTGTAACAAAGTAATATATATTGTATATATTTATAATGTTTAAATCTATTTAAATCTTTAGGGTTTTGTTAATTATTACCTTATACCTATCAGGTATTCTAGTAAGTCCTCTTATTTCAGCTAAGTAATATGTTAGGCTTTGCCCAACAATATTTAGTTGTTTCAGCACCAACTTTTGTATAGTGGAATAGCTCAATTCAACTGAATTTCCAAACTTTTTCAAGTCGTTTGCAGTTAACTTATCTAGAAGACGAATTTGTAGGTCATCTGATGCTGGTCCTGTAACCAATGCAATACATAATTATAACCTATCTATAACCCATCCCATTCTTTTCTACTTCTGTGAACATGTAAATCTTATGTTATGACTGATTGATTGATTGATTGATCGGTTAGCATACATATATTACAGTAGATACATACCTAACATTAACAACTCTAATAAGTCTGCAGAAACACCACCTTCTGAAACAGTTGCTGCATAATTAGCCATTTTAGTGTCCATCTCCAGCAAAATGTGTTCCCAGGCTTCAGTTATGGATGTCATTGTCTGGTCAAGATGTGACATTAATTGGGTCACATGATTATGTTTTTTTGTTACATTAAAGATTTCTTCTGCATATGCTGAGAGTACACTTGTATTGATAGCAGATACATAGACATTGCTTGTGGCTGTATCTATGTACAATACCTGCATCACACTGAAGTCATCTGACATGTGTATATCAAGAATTCTGTACTCTCCAAAGTCGTCTTTAGCAGCCTGACTCAAATGGATAGAGCCATATGGATATCTACCAAAGATATTCATGTAAATGTATCCTGGCCCATAACCAACTAATAACATATTAAGCTGGGCAGGCTCTTGAATCTCTTTGAAATCTTTAATGCCTTCATCTGTTTGATTTTTATATCCGCTTGTGACTGCTGGTTTTTGCAAAAATACTGATGGATCATCCTGAAAATTTGTTTTTATACAAATAACAGTGCATAATATTGCAACAGTAAATTAATTTTATATTATTATAAATGTAAATAAGGCTAATAATAATCATTTATTTATTACTTTCCCTACACTTACAACTATAAATTACTTAATAAATTAATTCTTATTTTAATTACTTTGTCTAAAGACATACATAAATTACTCATTTACCAATGATATATTTGGTTAAAAATAAGTAAATTAATTTTGTTTCTTGTGCAGTCTCTATTATCTTCAGAACTATTTTAAAAGCAGAAGACTTACATATAAATTATATCTAATTGCACCCTCTAATGTAATTGGTCTGACTGCCCAAGTGATGCAAGTGATGTCAAATGACTTCAAATCATTAAACTCATCAGGAGCATCCAGTTCCAAATCATATTTGTTGAGAATTTCTTTGTCTTCAATGTCTACAATGTACACTGATCCCGAGCTGTATCCAATAGCCAAAGCCTGAAATAAAAAGGTTTTGACTGAAAAGACACATTTTTTGCAAAAGCCACACTTCACAACTGCAACCCAAATGGGTAAAATTTTTACTTTAAAAGCATCAAAAGGAGACACAAAATCTTTTGCAAATGATGATATACATATAATGCTATATAATTGGTTTCAATTTAATATATTAGTAACTAACAAAATCTTGGATATAATATGAGGGATATTACATCCAACATAAACTTAAGAAAGAAATAAATTTAAATTTATTTAATAACATGAAACATGACCATGAATACAGAACACTTACTTTCCCATCTGGTCTCCAGGTCATTGCTTGGACTGAGACATTTTCTTTGGGTGGGGGTAAATGCCATACTTTTTGCCAGTGAAGCCTATGTACTTGTATTTCACCTGAATTTTTTATAAATGGCTTATAAGTTAAATAAACAAACACCAAGAACAATATCTTATTTAATATCTTTTTACTTAGTAAATAGCTTGGTAAGTGGTTACCATATTCCATATATATATATATTTATTTATTTGATATATAGCTTATGACTGCTTATAACACCAGCAAAAAATAATTTATTCAGTTTAGGCCCTAATGAGGCACTTATAAAGGTCTAAATTACCACAAGTTCAGAAAAAAAGCCACCTGAGAAAAATTGGCAAGACACTCACTAGTGTGTGTTATTGATAGGAAGTTGCAGCCTAAGATTACTTGCAGCTCAAATTTGAATGATTTACTAACCTTTCAAATTGCTCAAAGCCAGCAAATCTAATCTATTGCTCCAAACCATCAAGTCGACTACGTATGGAACATGTCGCTCCCCCACTTGTCGCATGCCACAATGATACATTGTAGTTAATTTTGTTACCGTTTTTTCTCGGACGATAATACTGAATTCAGTAAAATTCTAGTTTAGTGCGTAGCAGTTGTATTCTCTTGGGTCATGGCACCGTCTTTGATAATAAATTCAATTAATAACATGTAATTTGTACATATTTTCTATTAGATGTAGGTTGTTTTGGGTTATTATTATTTATTTTGGATCACTATCTTTATTTGTAAAGTAAAGGTTTAGCCTCAGAGTAGAAAGATTTAACTCTAGCATAGTGGTTTTTTCTCCACAGAGTACATAATCACTACCACAGAGTATAATATTTCGCGCCACTATAATGCGACTATGTTAAATTTACAAGTTGTGCGTAGAGCCGCAGAACAATAACTAAAGCTCGCTAAGTATTTGTTTAATTAGTAGTATATAATTTTAATCAAATTACAACTACCTGTCAAGAACCGATTCAAGCATGCCTCGAACATTTATTTATTAACCACATATAACACCTTTACAGGATAGCCTAATAATATGTGACTGCTACACGTCTGCTACGTTTACGTTGCATTACTATATTGTGAATAACAGAGCTATTTATATATATTTTACACAGCTTTTATTTCAGTACGGTTTCGGATTTCTGCAGCGCACGCGAGAGCGGAGTCCTTATTCTAAGTAAGAATATATCGCCGTTCATAATTTTCTCGGGGTAGAGAAGAGCAGATAAATAAATTGAATCCGAGGACAATCAAACAGTGGGATGAGCTCTCCGCCGCGGTTTTCCATAGTTTCCATAGGGGGTAAAGCATGAGGTACTTCAAGAAGGTTGTGATTTCTGCAGGCTAGCGAAGTCCTTATTTTAAGCTGCAGGCAGAGTGGACAACGCGCAAATTGATACCCCGAGTCGGGTGACTTGAATGAGAACTCAATCCGGAGTTTTTGGCAGGAATCAGGTGGAACGGTTGAGATTTTTTCCAGTGTCTCGTAAATTGTGTTAAAGTATCTTTAATGTGTATTTTTGATGTCGTTATGTGCAGTAGTTTCATTTAGTGACTAATTTATAGGAACATTGGAAATAATGCCATAATACGACTTTTGGGTTAAGTGATTTATCATTTTGGTCAATAGGTTACCTCTGACCTAAAGGCGTGTTACGATGCTACTGCCGTGGATTGCCTCCAGAAACTCTATTAAGCATTAGAATGCATGAGACTAGGCATTTTAATGCGGCAAACACGAGAAAATTTGAAGATTGAAAATTATCTGAAACTCGACACTGGCAAAAATAATCCCTAAAGGGATTGATTGCTATACTTAGGAAAGAGAAGAAGAAGAAGAAGCCTATCCATGATTAATGTTTAAACATCCATATCTTACAAACTAGTTGTTGGAGTACTCTTTAGTCACAGATGTATCATGCGACATCTGTGACAGAGTGCTCCGCTCTTCCCTCTCAGTAAAACATAATGTTTAATTTAGTAAGATTTCTATAGCGTAAGCGAGCTTAGTCCTTTTTCTGAGGGTATATCTTCGATCACTCAATATTGTCCACAGATATCTGCTATGAGGGTATATTATTATCTTCAATCAATCAATACTGTCCACAGATATCTACTATACTGATATTGTCAATCAATAGATAAATGAATAGACTTTTGTTTTTCACTAAAACAAAAAAGTCAAGTCAAGGACGTAGTGGTTACTTTATTTAAATACATATCGGAGTTTTTGGCGGGAATCAGGCGGAGCGGTTGAGATTTTTTCCAGTGTGTCGTAAATTGTGTTATAGTGATCTTTAATGTGTATGTGTATTTTCGGTGTCGATATGTGCAGTAAAGTTTCATTTAGTGACTGATTTATAGGAGCATTGGAAATAATGCCATAATACGACTTTTGGGTTAAGTGATTTATCATTTTGGTCAATAGGTTACCTCTAATCCAAAGGCGTGTTACGATCTGCTACTGCCGTGGGTTGTCTCCAGAAACTCCTTTGGGCGTTAGAATGCATGACACTAGGCATTTTAATGCGGCAAACACGAGAAATTTTGCAACATGAAAATTCTCTAACACTCGACACTGGCAAAAATAGTCCCTGAAGGGATTGATTGCCATACTTAGGAAGAAGAAGAAGAAGAAATACATATCTGTGACGTATTGTAGTTTTTGGCGGGAATCAGGCGGAGCGGTTGAGATTTTTTTCCACTGTTTCATAAATTGTGTTATAGTGATGTTTAATGTGTATTTTTGGTGTCGTTATGTCCAGTAAAGTTTCATTTAGTGACTCATTTATAGGAACATTGGAAATAATACGTCTTTTGAGTTAAGCGATTTATCATTTTGGTCAATAGGCTACCTCTGACTATAGGCGTGTTACGATCTGCTACTGCCGTGGATTGTCTCCAGAAACTCCATTAAGCATTAGAATGCATGACACTTAAATGCAGCAAACACGATAAATTTTGAAACTTGAAAATTCTCTGACACTCGACACTGGCAAAAATAGTCCCCGAAGGGATTGATTGCCATACTTAGGAAGAAGAAGAAGTCGTATTGTAATCTTTGGTGGTTATATACCACAGAGTACATAATCACTACGTTACAGTTATATACTTAGTTCTTACCTAGTTACCTACTTTGTGTTTTATGTACTCTGTGTGTAAAACACAGAACTCATTCATGCATGCAGCTGTCATGTCATGAAGTCTGATTAAGGTCAATTTTCGAGTTGAAATTAAAATTTTATAAATAATACCATTTGCTTTGTCCTCCTAGATATCTATGGGTGCTGGCAGCCTGGCATTTGACTAATTGACTGTTTCCCTTAAGTGAGTAACTAGTGTATACTTTTCTTCTATTCTTCGGCTGCCTGTGGTGGTTACAAACTTTGATTATATACTTGGTTACAAAATTGATCGACTTTGACTACAGTATACCATTACGTTACATATACGTATACGCAGTTAATCAAGGAACGTCTCCGCCGACAGCAATGAATATGGATGAGAATGAAGATTGTGACAACTACAATCTTATAGTAAATTGCTTAAAGGAACAGTTGAGTGAATTTGAGCTACTAAAATCCATGTATCCAGA
Organism: Falcaria lacertinaria; assembly: GCA_951449985.1. Classification (NCBI taxonomy): domain Eukaryota; kingdom Metazoa; phylum Arthropoda; class Insecta; order Lepidoptera; family Drepanidae; genus Falcaria; species Falcaria lacertinaria. The sequence continues at coordinate 5,464,906 of OX602114.1, forward strand.
AGACGGTGACATTGTTTTGACTGACAAAAACACTCTTGACAGAATCAATACATTTGTAGCCAATGTGACAGATGTGATACCTAACCATTTAGAATTCACTTTATTTATTGTTGAAAATGGCTATAAGGTAGAGCTATGTATTAATCTGCCTAGTTTATATCCTGAAGAGGAACCAGACATTTATTTAAGATGCAATCAAATTAATGGGCAACAAGAAACTGGTCTGAATGCCAAATTGAGTAACTATATTAAACTCAATCATGTTGGTGAAGTGTGTTTATATTCAGTAATATTATGGCTGCAGGAAAACCTTGAAACCTTTTGCATAAAAGAAGTAGAAGGAACTGAAATTGGTAACAATGAAAAAACTGATGAAATCCAAATAAAGGAAGATAAATTTGTAAGGCTCTGGATATTTTCTCATCACATATACAATAAGAAGAAAAGAGATGAGATTGTTAAAAGAGCAAAAGAATTAAATGTTACAGGATTTTGTGTACCTGGTAAACCTGGTGTTATTTGTATCGAGGGATCCAACAGTGACTGTCAGGAGTGGTGGAAACATATTAAGGCCATGAACTGGAAAAAAATTGCTATACGTAAAACTGAGATATTTGATCCATGTGAACAAACTACACAGAAAAAGTTTGAAGAATTTAAAGAGATGTCATTTAAAACTAAAAACCTACCTAGTAGTAAACATGCAGATATGAGTGGATTTTCTAAATACATGAATGAATGTGAATTGAGCCATATTTTTAATGAGTTTTTTGGTATTAATGACACATGATATTGCGAACGTTTATACTGAGTGTTATGTATCAGGCACAATATTATTGTGTCCATTTAGTTTGAGTCAGTGAGGCTGAAACATGTGTTTCTGCAACTTAGCAAATATTTTTTTTTTTTTTTTTTTTTTTTTTTTTTTTATACCACTAAGGTGGCAAACAAGCATACGGCCCGCCTGATGGTAAGCGGTTACCGCAGCCTATGGACGCTTGCAACACCAGGGGTATCGCTCGCGCGTTGCCGACCCTTCAAAAATCTCTTCACACCCTTCTTGAAGAACCCCATGCTGTACTCCTTTGGGAAAACCACGGCGGGGAGTTCATTCCACAGTTTAATTGTGCGCGGGAGGAAGCTCTTTTGGAACCGCGCAGTTCGGGACCATTTTGGTTCCAACTTGTGGGGATGAATTCCCCGCCGGTGGCGAGAAGTGCGATGGTAAAATGTTGCCGTGGGCATCATGTCAAACAATTCCTCGGAACACTGTCCGTTATACAAGCGGTAGAACACACACAGGGAGGCAAAATCTCTCCTAAGACTTAGTGGTTCTAAGCCGCTTGAGAGCTTGGGATCGTCGACAATTCTTACAGCGCGCCTTTGAACCGAGTCAAAAGGCGCAAGCTGGCATCCAGGTGCCCCCGCCCACAGATGACAGCAGTACTCCATATGGGGTCGGACTTGCGACTTGTAAAGTTGCAGTCTTTGCCCCGATGTGAAGTACTGCTTCGCCCTATTGAGCACACCGAGCTTTTTGGATGCCAGCTTGGCCTTGTCTTCCAAATGACTACGGAACTGAACGTCACTAGAAATGTCGACGCCAAGGATCCCAATGCTCTTCGAGATGTTGACGGACGTGTTCAGGAATTGTGGAGTTACAGCAAATGGAGTTTTCTTAGCGGTGAACGCGCAGACTTGTGTCTTAGTGGGGTTGAAGTGGACTAGGTTAAGTCGACCCCATTCGGAGACACTTCTTAGTGTACTCTCGATTTCGGACACAACTCGTTCGCGGCTTTCCTCTACCACGGAACGAGGGATGTTTGCACGGCCCGTGTAATAAGCATCCCCGGTACTGTCATCAGCATAGCAATGAATACCGTCAATAGACAGCATATCATTGATATGCATCAGGAACAGTGTCGGGGATAGCACGGAGCCTTGCGGGACGCCGGCATTTATGTCCATGCTATCGGAGCAACTACCGTCGATGACAGCTCTTATGCATCTGCTGGACAGAAAGCTGGCGACCCATTTGCATAATCCCTCGGGAAGCCCGTATGATGGTAGCTTCGCGAGAAGACCACGGTGCCAGACCCGATCGAACGCCTTCGCTACATCTAGGCTCACTGCCAAGGCCTCACCTTGACTCTCGATGGCGAGTGACCAACGGTGTGTGAGATACACTAAGAGGTCACCAGTCGAGCGACTGTGGCGGAAGCCATATTGTCGGTCGCTCAACAAGTCGTGAACCTCTAGGTACCTCAAAAGTTGTGTATTGATCACTCGCTCCATCAGTTTGGAGAGAAGGGAGGTAATAGCGATCGGCCTGTAATTCGTCGGGTCTGACCCGTCACCCTTTTTGGGCACTGGGTGCACATGGGCAGTCTTCCACGAAGACGGGACTACACTTTTGGAGTAGGAAAGCGCGAAAAGGCGCGTCAGCACAGGACACAATTCGGGAGCACACTGCTTCAGCACCACTGCCGGTATGCCGTCTGGCCCACTCGACTTATGGATGTCAAGAGAAAGTAGCTCCTGCCGGACCTCCCGTTGGGTTATACGAATCTCCGGCATGGAGCTGTCACACCGCGGGATGGTAGGCGGTATGGCACCCCTGTCATCCAAAGTCGAGTTCGAGGCAAAGAGAGACCCAAGTAGATCAGCCTTCTCTTTAGCACTGTGGGCCAAGTTGCCGTCCGGCTTCCGTAGTGGTGGCAGGGACGACTGGCAGAAGTTTCCTTCGGCAGCTTTAGCGAGAGACCAGAAAGCGCGGCTCCCAGAAGGGAGGCTCGCCAGCCTCTCGCCAATTCTGCCGACGAAATTGAATTTAGCCCTGGCAATCATTCCTTTACTGGACCTCGAGGCAGCATTCAGTTGACGTTTCGCAGCAGAGATGTTAGGATCCCGATTAGCGCGGGCCGTGGTCCAAGCCTCGTACAAAGTCTGCTTTTTTCGTCGAGCTACTTTGCAGGGCCGATTAAACCACGGCCGTCTCTTCACCCCTGCAGCCACCAGCGGGTTGGGAATGTAACATTCCATACCCGCCAGTATCGCCTCAGCGACGGCGGCCGCACAGGTGTCGGGGTCATCTGTTGCGAAACAGAGCTGCCTCCACGGGTACGATGCGTAGAACTCACGCAATCCATCCCAATCTGCTGACTTGTAGTGCCACACGCGGCGCCACCCGGGTGGCTGAGCCGCCACGGGCTGCGCGCAGGGCGCTAGCGACCGGACGAGGCAGTGGTCTGAGGAGCCGAGTGGCGCCTCCACTGTGACTGTATAGCCGTCCGGTCGCGTAGTCAGCAGAAGGTCCAATAAGGAGCTCGTATGACTCTCGATGTCTGGTATTCTCGTGGGAGAAAGAACCAGTTGCGAGAAGCCATAGGCCAGGGCAAAGTCATGAGCAGCCCTACCCGCGGAGTCAGTGGACCGAGAACTAAGCCATTCAACGTGGTGAGCGTTGAAGTCTCCAAGAATCACTAACTCCGCGGAGGGGTACTGCGCAAATACTGTAACAGTCGTCGATTGCAGGTGCTCGAACAATCGATTTGTGTCCAAGTCACCGCTGTGGGACCTGTAAAGGCACGCGTAAATTCGGGTGTGGCCACCGTAATCTACGCGCGCCCACAAAATCGACAGGTCCCTGTCTTCAAGGCCGTGGAGACGGCGACAGCAGACATCCTCCCGGACATACATACACACCCCGGCACGGCGCACAAAGCTGTGCTCCAACTTGTACCCGGGGTAGTGCAAATACGATGTGTCGTCGGGGGAGGATATCTGCGTCTCCGTGAGAAAAAGAAGAGTCGGCTGTGCAGTCTCAAGATGTTGGTGGACTGCATTGATGTTAGCGTGGATTCCCCTGATGTTGCAAAAGTCCACAGAAATTGTGGATGGGGAGGCCGCTGGAGAAAACTTCTTTTTTTTATTTTTTCTGGCCATATTAGGAAGGGGGTGGGAGAGGGTTGAGAGGAGTCGTTGTGTCAGCAGCAGAAGGGACAAAGCGCACTGCAGATCCACCAGAGAGTCGCGATGGTGATGTGGCTTGCTGGCACGGCAGTCGGAAGGGCCCCCGGTCCCCCCCTGCCGCAGCCGGCCGGGTCCACCCCGGTCTCCTCCTCCGGCACGACCGTCTGCGACAGGGATTATGCGCGGGCGGCGGGTCAGCCTCCCAGGGCGGAGATTAAGTGATCCCTGGGTTCGGGACCCCTACAACCCGCGGGCGGCCAGCGGACAACCGTTTCACCGGGTCTCCCTAACCGCCGCGCCAACATGCCACGCCCACGCAACTCTGCAGCGGTAATACATCACTGGTCCCCCTACTGCCGACACAATGCCTCCTCACGGAGCACTGGCGACCTTACTCACCGCTGGGAACACAACACTACCTTGACGGTAGCGTTATTTGGCCGCGGTCTTCTGTAAGGTGGAGGTACGATCCCCAGACGGGCAGCTCCAATTTTGAACGGGTAAACCCGTTGTGCCCTACCTCTCTTAAATAAATAAATATGCATTATAGTATCAGAGATCAACAACCAGTTTCAAATACTGACTTCTCATGTTTATAAGATAATAGGTTTAGCTATGACTGTCTATTGTGATGTTGCCAGAAATCAGACAGTAGTAACAATCATACCCATTATAAATATATAATAAACTAGCTTTTGCCCGCGGCTTTGCACGCGTGGTAAATAAGTCAACATGTACCTAATCTAAAATTCTAAATGATAACTTTGCCCACTACTTCCAATTTTTATGGATATAACGTAAAAAATGACGGATTTTCATACGAAATCCCCTCTTTTATGCCTTAGGGATTGAATTTCCAAAAATCCTGAAATACATATTTATTTATTTTTAACTGGGAGGCCAAATACCAGTTTTAATCCGTTAATATTCAAAAATGAGGGATTTTCATACAAAACTTTCATCCCCTATTTTACCCCCTTAGGGGTGGAATTTCCTAAAATCCTGAAATACGTATTTATAATTTTATAACTGAAAGGCTAAATCCAAATTTTCATGCGTTTAACTTCAAATACGACGGATTTTCATACAAATTTTCAACCCCTATTTTACCCCCTTATGGGTGGAATTTCCAAAAATGCTTTCTTAGTGGATGCCTACGTCATGAAAGGTACGTACTGTCAAAATTTCAAGTCTGTACCTCAAGCCGTTTAGGCTGTGCGTTGATATGTCAGTCAGTCAGTCAGCTTCTTCTTTTATATATACAGATTGCAAGATTTAACTTATTTATTTATATAACTGCTTGGTTTTGAAACATATACTATGCTGTGCACCCAGCATAGTTCACACTGTGAACTTCATAGCAGAAGCAAATCTCTAATTAGTAAAAACCGTGAAGGATAGGAACGAATGGAAAAAAAATACTGTATTGGGATCTGACCAATTGGGTCATGATAAAATAATAGTTAGAAGATGACCAAAGATTTTGATATTCCGAATTATTCCCTAATAAAAAGGAATACATACTAATGAAGATGCCTCCATTTTTATTGAGATCTTTGTACATTTTGTATAAAAATTACTAGTGATATTACATATTGAGCTAAATATACTATTATATTAAAAACGGATAAACTTTTGAAAATGACTGATTTATTTATATTTTTTTCCTCAATATATCGACGTTGATTTGATGTAAAAATTATATATAATGAAATTTTTTAATATTTTGGATTGATTGGTCCTATTTTGACCATTTATACCAAACAAATTGATATGTTAGTTTTATAGTAGTGATGGTAAAAAAATATCGATATAATTGATTTACCCATACTTCTTGTTTTAGATTCGTTGTTTTGGCCAGGAAAGGCGGCAAAGAAAATAAAACCTTTGCAATTATGTACCCATTAATAAAATATTTTGTCCAAATATGTATGTATTATTTTACCAACCGTATTATGTAACATGGTTTGGGTGAGTCTACCTAAATTATCGATATCAAAGTCAACATACTTACATCACCAGCATTAATACTAGTAGAGCTATAACCTGTGGTGGCTTTGCGGTTGAAGTGATGGCCTGTCATCTGATGGGCCCAGGTTCAAACCCCGGCCTGTACCAATGAGTTTTTCTAAGGTTAAGTACAGTTAATCACACTATGAGCTTTTAAAAAGAGAGGTGGGCGATTTGAGATTTACCGTGGATTTTCCCATTTAAATTGGAGCTGCCTGACTGGGGACTGTACTTCCAACTTACGGAAAACCGCAGTAAAATAACACTACTTTATGATTGTAGTGTTGTGTTTCTGTGGTAAGGTAAGTAAGGTTGCCAGTGCTCCAAGAGGATACGCTTGGCTAGTAGTAATGCTGCTAGCACAGTGAGTCCTCATCAACAACATGGTTGGAAACCTGTTAGTGATACCCCTGGTATTGCTAGCGGCTATAGGCTATGATGATTGCTTACCATTAGGTGGGTCATATACTTGTGTGTCACCTTCTTCTTCTTCTTGCTATGTATGACAATAAATGCCTTCAGGGACTATTTTTGCCAATGTCGAATGTCAGTTTTAAATTTTTTCATGTTTGCCGCATTAAAATGCCTAGTGTAATGCATTTTAATGCTTATTGGAGTTTCTGTAGACACATCCACGGCAGTAGATCGTAACACGCCTTTCGGTCAGAGGTAACACCTATTTGACCAAAATGATAAATCACTTAACCCAAAAGTTTCCAATGTTCCTATAAATCAGTCACTAAATGAAACTTTACTGAACGTAACGATACCAAAAATACACATTAAAGACCACTATATCACAATTTCCCTCATTCCCGCCAAAAACTCCCCGGCACAGAGTACATACTACATAGCCCACTACGTCTCCGCGGTTTCTATAGCGTAAACGGAGCTGGAGTTCTTAATCTGGGGGGAGGAGGAACAGACAGATTACATAAACGTAGCACAGAGTACATAAACAAACACAATCAACAGTACGTTTTACGTGAAACGTAGTGGTTATATACTCTATGCTACCAGCGCCGGCCGGCTTTGTAGGCTTGTACAAGTTTTTGACTTTTTCAAGTACAAGCACTTTTGTAAAGCCAAAAGTGTTTTTTTAATAAACAAACCTCTTAGCAAGAATATTTGATTGTTCTGCGTGTTTCAAGATAAAAATTGCCTAATTTGCAACTTTACACACAGAAGAAAAGAGGAAACAAAATCAATTCAAAACTAAATAAATCTTACATGTATCGAATTTTGCAGATTTGTGGACGTACTTACCTATAATGTTACCTTTGATTATATACTTAAAATCAAAGACTTACGTGTAAATTACACTATAATTAAAATTAAATTATATAAAATTATCATAAGAGTGCAAATATGATAATTCAAATAGCAATAATTGTAACTATTGTAAAATGTTTCTTTATTCCTTTTTAGTAAGTTGAATATAATGCTACTGTTTAGTTTTGTTCGGTATATATTTCTACACTATTTGCTTAAATTTATATCACATTTCAGCCATTCTACAGACTTCGAAGTGCATAGAAATTGGCTAGCAATCACTCACAACCTTACAATAGACCAGTGGTATTATGAATCCACCTCTGAGTGGACCCTGGACTATCCACCATTCTTTGCATGGTTAGAGTATGGCCTCTCATTTGTAGCAGAATTGTTTGATCCGGAAATGTTGAAGATAACAAATTTAAATTATAAATCAGAACTGGCAGTGGTTTTCCAAAGATTATCTGTTATTGTCCTAGATTTTATTTACATTTTAGGGGCAAAAAGGTAAGATAATTTAATATATTTATTAAATCTGTAGTTAGCATTAGACATTAATATTCTTTTTATAAGCTATCCCTGCAAATATTCCATTAGTGCATATTTGTAACTTGTAATAACTTACTAACAACAATTGTGTACAACATTCCTTTCAGTTGTTCAAACCTAGTCAGTAATGGGAAACTTCTAGTATTTATACTGTTGGTTTCAAACCCAGGACTTCTAATGGTTGATAACATACATTTTCAGTACAACGGACTCCTGTATGGTTTCCTTCTATTTTCCATTTCCCATATGATTAAAGTAAGTTTAATATTGATTTATAGCTTATCTTTACATAATATAAAATGAAATCGCTTCTGCTGTCTGTTTACATCATTGTGTTTCTGCGGTAAGTAAGGTTGCCAGTACTCCAAGAGGATACGCTGGGCTAGTAGTAATGCTGCTAGCACAGTGAGTCCTCATCAACAACATTGTTGGCAACCCATTGGTATTGCTAGCGGCTATAGGCTACAGTGACTGCTTAACATCAGGTGGGCCGTATGCTTGTGTGCCACCTTAGAGGTATAAAAAAAAATGCAAAATAGCTACATACTTTTATCCTCCTTCACACATCCCTTTTAAGATTCTGGTCAATTTTCAGGAACAGTACCCACATACATGTATAGGAAAATAAATAGTATCTGGGTACTTGTGGGAAAGCAATTTATCTTTAATATTTATTAAATACAATTATTGTAAATGGAGGAATTTCTAGAATAAGTGAATAACTTGGTAGTAGGCAAAACAAGCTGTGTAAAGGAAGCACAAATGCTATATTGAAATATACAATCACACAAGAGATCACCTCATATTCTGCTAAACTCCTTTAAGCTACAGACTGTACCAAAGAAATACAAACAACCACCCATAAATAATACTCTTTACATACAATACTCTTGAATTGCATCACCGGGGCTAAGCTAATAATAAATGCAACATTAGAAAATATTTTTTTTCAGTGATCCAGGAGTCAGATGTCTTTCAAACAATTTTATACAATCATAAATAAACCCTTCTTTTTTGTTTATTCCAGAGTAATTACATCCAAGCAGCTGTGTGGTTTGCTATACTTTTAAATCTAAAGCACATATATTTGTATGTGGCTCCAGTGTACATTGTGTACCTGCTGAGAGCATACTGCTTCACAATATCATCAGCAGATGGGACCCACACTGCATGGTACTCATTTTCCATCACAAATCTTATCAAACTGGGGCTTGTTGTATCTACAATATTTGTAATATCTTTTGGACCATTTATAGACCACCTACCTCAGGTATTGTGATGCTTTAATTATTATTGTATTTACATTTATTGGATTGCTATTGTATGGTATAGAGAAGCTCAGGTTTTATTATTAATTACTCTATCAGTTAAGCTAGCTGCCTGCCCCGGCTTCGCACGGGTAGACATTAGTTTCGGAGCTTATAGATATTTATCAAATATTTTGTCTACCCGTGCGAAGCCAGGGCGGGCAGCTAGTATAATATATAACCTATGTTACTCAGTGATAATGTAGCTTTCTAACGGTGAAAGAATTTTTGATATCGGTCCAGTAGTTTCGGAGCCTATTCAATACAAACCCACAAAAATACAAATCTTTCCTCTTAATAATATTAGTGTAGATGTAGACTAGTGTAGATAGGGTCAATCATTAGACAGCATGGGGGCTGAATTAAGATTTTGGAACCTCTTTACAAAATTACTTTTTTGGATGAAATGTTTTGTCCACTGTTGTTGACCTACCATAAAAGGGGTTTTTATGGATCCACTAGACCAGCGGTCTCGTCAGTCTGACATATAAAAACATTTTATTCTATTATTTCAGGTCATGTCAAGACTATTCCCATTCAAACGTGGCTTGTGTCATGCTTATTGGGCTCCAAATTTTTGGGCTTTATATAGTTTTGGAGACAAGGTGCTACAACATGGTTGTGAGTTCAACTCTATGTATTTATATTGTATTCTAATAAAGGGTCATTAAAAATCAAAATAGCTTACATAAACTTATTTAATGATTTTTTTATGAATAATGAACCCAATTTTATTATTATGAACTTCGCAGATTTAGCATAAATTAATTATCTGGCATGTTTTAGTGAAATATGGTGGCATCACTGTTCTCAAATCTGAAGCTTCAATGACGGGAGGGTTGGTGCAAGAGTATGAACATGCAGTTCTTCCATCTATAAAACCAAATATTACCTTTGTGCTGACAGCTGTGTCTATGCTACCGGCACTGGTCAAACTGTGGCATCTAGGCGCCGACAGGAGATATAGACCATTGAGTTTTGTAAGGTTTGTAAACAACAAGTCATTATGTAACAGCATCATACATATATGTCGCAGTATACAAGGGCTTGTGGTTAATACTAACTTTTGTATAGAAATTTGCATGGCTTATTTACCAATACACTAGAATCTGTCCTAAACTGACGTTTTATAAGGCGTCATCATTAGATTTCGTCAAAGAGCGTATAAAAGATCACCAGTAATGAAAGGTAATTTCATTTTACGATTTTATCAGGTACCTTTTACGATTTTATCAGGTAGCTTTAATTGGAGCTTTATTTCTGTATAATTATAGCTCATGTTATACAAGCTTATTAATGTTAGTGAAAGGTTTTTGTAATTGATTCAGTATTCAATGCAAGCAAACTATTTTTATCTGTAGCTGTGCAGTAAATAAGTACTAATTAATATTTAAATTGATTGTTTTCCAGATGCATGGTGGTGTGCGCGAGTTGCTCATTCATGTTTGGTTGGCATGTTCATGAGAAGGCCATCCTGCTTATATTGATTCCACTCAGGTATATTATATACTTAATTTCGTGTGCAATACGATTTTTTTACAGCTATTATTAGCTAAATAACGCTTATATTCCTCGGGAATGCGTGAAAACTGCATTCAAATAGATTCAATAGTAATCGAATATTTTTTAAGCGTACTACGAAGCTGCGACTGTGGGAAAAAAGTGTGCGGCTCGCTTGATGTTAAGCAGTCAGTGTAGCATATGTGTGGTTGTTGTAACATGTGTATCACTAGTGCATTGCACACCTTGTGTCGAGAGGAATTACAATGCTAGCAGCATTTAGGATGAACAAGTTCCCTTAATGCCAGAAAAGTGTATCCTTAAGGAGCTCTGGATACCTTACTTAATGCAGACCACACTCACTGAATCAGTGTTTTTTGGCTGCAGTGTGTTTTAATACTGCGGTCGGGTTGCTCCAAGTTTCAGTGGAAAGTCCCGCTGCCCTGCCTCTGAATAATCTTTCATCGTATAAATAGTTTAATGGTAGTTGTATTGAAATGATTATTAATTTGTTTCAGTTTTCTCTCGGTTTTGGGAGACGTGGACGCTAGAAAGTTTATGATATTAACTACTGCTGGGAATTATTCTTTGTTTCCACTACTGTACCCAAAGAATTTGTTGACAGTCAAAATATTTATATTGTTGACACATATCGCCATTGGGTTTGGCCACCTTCCATCGCTGTATGAGCCTGCGAAGCCGAAGGGGCCAAGGAGACGTAGGTTTATGCGCTTACCGATGCTTAGTAGATTAGAATCCTTGTACTTGTATGGACTCATAGGACTGTGTTTGTACGATAATGTCCTCCATGCCGCCTGGGACCTGAACAAAGTCCTACCATTCCTACCTCTCATGGCTACATCTGTTTATTGCGCTATTGGCGTCATGTACTTTTGGCTCTCGTACTATCATTATTTCATCACGTTCAATGTTAGCAGGGTTCCTACTTTCACAACAACTACTAATTTTAGGAAAGTTAATTAACGCAATTTTTATTTTGTATTTTTTTCTTACATTGTAGTTAAATAAGAATAAATTGTTAAATGTTTTTGTGTTATTTTATTAAGATGGTCCCGCGGTCGTAGCACTAAGCAAATCTTTTCTACCGTTGATATCCCCCAAACAGGATTGACCGGGACGATGCACCCTCGTCACGGATCCCCCGGGTCTACAGCGCCGCACATATTCTTTAATCCATAAATTTTCTTAGGGACCGTAGCGTAGGTAGGTGTGTTGGTTACTTTGGATTTATTTACACCACCTCACAGCTATGATTCTTACGTAGCTGTATGTTACATTATTTATTTGGAGGAATGTATTGGATGTTGAGGTAATACAAGGCGGGTTTGAAAGGACACGTACGAGTGTTTACAGTGAATAAGGGAGCGCACGTCGATCGGGCTATGAATATTCATGGCAGCCCAGAGACGTCGCGCGATATTCCACGCAGATTTACAGCGCCGCGCCGCGCTAAGATGCACTTAGCACTAACTTATCTTTATTGTTACGGCTTTTATCAACTCATTACCGATACCTCAGAGTAGATACTAACTAATATATACTAACCCGATACTTTTTGGGTATACCTGTATATCTAATACATTTCCTGGCAGGCTTTTAAAACATACTATATAAATGAATACCCTATCTATATTCTTACACAGTATAATTTATTATCTACTTTATACTGTAAAGAGGTACAGGTCAGTGTTTGTCTGTTTGTATGTATGGGTTATTTCTGGAGCCTGGAGCTAAACACGCTTAAAAATGTTTCACTTATAATTTTGAGAAACAGACTATACTTCAACAGAAGACGGCGTAATCTCGGACGGAAACTTAGTATATGTAGCATTTCCGTTTGCTAATCCGGCATTTTTTGTGTTAACGTCTACAATAAAAACGAACGAAGCAAGGCATTATATTTGCCTGATCCGCGTTTTTCTTATCACTAACATGTTGGTATAAGTCGGAAGTTCGGTGATCCTTCGTTTCGGTGTACGCAGTTGATATATAATCTACTATGAGGTTTTGGTCCGAAAAATCGATGTTCGTTTTTCATCGCAGACGTCCTGACTTATTGTCAAACTGCGATGATCAAGCTTCGTTCGTTTTGCATTGTAGACTCCCAGAATTGGGTGGGTGTCCACCCGGTTCGTACTATTTTGATTTCTGTGCTTCACCACGTATACCCACAGCCAGTCCCACCCGGTTGCTTATGTAATAGGCTTGGCAACCGTTAGAAAATACTCAGACAACTTGGTCTCATCTCATCTACTTAAGTACTCCAATCGAATCGGAATATGTTACGAAGGTCAGGATAACAAAATGGTAAGTAGGTCCTTCGAGTCATATCGGGCGAGATCTCCTCCTAGCAGTGCTTTAAATGTTCCATGTGTCCAGTGATAGTATAATTATGTAAAAAGGACACCACACCTTTTTATTTGTCTGTGCCCATCGTATTAATTGCAGAGATCTACATCTAGGACCCACTCCAAAGCCTCGACTGTCCCTCTTATTTGTATATATGTTTTTCTATTTGTGTTATTTCGGATACATAACACAGTGCTATGCTATCCGGGAATATTTTTCATGTTTACACATGAGTTGGTGAAGTTATACGTAATAGGTTCAATCGTTCGATTCATCGGATTGGAAGTTTGAAAATAAAAGTGAAATGGAGCGGAAGGAGTTGTTCATTCAGATTGGGATTCAGCACTTTATTACGGAACTGTATTATTATGATGAAAACGGCTTGCGTGCCAATGGAAAACTTGATAGTTATTGCAGTTTAGTTCAAACGCCCGGAAGTACTCTCTTAGAAACTTATCTAGGTAAGTAGTAAGTTACCTAGGTACTCGTAGGTACATGTTATCTAATTAAGAAATGTTGTATTAGGTTTAATTAAATGCTTTCTAAAGTTTGAAAGTTAGGTTCATTTCACGAATTAGGATACTTCTCTGTTTAAAATTAACCTAAAAGCGAGCAAGCAAATTAAAGTTAAGAAATTATGAGTAGGTATATTTATATTATTAGAAGAGACCGTCTCGTGTCTCAGTGGATCAAATTATTCGAGACCTTTGACTTCTTTTAATAGAAACAACCTCATGCTATCGTTTGACCAATGTATTCTTATTATTATATTGTCATAAACAATTTCATTTCTCTCGGAACATAACTATTAGACACAACATAGCTATCAATTCTTATATACAGATGTAGTCAAAATAAATGCACAAAGTTTGGTACTTTTTAGTGCAGATTAATCTACACTAATATTATAAAGAGGAAAGATTTGTATTTTTGTGGGTTTGTATGTTTGTATGAATAGGCTCCGAAACTACTGGACCAATTACAAAAATTCTTTCACCGTTAGAAAGGTAAATTATCACTGAGTAACATAGGCTATATATTATACTAGCTGCCCGCCCCGGCATCGCTTGGGTAGACAAAATATTAGGTAAATGTCTATGTTCCGAAACAAAGTCTACCCGTGCGAAGCCGGGGCGGGCCGCTAGTCTGTAATATTTTTATTCAGTACCCGGGCACGTCTACCTACCTAGCTAGACTAGATGTCGCGGTAGGTAGGTATATCTAATAAGCTCATGCGAGTTATTATAGCCCAGAGCGAGGTGAATAAAGCGATCTAGCAACGCCATGAAAACGGTTTATTAAAATTAAGGTTAGGGAATATTGTTGTTCTTACCTCAGAGTATATAATATACTACGTACAATTCTTACCTTCATTCAATACTTGTGCGAGAATTACATAAATCGGATCACTTCTTATGGTACAATAGTGAAGAATACTATGGGCATAGATACATTAAAAATTAGAAGATAACTTTTTTCAGTGACAGAAATGGTATTTTCAGCTGAAACAGTACTATTTCAGAACACAATACAGAAATATCGCGAGAAAATTTTAATCACGTTAAGACGTAGGTATTTGTTCTTATACCAACCTACCTTTTATCCTGTGTTCGATAATGTCAATCTGTAGTGATAGGATGTCTGTCTAGCTAAATAATAACTGTAAATATAAAAATGCTAGAACTAAAATGAACACAGGCACGTTTTATTATTTAGAAGAATTTTCACGTTCATTCTGTTTTTCCATAGATATGTAGGTAAGCTACTGGTCCTTGGTTTTCCTACTGCTGAGCACGTGTGCACGTGCCTTCACCCTCAATTAAAAGTCCGAGGGAGGGTTTGTAATTCTGGCATCTCACATTAACTTGATTCCAACTAAAGTTCAATAAACTTTAGACGTCAGCCAATTGGGATTGGCATGTCGATGGGGCCATCGAATTTCCTCGAGTAAGTGCTTTTATATGCTTAGGCTACTAGGCCACTAGCGTTAGCTGTGGCTAAATTGAAAACTATTAAAGAGGTACAGTGTACAGCGTGCATTGAAGGCGTTCGTTCGCCGAGGGCACGTAGTACAGTTTATGTCCGCGGAACACCGGTTTATGACTGCAGAGTAGATTGAACGCGGCTCCAGGCGAAGGATTATACCAGCTTTCTACGTGCTCCCTGACGAATGTGTGTATTTCGTTCCCTTACCAACTCAACGTCTATGATTTCCTACAAAGCAATTTACTTTATTATTGTTTAAAATTATTACCTTTAAACAATTTCAACCATGCAACTAAGCAACATGTGAGTACAGTGAGTATTTACATATGAAAGTAAAGTACTCAGGTATTTCATGGAAACTAAACGTAGGTAGGTATACCTCATGATTTTTGGATTATTTAGGATACGTAAGCTAGTAACTACGACTTACATATTCGGGTCCGAAAGTAGGAATAATATTATTTAGTTAGAGTGAAGCAACGCGGTTGTGTATATGAAAGGGCCGATTTTATTTTTAAATCCAAATTTACAATGACCTAATAATATCGTTAATACAAATACGGATAGTAAGACCTACGCATCTTCAGAACGGCGGTGATAATTAGATATGTACTAATTGTACGGTAGAAACACAAGATTGTACTACTATGAAAGTTGGGTGAACCAGTATATGCCTTACGTTAGCATTAATTATTATAGAAAGATAGTCTTGTATATGTATACCAAATCTCCTAAGCGGGTAAGTATTGAGTAAGTGCGCCGTTAAAGGAGCTAAGCTAAGTATATAGTTATTTGATCACATGGCAGAGCGCACACGATCAAAGCACCGCACCGCGCCTTTATGAGTGCGATCGCCTGTATGCGCAAATTCAGTGAATTGACACAAGTGACACACTTGCTGAAAATTCTTTATAGTTTATTCACCCCATATGGAATATGTATATTTATTCCGTATAAATTACGTATAATGTTAGAAACAAGATAATTAATCAACATTCAATTTTGACACTATTCCCTAAGCTAAAACTACGTACCTATTTGTGTATCTATATATCATAAAATATATTATGAATGCTTATATCTATACATATAGTCATACCTTAAAAGTTATGAATTATATTACTTATTTACATAATAGTGTCCGTTATGAATCGGCTATAACTTTATATTTTATAAGTTTTAAGATTTAGAGTTGGATGCACAAGACATTATCATATCTGATATATTCAGTGGCGTCGAGTCGAGAGCAAACTTACTGGTGACATCGTAAATCCCGCCGAACTTACAGATACGCTTCATGGATTCCGTTCGATCGCAAAGTTATATAGCCCTCATCATGAATTACATAATGGATTTTACGGAATCAAATTTATAGATGTTATGTTTTAACCTTTTTTAAAAGCCTTATTTCTTTACCACATAATCAGATAATTAGGTACATATATAACTATAGTAGGTGCAATACAGTTGCACAGATCAAAAATAAACCATGGTTCGATCAACTAGACTACTGAACTGTACGCGTGAGGAACATTAATATAACCTGGAATATTTCCTTTATCGAAGGTACATATAAGAACAGTCTGGGGACCTGGCATCTTGTCTAGTTACGCTTGGGTGAGTATTAAAAATCTTTACTTAGTAGGTAGTAGTGTACACGCTCTGTAGAACCGAAGATACTTCAAAAAGTATATGTTTTCATACGTACAAAAAATATCTTTCTCGTTTGAGTGTCTTTACACATTGGGTGTTGGTGTTTCGTTCATGAGATCATTTGCTTAGCACTTGCTAGTAGACACGTTAATTTGAACTTTCTGTCTCAGCCTGTGAGTGATATACCGCTGTATTTTGGTTTCATAAATAATAATACATACACTAAGAGAGGTAGGGCGATTTGGGATATCCCATGGGTTATACCATTTAAATCCGCCCGACTGGGGACTGTACCTCCGCTTTACAGAAGACCGCAGTGAAATAACACTACTTAATGTAGTGTTGCGTAAGTAAGGTTGCCAGTGCTCCACGAGGATACGCTGGGCTAGTAGTAATGCTGCTAGCACAGTGAGTCCTCATCAACAACATGGTTGGCAACCAGTTAGTGATACCCCTGGTATAGCTAGCGGCTATAGGCTACGGTGACTGCTTACCATCGGGTGGGCCGTATGCTTGTGTGCCACCTTAGTGGTATATAAAAAAAACATATTTATCAAACTTGCTATCTCTATCTATAGGTATCGATAATACTAATATACTATGTATATAATATATAGTATATAATACCTTTTTTATAAATAAGATTTAGAATTTTTAAAAAATACCGGAATGTCAAACCTACTGTCAATTATATAAAAAGTAAACAAGCTTTAACTATACAGTCTTTTGCTCTTTCGCCAAGAGAAGATAATACAAACGCTTCTATGCTGTTTAGAGTGTTATAACGTACTTATTACTTATATATTTTTGTATATTTCAATTTAATTTAGTTTGAAGGAAGCTAAGGAACGCACCAATGTCTGACGATGAAGATGAGGGTGGGTTTGGTGGTCTATACGAAGATGGCCATTGGGCTTGGGACGAAGTTTCAGCAGGACTTGTATTTATAAGGTACCTATGTCGTATTGTTAAAATATTTATTTTACTACTATACCTAATATAGTGTTGCATGTTCCTTCCTACAAATATAAGGATTTTAATAATTCAGGAAATAATAGGTATTAATGATTTTGGCTCCTCTTCATACTTACTTCCCCATTCCATATTGTTTATTTTTAGTGATTTACCTCCAAAACTCATGGAAGCTGTGCAGATAGCAACAAAAGCGCCAACGGGAACGGTTGAGTTTAGAGATGATGTCGATTTGATAGAGCAGGTGATTTTAATACTGTAGCAAAAACTAAGCATCGATTGTCGGAACTAACTGTTTTAGAATTTCATTTATAGATTCGATTTCGAAGGCGTTATCAAAGAAAATTGAAACCAGGCCAAGCGGATATTATCACTGTTCAGGTTCAGCATATTATAATTATTTTATTTTTATGTTTCTTTCGTTATCTGTGACCGATTTGTTTCTACTCCAGGATGTGAAAGACATAGCTTTATTCACTGCTCCAGTAAATTTATTAAGCCCGGTACTTATTAATATGCTGCATCTGCCTACAACCGAGAGATTTATTAGGGCGCTTGTGCTCAGTACTGCATATTATTTACAGGTAATTGAGCCTTCATCACGCTTATATCAAGCTGCTTGTTTGTCAATGTTATTATCAGTATATCTTTGAGTAATTGATTGTAGATTGCAGATGAAATGGCGTTACGCATTTTGGAACTCGAGAAAAAAGTAAGAACGTCAGATTGTGAAATACTCGAAAACGAATTCAGGGACAATATAGCGGACTTGCGTCTGTTGGTAGCCAAGGAATATAGCACGATGCTCATTGGTTCGTAAACATTTAAATGACACATACGTGTACCATTCGTACTATTCAACTTTTATATTATATTAATCTTTATCAGGTGGTAGCGATACTAGAAAATTTCATCACATGGGACCACAGAAAAAAAGGAGATCCTTATCAGATAAAGACGCCAGACTTTTTGAAACATTACTGAGAATGTGTGTTCAGATCGTTTGGCTTGCTCTAGGAAGAAAATCATTTAATCAGATAGGTAAGTAACTGTTGAAGGTTTTGTCATTAGAGCATAAAATATGGGAAATTTATTATCTTCTGTTTCATAGAATTAGAAGTGAATCGTGTTTTCAAGTCTGAGATATTTAATGCGGTAGAGCACACCTTAAAAACCGGCTATTTGAACAAAATGTCGAAGGAAGAGCGTGCCGTGTTGCTCGGAAACTGTGTGCGTCATGACAAGAAGCTGAACACTAGATCTCCTCTTATGAACGAAGTGTTTTGCCACAGACCAATTGACTATCGCATGATGGGACTCGGTGTTATCAAGTGTACCTCGTTAGTACTCTTTATATTGCCTATATCTGTTCACGGCTGTGCTTCATCTTCATCATCAACATCATTATCTCATGGGTGTTATTAGCGAAAACCAATGATACTCAGATTAAATTGACGTATGAAATAAAAGATATAAAAGTATGTGTACCAACACTGGGTTAATGTAATTATATTATACTATTTAAGAATTTATGTTTTACCACTAAGGTGGCAAACAAGCATACGGTTCGCCTGATGGAAAGCGGTTTGAGCATGCATAAGCATAACTAACTTTTTAACACTTCGTAGGCTGACATCAAGATTAGATTACCTATTGCAAGCAGTAACAGGTCCGGAAGAAAAACTTAGTGATGAAGGACTGACGTTGGGGATAATAGGCATGCCGAGATCGGCTTTCGATACGATGCTTCGGCCTTTGCCTACAGGTGCAGCTTCTTCTGAATCGAAATCTAAGTCGAAGGCATCTATGTTAGTTAATACTAAAATATTTTGTATTTTTCTGCTTCTCTTACTTATTATGTTAGTTCGTGTGATCAAACCGTGATATTCGGTGTGGACTGCTATTATTATTACCGTCATCAATACAGAATAATGCATGTCATCAATAATATTTTAGGGCGTCTCCAAGTAGTGCCAAAAGTACCGGTTCAGTGCGTAAAAGTCAATTGGTACAAAAGATGTATCCAGATCTTACCATACCCCGCAAGGAACATAAGGAGTGAGTAAATGATTATTTCTTCTTCTCATAAATGGTTTGACGTTTTTTTTTAGATTTAGATGTTTTTTGTAATGGCCATTCTAAATGATTTTTAGCTTATAGTTGGATTAAGTTTTGTAATTATCCCCTAGTAGATTTTGTGTCTGTGTTAGACCATTATTTCAGACACGTGCTTGTCTAAAAATCTTTTGTTTGTGCAGAATCCCCTTCCCCCCATACTTTCCCGATGACCCTGAAGACATTCGGCCATGTAGTGAGACGCAACGTCGGCGCTGGCAAACTAGACTTCAGAAACTTTTGCACCCGCAAGGACATTGATAGACTTCAGATACTTTTGCATCCACAAGATAGAAGAGATCCTGCCAATGTTGGCCGGAAGCATCTGCTATAAATTTCATATATATTAAAGTTGCTGTCAGCGGCATAAAAGCAGGTGCTTGTCATGGATTCATACAGAGAACGATCAGAACGCATAAATAGATAGTCCACTTAGTCTCTACTCTACTTCCTACACCTGAGCTATAATTCATTTTATATTTTATTTTGTTTTAGTAATAAATATTTTATTTTATGTGCCCGTGTGTTTTTTTTTGTGTGGTATTAAAAATATTGCGCATTTAGGGACATCTATCACGACATCGTTAAGCAAATAACTACTTATCACAACGACGATATGGAAAACAATTAAAATTTATTTGGTGGGTTTCCTGTGCCGAATTCTCTTGGGCATGAACATTTATATAGGTAGATCCTTCTTGAAGGACGCCTCGCTGACGAAGCACAAAAGTAATATCAGGTATACAATTAACAATTAGACCTTGACAACTAACATACCTATTATTATAATTTGAATGTGCTTATATTTATAAGGCGGTCATATCATATAATTTATTCGATGAGCAAATAACTATGCAGGTTATTAACAGACATACTTTGTGGACTAAATTTATAAGTCATAAATTCTTTATGTTGGTGGAATTATTATAGGTCTACATAAAATGTGATAGACTTCGGACACGTTCACCTTTGTACATCGCAATCATCCTGTCAAAAGTCCATCGAAACAATCTTTCAAACTTCCACTTATTCTGGGTAGGGACTATCATATAAATTATTACCTATAATTCCTTCGGGTCAATGTGTGCGCTGCGATCGATATGCATACCTATGTAGTAAAAATATATGAAAATGAAAAACTATAAAAAAAAGAAATTACATTTCGCAGAACTAGTTTATTTCCGGTATAATACAAATGAAGATTACATACCGCATGCCCAAGCTTGGTTTTTATTAAAAAAAAAAAATATTCAGTCACATCCCGGATGACCTTTTCTTTTTCTTAACCGCCTTAGATATGAATGCCAACCATTTCATTCTTTGGGTGTTGTTGCAAAATCCTTTTGGGTGGTTTTCCAACGAAAAGTCATCTTCCAAGCATTCTCTAAATATGAATCAATAAAATATATTTTATAAACTATCAATAAATTCATACAGGAACTAGATCCTAAAAATGCAATACTTATAATGTTATATTAAAAATTTTGGTAAATAAGCAAAATTCTATTTATATTTCAAGACTCCCAAATCAGATCAATTTTGTCATTGGTGATTGATTTTATATAGTCCCTTGCATGGACGTGTCCCTTGACTATTTTCAAATCTATTCAGGAGTTAAGTATTCAGGAATGTTAAGCAAATATGTACTAATTAAGGTATCGAATCTAGACCACTATTTTGATAAAGCTGACACCTGAATTTGTTCTGTAGAATCAGCTCGGAATCAGCCTTTGTTAGAGTCCGTATCCGTATATATAATTTTCTTACATAAAAAAAATATACAAATAGTATTGTACTGTAGGGAGAGAGGAGGTATGCTTAGATTAATAATCAGGTATTTATCTTAAAATATTTACGAGTCGTCTTTATCAGGTAGAACGATGTCCTCGAAGAGTTTCGGTTTCTTAAGTGAGATCATCGTACTCTTTCTATGGGTGCTCACACGTGACGCTCTTGACAACCTGTAAATTACTATAATCAAGTTCTGGTGATAATTGATTTAATTCTGACCACATCAGGTATAGTCATGGATACAGTAGTTCTGTACACATACATGACAGCATATTCATTATTGCATTCGACTTTATTCGATTTGGAAAATGAACAGCGCCTCGGCGGCGAAAAGTGGAACCAAAATTCGTATAAACATTTTGAGAATTACGTTTTCGATACGTAGTCGAAAGATGTTCCTGCTCCCAGGAATGAGGGCACGTAGGCAACGATGTTATTGGATTACAGTATTAATTCTATAAATTAAAGAAACTGTTGAATCACCGTCCTGCCACCGATAATCGACTGGCAACGGATGCACGGCTAGAACTGTTGGTCGCTGGTACTGAAATCTCCCTCAGCATGGTATCAAACCGTGACCGCAGCAGCCCGAGGATACCCAGAGTAACCCCAAAATTCCGGAACAATCTCTCCGGAGCCACCAACGTGCGCTCTATGTAGCGAAGTCGCGTGCTCAGCCTGCCAAATTATAACGGTCATTATAATAAAGTGATGATGATGTTTGTAGACATAGTATTGCAGATACTCCTTCATGTTCTGCTCGACCTGCGAAGGCAAATGATGTCGCTCGTGGTCAGTAGTTAGACGGGCTTGTTCTCATAGTACTCCAAAATTATTTCCCAAACTACTCCATGCCAAAAAAATATTTCATAATGTGAGTTTCATTTTTCTCCATGACAATATAAGATTATTCTCAAACTTCTCCAGCGTACTAGTTTAAATAATTAAATAAGTAATTTAAGTTTTTTAGTTTATTTATTTGTCATAAGATAAATTATTTTTGTCTATGATGCGTCCTTCTCCTGAAGATAGTGTACGTACAGTCAGATGGAAAAAATCTTGTGGGTGACTGCCCACACAATACTGGAGTGCACTTACAGTTTTAGTCTCGTTTGCTAGCTGACGCCATGATCATAAAATATGTCAGATATTCGACTTTGTTTGTTGTTTTGGTTGTGAAAGTATCTACTTGAACATGCCATTCGAAACATTATTTTTCTGGCTTAGACACTGGATATTATGTGTTTATAATATTAATAATATAATATTTAATTTACTGATGATATTTAATGATCCCCAATCCATACAGACGATGGTCGATGTCTCGTCCACAATTGACTTCGTTCAGAAGCGGCGAATTAGTATACATTTTCTTCTTATCATTTATACAATGACCCAAGAGTACAAACTGCTCTTGTGGGGATAGTTTAGAGCGGTATACACTAATATTGTGTTCAGCCAAGTTAAAGAAATGAGATTTAAATATTCGATGCACTTCCGTTTCTGCAACATACAATATTATAAACATTAATAAATACTGAGTAAGTACTGGTTTTTAAGTGTAGTTTTAGTTTTTTGCTTTCTTTGGAAGTATAATGTATAGAGATATATAAATAAATGGTTGATACCTATTTGATGAAACAATTTGCGGCCGAGAGCCAACCATGCAATTTGAATACCGATTCGTACAATAGATTCAAATATGATGGCTTCTCTTCTACTTAAAGAACGCTGTTTCTTTGACTTGCCCATATGATGGTATCTTTTATACTCCGCATTACCTACAAATATTGACAACATTAAATATTTCTTTTGATTTTTAATAATAATTATGATTTATTATAAGGAACGTGCCTGTTACTATAGAACAATATTCTTTCGCAATCAGAAGACGGAGGTCCTCTAAGTTTTCACGAAAGCCTAATTCAATTTGCTCACTTTTTGGAGTTGGCACCTTTGTTTCCATTTCCAGCACTCGCTTACTCATTTCATCCGCAACCTGAAATCAACGTGCAGGATAGACTTACTAAGAGTCTTAAAATAAAGCTTATAATCCTCAGAATAAGGACTCAGCTCGCTTACGCTATGGAAACCGTACTAAAATAGCAGCATAATAAAACTTTTTGTACTATGCTTATGACATTGGACATGTGTTAGAAAGCGTCGAATATATACTTGTGCACTAATAAATTAGAAGGCTGTATTCAGCTAATCGTATGACGTCATTAGCTGTCATAATGCTAGTGATGTAAGTATGTCGACTTCGACATCGATAATTAAGTAGACTAAAATGTGAATAATATAGCTGTTACACAGCTTTTATTTTTAGTAGGTACGGTTTCTATAGCGTAAGCGATCTTAGTCCTTATTCTGAGTTATAATCAGACCGTTAACTGCGGGTGGCAACATTTTAGAGAGACGTATTTGAAACCATTGAGAATTAGATTATGGACCTGTTTCTTAAAAAGGCCTTAAACAGCCTTTGCGACTATGATTGAGGTAACCATTTCATGATGGACGATAATTTAAATATAGCTTACCGTACTAAGATTGAGTAATTAAAAAGCGGCATTACCTGCAAGAAGTACTGGCAATAAAATATCAATGCTCGCATAAGCCGGTCCGTGGTCGGTAGGTGCAGCAAGTTAATCACGGTCGGGCTCAAGATCTTCCTCGGTGCAGTGAACAGCACAACATCTTTTACATCCTGCATTGAGGTTATTATTACACTTCACTTTAATTAGCGGTGTACGAAATTCCAACCAAGATTTGAAATTTACAAGCTTTAACCTTATTCAGTAAGGCTCGTGTCAAACGCCTATGCGTTAAAGTTTGTAAATTACACCTTGCGTTTACCTATGTAAACGCAAGGTGTGCATGGTAGTTTAATGTTTGTTTTTATTGAAATTATATATTTCTAATGCATATTATCAAAAAATATTAACGTTATAAAATCTTTCTTCAGTTTATATACACATAAACGTGAAAGGGCAAATTTTGATTATCCTCCGTCCGCGCACTATCGTAAAAAGGGGTACAAAGGTTTTACTTCACGTATTTATTATAATCCAAAAATACAAACCACTGTACAAAGTACAACTAATTACATTAAAATAAAGATTGTCTTATTTAAATCATATGGTACATCTAAGAATCATTAATTAAATGGATTAACATATTTAACAAAGAGAGCATCATGGAACAAATATCAATTTTATTCCAAGATTAAATTAGGGTTATTGCGTTCGTCGAGACTTGTTCGAATAAAAGTTGAGTAAATTCTTACTGAAAAGAAAATATTTGCATTTGCTCTCATAGTTTTAATAAGTACAAAGGAGCTCAGAAGACTAGATTTCATGCTCTGTACATCAAACCTGCAAGGTCACGACGTCATTCTCAGCGACTGTTTTTTGAAAGCGTTTCTTAAACCTTTGTTGTTCGTAGAAATCAATATCTTCTTTGAATTCTACTGGGCCAAATATTGGTGGTAGGCGTGACACACTTTCTTCTTCTGACTCCACGTATTGGCTGTAATAAATTTATGTTTTCACAACACAAATATTAGGTAGTCAGAATTCAGCATGACTGACCAGTGGATGTTCGTAGTTACGAGTTGTGTTGACCCTCGTCCATAAACAAGCTATCCTAATGGTATCGATCTGCATGTAAATCTTAAACAGTAAGCTACAGTAAAAATCTTTTTCTATAAGACAACTTTTACGCTTTGACCCATCTGAAACATATGAGAAGTCTGTGTGTAGCAGTACTAAGTCATAAAATTTACTCTTGGGATGATTGGTAGTAGGTGTTTGTTACATGAGGCGAATATGACCAAGTTTTCACGTGGACATAATCTACTTTACAAACAACTTATAAAAAAAACTGGTAGACCTGCCTTGAATGTGGATGTACAAGCATTATATAATCAAAGGTACAAGCATTCGATAAATACCATATGAAAATCAGCTCATTATTGGTCTCATCCCACTCCCAGTAACCGTCTTCGTATGCACCTATAAATGATTCTTCGTCGTCGTCCATTCTTTATAAAACTTATTTAATACACTTTAATATATATTTATAAAAACAACAGTAAAAAGTAAAATCTTCAAAAATATAAAAAAACATAAAAAGAAAACACAAAAAGCAAAATAAAGATAAAAATACTATCAAAATCTACTAATATCAAGATGACATTTCTAGCGTAGTAGACATAATTTTATTGGCTGCTATAGACAAACATGGATTCCCCAAGGAACCAGTGAAAATTTTGACAAAACAGAGGTTAATTGCATACGTTCAATTAATTTTTATGATCTGGGAGTGTCCACGCCATGTTGAAGCTAGTTAAGGAACAAAATTCTTAGTAGGTAAAACCAATAAGAGGAAAATAGATAAACATAGAGCCAATTACGGACTTATATTATACATTAAAATTTAATAAAAAAAGAGATAAGACAAAACTTATTACAATTTTAACCCAACTAATTGCCAAAAATGTGTTGAGAGATTTTTTGATAATTTTGATTCCATTTCATTTCTAAAAATACCCAAAATAAGATTGAAGTAATGTACCTAGCTTCAGAATCATGATAAGTTGGACGAAGTATATAATCAAGAGTTGGACGAAAGCCGTTTGAATTTTTTAACGCGCAGGAAGATCAGTCACATAGCTATCGCATATCAGCTATAATCTTGGGTAATTATTTCAATAAGCTTGTATTCAATGAATTTATTTTGCGTATGATACGACGGTAGGGCCGACGATGGGCGGGCACTTTGAACGCGCCTGGCGGACCGTGAGCAGGGCCCACTCACCCGTCGTGCGCGCTCATGGGTTCTTAACGACCTCATACGATACCCATGTGCTGGAAACTCGGGCAAGGGCGTAAACATGCTATTAGACCAGTAGGTACATGGTAATTACCGTGACATTAATACGCCGTTTGACAACATTCACCTCAAGTACTTTCAGACGCTAGAGCTGTAATCATTGATTTATTACAATTATTATTATTATTTTTATTTACGAAAAACCAAAAAATGCAAGTACTAGGATTTAGATCAAGTACTTTATACGTGCTCGTAGCAGATAATTTACAAGTGAACCGGACTTCAGGTAAATGATAAAAAATATCTGTGTGCCAAATAAGAAAAACTGTAGTTTTTATCAACTAACCACTGACCTAGTGCAACGAACAAACAAACTTCCGCGTGATGGTGATGGTGAGCAATATTATCGGTTACAATTTTTGTTATAATACACGTGCCAACTGTAACTACATTAACAAAACGCAGACTATATTCACAGTCTACAACGAGGTGTATGTTTGAATATCTGATAGTTCTGATACTATTGACCTTGCTTTCCTGCAGACTTTATTGTTTGTATAGTTATATAATTGAGGACAATATATCGCGTCGTAGACGTTTCATTTCAAGCTGCCATTTACATTCAATTATTTTTCATTAGTTCCCAGACGGCGTAGACGGCCTCTAGTGTGTGTATAAATTGTTCCGTTAGAACATTATTATACATATCTAAGGTATTTGTGCTTGAGTCTAATAAACATATTTAAGTATCAGCTGTATTCAATGAGACATATATAACCAGTGATGGCGGAAGTGGAAGAATTTTCTGTGCAAAAAGAATATGACAAACTTACGAGCCTGAAAACAGAGGATATAAAGAAGATAAGGCTATGGCTGAAGGAGCAGCCACATCTTCCAAACGAGTATATCAGTGGTAAATAGACACAAAAGCCGATACACATTTGAATGTCCATCATATTTAGTATTTAGCGACATTCCGTACGACTTTTGGGGTAGGCAGATAGTTTGATTTGTTTTCCCAAGTAATAAGTGTGTTTACTTTAGTAGGGTCACCTGGATTCGAGTGAGACTTTACCTCGGGGGTCATATGCTTGTTTAGAGCTTGTACCACATTATGTCAGTAAATGAATTTGAGCCCTTTTTCACACTTGTCTCACTCACACATCATTCTCTTCCTCACTCACACTGTCATAAATGACCACTTACATCCTATTTGAATATTATCCAACCTACGTAACTCGGACCGAATCAGCATAGATGACGTTATTTTTTCAGATTTAGATATAATTCTGGCGTATCACAGCTGCGGATATAATTACGAAACGACAAAACAAGTGATCGATCTTAATTATACTTTGAGAACACTGTTCACATTTTATTCGCAAAGAGAAATTAATAAAAGTTTGGGAGATGCTTTTCGGACGTGGTAAGGCTAATTTAAAATTTGTTTTTGATAAAGATACCTTAGTATTTGTATAATAAAGTGGCCTTTTCTTTAAGGCTCATCACACCATTAGCTACACCAACACACAAAGGATATAGAGCTATATATTGTCAATTATTAGACGAAGAACCCAGTATATTCAATTACAGTGAAGTAGTAAAGTAAGTATAAATCCGTACTTTAAATCTATTTTGTAAGAATGTAAATTGACATTAAATTCCTCATTGCAGAGCGTTTGTTATGGTAATGGATCTTTGGCTTTACGAGGAAGGCACGATGCCCGGTGTAGTAGTCATTCTGAATATGGATAAAGTATCAATAGGACACTTATCGAGAATTGACTTGAATGTAGCACAACAATTCTTTTATTTTTTACAGGTTTGTGATAAGCTATATAGTATTATTTAATGTTGATACTATGATTTGTCTGTACGAAAAAAGAGTTCCGAGCTCGCTTTAATCTAATCAAACATTTTAGGTCTCTTTGGCTGAAAGTTACTATTTACGTATAGAAATCGTTAAAATGAATAAGGCTGCAAAATAATACAAAAGGAATAGAACTTTTCTCCTTTACTCCACATTTTAATGCGGGAAATGAAGGCTTACCTACATTTCCATCGCATATACTCTTGGTTCGAAATGCGTTTATTTTAAACTACTTAACTAGAATTACTACCTATTACTGTATTAATGAAATATCTGATGAATGTAAATTTGCAGGAAGCAATGTTTGTTCGGCTGAAAGAGTTTCATTTTATAAACGCGCCGAGTTTCACCGACGTTCTGCTATCCATGGTGAGGCCGTTCATGAAGCCGGAAATGCTCGACATGCTGAGGGTGCATCGAGTGGGCTCAAGCACGCTAAACGATTACATACCGCTCGCTACCTTGCCGAAAGATGCAGGGGGCGACAACGAACATGGGGTCGCGTTAAAAGGTAACATCATTTATATTATGATTTACACAATCCCATTAAATGTTAAACCAATGTGTATTGTTCTAGATGCAATTTGGATTAAACTTGAAGCTAATAAAAGTTTCTTCGAAGGGGAAGCTAAGAAACGAGTGGCTGAAGCTAAACGTCCCGGGAAGCCTAAGACAATGAGCACTTTCTTCTCAGGCTTGGACGAGTCGTTTAAAAGACTGGAGATTGATTGAGTTTCAAGTTTGCAAACACAAATCTGACTATGTTTTGAAATAAATCGAGAATAACTGTGATTGTTGTGATGTAGGAAACTACGTTGAAAATGTTACATTCCTTATACGATATCAACCGATTCAGTTTTATTGACGTTTCTGGTGCAAGATAAATGTAAACATTCTTGATATTGCATATTATTATCGGATCACTTCAGGTATTGTACAAATAGTTGCATCCGGATTCCTTGGTCATTGGTTGTTCCTTTTGTTATATCGACCTTAACTAAACTCCTACCTACTCTAATTTTCGTAGAAATTTAAGATGTATGTTAGCATGGTCACTATACTGTAGAAAAGATAGAATAAAAAGATTTCACACACGACATACACTACGCGTATAAGGCGTAATAAAAATATATTTTAAATCGGTTCGGTAATTCCATACAGATTTACAAACATAGACAAATTTATTGTGTTTTAGTCGCCATAATTTAAATTTTTTCAAAAGGAACACTTATGCCTTGAAAATATAAAAATCTTTTTAAAGAATTAAAATTGTACAGACTTGATTTGAATTCCTTTGCATAGGTTATAAGTTCAAAGAACTGAACTTTATTCTGCTAACTTTTCATTTCCCTTTGCCAATATCTTCTTGCAATATGGACGTAAACTTATATTTGAGTTTTGTAGTAAGAAAAACGTTTTACAATTTAATACACAAAACAAAATTTCTACCAAGATGTTTTTTTTCTGAACCGGTGGTAAAGTTGGCATTCATAAGTGCCTTATTAGGGCTTATACTGCATAAGGATTTTTTGATTTTGATTAAATTGTTCTTTTCAAGTAGTCTATACATTGCACGGATGATTCCGTCGACAAATCGACAATGCAGTAATGGTAGAAAATAAGACACCTTAAATCAGAGCTGCAATTGGTGCACCATTGTCCCTAATGCGATACAAAAGAAATAAGAATTTAGAGAAATCCCGACATACGAGAATAGTGGAAGAGAAAAGAATAGCTAGTTGAGCATTTATTTGTAATGAAATGTTACTCGTATAGCTATTACAAACTAGTACAACTTTTACCTATACCAATAAATTTTAAATGATGTTGTCGTATTAAAGAATTTTAAAGTTTAATTATTAATTGGCGCGATTGGTGTGAGTTTAATGCTATGATATATTTAGATATATCGTTATTTATTTTATAATTTAAGTAATCAAATAAACCCTTTAATGAGTATTTATAAAATAATTACAAACTTTTGATGTTATTAAATTTAAAAGACTTTTATTACACATATCCACATCCTCCGTAGTATCATCAGTGCAACATAGACATATTTTCAGCAGCTATGCGCCCAGTCTCTTACTAATTGTCTGTGATGATAAATATTACAAACTTGTAATCATACAAATGTTTATTTTAAATTGGAATTGCATCCGCCAAACGAATATGTTTGGAATAAGCCCTACGGATATGAGGCATTGCTTTAAAAATATCAAGAGCATACTCAATTAACGTCGCAGTATATAAAATAAGCAGCCCCATGTACCTATTACGAATTAAAAAGCCGATTTTTTCGTGTTTTCTTTATTAATTCTGCGTCTACCCATGTGATGTTAACGGTCGTGGTCGAATAATGTGTTTGAAAGTGTGTACACTGTACACACTTTGTGTAGTTATGTATACTGTATATGCAAAGATTATAAAGTCTACCTGGTTCGTAGCTCCTTACTTTGCCCACGTGACCCACCTCGGAGACCGCTGTAGGGCCGCTCTATAAATTATTAGGTACACCCGTACCATTATTTTACACATTTTATAATGTTAATTTTCATTCAATGCATAATAACACTCATAATCATTATGAGCTATATGTTGATTTGTAAGTTCACTGGCGTAATAATAAAAATGAGTTACGAAGGCTACATGGTAACATATTATTCGTATAGTTTAGTGCAAGTGCTGACTCTAAAAATATCTAGCAATAAGCAGTAATAACTTTATGATTTTAATGAATGTTACAATGTGTTTGCCATAATAGTGTCGATGTGAAAATTGCGGTACATGTCTACCAGTTCCGTGCCGCTAATTTATTTAGAAGACCCGTTGTAAAAGCGTGAATAAAATGCATGGTTTCAATGCTTAAATCGGCGGATGGAATAAAGTGCATGTGCTGTTACATAGTAAATAATTCTGGCGAGAGCTACGCCATCCGCACTTGCAATAAAACGAACAATGCAATTTAGCTAGTGCTGCATTCATGCGACGGCTTTCCTGTAAAAGTTGCTTGTACCAGTTGTACCGGCTCTCGTCGTAGATTCAACCGGATATAAAACTGCAATGGCCGGATCATAACATCGCTCCGAGTAGGAATCAATCTTATCTCACAATCATTGACCGTACACATACGTATGTAATCTTTAAATATGCAATTACTGATATATTCCGTTTTCAAGAATTAAAAATATACAGTAGGTAATAGTAAGATACATTAAGCGAGAACTCAAAATGTATGTCTTGGGGGTCTACATATAAGGCTAGTTCTCAAAATCTGTGAAATCAGCTTAAATTCTTGGTTCGAGAAATTTCGTTTTCGGTAAACGTTAGATAAAACTATATAAAAAACTCGCCCTTGCCTATACATTTAATATAATTATAAGGTATAAAAAGCGAACATCACTTTGTTTTGAGCTTGTAGCCCAACACTATACAACTAGTCAACTCCCGACACAGTTCCTCATAAAATGCAGCGGGGTCCGATTTGTGGGAAAAGCGTATAAAAATTTCAAAGCAGTGTATGCGCGTGCAGTGTCCGCGGCCCACATCACTCCGTTTGCATAAAGCATGCAAATTGGACCACTTCGCTGGTGAGTGGTGTGCGGTGTGGGTTTGGGTGTGCATAAGTCTACTCGCTTTTGTACTTTTATAAAGTTGAGGTCTATTACTCATTTAAATATTGTTAAGCGCTGTTCTAACGCGTTGCGACTGTGTTACATTAAAACTTTACCCGCTATGATAATATGACCCCTTGTACAATTTGTTGCATCATCATCAAACATGTTACTGCACATCTGTTAAATGAATGTGTGGGAAGAATAGATAAACACAATTTTAAAAAATAAGTCAACATTTACTGAATTTTCCGAAGAACTAGGTATTCAGTAGAAATGACAACCCATTATAGTCTGAAGGTTGATCTGTGAACTGTTAACTGAAAGTACTCATATAAGCGTGAATTAAATATATACTCATTTATTATTGATAATTTTTTATTATAAGGTCCCAATATACTTTATAAAGAGTCAGCATAATTGATTTTCAATAAAGGGTTGGAAGCGTCGAACCTCCTAATTGGCTTCATCGTAAAGAAGAGGAAAATATAATTGGGACAGTGACAATCGGGCGTCAAATGATGACGTATCATTGTGTACTCGTATTAGGTAGCGATTGTTGAGCCAAGGTAAGTCTATTCACTAATAGGGAGCTTTATGCTCAGTAATGATCTTTTCATAAAGTTAATGAGCGGGGTTTCAGTTTCATCCCATCAACTTCATGTCGTACAATCTGGGTGCCTTTCATAGCTTAGTAATAACAAA
The DNA here is from genome assembly GCA_951449985.1 of Falcaria lacertinaria. Taxonomy (NCBI): domain Eukaryota; kingdom Metazoa; phylum Arthropoda; class Insecta; order Lepidoptera; family Drepanidae; genus Falcaria; species Falcaria lacertinaria. The sequence continues at coordinate 5,497,428 of OX602114.1, forward strand.
AGATGGAGGCCTAACTACGGCCTAAGTAATTCATAAATCAAAAGTCTTATCTCTGTTTACTTGGAGTTGATCAAGGGCTAACTAAAGTCGGGTGCTGACGTCAGTTTTCAGTTATTACCTTTAATATTAATTTTGTGACTTCCCAGGTATATAAAAATCTGAGTCCTTGAAACACATATAGGTATTATTATATATATATATATATATATATATACATTAAACCATTATATACACCTACAGATGAATAATAATCTATACACGAAGGTATTTTGTTAAATTTTCATAAATATATTAGAACTACTTTTAGCGTTATCGTAGTAGAGTAAAAATATTAGATGACCCCAGCGCATCGTCTTGGGAGTAGATAAAGTTTGTTCTGTCGGAGGTGGCCGGGTAGAGATTAACAGTGGAGAGGCCTCACGTCGGCTTCATCAATTATCCCTCAACCCCCATCGCCTTCAGGGCCACGCGGCCCCTACTGGGTCGACCAGGCCGGGCACGCCTCCTTACATCTGGCCCGAGACGACACCGTTGCACTGTACTCAATGATTGATTTCACCACAACTTACGTTTACACTATCCAACATATAGTTTGCTTATATTACGTTATTATTTGCAGCTCTGTACATTTATTTGCGAATATAAAAAGATTGATGAGTGGCGAAGAAACTAAAGCGGTGAAGTGATGCGCTATACTCTCTGCCGACTTCGAAAGATGTAATATGCGGCTATGTAAATTCTTGCGTCAAACCATCTAAGGCACTTATGATCTCTCAGACTCTACCACCGAGTTTTTTTTTTACTTATAAAAATAACAGGCAAGAGATCGTTTGGAGACTAATAAGCAGGCATTGATTTAATTTTAGCAAGTATCAGTATTGTAATGTTTGTTACAACATAATTGTGTTGAAATGGCGATGCTATTTTGATTCACTTCAGTTCTTCAAGTACTGCCTCTAATACGTCCCTGTCATAACTGGAAACGAATTTAATACATTATAAACAAGTTTATGCTGTGCGGTTTATTACCAAGTTTTACGATACATGCGTGTTGTTTAAGTTTGCGGATATGTAGTAGGAATAATTGTATTCAACAACACATTCAAATCAAAAAAACAAGAATGTATATATGTATATAATATGCACAAATAAAGTTATATAGATTTTAATATACGAGACACTAATTATAAATCCTGACTAGGTTTCAACTCCTATACTGCAGAGACTAGTCAAAAAATTATTGTGGGTTTCTAAAAGGTCACGTGTTAACCTGGAGTTATAATTGTCCACTCATCCACTGCATATTAATAAGCTTCTTTTAATATCGCAGTTTTGGTTCAAGGTAAACAGGTGAAATTTGAATTAATACACCCCGGGAAAGTTATCTTATTATTCGCGGGAATATTTTGCGGTCCGTAAATGCCGTCTAAAATATTGTAATTGGAGTAGCCGTTGGGCTGGCGCCGGGAGGGGTTGGAGTGGCACGACCTTTCTTCTCTAATGGATACCGAAAACCTTCTTCACTTTTGCGCGAAAAATCTTTTTGGAAAATAAATGAATCCATACCGTATGTAAATCGGACGCCGTCGAAATTTTTTATTGAAAAACTTGAAGAACTGATGAAAATGGGGCCGCGACGTTTAAGATATCTCCGTTCATCTTATGAATGTGATACCTACTCGCTGTATTTCAAATGTTCTTATTTATGCTTCAAGTTACTTAGTTAATTAACCCTTGGTTGTTATGTAAATAATTTTATGCTAATAAAGTCTGAGAGTCAGATGAAAAATATTCCTATTTTCTGTTGATTTGGTTATAATAATCCGCTGCATAATTAAACGGTACCAGGACGCTGAATATAGACAACAGTTGTTAACATCAATTAATATTTATCGGGTTATGCTAACGGGTGCTACCATAATTAAGTTATTTAAGATTAATTAAAGGCGAGTGGAGTGGGCTCTCGCTCACGAGGCTTGGATACAAGGACCTCCGCTGAGATTCTGAGTAATTGATAAAGCCAACCCTACTGACTGTCCTTAATCACGCTCAGGTCAAAGCTAAAGTTAATAAATAGTTATTTATTAAGTTGTCTGCGAACTTATAACTACTCCCTGTTCGTGCCAGTATGTTAACAATATAAGAGCTTTAGTCAGGGTTGAACCTCGGCGGATAATGAAGAAATTTGATAGAAACTAGTAGTTCATCTGTTGCTGTCCAACACAAAACTCAATATTTATATGTAATAAAAACATTTTGCTCTATATTCATCGTTGCAACATATCAAATTATGAATAACTAAAATACACATCTATTATTATGAAGCCCATTAAAATAATGGATTTATAAATAATAATGATGGTTTGGATACTAAATGTACTACTAAACTGTCATAAACACACATAAAATGCAATCTAAATTAACTCTCTAATAACTAACTAAATAACAGTTCGGTCGTGTCGTGATGACTTGTTTAGAAATTCTATCTATAAATTTATGAGACGCAACTGTGTGACTCACGTAGCTAGGTTACTTATTAATAAATATACAAAAAACTAGCGACTGCCTTTCGCGTGCTTACGGTCATAAAAGTAGCTCGTGCGTATCCTAACAAAAATATAAAATTAGGTAAATGTACCTATATAAGGAACATCCCCTTCGTTCCCTCCGTTACAATATGTTGGTAACGACACTGAGGGTCAATGTGCAGTCAAATCCCCTCCGCACGAATTCAAGCGGCTCCAGATCGGCGAAATTATCAAAACTTTTTAACTTACAACTTTTCCTTAAGCGAGTCGAACGAGTGAGCTTTTTCATTTGTTTGGAGCTTTCGTGACTCGAGCCGCTTCGGACGAGTTCCGTCCTTGTCTGGTGCGAGGTGCGCGGCCGCGATGTTCGCCGCCTTCGACAGGGCCGTTGTTTTGCGCTCGCCCGTTCCAGCCGGGCCGGCTGTGAGCTGTCTCCGTGGCGAGGCGATCGGGTCGGCGTCAGTTAGTTATCGTCGCTGCGACGCCGGTGGCGCACGACATGTCGGTGGCTCACCATTGCCACGGTACTACGTTCGCGGCGTACTTCTTTCCCAACTAATAAATCAGCGAACCGAACGAACTAAGCCCCCACGAACAGATTATAACTCGATATGAGATAACAAGCTCGCGGCACGACTGCGGTCATTAATCACTGAAGTCCGTTCAACTCGAATAATTCGAACGGAAACATAATCTCTTAGAGTTCGGTTTAGGATCGCGTAATGTAAACAGATGAACATTGTTTCTCAGAAATAGTTGGTTGACAGTTTGGGTGCATTGTATGAAGGATTGTTGTAAACAGTAATGTGGTTCGGGTGCGTGAGGATCGCGTAGTAGATAATGCGAGTGTGGCGCGGATGTGTTTGGGTCGGTAGGACAGTCGGCAGGATGGGTGGTAGGCAGTGGGCCATTGTGCTGTGGGCCGTGCTAGCGACAGCTCTGGCCGACTCCTGGACAGCCTACCAGGAGCAGCCGTGCTGCCGCTCGGTGTCACATCACCGCGTCCGTCACCACAGAGGTGAGTCATACCCGATACCAACCTCAACTCACCAGTCTTGCTACAGATTATGACTATATTTATTTGACGAGGGGACCCGGTTACGGTACATGGTTAACTCATTAGTCACTAACGATGTAGGACAGACAGTGTGTAATTACACTGTCGCAGTATGTTCAAATATTTACCGACCATAATAGATAGGTTACCTATGCATTGGTCTCTATATAGTGAAAACGAATGATTAGTGGTTCACATCATAAATAAGAGTCATGGTGATTCAACTGTGTGCTGACGACCAGTAAAAATATCTACAGAAATAAAATAATAGTAGGAGAAAATATGAGTGCAAATATTCCTCAAAGGTTACGATCCAAAGTTTACTGTGATTATGTTGTTGCTAGTAGCATAAGGAGGTCTCAGGCTCTTCGATAGACTGGCATAAATAATTTCACCCAATTTCTTCATTGCTATAAAGCGAGTACTCGAGTACTCACTGGCCTCCTTGGTACCTTTGACAATGACTTGGACTAGGTTTTCTAGGTTTTTTTTTTCAGCGCATCTAATATAGAGATTATATGTAAATAAGTGTAATCATCATATAGGATATTTTTCTAAGGGGTAACCGCTTACACTTAGATGTGTGCTAGTTTTTACCTTCTAAGCAGGTAATGGAATAAACACTTGTTACATTTAATCAATGCGTTTAAGATAATTATCACACTGTTTTTGCATACTAAGCCGATTGTCCAGGTTATTAAGAATATAAAGTTTAAATGGGTATTACTAATAATGCCCTTGAGTCCCCCTATCTACGATAACAAGTTATTCAACCCTACGTTTGATAACGACACCCATTTTATCACACTACAAACGCGCATCCATCAATCATAGTCTCAAAATAGACTACCCAATATTATTATTATTATTGTTCTTCGTCAGTAATAAAGCACATTTCCATGCCTGTATTAATATTTAATTTCAGGCGACGAATAGCCCGTACCAAATTCTTTTCGGACATCTCTAGGCGAGACGCGAACAATTTGACGTCATTAGTAGCTCTAGCGAGCATTCCCCACTCACACGGCTTCATCAAAAATCTCCGGTATTAAAGTACTCAGTATTCAGTCCCTCTAGCCATATCCTACTAATATTATAAATGCGAAAGTTTGTGAGTATGGATGTATGTTTGTTACTCTTTCACGCAAAAACTACTCAACGGATTTGGATGATATTTGGAACACAGATAGTTTATAGCCTGGATTAACACATAGGATACTTTTTATACCGGGAAAATATAAGGTTCCTCTGAGATTATAAGCTCAACGCGGACGTAGTCGCGGGCACAGGCTAGTAATTAATATTTATATTAAACATTTTGAGTATCATAATATATTAAAGAAAAAAAAACATGTAGATGTTTTTATTGCAAAAGACATCAACGAGTTCGATCGACCATGGTAAAATAATAAATTAAATTTAAGAAATATTATATTCATTTAACCCTATTTCTGTTTGAACCAAGTATATACAAATTTAAAGTTATTCTTCTTAATATGAAAATTACTAATGTAATCAATATATTCATTACCTACTTAGAAAAGAAGTGAACTATGTGAAATCCTTAATTATAAGTTTAATATTTATGGAAGATATTCATTTATGCAAAGAAAACTGACTATATTGGTAATTAAGCTTCTTGCACGTTCCCGCTTATCATTGTCATGCAGCTAAAATGACATAAAAATATTTCTTATTTTTTTACTGGTTTGCTTACCCACGTCCAATCACAAAAAAGAAGAAAACACTTTGTAGATTCACTATAAGCTACATTTGATACACCCATTGCACGTTATATTCCAAAGTTTAAAGAAAAGCACTGGATACCGAATGTTTAACTTATAACGAGAAAGGGGGCATTGTTGGAGAGTTGTTCTGTATCAGGATACCTACTTAAGCTATACATATATAGCTTGATGGGTTTTGAGCCGGCGGCTGGCGCGGGAAAGAGATCACCATAAACCGGTTCTGCCCAGGTAATCGACTCTGCACCTCTTGGCTAAATTAAGTTATTTATAAACGGGCTAGAGCAATCGGACCACAAGCTATGACCGTTTTTATGACTTATTATGTCTGTTCTTTATCATTCCAACGAAATGAATCGTAATGACCATAACGATTAAGTTAGCCATCGCCAGACACGCAGATGACTTTGTTACGTAACTAATTATTTATCTTCCTACATAATACACGATTTAAAACAACACAAAATATTTTAAATAAACTCGGTGTGTAAACGGTGGAACTCTTGAAAACTAGCGTACTGATTTTGATGTATCTTCGAAAGTGATAGGCAAGTTGGTTATGGTTGGTACTTGGAACAAAATAATGACCTCTCAGTATTATAAAAGGTATATATATCTATGTTAATCTCGATCATAGAACCACAATCGCTATTGCGATGGCAATGTTGTCAGTTTTCGTAGCTCCTGTTGGATATTGATTTGGTTATGTCTAATAAATCCCTATAATTTTAATCACGGATATTGTTATTATTTTTCGTGGTATGCCTAGAAAATTATGCTAAGCTATCTTCAGTAACTAAAACTACTAAAATAATAAACATCATCATAACACGGCTCAAATTGGGAGCGGAAAAGAATAAAAAATTTGATCGTATTAATTGTGTGGCTCTACATTTAATATGTGTAGTAATTTCGTTTGATTCGATTTCATGTCTTCAAAACATTTTGTACCTGAAACGACAAAATTGGATTTTATGGACCTCGAGCATTCGCTTTCATTGCAGTAGTATAATTGAAATCGGTTGCTAAGTTAACTTAACAAGAAGTTAAGTAAGTAATAAGCAATTTATGAAAACGTTCGAAATGTTCCATATTCGCCTATAAGTAACAGGTGCCCTTATGTGCACCTAAAGATAAAACATACTAATTTAGTAATATGTTCAGTAGGATCGGATACCGCATATCTTTACTATATTTCTCGAAAGATACACCATCCAAGAGCATCTAAAAAACATATTACCTACCTAAAGAGAAAATCCGACCCTTAAAACCTCTCCAGGTTGATTACGTTGATTATATTTTGTACGTATAATTAAATTAACTACAGCCTCGAGGCCAGACCCATTCTGAGATTATCTTATCAGATGATTAACTTTAACAAATTTCAATGCAGCGAGTAAACCCAAACTATTGATTGCTTATGGGCGAAGTCTCGTCATACTTAAGTAGAATGGTTGTGTTCCTTTAAAAAGTGTTCATAGAGATCTTATCTAGTGATAGTGGCCTAAGTACTTGTCTGTTAATGGAGTTTTTTTGATCACACAACATTGGATAATTAGTTTGTAAGCTCAATTTTCATATGACCTCAGAGTAGATAATGTACTGCATACAAAAATATATATATTTTTTTTATTTTTTCGATACACAAAATGTCTGTAACAAAAGACGCGGCATAGATAATGCTATTCTCTTTTTATAGTTGCATAAAAAGATTTAATACCAAAGAAACTACTTACTTGTACAAAAAATATATATAGTTACGCGTATCGTTGGCTTTGAGCAGTCAAACACTATTACGATTAATTCACACCCATTAACTTATAAATCTTTTATACAATACAATTTTTCCCACTGTTCAGAGGCCAAAACTTAAAAATATTATTAATAAACTTTGTTATTTATTCTCGTGTCTTTCCAGAATGGACACGAAGAATTGTAGCAGTCATCAACTGATAGACTACCACAAACATATCAAACCACTTTTTCAAGATATTTTAGGTCCCAAATCCGAAAACACTCAAAGTTCATCGGGCAGTTCTTATCCCGGTCTATATCGAAGAAAACAATCTCAATATAGACAATTCATACATTCCCTTCTAACCTAGGAATCCAAACCAGAACTTCACGTCTCAGGCCAGGCCTTCAAATGTTTCGACCACGTAGGTGGCTATTATATTATATTTAAGTAACTTTAAGTATTATTTGATATACTTTAACGATGTTTAACATAACAAAAGTTTTATTAGGCTTAGTTGCGTTTACTTGGCGTGTGGTCTCGTGAGGAGAGGCCGACCAATCGTTTTGACAGCGCCCGCCGCTGATCTTATCGCAGTTTAATATAAGCCTATTTACTAGGAGCCCGAGTTTTTTGGGTACAAGATATCACTACAAGTGGGTGGATAGGTTAAATGCCCAAGAGTATTGCGTTACAAAAAACTGTACAGCTATGATATCCATTTGCGGCTCTTACAAAGAATTGTTGTGCCTAACTTGGAACACGTTAAGTGACAAGGTTTCCACAATTTGCTCAGGGGCATGTTCTGTTCACATAAGTACACAATATAGTTGAGAGAGAGAATTTGTAATGGAACTTAGCTCAATGTGAAGTTTACATTAGATTTTCGAGAAATAGTTATTCAGTAATCATTATTTCTTTATAATGTTGTACTTGTTGGGAGATATTTCGCTAGATGGCGTTACTAGTCATCTATTTAATAAGACAGCTGCAGCTGTCACCGACCTGAAGTAGGAGCGATTGTTTCGCTTCTACAGAACGAACTAGAAAAAAATCAGTCTGCTCCTAACATCTGTCAAGTGGGTTTTTAAATAATTTGTATTCTCCTAATTTAGTTATTTTACCAACAAAAGCTGGTCCTTCGTGTCGGAAGTATCGCGAAGCGAATTAGGAAGTTGATTTTACCGTAATTGGTGTTGGCGTTATGTGAAAATCTATTTTTTATTGCAAAAAGTTGTCAGAAGTGTATATAGCGTCCGTTAGTACAAAAGTGTTTGAACACTTTTAGAACCTTATAAATTTATGTGTTAGACTGTTGGATTCATTAATAATACGTGTATTTAAAACAAATAAGTGCTTAGAAACTGTTATTTATCATAAATTGGTAATACAAATTATTTTTTATCCACCCGCCAAAAATATCAAAGTGAAATTTGTATAATGTAAAATACATTCGCTCGATGCTTGAAAAGTATTTAAAACAACGTTTTCGTGAAATATTGATCAATACATACGCGATTACACAATCATTTGCGTAATTTTAGTAGTATTTCCCCAAACGGATAGAACGGTTTCGTGACCTACCTACCTGTAGCCAGAACATCCAACTTCCAAGGAAACTTTACAAGATGGATGCGGACAAAATCATAGCTTGCCAGTTCGACAGGTATGAGAAAATCCAGAAATCATAAATTAATTTCAATAAATCCCCTAAGAGTAGGTTGACATTAAACTATGTTGAAACTCGTTTAGAAAACATAGAACTTATTTGGAAATCGTTCACCAGTGCTCATGAGGACATTATAGGTAGCATCGAGATGGACAAGAGGAAGAATATAGCATATTTTACGAAAGATATTTATTATGAGTGTTAAGAGGTTTACATAAACTTTAAATGTGAATTGAAAACAAAGGTTAGTGAACTCACACCAACACCAATGGTAGCACCACAACAGACATCACAATCTAATTCATCGCATACTGAACTAAAACTTCCAAGTATCAACATTCCTACATTCTCTGTGAAATATACAGAGTGGCAGTCATTCCATGATATTTATGAATCTTTAATTCACAAAAATACAAGGCTGGATGATGCGCAAAAGTTACACTATTTAAGAACAAATTTGAGTGGAGAGGCCGAACAACTTTTAAGAAGTATTCCAATTACAGGACAAAACTATACTCAAGCAAGGGAGACACTTACAAAACGATTTAACAACAAGAGGTATATTGCCAACTGTATATTCAAGAAATTATTTAGTTTAAAAAACTTAACAATTGAATCGGATCACAACATTAAGCAACTTTTGGACATAACTTCAGAATGTTTGAGTTCCTTGAAAAACTTAGGTTTGCCAACTAAATCATGGGATGCTATCATAGTCTATCTCACTGTCTCAAAACTGGATACTGAAAGTCACAGGCTCTGGGAACAACACATCTCTGACTCAAATGAATTTCCAGCATTAGAAGCATTATTTAAGTTTTTAGAAAACAGATTCAGATCTTTGGAAATGATGGAGTATGCCAGTAAAACAACAAGAACAAGGTCTTTTCATGCCTCTGTTGCCAGTACTGAAAGGACAATTAGTTGCTCATTTTGTAAGGGTGAACACTATATATACCAGTGCAAAGAGTTTGCAAAAAAGGATTATAAGGATAGGTATACATTTGTTCAAAACAATAACCTTTGCTTCAACTGTTTAATCCCAAAACACTCTGCTTTTCAGTGCAAGAGAAACACATGTTGTAAGGTGTGTCAAAGGAAACACCACTCATTGTTACATCCTGATAGAAGAGATTCAAATGAAACCAAACAGATGTTAGGAGAGGAAACTAAACAAGCAGACCAACCCAAGGCAGTGTCGCATTTTACAAACAACCCTGGTCAAGTTTTATTAGCTACAGCACTAGTAGATATTACTTCGAGCAGCGGACAAAAACAAGTCTACCGTGCACTCATTAACCAAGGCTCACAAAGCTCGTTTGTGTCCGAGCACTTCGCTCAAGCTACGGGCTTGAAGCGTTGTAGAAACAGCAACGAGTTTCACCTAAGTGAAGGAAAAACATACATTTAAGGTATACAATTGAATTTGAATTGAGGTCCAGATACAAAACAAACTTCACTCTAAGGGTACAGGCATATGTAATTAGCCACATCACAACATACCTACCACAGAAGCATATCACATTGTTGGAATGGCCAGAACTAGAAACAATGACACTAGCAGACCCTAGTTTTAATAAACCAGGTAGAATTGACATGCTGCTAGGGGCCAGTGTTACCAGCAAGATCATGGAACAAGGTTTGTCGAGAAGTCCTGTTGGCACTTTAGCACAAAATACACAACTAGGATGGATTATTTCAGGTGAGACAAATACAACAATAGAAAACAACAGAATTATAAGCATGCACTCTTGTGTAAATGTAAACAACATGCTTAAGCAGTTCTGGGAAATAGAGAATGAATTTCTTACATCTGACAGGAAAAAGACAAAGGAAGAGGAAAGATGTGAAGAAATTTACAAAACAACTACAGCTAAGACAGAATCAGGGAGATACAAGGTGAATTTGCCTTTTAAAGAAAGTATACAGACCCCTGTAGAGAAATGTGGAAAAACAAAGGAGATAGCTACAGCCAGGTTTCTACAGTTAGAGAGAAGATTCAAATGGGATCAAAAATTGAAAGATGAATATAAAAGGGTGTTACAGGAGTATCAGGAATTAGGACACATGACATTGGCTAACGAAGACTATAATAATGCAGTGTACTTACCTCACCACCCAGTAGTCCGAGAAGACAAGGATACGACCAAGGTCAGGGTAGTATTTGATGCATCCTGCAAGGGTACTGGTGGCTCTTCGCTGAATGATACATTACTCATAGGACCTACACTACAAAGTGATTTACGTATTCTGCTGATGAAGTGGAGAAAACACAGAATTGTCTTGGTCAGTGACATAGTTAAGATGTATAGACAGGTGCTTGTGGCTGATGAACATGCTGAATACCAACGCATCATATGGAGAGATAGTCCAGAAGAAAGCTGCCGAGCATACAAACTATTGACTGTTACATTTGGGACGGCATCAGCTCCATATCTTGCAGTGCGTACACTACTACAAATAGCTGAAGATGAAGGTCACAAGTTTCCCATTGCAGCTGAAATAGTAAAAGAAGCATTTTATATGGATGATCTTATGTATGGCTGTTATAGTCTTCCTGAAGCCTTAGAAGCCTACAGGCAACTTACACAACTTCTAAAATGTGGAGATTTGAATTACAAAACTGGTCCAGAAATTCTGATGAAGTTTTAGATATCATTGCGGAAAATAAAACACAATCCCATGAATTTGAAATCAAGTTTGATCAAATCATCAAAATTCTTGGACTCTCATGGGACAGACATGATGACAAATTTAAGTTTTCTGTGAACCTACCTGATGTACCCTCTGAAGTAACCAAACGAACTGTATTGTCGGATGTGGCACGCCTGTTTGATCCATTTGGATGGTTATCACCAACTATAATACTTGCCAAGATATTAATACAGAAGCTCTGGTTATGCAGCACAGGATGGGATGACCAGTTGCCTGAAGAGTTAATAGAAGAGTGGTTAACTTACAGGAGACAGCTTCAGCATCTGGAAGATATCAAAATTAGTAGATGGATGTTTATCCATCTACTAATTTTGTCAGGCTGTGTGTTTACACAGCCTGACAACTCACAAGTAGAACTTCATGGATTTGCTGATGCATCAACAGCAGCTTATGCCGCAGTACTGTACATCAGGGTGGTGAATGAAGATGGTGTTACTATTACTATCCTGGAAAGCAAAACTAAAGTGGCACCTCTAAAACAAGTGTCTGTCGCCCGCTTGGAGCTGTGTGCTGCAGTGTTGGTTGCCAGATTACTTTCTGAGGCAAGTGAAGTCCTGAAAATACCTAAACACAATGTATTTGCATACACAGATTCGATGGTGGTATTAGCTTGGATTCAATCACCATCAATTAGGTGGCAAACATTTGTGGCCAACAGAGTTGCAGAGATACAAGGACGGTTAGATAATGACAGATGGAGCCATGTAAAATCAGAAGCTATTCCTGCGGATTTCGCTTCAAGGGGGGTAGGCCCTTCGGAATTGATAAACAAAACATTGTGGTGGCAAGGCCCACAGTGGCTGAGCCAAATAATGGTAAAACAAAACAAACCACACGTTCCTAAAACAGAATTAGAACAAAGAAAACAGAAACTTAAAGTATTCCATTGCAACACAGAAGACAACATCTGGGATAAATTCTCCTCACTAAACAAAATGTTACGAGTACTCGCCTACTGTAGAAGATTTCTCCATATTAAACAAACTAATGAAAATACAAAACAAGAAGCAAATTATTTAACAGCTGCAGAATTACAAGAAACATTAAACCAGTTGATAAAGGTTGAACAAGAAAAACAATTTTCAGAAGAAATAAATGATTTAACAAGTAAGAATCAAGTAAAACAAAGAAGCAGTTTGAAAACATTGTCTCCTTATCTGGAAAACAACCTTTTGAGAGTTGGTGGACGTTTACAAGGTGCGAAGGTACCTCAAGAAATAAAACACCCCATTATTTTGTCCAAGAAATCGCACCTTACAAAACTTATAATAAAGGATGCCCACTTAAAGCTTCTTCATGGGGGCAATCTACTGACTGCAAACTACATCAGATCTAGATACTGGGTTGTAGGTTTGAAATCTCTCGTTAAGAAGTGTATCCATGACTGCGTCATTTGTGTAAAACATAGAGCCAATACAGCACAACCACTCATGGGAGGTTTACCAATGCAACGAGTGCACCCAGGGAGACCATTTGAGACTAGTGGTGTAGACTATGCAGGACCAATCAATATTAGAACATCAAAGGGACGGGGTCACAAATCCTACAAGGGTTATATTTGCCTGTTTATATGTTTTGCAACCAAGGCAATCCACCTGGAAGCAGTGAGTGATCTATCAACTCAGGGATTTATAGCAGCATTTAGAAGATTGGTGGCTAGACGCGGTCGCTGCTCTAACTTATGGAGTGACAACGGCACCAATTTTGTTGGTGCTGCTAAGGAATTAGAGATCTTATTCAAGCAATGTCAAGGGAATTTACATACTGAAATAGCTGAAATTATAGCCAATGATGGAACAACTTGGCACTTCATTCCTCCAAGGGCTCCTAATTTTGGTGGCCTCTGGGAAGCAGGGGTGAAGTCGGCAAAGACTCACCTGATAAAGGTATTAGGCGATTCAACCCTCACATTTGAAGAAATTACAACACTACTCACACAGATAGAAGCTTGTTTAAACTCACGGCCTATCTGTGGATTGAATGATCATCCAGATGATGTTGGTGCACTAACTCCCTCACATTTTTTGATTGGAGAACCTTTAGTTGCTATACCTGATACACCACAAAACAATCTACCTATTGCACCATTGGATAGATGGAAATTAGTCCAACGGATGACAGCTCATTTCTGGCAACGGTGGAGCGCTGAGTACTTGCACACCCTACAACAACGCCATAAGTGGCAAACCAACACTAACGCAATATCTAACATAGTAGTTTCTCCGTGTGTCTGTTGGTGACCGTTCACGGCTAGCAAATCAGTTTAGCTGAAAATTGGCAAGCAGGTTCCTTGAAACCTAACTAAGGATTCGAGTAAGACCCGTACTAGTTTATAATATACAAATATATAAATTTACGTGAATGTAATAATAAAAATCTTAAAGCATGCGTCTGTATAAAGCAACATTTTGTTCTGAAACAATGGACGATTATAAAAGTCTGTTTATTTTAATTACGTTAAAGCACCTCTGTAAAACAAACGAAAACGTATCTTTATCCCAACGTTTAGCTCATGCTGCGATGTCGAAGCGAGCACGTTTCAATAAATTGCACCTTTTAACGAGTTTGTTTAAAGCCTGTAAAGAGAGTTGTATTGTAAAGCAGTGTTATAGCTTATTTACCGCTATACGTTCTCCTTCGTGTTAGTGAGGGCGAAGTCTCTCCAATATCGTTCAGTGTCATGTAGGGATTTCCTCGTGTTGTATTAAACTAGCTTTATTGAGCGTAGCGTCGCAAGCAGTCTCGGGGTTTGTGTAAATCGAACTGACAGACCTGTCTCAGATTGACTGACGTGGCTTGAACCGCTCTATCCGAGGTAAATCGTTTTAGAGGCATCTACGGAACTGTAATTTGAACTGGCTTCGTACGATATAAAGTTGACCTTTGCTTCAAACTGTAGCTGTTATACATTGTTGTATAGGTACACAGTATACACAGTAACACCGGGGCTATTAAATGAAATGGTCCTAAGTGACAGAGCTTTACCGCTTCTTTGACGAAATTAATTACGTAGCATATTATAAGCTCCTGCCGATACTTATCGTTATAGAAAATAATTATACTCGTTTGTATAGTATGGTTGAATTGGCCAATGGTATAGTTTTAATATAAAAAACGCATCTGTTCCAAATAGTTGGATCGCCAATGGACTAAATGAATCTAACGGTTGTCTATTATTGGAATACAAATAAAAGGTCCAATACGCACAGGTGTACGGTTTGTTCGAATGGAAGTTAAATTTATTGCTTTTAACGATTTATGTGCCTGCAGTTTCTATATGATGGTATTGCATGGGCGTTTCTTATATCCTCAAAAATGCAACGTTAATAAATTATATTGTTCGTAGCACTTATGGTGCAATCTTTTTTAATCCTATTCTTTCCAATATTAGCAAATCCGTAATTATTAAGATGTACCTTTTCACATTATGGCTATAATCAGTTGACGGCATAATGTAAGTGTTTACATAATGCAAGAAATAAGCGCTGCATTAATAAGTTAACATTTTACATTTTAAATCTTGGTACACTCATGTCTTTTAGATTAAAACTAAGTAGGTATGTGAGCAACAACTGGAAATTATTACTAATGAAATGAGTTTCTCACAGCTCATGGTCAAGACACGCTCATAATAAATGTAAATTTATGTACACAAGTTATGTTACGGTTAACATTAGAAAAAATCCTATAAGAAAGCCCAATTGGATGTCAACGGTTCGCTGGCCGGTATTATAATCGATACAAATTACCTGTCTAATGTGTTTACTCTGACATAATAAGTCGAGCTAATGGAAGCGATAGCCGGTACAAGGACGGAGACTATTGACTCTTGTATTCAAATATTGGGTCCGCTGTCTCACCGATAAGAGCGGTAACATGACACTTTACCGGTGTACAAGGGGCACTCGGCCTGTACCTTGTTCTATACAATCAGCTCGCCGACGCTGTACGCCACCGCACAGAAATGCTTTTATTACTTACGTATTCAATAGACAGTGTTACTGTCAATTCTAACATTTTCAATAGCTGGGTTGGGACTCATCTGAGGCGCTTTACATGTAAATACACGGTCGCGGGGTATTGGTTATCTCCGTTATCATATTCCGCATGATATTCGGTTACGGTCAGGTCTCCTTCACACACGCTTTTCCGGGCGATGACAGCTCGTAAACGTGGCGGAATGTTTTTTTTATGACAGTACATAAAATCAACTTTAATTTCATAACATCGGCTCTCGGGAGATAGAATGAATTCTACACTGGGAGTGAAATCACGCGATAAATTTAACTGGCCTGAATATGAATGGATACTTAATTTTTTTGGGCATCTAATTTAAAAATATTGTTGTTTTATGTTGCAGGCCATGGTACGAAAAAGGATTTAGTATAAGCGGTGCCTACTGCTGCTGCCTATACTGGGTAAATAAATTCTTTCGTTATGAATTTTTCGTCCCGGTATTTGGCACGTCACTAAATTAAATACCTCAGATTTCACAGTATATAAAGTTTATAAGTTCAGACGGCTCGTACAATTTTCAATACCTCTGTAATTGATCCTATTATTGCGCGCGCGTATATTTCACATTTCAGTGAAACGAATTAATTTTTGATATACTGAAAGCAACACGAACAATAAATTGGCAATTATTTCAAATTTTTTGTGCAATTCATACCCGCCGGGTTGTGTTTATGGCAACGCTTAGTTGAGTGGAATGATTGTGTAAAACTGTTGGACGGGATCCAGCTATGGCGCGGTAGAAACAAACGCCACAAATAAAGTCAAATAAGTGAACCCAGCAGAATGGCTGCCCGATGCACTTCTACGGACGGATATCAACTATTTTATTGGGACACGACACAATATTGATTACGCCGTATAGAAAACTACTCAATATGGGGAAACTGGATTGGATTCTTGTGATTTATTGTGACTTGTGTAGATACGGTGCAACTGTAAGTTACGGGAAGACGATTAGATTCCTACAGCTAATTGATAGAGAATAGCGCTTGCCTCACATAAGTGAATGTTATGAATGTATAATCATTCATGGCCCGCTATTTTCAATCCTGGGAATAATGTCGCGAGTTTATTTTAGTGTCGCACCAGTTGTTCTGAGAACTCTGAGCGGGTAAGGTGCGGGAGCTCAGATTGAGGATATGAGTTGAGCAGCCATTCTGATGTGACGATGTTTGGTGATTATCCCTCCACTACCTCGCGATCGCAGCTATCGAATGTAAAAGGTAAACATAGATAACGGGTGTAGTCTTGATATCATTGCATGTTCACAATAATATTTTTCTGGGAAGTTAAATAATATGGAAAGATATTTCTCATGGCGCACTATGACATATATTCATTCCTGATCTCAAGAATTGAAGTAAGCTCTAGGTATCATAATTAATTGGTTGTCTGAATAAAATCATGAAGGATTTTTTTAAAACCACTAAGGTGTAACCACCCACGCATACCTACGGCCCACCTGATGGTAAGCATTGTGCTTGCAGCATCTCCTTACTACTAGCCTAGCGTATCCTCATGAATCACTGTCAACCTTACTTACCGCAGAAACACAACACTACATCAATGTAGTGTTATTTGACTGCGGTCTTCTGTAAGGTACAGCCGGGCGGCTTAAATTTTATGGGAATACCCAAGAGATCCCATTTCACCCTACCTCTCTTTAATTTTTTTTATATATGTAGCATTTATAATACATTAAGGACATCATCGATGTTGGTCCAAATCTGAAAGTGCGGACCAAAGCATTTTTTTGTGTATTCTGTTAGAGCTTCCCCGTTTGAATATTTTTTTATTATTGCAACAAACCTCTAGGACCACTGTAGTTAATTTTATTAGAGTTCGAAAATCTGAATTTTCATATTTTTTGTCGAAAATAGGAATTTAAATTAACTAAAACAAATGAAATGCGTGACAAATGAGATGCAGAGTGACTGTATATTATTATACCTCCTGCTAAAAAGCGTTTGTCGTTATTGTCTAAGTATTTTTTATAAATAAACATTGTTTGCTATAATTATTATCTTGCGTCGTTTAAGTAAGAAACTAATTAAAAACACACCTACATTAATGTTAACTTGTACTTATAAATAATACTTATTAGCAGTTCAAGCTCAAGAATGGAGCAAAAAATAATTAGTGTCACCCAGTCACGACGAAATAATTTTTAATCATCCGTGTATCAGCTCAACAAGAGCATTGATATTGGTACATAATAGTGAGTACTGCGTGTTCCTCCTCAGCTGGCACCGCTCCAGTCGTTTCAATTTTATCCCGCGGGACGTTCTCTGTAAACATCCCTAAATGATAAACGCATAATTTAACGCTCCAACGAAACACGAAAAATTGTGCAACCATTTATTCTCCGACCATAGGAGCGTAAAGACGGTGTGTTTGAAATTTATGAGTTTAAATCGGAGTTCATATTTCGTCATTTGTTTATTTTTCATATAGAAAATATAAAAAATAAATATAACGTAAATAAAAACCGGTTATCTATAAAATTAGAACTAGATAGATTAATATGCTTCTTCCGTGATTACTAGTCTTTGGAATGTTATGGCATGATTACTGGGGTAATAAATCCAGATAGCGGCATTTATATTGCCCGAGTTAATCAAGTTTTTTAAAGCAGTAACGAAGTTAATTAATCCATGAAGGGATGTAAAAGGGCTTAAAAGCTCGTGCGATCATTGCATAAAGCAAAATTGAGTTGAAAAATGTTATAGTTCTTTTGAATTATTAACTAATATAACTTTTTTTTCTTCACCAAGCGCTCTGAGTTATACTGGTATTTTTTTGCACTGAAAGATTCCGCTTGTACCTTTAATGTTTTAACAATTAATCTCCTTTTGGAAGGCAACTCGGTGTTCACTGCTGTTGTGATAGCATGTTCTGGTCCTATTTCGTGCAGAAATATCCGGGAAAAATAGTTTAAAATGTTTCCTGGAGTGGTGAGCGGTTGCGGCGCGGGTGCGGCGAGCGGCCGATACCATCGCAGCCTTCGTCGCCGGCACACATAAATCTAGCTTTGATACATTTTGGTAAGAAGCCAACTATAGTGCATCGGCCCGTGATCCACTCGACCTCGAACATTTGCTTTTATTCGAAACACAAATTATATTGCACCGAGTGCAAACACCGTAACGTTTTATTTTCAGCCTAACACAAGGCGCATTGTTTATTTTGAAACTACTTAATTAAGCTGAACAATGGAACATTTTAGTATATTGTACCACTGACATCGTGGTGTGTAATCGCTTGCTGGAATCGGTCGCATACTGTGCTGACAATGAATACGAGCTGACTCACCGCACGTTGTTCATTCGATATTCATATTAAGCAAATCCGATTGTAACAAAGATTTATCTTATGCAATAAAAGGAACGCGGTCCATTCGTGCGCTTGTGCACAGAAATAAGATATTACAATAAATAATGTCATTATAATATCGAGATTGCGGCGAACTTTTCGTTACATAATAATGAAATAGCTTTCCGCCCGCCACTTCGACCACCTGGAACAAAGATTTAAAACTAAAACTTATTTTTTACACTAAGCTATTATATCCATAAGTTGCTCTATTAAGTCATGGGCATAAAGTATTCCCTGTCTAGAATAAATTTCAGAAGTTATTCTATTTGAAGTTTTGCCTTTAAATATAATAATGGACGGTGTTTACAAAAACAAAAACACTAATCAGTTTTGAAAGTATTCAAAATAATCCAAACCAAATGCGCATCCGTGCGGCAGAAGGTCAGCGATTAAGGAGTTGCCTTTCTCTGGATGGCGATAAGTTGTTAAAGTAATAGGGTTCATTTTCAAGTCGGCGGGGCTCGTTAATCACCGCTCGGGCCACGCTTCCGTCCGCCGCCGGAACACTAGCTTATTTTTGATTGTTTTTTGATAAAGTAAACAAAGACAAATGAATAAACAAATCGTTAATCATAAGTTTAAGCAGTATTTCCTTTTGCAATGCATTCTTAGTGTGTGGTAATTTATCGACGGTGGTGTAAGGAATTAGGTATGTTGCATAAGGAGTTAGGTACTACTTTCTGTATTTATATACTGTTGTTGGTTGCTGGAAGTAAGTAGTAAATAAATATAACAAAGTGAACAAATGTAAAGCGGATTTGATAGTGTAATAGCCATAATTTGCAAGTGTTAGTGCGAAGCTCGTTGGGGCGGGCGCCAAGGGCGGGCGGTGTTATGAAAAAGCGATCACTGCGAGGCTCGCCCGGCACCCGTTACCAAATTAATGTGTCACGAACTGTATCGAGCTATGATATTGATGTTGAAAAATGACACGCTCTGACGTTACATTGCAATCGTAAATCTCTCAGAACTGCGCTGTTCTACTCGTACCCATGGCTTACGAAATAATAACCGGAATTCAATAGAACGTTTATACACATCGAAGAAAAATAATAAACTATACAAATTTGAGTTATTATCGATTCACACTATTTTGATATATTTTTATATCTTAGAGGTGAATTACTATATTATAGAATATTAAAATTACGGTATGAGTAACTAACTCGTAGAGTGATTAAGGAGAGGTCAAATCATGTTGTATGCCATTAGCAAATTTTCAAGGTAGAGTTAGTTGCATGACCAAAATATAGGCTGTGATTAATAGTGGCATTGCTCGGTGCGCGCGGACATAAAAGCGAGCCCAAGATGGGAATGATAATCGTGAAGCTTTCGGTTGGCTGATCAAAGCACAAAATTAATTTAGGCTTAAGGCTGCAGCTTGTGTTATATCAGGATATACCCCTGATGCGGCAACTTGTATTCATAGGTCGCGTTAGAAGCTGTCAGTCTGTCGAACTTGGCTTCGACGGAATTGATCTGTGAAATTGATTTACATTCGAGGCTGGCAATCAAAGGCACCGACGATAGCTCAAGGGAGGGTGTGCTCCATAGTATCGATCGTGTTTTTGTCGCCAAAATACTTATCAAGTGGTTTATGTATCTGTTCACCAGGGAAGGTTTTTTTTTTCACAGTTAACAATACTGACAAATGAAAATAAAAAACTTTTATATTCGGCTTAGGCCGTATTTAGGTATTTATGAATGTACAATTTTATTTAAATCTGTGCGGGAAGTGACTTTGTTTTATACTATGTAAGATTCCTTCCAATTGATTATATACTAGCGGCCCGCCCCGGCTTCGCACGGGTAGACATTAGTTTCGGAGCATAGACATTTACCAAATATTTTGTCTACCCGAGCGAAGCCGGGGCAGGCAGCTAGTTTAATATATAGCCTTGGTTAATCAGTGATAATTTAGTTTTCAAACGGTGAAAGAATTTTTGAAATCAGTCTAGTAGTTTCGGAGCCTATTAAATACAAACCCACAAAAATACAAAAATACAAACCTTTCCTCTTTATAATATTAGTGTAGATAAAATTCCCATACTTCACTTGAATATATTAAACAGAACAGCAACACGAATAGTAATAATAACATGACCTATATGCATAATGAGGTGTTTGTATCACAATGCTCTAACTAAATGCTATTTGATAATATGTCACGATAATAAATTATGCGCTGTCGATATCATAATTACGTTACTGAGAGATTGATTTCGATAATTTCAGTGTTTGTGTATTTGGTATTTCGATAATTTCAGTGTTTGTGTATTAACTGACAAAGCACTGTTAATTATAATGTATTTAAATTCAATAACGGTAGATGCTACGAACAATAAAAGTAGAAAAAAATGTGACGTTATTCTATGTCAGTTAGGTTATTTTGGAAAAACAAAAAGGTTGGAAGGAGAACTGGAAGAGAAATGTCTACGTGGAAGTGTCCGTTTTATTTTAGATGTTCGTCAATGTACATAGGAATCGAATGGTCGACGGAACGTAGAATAGAGTGCGGCGCAATTTTAGAACAATGAGGTGGGAAATTGCTTTCCACCGAAGAGGTAGGTTCGTGAAAACCGCGGCGTAGTGATCGCCTGCCCTCGGCCGGGCTATGCTTATACAACGGAATCTAATCTATCCACTGTTATCCGTACTACATCTCTCGGTTCAACTTTGGGAATATTGCTGCTGTTTGTAGGTTTGGGAATATTACTGCGGTTCGTATCTGAAAGCTTATTCCTTCTCGTCTTACTATCGTGCTTAAGTATGCATAAGAAAAACTTGTCGCATAATTTATGATTTATTAATTAATGCTATTTGCTAATGCTACTTGAGTGTAGGTATGTGTCTAATTTTCTAGATCAAATTGCCGAAGTACTCAATGATGGAAAGAGAAAGAGTACCTACTCGTAACCAGCGGGCGTGTATGAAAAGATTGATGAATCTAAAAGAAGCAAAAGCAGTGTGCACGCCAAGAGTGAAAGGGCACAATTCTCCCTGCTGGCCGCGAAAGGGATTTGACGTAATGTATGTATCTACGTAATGAATTTCGGTTGTGTGCGTGACGCCCAGGTCATAGGGAATCTAAAGGTATTTAAAATGGCAAAAGTATATATATTACAAATTAATTGTTCCAAGCTTAGTTACTACGCGCTATACTTTAATGATCGAACAATAAGACATTACCTATACTAGAACTAGCAGTTACTAAGCCCACAGTGGGCAATTAGCTTGCAGGTGGGCGTTATCATTATTTCGGCCTCTCGGATATCATAACGTTTACTAACTGGCCGAGGTTAGTTATTACTTAATCATTCTGTTCGTTACTATTGTATGTATTATAATGTCTTCTTGTATGTTTATAACTTACTAGCTGCCCGCCCCGGCTTCGCTCGTGTGGTCAATTATTTTTTGCATTTATGGGGATGAAAAATAGATGTCGGCCGATTCTCATAGATACCGGATAAGCACAAAAAATTTCATCAAAATTGGTCAAGCCGTTTCGGAGGAGTATGGCAACGAAAACTGTGACACGAGAATTTTATATATTAGATGTTTACATCGCAATAGAGATACGCTGAGCTTGTTAGTGTGTGAAATATTCAATAAACATGTCCTACTATACCAATAAATAAATCAAGACCTTTGTGCTTCTTGTATTACCATCTTCAACCTGGGTTACACGTTAAAACTGAAATGAGCACAGGAAATGGCTTTACTACGGAGATAATTGTACCTTAGGAATATAAACACAATAATTAAAGTACCAGAATCCCACCTACACGTTGGTGATTCGATTACATATACGAAAGTAATATACAGAACAAAGCACATATCCATTTTTAAGACCCACACAATAATCAATAATTTCCTCGTGCTCTGTACCTGTAACCGAATTAATGTTTGTCCCTTATTGATAAAATCACGTGTGGAGTTTAGCCTATTGTATGTTTTATGGCTTCACCTTTAATGGTGGATTACTTTAAAATGTTTAACCCACCGACGACCTTTTTGTTTACTAACCCTTATCTTGATCTAACTACATTTTGTGTTACGTTAGTCCGTTACCGTTTTGCATATTTTATTATATGTAAGTGAGTAGTATAGTAGGTAGTATAGATATGATCGCGTGGATGGAGTCGTATTTGTGGGGAACTGGTATCGTAAATCTGCCTGTACCGGAATGGGCTGCAGCATCGCCTCCATAAATTGACCATCCATAGTTAACGATACCCTGTGAAAGGAACTCGCCGGACTTACTTCCATAGATGTAACGACATTGCTCATGCATTTTGCTGGTAAATATACCAAAGAGTCAACAAAATATTCATAAATAAAATAGTATAGGATTGTAAAGTCGTGAACTTATTTGACATGCTTAAAATGTAATTGATCTACCTAGTCTCTGTGTCAAGATGATTTATTCGTCAGGTCATTCTTAAAATATAACGACATTTGTTTAGAATTGTCTTAATTCGATATATGATATAGCCCGGGATAATCAGAATAGCCGAAGCCTGAATTTGGGCTCACCATTTTAGAATATATGTAGGTTGTATCATCAATTTACTGTTTTCAGGAAAATACTTTTAAATACATATAAATATGGGCAACATATTGAACGACATAGTTTAAATTCTTATCTTCATAATCAAATTCTTAAAATATTAGGTCAGTTCGCTGCCACAATTAGCTAGATGTAGAAGTATCAGTTTTAGTTCTAAATATAGAAGCGGTATAACAGTTGGAGCCATTCAGTCGGGCGTCGCTTGCTCCTTCCAGCTGCTAATTGAAACACACCCAGGAGCAATGTATATTTTATGGTATTAAACGGGCCTGTGGGGCAACAGTTCCGAGGCGACCGGGCGCCTCTTCATTAAGAATACATTAATTCATTAAAGCTTTTAAACTAAAATTCCTCTCTGTCTGCCCTCCCTTATTTATAGTGCAAATACTTTACGTCTATCTTCATCCTGGCCGTACGTACTTGATAAGCAATTTAAGTTATGATTGATTTAAATATTAGTATTTTTTAAAGATATTATGTGATAACTGGAATGTATAACCGTGTACTATTTACTTGATGCACTTATTCTGGTTTAAAAAAAGCGTAAAAATTAATATATATTTTATGTAAAACTTTGGAATTAATTCCAAGACAATAGAAGCGAACGCTAATGCAAAAACATTAAATGGCAAGAGTACTTCCACGAATTCCAAACAACAGCGGCGGTATTATTTTCATGACTGAATCAATCAGTGTATCTTCAAGCCTCATTGAAATGCACGGGATCATTTAATTCTGCTCATTCAATTTATAAATCTACGATCTTCCTTGAAAACTACTGTTATTAAAGCAAACAAATTAAAATATCATTTAGCTCCTATACTTTTCAATTATATGAATGTGATAAATGCAAATTGAATATTATTTTATGAAACCAAAAGCTAGAGTAAGCTTTTAGCATTTGGTCGACCGCAAATTAGGTGCAATAATTAAACGTGTCATTAGCACGAACAAATAAGATACAAAAACATATATTATGTATATGTTTGGTGTACTATTCTTATATTCTATTAAAAAAAATTGAAACATAGCACATGCCATTGAGGGTGTAGTTTTTTTTGGAAGAAAAGGTATATTATGAAAAATATTATATTATGAAAAAGGCTATAAAAAAATATTTTTATAGAGATACATTTTATAAAATAAAATAAAAAAACTACTAAAAGTTTGAAGTGTAAATGAGTGCGTGCTACGAAAGGAAAGCACATTTAGCATTTTGCTTTCAGGATTTGCAGTGATACGCGGTCGTTAGTTGTTTGTTTACTCGTAAGGATTATAAACAAGCGAGCTCTAAAAGCGTAATGTGTGCTTCCTACTTAAACTTTGCTCAACGGTCAGCTTCACTGAAAGCCTTCTAAACTCGGGCTGCGTTTTGCGCTTCGCATTTGTGTTGTAATAATATTGGTGCAGATGATTACGTATTGCCGAACAAACTTCCTGCCACTGAAATAACGGTTGCAATTTTGTATATTATGTTTCTACAAGTAAATGCTAACATTTATCCTTCTCTCCTCTCTTACAACTACTAATAGCTTGCGGTAAACATAAGGACTGTAATGTAAATAATATAATATGTGTTCATGGAATGTGGCAGTGTGGTATGTTCAACATTTTGACTTAACTAATACTTATTATTGCTTGGCCTTTTGCCGTGTGATTTCCGTGGTATGAAACTATAAACTACGAGTAGCAATACAAGTTACTAAAGCAAACTTAATTTCAAAGTTACATAAATGAGGTGAAAATTTACTGCGTGATTTATCAAACGCAGACGGTAGTACCCTACCTTGCTTGCATTGTGCACATTGATATAATGAATGATGAAATATATTGCTTACTTTTAGGCCACATAAACGCGGATGCCTGCGTCTTGGCGGCTATTAAAGGTAAAATTTTACAGGACTTTATGTTTGTTTATATTTGTTTATCTTTAGTTTTGTTACGTAAGCAGCATCCACAGTAGTCTTTACAGGGATAAATTCTTAAGGAAACTGCAACGTTTGAAGAAAAAAAAATGATGCATAGAAAAAAGAAATGAAACATTCTTCATAATTACGATTCTGCTTTTAGTATCTTTTATAATCGTGCAAAGAACCAACATTATCATGTTGGGTTAGTATAAAATTCAACAAGATCAATAAGTAACTACAATTTTCACAGCACACCAGAATTACTAGCTTGCAATAGTTTTATTTTTTAAGACTTAAACTTGTTTCATCTATGTTTGAAAAAAATACTGCGTCTTTAAATATCGTGGCCACACCTGTCTAACCTTCTTCTAGATTTACATGAGGTGGCCATATTTATGACTGTATTTTTAAAATAATTCACGTAGTATTTCATTTGTCCTACGTTACTATGAACGAAACTAGAATAGCCTCATCCTTGAAGTTTGAAAGCTTGTCAGAAGTTGGACGAACATTTTTCAGCACTAGGTACCTACTATAATAAAAAAAAAGTTTCTTTCCATTTTGTGTTCGTATTCTTTCCAAATTGTTATTGTAATATTACATTAAATAATTAATATTGTTATACAAATATTATATTAATATTACTTACGTCATTCACGCTTCAGCCCTTATGTATTATATCAAAGCCACTTGCAATTATTCATATGAGTTATTTCTATATAAACTGATAATACTACCAACTTGAGTACCATTAACTTATACAAAGATTCTCATAACAAAAATAAATAACCACTTATTACGTCCATCTCTCTGGCATTTCTATTGACTGGAGATTATTATTTACAATACACCAGACATCTCAAGATTAGGACTTCTAAACTCGTAACGCAAAGAATTTAAATTAAGAGACGGGTCGGTACGTCTATAAAATTTAATTGAATGTCCATCAATATGTCAGTTTCCGATAAGTAAAGGACGATCTATTCAAAGGTGAAAAATGACCCTCCAACGCTAGCAATCTATGTAGACTTTCCATATGAGAGTTCTGATAGGTGGTGCATATAAATCACTGAACATTAAGAACGAGTTCAATCCCATCTCATATATTATTATGTTACTTTATGTGTAACCAGGCTAATAAAATAGAAGTTTGGAGTTTCGGTTTGGGAATAAGGACCTCTGATAAATTGATTGAATATTATTTACTGTGATGTAGCTGAATGTCAAGGGTTTATTTGGATACAAATATTTTATATCAATCAATCGATATGCGGCAACATTAATTAGGTAATGGTTTTTCCTTTTAAGAATCCTAGTGTTCAATATTTACACTGCCCACCTTTGTCGGGTGAGAGGAGAATTACTTAGCTTTCCGTGATTTTATTTTCCGTCTTAGGATATAGGGTGAAGTTGCTGAGATAATGGATATGATAATGTATTAGATATTGGGATATTGGATAGCATTGAATAAATGATGACTTTGTCTAGAACCGCAGTTGTCGTATATAGGAGCGTTCTCTTTTGCATAACTAGGGCGTGAAGGTATTTTCAGATATTAACTAAGTAGATGTTTCACGTTTATAGATGAACTTTTTACTTATTTTAATTAATATACGGAGATTACCACGCGCGGCTCGATGGTAAGCGCTCATCGCATCTTGCGACCACTCACAGGTATCCACTCGAATATTAATTTATTTTCGGAAACACAACTGGTTATCCATTTGATTGATGGCATGTTATCACAACCATTAAATAAAAGTAACTGGGTTGAAAATGTATCGCAAGTGTTGAAATGACATAATTAATTGGTGCAATTGTGTGAAGAATGTGCGAATGCGAATGAAATAGACGTCACGCGGAAACCATCAGCTCGGTGTCATTAAAGATACATTACTCCTTTATTCGTGTTTAGATCTCAAATTTTCTCCCAGTCCTTCGTCTCATTTGGCTTTTATTTACGGCATATTCAATTTAAATACAGCTCCTTTCGTTTTATCGCTGCAGACATTGCCGGAGTTCGACCCCCGCTCATCTTATTTCTTTGTTTGATATATTTTACTTAAATAATTTTGATCCTGATTTTAATTGAAGATATGGCTTTAATTTATTAGATTGAACAGTGAATAAGAGTTCGTTAATTAAGAAGTGGCTCGAAATTTAACTCCCGCCCACATCACGCCACGCTCAGGAACTTCAAAACATCCAACCAAATGTTAAGTTTCTTTCAAAGTAATGAATTTGCAATAAAAACATTTAAAATTCAGTGCAGAATAATTTTATACACGATTTTATTTAATGAATATTTTAGAAAGATTGTCCGTAGTCGGATTTCTATGAGTATTTTTATATCACAAGTTCACTTCTACCTGGTCGGCCATTAATTACTTAACAGTTATATTATGATAAAAAAGATGTATTTATAAATAACGACTGATGCATGAATCACTCGGCGTTTCAAATCAAATAGGAAATAACAAAGAAAATTATAAGACAGAGAGACTAGGGAATCAGAACTAATTTACATTAGAATAAAGCGGCGGTCCCTCGCGGCGCCTTATCATTAGGTATTTTATAAATATTACGTCGCATTCAGGGCTGGGGTAAGTTTGCATAGGCGTAATTAAAACTTAAAACTTGTATTATGGCGTTTGCGCGGCGTGAATGTGAACTGTGCCAACTGTCGGATTTGGTACGTGCCTCGGGTCCGCAATGCACTGCGAGTAGGACTCGGTGACTTTGCAAGCCACGGATTTCCCCACTTTCTGCTAATCCCTCTTACATTTTTTGCCAAGTAGGGCGCGCGGCACATATGGTAACAGTAGAACTATACGCAATAATTATGTAAGTATTATTTTGACCGCTTTGTACTAAAACCACGCATATGAATATGTAGTTGATTCATCTACCTAACATCAACCACATATTGATGGATGACACGTTTGTATTTTGAAAGACATTAAGCTTTAAATAACGATCCAGGAACATATAAGTTCAAATTAATTTTGTGATGTATCGTGCTCTCGTCTCGTCATGGTGGCGTGCTAGGCAGACATGCAAAGGCTAATTAAAACCTTGGCACGCGGGAGTCGATGTGACGCGGCCTAAGACAGACGCGACTGAGGAATTGCCGTTTGTAGTCCCAGTTACTAAGAGATTTAACATAATGGTGTTAAATGTCTTTTTTTATTTAGCTTATACCCATGTGAAATACGATGATTATTTGATGGTGGCTATATCCATATCATTAACTAAAAAATAATCGTTATTATCTGCTAGTTTCTCAAATTGAATGTAGGTGGAATAAGCGCCATCAGCTATTTTTGGTTAATAGAGATGATAGAAATCAAATTGTTTATCAACTAAAATAATTGTGTCAAACCCTGGGATTACAGGAACAAAATTTTTAAACAAGGAGAAACTGACGCAGATGCTGCGACATTTTAATTAAAACTGTCATACATGCCCAGAGTACATGACATTTCCTTTGAGGATGTTTATAGACGGTAATTTATAGACGGTAATTTAGGTAAATGAAGTGATATTATTTTTATTTCTAATCGATATTATTTTACTTGAAGAGGCCATGTATTATCGATTTCGTTCGTATAGTTATTTTTTTCCGTTTTGTTATCGTGGAACTCAGTAATTAAATCGATGGAGCACGATACGGATACGATTTAACGTCAACTAATCGGTTCTTTTCTAACCCTCGGTATAAACGGTAAAATGTTAAAACTGTGATAAGTGAAATAAAGTAAAAGACAACGTCAGGCGACGTTATCGATAGTCCGAAAGAAAACATCGCAAATTTGTTCGCTTTAAATATTTTATTTCAGTCCCTTGTTAAAGGAAGCTTCCTCAACGTAAACCTTTAAAAATATGGTAAACAAAAACACTTTTAAAGATCACTGAAAACGCGTAGATACTCAATTTAAGGAGGTACGTGAGGAAACGAAAACGATGTTCGCCTTTTTTCTTGAATTTATACACTAAGAGTATATATTATTTTTGGTTATAATTTGAGTGTTGCGCACTATTAATAAACATTAACTCGTGAATTATTGAAGACCTTTTCTTTAATAATAAATACATATATTTGATTCTACTTTATTTTATATTAAGTAACTTCAATAGGTTCCATGCACAATTATTTTAAAAGTTTATTTGCTCAAGTATTTTAATTAGGTAATACACGCTTCCGCGTTTGCTGATCGTTATCTATACTAGGCACAATCGAAACAGTAAGGTAGTTTAAGTAGATAATGTAGTTATTGTCTGCGGGAAGACTAACCCTTATGGTCAGTTCCATGCCTATTAGGACCGCGGCTTTCCAGAGAAGGAAAGTCACAAATTCATCGCGGGACCATTTCAACTCCCAACAAAATAAATATATTTTGCTGATTCGAGACGAAATTTGCAAGTCTGCCAAGAATATTCGTACCAAATCGTTTTCCTATAATTGGAGTAGGTACATGTGAATTTGTATTCAGTAGCGCATCCACGGCGGGTGGAATTTTACCATTTCGCGGGAACCTCGTCCTCCATCATGCGTGCTTATTGGAGTAATTTGTGGAACCCTGCGTGTGTAAGACAATCTACTTCAATGTTATAGTACCGAATTTATTGGTGCCCTATCGGGGATGTAGACGATAAGGATTCAACAAGTGCTTATGTTTTCATTTGCACACACGGGTAGTACTAGTTGTATGTAAGCTGATCAAGTTGTAATAGGCCGGTTAGGTATCATCACAGTGCTGTAAAAAGTAATGTAAAAAGATGTAATACTTATTTAAACCGATTCTATTTATCCTTGACTTAGGCAAAACAAAAAGGAGGGTTATTAACATAACGACAACAGACATATACACATAAAACAAGTAATAACATACCTTTCAAAGTCAGTTATTAAAATAAAAAAGTACCTAGTATTTCAGCTACCGAGCTCGTGTTTGCAACGTATGTCAGTGTATGATGCAGTTGTATATTTGCGGAGATACAGCATCAGTAGTGCGCGCGACGGCTCGGGGCTATCGGCCTCACGCTTGGCTGCCCGCGAGTGCTTCCCGCATGCACACATTTTGTTTACATACACCACTATACACAACCATAGACGACATAACAACCATAACTATTAAGTTCCTTCCTCTCCTATGCGTTAACTACTAGTGAAGCGATTTCATCAGGATGGATTATCAGAAAAGTCAACATTAAAAGTAAGGTTACTAACCTATAAGTTCAGTAAACCAAGCCGTGGACCTAATATTTCCAGATGTCGTAAGTGGCAAGAGAAGTAAATAATATGATGAATACATTTAGAAATTTATTAATAAAAAAATAATTTACTTATCATCCGAAAATATTTTATATTTCATCATATCACTTTGCTTATTTCTATAAGCATGATTTCATACTCATATTATAAAAACTCTTCACCCCACAACTATATTGTATCCTCTATAAAACAAATTTTCGTATGAATAACATTGGAAGCAAATTAGAATAGTCGCCTCGACACTGGATGACGAAAGCCCAAAGCTAATTTCACGGGTACCGCACTCATATTTTACACTATCTAGAAGAGACTAAACTGACAAGTGTGAATATTGTTGGCTGATGTGTAATACAAACCCTATAACAAGGCATAAGAGTACATTTTTGTTCGGAATTACATATTTAACGGATTACATATTTTAGAGCATTCTACATAATATATTTAACTATACGTTGCACATAGATAAAACGTTCTTTAAAATTAAAAGCTTTAATTATCGAGCACTATATCGACTAACACAAAAACTAGCAGTAACTAATGAACATAAACATGCTAAAACTATATAATTTTTTTTAAAATCGTGTGCACAGAAGCAGGTTATTTTTCGGATTTTAAGATTAGTTTGCCACTAAAATTTGTCGGATATAGCTAGCCAAAGAAAATATTTGTCAATGAACACCAAGCCTTTTTTATTATCATTTTCTATTTAAATCTTGCGTTTGGTGCGATGACCGTGTCTAGAGATGGAACGGCGAAGTTAATATTGACCTTTAAATTAGTACGGAAGTTTTGTAGGGAACCTGCGGTGTGCGAGTCCAAAACGCACTTGTCCCGTTTTTGAGAGATAATCGGATTTGGTTTCTTAAGTCCAAAGCACGGCACATAAGCAAACACAATGTTGTATGAAGTGGCTTTCGACATAACGGCGGACTTAAAGCCTTGAAAACCGTGCTTCAGAGGCCACGTCGTATTAGAGAGTGCACTAAACCGCCTTATCTCCCCTTCTTGTTTAGATAGACGGTACCGTCTTCCGTAAAATGCATCTTAAGGGAGTTCTAAGATAAGATTTTATGGTCAAAATATGTTGGTTAACTACATAGGGACAGATTTTATATATTGTGACGAAAACGAACGATGCTGTCTACATTTTATGTACACCAAGATCAGTATTGCAATAAATCTCAATAAATCTTTAATTCAAACTGTAGTTCGTTGGTTTATCTGGCGATCCTGGGGATAGATGGAAAAGGTGTCGATTTCATGAAGCTATTTTTATTTTTAACAACGTTGGGTAGCTTTGTGCGTTGCCAAGTCGGCAGGATTGTTGGGGTCGTGACACAATGGGCCCGAATCCGGCGTCACCTCAGCGGTGCAGGTCCACTTTGCACTCACTGACCTACATCCGCTTTGGCACCGTTCGCAATCGCCGCTTCAACTTAATTGTCCCGACACTTCGGCCTCCTAACGATTGTGCTGCAATAGGTCGATTTAAGGGGATGTTCTGACTTCTCCGTTCCGTTTACGCTTTGCGCGTTATCCAGCCAGCGACGTACCGGGTCAAACAGCACCCGCTGGAGATGACGTTATGCAAAACGCGGCTTTGCCACAATTGAAACCTTTGTGAGTGAAATACGAACATGTTTCTTCCTAAATAACAAGCGGTGTTGCGTGCGTAAAGCAAAAATGCGACACATTGTGAGAGTGCTACGTTACGGACATATAAAACGAAAAGAGGGGATTACAATTTGCCTTTGTGATGGCGTAGTCCAATTACATTAATCTGGCGTGCTCGTGCTGAGGCGGCGCCGCAAGCAACTTGATTAAAAATTCTATTAGTTGAAAGGCACAGACATCTTCTTAATAGATAAAGTGCACGTCGCCAGTGGTTGACTTGCGGTGTGTGCGAGGATTTTCATTATGAAAAAATACGTGTGGGAATCTACGTTGAAGCTTGTTTAGCTCTATTTTTATTATATAGTTACTATATGAATTAGTTTTTATAATAATTAAAATTAAGAATATATTGTCGATGAGTAATAATTATTAATGACTAATGAAAATATGCTAATCTCAATCTGAGCAATTTGTGTAAGCATAATGTTATTTTTGTGAATGCAAATAAAGTTTGAAATATATGTAATGATGCGACCAATTAATTCCCTGTCATCTCGAATGATTAACTAACGCACATCGATTCGAGCTACACGAATTCATTCGATATTTGGATATATCGCATTACACTAACATCATTGCAGGCGACATCGCCAGCGCAGCTTTTTTTTTTTTCTTATTTTTCATTTACCAGAGGTCTTCGTCAGTAACGCTGTGCAGGCTGTTAGCACAGTGAGTGCTCTCCACAAAATGACAATGCGCTAGTGATATTGATAGCATCTCTAGGCTAAGGTGACCGCTTATCGTCGGGCGGGCCTGGCCAACTTCGTGGTATAAAACAAAATTTATACGCGACGGTAACCACGCGGCGCACGATAGCGTCCGTATAAACAGATCTCAAGATGATACAATAACCGTCGTTGTTGTGCCCATTAAGTTCACGCAGTTTGGGCCGTTCTATCAGTGAAATAGTCCGCCTGTATAATGAATTCTATCGCAGTAATACTCAGCCCAGCAGCGGCGGTAATTGAATTAAGCAAAACAGCGTCACCTTGGCGCGGTAATTGTTACAGCAAAATCCGTGTAAAAAGAACATCGGCCGACCGCACCGCACCGGCGTAATGAGCGCCTCGAGCCACCAGGATGTGCTTGCTCTCAACTCAACACCTCGCCCGTTTATGTTATTTGTAAACATTCCGTTACATAACTGTCTTGGTTTTAATATCTAATTCTATGTGCATACAAATTTTAATACAATCTCCTTTAGTGCTTTAATATTAGCATAGGCTCTGCGGTTTTACGAGTTATTAATTAAGGAAAGGAAGATTTAATACATGTGCGTATGTTTTTAACCTATTACAGACAAGTATAATTGAATTACCTACCAGTACCATTGTAGTACCAAATAGTCTGGAGTACTCTACCAGTTTAGTATTGATTGAAACTTTTACTATTGTGTGTTATAGATTTTACTTTCAATAAGCCATTACATTTTATTAGAGAAAGGAAACAACGTGTGATTCAACAATCCTATGTAAAGTAAAAAATATAAGAATAGCATCCCCAGTGTGGTTTGCCGAGCCAAGAGATAGGAATCTAGCCGAGCTAGGCGGCGGCGTGGCAACCACTCCGACAGCTCGGGACAGATTTACGAAGGCTCTCGCAATATCTTAGCCACATCTCGGGACAACACGCGGTACGGATTAAAAAAGAATTCAACGCGAAATCGTCCATTTGATCCCGAATCATTTATACAGAAGTGTTCCAATTCTTGTTCCTTTAACACTACTATCCAACTATTTCCGAGTAACATTGATAGGGGAGTCTAGCAGACGGTTACTAAAACGTTTACCAGGGAATTGTTCTTTTAAAGTACACAGAAAACTCTCTCTGTAAGTCGCCGACACTTGTGTGAGCTCTTTGTAAATACATGGAGTTTATTTCAACACTGGCACTGCCGAGTCTGATTTACTTTCGGTTTTGGTGAACCGTTAACGTGTAGCTAGCAGTAAGACCACTTTGTTGTTCGGACTGCGTTCATACATCATTGATGTTAGTTCAATTCAGTTGCGGGTATATTTTAAAATATTTATTTATTATATTTTATTATATACAAAACTTATTTAATATTTTGAACAACAGTCCAACATACACCGCAGTATGAATCACGATTCTGATCCTAAAATGTTGAATAAATTATAAAATTCATAGAATATAAAACTCAAAATACCTACTTATTTGATACCGAAAAAGTAAGTAAACTTAAAGATATGTACTTAAATCGTTGTGGGAGACTAGACTCACTGTACTCTTAGTTACCAAAATACAACATATAAAATGGATATATAATAATGTTAGTGAAATAAATGCAACAACCGGGAGGCAATTACACTTGCAATAAAATAAAACGAAATACACAGTTGTACAGCATCTGCCGCATGCACACACTGGTGATCGTCTAACACCCAGTTGGTGCTAAAATGTGGTCTTTTTGGACCGTTCTCAAGCGTTCCAAAAAAACTGGCAAGCCTGCTCCGACTCACGCTCACGCAAAATCAGGTCATCGTATACTTTTGCGACAGCTGTCGTCGTATTTGTTGAAAATGGAGTGAAAACTGCATAATCTGGATGTTGTTCAATAGGTATTTGTGCCTGAAAGTATGAGAGGAGACCACGTAACAGAAATCGATTTCTCTCAACAATATTCGATATATCAATAACGTAGCAACTGCTACGTTGTCGGGCTGAGTAATCAAAATTGCACATTAGCACACTTTGTGTCGCAATTCTAATTTTCATTTTGAACACATTAATATAAAACATTCTTAACGTAATGACCAATATTCCGTTAAGATTTTTTAATAGGTGTTAATAGACTTTTATTTGCCAAAAATCTTTTTAAGTTCTGTACTTGGGTATGTTTATTGCATTATAAAACAAATTATCATTTAGCTCCCCTTATGGCCATAATAAACACCACAGTTAAAGTGTGAGGCGAGCAGCAGACACGAGCACAGCTTTACGACTCTACAAATCATTCACGTAAATGCATTTCTCAGTATACTACCGGTAATTATTATATGCAGCGTTCTTGTTTTAATTCGCAGATATTCTACAGAATGCAAACTGAAAAACTTAATAGCACAATTAAACAGTATGAAAATGGGTTTAAAACAGGCAAGGGGTATGTTTTGTGTTTCCACGCAAACAGTGGGCTTCAGCAGTTTACTTGTTGCGGTATTTAACCGGCTGATGCTATCTGCATAATGCGGTCGTCAGTGCCAGCGTCGCGCGATACTTCACTTAGTTATTATGTATTCAACGTTAACCGCACTTAACTATATCGAATATTTAATTTATTAATTATTATTTTACGAATTGGAATATACAGCCTGATGATGATGACCCCACCATTACTGTAAATAGGTCGTAATCGGTGCTTCAGTTGTTCAGTTTGTAATAGATAAAATAGTCAGATTAGTTTAAATCTCCGACGTTATTACCGAGGTTATTGTATTTTACATAACTGAGATTAGGTAAAATATTCAACTATAATTTTTATTTTTAATTATCATGCCCTTTTTGTTCGGTATTTTATTATACCTACCTCTTAAAGAAATATGAAGTACATAATGATTATTATTAGTATGCAAATATACCTTGAAATTTACTTTAGTTTTTGATTACTATCAAAAGACATACAGTTTCCCATGTTGTAATTTAGACATGTCACTACGACTGAATGTTTGTGGCTTCAATCAACGAGCTTATATTGTAATCAAAAATGTTTTGTTCATGACGGTTGAAGTTTCTATAAATTAGTAGCACACTGTTCGTTAGATCGCAAAACAATGAGTTCATTAGTGCTGTAATGACCACCCCCCACACTTCGCGGACCACTGTTGCAAAATATACCAACATACTGTATACATAAGAATGCATTTGCATCGAATAGGATCATATCCTAATAGAGAAAACAGTATATAATCAAAGAGAGAAAAATATATTTATCTAGAATCTACATGATGGTATGGTATGATACCATGGTATGGTATGGTAGACAACCGACCTATGATATTTATCTTTGCACGCTTTGATATTATGAAAATAAATTGGTTGCTAAAAATACACGTTTCAGTTCAGAGATAAAATGATTTAATTAAACTATTCTTTGTAAATTAATGCAAAGCAATATTCTCAACTGCATTTAAAATAATCATAATAAAATTAAATTCAACATTGTGAAAACAAGCTCGTTAATCCATAAATGTAGAACCATCTACCTAGCTAGAACAACAAATCGATGAAATGCAATTTAATAAGTAATTAAAGTTTGGTATTACTGTTTTATCATATTTAAGTAGTAGTTGCTAGCCTGTATTTGGTGTAGGTGGAATTTCGTTAGTTCTCGTCACGATAGTTTGCGTGCGCGTCGCGAGGGACCACCTGCCCTGCCAATAACATGAGCCGCTATTGTTACCATATCTTATGACTGCATGGGTAGGTTATAGTATATCTTGGTGTCTCATATTGGAACCTGCAATGGATCTTAACTCTAATGAATTTACTGTAGGTACACGTTAACACGGTGTCAGTTACTGCATCGTTATCTTCATGTATATGCATAAGATATTGATTGAAGTCGACTTGCCCTGATTTCTGTATGATTAGTTACGAGCGTTACATAATGTTAGTTATAGATAGAATATTGTCAAAATAAAGGGTTTTGTGATAATAGTTTATAAGTTATTCCATTGAAACTATCTGTACCAAAATGAAGTTGCACCAAATGTGATAAAAATTGGTATTTACATAGAAATTTAAAAGATATTTTTTCTTCATTACAGATCACATACGAGAATTTTCCTGTGGAACTCTCTTCTACCGAACATTGTACTTAAATGAAGAGAGAAATACGCTTTACGTTGGTGCTATGTAAGTAAAATTCATATTATACCTACTTCCCCATCAATCGATTCTTCATAAAAGAACTTAAATAATATTGGATGCGTTAAATTAATCTGTCGCACGAAATAAATTAAAATAAGACACATATATTTTTATTTTTATTTATTTGACTTTTTTTTTTGGCAAACCATTAGACTGATATAAAAGAACAAGAAAGTGGCGCTCAATACGTTTATGAATAAAATTTAAGACTGCCATAATAGTTCTCACTTCAGGGGCGAGTTTTACCCTCTTTATGATACCAAAGGGCCATCATCCATATAGCGGGCCCAGTGTAAAGTCGTGGACTTCAAGGAATTTTAGCTTTTTCCTACTCTAATAAAAGCGTGTGTTATGTTGCTATATATTTTATATATAGCTATACATTTTTGAAATAAATTAAATTTAATCTATTTGAAAATAAGGACATCAAAATGTGAACTAGTAATTAGTTCTGCCTGAACTGTCTGAATCATGCACAATATAACTCTTCGCCACATACATATAATTGTATAATTTATGGGTAAAATGGATTGAAGACTCGAAACCCAGCAACAGTTACAAGAACCCGGCATTTTACGATGCTAATCAACACGTTTTGAACAATGCTTTTTAGTTTACCATACATTTATTTAATAAACACTTACTTAGATACTAGGTACGAGTTTTGCATTCGGTTAACAAAGGTGATTCAATTCGTGTATCATATAAAAAAGCTAACAAAGTTGAAACTCTCCCACAGAGAGCCTCACGTTCGCTACCGCGGTAATGTTAACTAGCTAAGAATTCTGCATAATGTATACAGCTCGTGTTGCAAGTTGCAACGGATACGAGAAAAAAAAAGTATCTTCTGGCATGTGTTGCCTGGCCACAAAAAATGCTTTTTATTCCATCGTGTTGTGTCGATTGTCTTAGTTATGCGACCGGCATTTGCATCCAACTATGTAGCTAAAGAAAAGCTTGAATAAAATATTAGGGCAAATTTATTACTATTGTTCTTAAGCTCTTCTAAGTATTTAGATTTATTTCCTCACGCCACGCTGAGCATCGAGCGTGAAATACATGTACAAAGAGTGTTATTTTAGTCTTGTTTTAAACATCTGATTTTCATACTCTGCGCACATTAATGCCTTTATACGTTTTTTCCTAGCCAACTCAGAGTTGATAATATATGTCTTAAATTAGGTTCTTAGACTGAAAATTCTATGAACTTTTCTGTTACAGGGATCGTGTAATCAAATTAAATATGTCTGATATAAGTCAATCACATTGCGAGGTACGTGTACAAATAAATAGAGGGTGCATAAGGGTTTTAGCTTAGACGAAGCATGGAATTAACTTTACGGACTTTTTCATAAAGCAAAATTAGCCGCTTGCTTACGCCTGCCGAGTTCAAAAGAAGCCACTTTTCCGGCACTACACTTCATTTTTAATGCATGTTACTTTCGTATGAGGATTTTTCATTTCCATACGTAAGTGACATCCTCTTTATGAACACAAACTCCTTATGGTTTTAGTGAAAAGCTTGTTTGTTTAGTGATATGTCTAAAATTTGGGGACATTTACTTTTTATTGTACATTCATACTTATAAAATTAGATGAAATGATTTTTATTGCAGCGAGACGCATTATTATTAGAAGCGAGTAATGTCGCGAGATGTGTGAGCAAAGGCAAATCCGAGCCTTTCGAGTGTAGAAATCACATTCGAGTTTTGCAGCCTTTGGGGGACGGCGAGAGACTGTATGTGTGTGGTACCAATGCACATAGTCCTAAGGACTGGGTGGTCTATGTGAGTATATAATGACTTTACATAATATGTAGGTACATATTTGTTTGGAGTAAAATAAACTTGCTTGGCAAACATATTCCCAGAAATTTCTTAGTTTCACGTAATTTTAATTTTATCATCTTTAACATAATGACAAAACTTCAACTCAGTTTGATAGCGTTCAGTTATATAATCAAAGCAGTTATAACTACACCAAGAATGAGATAGCTGGCTTCGTCGTTCCTGAATTCTATCCGCCCGCGTTTTCAATATCACATAATACTTCCGACGTTGTACTGATTGCTCGTTAGGCTGCGGTATCGAGTAACTCGCATTACTGTACAGTTGAATTTGACTCACCTGCCGCGGCACGAGTACGTCCCAGGAGTGGGGCTAGGGGTGGCCAAGTGCCCCTATGACCCGGCGGATAACAGTACGGCTGTGTGGGTCATAGAAGGCAACCCTGGCGAGCTTCCAGCGCTATACGCGGGCACCAACGCAGAGTTCACCAAAGCAGACCCGGTGATATTTCGCAACGATCTTTTTGATTTTCGAACTGGACAAAAAAAGTTCAACTTCAAAAGAACTCTGAAATACGACTCAAAATGGCTAGACAGTAAGTATTGAATGTTTCATTTGAGGAGTAAGTCCATTTGAATAATTAAATTAGTTACAAATGGTAAATAATAATAATATATATATATAATAATAAAATATGATGAACGTAAGTATAAAACTTAGGTTCGTATCAGATACACACAGAATGATCTATATGCAAATCAACTAGTTCTATCGATCAGATAAATAAATAATGTGCATGTCCATAAAATTAATAGGGATACTGGAACTTTGTCCCTCACTCTGTTGTTTCTTTTATGAGACTGCGATAAAGCCGATAGGTGCTTACTCTTTATCGACTATCGTACGCACATAAAGTGAATATGAAAAGACCCTAACATTACACCCAGTTTACTAAGGTGGGTGACCGATGTAGCCGTGCACAGATTAACTAAACATTGGCTTAATCTCGTTAGACAGTTGCCAATACGAATAAGCAGATTATTCCATAGATTCGGTCACGAACTTATCTTTTTTTGTTACAGAAACCAATTTCGTGGGGTCATTTGATGTCGGAGAGTACGTACTTTTTTTCTTTCGAGAAACAGCGGTAGAGTTCATGAACTGTGGCAAGGCTGTTTACTCCCGCGTGGCGAGGGTGTGCAAGCAAGACACGGGGGGCAAGCATATACTCAGCCAGAACTGGGCCACTTATCTGAAAGCGAGGCTCAATTGCAGCATACCTGGGGAGTTCCCCTTCTATTTTGATGAAATACGTAAGTACCATCACCCCTTATTTAAAATCTCTCATGTGTAGAATCTTTTGAATGTTAATTGTATTCAAGGACAAGTCATCAACGAACGAGGATGTTTTCGGAAGGATGTTACGTTGCGACTCAAAGTGCTCTTATACATTTATTTTAGGGCCAAAAGAAATTCCGTTTACTTTTTTCTAAATGTTAGCCATTTAAACTACCCCTAGAAAAAGAAGTAAAGACTATTCCTGGAAAGGCAAAGAGTACTTAAATCGGCGGTCATGTATATAAAGATTCATAAGTCCAGAGTGAAATGGCGCTCTATACTCTCTGCCTATCTCGTGAGGGACTTGGCGTGATGATATGTATGTAGGTATTTCTTGATCAGATAATCATCAGCTTTACTACCAATTGAGGCAGGCCTACTTGCCAGGCTCTTTCATGACGTTGATTTAGTTATTTATTCGTTTTACGATTACTGTTTCTCGCAACGTGTTCGAATTCAAATCTCGTGTTGGTATTTTAAAAATAAGAAAATGATTTGCATATAATTATCAAACTACATTTAATTATAATTATAAACATTGGGAAAATATATAAAACCTAGAAATTTAAAACTTTATGTCGATTTTCATTCCGGTTCAACAGTGTAGTAAAACAACATTGAAACAAAGTACAGGAGTAATTTTAATTGGTACCCACGATGATAAAAAAATCTTTATACAGAGAGTGTGTACCAAATGCCTGGGGATCCGTCGCGGTTCTACGCGGCGTTCACGACAGGTGCGAGCGATGGCCTGGTGGGATCGGCTATTTGTACCTACAGCATGGATGACATCCAAGAAGCTTTTGCGGGGCGGTTTAAAGAACAGGTCTATTTTCATCACTATCACTACATCTTATCTTATCTTATATTTGGGCTTTTATTGGGTCCAGGATACACCAGACGCACGTCGATCCTTGAGATCTTTTGTGCTGACTATCACTACAAAGTATAAATCAAAGTCGCTTCCTGTGTCTGTCGGTCTGTCTGTCCCTATGTATACTTAAATCTTTGAAACTACGCAACTGATTTTGTTGCGGTTTTTTTAATAGATAGAGTGATTTAAGAGGAATGTTTCAATAAAATTAATTAATAGTAGCTAGCCATTAACACACTTGACATGGGCCTATAAAACCCCTACAAACCTTAGTTGGCTAAGTTACATTTTCAGATAATTTCTCTTTGGAAGTTTTTTTTTATTCCATGTTGTATGGTATGTAGCGTATGGCTTTCTTAAAAATATTAAATTGAAAGTCCCCATCCATCTACCGATCTCCAGCTACGGTTGTTTTGCAGTAAGATAGAGATGCGCAGTAGCAGCTGTACCTCAAGGCATTATAACTATGCTTAGTGATTCTGATAGAGTATCCCGACAACATTATCATAAATATCCAGTCAAGTGCTCTACGTGAGCTTTACACCCTAGGAACTTTAGGTGTTCCGACCCAATTTCTGTCTCATGTTTCGCCAAACAGACAAACTCTAAATTTATGCTAGTTGGCTAAGTCATCAACTTGTAATCACTTTACGTAATTCAACAAAGTCACATTTTCTATGTTTAACTTCATTCAATACTAAATTAAATACTTTAATCAGCTAAATTTACGTGTTTTGGAACCGTTATGCTAACAAACACGAAACTAGTAGTGTTTCCTAATTAGTAAGCACATGTGTAAGCTTTGTAGACTCATAACCTTGTCGTATGTAATGACACATACATAAACATACTTACTGAAAATGGTATAAATAGTTATTTTACTTCAAATAGGATTTTTTACGGTTTAATGATGAACATGAAATATTAACGTTGATGTAAAACAACGATTAGCGCGCCTTTGTAGTAAATTCGACTGGTATTCCGTGATAGCAAGCGACGTAACGTTATCTTATCCTCATTGCATGTGTGTGCGCATATACACTAGCTAGATGTTACACATATGCCGGGGGCCTGGGCGTCCCACGACGGGCAATTTCGTTATTCTCTTGACTGCAAGTTTTTGGCGCCAGTATCCTTTCGGGCACGCGCCCTAATCATTGAGTGATAGAGGAAAAAGCATATATTTTAATGTACATTTAACTCATCGAGCACCACCATCGAGTGTCGCTGTCTCTCAGTCTGAGACCTCACAACGCTAGTCAGCACATAGATGACACCCATAGATTTGCCTGTAATGTATTGTGTAACCTATAGGCGTCCTCCAGCTCTGCGTGGCTCCCAGTCCTGAGGGCGAAGGTGCCGGTGCCCCGACCCGGCACCTGCGTCAACAACACCGAAGCTCTCCCGGATAATGTGCTTAACTTTATAAGGTAAAATATTTTTTTTTACTTAAATAGGTAATCATAGTATGTTAAAATAATGTATTTTCTTCCATTCTGGGACTTAGAGGCCCCGCAACGTTATTTGTGATCTGATGTCTATTGTGTTTCGTCGTTTTATTCAGTTGTAGAAATCACAGGTTAGCGGAGTTTCCTAATCCTAAATAGTTGATGATTGAGGCAAAGTAATTCTATCCGATGTCTGCTATTCGGATTAGGTCACAATGTGGTAGTGGGTTGTTAGGGCTTAGCAAAATGAGGTGGTGTGAAGTTAATGTTACGAAACTTTCAAGGTGTCGTACGTACCGACGGCTAGTGAAATCGCATATATAACTCTACGCATTTATTTAACTTTTACTTACAGCTCCGTCCGGGATTAAGGATGTAAAAAAAAAATAGTCTAGGTAAATTGTTTTTTTTTTCTAAAACAAATTATAATCATGTGGAAATTCAAGTGTAGGTATCCATGCGTTGTTCACACATAATAATGAAATGTTTATTCGTGTATGCGTGATTGTGTATGTATTGTTGTGTATGTAGATACGCATTTTTAAGATTCGTGCCTAGGAATTGTATTTCGTGATTAAGTAATCAAGTCTGTAACAAAATAACCTGTCTGCATTTCTAAAACTATAAATAGAGTAGGTGTACAATTTAATATTCTTGAATATTCGCGTACTAAGATATTAAATTATAAACCCAGTTACTATGTCAGATCTTACCCTCCATTACAATATTACCAGCGGTAGTAAACTGGATTAATACGTTTACCCGCATAATACACACAAAGTGTAATGTACTTAGTAGCTTAGACATGATTAATTATTATGAGCATGTTATATAGTGTGGGTAGGTAGGTTCACAGGAAGAAATTCAAGATATTGGAACCTGGAGCGTTTCATCTTGTGTTCCCTCGGGTGTAATCTGGGAGAGGTTAGGGACCTCACATTAGTTTCGCGACGCGTGTGCTCACC
Source organism: Falcaria lacertinaria (assembly GCA_951449985.1). NCBI lineage: Eukaryota > Metazoa > Arthropoda > Insecta > Lepidoptera > Drepanidae > Falcaria > Falcaria lacertinaria. The sequence continues at coordinate 5,540,997 of OX602114.1, forward strand.
TAATTGGGTCACAGTCGCATGCGTTAAATTGATGGCGCGATGTGATTCGTAGTAATCGTAGCTCGGAGCAATGGAGCTTTAAGTTTCGTTCAATAATCAAACGTTTTCTTTGTGATATGTTCTGGAAAATAGGGTATACATTTAATTTATTATCTCAAGTAACCGATACATTTTTTTATGGTTCCAGTGTCACAGTAATAGTGCTATAATAATCCTGCTAAATTGCTTGCCTCTCAAGAAGCAGTCGTCTCTAAACAAATTTTCCAGTTTATGATCGAGATTAATGGAGATCAATTGGTACCTAGAAATTTTCTGGTCTAAAAATACTGGGCAACAACTAGGTGACGAGGCGAGCAAGGCGTTTTTCAGGTGGTAAGCGTCGTGCTCAACCAAGCAACTGATGCAGCTCTACTTTAAGTCACATAATTCAGTGTGGTACTGAATTGAGCTCATTTCCTTGATACCTAGTTCAGAGTATGCTTTGCAAGTAATTTTCCGCCCTTCAAATCGGAACACCATGTTGCATACACACTAGGTACTGCTGGTCGGTAAAATATGGAAGCAGTGCTAACAAGCAAGTCAGCCTCTTACCACACTGATTTTGTACTCAGGTCCCACCCACTGATGGACTCGGCAGTGCGGCACGAGGGCGACGCGCCTGCCTTCTACAAGCGTGACCTGGTCCTCACCACGCTTGTAGTCGACAAACAATTTGTTGACATGCTGGAAGATGGAATCACTTACACTATATTCTATGCGGGCACAAGTAAGACTGTTGTTATAATATAACCAATTAAGAACCGGTTTTAATTTGACAAACGTATTAATGCAATTAATAAACAAATTTGTAGCCTATAAGTATAAAGCAAGCTTGATTCAACCTTACGAAATATAAAGCTTGAATTGTTGTTTGATTATAAGCGTGTGTTTCTACTGCGTGAAGGGCAGTAAGTTCTCTGCGACCTGAATACCACGTAATGAGCTCTGATAATCAGATTACAAAAAATAACTGATTTTATCTTGGACGATGTGTAGGCGCAGGCGAGGTGTACAAGATAGTGCAGTGGGCAGGCGGTGGCGCGGGCGGGTGGCGTGTCGCAGATATGTGGCGCGCCGCGGGCACTGAGGCGGTCCGTGCGCTGGCGCTGTCCCGCCGCACGCATGCGCTCTACCTCGCCACCGACAACAGATTGCGACAACTACCGCTGAGGGCATGTGCGCACCGGTAAATTATTATCTTTAAAACCTAGATCGGTAACTACTCAAAATGTAATCAATCAATCAAATAATTGGTTTAAAATAAAGCAACACGTTATTTAAATGCTATTAAAAATTTAAAGTTCATCAACTGTCGATCATATTGCGTGACTGACGTCCAAATTTATTTTACATAACCATTTAGTCGCTTATAGGTAAGCCTTATAACTGAATTCAATTAAGTTTAAGGTTTACGACATTTACCCGTAGCCGGTCATTGTGGAAATGGAATCTATGGGGGAGGCATGAAAATGATGGCGAAGCTTACATTTTGAATTATTTAGGTCCTATAAGAAATCAGTGAACACTATTTTTCAATATTTTCTCTACACCTCTACTTCAACGCTTTTATATATATATGTCGGAGAAGCATTGTTCTCGTTGACACCGTCATTAGTGGTTGCTTACTTAGTGGGCGTCATCAGGGTAAAATGCAAGCACAAGACACGATGATCACAGTTTTACACTATTTTAATTTAAATTTAAACAATATTTTGTCACTTCACAATAATTAACAATCAAGAATTAAGAATAAAGACCGAGCAGCGGATTCAGGGCACCCTTCTTACTTTAACCGACGAATACACTTTCAACGATCCAACTCGATCAGTCGCTATCACTTGAATGTGACTCCAAAACTGTCGGCCTCGCCAAAGTAAAGATGGCGCCTCGACCCCGCTCGAGGCTCGTGCTCTGCTCTGATTGGTCGTTACGCAAATTACAATATTCCTAACTTTTATTAGATTACTAAGGTACTTAAGTTATAAAAAAAATGTTAAAAAATCAAATAAAATAAATTAAGAATTTTAAAAGTAATTAAAATGTAAACAAATAATATTGTGCGTTATACATGGAAACAACAATCAACCCGACTCATAGCTTCCTCCGACATATATAAGTAGAAAAAACACTCATTGGAATTTATGTGCAGGTACGACAGCTGCGTGCGATGCGTCTTAGATCCTTACTGCGGTTGGGACAAGGAAGTGGGCGCTTGTCGTCCTTATGCACCGGGCTTGTTGCACGACGCTACTAACTCCACACCATCCATATGCGAAGCCAGTGCCCCTCTGAAGATCGTCAGAGCAGGTTACGGGCAAAGTGTACACCTCGCGGCTTTTGGAAAGACCCCAGAAGCTTTGAAAGACCAAATCGTTGTTTGGTACCATCATTCGAGGGAGAAAGGACGATATAAGATCAACTTCAAGTAAGTTTTATTAGTGAATATTCTAATACTCGCTTAATCGGAAGGTTTTCCAATGCGCAATTCACATCGGCGTGTCTAGGTATTATGACAGGACCGCTAACACAACGTAAATCAATCGGTTACTGAATCTGTTGGGCCCAGGTTCAAATCCCGGTCTGTATCAATGAGTTTTTCTAAGCTTAAGTTCAGCGATTAATCACACCATGAGCTTAAAAAAGAGAGGTAGGGCGAATGGAGATCTCCCGTGGGTTTCTCATTAAATTTGGAGCCGCCCAACTCGGGACTGTACCTTCACCTTACAGAAGACCTCAGTCAAATAACACTACTTTTATGTAGTGTTGTTTTTCTGCGGTAAGTAAGGCTGCCAGTGCTCCACGAGGATACGTTGTACTGTAAGTCCTCATCAACAACAGGGTTGGCACCGTCTTAGTGATATCCCTGGTATTGCTAACGGCTATAGGCTACCGTAACGGCTTACCATCAGATGGGCCGTATGCTTGTGTGCCTCCTTAGTGGTACAAAAAAAAGCATCCATGAATTGGGCACAAGATACAAGACACTGCGTTCTCTCCCTTCGCTCGTGACAACCCTATGGCTAAATCCTCTCAACGACAAAAACTGTTTCGTGTATGCTGATATATTTAAGGAGATTAATTTGTTGTAGTTGGGAGCGGGTGATCCTAACTTCAGAACGAGGATTGGTACTTCTCTCTGTGACGGAATCGGATAGAGGTCGATATGAATGCTTCTATGGGCCTACGCTCATTGCATCATACAATGTCGATATTGACATACACAGGTAACACGTCACATTTATTCCAAAGTTAATGAGATAATGGGGCATATTTTGAAATTCACGTATAACTATATTTTAATCCCCGACTTTTCTGTCCGAAAAAGTTATGGTAGTATGTAGTTGATAATATTAATAGAAAAGCAGAATAAACGTTTCATGGAAAGTTGCTTAACATAAACGTAATACAAAGGATTTATTTATTGAATTGGAAATATGTTGTTTATAATTATGTTTTTTTTAACTACCAATTTTGTTATTTATATTCGCCACTATCATCACCATCATCCATCTTCACCTGACCTTATCCCATGTCATTTGAAATTGTCACATTAAGAAAACTTATGGGTTTCTCTGCCATTTAATTCTATCAGTCGGCAGTCGTCGATCAAATATCTAACATTTTGAAATAACGAAATAAAGAGTCCATTGTAGTTGTGTTAGTCCATTGTATCTCATTTTCAAATTTAAGTGATTACATCTGGGTCTCTTTCTTTGATCGATGCTTCTACTTTTCTTACTGTATTGTCTATTGAAGGTTTATTTGTTATGTTATGTAATAAAATACTTTTTATGCAGATGTACTCAGCCCAGTAAATCACAGGAGTATAAGCAAGTGTACTCGGATTGGTGTCATGAGTTCGAGAAATACAAGAACGCTATGAAGGCCTGGGAGTCGAGGCAAATGGTGAGAAATAATTACATACTTAGGTACACTCATACATTACATACCTATTATCTTTGTGTATAATATCAGATTTATAGCGTTTTATAATAATACTGATTAAACTGACAAGTGTGTTATTTAAGTTCGCTTATAATATGCGACGTGCGACACCTGTTATGTTTTTACGAGTATGAGTTATAATTAAATTCCAGTACGTATGAATCAGAAATAACTAGGAATACTTACAGTATTATTGGATGTATGATAAAAGTTATTAATGTCAAATGCAGTACATCCGAATTTCTGGGCAGTAATCGTAAGCCCTGGCTACAATTTATAGTATGTGCATTTTTCACGATTACTAAGGTTAGTTCTTTCCTTAGCAGGATTCCCATCCACAAGAAATAAAGAAAAAGTGTATCATATTAGGGGTTCACATTCATATTATATTCTATTACTATATCCCTCCATCAACTGATACTCAATTCTTAATGACCCATATCCAAATACGAAATTAAGTTAAGCTGGCCGTATTTCAAATGGTCAAATTATTTTATTGGCCGACCGTTTACTCGACCGTTCTCAAGTTAACAACTCAAAAGAATGAATATTTAATGCATTCAGTATGTAATTACCTACACTTTTAACTATGATAAATGTCTGAGACTGTTTTATAGGTAGGAACTACATAACAATGTAATAGTCATTAAATGTTTTAACAGGTACTGATAACGTTGGCTTAAAGTATAATCTATAAATTCCATTCAATTTACATCCTTCTATTATGTAGGTATATTAACTCTTTTATACAGGACCTTATACTTCGTAATAGTTATTCTTCACCCATAAGGGTTAATAGATGTCTGCCTAAGATGCCTCTAGGACAGACGGACCCTTATTTTCTACGAAATCCATTTTCACAAATTGTCTATTTCAGCAATGCTCCAAAAACCTGAACGCATCGAGCCAGCAGAACAGTATGGCGAACGAGATCGTGGCGTCGTTGCGGTGATAGGGCACAGCTCGCTAGTGATTAATGAACGATTACACACACCGAGCTCGGCTAACATAAACTATCCGATATTTTGCCGACACCACCCAACCCCTACTCTGATATCTTCATTCACTCGCTAATGATCTTCTCACGCAATACATGCACAACCTTCAATATTAAACGATTTTAGTTCTATGATCTCATTTGATACGAATATGGAAATTAAAGCACAGAAACTATCTTTATATCTCTTACAAATATTGCATGATGTGGCGGATAATAACGTGTACGATGTTGCGAGAGAGACTAGTAGTTGGGGATTGGATCCCTAAAGGGGAACGATAATTTAGTAAGGGGATGATCTGTTAAAATAGATTTGTTGCCCGCTCCGGAGACTGCGCGCGGTGATGGATGACTGACTTCTGTTAAACTTTCACTGGTAACTTTTTCTTTGTGCACAACTCACTTGGCTATCGAATAGTTTGTATTAGCTGTAACTAACCATCGGGATTGATTGTTTAACTATTGTTTACGAAAGCGACTGAGTATAATGTAGTGAGCCGTGAAGTTTCCTCGATACTCCTATACTGCTTCAAATAATGTGTAGTCACGGCAGTAGCCTTCGCAATTATGTTCTCATGTATATAGTATTACACAAAGAGTACTCGAGCGTGCAAATTGAAATTATGAGGGTGAGATTCCACTAATACAAAATGCTGTGATACCAGTTCTTGTTGGATAATATTTGTGCTGTCAGATAAATTATAAATATAAAAATGTATTTGTATGCTTTCAAATTATAATAAAACCTTAATCTCGATCATTGATTTTATTTATTTGTTGTAATATTTGTACCAAACTCAATCTGTAGGCAACATTTTTTTGTTTGATTGGGATTGGTACTAGTTCTACAAATTGTACAAGTAAAGATAACTCTATTTATTAGATAATACTCATGGTCAGATCATAGTTAATAGATACATAAGGAGCATAGTTAAAATAATGAGCAATACAAACGCCAATTTAGTTGTAAGCGTATATGTATGATAAACAAGCTTATTTGGGTACGAAATGTTAACATATAATAGACTCGTAGCATTTATTTGTAAAGTTTTGTTATGTGGCGACTACGGCGTTGCGTGTTTAACCACAGTTCCATATAGTAGCCGTGTATGTTAGTTTGTTTCAAAAGTTGGTGTTATTGATTTGTTGCCATAAAATGTAATTTTAGGGCCGACTTCGGACATGAAAACCGAATTTAATAGGAGTTGTTTGTGTTGTATTCAGTTGAGTTTATTAAATCTCGCTAGAATAGTGCCTTGTGAAGCATGCTTACAGTGTAATAAAACCTTATTGAAATTATTATTAGATCATATTTTTGTGTACCATGTAAAGGAGCGATGTGTTGTAATAATTATAAGAGGCAAATAACTCTTACTGACTCGTAAAAGCAATAATGTTTCATTTAATTAAGGCGCCAGTATTGAAATAACTGCAGAATTTAGATAGTTATGTGTTTAAGTGATAAAAGGTTAAAGCTAATAAAAAAAAATGTTTGACTTTAAATAGGTATGAAAAGAGCTCGTTGAAATCCTATCAATACACGGTTTGGTTGTCATGAGATTGTTGCAAAGCGGCGGGTGCGAGACAAGCAAGGCCGTGGTTTGTAAAATTGATTATCAATTGTTTACTGAATAAGCACAAAACTTGAACAATATGATCAAATAATAGACTATTAATTTAGGGCGAACCTAATTAGTTAACAGTACAGTATTTTAATATTAAGATTTATTTATAGAAGTACCTAATTTATGCAGATAGTTTTTCCTAAAATTAAATACGTATATCCACGACAAATTATGAAATCCGTTGATAATTTATAAGTTCTCCCATTCCTGCTGTACCACAATTACTTTATTGTAAACCATATTGTAAATAACTATATAAAATCGGTATAAAGATTGCTATTAAATACGTTTATTGTGAATTTTATAAAATAAGCTAGAGTAATAAGCAATTGTTTTATAAAAGGAACATGAGAAATAAATTATTTTAGATCAATAAAAATGTTTTTATAAAATATAACCCTGCATAACTTTGAAACTAATCTGAGTGTGTATGTCGTCCTTACCAGTGCTGTGAAAACCAAACGGACGCAGTCGGGTGAAAGCCTGGTATCGTAACCAATATCATTATACCGATCGACGTATGAAACTTAGCGGCACGAAACGTTATATTAATCGTTAGATATATATTCAATTATTTTTACTCACGACCCCACAACAAGACAAGACTCTTTGAGATACGTTCACAGACGTATAGTCTACAACTTTTTAGGATAATTTGGTTAAAAGATACGAGTTTTTTTTTCCAATTACTTAAGTAATATACGAATTCTTTAATCTAATGAAATACTATGACTAACTTAGACTGATCTTCAAAGTTACAATACAAGATTCCTTGAAGAAAAGAAAGACCGACGACTTTCTAAGAACTCATTCTGAAGGGATATCTCTTGCAGTTGGCTAATGAATTAAATATTTCCGTTAAGAATTCTCGCCTTAATGAAATTATAATACAGAAAATTGAAAGCTAAATCTATTTTGGAGAATTAAATATTCAGAAAAATTACTCGTGCTTTCGGTAGAGTCTCAATAATAAGCTCTCCTTATATCATTTTACGGGCAATGAAACCGTAATTTGGGTATCGTAAACGACGTCTGTCTTAGATTGGCGAACATCATACAATTTAATTGCAGAGGGGGACTGAAATAATTGGCGACTTGCCTGTAATGGCCACGCTTTACAGCCAAATTAATAGATTTCCGCCGCGGGCCCACTGAACTTTACTGAACTCATTTTGATTTTAATTGCTAGCCTAAAATCACACCACACCAGTGCAATACATTTTATTAATTTAAATTGTCTGTTAATTACATAATGTTCCAATAATCATAAGTTTATTGTTGGCAAGGTAATACGACCATTCGTCAAGATTGATCGGATTCGCTCTATTTAACCCGATAGCCCCAGTTCGGACAGACATAAGCTCTGTCAGTAATTTCGTCTCGATTGATGACAGAATGGGCGCCAGTAAGACTGGATTTAATGATACTTTTTCTTGCATTATAAAAAGTGATTAATCACTAATCTGGTCTAGTTACTTAGGCTTATCTTTATATTTTATTGTCTTTGAAGGTAGGTGTACGTAAAAGAAATTTATCCTAATTAATAGCACTAAGTTCTAAAATAAAGCGGCTACCGTAGCCTATGGAAACAAAGAAATTACCATATCGTTGTTTTTATATTCTTGTGACAGTAACATATATCTTAAAATAAAGTAAACAAAGCACTTCCTCCAAACTCCTGCTCATGATAACACCAATTGTAGACACATCTATGACATAGGTTCTCTTTACATATTAATTTAAGGCAATAATCCAAACGCCTTATTTGTCTAAAATGCAATGCTAACCAAATCAGTATTTTGTTGCTAGCATGAGTACGGTAAAAATACGTTCGTTTTTGTTACTACGTTATTTATTACTGTAAATATTTTTAAGAATACGAGCTACCTTTAAGAAAAAAAGAGTAATAAATATATATGAACAAAGAAAAAAAACTTCTAAAAGACGACAGGTTCGAGTGCAATGCAGGAGCATCATGCATCGGATTAGAATAGTAAGCGAATAAAAGCGTCCCGCCCGCCCTTATCATCAGGCTAAAGACTTAATAATTGTATGTATAAAGAGCCTAACTAGCTGTATAAAGAGTTTCTTTAGCCGTTAGCGCACCGGTGTATAGGTTACGGTCTCTTCTGACTTTGCAACGCATTATTATTCCTAATACTATTAAGATTTTAGATAATGTAATTTGGCTAACAAGAAATTCCTGGTAATATTCCATACCGTTATCGATTAATTACAAGATACGTATATTCTTAGGAATGGCAATAATATGAAAGCATAACAAACATTTAAGTAAACCTTGGAGACGTATTTCGATTATCCTTTGATCTTCCATCTCAGCTCCGCTTGTAGCTCGACTGCGCCCGCGAACTCCTGATTCGTTTCCAGTAATCGAATTAAGGAAAGGGGCGAAAGGGCCCATACAGTACGACTTAGTTGAGCGATGGAGCAAACGATGCCTCGTTTCGAACGAAATGTCATGGATACATGAGCGCATGATCGATCACACGGGCCTACCTACATGTATTAGGTAGCTACAGCTCTTACCTTTGATACAAATATTCTACAAAGGATCCGGCTACACTTAATTGTTAAATTGATGGACATGTAATTCACAAAAGAGATTTATCCTTTCAATTAAGCTTATATTTCCACAATAAAAAAAGTGGTAACTAGTAAGTTCCGACCGTTATAAATTCGACATGTGTTCGTTTGTAAACGCGTCGGTTTCTTATTTCGCTCCGTGCCCAACGAACCGCATAAATTACCGCTTTCCTGCGACTCGTTGAATGTTTCTTTATTTATTTTTGTGTTAAGAACGTTGGTTAATTTATAGCGCAACAAAATTTAAAGCTACGGAGATGCCATTCGAGTTGTTCCACCGACACTTGTGAACGGGATTGTCGACACTAAATCGAAATAAACCGGCACAAAGCCGTATTAATAGTTAAAGCTCAAGGGCTGTGTTACCATAATAAAATGCAAATTGACACAGATTTAATCCGGACTTATGCCGCTGAGCCCAATAACAGTTAATAATCCGGACGGGCGGGCCGGGGCATCGCGTTCGCGAGCTGGACCCGTGTCGCGCCGCTCACATAATAGATATCGTTTAGCCGTTATTATTCCCTAATCTATGCTTTAGTTCCCTTAATTTTCTTCACATCAACACTTTGGTTTTTTTTTTCAGAACTGAGCTTTTTCGTCTTACGACTTAATTACAATTTAAGTGTAAAGAAAAGCTTATCCCACTAGGTCATGATTTTTCAGGACAATAACGTGAAATTATTTAATACAGCTTTATTGTTTAAATAATTATGTATTTACAAATACGTACCCTATTGTATATATGATGTGTATTCTAGGCACTAATCACGGAACAAAATTGCGCTGGAGTTATAAATCTTAGTCATATATTTAATGCTATATGAGGTAATAATTTTGCATGAAACTATTAATAGTTACCAAGTTAACAGTGAAGTTAACGGTCAAAGTGAGACCGGCTCGTATGATGGTGTAAGTTTCTATTCTTAGTTTGTTTACTAAGCGAGAGGCATTTGCTTCGGTTATTACAAACGTTCACAACACAAGGGCCATAATAATACATTTTAAAATTAAATAAGTCATCTTAAAAGAGGCTCAAGTTTGATCCTATTAGCCCGACTTATTGTGGACGATACGGCTCCATCGCAACATGCGGCCAACTAATTGAAATAGCTACGGATTTTAATTAGGTCACTTTTTGGTTTGCAACAAAAATCGAGAGAGTAACCGCAAGCGAACGCCGGCGCTAATAAAAGTTGAACACAACATGCTTCAATCCAGGAAAGTTAGGCGCTTTCATTTCTAATGGATATGTAAGGCCTACTAATTAAACTTTTTTAATCTGAACAACGGGAGCAAGGTGTCGACGCCTCGAGGCCACTCGATCTCATCGAGATAGCTCTTTCTCAATTTAAGGATCTCGGCCAAGCCCTCTGATAAGCCCCAGATTTAGCGCTGAGCGAATTTGTTTGGGTAATTTACTTTCCAAGTTGTGAAGACAATAAAAGTTGGCGAGGGCTTTACTTTTGAGTAGCTTTATTTTGTTTTGTATAATGAAGAGTTATTGTTCCAGTGATAGATCTTTGTGGTGTACCAAGAAGACGAATGCTTGGCAAAGGTTGCACGAATATAATAGGAAAATCTGTATACTGTTCTATCTGTATAGATAATACGTAGGTTGGTACTAACTTGAATTGTAACTGCTCGTGCTTCCTTGATTTATAGATCTAATTAAATACCTCTACGCAAACCATGAATTGTCTCAGAAATCCAGCCGATTCTACAGATTTAGTTCAATAGCTTAACACGTTTAATGGTTGTTTTAGGTAGGTATTTGATTAATTTGTTATTCAAGTGTTGGAAGGTTAAACATGAGCACTTCTTGTCGGCGGTCCTAAAACAATAAATGACCTTCACACCAACTCTTTAGGGCGGGTCGCGACTCGTGATCACACATGCTAATCACGTGCGCTGAATTCGCATGCCCATGTTTACAATTCTGTCGATCCAACTTCGATAATCGAAAATTGATTCTTTTCGGAACTTTTTGAATATTAACTACTATGCCTCAAGTTAGGATGTGTTTATTCATTCGCTTCGCAAGTTTCGGAATACGGATTCGGTTTGATAGAATTCAGAAATCAATTTTACCTCTTTTGCAAACCGTTATCGGGAATCAAACTATCCATTGGTGAAAACTACATAGAAATTTATTTATATGAATCTGGTGCATACCATACATAAAAAACCTTTCAATAAAAATCTCGGCATGATATACACATAATTCGCATGAAAATACACATAAGCTCAGGAGAAGTAGGGATAGTTACTTATAATACTGTGGAAACAAACTGATACCTACCCAGGCGCGGTGAGAAAAGTCTAATTGATATACATATTTTATTTGTCCGTGAATCCTTCACGTGTCCCGATACTGCACAATCCACCTAAATGAAGGGTATCTATGTCAGAATTACGAATGCGTGTCACGGCGAATTTGGGGCTGTCACCGCCAACCTCATGCATCAACCCTTTTCCGACGAAACTACTACATAAAACATTCAAACTTTTATTGTCCGTCATGATTACATTTACAACGTATCCCACTTACATGCCATTATCAAATACAAGATACAATACACGGAAAATACCCTTTATACACAAACAGTATATTTTTTCTTTAGTCCATTTCTCTTATTCTTTTAGTTTTCGTAAATGAAAGAACTTATTTCGACGAATTATTTGTATCTTATAACAACACGCTCGTTGTCGACGAAATTACACTCGTAGTTTCAAGGTAAAAGCCCGAGGTCTAGCCTCTGCTCTGTGCTATGGTAATGTTGTACTAGGTAATAGATGCTATCTTTATTTGAAGCTTTGATCGCATGCTCATGCAATATGGCTCATTATTATATAATAACTGTGATGGATATCTATCAATCAAGTTTAAAATTAACGTAAAACTTAACATATTTTACATATCTTGGAGTGTTCAGATCCCAATTTATTTTCTTATCTTTTAGTAGGTATGACCTATATCTACTAAAAGACAAGAAAATAAATTATATTATATACTCCTAATATAATCATGAAACATCGAATTGAAAATTTAAAAGTTAGGAATAAATTTCTACAGTTACGATACCAATCCGCTAGGTCGTATACTACACGGATACACAAATTAGAGACCCCTTGCTATTAGTTTCACAGATTTATTTAGTCATTTTCCTCAAAAAATTCACTTAGTCACTTTTTTGCTTAAATATCGAGATTTCTTCAAAATTTCTGCACGATGTATCATTTAAATGCTTGTTGTTAACTTCCCGGAGCTCGCCGCGTCGGTCCGCGCCCATACCTGCAATAAAAATCAAAATTTTCCCCGCCCACCCCCCTTTTTCGTCACTGGGTATATCAACTCTGCACCTGAGAAATTTTTACAATTATTTCAACAAGACGGAAACAAACGGTTTTTAGCTGCGGAATTGATTGGAACAGGTTGCGTCGGTTTCCTGGACCCTTTCCCAATCAGTTTCGCACCCATTTGTTCCCAAAAAATTAAGATTTAGGACTTTTTGACGATTTTTACATTTTTATTTAATTTAAGTTAGTGTCTAAGGAAGACAGGTGGCTTTTGAGGCCGTATTTTTATATTGACCTTTGAAGGCCTAATTGGGCCTTCGACTTGACCTATTTTTATATACTTTTATACACTTTACACCTTTATTGACACCAATCCATTTTACAAATTATACAATTTTACATTTTAAATATTTTGTTGATTATTTATTTGTTCGCGTCCCTTGATACACCGAAAAAATGATGGGCCTTCGCACCCCAGTCAAGAAAACGCGCAGGAGCGTGGACCCTCCCACGTCCCCTAGTAAGACGGTGACCAAGGCAGGCCCGTCGCTCGTGCGGCGAAGCATAGGTGAATGGGAGGCGGGTCGGGTTGACGGGAAGTCACGGTCCTCGATCCCATCTCCGGTCGCCGCTCCGAAGGGCCCCTCGAAGCCAAAGTCGAAGGCGGCGGCACCCTTGAAAGAGATTAAGGTGTCCGCTCGCCCAGCGTCGGCAGAGGCATCGGAGAGCCCACCGGAGAGGCAAGCCTACGCTAGCCGTACTGCAGAGGCGAGGGCCTGCCTCAACAAAGCCAAACTCCACCTGAGTAACTCCCGCAATCTGAAAACAGACATCAAGGCGGGAGTTACTCAGGCGCTGGACAGGTTGTACCAGCTTGTCAAGGAGATAGAAGCCGCACGGGAAGTGGAGAGGGTTCCGGAAGGGAAAAAGGAAGAGCCGCAGCCAGTTATCATATACAAGGAAAGGGAAAGTGAAAAGGATAAAGTAGAGACAGAGTTGGTGAAGAGATTGGAAGAGAATAGTAGATTATTAATAGAGAGTAATGAGAAAATTGGAAAGATGTAAGAAATTATGGAGAAACACAGGGAGTCTCTCTCGTCTGTGGAGAAGGCCTCGTACGCGAGTGTAGCCGCGGCTGGGACCAAACCGGGAGTCCCGGTTAAGGCCGCCCTGCACTCAATAGTGGTCACCTCCACAGACGAGATGGAGACAGGGGAAGAGGTCCTGGCCCACGTCCGGAAGGCGATAAACGCCAAGGACGGGTGGGTCAGGATCGATCGAGTAAGAAAGGCTAAGGATCGGAAAATAATTGTTGGTTGCGGCTTGGCAGCAGAACGCGAAAAGGTGAAGGAGCGCCTCAAAACCGCAGGTGATCGGCTCCTCGTCGAGGACGTCAAAAACAAGGACCCGCTTCTGATCCTCAGGGACGTTCTGTCGTATAACAGCGACGAGGACATCATGAACGCCCTGAGGATACAGAACCGGGACCTTTTGGAGGGCCTCGACGCGGAAGACGTCCGGCTGGAGGTAAGCTTTCGCAGGAAAGCCCGGAACCCTCAGGCCGGCCACGTGGTTATGCGAGTGTCCCCAGCAGTATGGTCGAGAGTGACCGAGGCAGGAGCCATACACGTAGACCTCCAAAGGGTCCGAGTGGCGGACTACTCGCCACTCGTTCAGTGCTCGCTCTGCCTCGGCTACGGGCACGGGCGGCGGTTCTGTGAAGAAACCGTCGTCAAGTGTAGCCACTGTGGGGGACCCCACATGAAGTCCGAGTGCACTGACTGGCCCGTCAATGCAGTCCCACATGCTGCAATTGCAGCAGCGCCAAACTGGACAAGACTGACCACAATGCGTTTAGTACGGAGTGTCCGGTGCGGCGCAAGTGGGACGCATTGGCTCGGGCCAGCATCGCGTACTCCTAAGGGCACCACGTGGAGTCAGGCCGACCACCGAGCAGACATTAGGTCTGGCGGTCATGAGGCGCTCAGTCTGCAGGCACCCCTCCACGCCGACAAAACGGCCTGCTCAGAGGAAGTACAGATCTCGGTGGACCACCACACCGGCTCGGCTCACCACGGCACTAATACAGCGTCACAAAACTGGGACCAGTTTCGTGGGAAACTGGCCCAGTTAAAAGCAGAAAAACCTGGCATGCCGTGGTGGCTGATAATTGGTGATAACACTAGGGTCTCCACCGGGAGACGTAATACTCGGAGAGCAGTGCCAGTCCGAAGTTACGATGGCGTGGATGAGTGCCGGCGGAGTACAGGAGGGAGCAAGAGGATTGGAGATGTGCGGAGCGAAAAGAAGTCAGTGGGGACGACGGTGGCACCCTCCTACCTGGGGATGGATATTGTTGATCACCGACGGTCAGCAAAGGTATATACATCGCAAATGACTGGCCGCATGCTGACACATGCCCCAGCATTTGCGATGGAGCAGCAAGGCCGCGGTGGCAACCGTTAGCCTGGGTCTCCCCAGGATGGATGGTCTGCCGCTGACGTCCACAAGCCTATAATTTGAAATAGGTAAAATAGTAAGATAAAATAGCAAGCCGGATAAAAAAAAAAAAATAGATTGTCAAATTAGAAAACTTTGAATTAAAACTCCAAATTTTGAAAATAATAATCTGAAAATTTAAATTATTTGCAACAGGAATCAAAAACTGTAATTAAACTAGAAGAAAATTAGAATGTTAAAAATAAGAGTACAGTTAAAACTAGAATAAAGATAAATATTAAAAGTAAAACGATAAATAAAGTCAAACCACTCAAAATACTAATATACGAGAATTTGGAAAATAACAAAGGAAACCGGATGCAAAAAGGCTCTGACCCCATGTCAGAGGGACGTGAAACACAATTAAAAAAAAAAAAATATATATATATAATCATGAGGTTTTAGGAGTCTCTTTCCATTATTTCTACAATGAAAATGTGGGGTGGTTCTCAATCGGTTGCATGACTTTTTGGGTTGTTATGGCTTGTCAACGCTGATTGTGAACCGAATGTATGGTTATTTTTTATAGTAAAGGCTTCCCGGGTGGTCCCATATAAATTTGATGATAGAATGCCACCCCTATTATGTTGGAACGCTTTAAGGAATGTAAGAATTATTTAAATTATGTTTAGCATAATAGTAGCTATTTGAAGTAATATGAAAAACTAAAAGTACCTACCTACTTTACGTTTAAACCCGAAGGAAACGTCGAGGTATTCAAATTCAGATATTCAAAAATATGTTTTATAGTGATTGCCGCTCAACAAGGTATAGGGTTTTACAGCCTATTCAGTCTCTAATAGCCATATACTGAAACGGCAATCCAAAAAAACTGATACCACACTCATTTTTAGTGACCTCCGATTTTACATGGGTCTTTAAATTAGTGTCGTTTTAGCATTCGGCCGTTAGTTATACACTAAATAGAGCGATTTGATCACAATCGTCACCAAGGGCGGGCGGGTGACAATGCTGCCGCTGCTGACACGTCACATCTTCCCCGATTGTGTACACTGCAGTATTGATGACGCGGCACTGGCCAACATTAGCTTTGATTTCTAATGTAGACGCCGGCAATCATTTTAGTAGGGAATATATTTTTATTTACGTGATTATAATTCACATATATCAGGGATGTTAATACAGCTACAAATACAATATTTACTTCATGTTAAGCAGGGCTAAGTTAGGAGTTGTTTAGGTGTATTGCTTTGACACATTGACTGACAAATAGTTTATGGTCATCATAATTTTTCCATATAAAAGTGAGTCGGGAGGCTATTGGGACCGAGATAGTTGTCCCGAACGCGACCTTGAATTTACTAATTATTTTTGAGTAGGCAATCGGGACTACTTTGGAAATAATCTTGAACTAGCGACCCGCCCCGGCTTCGCCAAGGTTATACAAAACCTAAATGAATTATACATAAAAACCTTCCTCTAGAATCAGTCTATCTATTAATAAAACCGCATCAAATCCGTTGCGTAGTTTTAAAGATCTAACTTCTCAGCACGTAAAAGGTCAGACAGACAGCGGGAAGCGACTTTGTTTTATACTATGTAATGATTTTGAATTGATTGTTTGTTTTACGGATAACATAAAATTAAGTTTATTAACACCTTAGATTTTTCTTCTAGCGCAGGTCCGTAAAAGTCGCAACATTTTTCGCTTTAGTGAATTTCAGGAACTTATATATTATCAAGATGTTTACTTCCAAGCGACTCGAATAAAAGCTTATTCGAGCAGTGAATAATCTTACTTAAATGTTAATTCCCCGTATGGCATGGGTCAGCAAGTGGGGGTGACTGTGTCACGTGATGTGCCGTGCGCACACCCATGGATAACTGCCAATAACAGAGGGCTCCCCCTACCATTATGTTGGTATACTCTACCTTAGCTCTGCGTCAACTGCTGCAACCGCATTTATTTAAAACAACCCCTTTTACTGTAATTACTAGATATTGGATAAGTCCAAATCACGGAACACACGGCATTTGCACTGATTTTACGTTATACTCGCAAACTCAATAGCTATATAAAGCACATGGGAACCTACTTTTAAATAGCTTCCATTTTTATGTACAACTTATAAATTTGTTATGAATATCACGTATTGGTGACGGATGAAAAGTACGTTAAAACGGTATCAATCAGCAATAAAATACAGGGTAGTCGTAAAGAAGCCAGTTTTCCTTGCAAAGGCTGCAGAGGCGAATATTTGGACGTAGCTAGAACCGCTTTCCGCAATAAATCAGCTCGTGAGTGTGGGGAAATAGTTAAAGCGGAAGATGCGGTCTGCAAGTACGCATCAGCGATACGCTTCCAGCTCCATACTAGTCGTATACTTACATGCCAACATAATATTTTTACAATTTCTTCATTCCTCCAACATTTTGCAGCTACAAAACAAAATGATTTTCTTTCATGTAATTTTCGAGCATGTTTTTAAAATAGGAACATTTGAAAATACAAATTCAGCGATTGAAATGTGTGGGTGCCCCAACTTTTATTCTGAAGCTTGAACTTCTCAAGCACCGTCTTGTAGCCAAGAGTACCAAAATGAATTATTATACTGTCTCGTGAAAAAAATCACTTCCCCAAGTAATGAAAACTCAAGCTGATGCGCTCGAGAGGTACCACTCCGGTCCGGCGGATATTACGGCAATATATTTCAATTACACATAAGAAAAAGAACAAGTCGTTTGAAGTAGCTGAAAGGCCAGATTACAGTCGTGGAGGAAATAATAAGGGAGACCTCGCTAACGAGCCCGAGACGGCAACTTTTAGAAAAAGAAAACGTGTGGGGGAAAAGATGTTCCTTAAGAGTGATTAAATTTCAAGCAGGTATTATTTTCAATGTTTAAGGACATGTCAAGCATTCTTTTCACTTTCCAATCCAATTTAGAAAGTTATTTATATCCAGGTATATGTTATTATAAGCACAATAATATGCGCCAATATTGTTGTAGCCTGGAGATTACGATGATATACCGGGGCAGGTACTGGTGGATATGGTAGCACTTTTAGATAAATAGGCGCTGCGTGGACACAGGGAGAAGATTTGTGTGATTCAATGGAATTTAATTACTCGGTGAGCGGGCCAGCATAACGACGCAAAAATATTTATGTTTATTGTCGGAGCTAATGCCCGAATGAGACCGCCGGCAAGGGACTCGTACAAATATATCGCTAATAACGGGCGTGGGGGTAGGTTAACTATTTCACTACCATACTTATCTATACCGGAATGAATGTTTTAAATGGAATTTACTGTCTATAAAATGACTCGTAAGTAGGAAACCTTACGCTGCAAGAGGCTTTTGAATAAGCGCTGATCCTTGAAGCGGCAGATACCGCGGCGATAAAGAATACTCTCCTTAGGAACATGTCTATAGTTTTAGAGAATAAAAAACGCAATTAGTGTGTCCGGGTAAGGACCCTTGCTGACCGTTTGGAACTTTATGGAAGTATTCCCTCTTTAAAAAAAAGGGCCTTTAGTGCTTGAATAGCCTTGGAAATTTTTTAATAATTTTGGAGACCTATTAATATCCCCACCATTATAGCTTTAAAAAAGATTTTATGTTGTCATTGTTACATTCCTTTCATAATTTCTTATTGGATAAACTTTAATAAATGTCAATATATTTAACAATTAATAAACCATTAATGTCAGCCGTATTTACTGTTATGTCCATTATATAATGTATGTATGTGCCCAGTGCGAGCATATTCAGGTGCTCTGCAACTGTACATGTGTCTCAAATCGAACAAATGTCATGCCATTCATATTTATTCGAAGCGTCGACAATTACGGTCATTCGAAGTCGAGCGTGATGTTTCCAGTCCATTTCTCGTAAAAGCCATGCTTTTATAACCGAAGCGTAATGAAACTCGTTTAAATATCACAAAAGTGGTTGGATTACGGCAGCCAAGCACTTTATACTGCTTAATTACTGCCCTCGACAGGAATAATTGGGAACTTGGGGGATTACAGCCGGACTTTCCTGACGAATTAAGGATACTTTTTGGTAAAATTAAATAGGAAACAACGATTGGTTAATTGAAATTAAATTAACATTACTAAGAAATTGTTTGTAGGTTGTACTTGCGTTGTTCTCGATAATATTTAACTTGACTTACTACGGAATATCGTCATATTTTTTTTGGATCTTGATACATTTTCAAATGCTATGTTATTTATTATAGCATTTACTACCCTTTTGGGCAGGAGGGGTAGATATAAGGTATCCACATATACTATAGCGTCTTCTTTTACAAAGCTCGACTGCTTCCTTCTTCAAAGTTGCCCAGATGAAGACAACAATTCAAAAAAAGTAGATTTATAAAACTGCAATCAATTAAAATAATAAAAATTTCAAGCTCACCATCCGATAAGCTGATTGTTACGACAAGAGCGCTGCGATGCATCGGTACATCACTGAACATTGTTCGTTAACTGAATGGGAACAAATGAGTTGATGATTTAGCCGTGATGCGGATCGCATCTGAATATCCGATCGCGTCGAGCTTCGTTTATGTTATGAATCAGTAACTCAGTTAAGCTTTGTTTTCATTAGGGATTTATTCAGCGTTGACACTGCTGATGCGTAATCAGTATCTACTAAAACATAAATATTCAGCGTTTCCTTGCTATAACACTGTTTGGTCGGATAAATTCTCTCGTGTTACAATCTCCTCATATTAACATTGCATTGACAATAAACTTCATTTATTATTTGCTTCAATCAGTCAAATATATTTTCTTCAATTTTTTATTACGGCTAATTATAATTACTTCCCGGTAGGTAGATTTTCCTTCCAGTCAATTAACATCGTCTATTTATTATAAAATTATTGCCAACCATATTGTTGGCATCTTCATCGTAATCTTTATCTTAAATCATTTTATTTTTTTACTTATAACGTATAGACCAGGTAGACAGTAGATATTTTCACAGAATGTGTATTTCTGTTGCCGGTATAACAAAAAAAAATACTAGAATGCAAAACATAATAAATAAGGTGCAAGTGCATTGCAATATTTTCCAAAAATAGCGATTTTTTACTATTACAGCCAGTACGGAACCCTCGGCGTGCGATTCAACTCGAACTTGGCCAATTGTTTTGATTATTGCGTATCACTTGATACATATTTATTTCTAAAGCCACATTTTTATTTATTTATTAATTACTTCCTGTTTTAAAATTTGACTACAAACCTCTCGAAAATTATTTGTATTATTTAAGATCAACCGTTCCTTGAGTGATATTGTTTTATTTTGTTAGGTACTCACTCACACACAACTTTGACAGTATGTGTACACAAGTAGAGTAACACCTCAGTTCACCTCACTAATAGGACGTGAGCTCGAAAGTAAGCAACTACAGCCCACATGTGCTCCGGATGACACGTCAATAATTGATATAAACGACACTAAACAGAAGCAAACTTTCGAGGTTTAGTACCGTCGTTTCCGCCTTTTGTTGATAAACTTTGCCTGACTTGAACGTAATGGAGTTTTCAGGTAGGTACTAACAGTAGTTGTAACAGTAAGTGGTTGCGATTAAAGTTTGATACGATGGAGATATAGATGAGAAATAATAAAATTATAATAACAACAATGTTTGGAAATTGTCACACAACGTAACATATCTAACTCCACACTAAGCAATACCTTACAAGTTAATTTGAACAAAATCCGGCGTTCGTATGCGGAAATACTTATTTATAAAATACAAAATATTACTTAATATGATTTATTCCGTCTAAAATAGCATAATACCGTCTTAAAACCTTGTAAAAGGAAGAAAATAATATTTTATCAAATCTTAAATTTAGATAATAAAAAAAGCTTGATATTGTATATACTTAGCTTTCCAAAGAAGGTTAATCCAATTAGAATATGCAAAAATAACGACACTAAGAAAATTATTCTGTAGAAATTGTTACAAACGTAATTACGATCGTAGAATCAAGAGGTCATGACTGTAATCTAATGAGCCCTCATTGCGTTTTGTTTGACCCACCCCATTTTCTATTAAATATTTTAGAAAATAGAATATTACACAAGGACCTCGAAGGAGCACGCGTAACTGATATCTTATGGGATCCTTTTTAATTTAAGTGTTACGGAATTTTTAAATTAAGAAGCACTCTGTAATTTTTCTAGTCTGTGTCTCAATTATTTATTTGTGATTGTCTTTAAATTTATTTTGACGACATACCCGTTTTTTCTGTACCAAGCAAGCTCCTAGTATTATCATAAAATATGACTGAAGGCACACGATACTACACATTTACTCCACTACCTACCACAGTGTTTTACTGAGCTGCATTGTGTAGCTTAACGCTAATTTGGACACTGTTTTATTGCCCCAAGCGTCAGAGAAGACTGCATACCTCTTTAAAGTAACGCCTTGGGGAGATATAGTATTATATATGTTACTAGTACATATAGTATGTAAACTAGGTATATTTTTGTTTCAGAAGTAGGTTACACTACTCTAATAAAGTTGGAATAATTGCTATGGCCAAAGCACGCATTGTGACAAGGTTAACAATGGTTGTTGATCGATAAAACTTGGGCTAAACAGCTACATAGATTATAATCGTAGATTATAAAAAATGTTAACGAGGGAACTCAACGTATTCGACATTATTTTATTTTGCTAATTATTCGTTAAAATTAAATAAATATTCCGACGGAAATTGTTAAAATTGCGTGCAACAGTATCATTCGAATGGCTTCATGCCTTCCGATATACTTCCACTACAAAAACGACAAAAACAATCATAAAGATCAGAATGATAAATATTTGATAAAGGACCTATGGGTCTCCAACGTATATGTTTTACATTTATGCGCTATTAATTTTCAAGGGGTGTCTTATAGACGTCAAAGTAAAGCAGATATTGTATAAAATAATTGTGTATCTCATTTCTCGTTCACCTTACGTTTTTATTGACGACTTCAAGCATTTTTCCTTCCTGGGTGGAAAGTTCCGCACCCCTATAAATCAAATATGTTTTTGTTCTGAGACTGCGTCACAAAAATCCTCATTAAGCCTATGTTACGTTTATATTATTAGTGAATCATAAGCGTTTAAATGACGCCATTTAACCATTAAATATTTATTTGTAGGTTGTCATATTATGCTATAGTGTTTGGGTCATGTCAAGTCGATGTCGCTGTCTCCGATAGCGATTAACAGTCACAGTTTCATTGCGGATTCCATAAGCACCATGTAAATTGAAATATTTTCATCATTCGTGTTACATTCTCCACAAATATTTCCACAATTGATAGAAATATCGAAGAGTTACGACATAATCAAGTGAAAATCATCAGTCATAGGACGCACCCCGCACGCACAAGTGCAGTCTATTCATTTGCCGGATGGATTAATTTCCGCCGTGAGATCGTTCCAAAGGGAAATGCGATTGGAACAAAGTGTACACGACTAGCACCGGGAGGGTTCGCCAAATATTTCATTTAATGTCCATTTATTTCTGATCGGGTTAAATGTCAGTTGTTTTTATTTTGTCAACGATTTTAGATATTTTGAACTAGGTATATTATACATCACGTATTTTTTCTATTTATCTCGAGTATTATTATGCTAGGGTAACGAGTTCTTCTTTATTTTCCGGGTCGGGCTGTTGCCTACACAGATTTAACTTTATTGCAATGCCGGCAGTCTGCCAACGTTGTACTGATTGTTATTAAGAGACTTCGTATTCCTTTGAATGTTGTCGGCCATTATTGTATTTATTGAGTACGTTAATAAAAAGTTTTAACATTCGGCGTTCCCATTGTTTATAATTTTTGTTGATCTTGTAACTTCCAACTACGATTTTCTATATTTATGTGTTCAAGTTTTATGATGCATTTTACGATGGCCTCTCGGTCAAACACGCGACACTAAGGTTTATGGTACTCACGCAGGGTTTATAACGTAACTAAAAAACGCTATACATACATACATAATAAGCTACAGTATTTATCATTATACAAATGTCGTGTAATAAACATAATGCAATATTTTTCGTCATCAAGGGAGCATTACACAACCGCTTTGTGTTGTGGTAATTACTTGTGTAGAGTTGTATAATGGAGTAAGTTTACAAAAGTATTTACGCAAGGAACGTCTATTTGAATGGTGTAAACATAATTTGTGGACAAAGTTGTGTATGTAACATCGTAGGTACGTGATGGTGTTTGCCAAAACAACTCACTGTTTTAATTAAATTGTCACACTCTAAATCTCTTGTGTCAGTGGAAAATTTAATTTATTGTTCTCATATATCCCGGATACTAATAAGAATGCGCAGAGGCCATAGTGATCTCTCTTATGAAGAGACTAAATCAGAGTAAATCGTGCTTTAAACCATATCAAATCACATAATACTGTTCAGTACCTACCTAAATTATATCAATAAGTTATTTGATAATTGGAACGGTACTTTATCATCAATAGTAGTGTTAGTAATAGTTATTTGGAAAAGTCAATCGTAACAAGTGCAGCTTACAGATTATATTGTGACTTCAGCCTTCAGGCCTATTTACGTTCATAATTTTTCATATTTGACATGTTCATATTTGACGGGAGGTCACTGAAGTGGCGAATATTTGTACAATAGATTATCACAAAATACTAACATTCATCGTTTGTTTTATCTACATATAAATCAGTTTAATATGCAGTGTAATCACTTGTGAAACTTTAATAACTTTCGGTTCAGTAGGAAAGGATCGCATAAGTAATCCTATTAGAAAATTTGACCAGAATGTATTTATGTAATATAAAATCAATCAGTTAAAGTACCGTTAGGTAGATTAGCTTTTATGGGTAACGTTATAAAATATGTAAACATTTAATATCGGTATTATTAAACTCGTGATGCCATACTGATTTATATACCAAATTACAGTAGAGGCGAAGAGGTGACCTGGTTACGACACCTGTATCTATACTTTTTCAAAACTTAAAACTTCAGTCAAGAGCCGTGATGGTCTTGTGGTTTGAAGCGTTGCCTGCTATTCTAGCGAAGAAACAAAGAAACTCTATGATATTTACGAATGACGTCAGTTCTTACTTTTCCTAGGTACTTGGTGTTCTTAAACCATAGCCTATAGCCACTATAAGAAATATGATAAACAACCCTCTTGTAGAGAGTAAATGGCCGGTGAAAAAATAATACGCGAAATCTTGTTCCTTGAGGTGCAGAGCAAGTAAATGTTGTTTACCAACATTAAATTAAAAAAATCATTATTTTAGTTTATCGTCTAAGTATTGTTCGAAAGAGTTGATCGGAGCTCTTGTGTACTAATGTCCTGTTTTAAAATATAAGTAGTAATTTATGCAACCATACCATCGATATGCCTAGATAGCAGGATCTGCGCTCAAAACGGTATTGACGCCGAAATCCGGCATATGCCACTGATGATAGCATTTAGTACAGATGGACTTGGCCCCAGGAGTGCTTTTTGCTCCACGCCGTTGAACAAGTGCCAATGAGAGCCAATCTCCAAGTAAATTTGTATAAAGAATAAGATAAAATGAACGCAAGAAGAATGGAGCGTTTGGATACGCGACTTGATTTCTTTCTTAAATTTATTCACTTTAAACACAGCTTTTGTGTTCGTATTTAATATGTATATTCATAATATATTGAAATAATTTTCGCACTTCAGTAAATCCGGCTTGCAGTGGGTCCATAATTTATATCACAACAACTTCATCCACCGCTGGATCAATATAAATCTGCGAACAATAATTTATTAATTTTATAATTTCGTGATAGAACCGATCTTAATCCGGCTTTGTTAATAATTGATAAATAGACCGAGGAGTCGAACGGGATTACTTTTTTATTCATGTTAGATATCGGTTGGGTGCCTCAGCCAAATAATAAATTTAAAGGAAGACTAAAGGCAAATCCCAGTTAAGTAGCAGTTGCATGACGTGTTAATCTGTTGTTATCACTGTTCGGTGATATTTTTTTAGTGCTAAGTAGTAATTTGAGGTTAAAACTTATCACTAAGTAATATATAATGACCAGAGGAAGAAGTACGCATAATTATTTCCAAATTAAATCTCTGATATCCAGTGTGATTTTAGACATTGATAAATTGTCCTGAAATCTTAATTATCGCGTGAGCTATAGAGTATAGACGCCACCGTGGCCTAAGAGGTTACGTTAACCAATCACCATAAAAGTTAAAGCTTTTAGAACTAACCTTTCTACTTCCCGACGGTTGCTGTGAGGAGGTATTGTCAATGAAATCATATGGATCTACTGTAGGTATTGCGGTAGTTAGATAGTTTGGAAAGTGTTGCTTGAATGAGAGCATATCAGTACTAGTTGCGTCGTGGTGCGAGAGTTTATATTTATCCTCGTAATATGACACTAGCTTCATCATCAGGACATCTTTTAAGGCAGCCTTTTGCAAATTATATACATCTCTCTAAAATTAATCATGTGTAGTTAGTGACTGTTCTCTAAAATAGTGAGAAAGTATCTTAAGTAAACTTACTGACATATTCTGTTCGTGCATTATCTTTTGGAGTCGTGGTTGGTGTCGGGGTAAAAGGTTTTGGATCGTCTTTCTTTTTGTATTTATGAATTATTGTTCCCAAATCTGTCAGAAAGGTCATGAAATCATTTGAAAATTCCACTTCAGTTTTTTCTGTCGTTGTGTGCTGTTAATAAATTAGAAATTTACAACAAGATTGGACTAAAATACTATTAAACTTCCAGATTTAACTAAAATACCTGCGCCGCCGAGTGTACATTATCGATAGTTATTACGAGTAGAAGCAAAATGCAAGTAAACACACCACCTGGCCGTTTATTCATGAAAGCCCAAGAGCCACAATGAGCAACGTACGAAGTAATCAACGAACTAACTGAGCAGTCTAAACACTAAACTACTCGTTGTGATAAGGCTTGTTTCCTACTTTATGGATATTTTTTTCTTTTTTTCCGTCGAAGCAATTTAGAGGTACTGGCTCATTACAGTAGGTACCCATTATTTTTATTTAAAAAAAGAAGTAGTCAATACGAATACCTGAAATTCGTAGCTTTGGTTTGTTTGGTACTTGATAAAGATTTGGTAAATAAAGCACAATTATTAATGGATAGAAATGTATAAAATTCGCAGTTTCATTAACAACAGTGAAATGTTGTATCAAAATTTCTGAGCTCGGAGCAGTCACGGCAACTTTGGTGTAGTGTGACTAAATGCAAGTCGAGTCAAGGCGTAGGTTTAATGGTTTCGCCTTGATCCTGAGCAAGTCGGAGCGTAGTAACACGGCTAGATTTATTAGTTCAATTACCCTGGTCCTGTTCAGCCGCTCCGCTTGCTTGAGCGCAGACGCCAACAACTAAATTTTGCTCAGGTTGCAACACATTCTCCGTTCAACCTTTATACGAAGAAGCGTAATATTAAACTTTAGTTTGAATTGCGTTATTTTTTTTGGTTCTCTAGAAACATTAGGAAACCTAAAGATTATGGGAAACCAATGTACTTTATAAAGACAGTCTATTGTCAACAATAAAGCCTTATTAAATTCTGTTTTTACATTTCGATATGTTACGCATATGTCATCGTAGCCTTGGAACACATCCTAAAAAGATGTCACACGCGCTTTGTGGACCTAAAACTCAGACAAACTCCGTTACACAAGGACTAGCCAAGTACATACCCATTTACAGAATCGCGAAGAATTTCGAAAGAAATATAGAAAAACACCGCGACAGGTGAAGCGATAGCGGAGCGGACGGAAAGCGGACATTGGGCAGCGAGCGACCGAGGCGCGGCAACCGCAACACCCCAGCCGATACAACTTGGCCAACTTTCAAATTTGTGGGTTGGCGTTCTCGCTGTGCAGCGATAATACCTACAGCTACGTACTAATTACACGATACCCGCCCTCCACGTTTTATAATACCAACATTAGCTTTCTGTTCGCGACTATACATAGATAGCTTGTTGTAATGTTATCTCTTTTCAGTTCAGAAATCACAATCAAATATTAAAACACTTCAACGAATACTTATGCCGAAGCTAATATTACTGATACGGGTTGTTGATGTTTTTGGGAAACATACCAGGTAGTAAAAAAGCCAAGAAAATGAAAAAAAATACTCACAACTATTATTCTTATGATCAGAGCTGCGTTAAATGCAAAACGAAGGTTAACTGCCAGGTTTCTACGAATCATGGAAAACCAAAAAGACGCTGGGTAGCCAAAAACAATACTCGACTATAATTATGCTTAAGCTGCTTCTGTAATAACTTTCATTTTTACGAGTAAAGGTAATAAAAGTAGTTTCCTGGGGAATAAAAGTACTTTCTTCTTGTAGGAAAAATATGTATAAAGGTGGTCACTAAACAATTCAGGTCAGCGACTCGTTATATTGATGGAACGGGTCCGAATGTGAATAGTGTTCGCGGGGTTCTGCGGGCTTCGGGCCGCATCGGCCGCGCTCATGAATATTGTAGCAGCACGCGCGCCTCCGGATCCTTCAGATTCCGTGCTTGTATCCCAGCCTTTATATCTACCTTTTATATTCCTTTGTATGCAATCTGTAAATACACCTCGATCCGCTTTTTGTTTAGGCGAAAAAACTTGCATCACAAAATGGATATTGTTATCTCTGTTTTTGTTTAGGGAACTTGCTGTGCATATCTTTGTATTGAGTATTTGTATTTGTATGATATATCTAATGCTTCCCATACACATATGTAAAGCATTAGCAATATGACACAGTAAACAATGCTAGTACAGTGAGATTATATCTCTTCAAATCGGTAAATTTTCCTGAAAGCACATATTATTATTATATAATTTATTTGAGGGGTGCGGGCAGGCAGTGTTGAGAGAGGATGTGCCGTATTAGAAAGGCAGTACCTACGCAATTTACCCGTCGAGCCCTGTTGTTGGCACTCGTGTCGGTCAGGACCGGCACTAAGTGGTGCGGCGCGACGATAATATGTCAAACCACCGACTGCGGTTCGCCGTTCACCCGCTCCGTCCGGCTAAAATTTAATGCCGCCCTATACGAACACTTCGTTATCTCGACAAGTTAGCATAACTCTTGTCAGTCTGGATACCACTCTTCAATAGTTCAGGGAGCAAACATTTAATTGAATTTAAATGCTCCCATTTATATTTTTTGCGGTATTCAAGCGAATTTTCTCAAAAATGTTAATGTAGTAAGCTGATTATATAAAAGGAAATGAGGTAGGTACAATAATTGAAGCTAACCTACTCGTGTTTATGTAATAAAAACAAGTGATCAAAATGTATTGGGGCTTTCACTGGCAAATAGATGATTTTAGTGGGCGTAACTTGGGCTACTTTTATTTTGCAGAAATAGAACGGGTTCCGCGCAGCAAATAAAAAACCCATTAATTGTGAACATAATCCAAAAGGTTCGACCAAGTGGAACAGAACTTTCAGTGGCAGGTAGGTGATGCTAGAAATCGTAACTGCAGACTTAATTTATTTTGGAATAAATTAAGTCCTATCCGTATTTAGGGTACCGCACTACATATAAGACCTATGAAATTGTGAACAAATTTTTAACGGTTGAACACTGGTAGACAGCTGATGCTAAAAGGCGTCTTTTATTTTGGGAAAATAATTAGGGATCCGCGTAACAAATAAAAGCCCATGAAACTTGAACAAAATCCGAACGGTTGGACCGAGTAACGTTCACTGACAGATGAATGATGCTATATGGCAGCACTTTTGTTACTTTTAGTTTGTAAAACAAATTAGGGTTCCGTGCAAAAATATGAATGAAATGAAAAAAAAATCATTCCACGGGTACGATGTCGCGGGCACAGCTAGTAAAGAAATAAAAATGGTGCCGGCCTAACAACGTTAAAATGCATATTTTACTTTCAGCATTAATAGAGCTGACTGTTTATTTATATATATTATGTTTATTTTCATACGTTTTTTACACTTTAATTTTTTTATACATTCATGCTGCGTGAGTTGATGTGAGCATTTTTTATTTTACACTAAGCAATTTGACTCACTTCAGGATTCAAGTGAGAGATCAGTGGTGCTCTATCTATCTCATAATTCTCGTAGTTCGACGTTGGTTGAAGGGTTCAGTGGCACTATTTGAGTGAGTGACAGGCCTATTTGTCGAGCGAGCTGGGTCATTCATATTCCGTACGTGCTGGAAATAGTGCACAGGGGAGGATTACACGAGCTGCCAATGTTCGGGTTAACATCAAAGCTGTGCACTTTTATCCACTAGCAAATAGGTACAAGGTAACCTATCCCTGATAAAATCATTAAATTAAGTTCTTTTACGTGTCGTTAAGTAATCTAGTAATAAAAACTCTGGGCAGTAAAGTAGAACAATAAAAATGGAGCAAATTGAGAATATTTTCAAGGAAGACAACATTCTTTGAACAAAGCGTCTTTGTCTTTGTCTTAGATTGGTTACTTTGTTCCTAAAGATCATTTCAGGAGATTTCAGGAGGAAAAAGGAAAATATCGAGAGAACAATGTCACACATGTCATCCATTGTTGGAAGATTGTCTCAGATATTAGCGTTGCAATCAATCACGGGTGTGCTCCTGACATGTTCGTAATTAGGAACTTACCCTCCCACCGTGGACATATTCGGAGTGGAACAACTGGAGCCACCGATTGTTATTAATTTCATTATAGAAAGAAACATTATAATTATGGAAATTTCAATATCAAGATTTATGCTAAGTATAAATTGAATAACGAGCTCGATATTTTTGTTTTATCTTTTACATGCATAACTTTCATTACCGCCTATGAATGTATGAAACGAATAACAAATATTCCGGAATCGCTAGGTTAGCGATCCGTTCTTTTACAGATACGTATGTATACGTAGGTACCTACTACACAACAAATTTCTGATAGGGACTAGCTTTAGGTTTCAATTACATTTGAAAGTGGGGTTATTTCGCTTGTCGGTGTTGCGGGGCGGCGAAAGCGCAAGCAAACGTCGCGTCGGGTCGTGACTCGTGCGGCATCGCGGCGCCGGGGCCAGTCGACGCACCCCGTCGCGGGACCTGCCATTCAGACATCGTACCCTTAATTAAACGCTAAGTGACTTCCCACATCTGAGACTCTATCCACTACATACAAGTTATTCGAATATATTTTCTTTGCCTAAATTATATAATCTTAAATTACTTTTAAAAATGACGACGGGAAGCGGACGTTAAATGACGACATCCTATAAAAAGCACTTAATTTATCTTATCAACGTTAATATCGGTAACGTTGAGGCGATGATATTAAGTAGTATTAATTACTGGATAAGTGCTACAACGGAGTAGAACTAATTCGCCAAAGCCATTTTAATATTGCTGCTTTCTATCTTAATAATGCGTAAAAGTTCTCTGCGAAGATAATAGGGCTCTCAGATCGTGAATCTTGTTAATTACCAACAATGTCGAAAATGTAGATTTAATGAGTTTTAATTAACAAGTTTCGGAACGATGCGTGAATATATTTAAGTATTGTTGGGAGATGGGGTGTGTGCTTCATACTCGTAAATAGTGGCAAATATGAGTTGCAAAATGTTTTGATTAAGCTGCCTGCGTAGAGAGGTGTAAAATGACGTAGCTCAAATTTATCGGCCGTCACCTCAAGAGTGAACAAATTTAAATATAGTGGTCCCAAGGGCGGTTCTTTCGTTATATGAACAGAGTTATTCTGCGTATATATTGATTTTTCGGACAGATTGCTAATACGGTCGGACACTGTAATAACAATATTGGAAAATATTCAAGTCAATTTATTTATGTTGTTAGTTTCTAGTTACTCAGCTAAGCTTTTATTGAAAAGCCTAGAAGGAAAGTGCTTCATGTTTTTAATAATCAAAGTGACGTAGTTTTCAAAAATGGACAGATACATACTTAGAATCAAATCATAGAAAGAACTCCTTGATAGTTTTTCAAGTTTCGTATACATCTGAATCCGATACAAAAATTGCTTTTCATTGGAGTTTTGCAGGTTCTGCTCGTTAGATTCCCACACGGATTACGAATTATGTGAATTAACTAGTTATTCCTGACGTAATTGTATGTTATGATGCACATTGTATAGGTACGTGTCTAGATATATCTATCTGCTTTGAATAATCCACACTAACTTCAAATCACCATTCATAGCAAAAAATGCATATGTATCAAACCTCTAATATTAATAAACTACCCGGAATACGAACCAATAACCTAACATGTTAGGCATCGCGATGACACCGAACTAAAGATATGTATAATTTATGCCGAAACAGAGCCAACAATCCCGTTTGCATGTAGGTCACAGGATTTGGCGTACGTAGTCTCGTGCGGTTCAGGTGCAATCCGACCGAAGTGACACTTTAAAATTACAACACAGGCTTGTAATAATCGTATATCCACCTAGATATCTACATTTTATTTTATTTTATAAAGAAAAGAGTTCCGCCTAATAGTATGCAACATGTAGATGCATTTATAACTTCAGTTTTTTAAAATCATGGTACTTAAACAGGACAGCTACTTATTATGTACAATGTTTTCATAAAGTCATATATTATGGTGAACATGATAGTGATTAAAATGCTTTATATGCATCTGTTCAACATATTATATTAAAAAATGTTTTCGGGTAAGAAAATATGAATCATCGATTATGTTTCCAAGTTACGGATCAAAGATACAGATATAGAGTATATACATATAATGTACATCATGTCATATCAAACATACTTCAATTTAACGATTAAAGCTCAGAGTAGATAATAATATTAAGGGAGCATAAATAAGAAGATAATTTTCTATAGTATGCTACCTACACCTACAGTGTAGAACCCGTGGAAAATGGACAAATTAGCAGCAATTTGTGTCGGAACGTACCGGTCGTTTCGGACCAAATGTGAATATCAAATGAGTGTTTAAGCCACCCATTTGGATCACTCTCGGCTCATGCCAATCATTTCAAAATTGATGCTTGCGGCTTTCGCTCGATCACTGTTAATTACTGTTGGCGTCATTATGTCCTCTTCATATTTTAAGCCATCTATATTGCGAATTATTTTAAAAATTATACTGAGTTGACTTTAATGGTAATAACAATACGGTTATGATTATTTAAATGTAAAAAATGTAAGCTGTCAGTGAAGCTCACAGATGCTTGAATACTGGAGCCAGCATTAGCGTGTTACTAAACCTATTGATGAATGCTCAGGATACTCTGTGCTAGGAGCAGTAGGAGCATAGCTTTCCTTGCTGCCGATAAAGCGTGTCCTCCATTAGCACTGAAAACCTTACTCAACGTAGAAACAATACAACATATCACAGTATTAGAGTATCTAAATAGTGTAACTTGGCCGCGATCTTGTAATAAGTAAAGGTTTTTTTTATTGGAAATCCTATTACGCACTGACTAATAAATAAGTACCTACCAAGCTCAAACTACAAATGCCACCGAACATACAAGGATACACCGTACATTTAGTATAGTTCATTTTGCTGAAACAAATAGACGGGAGAAGAGAAATCCTTCAACAACGTCTTGATTATATCTTGAACAGATTGAATACATCGGAAGCGACCCAAAACAAAAGGGCCTTATTGTTATTCACCCCAGTGTAGTGTAGCAGTGACAAACTATTTAGCCTGGGGTGTCGCCGCCTTCGTAATTGTTTAGTCGAAGGATACACAAGAGGCAACCACTCTAATCTAAATATCAATACAAATTGACATCAACCAGAAATCTACGGATTCTAAGTAATTGCATCAATCCCGGGGAAACCCATCATAAGCCAATAAAACCGACTTATTACATTTACATCAAAAGGCAACTGCCATAAATATGTCGATGCCACAAAAACAGAATGGAAGGAAAACAAAATAGAAAAATATTTTTCCTGCGATAAATACTGCTAGATATCGAAGATGCTTATAAGAAATACGCGTCATCTGAGATTTGTTGCCCAGAAATTGTTTCTGTCCTCGCCGTTTCCGCCGTACATTTTCATCGTATTATTAAATTTTCCATGCGACTGATCAGAATCCTGCGATAATACCTCAACCTGTACGGCGAGGAAATAGGGGATGATGAATATTTTGGTTCGAAATAAATACAAGAAAATACCTTCATAACGCAATTCATGTACTTACGGTGGAAAAAAAATATTCTTCTTAGTACAAACTTACATTGAATTAATTGGAAGACTATGTAATTTATTGATGGACTTTATATGGTAAGTATTACAATGTCTGCTGTATTATTCTTTGTATATTTTAGTTAGCTTGGAACGTACCTTATTTCGTATAATAATGTGATAGGTGCCAATTCTGTTGATCAATATTACTAAACTTAACTAATTTGACAGGTCTAAAAGTCTTGCTATCCCTTTCTCATGTGCGGGGTTAAAAAAGGATGGCAATATTTATAGACCTGTCAAATTGGTTAAGTTTAGTAATATTGAACAACAGAATTTGCACCATTGTTACCCTTATAAAAAAAAACCGATAAAAGATACTCAGAGACCAGTAATAAAATATACGCTTAGGTCTAGCTAAACCTACTTGATTACGGGATTGAAAGAAACAACAAACAACGCAATAAAATTCAAGGAAAGAAGCTGCTATTTGCGCTGGTAGTTACTCAAAACCCGGGTATAAAACTCTTTGTTGTATAGGGGAAATCATGTACCAAAATAAAGAAACGTATCTTGTTTTGAGGGGAATGTGTGAGTAAAACGAATTATTACTTAAATAAAGGTGTAAGCAAGTCTCGTTCGTGCGACAAGCCGCCGCCGCCGCGCCGCGCGCCGTGCCACGCGCGACGGACACGGTAATTGCACCATCGGGCTATGTGATCGCAATAAGTAATCCTTCCTCTGAAGCCATTTTTAAGCGTATAATATCTTATTCTATCTATAATATCTTAGAATATGTGACGCGCAATTTCAAGGAGTGATATTATGATCATGTACTACCATAAGAATAATATTACTTATTCTTATGGTACTACTTATCTGCTTGTTACTTTTGTAACTTCCATGTGTTTAGTCAGAGCTTAGGACGTTGATATGCATGTGCGGGGTAATCAGGCTAGACAAGATACGTAAAACAATACTCGGGAATATCCGCCAGTTAAACATCATGGTGAACAAGGGTACAGGGAAATTGGAGAGAGAGAGGAGAACGGAGGAGTTGAAGAAGGGGTAGATTGAATTGCATAGACTGTATACGTACTAGTACGTACAAATATGCAGGAGTGCTGAGAGACCGGCATAGTAGAAGAAAGAGGGGATATGGCGTCTTAAGATATGTAGAGCCAACCCCCAAAAGATTGTGACAAAGGTCAGGAAGATCAGAATATGATGATGTCTTTAGCCACACATTTTATAATCATCAACCTAACCTCTTAACTATCTTCCTCTTCCAAATTTAGTACTACATATTACTTGTGACTCACACAAAGCATATTGACCGGTAGCCGACGAGGGAGGTAAAAGGAAAGAAAACGAGTGTATGTGGCAGTGTGGCACACACCCTCCGGTCTCCAAGTTTGACAGTTTATATGACCCGTGTAACGCGCTTTAACTGAATAAGCCTTTGCATCCGCAACCATGATGCCAACCGCTTTATGTCAACCATTAGGAAAACTTATTTTGCTAGCTTCACGTTTCCAATTTAGAAATATTTGAGGATTAAATTAGATCCCAAGGCATTTATTAATAAATAAATATGTCTCTCCGTTGAGACCCTTCAATTACTTGCTACTGAATGCAGCTTATGATTAGATTATTATTTCGGTTCAGACCGAACTCTTTGAAAC
This sequence comes from Falcaria lacertinaria, assembly GCA_951449985.1. Taxonomy (NCBI): domain Eukaryota; kingdom Metazoa; phylum Arthropoda; class Insecta; order Lepidoptera; family Drepanidae; genus Falcaria; species Falcaria lacertinaria. The sequence goes on from OX602114.1 coordinate 5,575,861, forward strand.
TCAGAGATATTTGAGTTGGGGGGGCATGACCTTGGATCTTGTAGTTGGAGGATTTCGTAATCGGCGAGCTGGGACATATTTAGTTCAGAGTATCAGCATGTCATGCATACATAAAATTAACACACCTTACTCTGAAGAAAATGTGAGATACGATTCTACCCCCTGCTATCGTTGCTATCCTTGCGAGCGTTGGGTAATAGCTGAGTGGATCTCACATCTCTATACTAATACAAGCTGTCTCTACTACGATTTAACGATACATTAATATACATTATAGAACCTGTACATAGTTGGGTTGCAGCAACGAGCGGTGCTGAATGATACTCTGTCATCGCCGGTGGCAGTATGGATTTCCAGTCGCGAATGCAAATTCGTACCAGATCTGTACCTCTGTACGCTTTCAGGCATATTAGTGCAAATCAGACGAGGCCGTAGGCGAAATTAGAAAGTCTATTTTAAACTAAATCTAAATTTACGAATGAGAGGCTGTCAGAATTTTGACGTTATTATGTAAAGTATTAAAGAGCAGCTCCTAGAAGACCAATCAGATGGGAATGCCGTCTCTCAAAATTGCGTATTTCTTTAGCTATTTCTTACAATAATTAAAATTGTGGAATAGTTATTAGTATTAGTGTTTAATATTTTAAGTAATTTAGTCCTTACTCTTGACCTGTCGCCTTTTTTTATTATAAAATTAGAATTAAAAATTACTTTATTAATTTAAGGTCTGTTTTATATTTATTAAACATTGATAAACTAAAAAAAAATTTGTTCAACAGACTACACTTATTGAACGTAATTTTATAAGAAAGACTACTATGTTTAAAGATTACCATGTCTAAACAAAAAGCTGACATAGAAAGAAACCACGAAACAAACTCTCCCCAGTACTTTCATGTTTATCATTATCAAAATAATGATATATGATTTATTAGTGGGCATTTGTACTGCTGGCAGGTGTGACGTCAAACATAGCAAAACAAAGCCATTTCGATTTGGCCCGCCACTGGAAACTCGACGCTGGCAAACACAAGATTATGATGTGTAAGAAAACAAGCGTGTTTATATCATGTTTACTTCACATTCTTACATATTTGTTCAGCAAGACAAACAGATAACGATGATATGTTTGTGTTTTTCACTGTTTTACCATAATTGCAAACAGTGTCATTTTTCCTCAAGAGTTCCATTTTATTTAAATAAACGTGTATTTTTCTTTGACGATAATTCGCCTTAGGCCACAAACCAGTAAATACTGCTAGCTTACTGACCTACACGAATAGCTATAGGTTTCTCCTCTCAAGAGCTCATCTTCTCAATTTATTGTGCATAATATGAATATGGAACAATGCTCTTTACAGAGTTCAACGCGTTTACCTTTTTTTCTCATGCCCAATACATGTATGTATAATTCTTTAATGAAGGCGAAGTACTGCTCCCAATATCAGCTGAACTGCTGAACGTATTTCAACAATAAGTTCAGTGCACTGCATTCCCCAGCTCGCCACTTGTGGTTAATGACGCGTATATGTTATGTATGGACCGACAGGACGCAAGGAGTGTTATTACCTGAAACTGAATGTATTACAAGGTTCAAACGAGCTCTCAGCTTTCCGGTTCCCTCCATTTGATTTTAGTAGCTTGTGTATAGTGAGGCGTTAGTTACAGCCAAACTTTCAGTTTGACATTTTAACCAGCCAGTGTTTATTGTAAATTATTATTAGTGGATGAAAATTACGACTGAACAGCTTTAAAACTGGATAACGCAAATAATAATTTATACTATTCTGGCTGGGTACCTGATCGGCCTTTAACTCTTAGGCTTAGTTATAAGGTGATGTTCATTCCTTATGGTGACCGATTACCATCAGTCGGGCTTATTTGCCCTTTGGCAGTATAAAATCATATTTTTTATTAAATTATATGTTCTCGCGATTTGTTTGATCTGAATACGGACGACCAGAAATGAACAGCGCTTCATTAAGGAGTATTTACGGCGATTCTGGCTCCTTGAACTGTGTATCCAATCCGTTGATGCCAATTACGTATCCCGTAATCAAGTGCTCGCGAAAAGGGTTCAGACGAGGCTCAATCAAACTTTGGCAATCATCACGCCTATCTAATCTCCTGGGCTACAATGTAACCGGGATTGGATCCTCTACGGACCGCATTAACTGCCGGCTTATTTATGTGTAATGATAACAAGTCCAATCCATAGTTAACTGCCTCTTATTAGAAGATTACTAGCTTACTGTACAAAATAACTTGTGCTTCATCTACTAACGTAGGACCGTAACCTACTTACTTCTTTAACCAGAGTGCTAGTGCACTCTGGTTAGTTCACAATCTTGATAGTCCAATAATCCAGTTTTTGCTCTGTCTTTGACATGTGCAACTTTCAGAGAGCAAGAGGAAAATAAAAAGAAATTAATATACAGTACCTTCCTTAGCTGCATTGGAATAGAATATTAAATGTTTTTATTTCGGTCCATATAATTATGATCCCAATTTTAAGGACCCAGTTTGATGATAAAAGGTGTACGAATTCGTCACAAAATTAATCAACTAACATAGTTAATAAAGCCGTGAAATAATATTGATCATATAAACGTGTCGTACGAACATTTCTATAAAGTCATATAGACTGTTTTTAATTTCCGGCGGGCCTGGTGCTTCCGCTTTGAAAAAATATTAATTTAATACATGCAGGCTTGTTTGCGGAGATAGAACGGATCTAAACCGATTTTGATATTGTTTTTCTTTAAAATCTTGCAATTTTACCTACGCCTCCAACTTCTAACCCCCGTTTCAAGTGTTTTGTTTAGTCATTTAAAAAAAGCCTTTCCTGTAAAAATATTTCCTTCAAATTTGTAATCTCTAGACTAAGCGATTTAGGCTGTGCGTTCTCTATCAACCAGTCAGTCAGATACTCCTAGGTGGTATTCTTAAAAATACTGAGACCAAACTATGTCACCAGCATTAAATAGGTAGCAATTTCATGCATCATCGACGACATGTACCTGCAATTTTGAACCCTAAATATCGAACACAGCATAAATGCCATATCGATTCTAATGCAATCTACTTATCCATAATTATGACGCTTGGTAACATTGCCCAGATGAAAAACGTCAGCTGCATATTTTAACAGCAGTTAACTGTCACTGACGCGGAACTGTCTGCAAACAAGGAGATCTTTATTGAATTATTCATGGGTCGAACAAATAAATCGATCCCACAATCAAGCCCGTCGGCAAACGTTTAATTGAATTGTGATGTCGAATATAAAGAAAGGGTTGGTTCGTGTGAAAAGTTGGTTAATCCAACAGACTGGTCGTACCGAACCCAGATTACAAGAACTAACAAACATATGTGCTTAACTAAGGAATCACGTACTTTGTTCGCTAGTAAAAATCGCGATCCACCAAACTCACTTTAAAATACTCATATTAATCCTGGATAAATTGTGAATGTAAGTAAGAATCTGTTAATTACTGGCGAAACATTAACTTTCCTGCAGTATGTGAATTGATTGGTATAATAATGTAGTAGAATCTATGACTATTGACTGCAGAAACTAACCTAAATCAGCTAATCAATACGGTTGTACGACCTCTCCTATGACTATGGCTATGGAAGCAACTACATACCTATTAGCTAATCTTCAATTACCATAGTTATGAGGTGAGTACTACCTACCACGAACTATTCCGATTGTAGCAGGAAGTAGGATTCGTAACTAACATCTTTTATAGTGTATCTCTTTTCCTTGAGTAAATAAAATACCTCTAAACAGATGTGTTCTTAGATGAATATTAATTCTCATTAATAAAATAATTCATTTAAGTACGTAAAATGATTTTGTTATCAAAAGTAATTATACAATTAGAATATTTCTCGAAATAAACCTCATCATCATCAACCTATCGCAGTCCACTGCTGGACATAGGTCTCTCACATGGCGCGCCACGGAGCTCGATCCTCACGTCTCTAACCTAGAGAAGTGCATTTAGTCGCGTTCTTATATGAAGCAAACCATGAGGATTTTTAAGTTCGGTGATCATAAAAACTCGAAATGTGCCGAGTTGAGATTATTAAACAAAGATACGTGAGACAATATATAAATTTATTTGAAAAGATAAACGGTTGACAAATCGTTTGAGTGGAAAGTTTATGTGCGCGAATATTTTGTTACAATAAATTTGCTAAAGCGAAAATGCTGCAAAATAATGAGGTCATTAGAAAACTGGCTACGAAAGTGTAGCCCAGCCCGGTGCTTATATATCTTGTGAATTTATAACTAATGGGGACTGTCTGCGATGAGACGGGCAGAAGGATGACACAACAGCATGTCCCGAGGGCACGCCGGGATAACACTTCTTGGAAAAATTCAACATTAATATTCCACTCCACCCAAAGTAGTGGTAGTTGCTTTTAACTTTATGGCGCATCAGGTGAATTGGAGAGTGCAGTTAGTACACGATTAAATTAAATTCCTACGTATAAATTAAGTTGAATTTGTTTTATGCGAGTATATGCATATTTAAACAAACATGTTATATTAAATAAGTTCACACGCCCTCCCACATGGGTCCCCGAGGGGGGTAGACAGAAGTTACAAAATGTATTTTAACCGAAGATAGTTTGATGACAACGTGACAGATGGTGAGTACGTCGCCATCTCTTACTTTGGCACTACATACGTCCATGAATTTCTTCTCAGACCTCATGACGTTTTCCTTCACCCTAAAGCTTGTGGTGTGACTAATTATTGCAATTAATATTTTAGAAAACTCATTGGTACCTACAGAACGGTGGGATTAGAACTTGCGTCGCTAGAATAGCAGGTAACGCTCAATATCACACGATCACCACGGTCATATTATGTAGTTAATAAAAGTAAGTGTTCTTTGATTTCCGTAGTTAACTTTTTTTGTAAGCTACGGAGGATGGCATGCCAGTGCAAGTCTGATAAGCGGTCACCATTGCCGATGGTGATAGTACCAGGTGTATCTACAATGTATCTATCACCGACCACCGTGTTGTCAACTTTTCTGAGTTGAGAGGACTCGCTAGCTAAAATATTTTAACTAATATGTGCATTATGAAATTACTAATAACATGATCCGGATTTGTAAAAAGAGAACAAAGACCAAATATGTCTAGCCAATACATAGATAAGTGGGAGCGCCCACACCAGATTTATTAGGCGCCGCTGAGTGCATGCTTGAATAAAAAAACAAGTACCTACGAATAGTATCTGCGCTCTGGAGGATCCGTACTTTTCTTTTTTAATATATAGTTTAATGTTTACCTCCACTTTTCAGGTTGCTACGAGAAGAAACAATGACACCAAGAACTAGTTATTTTAAGGCAAAAAAAATTAAAGCATTTCCGACTTGAAATCTGAACAATTGCAAGATATGCAAGTTATTCTCCTTATGTCTTGCATTCAAAATATTCAGATAATTACGACGGTTCCTTTTTTAGAATTTGAATCTCCATCCAATAACTAAGCTCAAAGAAGTAACTGCTCCATAATATAAGTTTTCAACAGAAGTACCAATACAAGACTGTTGTTTATAATGAAATAGTTTTTTTTACGGTATTAAGTGCTAAGGGGACCCTAAAGTTCGAAAAGGTAATTCGCGCGACAAGTTATTACGGGGGCTAGAAATATATTATACGAGTCTCATATTCTCATATGAATAAACGGTGGCAATTTTTAGTGTAGTACGCCAACTTAGGGAGCTGATTTATTTCCTCCTATGCTATGTTACAGTTTCGCTTATGACTAAACATATAGGCAGCAGGCACAGTGAAATGTAATAAAATGTTGTTGTCAACAATACCAGATTAAAATGACAAGGTCTTTTGAGGTATGTTCCTATTTTTCTTTTTATTTGAGTTGTAGAATCCAAACTTTTTTGGATTTTCCGGAGGACTTATCCTCTTCAATATTTTCTCATTGGGACGTGGTCGGCCGTAAACAGAATTAAGTTAATAAGTATTGTTGCCTCTAGACTGTCAGAATCATACCCGAAGGCCACTTGTCATGTCTCTCCCAAACCTACAATGGCTTCTGAACAAACTTTTTACTAAAACATAAAACGGTGCGCGCCCACAAATCTTTGTTCTAAATTAAACTTGTCGCTACGCAGACAACGAGTAACTTTCACGGCTTTTAATCTTCTTTGAAAAAGAACGTATCAATTCTTTAAGTACCATTATAATGCCTTTAAAAATCACAAAATACTTCGGCTGAGAACATTAATTACAGAATCCTTAAGGCGATGTCTATATTAACTAAGCTCTGCATAAAGTTAATACATGATAAAAAATATAGTATATTTAAAATCGGAACACATACGGCGTGAACCATTAGTCCGTTTTCGATTGTCCCCATTCCTTTCATAGATAAATCAAAATACTACTGCATAAAATGATGGTTGTTAAATGGAAGCCTTGTTGGGACTGTATGAAAGGTTAGTTTAGAATCAAGAACTGTGGGAGCGCAAAATGTGTCCCTAATATATGAGTATTTTAATACTAAACTTTTTTATTAAATACTTTTACATTTACCTATATATATATTCTCATAAATGATACAAACTAAAAATGTTCTAGTTTCAATAATATTACGCTACTATAGCATGTAAAACCTCTTACAGTTTTAAACCCCGACGAAAAAAGGAGGGGTGTCATTAGTTTGTGTATAATTAACAGAGCGATAAAAGTGATTATTAAAGTAAAACATAGACAAGGAAGCTTTCTGGTATGTGTGGTAAACGAACGTGAACCAACTAAAATAACAACTCACGCGTCTAATTATGTAAATTACTCAAAATTACTTAGACACTTAAGCGAGAAAAAATTCAAATTGAGAAAAGGTCTTACGTTTTGTCATTGCAGTATGTTTGATGTAATAGTATGTATAAGTAAGAAGTAAGCTTGCTGACCACTGGCGAGTAAGGTGAGCAGTGCACTACGACACCTCGCCGACACATCTTCATTAGCCGCTAATGGCGCTCCAGGGAAATAATTTGTTATGAACACGACTTTTCTCTACGTAACTCCATAATCGTTCGTCTGTATAATAATCCCGGATATTAAAATATACCCATTAAAATATAAGGCAAAAGTAGAAAAGTAATACAGGTAAACAAATATACTCAAATAAGAATATTTTACTGTATAATAATATGTATGTCGTTTCCAAAGCAAAATGTTTTAACTTCTTGGCCGGATTCATAGTTGGCAGGAGATCCAGATAATGTCACCATAACAGATTATATCTTGGCACCCAGAGAGCTCGACGATGTACATTTCAAGACATCACAAAGAGATTTTATGTCTCTATTGTTTGGATGAAATACTGAAATATTTGATTTTATTCATCCTCTGGAGTTTAAAGTTAACAAGCTTAAGTGGTGCTTCCAGAATAGTAAGGGATCAATTCATATAAAAGTAATAGTTTAGGCAATATATTTAATAATAAGTTTCGGTATTATTATGAAGGCATAACTCATTGCGAATTCGAGTATCTAAGACCTGCGTTTGACATATTCGCATGCGCTTTTTAAGCTTGAATCGTAGGCTTGAATGGATCGCGATTCTATTGTCAAGAACCCAAGCAATTACCAAGTTGTACATAAATATAGGTATATCTAGTTAGTAAATGGATGCCTTAACTTAAATACTATGTATAAAGTAAATACAAGCCGAAGTTCTCTACTTCGAAGTGTAACACCTGCGCGGAAGCTCGATCTTTATGTAATTGAGGCTATAAATTGCATCGAACCGGGCAAATCACGACTTACCGCCTCCATCCACTGCTACCTACCACCAATTAAATCAAGTTCTAATGGCGAGTCACGTCCATCTACCAGAATTGCAGGTTATAGGTAACATGCTCACTTATCTAAACCGTTCAAAATTTTAGGTATAATCCGGCAAAGTGCTAAAGACGGCTGCCCATGCTCCAGGTGGAGCAGGGCGCGGGCTAACGTGTAATTGGTGCAATAAATCCGTACAGGACGACTTATGGCACCGCCCGACCCGCCGAGACGCGACAATTAAATCAACTTGAATCATGGAATAGCTCTTATTACGTGGTTTATGTAATTAATAACTATTACGTAATTGATATACTTTACGCATTTATTTATAATTCCATTGTTTTTGTGGGAAAATATGTACCAAGCTATAAAAATAAATCAACCTTTTCTATGCTACGAGAATTCCTAACTACAGTTACAGCCCGACCTGTTTGATAAGCTCCAAAGAGGGAACTAATCTTGTCTTCAGACAGTCAGGTACGTATTCGATATAATATTAAGCATTAGTTAAGATAATTTTATTTTAATATGCGGAAGAATATTATTTGGGATATGGACAAGATGATGAAAATGAAGACAAAAAAGCTGTGAATAGCACATAGCCTGATAATATGGAAAAAAGGCCTAAGCGAAGACGGTGAAATGATTAATAATAATAAATACTAAGACTTGAACATTGATTATAAATTATCTCAGGTTTTGAAATAAAAAAAATATATTTTATAATTAAAAACTAGTAAAAAGACTATAATAGGTCTATGTAAAAAAAAAATTGAGCAGAAGTACCTACGCAAATATGGTTGGTTAGGTGTAATTTTCTCAGGGTCATGTATACATACATAATCTCAACAAAGGATAAAAATAAATAATCACTTGTACTTGCGAGCTACCTTTTGCTTTATGATGTCACAAAAGTGGTGTGCTATAAACAACGGGTACGTAACTTAATAGCAAGAAGTTTGTTTTGTAAGCACATGAAAAGTGTAGCTGCGGTATACCGGCGCATTCAAATTAGGTTATAGAACTTTATGTACCAACTCTAACATTGTTCGCACGTGAAAAATGAAATGAATATCACATTATCAAATAAATAAAAGGAGCAAAACATAAAATGATGCGCATGCAATAAACTCACTTTATTTCGGGTGCTCTTGTCATTAAGGCTTCACGAAGTCGTAACCCCTTGATGTCGGTCGTAACTTGTTTATAGTAACGCCTTAAATTAGAAAGCAGTAGGTATATGCATAAATTACGGCACCTCAACAAAGAAACCGTAGCAAATACCATTCAAGATTAAAATGTAATTGCTTTTGGATCTTATCTCACGACTTGCAATAAAGTGGGAGCTTTTAAATAACGTATCGTTGGTACGCAGAGTACATAGAGGTAGAAACGTATCCTCTTACTTTTGTTAGAAATCCCCAGCCTTTTACCTTGGATTCCTCTTTCGAAGCGGAAAAAACAAGGCTTTATTGGCTGCTCCAACCTACACCCCCGTCAGTGTCAATTAACATAAGGATAGCAGAGAAATAGGCCGTAACACGCATTTGGATTTTAATCAAACGGGTCCACGGTCTGCTTATTTATCACAATGTGCAAATAGTGCAATAAACGATAGACAAAAAATAGACAATCTAATTTAGTAAATTCTAACTGTTGAATAAGGCCAGGATTTAAGTAACCATCACAATTCGATTTTCATTGATCCTTGACAATGTTACCTTTATCATTTAGCTGAGAATGGTACCGTTAGGTTTGACTATTCAATTACCAATTTAATTTCATTTATTATATTAATCCAGGTTGTTGATTGGAATATATTTACTAATACATAAATTGTGATTAAATAAATTGTATACGTAGGATCATTTCCTAAGACTATCTTGAAGAGACGTGATTCGTCGGTAGTAATAATAGTAGACAGAGATATTATTATATAAGAGAGATAACAATTATAGCAATTCTAAATTAGTTCTTTCTCTTCAACTATGTAGAAAAATATTCTTCATATTTTAACGTAAATACTGTTATATTTCATAGCTACATTATGTTTGTTTGTAATTAAATGTGATTGCGATTTGCTTTGCACCGAAAACAATAAATACCTTATTAAAAATAAATCGCATTGCTTTTTATAAAAATCCTCAGTGTCAAGAGGTAATTTTGAGGGTGATTAACCTTACTCTTGATCTCACATTGTAGAGTTAGTGAGACATGTAAGATAAAGAGAACTGTAGGAGTCAACTTGTAAGTTGGAAACTTCAACCTGTTGCCAAAGTTGTGGATCTGTCCTCTACGTTGCTTCCGAAGATAACGGAGGCTGCGCTGTCTCACTTCTCGATTCTAAATATCATTACTCTATAAAGTTTCTAGTAGCATATTGCTATTACTATTTCAGATTGTGATAACATTAATTGTTGCGCTATTTATATATATTTTTTATCTTATCCGCCATAATTCTCATCAACTTTGTAAATATCCAGTCTTTTCGATTGTAATAATTATCTGAATAAGCTTCCTTCCGATTCCAAGTATTGTAAGATACCTAATGGAGGATCAGGAACTCATAAAGTATTTACAATACATTAAACCATTAACTAACAGACTAATATTAAGAAAAAATTGACTTAGCAAAATTTGATACAACACGTCTTAGGCAACTGTAAGATTTTATTATATCAATACTAAACATAGATAAAGTGAATGAATTTATCTTAAAACAGTCAATCAGCCAAATCTTTATCATATTCATCATTTTTAAAGAGAGGTAGGGCTAATTAGGTTCTTCATTATAATTGGAGCCGCCCAGCTGGGGATTGTACCTCCACCTTATAGAAAACTTCAGTTTGTACGTACTCGTAGTATATTATCTACTCTGAGCTTCAGTGAAACTTTGTTGTAATGTTGTGTTTCAACGGTAAGTAAGGTTGCCAGTGCTTCAGGAGGATACGCTGCACTCGTAGTAATGTTGCTAGCACAGTGAGTCCTCACCAACAACTGGGTTGGGAACTCGTTAGTGATATCTCCGGTATTGCTGGCGGCTATAGGCTACGGTGACTGCTTACCATCAGGTGGGTCATTTGCTTGTGTGCCTTAGTGGTATAAAAAATAATATTCCATATATTTTATTTACCATAAACTTTTACCACCTTCACATAATGTTACATTCAATGGTTATTTCAAATTATACCTACGGAATCCCCGATGTTCGTTGGTTAATGTTTAAGATAGAGAGACTCGCGAGCGGCGTCCGGTTTCCGGCGCCGTCCGCTGCCCGCACGCCCTCCGACGACTATTCAATTTATCCGCGACAAACTCCATTGATTGTTTCGATATTCCGCTCACAAGCGCTCCAAATTCTCTCTTTTCTAGGTTTTTTATTTTCCCTATCTAGCAATAGTTTTATTGCCATTTATAAACATGTAACTTTCGAGACTGTTTATCTCAGAAAAATCTTAGAATATTTTATCCGAAGCTTCAAAAGAAATATAATTATTACGAAATTAAGCCCAAGCTTTACTTTGGCAAGTCGGAGTCATTTCACTGCGGATATCTTATTACAAACGTTAAACGACTCAATTCACTCCGACAGGCCGTCCGACTGAATACTTTCGTTAGCTTTCCGAAAATAGCGTCCTTTTCAGGTGAACGTCATCGCAGGTTAAATTACCTCAGAAGGAATAGTTGACGCAGACACGGTCCGCCATGATGTGTTTGCTATAAGTTGATACTATATTATAGTTTATTTTAATCCGCAGTGAAACAAGTTGTCCCCCACATACGCTCGTTTTCCGCCGGCGCCGGAGAGGCACAATAGAGGAGCCTCAGTGATTTAGTTTTATTGTCATGCACCCTCTATTCACTACGATCCAGATTATTCAAGAGAAGGCCAACTAGTTTCTTTAATATCGGCGTCCCTGTAGAATCTGCAGTTTCTTTGTTGCATCGCTGAAATTGAAGAAAGATAAACAGTTTGTTTGTCATGTTATACTTGTTGAGTAGCAAATGTGTCAGCTCTCTATTGAATGTGTGTCGATATATTCATAGCTCTTCATGAGCTCATTCCCGATGTCCCCGACACGTGGCCGTGACGAGGGATGATAAAAGGGTCGTGACGTAACCTTCACGTGAGTACAAGCGGTTTACCTTACACTGTAACGTGCCCTTCTCACTGGCCAGCTCCTTGGAATAGCAATTTCATAGACTCTGCCCTGTTATTAGGGGCAGTAAAACCCGACCACCACTCGCCCTCTCAACGTCTAAACAGACGACGAGAAACCTTCAATTAGATGCTTTGTGCAATGCAGTCTTTCATACGGTACTATTTAAAAAAAAAGTAGCTAGGTTAGAAATAACAACTTACGAATAGCATTCATATTGATTGACTGTTATTCATTGAGGAGTTTCATTTTCTTTTCCGAATACCGTCAAGATATTTTCACAAAGTTACAGTGGCAGTGGGACTTCCTCGAGACTTTCTCCTACCGAAGAATCATGCAAATCGGTCCAGGAACGCTGGTTTCATCGGGGTACAAACATAAAAAGGAAACGATCCGAACTGAGATGCTCTTCCTTTTTGAAGTTGGTTAAAAAACGTTGGGAATCGGCTGGCTATAAAATTGTTCGGTTAATATCATAAAACGATCTGTTTGGACGGTGAAGCGACGCTGTTAACCCATATTGCTGGGAGCGGCCACTCCGTCCGAAGAGACGAACTTTTGCGGCGACGTGACCGAACGAGCTAATAAAATCTTTGTGAATCGCGTGGCTTCAGTTTAATGTTGTAAAATAGTCGGACGTGACGAAATCATTTCGTTGATTGTCCTGCTCGGGCAACCACTACTCTGATACAATACTCTTTCACACGTTAGATCAAATAGGTTCAATATATTTCAGTAATACTCGTACAATTTTAAACATTCTTTACTTTTAAAGTACATACATAATACAGTGAAAGGGAATTTCGTTAACTAGTTTTTAACTGAAATAACATTTAAAGCTTGATAGTTTCGAGCTGAGTTTAGTCGGAGACGGGAAAGCTTCAAGTTGGCTGGCAATCATTGTAGAGCTACGCATGGTGGGGCAGTGGGTGCGCGCGGCAGTTCGATGTCGGATAACAATAAAACTAAATCATCGGGAAGTTATCTATCTTCCTAGCCGACGCTCCCGGAAAACGAGCATGTGCACGAAAATGTATAACACAGGATAACACGTTAAATGGTGCAGTGCAAATGACTTCCACTTTTACTTAATTTGCAGCATGGCCCTTTTTCAAAAATTGAATGCTTTTGTAAAATATCTAAATAATATTGCTCGGTTAACCACCCTATTACACCTAGTATAATACTAAAAGGTCAAAAATCAAAATCGTGATATTCATTAAGGATGACATTTCGCAAATTACACATTCCATTAATTTTCCATTAGCAGTAATTGGGTGAGATTTTACGCGAGAAAGTGGTTTAAGGTCTACTTTACTAAGGGTTCTCTATCTACAGTAGTCGTTCTAATTTGTTAGTAATCTACCTAGTAAAACTTCCTGAAAAGATTTTTTACCAAATTAATGACATTGGTACATAAATTAACCATATTGTATCCTACAGAATAAGTGACTCAATTCCAGCGTATCAGGGTTCTAATATAAATGAGCTAGTCAGGTTTAATTATAGCCGCAATAATGAATAGTTATAAGATAATGCGCGGTGGTATTCTTTCTCTCATAAATATCGCGAGCCGGGTCGGTGTTCGTCGATAACTTAATTCAATCTTTGCTCCCCTCGTCATCTCGCCAACAGTACAATACGTTTCTACGAAGAATTGTTGGCTGATGAGACGTGACTTTTTCGGTTAGGAATGGCTATTTATGCAATAATATTTACGAAAAACTATTTGTTGTAGAAAATGCGATTATTTCTCAGATAACGACGTTTTCCATTTGAAATCATCCGTTATTATGATTTATCCTATGATTAAACATGCCCAACACAAAACTAGCCAAGTAAACCTTTTACACTAGTATATTATATTTCTAAGCGGCCAGTTTGAGTACATCCTAAATTTTCATAAAAACCAGTGGAGCAAATGAAAAACCCACATGTCAGCGAGCAGACAGAAATAAAAGACACTGCTACTGCCAATATGAAATATGCAGCTAACTCCGTACGAACTACGGCTCTTGGCGAGCGTTCTTGACCCTATATTTAACCTCGACTTTAAATAAAATACTTTTACTATTTTTCCGTACTAACAAAATATTTACGACAATATTCGTGTCACACGGCTATCGTTTAGGGTAGACAATGACTGGGACTCATAAATTTGGATTTTTCCTAGTCATGTCGTTAATTACCGATCGTGTGTGACATGACGATGGCTATTGGACGTGCTTGCAATAAAATATTTTGTATAGAGCTGTCTCATTCGTTAAGAGAAGGGTATAGAAAAAATACAAAAAAACTTTTACGTACGTTGCTTACTACGTATGTACGTGAAGTAGGTATAGAAGTAGCTGAAGTGGGTATAGCTACTTCAGCTAATTTAAAAGTTTGACTTTACAAATACAATTTATATCTCTCAAGACTCCAAAATATCGCCAACATAAAAATAATTTTGCGTGGAATAGGAGTAAGGGATTTGCTGAAATCAAATGGCCGTGTCGACGAAGCCTTCGCGTTTCTAATTCAATTTGAGCAGCTAGACGGCGCGGCTCCAGGACAACTGTCTCCCTACACTAGGCCGAAACAAGTCTCACTGTAATCCCTCAAATCCAAATTAGATTTTCTTTCAGTGCCTCGTACTATTGACAGGTTTCCGGATTCGCTTCAGCGAAGCTCCGCGCTTCTGTCGTCGCCTCGTCGGTCCTAGTGCAAGCCTCGCTTCACTTATCCCTGTTACTAAAGGCGACACCTAATTGGAAATAGTATGTAATTGTAGATATTAATCACATACCTAATCAGACAATCATATTTCTAACGCTACAAGCTTAACTACGTTTCATACTCGAAATAATACAACAAAAGCGTGTAATATGCATGTCACACAAATGTAAGAATATAGTCAACATATCCTTTCTCCATTAAATATTACTTAAAATAAATCATTGTCATGATATAGGAATAAAGTTGTTCTATAAATATACCACTGTTTTTCTTTAATAAGAAACAAAAGCTGATTAGATCGCAATGTGTATTATCGGGCAATACACATCGAACCAATTTAAATGGGCTTACAGAAATGATGGTGAGCTGTATTACAAGAAGAAACAATAAAACTTAGCGGCTCGGCGGTAATGAATAGGTTGTACAAATATTGGGCCAGATTTAACAGGGTGTAAGTCGATAGTGCGACAGGCGATGTCGCGTGCCGCGAGCCAGTGAGCCGGCGATGCACGCACACCGCAATTTAGACATCACTACAATACAATACACTTGTATTTAGTTAAATCCTTTCTACTATTTATAATTCTGTTAATTAATCTAATACAATTCGATTGATTAATTTTAGGCAGGTTGTTCTGCGCTCTACATAGACACGCTCCACATAAAATTGTTTTAGTGCCTGTAATCTTTAATGTAACACATTAAAAGCTTTAAGCCTATTTATTTGTTGTATTTGATTATATTGTCATGTGTCTACTATAAAACAATAACACTGGCAAGTCATTTGCTATTATTGATTGATAAGCCTTAACTATTTCGACTGATCCGAATGTTCCTTTCTTACTAAAAGTATATGTTTGAGAGCCTTTCAGCATCCAACATGAGAATAGGTTTGCATATATTCAATTTTGTAAAGTTGAAATAGCAGTTTATTTGTCACAGGAAAGTACGTAAGTGAATATAAAATTATATTTGCCAAACCGTTTTCGTAAACGAATTCTCGTTTTACGAGTCAATATAATGAGCTCGTTCGGCTATAACATAGGGTATGACATGCATCCCTCAAAGAATTAAATTGAATATGAAAGGAAATTACATAGGCCTATATCGACGCCCGTCTCTTGTTCCAATCGAATTTCCCTCTGAAAACAATGCCAAAACGGAAATTAAAGCGAACGTATGAAAATAACTGAGATCTTGTAAATGGACGCAGATTTATGACAAAGTGTTTTAGAAAGGTTTATTTAAAATCAGCCTATTGTATTCGCATCGTTTTTAAATCGCTTTTTGTCTGTATTGGTTTAGGTGAAACTAGATCTTTTTATCTTTATGTTTGAAACAAAGTAGATGGACTTCTGTCCATCTATGAAACTAATATGACTTGAAATTAACCGTTTATAAAATTTGACAAATAAAAATGGTAATGGGTATTATCTACTTAGAAATGTTTTCGTCATCCAGTGAGGTGATTGCACCTTTCAAGGAAATTTCGTATGTGATTATACCATAGATACAAAGAAATAAATCTACTTTATAATATTAGTATAGATATGAACGAGTATTTACTTATATGTATAATAAAACTGGCTTGTACCCGCGGCTTCTCCCGCGTGGTTGTAGATAAAGATAGCTGCCCGATGATGCTTGATGTCCTTCCCCAGGTTATAATAATAATCTATCTCATTGCCAAATTTCATTAGGATCCGTTCAACCGGTTATTCATGAAAAGTTAGCAAACAAACAAACAAAACGAGTTACTCTCGCATTTATAATATTAGCATGGATAACAATAATTCAATTCATATTTAGTTTTTGGTTCGGTTTGGTAAAGTCGGTACACATCATGAAAAGAAAGAAACAAAACACCATCGTCGCGAATATAAGGAGTTGATTTGGGAAACATAGGTTTGAGGCTTGTTTACACGAGATCCGGTGTGTTCCGAGATGTTCCGAGCTAAGTGATTGTAAGTGGAGCGGACTGGCGCCTCGCCGGAAGTCATTCTCACGTGACGGACGCCGGAAGTGACGCCGGATCGCTCCTTCGTTATGTCGCCTTATCATCACGCGCGCAGCCTTTATCCGCACATAACGCTTCATTGTCACAATATAATTGTTATTTTTTGACTTAATGGCGTAATGGTTATGTAAATTAAGACCATCACAAGAAACATATTTATAATCTTAAGTCTTTGATATAATTTTATTAAAATGTTGTACAGTAGACTAGTAGAGTAGGAGACAGAATAATATACGATATGTACAATTTCATATTATTATTCAGGCCATAATTTTACAGTTAATAAAATATTTCACTTGAAACTTAACCGCAATGGAACATTCTTAGCCACTTAGTTCATGATTTAGAACATTATAAAAGTCACTTTATATTGGAAACATAAGCTACATATAGTTATAGGTGTAATATTTCAAACACGTTGTATTTTTATAACGTTTTTAAACGTATTATATTTTTGGACCTTGTATTATGTGCATTATTAAACTTATGAACTAAACGAAAATAGGTCAGAACTTTTCAGATTGATTTGTCTTTTCTATAATAAACTATCAGTCGCATTCGTAAAAAAATTTTTTTCCTATTACACTTCACTGTAAGAAATCGAAAAATATATGTCTAAGAAATTAAGAAGGCAATCAAAATGGCATAAATGAAGTTTTTGGCACTGACAAAACGCTATATTAGGGGTTGAAGCGCGTCGTTGTTTTTGTAATGGGTTTTCTTATGACTGGCCCTAACGATTATGCCCCCTATTGTGTGTCCCGCGGCCGCTGCCAAGACCGCGCCGAAAGAGCTAAACTTACAAAACTTCCCGACTTGTTCAAATGGCCGGCTTTTGTTCGAGAGACTTATTGTTCGGAACAGATAGGCGAGGATCAGCTTCGTGCTCCCGCAAATTTTTATTAGAAACAAAACCGGAGGAGGATTATGTCAGTTGATTTTGTATTGTCTACTTTGCAAGACTTTCTGTCTATCAGTTTCTTTATATTAACCCGTCTTCGAAATTAAAGAGGTTCTCAATTTAGCTCGTATGTTTGTGTATGTATATTGTACAGACTTCATCAGTTTGTATATCATGCTTGCTTGCTGTATTAGATGGGAGATTAGGAATTCGTATGTAGTTTCTCGGAAAAGCACAGAAGACAACATATTTATCTCAAGCTTATTAATTTATTATGGACTTCAAATTAACAATTTAAACATCCAAGATCTACCACCTGTTATTGCGCCGATCAAGGTTAATCGTTCTCTTCTACTTTCTATCGTTTACTTATTCGGAGGCTTCTCACTCTCATTTCGAAACTAAAAATAGATTAAATTTTAATCGCGATATTTGATAAATGTTTTATATAAGTGTGTATGCTGCATAATAATGTATGAACTTTGACGCTAGCCGACGTTGGCCAGTGTACCAGAGCGTCGCGACGCCGCCGTCACGGGCCGGTAAGGAGGAAGAACTTCCTGCAAGCTTGCCAAAACAATGCTATAGGCGCTAACTTTATTACAAACTTTTGTCAATAGAAGGGATTAGTTACATGTTTTGTAGAGTTTGGTAGCCAAATGTTTATTACATTTCTACATAACTGAAAATTGAACGTAAATTAAAACATATGTATTTACTAGCTGTGCCCGCGACTTCGTACGCGTGGAATTAATTTTGTTGACAATTTCATTGGCACCGTACAATAATTACTTATAAAAAAAAATATGCCTAAGTTATGCTTATAGTGTCACCTACCTTTCAGTAAAAGTCCTGTTCAAACAATTCCCGCCGTTCCGATGTTGTTCACAATTGTTTTTTGTAATTAGTACAGTGTTTACTTTCATATGCATATAGTAAAGAGCTGTAACTGTTAGTTTGACATTACAAACAGACATTAAAATTTTATTTATTTGTATAGTTGTATTGTATTTAAATGTTATTTAATTAGGGTTCAGCAAAAAAAAATAAACCCATGAAATTGATAACTAATTTAATTCCACGCGTACGAAGTTATTACGGTCCCGTATTAGAATGTTTTTCCTTGCGTAGAATCCTATTATTTTTTTCCAAAATTAATTTAATCTCAGCGACTGACGCCTTCTTTGCAAATCGGTCCCGCCCGTTCAAATGTTATTGACAAATTCAATTAGTTTTTATTTTTTGTACGTAACCCTAATCATCAATTTATCCCTAATTGCTTTTTTTTCTAAATGAAAGTAGCCTATGTTACGCCCAGTAATATCAGCTCTCCACCAGTGCAAGTCTCGTTCAAATCGGTCCAGCCGTTCGGATTTTTACACAAATTTATGTTTTTTTATTCGCCGCTCAACGATATAAATATTTTTCAAAAATTAAAGTAGCCGATGTTACGCTCAGTAAAATCAGCTATCTGCCAGTGAAGGTCTCGCTCAAATCGATCTAGCCGTTCGGATTTTGTTCACAATTGTATGGTTTTTTATTTGTCGTGCGGAACCCTAATTATGTTTCCAAAATTAAAGTAGCCTATGTTACGCCCAATTAAATCAGCTATCTACCAGTGAAGGTCTCGTTCAAATCGGTCCAACCGTTCGGATTTAGTACACAATTTTATGAATTTTTATTCGTTGTGCAGAACTCAAAATATTTTTCAAAATTAAAGTAGCCTATGTTACGCTCAGTAAAATCAGCTATTTACCAGTGAAGGTCTCGGTCAAATCGGTCTGGCCGTTCGGATGTTGTTCACAATTTAATGGTTTTTGATTCGTCGTGCGGAACCCTAATTATGTTTCCAAAATTAAAGTGGCCTATGTTACGCCCAGTAAAATTAGCTATCTACCAGTGAAAGTCTCGTTCAAATCGGTCCAGCCGTTTTGGAGATTACCCCCCAAACAAACAAACAGACAGACAGACAAAACATTTTTTTATTGCTTTTTGTCATTAGAAGCGTGTTTACTTTCTAATGCATTCCGAAAACAGCTGTTATTTTGTTATTACAAACAGACACTTCAATTTTATTTATGTGTATAGATATTAAATCCCGTTTGTTGTCGGCTGTGAGTATAACACGCCATTTCCCTCTGGTCTGCCTTTGATACGGTGAACTTCAATGAGACGGTGTGCTGACAGTAAGTACACCATGTGCGTCTAGCACAGCTGTTAGTCGCCTCAAACATTAAAGTGGCAACGCGCTAGTGCTACCCTAGTATTGCAAGCGTCTATAGATGATCGCCTACCATCACGCGGGCCGTAGGCTGGCTTGCCACTTACGTAGTGGAAAAATAAAAATAGTTTTTCATAAAATATTTCTGATACAGTAATTGTTTTAATTATAAGCCTATATTTATAAATTATGCCCGACAAATATCTTTCATCGATAATCAGGAAGATATGGTTATACTGTTATTTAAACTCACTGTACAATAAAGAGTTATCAATCTATCTAAACTCCATGGTGACAAATCAATACTTCAAAACTTCAAAAGCTAATTTTAATTTTCACAAAGGATTTACAGTGACAATGGTGGATACGCTGCGCTCGAAAACCTATTTATTTCTGCTTATAAAGAAAGCTGTATTATCTCGTATAACTCCGAAACGTGTAGCAATATATTCAGTTATAACGAAATAATATGTTTTGAGAGATAGAATTCATATTTCATAAGCACTCATACGCATAAGATATTACAGTGAAAGTGGTGCTTTTTCCTTTATTTCCCAGTGAAGATAAAGGGTAGCACCCGATTGGAGGGGCTAACTGTCGCGCGTCAGCCTGCTCCGGATGCCTTCCCTTACATATATCACGTGGGGTGCGACTCAATTCTATATGCATGAAGACAACATCCTATTATTCGGATGAATGTACTAATTTATACCATTTTATAACTTCAACAAATTGCGCAATCCTAATGAAAATTATCATAGCAATAAAAAAGGTCGTTCCATTTCTGAAAATTAATTGAAATTTTAACAGTGGTATCAACTCTTAATTCGCGGCTTAACAGCCGTAAACTGAGCAAATGAAATGTTATATCCAATAGTTGGTTCCTACAGATCTGTAAGTGTTATGATGCCTATAAAAAGCTCATTTGCGCTTCGCTTAATGATCACTTCACCGTCACGATGCGAACCGCAATATAGCACAGTCGGTAGATTATTACGTAGCTAAAATTAAATAAGTATCATATTTTACCTTAATAACGTAATTTGGCGCACGCCTCTCATAACAAAAACATTCTTCTAAATCTGGCAGGATTGTATTAACATAACCACTTTGTTAAATGGAGTCAAGATAATTTGTGGACGAAGTTCGGCCTGTAATACCTCGCAAATTGCCGGATAAGATTGTGTGAGACAACTGTTAGTTTTAATTAAACTGCTGGTTGCGCTCGCGGGGAGTCCTCGGAATGAGAAAATTATTCTAATCTTATAAGCCTGTCGGTGGCTCGGTGGCCCAGCAGTCGGGCTGAAATTAATATCATGTGGGTCGGCCCATTCCGCGTGGGATGTACCTACATAACACATCGGCAACATCGGTTTAATGGCGATGTGGCGCACCGTCTCTACTCTATTCCACACTCACTCCCGGCGACGCGACAATCCGCTGATGACTTCGCGTACTCAAGTTAAGGCGATTTGTGGCGAACGTTTGTGACGTCTGCTCAATTAAATGAAAAGTATAAAGCGGGGTGAAATCACCGGAACGAGATAATCTCCAGTATCAATTTGAGGAGCCACGTGCTTGGGTGTCTTGGGACAAGTATTTCATTAAAGGCGGCAGACCGGTCAAGCCACCGTGTCCGAGCCAGTTTCTACCACGCAGACACGCGTCGATCTTTTCTATTATTGAAAAATTGGTACCTACAGGTAAAAAGAAAAAGCTTCCACTTTCCGAAGGCTAGGTATATAAAATCCACGATACTAAAATTACGTACCGTATTTTCAAAGTACTTTTTGATAACAATACAAACGTCGAGATTTATAGCAGTAAGTTTATTTACAGCGACGATAATTTCGCGTTTCTGGCTACAGAATGGATTAACTGGATATCACGATATCAGTATGAGTTCTAAAAAAGTTACAAAAGTCGCTTTAGTTACTGTGTAGGTCTTATGATTATGACTCAGGTAGTTCGTTTAATTATAGGCCTAACAAATTGCCTAAAAAAAATTAAGACATTATATTATGATGATGCCATCTTCACTGGCGGTAGTTAAGTA
The DNA here is from genome assembly GCA_951449985.1 of Falcaria lacertinaria. Classification (NCBI taxonomy): domain Eukaryota; kingdom Metazoa; phylum Arthropoda; class Insecta; order Lepidoptera; family Drepanidae; genus Falcaria; species Falcaria lacertinaria. Next base: position 5,597,772 of record OX602114.1, read on the forward strand.
CCCATTGGGTGATGTTCTTCCCACCACATTGCAGAATTATTGCTGGCGCAGTTTGGTGATTCGGACCGCTTGTCAAACTTTGGTAATTTAACTTCAAAACAGGTTCCTGAAGCGGTACTAGGGCCGAACATTTGTTCGTCGCTCGGATACATGTAGTTCTATGACAATAACATCAGAGCCAATCTCGTATCATGCTAATTGCACATGCTTCGGAGACGGTCACAAATAGGCACTTTAAAGGGATGTTGATCAGGTGGATATCATAGAAACAAAGGCAATGTGCCATAAGAATGAGATGTATGACGCTTTGGATGTGAAATAGGTAAGGACAATGTATACTACATTGCATACGGACTAGAAGAAAGATAGGTCTCGCTTTGTATCACTTGCTGAGCTTTACAATATCAAGCGCAATGATATTAAAATATGTGTTACTTATAATTTCATGGTTCTAGCGTATACGTTACGTTATTCATGGTAACGGAATTTACAATAGTTTCTCATTAAATCACATGCTAATTTATTTAAAAAGTTAACATTAGGGTTAGACAAAATAATGAAAAGCTAAATTTGGCCCACTTCCCAGTATCTGATTGAGCTGAAATTCACTTGGTTTCCATGTAAATTTACGATTACCTTAATTTTAAATCCAATATGGCGGACGTCACAAAATAGATATTTATAATTTCCGCATACAGCCTACGATTATGGGTATCAAATTAAAGGGCTTGATGAGTAGTAAAAGATTGTTTTAAAAAAATATAACCTACTTTCAAAGTAGTTACAGAGAGTGGCCAAATAACAATATACTACTCAGTGAAATAGTTATTTGGGCGACCATCCTTTAGTCTAGGAGCTAAAAATCTATTTGATACCCCTGGCGTTACGGCATAATTTTCTGGTACAAAACACATTATGTGCGTGCAATACAGATTACGCAGTATAACGTACAGGTTCTTTTTATACCAGTAATTAGGCACACATGCGTACGGCCCACCTGATGGTAAGCAGTCACCGTAGCCTATAGCTGCTAGCAATACCAGGGATATCACTAACGCGTTTCCAACCATGTTGTTGATGAGGAGTCACTGTGCTAGCAGCATTACTACTAGCCCAGCCCAGCGTATCCTCGTGGAGCACTGGCAACCTTACTTACCGCTGAAATACAGCACTACATCATAGTAGTGTTATTTCACTACGGTCTTCAGTAACATGGAGGTAGAGGAGAACCTCTTTTTTTATATCGGTTAAAAAGAGATCTCCATGCCAAGAATAAGCTCAATAATACTTTACTGTAAAGAAAAGCCTTTTTTGTTGAGCGAAGCTTTTAGGATAGTATAGAAATCTCTTTGTTGCGACGCTCTGTGGGTAAAAACGACTACATGGGCGACCTCTTTGTTATAAGCCACCGAGTGTGAATTGATAATGGGTGTACGTATTTGTTATGTTTCGGACCAGACCCGAAAGGTGCCACATAAATGATATATACTCTTGTAATTAATAAGATAGATGGGTAACTGCCGGAATGAAAACCCTTAAGCTCACCTTTTCACCCTTCGCACTTATCTCAAATTATATTATAACTAATATTAAATTATATAATGGTGAAAACATGATATAATTATTTATATTTGGATAAACATAAATCGATACGTGTATTTAAATTCTTACTATATATAGATAGACTATGCAGAAGTATAGCCTATCTCCTGTCCCTCCTGTGACAAGAGACGATAGATAACCTAAGGGCATGATAGCCCTACTCTTTCAAGCCTCCAAGCCACTAGCTTTGGGCCATGACTGCGTAGAAATTTACCACATGTTTTGCGATATTACGTTTGTCATCGTTACTTATAAATTGGCCTAGTGCGTATTTTACGGATTGGACCACGCATATTACAGGCTATGAAACCATATTGACGACCCTTAGGAGTAGGTAAATAAAAAATCTATTTCATGCTTACACATATTTTTAAGTAGACTTTTTTTTTATCGCCACTACTATGAATAGCTTACCGACTACCAAGTAATACCAACTTAAGTAAATGTCATGAGTTATTCAAGCGTAGCTCTTCCATATAAAAAGCTCGGTCAGCTGTGATAGTTTTTCTTTTCATTTCTTTTTATGTGCTAATGCGTTGTAAATACGATATCTATGAAGTTCCATACCAAATTTTTGTTTCATAGGGCTAATAGTCTAAGAGAAAAAAGGTGGTGATATACATAAGGACATGGCAAAACTATAAGGGTTTCGAATTTACTGAAATGGTTCTTATAAGGTTTTGTGATCTCTCACAAAACGTGGTAAGATCCCTCAATTGATAAGATATTATTCACATAAATAGATTTTTTTCCAATTGTTCTTGTACCTATAAAATTGTAGAATCAGTAGAAGTAGAACCTACATATTCCGGTATACAGGTAACCTGTCGCTTTTAAATCATACGAAACAATTTGTACAAACAAAGACGCGGTCGCATAAATTCGTTTTACGCAGCTCAGTAACGTTCGTAGAGCGACTAATTAGAACATAAATCTATCTTAATACAAACCGTTCTTTTTACTGGGAATTTGTATCTCATGTGAAATACTTGGTTAACTTAACATTTTTAAACTTTAATGCATTTGTCTCTGCACTTTGTCTGTTTCTGTTTTGTTTGGTTAACCGAGTATTTCGCTGCAGTAATAGTTAATTCTCGTACAATTTTATCTTATTTAAGAAAGGAATATTATTCAGGAGCTCTGCGATAAATGTTTTTTTTCTTAGGGTTTACTGCGTTCTCACATAGATGTAGTTATGTGACTAAAGAATAAAACATTTAGATAAATGATTTAAAACAATCAAATCGTAGGCTGCTAAGTATCCAAATAACAAAATGTAGGTAATTCCATGCAGGAAGATAATATATTCAGTTCACATCCACACTCGCTACGTTATTGCAGCAGGGTTGGATTTATGATGCTGCTCATTTTAAAAATAAAGCTATTCTTTCTAAAATATTGTCAAATCTGCTTTAAATATTTCACTTTATGCGTCCCGTAGGTGACATTGGAAAATTTCTACTGGATAATCCGGTATGTTTCAATGAATTTTTGATTCAGTATCACGTTACAAAATAATCATGTACGTGACTTCCTTGTTCATTTCATGGGTCCGTGTCCTTACACGAGGCGTATACGCATATAAATTAAATATTTTCCGCATTTATAAAAAAACCTAAAAGCATATAGAGCGGGGCTAATGTATCTATCTATAATGTGAAGAATGCCTGTCTGCCTGCCTATTAATAAATAAACAACGCTTTGAAAGACGAGCTAGCGTTCCTAAGCCTTCATGGTAAAATTACTATTCCTAATTGTAAATTTCATAGACAGGTATAACTGTAGCCCGGGGATAAAGTCACAAGCAGAAAGACAATAATAAATATTCAACGAAAAAAATATAATTACAATCGTAAATTACTACACCTACCAAGGAAGTGTCAAAGGTCATATACAGTACAGGATTGTTCTCGGGTAATGGATCTGACACCATTTTATCTTAACTGATATTCTCCTACGAAAAAAGGGGGAAAGGCACGTTCTGCGTTAGAGTACCTATCTGATAATTTAATCTGTGTTTACTTATTTTGTTTATAACTCATCGTAGAGAGTGCAGGTGTGAACATTCTCACGAAGCAATTAACGTCCAAGTTGAAGGGCTACTCTTGTGCCTCAGAAAGGAAGTAAAGAAAACAGTAATGTGCCCTCAGTCATTATTTTGTTGTACAAAAGTTCTCCCGATCCATTAAAATAGGCCAACCCATTACTCATTACGCCAAGCCAAGTACCTAAGTTGCTTGCCAACGTTTCACTGCTAAAACTTTTCCTTACATTTTTAGGGTGTTACAATTAGTGTCAAATTTGCTGTGAGGTGCTCAACAGCACTGTAATAAAGTCTTAGACAAAGTTAGCTATCTTGTTTACTCCCTTATTTCGTAGACAATTTAGTTCAAGACGAAGTTAGTAGGTAGTACAAAAAAACTTATTTAATGAAGATGTTTTCTAAGCACTCGATCTATTTAAATATATTATAGCCTTTAAATTCCAGAAGAAAGATAGTGTGAATTCGAATTTTCGAATACAAAAAGTCTTATTTTGCGTTTTAACGCATACCTACCTATAAAGCAACGTATAAAAACTTTGTACCCGTAACATTTTTATTTGTTATCTCTTTATATATTCCATTACGTTATACATACTGAATCGTGATAAGGTCCAGGTTTTATGAAAAAGAGCAAAGACGTCGCCTTAACAACAAAATCCCCCCACCCAGCGGAGTGGAGTCCGAATTAACGCTGCGTGTCATGAATATCTCTAGGAGGTCATACAAGCGCCGTGAAGTTGCGCTTGCAGTTGGGAACTGGCCCATAACTTTACACGCAACATTAAGTCGGGACGCAGTCGCGACGCGGGTTTACATATAAACCCCGCTTTGCATTCCTACAACACACTTGCTTACTTACATTATCTCTGAAATGTATCTAATTTAGTATTTAATTTTTTATTCAACGTTTCAGTTGAGGACGTTGCTTTCAACTTCGAAATCTTGATTAGGTAGAAGTTTCAGGACCGATGGTTCCAACGGCAAATTCTGTAACGTACTAAGACTACACACACAATAAAATGTGTTTCTCAAAGGAATACAGCGAGCCTCAAGGCATCGAGTAGGTAATAGTTTATGTATTTCAATAGTATAAAATAATCTTATCTCTCTAACTATGTTGGTAGCTATCATGAAAATATCCTACTGATTTTGCAACTTACGATGTAAGTAAATGCTATTGCATAAAACCAATCATCAAATACATACCTACATCAAACATTAAAAATATATCCGTTAGATATGATGAGCAATCCCGTCTTTGCCTTCCTAATTTATTCGGAAGCGGAACAGGAATTTGCCTCGACCTTAACAAGATACATTAAGAAAATTAACGCCTGACTCGGCTCTCTCTTTTGACACGAAATTCCTTGATTGGCCTGCTTACGTAACTGAAATTTGATTAGCGCGTGTGCCATGAAAATGAAAAGTTAGAGAAACGAGAATTAAACTTCTACGCAATCACACAAGTTGATAGAACTAGTAACGAAGATAAGACAAATCCCGGTGGGCTATCGTTTAAACTACCTGCCTATAATTCGCAGGAGTTTATCCGCCGTCCAGAGCCGCTGGGAATCACGCTCCGCCGCGCCGCCGCCATCCTTCTGAAAAAAATCTGAATGTAGGTAGATATGATACCCATTCTTACACCTCACCTCACGCTGGCGGCGGTGCTGCGGCGCTCGCAGCTTTGCACCGAAACATATCATGACGTCAGGCAAGAATAACGACATGAATATATTCCGAGGTCTCATGAATATAACCGGATATAAGAGAGCATTATAGGTAATACTACCGGCGACCAGAAAGATCAAATATTTAAATCACATAAACCATAAGAGGTGGATATTTAGGTATCTATAGATAAATAACCAAACAATTGTTTCAACCTGTTTTCGGTGTACATTTCCATTTTGCAAAGCTACATGTTTATGCAACATGCATGTGTAGTAGAGACTGGGGTAGGTTGTTGAGCCGAAAGCCGTCGGCCAGTTTTATTGGCGTCACTAATGAGTTGCTAATTCAATTTCACGGACGCAGGGTGACGTGCCGCCGCGCCGGTGCGGGCGGGCGTCCACGGCTCCGGGCGCGCACTAACGTACAACCACTGCCCAAAGTGCTGGTTTAATTCATCACTTTCATATCATACTAGGTACTTTGCGTAATGCATATAAAACAGGATATAGGCTCTGGTAATAGACCATCATAAGAAATATGACAATAATGATTTAATGTTAGATGGACCCAATAGTATTGTATGTAATCTGAATTTTCTTTTCCTAATAACCATCTTATTCACAAATTAAACAAAATGCACTTATTAAAAAAAGTACACCTCTACATTTTGTACTACGTAGGTATATCTAGCTAAATCTAAATTTCTTAATACACACAAGAAACGCTTTAATTTAATTTTATGTTGAAATTGTTTTCTGATCCCCAATACTGGTTACATTTTGAAAGCTAAAGAATTCCAGCATCTAAATGGCTTTACACCAGTCAATTTTCTTGCGAGCTCCGAAGTTAAGAAACAATGTAGCTTTACGCAAGACTTTCAAGTTTCTTTATCCCAAGTCATTTTGTTAAACCCCCGTCGTGAGACTAGCTCGAAGGGGTCACAGTGTGCGATCATACAATAAAGATGCCGATAAGATTAGCTATGGTTCATACAAATAGCAGGAAGTCATCAACCGTAAGTCACATATTACACCGCGTCACATACAGTAGTTTAGTCAAATCCACTGCCGTATGTCTGATCGCTTCCATTAACTTAATGTACCTCATAAAACCTTTGTGTTTTTGCTTTATGACGTTGCGGTCGCCGTTTGGCCGAAGAAAGTTTCCGCAAACAGTAGAAAATGGTGGGCAACCCTTGATTTCCCCGTGGGGAATCTTCGTCCCAAATATAAATATCCCTTTTGTCTAATACACAATATTAGGAGGAAAGTTTATTCAGAAAGTTTCCAAGTAATAAAGCTGTATATTTATCTTGCATTGTTAATATACTTGGCGTCACAAACAAGGGTGAGGTGCAGGTGCCGGGTAGTGTTATATAAACCTATACTACGCTTGGTTCCGGCAAAGTTTCCGACTACAATAACATATAGCACGTATTCCAAGTCAATACATACACCTTACTGTCAGTTCCGTTCAGCAACAAAGTTACGCCTGAAAGAAATAACACACTTTAAAGTTAGCGAATTCAATCGCTGGAAGATGGGAACTTTGTACAATTGTTTTCTTCTTCAAAGTGTAGCACTTAGACGAATTCGTCGTGATACGTACGGAGTTACCTAAAAAAAAGATTTAGATCTGATTTTGTCTTAGATTTACAGTCTTTTAAAGTCTCTGTATTTTTCTATAATTTCTATTTTCGATTTTAAGTAGACAGATAATTAACGCATTACTTTTCACATCTATCTACAAATTAGTTAGAACTTCGTAAATCAAAACCCAACGTAAGGAACTAAAACTCATTTATTAAAATATTTTTGTTATTAGGCTGTACGTACTGAAGCAATACCTACATACTTAAACCAAAGTTTATTGCATGCTCAACGTAACTCATTTGAGCGTTTAAGGTCGTAGATTCCTTTATCGCAATTTTAAAAGCGTGGCTATGTGGCAAGTTTCGAGTGCATTGAAAAGATTTTAAAGTCGATCGCACAGACATCGAATCCTTTGTGTACGCTCGATCAAGTCCGACTGAACCGCACATGAAGTCACCACACTTAGATACTATGTGATTAACTCTAACCTTGGTACTCAATATTAAAAATAAAAAGGAGTAGGTACTGCATCACTGATACCAAGAAATGTGTATCTTTGAAAAGTATCATAAACATACAAAATACGTAAAAGTTATAAATCAAAGTAAGAATCTACCGACGAATTCGGAGGATCGATTTTGCTGAGAAGACTCCGGCAAGAAACTCAGCAATTACGCTTATATTTGTTACTTGTATATTATATTACATACAGTTCGCACATAAATATAACGCAGGATCAAAAAATCTCTTGATACCTTATTAGCCTAAACCAAACAAGACATTACCATGTAACATGTACGTAAATAGGTAAATGTAATCGATGGTATATGTAGGTAAGTACATTTTATTTTTGTGAAACTACCTATTTCAATGAAGCTACATAAAATAGGATTGCGGCCATTAAATTCGCTGAAGCAAATGTAGGCGGGCCGTTGCGCATGCTATTCATTAGATGTCTCTAAATGACTATTTTTTAACACTTGTTATTAGCTGGTTTTGGTGTTTTCGAAAATGGCAATCGAGGCAAACATGTTTGTCGCATTAAATGTTTACCCTGGAGGGAGTCGGACCCGAGACCAGCAGCCAGGTGTCCTAACCACTACACCAGCGGTTTCGTCATGTTATGCCACTTAGCGTATCGCGGGAATAAGTCCCTCCAACATAAAAGACAGACTTCATTTTTTAAATTAAAAATATTGTTACAAATAACGGGATGTAAGAACAAGAGGCAGAGAGACATTATTATCGTATGTATATTTTTTTTCTTAACTGCGTGAATTTCAGCATCTTATTTTTAACAAAAATGAAATATTTCAGGAATCACTTAGACTAGACGATTTAAGTATTTCTACTATATTGAATAGCTAATAGTAGGCAAACAATTGTATGAGCAGGCGTGTTCAGTGCCAACATGACATTAACATACATCATGTACCGTACAGCTGCCAAAACTGTCTGCCAGGGTCCCGTCCCGTACTAACTGAAACAATAATATTACTTATCTGGCGCATCGCTAGTTTTATTGTACGCTAACTTCCAACCGCTTTTGATACTTCAACATTTTTACAATTACCCAAAACATTTTGATACTGCAAGAGTCCATAGAAAGAGTGTTACAATAATTGTCAGTATGCTTGTAAGATAAATATATAAATAAATAAACGAAGATATTAATTGTCGGAGCCGACAAGAAAAACTCTGTATTTGCTTGCAGTAGTAGTTTATTTCTTACAATAATATGTTTTGCCGCCGAGCTAAGTAAGGAGCCGCCTTGGCTGGCTTGGGTGGCTTGAGGTTGAAGAAGAGGATGAGTCGGAGTATTTTGCCGCCACTTGCTTGTCTTGACGTATAGATGACAGCGACAGCTTGGCCCCAGTGAGTTGACGTTTGTCACATTGTGTGTACCGTCTGGAGCGTGTTCGGAGGCCCGAACATCTTCCCGCCCCCAAAAAAGAAGGCAATTACTCTTAATGTTGAGGTAGGAGGCAGATCTTGTTGAGTGCACGCTTGATCGTGCCGCGGGCGGTAGTGATGTCCGCCACGCGAGGAACACCGTCAGCACCAGGGTAGAGTGTAGCAACGCGGCCCAGCTTCCAGCTGAGCGGTGGAGCGCCCTCTTCCTTTATCAGGACCAGATCCCCTGGCTGCAGGTCTTTGCTTCTGACGCGCCACTTCGAACGTTCCTGTAGCTCGGAGACGTACTCTGCCGACCAGCGCCTCCAAAAATGCTGCCGCATCTGCTCGATTCTCTTAAAATGATCAAGCCGGTTTGGGTTAATGTCTTCAAGCGACGCTGATGGTATCGAAGTCAGTGATCTGCCGATGATGAAGTGCCCAGGCGTTAAGGTGGAGAAATCATTCGGTGATGAGGATAAGGGACAAAGAGGACGGCTATTAAGGATAGCTTCGACCTGTACAAATATAGTCGACAACTCTTCGAACGTTAAGTGTGTATTACCTAATATACGTTTAATATGAAATTTAGCTGATTTAATACCTGCTTCAGCGTAGCCATTAAAATTAGGGGCATAAGGAGGAGAAAAATTAAAAATTATACCTTGCTCAGCTGTAAACTCAAACAAAGTGGATGAATTAGAATTAACGAAATCTCTTATTTCTTTGTCAGCGGCAACAAAGTTAGTGCCATTATCACAGTATATCTCCCGGGGCCTACCTCTGCGGGAGATAAATCTACGAAGTGATAAAATAAACGAATCCTTTGACAATTCACTCACTGCTTCCAAATGAACACATTTAAATCTGAAACATATGAATAAACAAAGATATCACTTTGTTATTTTACAGCCTCTGCCACGACGATCTGTAATCATGAAGGGACCCGCGAAGTCAGCAGCTACAGTAATGAAAGGTAAGTCTGGAGTCAGCCGCTGTGAAGGCAAGTTACCCATAATGTTATGCATGGTGCCACCCTTTATACGTCTACAGGTGACACAACTACGAGCTGTGCGTCGTGCCAGCTCCCTACCACCTACAGGCCAATAACGTTCCCTAACAGAAGAGAGCAACAACTGAGGACCTGCGTGCAGAAGATGTATGTGTTCATGTTTGAATATGAGTTTGGTGAGTGTATGTGTAGAGCTAATTAATAAAGGATGTTTTTTATCGAATGTGAAGTTTGAATGTTTAAGCCTGCCACCTACTCTCAATAAGCCTTCAGAATCAATGAAGGGGGTAAGTGCAGATACATTTGATTTGGGATTAAGTTGTTTGCCTTGTTTAATTATATTTAATTCTTTAGGAAATGATTCAAGCTGAGCCCTTTTTATTAGAGTTGAAAGAGAGTCATCAAGCTCTTGTACACTAAGTGGGCCTGTCAGTTTGTTATTAGAGTTTTTACAATTATGAATAAACCTTCGAATAAAGGCGGTGACATGTTGAAGGGTTTTTAATTTCGAATATCTCGAAAATACGTCAAAGTTCTCTGCCTCAGTATGTTCAAGAAGTGCGACAGAGAATGATTTTACCTCAGGAAGGTCACCGCTCGATGGTTTGTCTAATGTAGGCCAATTAGATTCGGGGCCATGAAGAAAATGGGGTCCATGCCACCACAATGAAGAATTGTGCTGAATGTGGTGGGGGTCCACCCCACGAGAAGCAAGGTCTGCTGGATTATGTGCTGTGGGCACATAGCGCCAGGACATGCCTTCAGTGAGTTCACGAATGATGGTCACCCTATTGGCAACGAAAGTTTTGAGCTTGGAGTGATCGGTGTGTAACCACCCTAATATGACACTGGAGTCTGTCCAGTGCACTAGACGTGCAGTAGGCTTTCTTAGAGCTGAACGAACTGCGGAGCTAAGACGTGCACTAAGAAGTGCTCCACAGAGTTCAAGACGAGGTATTGTTGTTGCTTTGATGGGGGCCACACGTGCCTTAGCACATAATAAGTTGACATGTATCTTACCTAACTGATCGATAGACTTTATGTATATGCAGGCTCCGTAAGCTGCTTGGGAGGCGTCACTGAAGCAGTGTAGCTCTACTGAAACAGGTGAGTCACAAATTACATTTCTGTTTATTGAAAGAGAGCTTATATGATGTAGGTTATCACTAAAACGCGCCCATGATCGCCTTATCTCGTCAGGGACAGGCTCATCCCAAGACAACTTCGCTGCCCACAGCTTTTGTATCATGATCTTGGGTAGTATAGTGCAAGGACTGAGGAGACCCAGCGGGTCGAATATTTTGATAGATATAATAGTATGAAAGATGGTATCCATTATGGATATAGTTATAGTTATATGTTATATAACTATAACTATATCCATAGTATATTATCTATATCTATATCCATATTAGTTATATAGCCTTCTTAATTAACAGGCACCTTGCAAATAATAATATAGAAGTTTTGAATTCATTAAAAATCTAGTAAGTAACGCCGTATTTTCATTCTGATTTCTGCAAATATCTACTTACCGACCTATAAAAACATGTTTAGTCTAGAAATCTGATAAGAAACGCTTGATTACTAAGATTCTGCAGTGCCTTGGCCACCACCGATATGACAGATAAGTAAGTATGCTATTATCGCTGAGAAGATTGAGGCAAACAGGTTGATATTTCATTCTTGGTAATAAAAAAATATGCAAGAAAATAGCCGCAGAATGACAATCATTGGTTTGGATATCATATCGTCGTTTTCGATTTACTTGTTAGTTTCGGGTCTACAAACGTGCCGATTTGTAAACGCCAGGTAGGTATAGGTAGTATCCGTGCTTACGCCGCAAGGCAAGCCAACACCATTGACCCATTTATGTAAAGGTATACTATACATTCCATTGGGATTGCGTGGTATCAACAAGGATTAGTTCGCGCAAATCTCTATTTTAGAGGCGCGATCTGTGCTCGCCCAAACTGGGCCAATTAGAGCTTACAACACTAATCAGACTATCGATTCCGCAACGTATCCATCCAATATATTCTGTGGTTTCAGCATTGTTCTGATAATTCTTGTCAGGACAACCACATATACCTACTTACAGTTTGATTCTAAGCAAGGACGAATAATTTTATTGTGATAGTTTTAACTTTGAATATCAAAGTACCTAAATTGGAACTGAAAGAAACCTAAATAACTTCCTATTTTATTAGGTTCTAGGCCGTACCTTGCTCTCCAGTTATACATATATATGCATTATGTCATAACCCTCAACTTAAATAAATATATTTTTCTTGCTGAAGTAAATAACATTACCTATAGCTTTAATTTAATTTAATTAGGTGAACTTAATCAATATACACCATGATATTCTCAAAAAGGTTACCTCCTAATCCTATGTATACCGGTTGCGTACTGACCTTTTGCCGGCCTTTAAACGGACCCACACATATATAGAACGGAAATACGCGTAAATAAGGTGTTGTCTTATTTACCAACTAAATAGCAACGTAATTATCTCCAGAATCCCGGGCCAATCCAATGTTTAAGAAAGATAAACGAGGAGATAGGAAAGCAATTCCATCGGAACTTGTATACCCCAATGCATCAGTTCCTAATTAGCCACTTCACAGGGAAGATCACCAGGGATTTCCGCACGAAACAAAGACGCCTATTTGTTATGCCCTAAGTACATATTATAAACTGTAAAATTATACAAACAGTCATTTAACTATCAACTTTAAAAAAAATGTGAACTTATGATGATAATTATTGAACTGTATAAAATGCTACTAAAACAGCAATTCCGAACTTCCTGGTGGGTTCAAATATCCGCTAGAATATCACAATTCACAACGTATGAGCTAAATGTTGTCCGTTTAGTTTCTGATAGTAGAAGCTACAGGCCGTTTCGCTACTTTTTTTAATAAACCTGAAATAAGTCCGATGGTGTATGTTAATTGTACTAGAAATGTATTTCCTAAGTTAGTACCTCTAAGTAACGAAAAATATCAGACTACCTTGCCTGCGCACGCATAAAAAAAGAAACACGAGGCATGGTTTGGCTTGGTTTATAACTTCATTCCGGGTCGCAATTACATTGCAGCTTATTTTCCCGGAGCCGTCGGTAGACCTGGCGCGGCCCGTGCGGCATTCGCGAACATTTCAACAACTGCAAACATTCGTCATTCATTAGCTAACATTATTCACTCGGATGCCTTCTTTTTCACCGTCTGCCTTTTAATGACATGCCATTGAATTTATTTATAGCATTCCTTTTTCTAAAAACATAAGCTGAAATAAAATTGCTTAGGTAGATTGCTACCGACTTGTTACTGCATGTAAATGAAGTATTTTTTATAAATTACCAACCTAGTTTATTTTAAAAATCCTTAGTTTGCATTAACTTTCTTACCAGATCGATAAGCGTTTTATTATTATCGATTTAATCCTTTCAGAAACACAGCTGAAAGAAAACATTTATTACAAAAGGAATCCAAGTAGGGACCATCAAAGTTCTTACTACAAATCTACTTAGCTCACATTCAAAACGTATAATTTCTTATGAATGCCTATTGAATACGTACGAGTACATACGTTTGGTTTACCACCAACGGAATGCTAAATAATGGAGATCAATATCAACTTCTTTCACAGAAAAATAGCGTAATCCCATGAAATATTCAGAAAACGACATGATCCAGATAGGCGGAGACAATAACCCGTTAGAAATTCTTATGACGCGAATAGAAATGCCATTAAAGAGGCGCCGTGGAAGAGAGCCACTCTAAGTCGGTATGTTGCGTGCGTGATTACTCTCTAAATATTCCACTTTATTGTGCAATCCTCTCGTTGTCATGGCAAGGCGTGACTCTAGGAGGTGTGCATGAATAATTTAGTCGGCCGGTGGAGATGTAAGGACCATTTATCCAAATTGTCGTCTCCAAAGGAACCAAGGGCGGGAGTTAAAAATGAACGAGCTGTCACTTTCGGCTTGCTCTCACACCGATTCGTCCCAAAAATAAATAACTCAACGTAAGTGGGGACTACTAAAGGGAGGTACTATCTACATGCAAAGGAGCATTTTATTTGTAAGTTTGCTCTATTCGCGCATCCATGGTCAAGTGTATCATTAAATAATGATCCTAAACGAAATGTTAATGCATCACATTCATGTTGTCTACGTGTAGGTTCTTGCTGAAATTATTACTTATTTGCATTTATGACAGGTTTTGGGAAATTTCATCCATCAGAAATGATGCAGAGATGAAGGGCTTACGGATAATGTAATGGACGGATGAACTGGCAAGTCCGTTTTCCAATTTCATTAGGTACCGAGCCTTAAACACCCCCAATTTGTTATTGTTAGAAAAAACACTGCTAATACCTACCTATAATACATCGTTCTACCTACATATTACATGTATTCCCAGTTATTGAATGTAATACGAGGTAAGTATACAGGTAGGGAAATTAAAAGTTTTCTTGTGAAACAAACTTATGTACGTGGGCTTTATTAGCCCTCAGTGGAAACGAAATGGCTCATAATTATAGCAATATTTGAATTGCCTTTTTCCATATATAACAATCGCATGTTTGCCGACTATTTGAATGCGGCAAAATGATTGTTTTGGTGTCTATTTTACTTGTACCTAGGTCGCGTCGCCCGACGTGCACTGCTACTGACAACGTATTACAGCCTACCTACCGCACCGGCATGGTGGCAGTTAAATATAATTAAATGCGTTATCATGGAGGTAATTAGCACAAACTGAAAATATTTTCAAGTAAGTAAACATTTTATTGAAATCACCGCACCAAGCTAATTATGATTTAACATCGAATTATGTTATATAAATTATAGAAGATAAGTAAATAGATATGATTATATTATAAAACACTAGATTTTCATTTGTCTCTCTGATTGATTATTTACCTGGGCAAATTTTCCTTAACGAATTATTTGATTTTGACGAGAATTTATCAGGTAACCTAGACCTGTATCCCGGAGAAGAAATGGATTCCTGTTTTGGGCCGACGATGTCGCGGGTGAAAGCTAGATAGGTACCTACATAATATAAATACCCAGAGGTGTTTCGATGTACGTAAAAGGGTAAACTAAATCATATTACGACGGTATACCTACCTATCTACCAGTCTGGTAATACAAGTGGATAACTCTATTGCACCGACATAAAATTGAAGGAACACGTAAATCAAATAATAAAGGAAAATTCCATTACTATCCCTGTTCAGGTAGCCAAAGATTTCTAGCGAAAAAGAATTTCATTCGCCAGAAGGAAACTGTAGGTACCTAGCCAGTATTTATTGTTCGATAAGTTTTGTCGACTTACAACCTTTTTTAGGAATCCGTGCAAAATAGAACCGTTACGGCTGATGAATAATTTATAAAATATGCTAAGATATTGTTTATACTACTTATGTTGTCAAGCAAGCGTAATAGACTCTTACAATACCAGAGGTGAGGTATCTGTAACGGGTTTCCAACCCTATTGTTGATGGAGCACTCCCTTAGCAGGTTAACAGTCTTTCTTGCTGCCAGCACAGCGTATTCGTGTGGAGCTCTGGAAACTTACCGCATAAATACAACTAGGTACTTTGGAGTAGCGCTATTTGTCTGCAATCTTCTGTAAGTTGAAGGTTCAGTCGGGGTTAATGGGAAATCCCTTTTCGCCTACCTCTCAGAAATATACAAGTTTGCCTTAATAATTTCGAAAACAGGATGGAGGGGATTATAATATTGTGAAGTACATACGAGTAGTTACTTAAGTAGGTGCCTACTTAAATGATAAGTATTTTGCTTATTTAACTTATAAGTAGATTGAATGTATGCTGATTGAAATTATAATTTATGTTGCAAATACTAATAGAAGACCCGTTTCAACGATAACTTAGTAACTTAATCATGTTTCTCAGTTATCACCAAGTTCAAAACACGCGTGGAAGCATCGCGCGTCAATTTGCAACTTCGAAATTGACATCTATTGAATGAGCAGAGAAATAGGTTACAATATTCTAGTAAATGCTAATTTGAATAGAAATGGTAAGTCACGAAATTGATTGCTACATATGTAGGTAGTGCTGTAAATTATATTTTTTCTTCGTGAGATGGTGCCACCACGCCACAGTAGATAGCAACACCGGCATTTCGGCGACACATTCTATACTGCTAGCACAATCAATCCTCTCTACAATATAGTCAGCAAAGTATTAGTGATGCCAAGCATCAATTACCACTTACCATCAAGCGGGCACACACACTGGGCGGTACTTGCACACATCAAGGTATATATAAACAATTATATGTACTAATTATTGACTGTGTATGGACAACAGTCGAAACGTGCACATACATTGACTCTGTAATATACTGGCGTGCCTAACAACAGCACTAACGCAAGTGGGATGTGCCGTCGTAAATTAAACTGTTTTGTACACTCTTTAGGCAACTCCGGCCTCATTCGTACAACAATAAAAAAAATTAAACGTGTATAAAATGCGGGTACAAATTAAAAAGTTGCCATTTCATTGTTACTTTTATTTTTGTTAAATATAAATTGTTAATACATTGTATCAAGGCGACTATGGCCGAAGAAACTAAAAAGCTAAAACTGTACGCGCGTTATTATCCGTCTTCATTATGTTCTGCTAGCATTTCTAGAAAACTAAATTATGTGACCATCACAAAATACAATAAAATCACTGGCATGGCAATAAATGCACGTTACCTTAAATCATGACAAATTTGCATCCAACAACACTGTGCTTTAAATATTACGATGAACAACATAAAATGGAACAGTTTAATCGTAAGCAAATGCAAAAAAAAAGTGGTTATTACCCGTTAGAAATGTGATAAAGGATCAATATGCTCACTGCAGGCATCTCTGTCTCTGAATAACGTGAAGATTTATTTATTCAATCACGTACGTACATGTTATAATTTGTATTGAACATGTGTTAAGAGCGCACCTATGTATGGACTTATTTCTTCCGCACGAATAGAGATGTTAGCAATGCAAGTGAGTCTGACGTAAAACAAAATTGTAATTTTTAATAAAATTATACCAATTTAAAAATGTTTTTTTATGTTACCTATTAAAGTAAAAGCACTTTCTGATTCCTAGAGTCGCGGATACCTAGCAACAAATAACTTAAAAACCAGGTGTTCTCGAAATTCAAGTTAATGCTGAATTTTTAATCGTAACAAATGTTGTCTACAGTGGAATTTGAAGTATAATAGTCCCAGTTTTAGGAGCGTAAAGCAAGTGCGAGCCTACCTACCTACCACATGCCTTAATGTTCATAGGCACGCTCTTAAAATGATCGAGTAAATGAATGTCCACGTTTAGTATAGTGTGTAGAGATGATTAGCACGGGCGGCGGTCGGGTCCGCGGCGGCGAGGCGCGGACTTCAGTATGTTGTCGACGCGCAGGATCATCTCGGCCGCTTCGGACGCTGACAACAGCACCTGACGCTTCACTACGTACGACTCCGTGATACCCAGCTTCTTCATGTCGCCGACGCAGCCGGTTTGCATATCTGTACACACGTATTAAGTTACGATGACATATCCATAAATAGTGAGCGTGTATGATGAAATTGATAAGTGTTCAATAAAGCCAAAGAGGTGTTCTGCGCAGATAACGGCGCTCTCTGTCTAAAATTCAATACATTTTAATAGAAGAAAAATCGTTACCTATACCTACAGCTTTTTTAAAGCGCATCTTTAAGTACGACCATATAATCTTATAAAAACTATTGTTTTAGAATTTAACTGCAAAACAGACATTGCAATTTAAAATATTAGTACCACCTTTTACCCGCGGCTTCGTCTGCGTGGCTCTAGATAAAGATAGCCTATGTCCTTCCCCAGGTTATAATCCATTGCATTGCCAAATTTCAATACGATCCGCTCAGCCGTTTAGTCGTGAAAAGGCAGCAAACAAAAAGAGTTACTTTTGCATTCAAAATATTAGTATGGATACACTTATAGATACAATTGAATGGGAACTGGTTGTCAGGGCTGTAGAGTATAGGGGGGGTGTGTGTGCAGGTGTGTGTGTGTGTGTGTTTACCGAGCCCCATGGTGTTGTCGCCCTGGGCGTGGTGCGCGCGCAGGCGGGCCAGCAGGTCAGCGCTGTCGTAGCCCGCGTTGTCCGCCACGGCGGACGGCAGGCGACGGAGAGCCACGGCGAAGGCTTCCACTGCGGCCGCTTCCTTGCCCGCCGTACGCGCCGCCACGCGAGACACCGCCTCCGCCATCAACATTTCACTGGCACCTAGTATTACAATTACAAAAAAAAACATGTTAGTGAATTCAAGGACATATGTAGTTACTAAGAGACGGCGACAGACTCACCATCTGTCACGTTGGCACCAATTTATCTTTGGTGGAAAGTGGGTGTTGTATTGTATCACCGCTGCCTACCCCTTACTAACATTGCCGTTTGAACTAGCATCTATCTCCAAAGATAGATAGATAGACACTTGGGTAAGTTGCCACGTTTATAATAGCCGCTAGAAATACCAGGGGTATCACTAACACGTTGCCAACCCTGTTGTTGTTGAGAACTCACTGTGCTTGCAGTATTACTCTAGCGCAGCGTATCCTCGTAGAACACTGGCAACCTTATTCACCACAACAGAAACACAACACTACATCACTGTAGTGTTGTTTAACTGTCGTCTTTTGTAAGGTGGAGGTACAGTCCCCAGTCGGGTGGCTCGAATTTTAGTGGGAAAAAGCAAAGGAGATCCCATTTCGGACTACCTCTATTTTTAAAATAGAATATAGAAGAGAAGTACCAACCTCCGCCGTAGATAATTTTGGGTTCCTTGACGGTGGCGGCGAGTACGCAGAGCGCGTCGTGTAGCGAGCGCTCGGCCTCGTCGATGACTTGCTGCGTCGCGCCGCGGATCACCACCGTGCACGCCGAGCCCAGCTCCACGCCCGAGAAGCGGATCAGGCACTCGTCACCGATCAACACCTACGAACAACCAACACTATGCTGCAAATTCTCGCCTTCCACAGACTAGACTACCACTAAACTAAAATATTTAACGTCAGAGTCGTGGTGACCGTGTGGTATGAAGCGTTGCTTGCTATTCTAGAGACGCATGTTCCAATCTGTGCCAATGAGTTTTTCTAACTTAAGTGCAGTGATTAGTCACACAAAGAGATTTACGGTGAAGGAAAACAACGTGAGGAAACCTGCATATGTCCGAGAAGAAATTCATGGACGTATGTAATGCCTAAGAGACGGCGACTCAGCATCTGTACATTGACAACAAATTATCACCTGTGGAAAGTGGGTGTTGTAGCACCTCTGCCTGCCTCTTCGGGGACCATTGTGGGAAGTCGTGAAGATATATAAAATGTTTAACGTATTCTGTTGTTCACAGTCTTGGGCCTCGGGCGAAATATATCATTAGGCGCTAGATAGAATAAGTCTGTTAAATAACAGTAAAATTTGATAGTATGGGTAAAACTAATCGAATAGGGTAATAAAGGTAACTTACCTGTTCAATAAGCTTGCAGTGTCCAAGCTTGACTTTTTCAGGCGATTCGAAAGTAGAGACGATCTCACCACCGGTGACCAGCGCGAGCCTCTCAATGCCGTCGAAGTCCGCGTGTTCGATCGCCATCACGCCTGCGTCGGCGAACAGCTGCTCCGGGTAGTTGTAGATCAACTGCCTATTATTATTTATTACCATCATTACATTTGTTAACGGATATACACATCCCATTTATTCATAAACAGAACACAATTACATAAAAAAAGGTGCAAAGTAATATGGTTATAAGCTGAAATATGTTACAAAACATGTGAGCATTACAAGTAGGCAAATATTAATTTAAATAAAATTGTTATAGGTATATCTAATAAAAATAAAATAAAAACTGCAACTTTGCTTTTTTTACATATAACTATGTGATGCGCTAGGCACTGCACAGGGCTCATAAACTCGAGACTTGGATTAATAATAATTGTTCATTTACCAGTAATTAAGTGATTTACAGCGAGATTTGAAAGGCGCCTTCAAGAAAAAGCGCTTACACACTACTGATTAACAGCAGAATAGCTGATATTGTGGTGGTACCTGGGTAGGTACCACCACAACATCAGCTAGCAGTCAGCTTTTTGCAAGAAACCTACCACCAGGTAAATTTTAAAGTAAAGTTGCGGGTGAGATGTTATTATGTATTTTGAATGTAGCGAAGGTTGGTAGTGTCGATTATTTTAATATATTTTTTTTATATCAGAAACATTATAATCAGTATCTGTATGTATGGTGATGCTTACCTGTTTATGAACACATTGCACTTGTGGTTGAGAATCTTGTTGACTTTGTCTTTCATCTTTTCCTTCTCAGCCACTTCTAGTTCTGCAATCTTTGCCATAGAGTCAACCTTTATTGTAGAACCAAAAACTTTGATTTTGTCTGTGTCCATGGGAGTATTTGCAATAAGGATGTTCGCATTTTCAAGCTTCTTCGGTTGGTGAACTCCAACCTAAAATATGAGAATAAAATATTTCAGGTTTATTCCTGTTTTTTTTATGCGTTTGATGGATGATGATAATCACTATAAATAAAAAATATTAATAAAAGTGTGATGTATTGGGGTTAATTAATTAAAAATATATGATTTAACAGAAAAATATTGAGACTATACCACAATAATCTTACTGAAATACATTCTCTCAAAAGTAACAAAGGGAATACAATGCTTTGAATTATAAATATTGGATATTATTCAGAAATATAACATATGTTTTCTGTTTGTTTGTTTTTTAATTGACTCCGCTGGATTAAATAAAATGGAATACTATGTGGATCATGTAGCAGTCAAAGGCAAGAAGTGCTAACTATAAACTCATATGATGGCATGAATTAACATTCTGTAGGGAGTCCCAAGTAAATAATTATTATTTTTCTTTAAATTTATTGTTGTAAGTAAGTTTTAAAACAAACCTTTTTGTTCAAAAGAAAGCCTTCATCAAGGAATGACTCTTCCAGTACACCACCAGATATTTTAATCATCTGAATAGCCTTCAAGTTACCAGAACCTTTAAGACGCAGCACTGCATCAACTGCTAACTTTGTGAAATGTCTGTAATCACAAAGTAATGTATTTAATATAAAATATGTACTAGAATGCTACTTTTAATGCATTTATTTCTAGTTTTCACCATGTTAACTGTTCAGGCTTCACTTTGCTGGCACTAGATGTCACTGTTTGCTTTGTACAACTCACATGACAGGTGTTGTTAACATTCAATATAGTCTTACAAGAATATGTCATGTTTTCCTACCATTTGCAATCCGCTATCTCTGTATGTAGAGTATGTATATAATATAGCAGTGATTTGTTCCTCAGTCGTGGTCGTTTTATTTGATAACCTCAAGAACACCTTGGCTGTGATTTTTGGGCATCGGCGTTGTTCAGTAACATTACTATTCATAATTGTGCTATTTATGTGAGCCACCAGCTTAGGAATTAAAACAGTAGCTATGGCCATAATCAGGAGCTATGATGCCACAGACAGACACACAGATGCACAGATTTTATCATATCTTATAATTGGGCTTTAACGGGTCCAGGCTGCCCCAGACGCATATTGACCATTGGGATCTTTTGTCCTGCCCTTTGGCCATAGTGCTCTAATTACCTCTTGTGTCAAATATTCCTAGTTGCACAGATACACAGATTAAAAATAGAAGGCACATCTTCTTGCATCAAGGTTCAAAAGCAGTCTAAAATCGATAGTGATACTTACTCTTTGTGGTTAGACAGAATCTTTGAGCTGAGTGTGGTACGAGCTATGTTCTCAAGGTCAGACCGGAGGGCAGATTCATTGAAGCTCCTTTGATGGTCATAGCTGGCATCAGATAGTGCCTGTCTTGCAGCTTCTACAGCAATACGCCAGCCAGCAATGATTGTTTGTGGATGCAGTTTCTGTTCTACTAGTTTCTCTGCCTCTCTTAGTAGTTCAGCAGCTAAAAGTATGGAAATACATCAACTTATACAGATCATCCTGCTAGTTATTTTATTTAAATACTATAAATTCAATTGATTAGATTTCACCAAATGTATCAACTACTAATATCACTACTAATGTTACTATCTAATATTGCATATTTTAGCCCCAATTACCTTTGACTGAATGCTGTCTTATGCTTTTTTAAGCTTTGGTAAAAAAAACACATTAATGGTGCCAATTCTGTTGTATGCAATCATAAACTAAACTAATTTGACAGGACTAAAACTATTGCCAGCCTTATTTGATCCCTCACATGAGAAAGGTATAGAAAGACATTTAGTCTGGTCAAATTAGTTGATCTTTTCGATTTTGTACAACAAAATTGGCACCAATGGCTATTTAAAACAAAAGAAAAGAAATCCACTTGTTTATGATACTAAAGAAAACAGAATAATTTATTTTGAAAAGTATGTTTACAATAATTGAATTCACAAACCTAGGACAGTGACTGATGTAGTTCCATCCCCCACTTCTTCATCCTGCACCTTAGCCATATCAACAAGAATTTTGGCAGCAGGATTGTCAACTCCAATTGACTTCAATATAGTAGCACCATCATTTGTAACCTCAACCTGAACACATAACAATGTTTCTAAAATCCTTAGTCAATAGGTATAATCATCAATAGTTCAAAGAAATATTTATAAGCAAAACAATAATAAATTTACCAACCTGACCAGAATTCCTGCCACAGGAAACCAAAATTTTGTCCATGCCTTTGGGTCCTAAAGTGCTTTTGACCAAATCTCCAATGGCAATAGCTCCGATGAAACTGGACATCCGAGCAACCTCGGCCTTTTCTTCCTCAGCCTCATTTTTCAAAATTCTTAAAGGGTTTAAGGATACCTGGACAATTTAATTCACGTTAAAAGACACACGTGCAGAGCAGACTACAGGATGACACCGGTATACGTCCATTGAAATTTCTCCATCATTCTCGGAAGCAGACGAAAATAAAACACAAATAGAAACAGCAAGTAAATATGTTAAAATTTCGTACCATTTTTATATTCTCAGTTGCGTTTAATTGAATTAGAGGAAAAATGAAACCGGCTATAATCCGCAAGACAAATTATTTCAATTCCACAAAGCAAAGACTTTAGTCACAGCATACATACACACCTCACTGTCAGTCAATGAGAGAGAGTCACACAAAGGGGCAGAGACAAGTAAGACAGACCATAGAGCAGAATAGTTTGTGCACAGAGAAGGTTGTGTGCTCATAGCCTCATAGCACAGAACCGTCAGAGAACCCTTGGTCCGAGTACAACCTTATTCACTGAGAATTGAGCCGACTTCCACCTTCTCTGATTGTTGTTTCTTATTGACTTTTACATTTTTCCTGAGGTACGGAGATGTGTAACAGGTAACCGGGGAAGCGCGCGCTATTTGATTTGACCTATGAACGCGCGCGGTGGTAGAGTTCGCCGTCAGATGTCAGTACGGTCAACTTATATTAATAATAGGAACAATATATTTTTTGGCAGATCAGCATGCCAGGCAACAGATCGTAACTTTGTATGGTTTATCAAAAAAATATTATTAGGGTTTATCAATTATAAAACTCATTAAGAATCCTATACATTTAATAATATAATATAATTAATTCTAAGTGTTTTTTTTTTATTATACCACTAAGGTGGCACACAAGCATACGGTCCACTTGATGGTAAGCAGTCACCGTAGCCTATAGCCGCTAGCAATACCAGGGGTATCACTACGGGGTGCCAACCATGTTGCTGATGAGGACTCACTGTGCTAGCAGCAATACTACTAGCCCAGCGTATCCTCGTGGAGCACTGGCAACCTTACTTACCGCAGAAACATAACACTACATCAAGTAGTGTTATTTCACTGCGGTCTTCTGTAAAGCGGAGGTACAGTCCCCAGTCGGGCGGCTCCAATTTAAATCGGATAACCCACGGGAAACCCCAAATCACCCTACCTATCTTTTTTTAAAAGGTCATGGTGTGATTAATCACTGTACTTAAGCTTAGAAAAACTCATTGGTACAGGCCGGGACTCGAACCTGGGCCCATCAGATGACAGGCCTGTTGCTTCAACCACAAGGCCACCACGGCTTTTAGAATTGTTAATCATGCATTCAAAATATATATTAATATTGTTTTAATAACAGTAACAAAAATGCTGTAAACAGTTATATTCTAGTACTTAGAATAACTTACATGTAACGTTATCCGTTATGTTATTTACATAAGCAGGATTAAGCATAAATCGATTCACTAAATGTACTACTTGGCGTATCGATCTTTTTTTATCGTCTTTTACCATGGCTTTAGTCACTATTCCTTAGTAAAGGTATCGATATTTCCAGAAAAAGCTATTCAGCTGTATTCAGAGGCGTCAATATTCTGCAGGCGTTTCTTAGAATAAGGACTAGAGGCGTTTTTAATATATTGAATTGATTCAGGTTTTTTTAATAACTTCGAAATTGGGTAGGAAACTAGGAACTAGCGTAAGTGCCAGTGATGTCCTTATTCTAAGGTAGGAACGATGTGACCATTCCCTATTGTCTTAGCCTCAGAATAAAGACTAACTCGTAGCGATGATACTTACTAAAGGTCTTTGCTAAGTTCTTAGTCTAAGGTCTTGGCAGTTGTATGATTTTTTGTTTATGGTAACCTAGGCGACGGCACGTCAATCAATGATATCATGCGCATTGTCTGTGGCTGTCTCTGTCATGATCATGAATTGAATTTGTCATCTATAAAAAAAATTTCGCCATATTTAATTATTTTCCTGAACGGTCGTATTGTACTTCGTAGTTTTACAATAGATATTTTGGATCGATTAGTGGAAAGGTGTAATTGTTTGTGATTTTGGTTTTGTGATTAACAACAAAATGGAAGACCAAGGCAGTTCAGGACCAAGAGTAAGCGATAAGCGCTTAGCTCAAACTCAAGCTCAAGTCGATGAAGTTGTTGGCATTATGCGTGTCAACGTTGAGAAAGTTTTGGAGAGGGACCAAAAGCTTTCTGAACTCGACAATCGTGCAGATGCTTTACAACATGGTGCGGCACAATTTGAGCAGCAAGCTGGTAAACTCAAACGAAAATACTGGTGGCAAAATTTGAAGATGATGCTGATAATCGGAGCTATTGGAGGAGTATTGCTTATCATTATTATTGTGTGGGCCACGTCCGGTTCGGGCAATACAAACACAGCGCCGGCAGTTACCGAGGCTCCAGCAGGAGGTCGATAGTTGTATAAATAATATAAAACTTGTAAAAAGAATTCAATGGAACTTGTAACATTCTCTTAGAAAATACATAGACCTAAAAGCAAGCGACTGAACATATAAAACTATATTTTATACAGCAGACTTTACAAAACAGAACATAATTTCTGGTTAGGACACTTATCCAAACATTTTGATACTAAAAAATCTACAGAAATATTTTTACTTAAACTGTGAATGAAATTCACTTTATTCAATGTTAACTTAAAACTATCTACATATTTTTGTAACTTGGTATTATTGTGAATAGCTATAAGCTGAAATGCTTAGCTCTAGGTAAGCATGTGTTTTGTAATATGCTTTATTGTTACATATGTACAACACCAACTGATATATGGATACACCTTGTGATAATAATAGGTATGTAGTTTCAAATTTAAAAGTTATTTACAAAAGAGCTTAAAATATTGACCAGAGAAAAGAACTGATAAATTACACAATTCTGTGGTTTGGATTGAAATAGTTTATACTTGTTGCTTTTAAAGAATGTTGAAATATTTTATTGATGTTGCATAACATTTTTCATTACTTACTTTCTAAAACATTATTATTGCTTTCAAGATACCATATTAATATGTTGTTAGCTCATAGTATTGTTAGCCCAGAATCATTGTCAAATTTGGTCGAAAGTTTTATTTACATATTACAAGGATCAGGCCGCCAGAATAATTGGAGAAACTTGTTAGACTTAAATTCTGCACATAACTATAATCCTGTGTGTCATACCTAATTGTGCTAAATGTAATATATAAGCTATAATTTTAAGTTCATACTTTGACCTGTAGATACAAAACAAAGGCTGGATTTAAAATATGTTAAAATTCACAGTAATAATTATTCTGAGCTTCATAAAATGGTTATTATGTTTTTTTTTATTTATGTTTAATATGTTTACCTTGCTTATCAATTGGCCTAGTTGTATAATAAGTTTAAGCTATATTTTTAATAATGGTTGGTGGTGCAGATTAAAAAAAAATGCACAAATGCAAAATGCACAACTACAAACAGCAAAATGTAAATTGCACAAATTACCCACTAATTCATAGAACTAATTTGTGTGTCTTTCTCACAAAACTAACAGCTTGATTTTGTTCTGTATTATATTCTACATAATGATCCTTTGCATTTTGAGAATTACACTATGACATAGTTAAGGGACCAAATACTTGCACATTTATACAGCATCAAAGCCCATTCAGTCTGCACTGATAATGTCTAACATGTTGATGTTGTATATTAAACCTATATTATACTTACTTGTATCTTAGTTGTTTTGTATGGTAAAAGAAATAAATGTATTCTTGAAATTATTGTATGATTTAGATGCAGGAATCATTCAAATACCTTATCATAAATGTAACTTAAGATAGTTTATCAGTGTTGTAGATTGTGATAACTACATGGCATTGTGATTTGAATAACACAAGGTAGAAAGGCCATTGGAGAGCATATTATTCTATAATTCTATAATAGTATGTGTTAATATGAAATGTTCAATTAATAATCAACAACAATTCTTGAAGGTGTTGTGAAATAAGTTTATAATTAACTTCATTGCTGTGACTTGTTAATTACAAACAAATCAGATATTTTAATTGTTCTTATCTATGGAAATAATACGAGTTGGGTCATTTGTTTTCCCCTTAGAAAAAAAAACACAAAGGACATCATCCATGTTTCATAGAGATTTGGTCCAAATTTGAATGTGCCAGTAAATTTTTTTTGTGTTTTCTGTTAGAGATGGTCGTCTGAGCAGTTTTTACTATGATACCAAATCTGTACATTACAGGACATTTCATTTGTTTTGGTTATTTTGAATTCCTATTTTCTAAAAAAAATATGAATATTTAGATTTTCGAACTCAAAAACAACAACTATGGTCCTACCGATTTGGTGCCATAGTAATAAATGTTCAGATGGGCAAGCTCTAACCGAATATTCAGAATATTGCGATGGCCGGCACTTTCAGATTTGGACCAAAACGGATGATGTCCTTTATTTGATTAACTTCTTGAGGTGCTGGGCAGGTAGGTTTGGCATAGGAGGCATCCAACGGACGAAGCGTCGATATGTACCCACAAAAATCGGGGCATTTCAAAGTTTAATAGATTAAAATATATTGGTAGGTAGGTACTGCGTGAAAGGCACCCAGCCTTGCAGGTTCAGTAAACAGGAAAAATCACAGTCTTATAAGAATAGGCAAAACAAATTACCTACGTTAGGAAAATTATCGATTTAAGAACCATAAATTGAAACATTATTGGACCCACAAATAGACGGATTGCGTTATAACGCAATCCGCTATAGCAGTATACTGCTATACTGCTATAGCAGTAGATTAATTCAGATTAATATCATAAACAGTCCACTTCTACAGTTTGATTGTGATAAATCAACCTTGTTTTATATAATGGACGATGGAAACAAGCGCCATCTCAGTTCTCTGTAAGTTACATCTACTTATATACATGTGGCTCGAGTCAAATACTTCGATTATATACTTGTCTCATAGGACTGTCGCGGATGGTGTAGGTGGTAAGAACACCAGCATCTACTACCTACGCGATTATCATTGTCCATTTAAGGATATCGAGCAGGCTGTAGTATCTACCAGATACAAATTAGCTTACTCATAATATATATTATTAATCGTACTTACAATCCAACCTTATAAGGCGTGTTCTTATTAGTATATGCTTGTATCGTTACTTTATATATTACAATAATAGGTACATAACTTTTATATAACTCCAACAATTATTTGCTTTGTTTATGATATAAAAACGGTATGTAGGTACCTACCATAAATATTTTATGTGTAAAAAATCATGAAGCAACCCGAATCTATTAATCAGAAATGTAATTATAGTTGTACTTACCTATTGCAGTGAGTGAATTACCTATACGTTTTGGAATTATCGATACGATTGCTTTTAGCAACTGTAGTTAGCATATTTGTTATTACCTACTTACTGTATGTATTTAGCGCTATGCTCTCAATGTAGAACGTTGAACCAAAGGTTAAACCAGTTTAATGTCGAAACTTCTCCAGATATTAATTATTAGGTATGTACAGGGTCGGCAACGCGCGAGTGATACCCCTGGTGTTGCAAGCGTCCATAGGCTGCGGTAACCGCTTACCATCAGGCGGGCCGTATGCTGGGTTGCCACCTTAGTGGTATAAAAAAAAACTTACGTTACTATATATATTTTCAGATAATTCACTAGTCTCTAAAAAAATAATTTTTTATAATAATTATCCTACGTATTCCAACATCTGATAATATACAAATACAGTCTACCAATCGAAGAACAGGAACCATAAAAAAATTTCTTCTAAGAAACATTGAAATTACCTAGTTATTACCATTTTATTTCATCTACCGTACTATACAACTACCTACCTAACTACCTCTAAATAAAATTGAAAGGCATATGTAATAATCACGCCAAACCTGAAGCATACAATACAATGCAGAAAAGATCTCACTAGAGGAGTAGGTACGTATAGCCTATAGCCGATAGCAATACCTGGGCTACAGGGGTATCACTAAAGCGTTGCCGACCCTGTTGTCGATAAGGACTCACTGCGGTAGCAGCATTACTACTAGCGCAGTGTATCCTCGTGGAGCACAAGATAAACAACACTACATAAAAGTAGTGTTTATTTGACTGCCGCGTAGTCTCGTCCCCTTAATCGTACCCTGCACCATAGTGGCGCCATCGCGTCGCGACACATGCCCAAAGAAAGTGAGAATGTATGAATGAATGTAATTACCGTACTTAAGCTTAGATTAGAAGAACTCATTGGTTCAGGCCGGGGTTTAAAACTGTGCCTATCAGATGACGGACCGTTGCTTCAACCACCGCGGCTTCTATTCCGACTATTCCTTGAATAACGAAGAGAAATTACCTACAGATTGAAAGTAATGACTGAAGTATTGACTGATGAAGTATTATATGAAGTAATTAGTCAGACTTAAAGTATTTAGTGGTATTGTGTTACGTCATAGTATAAAGAGAGGGGAAGTAGGTTATCTTCATACAAACGCACCGCGCGCGGCTTGTATGTGTGCGCTATTGTATCTATGTGTCGACGCACGCACACTTTAACAAAATCTCGACCCGTTTCTCAGTGCGCCAGTCGGGGCTAACACTGCACAAGGTTGCGCGCGGACGCGCGCGTCACGGCTTTTCGGCACCTGCAAAATTGGCATGTCTATTTATGAACAAATAAAAGATTTACATTTTTCACTGCCCTGCCCATGTTTTCCGAAATTATATTTGCAAAAGTTATTTATAAGGATGCGGATATATTACACATTAAAGTTTAATAACAAGGCGTTTCGTAATAGTCGAAACCGAAGAAAGTATTTTTCTGTAGCTTATTTGTAATTTTGTAATAAATGTGTGATTCAATAGATATGTTTGTATTAATTAAAAATAAATTTATGTGTAAGAATACTACATTATGCATAATAAAAAAAAATCAAAAAGCTGACTTGTATAAAGCACTAAGTAAATAAATTAAACACAAGCTCTTAGACTATGTTGCCGCCTGTACCATCTAGCGGCGACATGGCGAGTCGGGACCGCGACTTGACGATGCCGCTGTTCATGCGGTTGCTAGCGAAGCGCGAACAGCCGCGCCTAATATTTAGCTAAAAGTGACAACCCTAAGACAGTAGGCAATTATATCGCGAATTGGGCCGGAGATAGCCTACCCCCTCTTCTTTATACTATGGTTACGTGGTCTGGCTTTCTACACTTACGTTGCGTTGCTGAGGTGTGGAGCTCTAAAAATAACCGTGGCTAAAGCAACAGATTGAAAGCGTGTTTCCTTATTTAAACAGACTAAAATCAAAGACCAGATTATTTTATTTTATTTATGATACGTTGTCCATCAAAATATTAAATATCTGAAATATCTTCGGTGATACGAGGGTGTGAAATTGACTGAAGTCCAGCCATTATTTTGCCAGTGCTACCCTTTTGGGAAAACTTGACGAAGAAGTAATTTTAAAAACAAGTTAATTGCTTGAATTGACTGTATTTCAGCCATTATTCTGCCAGTACTACCCTTTTGGGAAGATGTGAAGAAGTAATTTTAAAAACAAGTCAATCATAATAACATTTTGTTACATGTTAAGTCTCCTTGCTGACCTGTCTAAAGTCATAAATATTTGGGGGCATAAAAGTTTCTTTACACAATCGCTCCGCAAGTAGGTAGATACTATGTGGGTACCTATTGATGTAAGTATTAGATATCTGAAACTTAATAGGCTTGTGAGGGAGAATGCGGATAGATGTATCACCATTATCACCTAGTTGTGTTCCGCTTTCCGCTCTGCTGCCACCTTTCATCGCGCGGGAAAACTAAACAACCTGCAATCAAACCAGCATCTAGCTAGGTTCACCTTGAGCTCAGGTACTTTTGGTCACTATTATACAACTTTATTGTAACCTTGATTCGATACACAAATTTGACAAATTCACTGCTGAGTTACTACAGTGGCAAAATAACTTTGAATGTGACGCTGCCGAGTCTGCTGGCTGCAGTCGAAAGAAAGGGGGTTCCCTTATTAAGTTATTGTTGTCATTGAATAATCATACCCAAATGAGAGAAGACATGACACTAAATGGAAAACATAGGTATAATAGGTATCATGCGTGTAGACACCGTATTTAAGGAATAAAAGATCTGCATCTGCCAATCATTATTATGTCACTAAGCGCTAATCAGTGTACCTACATATGTCGAATCGAATCAATATCCAAGGAACATATGTCGCTTATTTTATTACAAAAAAAAGTAATAGGCCGTATCTGACTTAATGGTACTAAGGGAAGGTATAAAGGTCAATTCCCATTTGGTTTTTACTTACTTTACTTAGTACTTACCTTACGGAGTAACATATGAACGAAGATACCTACATACTTCTATTCTACAGTATAATATTATAACTATACTCTGAGCTACTAGCATGAATCCTATTACGGTGAGTTGGTCGATGAAATCGTATCGGGACAATACGTCACGTTCAGTCGTCGTACAAGGCAATGGTCGTTCACCCGTCCTTATTATAATTTAATCAACGTGCTCAAAGCTATATAGGTATTTTATAGTTTGTCAATGACTTCTTCTGAGCCGTAGATAGATGACTTATCTGTAGATAGGTATTATAATATAATATCAAAGGCATGCTCTTCCCATCAAGCGGGGTGTGAGTGAACCCGTAGTTAATTGCTTTCATCAACATTCCTCGGCCTGCTATTCGCTGAAAATTAAGCTACTAGATTAGAAGGCGTAGTTATGAATTTACACAGTAGGAACGCAGAAGGCAAATTTTCCGAACACGTATTTACAGCTGATATTCCTGTGCGGTGTAATAATATATTTATAAGTGGTCAAAATAGTAAATTGAATACTGGATACCTACTAATACAAGTTATGCATACGGCTTGTCTGTTGTGACGAGATCCATCAATAGCCGTGAGAACTGGATCTGATGTTTACAGATTTTAAAAAACAACCGCAATGACTTACCAGTGGTGTTAATTAATGCAAGAATAAAATACAGTAGGTACCTATGACTTGTCTAGACATTATTGATTGCAAACTAAATTTGGTGGCACCGCCAGTCACGGGTTTATATTATATTTTACGTGCATTATCTCTCAAGTTAGTTATTTGTTGATACAATAGACCATATAATTTTCTATAATATTTTGGTGGTGGCACCATTCAAGTTTTTTTTGCAAAAATAATATGGTTAAGAATTGTAAAACTTTGTACGGAGTCTTACTTTCACTTGAATCATGTTCGTTGTGCGTTCATCCTTTTTCCCATAAATTTTGGGATTGGTTTCCTTTGCCGATCTCAGTCGTCACGGATGGTTACAAGTTAAATTCCCTCCTTCGCAAGTCGAGTGTTTGTTTGCGCGTGCGTAGGCAGCTTACTACCTACCTACCAATTCCAAATTCCGTAGTTTATGTAATCGTTTACTTCCATGATGAAGACCACCATCAAGATAAATTTAGTCCAATAGAGATTCAACCTAGACGAAACCTAGTCCTTCATCGATATGACGAAGTCGATACTAATCTTGTATATATATTAGGTCCTTACATATGAAATTGGCGTTTTGTATGGGAGGAACAAAAAGTCGAATATTTTTTAATATAATATATTTAATTAATCAAAGTATGAACCATTATTTTCTATGCACTTTTGCCATCTCATAGGTAGTTCATTGATCCCTTTACTAAAAAAACCAGTCGGACGGGAATCAATAAAATCTTTGAAGGCGATTTGGACTGCCCCATCGGAGTTGAATTTTTTCCCTTGCAAGAAGTTATCCAAATTTCGAAAAAAATGGTAATCTGTTGGAGCAAGGTCCGGGGAGTACGGAGGATGTCTTAGACTTTCCAATTGAAGCTCTTCTAATTTAGTAGCCGTCTGTAGCGCAGTGTGTGGTCTAGCGTTGTCGTGAAGCAGCAGTGGCGTGGAGCGATTGACCAGCCTAGGTTGTTTAGCCGCTAGCTTTTCCATCATGGTTTGCAATTCCTGACAATAGACATCAGCCGTAATAGTCTGGCCAGATTTGAAAAAACTGTAATGAACAATACCGGCACTAGTCCACCAAACGCTTACAAGTAACTTTTTTGGGGTTAATTTTCGCTTGGGGCAGGATTTGGCTGGCTGGCCAGGATCTAACCATTGCGCTGAGCGCTTCCGATTATCGTAAAGAACCCATTTTTCATCACAGGTAATGATTCGGTTTAAAATACCTTCATTATTGTGCCGGTTTAGTAATGTAACGCAGCAGTCGACGCGCGTTTGCCGGTTTGTTTCAGTCAATTCGTGAGGTACCCACCTTTCAAGCTTTTTAATCTTCCCAATTTGCTTCAAGTGAATTAAAACAGTTTTATCACTAACATTGCAGCCTGCAGCTAACTCGGACGTGGTTTGCGATGGATCCGCTTCCACAATAGCCTTCAACTCTTCATTATCAACTTGAGTCTCAGGCCGTCCACGGGGCTTGTTCTGCAGGTCGAAATTTCCAGAACGAAAACGTTGGAACCAAAAACGAACTGTGTTTTCTTTTGCAACACGACCGCCATACACATCATTCACCCTTCGAGTTGTTTCCGCAGCACTAGTGCCACGGCGGAACTCGTACTCGTAAATAATGCGATATTTAAGGTTTTCCATTTTGTAAAATGAGTGACGCAAACAGAAAAAAACAGAAGAAAAAAAACAAATGAATGACGATCATCGAAGCACAAATACATGAGTCTATAGCTGTACAAATTTGAATTTGGAATTCCTTACCAAAGAGGAGAAATTCGTGATTAAAGTGGCCAGTACGAAAAACGCCAATTTCATATGTAAGGACCTAATAAAAGAAGAAGCTTACTGTGTGACTGACTGATGACAGATCAACGCACAGCCTAAACGGCTGGGGTTACAAACTTGAAATTTTGACAGTATGTACCTTTTTAAGCATTTTTGGAAATTCCACCCCTAAGGGGGTAAAATAGGGGTAGAAAGTTTGTATGAAAATCCGTCGTTTTTAAAGTCGAGCGCATGAAAATTGGTATTTGGCCTTATAGTTAAAAATAAATAAATACGTATTTCAGGATATTTGGAAAATCCACCCCTAAGGGGGTAAAATAGGCGATGAAAATTTTGTATGAGAATCCATCAATTTTGAAGATAAACGCATGAAAATTGGTTTTTAGCCTTACAATTAAAAATAAATAAATACGTATTTCAGGATTATTGGAAATTCCACCCCTTGGGGGGTTAAATGGGGGTTGAAAGTTTGTATGAAAATCCGTCGTTTGTGAAGTTGAGCGCATGAAAATTGATATTTGGCCTTTCAGTTTAAAATAAATAAATACGTATTTCAGGATTTTTTGAAGTTTCACCCCAAGGGGTATAATAAGGGGATGAGAGTTTTGTATGAAAATCGGTCAGTTTTGAAGATTATCGCAAGAAAATTTGTATTTGACCTTTCAGTTGAAAATAAATAAATGCGTATTTGAGGATTTGGAGAAATTCCAACCCTAAGAGGGTGAAATAGGGGATGAAAGTTTGAATGAAAATCCGACATTAATGAAGTTAAACGCATGAAAATTGGTATTTGGCCTTTCAGTTAACAATAAATAAATATGTATTCGAGGATTATTAGAAATTCCAACCATAAGGCATAAAATAGGGGATGAAAGTTTGTATGAGAATCCGTCATTTTTGAAGTTAAATTCATTAAAATTGGTAGCAGTGGGCAAAAGCTATCATTTAGAATTTTAGATATAGTTACATGTTGACTTATTTACCACGCGTGCAAAGCCGCGGGCAAAAGCTAGAAAATAGACATAAACATAATTATGTACCCATCTGCACAAATACCAGCGAAGTTGGCTATAGTTGAGGTCAACCTCGTAACGATGCGCAAGATGCAATATGCTCTTTATTCAAGTTTCATTTAAATTTCAAAATACCTGGCAAAACCGGTTCGATGGCATTCTATGACCTAAAATTAAAGATAAAACAACGCTCTTTTATCTTAAATTTTCAGGCCGTGATAATGGACTAATAAAATTGGTTAATCACAAGGTCTTAGGTATCCGCATATAGCACAGATCATTGTGGCATGTGATGTCATTGTTAGAAGGAAATAATTAAAACTGCATTTCATTCGTAACCCACATGGAATTACTAGATGCCTGTCCTCCAGTTACTCCTACATCGTATTTTTATATGAATCAAGCATATGAGTAACATTTCGTTTTTTTTTGTGAACGTTAACACAGCGATTAGGTACATGCTCCATAAAAAGTGCCCACTCAAATAAAATAAGAACACCTTATACACTTAAGAAAAGCAAGGTCTTATTGAGTTAATTAACCCAAAATACATGGAACTCAGGTCGTCTGCACTCATATGATTCAAAATAAAAAATCTAGCTAATTAAATACAGTTTGCTTACTTAAGACACTATCCGATTCTGTGATGACGGATCTTCGACCATGAACATTATCTTACGTATAGGTCGCGGCACGAAACTCTAGCGCTGACCGTTATTGCGCAGAAGTAAAAAATAAGGTGTCTTGGCGGGGTACAGGGGTGAAGGGCGAGCGTGCGTTGCGCCGATTGGCTCTCCAGTCGTACTCCGTCCCCCGTGCCGATACGACGCTCCGCGCACTTCCAGTGTACAGTCGCGTTCTGAATTGTTTTGTTGTCATCGTTAATTTTTGTTGTTGTTTTTTGTTAAGTTTGTTTTGTTGATTTGTTTGTTGTGTTTGTTAGTTTATTCACTGTTTGATTAAGTTTGAACAGTTTTTAAACAGTGAAAATGCCGAGGCCGAGAAGGAATACTGTTTTGAAAAGACAGGCACGGAAAATGGTGTTTGACGTGCATTGTTTTCTGAAAAGGGAATCGAATGATTTCATTAATTCCCTGAAACAAATTCAAAGTGAAATTGGCGAAGCTGCGAGTATTTTACTCGATTCTGACCGCAGCACTGTAGATATAAGTGAAATAAAACAAACTGCAGAAGTTATTCAGGCGGGAAATATAAAATTAAATAGTATAATTAGTGACTTACAGAAAATTCAGAAAAGGACAGCTGAATCTACAAAGACGTCCATAGCAACGGTAAGGAAAATCTCCACTGAAGCCAATAATTCCGACTTATTATCAGTATTTAGAACACCAGGCAAAAAACGCTCCAGATCAAAACCGGTCACAGATATTGATAACTTTGATCAAGGATTAATAAAGAGGTGCATACATAACTTTCATAGGACAAATAATGAACTTCCCACCGTCGGAAAGTTGAGAAAGAAGCTAGAGGAAGATATAAATTTCAAAGGCTCAGAACGAAGTCTTCGACGAATAATTAAGAGTTTAGGGTTTCGGTGGAAAAATACTGAAAACAATCGAAAAGTACTGATTGAAAGTTCAAATATACGTTTACTACGTATCGAATACTTACGCAAAATAAAACAATATCGCCAAGAGGGAAGGCCCATCGTATATACAGATGAATCTTACGTAGATTCATCGCACTCTGCTCCAAAAGCCTGGACCGATGGTACTACAAAAGGTCTCAAAAAACCTATCTCCAAAGGACAGCGGGTGGTCATTGTCCACGCAGGATCAGAGGCTGGGTTCATACCGAACGCACTGTTAACTTTTAAAGCTGGTGCGAAATCAGGCGACTACCACGACAATATGAACTACGACAACTACGAAAAATGGCTGAGGACACAGTTATTGCCGAACTTACCGCCTAATTCTGTCGTGGTAGTCGACAACGCATCATACCATAATAAACAATGGGACCTTGCACCCACTTCTAATTCCAAAAAAGCTGACATGCAGGGTTGGCTTACTGAAAAGGGCATACAATATGAGGAAACTCTACTAAAACCTCAACTATACAATTTAATACGGGCTAACAAAGATAGATTTAAAACATTTTCAATTGACAGGATACTAGCAGAGCAAGGACATCAAGTGCTAAGACTGCCACCATACCACCCAGATCTAAATCCAATCGAAATGGCATGGTCTGACATAAAGCAATATGTAGGCAGTAAAAATGTGAAGTGGAGTGTTGCTAAATGTATAGAACTAATTCAAGAAAAAGTTTTGCTGATGGGTGCTTGGGATTGGGGAAAGTTATGCCAAAAGGTAAAGGACATAGAAGAGCAATATGTCAAGAGTGACCATGTCGTGGATTTGGTTACAGAAGAATTCATCATTCGCGTTGATGGTGACAGTTCAGAGGATAGCCTTGGTGAGTCTGATGACGATGACGCTGTTAGTGCCGACGACCGAAGCAGCCCTGAGCCGGGGCCCTCAGTAAGCAAAAGGCCCTGTTGGGATACTATTGAAGGTGTAAGACCATTGTCTGATTCGGACTAGATATCGGAAAGGAGAATGCGGTGTCTGATGTCCACACCCTGCCGAACTCGCAGGTTTCTTCTATCCTGAGAAGAAACTTCAGTAGGTTCTTATGTAATTCGGACTTAATATAATTTTTTTTATTATTTGGTATTTAATATAAAAATTTACAAATCCGATAGTGTATTTATTTTTCTACTCCCCATAAACTTGTTAAAAATTATATTGTAGGTAACATGAAGTAATATTTGCGTGCGTGACAGTACCCATACGCAGTTAAGTTCCACATTTTGTTCACCGCTAGACTTACTATTTGACTTTACATTAAAACATTATTTTGCTGTTTTTAACTAAGCAATTAAATTACTAATTTGTATTGCGTGCGCGATGGTACCCATGCGCAGCTATCCCCTCCACGTTTCGCTCAGCGCTAGAGTTTCGTGCCGCGACCTGTAAGCGACAAAAAAGGCAATAATAGTATCCAGTTAGTTTTATAAATTATTATATGCGTCAGGTAACTTCCATCCGGAGTTTTCTGCACGTTTTACAACGTAGACAAATGACGTCATAAGGCCAAGGTGACCACGACCAGCTATGTTTCAGCAATACTTAAGTCATGTACTAACAAGAGCATATCTTCGCATTAAATTACATTCGGACGCTCTTGCTTGAATTCCTTTCGAGTGATGAAATGGATGCGTGTTAGCTAACCAGCAAAAATATCTCAATGAATAAGATTATCGCATTTATGTACCAACAGTGTTGATTGCCTTAAATAGGAGAGACAATTTCGGATGAAATGATTCATGAATCGCATCGAAGCGGTTGATTTGGTTGTTGTTCTCAGCGCGCCTTTGCATCGCATCGCTATGTTCGTGGGGAGGATGAGTGACTACGAACGAACCATGGCGTGGCGTAAGCAGACGTGGAATGAGCGAGAAACACGGTGTGGGACGAATGACGCCGAGCGAGTCTGCAGAGTCGTTCGAACATGAGGCTATTTAAAACTGTGCGCAGGCCCCCCGGCGCCGAGTCGACGACTAATGATCAGTGCTGCCGTGTCTGCCGTTGAGTGCGTAACACTGTGAACCGTGTTTACACAAGAACATTTCAGTGTTTGTTTAGTTTCCACGTTTTTCACATTACACAAATTAAAATGGCCGACAGTGGTCTAAAGAGGAATATTCCCATCAAGCTTGGTGATTTTTCAGTCATCGACACCGAATTCTCGAGCATCAGGGAGCGATTTGACGCCGAAATGAGAAAGATGGAAGAGGAAATGAGCAAATTCAGATCAGATTTAATGAACAGGGAAAGCAACAACTTTTTCAAGAGCACGACTAGGTATTTATTTAATTAATTTATATATTGTTTTAACAGTAACAGCTAAATACAGGAGATTACATCTTCATACATTCATGCATTCCAGACCAAGGATTTGGATACATTAACATAATTAAGATTTCTGTGGTATTAATATTGAGTCTTTGATTATCAATGAGTAGGTACCAAGCCTAGTTCAGCAGCGTTCAGTATTGAGTGAGTGGGTGGATAAGCTGAGTTGTCTTGTCGCATGGCCGCATTATTATTCAGATTGCAACAGTTACGTATACGACCCTGTTTTCCTTAAAGGGAATCTTGAATTAATGAGTTTGGGGGTCTTGCAATACTTGCCCACCTTGGCTGCTCTCGGCGATGACTCCAAGAAAGTATATCCAAAAGGCATTATTCGAATTCGGTTCGCGGAACGCCTTCAAGTGCAGACATCTTAGTCGCGTCCATTTAAAGCGTGCAGCGATACGTAAGCCCGAGCCGGATGATGTCATAAATAGAAATAGCGCCGGCTGCGCCGACTCTCCAACTGAAATTTTGTTGCTAAAACACAAGAATTCGAGATATAAACACAAGTATGCATGCACTTAGCGCAAGGGCTAAGGACGGTCGGAAAATCTCAATTCGTGTTTGCTTTCAAAAAACCTAAGCAGCGCGTTTATGTTTTTTACTAGACTATGTTGCCTGCAAAATTCTTCACAGATTTCTAAAATTGTTTTATTTGATGTTGCGGGTATGTACCTACACAAAGAAGAAAAAACATTGAGATTAACAAGGTCATGTAACTAACCTTTGAATAGAGTCACAGAATATATAATAGACGGAGTTGTGGGTGGTTATTCAATAGGTATTCAATATAAGTCTGGTGTAATGTAAGTTTTCAAAGGAATTCAAGGTAGAATAGTTACCCCCTAACTAATAGTGATTTTACCTCTGAATACCTACGTGAAAATAATTTTGATGATATAGTAGCGTCCTATAAGATAAAAAAAGGAAACTATGCGATGCGACCGACTATAATATAGTACTATTATATTATATACCTAAATCTATCCGTAAATCCAATACGCTCAATAAACTTGTCAATAAAATATTTCGCGCGTGCAGCGGTTAACAAATACGTAAAGTTATAGCTGCAAGTCTTCACGAAGACTAACGAAGTTAACGATTGTTTTATCAACATATTGGATACCTATATGTAGGTCTGTAGGTGATAAAGTAGGTAGACTCACTAGCGCAGCTATGTTTACTTCATGAATGCATGACCCAGTTGGAGCTGGTTGGTGTTTCAGCCACGGTCTTGTGATGCAATATCAGCCTTCTTAAGACCTCGTGTGTACTTTTTCTTCTCAAGTAGCTCAATAAATCAATTATTCTCATCATAATACAGTTATAGTATTATGCTAAGTTCATGAGGTCACGCGTAAAGTAGATTTTTTAAACAAAGCGCTACCTACTATACATTCCATGTCGTCAATAATATTTTTAGGTTGTTACTCAATGCTCAAGTGTGGGTTTAGACTTTAACTGGTCCGCCCATATTGTTGTCTTCGACTGAACACTTGCGTGGGCATGCTTCAGCAAGGAGTCAGACATTTAGTATAACTAATGAGTCACAAAAACATGGTGCCACTTACATTACTCGTATTACGATAAAATTAAACCATTGAACTAAAATTGTTGTGTCATCAAGGCAACAAATTCGTATATAACTAACGTAAAAGTCTTATTTATCATTCAAGTAAAGTACCTAACTATATATGCTTCATCATTTGCAACCAAATATTTTTGGATTGGATTTGAAGCTTTTTAACAAATATATTTTCGCACTACACAAATATTACGATTAGTTCCTATTATAAATAATGGATTTATGCTTTTATTTTAAAACTGCGCTATTTATTTATTATGGCAACACCAATACAATATACCTGCATTCAACAATTATATTATTTCTCACTTTCTTAATTCTTCAATAAAAAACATATTATACCGATTATCTAGATAAGATTCTAAAGGTCTGGTATTATAAATTGTTATATCTAAACATAATCTAATATAATTTCATATTTTCGAAACGTACCTAATTATGTGATTATGATATTGGTTTGGAAAACCTTATTATACATATGTGCTTACCCCAACCCAACCTACCCCTTAGCATTGATATATGTAATAGTAATTTAAAAAAAGTTTGAAGATAAAACTAACAAGAAATATTGCTTTTTGCATGTCTTACAATTTCGAATCTGTTTCCTCCGGAGGAGTAACCACGTCTTCAGAGAGGTAAAAACCAACGAACATACACCTACATATTATTTAGTTATCCTGAAATAGACTGTATGTATCTTTATAATATCTTCTTATATGTGTGCATGTATATATAGATGTAGTTTATCGTGCTTGCAAAGTATTGTAGTTAATATATTTTAATTTCTTTTATAATGTATTATGTATTAGCATTGCACATTATTGTTAAGTA
Organism: Falcaria lacertinaria; assembly: GCA_951449985.1. Taxonomy (NCBI): domain Eukaryota; kingdom Metazoa; phylum Arthropoda; class Insecta; order Lepidoptera; family Drepanidae; genus Falcaria; species Falcaria lacertinaria. Next base: position 5,638,646 of record OX602114.1, read on the forward strand.
TGTTATACCTATGTATCGGTAGCGCATCAAAACTGTGTTGTGTTATTTTGTAAAAGGGGGTACACTGCTGTTCATTTTATTACAAATTTTGATATGTAATAGCACTTATGTTAATGTATATCTACTCCTTGCTGGGTTAAGTGCTAATTTAATAAGAATTGATTGTAGCAAAGATTAGTATTATAGCAAGGTTTTGGTTAAAAATATCTCATGAGAAACATCTCACGACTACAGGCACTAAATAATGTTCATACTATAAGTTGCATTACAGATACGAATACATTTGTTGACTGTAACACTTTGCAACCCACTAATGAAGCCCTGACATCTGTGGGTGTCATCATTAACAGACGTTGAAATTTATATCTACGTATCTATAGGTACCTATATTATACATAGGTAATTGTTTGTATCCGTGGTACTTTTTTTTATAAAACATACACAATCCCTGAGTAATATAGGATATAATATTCTCGACAGCATCTTTGGGCTAGCCACTAGTGATAAGCAATATTTTCTACTACGGTTTATGTTGCGGGTTTGATTCCTGCTAGCGAAAGCAATTTATGTGGCCTTGTAAGTGCTATTTTAATTTGTTTTGTACCTACCCGTAAACCTAATCGATAAGTGATACATCCTTACCATGTTATTATTTTATTTGGAGAAAGATACGAGTGTAAATTATTATAATAATTGTATTTTTTTTTAAATTTATCATCAATGATAGTGCATTAGTAATCTGAAGAATTTGTAAAGCATTAATGGAAGACAAAAAGCTTTCTGTGCTTTAACGGTTTGACATAATAATGTAGGTGCTGTTTTAATTCACGGCATGAAAAGTTGACTCAACCGAGATCGATCGGTCCCAGTCGTTCCTAGCTTGGTTACCACTCGCCCAACAAATTATATGATGAGAAGCCTTAAGAAGAAGTTTGCCAGGGCTCCCACATCCATATAGGTACATTCACAGGCTTGGTTTCAGTCAGCCATTGATCTAGCCGAGTCAATATCGCCATACTCACAGCCACAATTGATTGGATACAAATAACATTGAATAAATTGTACCCACTATAATATCGGTGAGATGAGATCATTTGTTGACAGTGACCTCGTATCTGCATTGATGACATAAAGTGTATGACATCAGCTATGATTATTATCAACTTCAAATACGTTAATACATATTTGCTCTGTACGACGAAAAACAAAGTTTTTTTAGTTTAGCATTACCCATGAATCTTGAGTTAAATTTCAAGTTTAGAACTCGTGTTTGATCTCAGTTTGTCTGTACAGTATATCTGTCTGTCTCTCTGTCTGAGCTGATAGGGAATGCAAATACCAGATAATCACGGAGACAGAGGCCTTTTGTAGATGGTATTATGATGCTAACACATTGTAAGTCTATAAAATTAGGATACAAAGCTGGGGTGAATTGTTATGGTATATTAATTTATTTATTTATTTCGTTCTTCAACATTAGATACATTACACATTTATAAAGCATCAGGTACATAATTTGGTTGTGGATGTTCATACAATTATAGAAGAACACAACATTCAATCATGTTAGTTCAATACAACTAACAGGCATATGGCTTGCTAAATAGTAAGTCATTACCGTGGCCTATGGACGCTTAATTAACAGTCATTTGCGTTGTTGTGGGTAACAGATAAAATCTTCACATCGTTATTGATTGAAGAACCTCATGCTGTACGTACACCCTTAGAAAAACACCGGGGAGCTCATACCACAACCTGAGCGTCTGAACAAGAAGGTCAAAAAGCTTTGAGTGATATGCCAATGCTTCCACCCATAGGTATTTGGCAGTACTTTAAAGGGCTGAACTTGCAATACAATTAATAAGTTGTATTATTTACCCCATAAAAAATCTGGTTCCATCTACTTACCCACATAAGTTAGCATTATCAATGTTATACAAAAAAGTAGGTAGTATGTACCTAGTTCTTTTAATGTAAATTGAGTATTGGCACTGTAATGAATTCAGAGAACGCGTGGCGTGATATTATTTCGCATGTTTGTTAGAAATGGGGTTGGAGTTTAAAATTAACTTGATTATTATCTTTAGTTGGAATGCAATATTAGAATGCATTTTTATTTCAAACCAAGATTGCATGCTATTAGATAAGGTTACTTCTATTTTAATATACAGGCTAGTCTTTAGCTAGTCATTGAAACGAGTGCCTGGTACCTATGTACCTAATTGGTTCTAATGTTAATGATTTGCTCGATGATCACAATGTTCTAAGAGTTTCCAATCGAAAAAAGTTTGCATACAGAATCTACGAAATTAAATTTATAGGTACATACCGTAGTTATAGTTACGGCAGGTCTGAATAAACAGATGTCTGATAAAACATTATTCTCAACCTCTGCTTCAACTGGTAACCTTCATTCACTCGCTCTGCACAACAAACGTCTTTAATTTGATCACTGCAAAGGTTATCATTATCCAATGTAGGTGCAATAGCAACACCACCAACAAGTTGTTTACTTACCTTTAGGTGTGACACTTACTGGCATTTTGTATCTAGCTGGGTAAATTGTATCAACATTTGTACAAGGTGACTAACTCCACAGCACAATGGATATTAAAAAGACTTAAGATTTATGTTCGTTAATTGAATAACGTAATTGTTAATGTTTTCAGTTCGACCACATCCACACAACACAGCGACAACAGACAGCTGGCAGAGCCCAGCCACTGGGACAGTCTCAACTCACCGCTGATCCAGGATGAGGGAGATGGCAAATCCCTGAAGCTGCGCTTTGACGTCAGCCAGTACACACCCGAAGAGATCGTAGTCAAGACTGTTGACAACAAATTATTGGTGAGTTCTCCTTACGAGACCGATTCCCAACTTGAAATTTAAGTTGCGTTTTACTTTACTTTCGTAGATCCACATATCAACGGACAACTGCGACCCTCAGGCTCACACCACGCACTGGACTTTTTCAGAAACTCGATCACTCTAACCCGAACCAGATGTGGCTGGTCCCTAGATCTAAAAGTGTTATGAGACCTTTCATATTCCAAACGGATAGGACTAGTTAACCAAATATTAAGATGCTAATAATTAAAATGATGGTAGTTAAAATAATGTATTTATATTTGCAACAACACCCGATGCAAAGCGACGTACAGCTTACATAATTCTATTTTAAGTCTATTGTTACGTGAAACATACAATAATTTTCCTGTTTTGTGGTAGCGACCAGTGCAGACTTGTTACATTATGCGACCGTCTAACTAAGATAAATTGTTAGGGGAATTAAAGCATGTTTATTTACGTTTAGGTACAAACTGAAAAAAATGGCTCCCAAGAGCAGCAGGCAAATTGCCAACGTAAAATACCTACAGTTTTTGTACACGCTGACATTCGGTTTTTATTAAGGTTAACAAAGACAAATTCTTGCGTTTTAATGAACACCTAAGATATGTGTTCTAAAAGCCGTGGTGACCTTTTGGATGAAGCTACGGCCTATCATCTGATGGGCCCAGGTTCAAATCTCGGCCTGTACCAATGAGTTTTTCTAAGCTTTAGTACAGTGATTAATCACACCATGATAAAAACAGAGGTAGGGTGACTTGGGTTTGGGATCTCTCCTGAGTTTTCCCATTAATAGGTATTGGAACCGCCCGACTGAGGACTGTACCTCCAACGTACAGAAGACCGCACTGAAATAACACTGCTTTGATGAAGTGTTATGTTTCTGCGGTAAGTAAGGTTGTCAGTGCTCCACGGGGATAAGCTGGGCTAGTAGTAATGCTGCCAGCACAGTGAGTCATTAACAACAGGGTCGGTAACTGGTTAGTGATATCCCTGGTATTGTTAGCGGCTATAGGCTACGGTGACTGCTAACCATCAGGTGGGCCGTATACTTGTGTCCCACCAGCTGGACAAAAAAAATAAAAGTACATAAATAATGTATTTTCCAGGTGCACGCAAAGCACGAGGAGAAGTCTGACACGAAGAGTGTGTACAGAGAGTACAACAGGGAGTTCCTGCTGCCCAAGGGCACCAACCCTGAGGCCATCAAGTCTTCACTATCGCGGGACGGCGTGCTCACCGTGGAGGCGCCTCTGCCCCAACTGGCCATCACAGACAGGAACATCCCCATCCAGAAGCACTGAGCAGAACCTCTCGCTGGCCGCCCAGCAGCAGCTATTCCATACTACGGTTAACTATTTATTTTAATTTACGTTTTATAAAATTACTCTAAGAGAAGCAATTGGCAATATTTATTTCAGAATCTTACGGGGAATCTCAAAATTAATTAACATTAATATTTTTGAATTAGTCAATTAGTCTTCTCAAGAATTCCGTCTTTCGTTGTGAGGCACAACACTTGCATGTTATTGTTGCATTATCTAGTGACATTGCTTTCACCGTGAATGTTTGGAGTTCGTGCATTCAGTCAATGCATTTTTGTATTGTTTGGTTCTTTGTTACTAGATTCGGGTCTAGGAAATTATTAATACAGTAATGGCCTAGGAAAATTGTGAAATTGAGCTTTATCGTGTTCAATGAGGAAGTACAAGCGTACAATTCGTAAATGAAACATACTGATATTGTTTACCGGCATTCGACAATAGGATATGAGAACGCCGGTATATGATGTGTCTTAGTCTTCATATTATGTATACATAAAGTCCATTTTTGCTTAACACAGCCTGCAAATAGCAGCTATAACAAGCATATTATATAAATATAAATACACTTTAACAGCTTTTAACTTGATACACATTTATATTTTAGTACAAACAGTTGTTAATACGAATGTTTTAGATGTCAATAAAATGTGAAAATACCCATCATTGTTTTCCTTTAAAACCTAACGTTTTAGCATGTAGGTATGGCACCCTACCTCGAGGTAGATGCACTATGCTGGCAGTAAGAACTAAAAAGATATGATGCTTTGTAGGATAAAAAATCTATAATTGAGCTTAATTAAGTTACTGCAACAGGTGCACCGTATCCTAGTTTACGAAGTCAATGGATAAAACACGTTATAATAAATATGACCGTGAGTTTAGATCTGAGTTCATCATGTAAAAAATTTGTAAAAATGACTCGTTACAGAAGTGTAAACGACTCGTAAATATTGAATTGTAAGCGGTGTAGTATTTAGGCACAAACTAACAGAGGAACAATGCGTCATGATTACAACACCTGTACACAATACCGGCTCCACGGTGCCATGTTTCCGAGCGGTGCACTAAAACAAAGGAAGCGGATGGTGACGTTATTGGTAACAAACTCGGTAGACGATACGGTCTCACCGGATTTCGAATCCATTCCTTCAAACGCAACTGCGAGAATGCGTTTGTCACATACATTTATTAGGTACTAGCTGTCCGCCCACGACTTCGTACGCGTCGAATGCATATTTTTCATGTTTTTTTTTTTGCGAGGAACCCTAATTATTTTCTCATACTAAAAGTAACCTAAGTGTCGCCTTATAGCATCTGTTATCTACCCGTGAAAGTTGCGTTCAAATCGGTCCTCGCTTGTGGATTATGTTCGCAATTACATGGGTTTTTTATTTGTAGCGCGGAACCCTAACTATTCTTCCAAAATAAATTAAGCCTTAGCTACCGCCTTATAGCATCAGCTACACCGCATAAAGGAAGTAAAATGGCTTAAATGCCTTTGATCTTAATGTAGGCGAATTATTTGGTAATTTTATATATGCGTGTGGTACTATCTAAATATAGGGCATTCTAGTGCGGTAAAGTAGTATAAAATTCAAATAAAATGTTCTTCATATAGTGGAATCTTATGCTCTAGGTCCAATTGCCGTCCGGATTAAGAACAAACGTTAAAAAAGTGAGGTGCCGATATTTGCACTGGTAATAAAAAGTATAATTTGCTTTACTAATATTGTTGATGGTCATGCAAAAACTGCGATAGTTTTTCAGGTTCCACTTGATGCGGTTTACGAATAGGAACTGAAAGACACACGCTATAAAAAATATATAATTAAAGGTGGTTTCTAAGAATATCTACTTATTTCCAAATAGTAAAAAATAATTGTGATCTAAAACAGGATAGCGAAGTAGTTACCTGAAACTAGAATAAGCCACGGACATTACTCAATGGCTTAACAAGATGAAAATGACAATGGATTAGGAAATTACACTGGACATGGTACGTACGTATGCACTATATTGTGTCTAATGTAATTTCTAAACGGAGGGTTTATACATTTGGAAGATCATGTTACTAGGTAGATAGAGATGAGTCATGAGACGTAATGTAAAAAATATCAATGTTTGTAAAAAACCTAATAAAATTAACGTAAGTAGGTAACGTGTTCAAATCGCAATTCAAAATAAATTATTTTGTTAGAAATATAACTCAAAAACTAAGCAAATCGTAGAACTTACATAGGGTTAATCGGGTCTGTCGAGGGGTGTTCGACGTCTGGGCTTCAGCTTTACATAATTTTTGGGGCACCTGTAGGTATGCTCACCGACGAAATTTTTAGTCCTAATGTGGATATGATGAACTCACCAAGTTCACCATCGCTCACACAGCACACCATAATCTCAGGTCTATCAAATAGATGGACAGTCATAAACAAGTTCTAATAGTGCCAAATTACCTATTTGAAATGCCATGGCGTCATATCAACTGGGTAGTCACTGGTTTTATTTTTACAACAAAAGATTTTCAAAGAACAGAGCCCATTTAGATTTAATCAATACCTACTATGAATTAAGATAGTTTAATGCTTTAATCTAGGCCCATGCGAAGCTATATAGAATAGATTTTTCTCTCTAAATATAATGTTTTATATATTATCTAAATGTAAATCTGGATTCGCGTTGCACAGAACTATCAATGTAATGATACAAACACTATTATACAAGGTTTCAGTGCTCCTAACAGTCACCTGGGTTATAAAATGCCAACATAATGCTAAGTGGCGCATGTGAAGGTCACTAGTGTTTAAATCAGGCGAGATGCGCTCTCGGGACTGAGACATTTATTTGCAAAGGCCGCCAGCTAAATGTATTTAAAATGTGTTGCACCATTTAACCAAGTATATTATCAACTCTGAGATTTATATTTGATGCACTAGGTGGGTTACAGGCTACAGCTAATGGTATTATTAGTTAGGTACAGAACATTATCAGTTTTTTTATCTACTCTTAATGCGGGCATCTAGTGTTGCCATCTCTAAAATTCTAAAAGCCGGTCATACCCGACAAAAAAGTCGGCCTTTTGGATCCCACAGCCGCACATTAAGAAAAATAGGCTTTCGCCCGCGGCTTCGTCCGCGTAGGCGTGGAAAATGGTTCTAATAAGATTTGTAATTGGTTTTTTAAGTTATAAGTTTTGTTATAAGATATAAATGATTATGATCAAATGTTTGAATAGTTATAAAATATAACAATGTTTATTATAGTGTTAGTGAAAGGATTTAGGTAAAGGTTAAATAAAATACAATTTTGTTGGCAGCAAAACTCGATGAAGGAAAATGTCATGAGAAAATCCTGCACGCCTACCTATTAATTACTACTTAAAGTGGAAATTCGAAAAAAAAACAACCAATTGCAAATGGGTATGCATCACTGCGTTATTAGATCATTGGTAAAATATTAGCCCCGATAAGATTAGTAGCTCGCGAAATAAGCATACGGCTTGCACAGAGTAGGTACATAGCCACTATGTTTTTAACGGCATGCGTACTAATTGAAATTAGGAAACTTCACTAGGTGTGTAACCTAGTGAAGCTAGTTGACGCAGACTACAGGGGGATTGCGGGAGTTTCGACGCTGAACAGAATAACATAAATGATGATAAATACTTGAAGGCTCAAGGAAAAGTGCCTCGGAAAACATATCATATCCAAGCGAATCCTCATTGTAACTAGTTGGTACAGAATTTTATTCGGCGGAATTAAGGGAATGTTATTATGTACCTTCATAATTATATTGAAAAAAATATTTGAAAATATGGGACGGGGAGTTCATTCCACAGACATTCAAACGTAATGATACTTTGTGCAGACAACCTCCCATTACCTACACATGTCTAAGGGAGCCGCTACAAATCAAGGTTAGTTATACGTCTGTAAATCGACGTACATACATCAACGATGAGCTAATTATTTATAATGAGTATTTGCAGTGTAAACATCACGTTAACATGATAAGTGGTCATGTATGGCGAACAGGTGATGAGGAGCGTGGGTTAGGAGTGACGCGCGACGCTATTAACGACGGTGATCTATCAATTATGAACGAATTCTAATTCACACCGAGTATAGGTACAACACACTGCCAAATGCACCCCGGCGGGTGTAAGAGACAAGGCCGACCCACTCCAAGATTTGAGCTTGTCTTTCAAATTTACCGATTACGTCATGGTCGGTTCATGAACAAGTGTAATGAATTAATGTCGCGTGCCGCCAGTTTAAACTAGGCCAGCAATGCCATTTGAATACAGCATTCATTAGGAATATTTATTATATATATCACTATCAACATTTCAATTTACTGTCAGCATTAGTGATGTCGCTGGCGCGGGCGTGGGATTTAGTAAAATGTATGTGCGATCTTGCCGCAAATAAATCGTAAATATAAGGTCAGCAACGCACTGGTGCTACAAGCGTATCTATCTAAAGGTTACGATGACCGCTTACCATCAGTCCAAGTTCCAATCGTCGTGGTAGGTATGTAAAACATTATATGGAAGATGGAAAATCTTAGGTATTTGTAATATTTGTTTGTTTGTAGGGTTATCTCCGTAACTACTGAACTGATACTGAAAATAACTACTTAAAAGCTATGTACGTTACCCCTGAGTAATAGTATAGATATTTAAATATAGTATCCTACTACTTACTACTCCGTGTTGCAAAACACTCCGCCGAATTTGCGGAAAGCACTCACTTAGCTGTTTTTCCAGCATTGTTATGTGTTGAGTGTGGGTATAAAAACTTGTAGGTATACAAAATGAAAGGTGAATTGTAACAAGAATAAACGTTTATTTATTCAAAAAGCTATTAATAAAAGCTTTGGCATGGTAGACTAACAAACCTAGAGAGCATACGACTACGACTTCAGTAACATAGTCCATAGCTACTTCCTGCAAAGACCTCTCCTTAATAAATTCAGCTGGCCCCGGATTACTCCTATTTATCTGAAACGAACAGTTACATTATAACTAGCAGATAAAGTTATTGTTTAGATAACTATTGATAAATACATTATTTTTGTCTACTTTAGTTAGGTAATATGAATCAGATCCGAATCCGAATATTGCGTTTTAATAAGAGTTGTTTTTTTTTCTCATTTACTCCTTTAGGAATCACATTATTAAAGTAGCGAACAATTTAATTTGCACTGTATTATGACAGCACAGTTCACCAAACAAGTGACACACAGCCTACCAAGAAGGAAATCGTTTTAATATCAAGCAAACGGTCTGACTGTTAGCGTTTATCGCAAGCATTTTATTATTATAATATATGTCTGGAAGACATCGCTCTGGCGATAAGACCGCCTGTTGTCCTCACTACTCTGTATCTGCCTATTTCTGTTAATCATGTTATTTTACTTTGTGGTGTGCAATAAAGTGTATTTGTATTAGTATTATAAATAAATGTTCTTTACCTTTATAAGAATATTTTTCATAGTCTTCATTTCATTCCTAATACTGTTGAGATTATTAACCATTTTCGTAGCTGTAGTCTTCATATTGGTAAGCAGTGGAGAATCGGGAGGTTCAAACTTTATTTTATTCTGAAGCCTATTGTATTCCCGTAGGGTGTATTGCATTGTTGTTTCTAGTACATACAGTTGGTGTAAATGGTTGCCTAACGTTGTTAAACAGTCTAACACGCTGGAATATAACAGTGATTATTATATATTGTTTTTTTTTATATCACTAAGGTGGCAAACAAGCATACGGCCCACCTGATGGTATGCAGTTACCGTAGCCTAAAACGCTTGCATTTATATAAGCCATATCTTAACTATATGGGATGTAAGTCCAGTGAAATAAGGGTGAAGACACAAGTAACAAGATAAACTTACGTAAAATTGTCAACTCTTCTTGCATATAATCCAGCAACGGCACTGAGTTTCCAGCCCCTTAAGTGGAAATTACGCAAACCAAGCTTTAGTCTTTGCCTTTCATATGGCATATCAATGCCTATTTTAATCATATCTTCTTCTTCTAATAAGAGGAATGTTTTCAGATCTATGCCACTTTTTTCAATAAGCGCACCTAAACGCTCACTATTCATGCCGTAAAGGAGATGTGGAATCTCACTTGCATATGTTGGCCTGGAATAAAAAATAAATAAATAATAGGTACTACATTTGAAAAATTTACTATGTCAGTCAATGCAATTAAGTGAGTGAGTATTAAAAATTCTCATATTGTTATCCTGCTATAATTTTACTATGATCTTTCATTTGTAAATATCCACATGAAAGAACTACTGATTGCTTAGTGAAATACACACAAAAACTACTAACCTTCCACCACCCTTGAGTCCTGGATAAAAGTCGTGCCAGGTACTGAGTTGGCTACTCAAAAATGAGCTGCTATCATCTTCATTAGTGTTTACTTGAACATGCTTGTGCAGTATCTCGACAATGTTTCGGTGGTCGTGCGAATTGGCGATGTCAAGGGGGGTCCGGTTGGACTTGTCCACTTCAGACAGCCTAGCATTCTCCGCAATCAGCATCTCTAGGATTTCAGGCTGGTTGTGGTGGGCTGCCCAGAACACTGCCTGTAAATAACTTTGTAATATAAATACAGTATTCGTTTTTATAATAGTATATGCTATTGACTATACATAATTATGTCTGACTGCCATTTGAGGTGGTCTATATCAAATGTCTGCCAACCAGTGAGTATTTCAGAACTTATCATGTACTGTTATCACACCACAATATTGGAAAAGAGAGGTAAGTCGAAATGGTATTTTCCATTAAAAAAAAGATTAATACGCCTGCTTAACTATATCTCCACCTTGCAGAGAATTGCAGTCACATAACACTAGTTTGATGTACGGGTTGTGTTTCTGCTGTGTTCAGGACTCTTCGAGGATATGCTGTGCTGGCAATAACAATACCACACATGCTGCACGCACAGTGAATCTTCTGAAATCCCCTGGTATTGCAACTGTCTTAGACTATGGTATTTTTTTACCAATAGGCAGTCCAGATGGTTATTTGCCATCTTCGTAATATATGAGAGAGTAGATAAAAGTAAATAAAAAATCCTAAACAATTATGCAGTTTCTGTGTGGCATTTATAATCATGTGCACATTCTAATAATACTAATAATTCTTTGTAATATATTCTAATAATAGATGATTATTTCCTCACTTATAAAAAATATAATAATTAAGATTATTCTAATATTACTTATGAGCTCTGTCTGTTGCTTTGTGTTACCTTTTTAACGACTAGGCCACTGAACAAATTAAATTAAGTTTAGCATTCTTGAGTCAAGTGAGACACATGGATTGTTCTTATCTCTTGGAATGATATAATTGGCAAGTGAAGTTGAGAGCAAAAAGCTAACTACATAAACTGAACACAATATTTCTTACTGTCCAGCCTTGTTGGTCTCTCATTTCAATATTAACTTTCTTTTCAATGAGTTTCTGTACCACAGCCACTCTACCGCTGCCTATAGCTCTCATAAGTGGAGTCTGTCCATGCTTGTCGCCAACATTTAAAATGCAGTCTTTATCTATCAAGTGAGTCACTATATTGTAAATTGTGTCATTGTTTGCGCTACAGTTTGAGCAAGCTGCCATCACTGGTGTCATTGAATCTGAAAAATACGAAATTATATCATGGTAGTGATAAACATAAAGATACTCTTTGCTGTTACAGACAAAAATTAATATTTTATTTTTTGGTGAGTTCAGGAATCACTCCATCTTTTAGTGAAAGCCACATTGAAATCCGCTTCAAAGTTTAAAAAATATAATCGTACCAAAGGCGGAAGCAACTTTGTTTTATACTATCTAGTAAAAGATGTATGTACATAAGAACATCACAGATGAGGGAATTATAATTTATTTAATGATCAAATGTTCTATGGCTCAATTGACTCATGGCTGTTTGAAAAATAAAATTTTCATGTGCAAGCAAATATAATATTTTGGTTTTTCTTTATATATCAATAAATGTGCACATTATATTTAATGCTATAAGATATAAAAGTTATAAGTTTGTTTCACAGTCCCAACACTGTAAATGTCATGTAGGAGAAGTATTGAGTTGAGACACATTTGTAATCTATTTATTACTAGCAGCCCACCCCAGCTTTGCAGGGGTAGACATTTATCAAATATTTTGTCTACCCTGCGAAGCCAGGGCAGGTAGCTCTAGTATTATATATATATCCTACATTACTCAGCGATAATGTAGCTTTCTAACGTCGAATGAATTTTTGTAATCGCTCCAGTTGTTTCGGAGCCTATTCAATACACACAAAAATACCAAATCTATCCCGTTTATAATAATATTATAGAATAAATAAATAAAAGAAAAATATTATATGCAATGTGAGTGAGAGCCTACACCTATTCAGGTCATCACACTCAGAATCTCAATTCAAGCAGATTACTACTGAGTCTTGAAGGTGACTTTAATTTTACTTAAAATACACAAATACTAACCAGCATGTAAATTTGGATCAGCTCCTTTCTCCAACAATAGATGTACAATTTTATCTTGTGCATGAAAACAAGCATGCATCAATGGTGTCCATCCACTATCAAGTTTCATATTAACTCCATTATGCAGATCTGAAAGTAGTGTGGGAAATGTTATATTGTTTTAATTTCTCATGGTACCAGGACCATTAATATAGGGGTTGTTTTGTAAAAGGGGGATATGGGACTCCAAGTCTCTTGTGCTATATTTATGCTATCTAGTATTAAATATTAGGTACAATAAAGGACATCATCCATGTTTCATAGAGATTTGGTCCAAATCTGAAAGTGGCGGCGAACATTTTTTTTTGTATATTCTGAAAGAGCTTGTCTCTCTGAGCATTTATGACAATGGCACCAAAGTTGCACATTACAGGACATATCATTTGTTTTGGTGATTTTGAATTCCTATTTTCAACAAAATGTATGAAAATTCAGATTATCGAACTGAAACAATATAAACTACAATGGTCCTACGGCTTTGTTGCCATAGTAAAAAAATACGGGTAAGTTCTAACAGAATAAAAAATTGCATTGGCCGGTACTTTCAGATTTGGACCAAAATGGATGATGTCCTTTACATACATTACTGGATGTTTACATATAGATTTAACTCATGTAACTGTAATTATAACAGCTGTGTTTTGTTGAAATAGTCAACTAAGTCGATCAGAGTTAAACATAATCCATACCTAAACAAATAATATCTTCCACCTCCTTTACATTTCCATTAATTATAGCATCTTGTAATTTTATTTCTATCTTCTTCCTGGCATTTTCTTGTACTGGGTAATATTTTCTAACCTGAAAATAATTATAAAAAATTTCAGCGATGTTCTAAGAAACTCATAGGAGGAACGAACAGTGTTTGCTGCAATGTTTGTAATGAAAATTTCATTAATATTTGGTTAGCATGGTATAAAATTGACAACTTACAGGTTTTTCATAAAAGCCATAATCATCATTGTCGGAGTCCTCATCGGAAATTCCAGCTGGTCTGTACTGTGCCATTTTAATGTAATACTCATTTATTTATTAATTTTCAAATCCATACATACGCCAGAGAAACAACCGCTACACTATGAAATAAAAATATTTTTGATATGGACTGACAATGACATTGACACTTATGTTCGAGCAAATACAATCGCATTGCAATGCGAAAAGATAGTTAAACTCGGACTTTAATTTTGTCAATCAATGGAAAATGTTGTCTTGATATTGTTTAATGTATTATGTGAGATACAGAAGTGTTTATTTTATTATATAGGCAACGTATAATGTGATAAATATTCCACGACGTGTTCAACAAAAGTAAATCAAATAATATTGTGAATTATCAAAATGAAGAATTGTTTTGGTGATTGGTGAAATAAAGTCCATAGACTGTCAGGAAGGACGTTGCCAACCTTCTTGGTGGTTACCCACCGTACGACGTTGCCAAGAGGATCCTCTCTATTAACTACTTGACATTGCCAAAATACGAAATGAGCTTTTTTGTGTTGCCATTAAATAAATAAATAATGTTAATGTTAGTTAAACTCGAATCGACTCGACCCACCGCCCGCGTCCGATAACAAACAAGATGACAGCGACGTCAGTACGGACTCAGCGTTTCAGCGACAGCCGGCGACGTCAGACAGGAGACGGCAGACGCCAAACCAGACAATATAAACAAAATTATCTTCTTCTTCTTGTTTTTGGTTGTGGCAATCAATCTTCTTGTAAGTACTATTTTTGTTCCAGTTTAGAGTGTACGTGAAATTATCAAGATTCTTTATGAAAGAAATTATTGAGTTTCTCAAATTTTATTAAAAAAACTTAATTTCTCTTCGAGGAGTTTCTGGAGCTGGAAGCATTCCAAAGCGGTAACAGATGCAATAGAATAGAGTTTTGGTCAGGTAAGCTATTGATCAAAATGATAGATTTAAAGGAGTTTTTGGCGGGAATCAGGCGGAGCGGTTGAGATTTTTTCCAGTGTGTCGTAAATTGTGTTATAGTGATCTTTAATGTGTATTTTTGGTGTCGATATGTGCAGTAAAGTTTCATTTAGTGACTGATTTATAGGAGCATTGGAAATAATGCCATAATACGACTTTTGGGTTAAGTGATTTATCATTTTGGTCAATAGGTTACCTCTAATCTAAAGGCGTGTTACGATCTGCTACTGCCGTGGGTTGTCTCCAGAAACTCCATTGGGCGTTAGAATGCATGACACTAGGCATTTTAATGCGGCAAACACGAGAAATTTTGCAACATGAAAATTCTCTAACACTCGACACTGGCAAAAATAGTCCCTGAAGGGATTGATTGCCATACTTAGGAAGAAGAAGAAGAAGAAGATAGATTTAAAAAAATATATATATTACAAGAGGCATTTTAATTGACAAACACTGAACATTGAGAAACTTGTTAATTCTCTAACACTCGACTCTGGCATAAATAGTTCTTGAAGAGAGATTGATTGCCATAGTTAGGACGAAGAAGTAGAAGAAATATGTACCTAGGTATAATTGAGAGATATCGAGATACGAATATTCCGACCGTAGATATTCCGACACTGGACACTAGCAAACCGCATCCCTAAGTGGACATCGAAAATATGAAGAAGACTATAATAAGTTACTATTATCTCAAGAGAATACAACATACAACCCTATTATCTCAGAGTTTATAGTTAGTAGTCGTTTAGTATTTTAATAAGTTTCCGTACGTATCTACCTACATAAATAAACGAGCAAACGTAAGCAAGTATTACAGTTAAAACAAATTACAGCAAAAACAATAACTTAAAATAATGGTACAAGCAGAAAATATGTAAGATTTTTAAATTAACATTGGTATAAATATTACTTTAGTACTGTAGCCGGCTGATACCCTCGTAGGTACGTATGTGACAGCAGACAGTGAGTCCCACTCAATATGAAGAACCCAGAGTACAAAGAATATAAGTACCTACCTAGAATCCTTGAGCTTGGAGTTATTCTTTGCGCCGCGTCGGAAGGTAAGGATAATAGGCAACAGTTCCAATTAGGCGACGAGGGCGTTTGTTAACATTTAATTAACGTCAGGCAGCTATTGTGTCGACGGCTTGACGGCCAGCTTTCTTGAGCTGCATTCACACTGTTTCGAACTACAATGAATAAAAGGAAATTGCACCATTTCTTGTACATTACCTTTCATCTACCCGGACTGTTCAAACTACCCGTGTTTAAACAGCAATACATTGGTAACTAGACGTGAAGTTGGCAATGCTTTGTTAGTGTGTTCTCGCAGGTGTCGCTCGTTAATGACGGGTGTGGGATGCTTGCTGTGTCGCCCCCGCGGCAACATAGATATGACGAATGCAGGCTTCACTACACTTTAGCTTCTTTTGATAACAATCTACACTTTTGGTGTGTGATAGACCAGCGAAGATTTTTTTTAGGGAATCACAAAGGTGGCAAGCGCAAGTGTGACCCGTTTGAAAAACGAACACCATAGCCCATAGTTTTGACCATGTCTAACAAACTACCAACCTTATGTTGAGAAAAAGCTGTGCTAGTATCGAGCATAAGGGACGGACTAGTCCCATATTTCCCGAACAAAGCTTCCTATATCAGAGGAGCTATAATATCGTAGCTAAGAAGCACTACAAAAAGTCTCGTTATATGGCTGTGATCTTTTGCAAGGTGACGGCTAATATCCTGGTCGGGCAGCAACAGTATTCCAAGCAAAGGAATTTTGCTTGGAATACCGTTGTGCCCTTCTATCTTTCTGATACATCTTTACGCCGATTTCAAGATGACTGATAATTTTTAAAATATGCACCCGTAATTTAGGACCATTCATCAGAATAAATGCATTGCGAACGTGTTTTTTTAAATTTTGTTTGAGCTAGTAATTTATTTAACGTTTTTCTTTCTTTTTCAAGTTACACAAGTTGAACAAGAACGTCAAGATTAACAACAGCGTTGTTAGAGTGACCTGCCGGTATCCGAAGCAAGAGGAGGCTGTCATTATTCGTACATGAAATCGTACATAGAGAGTTAGGATACACTTTAAGCATTTATAACATCTTGGAATGTCATAATGAATCGCTCGAGGGAATACCTACCTGAGTTAGAATCTTGCAAATATAATTGGACGGTATATTTTACTGCTAGACGTAGAAATGTGTTTGCGAATGTAGGTTTAAGGATTTTGTTGGGTGGGCGACGTAGAAGGTAAAAGATTTGATTTATCGTAGTGGGCTAGTGAGGCGCGCTGACCGGCGGGGCCGGCCGCGGCCCGCTCCGGACGCGTTATTAAACTTTTCCCCATATTAAACATTCCGGAGACGAATACATTTTATTGTTGCCTCGGACCGACGTCAGAGGCCCCTACAAAGCGAAACTCAAAGACGGCAATTGCGAAATAAATTGAAAGCAATTTGATATTGCGTTGTAAGTAATAGCCGTCAGAAGCCCGCAGCCTGTAGGAGACATTTTGTATGCAATTTACAAAAGTTTCCAACGGGTCATTTGGTTGACACGATTTTTGGTTAGACGTCGACAATTTATGGCTGGGATGAATTATGTGATCAACAATAATATGCTCACAAAAGATTTTGCACAGGGTCGCATACTAATGGCATGACAAAAATACGTAATTTAAGATATACAGTGAGTCAACATTAAAGTAATTAAAATTAGCGAAATAAATGAGACTCGTTGTATACGCTACTGACTTACGTATACTTAGATAAACCATCCAATTAGACGCCGGCTTTGTTAACTTTTAATTAACGGAGTTCTACATATTCTATATTCTGAAAGTAAATAGTATAGAATAGACTAACAGGGTTTATTATGCTTAGTGAAATTGTTCACTGGTCTGTAATTATTAAGCTTAATCATAATTGAAACTACTTTAGAGATTAGTAGCAAGTAGCGTGGGAGGCCGGTGGGAGAAGCGCGCGCCGCGGCTCGCGAAACGATTCTATTAATTCCTTTTTAATTGTTTTTTTAGTCACTGCCCATCTTGACGGTAGCATATTCATCAGCCGACATGGTCTAATCCAAAATCTCATTTCCGACGAATAAATTGTAGGAAATAGAGTAAGCCTCTCGACGTCGTAAGAATACTAATAAAAACTCTTTTTTGTTTATTAATTTTCACAAAATTATGAATCGAGAAAGCTGTTTTTGCTAGGTGTATTTTGTGTACTACATAAATGGAGCAAATTACATCCTATGAGGTTCTTTAACAAATTAATTACTGGTACCGTCTTAGCATAGCTACATGTACCAGTTTTTACGAGCAAAGGCGAAATACAGCAACTTATACAAGGCTTGTAAATATGTGAAAGTTGGTGGGTCGTTGTATATGTTAGCGAGGTGGTCTCAGAACGCTAAGTGATTGGATCGGTCCATTATCTTGTATCTGCTGATTTCTGCCAGTAGTACCTCTTTTGAATCACTCCGGGCTGAATATTAATGTGTCGTGCAGTTTATCTCTACTTGTACAGGATGACTATTCAATGCTAGCCAAATTAAGAAAATCTATATCGTATATTAAGTGCGCAGATACTATGTATTATATTACCTACTACATATAACTTTTACTTACTCAGTTAGGTACAGATACACTTACATACTCAGTTATATGCATAATATGTTGTGTCGACACATTAATAATGATTTGCAGAGGATAGTTGTGTGTCAGTTATTACTGTTAAATGTGTGTTATTAATGATACGCTTTAGGACACTGTGCCCTATTTTTATAAATCTAGTTTCGTTATGTCCTTTAGAGTGAGTTTAATGTGATGTCACAAGACGCTTCCAACGATACATTTTTTTTGGCAAATTATGATAAATAGTTTAGAAATTTTGATGTATATAGATGAATATACATACATACATAGGTACGGGTCAAAATAATAACCTTCCTCATTGCTTCGCCGTAGTCGACTACTTCGTATTACCTTTAATAATATCAGGTTTTGAGACCATATTCATCTCGGGATGCGTTGGCAGAAAACTTCGGGTAAACTCGGATTGGAAGATCAAAGATGATGGTACTTCAATTCGGTCGGTAAATTATTTTCAGTACTGATAAAGAGAGTATACTCTTCAAATGGAACAGTTAATTTATGTGCATTTTTATTAATGCTTAATGTTAAGTACGTAGAAATATTGTAAGAAGAAGCGAGAGAGTTACGAGGTAGACTTATGGCTTCCATTCAGCGGAGGAGAGATAATGCTTGCAGGCAATCACATAAGTGGATCAAATAGCTGTAGTCCATTTGGATAATGAACTAGCGACTCTGTAGCCTTACCGAGTTCTTTTTACTGTACACTCGTACATATATTTACGTTATATAATATATATGCTATTTATATACTATCCATTCAAACTAAAGTACCTAAGTATATTGAGCTCCTAAATACAGAACAGCAAATCCTTTGGTCAGAACGAATTTGAATTAGATATTTACATGAGAGATGACTAGCACAATTGACTCGCGCATTAGTTTTCTTTCGAAAGGAAGTGAAGAAACTTTTAAAGATATTTGGACATGCTTTGTGTTTCATAAATAACTCATGATGCGGCATTTGGTTTCTCTACCGAATTCGCCCCTGATTACTGCTAAAATTTTATTATTTTCGTAAATATTTTAACTAGCGTCCCGCCCGGCTTTGCACGGTCTGCGTTAGCCATATACGTTTAAAACCTACAAAACACAAATGAATTATACGTTAATAACCTTCCTCTTGAATCACACCATCTACCTATTAAACAAATCGCATCAAAATCCGATAAAGATCGAATAGGGACAGACAGACAGCTATCACACAGACAGACATTTCACTTGACAGAAAATTCAGGATTTGGTTGAATAAATTCATCATCCTAATATCCGTATTACCATCCTCGTAGGTAGAGTTGAAATAAAGGTCGACGTCGTGAAAGCCAGCTCGGATAGTAGAATGTATGAGCGACGTGGCTACAGTGTAGTGTACTCAAAGTGGTATCTGATCAATCCATTATCGTTGGGTACAAACGTCCAGGAGCTGTTAGGCGTAAGTTGGCGACACACATTTTCCATTTCCTACCCTTGTCCCAACTCCGGCCCAGTTTCGAGTCTTCCATAATTCAATCCATACCGACTCCATTGTGCCTCGATACACTATTGCGTCTATCGCTACCTACTCAATAACACGTTCACATTGGCTTATACATTATGAGTGAAGACAGCTTTATTTTGGGTACCTACCTAATTACTTCTAATAGGCATGTAAGTATTTCGCAGTATTTGTTGTGGTGTATCTGCTATAAATTGGAATAGCACACAGTTGAAGATCCTGTCACGACGTCATCAAGTTACCAACCAAAGTTGGTTAGTCATTTGTTTTTAATACTAAATTTAAAGGTACATGTTATTAAGGTACATTCAAAGGCACGAGGTAAAGTGTCATTTAATTAAGAAAAGCGCTATAATTACTACAGTACCTGTTACCATTAGCTCACAATTACATATTTATTATCTAGGCAATTCTCTTACTAAAGATTTATAGTTAGATTGGTCGTAGGCGCTTAATCGATTGTCTCTACCTATCGCGTAGCCACAATAAATCACTATGGTAATTTCTACTGCCTCATACGGACTTAAATTAACGTGAAAGATGTTAGTGGTAATTATGAAACGAAAAAGAAGCAAATAAGCAAGTGGGCATCTATTGTATTGGTGGTAAACGCATAATGTACAATTATTCATTTAATATGAATATGATTTATTGTAACTGTTTTTTTTTGGGTCTTACAACTGGTGTCTATCTAGGTACCTATACCACCTGAAATATGTTCCCACCGGTGAAGTTCACAACGGTGTTTCAAGTTTATTACTTCACAACGGTGAAGTAATAAGTATCACAGAAATCGGAATCGGACTCGAGTGTAGAGCCGTCAACTAGCCAACTAGGTTTTTTTAAGTCACAAACGCTCGCATTGTCATTTTTATACGATGAGTAGGGAGTAGGCTTATAATTGAATTGCGGGGTCCTTGAATTGGCGATAATCAGCGACTTCTAGGCTGTTTCGTAACTAAACTGCACTCTTTTAGGCTACTGTCTTATGTCTTATTATATTAGGTATTCCGATTTCTGTGAGAAGTGCCGCTACCGTTACATGTTCAACTTTTTGTGGTTAAAATCAACTACTCTTTGTAAAAAAATAGTAGGTAGGTAACAATTTTAGATTCGTTTTAAGACCTACATTATTAAATTTGAATGTACACCATGTAAAATTTGTGTATTTGGATATATCAAGAACGGTGAAGCAAAATAAAGCGCTTGATTTTTCCGAATTTAGAAGCATTTAATCATGAAGCTATCTAAGGTAGGTAGCGTGGGCGCTATATTCTAAGATGACACGCCACTATGCAGATACACAGAAATGCACTTTGTGCCGACCACTGGCTCTCCTGTTATGTTGCTAACTATATCGGTATGTACTACATTAATTTATCAGCTGCCATATCATACTTAAATTTGGTTTTACCAAGATCTGAATACTATGTCACCCGTCCAGAGAAAGTAGAGTTTCTACTACTAAATTCAAGAAAATATACAATGATAATACATATAATGCAAAATGTACTTTTTTGAAAACCAAAAAGTGACTTGATGCACGAATTGAAAGAAGTACTTAAAGCTACAAAAATATAAAAAATAAACAATACACTTGATTTCAAATTATGTAAACGATCTTTGTAAATTGTAAACGATAGGTAAGTAGGTATAATAGGTACTGGGATTACGAAGAAAAATAATCGCAACATTAATTTAACAATAATAGTTTTGCTTTGTACTCAAAATGCATACGAAAGAGCTGCACAGACGAAACAGTACGGTGTTTCCTTGATCCAGTGTATTTCGGCGAGATCCATTACCTCGAGAGTGGCGGCAAGAAGCAATCTCATTGAATGACCGTACTCTCCCTGCTCCTCCTCCCCACGCCGGCTCAGCAAGCACCCCCTGATCCACGCCAATCGGTAAATATGCGTGTTAAATATGTATGCGCTGTAAGATGCTCGTAAGTGTATTAGATTTTGCTTGCTTTTTCATTCTGTCAAGTAGCTACGTACACACTTCTATGTGGACATATAGAGGTCTGACCAATTTGCTTACGCATGCTGTTCACGAATCAATGTATGCCTCCGAAATAGGTTGCTATATAAATAGAGAGGCAATCTAATAGAAGCCAGTTATTTATTGAGCATTCCCTATTTTTATAGGCCTGCATTAATTTCAGTCAGTTGTACTTGTACGTAGTATATTATCTACTCTGAGGTTGTACTTAGATATTTATGTGTAATGTACCTACCTACTAACAGTGTATTTATTGTATTTATATCCGGCATTTGTAGCAAGCATTGAAAGTTGCATGCGTCTTTTTCTTATTTTGGACACTAGGACCTACGCTAGGACCGTTCGATCTCACGCGATCTACATCTTATGTACCTATGTATGATATAGGAGCGATACGGGACAAACAAACGATGAAACCTTGTTTGTTATATGTATAGATATTTATAGGGTATCGTCTGCATAAACTTAAGTAATAACTTCAATCTGACAGAGGCGAAAACTTGGAATGCACATCGCACGAAGTGACTAGACTTTTCCATTAGGGGCAATTATCAGGCTCAACGGAGAATCCTGTGCTTTCACCACTCAGCAACCCCATCCCGGCGACGGAACCTGTTAGAGATAACGTCATAAAGTCGCCGATGCAGAGAGCCGGACTAACATCTTTGCTGTTGCTTCACTTCGGGATAATGGACCGCATTCGTCCCGACCTCTTAGTCCCCTCGCAACACTAGGTACAGACTATACTACAGACCTATCGATTATCTAATTTGTTTCACTCAGTCTAAACAATGGAATTATGGAATCAATTGGATAAAGCTTTTATGTAGGTCTATTATTGCGATACTTTAGAGTAGATATGATTGAGATACTTTATCAAATAAATTGTTATATACATACCTACACACATTAAAATTTTATTTAAATATACATTTCGGTAGAAGGTAGGTATAGATGTAGAAAACTTAACATATACTTTAAGATTAGTTTTATTATACGATTACCTAACAAATAAGAAGTAAAGCAATACAAATAAAATACGCTTACATTACACTGATCTAATGTTTACTCTGAATTTGACGCATTTATAACACAAAAAATTACTGTACTGTTTGCATAACACCTCGCAGAAAATTATACAGTTAATATAAATATAGAAGCTAATCTCAGAAATCGTACTCATAATGGACATGTCATATTGACAAGCACCTATAAGAGAGTTAATGAATTAATGGCGTATCAAACATCCCACACTACGGCCCTCACCCGTTCCTCTCGGATAATGGAGCAATGATGGTCCGTCACTCCACATTTGACTAGGCGGCTTTCACAATGGCACTTACCTAATGCTTCGAAGCTTAGCTTACTTACCGCATTAACGTGCTATATATACATTCCCCACGTTAAAGTTGTACATATATGAACGGACGGACATGGCACTTTTTCTATTCTATATTATATCCAAATATTTGTTATCATCTTTAAAATTAGTTTAACTTCGCCTAAATATAAACACTTATATATTTTATGTTAACCAGAACAGTTTAAAATAAAATAATTGATTCCATCCTCTATACGACTCGTCTGATTGTATTAAGCTACCGTTGGCACATGGACACACATGTGTTATAGATGTAGTCGCGTTCTTTGATTATATGTCGCGTTGTCGAATGCTGTTGATCCAACGTCTGAAGTAAACAGTTTTTATAGTTGTTCCAAGCATGGAACAATTGTGAACTCGAATCGTTGGCAATTGTGTTTCAACTTTCATAAAATTTCGTTTTACCCTTTAATTAAATAGGCCACGCTTACTTTCCGATTTTTATTATTTAAGCATAGGAACAACTAAGAAATATGATGCATTGTTTGAAATAACCAATACTTTGTCTAAAATTACACTGACTTCCTATAGTCTATAACGTCCTCTTCCGAAATAATTTCAAATAGTGAGAATGTTTTTTAGGCTTAGGTACCTACTGTGAGTGTTGAGTGGGTCCACAAATGTCGCTAAAAGGCTGGACGTCATTGTTTATCCGGACAACATTAGGCGGGTAACCGGACACGCGCGCGCTGAGTGCGCTACAAGTATCCGCTTTCAACTCATTACGGCTCGGACGTGGTGCGTGGGCGGCGCCCCCGCTACCCCCGTCCACAATTCTTTGTCCTTCAATCCCTCTTACGATCTTCGATCCAATATCGCATACCCGTACATCCGTCTAATATTCGACTGGGAATAGATTACAAAGTTGACAAATATCCACATATCGTACGTTACTACATGTGGCGATTCATTATATTTGTGTATTTGATAAAGTACTGGCGTCACGCCTACCCATAACAACTATACCTATGTAAACTTACTGGGTAGTTAAGAGTTCGGATAGAATGTTAGCCTATTTTTGTACATGCCCATTATAGTTGAGTTACTATATTATTATGTTTTGCTAGATAGGGGTCCAAGAGTAGAAATTGCCTGCTAGATTTATTCCAAATTAACAATAAAGAAGATTGCGACCTCATGTCAGATGTAATCGCAAAATAAAGTGACACAAGTATCTTAATCAAGTGTCCATTCTCGGGAGTTAGAGCCGGCCGAGCTGTCCGTTATGGGCGATTCCGTATAAAACTGAACTGCGGCCGGTGGCCCGGCCCGGCAATAACAGTTCCGACAAATTGACTCCACTGACATTGAAGCTAGATTCAATGGGGACCCGGTGCTCATTTAACTATTCGAAAAAATCACCAATGGTGTTACTCATGTGCAGTATTATTCTAGTCAAACACAATTTAAATCCATACTTAATAGTTACCTACTGGAAATGTTCTGCTACATTTCTTTAATTATTTTGATTGTGAAACGTTTGATTATTATGTATTCCAACATCAGGAGTAAACAAGGCAGGGGAAAGATTAATAACATGTGAAATTGAGCAAGAAAGCTATTTTATGAGAAAAATCATGTTGGTAGTCGCGCGGTCGCGCGGGCGAGCTTACAGACCGCAATAACATAACCGTTTGGACAAATTGTGGCTCGGTTAGACTGGGATTAGCGGCTTTATGGAACAGTTCGCGTATAGAATACCAGCTTCAGCTTCCTGATAATTGATATCAATGCTCAGCTTCCAGCGGCGAACAAATTAAGCAGTCATTTGTTTCTGTTTCCTTTTATTACTACTCTGCTTGACTCCGCGATAATACTAGATATAAATTGGATTTATTGCGTCCACTGGCCGAATGGCAAAATCTTAATTTGAACATGTGTCGGATAAATTTATCAATTGATTGTTTTATTTGTATTAGAGGTCAGTTGGAAAAAACAATGCAATGACACTTAATTATAATGACACTACTAAAAAGGACTTGATTGTAGCTTTCAATTTGAACAATTAAGAAAAAGAATGTGTTTATCTTATTTATGTATGTAAAAATTACCAATCGCCATCTTGCGATGTCACTTTACTTACTGTGTTTCGCACATCAAGCCCTTTCATTTGATATTCATATCGCTATTATGTGACCTCCGCTATATAGGATTAAAAATGGCGGCATTTAGGTAATCATGCATTGCCATTATTTGCCATGGGTACCAAACGTGTATGAAAAATTTCAGCTTAATTGACACGGTATCAACCGAAAACATTTGAATCGATTTTATCAGTTTTAGTTGGGCTTAAAACCCACAAATATTTACAATGACAATAACTTTGCGTGGTTAATATAGGTTCCTTTTTAGAGTACCAACGGGTCCCTATTACTAAGCCTCTGCTCCGTCCGTCTGTCTGTCAGCAGGCTGTATGTATCTCATGATCCGTATTAGGTAGGCAGTAAACATTTACAGAATGTGTATTTCTTTTCCCGCTATAACAAATAATAATAATAACTTATAAAAGGGGCTCCCCTACTAGTTTATCTTGGCCAAGTAGTGAAGTTATATATTTGTATGTAATAGTGAAGTTAACGTAGAAGTCTCTGGCGCAACATTTGATTTGGACGAATCAGTAGTCTAAGCAATACTTGCTTAAACTACCTACACCTGTACCTACTGGTAGTGGTAGTTATAGCGGTAAGTGGCAATCTTAGTTATTTTATCTTGTCATTGTGTACCTATTGTAGTTTTTGTAACTGCACAGGCAAGTTTCTTTGTGCCGTGATTAAATCAACGTCCGACATCGCTGACTGTTAATCTCGTATAATCAACTAATTTCATTAAAATTTTAATTCAGAAAAGTACCTACATCAACAACGGACGTAAATTAGTTTTTTCTTATACAAGCCGTTCTGAATAGTAAACAAAATGAATGGGCCGCCCTAAGCAAAGTTTAATCCGTTTTTATTACGAAGAAAAGAAGTAATTACTCTACCCTTAGAGCTATAGAGGGTTGGAGCTCGAGGTGAAAATTTCCATAGATTTATCATAAGCAAATTAAGTTAATAATTAAAAACAGGAGTTTTGTATAGACGTAATTTGAATATGTTAATGATATTGTTCACCGAATTGCATATTATTAACAAAAAATATTTAGAATATTGAGAGAAAGCTTTTTGCAGGTTGAGAACGTCTTACCAATTTAAGTATATATAAGCAATATAAATAAGATTAGTGGCATGATGAAGGTAATAATAGCATTATTATTTGGAGATATTGATGAGAAACGTAGAAGTTTTGGCTGGTGTGGGGAAATAGTTCGGGTTTCATTACGGGCAAGCGGAGGCGCCCTCGCAATTATCCCCTCTCAGAGACGTAATTATTCCATTAGCTGAGCAAATAACGATAAACCCACTGATTAACTGTGAATCAATCGATATATCATATTGTGTACGCTTGTGGTAAGTAAACTGATTTTATTTTCTATTCTAGTATTTTATCTATATTTCAATGTACCTGTGGTGGCTGATGGTCAAGGTGTACTTTTAAGCTATTTAAACAAAAATATTTATACTTAAAGCGGAACTTAAATCCATATTTTTCTATAGAAGAAAATGTCTCTTGGTAGTACCGCTCCTACATTAAAGAAAATAGAAATAAGTATGAAATTCTCATAAAACAAAGCCAAAGATTAAAGCTGTGTGTTAAAGTAAAAGTTTTTTGATGTTGATTTTTTTTTATTGCATAAATTTATTAAATAATGTTTGTGTCATTAAAATGAGTAACAATAAGTATCGATTAGGTAGTATTTAGTTGTGGGACAGGTTATTGCTGTTACATAAAACCTTTGTTAATCTTTCGCCGTTAGTCCTAAAACAAAACGGAACCCTGTCAGGAACAACGAATCTTACAAATTATTTCGACGATCGCTTTTTCGTTACGTGACGATTTCTGCCAGCCAAGCCGTGACATGGACCTTCGTTCCAAAAATAGCATGTATTTCAAAGTTTTCACGTATGTTTGTATTCAATTAAGTATGCACAAGTGGTTGTTATTTTCAGTTTTTCATTTCGTAGACTAAGCAACGAAACGACAGGGTGAATTTTCTGAAACTGTAGGTTGCTGATCGATTACATGTTAACACAATACTACATGCGTATTTAATTTCAAAGCTATATAATTAACTTTTTCAGTTGTTAGTAATTGAAAAAATCTTACGGGATAGCGCTGCCACACCTGAATCATCCGCGTCGGCACCCTTATCCAGACTGAATAGAGGTTTTATCACTTCATCAAGATACCAGTGAAATCAATTTAGAGCGCGTACGGCCACGGACTCACCTAAGAGTCCCTAAAAGTCCCGAAGGCGGGCGTCCCTGCCGCCCGTCTCGTTCGCTCGTACCCGTTTATAAACGGTTTTATTGCTTTCGGAGCAACCGAACATTATTAAACTTTTCCAATTTCGATTTATCACGTAGCTGTCGGAATTTAATACCGCCCTACCTTCGACGGAGGCGATCGCCCGCCGCGTGATTACAATACACGTCGTTAATAATGTGAGTCGAGTGCGGTATGAGCGAGAAGCTCAGCTGACTGCCAAATTACGATCATGACAACCCGCGCTCGCGCACAAAGTACAAATATCGAAAAATGAAGCATTGGTTGGCGTATAGTACGTTTTTAGTATATAGTATTTTTTCCAACTATCGAATTACACAATATATTAATAACTCCATTATAAATGAGTTTTGATTAGCGCAATGACGTATCAATTAACAGTCTTCGCGTTGCGTTTCCTTCACCTGGGGTGTTCATTTGCTTATTCAATATTGTAAGCTTTACATTATCGAGAAGAAAATTCCATAACGAAATGAACTCTAATATCAGCCCGGGTTAAAATTATGAAGCTGAAACTGTACGTTATTGAATACGTGACTTACATTTACATCGGTTACATCTACGAGATTTCATTCAAGACATACGAAATGGGTTGCATATAAAATTGTATTACATTTTTATTTACCTGGATTTGCGTTAAAGGGAATATTTTCGATACATTAGAATTTAACGAAAATAATTACGTTTACTGTATATATATACTTATCTACGTGTACGGAAAAAAAATTTTTTCGTCTGTGTAGTTTCAGTCGGGGTTTGTTTGCAAATTGTTGGTATTGTAACGGTGGCGGCACAGTGTGATGTAGTGCGGAAGCGGCGGCGAGCGCGGACGGGATGCGGTGCAATCTACTCACATTCATAGGGCCAATCAAGCACCAACCCGCTGCCATCCGCGCCCCTTATCTCCACCCCGCACAGAGACGGACTCTCGCGCTTGTGACAAACATTTGACAAAATCCTTCATCTGTAGTCTAGACGAATAAGACCTTACTGTTGTGGTTGCCAAACAATCGGTCCATGATAAAAAGGTAATAAATACGTACCTTTATATTTCGTGTTTTAGCTGTGGTTTTAGCGCAAGTAGCTGATTATTTGTTCCGTAAAAACTTAATAATAAGCATTAATTTATGTTTACTTTCAGCTTACTCATGAGTGAGTACCCATCGTACTTATCGAGGCTGAGAGCGTAGGTACTTGTTGTTACGTCTAAGTTAGCTATAGCGGAGATCCAGTGACCTCCTACTGACTTCATCATCAGATTCCATGTATATTATATCACATTGTCATCAAGTCGATTTATGTCCTATAGTAGATATAACCATAAAATAGTATCTTAAGTCTATACTCGTTTATAATGTTCATCGAACCCAGTTACTAAATATTGTTTTGGTTAAAGGCTAACAAGCAAAGTTGAAGCTGCCTCGTTAGATCCAGCCGGCAATAATGAGGCTGTCACTTCTATTAAAACTCTTTATTCCACCTCGTTAGCAGTATCTCTGTACTTTTAAGATATTTATTTACAAGTTAATATATATGCAAATATTAAAGCTTGTACTATTGTAATAAAAAGGGGTTCTTAATCAAAATCATTTATTCAGTTTAGGCCCTAATAAGGTACTTATGAAGGTCTAAATTACCACAGGTTGTTTGAATGTATATTAAATGTCTTCTTCTATAAAACATAAATAAAAAATTGTCTTCAAGAATCCAATCAAAGTGTTGCTGAAGCTCTAACGCCTGAACATCTAAGCCTCACTGATAAAATAAGCGGGATGGATACCGAAGTGTGTATGCTTGCATAATACTAATCGTACTGGCGGTAGTTAGCCTGTGCCAAGCTACTTAATGACAGAAGGAATCATTGTGTTAGTTGCATTGTTAAAGGGAATCCCGCTACACACTCATACTCGTTATTGGGCCACGATTTTTGGTAAGGTAGTGTTACTACTGTGGAAATTGTAAATGTAGCTCTATTTTAAAAGTAAAATTTCAAATTTGTCATAGTGTTTCTCATTAATGTTTAGAAAATGTTGGGGTTGAAATCTTGATTTTTAGGGCTGGATAAATCTTGGACATTGTTTAATTTGATCCTACGGCGGTTTATGGAGAACTTGTGTCATACAAACTCTTTGCCTACGCCGATAGTAAAACGGCGTGAGATTAAGTAAGTAAGTTAGTTGATTTATATAAAATATTGGCCACTAGAATCCGCTCCCGTGTTGTGAGCGCACGTACGACCGCTCGTAAGTTCAATGGAGGTGTTGATTAAAAATATTTCCCATGTGCGGGCGGATAAGGCCCAATTGGGCCGGCAATCAGCCGTCCGCGCCGCCCGCCGCTAATCATGTCGGCTACTTGCCCTTTATTGTACATACAGCCAGTATCGTACAAATACACGTCACATTTAGACTAGTACATAACACAGTTGTGCGAATAGGTACATATATTTTGAACTTATGACATGCTTTTTCCAACAAACTGCTTATTTGTAGTGGCTCACCTTTGATATGCCGTCTGTCCTGCTCTATTGTTGTGAAGTATTGCGTTAGTTAGTTATTCCAAAATCTTTGATTTAACAAAACTTACGTAACAATTACGATAATATATCTATAATTAGGTACCACCTACAACACTGAGTCACCGCCGTACTTATTTCACGGTGTAAGCCTTAGGGAATACAATATTATTAACTCTGTTATACTCCTGCTATTTCTGCACAGTCCACATATTATGAGTTAATCAAAACTAGGACGTTTATTGTTTGTTAAAACGAATAAACTTGTTCGAGGAATAAAGACAAACATAATACAAATACATCAATCCTTTATCTGTATGGCAAGGATTCACTATATCACCCATCTTATTCCAGCGAATTACACAGAATGCTGAAAGAACCACTTTAGGGTTATTTAATTCACTTTCATTGTTTGTTAAGGCAGAGAGAAGTTATTAACGTTCAGATATTTCTGGAGATAAAAATGTTTGAAACGAATGGCTAATGCTCAGACCATTCGGATGTTTGCCTTTGGCAGAAATGTTCGGCGTGCACAAAGCGCTCCCGAGACTGGCAAAAACAAACACTTTCCATTCTTGGAGTGCGCTTAATTGGTACGCTATCTTAAGTGAGTTTGTTGTCAATTTATTAAGCAGCAGAATCAAAAATAAAGTTTGATGACAGACTTTGTTCTTTGAGTTTAGTGGCTGCATTAAAAGTAAAAAAAAAAAATCGTCATCATATGAGCTCAAGTCAACCAATGCAACTAGTACGTGGACAAAAAAACCTCGCAACTTGCCGCACATCTTGAAATGGGCATTACACTACTAACTGTAATAGTCTGATGGTAACTAGATTTGCAGTTAACCAGTGCCTTTTCGAGTCTGTCTAAGGGCCCATGATTTCTAGCAAGAAAGATGACTGTCGTCCAAGTCTTAGCAGGATGAGTTTGTTTGTTTTTTGCCCATTGATCTAAATTCATTAGAAAACTCGGAGCACGATCGTCGTCGCACACGCATGAACGGCGCGCGCAATACAGATTCCGAGCTTTTTGCGCGCCACACTGTCTAACAAGATTGAAATAACTGCTCGCCTTTGAACAGTGGATTTGATTACTTCTGAGAATGAAACAGGAACGTCTTGATGATAGGAAAGATAAAGCATACTTGGTGTCGTATTATTTATTTATTTTAAATTGTAAGGTATGTATCACTAGTGAATCAACTTATGCTAGTGGTTATTTTATGTCTACTAGTGTCATTGTTTGTTCTTGTGATATCGAGACAACATGCTACAGTAAATAATCAATGTAGAGGGCTCACGTTAGGAAAAAGTGTAAATTAAAATTTGTCATTTATTATATTCATCAACCCTAAATTTTAATCATCATCATTCTCTTGCCCTTATCCCAATATTATTTGGGGTCAGCGCAATATTAATTTCTCTTCCATCGTTCTCTCCCAGCCATCATCTGTGTTCCCACTTCCTTTCTGGCCATGTCTATCCATCAACCCTAAATTTTAATATTGACATAAAATGTAATACAAAAACAAATACTAATGAACTTTGGATCTAATATTGATAAATCTAAAGATTCCAAATTTATTTAAATTATAATATGTAACTGATAACTAAAAAAAATGTATTTATAAGCTAAGTATTGAATATCAAACTCGGTCGAAAGAAAATATCTCTACAGGTTTCTTGTTATAAAAACGCACAGCCGTTATGTACGCAGGTATGTCACTTACGATGCAGACTTGTTGCAGCCCTACGTGATTAGGAACCGTTTATTTTATTGAAGCACCCACTTATTGTCGTCGCCGACAGTTTTTGTCACACGATCCCATCTCCAGATGCCACGACTGGTTTCATCATTGCATTCAGCGACGTAACGTTGTAATTCTTTTTGGTTGATTTAATTAGAAATTCTCCCCTTCATACTTTTTCAATAAGATCCGTCATAATTAAATTAAACAAATGATGTTAGATTCCACATGTCGAAATAATTATATGGATAGGATGTTGTTATGTGCTGGTTGCGGGCCAGAGTATTTGCTGACCGTATTGTTACGAAAATATATCTCTCCGAATGAATGACAAAGATGCTTTGATCTGCGATAGAAACATTCGAGTAATGCACTAGAACTAGACAATGAGCTAGAAGATGCACTGGCAAATGCTAGTATAATAAAATAAGTAGGTACAAAATATATACCAAGTTGATGTTTTCAACAAAAGATCTTAGATCTTAGACAATCTTGTAAACTGGATGACAAACATGGTATGAATGATAAGTATTTGATATTGTGAAATAAGTAACAGAAGGCACTAAAGATAAGCACATTATTTATAATCTTTCAAAGACCAAGCCGGATAGCGTCAGTTATTCGCATAATATCCGTTTATAATAATAGCTTCCTACAAAGTAAAGTCTAGATGGGAATGCCGATTCCGTAATATTAAGTACCTTTAAGAAACATAAACCTGCGCATGATCAACTAACAGAGAACAAAAAATTGTTAAGTGTTTAGATTGGAACCAATAAAGGCAGAACGAAGGAGAACAAAAACCTGTAATGAGATTTCATAATTAGTTATTGTTCGTTATGTAATGAGATTTGTAAGTAAGAAGCGCTAGTTTGTAGTCAGCAATGAGGGGATGCCAATGGATTCGAATCATTAGGCTGTGTTACGTTACGTCATGCGTCATATCACTTCTATTTGCACTGTTTTTTAGTCTCGACGCAAAATGGGGGAGTGTTATACGTTTAACATGTGTATCTGTGTGATGTTTATCTGTGTGTATACCGTGGAATTGCAGATTTTGTATGTGGTAAATAATTTATAATATTCAACAAATTTATGGGTTGACAAAAAGCGTACAGTAGATGAGAAATGCATTTTTTTGTGTTTTCTTATGGTGACCATGTATAATTGATTTTTAATTAAATATAAACTAGTTAACAATGATAAAATGCCTAGTTAAGAGTTTATTAACCAGACGCAAATTCAGAATCACTATAAATAATTAACTGGCGTCTATAAATTACAAAACAATTCTCTCTGAATATACTTACCATTCTCCTTTAGTTTCTACTATTATAGAATAGAGTGTGGTACTAGAAAATAACTGAATTGGAAGTTTTATTTAAAGCATATTTAATTTTACTTACAAAGGCACACGCCTTTAATTATTACAATAGCTTCACCTAGTATGTACTCAATTTTATTGACAACAAAACAGATTAGTCTGTATGTATCTATTAGTGTAATGGAATCTACACTTCATTTTCGTTTCTTCATTTTCACTAACTTTTAGACGACTGACATACAGTAATTTCAATTTTTTATTCTATCTAGGATGATTTTAACGTGTTACAAAATACCCCGTAAAAAATATAATTAATTATCAAAGCCAAATTTTGTCAGCCCTCATGTCATGTCAGGGAACGTACCTATGTATTTTGCCTAATAATTGCCTTCTTTAAGGTTTTTTATATTTTTCATCCATAAATTTTGCTACCTCAATACTACTCAAGTACTGGCTACAAAAAATGTCAAGTTGGAAAAAAATAATATGTTGTCAATTTCAAATCTTCCGCTACGCGAATTAGGTAGAAATGTAGGTACATTCTGTTTACTCTTTCATTTTATTTTGGGGTATGTTATACTGCGTTACTACGGTTCTTAAATATTGTGAATGGACTCGTTATAATGCCCCATTTAACCTCCTTTCGGCTTTACGGTGTTTTCTAACATACATATGTATACAGGATACATAATTTGTTGCCTATGTCAAATTGTTTCATTTAATTTCTGAGTAAATCAATAAGACTAGAACCATTGCTGGTCGGAAGTAGGTACCTATCATGCACTGCTATCAGGTTGGTCAACGTCCTTTTGTATCCAGCCAGATCCACCACTTTATTCATTCGGTTACATCTCTCTAATGTCTCTTCTCAATAATTGATACACGAGTCAAAGACACTTCT
Organism: Falcaria lacertinaria; assembly: GCA_951449985.1. Lineage (NCBI taxonomy): Eukaryota > Metazoa > Arthropoda > Insecta > Lepidoptera > Drepanidae > Falcaria > Falcaria lacertinaria. Next base: position 5,672,729 of record OX602114.1, read on the forward strand.
TGGTCATAGCTGAAACGGATATTTCGAAACTAAGGGCTACCACAAAATATTTATATTTCTGAGTTCAGTGTCAATGTTTTGTTTCCGGAAATTCAAATGAAAATTTTACTATTAAAGCTTCTTCCGTCTCATTCACCCTGAAAATAATACCCTTATGCATTTAATAGATGTTTGAATGTTATAAAGCTAAGCTGAGTAGGGGTCAAATCAAGGCTGGCACAGGCTCCGGGCCGGCGCATTCACTCGGTTTCCTTTATAGCGCTACTCTCCTACAGAAAAGTTTGATGACGACAGATTAATGTGGAATGGGTTCAATACAAACTGATATTACAACAAAAACAAATTATAAGGATTTACCTTTAATGATTTTGATGCAATTATTCCAGTAATGTTGGTTTAAGAATATATATTTTTTTTCAAATTAATTAAAACACGTATATACGATAATATTTCACACTGAAATTAGGTGTCTTCTTGACCTGGGTAATAGTTGTACGAGGTAATAGTAAGCTGAAGGTGTAAATAAGCTGTATCTGTTCAGTGAAGATATTCCAGAAACATAGTCGAGTTTAAATAACCAAATAAATATTATAGTAACCTATTCTTAAATATTTTTTATTGATATAACAATAAAACACAACATATTTTATAATGGCATATGTACTTCCAACATAATGAAATCAAAAATTCACCTATGGGTAGAAATATAAATAGGAGTTATTAATATTTTGGTAGTTATAATTGTATCCATACTTAATTTATTATAAATGCGAAAGAACTCTGTTTGTTTGTTTGCTGCATTTTCGACTAAACGGAGAAACGGATCGTAATGATATTTGGCATTGAGATAGATTATATCTGGGGAAAGACGTAGGCTATCTTTTACATTTAAACAAATGCAGATGAATTCGCGGGTAACAGCTAGTATATTATAAAATAAAATAATGTAATTTGACTTATTACCGAGTGTTATGCACATTTTTCGTTATCTTCCATTGAGGAATGTCCATATATTTCAAACACTTTGCAGCAATACTTTTAATGGATCTTGTGAGTTTTTGCCTTTATTTATACGTTACGATGTGCGCATAATGGATCAGCAGACGAACACTTAGTAGATATGCGATACTCCGGATACTCGTATATTATTAGCACTCTTCTCGATTTGCCAAATATAGACATGGTTTATTGTAATTTATTACGTAGGCCTTTATTTATTCTGTTGGTATAAGCAATCTGCCTTTTCATTGTAAGCCTATCTCTTACTCCATAGTTTACGATAACGTTCAATTAGATATATTGGATGTTTTCTATGAGATAGCATTGATATGATGGTATGCGGTTACCGTCGCTAATTAGTAATAAAATAATAGTAATAGTATTCTATTACTTTGCAGCCGTGGTGGCCTTGTGGTTGAAGCAAGGCCTGTCATCTGATGGGCCCAGGTTCGAATCGTGGCCTGTACCAATGAGTTTTTCTAAGCCTAAATACAGTGATTAATCACACCATGAGCTTTTAAAAAGAGAGATAGGGCGATTTGGGATGTCCCGTGGGTTTTTTTATTAATATTGGAGCCGTCCGAATGGGCCATGTACCGCCTTACAGAAAGCGCAGTGAAATAACACTACTTGATGTAGTGTTGTGTTTCTGCGGTAAGTAAGGTTGCCAGTGCTACAAGAGTATACGCTGCGCTAGTAGTAATGCTGCTAGCACAGTGACTCCTCATCAACCACAGGGTTGGCAACTCGTTAGTGATTTCCCTCGTACTGCAAGCGGCTATAGGCTACGGTTACTGCTTACCATCAGGTGGGCCGTATGCTTGTGAAGTAGGAATGTATTTGTAACTAAGTTCATTTATAAACGTGGCGTGCTAAAACAATTAAACTTGCACAATGAAAGCGTTATACGGATGCCAACTGTTACTGTAGTATTAAAATAGAGTCGGGCCATAAAGACTTGGTTTGTACCGCTATTGCTTGATAATTTGAATACGCCTAGTGTTGCTATGTTTCTTAATTCGTGTTGAACAAGAGGCCTTGCTTTTGCGCCTCTCGCCTCAGGTCTTGATGTTCCTTCGCATCCATGATCAAATGCAATGCCCCAAGTCTACTCTGCCGGAACTATGCTAAAACTATTACTAAACAATGGCGTCCCCAGTGTAGACACAATTGCTTCAACTTATTTAGTTCTGTTGATAAGTCGGCGGAGTAATTTAATGTGCTTCTTAAGGAAATCCTGTGTCATCTGTTTTAAAGGTTATAATACCGACTAGTTCTTACATAAGTAAACAGCGGCAGATAATAATTTATGACTTCCAGAGGTAAATATAAATAGCGTAATTATAATGTAAATACAAATGCTATTAGCGGCGGGTGTTTGTTTAGTTGATACACCGCTCGAGCCGAGGCGGCTAGGTCGCCCAAGTGAGTTAATTAACTGGGAGCGTGTAAGGCGACGCTCACGGCCGCTCTAATTGCACGATTATTCCTCCGCGACGCCTAACTGCTGGATGAAATTTAATTAAAGTTTGTTGTTCAAATAGATTTAATTAAAGTAATGTTGTAGCGAGTGCCGCGCCGCGCGGCTCAATCCGCGTGAGTGCTGCGCAACTTTTCTAATTCATTACTTCTGAAAGCGTTCCCGTGATGGCGAGCACTCCTAATAATTTGTATTGTGTAGTGATAGTCGCTTTAGTGAGATGCGAAGCAGGCGCCTGCCACCGAGGCACTGCCAGCTGCGGTGACACTTTGATCTCCACTCTACTATTGAATTGGGGCCTCATGAAATTAACACACACCCAATTTCACTAATGGATCGGTTTTAAGATTTCCACATTATTAAAATTTCCATAATCAATGTCAACATTCGTGTATAGTGTCACTATACCTACTCGATTCAGTCGATATACTCTTGCATTCGCCAAGAGTGGATATCGACTGAATTATTCATAAATTATAATTAAACTACTAGTAGATATTTATTCATTAGCGAGACAGTTGTGCCGTTGAAAATTACAACGAAATGGTCTCTCGAATACAAATGCATCGTTAAAAGCCACATTAAGATAAAAGCAGTATGCCATAATTCTTATTAATTATTAATAGGATTGTCAATTAAGAGGGAGTGCCGTTCGAAAGATCTGGAAATAGAAAATGTTTATCTATCCAAAAATAATAATCATTTCGCCAATTCACGTCCGTAAGCGACGAACGATGTTCGCGTCAATTACGGCTAATGGAAAACTTAAATTATGATAAAAGCTAAAGAGCTCGCGGCGGATGCTGCGTGTCCGCCGCATCTCCGCCATCCGCTATAATACACGTCAGCCGCTATTCGCAACGCTCGGATGACCTGCCTTTAGCCCGCAGTCACCACAGACTACCATGTTGCTCAACGTCCTTAATTGGTTAAAAATATTATTTAGCACATTTCGCAAAATTAAATAATATTTTCCTACTATAATAGAATTGTAATATATATAAACATAAATATAAAAGGATTACCGCAGTTGTCTATCGGCGAGCTGTCCCGTCCCGGCGCTGTGAGGCTGTGAGACTGCGGCCCACAAAGCCCTCTGTCGGGCAGCTTTCAGCCGATTACCCGCGACGCGCAGCCTAATTTGATTGCCGCTCGCCATCAATTACCTCACGACCACCGTAACTTTTATTTACTGGTCCGCTTTCGTGCTTTCCTAGCAACTTTATCATTATTTATCAAATAGCGATTAATTGTTAGGTTACTCTTTTATTCTTGGAATAAGTTTAATAAAGCTTAGACTTAGTTCTATCTATAAAAAATGTGGGTATAAACGTTTTATTTATAAAACGTGTTATGCTTCTTAAATATAAAAATACATTAACGCCTTCAAAAATATTGAGTTGTAATTTGGGAATGGCTCGTAGGGTGCTTTTTATTCCACAGAAAAAAACGTGTTTTTTTATTGATTCCATTCTTCACGTGAACGGAGTCGCTGGCAGAAGCTGTCTTATACAATGGATGGTTGATAACAAGAAAGTATGATAGGTTTTTTATAAAATAAAACGCTCGTACATATTATCTCTATTTTATTTAACGAGTTGGTTTGGTGGATCATCATTGAAATAAGAGCCTTTAATGCTATCTAAACGTCACTCGTGGCTGACAGAATGTTATCATGCTTTCCTGCTGGGATTTTGAAACAAACAAGAAAAATATATAAATGTTTCAAATAGGTACATTACCTTGCTCCTGACTAGTTGGGAATCGCCTGCGTAATGCATTGTAATTCGCTGCAACTCCTTTAAATATTCACTCAAACCAATAACAAAAAATGTCGTAATAATTATTAACAACCCTATTACGGACACGCAATCGTTGTAGGGTGCGCGTGATGTAAATAAAGAGTGGATTGCGATGCGTTGTCTGCCAGTCAATTTCCTTGATGAACTCACAATTACGGAAATTGGAAGAGCTGCGCTGCCAAGCTGCCATCACCCGCCCGCCGTAATGCCGGACTCACCTACAAACGACGAATAACTCCCTGCCAACCAACTGTTACCTTACATTTTACACACAGCTAACAACAACATAATATAATATCAAAAGAACCTCATGCGATATTGTAATAAAAAAAAAAAATTAAATATTACGACCGCGACGCTTCGGCAACTCGACTCAATGTCCGTTAAATTCTTGTGACAAGGTTTCTATTTCAAAAGTTAAACTAATGAGAAACATATGGAGTTCAAGACTTGGAACCAGTATTTACCTCGGTTCTTTTTTACTGCCCCATTGTCGGCACTTAGGGGCATGATCTCCGAATGCAAGGGTGTAGGTTCTCTTATTGAAATCTTTACGGAGCGTATTGTTCCATTCGCAATTTGGGCGTCCTTGCAAGTTTACGCATCTCTTTCAGGAGTAAATTGCTCTGCTCCGTCGGAGGAGTCATAAAGAAAATTGCTATACAGTTGATAAATAATTTATCTGAAAGCCCGCCCGTCACCGAAACACGCCCGGGTAGCACTGCGTCTACTTCTACCTAATATTACTTTCCTTTTGTACAATTTTGCAACAGGGCCGTTCGCACGTTCCTTTCCTTTTATGGGCAATAAGTGGAACGCAATTATATTTATGGAGGAGGAATGGTTAGGAAACTAATTTTACAAAGTATCATTTCATGTTTGGATGCTCATTCTAATGAACTACAACCCGGTTAATGTTATTATAATAATATGTAGTACTTTCTATCGAGGAGAAGATGACGATCTTTGTAGTATGTGTAAACCTTGCTCCGCTGTAGTGTTTTGGACCAGTACCTAATAGAACGAATAAAATAATCTGTAGGTATTATTTGCGATATTAAATTATGCCGGAGATGGGATTCTTCGTAGAAAGAAGTAAAAATCGGACTGTTATCAGGAATACATATTTTGGAATTGGATGACATTGCTAATTGGGAACGTTAGATATTCAGTTTCTGGAGCCGTGGTGTCTCTATTAGAGTGCGGGCCTCTCATTAGGGCGCTCCGCTTTAATTACCTGCACGAACTAACTTTATATGGCACTTGATTCCCGTATCCTTGGTTTTTATGAAGAGCCACATTTTTGTACCGTTTATTAACATATTAGGTACTAATTATCGTAAACTAATATATTTCCATCTATAACCATCTGGTTATTATTTTTACTTGCTTACTTAAAAAATGATTGTTAAAAGACCAACAGGGTCGTTGCTTTAACAATAATAGGGCTTTCGGTTATAAGGTTGTAGTATTTGCACATATAAATAATAACATAATAACAAAAAAAAATTGAATACAAAATCCTTAAAGCCCTAGTTGCCCTCCCCTAAACATAGTAGAGGTCGACACTAGGTCTAATCCGATGCGAATGATAATTTCCAAATAGGTACTTACAAGCGACTGACATCCAGTACAAAATAATATAGTTCTGCAATACTTCGTTACCTGCGGTTTTAAATTAATAGGCACTGGCTGTATGACAAGCCTTTCCGTGTTCTGTGTGTGTTATGGACGATATTAATCATTAATAAAGTTCTGTAACACAGAATTGTTAATGCAATCCTGCATACTGGGGGTTGTTTATTCAGGCGTATTAATTAACAGTCCAGTGGATTACAGGGCAGTCGAAACGTGTCCTAATTAGAGACATGTCTCACTGGTACTGGACATTAGGTAGGCACGCTGCGCTTTCGGCTGCATCGTATATACGGGCACATGGGTCATTAACACACTGTTTGATAAACTGCACGGAGAGCTAAAAAATAAAAAATAAACATTTCTGAGAGTAAAAAAAAAATGGAGCCAGTAATATCTCGCATCTCGTTGAAATGTTTTATTTCATTACTTCCTTTGTTAGTTTCTATATATTAATTATATGGAGGAAAATAATATATAATTACGGGGCTAATGTGTCGTTATATTACTTGGTAGCGGATGCTTAGGTAACAGTGATAGGTGATAAACAGCCGTCGTCAATGGTGTCGAGCCCATAACATGTCAGTTAGGGATGTCGTCAGAGCAGCAAAATCAATTAGGTTCGTTGGCGAACAGCTCCAATAAATACTGCTATCGTTAATTAGAATCAATCGTGGGATTGCGTCGGAGTCTATTCTGAAATCGGTTTGCGTCCCGCGGCCCGTCGCGTGGGCGGACGACAACGTTGACAGCAATTGGCTTATTAAGAAGCTAACTAAACTCAATTTAGTGTCTATCTCAGCGGAATTAATTTATTTTGCCAGTATCAATGTACCTATGTATCCTACAATGGATTAGTTAGTATGTCAATATGTTTTCGTTGGACGGTAATTCCGTGTTAACTGTTTTGCTGCTTTCTAATTTTATCTGTATTAGATTCTACTGTGACGACATGAGATATCAGAATATACAGTTAACCTTTACGAACAAATATCAAGTACATTTATTTTATAATCATGCGCGACATTTTATTGGTGACACATGGAATAATGCGATGACTGTTATAATGATAGCGTAGCGCATATGTAGCAAACAAATTATGATCCATAAATTTACAATCACATAGCCGGAAGATAAAATTAAATTGTTTGGTGCAAAGTTTGGTAAACGCAATTTAATCAGAAGAACTTTTATAACTGTATGTTTGTAAGGTTGAGTTTGTTGTGTCTGTTGTGTTTTATAAGGTGTACAGGTCGGTTGGTGCTAAAGGCGATTAATCAATTGATTTACATCCGATTGAAATGGTTACGTATTGCATAGTTACCAATGGTGGCGACGATCGAGGCGCTGACACCCGCTGTGCGCTTACGCAAACTACGCCTGCTTTAAATATTAAAACAATCTTAGCTAATTAACTTAAATCTAATAAAATAATTGGACGCGAGCAAATTCATAATGTTTAATCAGTGATATAAGCCAGACAGCTCATCAATCATTCATTGGGGTCGTTGGAATTTTAATGTAACATTCGAATTGATTTAATTCATATTGCAACATGGTTTTGGCGCAGTGAGTTAATCTAAAAATCAGTGTGAGGCTCGCTTCATAACTATACAATGACATTTTAGGTGACTTTGTGTGTGAGTGATTATTATTTTCCCGAATGATGGCTTTAAAGATATATCCACATTACATCCATGGAATTTGGTTCTTAATTAAGCAAGAACAACGCACACTTCACATTTTTATTGTTCAAGTTGGTAATTAATTAATATGAACAATTAATGCCTTATTCAAAGTTAATAAAACTATGAATTTGTTATTAACATGTGCCATATTTTTAACGGCGTTCGAATATGATGGTTACCTTGTTACGGTAAGTGAAAGATTCAGAGTATCGTATGTTATTTAAAACATTTTATGTGTAATTCGCCGGCTTAGTTCAATAATTACGTATTTACATGGTTAATTTATTGTGAGGTCAAGATACGTGGCCAATGATGACAATGATTTTAGCGTAATGTAAATCCTTTTAAGCACAACCTAGAGAGAACAGTTTGCGTAAAGTAAACGTGATGAGGCGAGATGGGAGAACCTTCGGCGTTATCTGTAATTAGGATCGAGTGCCGGAAGTGCTCTACGCTACGAATGAGGCTACGAGTCACATGAATATCCGTTGCGGTGCGCCGGCGAATGTCGATGTTATGTACCCAATTAGTCACATCAAGCATTTAGTGTAATCTAGCTGTGGCCCGTGACTTGTTCGCAAGCATTTTAAGACAACAAAATCACGCTTATTATAAAGGAAAAAACTACTTTTGTTTTTCCACTATTTCCTCTTTAAAATTTCACCATATACAAATCAGCCATTTAATCACGAACAAATAACACGCTCAAAGATAGACACACACAATGAGACAATAGGACAGATGGACAGATAGACAAATACAGTCACATTTGCACTAATTAAACTTGTGGGAATAAAAAGAAAAATAATTTGAAACCAACAGATTGCCACTATACCAACGAGGTTGAGCAACCTATTATATAACATTTTTTTAATTTAGGGATAATGATTACATTTTCTTAATTGAAATCGGCTGAGCTTCGAGAAAACGTAAACAAAGTACAACAGGCTATTAATAATAATAGAAAACACAAGGTCTGTAACAAGAATGGATTGTTGTTACTGACTTGGCTTAATTAAACAAGCCGGGAGTCGACACTCGGACGCATAATACTGCTAATTAAACGCGGGTTTACAGAGATCCGAAAAAGAGCCACTCAAACACGCTTAGCTGGTATTATTACAGTGTATTCAGGAGGCTCGGCAAACAGGCCCTCGTCGCGGAGGGTGCTACTCTCAAGTTTCGCGTTTAATTAGACAGATAGAGGCGCGGACGGGCCTTATTAGTATTGTCTACGGGGGCCCAATTAACACCCGGTAGGCGCCGCCGTGGGTGGTTCCAAGTTCGTTTTAATAATCAACGGATACCCTGGCTTCGTTAGCCGAATGTTGGGATCGGGTGGCTTCGATCATTTCCATAGGAAAATTTGTGTTTATAATCGTGATACGTCCACCGAGCCAACGCGCCGGTCGAGGAGCCACAGGTGCGAGTCTGTTGTTGTGTTGCTTCAATCATTACCTTATGAATACTTAATTAGTTTCACAAGTACATGTGGACATGTGGACAGATTGATTTATCCTGCTTCTATTTTTATAACCTTAGTATATGGTACATTAGCTAATATTATGATATATCTCGTATATGCACATTTACTTAAACGTTCCCAAAGATGGGTACAGTAATGAACATTAAAGCCATAATGAACTTGGTTTAAATAGTTTCACACAAACCACTGTAAAAAAGTAATGAGAAAATGTGTTCTTGTAAACAGGGCAATAGATTGGCGGCGTAATTAGTGTGTATGTTATGTAGGATGTAGGTATTAAATTAAATAGAAACAAGCTCTGAACGGACAGCAAATTGCTCTATGAGAGTTGCAGCTCTGCCGAGGCGTGTACCGCATCCCTAGCCGTAAAACTCTCATTACAGGACGAGCAATTTCTCTCGGTAATGAACGCCGCACAACCTTGTTGTCAATTAATGAAACGGTCACGTTGAGCGTGAATGGCTTTAACGGCTTTATTAAACAAGTTAGCGCAGTACCAAGACAGTTTTGGTTTTAAATATTTATGTAACATTATGGATATCGGGACTAAACTTCCTTCTCTTAAAGTCTCAATTTAGGTACTCACTATACCAATTTAATTTACATTATTTTCTACATACGCTACGCTTTGGAGGTACTTTGTTTTTTCTTTACTACTAAGTTGACGAACGTACCGCTGATGGTAAGAGCAAGTAAGTACCTAGCCGATAGACTTTTTCGAGCGAGTTGGGCCTTAGACTGACTTTTGACATTTACGCTATTGACATATTAAAGAGAAGAAGCGGTTAACAATCATTAAACCATTTTAGATATTTTGATGGGTTAGTTGGGACCTATTGGCTCTGCATATTTCAGTGAAAATAAAAAATGCAATTCCTTTTGAACCACAAAATTGCGTACCATAATGCAAGCGCATGCGCGAGCCACCCGCCCCGCATGACTTGTCGCCGTTAATAACTTTTTCTTAAAACACTAATGAATAACTTGCCTTTTATTACTGGGCACGTTTCACTTCAGCACCGACGTGTGGGACGCAGGAGAGGGGTCGAGGGGTTGGGACCTTACATCTTACCATTTATGTAACTTTCGTCGTGATTCATGTTTGATTCCATGAAATTATGTTTGGTTGAAATGTAAATTAGTAATAAAATATGTTTATTCGTTACTTATTCTTATTCGTAAACTTACTTCATCTATCGATCAATCGAACTAGGAAGTATTTAATCAATAAAGAAGCCGGGATTCACATAATTAACATTTTTAGGACAACAAAACCACCTATCTCAATAAATTAAACAATAAATTATTAAGTCCATATAAGGAACTCGACGTATTTACACATAATTAGCGTTTTAAGCCAACTAGTATTAACTTTCAACGCAGCGGAGCAAAACGTAACTAAAGTGAAGCGGTTGTATTCCCTTGGACTAAAGTGATGAAGTCGAAAGAAAACTATGGTTTTGTTTAAGTTCTGTTCTATATTAATATTTGAATGTGTTTTGTTTGTGTTATGTTCCTAACTAAAAATGTAACACGTTAGCAAATGTAAGTTAATTATTATTTTGTATTAAAATTTAGTTTTTGCTTAGAAAAGGGCTCGTTCTTCGTATAAAGAATTCATGAGAAAAGATTATTATTTATGCGAGACGTATAATATACCCCAATTAAAATAATGATTTGTTGCAACATAAACTGAATTTTCCTGGAAAATTCAAGTAATGTGAAGTTGAATCAGCTATAATGAGCTCAATTCACTTTAAGCAAACAATAACGTTTTTATACCTTACACAATTGGCGTTACCAAGCTTTTTCTCGGTACTATCGTTGAATACGGATAGCACAGTTTTTCTGAATGTTTTCTTACAACCACGGATTATTTGCTTTTTTGTAACCGTTGCTCACATTCTACTAGATAGGAAGTTTATAGGGAAAATTCTATGCACATGACATTTAATTAGAGAACCCTGCCTGTTACGTTATATATTTAACATGACCATAAGACTTATAAGGAATTAATGTAATTGACGCGAGTTTTAATGGAGCATTTATACAAGACCGGTGATTACTTGGGCCATAACAAGTGCAATTCCACGAGTTGGCGTTGAGCGCAGCCAATTTAATTTACAAAGTTGTCGGTCAAGTCCGGATTAAGTGCAACCATAGTGCGACTGATCGACTATGCCCAGTCTTAATAATGACATGTCCGTGGATATCATGCCACAGATTATAAGCTTGATTCAAACGGTAAGATTTAATGAACCGCACCAGTCTACTGAAGGTGAATGTTAAAGTTGTTTTGTTTTTGCTAGTAGTTTTAGACTATGTAGGTATGTACCAATAAGATAAACAGTAATTATGTAGCTATGAGCTCACTAAGTCTACACATTCTATTGATACACTGAAAACATTTTGGCTCACGTCATAATGAGTGAAGTAAAAATTTAAATAAAATGTTATATTCCTTTTTTACTTTATTTGTGTTAGATACGTTTAAAAGGTACTTAGCATTAATTGTATTGAACCATTATTGGAATCACTATTACAACTACAAAGTTTATATAAAACGTAGTGAAGTGATCATACTGATTGAAGTGAATTTTGAAGCCAATTATCTTGCTATGGTATGTCTGTATGGATAAAGTGACTTCATTAATGTGAAAGCAAGGAACTGGAAAGCCGTTCTGGCTATTTTAATTATATTGGAATAGTTTGGGTCTACAGAAGAACATGGGTACGTTTTGGGGAAACATCTTCTTATATCTAACTAGTTGCATAGCGTTTAATATTTAAACAAATAATACTTAAGTGGTTTACAAAAAGCGGAGGCTTGTTAAACTCGTAGTGGAGCCATGATATTTAATGGTATCGGCCCTATATGGGGAGGTAGATGGTATTTATTCAGCATTAGAAAGCAGGCACTCTCTGTTGATGCGGCACTGACATATCCGTTAATGCTTTTTCCATTTCCCCGCCACCACGCCGCGCCGCCTCCCCCGCCCTATGTTCGACTGATGGTTTGACCGAAAAGCTTCATGTGGGTCTCGCATATCATCTTAATGTTACAATTTTCACAATATACTATGATTACTTATGCAGAATAGTTTGTAGTTGCAACTTCGTCCGCGTAGAAGTAAATGAATGCAGCCTTTTTACTCATGGATAATGTTAATTTTAAAAATCGGAAGTTTGTAGTTCCAGGGATTACCGACGACATAAAAACATAATATGTTTAAGAGATAAATAAATAGAGATATATTCTTATTATTATAGTTCCTAGTATTTTTGCATTTTAAGGGTTAGGTGCATAATCCTGTATTAATTTACATAAAATAAAATAATATCTGTGAATGTAATCAATTTCATTATAAATCTTTTAACAGGACATATTTTTTATACTGGTTATTGTAATCTTCAATCGAGAACATTATTAGTTCTCAGATTTAGAACAATAATAAATCAAGTTAAATGTAAATGAAAGGTAGTTGTTACAGCAAGCAATCAAAATTGTAATTGGCAAAAAAGGCTCCGAGAGTGGTGAGGAGTAGGGGAGTCCCTCCCTAGTTGCATAGGCTCCCGCGAGTGGTTACCCGCTGCCCTTTTGATTGCGCATTATTCGCGTGTTTATACAGTGAGATCGCTTTCTAGATTGTTGCTATTGTGATAGCATTTTTTGTTGGTGTGGTTTTGTAAGGGGGTTTAATTAAAAATGCTTGTTTAGAGGGACGGAGTTGTTCCTTCGAAGTAGCCAGTATAAGTAGCCTTGCAAGTATTGGCTCACATTTAATTGACGCGCGCTGCGCGGTGTATGATCAATCGGGTATTTCTTTATTATTTATATTACTTACAGAGTATAGATTAACCGATTAAGTTGATATTTTAATTGAACTGCCAATCCCATAAAGGTCGCTTATTTATTTGTTTTTTAATTTCCTTGTCTGAAAAGTTGTATATTTTAATTTCTACTTCAAAATTATTGTGTAAAAGTTGCTTAATTCAAATTTGAGGAGAGCCGCCTATCTCGTCTGGCCCACCCACAACCTCGACCATTCATCTCCCCAGCGCATTTATACATTACTCACGACTCAAGTATCCGATTATATAACACGCAAAATTTCAATTACAAGTTGTAATTAGTTTTTCGAGAGTTTTTCTTTCAGGAAGGGGGAGTGTGGAGGCACTGCCGTGGGAGCGGGATAGCGCGTATGCCTATGTTTCACTCACGCATGCGGCTGAAATGCAACGCTCTTTGAGTAATGTCCATGCCACTTATTTGATTATTTTTATGCAATCTGTGCAGGGAAATGAAGGATTTATTTCCCTGCAAACTTGCCCACTGTTAATGAATTTTACTTAGTCCGAGCTATTTTGTTCATAGATCGTGCTCAGTTTTTATTACGGTAATTAAGTTAAAATGATGACACATTATAAAAGCAAAAAAGATCCAATCGCAGTTCTCATACAAGATACACATGAACACGAAGACGTTCATAAATATGAAATTATACAATGAGGTTATACCCTCATACGTTTAAGTAATAGGTATATAGTTATAATATGTTTGTGGGAAGCAGCTCTGTAATATTGCTCATATGAGACCTTCTGTGGATTGGCAGGCTCGTCGCTACCCGCTAATGCACGGAAGCCGGCCATGCGAATTAATGGCAAGAATAATGGCGATCCCATTATGGATTGCCGCCAACATACTTTAGCCATGAAAAGAACCGAAAGTTACATTTGCGATACTCTGAATACTGAGCGCTGTTACCCCAACCCCGCCCGCCTTCGCCTGGCGACAAAGAGAGCGGTAGAGCGCTCTAATGGACAGATATAGTGGGATCATCGTCAGATCAAATGGATATTCCTAATCTGCTGATCTTCCCCTCTCAGCGTGAAATGGTAAGTTATTTCTATTTCAAGTTATTGGACGCTTAATATCAATTAATCCTCTGATTGTTGACAGATATTTACGACTCGTATTATATTATTTCAAACATACATACGTTTGAATTAAAATTTACAAATTAATAAATGATAAAAATAAAAATACTTTTTCAAATACGTAAAAAGCGTCGTCGGCTCCACGCATTGCTGTTCCTTTGTCACCGCGTCTTTCAAGCAAAAGTTTTAGAACGGAAAAGTATTTTAAAACTGCTTTCAAGAAAATTAACGCATTAATGGTGGCTGTGCTTAAGAGTGATAGGTTAGTGTGGTGTTGTGTGACGGATCTGATATAACGAAAACGTGACATGACGCTACTTTACGAATAGAAGTTAAGGCCAGTGTACCAGCTATTTTACGCCTCCTTTCAAGGGATACAAAATAACCAAAATAAAATTTGTTTGTAAAATATAGCCTAATGCGTTAGGAAGTCTTAAAATTAATAAGGACGGTTGTCCAGACACTAGCGGACCAGATAAGTCCCAACAGGTGCATGAAGTCCTTTCCAGTGCGCCAGTACCGGGCAGTCCCACCTGTCACACAGTACAATTAGGGTCGGCAACGCGCGAGTAATACCCTTGGTGTTGCAAGCGTCCATAGGCTGCGGTAACCGCTTACCATCAGGCGTTCCGTATGCTTGTTTGCCACCTTAGTGGTATAAAAAAAACTTAGGATGCTGTGGGAGCTGGTACGCGCTCTGTGTAGAATGGAGGCGCAACGTTTCCGGATAATCGTATGGAACCCGTCAATTCTCGCCTCAGCAAACATCCCCGAGGCTCTGCAAAAACGCGTCAGGCCTAACTGACTAAAATGTGTACGTCTTATTTCTAACGTGAGCTTCAAATTTTGGGACTTGCCATATTGTAATGTTTAGATGATTCCTAGCCGTTGTCATTGGACGACTGATACTGATACTACGGCAGGAAGAGATTAAACAAGATAGAGATTTACTTGCCTGTATGTGGTATCACAGCCCGGTTTTGGTGCTATGTTCCTCAGGACGTCGCCTCCTCGTCCCACGTCGCCGCGTTCGCCCTGAATATCGCGGCCAGCGGCGCTACTAATTGGCAATTTGTTCGATCCTTAGATCTGACATAATGATGCGAGTTCGTTTATTTAAATGATTCGACGGAAACTTCTTGCCGTGCCCAAGACGCTTCTCAAATAAATTAAGGGTTAACGGCCCATTCACGAGTAGAGCTTGAAGGCTGAAAGTTTTTACGCGCTGCTTGTTAATTTACTTTCATGTTTTATGATTGATATGAAGTATTTGCGTATGGTTAATTTTAAGCCAAGGTGACGACGTAACACGTATGTAAGTAAGCGTAAATAAGTGAACAGAAATACTGACCATTATTGAATGTTAAGTTATTAACTTTTACAAACTAGTATTATTGTCCATTTACTCCTTAATTGAGAAGACAAGGTATCAATTAATGCCTTATTTGATTATTTCTCGGTCGTTTATTTCGTTTTATCGATCATTCACAACGTGCTCGGTAAACGCAATGCTTCCATAAATAGGATCGATTTATCAAAGTCGTTAAGGCGTCTATCTCATTTTTAATTACATATCATGAAAGATTGTCAGCCGAGTTGAATTTAAATTGCTAATATTTTAATAAATTAACGTTGTAGCAATTTCAAAAATAGTTTAAGTAACTTGTTAGTTGATAATTACGTCTGACTCATGAAAGAAGCAGGCTGAATAGAAGAAGTCATTTTTATAATACAAATAATTTAATAGTATATTTTTAATGTATTACAATTAAAATTATTGGATTTCACAAAATAGGGAATCCACTTAATAGGTTACATACAAAAAACAATAGACGCTGTCAACTCATGTTACAGTGTGGGGATGTAAGCAGTTAGTATAACTATATATACCTTATACCTATAGAAAATATTGGTGCCCACGATGCACGCGGCTGTGCGGCGGCGGCGCCATCATTTCATTTTTGAAAGCATTTCAGAACATTAGACTATAATTTAGACTCTCTAATATTCATTTTATATTGCAAACTGTGTTCACAGTCAGTTAATGAAGGTTCATTGCACGAACTCCACAGTAATCCATCGGCTGGCTTAATGACCCACCATAGCGCGGCGTTTTCGTTAATTAAACGCAAACAAAGACGGGTGCCTTCAGTTCGTTATGATCAAACACATTAACAGGATTTTGCTAGCACTTAAAGCTGTTTCCACGGAATACTTGGTTGCATCTGTTTTGTCCTTTTGCCACAGAAACTGATGGCTGAATGTGCGGTGGGTAGCTTTGTGTACCTTATAGTACATCTTTGATATTTCACTTCAATATTATAGAGGAACCCTTCGACTGCCACTGCAGAGCGCGCACATGCATATCGCCAGCCAATATGAGCTAGTTATATAGCAAAGTTAACAAAAATCAAACCACACTTATAGCTCAGAGTATAGAGAGATAATACAACTTATAGCATTTTTGCAGATTGAGAAATACCCACGTAATGTCACTACCAACTAACCTACTGTCCAACAAATGTTCGCTTGCGCAAAATCATAAACGCTATAGCATCTCAGAATAAGTCCACCCAAAATTTATTTAAATGGTATTGAACTGAACCAAAGGCTTCCCTTCTGCGACATATATTACTATTTTAATCTTTGCGGTCGCACAGGGAGTAAAGCAAGTTTCCGCCACATCAATTACCTTTCAAAAAGTTTGCGCAGATGGTGGGCCTGCGGAGCACCGTCAAAGTCGATTACTGTGGTCATTAGTCCCAGTGCGCGGACTAATTAATACAACGTTTTGAATAAAACCACGGTCGCGTGAGACACACCGGCGAGAAAAATCACAAATTTAATTAAAAAAGTTTAAGTGAGTTTTTACAGGAGGGAGCGAATGGTCGGGACTGACTCAATAACTTAGACTTATTAGTTTTTACCTATAGCCAAATGTATTTCCTGATAATACTCTTACATAAACTATTATTTCATTAACTGAGGTATTACAGTTATATCAATCCAGGCTATTGGATAGATCGGCGCCGAAACTTAGAATAAGAAACTAGAAATATCAAATGGTACGATATGCTGCTAAGATATTTGAGAATATTTACATTAAGGTCTGTAAAAACGCAGACGAAAATGTCACCAGCGTAGTTATCGCATGGAAAAATTAACTAACATCAGAGGATTTTTATAAATAAGGAAAATGAGAATAGCTTTTAATACTCATAAGAAGGTATAAAAGAATGCTGATTGAGAGTGCATAGTAACGTCAGTCAAGTCAGCCAGTAGATACTCAAGAAAGCCGTGAACATTTTTGTAAGCTCATTAAAATTACATTACTGCTCTTATTTAAACAGCAAACAACTAAACGATGCTCGTTAATGCGTCTCGCCGGCGAGAATACCATGGATAGAACCACTTTAAAATTGAACGGAATATTTAGTGCTCGTGCTTCTTTTTATATTATTTTAAGCACATCAAATGAAAACTGGTTGCTAAAAATCAATAAATTATTCCAAAATGTAAAGCCTACACAAATTGACTAATAAGTCGTAAAAATACATATACACATAAAAAACAGTATGTCTGATAAACATAAGCATAATCATAAAAGCTTGTAAACATAATATATTTTATCTATTTGTAAATTTTAGTCTGTTCGAATAGTTTTAATCCATATCCACATATTTCTTTATTTCATACACAACACTACATACTTCGAGCGTGGTTTTTGTTTGAAAACGTAATGTATTTTTGAGCGATTTTAAAAAGATGTTTGTCAGTGTGAGACCTTTGCTTCCCAATTAGCACGGTGCCTTGTAAGTCCACTTAAATGGAGAGTTACATTGAAAAAAGACAAAGTGGTAGAATTTACCTCCCAAATGGGTCCTAAGTGCTAACATTAATACCTACATTATGTAAATAAGGGATTCATTATAATACTCACCACTTGGCCGGTCCGAATGGTAACCTAGATACTTTAGTAGCTACTTAATACTTGCATGTTATGTTCAGATACATAGGTATAGTTACCTATATTGATAGAAGACGGCATTCCTTTTAGTGTATCTGAGATGCATTGGAATTGGAACTTTATTGGTAATCAGTTCTATCAATAAGTACTCATTCTCAGGCGGTGGATGTTTACTTATAAAGACATATATGTTGGTGACGTCACTGATTTACTCTTAAATTCTAATAAGGACGTACGACAAAAAATTTTATACGACTGAGATTACGGCTGAGATGAACAAGTATGGTGGGACAATGCTCTGGGACATGATGTACTTTATGGTCTCGGCTATGATTTACTGCGCAATATTTTGTGGAAAATAACTGAAATCTCGAACGGTTGATGTGAGTTTCATCGTGCCCTTTTTATAATGAAAAGGGATTTATATTGAATTGCATAAAGTTTATCTATCTATACCTACTTATATTACAAGTTTGTTGCACGGTAGGGGTACCACTGGAAATTCGGCACTGATTGTAACAATTCCTCCAGTTATAAAAGGTCACAAACCGGATTATTATAGGTTTATGGCTATGCAATTTTTTGCGCGGGCGAAATCGCGCTAATATACTTGGTTTCATTCATCCTGCAATTCAAATGACCCAAAGTAGCTATAGATTCTTAGAATGTATTCTTAGAAATAACGGTGTTTTTGCATTCTTAGAACGTGTTATTCATGTTTGAGTACATAAAAAATGCCATGCAAAGATTGTGTATGCTTGTAGTATTAGATATAATATGCAGATAAATTTGCTAGTTTTTGTACTAGGTAGTTTATATTGTTATTAATTAGTTTGTGGTATTAATGTAACAAATTGAATAAAAACATGCATAAATGATATGATGACATCAAGTTCCTCACGGAGCAGGCAGAGAATAGAGCGCCATTTCACTCTTGACTTACACACCTCATTTGCTTCTTTTACATTTATCAATTACACAAATTAATAGGAATAATGGGTATATAGTAAATTAAACAATTTTGTGTAATCATTAAATAAATATAATTATTTACACGTATAACGGCGAAATTATATAAATCTGTCGATGTTTATGAGATTTGGAAGTATTTTGTTAAGTCGGCTCTAAGATGCGTCCGTATTGATGTGATCGATATTTTAACTTTACAAGTATACTCGAGCACTCATAGTTAACTGTTGGTGTTCTTGAAGCAACAGCGCAATGTAGACGCACAAAATTCTTAATTTAGTCAATGTACTAATTAACGACAGTTTTTTTACATAAATACATCCTTTATCGTAGAAATCTTTTATTTTACATTAATGCTCATTAAATCTTAATACAATTTTTAGCAATAATCTAAATTGTAAGAGGTTTATTTATCGATGAGAGCAAGCATAGCTTTATTTGATGGATTGACAACATAACGCGCGAACAACATCACTGAAGCCTGACTAAACCTAAAACACAAAGCTTACAAATGTTTGTCAGCCATTGAAACCTTTACATTTATACAGAGGTTTACTTAACTAACCATTGCACCACTTCAGAGTACCAAATATTATATCACTATTTATTTACAATCATGTCAGTGGATTCTCTTTAAAAATCCACCCAACGGAAACGTATCCTTCTTTGGTAAAATAATAACATTCATAATACATAACCAATCAAAATGAAACATAAATGTAAGAAACCATCCTTAATACAACTTCATACCTTGTATGATAACAATTATTTATTTTTACTAATTGTAAATCCATACAATGCCATAACAATGAGATCGATTTTATTTTTCATTTACTTTCGTGATCGTACCGTACTCGTTGTTTTGATGAAAGTGCCATTGACAGAGTAGGTCCCAGCACCCAACGCAAGCACATGTAAGGCAAGACATAATAACCTTGTCTTGAGAGGTAGAGCCGTGCTAGCACGATAAGGTCCGAAGCGATACGACAACGACAACGACTCCTCAAGAACATTTACAAATTCTGATTAGACTCTTATTTGGCTGTGAATGTGATATTTCGTGTGAAAAGTGCGTGTGGTGCCCCATGGACCCTTACAATCGTTACAACCGCGTTATCTAAACACATTTCACAGTATATGCAGGATGATGTGTCAATTAAAACGTACCTTTTTTGTCAACTGCCCTTAATAAATTTCCTTAAATTAAATCTAAACCCTGAAGTCTATTTTAAGCATTTGTAATATCAATTAATAAAAATATGGCTTACTTTAAAAATATTGCAAGGGTGTGTTATATTGGCTAAGCGCAAATTGTCGTAGAATATTACCAGTTAGGGCACGGAACAAGCGAGAGCGCCCTACCCACGTGACACCATCTTAACATGTAAACAAGTGTTCAAATCGTATACGTAATGGAAATATCGTGTTCTAACAACGTTATCGCGACTCATCCCGGACACTTTGTAAAGTGGTCGCATACCGCACGCCTAGCCTAAAGTACACTCCTGCATCGCTTATACAATATGCTCAGAGACGTCTCAGTGTATTCTGTAGCCGGTTCTTCATCAAATACCTGGCCATGAAATATATCTATTAATATTTATACTTTTTTAACAAGTTTTAAATATTTGCATAGATATATATTAGGTCCTTACATATGAAATTGGCGTTTTGTATGGGAGGAACAAAAAGTCGAATATTTTTTAATATAATATATTTAATTAATCAAAGTATGAACCATTATTTTCTATGCACTTTTGCCATCTCATAGGTAGTTCATTGATCCCTTTACTAAAAAAACCAGTCGGACGGGAATCAATAAAATCTTTGAAGGCGATTTGGACTGCCCCATCGGAGTTGAATTTTTTCCCTTGCAAGAAGTTATCCAAATTTCGAAAAAAATGGTAATCTGTTGGAGCAAGGTCCGGGGAGTACGGAGGATGTCTTAGACTTTCCAATTGAAGCTCTTCTAATTTAGTAGCCGTCTGTAGCGCAGTGTGTGGTCTAGCGTTGTCGTGAAGCAGCAGTGGCGTGGAGCGATTGACCAGCCTAGGTTGTTTAGCCGCTAGCTTTTCCATCATGGTTTGCAATTCCTGACAATAGACATCAGCCGTAATAGTCTGGCCAGATTTGAAAAAACTGTAATGAACAATACCGGCACTAGTCCACCAAACGCTTACAAGTAACTTTTTTGGGGTTAATTTTCGCTTGGGGCAGGATTTGGCTGGCTGGCCAGGATCTAACCATTGCGCTGAGCGCTTCCGATTATCGTAAAGAACCCATTTTTCATCACAGGTAATGATTCGGTTTAAAATACCTTCATTATTGTGCCGGTTTAGTAATGTAACGCAGCAGTCGACGCGCGTTTGCCGGTTTGTTTCAGTCAATTCGTGAGGTACCCACCTTTCAAGCTTTTTAATCTTCCCAATTTGCTTCAAGTGAATTAAAACAGTTTTATCACTAACATTGCAGCCTGCAGCTAACTCGGACGTGGTTTGCGATGGATCCGCTTCCACAATAGCCTTCAACTCTTCATTATCAACTTGAGTCTCAGGCCGTCCACGGGGCTTGTTCTGCAGGTCGAAATTTCCAGAACGAAAACGTTGGAACCAAAAACGAACTGTGTTTTCTTTTGCAACACGACCGCCATACACATCATTCACCCTTCGAGTTGTTTCCGCAGCACTAGTGCCACGGCGGAACTCGTACTCGTAAATAATGCGATATTTAAGGTTTTCCATTTTGTAAAATGAGTGACGCAAACAGAAAAAAACAGAAGAAAAAAAACAAATGAATGACGATCATCGAAGCACAAATACATGAGTCTATAGCTGTACAAATTTGAATTTGGAATTCCTTACCAAAGAGGAGAAATTCGTGATTAAAGTGGCCAGTACGAAAAACGCCAATTTCATATGTAAGGACCTAATATTTTACTTTAAGTTTATTTAACTTAAGATTACTATAAGACTGTCCCAAAATACAAAAATAAAGCAATGTAAACTATGTTATGTTGGTTTTTATTATACGTAGATGTGTAATAGTGTGGCTAGTTGGTTGGTATGAAAGTGAAAGAACGGAGCATCTCGCTAATATATATTTGTGTGAGCTGTTTGAGTTGAAAGACGTTCGCCGATTGCCAGAGGTGCGGCTCCAAATGGGAGAGTCCCGGTCGCACCTCAGGGCAGCGCCTCGCCAACACTCAATGGGGTTTCACCTGCATAATTACATAAAATAACAATTAGGTACCTTCAACAAAAGTATCCCAAACACAAATTATTGATTGTATATTTGGCTGCATGAAATTCAACTCAGGCACGCTGTACTTTGCTACGCACCGAGGCGACAAGTCGGCGCGGCATCGTCGGTCATCGCGCGGCATCACAGACGTCGGGATCGGGCGGGCTTCCGTATCCGCTGGAGGCATCGTCTGCGCCTGCACACCCTCCGTTATCCTTCTCAACAAGTGCTCCTCCGACCGCCGCCGCCGCACCGCAGCCACCGACACCACCCACGTAACCACCACTTGGTGACTGTCAACAAAGACACGAATTCACAATCACACAAAATAACTAATCTAAAATTTAGTTCTAGATTAAGCTTTCAAAGCTTTAGAAACAGACGGTGAGCACAATCAAAAAGTCGATTAGAAATGTCGTGCGGCTGAATGGGCTTGCTCCACTCGCGCGACTCATAAAATGAAATAGATTTCCCCACATTCGCATTCCGACAAGCGTTCGTACGAGAAAGATTAATGATCACAAAAGAAACATAATAAAGTGGAGATAGAATCTCCCACTAACAGTGTCCTTGCGGGAGTTATTTACTCCGCCGCGCCGAGTCGACTTTTTCACGTGCCCTTTATTTCTGATGGAGACATTCGAAAAAACTTTCTTGTCACATTAAGTCTCAGCAAATATACATTATCTTCCCATTATAGTGATGCAGAGCGATGAACAAAATAATTACATAAATTACTCGTTTCACAGTTTGTACACCGCTTACCCAAGCGTAAAATAATAACTGACTCCGTATTAAATCGATAATAGAATAATAATGTAAGTAAATGGTCAGTTGTTAGGCCCTGCGTCTCAAATGTGGGTAATAACACTGGTTTGCAGCTATTAACGTTCATAACAATTTAGCCTAGCCTACGATTGGTTATGCGAGACCAGTCAACAAAATATACACTTAAATATATACGTATTATACGTTTGGTGCGTGAGTCTGATATCTTGAGAGGTTTATGTTTAGGGCAGGGCTTTGTGATAATAAGGGCACTAGTTGTAGAGAGAATACAAACAATATTGGGCCACGTAACTGACACCGCAAATGATGGGAACCGACAGCATGACATAATTAAGCCATTGAAGACTCTGACTCTCGGACCACACGTAGCTTGATCGCATGCGAGTCGCTAACATTATCATTACTTCTGCATGAATGATATAAATACTCCTGTTGACGACGTTAAGGAGGTCAATCAATAAGTTAAATGGATGTTATTCATAACTGGACCGTCTAGACTCGTGGCTGAAATAGGGCATCCAAATATATTGACCTGTAGTCCGCTGACTTGGCGGCGGATGTGCGCTAGGCCGCTAGGGTTTGCGGCCATGCTCGCGAACACCAGCCGCTCCTCGTAGTCGTACTCGCAGAGGATCTTGTTGTCACACAGGTAGAAGCGGTCGCCTACGCAGAACCTGTCGCACAAAGTTATGTTTTAAGATAGGAAGGGCGATCTGGGATTTGCCGTGGGTTATCCCATTTAAATTGGAGCCGCCCGACTGGGGACCGTACCTCCACCTTACAGAAGACCGCAGTGAAATAGCACTACTTGATGTAGTGTTGTATTTCTGCGGTAAGAGGTTGCTAGTGCTCCACGAGGATACGCTGGGCTAGTAGAAATGCTGCTAGCACAGTGAGTCCTCATCAACAACATGGTTGGCAACCCGTTAGTGATACCCCCGGTATTGCATGCGGCTATAGGCTACGGTGACAGCTTACCATCAGGTGGGCCATATGCTTGTGTGCCACCTTAGTGGTATAAACAAAAAAAAATGTCAAGTATTTTTCGAATAGAAATTATGTTTACGGATGGATCCGTTATTTATCTGATACTAATCTTGTGTTATAAGTTTGTAATTGGGGCTACATTGCTATCGGAATGGTATTGGTTTTACGATTTGCACTTCCATCTACTTAAATACGGTAACATGGTAAGAAAGTGTATAATTACTGACCTGTGATTGCACTGTTGACAGGCAAAGCATTCTAAGTGGTAAACGAAACTCTTAGCTCGCATTACCATTTCGAAGGCAGGAATGACTTTGTTGCACGCCACACAATTGCCTGTGGCACCAAATAACCTGTTAAAAATAATATGGCTATGAACATAAAATATTTACGCCTTGCAAATATTGAGAACACTTAAGAAGTAAAACGCATGCCATATTTTTCAACAAATCAGATTGTTAATGCCTATTAAGTAATAAATAAAAGGCAGACAAAACAGAAATGTAATTACTTTTTAACGTTTTAAATAATAATTGGACCTGTAAACGTTGCTTTCTTGCAAGACTCGTAAGCTAAATTTGCTTACAAATATTATCGTTGCGTTCACTCTCTCATTGAAAATAGATTTACGACTACCTTGGTTGATACTTAGATAGTCGAATCTGGGTAACAAACCTAAGATAATCTCTCTTGCAAAGCATGAGGTCTGCTTTGTAGTAGAGCTTGGAGCCGACTTCTCCGAGGCGGCAGTCACAGCAACCGCACTTGAGACAGTCCTCATGCCAGAATCGTTCCATGGCTTTGAGGAGGAACCGCTCGGTGATGACCTTCCCGCACTGCGCGCACAGCCGGGCGCCGCCCGCACTGCTCGCCACGCCGGTACTCAGCACGTACTTATTCTCATCTTGCTGACCTGCACACAACATTATTTGGAAATATATTCATTGGATAAATGTTAGCCACATTATGGAACGCACCATTTTTTAATTTATTTTATTCATCATTATGGTTATATTGATGAGTTTAATATATAAAATGAGGGCATAGTACTGCAAGGGTATAGTTTATTAAATTAACTATTAAGTTATTAGTTGGTACGCTTAAAAAGTAAAAACTTAAAATATTTCATTCGAAACCTACCTTTTAGATCAATAATGATTATATCGCTTGTATGCAATTACTTTTGAAGACCTTTAAAAAGGTAGT
The DNA here is from genome assembly GCA_951449985.1 of Falcaria lacertinaria. Taxonomy (NCBI): domain Eukaryota; kingdom Metazoa; phylum Arthropoda; class Insecta; order Lepidoptera; family Drepanidae; genus Falcaria; species Falcaria lacertinaria. Next base: position 5,697,915 of record OX602114.1, read on the forward strand.
AAATTTTAAGTGTTCATACCTACAAATTTACGTTTAAAAGGTTAATATATAAATGTTAATTAAAGTGAAATAAAATTATTGTTACATTAACCTCAATCAGTGCTTACGTCACCACGGCGTCTGCGGCGAATGGCGCATTCGGGTAGAGATAAAGAGAGTAGTAATAGTGTATAGTATATTGTAACGAAGAGATTTAGAAATGTAGAAAAACAAAATATTATCTCTTTTGTTTCTTCTACATTCCTACAGTCACTTACAACTTACAAATCTCTACTTACAAATCTATTTTGTTATTCGTTACAGCTTAATAATTTTGACGACAGTACTCAACTCTCGTCAAAGTAATTTACTTAATAACTTAATGATAGAAATCAAATAATTATTTTACATTAAAAGCTTGGAATTTAATAAGTAAATAGTACTTTTCGCTGTAAACTAGTAGATAATTGTTAGAAATACACGGTCCATTATGACATTACCTAGTCTTGATGGTTTTCTACTGTGTAATTGCGTCAATTAATTCGAGCAAAGCAGCGCCGCGTGACCAGCAGTTGTTGCTGACGTCATTAAGATGCGCATACACAAGAAAACTGCAACTTTTAGACATAATGCGGACTCATTACGTGCAGTAACAACCCAATAAAGCTTTATTGTATATACGCTTGAAAAGGCAAACAACAGGTTTTTCTTCCTTTTCTACGATTACTAAATGAGAGTTGAAAGTTATTTCATGTATGCGAATGTATATAGTAGCTCTAATAATCGTGTCAGTAGTCATTTTGTAAATAATAAATTGCAATTTAGGGCCAAACCAGAGTCCCCCACTATAATAGTGCGCACGTCAAACCAATCAAGGATCCAATTGAAGGGGTAACTAGGTGGACATAACTCATCGTATTCGATCATTTGCGCATCGTCGACCGTCGCCGTCCATACGTCTCCTTTATTGGACCCGACATCGCGACTATAAACTTAATTGGACTACAGGCTACAGTAAAATAATACACATACATGATGCACGACCCCCGGATGCGGTAATTAATGTCGGCAGAGATTGGGTACTAACAGCTAATGTAATAAATTGCTCGGAAACCTATAAAATAAGAACATTGTTTAGCTAGCAGGTTTTCTTGTACTCGTAAGAACCTAAGAACTGACAGGTGACGCTATTGTTTTCCACAATGAGTTAAAGAACAAAATAGTAAATTTATCTTCAGCTTGTGTTCACAAGAAACGTTGAAAGCTAATCAATGAATTCACTGAGGTTTCCGTTAATATTCTCAGAATGTATGCATAAGCGGTTAGGCGAGGTAAGTTTCTTAAAGATAAAATTGTTGGTGATTTTACCCGCAACACAAGAATCTCTGTATTTTTCCGTGGAATGCCACATGAAGGCGATGGCGAGGCGTGCAGTTACTGACGTGTTTTGTCCATTTCAAGCCGTGCATGTTGTTAATACTGTAATTACGAAGTGAGTGCGCGTCGTTCTAATAGCCGGATCGATTATATTGATTCACAGACCCGATGTGCTTTGCGCTTGCACTCACGTTATAGCTGTTACTTTTTTATAGAAATCTGATTAAGGAAAGAGTTGCCATATTTGGCCACATTTCCTCTCTGCCAACCTAGCTAATAGTATTAAAGGGGTGCTAATAAAATGTGAACTGTACGTACATAAAATATCAGTTGGCGGGCGAAGGCGCTTCTTATTATTTTTCTTTTATTACTGTCGGCTCGAGAATTTGATAGAGACTTGGCTAACGTGGTGCCCCGGCAGTACAATTTCGCCAACACAGCCGGTCGGCCGCCGCCAACGTATTAAGGCGCAGAAATGAAAAAAAGCCCGGAAATGGATGAAAAGTAATTTATTTTGGCGTGAGCGGGGCGACAATGGTGCAGGCATATTACCTATTATAGTGTCGCTACATTGCCAACGGAAGGTTTACTATACTCTATACTTAACGATCTCGCCGCCGTGCCGGGTACCTTTTCAACTACGTATATTAAATTTACTAATTGAAATGCGATATAATTTCTAAACATAGTATAAGGAGATAAGGTGGTTTATAAAATTATAAAATATGGACAAAGCACGCTTTAGACTATTCCTAAGTCAATCGTTATAAAAAGACTTAGGTAGGTACTATGAGGATTTTAGTTAGTAGAGGACTATTTACTTATCTACGAATGAGAAATACGAGACACATAATTTAGCAGTAGGTGCTAAAACAAATTTAAATTTTATGAATATATATATTAAATAACAAAATGCAATACGTAACTAATTTGCCAATTAGGAGAACAAGGTAATCGTTAGAGTGGAGGTAAATTCCTTGTGTTCAATTAAATGCCAGGGTAATGTGTCTAATGAGTAGGTACTAGGTACCACGAGCAATCCGCAGTTATTCCAAGTAATTTATAATCATTCGTTGCGTTTTGCCATTAATGCCACGTCCCTATATAGTAACACGCGTACATATCGAATATTCATAAGTCTCGGTACATTTTGCTTGATTGATTTCAATTATACTTTTTCAAAACAATGCAATAGTTTGATGAAAACAGATATGCTTAATAACCGTATCGCACCGTGTCTGAATGCAGTTAGCAAGAATATTGTAATATTTTCTATACGTAAATTAGCATTTTTCAATTGATTAGAAGCAGGTGGGAAAAAAACATATTGATTGCTCAAAAAACATAGCACACCAGAGAAAACCTTATTGTGGACATGGTGACATTTAACATACAGCAACCTGGAACACATCTGGATAGGGCTGGAAGAGACGAATGCATATATAAGGAAAGGAACAAAAAACTATGAAACTTAACCCTATATAAATAGTCATCTCTCGGAAAAAAATCTGTATCAGCAAACGCGGTCGCGGGCATAAGCTAGTTTAGTATAATCTCTTAAATATTCTTGCTTGCGTGATTATGTAAAAGAGCAAATTAAATATACCTACCTAAATATATAATACACGAGTGTACTAGTTATAAAATTTTCATTACGAAAACAAATAATCGTACAGAATAATCTAAAGTAGGATACTAATGGATTTGTATAATTACTGTGGTTGCAGCTGTTCTAAATGGTCATACAATGTATTTAGTTTAGTCGTCGGTCACTCATTAAACAATGGAGTTGATTGCGTTGTTGCGATATCCATTATGCGGGCCGTAATTAGATTTAAGCAAATGCGGGTTTTGCATTAATAGCGATTCTAATGAAAGAACTACAGTGCAATGCACGCTCTAAATAACATTACATGCTCTTTAACACATTATATTTACTGTATGCAAAGCGTTTTATCATCATCATAATATTAATATGAAGGTACGGGGAAGCAAAAACTTTCGTCGGCGTTTTACGAGAATTGCGCGGACGGACGAGTATGAAATTTGGCACAGTTAAAGTTTATATGCAGATAGCTAATATTTTGTCTTTAATATGCATTAGAAATACATTGGTGCTAATTCTGTTGTATGAAATCATTAAACTAATTTTACAGGAGTTAAAGTATTGCCATCTTATTTAACTCCGCCATGAGAAAGGGATAGCAATACTTTTTATGCCAATCCAAATATCACAATGACTATTTACTTTATATTCCATAATGAGTATATATACGCTACGTGTCATATATGTGGTCGAATTTCGATGGTTATTTTTTTGTTTGGATTTCTGCTATAATATGCCTTTAAGTAATATTTTTTATTATTTACTTCTTGTATAATTTCTGGTTGCCTGATATAAAAAATAAGTTAATCTCCGAATCCTGTACCTACCTACCTACCAACAACTACAGGATATGTGGTAGCTACACAAAATTTTGATTGACAACCTTGAAACGTATATGTATGGTAAATTACTACTTGACTTCTACGAAAATCAAGGAGAGTGGAATAATAAAAGCAGTAAATCTGATTAGCACTAAGTTGCTAATGTAATGCTAACATCAAGGTGCTGTCGTCATTTTATACATTATATTATATCATAGCGAACCTATGGCGTGACTACCACCCCACTAATTGCCGCGATCGTAAACATTTCCGTTATTAAAAAAGTAAGAGACTTTGTCATCAGAGAAGTTAGTTTTTTTTAATTAAAATTATGAAATTGATATTGCCTTTACGCCGGTGCTCGCCTCTCGACTCAACCTTGTGAAAAGTTTAAATTAATTTTTGAATTAAGCCTAATGGCAGTGGTAAACGATTTCTAAGGAAAGAGTTTTTAGCAATTAAAATTTCAATTATTTGATCGTGGAAAACCGTATCTTAATGGCTTTTCATAGCTGAAATAAAAACAGACATTTATTTCACTTACAAAATTAACATTGGGTCCGTTCCGGAAATTAATTAAGTTTTCAGGAAAGTTCATTAAGTTTTTAGGAAAAGTAATATCTGTTTGGAATCGGTGAAACACGAATACATCCGTCCGAATTAATTTATCGGATTAAATTATTTACACACACTGGTTAAATAGGTACCTACTTTTAGATCTAGCATTTACTAGAAATAATACCTTCTGTTTCATCATAACAAAGTAAGTTGTAAAGTTTTACATTTGTAATTAGTATTATGTCAGTCAATCAGTGGCAGCATTCAAACCGAATTTGGTTATTGTTAATGTTCTTTATTTCACCACCAATATAATTTTACAAATAATTGTTTGACTTGGAAAAATATAGTTTATATTCATCTATTTCTAGTGGTCAACTAGTAACAGTATTCGACATACCATTTTTTTTAAAATGAATGACATAAACGAAACGATACTTCATACAGACACAGTTTTTGGCACATGTTGTCACAACCACTTGGCATTATTTGTTGGAATATGTTATACCAATGGTTATAACATTATACTCGTATTAGAAAAAAGTTCGCCCCACACTTTCGTACTAAATTTAAACAAAAACGATACATGGGTAAAATTTGGTGCCGTTAGCTTTCGTCTTAACTATGGGAGTTACATAGGTTAGATATATTTAAATATCTGCGCTTTTTAAGCTATCGGGTTGTTTTATGTATAATCTTTCTTAAATTACAAAAAACCTAATATAAAATGGATAATTTATTTATTATCATCAATACTCTAAATTAGTTTGATACTGCAGGGCGGATTTCACGGTAGGTACTGGATCTCGGCACTACGATCAATTCAAATTAGAATGTGTAGAGATTTTTCGTTAACAATATGAAAATTCCTTGTTTACAAAATAAGTATTAAAGGATATGTTGTATCTACAAACGACAATCAAACGTGTACCAAGTCGAGACAATCTACGTCATAAATTATTTTCTCAGAGAAAGGCTCCGGGCGAAACTTAAGCCTGACATAAGTGGGCAATAAACTTCAGCCAATTTGGAGATTCGCATCTGGAGGCTCTTATTAAAGCCCGAAAGTTAGTCCTTTTCATCCATCACTCGTAATACGTGTGTGAGTTATTGTATGAAAAATTGAAGAATAAATTGAGTCGCTGCAGCAGCGGCGAGACATAAATCCCAACTGAGCCCTCAATATTGTTTTAAAGGGGAAGTGGCCATAAATTTTATCATGGCGGGCCAGCGCCGCACCGCGCGCCGCTCCGCCACGCTGCGCCGCGCACCGCTCCGCACTTCATTCACCGCACGCTGCATCCGCAACACCACTGTATCCACAATTTTCCGCCATTGCACACAGTGGATTTGATGCTTATACGAATTTTTCGTGTAGGTATTTGAGGAATTTAAATCGCTCTTATCGCAAAATTTCCATTGATTACATTTTGTTAAATTAAAATTACGACATCATTATGAAAATGGAATATTCAACTCATGTCTACAAATAAAATAGGTATTTGTTCGCTCTTTCCCGTGTGAGGAACCTTTGTCATGTGTATGATATAATGAGGTGGGAGAGGGAGCGTCGAATTCAATTTTCCATCACATAAAATTACTTAAAAGGTATACACCGTAAAATTTGATCTTAATTTACGATAGTTCAATGAGATTTAGCTGGGATTTAGAATTAAGTGGTGAAGTTATTAAAACTAAACTATTAAGGTATACATTACAAAATTACACCAAAAAATTATTTTATATCTAAAAATAATACATTCAAGAGGACAATCTTTACTGTGATAACAAATTCCATTATAGTTACTTCAATTTAAGGCTGTGCCGCAATAACAAACCTCGTAGGAATCATACTCTTTGAGACAATATTGTGGGGCACAATAAAAAATCGCTTATTTTTATCAATACGATCTGGGTGTCGGACATTTCGCATAAATGTGATATTGCAATATCGTTCGTCCCCTTTTTAATATCGCGACGGACGCTGCCGGGCGGTTTATGGCACAACCCTTCCTGCGTTTTATTCGCGACCTGTTTGTCCTAATATTATGAAAAAATTGACGTCAGCAAAACGAAAACGTCGTCTGCTTACATTTTTGTATTATGAATCGCCTTGAGTTATATGGTCTTCTGTGTGGGCAGCATATATCGACGCCACCTAAATGTTTGGGACCATAAATACATATTTTGGGTACGTTGAAGCGTATCACTTTACACCCTTATTATTTTTTGGCAGATAAAAACAAGATGCGAACAATATTTTAGATAGGTAAAAGAGTGTGCGGTAACAATTGTAGCAAAAATAAATTAAGCTAATAATAACATGATTGACCCAAGTAATTACTATTTAAAACTATTTGAGTGTATTCTCTGGAACTACGGAACATTATAAGTCGAAATTATTTCTCAATTAAAAAGCTACACTATCCCTTAGGTTATATTTTATTTTAAATCTGTGTATTTTCTGCGCAGGCGAATTTGCGGGCTAAAACCAGCTATGCATAAAGTAATAACTGTGGAAATAGTATCCGTGGACCTTCAAGAATATAGGGGTTTCAAGATAAAAATACATGGTTACTTACTGGTAGCGTTGTCGGGCTTGTGCATGGCCGGGGGATCTCGTATCATGGCGAACTTCACTCGCGCATCACACAACAGTAATTGTATCCTGAAACAATGCGATACTCAATTTATAAAATGCTATGCCAATAACTTGGTGGTGTCAAGTGATTGATGCTAATAGCTAAGCATCTGCTACGGACAGACGTTGTTTTTACTATCAGGCGAACGATTTACACTTCTCTCAACAAAGACAGTCTGAAGAGTGCGAGAATTGAAGAAAAATAATCTATACTTATTGATTAATCTTGTAGCTACTGTAGGATTTAAGCTTGCTCGTATCCTATGCATTGAAAATTTTATGTATTCATGTCTGGCGCTAGTAAATTTTCAAAGCAATATTTATTCTGAAAGGCTTCTTGTTATAAAGCGGAGAGTATTACGGTGGAGCAGACACCGGCAGCACGCGTCTTGCAGCAAACCTCATTAGAATAAACGATATCCTCTCCTTACGTCCACTCTGCACGAGACCTTATTACTCCGACAAAATGCCGTCAAACGGCACCAACAAACTACTCCCTACTGCTGCCAGGATCAACTCTATAAACTAAACAGAAAGGCTTATTTTCAAATAGCACATTTACACTCAAAACTCGCCGAGCAGTTTGTATCTTACACAATAGTATATAAAGATGAAAGTCAAATGTAATGTTTGTAACAAATGCAATATTACATAGCTTCGAAGTTGAGACATCCATGCGAAGCTGATTTACGTTGTGTACCAGATTTTAATAATTGGAACCGATGGAAAATAAAAAAACATGCTGAACTGATGAGTATTGTTCGTAGTGCCACTGGGGATTGAGGTGTGGTCAATGACATGGGTAAGCTTATTAAGAAATACCGAGAATATATTGATAAATTAAAAAACTTCATCAAAAGTTATATGGTTTGCCATACCAATTTGGAAAAAAAACGCGGTAAAAACATTTAGTCGTCATAAATATTAATTAAATAGTCCAATATGAAAGGTATATGCTATGAAGCTCAAGCGCGATGATTTGTTTTACAACCGCATCGAAATTCCCATCAGCACCTGTTACAAAGGCAGCTATCAAATTACCCACGACATATCCGCGGCGGAGCGAGCGCGTCTCCATCCATAAATACGGTATTCGTTATGCATTTCTCATATTCATGAATCCGTTTTATTGGCCCCAATAAAATATGAACATCTCAGAATGGATATGAGAGAGCGGGCAAATCTAATATGGATTGCTGTGCGCCTGATTCGGTCCGTTTGGCGGAAAGAGGCGGGCAGCTGTGCCACTGAGGCCGCCACAGCTAAATGTATACAAGCACATGTTTAATTTACTGTCAATTCTTATCATTTGTAGTTACACGTTTCTACGTGTAACTACAAATGTTTATTATTTCTATAATAAAAGTACGTTTATTATTTCTATAATAAAGGACAAACTTCCCTAAACACTCTCCTTCTTGCTTCTCAATTAAATAAATAAAGTCACGTACTACAGTTGAGGAACAATCCACCCGAATAAACCGACAGCCCCTACACTAATCCGCCACTCGTAGTCGCTACGAACGTACACACTATGACAAACGATCTGCCTCCCATATAATGCGAATTTAAAGGGCACTGTCACACTAAACCAGCCACAGTAAAGGGCAGTGCCTTCGTCGACGTGTCAAAAATTCAACAGAGTGCCGGGATAAGTGGAATAGATGGCGGGCGTCGCAGTCCCGGATAAAATATTCTACGTCAAATCGTACGTCACCGGCTCTCAACTTGTTCTCGCCGAGAGTGCTTCGCGGAAGTCTCTTATTTATTCGCTTTTACGTGAGGTATAGCAAGGTTTCTTCGTGCCCTGTCCGATTAATACGCGCAAACTATAAAGCTATTAAAAGTCGGTGCGTAACAATGGTAATCTAATCCGGCTGTTACTTTAAAATATATATTTTAGTTAAACGAATAATTTTTACTATTCATGAAATTAATGTCATCTGGTTCTTTCTATTTAATTAGTATTTACGAGAAAGGTAAGATACTTATCTAGTATGGCGTCATTGTGATGAGGCACATAAGGTTATTTAAAAAGATAAATATCATAGGTATGTCCATTACTCCCTCTACGGTCCATTATGAGTGCGTTGTCAACGCGATCAATTAAGCAGCATTACGTTAAATTCACCCCTACATCAATTTCATGCCAGCCGGCCGTCCTTTGTCAGACGATAGACGTGAGCAAAAGTAGATATGCCCTGCCCTGCCAGGACGATTTCACACGATGATAAATTTAAGTACCTAATAGAAGCTTACTCAATTAAATTACCAACATATTTACTATATAGTATTCACATTCCATTATACCTAATTATATAAATAATACATAATTATGAAATGTTAGTATCATCAACGTAATCTGTTAGACACTTCCTCTAACTGCACACTAATCGAATTCATTATTCACCGGCAGAGAGCAATTAAAGCTCCACTAATCAATCTCAAACTTCAGGCTGAGCTGAACTCTAATCAAGAAAACTCCTATTCCGTGAAAGCTTTTCGAACAAAATTTAACTTAATTAAAAATGTAAATTAAATTCCTTGGCGCTTCCACAAGCATCACGTCGGCCCGCCCCGCGCGAGCGCTCGGGGCTTTTGATTGCAGCTAAAAGGTTTGGGATTAGTGCGCGAAAGAGCTTTCAGTGCATTTGTAGAGCTTTTAAGTGGGAAGCTTTCGCTTAAGACACTTACATACAATGTAAATTTTATGTAGATAGGTAACAACTTGAATGTGTATTGGTATTCGTTGGAAAATAAGTGCTAAACCCATGGACGATATTTTATACAAACATTACTATTATTTAAATATACAATAAATATTTGTGTTCATAGGAGAGTGTAGAAGCGCGGACAAACACTGGCGGGTGAAGGGGTTTGTGGGGTGCCGCGGGCCGAGGGCGGACCGCCTGACCAAGGAAGTTCGGTGTCCGGAAATAAACTGCCCGTAAAATTGACAATTCCGAGGGAGCGCCGGCGCCTGGACTTGACAATTTTGAAGCGTGCGGCTCGACTCGCTGACTTGCTCCCGAATCCTTATTTAAAGGCTATCTTTCGTAGCTTGAAAAACATTGTTTATATTTTACTACTATATAATTGTGTATTTAGATATATCTGATATAACTTATAAAAAGTGCGAGCCAACCAGTATAATGGCTTTTATCAATGCAAAGCTTAGGCAGTTCGCTCTCAGCACGTCAGCAAAATGCGCATTGCCATCTGGGTGGGCGCCAAAACAATCACTGTTATTCACTACTTAGACCCGCGATACAGTAAATGAAACAACATTGTTTCACAGTCATTAATTCAACAATTCGTGATTAAAATTTAATTGCTTTAGAGTGGATCGGTAATAAAATTTCAGCTCATACGCTGCGTAGATTGAGAAGGGAGCCAAACGCGTTTACGTAGTCATGTAAAAGAAAATTGGGTCAGATATATCAAGAGTAGCAGAGGCAGATAACACACGCATAACCCATCCAATCACAAGGAGCACCGAGCAGAAAGCTTATTATCGGGACGCGGTGTTGCGTCACGCGAGTAATGAGGAGTGTGCGCGGCGCGGCCGGACACCGCTGGCGCTGCCTACCGCTCCACTCCGCCGGCGCCGGTGCACGCGTGCATCGCTCACACCCTCGCGTTTTCTCAACTGAGATCATCGCGACACTCATCCGTGAAATTGATTCTCGAGAAAAGGAAAGACTAAAAGATAAATAAAAGGAAATAGGAAAACACAAGCTAAGATTTGGCGTGAAATTGTTTTCAGCGCCCGCCCGCCGCCACCGTAGCCGCGTCGGCGACCCGGCTCGGGAATTTCCCAATTACTGGGTGTGAATGTATCTACTTGATTACATAATGGATACTTTAAAGATCTAGTATAAAGCGGCAAAACTATTTCTAAGCACTAAAGTAATTAAGTTTTAAGTACGTAAGTCAAGTAATTAACTAACTTTAGTTTATTTACATGAAGCAAAATACAAGCAAATTACGGAAGTGCGTCTAATGAGTTTATTTGATGATGGCCGTTATTTCTGGACCGAGACATAAGTGAAACGACGCTGTGCAGAGAACTAGTCGACGGCACAGGCAATAACTATCTAAAGGATCGGTCGAATTGGGATCTTAAAACACTGTGACATCTCATCCACTACGTGATCCATTTGCCGAAGTAAGAAGCAATCTCATTCAATACCCGGCCGCCCGCCCCACCGCGCAGCCCGCCCGCTACAACTAGGGCTGCTAACAATGCGATACTTTGTGCGCGCCGCAGCCGTATCGTGGAACGCAATAAAACTTTACATTCCCCTTTAACTACTTTCCTGTAGTTATCAGCGTGTGATACGAAATAGGGCGTACCCAGTATCTCTTGAATTGGTAGGTACTGCTTTCCATTTAAGTTTCGCTGTTGTTTTTAAAGTTTTTTTAAATCATGTATGTAGTTCAAGTACCTTCAGTAACAGAGTTCAGCTGGACTTATAAGGTTATTAGATATCTTCTTCCATGTTTAAATATATTTATTGTAAAGCATTGCATGACAACCGTAGATTCGTATTAAAACATAAATAATATATTATATTTTTATCGATACCCTATTTACGACATAATTCATATTTGCGTGTCTGATACGTTGTCAACCCTAAGTTCGAAACGAGTATCGCTTTCCCCGATTGTATTAGATTCAGCTGCCCTTTTCATCTACATGTCGTTCTCTCCTTACCTCTCGAGAGGGTCGCGACTCGTGGATACGCCTTGATTTGAAACACTTGCCATTTTCCTGACTTTGGATACACGTCTTATTAATTATGCTGCGAAATAGATAGTATACATATATAAGTTATAGCACAAAGATAAGAAAAAAAATTAGTTTTTTACCAACAGAAAAAATAATAACTACCTAGATAGTAATACATTTTAAATGCTGCCAATTATAGTTTACGTACGTATTCTTAAATTTGATATGAATATTAACATCTTTTAATTGTGTTTTATCAATTACCAGGAAGCATGAAATTTTATTTGGAAATCCAATCTTTGTTAAAATTCACGGTCGTTAATAAAACGCTTATAATATGATTCCGTAGGTTGCGGTTTCGTTGATCGAATTTATGTAGATACAAATTGCTATGTGAGGTCACTATCGCATGAAAACTATTTCCATCTAAAAACTCATCTATATTTTGTCGAAAAACTATGAATATGATTATCCACAAAGGCTATCATCCAATAAACCTGGTAGGTACCAAAGGTATCAAATCTTTTTCGTCCGTAGTGAAATTGAATATTTATCCGGGTAGTATCTCTATTCCGGAACAATTTTTATGTAGGGGAATACAATCTCAAGATATTTGGGAGGGCCACTCCACGAGGATATTGGCAAATACCTTGCCTACATTACCTTTATTGCCTCGCGACGTTGCGTGCCCGATTTGATCGTATCAACTATTATTTGGTTATTATTCAATGTTTCAAAATGTAATGTGACTTGAGCTGCGACCGCGACCGGCAACATACTGACAGTAAGTAAATTATTTTATGTAATATTCATGCATTTCGATTCTTGAATACAAATCTTGAAAGCAATATAGATTTTATATAAAAGCATGTGTTTCGTCCACTTAGTAAGCGAAGATGAACTTTAATTTCATAGATATATAATCATATATAATATCTACATCTACACTTATATATTATAAAGAGCAAAGATTTGTATTTTTGTGGGTTTGTATTGAATAGGCCCCGAAACTACTGGACCGATTTCAAAAATTCTTTCACCGTATGAAAGCTAAATTATCACTGAGTAACATAGGCTATATATTATACTAGCTGCCCGCCCGGCTTCTCACGGGTAGACAAAATATTTGATAAATCTCTATAGGCTCCGAAACTAATGTCTACCCGTGCGAAGCCGGGACGGGCAGCTAATCATTTATAAGCTCGTATCATGATAATACGAAATTATGCCTCTCGCATTCATCTTGACAGAACATTTAATTTTACAAATGAGTGTATAGAAATGACAACATAAATGCGTGATTACAGCGGAGAAACCCGTACACCATACCTAATGTAGGCGCAAAGCTAGGTCAGGGGTCTTGAGCCTGGCCCACCGCTCATATAAACTTGTCGTAACCTATCGTAAAAATATCAACGTGTTATTTCCCATTCAGAAACTTATCGGTAATTGAAATTGGTACTCACGATAATACCACTCACCGTTTAAAATTGCTTGAAGCGACTGAATAGCAGTCAGGCATATGCGCCCGAGCAACTTCATTAATTGAGGGGACTGTGGGCTCGACACTACGACTTAAGATGCAATTTGTGCAAAATTAACTCGACAGTATGCGTAATTTACTACACAAAACTCGCGGGTATATAAAGCAACATTTATAACTGATTGAACTTTACAGTGAATGCCTTAACATAAATTATCCTGCAGTCTCTCCATTGCTACAAATGGCAAGTTTTGTGCATTTAAGCAAGTCCACTTGTTTACCATATTGGAACTTCGCGACAATATAAAATATTAATTTATTTATTAAGCACAATGTCGTTATCGTACTAATATAATTCGAAAATGTTGATGTTTATTTGTTATATCGGCTTTATTTGCCACGTGCAGTATAATAAACGCCATAAGTGCTGCCATTCACCTGCGTGTAATTCTTACGATGCCGAGATATTAAAAGTTTTAATTTGTCACGAATGAAATATTTCTCAGCTTCATGCCAAATCCAAATTAGTGCAGATTTTTTTTATACCACTAAGGTGGCACACAACCATACGGCCCACCTGATGGTAAGAAGTCACCGTAGCCTATAGCCGCTAGCAACACCAGCAGGGATATCACTAACGAGTTGCCAACCCTGTTGTTGATGAGAACTCACTGTGCTAGCAGCATTACTACTAGCGCAGCGTATCCTCGTGAAGCACTCAGAGATTGCGTAGCAAACATGCAAACGCAAAAACATTCTCATTTATGATACTATGATTTTTTAACATTGATTTATTTATTTTACATTTTCTATCCGATTCATTAGCCACCCAGCCCTACACACACATACTTCCACAGTCATTTCAATGTCAGACGTAATAAGATAAATATTACAAAATGAGAATTTAGGTAGATACTTTTACTAGCCTTATTCAAAACAAATTGAACTATTTACAAAAAACAGAACTTTACCTACCTACTTATATTTAAAACAGTCTGACCCAAACCAGAATCATGCTGGAGCGTGCCAAGAATGCTGGCAGCATTGCAACGCAACAACACCCTGACATACTACATGTCTACTACACTTCTACCAGTGTAATCAATAACTTATCAGCCTCAGTATGACACCCTTACCTTGGCTTTCCTCTTTCTATCTTTTCTTATATTTGTCCTGCTAAGACGTTTTTAAAATGTAATGGCATATAATGTAATAGTTAATTTGTGATTTATTTCAATGTTATAAATTAAATTAAATAAAATGACACTAAGAACATTATTTTAAAATTGATTACGCAATAATTATTATCTTGTATAAAAAATAAGGCCTGTATAATTAATGAATCGAGAACTGTTAATTATGAAGCCGTATCCTTTCATTATTTAAATAGCTGGTGTAACGGCCAAGTTAATTAAAATTAATTAAGACAACAATAGCCATATTCGTTACATTAAGCTCGTATAACCATAATAGCATGCTAATAACATGTTTTTAAGTTTGCAGACCTATTATAATTCAACATAGGCGGCAAATTAAACTAAGCTAAAAGTGCAAATTAATTAGAATAGACCACTAAATCCTGTTCAATTGATATGGTCTAAAAAACATAAATTTTAGAAAGCGACTATATTTGAAATTGCTTTGTTCAAAATTGATTATTCGCGTGTTTCATGAAATCGGTTTTTACTTATGTAGGCGCTGCTTGCTTATTTGACCACTAGAGTAGATTTCTATGTATTAGCTGTACAGATTATGAAGTTCGCACTAGTACTTATTGAGAAGGCTAAACAGCTTAAGTGTTTACTGAAAACAATTCAAAAACATTTCGTCTTAGTCAATCGATATCCAAATTATGTTTAAAAAAACAGTGCAAAACGCACTTTGAGAGTATATCTTTTGGAAGATTGTACATTTCTGTTCGACCAAAAGGAGGAGGTAAATACAACTACGACGACTCTATTGACCGACTTTTAGTAATACTACTAACTAATCAACTGGTAACAGCTTCAACGATTCAGACATATAAAGCTAATTCGATTATTAGTAGTGTAATTTCTTATCGATGAGTATGTTTGTCTTCACATAGACTGGTCGGGTGAAGTGAAGACCCTGCAATGGATTCTGCGATCATATGGCTTAATTAACATTCAGCCCAGGGCCTATTATTGCGTTGCAAGTTGACCCAAGGTGCAATAACTTAGCTTCAGTGGAGTAAATAGTTGTCGACTAGGTATTTTAATGAGATTTAATAGCCGAGATCTGTCGTCCGTCGCGCACCCCAACTGCCCCGCAGGTAACACTGACGACATTTAAGACCTTAATTGGTTCGATACATGCTTAATCCCCTTAATGGCTGTTTTGTCCGACAACGCACAATAACGAAATCCGGTTTACAATTCGATAATACTGATCGATGTGAAACTTTATTGACTTGTCACTGAACATTCTCCCCATTAATATAATTTAATATCTGAATATTTTCTTCCTGCACATAATATATGCCCTTAAATAATTCCGTTCGCAAGTATTTCACAGTTCGCAGTACTTATGAGATGAAGTCAGTTAAGTAAGCGATAATTATATAATACCGATAACTATAAATAGCGAATAGCTTCATTAAGTACAAGGAGCTCGATGTAATTTAGTTGTAGGTGTATATATAATATATTGCTAATTTTTTTGTTTTACCCCTAGTATGTTAGTAGCGTAGTGACACCTATGGGCTATGATATGATTACATTTACAATGCTAATTCAGGTCACAAACTCTCTCCTGCAACCGTCGCGATTTTCAAATCACTATCACACACCACAAAGCGTTCACGAATCACCAATATTTACATATTTAATAACTTTATAATGTATTCAATGATAATGTAGTATTTGTACCTACGCATAGTGAAACATTATACATATTTTAATATACAATAGACCACGATACCACAATCTAAGATAAGTTTAGATCTAATTCATTCACTGTGTAAGCTTTGTCAATGGACTCTAATATCAAAGTGAACAACGTAATCGATGATATTGACACAAGCAATGGAAATGATTGATGATTTTAAATTAATTTCGAAAAAGATTAAACTGGGGGAGTGGGTCGTTACATGTCGAGATAAGCCTACGGATAAGCGGCCGCAATCCATTATCGAACACTTAATTGATAATTACTTTCTTCCATTACGCCGAACGAAAAACGCGGTGATTAACTCTGAATCGGTTTAACGAGCACAATGGGTTCACTCACGTTCAATTAAAAACCCTTGTCGAATGTCGACGGTTTCGCAGAAAAGAGGAATTGACGCTGACTCAATCTAGTATACATGGAATAAGGAATTACTCGCGTGCGGAAAGTTTTTAATTAAATATTCACCCGTTTTGTAATTAAGACGCGATTCAATTGAGCACAATGGATTTGCGTGGGCGCTTTCAAAAGAAACCGGCGGCTACTTTAATCATTTCGATATGCTTACGAACGGGGAGCTTTCGAT
The DNA here is from genome assembly GCA_951449985.1 of Falcaria lacertinaria. NCBI lineage: Eukaryota > Metazoa > Arthropoda > Insecta > Lepidoptera > Drepanidae > Falcaria > Falcaria lacertinaria. The sequence goes on from OX602114.1 coordinate 5,714,605, forward strand.
AATACCTACAACTGTATAGCTGCATGAATTTGAATGAGTTCTTGTTGTAATGCTTTTATGAGAGTTATTAATAAGCCGTGGTGGCCGTGTGGTATGAGCATTGCCTGCTATTCTAGCAAGTTCGAATCACATCGGTCTGTACCAATAAGTTTTTCAAAATACATAAGTGCAGCGCTTAGTCATATCACGAGCTTTACGGTGAAGAATAAATTTGGGAGGTTACCTGCATACGGCTGAGAAGAAATTCACTGACATATGCGCATCGACAGACGCACCATCTATCAAGTTGGTACCAAATTATCTATGGTGAAAAATGGGTTATAACACGTCTGCCTACCTTTTTGGGGACCCTTGTGGGAAGGCGTGACGACATTTTATTTATTTATTAGCCGATTGCGTATTTACTCCTTTGCTGTATTTTACGTATAAAATCTACTCAATAAAATTAATGCATGGGCTTCGTGCTGCCACTGCCCATCCCGTATTGGAACGTCCTCCGTATTATGCCTTGGTTGTTGACTATAACGAAAAAAGAAGTGAGATCTAAATGGGTGCCAAGTTCAATGGTCACTCCTCAAATTTATTCATAACAATATATCTTAGGATAATATATTGAAGCCTAAGGGCTGACTTGGCTGATTAGATACCGATATAATATCAAAAATATAGTAACGTATAGATTTATTCTAGGTAAGTATACCTAATTGTAATTATCTTTTTATTTTTATGTTTATTGCTTTGAGGATAAACATCGCATCGCAAGCGATCAATTCTCTTGGATAAGATATAAAAATTAATAAGTTTCTGAAAGTCGTCCAATATAGCCTTAGTTATCTTTGTGTAAGCCTCAAACGACCCGACTGGTTATCTTGCAGACGTTTAATTTCGTCGTTTAAAATTAATCGCAGATCTCATATCCCATCCGAAATCGTGTCTGCGATTGGTTCGTTCCGCCGTCGTATAAATCGTGAAGGAAACCATCTGCAGAATTCCAATAGCTGGGTGGGTGCTGATGTCCAAATTTGTGATATATCGAGATTCGAGGCTTGAATCGTTTCGTTGCTCGCCTCTTTATGAGATATTTATAAGGCGCATAGTTTGCAAGGTCGTTTATCATCCATGAATTCATAAAGCATTAATTTATTAAAATATTTACTTGAAATAGCATAAATAAATACATAATGTTTATTGTAACATTTTTGTGGATTAATATTTTTTTCCATTCGAATTTTAAATCACTTGAGTGCTCAAGGCTGATAATGTTTTCTTGAGGAAAACCAGATATGTATACTTACTTATATAGGACCTGTAAACAATGCGTCTAAAACAGGTGCTAAAATAAGAGAAACATTTCATAGCAACACGCTAATGGCAATAACAAGCTTTGTGATGTTGCTAATGAAACAGTTTTGGCAAAAAATATACAACCGACACCGTCGTCTGCTTTTGACAGATACATAAAAATTGTTTAGTGTTGTCAAGTTGTAGATTGAAAGCAAATACATCCGCTATAGCCTTTGTTTATGACCTTAGGAAATATGTGTTAACAAGCAAAGGGAGAAGGATGACACTTTGTAACATGATAGCCGTCTTCCTGTGGCCATGTGTTATTACTGGGCCATTTGCAGTGTCCCCTATTCCTAGTCTCCCGGAGTATCTCACAATCTTGACCAAGATATGTATGTAATTTTAGTTTTGCAATAATATTATACATATGTATATTATTATTGCGTTAGTAAATTTTTATGGTAACTCTCGCATGGAGTAATAAAACAGTGTTGTGTTGGTATGCGTGGAGGCAAGTCCGGACCTTAGCAGGCCGGAGCTCACTTGCTCCATAAACAGGCTTCCGTATTTTTCAATCAGAGAGCTGTCAAAGCGTTCTGACACCCTCATCCCATCGGCTCGCACTCGTCGAGCACCGAAATTGGTTTTCTACATTCAATCCATACAAAGTTTAATGTTATTCGTTCGCGATATCACCGGGATGCTGCCGATGTTTACCGACGCGCCAAATCATATTGGATTTGCAAACTTTTGTTTGCGGACTTTATTTCATTTCACTGTTAGTTCAGGCCGAAAGAATGTAATTTTAGATATTGTCCTCTTGGCTATGTTTTGAATAAGTCTCTTTTTATTTGTGTTCCATCCAAGATGTTGAAGATTTTATTAAAAACGTTCCCTAGTGCACACTAGCAAGTATCGGTTGAGGAAAATAAACCATATTGCTTATAATATAATGGAAAAGTGTAAGTTACAAATTAACCGTGCCGGATATCAGCGAGAACAGTTCGCCAATAGCAATAGCGAGCGCTGGAGTGGCGCCCGCAAGCGTTTATAAATTGAAGGGCTGGTACCTGCGGCTTAATACACCGCCGTTTCCGGTTCATTTCCTGACGGCGCGCGCGGCGCCGGATATTGCTTTTAAGGTTGCGCCGCACGCCATCGCTCGCAGCATGCGACCCCGCTACTCGCTTATCGCTATCAGTCGCACGTGCACATTCTACTGCAGTTTCATGTTAATATCTAATAATCACATAGATTATCGATCGATTCTGCTATTATCATAACATTGTTAAGTAGGCGCAAAAAGACGCAGTACCTTATACCTACCCTATTCCAAAAAAATACCTACGATATAATATAATTTGACGCAAATATCTGCACTTCTAAAATGATATTAAAAACACACAATGAAGCTTTATAAGAGTTATATTGGAGCAGAGCGGCATCACTACAGATAAAAATACAAGAAACTTAATCCCTTGGAGCTGCTCCGGAAATTACATTTTCCTTAAGCTTCAAGTTTAATTAACTAACATCACGCGAATGCATACTGACCAGTGTCGGAGCGAGAGCGGCGCGCTTCGCATCGCATTCATCGGAACCGCTATTTGATGGACAGTCAATTTAAGAACGCGTAGCCAAAGCTGTACCTTAAGCCGTGACCCGTGTGCACTTACAAAGTGCGCGAAGAACGAACCCTCCTCCGTATATAATATACAACAGACAGACATTATAAGCTCTGCAAGATGTATTGAGCTCTCAGCGTGAATTGTAATCAATTACCCACAAACCAATATGAAATAAATAAATTGAACAGCTTTTCAATTCAATTTATATTTTCTGTCTCCGGATTCTGTATATATTTATTAACCTATATTAAATATTATGGGCATGGCCATAATATTTAGTTGATAAGGTAAGTCGTATTCAGAGTATCTACTTTTCTTTTAGTTGTCATAGTATAGTATTAAAATATTCAATAAGCTTGCAAAGTCCGAGGCGCGTCAGCATAAAGAAATGCAGAGCAGATTTGGTGTAGGATGGATCCAGTATTGTAGAGCATTAATCTAGCTGTTCATATCGGTTCGCAGGTGGTGCTGACGGGAAGTGCTGCCACCTAGAGACTCGATATTACATGGAACTCATGAATTCACTTTATTAATTATGTCTCGCAATGTAGTGTACGTATTCGCGTATTTCTGAGAGTAAAAAAAAGATATATTCTTCTAGCTGCACTTAGTTAGTGTAGAATTAAAGAAATTAAGTGGGATGACCGTAGAAATACATCAACATAATAAAACTAACACCGACCGGCTGATATAAAACAACCCACAGCGCAAACCAAAGTATCTAGAAGTATATATAAATAGCTTCGGCGAAGACTAAAAAAGTTTTTTTTTTATTTAAACCTTAAATAGGTAACCCCACAAGTGAAATAACAGGTCTTAGCAGTTTAAATGCGTGGGTAAAGTAAGTAAGTAGTAAAACTATACGTATGTTTTAGGTAAGTATTTGTAAATATGTAAAAAACAAATCATACAAAGATTATAAGAAAGAAAATAATACATAGACTTCATTCTGTCATAGATATTTTTTATGTATCCGTAAATTTCGTGATTTCCGTGAACCTAATATTGAGGTTTAATTTTCCGACCGTTAGTAATATTTCAATGTTTTATTACTGCGTTACGCGTTATTAGACAAATGTTTCGTCCGCCGTTTAATATACTGGGGAACATGCGGTTTCAATTAGTGCTAGTAGGTATATTACGTAACGCCATAAGTAATTATATTTTTACGACATGTACGCATTCGCACAGTTTCACATGCATTAATAACAATATGTTTATTACGGACATGTTTCATACAGACTTGTCCTCAATAATATTCAAATAGAATATATACTTAAAACTATAATATAATTTAATATAGGTACTATAAACTAATGTGACCTAATAGAAATAAATCTCATTTAATTATGTGCATGATAATAATTATAGCATTTTGATTCAACAGCTTTTAGAATATATTAAGGAGTGCATGAGTAGGAAATAAGAAATCACAGTTATATAAACATAGATCTCGGATAGTATATATATTGTAGCCAATTATACATTAACAAAGTTGCCTTAAAAATAAAATGTATATCTATTCAAATACAAATACCAACCTAACAGAGCTCGTCTTATCGCGACCTGGATTTGCTACATTAAATCGTTTCCATTACTTAAAGTAGAATTCGATGTTTGTGTCAAACGCGATGCGATAATATCGCAATTTATTTTATTAACACATTTAATGTAATGGAGCGCAGGTCGGGTGATTCCTCAACTTGGACCTTCTTACTTAACACTATGATAGTATTAAAGATAAAATGGTAATGCAACAAGCATTAATAAGCTTTTAAAGAGAGGGCGAATTCCTCCCGTGGATTGCAGCCGCCCGACTGGCAACTGTACCTCCGCCTTACAGAAGACCGCAGTGAAATAACACTTTGATGTAGTGTTGTGTTTCTGCGGTGAGTCAGGCGGCCAGTGCTCCACGAGGATACGCTGCGCTAGTAGTAATGCTTCTAGTACAAGTAAGTTCTCATCAACATAAGGGTTAGCAACGCGTTAGTGATATATCTGGTATTGCTACAGGCTACGGTGACTGTTTACCATTAGATGGGCCGTATGCTTGTGTGCCACCTAAGTGGTACAAAAATAATAATAATGCTTAAATGTTTATATAAATATAGGAATGTTTTGTGCAGGTTTACTAGATATCCCATCTAGTAAACTTCGGTTGAAAACAAAACAAGATTATTGTAACTTAATGCCGGCCATTCGCTCTCTTAGCTGATTTACTAGTTCAGTGTTTGAATAATGTTTTTCTTGATTTGACTATATGCTTGTGCGATTTCATTTTAATTATATTCTCGTATACCTAATAAGGAGAATGGATAGTTTATATTGTGAACCAAAAGAACATAAAAACTGTTCATATATTACTTTGTAATCTCTTCTACATGCATATAAATAACACTTTCAGACAACTATTAGAGTCTAGCGATGGGTAATAATACTAAGTCCGCATAGTCGGAATATCTGCTGACTAGCAGTGCCTCAATTTCGTATCGCGTATTTAATATTCTACATAATTATAAACTTGTATACCCCACTTCTACCCTTTTTGAGAGTGGTTATTGGAATTAAAAGTACATTACCTATATATTAATAATAATATGCTGAAAATAGTTTAAGTGCTAAATTTGAATTGAAACATAATAATGATAAGCTTTTATTACTGTTCATCCAATCCACCAATTTCAAAAATAATATTGTGACGTGCGGGCAAGATGAAAGCCTAGTGTCATTATTTTGACAATACATGCAAGATATGTAAAAAAAGTTAAGTAAGGCGTATTATCTACTCTGAGGTTGAGGGATTCGCATTCCAGGAGTGCAGTTTTGGAAAAGAGCGACATAAATCGCTCGAATCGAGTGCTTAGAAAAATAAGGAGCTCGATCGAACGTGTATGTCGCGAGACATTTGAAAATTTACACATAGGTATTTTTAACAAATTCTTCAAAAAAATTGTTGTCATTGGTACATCAAAAGAAGATCCTAAACGACAAAATATGTGTTGGTCTATCACAACCCGAATAGTCTATTTTTATACCAAATGTAATTACATTCCTGTCTGTAGGCCGAGTCTGTAACCGTCTCTGGGGCACATTGCCAGTCTCGAGGATTATATACTTTACTTCTCAGCCATGAAAAAATACACTTAGAATATAATGCTATTTACACCTTCACCTTCATTTAAACCCAAGATCTCTACACATAAGTGACTAGGTACAAAGAAGAAACATATTAAGCTGTAAAACTCATTAGCATTACATCACAAAGCATTAATCCTATCACTATTCCTATTTATATAATTGATTAAATTAATAATATATAAAATTTAAATAATTAATATTCATTGTTTTATATTGAGACATCGATTTCAATGCAACAGTATAATGTAAATTTTTGTATTCAGGTCAAATTTATTCTATTGTCACCGATTCACAAGCAGCAATTATGCATAATGCATCGCGACTTTATTTATGAACTAAACCAACGGAAAGACCTGTGGGGAAAACAGTGTTCCAAACACAATAACCAATAGGTTTTACTACTAAATAGGTGAGAAAAATCTTAGACCTACTTACCTACATGTCTATATGTCGTTTCTCTATTTGTCTTGTAAGACAAAAGCATCGAACTATTGTTAAGACCACATTGGGCTGGGAAAAATTCAATCGAACATTTCGCGCTCATAAAATACACCGTAAGAAGATTAAAGGGGTGAGGCTCAGTATAAATATGCAAGGGTACCTTTAATACAGTTGGAATACTTCCTTTCCTATCAAATATACCCCTACGATCCCTTTTAATACGGTAATGTGCCTCTATCTTTCGTCTGCAGTCACACACGACCCCTGTGTGCTAATTGAATTTAAGGAATAAAATCCAATCGCCCCGATTCTTTATTATTCAAGATCCAATTTGGATAAGGCCTGACCGGTCCGGGGTGGGGGCGGGGCCCGTGAGGGGCACTCAAGAATAAAATTGGATTTGTCACTCAAAACACAATATCTTCATTTCGATATTAAAGTACCTTCCCATTTGTATCTTTTAAGACAATATTGTATTCGACTAATTTGATAAATCCATGAAAATAATATGATTGAAATTGCTTCTACGTTTTAAACCATTAATTCAATTGTGATTTACAGGCTGTTCTGTTTTAACTGTGACGAAGTCGTAATAATTGAAAAGTTTAACTAACAACTGCATACTTCAATTAATGGTTAAAATTAACCTGTGCTTAATTACTTATGCACCCTAAACACATCTACGCATATGGGGTATAATCTGTCTGCGGTTAGTTTTAGGTGTATGCCGGGAGGGCGATCCCGTACTCGATCCGCGATAGCAGTAATAACACTGCTATCGCTGAGCTGCAGCCATTCTCAGTCCCACTCCTGCACACTCACCAACTAACAAGACGGAATAGTGCTTTTCCGTTTCACTTGGTTCGTATACTATATGTCAGTTGTATCCATCAAGGACTGTAGTTAGAGGTAAACATCAAATCTATATTAAAAATCGCCGAAATGTAAGTACGTGCATCACTTCAGAGCAACTGCACCATAAATATTACTTTTTGTTGTATTTGTTTTTCTGTGAAAGATTACAAAATCCTCCATAAAGGATGTTTTTTTTATTAAATAGCACCCGTGCCATGCCAAGACAGGTCGCTAGTATTTCATAAAGTGAAAAGATAAGTACAAATTAAAAACAGTGTATGAGATAGATCTACTTTTAGCTATTCAATAAGCAATTTTGTTGCAATCACATTTAAGTTTTGAAAACTATACCATTGTTTCTAGCGGATAGATTCACAAAGCACCGTTTAATGATTGATGTTGCAACTTGCAATGAAATCTTTTAATTTTTAAAACAAACTAAAGTAACACTATTCCCCACATCACGTGAATTCACGAAATGAATAGCAAACAAACAATGTGTCCTATTAGCGAGCGACGCCCGATTTCTATCGGCCAAGATGGATTGGGGTGACTCTCACCACACAGACTTTGAGTGCATGTAACGAATCTACTTTCAGAAATTTAATCAATTTTGTGTGTCTACATTCTTTATCATACATATATATTTATGTAATATCTAGAATATGTACAACTTTTTCACAAATCATGCAGTTATCAGTCTGTAGAAGATATATTACGCCTTCCCATTATTTACTCCATTACAGACTGGTGTCAACGAATTGCATTCAGTCAGCCACTTTTTACAGATAATTTATTTATTTATTTATTTATTAACCACTAGCGGCCCGCCCCGGCTTCGCACGGGTAGACATTTATATCAAATATTTTGTCTACCCGTGCAAAACCGGGGCGGGCAGCTAGCCTATGTTAATCAGTGATAGTGTAGCTTTTTAACGGTGAAAGAATTTTTGAAATCGGTCCAGTAGTTTCGGAGCCTATTCAAGACATACAAAAATACAAATCTTTCCTCTTTATAATATTAGTATAGATATAAAACCTTTACAGAATAGCCTAATGCGATGTTTATGTATTTAAAAGAGTATTTATAGAATGACTTAACCTAATTACTTAACGAATTTTACAACAACAATCATCTGTCTCGTCTGACGGATTGGTACCCTGCACTACTTTTACAAAATCGTAAGCTTGATATTCTTACAGTGAATTCTAACTAGTTATGTATTTAGTAGTATCCAGCTATACAAGACCCAGATCTCAGCGACATTTACTAACAAGAGTGGAAACAATGTAATCTGTGTGAACCATCACAAATATATTCGCAGAGACAATCTCTTCAGACGTTGCAAGTGCATTTAATTGTCCAAATTAGTGTGGATACACGGTAAATAAGGGTTGTGTACTGAAACGGCGACATAAAGTAACGGGCATACAAACCCAGCACCATTCCAGTAATTTTAAGCACCAACTAAAAATATATCTTGCATCTGATATACATAAGGTTATTTTTAATAATTTAACGATCTGCTAGGATCAGATTATGTAGGGTTATAACTTTGATATATTATTATCTATGTATTTATTTATTGGTTTTTCACTCCTGAGAGTAAGTATACTTACTCTCAGGACAGGACTGGGATATATCCCAAGGCATATACAATCTTAAAGTACTACTTAAACGTATAAAAATACGGAATGTGCATATGCATTAGTTTCGGATATTGTAAAGATTCCCATACGATGTGCGTACTTAAGACGGCTATTTTCGTGGCAGGCATAGCCGCGGCTATAAGATCAATTAAGTTATTACCTAAGTTATTTTAGAACTAAATCTCGATTAGTAGCAAACTTGCAATCAAAACACCTTATTCAATATTAATCAGATCTACGTGCCAAACTAATTGCGGTCTGGGTTCGATTAAATTGATACCGAACTGCGACTCTACATCTACATACCAGATCTGTAATGTAACACAAGGTCGGTACACATTTTTGGATGTTTGCACTCCACTTAGAAGCACTTTGACAAATATATCTTGACGTTATGTGTTAAATGCTTGTAGGTATGCCAAAAAGTAAAGCCGAAATATTCCTATCAAGGCCGCTTACTACATATTTCACGTTACAAATTCGAAGTTTATAATATTGTTATTTAAGCCGACACGGACAATGCAACTTAACCAAAATATTATCGAGGTAAATTAGTATCTAGGTAGTTTTGAGACTTTGTTATGTTATTAATTGATGTTATTCTACTAGACAAAACATTATTCTACTAAACGGTAATGGTTAATAGGTACTCCCACAGTCTCTAATCACACCTCTACTTTACTACTAAACTTATCCGTTCAACTGATGTTTTATATCATTCGGCAAACCTTTGACATATATTGTGGATACACAGTGAATGTAAAACGATCATTGAAAGCGCGGAAATTAAATAGCCGCTCATATCCGTTCAGTGAAGAGAGTCGTCACTCACGCCCGCTCAAACCACTCCGGTTCGAGACGGCGCAGCGCACTGCGCCGCTATGGTTGCACTGAACCAAGCGGTCTAATATTATTTTCGTTATTTACTGATTCAAAAAAATATTCTGTTGCAGAATTTTAAGTTGCCTCAAAATCGAAATGCATGTCAATTTATTTATATTTTCACTGGCTCATTAGCGAAATAGTCTGGTTACCTCATGCATATTCGAGAAATAATTCATCACTTTGTCACTCCGTAAACCAACATAAAAGTCAATTGAAAAAATATATATTATATAGAACCTGCTAGTCGGAAGTGACATGGAGAGTTGTCTAAAAATAAAATTAATGTGTTTCCTTATTTATTATCAGGTTTCGAAACCTTCAGGCTTTATTCGTTCAGATTTTATTACATTACACGGGCAACTATATAGTATGTAGCTTTGCCAATTGAATGGTCTTCACGATTTTGTAATACACCACCTACAGATTTTCGCTGATGGTAAATTTATTATCTGTAGTCAATACATTGCTACGGAAGGCTACGGGCGCTACGGCTAATAGATACGAAATTTATTTGGAGTGTCGATTAAGATCGATAAATTTGCCAACTGTAACAACTTAAATTAGCGGATTTTATCGTTATATGCAAAAATAACTTTTTTCTAAACAAATATGTATGAATCTATCTATCTATATTACGTACGCGTACACTCAGTAGCAATGGCGCACGTGCAAGAAGCGTGAGTTGTCTATCAACTGCTTCACAGATTACGCCAATCGTTCATTACATTATCTCTCATACTAAATTAGTAGATATAAACTATATTTTTCTTAATTGGACTAATTAATGATGCTCCCAATAAAAGGTTAATAAGCACCTACATATCACTAGGTATTTTTATTACCATTATTATGTTAAAATACTGCGTAAATTATAAAAAGGCAGCACGAAATAGCTATTACATATGTAAAAATATTTTTATACAATACACACGCGTTATGTAGATTTGGAAGTTTCATTTTAATAGGCACGTTAGGAAAAATTTGCTTCGGCTTTACGTAATAAGCTCCTCAGAGACTATTGGGAAAAGTGTCACAGAAGTGTCACACGAGATTTCGTTTTAACAACGGAGAAATTCTTCAGCTATTTGGGCAAAGTAATTGGAATAGTGTCAGGTGGTCGCGGGAAGTCGGAGCCTATTATAAGTAATGATGAGTACACATTTTAGAGAAAAGCTCCTGTTAGCGTTGGCGAGCCAATTAGAAATGTTAGGAGCGCCGCCCGCCCCCAATTAAACCCACTCCCGGCTACGCGACGTGCCCGCGTCGCCGGAACACTACCACGTCGTAATTGCATAAACCACTTCAAAACAAACCTCCGCTTTTTTGCACTGCCGCTAACAATAGAATCATGTCAGACACCGCAAGAACCCCTACGTCCTATTCTTCAACACGGTAACTATTGAGTTGTTAATTAAATTCGCACAATGTAATCGGAGGCTCGCCAGCTCAGTCGCACGGTCGTTACGGCGCGGACATAGAGGTGTTTTCCGTTCGGCCAGATCCTAACTTACGGTGGCACCGATATAGCCTCTTGTTTAATTACAACAATAGTGGCCCCTAATGAGAGTTTGCGCTAATAAGTGCTGCAGAATGTAATCAACATGCCTTGTCGCTCTAATGAGCCGAGATCCTGGCAAAAACAAGCGACGTCAACATTTACTGGAGATTAATTAGGCGTTCTACCTATGTACGGAAACTAAGATAGTTCTAGTGTTGCACCAGAGCCGGAAGCCCCGTTCTCACTTGTTGCTAGCAACTCAACGTTTTCCTAGGAATTATAGCGCAGTAAGCAGATTCATTATAATTAACAATAGGTCGTCGGTCTTACGCCGTGACAGGTCCGGGAAACGCATTATAAAGTGAGTAGGTATGCATGCATTCATTATAACAGCTATTGACAATAAAGTATACAGACCTGGTAAACGTCGTTAACTTAAATAAGTACGTTTGATTACGTCGTAGCTAGCTACCCCATTAAAACTTAACGAGGGGCAACCCCGGGGAAAATAACTAACCCAATTTCCCTTTGCCGGGAAATCATTAAAAGTCTTAAAAGGGTCTTTTCATATATTTTTTACCCCGAAGCGTACGTGCAAATAAACACATTTTTACATACTCGAACAAACAATTCTCCTAACGAGGCGGGAGCGTAACGACCGGGCGGCGCGGGCGCGGTGACCATCGGGCTCGCGCCGCACCACGCTAATTGGAAGGATACGTCCGGAGATGTGTCTCGTTACACACTGCCTAACGACATCCCTGATTTATTAGACCCTATGCATTCAAATTGACAGCCAAACCACCGACCCACTACCAAAACAAGCGCGACCTCGCTCTCTCAACCGAGCCGTAGTCACGATACTACAATCGCTGCCACTCTTCCAAGAACCATGATGTTCGTGAACTGCGCTGATACTCAACTGTCGTTGCATTTCTTTGTGTTGCATAGAATATAAATCCTTTACGTAATAGAGCATAAGCATACATATGTATTTATGATAATATAAATAGCTGTTTCAACACAGTTTTGTTACTGGCATTCGAATAAGGCAATATTTTATCATTTTATAAGAGGCTCAACAATTTGAAACCAGTTATAAGTCAATCAGAATTACATGATAGCTAAACAAGAGGATGCCACTTTCCCGCTTTGAGTACCTAATAAATTGTAGTTAATGTTTAACTTGTTTATGTTTATTTAGATTGGCATCTCTATTTTGCATTTATTATCAAGCGTAATTTGATTGTTGTAACAAAGGTTATGCATGTTGATCGGTACGTTCGAAAATGAACGACTGCATTGTACGGTTGTTCGTAAATTAAATCTATGCAGGTGATGTCACCAGAGTATTCTGAAATGTTTAACAGTCGTAATGAAGATGTAAATTTTCTCGCAAAAGAAAATCTTTATTACATTTTGACAATACTGAAAATGTTATCCAATTCTTGCGTAATGGCTAGAAGTGCATAAAGACAGTGTGTTATCTCTACTTTCAGATTAATTAATAGATTTTCCAATTAGAATTGTGAGTATAATTAATAGATGTGTGCCGTATTAGAGTCGGTTACAATCTGATTCGAGACTCGTCGGCAATTACCGACTACTACAAAATACGTCGAATTCCGCGTAATTGCTGAGAATATTACGGCAGTGAACTTAATTGTTCTCGACTTAATTAATTAAGCTTTTGTTTGAAACTAACAGCAAAGTGTAGACTTGGCAATTCTAAATTGGATCTTGTAATTACCTTACCCTCCCTTTTGCTGAAATTGTCTACCTACTTTCAATTATGGCCGAGCTTTGTTAATGAAATCAATTATAATTTTATTGGGAAGTAATGTGAAGCCAATTTGCATTCAACCATTAAACTTGTACAATCAATTACAATAATTACTCTATTGTTCTTCATCTTTGTACATACATATATGAACAAATAACACTTGTCTGTTTTATGTTGTATTCCTGCGGTGAATAAGGTAAAAACTGTTTTCCCTCAGGTGGGCGGTATATTTGGTTGCAAATTTCATAGCATACAAAAGTATATGACACAACGGGATCTCTCGGTAAAAATCATATATGACATATTGGTATACTACCACCACCTACAGACGTTAAAAACTCCTCGAAGATGTGCAGCGCTGGAAGTAAGGAGGCTACGGCGACCAGCAGGCTACGCTTGTACCTTTTGTATTACAATGAAACATACAGAAACACACAGTTACATCAATAAATGTGTTAATAGGACAGTTAGGTGTTCATTTCAGTTTCAGTATATATTGCTGTCTTCATTAGGGGAGTTTGTCATTACGTAGGCCGTCAGTTGATCATTACGGGTGCCTCTAATGAGCGTGTCTGGTACCTAATAATAACCCTTATCATCTCTGTGGGAGGCGCCAGGAGGCTGGGGTACAAAAGCAATGAGTTCTCACATACACACCTTTACATTACACTCCTTCATTCACTTGCTTGTGCTCTTGCATGTGTAAACCAAATACGTATTTATGGATGATTGTACATTATAAGGAAATTTTGAAAATAAAATGATCCTTTATTTAAATCGGATCGATTAAGTGAATTATTAATTAAATTAAATTAAATTATTAAATAACATATAACAATACGAATGATAGGCTAGTGTTGGGCAAGTCCGGTAGAATGGTGCCTACGGCATTGTTAATTCGTATATATTGTTGCAATTGGCACATTCAACAGGCAACCGACAGTGTAATTTGATTTGATTATGGTTTAGACATTAATTAATTGTATTTTATGCGAAGATATATATATGGAATATGTAAATTAAAATTAATAGAACATAAATGATTATCATTATTTAATTAAAATATATGAAGTTTTACCAAATGAGGATAATACTCCTACCACAATCATTAAAAAGTATAATCTAGTCAAATTATCAAAGATAAGTTTGTATTTCTTTTTACAAATGCTAATAAATGTGTAATATTTAGTGTTGTGTAAGTAATATTTTTGTTATACGTTTAACTTAGTTGTATGTATAAACTCAATGAGTTTTTATCTAAAAATTAATTTGTAAATATTTGTTACAGCTTGTTAACAAGCTGCGTTGAGTTTATATCGAGAAATATGTATTCTTATTGGTACTCAACTAATAATAAAGAAACATTTTGCATGATTAATGTAGGTTTCTAAAAAAAGGTTTCACCTGTATTCTTAAGTCGTAGGCAAAATTAAACACGTAAATACCGTTTTTTTTCTTTTGTAAGATTTTTCTGTGTCAATACTTATCAATATCAAAGATCAATACAAATTTGACTTATTATAATATTGCAGTTCCATTTTTAAGTTAAAGTTTCAACGTTATTCGTTGTCATTTTGCGCGGCACGGTTGCGAAGTACGAGGCAGACAGGAAGTGGGGGGTTTCGGTCCCCAACTTTAATTAAGACACAATAATTAAAATAACAAGCGCCCGGGCGTCATCAGTATGCGAACTCGTGGGGGCGCATACTGTATACCTACTAATCCAACGGACTCATTAGACACATGCTGTAAAATTAAAAAAACTTTGCAAACATCCTCACGTCCCTTGTTCACAGTGTAAGATTAAGAATGTCTTTTGAAGTAATTATTTTACCTATTTGTATCCAGCAGGAATTTTTGGTTCTTAAGTTCGGAAATCAATCGGAAATCTGATACAAATCACATATGCTTATGAGAGCTCAAAGTTAAAAAGAATAATTAATTTAAATTTTTGAATAAAACTTTAATACCGGTTTCGATCCAATAAATATGCTATAAACCAACATGTAGGTAAACAAATAAATAAATTGATAAAAAACTTTAATTTAGAGTTACAATAATAGGTGGTGGTTAATAAACCATATTCAATAATTGTAAGTAGTTTTTACAGTAATAGATCTAATGGATTTAAACACACGCTGTCAACAGTCTTAATAAATACGAATTAATAAGCTATTGTTTCGAACAGGATGCAATTTACCGAATTGTCTTTTAAAACAGATGACAACTTTAAAGATACCTTCACCAATAACTACCAACTTAAATTTAATTAACAGTTAAGATAAATAATTTAATCGTATGAATATAAAACCCTTATATCCTTATTGAAATATAATCATCGTTAAGCTAATAAATGGGCGACTGTTGTTAGTGGTTAATTAAGGAAGTTATCACCCAATTACCGAATATTCCAATTAACGCGCACCCGAAAGATAATTTTGCTTTGATAACCTTACGCGCTTAACAAAACAACGATTGATAAAGGCCAACACTTTCTCAAACTGTAGTTGGGAATTAACACAATGTGAGATAAACCGCATCACGAAACGCAGAGTTATGACATTAATAAATAAATTTATTAAGACATTCATTGATTATACAGCTCAAGTATTTAATTTTAAAATAAAATATAGGTAAGTATTATATATCCGTAGGTAGTATTATTAAGTTGTCGGTGTGACAGGTTCCCATTTAAATGTAAATAAAAGCTATGGAGTTATTTAACCAAAATATAATATAAATATTTATAAATAAAGTTATTCAATATTTTATTTTGTGTGTGTGTACGTACGTATGTATTTAGAATTAAGTTTAAATCATGATGTATTATATTTACCTTATATTTTTATGTCCTCCTGCTTGCACGAGAAAATAAAAATGTTCCAAGTATCCTTGTCTTTCAACTCACAATAAACGATACACAAAGTAATGGATCACCAGTAATGTGTTTGTCCACTCGAGCAATTGTCACTTTCAGGATATGAGTGTGAGTCACTGACTCCAGAACAACAAAAATGTTTACAAAAACGATTTCGAATTATTGATTTTCACGACAGACGATAAAAGTATTTAACAATATTGTCAGCGAAAATACTAGGAAACAATGTCAATATGAAAGCGCGTACCGGCGCTCGTGTAAAGTTTGCAACTCGGAGGAGAACCTGATACGTGTTCTCTCGAGGAGAGCTCGCGGCGAAGTGAACCGAGCGACTGCGAGGCGAGCTAAACGAGTGTAGTGAGCGAGCAAGCGAGCGGGCGCCCGCCCGCCTAGCGGGCCGAGGGCGGCCGCCCAAGCCCGGGGTGGAATGGAACAACACTCTAATATAATGACGGGGTCGGAACACTCTAATACTCTAATTGAAAAAGTATACTCTGACAGCTTTTAAATGTAATTAAGGTTACACTCTCCTATAAATAACGCGAAAGCTTTCATTTCTAAAGACTGTGTGTGATTGAGACTGCTAAATATATAATTTCGATACTCATTTAATCAACAATTGGAAGTATTTTGTGAATTAAGGTTAGAAACATAAAACTCTCTCTTTTTGTCTACTATATTTTGTACCCTATGACATATATTCTCGGGATAATGAGCCCCGCTATTTTCTAAATTTAATATATTATAAAGCTTAAGTTTTATTCAGATTTGCTTTTGAATAGATAGGAAGTAAAGCAACATCTACGAAACCATAAGACAGCCTACAATCAATGTGCCGCTATAAAACCATACAAAGGACTTGACTCCGAATATAATATCGTATCATAAACACATCGTCACAATCGATACCTAATATAATAGTAATCGGTAACAGTGTCACGTCCCATACCAATACATAGGTAAGAAATATCACAAACACTGACTCGCTAGTAGATTCCGGCCTAAATTCAATTCCACCCCTTTTCTCGGCATCCGCTCGAGTAGGAAACCAATCTTCTTTACATTCCCTCGCCGACAAATTTATACTCCTCCATACGTCCTCCCTAATAGAAGCCGGCCGGTGCGGGCGCTGCGGCAGCGGCTTCGGCGGCCGAGCGGTCGCTTCGCGTAAATTATTAAGCAACTATCGGCCACCCGCGACCCGCAAAGAAACTCCGTGTGTCCGTCCGTGCACCGTCGCCGAGAATTTAATTTCCACGTTGCGCCCGTCCTCGCCGCCATTGTCCGCCCAGTATTTCATTACGGCTCGAGCTTTTCTATTAATAAATCACTCTTCGCCTGCGCCGTTTAATTACGTCCCTGGTACGGCCAACGTCTGATTACACTTTCATCGAACATCTAATTAGGAGTGCAGCCGAGCCGTGCCGGGGTGGAAACGTGTGTATTCTTCGTTCGGCGATATTACAGTCGGCCTATATTACACCACAAGGCACAGGTTTCTAACTTACAAATGAACCAACTTTGATTAAAAGCTCGAGTCTACATTATTACTGACGAGTATCTAAAGCGCCCCGTATTCAATTTAAGTATTCGATTTTTCTCTTAACTTCATGTTTACCAGGTTCTGCTTGCATATTAAACGAAAGTATTTATGCGTCGATTCAAAAACTTGTTTATTTGTTCTTAAGCTTTCATTATTTAAAATAATTGCCCGCCTTGAAGACTAATTATATCTGGTGACTGGTAATCAGTATATTGACATTATTAAGGCACATGTAGCGGTGAAAGTGTGGCTGGTGTGGTGGCTCAAGACCTTTTTTAATTTCCTGGGGCGGAGGGTAGAGCACGGTGGCGGCGGAGCGGCGCGGCCGGCGCGCGGGCAGCGGGCCCGTTTAACTTATTGCCACGGTTAACGAGAATACGCCGTTGTGTGCCGGCGAAATTGAAGGATTTACTCGGCGTCCCTCCTTTATTAAACGTATTGCACACTCGCCAATGCCCGTGTGTGCGTGCTCAACTCTACACGCAGTATGCCGAAATTACATTTCACATGAGTCGTAATAACAAGGGCGGGCGTAAATCACTAACATTATTAGTTTCTCCTGTTACTCGTGCCATTTGTCACTTTATGTTGATATGAGAATACCTTGCACACAAAAATCTAAGCGTTTAACTATTGCTTCTGTTGATAGGATGTGAGAAAACATACATAACTCCTTATTGTACACCAAAATTAATAATAAAAAAGAAAATAATTTATGGCCTTATCACAAGATGTGATCTCTTCCAGACAGCCTTGGGGCTGGAGAATGGAGTAAGAGACAGGTTAGTCGCCGGAAGAAACTTAAAAGATCGTAAGTAATATAGAGCTTGTACTGAACGATTAGTAAGCAAGCACCACAAGATGGATAATTAATCATTTTTTTCTTACTATTAACCGTGTTATTAACTCAACTTACTTACAATAATAATGACAGTACGGGCGGGCCAAGCCGTGGACGGGCAAGCGCGGCCGCGGCGAGTGCACCCGCGCGAAGACGCTATATCACCGGCCTTCCTGTAAGCTAAGCGTATCGCTCAAAGTTTCGCAATATACGCGCACCGAGCCTGTCCTTTATTAAAAACTATTCTCACATTTTTAATTAAAACTTGTGTTCCCCCACTAAAACTTTATTTAAGCAATAAAGGCGGCGCAATTAGCGCCGCTGTCCCCGTCGGCGACTTCACCTACTTTTCCCTTGGTTTTAATGAGTGTTTTTTAATAAAGCTGGAGACTGGTGCAAGTTTATTAATTTAGTTTAACTTGTGTTACGGTCTGGCTGATTCCGCCCTCCGCTGCACGCTACCACTATATTTTTAATTTGCACATCCAACATAATAATATAGTAGTAAAGCTATGAACTGATTTTGAATTGAACGTAATATTGAAATTAAAAAATTAAAAGTGGTATGTAAGAAGAGTGAAATGTTCCCTTATACTCGCTCGATTAATGTATGTTATAATAGTTAAGCTAAATTTTTTATATATATTTTTATACCAATAAGATGGCACACAAGCATACGGCCCACCTAATGGTAAGCAGTCATCGTAGCCTATAGTCGCTAGCAAAACCAGGGATATCACTAATGAGGTGCCAACGCTGTTGTTGATAAGGACTCACTAAGCTGGCAGCGTTACTACCAGCGCAGCGTATTACCGCAGAAACACAAGACAACATCAATTAAGTGTTATTTGACTGCTTTCTTCTGTAAAGTGGAGGTACAGTCCCCAGTCAGCCGGCTCCAAATTAAGTGGGAATACCCACGGGATATCCCAATTTGCCCTACCGCTACTTTTAATGGTCATGGTGTGATCATGGTGTGAATCACTGTACTTAAGCTTAGAAAAACTCAGTGGTACAGGCTGGGATTTGAACCTGGGCCCTTCAGATGACTGGCAGTCAAACACAAGACCACTACGGCTTAAATTATGTATGTAGTACATGCATATCATCACGTCTATGGTAATATTTCAAAACTAACATTTAATTCTTCAACACAATGATTCCCCTCGAGACTAGGTGGTTGGCGACGCGCTAGTGATATAATACCTGGTTTTGCACGCGTACAGTCTAAAGTGCCCTTAACAACAGGCGGCACATTTATTTGTCACTTTATATTTTAAAATAAATGTTGAAGGCAAGTAATAATAAATCTGAGCTCAGGCGACCAATCTGTACCCATGAACAAACCTTTATAAAAATAGAAAACTAATTAATCACTTGAATAGCAAGTACGCGAGTGTTTTCCGTAGCGTAGGTACATTACGATGTTAAAGTGTGGATCGTTGTCGAGCTGCGAACTAAAAGGCTGAATGACGTGGAGGCCCCTCGCGCGGTGCAACCCCGCCCGCCAAGTGTTCCGGCCATAATTACATTCCCGTGTCTAACAAATGGAGAATCGGTGTTGATTTGTGTTCAGCCGAGCTGAGTCCGTGATCCGCGCGGCCCACGCCGGACTCGTTCCGTGTTCGTCGTACTCGCTTCGGCCTGTGCCAACACTAGCTCATTGTCAGCAAACAAATATTTTTATATACCTTCAATATATTATGACAATCCAAGAGAATACAAATGCTAAGACAATAACGAGACTTTGAAAATTGATTTCTTTCTGTCAAAACTCAGAAAGCTATTTCTTGTTTGGTCTGCTTGTTAGCTTTCTTTAAAATGTTTACGTAAAGATTCCTGCCTAGAAATGTTATGTAGGTCGACAAACCCTTTTCAATTCCATGAGGCCGCAGAAGACGCAGATTCGAAACATTTAGCTTAAATATTGTTTCGCAATTAAACCCAACTTTTATTGAATTATTCAAGAATGTAAAGCGATTATTATTTTGATATAATTCTATTGTCGGGAGTAGAAATATGTATATAAAATGAATATTAATTACGTGTAAAGCCATTATACTCCACATGAATTAATATTTTTTAATCAAAAAGTTCAAAGCGTTATATCGTGCAAAGCCAGTAATTGTGCGCATATCAGCTAAGTGGAAAACAAAGCTTCGGTAGGCCGGCCTAAAAGCTTCGCGACAGAATGATTGCATCAGCACATGAATTTTCCATTACGCACTAGTTTAGTTTAAGTTGTTATTATATAGTTACGTGGTTATTTCATTATTAAAACAGAACCATTTCTACTTACGTAGGTAACCTATTGTACAATAGAGTTCATTATTAAAATACACAAAAATAAAAATAAAGCATTTGGGTTTAATACATTTTCAAATACAGGAAATAATTTGTGAATTGGGATTTGGGAGCAACCGATAAACATGGTGAACTTAGCAAAAAATCTTACAATTACGTATCTTTAAGGTATTCGTATTGTATAATAATATGAAGATCACGGATAGCACCAAAAAATTTTACCTTTCTATCCCTTAATCCGTTATTTATTTTCACGGTCCAATAAGCTTTAATATGGAATAGCTGTAGATAGCAGAGTATGTCGCTCTCAGCACATTGCATAAAACAGAACATATTATTGCAAGAAGAAAATTATGAGTAATACATTTATTTAGATAGTTTTTAATATATCAACAGTATGTTGTATATGCCGTTTCAATAAACGGAGTAATAAATCACAAAATAGGGTATTGTCATCTGAGAACTGATAGTTTTGGCGCGTCCGGTTATTAGAACATGCTCGCTGGAGGCAACGCAAGGAGTCGTTAGAGCGCTCGTATATCCTCGGATAACCGCGAATATTGGCCGCACTAACAATGTGCGTCTTTATAAGTTTTTAACGAGCTCGGACGGTATAAATTATGTGTGCGGCGGGCAGTGGGTCTCGTTATCTCGCTAACGGCGCACTAGCGGAAGCTTAATGTACCGGGAGCTTTATTGTAGCCACTTACGGCCTGCAGCTCCCACTGCTACTAGTTATACAACACTATTGTGTGCCACGTTATATTATTCCTTAGTAAACTAGTCGACTACACCCTAAACATTACTCCCAAGTACCTACTAACATTTACAATCAATCGTCTTATTTATTGATGGTTAAATTTTTATTAATTTCAACATATATATAAATGTTAAGTAGTATATAAATTGTGTGCGATGAAAAATAAAAACTAGATGACTAGTGTCGCTGGCTTCTTCAAATAGTTAATAAAATTGAAAGATCTGTATGTGATTTTGAAATAAATGTTATTTTCACCAACACAAGACAAAACACTCTTTTTTGGATATTTGCCTGTTTGTTAACGGCCAAAACAACAGAAAAAACTTCAGACTCCACTTTACAGGCTTCTATACATATATCCCAGGACAACCATGGGTTGCCATGGGTTTAAATCCACTCGGGCCAAGTCATGGACAAAAGCTAGTAGCTCAGAGTAGATAGATAATATACTACGTACAACTAGCAGTATAGTGATTTTTCAACACATTGCTAAATAGGTATTAACAACGTATCAGGCAGGCCGTTTGCGTGTTTTAGTATTTAGTATATAATTACATTTATTTAGCCTTAATAATTTACTGGGAAGAATGTTGATTAGTACATTTGTTTTTCTTTTTAATGAATTAGGTCTCCATTCGATTCCAAAGTTACCTATCCTTACCAATCCAGTTATCTCCTGCTGCCTTTTTAATCTCATCAAGCTACCTATCAGGGAGCCTAAGCTGTTTTCTTTTCCCTATCGGGCCAGCTCAGTGCGTTAGTAGAAGCAACAATATTGAAGTCTCTTCTTAGTCTTCAATAGGAGACTTTAATAATGTTGCTGTTACTAACTTTTTACTAATGTAACTTAGTACAAATTAGTTTAAAGCGTAAATACATTTATAATTGTGTAGTTCTAAGTATACATGCACAAAGCAAACGGTCGTTGTTGCGAGTAGTTTAATTAAAATTATTTTTATTTTTATTTATTTATTAAGGTCTACCAACAGTTATTACAGTGATACATGTTTAGATATAATTATTTTAGACTATAACAATACTGCACAACCAATTACAGGTAAACACAACATGAAATATGGACTGTTCTAGAATAAAATGATAATGTGACGTTACTTAACTACTTAAATATAAAAAAGATAGATTTAAAGCAAACCAGTAATTATTAAGAACCAGGCCTATAAGGTCCGGTGATAGCTCTGACGAATGAAGTTGCACTGTCTGTGTGAATGTCACACGAGTCACTTAAGCTGTTTATAAGCTTACTTAAGCGTGGTATTGGAGAGCTAGCGCCAAATTTTGTGCGACGAAAAGGTGGGACGAGACGGGTGACGGGATTGCGAGGATTGCGTGGAACTCTCAGGAAAAATTTACTGAGCAGCTGGGGGGAGTCAATTTTGTTTCTGAGAAGCTTATGTACACATTTTATATCTAAGATATCTCTGCGTTTCTCTAAGGATACCATTTTGAAAATCGTCAACTTATCAGCATAGGTCAACTTTGATACTTTCTTTCTCACTCTGTTGGTGTATAATAGATGGTTTATGAACCTTTTTTGTACCCGTTCTAACCTAAGTGAGTGTGTGGCATAGTGGGGTCTCCAGACTACACTGCAGTACTCTAGGACGCTGCGTACTAGGCCGTAATATAATAGTATCCTTGTACGGGGTTTTCGGAACAGTTTGCCATTTCGGATAACAAATCCCAACATTCGCAAAGCTTTTTTTATTATACAGTCTACGTGCGGTACAAAAGTAAGTTTGCTGTCAAAGAGTACACCCAGATCTCTTATGCAGTTCACTTCAGTTAGCAGAATACCATTTATAGTATAGGCTGTATCTATAGTTCGTAGCTTCCTAGTGAACTTTATGTGAAAACATTTGCTGCAGTTCAAATCGATGCTATTTTCAGAACACCATTTATAAAGCCTATCGTTGTCCTGTTGCATAAGAATAGCATCATCTTCAGAACTCACTGCTCTTATGAGTTTTATGTCGTCAGCAAATGCAAAAGGGATCGAATTTTTAAAACACGAAAAAACATCGTTGATGAAAATGTTAAACAAAATGGGACCCAAGTGCGAGCCTTGCGGGACCCCGGACCTAATGCTATATTTGGTTGATTGAAATCCATTAACCACCACAAAGAACTCTCTATCGTTAAGGTAGGATTTAAACCACTCCAAAAGGGAGCCGCATATACCATATGTGCAAAGCTTTCGCAGTAATAACTTATGTGCAACCCTGTCGAAAGCCTTGCTGAAATCCGTATATACAGCATCTATTTGAGCACCCCTGTCCATATATTCGGATAAGGTCTCCGTATATAAGGCAAAGCCAGAAGATGTAGAACGGGCTTTCATGAAACCATGTTGTTGATCATTTATAATTTTGCCAAAATAGCGCTGCATATGCGGACACAACAGTGATTCCAAGACCTTACCAAAAATGCATAATATTGACACCGGTCTATAGTTGCTCGTGACGTCCCTATCGCCTTTTTTATATATAGGTACAACCTTGGCTAGTTTCCATTTCCTTGGAAAAATCCCGGAACTAATGGACTTATTAAATATTATTGTTAAGGGTGTGACCAAGCTAGATGCACAGCTTACGATGAATAATGGGGGAATACCATCAGGGCCTGCGCCTTTTGACTTATCTAAATCTTTTAGTTTATTCAAAATCACGTTAGGGCTCAGTACTATTGGGGAAATGTTGTCAATAGACGGAACTGGGAATAAGTTATTGCACTGCGTATGTTCTACAAACTCTTTATCTTCACTATACGCATTCGAATACTTTGACGCGAAAAGATTGCAAATTTCTGTGCCGTCCGTTACAACAGATGTCCCATCCGTCATTGTGGCTGGGTAACTACTCTCACCTCCACGCTTATCCTTAATATAAGTCCAAAAATATTTTGGATTCGTACGGATGGCGTTTTCAGTGCGTTCTATATAGTGATTATAGCATTCCTTGACCAAGGCTTCACTTCGTTTTTTTAATATTCGTAACGCGATGGCATCTAACGGGTTATCATATTTTTTAATTTCTTTCTAATTTTGTTCTTTTCTTTCAATACTCTAATTACTTCTTTACTAAACCAAGAAGGGTATTTAGAATTTGTTCTATTCCCTGTCTTAGGAACGAATGTATCAATAGCGAAATTCAAAGTATTGTAAAAAATGTCAACCATGCTGTCTATATGTTGACAGTTCTGAAATATTACGCTCCAATTTTGCCTATTTAAAAACTTATTTATCTGAACGTAATTTGCTTTATAAAAGTTAGGTTTTTTGTAATTATCAACTGGTTTAAGTTTGTCGATATCACCAAGTAGAGAAACTTTTACATTTAAAGGTGGGTGGAACTTATCAACAGGACTCAGTGCCACAGCCTCACTGACAGTGCAACCTCTAACATCCGTCAACACTATGTCAAGTAGTTTTCCTTTATTATTCATGATCAAGTTGTGTTGGTTAAAGTTATTTACCGTTACAAAATCCAACATCATCTCATTTAAACAAGATTTATTATAATTTTGGCCATTTGAGCTATCATTAATCGCGTCCCAATCTATACTGCTCATGTTAAAATCACCTATGATGCAAGTGTAGGCGTCGGAGCTATCAAGATGCTTATTACAATTTGCAATATAGTGTTCTAAAATAGGCTTAGAGACAGGCGGAGGAATGTATACGACGCAGAAATCGATTCTTTGCGGCTGACCTGGACAACTAGAAGGTATATCTACAGTGACCCAAAGGTCTTCGCATTTACTTTCTGTACTTGGCTGCCTGTAAGAGAGTAGTTTGTTTGATACAGCTATCAATACTCCTCCGCCGTCCTTCGTGTTGTGGAAGCCTGAACTTTCTCTATCTCTCCTATACACTTGGTACCGATTGTCGAATAACTCACGGCTATATACACTGCCATTGAGCCACGTTTCTGACAGTATTATTATATCATAGTGACAGCAACTTACAGAACAACTAAAATTATGTGTTTTTGTGCGTAATCCTCTTACATTCTGATAATATATGTTTAATGACGAAAATTTTAAATACAATGTACGGTGACTCATGCAATAGAATTGCAAGAAAAGGTTATTTCAATTTATCCAAGGACAAAGTGTCCCTGATAACATGATATTCAGAGGTATCGTTTTTTCGCATCAGTATACGACCACCTCGTATCCAAACATATTTGTATCCCAGTTCGCGAGCTTTGGTTCTGGCGGCGGCGTGCAAGGCTTTATTTGTTGGGGATAGATGTTCCGTGATGTAAATAGGTCTTTTCTCTCCTGCAATTCCAACATGCGATGTATTCAGCTTTTCATTAATGTGACTTGTTATAATTGATTGCGGAGGCCAAGAACTCGTCGCGGATTCTAGGGGAGCGGAACTGGATGACAATAGACCGCGGCCGTTCGTTATCGCGGTTAAGCTTAGCAACTCTTGTACAAAGTAGGATTTGATCGTCGCTAACTTCACAGGCAATGGTGGAACCCAATTGTTTGGTCAATGTCAAGAGATTTTCAGCTTTGTGTTCAGGTACGCACTGAATCTCTATATTGCTGTTACGGGCGTGCTGTTCCATCTGATTTATGCGGGTTGTCAGGGAGAGGAGGGAGCTCTTCATGGTCTCGTTCTCCTTTTCCAATTTAATGACTGCTTCAGATGAGGTCTTTAGCTCCTTGACAACATCGTCGTACTGTTGACTGATAAAGTCCATTGACTCTTTGACGCCTTGTATTTCATCCTTGACTGATTTCAATTCATGGGCGATTAGTGTTTTTAACTCTGTCAGCATTACCGCTCTTTCCTTTTGAAGAACTTCGGTCACGATGTCTCGGAGCTCTGACTTGGACACTGGTACTACTAGTGAGAGTTGGCGATATCAACGCTGGTCTTTTTTTGGATCTGGATGTGACATTATCTGTAGCCAAAGCACTTCTAACAGGGGTGTTATCACTGTTTTTGATGCCTGTTTTCTTTTGGGTGCCTGAACATACCGGGCAACTCCAGTTTTGAGTTAGATTCGTCGTTTCTCCCTGTCTCTTTGACGGCTGTATACAAGCTATGTGGTAGCGATGCTTGCAATTGTTGCAGATTACGTATTCGTCGTCTCTTACTTCATTACAGCAACCCCAAATTTGAGATGATGCCGACATTGTTGCTCGATGTGGATGAGATTGCCACCAAAAACACAAAGATATAAAAAAAGGAAAAAATTCTATGTGGATTGGAACTTGCAAGCTCTTTCCTTGTTACTAGAAATTCATATCCGCACGTCTTGCCGCTACGCCAACTGTACAATGAAAGACTAAATATGTCATGTGTATCATCTACTTAAATCTGCATTCTGTTAAGAAGGTAGATAGCTATTTCTTAGACTGGCACAAATCACAACACTTCACACTTTTATATGAAGTACCGGCACTTAATATTGGAAATGTGGTGTTTTATCGCTAATTTTTTTGCACTTTACTTGGGTTTTAATTCCAAACAAAAAGGCAACATTTCTCGCATCCACAGAAGTATTGGTTATAGTGGATAGTACGGCTAAACTATTTGTTTACAATTAAAAAAGTTACAACAAAATGAGTCACGTCCTTTCTCACTCGAGTTCCGAATACTCTCATTCACTCCGAATATTATCAATTAAGATTACAAACATTTTATTCCTGTTATAATCAACAGTTAATTTGGATTAAGCATATGCGCCCAGCCGGCTTTGCAAACTTAAGCTGTTTTCATAACAAATATATTAACTTTTTTATATACTAAGAACACAATTGTACCTTTAAAAACACTCTTAATATGTTATATAAATATTATTCAAGTTATAATAATAATAATAATAATAGAAAAAGAGGTGTGTAAGTCAAGACTGAGGTGGCGCTCTAATCTCTATACTATCTGCCTAAGCCTAAGTCGAAGCCGTCTCTACCTACATTAATAAACATACATACATAACTATCGCACCTACCCCATAGGGTACCTTACAGGGTTCCCTGTGGGCTAGGCGTGATAATTATGTATGTATGTATACAAATATAATTGATGAAATTAATGGAAGAGATATATAAAAATATGGTAAATTTGCATTCTTGATAATACTGACAGACAGTTCAAAATAAGTGAGCCAGACTTTTGTTTAATCCTCTTCAACTTACACTTGACGATAAAGCCTAAGCACTCAATACATCTCCTAATTTGTCAGTTGAAATAATACAAATATTTTTCGTTTGTATTGCCACTTAAAGTAAAGCAAGCAAAGTTACTTTACTTAGGTATTCATATTTGTTAGTAGAGATACTTAACTGTTACTTTATGTGACAGCATTGTTTTAAATGTAGGAACGTACATGAAAGCCAAGACAATCTCTCCCATTTTAGGAGCGGCGAAGTAACAAATCAATATTTGGAGTGAGTGCTTTTTCGTGCTATCGAGAAGCTTTTATCTGGACAACGGTTGGATGGCAGCACAAACAGTCAAAGGACAGAGGCATTCACTTTAACATAACACAATCTTTCTACTCTCTAACTTTTCATTGTGATTTGTTTGCGGAGCTGGTCCACTATTTAATGTATTCATTAACTATTTCGTTTATTAATAATTTAACTTCATATATTTGTTTTAAGCGACTGAGACATTCAATTATCACTTATCGTTTAGGAACACATTTAAAATTTTAATGAAATGAAAACGGAAAAAGGTTTAATTAACTTTACCAATAGAATAGTGAGGTTTAACCAATGCGGACTAAGTGGAACTTTACCACAAGCGTTAATTATTATCTGCGAGAAGTGCTCTTTGTTTAGTTGCCAACTCTAAATTAGTTTTCGAAATGGATCATTCACACCCCGGTGCCACCCCTGCCTCGCCCCGCTCTCCACCCTGGAGCCGGTAATTGGAACGTTCTGAGATGACACCACTCGCCTGCCTCTAATCAGTTAACAAGAAACTCACTACACGCCATTGTGATTCGTAAACATGTACCACATTTCCTATGAAACAAAGTCTCCTACCCACTGGTTCATTGTTAAGGAGAGCGACGCGATCCGAGATAATAATAGAGATAAGTTTTTTAAGACCTCCATCCAATGTGCGAACTTGCAAGTTGAACAGTTTTGAGATGTCAAATGAGATAATTCAATGATATACAGATTAATTTATAAAAATATTATATTATTAAATGCATGTGAATCGATTATACTAATACCAATCTTATAACGTGTCTAGATAGGGTAATAATGGTTATGGACTGTGGGAAAGCGAGAAATGACTATTTTGTTTTGTTTCAGGCACTCAGTACTACTGGGCCTAAGTAAGCACTTATCTTTACAGATCCTGCATTAAGTCGTCAACAATTAAGGCTCATTAAATTTCATTAGTGGAATGGTCCCGCGGGTGGGTGCTGAGCGGCGCGGGCGGGTGCCGGCCGGCCCGTCGCCGTCGCCGCTTAGACGGATAATCTCCAGCTGTCAGCCGCTAATGCGTTTTAGAGTACGTAATTTGAACCGTCGAGATCGGCGGTAATTAACGGCCGCAATTAAGCTAAGTGATTATTAGTAACTACGAGCGCAATACGCTTCATGCAGCACTTGATGTCGATGAGTCGTCCATTGAGAAGCAATCATTGAACTTGTCTGTACTTAAGTAAACATTTTAATACTCTGTATAATTAAGGAGTGGACGATAAAGTCCTAATATACACTATACATATATTGTACAGACCGCCTGATACTGATGCCTCATTAGAATATAGTAGGTAAGTACTTAATGCTGCTCCCTTAATCGACCTCTTCATCAATGGCCAAATACAATTTTTATTTACTTAAAAGAGAAAGTAGAAAAGTGGAAGAAATTTTTAAATTTCTAAAATTTAAATAATATCATTGATTTATGAAGGTTACCTTAAACTTTTTTCTAATACTTGGGATTGACACAGATAATGAAAACCTAATTTAGTACCTACCATAAATTAATAATAATAAACTTTTTTTATGAAACATGTGTGACGTTATTACATGCTACCAATAAAACGTAATTTAAGTGGAAACACACTTGAGAGCTGAGTTAAGGCTGTATGTCACTTCAATTTTGTGTTTGAAAGTAAGTGAACGCTCCTCAAGTAACCCGGAGGCACGGTAATGTATTCCCATACATACATAAGTGAAAACATTTTAAGAAGCTCTACGGACCCACTGCATCACCCTCGGGGTTAGGGCCTAAAAGCACTATCTCGGAGCCAAAGCCTTACAACTCTTCTCAAATTCAACTTACTTTACTCCGCGAGGTGCCCGGATGTTCGCCGCTACACACGCGTACTGGGAGTTTTGACAATTCATTATTTATACTACAAAGTGCTGATACTTTAGCGTAAAGAGTATTATAACTATACATGCAAATAAATATACATGATATTAAATGTATCTTTTCCAATAGTATTTTAATATATAGGTATGCAGTTAAAATATACAATAAAAATATACATAGTAGTACCTCAGAGTAGATAATATACAATGTAAATAGTACATAAGTACAAACAAAACGGTGATTATTTAGTTCAGTTGCCTGGTGAAATTGATAACCAAATAACAAGGATAAAGTAACTGGGAAAATATTTCAGAACAGTACAACTTTTCCAAATATGATATCTGAGTTTTGAATAGCAAAAAACAAGACGACGTGTATACTAATACACAAACAAATTCAAGATCCGATCATTGTCGCGCGCCGGATTCAGCCCGGTCTAAGCCGCGGTCGCGACCACAGGAACTTGCTACAATATCATACCAGATGGTATTGCCAAAGTTTCAGTCAGAGTATTGTTCAAGAATAATGAAAATCACGTAGGTACATTCCATTTCAGTTCAATGAATTCTAATCTCTGTTATCTGTATTAATCCCGATAAAATGCGATTGCGATTTTTACTGCGATTCTAAAATCGCCAATCGAACGCAAGTGTGTCCATTCCTCCATACCATGAATACCCGTCCATGCTCGATTTCATATAAAATAAATTGAAAAGTTTCGAGTTTAATTCCGTCTCCTCAAGCCGTCAGTTCGCGCTCGCGGCGGCGTGGCGGAAGCGAATCTCGATGTTTTGTAATGGAGCTTTTTAAAATGGAAGTCGAACTTTTGTCAGACACTTTTAGCCGCGCCGGAGATACATTTAAGCTTTTTAACTTTTCCACTCCGGTAATGTATCCCACACTCTCCTACGTCTGTAGTAGAGGTGTCGTATTAAGTTTATAGGTATATTCTTTGAATCAGAGTAGATAGATAAAGCGGGCAACTTTTTTATTTGTGTGACTCAGAGCGAACTCGGTCACTCACAATAATCCTGCCAAAGAGCCTTATCCAACTTCCAACTGGTTATATTTTTCCTCGTGTTCGACGACAGTGTAACATTTTGCCTCCGATCCATTAAGTAAATGCACTCTGGCCGCCACTCGGCACTACATTAATATTGCATTTCTATCTCCCCCTTGCCTCTATTCTGGCGATCGCGACCCCTGAGTGGACATTGCTTGGACAGGTTATAAGAAAATAGCTAATGGAATGTACCTTTAATGACAACCACCGGAGCACCAAATTATAATATAATATACTACTAATCATAAATGTGAAGCCCAGCATCCTATCAGTGGTGAACCACTGTGTATCTGAATATCACTTGAATTGGATACCACAACAATATAGAATCAATTATTATAATAGTATTCTCATAATTATATAATACTACTAGTGGTGCTGCATGGTTTCAATCCATTTCTTTTACAAACTTTGACACCGCATTTCATTATATGTTTTTTTGCCCAAAAGTCCTCTAATATAAATTCATTTTTTTTAAACTGCGATGGCGTCAAGCCCTACAAACCCAAGAAAACATCACATACGGCCCGTGTGATGATAAGCAGCCACTGAAGCCTAAATACGCTCCTCCATTTTACCTATTTAGTAGCGGACGAATAAAAAAAAAAGAATAAATCTTAACGTTCTGCCTACACGTTTAAAGTAATCTACCAAATTTCTTTGCAGGCTTTTTACTTCGTGAGACTTATTAAGGGTCATTGAGGGGTATATTCAATGTAGGTACTGTGATCGAATTGCCAATTACCATCAGACAGTCAAGCTTCTACCGTCAGTTTTCGCATTGACATCAGCTACATAATATATATGTAGATTAAATTATAAAACGAAATTGCTTCTGTCTCAATAAGACATTTATATTACAAATCTGTCTCAGTAAGTATTTGTTATTAGCTCAGAATCCCAAGGTTCCGAGAATCAGACAGACGAAAACATGGGCGTATTATAATTCAAGGATACTTGCGGATAAGTGTGGTCGCGTTACATAACTTTATAACGAGATGTGGCATTCGTATCTTACAAATTACATAAATCTCTCAAAATCAATAAGTGTTTGTAGCTAATGTAAGCGCTTAACGAGCCGCGAGCGGGCCTCCTGAGCGGATCAGCAAATGGAGTGCTTCATGCATAATGTAGCGCAGGCTGAGTGTTGTTTTGAAAAGCGTTCTGAATTTGTTATATTCGTCACACCAGGTGATGCCCAGGCACCTCATGAAACATTTAACGACATATCAATGTACTCCTAGCCATAATTGAACGCTCGATATGGACGACTTCTCAGAACAGAGCGTGGAAAGAACAGAAGGCTCCGGCACACTGAGGAGCTTTCATGTAAATATTCTGCTACTCTATGGCTTCCTTCATACTCCGAAGGTGGATACAAGCATATTATGCTCCGACCACCTGATATCAAGGAGTCACCATAGCCCAGTAGTTTCATACCAGTTGTCCGCGGACCACGGTAGTTCATGCAACCACCTGAAGTGGTCCGCGAAGCCTTCCGAAAAATATTGAACAGTAAAAAGGATTCAGAAGTTATATAGTAAAGAGTTAATACAAAATGGCTTTGTTATATCCTTATGTCGGTAACATACATTTTTAGAAAAAATAAACTTTGAACAGTTGTGTTTCATGCATGGATAGGAATAGAATAACCCTTTATTCATTTATATTTAGTGTCTATCACATCCAAACAGTTGGTAGTCCATGGCAAGGGCCGGCAACGCGCGAGTGATACCCCTGGTGTTGCAAGCGTCCATAGGCTACCGTATAGGTGACCGATTACCATCAGGTGGGCCGTATGCTTGTTTGCCACTTTAGTGGTATAAAAAAATGGCAATTCAGAAAAGTTGTTATATGGTCCCTCATCACACACAAAGACTGGGAGCCACTGCATTAGCCTATGGACGCCTACAATACCAGGACCCGTATTCTGTATAAAAAACAATAGCAAATCAACCACCAAGACGTCCTTTTGTCATGACCATAGAACCTTTTTGGAAAGTCTACGTAGGTACCTTTATAAAAATAATGTTCTTGACTTATTTTTTTTTAAATAGTGTCGTAGTGTTGCCAGCCCTTACCTACTCTTTGCCTAGGCAAATATGACATCATAATCGATTATAGTTGCACTAAACAAATCAACCACAAAAAGCCAACATCCGGGAAAATACAAGACGAGTATTGAAATCATCTTTCCGCTGTAAAGCAAAATTTCTATATCCTAACGTAAGTTTATTAAATGATAACAGGAGATAACCAGCACCTCAGAATTAATTAATCCACTTAGAGATTGCATCTAAAGGCCCCGCTGCCCGCGCTCCGCCGGGTCGATCCGTTTCCAGCCACTTAAACTTCACGCGGCGCGCTCCAGCTTCCGTTTTAATTACAAAATTAATTCAAAATGTAATTAAAGTTAACAATAAGGCAGCAAACAATTGAAGTTATTTATGTTAGTTTATGCTATATGGCGAATACTACGTCGTTGGAATTGCGATTTACTTGAGCGGAGCAGACTATGTACATGCCATTGTTACTTCTAGATATGTGAGTAACTTCAAGTAAAATGAGATCTTATCCGTCAATAACCGTTTGCAAAATAAGCCTGGTCCGTAGAGGGGCCTGGACAAACAGACGTACAGACAGTTTCAAATAGCAAATACATAGTTTTTGCGGAGCCTACTTACATAAATATTGACATCTACCGTCGATCCAGTGAAATTTTAAAAATACCAATACAAATTTATTTGAGGTTTAATAACACATCGCCAACATTGTAACAGTGGCGCGGCGGCAAAGGAACTTTGTATTACCTACCAGGCCCACGATACCGTGCGCACGCGCAGGCGGTATTTGCTGTTGCGTAGCTTTCACTGTCTATAAAACTGGCGTATTTGAGACGCAAATAAAGTTGGTAATCGTTATTAAATTCAATAGAAACATTAAAACCTCTTGGTGAAAGGTTAAATAATCAATAAGCGGAGGTTAAGGTCTACATTTTGGCACAGAACTTGAGCACTGAATGGATTTTAAATAAACATCTTTAGGTAGTTACTTTTGGTAACCACTGTAATGTAAAAGATGTTAGAAGGAATAAGGCTTCACGCTAGTTCATCCATTCAACATCGCTACCACTACACGGGCAATAAAGCTCTGTTGAAAAGCACTTAACGGGATTGATTCAGACCATTTACTATTCTATAAACAAACACAACCTTTCCATTATGGTAAATTATAAAACCTTTTAGCGAATTGAAATTGCAGAAAAGGAGTAGGTGGTAGATATACCTACTACAAGAACCTAGTTATTATTACATGACTTAAAGTAAAATCAAATTTAAGCTTTTCTATTTTAATGTAAAAGAAATAGTTTTTACTCAGGTATATTTTTAACTTAGCGAAACAGTTTATTACGTCTTCCCGAAAAAGTCCCTAAAGCTGTCCATAAGCGGTGCCAGGGGTGCCGCTTTCGCTAGAGAAAAATATCCACTTTTCACCAAAGATATCCAAACTGGTAGCGCCCAACAGAATACCAGTAATATATGAGTCACCTTCTCTTAAAAACACAATTTCAGTATCAGATTTTTAATTGAATGTGTATGATATATCTGTACATAGATAATTTGGTAGACCTTGTTTTGAAATACAGTCTCGCGTCAAGCGCACTACCTCGAAAACTTTTACCTCAGCTTTTACTATTCATGCCACTAATTTGTTTTAAGACAAAAGGGTCAAAAATTTCCGGTCTTCTC
The DNA here is from genome assembly GCA_951449985.1 of Falcaria lacertinaria. NCBI lineage: Eukaryota > Metazoa > Arthropoda > Insecta > Lepidoptera > Drepanidae > Falcaria > Falcaria lacertinaria. Next base: position 5,749,231 of record OX602114.1, read on the forward strand.
TCGGTCTACTAATACTGACAGCTCAGAGTAGACAATATACTTGCTGACAGGAATTTTTGGCGGTAAGGATTATTCAGTATCTCGCGAACATTATAATTGAGGTAATTTAAAGCGGTAATATAGCTATGTAATAGGTTTAATGAGTTCGCTTGTTTATTATGGCAGACAATAATTTTACGTTTACAATTAAAAAATAAACGAGCCGACGTGGAGGTAATCATACTTTGCGTAGGGGGTATGAGTTAATGAGTTTTCGGCGGGAATCAGGCAGAGCGGTTGTTGAGAACATTTCCAGTATCCCGTAAATTGTGTTATAGTGATCTTTAGTGTGTATTATCGGTGTAATCTTGTGCAGTTTCATTTAGTGACTCATTTATTGGAATTTGGTAGAACTTTGGAATTAATTATGTAATATTATGGCCTTTGTGTGAAGTGATCTATAATTTTGGTCAATAGGTTAAATCTGAACATGGCATGTTGCAATTTACTACTGCCATCGATTTTCTCCAGAAACTCCCATTAGAATGCATGACACAAGGCAAATGCACCACAACATACGTTTGAGAAACTTGATAATTCTCTAAAACTTGACACCATTCTCTTGGACTTGACACCACAGGTTACTTAACCATTACGTTTTACTTGACACTGGCAAAAAATAGTTCTTGAAGCAGATTGATTGCCATAATTAAGAAAGAGAAGAAGAAGAAGAATGCCATTGTCGATGAGCAATTAATGACAGAGTCTACGATGACATGCGATGACAGTACATCGCCCGTAGAGCTCCAGAGCGAGGAAAAGCATAGCGAAAAAATCCTAGCTCTGGTCTGTGGTCTAGCGTAGCTGTTGCATGTATTCTCTTGGGTCTGTGCCACAGACTATGTCGTGGGTCGCCACAGACTCTGTAGCGACCCGCGACATAGTGGTTATGTACTCTGTGTGTGGCGGAGACAGAAAAAGTTACAAGTTGCTCATGCTGTCTGTCATCAAAACAGCGGTTGTATTCTCTTGGATCAAAACAATCAATATTATTTTGTCTTGTTTGTCTACTCCACACTCTGTATATAATTAAAAACATAATTTAAATAATTTCATCTGAGCTATGCTAAGTAAACTTGTCTGATAAAAAGTTATTTACCTACCTGCCTCACGAAATATTTTTTTGTTTGATTTCATCAATGATCATTTATTTAAATTTGTGTGTGGTTTTTGTACATTGCCATTCTCCGCTTTGGTCACTGTAACCTCAAATAATGCCGACAACTCGAAAGAAAGTCATAAAAACTGTTTACAAAAATGAAGAAGATAGCGAGGGTGAGATCGGTGACTTCAGTGATTCCGGATCGGAGGCTAAAATATCCGGTGTCTCGAGCTCTGAAGAGGAGGAAGTCGGGGAATCATCTGGCGATGAATTTCAAGGACAATCCAAAAATAAGAAAATCTCTTCTAGATGCAAACTTCAAGTGAAGACTAAACGAAAACCACAGTTTGCTAAAGCTTTTATTAATAAAATAAATAAACAAATATCTGGGGATAATGAAAGTGAGGAAGTTGATGTTACTCCAGCTCTCATCTCAGTCAAAGATCTAACTGATGCAGATAAATTATTGCCGCCTATTTTAAATTTATCTGAAAGTGGTATGTATCTAAAAAGACTAATATCCCTATTGCTGTTTACATGTTATTACTTTGAACATCCTCAAATGTTCAATTATAAACTATGTGCCTTTTAGTAAGATTCACTGATGAACATTATCATAATAAAGTTACAAAAACTACCTCTACTTTGCAAACTGTTAGACATAATATATTTTCATATTCAATTTGTATTATATTCTAGATAGCAGTGATGATGAATCACCAAAATCATCTGTAAAGAAAGCTACTGCTGCAACAGTCACCACTGAACAATATGATGCAACCAGTGATCATGAAGATAATGAGGAATACAAAGATGTTAGTATTAGTGATGTTCCGGATATCTGTATCCATATCCAAGAAATAAGGTCTGTGTCTGTATCTGTATCGGTCTTTTTTCACATGGATCTTGTACTGAACTTTTATTAATTTTCAAATTCAATAAAATGCTGCATAATAACTAAGATTATGTGATTGAGTAGTATAATTAAGAAAAACCCTTGAAATCTTGAAATCAAATATTTGGCACTTTTAATCTCAAACATTCTAGTAAGTTATCATACCAATAGTAGGTATATATGTAATTGTAATTACAATGAGATTAATTTAGTAGAAACTAGAAAGACTAGAAGATCACTTTTATAACTATGACATAATGAGAAACCAAAAATAAATTGTAATTGGATGATCCATGTCCGTGGGTATACATTTTTGACGATTTGGCACATCACTAGTTAGTATGTGTATAACTTCTTCATTTCAAGTGTATCTTACCTCTCCACCCCCAAATCATACGTCAAAGCCTTAATCTTTTTTATATCTATTCAATATCAAATAAACAGAGACAAAGTATTATGTACAGTAAAATAATTTTGATTGAAATACATTAAGTTTGTTTGGTGCCCTCAAATGCTACAGTTTTCAGCTTACCAATAAAAACATGTTTAATGCGTAAGTAAATTCATAATTGCCAATATAATATGGCATTATCAGAGGTTGCTGCAAATGAAACAGGCTGAAAAGGATTAATTTAGTTTATAGTACAATATTTACAAATAACACTTTTTAATCACAGGTGTGGTTGAGCAACAAACAAGATGACAGTGAGGAGATTGCCAAGAGGACCTTTCTGCAGCTGGAACAACACAATTCAAAGGTTGAAGAGACAAAGGCATCCCTGCACAATTATGTGTATAAAGGAGACACTAAGGAGTCAGATGTCAAAGACCTCCTTGCATTGGGCGAAGAGGTGATACCACAGCAATCCCCAAGCACGGAAAAGGTCACAAGTCGCAAAAGGTCTAAGAAAGTTAAAGATGACAGTGATTCTGATGTGGAAGACTGGGAGGAAGTCAAAGGTAATAAATTAAACAGTTATTACAAAATTGTGAAGTATAACCATCCCAATTTTTTTTCAAATTTGACTCTGCTATGCAGTAAATTGTAGGTTTCATCCTCATTCAATGTATAACATTTTAAAATATTATGCTTGTATATAATTTATCAACAAACAAGCATATTTTAAACCATTTTATATGCATGTCTTTGATAAATATATACAACAATGTTTTTTCTAATTATTTTAGTAGTAGTCATCACTAACAGTCTATATTAATGTTTGGTATAGTAAAATGTTTTACAAAACTTTTTTATACCCGCATAGGTTAACAAAACCATTGACCCAAACAGTAGTTGCATATGGTATGTAACATCTGACAACCCTCTTTAGCAGAAAAGTAAAAACGAAATTGGTAACACTATTACACTGTAATGCATTTCAGTCCCTTTTCACAAAATCACTCATCTCACTAGAGAGTGAGGGAAGATGTAACAAATCAATAGAATAAATCTTAGCAAGCCCATAGAAAAAAAAAAGTAATTATAATTTGTCATCAATTGCTAAACATGTATAATTAGTAAGATTTCATATTTTGGAATGATATGTGCTAACAAAGATAACTTTTATTTTTTTTAAACTACTAAGGTCGCAAAAAGCATACGACCCGCCTGATGGTAAGCGGTTTCCGTAGCCCACGGATGCTTGCGACACCAGGGGTATCATTCGCGCGTTGCCGACCCTAAAACTTTTTTTACTTTTCATTTCAGAATCAAAAGCTATACCTCAACAAGGATTGCAACTTTTTGTCGAGTTCCCTGATGCACCATGTAGAAAGAATAAAAAACTTGATGTAGAGATGATGATGAAGAGAAAAATTAATAGAGTCAAAAAAGAATACCAAGTTTATATGCACAAAGTACATGTATTGTCCTGGTTGGGCCATGGCAATTATGTTAGTTGTGTTCTGAATGATCAAGACATCATGGCTGCTGCACTCTCCTTAGTTCCATCAAAGGAATGCTATCCCGGTGAAAGAGTGGATATGAAATATGTCGAACAAATCACAACTTGGTTCAAAGACAAGTTAACATTGAAACAGGATAAAAATGAGGACAAATTCCGACCAAAAGCACCACCGCTCAAAGATATATTATTAGGTCAAATTAAATGCAGAGTAGTTACCACCAGAAAATATCTAGTATTTATATTTATTGCTATGCTTCGAGCACTTGGATTACAATGTCGTGTTATGTTTAATTTTGTGACATTACCATTGAAGCCACCTAGCTCTGAACTATGCTCACTTTCTACAAAACCAAAAGAAGAAAAACAGAGTGATGCCCCTAAAGCTTCTAAGCAACCCAGTAAACAAAAAACTAGTACAGAAAAAAAGCAGAATAAAAATTGGAAGGCCAAGATACCGCAAGTTGATGGCAATTATGACAGTATAATGCAAGTTGATGGAAGTGATGATACTTTAGCAATTAATACTACTCGAATGACTCGATCAACTAAAGCCAAAGAAGCTATAGAAAAAACAAATAGTCAGGCTAAAATATCTCCACCAAAAAGGTCAAGGAGAAGTCCAGCGAAAAATACAGAGAATAATAAAAATGAAAACTCCCCAGTGATAAAGGGATCTGATATAATAAAAACAAACCCTGAAAAGGATACATCTGAATTTGACAAACAAATAAAGCCTATAGTAAAACGGTCGTTAAGACGTCAACCAAAGCCAGCACATGAAGAAATTGAAGCAAGTGCAAATGAACTTAAACAATCCAAAAGTCCTACTAAAATTAAAAGTACTCGGAGCATTAAACATACAGCTGTTAATGCTGGCAAGTCTACTAACGAAAAATTGGTAGTAAATGATAAGCATGACAAGTTAAATCTTCCTGAAATTTTAATAACAAATGAAAATGTATCAAGTAAGTTTTTCGAAGATAATGAAACTCGGCCTCGTAATACGAGAAAGAGATCGCATACAACCAAGCCTACTACAGAAACAGAAATCAATAGTAAAACTAAATCAAGAACAAAGAGCGCCCCAGGAACTTCTATAGAAACAAGTAAATACTTCGAAGATAATACATCCAATGACGCTAAGAAACCCAAATTGACTCTACAAGAAAGAAAAAAAGCAATTGCTGCAGAAGATAAACTTAGAGTCAGTCATAAGGACCTTGCTAAAGCAAAACAGATAACCAAAAACGATGTCACAGATGATTTAGTTGATATTATTAAGAACAGAATTAAGGAGGCAAAAACTGAATCTAGAAAGGGCATTGTAAAAGGTGAGTTACTTTTGTATGTTTGAATCAACAGCTTATGTACCATAGCTGCTGTATGCTGTATCCTGCTGCTACTTTTCTATTTTTTTTATACAGGTAAAGTTAAAATGGAGTCAGGTGATGACAGTGACTACTTGCCAGAGGAAGATCCTAAAAGCCGTAAGTCGGAGAGCGAAGATGATTTCAAACCAACCAAAATAAGTCCGAAACCTGGCACAAGTCGCAAGATTGATCGCAGAGTGCTCTCGTCAGATGATGATGCAGCAAAGAAAAACAGAATTGATGTTTGGTGTGAAATATTTGTCGAGGAATTAGAACAATGGATCTGTGTTGACGTCATCCGAGGGAAAATACATGCGACTCACGACATCTATGTAAGTATGTTGTTATTTTAGCTGATTCATAGCCAATTCTTATCATATAAGTTAGACTTTTGATCACTTAAAACATTTCAAACTTCGCGATCCAAACACATAATAATAACATAGAAACGGATCTTATATTAAGATATTTTTGATGAATTCATTTTTATAACCATTCAAATTATGAACAGAAAATTCATGCTGGAAGGTAGAAATCAAATCTAAGTAACCATTGACATATAATGTAATATGTTAATATATTTATGAAGAATTTATCTACAGAACAAAGGAAGTAGTTTCACTATTAAAAAGCCAATGTTCTCGCTTTTAAAGTGGTGCAGTAGCTTAATACTAAACAAATTTATTTGGACTCAAGGACTCTTCAGTTTGGATATAATTATCAAATAATCATCAACAGGTTATAGATGACTACATCATAAAATCATTAAGACTTATAATTTTTATGTGCGGCCAGGTACAAGCTACACACCCAGTATGCTATGTGGTGGGCTGGGACAATAACAATTACTTAAAGGACTTGACTCGTCGCTACGTACCTCACTGGAATACAATGACGCGTAAGCAGCGCGCTGAGCCCCACTGGTGGGAGCAGGCAGTGAAGCCCTGGCTTGGGCCTAAGACAGCCAGAGACAAGGAAGAGGATGAGTTTTTAGATCGAATGCAGTTAGAAGCGCCGTTGCCTAAAAGTATTGCTGAGTGAGTTCATTTTTTAATATCATTAAAGATTATCATCGTTTACCCGGCATATAAAATAAAATACTATGCAGTATATGGTCTTGTAGCAGCTGCGTAATAATATCTTTTTTTAATGCCATGGTCAAATCCTTAAAAACTATCCAATTAATTTGGACACTTCAAATATTAAATAACTTAATTTATATCACTTTGGATACATAATTAGGAATATAATCCTACTCAAAATGGTGAATGTAGCCTATGAACGCTTTTAATGCCAGAGGTAAGATTGGAACCAGATTGGAGAAGGATGGAAGACAAAAACATATTGCGCCGACCCCAAATAATATGGGATAAGGGAACCAGATGTCGGGATGTTCTAGTATTATTATTATTTCGATCTGAACAGAGACATGTGTTCTGAATTATCGTTGCTTAGCTCTTGGCTAGTTATTTTTTCGCCTTTGGCCAAATAAAAGTGGCTTGTATATAATATTCTAAATGCGAAAAAATGCGTTGATAGTTTTATTCATTTTCATCCAACTGCAAGAGCTTTCTACTATACAACAAGTAATTTAAATGACAGCTTTTTGTACGTAAATTGAATGTATCAATTCTTTTACAAGTGACATGTTTGTAAGCTATGTTGTACGTGTCTGGGGGTAACTCCGGTGGTGGAGTAGAGACTACATGTACTCTTTGTGTTTCCAGATTATTGTTACTCATTATTTGACTTCGGCGTATTTTCTGTCTATTTATTGCGGCAACATCTATTAAGCGAGTATTTTTTTTCGCTTTGTCTTGTCGGGTAATATCCGTTGTACTGTAGTGGATGGTTCTTTCAGGGAGTTCTCTAGCACGGTGCGCGGTGAGTATTTGTAGTCAGGCTTGTAAGTTCTGTGATGTTTGAGTGCTAGCTTTTGCACGACATCCCGAATAGCATAATTCGATGCTTATGCAACGGATTTCATCAGCTGAGAAGCTAGATTTAGTTGTATTCGTGATATTATGTGCTACAAATTGATAGATGGGCCGCATATAGCAGAACATTTCTCAGTACATCTTTAGGTTTGGTGTTTTTAAGCGGTGGTACTCGTGCCACCGGTAACGAGGTAAAGCCGAAGCTTTAGGTAGTTGGGTAGTTGGTAGTAGGGTTATAGAATGAGCAACCTTTTGACAATACTTACCGTGACTGCCATGTCAATGAGTACTGATTGCTGTATTGTTATTCACAGATACAAAAACCATCCGCTATATGCCTTGAAGCGTCATCTGTTGAAGTTCGAAGCACTTTACCCCCCTGACGCGGCGACGCTGGGCTTCGTCCGCGGCGAGGCTGTGTACGCGAGGGACTGTGTGTACACGTGTCGCTCCAGAGACACCTGGCTCAAGGAAGCTAAGGTCGTGCGTCTCGGAGAGCTGCCTTACAAAGTTGTCAAAGCTCGTCCCAAGTGGGATAAGGTAGTTATAAAAAAATGGATTTCTTACTAAAGGACTTCAGAATACAAAAAAAACTTTAGATATTTAACCATCATATAGATAAAAAGCCGCGTTGGCCGTATGGTGTGAGCGGTGCCTGTTATTTTTACGACGTAAGTTCGAATCCCACCGGTGTGTAGCAATGGGCTTTTCTAAAAACTTAGTACAGTGATTAGTTGCACCAGGAGCTTTACGGTAAAGATAAACATCGTGAGGGAACCTGCATACGTCTGAGTAGCAATTCAAGACATAGTGCCTTACAGACGGCGACGGACCCATCACCTGTCACGTTGGCACCAAATTATCTTCGGTGAAAAATGCGTGTTGTATTTTTCCGACCTACTAGGTATAAGCAGCGTAGTGTGATTCCATTTTTATTCCAATGAACACGCAGACATATATGTAAAGATTCGTTAATGTTAACCATCGTCTCGTCTCCAGCTGTCCAATAAACTGATAACCGACAAACCCCTCGAAGTGTTCGGGCCGTGGCAGGTTCAGGACTACGAGCCGCCAGTTGCCGAGAATGGTGTCGTGCCTCGTAATGCATACGGCAATGTTGAACTCTTCAAGGATTGCATGCTGCCTATAGGCACTGTACACATCAAACGTGAGTTCTTTATACATGTTTTTAGATATAATTTCTTTAAATACTAACCACAGAATGCAAATCAACATTTTTACAATTAAGTATCTGCTTGTTCTCATCAGATTAATTTTGTGTTTTATATGATGTGCTGCGCTGGCATTAAAGAGGAGACCATATGGTGCCAGCACAGTGAGTCTTCTCAGGTCAATAATCAGGAGTATTATTGACCTGAGAAGACACTACTACTACCTAATAAAAACAATATATATAAAAAAACCGTCAATCAAATATTTTTGGCAATCTATAGTGGATGTGTAAGTTAATGTTGAGATATGTTTCTTTAACCGCTTCCAGTGCCCGCTTTGAACAAAGTGGCAAGGAAATTGAACATAGACTGTGCGCCGGCGATGACTGGGTTTGACTTCAATGGCGGATGGTCTCACCCGGTGTACGACGGGTTCGTAGTATGCAAGGAGTTCGAAGAAGTTATCACTGAAGCTTGGGTCAAGGTTGGTTACTGATCAATAGAAAAAATTAAACACCCCCTGGTTAAACTGCCAGGTGCATGGCCGAGTACTGAAGCGCCAGTAAAATCTGATGCCACATTAATTTTGAGTGGCCTCCGATTTTGCATGCGAATTTGTATTTTGACGACGCTTTAAACAGTTACGTTGTCCCTCAAACTTTGGATGCCGTTTCAGTATTCGGCCGGCAGTTTGTCTTATGTATGAAATGACTTATATAATATATATATTTAAAAAAATATGTTTAGATATTTTGTACTAAAGCTGAACAGATTTATTTGGCATGCTCACAATTACATGTTCTGTAATCCCTTACTTCATACTTTTTTAACATAATATTGTGTATTCTATGCAGTTTAATAGACGGGCATATCCGTGTATGGTGAATAACTTTTGCATACCGAGGTAATGCAACTGAGATTACCGCAACATTTGCGATAGTAACTATTTATCTCCAGGATCAAGAAGAGCAGGAACGAAGAGAGCGCGACAAGATAGATGCACGGGTTTACGGTAATTGGAGACGTCTCATTAAGGGCCTGTTCATAAGGGAGCGGCTCAAGGTTAAGTACGGCTTCCAAGAACCTGCCGCATCACAGACTAAAGTGAAGCCCAAAGCACCTCGTTTAGTTGTTAAGAAGACGAAATAAGGTAAGGTTTCATCAAATGTAATTGTATTTTATTACTATGTGTAACATTTTGATTCTGGGGCATAATATTTAACTGTATTTGTTTGAATCTTTGAAAGGTACAAATTATTATTAGTATTTACATAATAAATTGCATCATTAATTTAAATGATCACTGTAGCTGAATAAAATTCAGTACTGTAAATATAATGCAGGTGTAACAAACCAAAACCCCGATGCTCAGAGGTTGCTTAGAGTTGCGAAATAAGCCTGTTGGCGTTGTTAAAGCCTTTTTTTTTCAAATTAATAAAATACAATGTCAACGAAAAGACGAAGTGAAGTAATCATGACTTAATTTTTTATGTTAAACCAATATCCAATATCATACCTATATGTTATTACAATGCTTCTAAGCAATCACCAATGACATGTTACAGCTAGGTTTGTTACAGCCTGTTTAAGTAATTTAAATTTAATACATAAGACAGAGATAGGGGCAATAATGATAAAGCTGGTCCATAACGGAATTATTCGTCATAAATACTTCCCCCCTTGGACTACCAGTTGAACTAGGGGATGAAGTCATAATTGCTGTAAAAAATATTATTGATAGTGTGACCTTGGTAGTAGGCGCAACGTTACAATAGGTACAATAACACTTTTTGGGATAACTTAGTATTATCGGTATTTCATAATCTAAAGTATTTGTTGTGATTGAACGAGCCACCTATATTTAATTTAATTGCTAGGATTATTTTTAACCGAACGTTCTACCTCACTTTGTATTGATCTTACATTTAGTTGATTAGGTACTTTAAGGATAGTGGTAAGTATTATTTGCATGTTTTGACAATTATGTTATGATTAATGCCTTGTTATTTTTTATTATTCAGAACAATACACTTTATTTAAATCATCTTGGTATTTTATTTTTAAATGAAACACAATGTAATAAAATTTATTTAATAAAAAATTACTTAAACAAATTCCGTACATTATAAAATTATGCATTAAGCTGCCTTATTTTTATCTTTACAATAATCTGATTTTAAGTACATGTTATAGCAAAAGCTCCAAAAGCGTATAATAGTTAGAATTGAACGTACCACAGCTTATTGCGCTGTAAGTTTTAAATGATAAAATTATATACAGAATCTTTGGTGTAAAATATCTACTTAAAGACACTTCAGATCTTCACACTAAGATCTGGTCGGTCGAAACGATTGCACTTATTTGCAATCTTGTGCGCGTTTACAGGATAGTCTTTTATACCTACCTCCATATCACATTGTGATTAAAATGAGGTAGGTCAAAATCACAATGCCATTTGGTATATATTTTTGGTATTTTAATAATTGATTTTTATCCTTTTTTTATAATTTTCTTTATCATTCTTACTTAGCTACAATAAAGTCTAGTGTCTTACATACTAACACATTTTATGACGAATCTATAAACTAAGGGCCCAGACACATTCATCTCATTTTTGTACATATTTGTGAAAGGAATGTAACCTTTAATTTATATCTTCATTACAAATTACATGTGTGTACCTACATACATTCTATCTTTTCTTTACTTTATTAGTCTCATTTATGCATCAACCATTATTAAATCCAGTTTAATTAATGGTAAGATTTTTAAATCGGTAGCTGGCTATTTGGAGAGATTAAATTCCTTTCATGCTACCATTACATAATTCTAAAATGATTCCTATAAAGTCCAGCTTCATAGAGAATTATGCCATGGTCAATGTGCCTGCGCCCATACCAAATCCAACACCCTTGGGGCCAAAGTTCCTGCCATAACATCCTCGGCAGTAGATCTCACCGTTGGGACCATCGTTCAGATTTGTTGAATCCTAAAACAATTTGAGAAGAACGTTATAATTGGCGTAGTGAGCTAATAATTAGTCAGAGGTTATAATTAAAGGCTTGTATAAATAGGTAGTGTTTGAACACGGTTCGAGCAAAAGCTGACAGTCATATTCGTAACGAAATTTTCAGGTCAGTCAGTTATTAAATTTCTATTATTATACGTAAAAGTTTTATATTATATTTTTACTACATTTAAAATCATACCTAACTGCCTACTTACCCTAATCATTTTTTTCTTAATTTTATTTTATAAATAGGTTATTTGGAACTAAAGGGTGACGTTCTTGATTTTCTATTATTGAACTGGTTCAACAATTGGAAGAATTGATTGCCATAGTTGGGAAGAAGAAGAAGAAGACGCATAATTGGCACAAAACACTAAACAGTCATTACACTGACGTCTTACGTCAGCCAAATCAATTTTTTCCCAAAAATAATTTCTACGTCAGCTCAACTAAACTCGCTGTTTTTTGGACTTTATTGAATGACGGTTAATATTATCAATAACAATGCTACCAGTAGTGTGTATATTGTTTTTGACCATTATAAGTCTCCATAAAGGTCAAGCTAACTTTTCGACTGAAGACTGTGCATCTTTAGGATTTATCAAAGCTAACCTATTATGCTCGTCCTGTGATCAATTAACGGATTTTAGTTTAGACCCATTGGTTGTACATTGCAAAGAGTGCTGTCACAATGATGAATCGGCACCGAAAGAAAAGAAATATGCACGAGGTATATTAGAAGTATGTACTTGTAAATTCCCAGCATATCCCCAAATACAAGCATTTGTGAAAAGTGATAGACCGGCTAAGTTTCCCAACTTGCAAATCAAATATGTACGTGGATTAGACCCTATTATTAAGTTGCTGGACAAAGATGGAATTGTGAAAGATACAGTTGCAATCGAGAAATGGAACACAGATTCTGTAGAAGAGTTTTTAAATACTCATCTTGTGAAAGAAGAAGATGACGATCATCATTATTTGAAAACTAATCAGATATAATAAGAAATAATAAATTGTATTATATTAAGCTTACAATTTGTTTTAGTTTTATGATCCATAATGCAGAGAGATACTTACAAGAGATCTGTGGCAATCTGCGCAGGAGAAGCACCTTCTGTGCCATGTGTTGTTCTTAGAGTTCATCTGTTCTGCTGCATACACAGGGAAGCCACAGCGAGGGCAGCCTTTGCCCTTAGCTGCTTTCTGGCCGGTGAAGGGAACTTGTTCATTGCTGCAACAATTCCCAAGATATTTAGTATTTATTTACTTTCATATTGATAATACTTGGGTCATCAAAATATCCTCAGTACATTGCAAGAGGCTAATAAGCCTTGACCATTCACATTACAATTCAGTTGTTGAATTTTCAAATGTTAAATTGGCTACCTCTTCGCCACCAAGCTCACCTCTGGAATTAATAGTACTGAGTGCTGATTACAAAAAATCTAGGCTCTCAACATTTACTTGATTGATACCTTCTTAACATCACCTAATAATATCTATTCATATACCTATATTAGTATTGGTGTTGCTACATACTGTAGGTATCAAGTAAAATAATATTTCAATTTTTTTAGGTTTCTTACAGTTCGGGTTACATTTATTTAATTTAATTTATTGTATACATACTATGAGACTGTGGGCTCGCCGTCGGCGCAGACCAGGGTTGGGGCGTGGCCGAAACCGAATCCTTTGGGTCCGAAGAGCTTAGCGTAGCAGGCGCGGCAGTGAACCTCCTTGTCGGGTCCGTCGCACGCCAGCATCGAGTCCAACGGCCGGTGGCACTCCGCACAGTTGAAGCATTTCTTGTGCCACATCTAAAAATTATGTAAGACGACCTCTATGTACATGATCTACACTAATACCTACTAAAGTTGTGTTTTACATACATTTCGTCTGTTTGTTTGTATGAAGTAATTTCAGTAACTTCTTACTTAATCAACTGATTTAAAAAAATCTGTCGCTTGTGGGAACCAACATTCCCAGAGCAGGTCATGTATCCTATTTATACGCGAGCGAAGTCGCGGGATAGAGCTAGTATAAATATGTATAAACCGCAGGTATAAATAGTTAATTTATAAGGGAATTATTTGTGGGTACCACCCACAAACAGAAATTATAAATCAGTAAAACATACACTCTCTTCAGGTATGTATAGTATGGACCTTAAAAGCATAGCAGCTTCTATTTAATGCTAAATATGTATATGTACTGGGTATATTGGTACAGGTGCCTTGCAACTTTGAGTGTTGTGGGACGCCATTACAGAAAATATTAATATGTAGGTAAATATTGATGATACAACAAATGTTTCTGGGTAGGTGTCGTAAAGATAAAAACAATTAATTTCAAAAAGAAAAAAATACCGGGTAATCTTATATGTATAGGTTATTAACAGTATGACAGTATAGTATACCTAGTAAGTGGTATTAAACGAAATCTCACCGTTCCCTTCGCCAGCTGTTGTTCTGCCGCAAAGACCATGCCGCCGCACCGCGGGCAGCCCTGGCCCTTGGGAGCCTTGATCGAGGTGGTGTCCGGGTTGTAGAATGGACGGCTGGCTGAGATCTCATCCTCGCTGTAGAGACAAACAAACGTATGAGACTTTACTTATATACGTATACGTATGTTGCACGAAAACGATTTCATACGTCGATGGTAGCTCAGTTGCATTAACCAAAGCTAGCTATGATGGTGATCCTCAATGATATTATAGGTATGTAAAAAGGTGGTTATCCTCATGTATTACTAGAATGGCAAATGCGAAAGCTTGAATGTTTATTTAAAATTTAATTGTTTTTAAATCACGCCAATATAGCTGAGCAGATTATGAAATACCTACTATATTTTTGAACAATATATAAAACAAATCAATTTAAAGTATTCGCCTGATTCGTTTAAATAGCAATTTTGTAACCTGGATTAAATGGAATAAAATTAAATACTTAAATGGAACTGCCTACATAGATTAAAACATTAAATGCGAGATACTCACGTCAAGCCATCAGTTTGAAGGAAGCCGGAGCCGCAAGCGAATCCGTAGCCGTGAGGTCCCCACTTCTTGCCATAGCACGTCTTGCAGTAGACTTCGCTGTTAGGGCCGTCACAGGCAATGATGGAGTCTAGGGTCTTGGTGCAATCGCGGCACTTGAAGCACTTGCGATGCCACTCGCGACCCTTGGCCAGAACCTGTTCAGCGGCGAACACAACGCCGCCGCAGCGCGGGCACCCCTTGCCGGGCGGGGCCATGATCGATGCGGTGTCAATCACCGTTGTCTTGGGTGCTTGGTCACTATAGCACAAATTAATACACTCATAATTTTATCATTTCCCTAAGATTTTCTCCAAAAGGGTTGCGTTAGTTAGTAATACGGAATGGTTCGTTACGAAGTTTTAGTAAATGGGTAATTTAACAGGAGATACCTAGGTATCTACTAGGTTTAATATCGTTCGTAAACATATTGTCCAAATAGGCAAGTACTAAACTACCTACTATGTTGCTTTTCCTATTCAAATATCTACCGCACTTAATATACCTACTCAATAGGTACGTAGGTACTATAATTAAATTTACTTGTTACATGCATTACATAATGTCAGCTGTTTTCAGAGCCATTAATAAATTACATTATGGGCCATTCTGCTGTACATTACCTACACGTTGTAAGTTTAAATGCGTGGCTCGGCGCAACGATATTAAAATTAGTTCAATCGAGAGCGGAGAGCGCGAGCTATTTTCGCACTGGCACGTTGCCATCTCTTGTTTGTATTATAAGATGTTTTTATGAAAGTGACTGAGATGGAAATAACCCAAACCTGTCATGTAACCTGAGATCATACGTCATAATGGTTAGTTTCCATTACATTAAATATTAAAGACAATTTTAAAATGTTGTTAGAATGTCATGTTATATTTTTGGTCACACTGTTTTAATAAAAATATTTGCCAAAGCTCTAAGCAAAGTTAGTGTAGTTAGATGATTCGGTTAATTTGTAAACATATTAGGATTTTAGGTATCTATGGACTGTAACTCAGGGGTCATTATGTTACACTAGAGATATACCTTTGCCATTCAAGGTCCTTTATGTCACACATTAGGCCCAGTGATGACATTCCTCCGTGTCCAATACCTCTAGGACCAAACTTTATGGCGTAGCATCCTACAGCAAAGCAAACAAGCATTATTACAGTGTCTGGGGAGTACACAGCGTTCCTTGATATCTTCTTAGATGTTGCGTAAAACATATTTATCAAAAGCTGTGCATTCGCCAGGTATGCGACACCTCAATCGATCTGTAAGCGGTTCTTACCCGTTGGCGTAAGGTTCACTCTGCAGCACACCAGCTCCTTTTCCGTAACCGTATCCCTTGGGACCAAACTTCTTGGCATAACATACTATAGAGAAAAACATTCGGTTAAAACAATGAAAGTCGTATGGCGTGCTTGGAAATTGAAAAATTCAATCAATATTATTTGGATAATTTAAATGAATATAATCGTGAAATATTAAAAAAATTTGAAATGGGAACGGAAGTGCAATGAAGAAACGAACCTTTGCAGTAAATATCTTTGTCTGGACCCTCGCAACAGTTCGTGGAGTCCAGTCGTTTATGGCAGTCGCCGCATTTGAAGCACTCCCTGTGCCACGCCTGGACAATGGACATACAGTGAACGGTAAGGGTGTGTCACAGCATGCAGGGATGCACTAACTAGCCTACGGGTGCACGGCACGCCATTAGCACAATGACACAGTGCATCTGTGTAAAATTAGGTATCAAAAACCGGGAACTCGACTTGCAAATTAATGTTTGAATACCTCGGCAGTATATTTCTTTATCTGGCCCATCACAGTGCATCATGGAATCGAGTGTCCGGTTGCAATTTAAGCATTTGAAGCATCGTCTGTGATAGCCCTAGGGCAGAATAATTATGTTGTGTAAATTTTTAATGCACCGCTCCTCGCAAATGTTTAGTTGCGGAATATATTGAATAGCAATATTTAAAACAACTTTCTAACTCGGAGTTCCTAATGTTTTTTTCAATTAAGGTCAGTAAATAATGAGTTGATTTAGAATTTGATATATGGTGAATATAATTACCCGTCCACGAGCCAGCATCTGCTCAGCAGCGTAGACGTAGCCGCCGCAGCGGGGGCATCCTTCACCTTCGGGGGCCTTGGCAATGACGCGAGGCTCCATGCATGCGCCGTTAGTCCTCGCCCTGTGTACATACGCTAGTCATTATTTGCTCATTAGGTAATCATACCAGCAACGTTGACAGAAGAGTAGTTAAAAGCCTGTCAGGTGCCGGAGAGTCCGACAGTCCTAACCAACAATTTCCACACGATTTGCGGCGAAGCAGAAGATACCGGCGACGCACCTCCGCCGTAATGGGAGAAGGTAAGGGCTCCCTGCCGCCCGCTCCGCACCAGCCTCGCTACACCAATACATTTAACGACATAGAGGGCGCTTTCCTTATCCCATCACATATACAAACTACCGGTTAGCGCTAAGACGGAAGCATTAGTTTAGGTGTTAAAGAGAGAGTCAGTAGCGAGGAAAGTTATGTAACATAAGGTACATCTTGGTTTGTTGATCCATGCATCTAAGTGCGTCTGGAGCGATGCTAAGCCGTGCCAAGGCTTTACAGATTGATATCTCACCGTAGCTCCTCAGTGGCCGGGTCACCCCGTTGGGAGGGAGGGAGTGGTCGGCGAGGGAGTGAGTTCGAGCCGCCGCGCACCCGTCACTGCATCGCTCCGGGCTCGCGGCGGATCGACCGCACTCCGACTCATTGACATAACTAACTCAACATTTTGGAGTCGACTCTTTTATTTTACTTAATAATTATAAATAAATAGACCGATAAACAAAATAAATTAAGCATAGCGAATATATAACCCTAACTAATGTAATTAAAGTACGGCATGGCGTGCGATCGCTTGGCGCCGCTGGTTGGCCGAGATGCATGTCGGCGTCCCGCTAGCTCAGCTGGATGGCTGCTCACGCTCAATTCCTGTTGCGACATAAACGGAGACTGGTCATGCACGGTCAGGCGCTTAATGTACAGCCGAGCGCGCGCTTCTACTGTTTGTATGAGTTTATATACACGCGGTTAATGTTGTTACGTACGGGCCCTGAGGCCGGTCGCCGCAGCGACCTCAGATAAGGAAAGACCCTCGTTGGCGCGGGCGGCGGGAGTGCTGAGAGGGTAGGTACTTACGTCTTCTCGCCCTTTAAGTGGTCGCCAGAGTCCATGGAAAGGCAGCCAGCACCACCGCCGAAGCCGTAGCCTTTGGGTCCAAATTGGCGCGCATGGCACACTTTGCAGAACAGTTCACCTTCGTGTTCTGAGCAGTTGGTGGAGTCGAGCAACTTCTGGCACAGGCCTGTGCAAACCAATTATGATTTTGTTCACTAAATTGTTTTAACGCTTGTGACATTCAAAAAGAGTAAGAAAACATAAACGTGTGTTGCGCGAATTTGTACTTATTTTTACAAATTTTACTCTTAACATTGTTATTTCACGCAATCTATATCTATACAAATATTGTAAAGATAAAAGATTTGTATTTAATGAATAAACCCAAAATCTTCAGGGCTGATTTCAAAAAATATTTCACCATCTCAGCGCTACATTATCATTGAGTAGCATAGGTCATATATTTTATTGCTACGCGGGCGAAGCTGCTGCCGGAAAAAAGCTAATAATATTATATGATTCCCTGCGGTTTTTTCTTCTACTATGTTGGTAATTGGCCCACCTGATGATAAGAAATCACCGTAGCCTATAGGCACTAGCAATAACATAGGTATCAATCACGCGTTGCCAACCCTAATTGTTGCTTAGGACTCACTGTGCAAGCAGCATATACTTCTAGCCCAGCGTATCCACGTGGAGTTCTGGCCACCTTTCTCACCACAGAAACAATACTAGCAAAGTAATGTTATTTGACTGCGGTCTTTGGTGAGGTGGAGGTAGGAACAGTCCCCATAGTCGGTGGCTCCAATTTTAATGAGAAACCCCACGGGTATTCCATATCGCCCTCTTTTTAAGCTCGTGTTGTGATTATTCACTGTAGTTATCTTAAAAAAAGTCATTGGTACTGGCCGCCGGGGTTTGAACCTAGATCCATCAAATGACAGGCGGTCGCTTCAACCACACAGCTACCACGGCAACATTGAAACAATTTCGTAAATATTGAAATTAGGTACTAATTGTATGTTTACCGTGTTTATTTTTTGATACTTGGTTTTTTACAAAGGACTTTTTTAGTTTACCTAATCCTGGTAATGGGTATTGACAGAAATTACTGTTAATGAATTCAAAATATAGATTGAGCTGAAATACGAGCTGGAACAGGGAAATATACAGTTTTTCTATAAGTTACAAGTTTTTGTACATATGTAGTCTTTTCTAACCTATTAGTACCTACCTACATTTCTAAGGCAGTTTAGGAATTATACTCTTCCAAAGATAAGTCCAAAGCCGATACAATGGTCCAAAAATTGGTTCAATGATACTGAGATTTATTCTGGATGATAAACATTTTAATGTTCAGTATAATACTACATCTGAACAAACTATTCTGGCAGACGTCATAATTATGTAAATATAACGTGCGTTTATGTTTAGTTAATGAACATTATGTATAGTTTTTATTTAATATAATGGAAAAGTTTAACTGTTTTTTTTTATACTACTAGGGTGGCAAACAAGCATACGGCCCACCTGATGGTAAGCGGTCACCGTAGTCTATGGACGCTTCCAACACCAGGGGTATCACTCGCGCGTTGCCGACCCTGAAAACTGGTAGTTTCGTAGCTGTTTATCTACTTACCGCACTTGAAGCACATCTTGTGCCATTTCAGTCCGCCGGCCACTCTCTCCTCAGCCGCGTAGACTGACTTGCCGCACTTGGGGCATTTCGGGTTGTCTGCTGGTTTGAAAGGCATTGTGCTCGCTTAACTTATCCTGTAACAAAACATTACCACTTCAAATTCACATCCATTCAAATGATGCTCTTGTACCTGGGCTGCGATCGGGTCAGGCGAATATAATTTGGCACATTTCCCTTATTTTCACCAATTAAAGATGCACTATAAATATCTACTTTACAGCAGTATCACATAATCACGAACTATCACATAATTCAACACCGAAATTATAAATATCATAATCTTGCTGTCAAATGATGTCCTAAATGCATCGTTAGTTGGCCGTAATCCAAGTCGCCTGTACCACATCGCATCTAACTGACACTTTATTTCTTAACATATCGTAAGTGCTACCGAGTGTTATGCTAGTAACGCGTGCTTCCTCCGAATGCTGCGGCGGTTTTGGAATATTCGACAAGTATGAGCCGTAAGGCAGACCGCAAGGGCCCGGCCGGTAGCGCGCCTAATTTGGATCGTCCAGGTAAAGTGACGCCGCTGGAGCGCGGGGATAAACCGCTAATTATAGTTCACTTCGGAAGAAGCCGCAGTATCACTCGCGTATGCGCTATGTTATGTTATGACAAGGGTATGTATTCACTTTCACCATATCACGGACCTGTTCGTAGAGTCGCTACGAGAGTCTTGCTCCCGGACGCGTTTGCAATACAGGGCTCAGTTGCCGAGTCTGCGGTGCGCGAAGTTCGAATGGTGCGCAAGGGCAGCGGGCGAGCATAGTCTATGCGCGAGTTGCACACGGCCCCAGTGGGGGGGCACTTGCCGCCCGCCCTCCGCCACGCGCCGCCGCCCGCCGCAACCCCTACCTACACACCACCGACCACCAACCACTGCATCACAACCACTCTCCATCCTCATTCTTTTCCTCTTTGTCATTATCTGCATTTACCCAGTTTCATGGTTAACTCAAGCATTATCTAATTATATTGGCAATTTTTAATATTTCTTACAATAAATACATACTTAAAAAAAATTTTTTTAATCCAAATTTAATAGAATTGATCGCCGATATATGTAATAATTAAAAAATTTTGCAGTAGTCCACACAACGACAGAATGTGATTGAAACAAAATATCGATTTGATCAGTCCCGTTCTACCCTGCCGCATTAGAAAGGAAAGATGAAATAAAAACTTCATGTGTAGGTATAATAAATTAAAAATCACCAGTGAGAGATAAACTAGCGAACCACTTGTTTTTAATGACGAGGTCGAATCGTCTGTCCTTAGGCAAGCCGTTAGTTTTTGTGAAAAACTTATCATAAGATTATGACATATCAAGATATTTCTCAAATTTAATTATTAATTTATTTAAAACAGACACAATGTGCCGACCCAATAGTACAGTATGACTATATAATAAAACTAAATTAAAAAATTAAAGTTTGTTCACTAATACCTCAGAGTAGATTATATACTTGCTAATACAAATTTTATTGAGAGAATCTGAATGAAAGGCAGTAACTGTTTGAAGCATAAATAGTTAAAAGTTTCATGTATACCTATTTGAATTCACATTGATCTTGACTTTAGTCTATTTTGACCTTGAATCGCAATGCAATGCACTGGTTTCCAATGTTACATAAGCATTACAGAAAAAGTAGTACTAACATTTGTAAATACTTGCTTATATAATGCTGCAAGGTATGGACAGTGTATTTATACTAATACATAGTAAATAAACAATAACGTCAGTTACTCCTTACGGTATTTACTTATGGTATTTAGTTCGACAATCATTTTGTATATTTGTGTCACATGTAATATTTTTTTATTGCGATTGCCAACACTAAATTACCGTCCGATTATTGGTGCAGTACCCGCAGTACAGAAAATCGTAACCAAACAGCACTTTTTCTGTAAAGGGTTATGTTTTTGTGGTGCGTAACGCACGGGTGCTCTGGCTTGTTCAAGGCATGTTCGTCCTGTTGGTACGCGCAAGTGATACCACGGGTATAGCGAGCGTTTATAGGCTACGGAAACGTTTCCCATCCGGTGGACCATATACGCTTTATTGTCACCACCCTTAAAGGCTTAAATATTGCGATCCTATATGTAACGGTAGTAGATTCTGAAGATTTGAAAGTACTTCTTTATAAAGTCTTTTTCTAGTTTTAGAAGTTTAATATTGGATTTTATCCTCTGGATGATGCTGAACGAGCAGTAACATGAAAAGAGGAAAAACACGCTGACATTTCCCGAATGTCTGACCGGGCAGTACAACGATTTTATAGATAGAAGATTCAATAGCGATAGGTTCTTCTCTTAAGTAGTGTTGTGTTTCTGTATGGTTACAAAACCTCCTTAAGGCAAGGTTATGGCAGTAGGGGGAAAGGTTCGTTCCATAAGCTTCTAACACAGCCTCTCAAGGCTCGCACAACGTCGGCAACGCGCGAGTGATACCTCATGTATGACCAACCTCTATTATTGTTTAAAAAAAAACGAGTAAAATAAGCGTGTTCCAGAAAAACAATACTGTTTTGATTTCCAAAGCAAATACCGAAGCATGACGTGTTTTTTTTTAAATAACAATGATTAATGTTCAGCTTCCCAATACGGGTTCATTTGTTTGTATAAATAGTATGAAGAACACAGCTGAATCATAGCTATTGGCAAGCAGGTTGTAACCATATCAGAGAAGTGGCAATGAACAAGGGTTTGATGGGCATGTGTAAACAGATGCATCAATGCTTGGAGACAGAGAAGCTAAAGAATATAGTCATCGCGACAGAAATACACAACAAAATATACACAGTTTTTAATATGTTTACAATTAGTCCAGAAGCGTGTCACATTGTGGCATG
This sequence comes from Falcaria lacertinaria, assembly GCA_951449985.1. Lineage (NCBI taxonomy): Eukaryota > Metazoa > Arthropoda > Insecta > Lepidoptera > Drepanidae > Falcaria > Falcaria lacertinaria. The sequence continues at coordinate 5,771,422 of OX602114.1, forward strand.
GTAGTGCTGTGCCAACTTGCTCGCACCTGTCTATCTATTAATATTTTTAATAAATAACTAAGCACTAAATAAATCTTCAACGCAACAAAATACGCGGGTGTTACTCAAATTGGCCATGAGGTAAGCCGCAAGTCTAGCTAATATTAAATTCGCCATTTGTTATGATCGATTGCAGTAATATTATTGAAAATCACGTAATCTAATATAATGAATATCTGAGCAAAATTTGAAAATAACGAAGTAACACAGATGCATATTTATTGGTTTAAATCTATTGTTAAATTAGCCTCGTCTTGTTGGTTTCAGATGTTGTGAAAACCTAGAAATAATATTATACTAGTAAGAAGTGTTAGAACTTTTATGGTGATAAGTATTATTAGATTTTGTCAATCTAACACAAACGTGACCCAACCACAAAATAACATGAAAATATGGCATATGGGGTCACTCCTTTTATGTGAGTTGTAATGTTACATTGCGCATGTTCCGAGTAACCATATGGTCGTCTTGACATTAATGTCCCAGCTGCAGAAGGAAACAATTACCTACTTTGCTTTTAAATTAATGAACTTTTTTTTATTTGTTATTGGCATTTAGAAATTATATTGCAATACATGTCTCACAATTAAAACCTTACCTACAGGCTTGTATTCCTACAACTTATAAGTTGTCGATATTTTTAACAATTGAACTTGAGTTGTGAAAGCTGTGTGAGTATGTATGCTGACTAATTGAGAGATTTGGCTTCTATGCATTTACTTATTGTAATATAAACTTGCTATAAAATTGTTCAGTTTGCCTTAACCATCTTTAATAAATCCTCGAATGCACATTTGATAAAATTACTGTATGTGTGTTCATCGTGTTAATTCAATTTATATACCAACATATAATATTTATATATCAGCACGTATACCTTTAGAAATCGAGTGTAAATTTTTAAATTCCCAAAATAAAGAAGTTTATATTTTTAGGTATACGTATGTTTTCCGATCTTGATAGATTTATTTTTGCATTGAGTGTGCGAAGAACAACGTGGAGGAGTGTTACGGCATCGTTATTTCGGTACCAGGTTTTTATCACAAGCGACATTAATTTTATGGCCGTGAAATGGTCTTCGTAAAAAGTGTAACGTGAAAATTCAGCGCTGGCACGTTTTCAAAGCTGTCCATATCTCAATCGCACCCCTTTGTGAGTCGCGTTGCTTTATCGAGTGAGGTTAACACCTGTCAAACATAATTACACAACCGTGCAAAATTGATATGCGTAACACATTCCTTGGGTGCATTTGACCATGACTTCCGTGGGGATTCTAGTAGACTGTATTTTGATGTCATACTAATTAGTGTCCCGTTGAGGAATCATATTATCTACATATTACTTTTCTTGCAGATTTTCATATGACTATATCCACTGTAATGTCTGACGGCTAATGCGAATGTCTTTTTCAATTTCAACTTTTATGCATGTGTAATATAAGGGATAGCCCTTGTATTATGAGCCTTTGTATAGCCCTCGTCTGCTAAGAACAAGCTTAACAATCAAAGAAATTAATAATGGAAAACCTCATTACGTTTTAATTAGGCAACATCGTAGAGCTTCGCATTTAAAACTCTCGCTAGATAACATTTAAGCTTAAACAGGTGAAGATTTAACATCAGTAACAATTTTATAACAAAAGGAATGTTTTCAAATGCGGGATTAAATAACACCCAGGTGTGTATGTGAGTCAATCGGTGGGTGCAGGTGTGTTGGATCTCTCCAGGGCGTAGGCCGTGGCTAAAATAAAATGGAGCCCGCGTGCACGGTGGTTAGTCAGCGCGCGCAGACTCGCCATTACGCATTACTCAGCGCCGTGGGTAGCCACAGCCCACGCCATATCAAAATTATCATAGGTAGCTACACATTTAGACGAAACCGTTGAAACACTATCTCGACAATCAGTCTGCGTTCCACACGTCAATTGCACTCTTTCCTTTTCATCTCTTTTCGGACACCAAAGGTAAAGTTGACGTAGGTATCTAACGTAACAAAAGAACACAATATACATTTGGCTTTACATTTGGTTGCCTCATTCATTAACTGTCCATTCATTCTGTTATCCTTCTGTTAACCATTAACTGTGGCTCACTTGAATTATTGAGTGTTGTTTCCATATTTTACTTTAATGTTATTTTACTAGTTTCTCAGGTCAACAGAGTTCTCGTCACATTTTGAAAGGGATGTAAGTTTACATGTTTACAGTCTCATGTTAAATTACTAATAGCATATATTATTACACTGATTATTATTTCTACATTTCATATTAATAGGTAACATGATAAATTAGCTGATCCACCTCAAATTCACATGTGTAGAAAAGATAAATTAACCGAAATCCTACGTCATTCGCTCTAATCTCAACAAATAATGTACCGCAAAGCAGACTAGAATGTTATTTTTTTCATAATTTAACAAATGTTATTAGTGCTCATTAGTGATTTTGATTAAAATAACATTTTATTTTGACACATGTTTGAAAACTCATATTAAAAAAAGTATATTAAAAAAAGGTTGAATTCACTTAAAAACATAAGCAAATACTCTTGCAATTTTATTGCAGTCTGTAACTACCTATATATAAAAGAAGAAACTGACTGACTGACTGCCATATCAACGCACAGCCTAAACGGCTGGGATTAGAGACTTGAAATTTTGACAGTAGGTACCTCTTATGACGCCGGTATTAAATAAGGATGGGTTTTTGGCAATACTACCCCTAAATGGGTAAAAAGGGGGTGGAAGTTTATATGTAAATCCGACATTTTTTAAGTTAAACGCATGTAAATTGGTATTTGGCTTGTCAGCTAAAAATATAAAAAAATATTTTTAAAGGATAGTTTTAGGAGTTTCACCATTTTTAAAGTTAAATCCTTGCAAATAGGTACTTATATTATAATCCGCGGGCAAAAACTATCATTTATCGGTATCTTTGAATTTAAAGTATATAATCAAAGTTACCGACACAAGATCGGTACGTATTACCTTATTCACTTATTACGCGTGTGAAGCCGCGGACAAAATCTAGTCACAGTATAAATTAATGTTATAGTTTTAACTTCATAACTTTCTAAGTATTGTCAATATTAATATCAATAGCAAACCAAATAGCAAAAATTGCGAGTAAGTAAAATATCGGACGGACGTAGCGAAACTATAATTTATGCAGTGTGGACACATTAATTATTTTTGTGTACCATTATACTAATCTAGCAAGCAGTCTACGTAACAAAAAAAAACTAGCGTAACAGTCAAGATCAAACATTTCTCCAGGTTTCCTTTCTATTTTCAAATAGGTACCAATATCAAAACTTCCTGTTGCTGTTCGAGACTTACGTAATGTCTCTGCATTTCAAAATATGAAAAATATGAAACAACATCGAATATGTCTTATGTGGAACCATTATAATTAAAATATGATATAAGACCGTGGTGGCCTAGTGGTTGAAGTGACAGCCTGTCATCTGATGGGCTCAGGTCACCCCGGCCTGTACCAATGAGTTTTTCAAAGTTTAAGTACAATGATTAATCACACCATGAGCTTTTAAAAAGAGAGGTAGGGCGATTTGGGATTTCCCATGGGTTTTTCTATTTAAGTTGGAGCCGCCTGACTGGGGACTGTATCTCCACCTTACGGAAGACCGCATTCTAACAGTATTATTATAACATGTATTTCGTCTTTACACTGAAATTTCAAAATATTTACTGATTTGCTAACATAACGAAAATTTCGTTATTGTAAATTAATTGTCACAGGATAGTAATAGTCCACAGATCACAATTTTCAGTATTTTCCATGATCGCGTTTTCTACTTTTTAGTATGGTAGTTGAAACTCCCATATAATTATTAAGTTTTTGTATGTTTTTTAATTAGCATTAGATGGTAAATAATCAAAAATAGTGAAATAAGTTTAAGATAGAAATATGACTATAAAGTGCAAAACAAAACCAAACTGACAAGGATAAAATTAGAAAGTTTAAACTAGTACATGTGCAGTGTCATAATTATAAAGTTAATGTTTTTGATTGTGATTTGGGCCAGATTGCAAATAGCGAATTGAGCCAACGTAAACAGTATTGAATATTGGATAACACTCCACAAATGTGCAAAGTTCTTTCAATGAAATGGAAGAACTTTGCACATTTGTGCATGCATTCATTACAAACAAAGTTGATGGCTGATGTTGACGGGGTTTCATATAAACAAAATAAAGAAGCAAAGCTTACATCATGTTTTACGGCGCGTCGCATCTTTAATGGATTCAAACCAGCCGTCGAACTAAGTCAAAATTAAACGAGCCCATAAACTTCAAATAATACACAGTAGCACTATAAGAGTCGCTAACCACATGAACAAACCGCTTGCGACTTCTAATTCGACGGTAACGACATCTATAAATGATGAACAGTGTAATTAACGTCGACATACGCTATATATGTTTACTGCTCACAGCTTACTGTAAACAATGGGTATCTACAGATATGAGTTTTGACACTTGACAATAATATCAAGCAAGCAAGGCAAACTTCATAGTCTTGGTTGCCAAAATGGAAAATCCGCAAGCAAATACTTCAAACAATCCAAATTTTGCCCATCTGGTACTTCCAATCTCTCTGATGTTTATTCCAACTCGTAGCATAACGCATAAATAATTAAGAAAGCATACAAAGAGAGTAATAAAGCGAGCAGAGTTATAATAACAGGATAATATATGATACAAAATGAGGGTAACAATGTTGTAATTAATATTTAAGTATTATTTTAAAACCAAAAAAATATGCAACATCTTTTGGTCACTAATATTGGGCAGTTTTCTACACTAATATTATAAAGAGGAAATATTTGATTGCTTGTTTGTTTTGTATTGCATAGGCTCTGAAGCTACTGGACCGATTTCAAGGAAGAAGTTTAGAAGGCTACATACTATATTGATACGTGGGCGAAGTAGCCGGGAGTTTTCCCGGCTACTTCGCCCACCGCTAGTAATTTAATAAATGCACATTTAGCATGTTGTCAATTCATAGTAATATTGTCAATGAACTGTTTAATTAACGGCACATTCACACTCCATCATGGACTAGAAATAACTCATAATTTTAAGGAACTACACATGTGTGGCTGTTTGCAGGAAGAACAAGAATTGAAACCAGATATATTTAACGCTGACCAGAATAGAACTTGCGCTTCGAAATATTTCCTGACTCTGGTGTTCCTATAACATAATACGGACGTTGTTTATGTGGAAAGGGCCAGCTGCTTTTTGTAATATTTATGATATTGTTTAATTCCAACGAGTAGTGTGTTAGCGAGTTCTCGTCGTAATCACATTAGGGGTAACAGCGACCTTTGCAATCTTAAATAGCGTTTAATGGCTGTAACTTTTATTTGAAATGTAATATGGAAAGAAATTTAGTAAGCATGTTTCCTGTGAGGGAAGAGCTTCAGCGACGAACGCCTGTACCACGGCTATTTCTGTACACAGAACGCGCGGGCGGTGGCCCGCCACTGGACTCTAATCGTTTCTCAGAAAATCCAGATTACAACACCACACTCGAGTATTAATTCGGTAGGAACGTAAACTCTTGTTGCTAAGAACAAAAAAAATTTATATATTATTTATATATTGTACGTATTAAGTAAAACGTCTAAGTTTTATCTGACACACATTTAGCACGAGGGATGGTACAAAGTCTTATTAATGTCTCTTTTGTAGATGACTAGAAAATTTGTGTTTCAAGACCAACATGCAACCACAACTTTATATTGAAGCTGATCACAACCATGGTCTAACTAGGAAAATAAAATTAACCGACAGTTCAGTGACGGTAAGGTGAAGTGACAATGGGTATGTTTGTAGATATTGATGGGACAACCGAAATAAATATAAGAGAGGTGCCTAGTCTCAGAATTAGTTGTAATAATGAGAATCAAATCACATAAAATATTGTGAGGAACGAAGTTAGTAAAAACATGTCTTCCAAATACCAATGTATCAGATTCAAAATTTCTTCCACTGCAGTAAAGACACGTTAGTCGTGGAAATATTTGCGATCACGTGCGTGATCCCGCAGACAGGTTCAACTGCCTTGGTGACGTGGCCAGCCACTTGCGTCACGTCCAAAAATCGACATATTACCTACCTAAACTAATCACATAGAAACCATGCCAGAAAAAACTGCAATGTGGAGGACTAGAATAACAAAGTATTGCAAACTTTCCAGTTAAATTACCTGGTACGTTCTATTTAAAATAGATGTTTTTTTTTTATTAATTTTAAATCTATCCCAATATAATATGAAAACAAAATCTGATGATTTCAACTCGATTAATAAATCTACGCTAAATTTGTGTGATTTATTCTCCTTCCTCCTAAATGTATGGGCACTGGATTTCTATTTTGTTAGGCGTTTAAAGGATCAATCGAAGTCAAAGAAGCGTCGATGAAAAAAATCATATGAAAACCAAAATTCCTGGCCGAAAGAAAATAATCCAGTGGTTCTCCTGTGGCAAAATCAGGTAAGCTAACAAATGATCAAAACATTTCTAGGCTCCTTGGAATTAGTCTAAATAGAGAAGAGTCAGGTAATTATATCTGTCACAAATAAATAATAATAACCTATCTCATCACTTCGCCTAGAATTGCAGCCATGAGATCAAAAGGACCGACGTCATCGGCAGACTTGGCTACGGACCTTGTTTATTATTTTCCTCTCAATAAATAATAACGATTATTACTTATATTTTACCACAATATTAATACTGGAATTATTTATAATGTATTGACATGGACTTATATATTCAATCACAATATTCGATGCGGTGTATCATGATAATACTGTACTGGATGCAGTGAATCTTAATTATTTTCCTCTCCATAAGCGAAAATACTAATTTATGGTATTTTCATGCCAGAATGAGCATAATGACTCATAAGTATTTATGTATATATTTCTATATCTACACAAATATTATAAAGATACGATATTTTATTTTGTGTTTGTTTGTAATGAAGTTCTGAAGCCGTGGTGGCCTTGTGGTTGATGCAACGGTCTGCCATCTGACGTGCCCAGGTTCAAACCCGGCCCGTTCTAATGATTTTTTCTAAGCTTAATTACAGTTATTAATCACACCATGGACTTTTAAAAGAGAGGTAGGGCGATTTGGGATATCCCGTGGGTTTTATATTGGATTGGTTTCCCATATAAATTGGAGCCGCCTGACTGGAGACTGTACCTCCGCCTTACAGAAGACTGCAGTGAAATAACACTACTAGATGTAGTGTTGTGTTTCTGCGGTAATTAAGGTTGCCAGTGCTCCACGAAGATACGCTGGGCTAGTAGTAATGCTGCTAGCACAGTGAGTCCTCATCAACAACATGGTTGGCAACCGGTTAGTGATACTCCTGGTATTGCTAGCGGCAATAGGCTACGGTGACTGCTTACCATCAGGTGGGCCGTATGCTTGTGGTCCACCTTAGTGGTATAAACAAAACTACTGGTAGGATTTTTACAATTCTTTCACCAGTAGAATGTCATTATTACTGAGTAACATAAGCTATTTATTATATTGTTACGCAGGCGAAGTCACGGGGAAAAGCTAGTGAATTATAATTAGGTATTATTAAATTATATATAATAATACAAAAAAAATAAGAAATACATTCGACTTGTCTTTTTGACAAATTGCGAAATAGTATCCATAGACATCATTGTAACAATTAACGGGGAGTGAGGATATTTGTGCATAGTTGAATACTTAAGTAAGAAAACACTACAAATCAATTTTATTTGCAATGCAGTATAACTGGAATTAGAACAGCCTGAGAGTATTTCCTACTTAATATAGCGCACATGCCACACGACTGAATCCAATGAGGTCAGGATGCATTAGCTCTGGACCGGAATGCAGGATAAAATTTAACACGAAAACTTTCCACTGAAACGTGATATTTAAAGACAACCTATTTTTAGTGACAAACCCATAGGACAAACCATACTGCAAATATAAAAATAAATTCATACTTATTCTATTAATTAACGAGTTAACTTCAAATATTATTTGAGAAATAAAGACTATTCAGTTAAATATGTAATAAAACAATTAATATTTAATACAAAGTACTCACTAGATCAGTCTTTTCGTTGCTCATGGCTCTATCTACTGGTTAGGGTATGGTACTAAATAGAAAGCCCTTCTGCTAGCAGCTCCATCTGACGGAGCTCAGTAATATTAAAAGTGTTTGAATACACATTTGCGCCATCTGGCCGACGGAGCAGAGGTGCGGAAGGCTCCGCTGCTCTTACCCAACTGATTCCCGTAGGCTTCAACACAGTAAATACTATTAATAACGGTCTATGCGAATTCGAGCTCCCGGCCCGCTGCCTATTTTGAGGTTTCGTGTGTTAATTTCGCAATCCGTTGGCTGGCTGGTCGTTATTCTCAGCCGCTGCGTTAGCCGTTATTTTGAGCATTTTTGGAGCAACAACCCACTTACGTATCGCCGTTAATCTGAACGGCTATTTGAGAATTATTCCTGGCTTGTAACGTCGCTATTACTTACATGTAACGGCGCGATTTTTTCTCTAGATCGTAACTCTAATATTATCTGCAGCATAAAGTATTAAATACGATCAAATTTTGACGACTTTTTCGTAGATGTAAGCTTCTTTTGAGACTGTATCAAGTATGAACTCACATTGTTTGTTTGTTGTTATTAATAACTATAGATTTTTACTTCAATCGATTACTTCATTGGAATAAACTGAACCAATAATTTAAATCATATACGAAAAACTTGTTGTATTTCTGAATTCCGTATTGCAGTACCTACTTTTTCTTTTTTCGTTCGTAGTTATCAAGCTGATCTGGATATGTCATTCATAAAACAAAATAAAAGAACGTTTTACAGGTTAACGGTACGCAGTATATTATCTACTCAGAGGTTTCACAAATCTGGCAAATTAGTTTAATTTATTTTAGTGAAGCACCTATAACATTTTCTATATCCTTTGCTTTTACGTAGCATATTATCTACTCTGAACCTTTGCATTCTTATCGAGGCACCATAATGTTGAGCCAAGTCACTCCCAATGCTGTGCAAGAGATGGCGTTATGAGTCTGAAATTTAATAATTTTCAGCAACTATGTACATTTTTAGCCGCCCCTTAGTTGTTCTTCGGCTGATTTATGTTTATTATAAACAAGCGAAGCGTTTAACCTCAACTCTTACTTTATGCGAGTGGAACTTAAAAGCCACCCAACAGACACCTTATATAATTTTTAAGATCAAATCAGTTAATCTGAAAATAAGGTTCAAAGCACAGTTGGAAAATGCGTGGCTCACCGTATGCATAATCTCTAGACATAATGTACATTAATATTATAAAGAAGAAATAATTGATTGTTTGTTTGTTTATATGTATTGAATAGTCTCCGAAACCACTGGACCGATTTCAAAAATTATTTTGCCGTTAGTAAGCTACAGTATCACACGTAGTATATTATCTACTCTGAGGTATCACTGAGTAACATAGGCTATATATTATATTGATACGCGGGTGAAGTCGCGGGTAAAACAGCTAGTTCCTAATAAATGTACCTACTTAAGGTAGACTACTTCTGAGTATGTAAATTAAATCTCTTCATCTTTTATAGAAAATTCTGATGTCAGTGTTTGTAACAAAAGTACTCTGAAACGGTTTGACCAATTTTTTGTGTGTTTATACGGTAGGACTGAAAATAGAATGTAAACTATTTTTCATTCCCCTAAGTGATAAGGGTGGTTTTGTCACCAAACAGTCGGTGATAAAGCATGATTGTGCTTCTGCCTTGAAAACATTATAGTAGGTGCAAGTAATATCACTAAACGAATCTTAATAATAACTAAAGATCAATTAAAAAGATTTTGTAATAGGAGACTAATTAACCTATTACCATAAAACAGATTCAACTATTAACAAAAAACAGAACTCATATGCACTTAAGACACCTTGAAGTTTACTCCCAGATTAATGACACTGAAGGTCCTATACTGAAACGACATTCAAAATTTGCTGGCCTACTTAAATGTTTGAAGCGTCTTAAAATTACAATATTGCGCATGCTAAATCGGAGGCCACTCGAAATTAATGTGCCATCAATTTTGACTGGCGTTTTGGTAATCGACCATAGGTAATATAAAATACTAGCTTTCAGTCGGTTTACTAAGAATAAGATAGAAGTGAAGCTTTCTATGAGGATTTTTTTTTTAAATTGTTTCATCACTATATATTATCCTAAATAAGAGATTTATCTCTCAACAATAGGTACCTACGAATATAGATATATATTTTTATACAAATCTTAAATTATTCATCATCGATTAGACAATAATACCTTTCATAAATGGTCACTAGAAGGTCATTTTACTGTACGAAGACAGCACTCGTAGCAGTGTCGTAGAGTCGCTACGAAAATTTGGCGTTTTATAACATTATTTTCAAGATTTCATTATTTTTAACCCCTACCGAAAAACGAGGGATTTTATAAGTTTGTAGTGTGTATTTGTGTATGTTTCTCTCTGTGACATCGTAGCTCTTAAACGGACTAACCGATTTTGATTTATGTATTTATCCATTAAATTAAAGTATCCATAATTTATATTTTTCCCATCTTTATACTGTCAACCTTTCTTCTTTTTTCAGTGATTTGTATTTTATTTTCTTGCTTATAACGAATGAACAAAAAAAAGTACTGATGTGATTTCCAAAATTCATCGCCAACAGATTGTTATATTAATACTGTATAACATAGAACATATATTATATTGCTACGAAATTGAAAGGCTAGTTGTTAATAAAATGTGATTTTAAATAAAGGGTTTTTTGGTCAGCGAAGTAATTATTTTTATTACTGTATCGTTATAGTCAATCTATTTGTAAGTAGTATCGGGGGGCACGGCAGTGCCACCGCCGAGTCGAGCGCGAAGCAAACACTGCCGTACCATCCTTTACTGGAACCATTTCGCCGCATTTTCAGGCCCCTATTTGAGAACCTCTGGATAAGACCAGAACGTAGAAATTTTCGTCATCCAGTAAGCTATAAAATCATACCTAAAATAAAAAAAATCAAGTTTGTAGGTCATTTAGTTCCGAAGTTAAGCGAAAGCAAAGTTTCGCATTTATGACACTCACTCACTCATGATCATCAAAATAGAACTAGTACTTCCCATAAACGCAGAGAGCTGAAATTTGGTACAAAGTTAGGGTTTAATGGCCACATGAAGGGAAAAGTATAAAAACTAGGATCTGGAGTACCTGGTGACCCTTATTTGAAAACACAAGAGCCCAACCAAACCAAACTATTAAAGATCGACATACCACCTTTTCAACCGACTCCAAAAAAAAGGAAGAGGTTCTCAATTCGAGTTTTTTTAAATATATTTGTTACCCGATTACTCCGCCAATTATGAATTGATTTTGATGAGTCTACGTTTGTTTGGTAGGGCATACTTCAGAGGTGGTCCCATATGGTTTTGTTTTTAAATGAAAAAAACGAAGAAAAACATATGTCATCCAAGTAAGCAAAATTACGTATTTGCTTCGCCGTGACTTTTTAGTGGTGTTTACGATAGTTCCAATAAACTAATGATGAAGCCGGAAGGTTTCTTGTGGCTTTAGTGGTGTTTACGGTCACCAATGAACTGATGTTGTAGCCGGACGGAAACTGCTGGAACTCTCTTATAAAACAAATGTAACCGAGCGGCACACAACGGCCAAGTCACACAACATTAACTATAATAATATAGAAAACGCAGTAAGGAACTTTAGACTTGGCACGACTTTGTCTAGATTTCATTACTGTTTAGAGATAAACAAGCAGCTCCATCGAGACTAGGCTAGTTTTTTACAGAACGTTTTTGGTGGGATATTATCTACTCTGAGCTATTGGTGACTGTAACATAATAGTCGTGCGGGTAGGACTGCACATAATGAAAGATATAAAAGCGAAATTAAACGAAACTGTGTTCATTCAGTGTAAAATGGATTTTCAGGTCCTGTTATTCAGTCTGGCGTTTCGTGTCTCAGGCTGCCTATATGTACATGTGGCACTTTTATTTTATATTTTTTAACATAATATCAAGAATATCAACATTTACATAAGTAATTTAGTTATGGATCGTTTAACATTTATTAGGAAAATGTCAGGCCTCGGTCGTTTTTTTGTGCCTTAAAGGTAGGTAGATACGACGAAAACACAACATAGTTTATCACGTATTTTATTATAAAAGGATATAATAAAATGGAAATAAATAAATATATATATAATATCACTTAAGCCTAATACTCTTGTACAAAATCATCTTGGCGCTATATGGCACGAATAAGACAAAACAAGGTATTTAGAACAATGCATATTCCTTATTTTGTATAAATCACGCTGTCTAGGTATTCACAAAAGCTTAGTCTCTCATTAGCGTCCCAATCCACTTATTATTGTACAAATATATCTTATAATTAGTATCACTTGGTGGGAGGAGGTGCTCACTTGCCGAGCAGGATCTTGCGGCCAGCGCCCATGTTCTGTCCAGCCTGGGTGGCGCCCTTGTTAGAGCCGGCCTGGAGACCAATCACGGCCTTACCAGCATTCAGCACTTCATCGGAGAACTCACGCTTGCACTCTTCAGAGGGCTTGGGTCCCAGGTAAGGGCCGTTCCACTCGGGGTGCCTGTAGGTCTGGAAAAGAAACATAATTCAGGACTGCGAATTTACCAAGATTCGTGTAAATTCCGACGGCCTCAACTAATCCGCCCGGCCTTGGGTATTTATGAAAACTGAGGTAATGTTGCTCGATGTTCGTAAATTTTTGTTGATCTTGGCAACCATCCAATTGTTCAGATTCAGAACGTATCCTAAACCAAACAATATGTGATCGCGTTAACGGTTAGCTTACGACTCGAATTTCCCATTCTAATATTTGTTTATGATAAACAATACATCTATTTCGGTAAAGAGCAGCAAAGAGTTTATTTAAACTTCTATATCATCGTTACATTCGTGAACATAAAATGTTCGCTGCTTACAAAACCGTTCACTGAACGGGGCGCTGAATCATTTAATTTCCGAAGCTTTTTATGATGGAATTGTTTTTTTGGAACTTGTTTAAATGTGGAAAAAAATGTTTTTTGTGGGCAAATTACTTCTGCGTATACATTCTAAGTTAATATAATTATTACCTCGCGACCGAGAGCGTACAGTGTGCTGACGACCTGCGCAATATCCTTCTTTTCCCAGAGGTCAACGGTCTGGAATACGTCAATGTCAACAACGCCATAGTTTTTGATGGCGGCCTGGAAGCTGTAAATAAATTATTTATGTTTATGCCTATTTATAAACTTGACTAAAGAGTAAAACAACTGCTTAATTACCAGTTTTATCCAGTGACTGATCAAATGATCAGTCACTGGATTATTTGCGACCACTTAAAGAGGCTCATTCAGATAAATATCTGAATGAGCCTCTTTAAGTGGTCTCAAATACATTTTCTCAATGTATAAGTATAATAATGAATTAAAAAAAGTTGTATAATTCGCTTCATTATTATATAATACTGAAGGGTTATTAATGTGTTATGTAAATCTTACTTGGTGATGTTCTCCATCATTTTGAATTGTCCACCGGTGGTGTTGATCTTGTTGACTGAGCCAGGCTTCAGTTTGTTGATTAGTTGGCAGAGGACGGTGCCGTCCTTAAGGACATCTTCGAAGGCCTCGCCTGGGGGGAAGCGGGCGCCCAGGACGGTCTCAATCCAGCCCTGGCATTCCTTCTCCTGGTCGGGGTTGCGCTTGGAAGCGAGCTATATAATATAAAAATATGCGCATAAGCAATTTAGCCAATCTACTCCGGACAAGTCCAATTACATAATAAATCAGCTCTCAATACAATTTATAATTAATTTCAACTATAAATATTTGTTCTAATAATTTGCAACTATGAGTTCCTTTACGATTATAATATGAAAATATGGCTTTTACTAATATAGCAATGTAAATAATTATGCAATTTATAAGATCCATAATTATGGCGTAAATAATCATTTGTAGTAATTGTTCATAAAATTATCAAGATCTTTAAAAATTTATAGAAATTGAACTACAAATCATTTCAATTTTTTACCAAGATTATAAAGGAATAGTGAATAGTGTCTGACCTTAGCACGAACTTGGCGTTCCAGAGACATGTTGTGTGATTGTTTTTGTTACCGCTGTGTGGTGATACTCGAACAAGCTCGACTAGACTGAACTCCTGAAGAGTGAGTCCACGTATTTATAGCGGCCGCGAGGCTGCGCCCTTCTGGAAACTCTCACGCATCTTAGCCGCCACCCGATGATCGCCGGGACCGAATAAGCTCTGACTCAATAACCTTTATTTTAAAGTAATTTGCACAATTTTTAGTTACAACATAAATATTTTCGAAGAAGGTTTCGTATTTGATAAACTATTGCATGTAAATTAATAGATAAGTTTTTCCTTTCTTTTTCATATTGGGTTCTAAATTATTGGTTATTTAAAGAAATAAGTTTTTTATTGAGATAAGTTATTAAACCCTCAAATAAAAATATTACTTTTAACTACTACCTACGTATGAATATTAATATTCAAGACTTGCTTTTGCCCACGACTTCGTCCGGGTGGAAAATGGACAAATAAAAACTATTTTGATATATTCCGGGAAAACTTTCCTTTTCTCGGATAGGAAGTCCCCTATGCTAAATATTGTACCCATTTTGGCCGTTAGAGTAAAAGATAAATAACTCAACCCAACTTTCGCATTCTTAATATAAGTATATTATTATATTGGATCTGAAACATCTCGTGAGGAAAATGGTATGAACGTCGAAAATATTCCATCGTAAGTGTAATAATAAAAAATTATCACTATTATTGAGGTGTTGGTAATAAATATACCTAATACTAATATCAATAGTTAAGAAAACATTTTATTTCGCAAAATACATCTAGGTACAACTTCTACTTTAATTAATTGGCCACGATACGTATTCATTCACTATGTTTTGTTTTGTGTGTGTAAACAAAGCTTTACTAAGTACGTATTTTTAGAGTGTTTATTAATAAATTGACATAATCTACATTCCTGTGAATTTTACTGCTCAATTTTAAATAGCACAATGTTTTCGATTATATATATTTTCCACTTTACTATGATCATAAAACGTAGGAAGGTTATAGAAAATTCAGCGATGCCTTTTTTTTATACCACTACGGTGGCACACAAGCATACGGCCCACCTGACTGACGATAAGCATTCACCGTAGCCTATAGCCGCTAGCAATACTAGGGGTATCGGGTTGCCAACCTTGTTGATGAGGACTCACTGTGCTAGCAGCATTACAACTAGCCCAGCGTATCCTCGTGGAGCACTTACTAACCGCAGAAACACAACACTACATAAACTGGTGTTATTTCACTGCGGTCTTCTGTAAGGTGGAGGTACAGTCCCCAGTCGGGCGGCTCCAATTTAAATGGGAATACCCACAGGAAATCCCAAATCGCCCTACCTCTAAAAAAAACGTAGCTCCTAATCGAATGAACCGATTTTGATTTAGTTTTTTTTGTTTGAAAGGTTACTTGATCGAGAGTGTTCTTAGTTATATTTGAAGAAAATCTGACCAGCCGTTCGGAGACCAGCACTCTCAACTCCATACTAACTTACAGCAAATATATCATGTTCAAGATTGTGATGGGTCCTGTGATGTAGTAGAAAATAGTATTAAGGATATATCGATGATGTCCTGAATCGGGGGTTTAATAATTTTTAATTATTACTTGTATAATTGAGGAAACATATCTCGGACCGCATTTAGAGCACAACAACTTTACAGTGGAATATTAATATTAAACTGTGTTGCAATACCTCTTTTTCTTCATATCAAGATTTATATTTTGAGGCTGTGCGCAAAAAACAACACACCAGAATTTCATCGTAATCAGATGATTTAGTATAGGAGCTCAATAAGCAACCCTTTTTTTTAAATTACGATGTTCTACATATACTACCAAAAGCATATTTGTATATTGCATGAAAGTTTCACCGATCCATGTAAGGGTTTAAACGCAACGCTAGATCGCTGATCGCAATCCGTCAGCCCCCGCCCGCTGCCGCCCACTGCGCACGCGCGCTGCTGCTGAGTACTCGCTGAGTTATCATTGTCGCCGGCGCCCACACACTATGCATCACACACACTAAATAAAAACCCGAAAAAATACAAAACAGTCCACTCATTCCGTCTGTTACATTACACAAGAACAACTTTGAAGGGATTTTTGCATGGTCAGCAATGCGCGAGATATTTATAAGCCTGCTTATTAAGAGCGCACCCAAGCTACAGTAACCCTTAACTATGAGGTGGGCGGATTACGTTCGCTTGTTAACAAAAACAGCGGCTCTGTAGCATTTATAAATTTGCTATCACGGCTTTATATTATTCTTCTGTATAATAAATAGTTTATTTACATACAACTCGTTACTTAACTTTTCTTCGTACAGTTTAATGAAAAAATAAAGCCATATAACAAGTATGTCGTTTTTCTATCAATAACCTTTTTTTTTATTTAATTCTGTAAACAAAATCTGTAATGTAAGTATATTATAACCTGAGATGAAATAATGAAATTAAATGATGAGATGATAAATATATAATAGCTTGCGATGTTAACAAGAAATCATTATCTGTGTAACATGTTATGTGAAACGCAAACTTGTTAACGATCGCGTAAAAGATTGGGATGTAAGTCGTGATTCACTAACAGAAATAGTAAAGACGTCATTCAGTATATACCACAACTAACATGACGGGACATAAACCCCTCGTCTCACTATCTACATATATATAGGTAACTAGCGGCCCACCCCGGCTTCGCACGGGTAGATTTATCAAAATAATATTTTGTCTATCCGTGCGAAGCTGGGCAGCTAGTATAATATATAACCTATGTTACTCAGTGATAATGTAGCTTTCTAACGGTGAAAGAATTTTTGAAATTGGTCCTGTACTTTCGGAGCCTATTCAACACAAACCCACTAAAATACAAATCTTTCCTCTTTATAATATTGGTGTAGATTAGTGTAGATGTAGATTAGTGTAGATAGAAACTCTACACATGCACTTGTTTTGTTGACAGTGTCGGATGGGAGTGCGTCGGCCTTACCGCCAAGCGAGGTTAAACAAATCTTTGAACGTACTTCAAGGGCTTCTTGTGGACGAGTAATTTTAGCGCAGATAGTAAATATATACATACCCTTCAGTATAGTAAATAATTTAATTTACAAGTAACAAAAATTGAAAATCATGCTTCATATATTAGGTTGTTATACGAGGTGCTAAAGTGACCCATTGTATACGAGGTAGTTTTACCTCCGCGCTTTAAAGAGGGAGTAAAAAGAAACAAAGTTACAATGGCTTTTAGCGCCGTGTGTAACACTGCTTTTCACTACGAATGCGAAAAAATAAAATAATCCAAAAAAAATGTATGTTCAAAATTCAATTTGTAAGGAGAGAAAACATCTAAAGATTTCGCGCTAACGCAAGTATTGCACGTATTCCTCCGAAGAAATCACCGACATAGCGGTTTTAGTCTCTTGGATCACCGATATAAAAATTGCCAAAAAAAAAAAAAATATTAAACGGTAATAAGTCGTGTCTTTACTCGACTTTTTTTCAATTTATGAATAAATATTTTCGTTTTTATAAGTAAGAGACAAAAAGTAATAACATTTTCTCCTAGAGCAGGATATTCTATTTTTCCCCGCTCTGGAACGTTACAATGACGAACTTTGTGAGCATGAGGAGTGAAAAACATATTGTATCTTCATCGGTTACAATGTAAATTTTCAAAATCATTAAATTATGAAGTTGAAAGATTCCTTTATATTGTAATATAAATAAATACATACATACCTACAGGTTAGTTAGAAGTTAAAAGTGTAATAAATATGGGACTATACTATCTAAAACTAAAAGAAAAAAAAGTAACCTAATATAAAAAAAAAAAAACACTTGTCCCACATCGCTGTCACGCGGGAGGGTGCCAAGAAGGCTGGCAGAATTGCAACGATGTATGGCAATGCTGATCCTTTGCGCAAAATATGTTCCAGCCTTCTTGTCACCGGAGGCCAAAATCAATCGTCGCGAGACCTCCTTGTACAGCAGACGAGCCTCTGGACCCCATGGCCCCAGGGTCTCCACCGCAAACACAGCAAATATGTAGCCCCTTCCGAGGCACACATATTTGCGGCGTTTGTGGCTGTCCTGTTGTACAGCAGCGGCACCGGCCGCAGTCGAAGTACCCGGGAGAAGGGACGGCGCCAGAGTATCACCATATACACAAGTCCCATACCAAGGGCCACCCCCGACTCCAAGCCACTAACGACATTCCGTCTGGCCTCTTACCGTCATCCCGCCTGCAGGTGAAGATAATGTTGTGATAAGTTATAAAATATCCCTACTTCTCGATAGGTTTGTTTAATAACGGAGGCTTAACTTGTGCTGTCAATTTGTTACTAGAGCTTTCGAATTGTAATAGATACCTACTAACTATAGGAAATAAATAAATACATTTGCCTTTTAAATAGTTAGTGACTACCTTCATTAGACACCGTACGATAAATGTTTGGAACATCGCCGGTCAGTGTTTTAATTAATTAAGTTTTGATAAACAGTAGTTTAGTATTCTTCATGTTCCAAAGCTAACTAACTGTAAACTACTTGTAAGTTATGTAACTCACCGTAGCATAGTTTATGTAGGTACAGTGTACACGAAGCGAGACATCAAATTTAAGATGCGTAGAACCCATATTTAAATATTACTTGATTTGAATACACTTTTTTCCACAAAATAACGTAAATAAAATGAAACCCGGACAGACGTTTTATTGTTTTCTTTATTAAAACACCCTCCACAAATTCATTAATACTTACAATACATTCGAATACATCAGTAAATCTATTATATACAATATTTTAATACATATTTACATAGTTGTTGACGCCCACACCACATTTTATCACTAAATTTTACTAAGGTTTATTAAATCTAATTTATACATCAAATAATTTCATGGGTAAATTAATTATATTATTATGTATTAATTTTTATCAATAAAATTGTTTGACTAGTCGAACTGAAACATTATTCTAAGCACTTAAGCTTGTTTACGTCATTTATGGTACCTATCAATCAAAATAAAAATATTTGCCAGTCAATAACACACAATTTAAAAAAAAACTTATAATTTTAACAGAAAGTACTTCTAGTAAACGTATACAAGAGTTCAAACGTTATTTACAGACATCATTATGCGACACAATATTAGTTTCATTTCTTACATATGCAATACCTTGCATAGTTTTCATATTTATAAATATATTAAAACTATACACCCTCATACCGATAATAGTCTATCCACTTTACAATAAATATATCTAAAAAGTATTAATAAATAAAGTTCATTATTGCGACAACACGTAAATGGACATACACGATTTGGCACTTAATGTTTTTTCACAATTGCGCTCAGTCAATCGCGGTCTCAATAGAGTCACAAAGTTTACTAGTACATGTGTATTGTGTATGTAAACTGGGGATTGTGGAATGTATTCCGGAATGCAAGTACAGGTGATGTGAGTGTGCGCGCGGGCGGGACAATGGGACGCTCACAGGAGACTCGTCGTGGCACGCACGGCGTCGCGAAGAGACGACGGCGTCGCGGTCCGCCCATTAGAAAAGATGGTTGTTTGTTTTGGCGAGGGTGCCGAGGTGGTCGGACAGCAGGTAGTTGGGGGGCGCTACGCCCAGCAACGGGAAGCCCGAGGGCTGCCTCAGCAGGCCACAGCCGCCGCCCCACTTGCCACCAGCGCCGCTTGTAGGGGGCATGCCGTTCAGCTCCTCGCACAACTTGTTTGCTGCAATATAAAAATATTTTAATGTACCTAATAATAATTCAAAATTATAGAGCCAAAAATCGTTTATTCATTCTAGGCCCTAGGGTACTTATGTTAGTCTACTTTACCAAACCATTGGTTATTCTAAGCACTACTGAAACCTCGATTCCATACGGGAACTGGTGTAAACCATGTACCTATCAACATTTTCATTTCATTTTTTCTGTAGCTCTTGTAAAAAGAAAATGTTAAACAATAGTAAATAATTACTCGCAACAATATTGCAACTCGAGGGCACAACATCCATTTAATACAATGTTATACATTTTGCACAACATCTACCTACAAATGAAATAAAGTAACTTCCCCAAAGCAAACATATGATTCACATAGTTGAACAGTAGATAGGAAGAAATTAGTAAAACTGCTGCATACAAAATCTGCTGGAACATGAAATCAGACTGCAGCTCGACGGGCGAATATGAAATAATCGTGGTAACGCAATTAAGCGCTAATCACCTAATCCTTGCCGCGCGGCTCCGTTGTTTATTCAAGCCTGAGTGACAATCGCGTGCACAATTAGCGCAAATGAGCCGAAGTGAAAATCTGGCGGCGGTGGCGTCGGTGGCGGCGGTGGGCCGGTAATTCGATTAACGCGCCCACAAGGCCGTGTTGCTGGACAAGCGGTACATAAAACCACCATATATTGCACTCCGACACTACTATGCAAAAATCCATGCATGTTTATGAATTAAAGCATATTCTATTTAATTAAACGAATTCTCCACCATTGTCGAAACGGTGTGCTGTACCTATTCAGTGTAAAACCAGACAAGGCGGTTTTCCCATATCTCCTATGAAGCCTGTTTTACCAATAATGAGAATACCTACATAAGAATTAAGAATTTCGCCAGAGACTCGCATTACACCAAGGCTTATTCTAAGAACAAATCTGGATGATTTCATTTTTTTTCGTTTATTTTTGTGTTTCTCGTAACTTTGTAATACGCACTTGACCCAAATTCTTGTCGTATAAAAATGAAGTGGCAGTCCTTCAGGTGTAGACGTGGTAGTGGTGACGGGAGGCATGCATCTTCTATATTTAAAATCCACTCATTGGAAGAGACGTATACATTTTGTCGAAAGCAGCCTTGTTGTGTTCGCCCACGCAACTATTCGAGCTGAAATAGTGCGATCACATCATTGGTCGGAACTATGACTCATGCTGCTATAATTTCAGCGATCAATGTAACTTTCGAAGTACGTATGCTAAAAATATCTCATGTGAATCGTCATTCCATCCAAAATTGTACGAACAAACCCGCCCAAAAGCATTTTAATTTGGGTATGTTTGGTATATTTACATGAGATCATATCTACATCATATCTACTACCGTTACTGAGATAAGGTGATTGATTTGACTCATTGACGCAGGTCATTAGTCTGAAATACTAAATTTTAACTGTAGGTTCCACTTACCTCGCAGGCAAGTAATAAGAAAAGATTCTTTGAAATTCAAAAACCAAATATTATATTTTCCTATTATTATCTTTTTTCTATATTGGACTCATCATAATTGTCATCGCTGTTAAGCCTACCCACCCACATTAAATACTCGTATTGTAATTAAAATGTACTAAACTTATTCTGTTACGCAATCTGTATATAAACATCTACAACAAAAAAAAAGTAGTGTCCCACGTAGAACGTAATCGGGAGCGCGGGAGTATGGTAGTAATAGTAATTCTGAAGATTCTTGAATTTCCAATAGACTCGTTAAATTCTTAAATATTTCGTTAGTAGGTATTGCGTCGGTGGGTATGTTTAAATAAATGAGGTATTCCTTTAGAAAATTATCTGTCAGTAACACGTAGAGCAGGAACAGTAAATAAATAGGGTGTCATTAATAACGGGCCTGTCAGCAATTAGCGATAATGCCTCTTCGGTTGCGACAATTTTTGTCAATGGAAAAAAAACTTCTTTTTCCCTTCAAACTGACGCCAAAGTAAGTATAGAAACAGGTATTACATCATCGTCATTTAAAGTACAGGTGCAATTGAATCAATCAGTAGCATCGTCGAAAACGTTTAGTTTCCCACGCGGACGAAGGCGGCACACTATATAGCAATAAATAATCCGAAGAAATCAACAAGTTTCGAAACGAAAGAGGCGTAATGCACAAAAATAATCGCGCTCACTTTTAACTCAACAGATTGTAAACGTCCAGTGAAACATAATCTGTTATATTTATTTGATAGTTGCGTATCGCAATTTGCGTAGTCTGCTATCGACTCTCATCTCGACCTCTGTCTGATGTATGTTTATCACACTCGAAACAAGTGGGCGTGCGTCAAACAATAATTTTGATTGCAATAAGTTTTTAGAGTGAGCAATAAACAATTGTCGAATAAATATGATATAACGTTCTAAATAGGTATTCAGTAAAGATAAAACGCTTATATACTTGTTATATCTCACAGCCGTGCGCTGTATGATTCGTCATACTATATACATAGATTTTTATACGGATTGCTACGAAGGAAGAGCCGCTGATTTACAATTATATTTAGTTTACTTAAATTACTGTCTATATGATTATGAAGTGATTTTCACTCTTTCCTTAAGCTCATTTATTTTACGATGCATAATTGCCTACTATTAAGCTCGGATCATTTCTTAAACTAGGCAGTTTTTCTGGGTTGATGTGCTAAGCTTTAATTAATATGGAAACTTGAACGATAAATTTACAAAAATATATATGTTGTGCCTTGTGTAAACTTTTGAAAAATATTATGTTGTGATTTCACGAGAGGTAGGGTGATTTGGGATTTCCCGTTGGTTTTCCCATTTAAATTGGAGCCGCCCGACTGGGGACTGTACCTCCACCTTACAGAATACCGCAGTGAAATAACACTACTTGATGTAGTGTTGTGTTTCTGCGGTAAGTAAGGTTGCCAGTGCTCCACTGTGCTAGTAGTAATGCTGCTAGCACAGTAAGTCCGCATCAACAACATGGTTGGCTTCCCGTTAGTGATACCCCTAGTATTGCTAGCGGCTATAGGCTACGGTGACTGCTTACCATCAGTTGGGCCGTATGGTTGTGTGCCACCTTAGTGGTATAAAAAAAATTTAAATATCAGGTCCTCACGAACAAATTATGTTTGTCAAATCAAATCAAATCAAATCAAATGGCGTAGTGTCAAATGTGTATATTAGGTACCTGCAGAGGTGATAGGCTTGAGGTCTGGCGGCGAGAGGTGCGGCAATGCGTGGTGCGCGGGCTGCGGCGCGGGCACAGGCGCTGGGTGCGGCGACGGTGACGGCGACGAAGGCTTGTCGCGTTTGCCCTCTGCCTTCACCGGAGCCTCGCCTGCCTTCTGCTGCGCCAGACGCTCCTGCTTGCGGAACTTTGCCCGACGATTTTGGAACCACACCTGGAAGGTCCATAGACTGAGTTAGCTTAATAGTTCTAAGTGTTTTTTTATATACGAGCGTTGCAAGGTTTTATTTAACCGTAACTATTGTTGACACACATTATTCTTATTAGATGGATAAAAGCAAATAAAAAAATTAAGTTATCCTCACAGTTTTCACATCCAAAGGGAACTTGCAAGAAACCCGTATCCCAAAAATTTTTATCAACGGCATTAAAACAAAGACTTATGGATTCAATCTATTCAGGGTTTTGCGGTTTAGAATTACCGTATAATAAATCTATGATGGCGGACGCTGTAAATTCCACATTTTTTCTACTCAATTCTTCATACAAATTCATATAATTTATCACTTCAGTATTTGGTATAGTTAACCTGAAAAGAAGTTAAATTTCTGATGTCCACTGTCTTACATAACGAACTTGAAAAACCCCCATAAATGTGTCGGTCACATATATTCTTATACCCATTAATATTAATATATGCCCGAATATAAGCCTCGACTAATGGAACGGTATCGTAAACAAACAAAACCGAAAACAGTAAAAAAGAGAATGAAACCATCAGAATAGGACGTGGGCCCGAATGAACAAACAAAGCTAGCGCTCGACCCGACTAATGGGAACGCATCCCATGCATCGCACGTCAAATTTTAATGCAAACCGTTTTATATTCATTCGGATGCGCGAAAATCCGAATTGATCATAATTCGATTTGTTGCCGGAGATAATTGCAACTGCCACTGGCGCTGATTGGGGCAGTTTACGAGTAAAAAATATAACGGCACGCGCGGCGGGGCACAATCATACGCACGCTGTTTGCTTATCGCCGTATGCCTGATGATGTTTGCTGGCCTTTGTGACTATTTCTTCCTTTACACCTATTGCATCTATGCTAGGGTGTTTATATTATCAAATTACAGTATTTCGTGTTATATCTATGTCATACAACCACACTAAATATCAATATCATCAGCCAAGAAGTTGTTCCCAGACCTCCAAAATGTTATTCCCACCATCTCCATCTTCTATTTAAGTATACAAATGTATTCCCAGGACATCCACGTCATACCATAGTACAGTCAACATGAACATGGTTTTTAAGATTTAGATGATAAATCGCATTTTTTAATAGGTTAGGTACATTCTTTGTTTTAATGGCTCTTGATTATTGAAAATAAGTTGCTTTTTTTGTTTCATTCATGCGTTGCGACTCGCCACGACACATCGCTCAACCTTAAATTGTGAGAGCGAGAAACACATATAGATTTTTAACCTATAAGAGATAGATTTTTGTAGACAGGTCCTACGCAAATAGTTTTCAGTTAGCCGGTTAAGTGAACCTCGATCTATTGTGACCTTATGCACTTGTTGCCCATGTGTGACAGAAGGTTTAAGGTGTACGTTCTAAAAATCTTCCCTGGTTTTCATCTTATTGACAAGTTTACAGCCGTGGTGGTCTTGTGGTTGAAGCCACAGTCTGTTATCTGATGGGCCCAGGTTCAAACCCCGGCCTGTACCAATGAGTTTTTCTAAGCTTAAGTACAGTGATTAATCACACCATGATATTAAAAAGAGAGATAGGGCAATTTGGGATCTCTTGTGGGTAATGTCGTTAAAATTGGCTTCACCCGACTGGGGACTGTACCTTACAGAAGACTTCAGTCAAATAATACTACTTTGATGTAGTGTTGTGTTTCTGCGGTAAGTGAGGTTGCCAGAGCTCCGCGAGGATACGCTGGGCTAGTAGTAATGCTGCTAGCACAGTGAGTACACATCAACAACAAGGTTGGCTCCTCGTTAGTGATATTCCTGGTATTGCTAGCGGCTAAAAGCTACGGTGACTGCTTACTATCAGCTGTGCCGTACGCTAGTGTGCAACCTTAGTGGTATAAAAAAAAGTTCTTCAATATTTTGGTATTTTTCTAGTATAGTTACTTCTTTCTAGTTGTATCCACTTTTTGTTACATGTTTGCCGTTACAATTATTACCATACATGCCTGCCGGTTCCGAATAATCTTCACCTTTCCATGAATCTTTCATCACTCAACACTAACACTAAAATCTATATTAATCATGCTAAAAAACGGCTACATAAAATTGATTTATTTTCAGATATTTTGCCATGTCATTTTAACATTAGATAATCCTAGAATAAAACAGTCATTGAACTTTAATACCCATGCTATTCGTAAGCCACAATGTATTATTAATATTGGTGACACGATATAAATTTCAATGTAAGGCTGAAAATACCCGATTGTAAATTTAAAAGCTTTTCACCCACGTACATATTGGTCATACATACGCAACATCAAAAAAGTTTTATATATTAATTCGTCTAAAAACATTCACAACTGCTTATACCTACCTATTTCAGTATAACTAGACTACAAGCTTCTACGTAAATTCGCCTTGGCAATGATCGTGACAAACGTTAATGACCCGACAATAATATAGAAACATTCCAAGTGCTTTATTCCTGTTCCACATTAGTGTTTGTTAAGATACACTAAAGTTGGCTCTCTATTAAGGCAGTCGGTTCCGTAACTAATAATATTATGATTTGTACAGTGAGCAAGAGCTAAATGTGTAAGTTGACATTGAACCAGAAGATATATGATGGCAGAGTGGCTAGCGTGATGGTCGTCGTCGGCAATATGTCAGCTTTCGGCGCAGCTGCACCGCTGGAGCTCAACTGCATCCGCGTTAACGCCCCACCTCCCGAAAAGCAACTATCATCTCCAATTTATGACATATTGACGCACGCGCATCTAAACATCCCGTTATAGCCCGCTAATGGCACATTATTTTTGCCATGCTCCCATCAATATGATTTAACGAGCACATTGCGCCAAGCAACATACCAGAGATTCAGGAATAGAAGTAGATACCTAATGTTTCTATGCACATTATGTACGCTTTAAAGAGAAGATGTTTAATGCCTAAACCGTTTTTTTTATAATTTTATTTAATCTCATAAACATTGAAATGTTTTTTCTTCAAAATAATGAGCACTTGCTTGTTTTCAAATTTAATTTATGACAAGACGCCACGTCACTTTCAAAAGTTGTAGGATTGATAATATCAATTGTAATAACATATGATCGTGATTCTCGCCCCCGAACCCTAAAAAAGGGTTCCGTATGAAAATTAAGAAACGTTAATAGTTTTGTAACTTTCGTATGTCCTCCATCTATGCATAAAATATGCTGAAAAGAAGTGTGTCTGTCCAAAATGTCCAACAGTCCAAAATGTTCCTTTTTTATGTTTAGAACCCTAAAGTGCAGTTATTAAAATACTTCTGAGATTATAAAGTCAAAATAAAATTTCATTTTTATAATCCATTTTTAATGTTTCATACAAGATGCGGGGTGATCCCTGTTTTTTACACTACTCAAGATACATACATGACACGAAACAAAAACATCTTGGCCACCAGACCGACCGTGACGTCAAATGCTGCTTTGATGAAGAGTGCGAAAAATACTTTGACATGCGAATGTCATCTTTATTCCAACCAATTTAATTCGTTTATTTAACAACCAGAGAGCAAGTGTTATCTGAAGACAGAATTCGCAAAGGATTTGTTCAACAAATGAAGTAAAGATTGGCGAAGTTGATCATTTCATTGGATGTAAGAGAAAATCAGTTAGGTGGAGTGGAAAGGTCGCACGTACACACGTGCCCTGGCTAACCAAGCGGCAATACTCGCCGGCGCGGGCGACTAACGAACACGCCCGGCTCGCTTGATTGGAGCCCGCGACTACGGCCTGATCGCCCAGGGCACCCGCCTTCCGCATTATTTCTCAATTGGAAAAAATCAAAGCTCCCAACAACCTATGCGGCATCCGCAAACAAACAAATAATACAAAAGCCGCCCGCGCCGCCAATACAAATGAGTACCGATACGACGGCGAGCTGAATTCCAAGTCAATGTGAAGCCGACCGTGAGCCCGAGGCAAATAAACGTCCGCCGATGTGTTTGTAGGAATTTGTTGCGATGTTTATTGCATGCGATGCGTGCTCCTAATGTAAACTTCTTACCAAAAATACTTTTCGCAGGTTCTGCAATCCAAATCAATTATGGTGGTATCATTATTTTGCATTGTTTATTAAGTATTTTTCGATATTCCTAAATAAGTACAATTCATTCAATAAAACTTAATTTATAAACAATAATAAATAACGGATGGGCAATTAAGTTTGGGGTCGAAACAATCGAGCGCAGCATCGAAATGCACTTTGCAAATGAACCGAATTGGCCCGGCGAGGACGGGCGGGCGCGGGCGGGTGCTCCACAAATGTAATTAAACACGAAATGCACACATTGTGCAGATGCCGTCTCTCTACAACACTGATATCTAATCTGATTAAGTGGATGGATTTGACCACCAATCAATGATATTATTTTAGTGTTACAAATATTTTTATCTTGCACTATGGATACCGAAAGAACGGTAAAGCCACCGGATATCGTAAAACGTCCTCATTCTTACATTTCTTACTATTTGGAGTTCCAAAATAGATGGACATTTTATCGTAACCTTACAATTTTCTGATGCATTTTATAGTTAAAACAACAGAAAAGTTGAATTATTATTACATGTAATTATTGAAACATTGAATTGAAATAATTTTATTAAATCTTTGTATGGTTCAGCTATTATATTTATCACAAGGGTGACATAGGTGTTATCCCATTAATGATGATAAAGCTATCTTAAAGATATAAAACAATTTGAATATGCTGTTTTAAAACATTGAAAGAATCGTTTGTTGTATACGAAGCGGCGTATAAGGCAACTCATTCAAATCCGCTAGGGGTAGTTTAATACAGTTCCTTTCGCAAATAGAGGAGCAACAATGGCTGAGTATTAAAATAAACATTGCGGTGTGTCGCCATGTGTCGGTCTGCGAGCAAACAACTGTCTGAACTGGCTAATGTATTCAGGAGTGCACGTCGTCACTTCGCCCAAACACACGCAAATATTCCAAAACTTCAGCCTGAATCTGCAACTAACCCGTTCCTACTTTGGTCTTCTAATGAACATACCGAAAGTTTTTCATGTACGGCGCTGCGCTTTTGCCTGGTTTGTATATGTAAGATTGTTTTAAAATAAACAATAAAGATTTCTTGAGAGAGATCAGGTTTTCCA
Organism: Falcaria lacertinaria; assembly: GCA_951449985.1. Classification (NCBI taxonomy): domain Eukaryota; kingdom Metazoa; phylum Arthropoda; class Insecta; order Lepidoptera; family Drepanidae; genus Falcaria; species Falcaria lacertinaria. The sequence continues at coordinate 5,799,995 of OX602114.1, forward strand.
GTATCATAGGAGTAAACATGGACATTTTTGACCTACAACACATAGTAACCCAAAATACATAACGTACATCCTCCGTTCAGAAATCGACACCGCGACCCTCGAGTAGATGTTTTTTCCAAATATTTTGGAGCCAAAATATTGAAGTCAAAATCAATGTGAACATAATCAAATAGTTCACCTCCGATCATTTTTCATCAAATTAACTGTAGGGTAGCTTCCCTTCTGTATTTGTTTGGCACTCCGAAGCAAAAAAAAAGATAAATGCGGCGTGCAATAAACTATAGCAGGTTTTGTTTGAGAACGAATGAACTGGATCTCTACAATCACTGTTAATTGATGGGAGCCCTGAACACAATGGTCCGCCTGATGCTAAGCGGTTACTGCAACCTATGAAAACTTACAACCAGCACGTAGCCGACCCTCTAGTTTCTAATAATACATATTGCAGGTTATATGCGGATATGTAGAGCAAACTTTTAAGTATTTTTCTGAATCCGATTAACTACCAATTTTAAATTAGTACCGAATACTGGAACGATATTCAAAGTTTGAAGGCCCACGTAACTATTTGAGACCAGAATACAATTTCACATGTAAGATCGGAAGCCAGTCGAAATTATTAATAGGGCATCAGAGTTGCTTGGCGTTTCAGTACTCCGTATGTGTCATTGTTTAAAATCCCAATGAGTCGACAAGTACATTCCTCAGTAAACATGTGAGTAGAGACCGTGTGGCCGTTGGTTGATGTTTGCGCAGTGAACTAGCTATGTGTAGAGGTGTGGGTTCACCGTCTTTATTTGACACGTTGTCAGAGGGCGGACCCTCGAGGCGTATGAAAAACGTGAGGCCGCGCGGAATGATCTAATTGTATTCATTAGCCGGGGCAGGCCGCGCAAATATTGACTGTAGTCGTCGCCGGCCCGCGCGCCTCGGGCGAACCTCTGCCACGCCACTTTGATCATACTTACTCTATACATACCATATATCTTTGAGTAAAATATTATATACCTATTTGCTTACAGGTATCATATTTTTAATAATGTAAAAATTTAAGTATTTTGTAAATTTTATCGTTACTAACTTTTGTTCATAATTTTTTTAATAACGTGTACCTATCAAATTTCATAAAATCTAGAGCGAAACTGTTCTTCAAATCGTTATTTTGTATTATTTATTAATACATTTTTATTTGCCAATGTAAACAATACATTTATGAACACACTCTGGTGTCCTAAAGCTAATATAAAAGTAAATGAATCGTCAACGCGGCGGTCGAGCGATCAAACATCGAACATCGCGAACACACCCCCCTGTTTATACTTAGCGGATGAAAAGGCAACACCGAACGCCCCGGAATAATATTAGCTACCCTCGATAATCCATCCGATTCTATCGCCTCACTGGTCGGTATATTAAACCAACCCCTACTGGTACTTTAATAAAGTTCAACTTAGTATGCTACTGGGACAAACCTTAAATCATTTTAGTCCTATTTTTTTTTTACTAACTGGTAACATGTGTTAACATTTGATGATAATCCAGGATTAACACATCATAATAAAGAGATGAATACATCGTTTATTCAGGCCGTATGTCGGCGTTATTCGACAGCGTTTAGTTAAAATGACAGGTGTGTTGACGCAACTCATCTTATTTAATGAAATCACCATCCAGTATTAATTAAACAGTTCATTGTAACATTTCTGTATATTCTATTACTTACTATTGTACAATTCTCGTAGTAATCTTAGCAATATTACAAATATATCCGCTGGTTGTTGCAATAATCGAGTTTATGTGCCCTACTACAGGGTATCTAGTATAAGTTTTACGTAACTTTTCCATGCTATATGCATAAAAAATACCGAAAAAATTCTGCTTCTTTAAAAAAAATATCTTACCTAACATCATTTTGTAGTCAGCACTTGAATGAATACTTAGAACATAATGTTTCGATGCATTACAAATCTCTTTTTATGAAACAATGTCAAAAAGTTACTTGTAATCCATATACGACGACAGATGTGTCCATGGTGGCCCTGTACGGTCCATTACTCCAGCAGCCCCCTTTATCTGCTACTCTCATAAATAAACACGAAAACTATTAACCAACGATATTAATGATTATTTGATGAACTTACAAAACTTGTAACAAGTGCTCTTTTAGGATACAAGCAAACTTTTTAAGGCTTACGCATTAATAATTTGTTTTGAATAACTTAGTATTTTGTAGGTTAACAGTTTTCACATAATCTATAAAAAGTCTGTAGTGCCTAAGAGACGGCGACGGACTCACCATCTGTCACGTTGGCACCAAATTATCTTCGGTGGAAAGTGGTTGTTGTAACACCTCTGCCTACCCCTTCGGGGACCCTTATGGGAAGGCATGAAGATATATTATTATTTTATTATTTAAAAAAGCGAAACAGAGTGGAGAGTTCAAAGACACGTATCATTGAACGATTGAACCACGAATGTCGTAGTCCATTAATCATTTGGAATCGTTGGTATTGGCACTTCCCGAAACGTCCCGCGTCCCCTTAGCAAATCTTTTCAATTAAAAATATAACAGATTTGAATCGATTGTGACGTATCACCGTGACGAGCACGACACAAATTCGAGACAATGCAAGTAATCAGCGATCGGCACGCGACACGACAAATAGCCGATAGCAATCGGCAGATGTGGCGCACAAATTATTGCCACTCACTGTAACTTACCTTGCGCTCAAATTCACAAAGAGATTCCTATCATTTCTATGTAACATTCAGATTCATTAACAATATTGATTCATACATTTGCTATGATATGTTTTAAATACCGTACAGCACAGATATAGAATTCAGTAGTAATTAATTTATCGAGTCCCTTATACACTTGCAAAATCACGGGACCAAAGTTGCAAGAGGTAATTTTTTTCCTGCAAAACATTTGAACGTTACCTACGGCTGAGACCACTGGGAGTTATGAAATGCCTCTAATGTCGTCAACTACGGCTACGCTTTAAACCTTAAAAATAGGATTAGCTAAAGATGGAATTGATAAAGATAATTCAGTTTACATGGAAATACTAAACTCTGTCAATATCATTAAGATATGCCAAGTGAGCAGTAAATGAGACGCACTGTATGGATGATGTATGGTCGTGTCTCGGAGCAGGGACAGAATGAAATAAAATAAACTACAGTTAATATACAGACAATAACGTCACTTGTCCCTGCACAATCGGTTAATGGCTCGTAAGCGTTCTATTGCAGTCGGAATTGCTATCACCAAAATGTAGGGCGTTGCAGTCATACAATTTCTTTGACAGTTCGTTTGGGTTATTTCGTATTATATTTTATTTAAAAAGGCACTCCTTACATAAATATAAAAACCAAAACATTAAATTAATTCAATGGAACCATTCGCGTTAGTCCAGCTCGCAATATAGGTATTGCTGTACCTAAGCAGTGAGTACATACAATAATTTGGGATTCAGAAATGACTTATCATTTACATATTATAACCTTTGACATTCAAAATAAATCGCATTTTTTTACAAAGAAACTCGGTTTTAAATATTTAAATTATTTTATACCCAGTTCTATTAAATTTGTCGTATTAGCCGTATAATTAAAAACGATATTGTTGTGTTACTTTGAATGATAATGAAAATCAATCATTTTAATTTACTCACAATTTTCCACCACAATACTAAAACAACTTTACCCGCCGATGCGCGCATATAGATGACTTTAAAGATATTTAATCTCTTACATAATACACATATGCTTCACGAAAAATATGATAAGTTTTCTATACAATATATTCCTTTCGATATAAGTAGCTACATAATATTAGGTCCTTACATATGAAATTGGCGTTTTGTATGGGAGGAACAAAAAGTCGAATATTTTTTAATATAATATATTTAATTAATCAAAGTATGAACCATTATTTTCTATGCACTTTTGCCATCTCATAGGTAGTTCATTGATCCCTTTACTAAAAAAACCAGTCAGACGGGAATCAATAAAATCTTTGAAGGCGATTTGGACTGCCCCATCGGAGTTGAATTTTTTCCCTTGCAAGAAGTTATCCAAATTTCGAAAAAAATGGTAATCTGTTGGAGCAAGGTCCGGGGAGTACGGAGGATGTCTTAGACTTTCCAATTGAAGCTCTTCTAATTTAGTAGCCGTCTGTAGCGCAGTGTGTGGTCTAGCGTTGTCGTGAAGCAGCAGTGGCGTGGAGCGATTGACCAGCCTAGGTTGTTTAGCCGCTAGCTTTTCCATCATGGTTTGCAATTCCTGACAATAGACATCAGCCGTAATAGTCTGGCCAGATTTGAAAAAACTGTAATGAACAATACCGGCACTAGTCCACCAAACGCTTACAAGTAACTTTTTTGGGGTTAATTTTCGTTTGGGGCAGGATTTGGCTGGCTGGCCAGGATCTAACCATTGCGCTGAGCGCTTCCGATTATCGTAAAGAACCCATTTTTCATCACAGGTAATGATTCGGTTTAAAATACCTTCATTATTGTGCCGGTTTAGTAATGTAACGCAGCAGTCGACGCGCGTTTGCCGGTTTGTTTCAGTCAATTCGTGAGGTACCCACCTTTCAAGCTTTTTAATCTTCCCAATTTGCTTCAAGTGAATTAAAACAGTTTTATCACTAACATTGCAGCCTGCAGCTAACTCGGACGTGGTTTGCGATGGATCCGCTTCCACAATAGCCTTCAACTCTTCATTATCAACTTGAGTCTCAGGCCGTCCACGGGGCTTGTTCTGCAGGTCGAAATTTCCAGAACGAAAACGTTGGAACCAAAAACGAACTGTGTTTTGCAACACGACCGCCATACACATCATTCACCCTTCGAGTTGTTTCCGCAGCACTAGTGCCACGGCGGAACTCGTACTCGTAAATAATGCGATATTTAAGGTTTTCCATTTTGTAAAATGAGTGACGCAAACAGAAAAAAACAGAAGAAAAAAAACAAATGAATGACGATCATCGAAGCACAAATACATGAGTCTATAGCTGTACAAATTTGAATTTGGAATTCCTTACCAAAGAGGAGAAATTCGTGATTAAAGTGGCCAGTACGAAAAACGCCAATTTCATATGTAAGGACCTAATATTATAAAACTATCCAACATTTAAACGGACAAAATATAATATATCATTCCAGCTAAGTGATTTGGCATCCACAGTGCAGCTCGGGGGTGTATCGGTTATGATCTCCATATATCCGCATTGTGTGATAGTTTGTGACACGCCGCCTATGCTCCCCCCACTCGGGATACTTCCATCGAGCCAAGATTAAGTTATTGTAATAGCTGAAGTTATTTTGATATTCGATAAACAAAGAATTAAGTTACGGTTTAATTGAGGTTATTTGAAGGTGCCTATATAAAGCAGATCAGTGCTTATATGCATTGAGTAATTAAGGTATTGTTATTTGAATAAAGATTACTATTAAATGACTTTATACTTTTGCAATCTTATGATTTACGACTATTTTATGTATAATATTAAAGCTTTAAGCAGCTTTGAAAACGAGGAGATGTTCGATTTGAAGCGGAATTCAATTGAGTTTTATAAAGACAATCAATGTTTTATTATTTCATTGCACTCACACCTCCACCGTGAGAAACAAGCACATAAAAACCACCCTCTCCACAAAAGCTGTGTGAAAATCCAAATTACAAGTCCCAAGACACTTGCTCCTCCCTTAGCGTACAATGCAGTAATTTTCTCACATTCAAATTATAGTTAGGTAGTCGTGCTGCGATGTCGCTGGGACGATAGTTGCACTTGATCCCGCTTCGTCCCTTGGGATCCACAACAAGTAGCGAGCTAAATGAAAAATAATTGTTCCCAGCGACACTAACTTTTTTAAAGGGTGCAGAAGACCAGGACAGACATACATGATCTCAATAGTGCGAGAGGGATAGGGCTTGAATTCGTACACCCCTCTGCGGAGTCAATTCGTACATTATCCACTGTAGGTATAAATATAATATATTTGCTGGTAGCGGCTACCTCGCCACCTATGGGACCTGTTAATGTGAGAATGTTGGCTAGATCTGCTTTCACACGATTTAGCTCATATTGACATATCCTTCAATTTACAAATGATTTAGTCCAGACGCAAGGGGCATACTTCTACCAATGGACAACATTTGGAAGAAATATTCGAAAAAATATTCAGATTAAATGGCAGTTTTATAAAAAAACACTCCTTTATAATAAAGGACACCCATGTTTCATAGAGATTTGGTCCAAATCGGCACGCCATAGTAATAAATGTTCAGGCGGGCAAGCTCAAACATAATATACAAAAAAATTGCGTTGGCCGGAACTTTCAGATTTGGACCAAAATGGATGATGTCTTTTGTCGTCTAAACAACGATGATGATGTATAATAAAGCTGACACGATACAATAAGATCGTTCCTTTCGTAGCCGTGCCACATACAGCGTAGCAGTGCCGCGATGGATCGTATCCTTCTCCAATCACATTTTAATCAGTTTAAGTGCTCGCTAGGATTTGTAATACTATGCCATCGTGAATAGATAAAGAAGAAGAATGGTGTATTATGCGATTAAAGCGGTACCTACGGTAAGGAGGAAATTTGTAACAGGCATCATATTTCACCATTAAATACTACTTGAAAATATCGTACATTACTGAATCACGTCGAGACTCGTACAAAACAACCTCTTTTATTAATAGTTTACTTTTAATACCCATTTGTTTTTGCATTTTAGAATAACTAGTTTTTTTTTGTTTTACATTTAATTTGATATTACATAATGCATTGTTGCAAGCGTTAATATTGTCGCTTAAAATATATAAACCTTCAAAGTAAGAATCGTGTGAAACTGCGATCAAGATGATAATCAATTAGTCGGGACGATATCACTTGATCTGTACCCATGGGATTCGCTCGCTACAGTGCGCGCGCGCACTCCCGCACTCTCGCTCACTTCCCACGAATCACGTGACATGCCTGTCTCACGCTGTTGACCTTATTACCGTATCAAATGTCACGCCCTCTATCAGATCGGAGACTGAATTGTCATTGTGACAGATAAACTAGAATGGAGGATTATACGATATTATTATCCTTGAGTAGGTACTCGCTTAAGTACTACTACGCCTACTACTTAAGTGAATTAATGAAATTATTATTTAGAAGTTGAAATATGATTGAATGTGTTGAATATTTCGACTTTGATTAAATTTAAATTGTTAATGTCGATTAACCCATACTCACATTGGCTTCATAATACCTATACTCCACACAGTTTCTCTTCAAGAGAAAATATTTGAACACAATACGATTAATTTATTTATGTGAACAGTTAACTGTTAACTATCCGAATAGCAGTCGTGTTCCGTTAATGACTTGCGAATCACTAGGCAGTGGTGCCACTAAGTGATTACTTAATCCGGTTTTATCGTCAGCAGATCCTCCGGCAATCAACGCGATTAACTAGGGTTAACACTAAACCGTTCCGATGCTCCAGTGTTTCAATTATAACATGTTTAGTACTAGATAGTACCCTTTATATACGTATTAATTTACCACGGGCTTAATATTGGAGGACTTAGTTATCTTAGTGGATTGGATCCATTCCGGTTGATTTAACAAATGGATCTTTTGATTGAACCTCAATGAGTAAAATGTGAATTTAAATAAGTTTGCATATAATCCAAAAAAAAGATAGTCATATTCGAATTTTAACGTCTTTCATTCATAACAACAATTTCAAATTGATTGACCAATTCTCAACCATTGATGTAGTAAATGGTAAATGTAATAAATGGGTATCTGCCAAATAACAACATTATTACATCCCCAGCTCCTATAGGCTCACGAGGCATACAATGAGTGTTTTTATTCCCCATTTGCCGCGCCGACAGCGGCAAACATTTGCGGCAAGTGCGTCTAATCAGCCGGAGATCGGTCGCGTGCCGGCACGCGCTGGCGCGTGCGAGACACCTGTCTCCTGCTGCCGGCATAGGGGTTATCACACTAAATTCGTAAATCACATCATGTGATCTGCACTCGAATAAACACTAAACAACAATTGATTAGTTACGTTATTGTTATATGTATCACTTGATTATTATATACATGCTCAGAGTAGATAATAAACACAATTTAGTAACACAAGTTAGTAACACAATTTAAGCAGCAATCCGATTTACAAATATTTCGTACGTTCGAAGAAACTGTACATTTTACATTCACATTATTGTGGAATTTACTAACTCAATTCATGGATAAATCGGAGTCAAACATGAAATATCTGGGGTACAGTGAGCATTGCACGACAGAAATGACGGGAATAATTTCTGCAAAGGCAGAGCGTAGGTATTCCCATCGGATGTAAGGCGCAAGATCTAAGATCGAGAGCTGGATTGACATTTTGCTGGCGTCTCCCTCTGCGGCAGTCCGTCAATCTTTATTGCAGGCCTCGTGCTCAGCCGCTGTCACGTGTCAAGTGACCACCGCCCTCACTACTACCACTGTGATACTCCGGAGTGAGACTACCTATCTGTTCTAAATATATATATATATATATATATATATTTTAATGTATCAAATATTCAAGGCTTCAAGCCTCGTAAATGTAACAGTATCGCGTAAGTTTTCCCATTAAAATCAATAACACGTGTAAAATTTTCCATTATATTTTGTATGAGAAGTATGTTTATATGCTATATATACATTTGGCAAGTATTCAAATACCTGTTATTTATAACACAATGTATGTATTTTTTAACATTTAATTTTGTAGTAAGCATCACAACACAAAATATTAATTTGATGATGTTTCATATGAACTAATCTTTCATCGCACGGGGAAAACAATAAAACTAAAATCGTGTGTGATAATATAGAATTTATCGGCTTGGACGGCCGCGTGCAATGCTGGTTGATGGATTAAATTGCCCGATCCCTATGACAACGTGGGCAGAGAAAAATACGCTGTGTATCAAAAAGCAGCTGGTCATATTTCAAGTGATTCCTTTTGCTCTAGCAGAGCAGGTGGTGAGATACGCTTTACGGGAACTCTGGGGCGCTGCACACTTGCACAGGTTCGTTGGTTTGCTCACCGCTCGCGAGCGTTGTTTGCCAACAAGGGGTCCGTGTTGAATTAGGATGTAGCCTTCTCGTCACGTTTATATTTTAAGGGAAAATTAAAGCGGTCTTTGTACCTTCACAGTAATTGTCTGAAATATTTGGCAACTTGCCTTGTAACGTAATAAGCAAGGGTTTGGCGCTGTGTCATTTCACTACTCAAAAATATCATGGCAGTGTACAAATGTAGTAAGGTGATTGTTTAGCCATGCATACATGACTCAAATCTTCAACGGATCTTGTTCCATAGTTATGTTTAAAAACATATATATTTAAGGACATGATACAGCGATTTGTTTCATATAACAGAATATTTCAAATAAAAATATTGTGCTCCAGTAGAATGTAAGAGAAATTTAGGGAATGAATATTAATAAAGGTGGCTTTGGTCCTTTCCGCATTCGCTTCACCGTTTAATTGAATATTATTTAGACGTGTCCAATTAAGAATCTAATTACAAATATGGCATAAGCTGCCATAGAAAAACACTTTTATTTTAAAATTACAGATACTTTAATTGGCTCGATTAGAGCAATGCACAAAGTAAATGTGGGTGCAGGAAGACCTAGTAAGTGGATACGTTACCTATCAATAAGCTTTCCGCTAAATTGCATCCACAAAAACAAGAGAGAAGCGAAGAACCTGCAACTGCTTTACATCCCATGTCCGCCCATAAAAAGAAATAAAACTTAACATTAATTTGTTTCGTACATTATATTTACTGGAAAACGACCCGCTCGTTGCAGTTACCCAATTTTAATTGTAATATGTGAATTTGTATTTTCCAGCCGAGTTTTAATTATCAGGAGTCGCGCGCGCTTGAGTTACGCGACCGCCCGCAATATTTATGGCGGCCCCCCGCCATTCCAATACACTTTTTAACGTAATGAGCGCTCGTTGCCGCGGGAGGGTGCCACCCATTTGCGTTCAACACAACAACACCATTGTTTTACATTACATTGTATTTATGTACCTGCCTAGAATTTACAAACATCGCAATATAGCAAAGTCATCGCAATATAGGAAACATAATTTGAAAATGTATGTGAGGTCTGTCCGAAACAATAAGAGTGTCGGTCGCGCCGGGGGCGTCATATCCCAGAATACGTGAATAGGTCGCGGAGTCACCGCCGCCTGCAAGTTTACGTGATCAGATAACTATAGGACGGCGTTCGCCTGATTCCGGATTGCATTAAACATTCACGAGGAGCACACGTCGCACCGACTCGGTTCACATAAAAATGAGCGCTTATTATGAAATTAACTAGAGCTAACCGCGAGATGTCTGCTTGTTTTTTTTACGTAGGCGTCGCGCGTCAGCCGCACTCGAATTACTGGACACTAATTGGACTGTGGAAATGTGACGGTCGGCGCGGGAAACCACCTTTTTTGTACGCTGCCTTAAAAAATAAACCCTACGTGAAATTTTCCTATATTTGCGTTGTTTTGACTCTGGTTTTATAAGCATGGAATCCATGATTACTTAAATTAGGCCACTGTATTGTTGACTTTATCTTTCTTTCCTTAAACATTAAATAATATTTGATAACCAGCAATAATTTAAAGTTTAAGGTGTTAGCGACCAAGTCCATAGTGCATCGCATGTCTTATGGTCCTAGAGTAATCCATTTGAGCCGGGAATCAAGCTGCTGGAACCAATACCATAGGTGAACGGGCCAACGCATTGTGTAACAAAATATTGTTTTTTCCACCATAAAGTGGTGTGAGTTATTGAACTTGGCTGCAACGCTAAGTTACAGACTTGGATCCTCGTATCGAGGGTGACATGTGGTTAATACATATTTGTAGTTTCGGTGTACGGTATTGATGTATATATATATATATATATATATATATATATATTCTATCAGAATGGTAGCCTTAGTTACAAGCTTTGGTAAGTAGACCAGAAGACGGATGTGTGTAACTGAAAGCTGCGGGGAAACGGGCGCATTTGATTTGACCAATAAGCGCGCGCGGCGTTAAGAGTCGGTCGCCAGATGATATCAACCCATTTTCCGAGAGGTTGGTACTGTCAGCTAATCATAGCAAATACAGCATTTTTTTCAGAACATAATGTCTCCTATTACCAACGTGAGATATCAGTTGTTCCCTACACATCATTTGCGACTACTGTAAGGCTCGTTTGTTTATTGACGTACACACGTACCTGCACCCTCGCCTCAGTGAGATCGATCTTCATGGCTATCTCCTCGCGGGTGTATATGTCGGGGTAGTGCGTCTCCTGGAAGGCTCGCTCCAACTCTTTGAGCTGGGCCGAGGTGAACGTTGTTCGTATCCGTCGCTGCTTGCGTTTCTCCGTCAAAGACCCCTCGTGTCCGCCGTACACCTTGTACGGGAGACCAGCTGTGGACAAAGCATTGTACATTTATTATATTCGTATTTATTTTAATAAAAAAAACATCATTTCCAATAAATCGAGTTTAGATTTTAAACCTAATCACGCCATGTGATTTTTCGTAGTTCATCGTCTCCAATTTATAAGGTACTAACTGGGTCCATATACATATACAATTTTATTTCACTTTCTCTTTTTCACAATGACATTAAATAAAAATTTTGGGTTGATCGAAAAGTATTTTTTATATCACATATGTGGAGCTTTGAAATGAAACCGAGGCGTTTTAATTGACCAGCATTTTTAGCTTTCGATAGTAAAATATGCCGTAAATGATGCTTTTCGCTTTCCATAATATTTCAAACGGTACCAACTAAAATCAATTGCGTAGAATCTTTCGTTTCTTTTTACGTTGGCTGAACAAAATATTAATTGTAATTGGAAAAAAAAAACTTTTCCGAACAACTTATATAATATTGACGTATATGTAGCTGAGAATATAAAGTACATTATTTTTGTGTAAAAGTATTTTGTGATACCTTGTAATAATGTTATTAATTTTTCTGCAGGAGAAATGTAATTACCAAGTTTCATTCAACATTTTATGATAAACAGAAATAGCTACATAGATATACCACACATATTTAAATGGTAGTCTTAGTGTGTAGGTACATATACTGAAGCAAATAGGCTGCAGGGAGCAAGGTGCAGGCAGGAGGCGGCCATTTTTGTCTCCCCGCTCAGTCGCGCCCTCCGCTCCATCTATATCACTATGTTAGTACCTACTCACTCATTTACTAAATCACATTTTCATTCACATACATTTCTTTATTTGTTTAAATATGGGTTACTATCAAATTAACCTCATAAAATCTGTAATAACGTTATCTTATCATTTTACTTTTGGCTTAATTTGTACATGTAGGTTCGCTTTAGTTGGACGAGTTCACTTAGGTACATGTAATACAAATGGCTGTTTAGTAGGTGGGTACCAATAATACGTACCTTATATTAAGCCGAGCCAAAAAGCTCATCGATAGTATATCTCCGTTCGAAACCAAACTCCAGAGTCTCGAGCACCGACGCAGAATTGCCTGACTCTCGGGTTTTCTATCGGATACATTTTGGAGAGTGTGCACAGGAACTTCACGACTTACTTCCTCCATCACCTTTTCGACATTGGACTACTAGGCGTGTAGAGGGAGATTTCACTCTTACTTTGTGGACATACATAACAGCAAAGGACTGGAATTCTCTCCCCTCGTCAGTGTTCCCTGAATCCTACAACCTGGGACTCTTTAAAACTAGAGTGAATAGGCAACTAACGGGCAAGCGAGCTCCACCTTCGACCAGATCTTCACTTACCATCAGATGAGATCGTGGTCAATCACTGACGGGAGACGTAAGGCGATGTTATCGTAAGTGCTATCACTGCTTCTATGATACAATTCTGAGAAACAAATAATAGTATCTATATGTATACTATGAGACTTGTACGTTTCCATCAGTTCGGCCAATTTTTATGTGTCGGATCAGTAAAAACGGGTATAAACAAAAATATAAATAAACACCAATACATTACTAAGTTATGTACCGAGGCTATAAATATATAAAGTGCGGTGGAAAAACTCTCGTAGCATTGGGTTGTCGCGTGGAATACGTATCGATCGTAGCTTGAGCGCTACGCCGTAGCGCACGTCTACGCGGAGCAAAAGGTTGCTTTTTATTTCACATCTAATGGGCAACTTTATGTTTGCTACATTATATCAACGTAATTGTGAAAATAACTTTACCAACACCACAAAGCAATGTTAATGTTATTAAAATGGAAATAAATAACTTTATATTGAACAACAAGGAAGTCATGAGTACTAACAATGGGATGTAACTATAGTTTAATGATTATTATTCCATTAAATTATACTCTAACGGTGAATCCAAGTCACGTATAATAGAGGAATCTCATAATGACTTTATTCATAGCGGCTATGATATGTAATCCCGTGAAACCATACTAACAGGCATCTGACGTTAGGAGGCGTGCATTGGGTCGGAGCGGCCGCAGACCGCACGCGCAGCGACAATTACCTCAAATGAACCGGAATTAATCGAGACTCGCTTCTTGGCCGAGCTGCGGTCTCATTTGCATTATTAATAGAGGCTGCGGGAGCCAGAGGGAGCGTGTCACTGCCCCCTCCCCCCTCAATCCCTCCCCCCTACACACCCCCGCGCAATTTGCGGGACCTAATGAAGAGGATCTTGCCAAGATGTTTCTGTTCATAAGATGTTTAATTTGAGTTTGCACTTCGTGGGTCAGGCAGACCCGCTCATTGTTATTGCACGCTTTATGTTATACTGGGCTGGGTAGACCCGCCATTAAGCCTCCGGAGGGAAAGGTATATATGACTTTCGGCCTCCTTATTTGAGGGCATTTCGTACTGTTTGTTTTATATTCTTGTTATACTTGAAAATCTTTTCTATCAATAATTTGGTTCACTGCATCTTTAATATTTCCTTTAAATTTATATTTGATAAAACAATTAGGGCTTATGAGACAATATACTTTACGTAAATTAAGGCCACAATCACTGCATATAGTTTTGTTTTAATATTGACAGGCAAATTGAATTAATCTCGAAGCAGGGTATTGTCCAAATAACAATGTGATCCTAAGTTGTATCTCATTCAGTGTTCTCCGGAAACCAAGTCACGTCATCGTGTGAGTTAGCGCTGGAACACGTGGTGGTAATGAATCGTCAGCGCGCGATTAATTCACAGGTGATATAATCCCCGCGAGTTCCGGTAATTGCTAGTCGAGACTTGGGGGGAGGGGGGGGGGGCGAGACACGAACATGACGACCTCAGGGAATCTTATAATTAAACCTACTTCGAGAAAATGGTCTGAATTTTATCACAATACTGTTCATTAATTTGTTACTGTAAACAGAAAATATTATACGTAAACAATGCTGATCGTAGCGTATTAGTACTTGGATTCTTATATACTTATTAAATTAGCAACCAAAAATGATAGTTTAAAACACACAGAATTACGATGATTTTCACTGAAGAGGAAACAAAAATCTTGTTCAAAGCAGATATATTGGAATATCTCAAAACAACATACAATGTATATTTTTTCGGAGTGAATTTTATCGCAATCCATGTTGGTATGTGAGCGGTGGTTCATTTTTCTCGCGTCACGCGGAAAGTTCCCCGACATCCATAATGCAGCGATGTCGGCGCGTCATCGCGGCATATTGCGCACCGCCCGCTCCGGAAGGGTTAAATTAATGAAAGCTGCCCCACATAACGTATCTAACATAATTTTGCTAATCTAAGTAAACTTTATATATTTTTTTTTATTCTTTATTCAATAATGTGACAATTTGAATGCAAAATTTTAAAGTCTATTTAGGAATATTGGAAATAATGCCATAATACGACTTTTGGGATAAGTGATTTATCATTTTGGTCAATAGGTAAGCATTATAGAAGGTTCGATTCAAATGTATAGCTGCCAAGGTAATGTAATATATTTTATACTGCAAATAAACATGTGGGTAAATTTGCGTAATGGCAGCAGTCAAATAAAATTGTGCCTCGGCGGCGTGGCGGTTCTGTAGCGATGGTATATGGCAAGCTGTTCTTATATTCAATAACAACATAAAGTTGCACGTATATCAATAATATCAAAGTATTTAAGGAACAAATATTAGTAAACCATTTAAACTTATAAATTGAATTTTCCCACAATTTTTCAATTGAAACCACAGTTGATAATTTTATCAGAAATGTTATTGCTGGTCATTGAGAATTTATAATATTTATGCTCGTTGTGCTGTAGACATCGAACATTTATCAAATTCTCGTAAAACTGAATTATCGAGTTTTAACATCAACAACTAATACATCATACTGTACACTCTGATAAAATTGGTCTACAATATTTATTCACATTTGAAGGAAATTATAATTCCTTTTGTAAATATAAAAGTCTTGTGAAGTGTACCGCAGTAACATTGTAGAAGTTACGATCGCGGCTCCCGGCGCAGCTCAACTGTGAGATATTGCCTTTTTTATGGCCCTCTCTACTATACTATACTGGGACAGAATAGATCACATGATGCGATAAAATATTGCCCTCCGTCCTGGCACCAAATCGAATTAACCCGTCCACTTGCATACAAAGGCGACATGAGAATAGAAATGGTTATATCGAATTAGGATACCGACCGGTTTTCCCTCTTCGCGACGCTCACAATCTCATACCTACGCGCCCGCTCCAGGAAAATAAACAAAATGTTTGTGTTATCGAACAACAAATAAGGGAGATGCTGGCTTCTGAGAACATACCAGAGACATTCTATTCCAAATGTTTTTTCGAAACAGAAACTAGTAAGGCCATTTATTTAGGAAACAAATTCATATTCAATTTTATCGGAAAATTCCTTCACTTATAGAGGTACCGACTTAGTGTAGAAATGAAACATCAAATAGGCGGGAATTGAACGAAGTCACCATAATCTTAACCATGCAATTCTCGTAACTGTATTACAATTAATACACAAAGTTGTAATTAATTTCCGCGTGATTAACGGGCATAATCCGGACTTACTCGAGATTACGTGAGAGTTGCCGCCCTAGGTGAGTTATTGTGTTGCGTGGGCGTCGGCGGGGGGCGGCGGGCGCGGGGAGCGGAGCAGCGGCTGTCAGTCCGCACGAGTCGAGAGCCGCAAGATGCGGAGAAGGCTCCAGCTCCGTTGTCCTCCCCTTAAGATTCTCGCGGACGCCGCTGCCAATTAGGGCCGCAATCGCTCACGCGGCGAAAGCCCCCGCGCCCCGCCCCTACAAGCTGCTCTTTGTTTCGTGACCGTCCTCGTCGCTGCCTCCCGACCCACTACTTGCTCTCTAAATTAAAACGGTATCAATTTTGCAATAGACTACCAAAAACTCCAATCAAGATTTTTTTTGGCTAGGTTTGAACGAAAAAGTTTTGCGTATTTTACTTTTAACTTAAAGTAGTTAATATACTACGTACAACTATTACTTTGTGTTTGTTAAGGAGTGTTAGCTACCTAGTGTGCTTTAGTCGTCAGAATCTCTTAAGAGGCTAGATCATCATGATTACTTTTGATCGTCTTTATGACATGTTTGATTAAGATAGAAATTCAAATCCCAGGGACCTTAAATAGTATAACAAAGTTATCGGAGACACGCATTCCCTACACCAATACCAATTTCGTTTTATACAATTTCTACCACGATATAAAACAAAAAAAGACGTTTCAAAAAGTTGACGAACCCTGTATATGACTACAGGGTATGGTTTGTATGTTTTCTATATTTCAATAATTATAAAGAAATGTATTACGATTCAGCCGTAGTTGGTGCAATCGAATAACAAACATACGCATAAGCATGTATAATATTAGTAAAATATTCATATATTGATATAAATTTATTTTTGTAGTGACTGCATCTTAACATTATTACAGAAAGCGATAATTTCATTTCCCTGTTTCGCTCAGTGGTTCATGGAAGCGCTTTTGTTTTATTTTAAACGTTTTAAATATAAATATTTAGATGAGTTTTAATCCAACCCTTAGGGCTTGGCAACGGATAATATACCAAACTGCCTCAACAATTTCCTACTTACTTGGTTTGATACCAGACTTAAATGAATAGAGCAAGTATGATATCAGTCGCACATAACAAGTGACGAGGTGATAGACGCCATGAAAAATATCAATTTTTGTTCCCTACGAAACTGGCAAGCAATAACTACGTGCGTGTAATAGTAAGCGGTCACCGTTGCTTATAGACGCTTTCCATATCAAGTGTATAAATAGCACGTTGCCCCTTTTGTTGAGAGGGTGAAATAAAAATACCCTCATTAGCAAAGTATCATTTTAGGCCACTTCCCCAATCTTGGGAATTTATTAAGTCTTAGAATATCTCCATTTCTTTCGACTCCATTCAAATCTAGGTCACTCATACTCATAAATCATCCATCAATTGAATGACCTCAAATAGTTGTTTCGGATTTTTCGTTGACCCATTCAATGCTAACGCATAAATATAAATAAATTATTGCGGTATACACCCTGTACTTAAGTCATATATTTTTCTATCATTTTCATGTCAACTGGCAACATTGGTCACTCTTATTTGTTCATGCTTCAACTGTTTGTCATTATTCTACTACACCAAGCCAAGCATCAAAGCCTATCAAGCAGGAGTTACATATCTCTTCAATGGATACTGTAACAATTTATTATAACTAGGACTACACGTGTATCCCAGATTGCAAAACCTTGGTAACTGACTTGCATGGTTTGGGGTGATCACAAAGCATAATGTTTTTAACAATTACCACATATTATAGAACAAAATCCCTCCGACGCTTCTGTCTGTTTGAACGCAATAAAATAAAAAACAGTTTTTATACAGTTTTCAACATTGGGCCGACTGATTCATTAGGAAAGTTTAGGTGTAATCATTTATTAAGGTTTTGTGTAAATTGACTGCAATATGACGATGATAGTTGAAGATGTGGGAAAAAATCTTGCCGCATGGATAAAACTCTGCTACCAGTGCAAAGTAGGGGCGGGTTGCTAGGACAATCGCCTTGTTTTTCCCTATTTTTTTTTTGCTATTATAATGAAGAAGGGTTTTTCTATTATAATGCGTTTGAAGAACAGACAAAATACACTCGAAGAAGCACCCTGAAAACCTATTCCTTTTTCTGAAGTCGGTTAAAAAGTTGACTTACAACTGAAATGCGAATGTTGATATAGATGCGTGATGTTAAGAGAAGGGATAAGGCAAGTCATAGTTTATTAGGGGATGTTTGAGCTGACAAGTGTATAAGGACAACAACATGATAAGGTTGCAAGACTCTTCTTGCATTTCCATTAAATTTCCAACAGAAAACTCAATTTGCGTGTGTTCACATTAGAGTGTGATTCCAATTACTATTGTCAATAAAATATTCAGAGTTAATTTGAAGTTTTAGATTTAGTTGTGGCAATCCAGCAACGACAAAATTAAATATCAGTTTATACCGCGGAAAACTCAAATAAGCATTACTGTTTATCAATACTTACTTTGATTAAGCTTCGTAAATTAAATTGTTTTTTCTATAAGTTTATGTATAGGTTAAACTGTAACTACTTACAGCACATCATCAATTAACACCAATTAGTAGAGTATTGTTAGACAAAATCTGAATAAATTACGTATTTTCTGATAAATTGTAGCTAATGCATACGAACATTTATTTTGATTAGCTTTATGTATATGAGAGTATGCAAACCATATTGGGTTATAAACATAAAAAATCTAATTGTATAATTACAACCAATACAGTAATAATGTATATTTCCAGGGAGATTAGAAAACTAAATTCGGTATGCTGCTCGACCGCTTACTTGGTAATATAAGGAAGCAAGGATTTTTAATGATAATACTTTTTTGTCTATCTAAAACTCCTTTAATCTTAGATATTTCTTTTTATTTAAATCTGACCTCTATATGTAACTTAACATCTGTTGCAAGAATGCTACGCCGTAGCAAGTGCATCGCACGCAAATATTCGACGCTTCAAGTTCAATACAGTTCCGTCGGAACCAAATCTAGCTACACATTATTACTTACGTTGTAAATTCATGGATGGCGGGAATATGTGATGATTTCTCATGGCAGCGTCTTGTGGACGCGCGCATTGTGGAGGAGGGGGCTGGTACCGCATGCCCTGGTAGCGGTAGGCAGCCTGCGACATCTGGCCGCACGAGGCAAGCTCTCCCCACGACAGCTCACCGCCACCCGAGCCCAGGCAGCCTCCCTCGAACCCGCCGCCGGCACCGCTCAGGTACCCGTACTCCATGGTGCTCGCGTAGACCCCGGCTATCTAACCAGCTCACTGCCTGACATGGGCTCCAACTTTTCAAACAGTTCAAACCACGAGGGCTGGTGCCGCGAGCGGCGCACCGCACGGGGCGCGTGCGTCTTGTGTCGGAGGGCACCGCGCGAAGGCTCACAGCCACATAATTGGATGAGCCGCGGCTATATCGAATTATGCCGATTACAGACGGTATCGGATCCCGGCAATAGTTTTTGCCGGAGCGGAGGACCGCGCGCTCGTCCCACTCGAAATCGAATGATAAGCCTAATTCAATAAGGGCGAGCCTCGAGGACGGGGCGGGGCCGCACCCCCGGGCCGGCCAATGGCCGCGCCCGCTGCCGCCGCCGCCGCCCCCCATTGGCCGCGCCGCCCTCCCCGCGCTCCCCGCCACCAGCCAGCTCGGGGGTGCGTGTCACGACACTTGTCTACTTTTCTTTTCGCCGACAGTTCCTTTGTCATTGAGGAAAATAAAAAAAAGTTGTAATTAACGACCCAGGTAGGTTCGAGTTAATGAATGTAGAGATACTTTATATGGTCTCCATGCAATTCTCCTAGTTGTTTAATGAGTTCTTAATAATTATTATTTCCTAACTGACGGTTAGGTTAATATAAAACTAAAAACGACCGAAAGCAGAAACGACATTAAAAGTTTGAAGGCGTAATTGTTTGAAGTGTCGTCAAAATACGATGTCACATGAAAAATCGGAGGCCACTTAAAATTTATGTGGCATCTGATTTGAGGGCGTTTCAGTATTCGGCCGTTAATTTGCTAAAATAAATGCCATGGTTTCCACCATGACTTTGATGGTAGGTATATAAGACAATTAACCTATGAGTGTGAAAAACGTAAATGATTGAAACTTGAACATAAGTACCTACTACTCAGTAGAAGATGTGCATGCTCAAAGCCGGAATTAACTTTCTCCTTAGCCCAGTAATATAACTAGCAACAGTGCGAAATGATAGACAGTAATGTGAGCATTTCTGTTAGTCGGTAGAATATCAGGCACTACGGAGATACCCACGAACCAACTAAGCCGTTCTCTTTTGCTAGCCGACCGGTAGCCGATGATACTTATTAGGTATGCTTTGTATTTATATCAAATAATGTCGCTTTTCAATTCTGGAGACAAGCTATCGAACCTAGAATACTGTAGATATGTTTATTTGGTGAATTACGATTCGAGCAATGGTTGTAGGATTTTCCACCAGCTTTGCACAACTTAACTGTTATAACCCAACGTGTGTCCTAACAGAAGATAATCACTGTTTGTCCGTCATACGACACCCAGCACATGCTGAGTTGGGAGGGTTTCATAACGACATATAACTATTTTCTATACTTTTCTTCCTCTTCTATGTTGTTAAGAATTGATTTGTGTTTTATATTTTCTTTCTTTCTTTTCTTTCTATATTTCTGACACGATCTCAGCTACACAGCGTGTTGTGAGAATGAGAAGCCCCCGCGCAGATATAATATTCGCGTCCAATATTGGAATTACGATGTGGTCCCGCGGGAGCCGCACGCTCCGACACACGCCGCGACATCCACAGTTTATTTATTATTTATATTAATTACACGGCTCCCGCTCATTTTATAACAATATCGAGGGATGATTTTCTCTTTTTAGATTTAAAATAATTAGAATCGAATTTTATGACAGCTTCAGCTATGCTTAAATTATATGTGTGAGTGAAGTCCATGTTTTAAAAGTATGGATCAAATAGGTACGTAAGTAGAGACAAAGTGACATATAAAAAATATGTTGGAAGATGCAGTAAACCTATTTTCATCACAGGCAAAACCACAACTTGCTACATGTTAAGACAAACATCTGGTACGTTCATATATATTTTTATATAATTCCGTTGTTTGTTGTAAGTGCTACGAATTTATCTCACACTGCGATTTACTTTATGTTTCGACTAATATATGACGTTTCGTTCACCAAATGCCTAGCTGAAGACGGCACTCTATCTTATCGAGTACAAACAATTTATTATATAAAATACCAAATGTAATATTATTTGCTTTATCCCGCTTAAATTTATACGATGAGCGTGATGCCACGACGAGGTCTGGTTGCTGATCATGCTGCTCGATCATCGTAGCGGCACCCTGATAATGGGACGTGGAAGTCCTGAAACACGTGTTGGAACAAATTACACCTGAGCTCACACCTGGGCGCAGGCTGCTTGAAGAAACCGTATCCTATTAATTTAAGCGGAATAAAGCAAATTAGATTATATTTTGTATTTTATAATTATATGAATTTCCGCAAGGTAACACCTGATTCTATTCAAATTTATTATATTTTGTAAAATTGCTATCGCCACATAAAAAATCCATAATCATACAATATTAAGGACAGTTTTAGAGAATGCAGATTTTTTAACTATAAGTGTTTTTATATTTACATAGAACTAAGTTTTATAATATTTAATAAACATACCCATAATCATTATAGATGAATAGCAAAATTATAAAAAATATATGCGTTTAAGGTGTGTAAAATACGTGTAGTTCGGTGCAAAGGTGTCAAAGAAAGCTTTTTAAGAGGTATACAGAATAGGGAAAGGAACAGAAATGTCCTTTTTATTTCTTCAAATTTCACATTAGTATGCTGATAGCAATTACAGATACAACGTTAAATATATATAAGGTACAAATAACACATATTTACAGCTCAGTAAGTCTCGAGGAAAGAAACACTTTACTCTCCGCGGTAAAATATGTGATCACTTAGCAACACAATCAAACAACTGCCGCACACTTTTTCACTCTCACTGGCGACAACAAATGCTTGCATGTTTTCTACCGCTAACTGGACGACAACGGCCGCGCCGATTGCTATTCTATGTCAATATAAATCTTCTAGTGTCAAAACTTAATGCTTAAAGAGGCGAGGAAGACGTTCGATTGGTGGTATGCGTCACGCCCGCTCAAATTTTGCAGTGGTGATATTATGGAGGTTTTGTAGGTTTATGTTATTGCGGTATATGAATTTATCGGAATTGTAACACAGAGTTATACTTAGTACTCAGTATCGGGTGTATTGTATGAGCTTAAAAGAATGAATAATGAACTTAAGACTATGGAATGATAAAAAATAAATTAAAATAAATATGATGAAATGCGAGAGAACGTACTGTGAGTCGTTGCTTCATGAGTTAAATACTCTCCACAGTAAAATGCTCCATCATTCAACCATCTCTATTTATTTTTATATACGCCATATTCGGCATATTTAAACCGAATATGATTGTTTTTAATTGTTCCGGTTAAACTACTACCTATTGCATTATTTATTAGAGATGTGCAAATCATGAGTGAAATGGAATTCTATGTCCTGTCAATCCCGAAAGGGACTCGGCGTAATTATAAGTAAGAATGTACGTTCAACAGAAATGTATTGGTTTTTGTGTGGGTATTGGGCCATATGTGTGAAGGAAACCTGCAGACTCATCACCTGTCGCCTTCATAACTTTAAATATATTTAACGAAACATGTGTGTTGCCTACCCCCTATTCGGGGACGCAAGGAATTAAATTAAATATATAAAACAACAGTTTATCGCACTATTTCCCTCCTCTGTAAACATACCTGAATCAAAACTAATGTTTATATCAAAAACAAAACACATTAACGACCTTGACACATAAAATCTGAATAATTGGTTTAGTTGTGATAACATTGCATATAGTCGGATAATATTTCTTAGCGGCGTCACAAGTCGCAGAGAGCATCTAATCTGATAATGCGTTGGTTATGGGCGCTGTGCGTGTGCCACTCTCCACTCCGGTAATTCAATTTGCGCCCCCGCGACCACATGCCGAGCTGCATCGCGACGATCCCCACACTCCGCTTCTGCTTATTTTAATTAACGATCCAAACTGGAAATATAAAGTAAAATTACGCAGATTTGAGTTTTTATTTCGACTTTGACATCTCCGTTATAGGAATTTAAAAATATACTTTGCAGTAAAAAAAACTCACCTTTTTAAGACTTGTATGTTTGACATAATGAGTCAAAATTAATTTAGATCGAGCAAATGATAATTATAAAAACTCTTGGATGAAAGATTTCTCAAAAACCATATAAGATAAATAAATTAAGTACTAAAAATGTGAGTGAAGCTTCTGCAGCGCAGATTACAGTATAGTACTGTGAAACAGTACGGTTAATCAGCTGAAGTTATTGAGAATTCAAGATCCCTTTCGGGGTAGGGAAACATAATTTAAATCAAAAAGAGTACATAAATAATCTTCAATCAAAGAGCGCAATACTAAACAGGACACATTTTGCATATTTTAAAATGTATGTGATTAAAGTAGTCTTTATGTATATATACTTATGGTACAAATTACTGTGTTTATAT
The DNA here is from genome assembly GCA_951449985.1 of Falcaria lacertinaria. Taxonomy (NCBI): domain Eukaryota; kingdom Metazoa; phylum Arthropoda; class Insecta; order Lepidoptera; family Drepanidae; genus Falcaria; species Falcaria lacertinaria. Next base: position 5,823,780 of record OX602114.1, read on the forward strand.
ATTTAGTTTAGGTCCAACAACAGTACATAATATGTTATTATAGCATAATATCATTACAGCAACAGATTTATTTTTACAGAGAAATATACTTTAATACAATAGAATATTTATGGGTGCACATTCCATTATTGTTAAACACACGTGTCTATTTCCATCTATTTGCAATATATTATTATTTATTTTTATCATTATTATTTTGAAATGAAACTAAAAATACCTCTGTAAATATAAAAATATATACAACAAAAATAGATATATAATTTAATGCACTAATATTTCATACAGAAAAGATTAAAATATTTGTTTGTAATAAATAAACTTGAAAACTAATGGACCGATTTTAAACTATCTATCACTAACAGCATGCTGCATTATCACTGAGTAGCATATATAAGGTGCGTCTTCATCTGCATTTATTTAAACACAAAATATAGTCTATGTCCTTCCCCAGGATATATTCTACCTCATTGTAAAAAAATATTACAATCCGTTGAGCCGTTTAGTCCTGCAAAGGTAACAAACAAACAAACAGAGCTACTTTCGCATTTATAATGTTAGTATGGATTGCTAGGCGGGCGAAGTCACAGTGAAAGCTAATATCATATGCGTATATAGTTCAAGAATGTAGATAAGGTTAAATAAATATTATCTACAAGAATGCATATTATTGTAGCGCCCGTTGATGTCTATTTATAGGCATGAAAAAATCTACTAAAAATATCTAGGTATAAGATTTGTTTGGCGGCTGGAAGTAGATGCAGTGTCGTGGGCTGAGGGCTTTTGGACTGTATCTGTTCGCAGAGGCGAGAACAGGGCCCGGGGAGCGGGGCGCGGGCGCGGGGCCTTTACCAGTGCACCTGGGCCCGTGATTGATGAGCGCTCAGCCATCGCCATGATTGCCATCCGACGCGCCATTAGCAGACGCGCTGAATAAGGGTATACGCCACTGTATTCCCGTGATAACATTGCAAGGTGGTAATTGATAGTAACTCACCAACCTATAATGTATTGTAATAAATGCAAAAGTTTGCGAGAAACAAAAGAGGTGTGCTAGTCCCAAGTGAAATGGCTTTCTGTATTTTCAGCCTGCCTCGTGACGTACTTGAAAATTTTTTATGTTTTTAATTACTAAAACGTCAGTGTAGATAATATACTATATACAACTTGTACGTAGTATATTATCTACTCTGAGGTACAGCTAAAACAAATTGAATTTCATAAAGTTTGGTACCAAGCAGGAAAGTTTCCTTGTTGTACGCTTGTAACATTGACAAAGTAATAAATAGTCATAAATGGTTGCACCAAAAACCAGAACTATTTACAGTTTGTTCAGTTCAGGAATCGAACATAGAACCCTAAAAGGAGTATGCCCATCGCTCAGCACCCAGCCCTGTTCATGTTTGGAGAAAATTGACAACCGAGACCCTCATCATTCTTTAGTTACCTATATACATAGTTAGAGAACTGGTAATTTATATAGCAAGTTTCAAAATCATGTCGTCAAAGGCGGGTCAACGTAAACCTGCCTATGTAAAGACGTCCTACAGCAGAGTAAATAAAACAAACCACGTATACTTGGTGTGTGCAGTGCCGATAGCTCTTTATAGTGAGCGTTAGATCAGCGAAGGGGAAGATCGCAGCCGTCCGTAGTCGGAGACAGCTCCTGGCTTGTCAAAGTGGCCGCCGGCGTGTTTGAACAACTAATGAGCGGCTCCCGGGAGACTGTGTGTTTGCCCCGGAACGCCCCGAGCGCTCGCCTTGGTTTTTCGTCCAAACGCCTGGGTTTGCCGAGATCCCGCCCCGTCGCCCGCGTCACACAACGGTCTGTTTGCTCGCCACTCGGTGTCGTATCGGACTTTCCAGTGTAAATTGTGTACTTACACCTAAATATAGCAAAAATCATTTCTGTCATGCTTAAGCTTCGTAGCCCTACCTTCTTCATGTGGGTAGATACTATTATAAATTCTTTATAACAGGCGCACTTATTGTAGCCAGCTTGTAAAATTCACGGAAATATAAATCAATGAAAAATAATAACAAGTTCATCGACCGCTAATAAACGTAAATTTGTATATGTAAACTTAAGAAATAGCCTACATCAAGGAAACATTCCGATTTTTTGCACTAATATATGCGATTCGATCTAAATATATATTAAGATCGAAAATTAGAAATGGATTTATTATTAGTCTTTACATAAGAATAGACTAGGTATGCTATTTTTCTAGGGAAAATTTTACCGAGATACATTTTTGACATAAAAACGGGCATTTACAAAATATTCAAAAGCAATATCTCAGAGTAGATAATATACTACGTGCAATATTCACTCCTATCGGAATTTCAACTAACAAAAAAATCTCGTCAGCAAGCAAGGCTTGGAGAATATGGAGAATGAAATCTCAGTGTTGGATCCATACACGTATAATATGGCGTGCCGTAGTTGTTTGAGCTTACGCATACGAACTAAAAGTTCTGAATCGCATACAGCGCCATCTTTAGTCCGTTATAAAAACCACGTATGCGTCATATCTGCGACACTAATAAAAGCTCGCTTTTACAAGTTTAGTATGAATGATTGAATTGAAATACGTCACGTTTGAAATGATTTACGAACTAACCACTAGATGGAGCTCTCGCTTGAAGTACTGTAGTTTACGGAAATCTATCTTTCTAAACTGTCTATTATATGATTGATAATTATCTAAACCAGTTACCAAATTATATAATTTAAATACACCAGGACAAAATAAGTAAAAGTTTTGTCCAGGTGTATTTTAATAGGTAATTTGGTAACTTGTTGCTGTAGGTACTATTAACTTTCAATATATAGTTAGTCTCGACAGGTACATATTAAAGTTTAACATCTAATATGTACGCAGTATATTATCTATTCTGAGACATTAGCAAAGGTTAGCCCTAGTTAGTATAGCTCAGAGTAAATAATAATAATACTACGCACAACTTGTATGTAGTTTTACGTAGTATATTATCTACTCTGAGGTACAACTAATAGGTACATTATGAAAAATTCTAGGTAGAAGACACACCGACGAAGCTTCCATTTAGTTATAAATAGGTATATCTATAGGTTTTTTGTTAATAATTTTTTATTTACTACAAAGCTGGTTTGCTTGCTTAAACCCGGGGTAGCACAGGCACGTGGCCAACCATTAACGTATGTTTAAAAAACTGGGCGGGAAAGGACAGCTATTCCAAATATGGGCACAATGCCAATCACAGGGGCTCCAAAAACCTTAATCGCCCCAGCATAAATATAATAGTTATTTGGCGTTGAGTTTCTGGAAGGTGAAGGTAAGGTAAGGTATCACAGTCGGATGAGTATGCATAAGGTTCTAGTTTACATTACCGTAGTATCGCTGTGTAGCACCTGACACCTCAAGACGTTTGATGCGCCGGTGAATTGACGAGCCACAGTGTCCTTCACACCAAAACACAGTAACATTTGCACACATCACTGCTCACTAATAACATAACATATTACGTTCTTTCGAGTACGTGGCATAAAGGATATAATCAAAGGTTGCATATATACGTCTATACTTCAGTTGCTGATTCTAAGTTACACAGTCACTTACCCACGTTTATGATAATGATACTACAATAATATATAAGTGAGTATTTAAGATTAGGGAATCCCTTGAGAATGAGCATTGATAACGAAATGGGCAAATTATATTATACTAGCTTTTTCGCGACTTCGACTACTATAACTATTCTTAAGGCCTTTTAAGAATATGTTTTACGTAATAACTTGGTACCCATTTATATTCGAGTTAGATTCAAAAACCTCATAGCTAGAAGGAAACATGCAAACCGCAATAAAAATACAATTTACCATCTGGTAATTTAATTTATTTATATAAATTTTACAATATATCCAGAGCTGTACATTTATCTACATGACACCAAATTAACTACAAAAATGAGTTTGCATTTAATTTTATTACTTAAAAATGAACAAAACAGTATACATTATTTTGTAACAATTTTATTAATTAAGTAGGTGCTCTTATTGGTGCATCACGATGTAAAATATTCGAGTGAACACTCATTTGAAACTAAGTACAAAGTTTTATTTCGCTTTGTAGCTGAAGTGAATGAGTCTGGCTGGCTTTGCTACTAATTAATTACAATCATATTAATTAACACCGCGGAACGCGACGCGCACTCGCTTTTACACTAACACAAAGTTCTAAGCGCTCACACAGTATCTCCCTCGCTTCTATTGCCACACAATAGACACTGTTACACAATAATTACAGTTGAATAAATTACATTTAATATTTCATTTAAATATGTAACGTGACTGGGACCTGCGCTTGTACCGAGTATTCTATTATCGCGACATTTTCAAAAACAACGTAGATAAAACTACAACTAAATCCTATACTAAATACCTATTTATAAATCTTAACACCAAGTTTGGTCGAAAACAGGAATGTGTAAACATGTGACTAGAATTTACTAAAACTTAACATCGACCTTCAAAATATAAATTACATTTCAACATTTTACATCAAAATCGATTAACACTAAACACCTCTTTACAGAGAATATTACTTGCAATTCACTAAAGTATGAGATCTTATAAATAAGTATTACAGTAACACACAAAACGCAGTAAAAGACAATGTAAACAGTCAAAGTGTAGAACTATTAATATATTTTAATTTAGACTGTGCCAAAAGTATTAATGTATCGTAGCAACTATCCTGCGTCTATACAAGGTGCGTCGAAGGTGACCCGGACCTGAATATAGGTGTGACATACAAAAACTAATGAATTAATAACGTCTCTTGGCTTCAGTTTTATGAAAACAATTTGGAATGAACAGAGATCATGTAAATAAAATAAACGGCCCACGACACCGCTGTGTCAGTGATGGACTACAGCGGGATCAAACGACTGAACACAATATTACCGCCGTTATTACCTCTATATTTAAATAAATATCGTAAATCTACTCTTAACTACATTTTATTAATAATTTGAGATCGCTGGACAATAATTCGCCTACATCATTCTCGGAGTAGGTAGCCCAAGTGATGACGACACAACCCAAAAACTGTTTTTTTCCGCATCCCGGCGGATTCCCTTGTACTTGCATCCAGGTGCGCGATATAAAAAATACTTACACAACAATGAAAACCATCTTCATCTATACGTACGGTGAGATCGACAAACTTTATTTATTTTATAGATTTAAATGCTCAATAGAATATTCTAGTAGGTAGGTATATCTTAACAATTTTTGAACACGTGCGTTGTGGTCTGTAATATAGCCATTTTCCAAAGTTCAAATACTGCTCCGAAAAAGTCCTGATGTAGTTGGCACTGCCAGTTGTTTTTTCCAACAACACGAGCAACTCATTAGCTGCATAGTCAGCTATAGAAAAGCTATAGAAAGCTATAGGAAGTTGGAGAGCAATTGTGCCTTGTACTTGAACAGGAAATTGACAGTGGCTTTAAGATGCACTCAGTACAAGATCTGAGATGTCAGAAGTGCACGTCTTGTACGTCGGTGGGTGTATCTGGGAGCTGTGTTTGTGGTGTGGGTTGCTTGCAGGGATGCTGCTGCCTCGGTCGGTGCTCGGCAGGCTGGGTCTCCTGCGCCAGCACTCGCTCCACGTGACGCGCCACCAGCTCGGCTGCAGCCGGCGGCGCGCGGGTGTGTACGCAGAGCTCACTGACTGACATACGGACGCGAAGACCACGCGCCGCGGCAGTTATGCACGCGATCGCAATCAACGATGGCGGCACTAGAAGAAACTCCGTCTCTGTTGGCAATAGAAACAATAAATGAGTATCTGCTGACATCTACTTTATTACAGCTGGGCTTTAGAGGATAGCATAGATTGATCTTGTTAGCTCGCGAGTTTTCCCAAATAGCAAAAATAATGTCTTGATACTATAACATGTGCTACTCGAAATGCACCCGTCATATGATGTTGATCAATATTTTATTCATCGTAATTATTAAGACAGGTTTGCTGTTTACATTTTTTGTAAGTAGTTCTTATCGAGCTGCGATACCTCAACTCAGACGCAGGTAAGCCGCATCTGTTCGCGAGATAATTGCCGCGGACAGGTGGCGCGAGCACCTTGCACCTTGCTTCGCCCAAATGTCCTCGCATCCTTTCTTAAGTATCACGGACATATCCACAACAGAAACTAAATAAATTTTAGAAATGCATGCGTGTAACCTATACAGAGAGAAATATATAAGATTTATGTTGTAGCTTACTGACAATGATCTAAAAATTAAGTTCGCTTGACGACCATGAACCAAAAATAGGGCAAAAAACCAGCGATACATTTTGCACAACATACAATGGATATTATTGTTAAGACGAGAGTAAGGAAGGAGAGCGGAACAGCTGCCAGATTTGTGCATTTCGTCCCCGTCTGCATCATTGTGTACCCACAGCGGAACAATACTAAGGAAATAATGGTAATTTACATCTTAAGTCGTCTAGCAAAGGGCGCAGCTGCAATTTCGCCACTATCGAAGGGGGCGTCTTTTGTTCGCGTTCAATATTATGTAACCTTCGATCTCTAATCAATAACCAAGAAAATAATCGTTACTACTCAACATTTTATCATTAAGATTCAAATCTAGCTTTATAATGTAGCTATATCGACTTTGTACAAATTGAATCTGATTTTGCGATTTTGGTTCACAGATTCATGCCCATTTTACGTAACAATCTGACATACAGCCTACTATGGTATACACTGATATGTATATATATGCTTGAACAACCTACTTAAAGTAGTAGGTTGTTCAAGCAACCTTTATGAAAATAATCAGCTAAAAACATATCTAAAATCTTTTCTTAGGATTCTTGGAAGCTTGCTAATGAACCTAAGTTTGTAGGCTTCATACTTCCTGCCTTTCTACTAAGTAAGTATTCGTGAGTAAGCTTTTTTCTCGTTTATTTTTAAGAACACAGTCGGACTATCCATTTATTATATTATATATGTATATATATGGGTATAAATTAGCGTGTACTTGGCTAAGTTTCCCTCAAAGCTGATTTACACTAGGATTTGTTGATCAAGCGAGCAACCGATTTAATCAAACGAGCATTGTTCATTATTAATTTTAATCAGAAGCCTTACATTAATTAGTGTTTTACATCGATTTTGTAACGGCGAAGGTTAGTGATGCGAAACGTGCTGTTTATGCAGTATAAAGTTAAGTCGGCTTGGGTGTAAGAGCGAAGAGGCTCGCGCAGGCCAAGACGGCAGATGTGCCGGCACCTGGTGCGACCCTTCCGCGGGCAGGCGTGGGTCACTGCCCACCTACACGAGACCTTAGCCTCTATGCTTTTATTAACTTCTTCGTGAATTAACCTTTGAAAAAACAATATGGCAACACGCGAATGCGTCGTAATTTTAATCAGAAAAACATACTAACGAGCAACGCTTCTTACTTACTAGACCCAAGCTTACTGACCCCAACTGTTAAGGTCAATACATCTTATACGTTAGGACTAAATTCAGTTACAAACGATTCTGATACACTTATCAAGCACATTTATAGTCTATTTTTTATAATAGCGTGGAACAGATTGTGGCATTTATATTATAGTTGTAATACACTGGTTGGATTGGCTCATTAAAAATCAAAAACGATCGCGAGTCTCATATCAACTGAGATCTGTATGGCTTGGGCAACGAACCGGCGCGATCCGTTGCGCGACAGGTTGCCCGTCAGTTGGGTCCTGGCGACGTGACATCTGCTGAGCCAGAGGCTCTCGGCCAAGACTACACTGCACCCCCGCGTCTTGCCCTACTAATTGCCGACTAGTTAATGACGCTCGCGCTCCCTCAACAGACGACAAGGACCGTTAAGTTCCGTTCGTGAAACCTGTCGTTCCCACCCCAATAGTGAATCCTAATCTAATACAAACATAATGCAAAAACGCAAGGGTTACAAGTAGTTACAGACTAATTGTGCGAAACGAGTTGAATATAATTAAATACGCTATTTAGTTTTTATGTCCTATTTTTAAAACATGTTTGACTGGCAGCAATATGAATCCAGTCCATTCTTATTTTATAGCACTCAACATTATTGATATCTTTAAATTCATAGAGCACAAGTTTGCATTTTATGACTACCGATAAAGCTCTCAGGTAAATATTATTGTTATCATGTCGATGTGCGGATTCCATGCGTACTCTTAATAACATAAATGTAATAACTTAACTTAAGATATTAATGACAACGAGCGTTTAAAAATAATTTTAAATTTTAAAGCAACAACGATATTGTGTTTCAATATATTATCTGATGCTTCCGATATGTTTCAAGTTACCGCGGCGCGCGCTGAGATACTTTGCGATTAGTTGTATGATACGTAACGAGCAATATCGTGCCTCGTTTAGAGTAATGTCTGATAAATGGATCGGAAGCGGGAGGTATTACAAGATTGGGAAGTGTAATGTGTGATTTGAGGAGAAGCTTTAGGTATCGGGTTAGATAGGGTCGGGAGCATTCGGGAGTGTCGGGGTACGCCAGGTGCGCGCCGAGACGCTCCATTGTCGCGGCGCTTTTTGTCGCGGGGCTCGGGAGCGGCACAATGGCCGCGGGACGTCTTCGAGCATTGTCCCCAGTCAGCTGTCGCGCTCCCCAGCCGACTGCCGAGCTACACTCATAAGTCACCGAGACCATGACACCGCTCCTTCCAAATACTTGTATTTCAGCCGAATACGATTTCTCCTTATCACAATAATAATAACCAAACGGACTACCGCACCTCAACGCATGAAACCGTTACCTAAATACAATTATAGGTTCGGTTGCTCCTTCCACATCCCTACAACAAAAAACTGAATAATCTATCGATCATGTTATTAAGAAGTATACTGATATAGCCAATTGATTCAATACTAAATAAGCCAGTAATTATGAATAAAAGGAAAGATTGAAATAAAAGCCCTATGTGTTAAGACGACGGGAAGTTTGGGGTCAAGTAGTGTTATTACCCTTTCACACCTCGGGTAAAGCGCGATCAGTTACCGGCAATTATTGCACTTCCGGTGACCGACACCACTGGACTGGCTCACTTAAACTGTCCTGTATTATGTTTTAGTGTTGGCATATTATGTTCGGAGGTGGAAACGAAAACTAGTCAAAATAAAACATTTTTGAGTTAATTTAATTAATTACCATATATAACTTTACACTTTACCATGATTAGTGTCATCAATACATACATTGGTGTGAGTACACAGAAGCCCATGGATGTTGTTCTAAGGGTATCGAGTGACAGCTATAAATAACTGTTATCTGGACTCCATGGACCATAGGGGCGTACAGGGTTTAATGTCGGAACATATTTGAGAAGAGCCTTTGTTCTAACTAACAAACGAGATTTTGCCACAGAGTTAAAAAAAATATTAGAAGCTAAGGAATACAAAATAAGTATGGCATAAACTAAATACGAAGTTTGTAGAGCACGTGTAGGACAACCGCTATTGTTTCGAAACGGCCAGCTCATCAAACATCCGGCATTAGTTCCAGAATGTACAGCACATAAAATATTAACTTTGCCCAGTTATATACCACCTTGTACAATAATCAGTTCATCGGGATTTTATATACCAATTCGGCGAACGGTACCTACTACATATATGCTATTTATTTATAAATCGTAGCTCGAATTGAGTCGAATGCAATAAAATTGTTGGATATTGCACGTGTCTCTAATATTATGAAAAATATTAGCATTTGATTCGACAGACAGAAAAGAAATCCTGTCATTTTAATTGAGATGGTAATTTAACTGCTTAACTTGTAGATCATGTCCAGGTAACGTTGCCCTCGTTACAATTGTAATATGGAACAGAATGTACTGATATATGATAATCTAATACATTAGTAGAGGTATTTATGTGTAGTTTTAAAGCTGGAGTAGTTGGGGTCAGTGGCTGTGGGGTGCGCGGGCGCAAGGTGTGCGCGTTATCAGTGCGCAAGCGGCATGTGCGCGTTCCGAAGCACGCGGCCGCTACCCCTACACAACCCCACCCCAAATGCTTATACAGTCATGTGCTATTGACCGCACGCATTACAATCGCGTTTCTAAACAAAGGGAGGACTCACATTCACCCATTAGGCGAAAAACATTGTTATTACTGCATTGTATATTTAGCACAGCTACCTACCCATTAAACAAATAAGTGAGAAAATTTAATGGATATCTAGCGTCACTTTGCTTATCGATTAATGCTAATTAGTGCGGTATAGGAAGACGTCAACTGGGCCCGCATGTTACTCATGTATCACGAATTAACTACTCTTTGAATAATAATTGAAAGCTTTGTACATACCGGTGTAACAGACTGAGAGTAGTGTGAGGGCGTGAGTCCGCACGAGAGGGTTGGCGCGGCCCCAAGGCACTCGCGCCAAGAACGGCTCGATAAAGTCAAATGCCGTCGCTATCGACAACTGCCAGTTGAGACGCTGAAGGAGCAGCATCTCCCATTGCTGAAAAAACAGTTCATATGACTCATCGGAATAATTGACAAAAAATACTTCAAAACCCCTGTAGGCTGTACTGTGTCAAGGGGCACGACCCCGTGTGAAAAATAAGAAGTTTCCTGCTACTGCAACCGTGAATGTAAACAAATATATTTAAAGCAGGAAAGTATAAAGAGCTGCATTTAAGAAGGGACAAGCTACGTATTCTTTGCAATTGAATCGTAACCGTCATACTCGATGGAACTGACGGAAACCGCAAAAACTAGCGAATCACGTTACACTTACAATTAGAGTTGAAATGTCGTCAGGGTGAAAGGGTCGAGCCCTGGGAGTTGGGACATTTCATGGAAGCAAAGTTACACAGAAATACACACAAAGATAAAGAGTAGCTATAGTATATAGATATGTATTAATCATTTGACATTGAGATAAGTTAAACGTATACGCCATCAACTATCGTAACCATTGCTTGTGAGTTCATTACACTTTTAATATAATACCTTCAAGATAAGCATGATTTATCTCGTCGCGTTTGGATTTCAAACTGTAATATTTATATTATTATAATTATTTATTTAGACAGACAAGATGTCGTAAGACTAGTTTATGGACAAATAATTGTTTGCTCCAACTTTTAACATGTTTTTTTGTTTGGGTAATAAGACAAGGTGTCTGAGGTATGGGAAAATAGGACCAGGCGCCATATGACCTCATCAAGAATGCGTAATACGACATATCGGTGCCATCGCAGGAATTAATTGCGAGTCGACGACGTGTACGCAGGTATACTGTGCCATACGGCGCTCGAAAGAAGTTGGGAACTATTTTCTCACGGCATATTCAATGTACATTACCATATAGCTTGATGTATTATATCCCCATATATCCCTCTAGGAAAAGGAAAATACATAGGTTAAAGTTAAGAAACTATTGGTTACGATCACTAATTTCATTAGAGATACAAATGACTCCTAAAATTTTACGGTACTAAAAATTATATTTGCTATTAGTTTATGTCCGCGACTTTGCCCGCATGGAATATACAATGAGGATAGAGGATGTAGTTTTTTTTTAATCTGTCGAGTACGACAAACGTAATATTGGATAAGCGTAATCTAGGCTATTTTATCCTGTAAAACTGTCCATGCTTCATCAAAATTAGTTCAGTTGTTTCCGATGAAGTATATAATATATACATAAAAAAATGGACAAAATATTATGATCACCTTGTGTTGGGTTTTTCATTGAGTACAATTAAGCAAACTTTATTTCGAAATCACAGATAACATTTCAATTTTAATTATTTGTTTATATACATATTGTGGGTCCGTGTACTGTAACTTCAGATTCATTATACTCATACTCATACAAAAATATTTTAGTCACATTCCGATGTACAAAAGGCGTGTGAAACGAGCGACATAAGTCAGGACTCACGGGTAGATTATGAACGGACCACAATAACATAATAATTGATCGAATCACACCTGCCTGCGCGGGTGCAACAACGATTATGACAATTTTGTTATCATTATGACCACACTGTGGGAACTGTTAAGTCCAATCGCAATTTGAAATACAATAAAATGACATTATTTTATTTCCATAGGACATGTAAAATTCATGTACCTAACTATATCTTGGATAGAAAGTTTAATGATCGCGGAATTATAATTCATAGTTGGTAAAATCCCTTTAATCTTCTCCGTCGTTTTTGAAGTTTTAGGTTTAACTGTCTGCGACTTCGTTAGCCGACCACCTACTTCAATATTTAGTCTTCGAAGTTCAGTCCGTAACGTTTTGTGGAAATAAAAATAAATAAGTTTTTATTAACTAAGATTTTATCTGGCTTTTTCTCAAACAATAGCTATATTCAAATAGTATATATTTATGGTATCTTAACGTCTATATCTCTCCATGTACATCCCACATTTCCGTCGGAAGTAAGTAAGTAACCAATTCAGTGCCTTACTTCGTCACAGAGTGTAACTTAAACACGACACGGGGGCGACAAAATGTCTTGACGTACCTCTATATTACCTACCTCAAGGAACAAATAATTACCGGAAACTCTGCTACTCTAAGGAAGCGTGTGCTTGGGGTGAAGTAGTGACATTTGACTCAGCTTATCGAGTTCATTCACAGTGGAATCACAATAATGATTAACTTGCGGTCGCCGCAGGATGTAAGGTGTGTAGTTGCCTCGATGGAACCACTTGACCTTTTTGATCGATAGCGAAGGGAATAATAAGTTTTACCTAATAAGTTTTTAATGGAGCGCGTTTACCCACCCTAGCAGTAGTTAGGAGGTAAGTTGGAATACGCTTGATTAATCTTTGAAATTAAAGAATACAAGTGAGTTTATGAAAATTAAGGACACTTACCCGAACTTCATTAGGGTAGACGGAGTTGTCGGTGTAAGCGCAGAGCAGGTCTACTGAGAGCGGATGACACTGACGGAACTTGGAGGCGAGGAGCATACAAGTGACAGCTAGCAGTTGCAGCTGTTGCCGCGAAATGGCGCGCTGGGCTAGGAACCGGTCCATATAGCTCACGGCCAGCGGAAACACCTGTTCCTCGCAGCGCTGCTCCTCACACACCTGTTAGAAGAAACCAATGAGTCACCTCCAGTACAAAACATGTTTCTCAGCAGTCAACACTAAGGGCACCTAACGAAAAACAATAAGCTGTCTGGGAATCAGTTGCATTAGGTACCCATAACGATAATACATAGAACAGTTAACCAATGTAATATCTAATAGTTCAGGAAACAAAGATTGTTCTGAAAAGCATATTGTACGGCTGAACGTTAACCAACCTTTCCAATTAAAGTGGAGTTAGACTAATTAAAGCTTAATTAGTAGTTCTATTAAAATAAGCAACCTTGATATTTATTTATCATAATGTATTTATGTATATTAGGTATATGCATAAGAATTATTTATTCTTATGGTATACGTAAAAGATTTACACCTTGCATACCTACCTTCTTACTTAGTTGTAATCGATTATAATACACAATCATTACTTTCTTCATTAAAATTCTTATGTTCATTGAAGAGTAAAATGAAGCAAAAAAGTTATAAAAAGGTTCCGTTGATGTTCAGTTGTAAGGCCCGCAGTTATTACTGGTTTCGTAATAGAAGACCCGATAGAATGATAAGTCATACCAACTACTCACACAATGTGTAGTGTGTACCTACCTATACGTAAATTGTATATGGATAGGCATAAGACGGGAATGAATTCAGTCAGTAATAATTAGTGAAATCAATATGACTAATGCTTGGATAAATGTAACAGGTTCGGGTTTGCCTATTCCACATTCTAGTAACACGTGTATCAGTAGTTTGAAAATATCAGATTCTAATCTAAACACTAAGACCTTGTAAACAAGAGGAAGGTTGTCAGATTTTATCAGACAGCTGATTAGTCCGAAAGCGAATGACCTCAAATTAGAAAGCGTAGCTACCGTCATATTTTATTTTATTGAAGGAGTCTAATCTTTAAGAATATGAATTTTCTAATAAAAGGTCTTACTTAATACTAAGCTTAGTATGTACCTAGCTATAAAATATTAATACAAAAATAATAATCATTATTTAGCACCTGCCAATCTATTTCACGTTGACGTTTTACGATCTAAGTCAAGTTCTCTATATTTAGCTTCACAATCATCGTAACTACCTTCAACTGAATTATTCTTTAGAATAAACCCTATTATTTCATGAATAATTTAGAATATAAATAATTACCAATTCCAAGACTCACCTCGAGCATCCAGGTAGTAACAACTTTCCGCATGAAAGGCTGAATATCAATCTGTACGTTCTGGAAGTAGTCTGTGTGAAGCGCGTGGCACCGCTCGAGGGTGAGGAGGTTAAGCACGAGCCGCGGGTCCTGGTCCAGCGCCCGGTCGGGGCCCGCCACGCACATGTCCGCCACCCGCCCGCTGCCACTGCTCCCAGAGTTCTGCATGTTCTCTCCACACGATAAATCCATTTCCACCACTGACAACACCTCCAACAAACGTCTTGTATTCTTCTTATAAAGTCACTTTCACGTTCACTCGAACAATTTTTCGCGCAATATTAATTTGTACGCTTTGTTTACAAATACGGTCGTATCGTATCGTATGTAGCACGTGAGCCCCGCGCACAGCCGCTCGACGAGCGGCCAACAGATAAGTGTCAAGTCTAAGGACCCGTAGGCAGTATAGGGCTGCCCTGTATCGGAACGTGACCCTCCGCACCTCCGCTCCGCTCCCCTCGGGCTCCGCGTTGTAGGTAGCCCTTGGCCCCTATCTCAAAGGTTCGCTGGCCTTATTCATAGTGCTAAACTGTATTAGTTGTGGTGCGTCTCAAATTTTACCGCAGCCGCCTATAACAATAAGTCTGAGATAGGTAAAAATAAAATTTCGATTCCCTATAAAGTTGGGATTATTTTTAAATTAACTAAGTTTCTTTCGAAAACTTTATTCTTTTTAAATATACACGAATTAATTCATGATAAGCAACACCATTTACGACCACAAACTTTAGAGTAAAAACTAAATCCAAAACGGTCACACAGGAGTGTACCAAAAAAGGGGACAGTAGAGCTACACTGGATTTTAATAAAAACATATAAACCTACTACAAGAGCTACAAACGTAGGAAAAATGCAAAAATGCGTACAATCTGCGGTCTGCCTAATAGTCTACAATCACCGTGGCAAGTCGATACCTGATACCAGGGACACCGGTATCACTAGCGCGTTGCCAACCTATTGTTGTTCCATCAAAATCATCGCTGTTTTCGCTGTGACAACATAAGAGACGCATCGCGGCATCAGTCTCCTTACTAACTAGCGTAAAACATTCTAGATGTAGTAGGAGTAACTCAGTCTGCGGAACTACCCCAGTCAGGGTGATTTCAATCCTTTTCAAGGTTTATTTTTATTACTACATGTAGTAAGTTCTTATTTTTGTACTTGGTTGGAAGTAAGGAAACTAAAACTTTGAAGCGCCTTTTTTTTACAAAAATTAAGGACGTATTGCCCGTGCTACGGATGTGTAGCCAGGTTCTACGAAACCTAGCGTAACCCGATTCCTCCTTTGTAAAAATGTTAACCTTACTATATAGTCGATAAACTAATAATAGTTTTAGTGGTCCAAGAACTCACATACGAAAGCAGAACACTGGATGCCATGCAGTGCATGGTGCAACTCGTGGTGTAGGTGCCTAGGTGCGAAGTACTAGTACCTATAGGCAGGTACTGTAAGAGATTCTGCACACGCCATTGAGTAGGCACAGAATGAAGAAGTATGCAATTTATCGTCTTGTGCATTCAGTCAAAAAACATACAGAATTCACTATAATTTATAACACTAGTTTGAACCAAGGTAGGTGTTTTTTATTATTCTTTTGTATAAAAATAAACGAGTAATAAAATAAACAGTACAATACAATAAAAGAGGTCTTGTTCGGAGGGCGCCCGTCACCGGCCGGAGGCGGAGGGCGAGGCAGCTGCGCGAGCGCCGGCTGCGCCCAACCCGGTTCACTACATTACAAATCTGAGCACACCTGATCTTGGAGACCAGTCATTATACTAATTCTATTCTTTCTCCATTCGGCAATTGTATTTATTACTTGAAAAGTTGAAAGCGTGCCAGGAGCGTGCCCTCTATAAATTTAACACGACTTTACTGCTTCTATTAAGTATGGTCATTGTGCAGACTCAAAACAGGGACCCCATTGTATTTTTTTTATTGTATCGTATCGCTCACTGAAACTGAAAATTTTAACTGCATCCAGATTCATCCTTCTTTTTCTCATTCTTGTATTTAGTATTGTAGAAAGGTATGAATGACGTGACAGGCCTCCAATCAGTGATGTAACACATGCCGATGAAAGCAGTGACTGTGTACGACACCAAAGTTCCTGTGAATCCAGTAAATTGCTCAATTTGTTTCTTACCAATAATCATGGTTACTGCTTGTTATGTGAATATAAAATACGATACAATTTTATTGACAATACTTGTCAGTTGTGACAATATGCTTTATCTTCCACTGTCTAGCGTAGCGGTTGTATTCTCTTGGATCTAGCGTAGCGGCTGTATTCTCTTGTCTCTTGGATGTTGTGAAACTGAAATCGGTGACTAGCGTAGCGGTTGTATTCTCTTGGATCGGTGAACGACATAGTATTAGAAAAATTACAAAATGTGTCAAAAAAGTTTGTAAACCTGGGAGGTTCTATGGTGTCAAGATAGGTTCCCAGGATGTTCGAACGGTAAGATAAATATCTGGAGAATTTTAGTACCTAATGTATGTGTGCATAGCGGAACTGAATTTGAACATTTGGTATACGTCTGGGAGTCTCCGAGTGGCTAGTTCCCGCGGTCTGCACCCGGCGAGTCGCACATGCCATCGTCAAATTATGCCGTCGCCACAACCTAACCACAAATTATAAAGTTATCAATGTTGTCAACCCATCCCCATCTTGCACTAACTTAGCTAATTTAGCATGTAAGCTCATAAATTATTACATATATATATCCATATGATACACGAGAAGGGCATGCATGTAGAAGACAAAACTTACGTATACAAAAAGGTTACACCTACCTACAAAGATAACGCATTTTGTTACAGTTACCATATTTTGCAGTTATTGTACGTGCACTGCATACATAGTTATAAATAACTACGCTGCCTGAAGATACATTTAATTCAGACGATCTTTCTTTATTAAATATACATTTGGGATTTTTTATAAAGATCATCTGAATCTGAAATATACTAGTTGTGACTTGTAGGTATGAAATTATTTCATCACTAATCTTTGATAATATACAAGTGTCAAGTACATAATCAAAGTTACTAACTTGTTGTATTTTGAACATCGCTACAACTACTATTTACCTTACTAAAATCTCGTTCTCATAATTCAATTTATAATGGCATCTGCCTATAGCACATATGAGTAGGTAGCTATATAAGATTTCAAATCTTTTATTATGATGAAGTAGTAAGTCCATACCCTAAAAGGGCCCTCAGCTAAGGTACGGTTTTTAAACAGCGTCGTTTTCGCAGGATTGCAGATACAAATAAAATGCGACTACTTATTCAAATTTAGTTTGATCATGTTTTATTTTGAAACTAGCGTCCCGCCCCTGCTTCCCAAGGTTTACACAAAACCTAAATGAATCTATACACATAAATATAATTGAAGTGTCTGTTTGTAATGGCAAAATAACAGCTTTTTACGGAATGCATATGAAAGTAAACACGCTTCTAATGACAAAAAAGCAATTAAAAAACTTTTTGTCTGTCTCTCTATCTGTCTGTCCGTCTGTCTGTCTGTCTGTCTGTCTGTCTGTCTGTCTGTTTGTTTGCGGTAATCTCGGAAACGGCTGGACCGATTTGAACGAGACCTTCACTGGGAGATAGCATATTTTACTGGGCGAAACATAGGCTACTTTACTTTTGTAAAAAATAATTAGGGATCCGCACAACGAATAAAAAACCATAAAATTGTGAACAAAATCTGAACGGCTGGACCGATTCAAAGGACACCTTAACTGGTAGATAGCTGATTTTACTGGGCGTAATATAGGCTACCCTAATTTTGGAAAAAATATTAGGGTTCCGCACAACGAATAAAAAACCCTTAAAATTGTGTACAAAATCCGAACGGCTGGACCAATTTGAACGAGACTTGCACTGGTAGATAGCTGATATTACTGGGAGTAACATAGGCTACTTTACTTTTGGATAAATAATTAGGGTTCCGCACAACAAATAAAAAAACAAAATTGTGAACAACATCCGAACGGCGGGAATTATTTGAACAGGACTTTCACTGAAAGGTAGCTGATGCTATAAGCATAACTTAGGCATTTTTTTTATTTTTTATAAGGAATTTTTGTACGGTGCAAATGAAATTGTCAACAAAATTAATTCCACGCGTACGAAGTCGCGGGCACAGCTAGTTTTATACAAAAATAGTTATTCAAGAGGAAGCCTCTTGAATAACCATAAAAAAAGCATCAATATCCGTTGCCTTAGTTTTAAAGATCTAAGCACACATAGGGACAGACAGCGGGAAGCGACTTTGTTTTATGCTATGTAGTGATACTGAAAAATAATTTGTCACTAAAATCATATGTTAATAAGTTACCCCCTCCACGGTTACATGAAATTTTAATATTATAACTAAGTGTAGAGTGAGTAACTTAGCGTTAGCGCGCTCTTAAATATTTCCACAGAGTACATAACCACAACCACTACGTGCATTTATTCAACTTTTTTATTAATGGCTTCTGCGGGGCTGCCACAATTTCGCCAATGTCGCGTTGGTAGAACTAAGAACAAGTGTTGGAGATTATCTGTACGGTGTAAAATTTTATGACCGGTATTGAGCATTCATATGAGAGTTTTTGGCGGGAATCAGACGGAGCGGTTGAGATTTTTTTCCAGTGTGTCGTAAATTGTGTTATAGTGATCTTTAATGTGTATTTTTGGTGTCGATATGTGCAGTAAAGTTTCATTTAGTGACTGATTTATAGGAGCATTGGAAATAATGCCATAATACGACTTTTGGGTTAAGTGATTTATCATTTTGGTCAATAGGTTACCTCTAATCTAAAGGCGTGTTACGATCTGCTACTGCCGTGGGTTGTCTCCAGTAACTCCATTGGGCGTTAG
Organism: Falcaria lacertinaria; assembly: GCA_951449985.1. NCBI lineage: Eukaryota > Metazoa > Arthropoda > Insecta > Lepidoptera > Drepanidae > Falcaria > Falcaria lacertinaria. Next base: position 5,842,982 of record OX602114.1, read on the forward strand.
AATGCATGACACTAGGCATTTTAATGCGGCAAACACGAGAAATGAAAACTGGCAAAAATAGTCCCTGAAGGGATTGATTGCCATACTTAGGAAGAAGAAGAAGAAGAGCATTCATATTTCCAAACAGACAATTTGACAGTTCATTGACATTGTCTGACAATTGATTTGACAGATATATTTATTTGTAGTTCGTTTGCTTTGCTTGCATTGCAAATTTTATTGTGGTACCAAATTGAATTGAATTAATTAGTACAGAAGTGTGCAAATATTATGAGCTCTGAAAAAGATCCCCTTGTAAGTGAAAGATCTGGTACTGTTAGAGAAGTAGGAAACCATGCAATTTGGAGTTTATCCTCTTGTAAACCAGGTAGGTAGCAACTTTGCAAGAAACGGCTGTTCAGGTTTTGTTCGATTGATAAATTTTGTAGGACTACACAATATTTTAATACGTTTCAGGGTTCGGCATAGATCAATTGAGAGATGATTGTATGGATACTTACTGGCAATCAGATGGACAATTACCACATTTGGTAAACATTCAATTCCAGAGAAAAACTATGGTCTCCCATATTTATATTTACACAGATTATAAGTTGGACGAGAGTTACACACCAAGTAGAATATCTATTCGTGCTGGAACACATTTTAATGATTTGCAAGAAATTGAAGTGATAGAAATGATTGAACCAAGTGGTTAGTCAGAAATTCCACTGATACTGAAATACTATGCTAAATGAACCATTGTATATAAACTGTGTACTTCTTCCAGGTTGGGAAATGATACCAATAAAAGACATTCACGACAGACCTATAAGAACCTATATGATCCAAATAGCAGTATTAAGTAATCACCAAAATGGACGAGACACTCATATGAGACAGATTAAGGTCCATTCGCCTTGTGAACCAACATCATTTGATATCAACAAATTTAGAAACTTCTCAACAGTAGAGTTCCAACAGTATGCAACAATCCGATGAAATAAAACACTAAAATGTTTACCAAATAAATAAATCCAGTAACATAAAACTTCATTTATTGAGTACAAAAATGTAGTAAACAGTAAGATTAATCTGAGTCTTCTTCACTTGCTTCCTCAAGCCACTCAAAAAATTTAACAATTGATGTCTGATTTACCAGAGGACTCTCATTTTCTTTCAAGTCTTCATACCATTCTAATAAAGAGTCTTCATCTACTATATCAGCTTCATACAGTAAATGAATAATCTGTCCTGCTTTCCCATCAAGCCATTCACATTTAATGCAACTATCCTGTAATTAATTTCAAGTTCATCAGGATGCATATCTTGTTAGAACTTTAAATATAATTTCTAGCAGCCTGCCCCGGCTTCGCATGGGTAGACATTTATATCAAATATTTTGTCTACCCGTGCAAAGCTGGGGCGGGCAGCTAGCCTATGTTAATCAGTGATAGTGTAGCTTTCTAACGGTGAAAGAATTTTTGAAATCGGTCCAGTAGTTTTGGAGCCTATAGACATTTATCAAATATTTTGTCTACCCGAGCGAAGCCGGGGTGGGAAGCTAGTATAATATAAAGCCTATGTTACTCAGTGATGATGTAGCTTTCTAACGGTGAAAGAATTTTTGAAATCGGTCCAGTAGTTTCGGAGCCTATTCAATACATACAAAAATACAAATCTTTCCTCTTTATAATATTAGTATAGATAAGAATCCTTACCTCCACAGCTTTCAAGCAATCCATTATTGATGGTTTTGTTTTTATGTAGTTTGTTAAAACTTGACGGAAGTATTTCAATATGTCTTTAAGTGTATTTAAAACATTTTTAGTTTTAGAGAGAACTGGTAAAATAAGCAATGCTTTAATAACAAAGAAGTTCACTTCATGTAGTTGAATGTTGTAGGCATATCTTGATGAATTTATTTCCAAAATTAGGTAATCACATTTCAATTTATCTTCATATCCTCTGGCCAAACTGTCTACTACTTCCTGTAAAAATACTGTAACAGAAAATTTTATATTGATTATTGCAAATGCCTTGAAAATGTATTCCAATTAATGTTATTTAAATAATTATAGAATATTAATTTAATGTATATGATTATATTGTAGAATGACTTGATCTGAACTGGTAAAAAATTCTTACTGTTAGTGTCCTCAGGAACTGGTGAGTTTGGTAAAGTGGAGTCAGCACTGCTATCAGATGAGTAGCAAGATTCACTATCACTCCATTGCTTCTCAAACCCAATATACTCATCTCCACCACTTCCTGAAGATTCATTCTCCCATTCTGTGCCACTTTCAGAAGTTGACTTCAATAAACTCTTTTCTGAAATACCACAACCTTCATATTCATTTACAGAAAAAAATATCACCATAAAAAACATGTGATAGTTCATTGAAGGTGCTTTGCTTTGTTATTTAACAATAATTAGTTACCCTTTTCTTGGTCTGAACTTTCTATTATGCTTCCTTTCAATTTGCTGCCTGCTTCCACCTTCACATTAGAGGCAATCATAGTGCCCCCTTCCAAAATTGAATTTTCCTCAATAACGCAGTTGTCACCTATAAAACTGTTAGTAATCTGGCAATTGTCTTTGATTAGGACATTGCTCATTATGTGACTTCCATTGATTGATACATTTGTACCAATAGTACATTCCTTCCCAATCACAGATTTGGATATCACTGTATTATCATTGATGTGGGTGTTTGCTCCAACTAAGACATCCTCTATTAGGGAACAAGATCTGCAAAAGCGTTAATTGTATATTTAAAGAGTAGTAAGTGAATATTTAATAGATATTATATCACAAAATATTACCTGCTCAATGTAGAGCTTTTCTCCCTAAAATTATGATTACCTACAAATATGTAATTGCTCTGATAAAACATGCCAGTTTCAATAGTTAATGGGTGAGCCCATTGATGTAATATGTCTCGACTGAAATTAATAAATGCTTATTTGAAAAAATATATATGAATATAAAATATTTTATATTTTATTGCTTTAAATTGTTAATTTACCACACAGTTTGATAGGTTTTCCAGTTAGTAACAGCTGCAGCATATTGGTTTGTCTTCAAAAGTGTGTAGTAAATAGAACTGGCAAGTATCTCCTCATTGATCAAAATGCCATGTATGAAATCATCTCTGGTTTGGAAATCAAAGTTGTCAGAGAACAAAGGCAGAACTGATGGTGAGCACAGGGCGATGTTTGCATCAGCCAGATTGTGGTGCAATTTTACTTCAGAGTGATTCAATACTATTTCCTGTAAACAAAAATATCAATGGTTTGTTTTTGAGCTATCCCAATATTCATGGAAGAACTTCTAACACAGATAATAATATAAAACATACCAAGGGCAGGCTAATAGTTTTATCCTTAGACTTCACTTTATACTTTTGATGCATAAGCACTTTGCCAGTGTTTCCATCAGCAGCCAAATATATTGGTTTGTCAGATGTTATCAGAGGATGTTCCCAGGCCACTTTTTTGTAAACAAGTGTCATAGCTACTCCTTTGTCCTTTTTAAATATTTGCCTGAAATTAGAAGCATTGGGATACAATTTTAGTCTGTAGTTCATACATAAGTATTATAGTACTTTTTCATGGTCATATCACTAGTAACATCTAAAAAACTGGATCTAGCTCATAGTAGCCAATAATATATTTTAGCACATAATATTTAATACTTACAACAGACAACTGTAACTATAAATGTGAACTCATTTGTAAAAGTATAGATACATAAGATTACAAGAGATATGTAACATTATTTTAAGGATAATGGTTACATACTTATGTTGCTCCAGTATTGAAGCAAAGTGTATGTTAGTGATAGTGTTCACTCCAGCTAGGATAAAATATCCCCTGATGAGACCAGCTGCATCTATCTCACGCATCACATCACCCATAGACTGGCAAGTGTCAGACATCAGCACTTGGACATCCATAGTAAGGCTCCATAAAGCCTTCCTCTCCAAACATTTCCTTGAAATATGAGTCAAACTGTGTATCTCGAAAATAAAATAAAATAATTGATTTGTAATTCAATTTGTGAGTAAACAAATCCCACACCATTTAAGCATTTTATGAATAATGGCCTTGTTCCTTTCAAAAATATCCATAGAAGTACATATTTACAATGAATAACTTACTTAACATGCTCTTTAACAGTGACCCCACCTTCACAACAAAATAATATTGCCTCGCCAACTCCACCAAGTGCTAGAGATTCTAGTATATAGTCAATGAGTGGCACTCCTGCAACTGGAAGCAAGCCCTGAGATAACAGAAATAAAATGAAGATACCATTTTACAAAAACATTAATAACATAACCAGTACTAGTAACATAACCAGTAGTACTTACCATCGGCTTACTATTGCATATAGGATTAAAATTTGAATTGAACGTATCCATAATGACTACGGCCTGAACAACATTTTCTTTATCTATTTCCATATTAACAGGGTTTCAATAAAAGTCTAAAGAGAAAAGAAAACTCTACTTAACCTTACTAGAAATTTACCCTAAGATAGGTATAGGTAGTTACGTTTTATGATTGTCAATGTCTTCTTCTTCTTTTTTTTTCGATATGGCAATCAATCCTTTTCATGGACTATTTTTGCCAGTGTCGAGTACAAGGAACCATAAAATTCAATACTATGACATGCATTTATAATAGGGACATTTGGCAACATATAATAATACTTAATATATAATATAATAGGAAGGAAGGAGGAGGGATGAGTAAATATTTAAATTGTGATATTGTGATATACTAAAAACTTTATAATAGATTTAATATAAACTTTGTTACATAAGGATAGGACAGATGATAGATCACAGGGAAGGGGAGCTCTAAATTTAACAAGGATATTATATAAGGAAAGAGAATCATATAATGGACAGTTAAATAATAAATGGGTGATGCTTCCATCATCCAAACCACACTGGCATATTGCGGAATCTTTTATCCTTAATGTTTTTAAATGTACTGACGAGCAGCAATGCCCCAACCTCAAACGAGCCAGGGTTGTAACAAGTTTTCGGCTGAGCTTTAATTTAGAAAACCAAGGAGACAATGACACAGCAGGATTAATACTATAGTAAAATCTACCCTTAGATTGAGTAGCCCAGTGCTTGCTCCATTCCTGAACCAACCTCTCTCTGGTTAGTCCACTCAGATCTTGTGAGAATACCTTAGGTTGATCATACCGACCCTGCTTAACAGCTAGGCCGGCCAACTCATCAACGATCTCATTGCCTCGGATTCCCGAATGACCAGGAATCCAAGTCAACGAGACCCTCAAGCCCAAGACCGAGCACTTCTGTAATTCGTTTTTAACGATACTGCTAATCGGATGAAAATTGTTACTTTTAAAAGGGTTTGAAAGAAGGGATTGCAAGAAGCTTAAAGAATCTGAAAATATTACACTCTCTGCAAATTTATTTTCAACAATATAGTTTAGGCATTCAAAAATAGCCATACCCTCTCCAGAGAATATAGAAAATAAGTGTGAGTATTTAAACAATTTGAAAACCCCACTAGACCACTGTAAGAACGCTGCACCAACAAAATTATTTGAGTCACTGTCGGGCTTAGAGGCGTCTGTGAAAAATACCTGAGCGCCTGAAAAATGTTCCTTTAAGTAAGTGTCAAATTTTTCATTTATTTCAAAAGAATCTTTACTTATACCAGTTGATAGAAATACTGAAGGAGAAAATGTTATAGATGAAAAGTCAAAAAAGAATAACGGAAAGCAGGGGAAACCAATAGAATCACAATTAAGCTTTTCAAAATTTCTGAAACTATTAACTAAATGTGGGACAGGTTTCTTACGCCAAAAACTACTGTTTGTAATTAACTCACTTAAAATTCGCAATTTTGTAAGAATTGGGTGACTACTAAACTGAAGACATTTATAAAAATAACGATCTGACAAAAATTGCCTACGTAAAAATAGAGGAGGATCCGAACTTTCAACTTGTAGAGCACTAATGGGAGTACTTTTCATTGCTCCTATAACTATTCGTAGACTTTTTGATTGAATTGCGTCTAATCTATGTAGTGCCTGCTTGCTCACAGGAGAAAAAGTGAATGAACTATAGTCTAACAGGCTTCTTATTAATGCATTATAAACTAACTTTAGTGTAAAAGGGTGTGCACCCCACCAGACGCCAGCAAGAGCACGAATAATATTAATATTCTTCTCACATTTACTTATTACGTAATTTATATGAGGTATTCCATTAAATTTGCTATCAAACTTTCTTCCCAAAAACATTACTTCGTTGGATATGGGCATACGCAAATCGTTTATCATAATTTTACACACAGGTACAACTTTCTTCCGAGTAAATACTACTATAGAACTTTTGGCAACAGAAATACATAAGTTATTAACCGTGAACCAGTTTGATAAATTTGATAAAGATGACTGGATATTGTCGGCTGCCAAACTAATATCCAAATTCGAAGAATATACAAGAATATCATCCGCATACTGCAATAACGAGCAATGAGGATTAAGATGCAAATCTAAATCATGAGTGTAAACATTATAAAGAAGTGGGCTTAAAACAGAGCCTTGTGGCACCCCTTTCCAAATAAATCGCGGTGGAAGGTCTGTACCAGGATACCTAAGATAAATAGACCTTCCTGAGAACAGGTTAAAAATAAAATGAACAAATTTATTAGGTACATGAAGTTTAAGTAATTTCTGTTTTAATATCGCTAAATCAATATTATCATAAGCTGCCGAAACATCTAAAAAAGCACCAACAGTGTATTCATTTTTTGTAAATGATGATAAAATATCAATGGCGAAAATACTATGATTGTCTGCAACGCTTTTGCCTTTTTTAAAACCGTATTGAGATTGCGAAAGAAAACCATTATGTTCTAAGTACCACTCCAGCCTATTTTTTATTAAGTGCTCTGTTAATTTACATAAAACTGAAGATAAGGCAACTGGTCTGTATGATGATGATTGTAAGGGATCTTTATGAGGCTTAAGAATAGGTATTATAATATGTTCTTTCCAAGAGGTTGGGATGTGACCGGTTTCAACTATTAAGTTGATTAAATCTAAAAAAAATAACAATGTTTGTTCTTTACAGTTAGCTAAAAAGGAATATGGTATGCCATCCTTTCCCGGTGCCGAATCTGTAACCTGTCCCAATACAAATTTCAGCTCAGAGAGCGTGAAAGCTTTATTCAAGTCAGTATCTTGAGCTGAACTATATGAATAAAGATAAGGTATTTGATGGTTGTTCGGTACAGTTTCTGGAGCTAAGTTATCCAAAAAAGAGGCAGTCCAATCTAGTGAAAATGAGGATTGGGTTATGTCTCTCTTTGAGGATCTAAAGCGTCTAATATTGTTCCAAATTAAAGAAGGTGGAGAATCAGGAGACAACGTGGAACAAAAACGTAGCCATCCTTCTTTTTTCTTCCTTCGAAAGAGACGTTTGCTCGCAGCTGCAATATTACGGTACTCCAAAAATGTTTTGATATCTAAATTATTTTTAATACTATTTTCAGATTTATTTCTTTTCTTAATAGCAACTGTGCAATCTTTGTCCCACCATGGCGGGGAAGGAATTTTCCCCCTGGCAATGTTTTTGAGCGGAAAATACTGATCAGCTGTTGCTGTCAACAATTCTGTTAACTTGGTGTAAGAAGACTTTAAGTTCTCCAATGTTAATTCAGGCAGCATCGAAGTCGCCCTCTCGAGAGCCTGGCCAAAGGCAGACCAATCACAATCCCGTAGCCTATATTTAAGTAAGGGAGCCAATGGAGGAACTTCACTGCAAATAGATGGAAGAGTTAGAGTTATTGGGAAATGATCACTTCCATAGGAAAAAGGTGAACACTTCCACTGGAAAAGAGAAGCAAGAGAAGAAGAACAAAGGGAGATATCTATGTAACTATTTTGTTGCCCAGGAATTCTCTGACGAGTCGGCGATCCGTCATTCAATATACACAAATTAAATTCCTCCATTAACTCCACCACACCCAAACCAAGACTGTTATTTTTTGGAGCCCCCCACAGTGTGTGGTGAGCGTTGAAATCACCCAAAATAACTACTGGAGGATGCAAGCCTTCCATAATGCTCCTTAAAGCTGATAAATTTGTTGATCTTTTGTTACAGATATAAATAGAAATGAAAGAAATGTTATTTACACATGCTGCAACAACATTAATGTGGTTATCAATTAACCTAGGAAGAGATATAGAAGTAAAAGATATATTATTCTTAATTAAAAGAGCAGATCCACCCCAACCATCTGCTCTGTCATCTCTAAGCACAGAGTACCCAGAGATGCCAAAATGAGACTCTGGTTTTAGCCAGGTCTCAGATAATGCAATAATAAAAGGTTTATATTTATTAATTAAAAAAATTAAGTCAGATTTGTTTGAATTAGCACTTCTACAGTTCCACTGCAGAATTGTGTCCATGTTTGAAAAGTTTAAAAATGGAAACAGATATACTGTTAATAAGTGGTAGCGCAACGGAGTCAGATAAATTGGCATTCATAATTGTATTTATAAGTGTAGTCAAAAGTTTATTTATATCATCAAAGTCAGGTTTATTCTCTTCCTTATCAGTAGCATACCCACAGCCATTATTTGGTGCAGGCATAGAAAAAGAGTTGACAATGCCCTCATGTGCCGCTCGATCAAACCCTTTAGGTGGTGAAGCCCTCACTTTTGGGCTGCTAATGACTGTTTTACGATATGATGAGTTCACTGCTGTCTGATTCTTTTGTAACATGGTAGATGTAGAATTATAATTAGGGTTAGGAGTGGATAATATTTGTGAGTAGGAGGTTTTTGTATTTGGGAAGATCTTCATAGCTTCTTGATATGAAACTGTATGGTTAGACATGTATGTTTTAATATTAGTTTGCCTGATAAATTCAGGACATTTTTTGTCCGTACTAAAGTGTTGACCTTTACAATTTACACAAACCACAACCTCAGATGTGCAGCCTGTGCCATCATGATCCTGTCCACATCTGAAGCAGCGAGGCATACTTCTGCATTAATTACGAGTATGACCAAAGCGGCAACAATGAAAGCATTGAATTGTCGGATAAACATATTGAACAACAGGAAGAGATGTAAAATGACTGAAAACCCTTGATGGAAGAGACTGGCCATCAAAAGTTAGAACTACTGTCTGTGTTGGGATCCAGATAACCCCTTCAGAGGAGATGGAGCGTCGGCTCAAGCGTCTTGATTTAATTATTTTTCCACAGCCGTCTGGAATGCTAAGATTCCTTATAATGTCTTCATGACTCCAGTCAATTGGGACTTCCCTAACCAGCCCCATTTTAGTTATATTAAATGTTGGAATAGTACCTTTGTAATTATGCTTTAATAAAATATCATTTAACAAAAAATTGTTTGCGTCATTGCATGTTTTAAACTGTACAGAGAGTCTATTTCTACCAATTCTTTTAATCCCATCTTGCAAAATGTTTTTAAAATTGTTTTTGTATAAAAAATGCCCAAACTTGATGGGGTGGAGAGTGGTAGATGCAGAGCCAATCAATTCAATGTGGACCAAGTAGGGACCCGGGTCTGTTTCCTTGTAAGTCTTTCTATATACTTGCGAAGTTGTACCATTTAATCCACTCTTTGCTGTGTCATCATCCCTAGCCTCCCTTGCTACACCCCGCTCAACAACTGATTGAGACAAAGCTAGTTGTATCGGTTTTGCAGAAAATGAAAGAGTATCTTTAATTTTATTGTTAAGTTTTTTCGAAGTTCTTCGCTTTACAATTTTTTTGGAATATTTAACTAGCTGGAAGGGAGCTGCGTCTTGTGATTGTATCACATTAGCTGCTTCAATAAGAGCGGCGAGAGGGTCTGGTGGCTCGGGATCTGGCTCAATCTCCATTTTAAGCAAGAAGGAAAATATAAAAACTTACTAATACGTAGACTATATTACAATTATATTAAAAAAACTACACTATTAACACTAATTTTCACTACGAAATAAATAAAAAATAATTATAAGAATATGAAAAAGAAAATTTTCGCCCGCCTTGTTCAAAAGCCCGCCAAAAAGTCTCATTGTCAATGTCATTCTGACATGAGATACAACAACCAAAAGCAACAGTACTATTGTAGACATCAGTATTTTTTTGTTCAATGATTTTTACATCACTGAATATGTAACCTTTTAGGGAATACATTTTCAGTCGTTTGAATACCTTCAGTTCGTTTTTTCAAATAAAATACGAAAAAAAAAACTGCTGTATCAGACAGAGTACAAAATTCAAAGTACGTATTCTGTGTACCAAACATATCCAATGTTGACTTCCGTCGTAACCATGGTTAGTAGGCTATTCTCTGGTGATATTGATTGTTTTTGTCTTTGTAGGTACGTGGTCTTATTAAAATGGATTACGATTTGACCCGAATAGACTACACTATTTGTGGAATCACTTATCCCGATACACTAAAAATTCTACCGGCTTCTGGCCAAAGACTGGAGCAAAGGGTAGGTAGTGAAATTTTTTACCCGTTTTGGTCCTAATATAGCACTTATGCATATCTGTTGTTACCATGTTTCAGATTGCAGTTGGTGATAAAAACGGAGTCCTTCAATGTTTAAGCATTAAAGACGAAGAACCCATAGTTCAATTCAAAACTTTACCGGGAAAACCTATCACTTCGGTGCAACTGGCATCATCTAATAATGGTGTGAAGACAGTCTTTGTTGCTGTCTACCTTGCTCTTAACTTTTAATGTACTTAGAACTAATATTTTTGTAGGTGATCAAGCATACAAGATATTTACAGCATCAGGCAATGAAGTTAAAGGATACACTCGAAAGGGAAAGGTTTTTCTCACGATTGAAACATCTCTGTCGGAAACCATAACATCAATGTAATACATGATTTTGTTCTTTTATACCAGCGATGCTTATATTTCATAGAAACTACAAATACGTGCACTTCTCGTTAAAGGTATTACTGTGATTTTAGGTGCGTGCTGGGAAGTGATCTGATACTTTGTAGTGGACGCACAGTAACATACTACAAGGACTTACGCGAGGCTAATTCGTACTCCTGTGAAGATAGAGTTCTTGATATTGCTGCATTTGCAGCACCAAATGTTAGACCTATAATCTTTTAAATTTTTTTACTCAGTTTATATCATCTCAAGGTATACCTGCCTACAGACGTTAGGAATATAAAGTGTGTGCTTACTTGCGTGTATGCTTGCTTTTAGTGGGTACTTCCTGTATCCTATAGGTTTACTGTCGCTGGCATCGGCCAGTTTATAGCCAATTATTTCAACTAGACGACGTCAGTGGCCATCGGGCCACTGACGTCGTCTAGTTGAAATAATTGTCGAATATCAAATAAAGTCGAAATAGCAATATTCATCATCCAACTTAAACAAAACTTTAATTTTGAATAGAGTACAAGGATTCGACTACTTGTTTTGGTCGCTAACAAAGGTGCCGTGGTATTGGATAACGGTCAGTTAGTGACCCATGCTGCAATCCCATCCGGCCCATGTCGTCTCGCCATTCCCCCTTCTTTACACACAACTGATATTTATGCATTCTATGGTTCAGCCGATGGATCCATTGGTATCGTTGGTTTTGAAAGGTGAGTTGTGTTTTCTTAAACGCATTTGTTTGAATATTTTTCTTTATGTACTACTTGACTTAGAATACCAGTTAATGGGACCTTTGGGGAACATTTCACAGCAGTCCGTTTACTGTACAACTATTACAGCGACTCTTTTGAGAATATCTCCACGTCGAGGCTCTAGTGAAAGGAAAATGTCGAAAGAAAATAATTGTAAAGCTAAGTTCATGTATGTTTTTCTAATTATCATATTCTTATTATTGCAGATCAGTATTAACAAACACATGTTTGGTGGAGGGGTGTGGCTTAGGCTCCGTGGTGTGTCTCGGTTGGTACTTCACCAACGGCAATGCACATCTTGCTGTTGGCCGCCATGATGGTTCCGTACAACTCTACCATATCGATATCGAGCATCTCGAGGAGAAGCCAAGACTGAAGTATACCTACGTACGTGATAATCTCATATTAGTTTACGGGACAGTATTGCATGCAACATTTAAGTACTATGTTTAAGTTACACCTTGACGTCAATCCATAATCCCTTATAGTTCTGTGGAGAACCGGTAACTTCAGTGGCTGGTGGCTTCGTAGGCGCAGAGGAGAGTGAATTACTCGTGGCCACCTTTTCAGGAAGAATATTTGCTTTAAGATCAAACCGACTTATCATAGGACCATCTTTGATTAAAGTTTCGCAAGATACTCTAGCTGCAAGGAGAGCTAAACTCGAGTATGGCCATTTTACCTTAAAATTTACTTTACCAATTTTACCATGTAGTCGCTCGTTAATGCATGATGTGACGTCTTAACTTTTAGGGTGGAGATTTTACGTTTAGAGAAACAAACAGCAAATGAACGAGAAAAATACCAACGGAACACGCGTTCCTTACGCACAGGCTTATCTACACCACCATTGTTGGATATACAACACGAGGTAATTTTGCGTTTATAAAAGCAAATGGTTTTAGTGTGGCGAAATATAGATCTCAGGCAGAACACTTTTCGCTGTCCTATTTATTAGATGCACAAACACAACACTAAGTTACAAAAGTGACATTTGCCATCTTCTATACGACCATCCTGCAAGGATGGGTTTATCCCACAGCTGGGAACCCGCTATGCACTCCCTTAAGAACCAATTTATAATTTATAATTTTAGCTTTCAGGAGCTACACGGGATGGGTGGCAAGAGACGAATATAATATCGGCCGTGTCGCTGGACATGCTCTTCATATATTGTAATAAGAAATTAGACATGCAAACTGACAGCGCGGCAGTACTCAGCGTCTGCTCTTCACAGGTAGCTAGACTATAAGTATTGACTAGTTTAGGAAATTATATAATAAATTACTAAGAAAAGAGCCAAAATTTACAAAATACTACTTGTATCTGATGCCACACTGTCTTCACTTGTGGACGATCTAGTTAGTGTAATAATTGACAGTCTGGGCCACTGGGGATCATATGCATAAAAATTTATAGGTACCTACGTACCTATACCTATTTTAATAAATATTCCCTTTTTGCAGTCGTCGGGTTCGGACTTGTTAGCGACGGTGCGATGTCAAGCCGGCACGAGACGCGTGTGGGTCCAGATGCGACATGCTCTCGGCAGCTCGACATCTGGATCAGGGTCACTGCGCGTGTTGATCTACGCTTTGCCAGCCGGGTCGCCGAGGGTAGCTCGTCTCATTACTCTCACACTACCATCACTCCCTTATTACTCTCAACACGAAGATCCAGCTATAGAAAATGAAAAAAGGTTTATATGTTTACCTACAGAATTTAAATGAATCCTGTTAATCCAGATTCTATGACCATCTGAAATGAAATTGTGTTGTTTAGGAGTTGGGGTAAATTTAAAGTATCAGGAGGGTTTTCTGTGGCCGAACTTACCTCGTGGCTCACAGATGTACTTCCTGGAGAGCTTCCAAGGCCAGCCACCAACGTCATGTTTGCTCGTGGCCATACACTTTTAGGCACAGTTCTAGTATGCCAGTATCAGTAAGTTTTAAGATTCCATGAACGGGTATTAATTTAGTGGAATTTATTTTCTCTGACTTGTCCCAGGAAAACTTTGAGTTTCGGTAACTTTCAGACGTGGATTAGCTGAATTCAAATCTGATAATGTATCAACAATAGCAGTTATTAGAAGTCTCATGTTCAACCATTCCGTCAAAAAAGGCATCCGAATAGAAATTTCTTCAGGTTGGTGGTGACTTTTTCTCAAGATATTTAATAATGGTTTATTTTTGTACTTAATGCACTTAGCGCACACCCGAATTTACACTTTTGTTTCTCAACAACTTAAACGGGTAGAAGAAAGATCGGAAGCACTTAGAAGATAGAAAGCGGAGCCTACTTAAATCCATAGGTACCCTCAATTTATAAGCGGAACGAATCTATTACTCATTGACTGACGCATCACGAAGTATCAAGGAAGTATAAATAAAGTTCAAAGGACATCATGCATTTTGGTCCAAATTTTAAAGTGCTGGCTACCGCATTTTTTTTTGTATATTCTGTTGGAGCTTGCCCGTCTTAATTTTTTTCCTGCAGCACCAAACCTGTGGGAGCATTGTTGTTGATATTATTTGAGTGCGAAAATCTGATTAATAAAAAAAATAGGAATTCTAAATAACCAAAACAAATTATATGTCCTGTAATGTCTAACTTTGGTGCCATAGTAATAAATGCTCGGACGGACAAGCAATTCTGAAAAACAATTCGGTGAGAACAGAATATACACAAACAAAAAAACCACTTTCAGATTTGGACCTAACTAAATATCTATGAAACATGGATGATGTCCTTTGATAGCCGGGTCCTAAAATTAGTTTTTCGACATCCCCTGAGAAATTCGTATCATAACAATAAATTTAGTTTATGAGTACTTATGCGTTCTCTTTAAAAAAGAACATATGGGTTTTTTTATGTTCCAATTTTTTTTTTATTAACCATTTATGCATTCGAAAATTCTGATTAGCCAAAGGAATTGTGATCTATAGTCTATTAAGAATTATGATCTATAGTCTATAGTGATCTACAGTCTGTGTATTTATTTCTTCAACACATTATGATTTATGAACCGGAGTTTTTGGCGGGAATCAGGCGGAGCGGTTGAGATTTTTTCCAGTGTGTCGTAAATTGTGTTATAGTGATCTTTAATGTGTATTTTTGGTGTCGATATGTGCAGTAAAGTTTCATTTAGTGACTGATTTATAGGAGCATTGGAAATAATGCCATAATACGACTTTTGGGTTAAGTGATTTATCATTTTGGTCAATAGGTTACCTCTAATCTAAAGGCGTGTTACGATCTGCTACTGCCGTGGGTTGTCTCCAGAAACTCCATTGGTCGTTAGAATGCATGACACTAGGCATTTTAATGCGGCAAACACGAGAAATTTTGCAACATGAAAATTCTCTAACACTCGACACTGGCAAAAATAGTCCCTGAAGGGATTGATTGCCATACTTAGGAAGAAGAAGAAGAAGATTTATGAACCGGCGTTTTTGGCGGGAATCAGGCGGAGCGGTTGGGGTTTTTTCCAGTGTCTCGTAAATTGTGTTATAATGATCTTTAATGTGTATTTTTGGTGTCGTTATGTGCAGTAAAGTTTCATTTAGTGACTGATTTATAGGAACATTGGAAATAATGCCATAATATGACTTTTGGGTCAAGTAATTTATCATTTTAGTCAAATGGTTACCTCTGACTAAAGGCATGTTACGATCTGCTACTGCCGTGGATTGTCTCCAGAAACTTCATTAAGCATTAGAATGCATGTACTAGGCATTTTAATGCAGCAAACACCAGAAATTTGGAATCTTGAAAATTCTCTGACACTCGACACTGGCAAAAATAGTCCCTGAAGAGATTGATTGCCATACTTAGGCAGAAGAAGAAGAAGAACCTGGGGCGAGTCAGCTAGTAATATTTATGCGTACATTCACGACTTAGCTGTATTTGATAAGAAAGATTATTTTATTTAGTATAGTTATATTTAACAAGAATATATAATATTAGTCAATTTATCAGTAAAATAAAGAATGGAGTCCTGTAATAATCTATTCTTAAATTTTAAACTGAAGTAAATGATGCCACAACACAGTTTTGGTTCAAAAGTATGCACAATAATCATCCTATATTAGGCCTTATTGAGGCATAATCATATAAATTGTTTATATTTCAGCAGAGTGAGAAACATAGACTGAAGACTGAACTATTTATATCTCTCTCACACACACACTAATGACTATCCTCTTGTAACCGAAATGACTGCTCTAATAAGGATGAAACAGTAAGCAGCAGTTAGCCACACTTTTAGACTAACACAATTTTTAAATACCCTTGCAGAAATTCCTGAAGATATGTGCACCAAATCCTTTGAACGGGTGAAAGATTTATATGAGCTGGAATATGGGAAACATAAGAATAATGTTTTAAGAAATGCTTTGAAGTAAGTCAGAATCTGGTTTTATTGCAAAAAAATACTGGTAGTACTTAGTTGTACTAACCATTTTCAATATTGCAGTGTATTAGATTTGGATGAAAACATTATTAGTCAAGAAGACCCTATTCTTTGTGAAGACTACTTGCATGTATGGGAAACTGCCAATAATAGCATAACTGATGAACATTTTGATGAGCTTATTGGTTAGTCCCTAAGTACCTATGGTGTGTGGTATGAGTATTTTAAAAAGAACATTATGAAGGTTAATTTTGTTTACAGAAGTCATAGTGCAATGGTATGCAGACTGGCAGGCATTGTCCTTACATAGTGACAACACTAATAATAGGTTGATCCACCTACGCCAGTGTTTAAAAGATTTTAAGATTGAAGAAATAGTCCAAATACTAACTAGTAAATAACATATAATGTCTTTAAAAATGTTACATAGTAATACAAAATGCCTGAGATTGTCATTAAGATGAGATTCTGCAGAACAAACAGATGAAATGCTGCACAGACAAGAACTCAGCTCTTTAAGTTCAGAATATAATATATAGGTACTATCTGATGGAATGTATGTATGGACATCCAAAAAATAAATAATAAATGAAATTAAAACATGACTTTTTTTATTGTCAAAATCATTAGCTTTCATGGCTTTAAAACAACTATTTACAATTAACTAAACTACAGATATAACAATAAATACATTAATTACTTTTGGAAAGGATAGTAATCTAGGCCAGAATTGTATTTAAATTTGTAAGTGAAACGATTTACTTGCGTCTTGCCAACATCAATCATCTTTTGGACCTCCTTTCTATATGCAGGTGGGAGAAGCTCCTCCTCCAGCGTGCAAGTCTTTGTAACCAAATCCTGTACTTTGAATACCCGCTGTCTAATGACATCTACATCTCTGTTGTATTCTTCTTTTAAATCCGCCACAGCGTTTGTAGGAGTGTCTACCTTGAGAATAAAATAATTTGCTTCTCGATGTACTACTCCATGAACACTTGTCTTATATGGCATAGCTCTGAACCCTAAATTTTCTATGTTCCTTAATATGCCACCGCGTTCTAAAATCGCAAGAGATACGCGTTTAAGTGTAGTTTTAAGTTCTGGTTTGGGCATTGCTCGTAACATTAATGCTATTTCGTATGTAGGCATCTTGATTGATGAGCTTTCACTTCATACGATTTATATATATTTCTTACTACCGATTAGTAGTTGCCTCGTAGAAGATGCACAAATTAATGTTTTGTTTACTTTGTTTGTATTGCAGAAAACTGAATGAATGGATAAGTATTTCAGGTTAGGTTCGGTTCCACAGGGCACAGAGTAAATAACCACTACCGCAGAGTACATAACCACTACGTTTATTAAGTTCTTGCAACAAGTACTATCAAAAACAATGTGATTATGTACTCTGTGTTCTGAGGTAGTGGTTATGTTATGTACTCTGTGAATACTACAAGCGGTTATAGTCCTTATTCTAAGCTTGTAGTTGTACTATTTATCTTCTTCTTCCTATCTATGGCAATCAATCCTCTTCAAGGGCTAATTTTGCCTGTGTCGAGTATTAGAGAATAATCAAGTCTATTTGTCGTGATTTTTCACGCATTGTAATGTTTATTGGAGATTTAGTTTCTGGAAACCATTCACGGCAGTAGCAAATCATAACATACCTTTAGGTGAGAGGCGTGTCAGAGGTAACCTTTTGACCAATTATAGTAGTATCTACTCTGAGCATTGGCTCAGGATAAATAACTTAACCCTTACTTAGGAAAATAAACCAAAATATTGGGCTTATAGCACTAAAACTTAATGTAAACAGTATTCAATCATCAATGCCATGAATGAAACTCTACCAAAAAAGTGACTTATCTCTTTGGTTCTTTATTTTTTTTAAATTAAATTAATCAATCATGGCCGCGGCGTGTGATATATTTACGAGTTAGAATTTTAAATTGTGAATTTACTGTTGATTTAACTATTTTAATGACACCAACATGGCATCATACGCAAAGTTTGTTTCCGAATATTGCAAAGCCTGGGATAAATCAGGGAAGGATCAATTGTACGTATAGAAAGCGTAAACTAACATTGCAATAAAAACACCCACATGTTGATTATTTCAGCCTACTTTAGAATCGATAATTTTAATACAGAATACTCATTTAATTGTATTGAAAGAAAGAACTCAATGGCTACTTGATTTGACATCAGAATTTGCTTGAAATGGAATCATGGGCCGAAATAGTAAATAATTGACAATGAACTGAAAATGTAATACAAATTATACAGCTTGCATTGTAGTTCAGAATATTTCAAATAAGGACATACCTAATCTGAATTCTACAGTCAAATAATGTAAATCCCATGTACAGCCACAATATGGTGTGCCTAATCTGATGTAATTATTTTTTATTTTGATAATTATATAGTCATAAATTTAGGACCTCAGATTTACCATTATTTGCTGTAAGAAACTGTTTGTTCTGTTTTCATTTGGCTTTGAATTCATAATATGTCAAAGTTCTCCATACAGCTTGAGCCAATTCTTCAGTTTGTTTTGAAGTCTGCTCATGTGGCATTTTCCTCCAATTGAGTAGTAAACATCTAAAATTATGCACAGCTTCTGTGATGAGCCTTTAACATCGGAACATTTACTGGAGATCTCATTAAAAAATAGTTTTTTTGATAAGGGTAAATTAGAGGCAAACAAAGATCTTGTATTCATTTCAACCTTTCTTTTTGCTTTAGTATTAAATATGTAACACAATCAATCAAAGATGAAGACAAAAGTCCATTGTTTACCAAGTCTGGAAAGTTATCAGGCTTGTCTCAAAATATATATGATCTACTGCTATGTGCACTGCGAGGAAATTTGAAAAGGGAAGCTGTCCTTTCAGTTCTCCGAGATATAAGTGTAAGTTGCATGATCCTTTAATCCTTGCTTTCTCCCTGCAAATTCGTCCGAATGTTAATAATGGTGATTTTATTACTTGTTTTTTTTTTTAATCAGCCTGCCTATGAATGCTTGCAACACTAGGGTTATAGCTCTTGTGTTGGCAGTCCCCAATACAGTACTATTATGAGCATAGCAATGAATTATCTAGATAGCAAACAATTTGTATGACACAGGAACAATGTATTAGATAACACAGCCATGTAAACCAACACTAACACCCATACTTTGAAAGCAACTAGTCAGTGATGTTTCTCATGTATTTCTGTAGTCAATGAAGTCTGATCAATAATCCTTTTATGGCACTTACTGGGTTTGGTAGTAGTAGGGGAGCCCAAGCGGGGATTTCAGGATTTACTAAGTGCGGCAGATTAATATACAAGGCGATACCTTGTATCCGGTTAAGTACCTCCACCAAATATGAGCCCCATATATCAGGCCGCCAGTGAAGGATAAAGGATCAGATTAGTAAAAAAAAATTGATCATTAGAAATTCTCGAGCGCGTCAGATTAAGGTAAGGTGAGTTAATTACATGCTAAAAAGTTTATATTCCACTAATCTGACAATTTGGGAGTGACATAAAGAAAGGGGAGGGCAGCAAAGATGTAAAAAAAAACGTCATCTCGACATTCTCGAGCGTAGCCAAATTTTTTTTATTTTGAAGGAAATAATTCAAGGATAACGAAAAATATATAATCTGACGATTTCCGTAAGCCGAAATAATAAAAAATCGTCGATAAAGTTTAGTGCGTGCAGCTGGGTGACCTATATTTCCCTCTCCGCGTTTCTACTCCTTTGGGCATTTTTTTAAAATTATTTTCTTATAAATACAAGTATTCTACTCAAAAAACATATACTTATTTATTTGCATGCTATTTCCTGAGCTTCTCAATTAATTATGTTCTATGATTTAAAAAATTGAAAAAAAAAAGTTTTTTCATCAGATTAGGCGAATCCCTTTAGATAATCGTCAGATTATGAGACAGCACGTCTAGAACAATAAGATTAACAACATATATCTTAATCTGACGCACTTGAGTATTTCAAAATTGCTAATTTTTTTTGCACATTATAATAATGGCCGCGAGTTTGCGTAAAATCGAAATCGTCAGATTATTGAATGAGATAATTTTTTTTGGTGCACTTAACACCCCCTTAGAAAATCTGACGCGCTCGATTTTTTTTTTTTTTTTCATTTTTAACCCTTACGTACAACCACCCGCGTCATGCAAATGATCAGATTAACATACGTACATCATTAAAAATACGTAGGACATTGATGCTATCAATATCTGACGCGCTCGAGCAACAGTTTTTTTTTACATATTTAAAAATCTATTGCCGCTTCCCCCACCGATGAAAAGGTATATATTATATAACATTTTTTTCTTTTTATCATCTAAGCTTTGCAACCTAATAGGTCTCAATGACGCTCGAGTAAATCCCCATTTAGCATCCGTGGGCTCCCCTACTATAGGATTATAATCTTAAAAATTTAATACACTGTCAAAATGCTATTGCTTTGGTAATGTATCTAACCTACTGGTTAGTTAAATATTAAAAAGTGCATAAAGAGAGATGCAGTTTTTTTAACTAATTTTAATATTTTTTTGCCATTTTTGTTGTTGTTGTATATAATACACATATTATGAAACACTTATTAACTGAAATTGTATAATTGTTCAGGTTTTACATTCTGATATTCCTTCAATAATATTGGATGTGGTGTGTGTTCTGGATGCTGAGACATGTACTGAACAAAATGAGGAGCGCAACAACTTTTGTTATATTGTAAGGGAGTTGGAGTCTTTTATATCTGACAAACTGCTAAAGGAGAGACTGGAAATTGACACACTGCAAGATGTTGGCACACTTAAAAACAAAATCTTTTATACTAAGTTTATTAAAATTAAGACTAAGTTGTAGTGAGTATTGGTGCACATTGATTACTGAAGTTATTTTCCTTAGGTCAAGTTGGCTAACAATTTGAATATGAACTCTCTTTCAGTTATAAGCAACGTAAGTTTAATTTATTTAGAGAGGAAAGTGAGGGTTATGCCAAATTGATTGTGGAATTAAATCAAGAAATTAATGAAGATACAGATTGGAAGAGCTTATTAGAAATAATACAATCTCTTATAGGTAAGTTTAAAAACATCGAACCTGCCACCAAATTATTATGCAAGTGTCAAGTGTTGATAATGATATGTAATTTTTAATCTTTGGTTTCAGGTTGTTTCAACTTGGATCCAAACCGAGTTCTTGATATAATACTAGAATCATTTGAGGCTCGTCCCCATTTATATGACTTGTTCATATCACTCATTAAGAAATACATGGGTGACCCACAAGTTATCTCTGAAGTGTTAGGTTTTAAGTTAGGTAATATGGAAGTGCTGGACAGTTATAAAGAACCACCGCCCCTGATGATTGTAATTGCTTTGTTGTTGCAACATCAACTTATCTCATTAGATGATATTTACCCTTGGGTATGTATTTCCCATGTATTAATTTTCCTGTACTCATAATATGAGTCATTTAAGTTTATTTGTAATCATTCCTAACAGTTACGTCCTGATGACTCCATAATGGCCAAAGAAGCTGATAAGGAATTGAAGGCTGTTCAAGATTATATTCGTAAAATTAATATTGTGTCTACGAAAGGACCTCAAGCGAATGCAACCCCAGAATTTGTAGAAGAGAAGGCTGATCCCCAGGTATGATCATGAAATATTTACTCGATTAGAATATTTAAATTTTAGTAAATGTGATTTTATAAAAGGTTTTTACAAACAGATTGATTAATTAGTAGGTATTTAGTACTATATTATTGTGGAAAAATCTATAATGTCTCATAGAGTGTTAAAGAGACCACTTTTGCGATTGAACCACTTTTTCTCTACACTCTAGCAACTATTCTTACTTTAATTTATGGTATGCAGGACATATGTAATTTATTGTGGTCTGAAATAATTAATATTGGGCCATTACACACATCATCACCTGATTACAAACCAAGTAAAGTCTATACTATTTCCCAGACAAGGATAATACAGAAATACATATTTTTTTGTAAATACAATATCACTACCGATACTTTAAACGACATTCACAGATTTAAGGCCGAAATAACTGTTTGAAGCGTCGTCAAAATACATTAAATATTTTAAATCGGAGGCTCCTGAAATTTTATTAATGTGGCATCAGATTTGACTGGTGTTTCAATGTTGGGCCTGTCATATGTCATAAAAATATTATCGAAACACATGTTAATCATGATACGGCGATTGGTTCCCAGGAGTACTGGAACAACCAGAAGCTGGTGCTGTGCGAGGCTCTGGTGAGCGTGTCGGCGTGGCGCGAGTTCTCCTCGCTGTGGGCGCGCCTGCCGCCGCACGCGCCGCCGCCGCGGCCCGCGCGCGCGCTCGCCGCCATGCTGCACGCGCTGCTCGAACCGCTCTACCGCACGTGAGTACCCGCGTACAGCCTTACCAACAACTACTTTCGACTACGTATTCGTATTGCTTTCAACTATTTTTGTATGGGAAAATCAACAGCGCTGCGGCGGCGAATAGTGGAACTAAAAAATTCGTTAGAAAATTTTGACATTTTGAGAGCTACGTTTTCGAATACGTAGTCGAAAGAAGTTCTTTGCTACCAGTACAGGTTTATAGAGCAAACTAATGCCGATTGAATACGAGTACCAACACCGTTGAAATATAGACTTATTGTGTTACGTTACGACACGTTGTGACAGTACGACTCGCAACTGTCGAGAAGCCGCGATTCAGTGGGACCGAACATGGCGCGTACACATCAAACGAACTCGTTTACGCGGAGCGTTACGATTGGCAAATATTTTTTTTGCTCCTTTCAAAAATAAGACTTCTACACAGGTGTAACTTATTTAAGTCGTAGACCTGTGCTAAATGCCCCACCAGCCTCGCGAAGCTGCTGGGTAAGTGTCAAACACGTGACCGCGGCCAATGTAACTTTACCGAAAGCAGGTTTTTTTTAATCGCGTTAATGAGGCGTCTTTATATTAATATAATTTATGCTAGCTAACGTTGAAAAATCTTTAATAATTTTGTATTTGTTTTAGCCATTGCCGTGTTGCTCCTAAAATTCTTGGCAAACCGATTCCACCTCTGAAATCGAGTTTAGCACCGCGAGCCTGCAAGACTTTCGAAGATATGAAAGAAACTGTAATTCCTGCAATCATCCTGTTAGGACCATCGCTTCACCATGATCCTATTTTAATGTACAAAGTAAGAAATATAATATATACTAAAATCAGTTATTATTGTAAATACACTATGCAGAATCACTAAACTTTCCAAAAAATATTTTCTTTAGATAATCCGAATATTGAGAACATCACGATCCCTCAAAGAAGACCCTCTGCATTACGAGGCTCTTACTGTACTTGACGCTGCCATATTGCCATCCCTCACTCTGATGGAAGGCAATTGCTGCATGTCCGAAGAAGTTTATACTTTGCTGAAACTGTATCCTTACCAGTGCAGGTATTGTCAACTTTTTTTCTATTTTGTATTTTAATATTCTATTAATAAATCAATCTGATTTACAATTTCTTTTGCAGGTATTGTTTGTATTCTCGCTGGAAAAACGAGGCTGGCGAGCGGATCCCAGCGTTGTTGCGTGTACGCGGTAATTCGCTCCAAAGAATCAAACACATAATGAAACGTGTGTCCAAAGAAAACATCAAACCGCAGGGCCGTCACATCGGCAAACTGTCGCATGCTGCACCCGCTTTTCTATTCGACTACATGCTACTGCAGGTTGGTATCACTTAATTCAGCCTCGAGTTTTAATTTGCACACATATTAAACACCAATCATCAGGATAAATAAATCTTTAAGCGATTGATGCGATGATTTTTAGAAAGCGGCTGGAAATAAATTACACGCGGTTGCCAATTTAGCGACTTTTTAGCTAGAAGTGATGATGTATGTTGTAACGACGACAAAAAAGATATTGAATGGTCGGCAACGCAATAATTGAACAAAATATTTGAAGTTTAACATAGGTATAAGTGGTAAGTGTTATTGTTAGTCAGTATTGACGTGTGGTGTTGGTGTTGGTGTGTGCAGATCCAGTCGTACGACAACCTGATCGGTCCGGTGGTGGAGTCGCTGAAGTACCTGACGGCGCTGTCGCTGGACGTGCTGGGCTACTGCGTGGTGGAGGCGCTGGCGGCGGGCGCGGCGCGGCGGGCCGTGGCGCACCCGCCCTGGCTGCAGGCTCTGGCCGCCTTCGCCGGCGCCGCCTTCAAGAAACACTCCATCGAGCTCACCGCGCTGCTGCAGTTCGTCGCCAACCGCCTCAAGGACAACCAGAGGTACTGTACCAAGAGGCCCAACCAAGAATATATTGCGATTATGTAATCGTATCGCCTTCGACTATGTCTGTATGGGAAAATGAACAGCGCTGTGACGGCGAAAGGTGGAACTTAGAATTTGTATGAACGTTTTGACATTTGAGAGTTACGTTTTCACTATTTATTCAATATAATTAAACTATTTTAAATATCTACACCTTCATTGTAACCACTCGACACGCTGGTAGTAGGTAGTTCCGTATTGAAGCATAAGCTGCGTTGAAAACGTAGCTGCAGTTGATCATAATAAAAATATTATCATAATTGCAGCCAAGACTTAATCATACTGAAGGAAATCGTCCAAAAAATGGCTGGTATAGAAGCGGCAGAGGAAATGACACCAGAGCAACTGGACGCGATGGCTGGTGGAGAACTGCTGAAGGGCGAGGTAGATAGATAATGATTGAATAAAAAAAAATTAAGTACTTTAAAGTTTCTAATCTATCTAAATTATAAACTGGATTAATCTCAATTTAACAGGCGGGCTACTTTTCCCAAGTGCGCAACACTAGACGTTCTTCAGCCAGGCTAAAGGAAGCTATAGTTGGAAACAATCTAGACATCGCCCTGTGTATATTATCAGCCCAGCAACGTCATTGCTGCGTTTGGAAAGGTACATAATGTTCTGGAATTCATTTATTGCTATTCGTTATGAACATGGTCTTTATTATTAATATTGTTGATAGAATACGATGAAGACAGTGCGTCGAGTGGAGAGCCCCCAGGGTCTCAACTGAAGGTAGTCGGCAGACTGGCGGACCAATGCCAAGACGCGTTGGTCCAGCTCGGAACTTTCCTGGCCTCATCGCATGCGCCTGATGAGTATGCCGCTAGATTACCGTCTTTACAGGTCAGATACATTCACTCTTGACTCGAAAAAAACAAACTATGTGTCTAATGTTTTTGTAATAAATATCATTGTATCTAGGAACTACTGCGAGACTATCACGTGGATGCAGATGTAGCATTCTTCTTGCACCGTCCAGTACTTGCACAAAAAATTGCTACAAGATTCGAAGCTCTCCGGAAACGTTCCGAGAGTAAGCAGGATAACCCTGAAAAGAACATAGAATGTTACAACATCGCATCAAAGGAAGCTTTGGAACCTGTTGTTATCTCTGTCACACCAATGCTACCGACTAGGGTGTGGGAAGATATTTCCCCAGAGTTCTATGTGACCTTCTGGTGAGTAATTAGATCTTTAATATTTATATTTTATATAATTTATTATATCAACAACGTCTTAACATAACAATTTGACATTGAAGTAAATGATAATCTGAACATCCTTCGTGATATGCTTATAATTTGTGTCGATTTAATAGGTCACTATCAATGTATGACCTTCGAGTCCCAGTGGAGAGCTACGAGAAAGAGATAGACCGTTTGAAAATAGCCGCGGCGAGTGCTGCCAAGGACACGTCCCAGGGTTCCAAAGGCAAAAAGGAACAAGAGCGGTTCAATACCCTTATTGACAAGCTGCAGGTATGGTGCAATATTTTCACCTGTGCCGGTAGCAGGAACATTGTCGACAACGTTTTCGTATCGCCTTCGACTATTTTTGTATTGGAAAATGAACAGCGCTGCGGCGGTGAAAAGTGGAACTAAAAATAAATGTCAATTTTGACATTTCGCGAGTTACGTTTTCGAATACGTTGTCGACAAAGTTCCTGCTACCGGCACTGATATCTATTTCGATTTGGTGATAACAATAACAGCAAAAATTAGAGAAAATTGTGATATGGGATAGATTTTTGTTCCTAAAAGATATATCTATATTTTGAGCCTATTAAGAAACAGGATCGAAAACCCAAATAACCCATTTTCTTGTTGATAAGTATATTCACGCAAAACACTAGAAAAAAAACATACAGTTCTGTTGTGAACAATTGAACTGAATTGTGAATAATGGACTAAAAAAATGGTGCATGCAATTGGGTCTATCAGTAAGCTTTATATAACTCCATAATTTCTTAGGTCTGCCTCGTATTTTTGGTCGTTATTAATAAAAATAAAAATAAGTGTATTGGTGATGTGGTGTGGGGTACAAACAGATCATCAAGTTAATAAAAGTGTGTTAACAAGCAGTAGTGGATGATTGTGACGTGGCGTGGTTTACAGACAAGTCAAGTTCACAACATCACAATATGTAGATGTTGGTGGGTGAGGTACGGTATATTGTATTGTGTTATAGGAGGAGCGGCGGCGGCAGGCGTCGCACGTGTCGCAGGTCCGCGCGCGGCTGACGCGGCAGTGCGGCGGCTGGTTCCCCGCGCGCGCCGCCAAGTCCGCCAAGAACGAGACCGTGACGCGCCTCATGCAGCTGTGCCTGTTCCCGCGCTGCGTCTTCACGGCGGCCGACGCGCTCTACTGCGCGGAGTTTGTGCACACCGTCCACTCGCTGCGCACTCCTAACTTCTCCACGCTGCTCTGCTACGACCGGGTGAGTCACCTCCTCATACTCTACGGCCGGCATTCTAAAACGACGCTCACCAATCTCGAATTAATACCAGATTTGAGTGGAAATTGACTCTAGTACTAAATCGATTAACGATTATTTATTACACTTTAATCATAGACTCTATCCTCAATGATCAGGTTTCCTGGGATCGAATGACACTGGAGTCTTGTTGTACGTACAAAAAGTATTCATCTAATCGGACTATGAGATGAGACCTTTATGGCCTATGACCTTGACACATTATGGCCTGGTTTAGAAAGTACATTATCTGTGTATACACTGCAACACATGATTTGTGTACATAATGTGATGAAGTTTATTATTCAATCATACCAGAATGGTTGAATGTAGTCAAAAAACTTTAATCCCTATTTCTTTTATTTCTATTACCACGTATACAAAACCGCCCAGTAATGTCCTAACAATGTATTTCAACTGAATTTAAATAAAGAAGCGACCATCTCCATGATGGTATGAATAGGCGTACCCAGGATGGGTGTACCTGGACTTGTGCTCCCTCCTGGTTCACTAATGTTTTCCACAAATTAAAAAAAGACAAAGGAAATTCCTTATGTATACCCCTGTGACCAAAAACTGAGTACGCCCCGGGGCGTACATGGCATATAGGCATAAGGTCATTGCCAACCTCCACTAAAAACAAATGCACTCTATAACGCCAATGGTGCTAATTCTGTTGTGCGAAATCCTTAAAGTAAACTTACTAGACACAAGTAAAAGTCTTGCTATTCCTTTCTTATGTGCGGAGTTAAATAAGGGTGTCAATATTTTTAGTGGTATGGTCATGAGGATATGTGAATGTTGTGGGCAGTTGTTCTGCGATATCACGTACTCGGTGATGTCGTGCACGGAGGCGGAGGCGAGCCGCTACGGCACATTCCTGTGCAAGGTGCTGGGCACGGCCATGCGCTGGCACGCGGAGAAGGCCGCCTTCGAGCGCGAGTGCGCGCACTACCCGGGCTTCGTCACCAAGTATCGCGTCTCCAACCAGTTCACTGAGGCCAACGACCACGTCGGCTACGAGAACTACAGGTTCACACTTAACACACAACACACACTTGTATATGACATGTTGGGACTAGTCAACGACTCCTGAGATACGGATTACTATTTAGGGAGTCTATGGATTCCACTGCAGTATTAATAACCAAATATTGAAATAAGCTTGAAGACAGCCACGTAGCTATTTGAAGTGTCGTCAAAATAGAATTTTGCATGTAAAATCGGAGGCCACTCAAAATTAATGTGGCACCAGACTTGACTGTCGTTTCAGCTTTCGGCCAATTGATTGTCCAAAAAATACATTATTTTTATTATTACGATTAATACATTTATCTCCGGGTTTACTTTCTTCTTTTGCCTTACGGCGGACCGTATGATTGTTTGCCACATTCGCC
This sequence comes from Falcaria lacertinaria, assembly GCA_951449985.1. NCBI lineage: Eukaryota > Metazoa > Arthropoda > Insecta > Lepidoptera > Drepanidae > Falcaria > Falcaria lacertinaria. The sequence continues at coordinate 5,871,285 of OX602114.1, forward strand.
TAACGTTTTCTAGTTCTTAACGAACTTTATAGTTTTATTTTTTAATAAAATATGATCTATGTTTTACAACAGGCATGTGTGTCACAAGTGGCATTACAAGATCACAAAGGCGATGGTCGTGTGCTTGGACTCTGGTGATTACGTCCAAATTCGCAACGCTCTAACTGTTCTCATACGGGTGCTGCCACATTTCCCCGTATTGGCGAAGCTGGCCCAGATCATTGAGCGAAAAGTTGACAAGGTAAGGAGAGATAATCTAAATAAGTATTAAACTTAAATGGTCATCGCTGAGCCAATGAGTTTATTATGAAACTTGTTTAGGTGAAAGAAGAAGAAAAGACTCAACGGCAAGACCTCTACGCCTTAGCGACGGTGTACAGCGGTCAGTTGCGCAACAAAGCTCCTAACATGATAAGAGAAAGCGATTTTCATCAGGTATGTTGCAATTATTAATAATCGTATTGCAACTTTAATTTCCTAGGTTATTTGAATTTGCTTGATTCTGATGAAAACGAATGGATGTTTCCTGTTTATAGGTTGGTGACAAGCACAAAGTAGCCGGGGCAGTACCGGTCGCGACAGCGGCCGCTGTTAAAGAGGAAAGCAGTGTCGCTAAAGTCGAACAGGAATCCAGCACGTCGCCTCCACAACCCCCTGGTGAGTATCAACTGAGGATATTTTCGTTTGGATACTCGATTGACAATAGGCCAAATATTAGATTTGAGTCTACAGCTTCACTTATAATGTTCTGTGAGTAGGTGTTGGCAGCAATTGCTAGCTCCTACGCTCGTCTTAACATAGTTCTTACATGGTAATTGGTCACGTTTACGCTAAACTGTATTTAAATTAACATTTAATTATCCTTAGAAGTCGATAAGAGGGAAACGCGCAACAGCGACAGACGTCGTGAAGAGTCAGACCGAGAGAAAGAACCCAAGCGTGAATCACGATCGTATGTATCTGCCAAAAATAATAAATTCATACAGTAACGTTATTTGTAGTTTGTTAACACTGTCATTGTTTTTAGAACTGTCAAGGAAAGGAATAAAGAAGAAATAAGAAGTAAAGACAGATCGCCCAGAGAGAGAATGCATAGAGTAAGAGACACATTTTTTGTTAATAAGTTTTACCTGAATGCAAAATTCTCATATTTATGTATTATATTTTAACTTATTCAGGAGGAGCGTTATTTAGAGACAGTGTCGCCTCCGAACGACCATCGTAGTGCGCCTGACGACCTAGATCGAGGTAAGAAGTTTAAAAACATGCATAGCATTCATATACTGAGAGACACCTATGATTTTCGAAAAATTATTCGTATATTAACGTAAAGATTTCCTTGGTGGTGTTACTGTGTATACAAAACGCCCCTTTGTGCGTAAGAATAACTAAACCTCGTGGTGTATAATCTTCTTGCGTATCACAAGATATCGTCGTTGTGTTGTGTTGGTACTAAAGACGTTTTGTGTAAAAATTCCGGACATACATAAACAAACAGAGCAAATCATAGGTGCTTGAGCCTCAGGACTTTTAAGAATGTTTATAATTTATTTGGTGCAATATTATATTAATAGTGCGATTATTGTTGTAGATGTGAAGCGACGTAAAGTAGAGAACAGCGGCAATGGCAAGGTGAGTATCGTTGTAATAAACCGCCCTTGCATCGCTCTCGCGCCGGACTGAGGGTTGGGCTGGAGCAGACCGAGGGCCCACAGGCGACGCGGACTGCGGGACGCGCCCACTCACCAAGATATTGTTGTTGTGCCTACAAAACTTTAAGACATTCAAGTGCTAAAAAGCGGTTACAAATATTAAATAAATACAAAAATAAATCAGAATAAACATCCACATTTAAATGATTGCTGACAGTTTTCAACAAACATCGAGGGAATTGATTTTGAAGACCAATAGGAATGAGACAAATGAAAATGCAAGTCACAGACTGGCATTGACTGTTAATAACTAAGGAAGAAAACAAGTAAATGCTATGAATCTTCGAAGAACTAAATGAGTTAAATGATAATGAAAATAAATGAGAGAAATAAACACCTGATCAAAAATCTAAAATATTATCAACACTCAGTAATAAAGAATTATTCATTTCAAATCAAATCGAAAGCATCTTTATCCTGTCATCCATCACTAAGAACTCCAACCAACATTTCAAAACTGACCCTGAAGACACATGGATCCTGTAAAACAATGAACACATCAAAAATCAAGAATGAGTTGAGAAGATTCATCTTTCAAGATTAATAAAATACAAAAAAACAATAAATAGTGTGCGTGAAACAATATCGAGTGAGTCGTAAGTCCGCTCAGCCCAGAGCCCAGTCCAGTCCAACACGGTAAGGTTTATTATTAATAATTTGAACCAGCGTGAAGACACTCTGAATACAGAACAACTCTTGGCTGAAGTCATTTGAAGAATTCAACAAGATAAAACAAGTCTCAAGAATGAATGATGAAAGGATGAGGAATGATGAAATAATTTCGAAACAGTCCAGGACGGTACCACTAGTCTACTGATGCTGAAATAAATATTTTACCATGGCAGAAGTAAATATCGGAATAAAGAAACTACACCCCTAATTATTATTGAATCAAACTTAAAAAAAATGCAACATGTTCAGTTCGGTAGAAAGGTCTAACACAATGAAGCGTCGATACACATGGTTTTAAAAAAAGATGTTCAAGATGAAGAATTTGAAATACGCCATTTAAAAGTGGATTACTCTGTAATACGGCAAGTCCTATGAATGCAAGAAGAATACTAGAGTTGTCTTCATTCTGAGTTCTTTTCTCTTGGTATTACTAATATCGATTAGTCTTAGAAAAACAAGTTGTCGCAAAATAAGCTATACTCATGAAGTTAATTAATGCATCAAGTAGTATTAAAAGATCCTTACAATTATTAATGTATTTTTTCTGAATAAGCAGGGTAGCAAAGAAATTGAGGAACGTTCGCCCGAGAAGGAAAAACGAAAGACCAAGGTTAGAGGCGATGAGCGTAAAGAACGTAAGATGAATCGCAAAAGGGTAAGTTTATACATGATTAAATCACGTTTATAATTCGTGTGAATTTATTGTCTAACATTATATTAGTTGAAATTTTATGTTTTTAAGAAATTAATTATTTATGAATATTTGTGTATTACTTATACATCTGTATTACAATTAACATTGTTCTCTCTTTAGGATAGAGCTGAAGAATCAGCTATCCTCGAACAAAAAAGACGTCGCGAAGAACAAAAGGGTAAGTTGTTCTTAATAAATAAAGACAGTAGTAGCATACAGTGCGTCTCAAATTCAAAACATACAACATTAGCGAAAATTACCATTACCTTAAATATTTCCTAAATGAAACGCTGTGTCAAAACAATTTGGTTGGACCCACTTTTTGGCAGCCCTATTTTTAATTGGAATCTATAAACAAAAGAGCCAAAATAATTATTGAAAGTATGAACAACGCCTATTGTTATAAAGCGTTTCCATCATTTTGTATGAAGACCTATTAAAGAGTAATTTGTGATCGTTCTACAAAGAAGGACATTAAATATGTTTTTCGCCAGATGTGGCTAATAGGTTAATGAGTATACTCGATACCAAAAAAGTACTAAAGCTACCATAAGCTTTTCAAAGCGGAATTCTTCAGAATTCAGTAGAATACCTAATTTCTTATAATTATCTCCTCATTCACCCAACTGGTAGCTCTGAGGATGCAGTCTGGAAAAATATAGTTCAAATAGTATCTTTACTGTTTAATATACAAAATTTATAACGTAAATATTAACGAATCATATTTTTTTACAGCCGTAATCAAGATGGGCAGTCATCAAAATGGCTCCCAAGACGATCATCATTACGAGAAATACCATAAAAGGGTACGAACAAATACATAAGTATGAAAACAATACCCACTTAGCTTATTTCAGTCGAAAAAGAAAACGAAACCTATGGCTCTCTTTAACAGTTTCTTGTATGTGCAGGAAAAGTCACCGTTCCGAGATCGTTCGCATGAAGAGCCAAGAGACAAACAATATCCTTTTTTATTACACAACAACAATAAATACATTTACTAATTCTGTATAAAGCATATTTTGTAATTGCGTGCATGCTCGTAATACTTACGACCGAATACCGAACCGACATTCAAAGTTTGAGGTAGGGCTAATTGGGACCTTCCGTGGGTTTTCCCATTAAAACAGAATTCGTTAGTGGTATCCCTGGTGTTGCTAGCGGGTATAGGCTCCGGTGACTGCTTACCATCAGGTGGGCCTTGCGGAACGCTTGTTTGCCCCCTTAGTGGTATAAAAAATAATTTAAACTCAGGCCACTCAAAATGTATATATCATCAAATCGGACTGGCGGCGTTTCAGTATTCGGCCATTAGACACTAAACTTATCTGACCAACAAAGACGGGACCTCGATTGACTGTAAGCACATCTAATGTAGGTAAGAAAAGATAAGGTCTTTTACTCGTTACTATTATTATTCCAATAACACTGATTTTGCTTAAAAGAAATGTGAGCCGTACAGTAGTCGCACCAGCGGTATCGAAGGTCGGTCCGTCCATCTCTGTCAGTGGTCTGTATCTCATGATCGGTAGTAGGAAGTTGAAATTTTCACAGAATGTTTATTTCTGTTGCCGCTATTATGGTCCGGGAGCCAGGAAAGAAAAATTTGGTCAATATTTCCTCTTGAACGATTATGATTGGTGAGACACATAAGGGCATAGTATGATGAAGCCTCGTGAATGTCAGCTGTGGTTGCGTGGGTGGGATGTGCAGCGGCAGCATCCCGCGCAAAAAGAAAGAAATATCTGTCATTTCATTTTAACTAATAACTTGTGAAATTGTTGTTAACCCAATATCTTGAAGAAAAATAAAGATCAGCTGACTATAACGTGGCGGATTATACGTCAGTTGATCGCTCGAACATGAAAATAATATATAATTTCAATGATTTTCTCAACTAAAAATTTATCGGATGATAGCTTATATGCAACTGATATTTGTAAGCTGGCTTGACTTTGGAACGCACACGTGGGAAAGAAAAGAACATGTACCTATACATTTATATAAATGATAGGTATTGCCCGCAGGTTCGCACTTTGAAAATGACAGTTTTAATACAAACTTTCATCCCCTATTTTACCCCTTTAGGGGTGGTATTTCCAAAAACCCTACCTTAATGACCTACGTCAAAATTATGTACCATCAAATTTTGAAGTCTAACCTTAGCCGTTAGGCTGTGTTGATTATGTCAGTCAGTCATTAAGTTTCTTCTTTTATATATACAGTTATCGAGAATAATTGAAAATACGTCATTTCCTTCCAGATGAAAATTTGTCATTTAATTGTTAATATACTGCTGTAATGAATTAAAAAATCAGCTAGCAGTATGTCGAGGAAAGCCTCGTCAGCTAATGCATTTCAATAGAAATCATTGAAATTATTTATATTTTTTCATGTTCGAGCGATCAGCTGACGTATAATCCGCCACGTTATAGTCAGCTGATTGTTTTTTTCTTCAAGATATTGGGTTAACAACCATTTATCAAGTTTTTTGTTAAGGAAATTACTGTTGTTTTTTCTTCGTGCGCAGGAGGCTGCCGCTGTTCATCTGACACTGGCTCCCTGACTATTACAACAAATAATAAAAAAAGTCGATAGCTTTTGTTTTCCAGTTCTATGCTTTGTGGTGTATGTTTTAATTTAATTAATAATTGGTTCGCCGTATGAGGTCGTGGGCTTACTAACAACACATTAATTTTGACAAATTGTGTATAGTATTGACGTTTCATTTACACGCATGGTTGCAATGCATTTTTTTTTATTCTACGTATTCTTTATACATGTAAAACGACTGCTTCTCTTACTCGTATAAAGTTATTACATAATAAGCTAAAAATAATCTCCTTAATCATTATATACTAGACGGTCGAATGAGTCGTCAAAACTAAGAAGATAGGATGCCGACATCGACCCGTGAAGCACTGTGAAACTTCGTACATAAATAAAGTGACATACAAGAATAAAATACATTTTGACACTAGACTATTCTTTGATTTATTTTTAGCGTAGATTTGTAGACATTTACCGTATATAGCTATACGGATGTTATAGAAGAGAAATTATTTATATATTCGTTTGTAATTAATAAACGCAAAATCTTCTAGATGGATTAAAAAATCTTTCACGAACAATAATATTATCAGTGAGTGAGTGAGAGAGAGAACTACCTACATAATAACAAAATAGGCTATATATTATATTGCTACGCGCGAAGACTGGGAAAACGATAGTTAAAACTTTGTAAATCTTGATGATTAATGTCTGTTATGTGCCTTGTATGTTTTTGTGTGCAAGTATTTTATACGCGTACGATTTAATATTTACATTTTCAAATTGATACTATTTCAGTGCTACTAACCCTTTGATTATAATATAATCAAAGTACTAACCATATAACATTTAATAATGCAATCTACGTTATGAAATTATTACTAAAATTATTGTCCACAATTTCCTAACATTTCGAGTTTTGGGGATTCAAATAAACAATAACTAGCGTTAGCGTGTTTTAGTTATTATTCTGAGGTTTCGCTTTCCGTTGATAACAGAAGTTTTAAACCTTTTTTTAATATTAGTAAAGATTTGAAGTAGGTAAACATGTTTCTTTGCTGCAAGAAATAGTATTTGTATCATTTTTGGGTCAGCCTAATTCTAGTATGTACTGTATGTAGGTAGCCATAAGATTAAAATTAAGAACTAGTTTGCTTTTGTGATTACGATACAATAGCCAATAAATCAAAGGCAATAATTTGTTAATAACTATAAATTGCATTTCATAGTGTTCAGCTATACCTAAGCTCAGAGGGAGTGCCGTAAGTTATTATCAATATATGTACTTTTATAACGGCGAAGTTCCCACATCATTAAATCACTAATGAGGGTGAATAGATTAAAGCGGGGTCGTCCACAGATCTAGGATTTTCGCTACGCGCTGGGGTGTTCCTGGGGGATGTTCCTGGTGTTGCAGGTCTCCATAGGCTGCTGTAACGGTAAGTACTGTATCGGCTTACCATGATATGGATTGCTTGCCACCTAAGTTGTATATGGTGGTACATAAAATAAAATTAAAAATGATTACATCTAAAAATATAACGATGGTCCTCGGAATAAGGGTGTGGAGACGCCACCGCGCCTACAAATCAAACCGGTTCCATAAACCGTGTTTATCCCGAGTATGAATAAAATGCTGGTGTTGAGTCTAGCATTGACCACCTCCGCTAAATAGAAAAAGCTTATTTAATTCTGAATTTTAAGCGAGCTTGTGTATGACAACTGTGCACTGTTTACTTAACCTATTTGTCAATAATTGTACTCTGTAAAATAGACCAATGTAGAATTTATAATTTGAAATTTCATAATCTAGCTGCGAACACTCGCTTCGCTGGGTTATTTCTTGATCATCTGACCGGCTTGTTCCGCAATTAACTTCGTGTGATTTTTGAATGAAGTCTAGACAATATAGAATAATTTTTACTGGATTTAAATTTATGCAAGTACAATGTAAGTATAATTTGGAGCTTTCCAGATGTTTCTCAATATTTTTGGAGCAAAAAAGAACATATCAACACACTCAATATACTAGATACACTACATTCTAGACCCATATTTTTGAAGTTAAATTTTAACACACCCATAACGTTATGAACTCGGTAGCTCGCAACCACCATAGAGCATAATGGGAGGAGACTGTTATCTACTACATTTTAATTGAGAACGGTAGTTTAAATTATAAGGTAGAACGGAGTATGGGGGAAGTCTAGTTTCAGACTTCCCCATACTGACCGTTTTCAATAATCCACCTGTATATTAGACTACCAAACAGATTCGTTTGTGTATGTGTAGTTTTGGCTGCAAGCAGAGTGAAATATCAGCACAAGTTGTACAAGCACCTAAATAAATTACTGTTAGAATGTATTGATTTGTTAGAGTCGCAACATACGTTCCCTTGAGTGACCCGTTTGTTAATTCTATTTACAATATTGTGTGTTGCCATCGTAGGACTTCAATGAATTGGAATTTTGTCGAATGCCTCTTAGCTGTGTTGGTGGTTCGAAAATCGACAGGCTCTTCTTGTTTTTAGTATATTAACAATATATCAAGGTATTATAATTATCTAGTCCAAGGATAATTTTTACTTAAATTTTTACCTGTTTTAGGAGAACTATTAAAAGAATGTTATTAGTGTATATTTATTTATGATGACTTGTGTTGCAGTTTAATGTCTCGAAACAATCTATATTCAAGATCTTTAGTCAGAGATAGCCTATGTATCAAAAAGATAAATCACTTCACTCAAAAGCCATATTACATTCCGTTTACAGTATTATTTCCAATTTCCATATATCAGTTTTAAGATTGAGCCTAACAGCTCAAAAAAATACAAACTCAACATAATAAAGATCAATAATAATTTATGAGAGACTGACAACAATCCGGGTCTCTCCGCCTCATTCCCGCCAAACACTCGAGCAAGAGGTTTATGAACATCTGTGTACTCTGAGGTAGGTATTAACTACTTTTTATTGCCGAATAAATTTAGAACGATTATTAAATAAGTAATGGTACATATAAAGTTCTTGTAACCAAGCCACATAAAAAGTATCAAAATAAAAAAATAGGCTTAATATGGGTATAATTTTATCTTACGAGGTTAAATTATGTGGTATTCCATTAAATAATACATATTTCGTAAACCATAATTATTATACCAGGTCTAGTAATGACTTTAAAGTATAGTTTGTGAAGTTTAAGCGGATTGAAACTGATTAGTATGATGTAGAACCTTTATAATCCGCCATTTTGTATAACGTGTATGATTTTCTGTTTTGGTGTCGGTACCGGTAGGAAGGAGACTTGGGTGTCTATTTTATTTTCAGCAGTGCAGTGTTGAAGTTACTTTAGAAATACGTGTTCACGGAATATGAATAAAACTCTGAGGTCAGTTGATTGTTTTTTTTTAAACGCTGGTGTAAACGAATGTCGTTTTCGGATGTAGGCTTGCTTGTAGAATATAAAACGTAGTGTTTGTTTATGTACTCTGTGGTAGACTACCATTACCTAGTAACTAAACAATACGTAGATTTTTGCGAAAAGGAGAGGGTATTATAGAAAGGGGCACGCTTAACATAGCAGTCCGCGGCACGGTTTGTTGCGCTAGACCCTGAGGTAAAGCTTAATGCTAGCAGGACCGGAAGACTAGGAACTTAATTAAAGGTACCTACACAGACAAGTAAGTTTTAAAACAAATGATAAAATAAACCTGTCTATAACAATTGTACATTCATTTAAAACATATTTTTATCTGTGGTGGTGTAGTTTTTGAACGAAAATGATTTTTTTTATAAAGATGGCGACTTGACAATGACATAAATTTTGTGTTATGTATTTATCGAACGAAAGGAAAAGAAGACTGAATTGTTATCATAATTTCAAGATTATTTAATATGTTTAGTAGGCAAGTGTATATACAAGGTATAGTTTCTAATTCCAGGTATTTTGTGTTGTTTTTCATGCGAAGAAAATCGTTATCTTTCACAAAATGGTGCCCAATTTATAGTTAGTTAGTTTCATGGGTTACCCCATGAGTTAAAATATATACAGTGTTCGGTTCCCGTAATAAAATAATATTAACATAAACGTAATTTTCAATATTTGGCATCTGGTTGTTCCGGATGTTATTAGATGGTAAGATGTAAGTTTAAAACATTTTTAGTTTGGCGGCCATCTTGTTTCTAAAGTGAAACTGATATAAATGAATAACGCATTTTCCGACGAATAAAGTACCTACTCACACCGTGTGCACCGATTGAAATTCGCAGCTATTTCTTAAGTCGTCGACTACTTCAGTGTAGAAATGTAGAAGTACCTACTACCTATCAACAAAGTTAATATTATTCACACGTGGCGGATTCGTTTCGTTTCGGACCTATCACACTGAGATCAACTATGGTAGATGGAACTTTACGAACGAAGTGACGCCAGGTTTTTAAACAGGTAGTACGTGGGCAAGGCGTAGGTACGTTGTATTCATTGTAGGTGTGTACGTGTAATTGTGTATATGTACAGTGTAAACTGCAAGGCGTAGTTTTAATTTAGCCGGCATCAATTTGTTGTTAACAAAGTTCCATCTAAGCATGCACTAAACTGGGTAATATTACTACGAACTGTAGTACATAATAGTTCAATGCCTACTGTATAAAGGTGTATTCATACATATAGGGTCTTAGACCCTTCGCGAGTGTCATGTCAACCTACATCTAGGTTGTTTAGCAGACATTAGTTAACATTCGCGGCATCAATGGAAGCCGGTCATATGCAAAATGTCGTCGTGTGATATTTTACAGCACAAACTATACAAGCAAAACTTCACTGGTTCTATTGCGGGATAACATATCTTGTCAACTGTCGACGCACATAGCAACGTACATTTTCTCTTTTTAACACCCAACAATTATAACATACTGTTCTACTTGTCGTACATGAGTTATAAGTTATTTTATACGTGCGTCAGAGTGTCATTTGTAAATGTTGAATTCTGCGTAGGTATACCTATCTACATCTTTTTACAAGCTTTTATTTAGTTTCTTTTGTCCGGTGTGCGTGTAATCAAACTTGTAACTTTACCAACTTCCCAGCGTCCGATTGAGCTGTAATTTCGCACATTGGTTTGGTTTCCGCGACAATGCATGATTATCGAGATGCCGCCATTTTCACAATCCAATATGGCGACCGCAGCTAGTTGACGATTTATAATTTCCTTATTATCCCCTATGATATGGGTATCAAATTAAAGGGCTTGATGGGTGGAACACAGTTATTATTAACAAATAATAAAAAAAAAATTAAGGCTTTTATTTTTTATTACATACATAATTATAATATTATTGGTAACGGAATTCTGAATTGAATGAATCAAAATTCAATCATTATTAGTAGACAAAGAAAGTTCCTTCGCTTCGTTAATAGAAAATGGAATGGTTTAACGACCACATATTTGTACGTAGCTGAAGAGTGTTTGTAGGTGTTTGTAGATAGGTTAATGCTTTTTAAGTATTCATTCGTTAGTCGTTACCTACCTAAGTTTTGGTCTAAAAGAATTAACGCATGGAAAAAATAAAAATACATTACCATTTGTTTATAATATATATTTTTTACTTAAGTTTCATGAAACAAATGTACTGTGAATCACTTATTAATTAAATAAACATTAATTTATCGATATTAAATAATGACTGGCCTTTAGCTCAGTGCCGGTAGCAGAAACATTGTCAACATCGTATTCGAAAACGTAACTCGCGAAATGTCAAAATTGTCATACTAATTTTTAGTTCCACTTTTCACCGCCGCAGTGCTGTTCATTTTCTAATACAAAAATACTCAAGTTGATACGAAAACGTTGTCGACAATGTTCCTGCTACCGGCATAGTTGTTAATGTCCATAGTTTTGTTTTCATGTTCGCGGATTGAATCCCCTCTTTGTGATGTGATGGGCATATTTGTTACCATGTATGTCCCAATATGAGGATATGCTCCCCGTCCACACGGTGAAAAGATAAAATGTAGCCGTGCGTCACGAATAAGTATAATTAAGTATTAACCCATAGATTAAAATACGTGTTACACAATACCCCGTAAAAATATAATTATCAAAGCCAAAAAAAATTTCATCCCTAGTAAGCTGTCATGTCCTGGAACCAGATTATTTAACAGAAAGGCCTACGTACCATTGTTACCTAATAATAGTCTACTTTTAATAGTTTTTCTATCTCAAAAAAATTCAAGTTGACAAAAATAATATGTTGTCAATTTCAAATCTTCTAATCGATATCCTACAACTGTTAGGTTGTTTCGTTAGGTTAGGTCAAATTTTTGTCGTTCCGCGAATTAGGTAGAAATGTAGGTACATTCTGCTAAGTTTACTCTTTACTTTTACTGAAATAGGGTTTGCTTTTTTTGGGTATGTTATACAGCATTACTACGATTCTTAAATATTGTGAATGGACTCGTTATAAGGCCCCATTTAACCTCCTGCCGGCTTTACGGGTAGTTTTGTAACACCCTGTATAGTCATCTTAATTGATGTCTACTTTAATATAGTTCCTGCATACCATTTATATATACCTACTTTTGTTAGTTACTTTAAAATCTAGTCTGCATTGCTTTATATTATAGGTATTTTATATATTTTAATATTGACACCGAAGTATGCCAACAGAAACACGTGTCGGCCTCTCGTGTTTCGGATACCTACAGAATCTATAGTTTGTAGTAGGAAGAAATATACGAATCGATAAATCATACTTATTATACTACCGATTATGTACTAATAATTGGGGTAAGTGCTTTTAACTGAAATCACTAAACACGCACACGTTGACAGCTTTTCGCCAGTTCGTACCACTGGAGTCACACACACACATGGCCCGTAACAAGCCATTTTTGGTTTGTGTTTGTTTGCATTGCTCCATCTAGAAGGAATTATGTAGTCAAAGGTTATATCATCTATTATTAAGATTAGCCCATCAGATTGTGGTTTTGAGAAATAATTCAAATGAATATGTACTTGTTAAAATATTGCTAAAAGAACTCGACGAGTGAATTATATCATCCTTATGAATATGGCACCGTTTAAACCATTACCTCAGATCAAATAAAAAAGGTAGATGAAACTGTGCGAACAACGAAATGACGCGGGTGTAGTGTGTAGGCAAGGCTTTTATTTATTCATTGTTGGTGTGTGCATGTAATTATGTATATGTACACTGCAAGGCATAGTAGATAGTTTTAACCGGCGTTTCTTAGTTTTTCGCAAAGTTCCATCTACCTTTTAATTTGATCTGAGACCATTACAAGTACTGACTCAAGAAAGTCAAGCTCCTCGCCTCCCATCAAAAATCATGGAACGCATGTATGCATAGGCCAAATAGTAAACACTTTCAAGTGAAGCAAAAGGGTAGATCGCGATCACGGGATGCGAATGCCAATCTGATCCCAAATCCAGAAAGGCGATTGTTAAGTGTGTACTTGGGTGAGATTCGTAATGGGTTTAAGTTCTTAAAAATTACTACAATTTTTAAATAATCATTGATAACTGAATGCCATAGTGTTAACTGAAACGGACTTCACATCGATTTACTTATTCAAACATGATAATAAATTAATTGAATTTGTTGATACTTTTATTTGGTAACGGTATTATAATTATGCCTATGTATAAATTAAATGAATATTGAAGTATATGTTACATGTGGTGTGTGATTCGACATGTGCTTAATTCTGGATCAGCATGGTACAGTTACATGGTGACGTTGTGGGGCGAGCGAGGTGATCATGCTCAGCCACCACAAAGGGAAGATCTTCCAGCCAGGCGGGTGTTTTGCCTGGGGAACCGCGGCTCCGACTGTTCTAGTCGGAAACTTGTATATATGTTGAATTGCGTAGAAAACTTCGCTAGCGCGTGGCAGGATTGTGACGTCATTCGTTGAATGTTGTCCTGCTAGTTAGTCGAATTCTAACGTTGGTGTATGTAGCCGTGAGGTCGCTACATCACTCCCCCCCGAGACCGGAGGTCGATCCAGAGCTTGATTACAGTCAGTGCTTGAATGCTTGCAAGTGCCAGTGTGCTTCGAAGTCTGCGGTGAGTCGAGACTGAGCGTTAGATGCCGACTGAGTTCAGTATCTCAATGCAAGCGTACGACGTGGAGATAAGACGGTGAGCAATGCCGAATGGACTCCAGAAGTGGGCTGTGTGAGGCGGACGTATGTAGTCGGTGGAGAGGTGAGTGCCAGGACCAGTAGCGCGGTGAGTCGGCTGAGTTGGACCTGTTGATACTCGATGCTGGCTTGCTGTGTGACTGCTGCTGAAGAATTTGATGGGGGTGGAGAAAGTTGCTGATGTTCACGCCAATACTGACGCAACGGGGTCACCAGTGTGGGGCGAGCGAGGTGATCATGCTCAACCACCACAAAGGGAAGATCTTTCAGCCAGGCGGGTGTTGTGCCTGGGGAACCGCGGCTCCGACTGTTCTAGTCGGAAACTTGTATATATGTTGAATTGCGTAGAAAACTTCGCTAGCGCGTGGCAGGATTGTGACGTCATTCGTTGAATGTTGTCCTGCTAGTTAGTCGATTTCTAACGTTGGTGTATGTAGCCGTGAGGTCGCTACAACGTCATGATGAAATTGTAATTATTATTTATTTGGACTGATATATTTTTGGGCTCTGAACCTCGTAATGGAGAATGGTGCCAATAATTTGGAAACACTCGAATACATAGATAAATGTGAAAAAAATATAGACACGTACAGAACCCTCTGAGAATGCGAGTCCTACCTCCACTTGATATTTTTTTACTTTACAACTAATTGCATGCGATGCATAAATATAGTACTAAATGTTTCTTTCTTTTTTGCAGATATTACAATGGAGGATTATTCAAAAGTCATTGTTTCCAACATAAAAACAAATGAAAACATACGAACCGGCGAGCTCTATGATTTATTAAAGGTCACTCCAGCGAAGCCTTTGTCGGTGACTCATGACAAAAGTTATACATGTGATTTTTGTCCCAAAACTGGAAAACAATATATACCAAAGAAGAAATCAAAGCTTAAAGTCAAGACTGTGAGAGAAATTAGAAATGTTTTTGAACAGGACACTTACGCTTATCTCACAAATGACTTGGAGAAGCAACAAGATACGTTATTTCAAATAATAAAAAGCGGTAACTTGGGAAATGAAAATACCAAGACTTTGGCAAGTAAGATGCTGAATTCCGAGCAGCCTATATCAAGATCAACTTGGCTTATGTTGGCCAACGTCAATCCAGAAGAGTATAAATATACTAATCAGTTTGTTTTATGGAATGGCCAGCACATCCAAGTAAATGGAAGTAAAGGAGGAAATAATAAATTTATTGTCAATGTCGATTTAGGTCTTACCAGAAATAATCTGAGAAGGAAAACCATATTTGGAAAAAAGTTCACTCCTAAAAAAAATGGATTGTTAAGAAACTCACTGAATATAAAATTTAAACCTGGACCACTTGGAAGAAAAAAGTATCTAGACGACTCTCACCAAAAATATCACGTTGGTGGTATAGAATTAATAGATCTCCCAAAGCCAGGATTAGATATTCAGCCATTATATGGCACGAAATTAGAGCCTACTGTAACTCGCTTATTAAGTAATTTGCGAGGTAAAGATGGTGCCATATCAAAAAAATGGGCAGAATTTTCTGTCTCAGTCTTAGGAAAGCTTAAGAAATCAACACCGGTTCAGCTTTCTAAAGAATACGTGTCATTCAACTTGGGATATATATTCGATCAACATCGAATACTCATGCGTAGAGACTGTGATAATATATTACTCAGTTCAAAGGAAACCGACGATTCATGCGGTAAATACGAGATGGACGTAAAGCAGGATGGTTTCATAGTATTTGCTGAAATAAAAGAAGTTCTCGGCAAAATGTTAGATTTCATCGAAATTAGTTTTGAGCAAGAAAACATTTTTTCTGATGCCGAACCCAGGTCAGATGCAGAGGAACCAATATGCACTAAACCTAATATCCAAATAAAAGATAAAACAAAAAAAAAGTATGGTGAATTAGATAGGCTGGATGTAACAGTTATACAGGTGCCAGATAATCAGCCGAGAAATCCGGGAAAATTATGTGATAAACTATATTGCGTCTTAGGATGTATTTGTGACTCCCTGGAATGTAGATTCAAATTGAAACAACACTGCGGACGTGTGGGTTGTATGTTTGAATGTAAATGTGATTTTTCAAAATGCACTGATATTGATTCACTTCAAAGTGAATGTTCGAGTATATTGCCGGGATTAATAAACCTAAAAAAACAAATCAATTTCAATTTGTCTAAAGAAGAAAAGAAATTTCATCAAACTGTAATTGTAACAGGTGAAAAAAGTATTTTGCTGAAGTCACAAAAGAGAAATTGTAAAATTTCAAAAAAATATTCAGATTTTTACACGGAAAAGTCTTTGAAAACGAATATTGAAACGCCCAAATTGTTATCAATAAACTGCATACAACTTAGCTGTAAGAATATAGAGCCCTGGTGTATGGTTCATAATTTATATAAATGTTTTTGCAAAGGCAGATTCGTCGAAATATCTACTAAAACTCCCACTTCCGAAAGCACTAACCATACACTTCCTCAAAAAGATATCAATGACGGAACGACACTGAAGGACAATATTAAAAGTATATGCGTTCGTAATAGAAGTAGCGCTGAAGCTGAACCGAAACATGGAGATTTATCAAAGAGAGAAACAAGGACTAATAAGGAAAAACATAATAATCAGTCTGTTCACGTTCCTGATATGACTGAATTGCATACGCAACTATATAGCGAATGTGCGAGGATCAAAGGTTATCAAGGAAGGAAATATACTGATGGATATTATTTTAACACAAATAATAAAATATTAGAAATGGAGAAGAACGATCGCAAATTACGAAAAAAGGTGGTTGCTTTAAGATCCTCGTCAAGTATTACATTGAGTGGTGATGAAAAAAGTGAATCATCAGATTTTGAAGAAACCGTGTCGTTTGCTGGTGACGATATATCAGTAAAACCAACGTTACAAGAAGTACAGCCATTAAGAAAAAATACATGTGACGTAAATATTGCAACATTTACATCAAAATATTTACCTAATAAAACTACACTCAAATCGTGGGTAGAATCCAATTACAAGTTATATAAACAACGCATGGACGAAGGTTCTATAACAGCCTTGAATCCTCCAAAACAGGGGAAAGTAGCGTTACACTCGTGGGACTTTATATTGAATCGTTACAGAGAGCGTAAAAATATATTTTTAGTTACAAAGCAAAAACCATATCGAATATTTGTAGCAGTTAAAGCCAATATTCCTTTCCTTGAAAACTGTATAAATATCGATGACATTCGATTTGCAGATATTGATAAATATCCAATTACCGTTAAGAGTTTACTTACTAATACAAATGGCGATCGAGATGATTTCTGTATATTGCGTGGCTTGTCTATTTGCTGGGAATTGATCGGCTCTGTAAAAAAAGTAAACAAAGATCAAAATCAAGACCAAATAGAAGATGATATCAATTTAGATCAGTCTTCAGGAATTTCGTCGAATATTGATACTGCCAGTAAAGGGAATGAGGCATATGTGCATGAACAAACTGAGAATAAAAAATCAATAACCAACGTTAGTGTCGACATTAGACGGGAAACATCAAAGTGGTTCCTCATGACAATAGAAAATGATTTCACTGCAATGCAATTCTATAGAAGAGGATTTTTTGTGCGGTTCGAAAGTATCACGAAAGCTATTAACGTAGCTAGGGTCTCGGGTAAGACAGTTCGTTTATCGGTACAAAAATGTTGCGAAAAGTCTAAGAGCCCACAATTTGGCATATATGCTATTCCAAACTACAGTGAACAATGTGTCTTTATAGGACCATATGAAATTGACGAGGTTTTGGGAATTGAGACCGTAAAGACATTGTTAAGTGTTCGAAATACGAGGAAAACCAGAGGTATTTGGATTACTACCAATACAATCGATAATTCAGAAGTAATAAGCAATCCGATGTCTTTTATATTGCCAACACAGTACCACGAAATGATACCGTTAGATAATGTTAATAGTAGTGATCATGTAAATAAGGAAAGTAATTGTCCAGCATTGGGGGAGAAACGGAAAGAAGCTCCAAAGAAACCCGTTAGACCTATAAAAGTACGAAAAACAGATGGTTTCTACTTAGCCCCTAATGGTTTATTACAAAAAAAATCCCCAAATAAAATTGAAACCGATGTTATTGGTAAATCATTCATACGAAATACTTCTCTATGTGATTTATCGACGCTTAAGCCTTTATTGGAATCTAATATAGTTCCAGAAACACATTCTGATGTACCGATATCTGAATCTGAATCCGAAAAAGTCCATAAAAAGCCCGAAAGAGGCATGCTTATTTTGAAACCGGAAGAAATTAATAAGAGAATACTAGAAAGCAAAATCTCATTTCCAACAAATGTGCGTATCATTAAAAATATCGACACCAATAAAACTGACACAGACGTAATGGATCTCGACATTGAACCATTTATAACTACTACTGCGGTTCTTGTTCCACAAACCAACGAAAATTTTTCAATTTCACTTATTTCTGATGACGAAGAAGACGTAAAAGCCCAATCTAATGACAAAAGTGTGTTCATTCTGTCCTCTAATATTAAGGGTTTGGGATGGATACGAGCTAAAAGGAATAATGAAGGATTATTAAGCTTTCAGTTTCCTGGTTTTACATTTTCGCCATATTATGAGGACGACGAAACTTTTTCTAAAATTAACGAGTAAGTATTATTGCTTTTATAGTCATACATAAACTCTGACTGAATGATTTTTCATACAGTTTTCACTAATGAACGGAGTGTTCCTAAGAAAGGTTTTAAGGTTTCATTCATTCATACAAATTTTGTTTAATACGACTGAAAAATATCGATGTTTCATTTTATCAAAAAAATATTACTTACATAGCTTACGCGCTGGCTTAACCTTAAGATAATTGTACATAAAACAAAGAAATTAAAGGTCTTAAAAATGCTCACAAAAAAGTCCGCAACAGCATAAAACACATTTGAAATCTAACCTACATGCTTAACGCAACACGCTGTAATGATCTGCTATCCATACGAAGCCGTTCGCTAGTCTATATGTACTGCATTATAAAGAGAAAAGATTTTTATTTTTATTTGCAATAGTTAAAGACTAAAACGACTGGACCGATTAATAAATCTTTTACTACCATAAAGATCTATTATCACTGAGTAACACTTTGACGAGACCTCTGGTCTAGAGGTTAGTATAACTGACTGCTACGTTGGGGTCGCGGGTTCGATTCCCGCCGGAGCAAACATTTATGTCACAAATATGTTTGCCTTGCGTCTGGGTGTTTAGTATGTATTATAAGTAAGTATTTACAAAAAGTATATAAGTATTGTATCAGCTGCTGGTTCCCATAGTACAAGCTTTGCTTAGTTTGGGGCCAGATGGCGCTGTGTGATAATGTCCCAGCAATTATTATTATTATTAACATACGCTATATACTATATTGCTACGCAGGTGAAGTCGCGGGGAAAAATCTAGTAAATTATAAATTTAAATTAAATAATATTAGGTTTGTAATGCTCAAAAAATTACAGTCAACTTTTGGATTGATCTATGATAAAAAATAATTTAGGTGATTTATTTGAATTTATATAAGGGAAGGAGAAGTCCTTACCTTAAAGCGCTAAACGTGAGGTAATTGTCAATTTATCGTCTTTGCTACGAACAATAAAAGTATTTTTGTTTTTCTAAACACTTATTGTTCGTAGCGTTTTTGGCAGCTAGCGACCGCCCACCCAGCGTCATGTAGGTAAACGAAATACGTAAAATGTGTTTCTGACAAAACCGCTATAGATATTTCAGTCAATTTACGAAATGTAACGTAACGTACCAAAATGAAAATCTATACAGTAGTTGATGAAAATGACAATTATTACTAACTATCGTGTAGGCAATTGGCTTTCCATAAAGTTGCAAGGGCCTTTTATCCATTTTAGCTTTGTAAGAATAGGTACACACTGATTGTAATTTCTAATAAGAAAAAATTTCAGGGTGTTCTCCAGAAAGATTTACATACCAAAAAATATTACATTATCGTGGGAAGTTGTTGAGTCAGTAGACAAATCTATTGACGAGTTAAAATCTGAAGACTTAAACTCAAATTTTGTAAGTTTTTATGTCTCTTGGTGTACCTTTATAAAATATTTCATAAACGCTCAACCAAACACTCATATCATAATATTGATGTGATATTTTTCAGATACTGACGAAACAAGGAATTCAACATAAAAATGATATTTCACCCACAAGGAATAAAATAAAAACATACTCTAGGAAACTTTTGAAGGATCTATCGTTAGATTTGCCATCGAGAGACGAATCTTTGTCATCGAATGATTCTATGGATGAGGTAAATTAGCATTTAACATAACATGATACTTATTGTACGGGTGGGCAATCTAGGTAAGCCGTCATTGGGAATTAAAGTATATCAGACACATTTTGGAGCTAGCATTGAAACGAAAAATTATGCAATTTCAAAACAGATCTTATATTAGATCATTTAGATCTTAAAATCTGTGGCTTATAAGAATTCATTTTACTCGATCAAATACACTACCTATATGTTTTTTATAAGGAGGATTGTATGCCTGCTCATTTACTAAGGTGGCAAGCAAGCGTACGGCCCGCCTGATGGTTAGCGTTTACCGTAGCCTGGGGAAGCTTGCAACACACAGCAGGGCTATCACTCGCGCGTTGCCGTGTCTGACACTGAAATTTTACACGAAGGCACCCGATTTTCTCCGTAGAAAGAGTGGCAAAGGTTAGATCGAGTACCAAATATATTTAGTATGTATGATCAGGCGATGACCAACATATAAATAAGGAATTTACTCATACTTTTTCTATATTTTTCAATGGCCGCCTACCGCATGGTGTGGCCATCTATGATCGAGCAGTAGGAAATACATTAGGTACTAAGTACACGGTTTAATGTGAAGATTCTGAAAACTATGTGTCCGCTAAGGCGGATGACCCCCATGACATTAATTGTAAAATCTTTTTATAAACATTCCAGACGAGCCCTACGATCACTGAGTTAGAGCAGACGAGTGCCAGCCTAGAAGATGAAACAGAAGTACTCTGGGACCAGACTGTGTCAAATAAAAGTGAAATCATGAACTCATTAATGAACATGCCAGATATACTGAGAGAAACTATGACAAAATCTTTGAAAAGCATTAAAGAAATGTCTGAAATGTAGATGTGGTAACTTAAATAAGTGTGTCGAAAGTATTGTAAAAACACAAAGATATCAAGTGTATTAACATGCAACTTCCAGGAAGAAATCGCTCGCCAACAAAATGTGTAATTTGAGCCTACCTACTATTTGAATAGTGCAACGTGCATTACCTACCTACATTATGTAGGTACCTAGTTAAAATAATTTAATTGTAAATAATTGGCTATACATTGAAATAATTATGACTACTACTGACTGACCGAGCCACGGCGAGACTTAGAGTTTCTATCTGGTACCAACCTATCCTATCCATTCTTCGGATAGGATACCTACACCCAGTAGGTATTGGCTAGATGGTTGGCATCTCAAATCAACCGCTTTTTTGATATACATAGGTACAAGGTCAATCTGAATATGTCATTTAGCTTTGCATAAACAAAACAGGAACTGAAATACGCGGTCGTCATGTGCCAAGTAGGAGTCTGGTGATAAATCCAGTGTTGATCAATATAAGAATATGTTTTACAGTAAGTAGCCCGGGGCTACTTATTCTCATTTTTATTCGTGTGCGTTTATAAAATATGTACCTATGTTAAAATGTCGTGTGTTGGTTTTTATATAAGTAGATAAAACTAGGTAAATTCTTATAAAGTATTGCCGTTTTCATTTTAATTATTTATCTGTGATATTATAGAATGTACAACAAGAATGTAATTTTGTTTTTTAATCAAAAGACTTATTAGTGTAATGTTAATTCGTTAGGATACAATGCGGAGTAAATTTCTTTGGACTGCACTGTCAGCTGTCAAAATACATTGGGTAAAATACTATAACTTTAACACCCTCTATAGCTGGTATGATTGCCACCACTGCAACTACTTGAGATATTTTGGAAGATAAGGACGGACCTTATGTTACTTATATGCTGCATACCTAGTTATGATCAATTTGTCTCATTGTATCGACAGACTTGCCCCAGTGTCGCTACCCTGCTGAGTTGGTGTGGTGATGGAACAGCTGGTACTGTATCTAATTAAAATATTGTTAAACTTTTGTTTAGTTCGTTTTTAGTTTTTATTACATTTTGGTGCAGAACATAAATGTATATGTAAACATATGTTTTAAATTATCTATAACCTACCTACCTATTATACCTACATAGGTATGCTTAAAACTTGTAAATTGTTGAAAACTGTTGACGAATTTTTTATCAACTGGTGTAGCTAATAGCTCAGATTGACATTATACTGCGTACAACTAATGGGTAAGTAAGTATTTACAGTCTTCGCACTGAGTAATAAGCAAACGAAGCACATGAGCGCGCGCGGAGGCGGCGAGCCCATCGCTCACGCGACCGCCCGGCGCCCGCACTACACGGCGACGGTCCGGTGTGGCGGCACCGTAACCATGTTATCAAATGCTCCAGTAATATGAACCGAATTAAGAAAGCGAAACTGTTGCGGAATTATTTCAGATGAATTTCTGTCACAACATAAGACTGATCTTAGAAAGACAGTTTTTAAATACTCGGTGTTCTTCATTTTCACCTTACAGGATTGACTATGCCAGGACAGGATAGACCTACCACCTACTGCATTTCTCCATTCACCTAGAGTACTTAGGTACTTTACTGATAAGGATAACGTTTGGAATAGGATTGAACGATGACAGTTGAGAAGTATTATTAAGTCAGCTGACTACTTTTTATTCGCGAATTTGGCCGGGACTTTACTTTTGTATAAAGCTCATTCTTTCAGTGCGACGAGGACTTTAGGTAGGTAGATAATAGTTTCGTAAATTACCTTTTACCTACTATGGAAAAAACATAATTGTCTGCTTTATCATTCCTTCAAACACAAATAAATATTTACACAACCGGGTTTATTAAACTATTTGTACATAGAATTAATGCACCGTATATGTTTAACTTTAAACGTGTAATAATAAAACAACTGAATTATGCAAGAATTTTATTTGATAGCATTTGCAGGGAAGCGTTAGCAGACATTTTACGATTATACTTAGCTCGCGTCTTGGTGTTACCCACAGTACTGTACACCTATTATAGTCAATTGTCTATAACTACACAGATCCCCTGAATTCCCCTGGTGATAAGTGTATATCTCTATGCCCTGGTGGTGGATTCTTTGTAGTCCAGAACCAAAAATTAAATATATAATTTCGTATTATTCACACCTTTGTAGGTAGATAATATACTGGTATTACTTATATTAGACAAAAAGGATGTAATGTCGTAGTTACGACTCGTAGTGTGTTTAAAAAAAGTATATATAGGCATAAATATGAAATTAAAAATTATATAACTACCTATTAAGAAATCAAACTTCTCAAATTATGAAATAATAGTTTATTTAAATAATTTACCGACTTCTAATAATATTTTAATACATAGATACATTTTATACAGTCAAAGAATAACTAGTGTATCAATCTAAAATATATTATGACAAAAACACTAGTTCGAAATTATACATGCGAATTTAAAATTAATATGCTTTTGTATCAGTCGAACATAATTATTGATCAGATTATTTTTTTTCTGGAAGTTGATATAAATACAAGCATGCCTCTGCAGATACATTCGTAGGTTTGGATCTGCTCAGTTGTGAATTAGGTAAGTCAAATTATTTGTTGACGCTTGTGTAAAGACAAGCGTCAACAAATTACATAGATGTTAAAGGTGAATGTGTATTTAACCATACGCAAGCACGCATACAATTTGCGCAGTTTGTGACAAATTCGTGTCCACACTGCAATCGAGCATTACTAATCAATGAGAGACTAATTAGAGCCAGTCGTTCTCGTTGAATAGTAAGTACCTGCGCTCTTGATGTCTTTATCAATACCAACCCTCATCGATTACCCACATACATCATCGAATAGAGGTTCTGACCTCTTCTATCTCTATTTAGAATAGGTATAGTTTTTTTTATCTGTTCAATTGTTGTAAATCAGATATAGTGGCGAGCAACGCAGTATATATAGTTTCACCTTTAAATTTACAAATGGTGTCGATACACTTTTAGTTAGACATACATAATTTGCGTTACACATTACGAGTGCAATCAATTCAAGTTTTTGATTATTGATTTCTGTCGCATTTCATGGGTTATTTTAACGTCTATGGAGACCCTGAAGGACGAACAAGGTATGCTATAATACTGTACAATGCTTTATATACAAATAATTATTACATGGTAACAAAATTTCAAATAGCTATTTCTTAATAGACAGTAGGTAGAACAGCGTAGGTAACTGGATATATTAAATCGGACCAAGCCAGGTACAGCATTGCCTCTTCTTAATATTTCTGTTTTAACCCATTCACCATTTTGAATACCTGACCACTGTCAGGAACATGAAAAACATTGGCTGCATGAGATATATGAACAGGTAAGAATCTGCGAAAGAGAATGTACTAAATATAAGCAACGTCGTATATCATGATTATCTCGGACGTATAATTTCGTAACAGAAAACGCTTCCTGCAGAGGCATATTTCCGGTATTTGCTATTCAAATTTTTTTTTTTCACAGGAAAAATATAGTGCTACTCCTAACAAATTTCATCACACAAGCTACTCCCTTATCTTATAGGTAAGGTATGATTAATTAATTGTACTCTTTACGATGAATCGTTTATAGTAGGAAAGACCATAAACCTAAATAAAGGCGTGAAAATAGGAAATTGAAAAGAAGAAAAGAGATGAAAATAATCTAAAGATTATCCCGCCATGAACCTGACGCACCAGCAGGACATTAGCTGAGGTATTAGTTAGGTTCAAAATTCAGTTTTGAAAATGATCATACAATATTGTCGTCTACTTTGCAGTATAATTAGTAAGAACGAGAAATCGCCTGGTAAAAAAGTAAGTATACGTATAATAGGTCAAGTTGAGAACTGTTTCATGACATTAATTTTAACTGACTTAATCATACTATGAAAAAAAAACTAACATATAAAACAGCATCCATTAAAATGAAATCAATATTGATTTCATTTATCGGCCGACATTTTCTAGTACTATAATACACTTAAAAATGTTGCGTGCGTTATATACATGTTTACAGTGATATAATACGTGACCTGTCAAATAAAGTTTGTGATCTTGGCTTGAGTACAATGCAATGGTGGAGTTAAGTCCTATCGGTGGTGTCAGCGCGGCGCAGCGCGGCTCGCTGTGGTATGACGAACTCCGCGTGCCGCTGCGTCGCGAACGGGTTGGCCGCGCCGAACGCGCCCGCACGCGCAGTCCCACCCGCACTCGTTCTAGATAATACAATTATGGCATTACAAATTATAACTCACTGTGCCTACCCGAAAGGTAATTGGCGCGATGATATCCAACATATAAATTATAAATTATTGCAATTTTCATCATACTTGCCTTATATTACAGTTTAAAATATTCCAAAACGTGTTTAGGGCGGCGACCTGCGAGTGATACTCCTGGTGTTGCAAGCGTCCATAGGCTAAGGTAACTGCTTGCACTTGTAAATCAAGCGGGCCGTATGCTTGTTTGCCACCTTAGAGGTATAAATAACAAAACGGAGCGATATTGCGATCTATACATATTCTCTGCATTCCCCGTGAAGGACTTGGGTAACGAAATTACCGTCGTATCCGTGATGGTGTTATTAGGTACTGAGATATGATTTTTTAATGTAATGCTTTTGCAGATAATAAGAAAAAAAATACCGGAAAAAAATGATTTAAATAAAATAAAATAGGGAGACTTACAGGGCAATACAGACGGCGTAGCGCGGGCTGGGGCATGGCGGGCCAATCGGATACGACGTAATTTTCACTTACATACTGTATGTATGCAAGTTAAATTTAAATAACTCAGTATCCAATAAGCTATACTGAAGATATAATCAGCGCCGGACCTAGGGTAGAGTGAAAGGAGCGGTCGCTCTAGGCGCCAGGCGACAAGGGGCGTCAATATATATATATTTAATTATGGAACCAACGTTTTGTTGTTATTAGAGCATCAGCTAAAGGGAGCCCGAAAGACAATAGCGGTCTACCCTGATCATGGACTAGGGCCGGCGCTGGATGTTGTTGATGTTGATGAGAACATAAACGACTCTGTTTAATGCAAAGTTAATTAATGTTAAGTAAAGTAATCGTACGTACGCACACGTACGGTTCCACGTAAAACTGAACGTGTCCATTTTAGGATTCCATTAATTCCATACGAGTCCGAGTCTGAGTGTTTAAATATTTAATTTTGGTCTTTTTAGTCATAAATGTGTATAGTTGAAATTTGATCTACAATAAGTTGTGTTAAATAGTTTTGGGCAGTTTGTTGACCGTGACTGTCAGTCACGTGTCGTTTTAGAATACCGCTAATAATGTCTTGAGAATGTTACCTGGATGCCGAGGTGAGGTCAGCTGCAGCGGACATCTGCCGCGGCGGGAGCGCGGGCGGCGGCCCCGAGGGACGCACGGGGATCCCGGGCAGTACCCGGGGCGGGATCTGCAATACATTCTAAATCTAAATCATCTTTATTAGACTAGACATTACAAATAAGTTCCTTCATATCGTCAGAATCTCCACCAAATTCGGAGTCTTTTTTGCATAGAAGAATTCGGCAAGAGGTGCTGATGGCGGATTTATTGCACATATTGATCGATCTGCAATGCTAGGCATCCTTAATTATGACCAGTAGTTGGTTGGGTGACCGCTATTACTATACCTCGGAGAGCAACATTAAGCCGTACGTACCGGTTGCCCATTAAATATTCGGCAATCGTTAAAGGTCAGACAGACAAACGATTGTTTCGATAAAATGGGTTACCAAAGCCTGATGAAAATGCGTAACCAGAGATCTTGTGCTAACCCCAATTTTGTTTAAGAGAAGGCCAGGGCGAAAATGTTTCCACGAATATCAACGAAATTTATCTAAAATAAAATGTGCTCAGAATAATTTTGTTAGTTGTTGAAGTGAACTTACTGCAGGCGGATCGTGAGGTCGCGGCGGTGCGGCTTGTGAATGTGCGCGAGTTAGGCGGGGATGCGGCGCGGGGCTGGGGGCTGGAACAGGGCTGGGGGTTGTGCTATGGCTGGAGGCTATGTTAGGGCTGGGGGCTCCAGCAGGGTTGGGGGCTGCAGCCAGCCTGGGGCTAGGGCTGGGCGGCGGCGGGCGACGCGGAGGTTGTGTATCGGCGCGGCGTAGAGGTTCAATCGCCCCCGCTTCACTACGAACTAAAGATGCTCGACCTTCCCCCCCGCGACCCACTGGAGAGCGCTTCTCCGCCTGCAAATCAACAGATATATACTTTTTAATACTACACATATACCTAATAAATAAGGGTACGCGAGAAAAAAAAACAGCAAATACGTATGTATTTTCTGTGTATTTTGGGATTTATTATAAGTATTTGTAATAAATCCCAAAACCAAACACACGGTAGCGGTCCTGTTTTATAGCCAACCGTTTAGATCAGCAGTGGTTAAAAACCAATGACCGAATAATACATGGACTTCGGGTCTGCGCTCAAGTGTCTGGAGAGCCAATACGTAATAAAATGCGAATGCGACAGTCCCGATTGCCTCAAGACTATAAATTAATACAAGCAAAATTCAAGTATGCGCTAATAAGATTAAAAATATTAGGAAAATTGTTTTAGATTCATACAATAATTTATATTCGTTTAGTTAGATGAGCTCCGGACACTATTTTCATGAATTTTGTACTAGAACCAAATTCAATGTATTATGATGTCAGTGGTAAAAACGATAATTTTAGGGCGTATTGCATTTTGTGAAGTAAGGACTTACCGGCGGGCTTTTCCCTCGTACGGCGGGGGCTCGTGCGTCGTGGGCAGGGGCTAGAGTGGGGGGCAATGTGGGGGGTAATGTGGGAGTTAGTTTGGGGGGCAATGTGGGGGTCAGTGTGGGCGTAGGGGGCGGCGGAGGCACGCGCGCTGCTTGCTCCAGGATGACTTTCTTCTGCTCATGGCCCGCCGCGAAGTACGAGAATACGCACAGGACAGCGTAGCATATCTGGTCCGCCTATAATTCACACGATTATCAGTGATCCCAAACAAGAGTTCTGTTTGCAGAACAAATGATAAGACAAAGTGATTCGTAGGTACTCTAAATAAGTCTGAACAGCATAAGGTATGGTTCAAGCTTAAATTATTGTATATATTGACTGTGGGAAATATAGTGTTTTGTTCAGGCAATTTGGCGTATAATAAAACAGCCGCTTCAAAATGTTTTTCCCGTAGTCCCTTAAATAGCGTAGGGTAGCTAGTTTAGTACTTAGAAAAACAAAAAAATACATTACACTAATGGTGAACATCTTTAGAGCTGCTTCAGTTTGAGGATAAATAAATATAAAATAATTTTATGCCTGAACAATAGAAAACCTAGATAAATGAAATTATTATAAATAATAATTTCACGTCTTCCCGGCGGGGATAGCCATGTGTCACCAGTCAACACTCTTTAGACACTGATGTTCGGGCACATTCCAATACCGGGCTATAGTAGCTCAAAGTCAATTTTAGCCCAACTTGGTAATCAAGGCCAGGACCTCACGTATTGCCAAGCGTGATTCTTCGGGCACACAAAACACAAAGAAAACAAAAAAGGATGAGTTCGAATAGTAAATGGCAGATGTGCTGATGTTTGAAGCTGAAATATTGTCGAAGATTCACAATATAGAGAATAATGAAAGAGCAATGAAAGGTGCGTTAGAGTAGAAAGCGAGAGTCATGCAAAAATAAAAACAACACATTGTGTACATACATCGGAAGACATGAACTATGAAACGTAAGGTGTATAGGTCAGTTCATTTCCATTAATCTCGACATAGTATCGAGAAAGCCATATGGAGAAGTAACGATGGAGGTCAAGCACTACTTTCTCTGCCTACAACATAAGACATCAAATCCATAAATAAATAAACATTCAAATTATAAAACAAAGAACTATAAAATTGCCACGAATAATTAATACTTGCCATTATTGATTTGTACTTTCTCTGAATTATTTGTCTTGTTTTGGGATCTGTAAAGAGTTATTGCTCAGCATAACGTAACTTCATAAAGAAATAGAGTTGTAACTATGTTCAGTATAAAACAGATTTACTTACTGAACTCTTCTAAAACGAAGATACCGCCATTCTGAGTGAAGCACTTCCGAATGTGATCGAGCCGCACAAAGAACTGCAACACACACACACATAAACATAAATAATATAGAAAATATTAACTCAATCTACACAAGCGGTGCATTCTATAAACAGTATGCTTGGTATCCACCATAGCTATGCGAGGTATGGGACAAAAACAGGTACGAAACAGACAAGACAAGACAAAAAATACCATAAAGAACGCTTATTTATTTCATAGCGCTCGACGGTACTAACATCATGTGACATATTTACTACTTATTTCGATTCACATATTTTTCGCATAGCAATTGAGGATACACGGCACTATATATAAAGTTTGTGGAGGTAATCGATCATTTTTCTCCATCAATTGCTTATCATTCCACATTTGTTTGATACTTGTTTAAACACTAACCGCTAATGATACATTTCTGAATTGAAACTCGAGGAAGAAACGTTCTAGTTTAGCATTTCAAATTCTGTAACGCCTGTGACCATGCGTAGGACCATCGACAATGGGAACTATTGATGTATTTAACCCTTCGTGATTGCAAAACAAAATCACCTGGTATTTACAAAACAAAAGATGTACAAGTATGCAGCGTCATTGGAAATATTAATCTTAAATTCATACCTAGGTGTGTTAGCATGGACGTAGCCAGTTTCAACCTGGTCAAAATACTAAAAGCTAAATATTTTCCAGGCTAATTAGTGCACTTTTAGCATACCAAACCTCTACGTAGCATCATTGACTAGTATTTTATACAAAACAAATCGTGTAAGGCCGAGCCTCCCCATAACAAATTCCTGGCTTCGCCCATGGATGTGTTGAGATATTTCGATGTTATTTACGCGGAACAAGCATATGAATCAATACAGTAAAAGCCAAACCATATTACAAGTCACCTACAGAGTGGCATTAGCTTTTAAATCAATGTGAATAAGAGATAATTACTCGAGATGACAGAAACTGCATAGTTTAATGTAGCGCATTCTCCATTAAACATATCAACGAAGTTTTACGCATATCTCATATATTGGCAGAATATTTCTAATAACGCATACATTAATTTTCATATTTTGCGTTCGTTTTTAATAAAGCAGATCAAAAGATATTTGTTCAGTTTCATTCAAACTCGAGTTTCATGCATGCTAAATCATAGGCACAGAGTGTGCGCGATCATTAAATTTGATTCACTAACAACGCATTCTATCGGCATTACATATTAAGCTTTTGTTTTGTTAGTGCTTCGAAAATATTATATACAATTTAGAATTTACCCTGTTACTCTTGGTTTTTATGGGGGACTCGAAACATAAAACGAGTTCCCACGTCATCAAAGAAGTCGATCCTTATGAAGAAAACACTGATGTAATAATACATGGACGTTATTTCTACTGAAAAATCCACGAAAATAGAACCTGAATGTAAATTATTGTAAAAATTTATAACAGTTAAACTTTAATGTTATCTCTTTAGCGCACAGTTTAATTTTGCTTGCAACAATTTAAAGGCATAAGGCAGTCGACTATTCGGAGCTATCGCATTCGTATTTTGTTGTTTAGTCGGTACACTTGAGCGCAAACCCGCAGTCCATGTTTTATTAGATCAGTGGAAGAAAAGACAAAAATATCCATGCAGTTCCTGTACGTTGATTTAGCCATACATCTAGAGCGCGTTGGGTAGTGGAGCTGGGATGGGTTGCATGCGAGGCGGAGGTCGTGGTCGGGAGGGGCGGGGCGGGCGAGCGGGTGCGGGTGCGGGGGGGGGGCGGGCGTGGGTGCGCGGCACCAGAACTTGTGAGATGGCGATGCTCTACGACTGACCTCGTGACTCGCGTCCGTTAAGCTTAACGTCGTGACGCTCGCTCGGGTTCCTTGTGATAGGGGACCGACCAACTAAAACTCGGCACAACGTGCGAGAGCGAAAGATCGAGACCGCTCGCCGGACGATCCACGGTACGAATGCAAGCTGTCAGGTGCGGTAATATAAACAGATAATAAACAAAGGGCGTCTATGTGCATGCACGACCGCGCGCTCGGCGCTCGCCGCACTCGGGAGAACTAATACAACGCTAACAACGGCTAAAAACAATCTGTAAGCCTCAAAACTACAAGTAAAGCCCTACGACCTCGAACGATCATCGCTAACTGCGCGTCTCACGGTGACCGCGACTGGGATCGCAAAGTCGCATAGGTCGGGTCGATCATCGTAAGAGCCAGCCATTACTAGTGAATGAACCACTGTGTACCTCGAAATCCTTTAGCGCAGCGGCGCGGGTTCGGCGTATCCGGAGAGAGTAGAACAGACAAAAACAAGAATTAGTTGAGGGCGGGCGAGCGCGTGTCAAGGACCATCTCAAAAGTTCCTAGCGGCCAAGCGCCCCTTCGCACGTGTCGCAGACCATAGCGCATGCACAACCCACCGGAGACTACGCCTCAATTGGACCGACACCGTCTCACCTTACATTCAAACAAAATTACTAAGCTATTACACCGAATTAGTAATAGAGAAATATATTTAAGGGGAAAATACTGGGTTTTTAATTTGACATAAGCTATATTTGACAATATTAAGATTCATATATATATATATAATAAAAAATGCAGAATCGCCCAAGTTTGAAAATAAACTAATATATAGACAAAATATAATCAATCAGTACATACATAAAATACTTCAAGTATTTAATAAAATAGGTTGAGTAAGTAACAAAAAAATATATTGAAGTGAAATAGGAAAGTTTGAGTGGTCCTTGCATCCGGGTTAATACTATGTATGAATGGGATCCAATTACAAACTATTGTGTAACTCTAGGGGAACCGACTAAGCTTTGTCGACATGTTGTGTTTCGACTCGTGTCGAATATTATTCGATTAATCCCCAGCAGTTATAATGGATAGTAAGATCTTCGTTGGATGAAGAAGCTTCGTATAATGTCATAACAATGCGCTAACGGCACCGATACAATATAGAGACAAGGAAGCGTGGCAGCGCGTACACTGTCCCCATAGACTGTCATACTGGTACTTGTAAGACATTCTACAGCATCCGTCCGGGTCCAGACCTTACCTATATGAAGCGTTAACACTGACCGTCTGTCCTCTTACCTTAGCGTAGTAATTTTCATGACAATACCAAAACTAATTTGATTTAATAATTTTATTGAAATCACATCGTTTTACTTTGTAAGGGTTTTGGTACATCATTACAATATTATTACGTTATGTATAAATATAATAACATGAATAAGCAGACAAGAAATATATAAACGGTGCCAAAGCCAATTGACATACCTTGCTGTGGTGGAACAGTAGTCCTACGCCTTCCATGCACACCTTGAACACAAGAAACGAGTACAAGGAATTAGAGCAAATATGAGGCTTTAACTAGTTTTTATTTTTAAAGAAAAGCGATGTGCAGGTCAAGATTGCAATATCCCTCTGTACTCCCTATATTTTATAGCTACTAAGAAATGAAGTTGACGTGTTGATGTTTGTATATTATATCCTACAAATTGTTGCCAACAACTGCCTTGGGTAACAATGCCCGTTTCTTAGATTTAAAGTACAATATAAATTTCAAGAAAATTTGGTTCGTTCTGTAGTTTAGCCGTAAACAACGTAACTATTAAAAGTATAAATTTACTTACTTTTAAAGAATCTTTTGCGAACTGCTTCAGGGCAAAATTATCCTAACATATTTTTTAAAATATTTAAAACTTAATTTTTGATCAATTCATCAATTATTTTTCCAACTGTTCGATATTAATAGAATCTGCTCAATCTCATATGGTTGTTTCTCTAGGTTCTTCTAACATAAGACACATCAGTCTGAATATTGGCAGGGTCGCCAATATTTATGTTAATGATGGTGCTCGCGATGGGAATAACCCTAGAGTGAACTTGATTCATACTTCATACTTCGATTGTCTCTTAATGACCTAGTATTGGTAATAATAACTTTATTGGTATAAGTTATTATAGTCCAAATACTCAAAACATTGCATTTGGTGCAGTTTACGATGTAACAATTAATTGAAGCAGATTGTATAGGATCGATGGAATGTAATATCTTTATGAAGGCAGTCCAATTGTCAATAAATCTGAAAGTATAGGACATTATTATATAAACTACCGCTACATAAACGATGTGTATCACCCTATGTATAACTAAACCGTATGCGTAGCCCGATATACACTGTGCGTGTAAACCGATAGGTATATGCACCATGTGTGTAACCCAGTATATTTCAAGTGTGTGTTTATTCTGATATATACCTATGTGGGAATAGGTCTTTTATTTCCTGAATTTTTACACACACCCGGCACTTCTTTTGTTTTCGCGTCCCCTGCCCTATTCTAATTTCTGTTCTTTAAACCAAGACTCTGTTTTTCCGTCCCTTTCTATGACGTTCCGTTTCGCACATATATATTAAACATGTAACCCGATAAAAAACTGTGTGTGTATCAAATAGCTGTATACGCATGCTGCGTTGTGAATGAGTACCTGTATGAGGCCGCCCTCGCCCGTGGCGCAGTCCTGTATGGGGAACTCTCCGCCCAGCTCGGCCGCGTCCTGCCGACGCCCACTCTTCTCCATCGCCTCCTTGATGCAGTAGTAAAGGGCTTTACACTGCAACAAACACCCGCACATTTTATATATCTGGGGCTATTCATATGTTTTATGTTTATGTTTGACGAGACCGCTGGTTGGTTAGTATACCTGACTGCTACGCTGGGGTCATTCATGGGATCGATTCCCGCTGGGGCAAACATTTATGCGTTAAACATTTGTATTTGCCTTGCGTCTGGGTGTTTGGTATGTATTTTAAGTATGTATTTAGAAAAAAAGTAAATTATTGTTATGTATCAGGGTAAGAGACGCGCGATTGATACCTCTGGCGTCTATAGGCTACAATAACCGCTTACCATATGGCAGCCCGTATGGTTGTTTGCCACCTTAGTGGTATAAAAAATAAGAAGAAAAACAGTAATATCTTCCATCATGGCACCATTCTTACAGATCTATAACTTGGCTTGTCTGCTAATTAGATTCCTTATAAAGAAAAGATAACGTAATATTTTTTTAAGTCCCTTAGGACACCGATAAGTTTCTTACGGTTTGCAGTAATGTCAAAGAAGCCTAAAAACCGCTGAACACCTAGAATATTCGACAAATTGTAATAGTACGTTAGATATGTGTGTAATATGCTAGCTAGCTAGTAAGCTAGACTACCAAACGAACTATCTAAGTGAATAATTAAAACTAAAGTGTACCTTTTTAGTATAATATTTATGCAGCTGCGTCTGGCCGCCGTTCTTCCTCCAAAGGCACAATACTCGTATCTTGGGGCTGTAAGTCATGTTGACTAGGCGCTCGTACCACCACCTCTCCACGATCGTCCCTGGAATATTGCAGTCCAAATTTTGAAGGTGACTGTACCACAATATTGGGGATTTCATTGCACGACCCACATTGAATTGCATGGGTTTTTACACATGTGTATAATATACACTGTCATACACAACATGGTATCAAATGCCATGGTAATGCATAAGAGGTAGCATTCATTGATAACTCATCTGTTGGCTGGTAATAACCTCGTTTCTAGGGTTATGCTTTGAAGCGTGGCTGAAACGTAGGCGTATCTCTCAAAAAGCAATCCTAGAATGAGGCTGTGTGGAGTTTATGGATGCTGTCAAACTGGACCTAACAGTTGAAATTAAATAAGATATCGTCGTGATAAGGACGCCATGTGTATTATGTTATTTAACTTATAATGTATAAGCGGTGATGTAAATAATGAAGTTTGGAATAAATAACACTAATACCCCATACCCTTCTTCAAACAAACGTGGACATTATCTATTTGTGTGTGTGTGAGTGAGTGAGAGAGTGTGTGTGTGTGTGTGTGTGTGTGTGTGTGTGTGTGTGTCGGTGTGTGTGTGTGTGTGCGTGTGTGTGGGTGTGTGTGTGTGTGTGTGTGTGTGTGCGTGTGTGTGTATGTGTGTGTGTGTGTGTGTATGAGACGAGAACAATGTTATAAGGTAGTAACCTTGTGTGGAGCGCAGCACGAGTCCGTCGTCGCGCACCTCCATGAAGCGCAGCTCCCCGGCCGCGTCCCCCTCGTGTACAGTAAAGGTGGCGCGCCGCAACAGCCGCGACCCTAGCGGCTTCAGCTCTATGTCGTTTCCGTGCTAATAATACAAACATATTTTAAGAGAGGCTGGGGGTTCTCACGTGGGTTTTCCCATTTCAATTTCGCCCTGGCTGGGGACTGCACCTCTACCTTACAGAAGACCGCAGTCAAATAATACTACTGTCATGTAGTGTTGTGTATCTGCGGTGAGTAAGGTTGCCAGTGAGAAGCGCTAGTAGTAATGCTGCTAGCACGGTGGGTCCTCATCAACATCAGAGCAACGCGTTAGTGATATCTCTGGTATTGCTAGCGGCTATAGGCTATGGTGACTGCTTACCATCAGATGGGCCTTACGCTTGCGTGTCACCTAAATGGTATATAAAAAACATAACACTGTTTTACTTTATCCAAAACACTGTTGTACCTACCTTATCCTGATACACAGCACGTGTGTACAGTGCCGGGTATGAAATTAAAAGGCACTATTAAAAGCCTATTAATATTTTAAATGCGTAGGTTTAGATCAAAACTTTAGATGGATGGATGTTTGTTACTCAATCATGCCAAAACAGCTGTACGGATTTTCTAGAAAATCTGGCACACATGTGGTGAACAATTTTGGGTATATAAAGAATATATATATAAAAAAACTCTTATTACACCGCCGTCGAAGGCGCGCGCAGTAGATAGTTATCAAGATATAAAGCATAAAAAATATATCATCAAGATATAAAATATAAGTCTTCTGTTCTATAACTCTTACCAAAGTATGCACGACGTCAAGGAGGTGGTTGACCTCTTGGCTGTAGACCAGTCCGATGTGACTCTTGGCGAGCAGTCGGCGCACTTTGTTCCTGACCATATCGGAATCAACGTCGAACAGGACCAAAGCCGCTGTAAGGTTATACAATGCGGTGGAAAGTAGCCGGTCTTCCTCGTGCTCGAGCCTCTTCCTCTCGGTGTCGCTGAGGCACTTGTAGCGCTCCATCATCTCATTGGCGCCTTGGTCCATGCCGATCATATCTCGCTCCTGACTTACTGCGTCCAAGAACGCGTCTTCCCAAAACTGCATTTGGTCCCACAAGTTTGATCTCTCTTTCCCTATAACAATACGTATATATACATTTGATGAGTAAATAACGCTTAACCAAACTTTTATTATTTGAATACAAAAGTGAAACCAGTTTAATCTAAAATATCGGATCTTAATCCAGTTCTGGTAGCAAGAACATCTTTTGACTACATATTCGAAAACATAATTCTTTAAATGTAAAAAAAATATTACAACCTTTAGTTTCACATTTCTCCGCCGCGGCGCTGTTCATTTTCCATACAAAAATAGTCGAAAGTAATACGAATTCGTCTTCGAAAATTATTCTTATGTAATGCTACAGAACTGAATGCCTGTTCCACATTACTTACATATATATCATCGCACACAAACTTCTTTTTGTTCTTCGTTCATCAATTCACTACACATTCAGTATACAATTTCATGAAAAAATTAGTTGGCGCACACAGATTCTAGGATAGATAATACGGCAATTTCTTTTTCATCTGACTAGACTAACGCCAAGTATATTGTCTACTCTGAGCTAAAGCTAACACAAATAATTACATTAATTACCCTATTCTGTTGTTCCTTAATACTGAATATACTCATCGTTTAGACAGATCTAAGTTAAGATTTAAGTTAGTAATGTAGGCTAGTGTCTAACTAGGGAATTGGCACTAGTGTGTGTTCAAAACTTTGATTTGGTGAATGGTTGTGTTTGATGGAAGCAAGAGTGTATACCGATTAGTCCTTGGTAGAGGTATGTCCGGGCGGTGTCGGGCGAGGTGAGGGGGGAGGTGGTGGGTACGCCGACGGGCGCGCGGTACCCGCTCACTGAGGACTTGGACGAGAACACACTCGCAGCACGGGGCTTGCCACTCGAAGATCGACCCATCTGAGCCCACGCAGATTCATCCTTAACACATAAATGTATACCATGTTTCAAATGACCATGGTTATGATTACAAACCTTACTTGCGGACCTAAAACACGCCATCCACAGATCGCGAAAACAATACGACAGCGGAAACTGCGTGGAAACATAAAGTAGATGTTGCCGCCCCCGCATGGTGTGTTATTGAAACGCAAATACATTGTAATCCTTCTAAGATTATGCGAAACATTTACTGAGCGATTTGTTTTTTTTTACTCCTAACCTATTAACGTTGGTACAAAATTACTAAACTAGACTAATTCGACAGTTCGTAAAGTCTTGCTATCCCTTTCTCATGTGCGGGGTTAAATAAGGATAGCAATACCTTTAGAACTGTCAAATTTAGTTTAGTGACTTTGTACAACAGAATTGGCACCAATATGCGGTTAAAATTGACATCTTTTATATTTTATTTTATCGTTCAGGAAACATATTTTCATCACACATAGGCTATGGGGATGAAAATTAATGTTTATAGGTACAGTAGATTTACTTACTCCTCTAGAAGGTTGTACGAGACTCTTATTTTTGTAACCGACGAAAGACTGATTTCGCAGGATATGTTGCTCTGCCTCCATACCGATCTAGACTCATGCTTATCATCGATTAGACTAGCAATCCTATTTTTTCTATTCGTGACATCACACTAGCGGTTTAAGAATATTTTCGGCTATCTTCCAATTCCACAAGTGTTTCAATATATTTAAGTAATACACAACAAAACATATGCGATCATTACATGCATCTAAATACTTTGTAGACAAGTAGCCTGGACAAATTTTGTGTTCAAAAGAGTTCCAATGGTGTAGCGGCCAGTTGTCAGATCGCGCAAGCGGGTAAGCTAGGACTAGGTGTACAACACGCACTAGGACTTACATTGAGGAACATGACGTCAGTGTCAGAGAGGTTCGACTTAAAGGAGGCGCGGTGGTCGTAGAGATTGGCTCGGTTGGTGGTGATGGAGCCGCTCTCGTCGGCCGAGCAGTCCGACGAGGGCGCCGCCTGTCCGCACACAAACCCACCTGTACCCTCTCTCACGGCACCTTACAATCGTGCACCTATCTAACCGTTCCGCTCCTAGCGATGCCGATACGATCATCCATTCATAAAAATATCGTTAACGTGTTTCGTGCCGAGGAAGAAGCTGTAATTACATAATTGCTTGACCTACCTGTATAATCAAAATATGTACTAAAATCTTGATGCTGTTAGCAAGACTTCAAGTACAGGCAAACATTTTTCACTATGAAAAGCGAACGGAGATAGATAGACTCTTGCAAATTGCCACTTCATTGCACAAAAAAAGATCTATCAAATAGAAAAGTAAGGATTTCTTAAAGTTTGTACAAAACATGTCATCGACTTGCCGAATGAATATAACAAAATTACGAATGCTTTGTGCAATGTGGTAGTTCATCACATAAATAAACGGAGGATACGTGTAATGCCGGAAGAAGTTACTTTAATAATTTACTTACTTACAATCTTGCACATTGATACCAATATTTATGCACTACTACCACACTGATTGAATCATAAGTAGGTACTTAAACCACACAAACAACATCCATGCTAAATAAATGCCTAATCAAATTTACGATACAATGTTATTTTCTTATAAACAGTCATATTTCAATAGTAATCGCGAAATAATGCAATCATAAGTGTAATAATACCTATATATTAAACAGTACGAAGAAATAATTAATAAAGAAAACAGTTCAAAATACATAATAATTAATATTACGATGAGCAGTTAATACACATTGACATGAAGCATATAGCGTTACGGAGTTCTCAGACAACGCAAGTATCGGCTTCAACCAATAAAACATGTATAAATACATAATGGTGACGATTCTGTTTTTCAAAATTACTAAACTAAACTAATTTGACAGGTCTAACAGTCTTGCTATCCCTTTCTCATGTGCGGGGTTAAATAAGGATGGTAATATTTTTAGACCTGTCAAATTAGTTAAGGTTAGTAATTTTGAACAACAGAATGGGCACCAATAGTTATGTAGTAAGGATGATTAACATGACTTCAGTCCTTGTTTCCTTGTTGTAGTCTATGCTAAGTTTGCGCCACGTTGTGTGGGAACTTCTCAAGGATTTCACTATAATAGACACCATTCATTTAACCTTAGAGCTTGAGAATATTACCGAGTCAACATGCAAGAGTTGAAAACATCAAGAGAGTAGGAAATAGTAAATGGTATACATACATCGGAGTCGAAGGAGGTCAATTTACTGAATAGCAAATTTCTCTTCTGATTCAACATGTCTTTGAACATCTCCGTTGTGCTTTGCGCCTCGGTAGTATCCATTTCTGGGTAGTTCACCGTGGGTATATCTAAATGAACAAAAAACACGTATAAGATGTTATTTTTGATGTGTATCGATGTGATTCAAAACTGATGTGATATTTGTCGTCCTAATGTTAATTCTGAATACATAAGGGAGTTGCGACGTTTGCCATGCATAGCCAGTAGTCGCATATGATGTGTAAAATCTGACGGCCAAGTATACCTACTATCGCGCGCCCTCATTGGTCAAATCAAATAGCGTACGTTTCCCCGACTTCCTATTACAGATTACCGTCCCACTCCCACAGATTGCAGTAAGGCGAGAAGAAACATATTACACCACAAAAATTTGCTGTGTTATCTTATTTTCTACTAGCCGAGCCAGCGATTTCGTGCGCGTGGAGTTAACTTTGCTTATAATTTTATGGGTTTTATTATGCGTAGAACATGAATATTTTTATAAAATAAAGTAGCCCCAGTTACACCTTTTTACATTAGGTATCTGCCAGTGAAATCCCGTTAAAAACGGTTCAGGCATTTTGGAGATACGCCAGAACAAACGGACAGATAGACAGACATCTAGACAGACAGATGCATAGACAGACGACAGAAAATGTATGGGAAATAAAAACTTGTACGTTATGCCATGTGGTCAAGTTTTTAATTCCCATACATTTGTTTCGTTCTAAAGCGTTAACGATTATAGAAACATGGCTACAGGTACTGACCAGCATGCGAGCTTTTCCTGGAGGAAGGTGAAGAGGAGGGTGTATCCATGTCGTGGCGGGCGTAGTCGTGAAGGCCGCCGCCCATGCCGCCGTGCTCCAGCGCCGCCAGCTCCTTGCTCCAGTAGTGCGTGTGCGCCATCTCCGCCAGCTGGAACACCGACGCCATGCCGCCCAGACCGAAGTTTGAGTACGTGTGCTCGAGCCCGTGGACCACGGCTTGAAGCACCCTTAGCATGCCCTTCCATACTGGTTTACTGATGAACTGGAATAAAAAACAAATTAACACGTTATTAAAAATACATGTACTGTAACGTTGGAAATTTCCATCACTCTGGGGATAAAAGTTTTGAGGCGAGCAATAAGGGCAGGTACCTCAATCGTCATAGCTACAAGGGATCTTTAAGTAGCCTGTCGTTATCATTATCTTTTCAAGATAATTTATTCTGCTCTAAATCACAAGATTTGAAGAGAGGTAGTGCGAATTAGGATCTCCCGTGGGTTTACCCATTAATATTGGAGCCACCCGTCTGGCGACTGTACCTCCACCGTACAGAATACCGCAATGATAACACTACTTTGATGTAGTGTGTTTCTGCGGTAAGTAAGGTTGCCAATGCTCCACGAGAATACGCTGGGCTAGTCGTAATGCTGATAGCATAGTGAGTCCTAATCAAGATCAGGGTGGACCACTCGTTAGTGATATCCCTGGTATTGCTAGCGACTATAGGCTACGGTGACTGCTTACCATCACGTGGGCCGTATGCCACCCTAGTGGTATATAAAAAAAGGAAATAGGCTTTGAAATAAATATTTTCACCAAGAAAATGGGCAGTTTAAAAGAAAACTGTTTAAGTACTAATCAATACTGGTTTCTGCAACAAGTTCTTTATGCTTAATTTAATAAGTGGCTCATCTGAATGCATAGCCAGGCTTCCAGAATTGACACTATTCTTTCATTGTTTGTGTATATTTCCTTCAGTCTTCTCATAAATATTACTAACCACATCGTCTACTTTGTCATTGGGCGTGGTCTTCCTGTTGAAGTTCCTGTTCACTTTACTGAGCACCATGTTCCTGTAGGACTCGTCCTCCATCAGCTTCTTCAAGCGGTTCAGCTTCAACCACCCCACGCCTTCGCCTTCAAGCACGTGTTGTACGAGCTAGACGAACAGTTTTATTACGATCATTAATGTTCGACATTCTTCGTTTTACCCAAAAATTAAGAAAATTTCCTTCCTGCCGGAAAACAGGCGGCAGGATCTTAGGAGAATATATAATAAGAGCAGGAAACCGCTTTAGCGCCATAGTAGCGTGAGTTAAAGAAGACTAGCCATAACAGTATGTGTCATAAAGTAAGGCTTTAGGCTAGATGAACTATACATACGTCGTAGAGGAAGGCGTAGATCGTTTTGGAGGGACCCTGAACCTAAACTTTGGGTTAGAGGATCTATACATAAATCGTAGAGGAAGGTTTAGTTCGCGGTGGAGGGGCGCTAAACTTTAGATTAGAGGATGTATACGTACGTCGTTGAGGAAGGCTTGGTTCTCAGTGTTGGCGGAGGGTCGAGCGTGCGGCGGGGCGGGCGGCGGCGCGGGCTGCGCGTGGCGGATGAGCGGCGAGCGCTGCACCAGCCCGCGCGCGCCCTGCGAGAACGGACCGAACGACGCTAGAGGCGCCGCGCCTCCACCACCGCCGCCGCCGCCGCCCGACGGGGACTCCGGCCCCTTCGCTTGCTTGCCTAAATTATATTAGTAGCTGTTACCCGCGACTTCGTTTGAATTTATTTAAAGACAAAAGTAGCCTATGTCCTTCCCCGGGATATAATCTTTTTTAGTGTCAAATTTTATTACGATCCGTTCAGCTGTTTAGTTCTGAAAAGGTAGCAAACAAACAAACAAAGTTACTTTCGCATTTATATAATACTAGCTGCCCGCCCCGGCTTCGCTCGTGTGGACAATTTTTTTTGCATTTATGGAGATGAAAAATAGATGTTGGCCGATTCTCATAGATACCGGATAAGCACAAAAAATTTCATCAAAATCGGTCAAGCCGTTTCGGAGGAGTATGGCAACGAAAACTGTGACACGAGAATTTTATATATTAGATATGCATGCAAGTATGGATTGTCAAAAGTGCAAAATGTGCTCCATACCCTATGTACCGTTACCCGTGAAGGACTTGGCGTGATTATATGTATATCGATACCGCGTATAGTAATTTTATTGTAATTAATTATTATTTCTACATAATTGTGTTATATCTGTAATGAAAAAGGAAACCTACCTTCAAGTGAAGCAGTATTAAGAAGTTATTATATCAGTTCACCTTACCTTTAGATCCGAATAGATCGCTGAACATGCTTGATGTAGAAGCGGCGAGACCATTGAGGTCAGAGCTGATATTAGAGAAGAAATCTCGGTGCGTCGTTGACAGCAGATTTGTCG
This sequence comes from Falcaria lacertinaria, assembly GCA_951449985.1. Lineage (NCBI taxonomy): Eukaryota > Metazoa > Arthropoda > Insecta > Lepidoptera > Drepanidae > Falcaria > Falcaria lacertinaria. Next base: position 5,913,989 of record OX602114.1, read on the forward strand.
TTTGCAGTGCAGTGGAGTCGCGGCGAGAATTTGTACTGCCCGTTGATTCTTGGCTTTCACCCTAATAAATAATATAAAAAAAAATATTCTAAAAAATTTCAAACTTGTACATTTCTAAGCTCTAATATACAAGGGGCAGCCTAAGCTGGCAGGACTACAAGCATAATATTTTAAACAGAAATTCCTTATGTCAAGAAAGGCTAGCACTAAGAAATGACTTGAAAATTCATCTTCTAGTATGAAGATAAAAGGAGTTAAGAAGTTTGTATATGCATGTAAAACCGCGGAGAACAGTTAGTAAATTCAACAGGATTTTAACTTCAGTGCGAAAATCAACTTACCTTCATTAGTAACCCTTTTTTGGCAGCTGCTTCTTTAGCGCTCTTGGTAAGGTCACCAAAGGTGGACTTGCCCACGTACGTGAGATCATCAAATGTATTCTTGCTGACTGCGGTAGCCGTCTTGCTAGCTTCTAAAGCTGATTTCGACGCCTCGTGCATGCTTTTGGACGCTTCCTCAGCGGCTTTTTTGGCGTGCAACGTGAGCTACGGAAGGAAAGTAATTTTATGATATAGTAAATGTTTATAAAAAAATAATTTAACGATACTTTTAGCTACTTATTACTAAGCTTTAGCTTACAAACAGTAAATAATACGTAGAAGAGAAAATTCGATCCGCTAGGCGGGGTGGCGCTTATACATAGCAATATTCCGAATAAAACAAAGCTTGATAACGCATTCATTAATTCAACGGTATTTCGCTCCTTATCTATAGATGAATAATATAAATATTTTCTTTTCATACTATTATTCACTATTTTTTGTATTTCTTAATGTGAAGTGTGATTACAAGCTATTTAGTATCAGCGTAGCGTATAGGCCAATGATTGTCACTCAAACGTTGTAGGTACATTAATGTGGATTTTGTGCAGTCAGTGTGTTGCTATTCAGTACAAAACTTCGATGTTTTTAGTAATGTACTGTTGCTAATTCTGTTGTACGAAATTATTAAACTAATCAAACTTGACAGAAAAAAGTATTGCCATCCTTTTTCAACCGCACTCATGAGAAAAGGATACCAAGACTTTTTAATTCTGTCAGATTAGTTTAGTTAAGTGATTAGAACAGAATCGACACTACTATGTCTAAAAACAGAAAGATCCAATTGGCTGAATTTGATGATGTGATGCTTTGGCAAAAACAAGTATCAGATTGGATAATTCTGAAACAAAATTATTTTAAAATTGGTATTTCTACGAATGGCATGCGTGACTGCATCTATATTAATTGTACCGCAAACTCTGTAATTGTACCTGACCAAAAGGCGCAAATATTTTCTTTTCCTCGCTTTCTGCTTTTCCTTTCTTCATTTTGGTACGAATAGATAACATAAGTACATTTAAAATATAAAATAAATACATACGTTTAAACAAGATATTTCAATAGATAGGCAACTCTTTATTGGTTAATTATACTGTTTCGTAGCTCTAAGAATAATTTTGTTATATTTATGTAAATTGACACTAAACGACACAACAATCTCGGGCAATAATACAAGTACACGTAGACACGATAATAGCCAATTTATTCGTGCTTCAATAGCTCATCGTGCCCTCATACTGAACGTGACGCGGCATCAGAAACTCTGCTTTGATGTTGACGGTAGTCATAAATAGTTAAGAATCGTTGGAATGAAAAAAATCGAAGTAAGGAATGTTGGAATGTAGCTTACCTTGTCCATATGAGCTAGCAGTCCCTCCTGACTGCTCTGGCGCGTGGTTTCCCTGACTAGTTCCTTGGCTTGCGCGGCGAACTGTTCCAGGAGAGATGTTTGCGACGCTTGCCGTGACACGCCGCTACTTGTACTCTGAAATTCATGTTGCTATTTGGATACACCAGCAAAACTACCTGTAGACGAGTGTGTGTATCTGAACGATGTATAGTTTAATGTGGGCATCTGAACGATTCATAGTTGAATGTGTGTTTATGTGAGCGATCTATAGATGTGTATCTGACGAAAAATGTCGAGCGTGTGCATTTGAATGAAATAGTTGAGTGTGTGTATCTGACCGATGTACAGTTGAGTGTGTATATCTGACCGATGTATACTCAAGTATACATGTAGTACACAGTAGTACAAGTACACAGATACATACACTCAAGTGTATGTATCTGAACGATCTGTAGTCGTAAATGAGTGAACGATGTATAGTTGAGTGTGTGTATGTGAAGGGTATGTATATGGTATAGTGTAGTATACCCTCTGCGCATGGCTGGGCGTGTGCGCGCGCTCGGAGTCACTGGCGCTGCTGTCGGCGGCGCGGCGGCGGCTCACCACCGTGCGGGGCGTCGTCGTCGAGTTAGAATCAGATTCGCGCCCGAAGCTACCACTATCAGTGTCCTAAAATACGTATAAATATTACGTACTTATTCAACACATCTTACTAGTTTTTTTATTCTACTTAGTTGGCACGCAAGCGGACTCATCTGATGGTAAGCAATCACCGTATTCTATAGAGGCTAGCAATACCAGGGGTATCACTAACGCGTTGCCAAACCTATTGTTGTGGTTGTGACCATCGTTGCTGCTACAGGTGTGGTGATTGGTAAATACGTATTTACTCATTATCAGTACCTACGAGGTGTGTGTTCAACCGTAGGTATGCCTAGTGCGAAAGTTACATGGTATGCCTGGTGGGTCTGTCAGACCCAGAGTTTAAAATAACTGTTTACTCTATGAATGTAAATAATTAAATTTATCTATATATCCTTATGGATCCCCGAAGAGGTAGACAGAGGTATTAGGTAACACCCATTTTCCACCGAAGATAATTTGGTGCCAACATGACAGATGGTGAGTCCGTCGATGTCTCTTAGGCACTTTATACTTCCTTCCACTATATACGTCTTCTCAGACGTATGCAGGTTTCCTCAAGATGTTTCCCTTCACCGTAATGCTCGTGGTGTGACTTATCATTGTACTTTTTGTATTGTAAGTTTTAAACACCCATTGGTGCAGACCGGTGTGATTGGAACTTGAGTCGCTAGAATAGTAGGCAACGCTTCATACCATATGGCCAAGACTTACTAACATAATATAAATTAAATGACTAACACTTTTCTTGACAGGCGGTGCGTGTGTATGTTTGTCTAGATCGGGCGCGTGCGGAGGCGGCTCGTCGTCGGACAGGTCGCTGTGCTCCGAGCTGGAGGCCGACGGGGACGACGCGCCCGCGCCCCCCGCCTCGGCTACCTCCTCGCCGTCCCCGAACATTAACGACGACGGCGGGCTATATACCTATGTAAAATAATACAATACAACAAACAAGTAAAAACTTTGAAAACCTGTAACCCGACCACCGAGAAAATATATTTAAAACCAGCTCAAAAATAAAATCCTCCTATTGTTAAAGTCGGTTAAAATGTAGCCTATGTTACTCGGGCTATAATAACGAATCAATTGACACATTATTCATCAAACCGGATGAACAGTTTAGGCATTACGGAGGAACATAGGTAAATAAAAACATACATACATAGACTGCTAAATTCATAACCCTTCCTTTTAGCTTCACTATAGTCGGATAAAAAAAAATGCAATACACTATTCACAGTAGTCGCATTATGTGTAACATCTGACATTTGATAGATGAGACATATATGACAAAAACCGACTTACCGTTTTAGGATCCAAAGACGATGACAATGTCATCGGTACTTGTATAACAGCGCTATACGTTTCTCCAATGACATGCTGATGCTGTTTGCCACCTGGAATAATAATAACATGTACATTATCATGGCAATATTAGAAGTATTAAACAAAAAAAACAATTATAAATATTTACCTGGAGACAAATCGGAAGACGCCATTTCCGATACAAAGTCGCTGAGGGATGAGTATGATGAGCTTGTACTTTCTGCTGCTTCCGAATCCGAGCCGCTTTCATCTAAAACGTAAAATAAAGCATACTACTCTATTTCGATTGAACAATAATTAATTGCCGTGTATTTCAGTGACTATTTATCAATTATTACCAGTAGGTTGATTCTCTTGTCTCTGTAACTGTCTAAGTGCACCGTTTAGAGAGCTGCCATCGTCCCAGACAGCAAACCTGATCGGTTGCAGTTGGTCCGCGAACCATTTGGGCTTATCGCCAATTTGCCGCGGGTCAAATACCCCTGTTTGTACACGAAGGAATGCCACGTTGCACGGCGTCAGTGACCACTCGGCTAGGAATTCCACTGCCTGTAATTTCAACCGTTAATGTGACACTGATTTGGTTCAAAATCGGTTTGAACAAACTCCTACAACTAGCTGTTACATATAAAAAATGCATATCGAAAACTTGACATGAAATATTTTGTACAAAATATTATTGCTACCTATGTCAAAGGTTCAGAAGCTGAAAGAAGAGTTCAAATTTATTTTGTCTGTTATTGGTATCTTTAAAGTGATATCGAACTGCTGAAGGAATGTAGTTGAATTCTGCAGGTATGTGGTTTTTATATGGCCACCCTAAGCGGTAAATCAAAATTTACGCTATACATATATGTAGTACGTACATATATATTGAGCCTGGACAAAAATCGCGGGCATAAAGTCATTTATATAAAGAAAGTTTGTACCTGTGTCCTAGCAAACTTGTTCAGGAATGAAGTAGTCCTCGGCCGTGACCGCAGGAAGCTGTTGATTTGGAAGGCGACGACAGGACGCGGGTACAGACGCAGGGTCCGCGTGTGCTCCATGAAGTTGGCCAGAATGTTTTGAGAGTTGAAGAAACGGACCTGCGAACAAGTATATAAACATCACAAATATGTTCTATGGCCATATTCACCAATTTCACAGCCAGTACATGAAATACAAAGCTATTACTTTGGAAGTTTGTTGGGCGAGTTATAATCAAGCTCTCTCGCCACTACGGTTGTTATTACGCTCCCATTTGAGTGGCCCGGACTAATTTCCTGGGCTGTACTGGCGAGTTTTTTTAAGAAGAATGATCTATCACTCCACAAGATTTTAGGTGAAGGAAAACATCGTGAGGTAACATTTTATCTACATACCTGTAAAAGTGCACGTCTTATTTTATCTACACTCAGCACTCTATAGTTCCATTCAATCGCTAAGATTTACTATAAAGTTATTTTCTTTTTCACTTTTCGCGTGTGCGTAGATGGAATATATTACGGAGGCCATATAAATTAACCCCGAAGCGTAAATGCCTGAAAATATAAAGAAAACTAACCATGGCAACTCTGGTGGCAATGTCAACGGAGTCGACATCGTTCCCGTATATGAGCGGGTTGAAGGGATGCGCGGGCGCAGTGTGGGGCGAGGCGAGCGAGGAGCGCGGCTGCGGCGTGTGGCCGCGGCTCTCCGGGCTGCTGTGCGGGGACTGCGCCTCCGGAGACCGGAACGACGGCTGCTGCACTCTGCGCACAAACATCATACAGGTTTTTATGTGTAGCATACCTCTGAGAGTGATCTCATGAAAAGAGATGGAATTGCATTACAGGAAGCCGGGAACATTGTTACGAGCGACCCGCGGCTCGCTCGTTTCTGTTATTAGTAACATCTTTCCTCTCTGTTTCCTGAAATTAGTTAGTTAATTCGTGAAAAGGGTCGGAAGAGCGCGCGCGATGGTATAATAGCCATCAGATGTCAGATGTTACACATCAAATGCGAATACGACTATTAGGGCATCGTACAGGAAGTATATGATCGCTCACATATTTTCAAGTATTACCTGATAAAGGCCGCTGGGAATCGTTGGAATTTATGTCGATTATTATGGAAATCTAGAAGAGAGGCCTTTGTTCAAAAGTAGACGTTCGCCGGAAGATTTATTATAATAGATAAAGGCCTTGGCCTCAACCATAAGAATCCTCAACTTACTTGAGTGTGGCTCCCCCGACGCTGTCTCTCCTGGAAGGCATGAGCTGCGATTTAGCGTGTTCCGCAGAACTGCTCGTCAGACTGTTCAAAGCCTGAGATACACACCATCTATAATCGCTTTTATATTCTTACATAAAACATTTTATTTTGTTAATATATCATTTTGAAAAACCGTGAAAAGATAATGTACAGTTCCCAGAATTAAAAAGTGTTCTCGAAGCAATGAAATTTAGGATATTGAAGCATCGATCCAATTAATAAAATACTCGCCTGAAGCGTAGTATATGTCCGTAAGGTTGCATAGTAGCATCAAATAACACATGACGTTCTACTTTTTCTGCATAAATAACTACTGAATTTAAATTTAGTTGTATTAATTTTAATTAGCAATAAATTGCACAGTATTTTTTTATATTAATATATCATACAGCCAAACACACAACTACATAATAAGTTAAAGTTAACAAACAGTTATTCTGCATATTATTTAGCTTAAATGAAATAATTGTAGCACAGTTACAACAATTAAAACACATGCCGCACACAACTGAGCACAATCATGACTGAAATCGTGTTAGTCACACACTCACTAATTTTAAAAAACTTTATATGCACAACCAATTTCAGTCAAAGGTCAATATGTGCCTCCAATAAAAGTATTTGCTTGCGACAATCATATGAACTTATGGTGCAAGAGATAGAGGATAATAAAACCATGACAATAACACATATTTTGGACATGATAAATCGAAATTCAAAGTTCCTTCTATCGCCTCCTTTACTATAAGTCATATTAACTTGATGAAGTGTTGCAATCATATCATGCTGTAAGACGGCACATATACATGTGAATACATAATTGTAAATATGTTTGTGAACAAAATTGGAAGTGTGCAATGTAAAAAAATAGGATATTTACACCAGATCCGGCACGGCTCATGAGATGTACGGCCTAGCGACGACAGAAGAAAAGTGAGGGAGTTGGTTAGTGGCTTGTATTGTGTCTTCAAAAATATTTGTTGAATCAACAGATACGATGGACTGTGTCAATGCGTGTTTGAATTGAGAATATTTTATACTTGGTTTATCATGTCGAGTTATGAAAGAAAAACATGAGTTTCATTAATTAAATACGTAATCTTACATAAATCTAATCAACAATAAAAATGAAGATCAATAAATAGGTCTTAGCAACTTGGCATAATAAACCAATGTGAAACAGGTTAGCATGCTTTTTAACTAGAGATTTATCAACGTCCAAAGCGAAGATCTAAAATAGTAGTAAGTCACATTGACAGTTATTTCTTGTTAAACAACAACCGATCGTCTGACATTAAGATAGAAATGTTAATAAAATGGCACACAATAGCTTAGCGACATCAATAGAAATGCGCTCACGAGTGCAAGTTTAAGGATTTGTGTTAGTAGAGAGAAAAAAATTTGGTATGAGAGTCATTAGCATTCACGAACGAGCTGCAAGGCTTGGTACACACCTGTTTCAAATGACTCTTTAAAACGGAACCTTCTGGTTCGGGCAGCGGCGGTAGATCTTGATCATTACCGCTTGGATTAAACAGTTTTGTGGCATCCAAATCAACGAGCCAGATATCGTCAGGCAATCTGTCAACACAAAATTCATCTCAATTATTTTCCTTAAGTATTTTAGCTCATTGACAATACAACAGAACCAATATAACTCAATTCGTATGTCGAAATACAGTACATAATAAGTGGAAGTTTATTTTAAACGCACCTAAACCCCTTCTTATAAGTGAGGAAGGTGGCAGGAATACCGATGAGAAATGGCGTGGGTGCGAGCAGAAGCTGTTCCGCACAGTTCATGCAGCTCGGCAGCAGGGGGATCGCAGGGAACATGTACTCCAGGGGGTACAGCATCGCCACCAGCGCCATCACGGACATCGACAGCGCGTTGTAGTCTCGAGACTGTACCACCACTTTGTTCTCTAGGAGTATCAGAGTCAGCACCTTTAAGCACGTATCGACTCCTGCAAATAAAAATCAATTTTCTAATAACATATGGGTACAATGGTAAAGGCAGACATAAGAAAATAGGGATCTATGGGTGGACTGCGTGAAAGTTGACACGGAAGAACTGAATACAGAAACCGATTGATAGTGGAATGAAAGATAATATCCTCGAATAACACAGAGAAAACGGCTTGTAACAGAATGAAAGCAAAAGCCCCCGAATTACACGGGATAAAGGAAAGACGATGGTTATGATAAATACTTTTTTTACGGCGTGCCAGACTTCATGATATGTATGTAAAACTCAGAGTAGATAATATACTACGTACAAGTAAAAGTATGATCATATTATAATCAATTTAAGCCCAATACTTACCAAGCAATTCTAACGGTAAATGTAGAGGAAAATCGACCAGTGCAAATCGGGTATGGTCTGGGAGGGCGAAGAGCAACGGAGCGTGAGCTGTAGGTGACAGCACCTGTGAACACACAAATATTATATTTTTCACAATATTATTTTATTATTATTATTTCTTTTTCTCGAGATCGGAAGTTAGCTCGAGATACTTAGCATTTTTTAAGACGGCTATAATAATATACTTTAATTTCAGATAAACTAGTTCCATTTGTTAGTAATAGATATACTTGTTAACACTATGTTAGTAGGACACTTTAAAACTGATTTTGCACTAATATAAGTAAAGTTAATGTTTTGTTATGAATAAAGTTTTTTTCTTTCTAGTTGTGGCTAGGTACAGTATGCCACATGGACCCTGCATCAGTGATTCATGTACCGACTGTCCAGCCTGGCTGCGATCATAGCCAGGATACCTACTGGCCACCAGAGAAGCACACCTTTTGCTCATTGTGGCATAAAATGTACGGAATGTATATGTTTATTTGGTTTGACCTCGAGCTCGATGCGCGTTTTGCCGGGAACCGGGACGGGCGCGGACAGCAGCCGCAGGATCCACGTCTCGATCTCCTTGACGTCGTGCAGCACTATGGTGGGCGTGTTGTCGTACGCCTGGCCCGTCAGCACTGACCACACGGTGTCCCTGCACAATATAAAATACTTTAGCCTTTCACATTTGAAACCTAACAAGACTTCTGCTGACAAGCTAACTAAAAGGCTATGAAGGAATTTGATGATAACTCTTTTACCCGACCATTGTTGACTGACTTTTTTTTATATACCACTAAGGTGTCAAACAAGCATACGGCCCGCCTGATGGTAATCGGTTACCGCAGCCTATGGACGCTTGCAACACCAGAGGTATCACTCGCGCGTTGCCGACCCTTAAAACTTTGACTGTCCCATTATGGTCCTTTATATGTACTTCCAGTATGAAGGAACCTTCGCAACATATAAGTATGGTAACTTATCACAAAATAAACCTATGCTAACTAACCAACACATAAGTTCCTCTCAACTAAATTTTTTGCAACGCGGTAGTGGTAGCCCTGGCATTGGCCGTAAGCTTCCTTGCTGATGCTAATGTTAAATAAATCAACCGACTAATATATATGATGAATAATTATTTTTTTGTGTTTGCTCGAGTTAGGAATTTCATACCGGCCATGATTAACCACGAACTTACCTAAATATTTGTCTAGATGCCCCAACCCGCCGTGGACTGGAAGACTCGTTACACGCATCTATTAATTTTTTAAGGATAAAGAGGCACTCTCGGAATGTGGAAAAGAAAGGATGATGCGATAGCAGGCATAAGGACGTTAGGGAATGGTTCCGTACTCGCTGTAACAACAAAAGTACCTGTTTTAGTTTTTCAAATGATAATCTTTGAAAATTGGAATTTAAAATGTATAATATAAAAACAGCTTTCACGTTTTCCCGAGAGAGTAAAACATATTACCGTCGAAAAAAAGGCACCTGTCAGTTGCTGGGTCGTACTCGCGATCGATTTCACCGCCACCAAGCTTAAGCTTATGCGATGCCGCTAATTAACGGTGGCGCTGTGTCAGACAGTGACAGTCACCTGTCCTTTGCGCGTGGCCTCGGTCTCAGGTTCGCTGTCGAGATCGCCACCGCCAATCTTTTGCTGTACCACTGATCCAAGGAGGCGATATGTAAGATAGTGGCGGTCACCTGTCGTTTGCGTGCGGCTCTGGGCTCGGGCTCGCGGTCGTGTTCTCCGCCACTTTCGGAGTCAGGCGCGGGCGCAGGCGCGGGGGCGAGCCGCGCACTGCACTCTCGCTCCGAGTCGCTCGGCGCCACGTTGCTGCTCCTATAGTCACTGCAACACCCGCGCCACCTCTCACTCACACACAACCAACACAGCAGGGATACCCGCTACCACAAGTGGCTAGCACCAACAAAGTACGTTACCTCTTGCGCTTGCGTATAACAGCTCCGGTACCATTCTGGACAAATGGTAGTGGGTGATCAAGGTGCAGCCCTCACAATCAACCTCAGATGGTCCGTGACGCTCCGTAAAGGGTTACCAACTTGTATACCTAACGGTTGGTAAAGGTGGCCAATATATAGAATCTCAGTAGTCAAGATACGGGTACACTCCCAACACATTCTAATGAAACACCCCAGTAACGACCGTTAGTGTTTATATCTAATAGTCGAATACTGAAACGCCAGTCAAATCTGATAGCACATTAATTTTGAGCGGCCTCCAATTTTACATTCGAAATAGTATTTTGACAAGGCTTCAAACAGACAGATGGGCCTTCAAACGTTGAATGCCATTTTAGTACAACAGGTCCGATGGGAAGCTCTTCCCGTAGCAACCCGCAACACCTGGCGTAGCAGGCGGACTTTCTAACCATTGGACCTACGCAACGATGTCCTCATATGTGAGATAACAGCGTTGCGAAGGGCGTTTTTATTTTAACCATGCGCTTATACAGTGCAGTCAACAGAAGCTGAATGTTAACCTGGAGAAGGCAGAGTCGGAGCTCTTCTCCATGGACTTGCGCCAGGACTCGCGGCGGAGGGTGCTGCGCTCGCGCGGGCCCGGTGCGGGGGCACGCTCCACCGCGCGGTAGAAGTTCACGCAGATACCGTAACGCGTTTTACCTGCAACAATCATTATGTATATTCAGTTTTCAGAGTTCAGAGTTTTTTTCAAGAATCAGCAATCTATGAAACTAAAGGGATACAAAAAAAATGTTTTCTTATATATTACAGTCATATCATCAGTTGTAAACTGGAGAGCCGGATATAAGTTATTTGTAAAACTAAATACTTTGATGGACTTGGCGTGATGAAATGATGTATGTATGAATGATATGTAGAGTACCAGAGTCCTTGTCGGTGAGCGTGAAGACGAACGAGGCGGTGTCTCTGGAAGCCAGGTGTCCGGGCGCGCGGCGCGGCCCCACCGAGACGCAGCCCTCGGGCTGGCAGAAGTACACCATGTCCAGCGGCAGCGGGAAGTCATTGTGGTTCGTCAGAGGATAGCGCCGCAGCAACTCTGGCGCCTAGGCGAAACGGTAACATACATACGGTATTTTATAAAGGACACGAGATCATACATTACCCAATACTAGCTTAAGGTACCTATACTTGCGTTTGCGCGCACAATAACTCATCGAAGTTCTATCGTAATCGGATGATGGTTATAGGTGCAGTACACGAACGAAAAATACAAAAAATATATAGGTGCATACTACTTAAGTATAAATTAATATTTGTTAATTTGTAGTTTTCCAAATGTGGAACATATATATAAATGTGGTGTACATAAATATGTAACATTGTGTTGACTAAATAGTCAACACAATGTTACAAATACAATAAACAATTATTTATTTCGAGCAAAACAAATTGATTAAAATGGATTTAGATGGCTTGACCCGGTTCCATTACACTCTAAACAGACGTTTGATTTAATTCGTGCCGGCAGCAGGACCATTGTCGACAACGTTTTCGTATCGCCTTCGACTATTTTTGTATTGGAAAATGAACAGCGCTGCGTCGGTGAAAAGTGGAACTAAAAATTAGTATGACAATTTTGACATTTCGCGAGTTACGTTTTCGAATACGTTGTCGACAATGTTGCTGCTACCGGCACAGGAACATTTTACGACGCGCTCCTGATGCTACCTATCAAGAGTACCAGAATAAAAAATACCTATACTATGAACTGTGAAATAAATACTCAAATGAGTTGTGTTTGTAATAGAATTGTTTTGTTACCTGCACAGGAGCAAGCCCTTTGCCCGAAGTGTACGGGCGCGCTCCAACTATGGTTAGATAATCCACCAGCCGCGGGCATAATTGTTGTTTCTGAATGTCCATACTTGTAATATACTCAAATGCTTATATACGAACGTTCTCGTACCCATTATATATTATAAAAATATTGCTTGTCATTATTATCACTTCACTAGATATCTGAAAAGAAAACATTCAAAATTAAACGCATAGTAAATTCGCACCTGCTCTACTTCAACATAAAGAGGATCGCAGCTTAAAAACACCTGGAAATAATTTGTATCAAAATAATATAGGTACAGATGCAGAGAGCTTAGAATACAGATACCTACCACGCAAAAGTCAATACAAAGACCACAACGCGCGAGGAGTATGACCCCTGATTTATAAGGCAACCGTTTTACAGCAGGCGAGCCGAATGCTTATTCCTTTGAAAAAGGTATTAATTTATAAAAAAATATCCGACCACATTAAATGGCAATTCAATTTAGCCTATGTCCCTCTAACGACTTCCCAATATACATACCTACACTCGAATATCATGATCCTACATATGAAAGTCGGGTAAAAATACGTTGTACGGGTAACGAAAATGTATTAACTACGTATCGTATACATCTATTTAGACTTACAAGACATCTCAGTATCACAAAATATATCCTTGAAAAAAAAAACATTCGTAAAAATGAGGTGCAAGAGAAAATAGGAACGGAAATTTGAAGGTTGTTCTTTATTGATTTACCTACGTTCCGTTTGATGAATGTGCGAGAGTAACTAGCCGGGCCCCTTGACCCACTTTATTGCCTGACACATTTCTCAGGGGTCGCACGGCTAACGCAGCCACCCTGCCAGGTAGCTGTTCATATAATAGCTCCTTTATCGTACTAGCCTTTCTATATCTACACTAATATTAGTAAGATGCCAAATTAGTTTGTTAAATTTAAGACGCAATGGTCTGTTGCAGATTTGATCCTTACGATATTGTATAGTCAATTCGATATGGGCGAAGAAAGCAAACGATTTTTCGAAAATCGGTGCATGCAATATTTCCTATTTAAAAAGTCTATGGAATATTTCGTTATGTAGTATAACAACTTCCCGCTTTGCTATCGTCAATATTTAAGGTACCCTGTCCCTCTAGGTACGCTTTATTCCAACCCGTAGGTATAATGTTATATGAATGTATACTTTTTCGTTATCTCTTACGTAATTTAATACGTGTGCGGCAAACAAGATATAAAAAGCTTCAAACTGTGTCTCTACATCCCCATATTTTATTTTCATGGAAATCGCAAATGAACGCAAAGTATAGCTGAAAAAAAAAAAAGTAAAACGTGAACATGTCGCATATAATTTTCCTTTCAAAGTTCTTCCATACGAGAACAGTAGACGTTCTTATAGATATATACTGCCTAATAGTGTAATAACTAAGTAAGTGGTTTCTTAGATGAAATATCGACGCTTAGCCAAGCCAGACGGAATAGTCCGTAATTACATCCTTGAACAATAAACCAAGAAGCTGTATAAGAGAATATAATGTGAATGACCGTGAAGTAAAGCGTCTCGAATTCCAACATGTGTACCCTGAATTAACCTCCGCATATTGGTTATGAGGCGATATTAGTTTGGGACGTGTTAATGGTGACAACTATGTACGTTACATGACTACACAATATAACAAGAATATTTAATTCGACTTCATGGATAAGTGGGAAGACCTACAATGTTCCTATGAAATTGATTTTTTGTCTTAGATACTGGCGACTGGCGGTCCTCTTACCTATAATATAGTCGGCTGTTAAATCCTCAAATATTACGACGAAGGCGTTGTATCCACGGGTATTAATCAAGCCCGTCTATTGAATACAATATTACAGGCACCCCTGCCTTCTTTATAGCCTTCTCAAATTGCTTACATAGTGTCGTAAATTAAATTTGTGGAAATAAGGCCTTTCTTGCAATATAGAGGGAACAATTTATATTTCATTACCGAACATATCTCTATACAACATTTTATATGATGAATACTAGTGTCCGTACAATACTAATACAGGATAGGTATATGCCGAAACCGAAACTTCGATATCTGTTACGATTACCTCCACAGAACACAACCATCGTCAACAATGTTTTAAGGTTTCTCAATTTATCACAAAGATTGAACGTAGTATATTATCTACTCTGAGACAAAGGGAATCGAAATACAGCGAAATTGAAAGATACTTACTACTATATACTGTACGCAGATTTATAACAATCTCGCAAAGATACCCCTGGTGTTGCATGCGTCCATAGGCTACGGTAACCGCTTACCATCAGGCGGACCGTATGCTTGTTTACCACCTTAGTGGTATAAAAAAAAAACTACTAATCTACTCTCCTGTCTAAAGTAACTAAGTATTGTCTTAGGTGTTACCGCAAACAGAAATAGTATTAATAAATTGTTCTACAATAATCAACGTCGCGGAAAATGTGTTTTCGACAATCACGTGCCTATACAAAATGTGCTAAAATCAACTTTGGACAAACTAATTTCTTCATCGCAACGGTAATATTCGTTTGCAATATACATGTATCCGTTTGCATAATGTAGTCACATGATGATGTAAATCTTCTTCGAATAAGGATAGGTACTCAGAACAGAAAATACCATTGAGCGTTATTGTAGTAAAATATATACTAATATATATTATCTACTTTGAGCTAATATTATGGGGCTATTTACAGAACTGATGAACCGATTTTAATCACTTTTAACTAATGAAACTCGTACTCAGGCGTAACATGGCTATATTTTATATGATCTGTACTGGTAACAAGAACAACTTTCGTATTTGTATTTGAAAACGTAACGCTGAAAATTTCAAAATAAAAAAAAACATACGAATGGGTACGTAGTCGAAAGTGGCTCGAGCTAAGGCTATAGGCTATGTTATTCGATTCCTATGCGGATGCAGTCGCAGGCAAAAAGCTAGTAAATAACGAATAAGATTCATGGTAATCCACATTCCAGAAAGCGGGGCAAATGTAAAGTGCTATAAAATAAAGAGCTAAACATACATGCTATGTGACATTCACAGTATCAGAGTGATATGCAAATTGTGTTCCATTTAACTAATCGTGCCAGCATTACGCGTCGAAGCCATCACCACCGTTACTGATAACAACTGATAAGTGTCTGCGAAAAAACACTGACATTATATGTAGGTAGCCACCCACCTACTATCAGAGACCTCGGAATAGAATTCTGTCATTCCTCCATTACTAAAAGATAGTGATATTCTGTGTATATTATTTTTCTAGCTCAAATACTTTCGAGTGCCAATATAAATCAGTAGCAAAATCATATTCTCGATTCCCTAAACCAGAATATTAAATTTGAAAGCAGCGCTCCCTTTTGAGTATTTACTCGCGTTATTACAACAAACGTCGATCAAATTACTTATTGTGTGATTTGCGAATTTCACAAGAATATAGAACTATGTTCGATACCTTACTGATGCTTACATAAATATTAATACATACAAATAAACAGGGGTAATATAAACAAGGGAACCTGTTAGTGAATAGATTTTTGTGTACGAATAGGTATAATATTTTGGATAGAAAACTTTAATTTTTATACATACTTGTATAAATTGAATTAACCCTAGTTATGATATAAGTAGTCTGCTAGGTTTATTCACATTGCCACTTTGGGGTTGTTATCTAATGGTAGATGTAAGAAATAATATGTATTCAAATATTTATAGACAATTTACTCCAGGAGTCCTGGACCAGGACAATGTCGTGAGGTAATGAATACACACAAAATGTGATCCAATTTGTACGCCAATTTCTATTAAAGCTTTTTATTAGGTAGGTATTGTAAGTATTGCCGTATATTATGAGACTGTGTAATTGAAATTGATCTTCGATTTTTCGAACGCGAAGAATTAATAAATCTGTCTAAATAATTATTCCTTCCCGTTTGATGGAGTACCTACCTACCTACCTACTAGCTGCGGTATTAGCAATGAAAAATAACTAACAAATAAAGTATCAAGGAAAAAATCTACTAAAACAGCGGGGAGGATGTGTGTCGTGAAATTGCTTGCACGTTTACGGCCCGATAAATCAATTTTAATGAGTCCGCACCTATACTACCTAGGTATATAAGTATATATGTATATAAGTACATTATATACTAAAGCAGAATCTTTATACGATTAATGAAATTCTACGAATTAATAATCTACCAACGAATAAAAGACAATCTAGCTGAGGGTTGCATACGCATGTCGGCCTGCAAATAGTAGGTATAACAATTTAGGTATCAAACATGTCATGATTTCGGGGACGACGGGGACATGTTATTTACCCTACACTAATTACTATGTAAATTTTCAGTGGGTTACGTCACACACACGTCAAACGTGACGCACTTGAACTACTTTCCACTGATCCATGGTAATGAAAATTGGAAAGGGGGATAAATGGCGATCCGCGCGCTTTCGAGGGAGTTTATTTAGGGGAGGATGTTTGGTTACTAATAAAATGTAATACTGACCTTAAATTTAAGCAGTGTCGCCTTGTATTCTACATTTCGGTGGTCGGGTGCAGCCACCGTGCGCGGTTAAGTACGAGCGGGAGCTGTGCCGTGTAGTGCATAAGTTGTATGGCGAAGCGAGTGTCATGCGCGGCCGCCCACGCTCGATAAGCGCCGCCCTGCGCTCTTCGCACCCTGCTGCGCGTCTCCATCGCCGCTCACATGTTACTCGCCCCGCACACGTGACCTTGCTCGCTCACCGTATCTCTACATATAAATATGTACCAACTACGCATACTATACACCAGGGGTTCCTAAGCTTTTAACACGTTCACTGTGTTGCTTGACAAAAGGGAGCAAAGTTAACATTGCCTTTTATCTACTAATTAATATTTGTAGCTGGAATTATTTAACAGCCTAAAATAAATTATTTTGAGCGACGGAACCCACTTTAGAAATCGTTGCTCTACCCATACGCTAATATACCCTATTTTCAATTTGAAATGGCATAAATCACGCTATAATTCATTTTATTTATTTATTTATAGTAGTACCTATCCTTTATGTTTTTATTTTAAACAGACTGATATAGATTCTACTTACAATGCTATCTCTCCAACAGTTTTTATAGTAACTGAACTTTAAATGTAACGGCTGAGTAATCGCCGCAAGATTTTTGATTTTTATTTGGATAAGCGAAGCGAAATACCTCTCACTGACGTATCAAGAGATATCCAATTATACGCCCGATTGACTAGGAGTGCGGCTTTGGCTTAATTTCTTCTTTCTTGACGTACCTATACATGGACTAGAAACGTATGTCGAGCAAATCTTATACTATATCAAGAGAGGTAGAGCGAATTGGGATCTCCCGGTTTTCCATTAATATTGGAGCCGCCCGACTGTACCTTTCAGAAGACCGCAGTGAAATAACACAAGTTTCATGTAGTGTTGTGTTTCCGCGGTAAGTAAGGTTGCCAGTGCTCCACGAGGATACGCTGGGCTAGTCGTAATGCTGCTAGCACAGTGACTCCTCATCAACAACAGGGTTGGCAACCCGTTAGTGATATCCCTGGTATTGCTAGCGGCTATAAGCTACGGTGAATGCTTACCATCAGATGGGCCGTATGCTTGTGTGCCACCTTAGAGGTGTAAAAAACGATTTTGACCTAGGGAGATAATTTTATATTCTATCGCTACATGGGTGAAGTTGCGGGTTCAAAGCTATCTAAGGATGAAGTTTTGTATGAAACTTTGTAAATTTTAAACCGATCGGGCATAATTAGACAGGTTAATAATAAAAAACACTTCTTTATTAGAGAAAAATCAAGAAATCATACAAAACGTTACAAAACATTAAATAATGCCGTTTATTTTCCTGTATCTTCTTTAAGAGTAACTGTTCTGTTGAACACCACCTGTAAAGATGAAACTACATTAAGAATACAATATAATTATCTGGATTAGTTATAAAGTGTTCTATATAAAATAATGTACAAAATTAACAGGTTGAAAATAAAAAATAAGACAACAGAAAGTCACTAACCGCTTAATTTCAATAGGAATTCATAGTGTATACATAGTTTCCACTGACACCTTAATTAATTTTAGTGTTTATTAGGAAGTATCACATATATTTTGAGATATACACTATTTAACAAACAAAAAAGTGTTTAAAAAATCAGAGAAATTTAATTACGCCAACAATATGTGTGAGTATTCTAATGTACACATACTATAAGGTGAACAAATACTTTCTGTACAGTTCTATTTTATTAGGTAAGCCCAAACAAAAGGCTGTTTTTAACCATGACCATATACTTTGAAAGCAGTTTAAGCAAGTAATAATAATCTTAATTATTGGTTTTCAAATATTTATACACTGTTATAGGGTTTAAATTCACATTTCTTCGATTTGTTATTCAACATGAACTAAATATATTATCACATAATATGTATAACCAAATGTTTTCTTTATAATTAGATGGTAAGTAGGTTAGTAAATTATTATGCGCTACCTTATTGGGCGTCGTATCAGGATCTACAGAGAAGAAGCCGAGCCTCTCAAACTGAAACTTGTCGTACACCTTGGCCCCCTTGACGGAAGCATCGGCAAACGCATCCACTACCTTCAGAGTATCCTGGCGGCAATCCGAAAGGAAACCTCCCGGCACTTCATTGGAGTCTTCAGGATTCTTGTGCTTGAATCTGTTGGTAAAAGTTTGTAAAACCTATATACTTTTAACCTATATACTATATACATACTATGTTTTGTTATTATTATGTAAAGAAAGATAAAGTGTGTATATTGGAAAGAGTATCACTATGACAGTGGGCCGCACAACTTATTTATCATCTGCACTGGTAGCAAGAACATTTTTCAACTACGTATTCAAAAACGTAACTCGCGAAATGTCAACTTTGTCATTCAAATTTTTAGATCTACTTTTCACCGCCGAATCGCTGTAATTTTTTCAATACAAAAAATAGTTGAAGGCGATACGAAGAAGCTGACGCAATTGATTCATGCTCGCACTTCTGCTGTCAACTGTCTTTGATTTGACGAGACCGCTGGTCTAGTGGTACTACCTTATTGCTACACTGAGGTCGCGGGTCTTATTGCCGCCAGGGCACGCATTTATGTGTAAAGCGTTTGTGTTTGCCTTGCCTGTCACGGTGAAAAAGCTTATGATAAAATACTTACAGTGGTTCGTAGAGCCGAACTTCCACAGTGGTAGGCTCCGACACCCAGTGTATAAATGCCTTGGGTTTTTCAGCCGACTCTGTAGGCTCCGCTGTGCATTCCAATTCGATCACTTTCCCGTTTGCGTCTTTGATCACTTCTATTACCTGTTTAATATTTAAAAATAAAGATGACATTACTTAGCAGCAAGACTCACAGCGACACAAAGTACGAATAAATAATCTAACAATAATAAATTTAACTAAGAAATATGTAGAACTAAGTGTGAAGGATGTGGTGTTTTAAAATACTTACATTCTAATTTTATATTATTATTATTTAGTTTCCAATCCCCCAGTATGATGCGTTATATTAGGTCCTTACATATGAAATTGGCGTTTTGTATGGGAGGAACAAAAAGTCGAATATTTTTTAATATAATATATTTAATTAATCAAAGTATGAACCATTATTTTCTATGCACTTTTGCCATCTCATAGGTAGTTCATTGATCCCTTCACTAAAAAAACCAGTCGGACGGGAATCAATAAAATCTTTGAAGGCGATTTGGACTGCCCCATCGGAGTTGAATTTTTTCCCTTGCAAGAAGTTATCCAAATTTCGAAAAAAATGGTAATCTGTTGGAGCAAGGTCCGGGGAGTACGGAGGATGTCTTAGACTTTCCAATTGAAGCTCTTCTAATTTAGTAGCCGTCTGTAGCGCAGTGTGTGGTCTAGCGTTGTCGTGAAGCAGCAGTGGCGTGGAGCGATTGACCAGCCTAGGTTGTTTAGCCGCTAGCTTTTCCATCATGGTTTGCAATTCCTGACAATAGACATCAGCCGTAATAGTCTGGCCAGATTTGAAAAAACTGTAATGAACAATACCGGCACTAGTCCACCAAACGCTTACAAGTAACTTTTTTGGGGTTAATTTTCGCTTGGGGCAGGATTTGGCTGGCTGGCCAGGATCTAACCATTGCGCTGAGCGCTTCCGATTATCGTAAAGAACCCATTTTTTATCACAGGTAATGATTCGGTTTAAAATACCTTCATTATTGTGCCGGTTTAGTAATGTAACGCAGCAGTCGACGCGCGTTTGCCGGTTTGTTTCAGTCAATTCGTGAGGTACCCACCTTTCAAGCTTTTTAATCTTCCCAATTTGCTTCAAGTGAATTAAAACAGTTTTATCACTAACATTGCAGCCTGCAGCTAACTCGGACGTGGTTTGCGATGGATCCGCTTCCACAATAGCCTTCAACTCTTCATTATCAACTTGAGTCTCAGGCCGTCCACGGGGCTTGTTCTGCAGGTCGAAATTTCCAGAACGAAAACGTTGGAACCAAAAACGAACTGTGTTTTCTTTTGCAACACGACCGCCATACACATCATTCACCCTTCGAGTTGTTTCCGCAGCACTAGTGCCACGGCGGAACTCGTACTCGTAAATAATGCGATATTTAAGGTTTTCCATTTTGTAAAATGAGTGACGCAAACAGAAAAAAAACAGAAGAAAAAAAACAAATGAATGACGATCATCGAAGCACAAATACATGAGTCTATAGCTGTACAAATTTGAATTTGGAATTCCTTACCAAAGAGGAGAAATTCGTGATTAAAGTGGCCAGTACGAAAAACGCCAATTTCATATGTAAGGACCTAATATATTGTTAAATATTCTACGAAAATCATAAAGGTGTGTACAAACCTTGATGGCATAGCCGGCATGTCGCAATCCCACGGTTTGTGTGGGTGTCAGACGGCGGTAACCTTTCTCCGGCACTTCTTTAAAGTCAGATTCTTCAATATATATCACATTACTAAAGACCACAGAGTGTGAGCCCCTCTCGGGCTCACTAGGGAAGTCCGGCACGGTAATTGTTATTGGTTTATCACCTAAGTAGTTGACTATTGTGATTTTTAAAGGCAGCAAAACCACCATCACTCTGCAACAAAGAAGAGTAGCATACAGCTAATTCATCATCGTCCTTTACCCAATTATGTTAGAGTCGGCTTTAGATTATAAGCCAAACAACAAAATTTTGGCCCTACTTCATCGCTGCACGGTCTAATTTTGCTTACAACAATTTATCGGCTTACGAATAATCATTATGCTTCCCAGCGCGCGTTTATTCTTTATTCACATTTTGTTTAGCTGCCGAAACTTTTTTCAGGTCAAGCCCGAAGTCCATGTGTTATGTTTAGTAAAAGACTTTCACCCGCTAGTTTTCTTCGCTATTTTAATCTGTTTTCGTTTACAATTGTATGCGCAATTCTTGAACGGGACCCTCTCTTTTTTTTATTAAATTCATTTCATTCATTCAATTCACATCATATTATAACATCTCTTAGCCGAGAGCGAAATCCCTGTCAAAATCGGTCCAGCCGTTTCTGAGATTAGCAGGAACAAACAGAAATCTAAATTGTTTTCTTTTGTATTAGTACCGTATGCATTTCTGTTATTTTGACGTTACATACAGACACTTAAATTTTATGTATTTGTATGCATTGAAGTAAAAAGAGATGACAAAAAGGTGTGCAAGTCAAGAGTGAATCCCTCTATACTCTCTGCCTACCACACGAGGGACGTGAATGTATGAATGTATGTATGTATGAACGTAGGTGTATTGATTGACCTCGGTGCAGTGTTGTTGAGCCCGTCCCGAACGGCCGCGTCCAGCATGCTGGGGTCGACGGTGCCGAGCGCGCCGGTAACGCCGAGCGCGGCGCAGAACGCGTTCACCGCCGCGGCCGGAACACCGCGACGGCGCAACGCAGACAGCGTGTACAGACGAGGGTCGTCCCAGTCTGTATACACACAACAACAAAACAAACATTTTATGTGTGCTGTTTAACCACTGAGGAGTCAGGACCCAACCCTAAATGCCGCAACCATGTCATGGTAAAAAGATAAAACTGAACATCATAATAAAATGTGTTCACGAAATTTCGTGTCTGTGCTGTTGACAGTTGAAGAGTTCGTTTATCTCTTTGTTACAAAAACTAATATTTTCCCTTTTTAATATAATAATATTAATAAAATGAGTTGCAGAAATATTTTATAAAAATATTGTTCTTAGTCATAGACTATGACTCATTTATTGGCTTGTGACCGCAGCAAGCAAGTGATCTTTTTCGATACATCATCTGGTCTTCTTCTTTTCTTATTTCATCTGGTTATAATCAACCAGATGAAATAAGAAGACTTACCATTAACAATCCCTTCATCAATCAGCTTGGCTATCTTCCTCTTCGAGACCACGGAATAGTTTACATTCAGTCGGCCATATTCCCACTGCACAGGGCAGTAGATCCCAAGAGCATTACATAACCAGTAATATGAAGATCTGAAAAATATAATGCATTTAAATAATTTCTTTACTTCCACAACTTTAAAAAGGTATTAGAAAGTAAGAGACATCAAAAGTAATGACAACAAAAGACTTGGATTATATGCAATATAGAAAACTTAAACTTGAAATCTTTAAAATAATTAAAAAATATATATAACAAAAAAAGGATAATTCTAGATCAACTGAGGTAACTGGACAGTATTTGAGGGCCAAGTCGGCACTTACTTTCCATTAATAAAAATATGATTTACAGAACTTTTTGTTACAATATGCAATTACCCAGGTCAGGGTCAGAAGAATATGCAACATGCAATATAATCCAGTCTAGTCAGTCTTTACTCAAGATGCAAACTGCAAAATTTCCTATATGATTCCATGGCTCAACTATAATAAGAAATAACAACAAAGAGAAGCCAGACAAAATTAATTTAAATAATATTCTTTGTATTTGTATTCATTTGGTAGCCTTATAAATAAATAAATATTTATAATATCAGTAAGCATTAGACATGTTTCTCAAACTAAGCCTACCTCCTTGATTGAAACTCTTTGGTACAGAGTGAATGTGTGATGTGCTCTATGCTATCACAGAGACAGTGTGTGTAATCATAAGTGGGATAAATACACCATTTGTTTCCAGTGCGATAGTGGGGTTTGAACCTTATCCTGTATGCCACAGGGTCTTGTTTACCCTCCTCGAGAGTAATCTTCATTCTTAATGTAGCATCACCCTCATCTATCTTACCATTCTTCATATCCTGCAGACAAAATTGATGGTGAGTGAATCCAAATTGTATAAAAATCATTGCTTTTGGGACTGCTTGTCCATATCAACTTTAACTATGCAAATTGCGTACTCCTCCATCAGTGCTATTTTCATAAAAAGGGTACAAAGTCTTTTTTTCTCATATTAATAATATGATTAAATTATTTTAATTGTCATACAGAATCGTTTAAGTATTAAGGCGTATGACGAAACCAATGTAACGTAACAATGACATAATATATATATGTCGGAGGAAGCTATGAGTCGGGTTGATTGTTGTTTCCATGTATAACGCACAATATTATTTGTTTACATTTTAATTACTTTTAAAATTCTTAATTTATTTTATTTGATTTTTTAATTTTTTTTTTATAACTTAAGTACCTTAGTAATCTAATAAAAGTTAAGAATATTGTAATTTGCGTAACGACCAATCAGAGCAGAGCACGAGCCTCGAGCGGGGTCGAGGCGCCATCTTTACTTCGGCGAGGCCGACAGTTTTGGAGACACATTCAAGTGATAGCGACTGATCGAGTTGGATCGTTGAAAGTGTATTCGTCGGTTAAAGTAAGAAGGGTGCCCTGAATCCGCTGCTCGGTCTTTATTCTTAATTCTTGATTGTTAATTATTGTGAAGTGACAAAATATTGTTTAAATTTAAATTAAAATAGTGTAAAACTGTGATCATCGTGTCTTGTGCTTGCATTTTACCCTGATGACGCCCACTAAGTCAGCAACCACTAATGACGGTGTCAACGAGAACAATGCTTCTCCGACATATATGTTTGATTGAATTGAAATGGAAATTGAAGGAGTCCCCCCTGTAATTTCCCGAGGGACAAATAACTATGAAACATTACTACTGCTACTGCATTCAACCTAAGTTTTATTTAATACCAAATTTTTCATACCTCAAACAACTGCAAGCTTTCTTCAATAGGCCTGTTTCTCCACGGTGATGGGGGTGGATTAAAGCCCTTAATTTCATCAGACTTTTGATGGCACACATAAGCAAGATCCTTCTTGATCAACTGTACAGCCCACTCATAAAGTTGGTCAAAGTAATCTGATGAGTGTGTGATCTTAGCTGGCTTGTAACCTAAAAATGAAATAATTAATCCATGAATTAGTTCCAAAGCACAATCTTCTTCACAACTTTTTAACATGATTAGTGATGATTTGAACTTACCTAGCCACTCAACCATATCTTTAATACCAACAAAGAATTTCTCCTCCTCTTTCTCTGGGTTTGTATCATCATATCTCAAGAAACAAATACCATCATGTGCAGCAGCATATCCAAAGTTGATATTAATAGCTTTAGCATGGCCAATGTGGAGAATGCCATTAGGTTCTGGGGGGAACCTCGTGCGAACTTTCCCTCCAGTGATTTTGAGATGCTCTTCAAGCAACCTTTTTGTGTCTGGTGTTACAACATAGCCATCAGCTTTGAAGTTTTCTCCAGGTGCATGGAACGGAAGATTTCTCATCAAATCCGCTATGGAAGTTGCACCAACTATATCTGCTGTTGTTTCCTTCTTTTCCAGTTTTGGAGCTGACAAGACAAGGATTACTTTATTTAAGAGAAGCTACATTGGAGCTATAAGTATAAGAGCACAAGTTGCCATATATCAAAACTGGACCAACATAAAATCAAAGTACTTACATTAAAATCAAATAGCTCATATTATTTATGTTAAACTAAGGATGATATACACAAATAGGTACCATTGCTATCAGCTTTTTTGGCTTTCTTGTTAGTAGCATCACCACCTTTAGCTTTCTTGTCGGCTTTTGGAGGAGGTGCCAAGTCAGCTTCGGTTTTAGGACCCAGCAAGTCTAAAATCTGTAAAATCAATCTATCATGAACCTGAAGAGATATCAATTCTAGTGACCTACAAATGTAGAGCATTTTACTGCTTACGTAAAAAGTAGAGCATTTTAATGCTTTTCACTAGCTTGATATTAAGAATGGATAAGCTATTTGAAAATGTAGTAGAACTGTTTTAACATGTTAGAATTTCTTGTCTATAACTTTTTGTAGCATTCAGCTGTGTAAATATATTCAACAAAATACATAGTCATATTATCTCACTTATGTTAATTTAGGCCTTCGAATATAGCAAGTATAATTTGTTTTAGTGGGCTGATGTAACAAGGTCAAAATATTACAAACTAACTTTTGCCTGTGACTTCAGCATCAATTTAGTAGTATCACTTTTTTTATCTCCAGGGAACAGTTTCAATTTCTGTATGCATAACATTAATATCTTAAATTATTTACTTAGAGAATTACCATCTTTTTTTTATACCACTAAGATAGCACACAATCATATGGCCCACCAGATGGTAGGTAAGCAGTCACTATAGCCTATATTCAGGCCACTCCAATTTTAATGGGAAAACCCATGGGAGATCCCAATATGCCTACCTCTTTTTAAGGCTCATGGTGTGAAGTCACAAACGTGACAACACAAAAGTGTGAAAGTACAAACTGGGGTTTGAACTTGGGCCCATCAGAAGACAGGCCATTGCATCAACCACAAGGCCACCACAGCTAAAACTTCTTTTCATAGCATTTGTAACAAACAACTACCTCATCTTTGCATCTCTCAAATTTATCTCAAATGTGGTATTAACACATACAAAAAAGCAATTACCATTTGAGACCTGCTAATGTGTTTGCTCATGCATATGACAGTTGCAGAATGTACAGCACTTTACTAAATTATAATAGCTTTTCAAAGGTTTTCTTATTAAATCATGGTTTTTTTTAAGAGCCATAATATTCATACATCTATATTACCTGAATATCAACTTCACTTTTAATAGCTTTGCCATCGGCCCATGGAAGATCAGATCTTGCAGCCTGCATAATGATACCCGAGTTGAACCTATACCTCTTCTCAACCAACTCCTGCTTGCATTTAGCCATATGCTTCTCCACCACCTGCTCCACTTCCTCGGGTGTCACCACCACTCCAACACCACAAGCCTTCTCAAATGATGCCACGTCAACATTGCTTTCGCTAACATGATTGAGAAGGAACTCCAATGCTGCATCTATCCGCAGTGTAGAATCAAGTTTTCCTTTTTCAATATAATCACAAATGAACTCAAGTTTTCCAGATATTTGAGGTTTTATTTTAGTGGCGAGGTGATACACTAACATACCGGCGCCAGTAGGTAAAGTTTTCACATCTACCTGTAATAAAATATTACATTGTCACATTATAATCTCCAGGGACTTCATTACAATTTGTTACTTTTAATGGGAATAAAGATTAATATTATTTTCTCTCTTAAGGTCCGGTCCTTATCTAGGCTATTATTATTAATACATGTACAACGCAAGACATTTTATGAATTTTATAGTGATTTTGTAAGTTATAATACTTCTAACCTTATCCAAAGCGGCTAATATAAACTTTGTAACGTTGGCATTTTTTAAAGTCTCCTTTGCCTTTTGTTCATTCAATCCTAAAAGCTTAAGCCTTTCTATTGTTTCCTCTGGAGACATTTTTGCACCTTCAGTATTATTGGATATCGGTATGTAGAAATACTTTGTTATTTACTTTACCGCAACTACCGCAAGGCGCAAGCCGCAAACCTAAATAGCGATTTTTGCGAATACCAGCCAGCAAGAAAATGACAGAGACAGACTGTCACGCCTATTACTGACAGTGACAACTAACACTTCTTCTTCTTCTTCTTCTTCCTAAGTATGGCAATCAATCCCTTCAGAAACTATTTTTGCCAGTGTTGAGTGTCAGAGAATTTTCAAGTTTCAAATTGCTCGTGTTTGCCGCATTAAAATGTCTAGTGTCATGCATTCTAATGCTTATGGAGTTTCTGGAGACAATCCACAGCAGTAGCAGATCGTAACACGCCTTTAGTCAGAAGTAACCTATTGACCAAAATGATAAATCACTTAACCCAAAAGTCGTATTAAGACATTTCCAATGTTCCTATAAATCAGACAGTAAATGAAACTGTACTGCACATAACGATACCAAAAATACACATTAAAGATCACTTTAACACAATTTACCAGACACTGGAACAAAACTCACCCGCTCCGCCTGATTCCCGCCAAAAACTCTCAACTATCACTTGAGTGTGTTGCGTATACAGACCTAGGAATTTTTTCGCTAAATCTATGGTTGCGTAGACTGACGGTCGAAATTGACACTGACAGTCACAGAGTACATAATCACTACGTAATAATCACTGATAAAAGTTCCTGCATTAAAAGCCGCTAGCTAGAAAAAAGCAACCCATTTGCCTTAGGGTAGATAATACGTGCGAGCGTAGAAATTAGAAGTAGCAAGTAAACCGTTTGGTAGCCTATGATGACAAGAATATAATGAAAGCCTATGATGTGATAAAACTTTGGAGGGCAATATTTTATCAATTTACTGTAATGAAGAGGTCCCAGACTGACGATACGGATATGTGAACTAATTAGATTACAGATGCACGGAGTACTTTACCACTACGTAATTATCTACTCTGAGGTTTAGTGCTCTAAGGGGTTAAAAAACTGTTGAGTAAATAAGCTCTCTGCATGTACTACGCACAGCTGAATTATGATGGGGTGGAACGTTGGTTGAAGAAAGTTTCCTCTCTCTCTCTCTCTTTCTCTCTCTCTATCTCTCTCTCTCTCTCTCTCAGTATACAAATAATACTTACCTATAAAATGGTGGAAACCAAGAAAGTCGTCGTCTAACGTCTTTATGTTAATGATGAAATGCTTACCTTGAGTCTAATGGGACAATTCATTGGTCCATGTCAATGCGATTTTGTTTCAACCGTGTTCAAAACTTCAAACCGGCTCAAACAATTTATAGATACCTATCTAATGAATTTGTACATGATAATATGGTGGGTATGTAACTTATTGTTTCTAAGATTCTCGTTCCGTAGGAATTGAAGAACCCTGTACCACAGCCTTAATTACTGACTTAGCATAAACTTTTTTTTAAATCAATTAAATAGCACAACACATTCAAGAGATATGTGTTAACTATCTATACATATAATAGGCATGTTAGTTGACTATTTGTCATGAATGCACGGACGGCATAAACCGCTTGAGTAGAGACCTCAAACTTAGAGGGTGTGTTCCTTGTATCACGGTGGCGTCCGATAAGAAAGGATTTTTTTTTACCTCTAAGGAGGTGACAAAGGGGGGAAAAGTTTGTATGGGTATTCCAATCTACTTCAAATTTTGCATAAACCTTTTCTAACAAAACAGATTGATGTCGTGTTTCGTATTTTATTGAAAATGGGTAGAAAGTTAATTTGGCAATGATTAGCTTCGAAGTTGATATCAATACTCCTTAGTGCTTTTGAGTAAAATTCAATTTATTTTGACTCATTTTACGAAAACTCAACCGGATTATGTAGGTATATTAAAAAAAGGTTGAACTCACTTAAAAGCATATACTCTTTTTAGAGTCTGCATCCAGACCAGATCCAGAATACAACCGCTGTCTGCATCATACGCTACGCACAGCCTAAACGGCTGTTGTTACAGACTTAAAATTTTGACAGTAGGTTAGGTAAGTACCTTTTATGACGTCGGCATCCACTAAGGAAGGGTTTTTGGATATACTACCCTTTATACCCTAAAGGGGTTACCCTAAAGTTAAACTCATGAAAATTGGTACTCGACTCTAATGTTAAAAATATATTTATTATAGCTCCGCCCCGGCTTCGCTCGTGTGGACAATTTTTTTTTGCATTTATGGGGATGAAAAATATATGTTGGCCGAATCTCATAGATACCGGATAAGCACAAAAAATTTCATCAAAATCGGTCAAGCCGTTTCGGAGGAGTATGGCAACGAAAACTGTGACACGAAAATTTTATATATTATATATTAGGGATTATTATACCTACTTATTTTAGGAGTTTTGGAAATTCCACCCCTAAGTGGGTAAAATAGGGGATGAAAGTTTGTATGAAAACTCATTATTTTTAAAGTTAAATTCATAAAAATTGGTACTTATATTATAAGCCGCGGGCAAAAACTATCATTTATATAGTGTACATGTTGACTTATTCACCTATTACGCGTGCGAAGCCGCAGGAAAAAGCAAGTCTTGTATTATATATTAAAAATCCCATAGATTAACGCAAAAACAATACAATATTTACTAAAACAAATTAAATTTTATTGTTTTCCGTGGTAGGTAACTGGCTTTCACAAGAATTAATATTCTATGACGGAAGTCCATTCAGGCGTGCGTAAATAAATGTTGACTGACAAACCCATTCAACTGTATAGTCATATTTTATTTATTTATGTAGGTAGGTATTCTTATTTCTTGCTTTAAGTAAAATTAAGTTTAGCAAGAAACCCGGTATTGATGGCATCGGTATTCGGTACAGAAGTCCTAAAAATTGGCGAGCCCTCTCTTGTCAGCAAATTGTAATAAAACGATCTGTAATTATACAGATCTTTTTATTACAATTTAGTATTGTTGTAAACAGGAAAGTTTCCCCATAAATTTTGCCACTCTAATATTATTTTATTGCACAAGAAAGGAAACAAATCAGACCTCAACAACTGTCGACCCATAAGTTCAATATCTCATTTTTATGAAGTTTTCATAAAGATAATAGAAAACAGAATTTCACCAATGCTCGACCAGCACCAACCACCAGCACAAGCAGGTTTCCGCTCAGGTCTTTCAACTACAGATCAGCTATATGCAATCAACCATCATTGAAAAACACCAAGAAAACGACATCACACTTTATCTTGCTTTCGTAGATTACTCTTAAGTTCGATAGCATCACTCACTCCGCTATATTTATATAATCAAAGAATAGATCCCACCTATATTGAATTGATCCGTAGCATATACTTACACTACACAGTACTGCCTCCTTAAAAACCCATAAACAATTGGTTCAACATTTCCCATCGAAAAAGACGTTAAGCAAAGCGACCCTCTATTCTATCGCCCAAGCTTGTACGTACTCGTAGTATATTATCTACTCTGAGCCCAAGCTATTCAACAGTGCACTCGAAGAACTTTTTCACAGTTAACAGCTCACTGGAACGAAATGACAGTAACAGTAACAGTAGTCCTTATTTAATAGTTTCTAGCGGCCCGCCTCGAATTCGCACGGGTAGACATTTATCAATTATTTTTTCTACCGTGCAAAGCCGGGGCGGGCAGCTAGTAAAGCCCAAAGCCTTCCTCGATAAATGAACTATCCAACACAAAAAGATTTTTTCAATTCGAACCAGTAGTTCCAGAGTTTAGCGTTTTCAAACAAACTAACTCTTCAGCTTTATAATATTAGTATAGATTTTAAAGTCTCAGACCCACTGTAAGACTCATTGTGGATATATGGGCCGTATACAAACAAATATGTATACTTTATACTACGGACGAGACCGCTGGTCTAGTGGTTAGTATACCTGACTGTTACGCTAGAGGTCGCGGGTTCGATTCCCGCCAGGGCAAACATTTATGTGACAAATATGTTTGCCTTGCGTTTGGGTGTTTGGTATGTATTTACATTAAAAAAAATTATATAAGTATTATATCAGCTACTGGTTCCCATAGTACAAGCTTTGCTTAGTTTGGGACCAGATGGCGCTGTGTGATAATGTCCAAGCATTATTATTATTATATTACTTACATCCAACAACAAATCTTAGCGTAGATTCTATACAAATAAACAACAACAGTCAGGGGTGTATTTACCCTTATTTGTATACGAAATATTACTACCTGCCTAATTTTGAGAATCAAGCTTCTTACTATTTAATTATGTAATAACGTGCCCTGTGCACGCTAATTAATTTCAGTTTCACATACCGTTAACGTCGCCTTACATACCGTTATTGCCGCATTCCTCAACCTCAACCCTTGTATTTGATCTGTTTGACATGTATATAGTTTGTGCACGCACGCACATGTATAACATTCCTCTATACATACGAAATCTTTCCCCTCTAGAGGAAGGTTCGTATCATACATGTATATTATTGGTACAGTACAGTCCACACAAAACATTATTTTAAGTTCATGTAGCCCGTGAGTATCAGAGTGATTGGTCAAGCAAGACAACGATAACTAATAGATAACTAATAGACTCAGACCAACAACATTAGGTTCGAAAGCTAACTAAGTATATTACTACTCTGAGCTATGGATACTACATGACGTATAGCGAAGTCCTTAAAAAGTGCAAAAACAACGATTAACGATTCTCTGTTTTAGATGAATCACATTGTGTTATGCTTCAAGAAGAAAATAACTCCTGATATTATATACATAATCATGGTCAGCTTCAGCAGCAGTATGCTGAAAATGCTAAAACTAAGCTTGTAAATAACACTAGTCTAACGATGTATAAGTATCATATAATACCATGCAATGATATTATATGTAAAAAGATACCATGTATACCGAAATTCCTCTGTAGAAATGAGTGGGGCCGTCAGATCACAGCATTATTTATTATCTTAAAAAAACTTTTTTTTTATTCCTTACTAATATATATTAAAAATACTACATTTTGTGAGTATGGATCACTGACGTAGTTATTATTAGGACAGTGGTATGGATGTATGGACGAATGTTTGTTACTCTTTTAGGCAGAAAACTACTGAAAGAATTTGGATGAATTTGGAACAGAGATAGTTTATAACCTGGATTAACACATAGGGTACTTCTTATCCCGGGAAAATGTTTTTATCCCGGTAAAATGTTAGATTCCACTGGCGTTCTACGCCCAACGAGGACGAAGTCGCGGGCAGATCAATATGTTGACTACCTATATGTATAGGTACCTACAATAAAGCATAGTTAGACTTTTTGGCTTGGAAATGAACACGCGTTATTAAAACTAATCATTATCTATCCGTTATCTTATCCGTGATAGTGGCTTTATTAAACTAAACATCAGAAAAACTCATATTCTCAATCCAACGCAATGAGTTTATTTATACCGCCTATAAAGCTTATCACAACGCTGCGCTGGATATTGATTTGAAAATGCAATACATACACTCGTGTGTACATAAGTAGACATCACATTATGTATTAGGCGTATTGTCTACAATTCAAGACTGCCGACTCACTTTTTGTTAAATATTGGTTTTGATGATAAAAATAAAGTCTAAGAAAAAGCTAAACGTTCAACCAAACCTCTAAATCCTCTTTCGCTAAACTCTTTGTTAAAAAAAATATAATGACTCAAACCAACAGATTGAGGAATCGAATAACATTACTTTGATATTGTGTTCTGTTCCTGCCATAGATAATACACACTTACATAGGACAGTTCCTGCGTTCAGCAAGTTACTTAGCGCTACTACTAGCGCAGCGTATCCTCGTGGAAATCTGGTACCTTATGTATGTACAGCTGTATGCTGAAAGCACAGAAAGTCTTCAACAACAATAGGGAGGGTTGGAAAAGCTAGCGTCTATAGGCTAAGGAAACTACTTACCATTAGGTGGGCCGTACGCCTGCTTGTTAGCTTAGTAGTATAAAAAACAATTTAGTTCCGTTATCTAAAAGACCGATAAAATGAAATCTATTTATTCATATCATCAAATAAAAAAGTAGATGGAACTTTGCGAACAACCTAGTGACGCCGGTTTTAATGGAGGTATTTATTTAGATTTGTATAAAGTTGTCCTGTATACAGCTAGGGAGGGAGGCTGGAAGCATCAACCAACAGTGAGTATAAGCCCAGTCGTGGCAGGCAGAGTCGCAGTCGTAACTCGTAAGGTTGGCTATATTATATAGGTCCTCGCAGTCATTTGAGTCACACCCGCGCGCTCTCCCGGACGCGCACTTCGCTAAATTCGCGCGTTTATTTTTCTAAAAGTCCTAACTCTTTCTACGCTCAAAACATATAATTTTCAAGAAAGCATAAATTTCCACATGCCACATAAATGCACATTAACATTGTATCCGATGAGTAACTTATTGTTTCTTCTTCTAAATATTCTTCGAACGACTTCGACTTCGAAATATTCAAGTGCAACATCATGATGATCTGTTTGGTAAGTGATTCACATTCATACGTAGCGTAGCCTACGCAGCGCAGGTGATTCCGGGACTGAAATAAATCATACCAATTCACTTCAATGAAAAAATGAAAAGTATATTTGACGTTATTTTATTTACGAAACATATTCCAACAACAACGTGATACATATTTCCTTAGTACCATAGATAATTATCTACCTTTTTAAATGAGCTTACTAAATAAGAGTATCTTGTGTGTAAAGAATTTTTTGCGAATTGATCTGTAAAAACTATGCAATGAATTAACCAAACTTCATATAGAGTTATGATTATTTATGTACTCAATTAATTATCTCACAGGAGTAAGCCGTACAGATCTACGGTAGAGATACATAATTACTGCCTATCTACATAAATAACGTTGAACAAAACCTAGCTAAAATATAAATATATAAGTAGTAATTGTAAATAATCCTACATGATACATAAATATTTGCTTTATATGTGCAAAGTAATGGATGTAGTAAGAGTTGTCATGAATTCCTGAGCATATGTTTATTCATAATCAATCATGTAATTATACCTCAGTGGTTGTTTAGTTCAAATTATCTAATTATTTCAAGAGCTTCCCACAGTGTGAGTAATTAAGCAAACGTTAGGTAATTATCTTTTCTAATTTGTTTGTTTCTGGACACCATAATATGTTATATTTTGGTATATAAATAATGTCGCCGGGTCGTGTGGTATCAAGCGTTGTCTGCTATTCTAGCGACACAAGTTCGAATCCCACCGGTCTACATTAGTCACACCACGAGCTTTACGGTGAAGGAAAACATCGTGAGGAAAGGTCTGAGAAGAAATTCAAGGACGTATGTAGTGCCTAAGAGACGGCGACGAGCTAACCATCTGTCACGTTGGCACCCAATTATCTTCGGTGGAAAGTGGGTGTTAACACCTCTGCCTACCTCTTCGGGGATCCTTGTTGGAAGACGTGAAGATATATGGAAATAAATAATATCACTAGCTGCGTAACGCGTTGTCAACAGTAGCGTTAAATGATATTTTTTTTACGTTAGGTTTAGATTTAATACAACACAATATATATTAGGTCCTTACATATGAAATTGGCGTTTTGTATGGGAGGAACAAAAAGTCGAATATTTTTTAATATAATATATTTAATTAATCAAAGTATGAACCATTATTTTCTATGCACTTTTGCCATCTCATAGGTAGTTCATTGATCCCTTTACTAAAAAAACCAGTCGGACGGGAATCAATAAAATCTTTGAAGGCGATTTGGACTGCCCCATCGGAGTTGAATTTTTTCCCTTGCAAGAAGTTATCCAAATTTCGAAAAAAATGGTAATCTGTTGGAGCAAGGTCCGGGGAGTACGGAGGATGTCTTAGACTTTCCAATTGAAGCTCTTCTAATTTAGTAGCCGTCTGTAGCGCAGTGTGTGGTCTAGCGTTGTCGTGAAGCAGCAGTGGCGTGGAGCGATTGACCAGCCTAGGTTGTTTAGCCGCTAGCTTTTCCATCATGGTTTGCAATTCCTGACAATAGACATCAGCCGTAATAGTCTGGCCAGATTTGAAAAAACTGTAATGAACAATACCGGCACTAGTCCACCAAACGCTTACAAGTAACTTTTTTGGGGTTAATTTTCGCTTGGGGCAGGATTTGGCTGGCTGGCCAGGATCTAACCATTGCGCTGAGCGCTTCCGATTATCGTAAAGAACCCATTTTTCATCACAGGTAATGATTCGGTTTAAAATACCTTCATTATTGTGCCGGTTTAGTAATGTAACGCAGCAGTCGACGCGCGTTTGCCGGTTTGTTTCAGTCAATTCGTGAGGTACCCACCTTTCAAGCTTTTTAATCTTCCCAATTTGCTTCAAGTGAATTAAAACAGTTTTATCACTAACATTGCAGCCTGCAGCTAACTCGGACGTGGTTTGCGATGGATCCGCTTCCACAATAGCCTTCAACTCTTCATTATCAACTTGAGTCTCAGGCCGTCCACGGGGCTTGTTCTGCAGGTCGAAATTTCCAGAACGAAAACGTTGGAACCAAACACGAACTGTGTTTTCTTTTGCAACACGACCGCCATACACATCATTCACCCTTCGAGTTGTTTCCGCAGCACTAGTGCCACGGCGGAACTCGTACTCGTAAATAATGCGATATTTAAGGTTTTCCATTTTGTAAAATGAGTGACGCAAACAGAAAAAAACAGAAGAAAAAAAACAAATGAATGACGATCATCGAAGCACAAATACATGAGTCTATAGCTGTACAAATTTGAATTTGGAATTCCTTACCAAAGAGGAGAAATTCGTGATTAAAGTGGCCAGTACGAAAAACGCCAATTTCATATGTAAGGACCTAATATAATGTAGTTTAACAAAGATGTAAATTATATAGTAGTTACTGCGGGGTCGTAGGGCGTGAGCGCCGGGTTTAACTATAAAGAAACTTTTTTTTATTATTTATTTTGCGATTGTTCGTCGCCGTAAACAATATTAGAGTTTCACAAAACAAAACACAAGACCTATGAGAATACAACCGCTACGCTAGACACAAGACTATACTCCTAATAGATTCAAATTACCTATAACAACTTTTTCATATTTCAAATAATATTTACTGTCTCGAAAGAGGTTCAACCCTTACAGCTGCTACCATTGGACTAATGCATTCGATCTTGATTTAACTCATAAACATAATATTACACTCGTTTAAAAGGTTTATCTTTAAGATCTAACATTTCAGCTACTATGTCTTAACCTGTTTTTATACCACTAAGGTGGCACACAAGCATACGGCCCACCTGATGGTTTACCATGCCATGCTTACCATGCTTACAAGCAGTCACCTTAGCCCATAGCCGCTAGCAATACCTACCAGGTATAATCACTAACGAGTTGCCATCCCTATTGTTGATGAGGACTCACTGTGCTAGCAGCATTACTAGCCCAGCGTATCCCCGTGGAGCACTTGCAACCTTACTTTTCGCAGAAACACAACACTTCATCAAAGTAGTGTTATTTCACTGCGGTCATGTTTAAGGCGGAGGTACAGGCCCCAGTCGGGCGGCTCCAATATTAACGGGAAACCCCACGGAGATCCCAATTCACCCTACCTCTCTTTAATATAATATGCATACGAGTATGCGTGTAGGTCCGCAGCATAGAGGTGACAGCTAGTTATTAGATGACAATTATTGTATGCAAATTGTAATCACAAGTTTCCCCTGTTTAATTGGTAAATCATTTTATATTATTCAGGCTTTCTTGATATTGTGACAGAGTTAATTAGATTCCGTCAATATTCAACTTGTATGAATACAAAATTAATAAGATTTTTATATTGTGCCGTTACACTAGGAAAAAGTTTGATAATGTCCTTCGATACTATATTTTTGTAAGGTATGTAACATAAAGGTTATTTAAACATTAAGTGACATGACCAGTATTTATTTTTGGAACGGTAAATTAATTAATGTAACAGCTCAGATATAACAGTAAACACTGAAAAACGAAAACAAATTGCATAATGAAAGTGTAATGAAAATGTCTGAATTGGCAATTCGTTTTAAGGCATATATTTTTATTATAGCTCATCTAATATATAAAATTCTCGTGTCACAGTTTTCGTTACCATACTCCTCCGAAACGGCTTGACCGATTTTGATGAAATATGTTGTGCTTATCCGGTATCTATGAGAATCGGCCAACATCTATTTTTCATCCCCCTAAATGTTAGGGGTAGTCCGCCCCTAATTTTTTTTTTTATTTTTTAGACAAAAAATTTAATCTACTTCTATTTTTTTATGATACAACATACAAAAATACATACAATCCTCAATTTTCACCCTTCTACGATCAACCCTTATTTTTTAATATTAACTTTTAATCACACTGGCCATATAAGCTAAATACCCATAAAACACAAATTAATTATACATAAAAACCTTCTGTTGATGATCTATCTATTGCTGAAAACCGCATAAAAATTCGTTGCGTAGTTTGAAAGATCTAAGCATACATAGGGACAGACAGACAGTGGGAAGCGACTTCGTTTTATACTATGTAGTGATGAAAAAAGCAGTAAACAATAGAAAATAAATATTTTAAAATGGACCAATCTCTACCAAAGCCAAAAATTCGATATCTCAAAAAGTCATGACAGTATTGCATGCAGTATTTTTAATTTGATAATGATTATATACAAGTAAATAATCAAAGGTTTACATGTACTGAGCCTTTTTGATTGAGCCTTTGTCAGTGGAATTGAGCCTTTTTGTTCAAGCATTATGTCTACGGGTCAATCGATTTTCTCGCTAGCATATTTGAATGAAGTTTGCATGCCATCACTTTGCAATCTATATTTTGCCGTATAGATTTTTTGATTTGCCTGTGTGTAATGTTTAAACGATCATATTCTAAAAAAATCAAGCAAGCCCAAAAAAAAACCACTGAATCACGTAATTTGTTACAACCTACTTACTCTTAATGTAGTAAAGTAAATTTGTAATACAGAACAGAATCTACTATTCATGTTTATTCGTTTTTCAACACAGTTAAAACCAAATTCATTGTCTACGTTTTTATGGCTTCCAGTAGTTAGGGCGAATTGGGATCTCCCGTGGGTTTTACCATTAAATTTGGATTCGCCCTGCTAGAGACTGTACCTCCACCATACAGAACACCGCAGTCAAATATCACTACTTTGATGTAGTGTTGTGTTTCTGCGTTGGGTAAGGTTGCCACTGTTGCCAATGCTCCGAGAGGATACGCTTCGCTAGTAGTAATCCTGCTAGCACTATAGGCTACGGTGACTGCTTACTATCAATCAATACTTATGCCTACGCCGTGAGAGACTTGTCGTGATGATATGTATATATAAAGCAAATTTATCGAATTATAAAAATCACTTTCAAGATCGTGTGACGTCTCAAAAAGTATGTCCGTTGCGGTTTATTTTAGTAACTTGTACTTAGAGCGAAGAATATTTTAAAGTTCTTACTTTGTAAAAATACTCGTTGCAGAATCTCCAACAGGCAGTTAAGGCTCGGGAACGCGGAAATTATCCCACGCTGTTTTGTTTTAATTTTTATACACAAAGGAAATTTGGGTAAGCTATTTACATTTTATCCGTTTCTGTCATAATACCTACTTAGTAAACCGAATTCAATAACGTTTTAAATTCATGAGACAACTTTATCTATTCGTACTAATATTATCTTAAATAGGTACCTGGAGTACATAGGTATTAGGTACCCCACCTTGTTAATATTAGGTATATTACCATATCAGAAGCTCCTTAACCTTGTAAAAATTCAAGCAACATGTGCTGTATATAGTAACTAAAAAAGAAGGAATTAAGACACAAGAGATCCGTTATCGGGTTCTTAACGATATAATAACATCATGTTTTCAGGAGAGTCACACTATGAGAGCTCATCAATAATGGCAACAGTCATAGCGATGAACTCCACCACCTCACCCAAGACATCCCTGGCAAAATTAGTCTTGTACCCGAAGCCAAAGCCCTTTAAAGTCATGGTACTAGGGCAGTCAGGAGTTGGCAAGTCAGGTATGACTTATTAGATATAACATATTTATAAAAATCAAGATATTCGACTGGTCGAAACACCGACAGTGTACCTTACAGAAGTTCCCAGTCGAATAACAATACCCTGACGTAGTATAAGTTTTCTGTGCTTTATAGGCATCCAGAGCTCCTCGGCTGTGCTAGCAGTTAGGAGACTGCTTACCATCAGACAGGCTGTACGCTTGCTTGTCACTTTCTTAGTATATAAATATATAAAAAAAAACCCGTGGGACTGGGCACTGTACCTCCGCCTTACAGAAGACCGCAGTGAAATAACATTACATGATGTAGTGTTGTGTTTCTGTGGTAAGTAAGGTTGCCAGTGCTCCACGAGGATATGCTGGGCTAGTAGTATTGCTACTAGCAAAGTGAGTCCTCATCAGCAACATGGTTGGCACCCCGTAGTGATATCCCTGGCTGGTATTGCTAGCGGCTATAGGCTACGGTGACTGCTTACCATCAGATGGGCCGTATGCTTGTGTGCCACCTTATGGTATAAAATATATATATATATATATATTCCTAATTATTTTCCAGCCTTGGTGGTGCGATTTATTACCCGACGTTTCATAGGCGAATACGATCCCAATTTAGAAAAGATTTACGCATTCCAAACCGTAATAGATAACGAAATGGTTTATTTT
Source organism: Falcaria lacertinaria (assembly GCA_951449985.1). NCBI lineage: Eukaryota > Metazoa > Arthropoda > Insecta > Lepidoptera > Drepanidae > Falcaria > Falcaria lacertinaria. The sequence goes on from OX602114.1 coordinate 5,953,657, forward strand.
GAAATTCTGGACTCGGCGGGGGACTCGCATGTAAGGATTATGTATAATTCAGTAGGATTTTTATTCTTTTAGGCCCGTTAGATCGAGCTCATAACATAATGTTTTGTTTACAAATTAGGAAAGTGAATATGCGAATTTGGAGAGCAATATACGATGGGCTGAGGCATTTATTTTGATGTACTCCGTGACAGACAAGTGTTCCTTCGACGAGTGCCACCGGCTCAAGTTTCTCATCAACTATAACAAGAGACGCCGACGCCTCGCAGCCTCGATTAAGGTTACAGGCAATATTATTATCTTATAATGAACTAGCCTTACCTTGATAGTTGTTACTCAGTTCATAATACAATCTATTATTTTAAGCAATTACTGTTTTATCGTTATTAAATTACGTAGGTACTTCAGACTATTAAGAATATTATTTCCTTGGCCTTTACTCGAACTTCGATTGTTAGAAGCAATTCAGATTCCATAAAAGTATTAAAGCTTCAAGTTACAACAAATAAATTAGTTAGTCCTCAACAAGAAATGAGATTTTAGACAAGAAAATATTGTTTTCAGCAACAAAATCATTCGTTGAAGATCTCAATAATTTGATTAAGTCTAATTAAGTACTCACCGTCCCTACAGCTTAAGATTACTCATTTTAATGAGACTCTAGGTAGAGATACAGAGGTATAAATAAAAACACAAATACAAATAAAATTGTCCGTTCTCACTGTGTGCTGAAGATAATATTTTTTACAACCAAATATAAAATTTAAATGGAGCGCTTAAAACATAATCTAATGGAATTTATTTGTAGCATTTTTATACGCATACAAATATCAATCCATGCCTAAGTGATACATTTATTTTGTACACATAACATAGCGCAGGTAGGTAAAGACTAAGCTTCTTAGATATTCTTAATAAATAGTTATTACTTATTCTTATGCCCGTTCTATAATATATAGTATTTTTGGCTACTTAACTAGGTACATTCTTGCAACTTCTGCTGTTGCAGAAATATTTTTTTCTGGCATGAACGTGAAACGGCGAGAAGAATGAATTAGAGCATTTATTAATTTAAGTAAAAATTACTTTTAAATGTATTTTAATACGGGGATCTTTAATAAATTGATCGCATTATTTTGAAAGTAATAGTACTTTGCTGTCCAAACCGAAAAGTAATACGTAATAATTATTTTTTTAAATCAATAATTTATAAATCAACGAATGAGAAATAGATGTGTACTATTTTTTTCCATAACTTTCCCGTATTATGTTTGACTTTAAGAAGAACGTAGGTACAATATTTTCTTCAAAAACAGTTGACAACCCTAGACACAACATGTACGCTTGCAGGATAGCATCATGGACACACCAGTGGTGCTTGTGGGCAACAAGGTGGACCAAACGGGAGACCGCATGGTGAGCATGGAGGAGGGCAAGCGCCGCAGCAAGGAGATAGGCTGCGTCTGCTTCCACGAGATCTCCGTCAGAGAAAGCATTGAACAGGTACTGCTATTCGAGTACCTAACATTATGACTTAACAATAACATTTACAAACGTTTGTGTTTTCCACTCTCCCAAACAAAAGGCTACCATTAAAAAAGAAGAATTAAATTATGTTTCCAAAGAGGCAAGGAATTCATTGAATAATATTGGATCTTACGATCTTCTTTTGATGCTGGGAAGTTGGTAACCCAGATGGAATAATATCTACAAGTCTACGCTTAAAAGGGTAATTGTTTAATTTAAAGACACTAACAACAATGAAATACGATTATAATCGAACGATGCAACCAATGTATTTTTGTATTTTAGAAATTCTGATGCTTTGTAAAAGGCTTCGTACATGCCAAGCACGTACCGAAATGTCAATTGACTTTTAGCTCGCGTGTGTGATCTGCATTGCAGTTGGACTGGACTTATCTTAGCATTCGTAAACAGATCAGATACACTTTAAAAAAAATAACAACGTTAGCATGTCCTTGTCCAGACGAGAGTTAACCAGGGATATTATTTTAGTTTACAACGTCTTATGTCTATAACATCAATTCAATGAAGTCCTTCAAATTGAAATATCCGAGTCGAATTCATCCCATAGATACAACAAATCACAGTCTCATACCAAATATTTACGAAGCAATTAACCTAATTTCAAACTTACTACTAAATACTTCAAAGGAATTTAATATGCGACCGAAATTAATCTTGAACATGTCCCCCAAAATTCCCTTTAAGTTAAGATTTTCAGAACTCTGCAGCCTAGTTAAATAAACTTTTAGGATAGATAATTATATTACACTGGCTTTACCCCGCGACTTCGCCCGCGTAGCAACATATTATCTATATGTTTAACCTATGTTACTCAGTGACAATAAAGCTTTCTATTGGTGAAAGAACATTAAAAATTGGTGCAGTAGTTTTAAAGTTTATTCGTTACAAACAAAAAAAAAACACGAAAATAGATGTTAGTGTAGATTATATACGTAACTATTTGATTTAAAATACACACATCAAAAATGAAAAATAATAATTTCAGACTCACATAAATAGAAAGGTGCAATTTTGCAAGTGGTCGTTTTGTTAAATCATCTGGTAATGGTAAGCAGTCATTACAAGTGCCGACGGATTTGTTACACATTACAATGTTCGGGACAAGGCCAAGCTCATCTTGTTTGAATATCTAAATTTTCAATTTAAATGCATAAAAATAAGACTACCAGTTTGGCAAGTTTTGATAATTATACGTATAGTTTAAATGTATATTGCTAGGAATGTTATATGTGTTTCAAACTCGCAGTAGATAATATACTCTCAAGTCTATTAATGATGGCTAGATGGCGTTTCACTGCCAGGACTGGATGTGACAAGTATTTGGGCAATAATAATTTGACGGATATCGTGGCTACCAATGATAGATAGTCATATTATAAGTAAAAGCTGGCTACCAGTCTACCACTAGCACATTCATAAAGGTGTCGATCAGGCGGCGAGTAACACTTTGCGTAAAACGAAAGGGATAACATACACTAACCAAATGATGGTATTATGGTTCAGGTGTGGAGTGTATTCAGCGACACACGGCGCTTTTGGCGAGTGAGCAGCAAATGGACTCGCGGGCGCAGTGAGGATGCACCACCGCCACTCGGGCGCACGCTCGCGCGAGCTTCTTCAGACACCACTCCGGATCCGAGCAGTGCAACCTTGAGTAAGTGTCACAAAATATTCACATTCTTCAATAAACTCTACTTATTTCAAGTGCCTACTTAAAATATAACACATCACTAACTTTAACTTCGCTGATAATATCATCCTTCTGTTAAGTTTTCATACTGATGATATAACGAATGTATCAACTTATTATTATCTTAATAATAGGCTAAACGGGTCCAGGTTACCCCAGAAGTACTTCGACCCTTGGGATCTTTTGTGCAGATGTATCAACTTACTGCCTTATTTATCATCACTGGTAGGACTAATCACAATAAGCTAATTCAATTTTCTTTTCTTATCTATATACAAATTACCAGTTGATATTTTACAAATAAGTATTGATACGTCACTCCGAGGAGCGTCCTTAAAAACCCGATAACACGGATCGGATGAGTTCTGTAATCGACATTTTCTCAAACTTTTTGTAAGGGCTCTTTTCAAGCTGGCTCTAAAATTCGAGTTATAGATTTTTAAAATATAATGCTCGGACATTATCACACAGCACCAACAGGCCCCAAACTAAGCACAGCAAATGGGAACCAGCCGCTGATACAATACTTATACATATTTGGAAATGAATACATATTATACATTTGAAACACTCAGACGCAAGGCAAACACAATGTTTGCCACGACGGGAATCGAACCCGCGATCTCTAGCGTAACAGTCATGTATACTAATCACTAGACCACCGGTCTCGTCTTTCTTTTATAATAGGTAATTTACGTACCGTGCGATACTATATGTAAGCCATAATATCACCGATGACATTTGTCCGTAAAATAAGTATTAAGCTCATCCCCGGGCACACAATCAAACTTCTGACCGGAAAAAAGGCGAATGAAAAAAGTTTTATGTTCCTCCAAAATTTAAGGCAAAACGCGGAAGGTTGCCAAGTAAAAGGTCGTCGTACCAATATGTAAACAGGTATATCGGAACAGAACCCCTGACATGCAAAAATATGTATATAATGTATGTAGACAATCATATTATATGTGCAAAACGGCGATATATGTTGAAGAGAAGTACAAAAATATTACTACTCCGTTTGTAAAAACCTTTCTTATGACCTTTTGAATATCGGTTGTTAGAAGTTTATTTCAAATTTTAGAGCCGAAGCCATATGAAATTATATGACATACATAACATAACATATATGAAGCTGACAAAGTTTAATGTAACATAAAGATTCGATATAATGGTGTGACTCTAGTTATTCGATATAAGCCGTTTCCAATTCCATGCTAAGCTAATCATCAAGCATAATATAAGCTAATCATTTACCATAACGCCTATTGATTCCAGGCCGTCGTTGGACGGAGATGGACTTAGAGGAAGAGGAAGAATCGTGCGCTGTGCGAAGCGGATCTACGTCTTCGTCTGGGCGGTCAGACAGCACGGAGGAGTTCCGCGCGAGAGCCAGCACGGATTCACGCCTGCCACCGCGCCCTGCGCGCCCACGCCACCCGCGAGCCTCCCGACCACTGCCCCCTCCCGTCAGGAGGATGAGCGTCGCAATGAGAGGAAATAGCACCACCACCTACTGAAAAACATACCTGCTACTATGCAGTGTCACAAAACGGTACAGCCATAAGTACTGTCGGAAAAAATAGAAAACCAACTTGGAGAGATTTCCTACGTCGGCAGATATTTATAATAATCTGGTAAATCTAAAAAAAATATACTGCGTCAACCGCAAATAGTTGAACTAATCTGACGAATTTGTGCTACCAAAGTTCACTGTTGAACGTGTGTGCAGTGCGATGTACCTACTTTACTTTACCGACTAACTATGTCGCGCTTTCTACTTAAAATGTTTTCTTAAAGAGCATTTTCTTCTACCTATCTGTTATATTTAACAAAGGTTGATGAAAAGTTAAGGAAAGGAATCAAGTAAATTATGTGTGTCTCTATCTCCTATATTTTAAGCGCACAACATTGTTGGGAGGCCATTTTGCAGCACTATTTGTACGCAGCATGGAGTTCTATTTTCGCACGAAATTGCGCAGTAAAGCATTATTTAATGAATCTTAAACAATTGATTTGTCGATTTTTAACGAAACAGATTTCAAGTAGCCGATGTTCTATTACCGTAGGTTTTGCGTGGTTTGGCATGTAGGTACCTCTAAATGGAAAACCTTAACTCTTATAGGAATCAAGGTTTTAATTGTGGTAGGAAGCGATCATTGTAGCCTATGGACGCTTGCAATACGAGGGGTATCTGGAGTGGTGCCAGTCATCCAGAGCTTTGAAGATACGTTGTGCTGGTAGTCAGGGGAGAGACCTACCGTCCGGTATAATGTCAGTGATTCCTCTGAAACTAAGATTGGCAACGTGCTAGCTAGTTATACCCATGAAAATGTCCTGGTCGTAAAACGGAAAATCCAGACAACCACGGAAATTATTGTATATAATTACGGTATAATCATAATGCTATGTTACGGTAGTGGTATGATTTACGATAGGGGTCTAATGTAATAAATCAATCGTCTTCACTTCTAAATCATTCTCACTCTGCTGTTGCCACGTCGAGATACCGTTAGATGAGTTTATGACAGTTTGTGTAATGTATTTATGAATATTTTATACGTACATCCTGAACTCTGACCCCATTAAGATGCCTATTCTAAGAATTCGTACGTGTACTTGCTACTACTTCTTGAGGATACGATCCTTTGATGATATAACAATAAAAAAAACGTATTGAATTTTATAACTTTATTCTATCTGAATACCTTTCATTATTAAATGTAATAAAATATATTGTTGATAGGCAGTATATTATCTACTCTGAGTGGATAGAGTAATAAATAGAGAAGAGGTCGTTTGCCTCTTGGACTATTTGTCACGTGACGCCTGCCCGAAGTACTACTTACCTGCATGTACCCTGTATATTATCCACTCTGAGCTTGTACCAAGGTAATATTATATACATAACATTACCGTGTCTGTACACATAAGGTCCATTCCTACATTTAATATGTTTTTTAAAACAATTATTCAATTAAAGGATTTCTAACCCTTACCTTAACCATTATATTTTTAATAAGCTAGCAAATATAATCAAAGGCTAGCAACTGTATGCTTCTGAGATGTATTACGTAATAATCCTTTATACAAATCGAAGATGGAAGACAAAGTGTATGTAGATTGTAGGTGTGTAATGCAAAGTAATGTTTTGTTCTAGTAACTATAAAGAAATATTTATTATATAGGATTTATAAATCTTATACAATTTTAATGTATTACAGACTAGCAATCATCGCCTACTTTACATTTACACCTGCAGAAATATGTGAAGGGGCACCATGCAGAGGGATTATATTAGTCATCTTAGAAAATAGCGCTGCACCGAAAGAAATGTCAAAGTACTTAATTAATACTTATATGTTAGGTTTAATAAACAAAAACATACATATAAGGCATATGATTCGTCAAGAGCGGTCAGCATGAGAAACTGTAACTATGTTTTTTTTTATACCACTAAGGTAGCATACGGCCCACCTGGGTAGGCACCCATATGTAGATGATATTGTGATAGATAAATTGCCAGTTGGTTTAAGGAACTAAAAACAGCATTCGTAGATATAAAAAATCCATACGAATGTAGTTTCTCTTATCTCTAAAATTGACGCAATATATTTTTAGAACAAATTTCCATATTGATATTGTTACTGACTTTTCAATATTGAATGGTTTCGATACATCATTATAGGTATATACTATATATGCAAGAAATGTAAATGAAGACCCCAAGTGTGTTTAATATAATATTATGTACTCTGAGATATACTGTGATCAATGTCTCTACTGGCTGTGATCATTTTCTAGCGGAAATTGTGAAATTTATGAGTAGTGCGACGTAAACGAACGTAGGCGCTACGAATTTAAAAAAATATCCGATACTTACTTTTATTTATGAAAAACCTTGCATTGGTTCTACGGTGACATGAAAAACTCACGCACAGATGAGATGGTACTTCTGAACAAACATAAAAATATTTCGTATATCTAAGTTCAGTGTCTAATCTAGTCTTATACTTAGACGCAGTATATTAACTAGTCTGAGGACTTAGTGAGTCGGTCTATGTTTTCAATACGATAGATTGGTAACTGTAATGTTTTTATATAAGTCTCAATGTTAAATATATAATAAGTACGTACATATAATTGGTACTATAAAGTTTTCGCAACAGAGCGATAGGTATTGTTTTATTTGTGCTCGCATCGCTACATTGTTGTACTTAGTATTTGCTGTTTGAAGGAAAATACTAGTTTCCAGTAGGTCATGATCATGCACCGCGTGCAATGATGTATGATGATGATCAATGTAGTTTTAGAAAAAAAATTGATAGAAAATGTCCGTAGATCGTGAAATACTCGATACTACCAATAGAAGGATTTGGTTTGAATTTCAACCTGACGATTTGTAGATCACGGTCTGATAAATAAATTAATTTATCTATAAGTAGGTAGGTTAAGATATGTTTTTGTACATAGTTTAATCTGTTTTGTGTCAATAAAGCGTAAATAGTTATTATTTTCTTGTGCAACGTGTAAATGATTTACAAAACGAAAGATAATAAGGGACTTTTTATTATATTACGGGACTAGGGATTGCAATTTCTGGATCCAGCATCCAGCAATGACTGTAGAGTACAAATGGGAGATTTTAAGTATATATTGAATAGAATTAGGTGTTACTTTGCGGAAATTCATATTTGCAAAATCTCTAAAACAGGCAGAACAAATTTTGGTATGTACTGTAATGTAACTCATTTCGTGTTCGAGATAGACCCGTGACATGCGGACAGACAGCAGAATGCTGGCAAGAGGGTCCGTTTTATCCATAGGAACCCTGGTTCTGTACCCTATGGATTAAATGGGCGGATAAAACAGTTTCTGTACCTTTTTCTAAAAAAATGCCTATAATTTGTATGGATGTTGGATCCGCGCTGGATCCAGCTGGATTTAAGTCGATCCAGCAAAAATCCAGCTCGATTGTAAATTATGCATCGATTGTATATGATGACTGCATGTTCATGCTAATAAGTTGCAGATTTTATTGCATTTGTAAACTTACCACAAGTATCTAACTGAAGAAAACTATTGATCCTATAAGCTCTAATCTGTCCATCCTTGCCTGTTCCAGACCCGCTCAATCATAAGTATTTATTGCTAACGAATTTGCTCAGATATTTTGTAGGAAAAACTTTACTAGGAAAAACTGCACTAGTCATGTTGAAGTAGTTTAGCTATTAGGTATGTGGACTATAAATAGTTGCATGTTAAGATAACTCAATCCGCTCGGCAACATCTAGAACACGATCTAATGCAATGAAGGATCTAAACACGAATAGAGTGTTGTATACCTAGATATAATCTGATATAATTATAACGATGTGAATATAAGGTCACCGGGAAAACATACTTATTCAACTCAATTAAGATAAAACAGCATAATTAAAAACAGTTATTTATCCGTTATCACTGTATGGGATACTTGTATTTCATAGAGGTATTTTTTTAATTTGCATTGTTACGTTTCCTGTAATCCTTTTGTATTTTTACGCGAGCTAAGTAAGAAATTATATACCTACATACGCACCTAAATACCTATTTGCTTCGCCATAGTCGGGTAAAAAAGTAGGAAAGGTCGCGTAAAACTAGTTATTTAGTGAAGATGCGGTAGGATTGACAGCACACGTGCCTCAGTTACGCATATCTCAGTCACATTTTGCAAGGGCTCAATGAATATCGTAATTTTGGCTTGCTTGATATCGCACCCTTTTCAAGAAAATAAATGGCATTATGTTAGACTAAGCTACCTCGAGGAGAAGAATCACCTCCATCTTGTAATCCCTGCAAATAAAATTGCAAAGTGAAAGCGTGAAAATAACTCACAGCTGGATTTGAGCGTATAACTAGGAAACGTGTTCTCGGTGTTCTTAGCCGTTGGACGACTCTAACGGTTGTGGTTACATGTTGATCGTGATTTCAACTAATAGGTTTAATGAGGAACGCGATAATAACTTAACTTTATTTACAAATAACTCGCTTTCCCACGATATGCAATCGTACTGGTTCCCATTTCATATTTCATTAGAAATATTTTAATGCTAACTGGAGTACCGATCGTATAATAGGCTGTTTTTAGGTATCTTTACGTTTATCTATTTCATTGGATTCAAATTAATGAATCAAGATAAGCTGATGCAATGTCTGGGAACAAGCGATTTATAGACGTATTTGACGGTATATTAGAATGCGCTTGAAATACCTACTTAAACAAGTTAACGTAAAAATTGCTATAATTGTATGCCAAACTGCCCATATGTATAATAGTCATCTTACATTTCAGATATCAAAAACAATTGACCTAGGCATGGACTACGTAGCGCTCATAAAATGGATCTCTGACAATCTCTGTATTTATGCCAAACCCGCTATATTTGTGAATCATACGAGGGGCGTTCAATAAGTAATGGAATTATAAAATTATTGAGGGTAATTTAAGGCAATAATTAATACGTATTATTAGCTTAGGTCTATGTAAAAAAACCCTAAAAAAACTTCGATATCGTAGTGTCGAGTAAAGTGACACGTATTTGTTTGTGACTTGTCGTTGAGTGTTGATAAAAATGTTTATAATTTAAATTCTTATACTATGGCTTGAAAATTTTGTTTAACAAAAAAATTTTTTTATAAGATACGAAAAACTAAAGGAGAGGATGCTCCGCCATATTCTGCAATGGCGAGGTGGTGTGCAGAGGTTAAAGGAGCAAAAAAAATTCAAGAATGTTTTTAAAAAATATTTTAGATTTGCATAAAAATAAATGTTGTGTTAAACTAAAGGATGATTATGTAGAAAAATAAAATTATATAATACCTAAGTTCTGTCTAACTTAGTCATTCTCTTCTCACTACTCTATGAGCGGCCTACATATAGCTGCATTCTTCATCCCTGTATACCGCAAAACTATATTGTGCCTATAGATAAATTGCATTCATTATAATTAGTCAGAACACCCTTATTTATACTTGGTAACAAAGAGTTTACTGACTAAAGAGAATAATTGAACCTGGGACGCATCAGATGCCAGACCGTTACTTCAACCACAAGGTCACCACGGCTTAAACTTACTCTATTCCGCACTAAGACAAAACCACTGATAAAATTAAAAAAATGTAGAGTAGGTAACTGTAGGGAGAGCGCAGCGCAGCGTAGCGGCCGAATCTATCTACTAATTATTATTAGCCCTATGCGCAATGTTCTTAACAGTCCGAAATTTACCCGGCTGGTGTTATAATAATTTTATTGTTGGTGATAGCAATCCTGCAGATATCTAGAAAATTATATTGCAACCACAACCCACACACTACATCATAAATTAGTACTATCCTTCCTCTGTGATAAAGTGGCAAGCTGCGTTGCGGCTGCGAGGCGGTTGCGATGTGCTTACTGGGACGGTGACGTGCACAATCTGAACGCCGGATATCGGCAGGGCCAACACTTGCAGGGGATTACTGTAACCGGGTCGCGAGTCTACTACAAGTAGTAACTCCTACTGCCCTCGGCGCGGCGCGTCTATTTGTGTCACATTCGGCCAGTATTATCCGCAGTAACCGAATTGGTACTGTGAGCTCTTGCAGATTCACGTAGACTACGCCTGCAACTTGATGCCTCCAAAGGCGTCAGATTATCATTGTGATTCGCGGCCGTTGTAACTATATAAACAATTAGGTACCTAGGTAAAAATAGTTAAACATTAAATCCAGTGGTTAATCAATGTTCTTCAAATTCGAGTTCTGAGGTAAGTAATACAAAGAACATGATTCCTTATCCCTGATAGACACCAATAAATTTCACGTTACCTCCAATTCATAAAGTACAATTTGGACTGTGGCAACAACAACAAGACAAGCCAACAGATGTAGGTAGGACGTAATAAATAGGTGTCTTGTGTGGGGTCCTACGATGACATGTGACTGATGAATATTTTATTGGTGCTCCACTGCCCACGATCGCGACGCGCTGCACTCAAACGGGTGCAATTTGGTGCCACGCTTATTCTAACAGTTAGGATCTAACGAAACGATGACACACATGATAGTAAACAAACACAGGAAAAGCAAAGCCATTTTGGTTACCGTTCTAAGTGTTGTATGTATCAAATAGAATAGTCTATGGAACTAGAGGTATTGCCTATGGCGACTTACTGATTGTATTGTATTGTATACCTATTTATATGTCGGTTCTGTTTCATTGATAAGTTGTGTGAGTAAATTTACATTCCACATAGTTAATTGTTTTATTATTACATATTTAAATATAACACTTAGTCTAAACTAGACGATATAATGATTTTATAATCTCATGCGTGCAATTATAATAACATCGTTAGGAAATACTAAACAGAACAGACGTCACCGACATTGGTCCAAGAAGATCCTGCCCAAGATACATCGCAAAATTTGAGTATTTTGAACCCCACAATATAAATTTCTAAGAATAAGCACTCGTCTTGTTGTGTTTCGCCCGACCCATATTACCAATAATTTTCACCCAGTGTTAAGTTGACGCGCTCAGTTTGGTCATGACGTGTGCGCTGGACAATACAAAACCCAGTATTTTTCAAGGTGAGCAACATGAGCTAGGCTTACAAAATTGATCGTACCTTTTATAGGTATGTATTATGTATATAGGTCTCTGTGGACATCTGTTCGAAAAAAAATGACTTTTCAAAGGAGACATGTGTTTAACTACAAAATGACATGTTTAAATGTTATAGCAGTAACACGTACTACTTGGAAAATAATTCTGGAGTTCAAATCTATACATAAGTACCTATATAAACCCAATCAACAGATGACACAAATTGCACAATTGTCAACGGGTTCTCGCGCTAAGCTCGGGGTTATAATAATATGTAATTATTTTTATATTACATAGTTTAGTATGATAGACACTACTTTGGATTGTTTTGAACTCCCTATTTATTTAGCTAAATATAAACTAAGTACAAGGAGTTCAAAGGAATCATATAAAATGAATACGAAAGAAATGAAAGGACATATGAATGCAAAGCTAATAAATAATATAAGCTCGCAAAGATCTAATCCTTTGAAGTAACAATTTTCAACTTTGTAACAGAGTGAAACTGCTTTGCTTTCTACTCGCACTTTACGACTCGCTATAAAACCGATTTCAGTCTCATTGGGTTAGATGTTTTAGTAATTTATGAGCGATTCGTGATTAATTATATTTATTTACTAGGTTGAAGTAAATTAGTATTTCTTTCTAAAATATGTATTTCTTTTCCTCTGACTCTCTTCAGTAGAGTATTTTCTCTTATCAAGTAGCAAAGAGTATGGAGATGAAATTTTCTCGTCTTAGTCTTACATAATACACACCAATTCTTATGTACTCTAGTTTGTAGGTACCTACCTACTACAAATATCTATTCCATTTCATCTTTCTTCGAGATAACTGCGTGGCAACTATAACTTGTTCGGCCCTTCCCCGTGAGTGATAAGCGTAGCTAAATTTTCAATTAATTTTATTGCCGTGTCAAAGGCCACATACAAACATCATTATAGTTAATTATTTGCTACCATTTCCATCACTAAGTTGCTAATTATTATGACAAGACAAATATAATACAATTAAACACAGTACTGTACACGAATTGGCCTTGTCGCAGTACAGATTACAACAGACACAACAGTCGATCAAATGCAATGCATTTAGCTTGAAATGTTACATTCTATGTTATGTTACAACTGCTTTTGTCCCAAATTTAGAATTTGTAATTAGGGCACTGTGATAACACGTTCTAATCGTCGCGAAGGTTCAGGTCACTCCGTTGGTCTTGATGCAATATAAATCGCTGCTATTGAACATGTCTGTACGCAAGCTTACTACTTTAGACACTTCACTTACTATTTCCAGGTCAATATTAATAGCCCGAAAACCCCGGGCTGTTTATGTGACTATAAAAACATCTCATCTGGTAATGTTTACTACGAAAACACATAAGATAAGTAACAAAGTTTCATAAACAGATAAAGACTATTTTATTGCAGGTTGCGAGACTGGAAGTTGCAATTCGCAGCTATAAATAGGAACATGACAAAGGTTGAGTAAATATAGGTAGAGAGGAAAATGTGGAATCAAAAACAGGAGGCGCCAAAACGTTGGCATTTGACAGCTTTCAAGCTTATCATTACCAATTAAAGTGTTTAACTGACAGAAACGATAAGGAAAACATATCATAATTGTGTAAACAACGCTAGACAAGCGTGACCAGGGAGGGTCACTAGCTATTATTGTTCGAAGCCTACATTTTATCATTGCCTACTTGACTATCTAGCTAGGTATATCTGCACTACATTACTTTACTCATGAAATCATCCTAAATTTAATTACAAATGCATTTACTTTGCAGGTTTAACCTAATGTTAATCACAACACATTTGTGGTGTGTCAGGCAGGGGGTCCTGGCAAGGTGATGAAATAAGACAATGGAGCTGAATGTAGTCATGTAATGTCTACATAATGAATCGTTACAATGGTCCCTACGTGTTAGTTTATATACTTAATACTCCGTGTTAGTACAAGGATATGTATAGGGAAGCAAGTGCTTATAGGTATACCTACACAGATTCTACACACTACACAATATTATTTTAGCTTATAAGTATAGGTGAAAACAAAGTATTTATTTTCTAGGCTCTATCCTCTGTCTTGACTTTGTGAAACGATTACGAGACGAATTATCTGTCCAGGAATATTCATCTAAGTTACTGCCTTATAGCCTCAGCTACCTGCCAGGGAACAAATCGGTCCCGCCGTTTGGTTATTGTTCACAATTTCATGGGTTTAGTATTTGTTGCGCGGAATCCTAATTATTTTACCAAAATAAATTTAGCTTAAGTAGTACTCGTAGTAAAAGTCCTGTTTATATCGGTCATACCGTTCAGATTTTGTTCATGATTCATGGTTTTCTTTTTGTTGCGCGGAACCCTCATTATTTTTTCAAAATAAAAGGTTTTCTAGCTACGTCCATTAACATCGGCTATCAGCCAGTGACCCTTTCAAATCGGTCCAGCTGTTTCGGAGTTACAGCTAAGTACACATTTTGAATTCTATCCTAGGGGATATAATTCAGGGGAAGCGTGCTGAATTTCGGGATAAAGAGTATCCTATGTTATACCTCGTAGTATCAACTCATATCGTGTCAAGTTTCATTTGAATCCGTTAAGTAGTTACGCGTGGTGCGCGGACAAGAAACAGACAAAAAATGAAAAAAAAAAATGATTTGGTTTCAGTACCGACTATAGAGTCCCTTCCAAAAAAGTACATAATTGGACCTGTTACAGTTTTATTATAAGTACAAGTAGGAATGTGTAAAAAGGCGCTGTCCATCAATAAAATGTCACCTCGTTGTAGATAGCATCACTATTATTGACCTCTACAAATTATTGCAAAGAATCCGTAAATATATTTATAGCTTGGTCGAAGTCAGTGACTTGTTAGCGCCATCAACATAGCAACTGTCAGTGAACCTGCTACGACGGGATATTTCATCCTTCAATACGAGACATTGTTTACAGATAACAGACCATTAATTTAATCGTCCTGTTTCATTTTGCACCTTTCTTTGATAAATTGACACGGCTACTAATAGATCTTCGATCGGACATCGTAGCGTACTGTCTACACTTGCGTTATTTATAGACTCATGAGTATGAAATGAGTTATGATCGGTTTGTGTTCATCAAGTCTCGTCTCGTCTCTGCTCTGCAATGCGAGATTACTCTGGTTCGAGACTGGCATGGGCGATCTGGATAAAAATGTTACCTCCGCTTTCAATATCCTTCTTTACTTATTATAAATGAGAAAGTTTGTGAGTATGGATGTATGGATGGATGTTTGTTACTCTTTCACGCAAAAACTACTGAACGGATTTGGATGAAATTTAGAACACAGTTTATAACCTGGATTAACACATAGGATACTTTTTATCCCAGAAAATGTTTTTATCCCAGAAAAATTTTAATTTCCTCTAGGATTCTAGGCTCAACGCGGACGAAGTCGGCTGAAGCTAGTCTTGTAATAAATTATACATGATTGTATAAAAAAAATATAGCCATGCGCTTAACTGTCGAAGATATGTGATAGTAATTCTTATTTTAATACCGACATATAAAAAAAACCGGCCAAGTGCGAGTCGGACTCAAGCACCGTGGGTATTCCGGACACACTTGTAGGTAAGGCAAAAGAAGGCGAACTTCAAATGAGGTCTTTATACGTCGATGACTCTCAACAGCGCGATTCAGGCTGGAAGGATTTTTTATTTGTAATTTCGCATTTAAAAAAAACGTATTTACGGGTTTCAGATTTATTCCTTTACTTGTTCTTGCCAAATTTCTGATTTAAGATCAACGGGAAGTACCCTATAAGCTATAGGTATGGATTCCCTTGTGAAATCACAAAATATCCGAAAATTTGCGATATGAACGATCATATCTTTTCTCCATATTGACTTGCAGGTTAGATATTTTCACAGCTAAAAGAGACCGTAGGGATATTTGATATTAATTTCAACTTGATAAGTACTTGAGAGATAGAAAGACAGACAGACAGTCAGACAGACAGACAACAAATGATTCTATAAGGGTTCCTTTTTTCTTTGGAACCCTAACAATAGTGATAATTCGAATACAGCTCAGTAAGCACCAACTGCCGGCTACCGCTTTCAAGCTCCCTAGCCCGCCTCAGCCATCCGCCTTCCCAGTTCACGTATCACCGCGGGACGGTCTCGATGCTGTTTTGTCCTTCCATAGTGGCTCAGCAGGTGGTGTGGACGGTCTGTCATCGCAACACCTAAAGGACTTGCTTGCTAGAACCTGATAACAAAATATGCCATTTTGTTATCAGACATTATTTCTTTGTCCCCAAATTTACATAAGTTTTACATAGTAGTCACATGTGGAAAGCCCGTTCTATTCTACTCAATTTAGGTCATTCGGTAAATAAAAGCCTTGTCTCATGCCCACGCAGCCGCAGGAGGGTTCAAGTTTACAAAATGTGACGAATTTACTTTGTGACAAATGTGCATCAACCCGTTCCAAGGAGGCTCTGGCGAAAAAGCCACGTTCATTCTTAGGGCGAAGTACTTTCAGCCCGTACAGCCTTTTTGTCACCGAAGGCATTAATCAATTGACGTGAGTCCGCCTTTCACATCAGGTGACTATCCTGTTGTACACCACCGGCGCTGACCACTTTAATCAAGTTACTCATGACAGAATTTCCAGGGCCAGCGCTTCTGTTATAGAAAGTTATGATGGGCTAGAACGGCTTTATCAACGCTTTCACCGCAGCGCCAATGATCGGGACGTTGCTTCCCGCACCTCAATGGAGGCTCCGCCAATAAGTGCATGCATAGTAACTTGCAGCTACGCTCCAATGGAAGCCGTGGAATGTCATGTGTTTAACCACAGACCAAACTTAGCTCAGCTCAGATCGAGCTACAGCCAAGAGATGGCCTCGGTATTTATTCTACGCTAAATATGCTAAATTAACAATCTAAAAACTTACGTATTAAGTTTTCCATGGAGTACAGCACTTATTTTAGCAGCCAGTTCAAATTAATGTATGTTAAAAAAGATTATAGATATGATATAAAGTTTGACCGTAGGTCTCTATTCTAAGGTTTGACCGATCGCCATAAAATTTGGCACATCTAAGTGGTTATTCATGGAGAATAAATCATTTTAACTTCAGGGACTTTAAACGAATTCCAAGCGCGAACAAAGTCGAGGGAAAATCTAAGAGGTAATAAAAATGTTACTGTACTTGTAACAATGTTGATTCAATAAGCTCGTACCTTTACAGTCAGTGGTTTTTCACGAGCTTTTTGAATGCGTGCAGTGCTCTGCGTTTTTGCTCACCTTATGGACATAAAATAAACTATTTATAAAACCGGCTGACAGCTTGCACTTTGAATTATTTTTCAATATAAAGTGAGAAATGGATATTTGATGATGTTTAGTGGGGGGTGGTTTAGTGGAGGTTGATGCCTAACCTGACGGGGTGTGTCCGGGCGAGGACGAGCGGTGCGGGGCGTGTCGGCAGCGCGGCGGGTACGCGGGAGCGCGCGCGCCTCCCATCCCTGTATAATAGAGCGTACGCGGCGCACGCGGTGACATGACAGGACAGCGCGACCAGCAGCGACGTTGGCGTAGCACGCGCGCGCAGTCTAGTGGCGCGGCTTACAAGACCACGCCGCGAGGACCCGCAGTGACTGTCGACCGTGCCAGAATTACGATCACGCGCTCTACCTTCCGTAAATTGCTTGTGACGAATAACACCACGCTCAGCTGGACGCATCTCATATTCCTGCAGCACAACAGGTAACATTCACAATAATCACTTTATTTGTAGAACATATTCTGTATGTTTTATTATATTTTCGTAAAATAGTAAAAAGTCTGCGACTTAGAAAAAAAATAACGAAGCGTATTAACTTTCATTAGGTACGCTAAACAAAATACTTGAATAACTAATCAAAATCAAGATAATTGTGTTCTAACTAACATATTTATCAAGTAGGTACTTATGTACATATATTACATTTTAGTCTCCAATGAAAGAAACTTGATTTTATTTTATTTTATTAGACCTTGATGATAAGAGGTCGTCCGATATGCATACATAGTTAGCTAGAAAAACTTATTTAGATTAGGTACCAGTTTAATATTTTAATGTAACATGAGCCGCCTGAGTACATAGTAGGTATGTGTACAGTAACTTAAGCCAAGTCCGTTAAAAAGTTTTTTTTTTTAAATACCCGTATTTATTCGGCCATCAAGCCCATTTCATTTGATACCCATATCATACGGGTTACTGGAGAAATTATAAATTGACATTTTGTGACATCTGCCATTATAGACTTAAATTGGCGGCATTAAGGTAGTCGTGCATTGTCTCTGTCGTGCATTATCACGAGAACTAAACATGTGTGCCAAATTTCAGCTCAATCGGATACTGGAAAGTGGATCAAATGTAACTTGCAAGATTTGATTATACACATACACCGGACAGGTGAATCTAACTAAAAGCTTGTAAAACTATTAATGTTCTCGAGAGCTTTTCCAGGGCCATTCCATAAAAATGTAGGATCTCAGGTAGCCGTTGATTGGATTATATGATTGATTTATTCATACAAACTCCATACCTTTAGATATATGTAATTCATACATAAAATTAATTAATTAATAATAATAATTAATTAATATAATATAGGTTCTCGAATCATTATGATGCATACACCTTAAAGAAGACTGCAGTGAAATAACACTACTTGATGTAGTGTTGTGTTTCTGCGGTAAGTAAGGTTGCCAGTGTTCCACGAGGATACGCTGGGCTAGTAGTAATGCTGCTAGCACAGTGACTCCTCATCAACAACATGGTTGGCAACCCGTTAGTGATGCCCTTGGTATTGCTAGCGGCAATAGGCTACGGTGACTGCTTACCATCAGGACGTGGGCCGTATGCTTGTGTGTCAACTTAGTGGTATAAAAAAACACACACAATACCAAAACCCAGCTGAAACATTAAATAATCTGCCTGTTTCCCATCAGTTAAAAAATAACAATATAAATGAAGCAACCAAAACAATAACTGTGGTTCTGTAGATAGAATTCAGGGTTTTAAAAAAAAATTGAACTGAAAGGAACTGTATTATCTACTACATGTATGGTGTACATAATCACGCACCACGTCGATAGAATAAGGATTAATCACAAATTTAATGAGCACTCTGAAGCATTTTATTACGCCTAGGTATAAGCCGCATATATAGTATGACTCCCGGTAGTCATTAAACGTAGTTGCCATCTTCGCGATGAAATTCTTAGAAATGCGCGTGTGGGACTCACGCGAGTCCAATGGGTCACATTTACCGAGCCATGCTTTTACTGTGCACCCGTCGTTGCTCCGGCAGACAACAACAATCCATTTGGATATACATATGTCTGGGACCACCGACACTATTCAGTAATTGTGCCGGCTAGACTCTATCGGATCACACCGACCTTTTCAATTGAAATGATCAGTTCAATATGTCCTTTATGAAAGTAAAGATTCCCAAATAAGTAGAGGTAGAGTCAAATCAACGTTTCATTGATATTCTTTACCTTAGTTTCGTTATAGAAACAAGGTTTCCGTTAATAAAAATTATACTACACTCTGTCCATTACTCGTTTCTAGAAAGCAATTTCCTTAGCTTAGTAAGTAGAGTCGCAGTTTGACAGTAACCGGCTTAATGGTCCCACCTATCACAGAAAGTCAAGCCTGAAGATTAGCTGTGAGACCAAATGATAAACAAGCTCGGTCGTATCCGAATGATTACACAGTGCAATCTCACGATCGGATTCTCACAAACAAAGATGGCCGTCGGTGCATACATCTCATGTTTTACACTGACCACCCAGGTATTTGAACTTTGTTAGGTCATCCTTTAAATTGGGGTCGAAAGCGGTCAGTCTACGAACCCTGCCACCCAAGCTTTTTGACCTGTGACCCCTATTTTTTACAAATGGCATTGCACAACAATTTATTTATTAACTGCGACCTGCCACAACCAACAAATTTGTTACACGTGGCTCATGAGCCAAAGACATGTCTTTGTCCTATCTATACAGTAAATTGATCACTGTCTATGTTAGAAGAACTATATAGGTTCGGAGGGAGTCAATATATGTATATGTAGCCAAGAATGTTGCGCGCTATTAACTAGAAATGTAGTTAGGTTCCGTTAATTATTACCTGAGTACTACGAATTGCTTTTCCCGGATCTGAGTACTAAATATATAGGTTGATAGAACCTGCAGTTATTTTGCAATACCTATGGGTATTACATCGATCCGTTATCGTTATTATTTATGAACATACTTAATTGTAATAATTTGGTAAAAACAAATTTGTTACTCGCTGCTCGCTGCCATCTCTGGCTTGAGTCTTGACACGCCACGTATAGATTTCGGTGACCCGGACTCGGCAAGATTACAACTTTCATACACATTTTCTTTATTCATTGGGTTTAATAAGTCAGCAATAGAGTATTTTATGATGAGTAGATGAGTATATATCGAAAAAATATCATCAAGTTTATTTAATTCTACTTGGTTCAATTTGTATCATATAATTAAGTAGGTATCTACATATTATTTGAGAATTTATCTAACAAATGGCATTATAGTGAATGAAACAGAAATTATAAAATGAATAGGTAGGTCTATTAAGATTTACCAAATCTTGAAGTGAAGGTCTCCTTGTTGAAGTAGATACATAGACAGAGGTACCTCTAGGAAGATGTTCGGTCCACGAAGCCACTGACCGGTACCTTCAGCGCGCCAATTGGGAGAGCCGACGATACACTTGACCCCGCAAACTCTTAAATTATCTTTTGTTACCTATCGTCTATCTGTCTACCGTGTCACGCCGTCGCGTTGCTAAGAGACCAACCGAGGAACACGCCTTTGATTATAAAGTATATAATCAAAGAACCACGCTTTACTTCTAACCACCACAAAACACACATAATTGGAACACTACGCGAAAACCTGAGTGCAAAAATAAAACTGTTACGGAGAAAAGAGAGAGGAGAAGAGAGAGAAAAAGAAAAGATAACACCCGGGACCGTTTTACTATAATCATGTTTTCTTAAATTAATTAAATAAATACACTTACAAGACTTTTACAATATTATTCCGATGACGGGGTATTCTCTGGGATGACGGGCCTAATGTCATTCAATACATACTAAAGGCTCAGAGTAGATAATATACTAGCATACTACATTCTAAATTAATTTCTAATTTCTAGTGAAGTGTTGCCGTCACAGGCTGACCAGCCAGTTATAATAAGCAAAGTGTTACAGTACTATATATAATATATATTGTATATTATATTTCGTTAGCACGTTCGAGTGCCCTGTAGCCTAATGAAAGGGCTTATTGGGTTCATAGTGGGGTGTCGTTAGATTCGTCTCTACAATCAAGCCAAAAGTTATGGAAAAACAACACAAGTGCTTATATTGCATGGTGGCAAATTCGGTGCCATTGGATGGACGGAATGTAACCCTTGTTGTCCAAATCGCAATTGGCCACAACCGAAAAATATATATAATATTTTTATCGAAAACATTTATATCCTTCGTTTGTCGCAGTATATTAAAAAGGGAAAAAAAGGGAAAAAGTTTATTATATCTTAGGATTGAAGGTGGGGTACTAAAAACCCATTTCCTTCAAGTAATACTAACAGTAAAAATCAGATATTCCTGTGCGTAAGTAATTGCGTGATTGCTTGCAAGCTGTATATTATTTAAATAAATTAGACAGCGCTAATCTAGCCGAGACGGAAAATGTAGCGCTACCATCAATAGTAGGTACTATATCAACACGGTGAGCGCTCCTTGATTATGTGTGTAACTCCTTACTTATAACATAACTTATATGCACAGCGAGCTTAAAAGTAGCTACTATGACTTTTCGAAGGACATAATATAAATATATAATAAGGTGCGTGAACCAAGAAGTTATTGAGTGTATTTCTTGCCAAACTTTGTAATTCATGAAACTCTTATTTTTAGTAAGAAGATGAGACAGCTCACTGTTTCCTAGGGCACTAAATTAGGACTAAGTTCGTGGTAAAACATATCACGTACTTCATTCTCTCTCATCACAAATTATGGAATGTAATGAAATGATCGCGTCCAGCTAATTGCTTTATTATTGCCCTGAAAATTCCAAGAATCTCTTCAGTCACTTCAATCTTAGCTACCTATATGTTATTAGCGCCAAGAATATTGTAAGTATTTTGTTTCGTAAACGTTATTTTAACTCAACTACTGCATTATTTCCAAACATCTATGAAATCGGCTAACAGCTGCCGCACTAATAGATAGCACGTGCTAAGCAATGTATCTAACATCGCCTAAAATAACAAACGCATTAGTTAGTACATTACAAAAGTAATGCAATGCATGGATGGACTGGACTAAAGCAAAGTCGAGGCTACATGGTCATATCCAGGGTGATTGATTTATGATACGTAGCGTGCTTCCGATCTTTAGTTCAGCAAACATAAATAAATTGGCTTTAGAGCTATGTAAATTAATGTGAAAAACATAGTTTTCCTTGCACATTGTACTTACGCAGACGACTCTGTGTGTCGAGAGGGTGGTCTTTAGTGGCCTGTATCTTTAAGACTTTTTGAGCATTAGGTATATACATATATAAGTATATCACTGAACAACCATTGTAACGGATATGATTTTGAAATAACTTTGCCGAAAATAACAGATTTTTAGAAATCAGTCATTTTCTTTTTAACGCGACACTCAAAAATCGCGTTAGTCATTAATTTTTGATCTAAATGAGTAACGCTTAAACGATAGCCGAAGATCTGTCTCAGATCACGACCTGAAAGGAAACGGTCTAGCAATCGATCATCCTGTATATATGTAGCCCAAGATTCATGTAATCATTCAATCGAGTGCGGGCGGCCGGAGCACGGAGCCCGGGCTAGTCGTATTAGGCGAGACACGCGACTTCGGGACTCCGCTGCATGCGTTTACTTTGTGTTGTGTGATCAACCACTCCACGATGATACATGAAATGTAGTAAACTATAATAAACATGTGCTTGTTTCTCTAACCGGTATATGCATCGATTTCTCTATGCTTTTAAGTACTTGACGCAAAATTATATGGGAAGTGTATTAAAGTAGGTCATAGCAACCCTACAACACTGCACAAACAAATGCGTGTTTTACCAAAACGTTCAACATAATTGAGATGTGATATATGTTGGATTTTGTTCCAGTAAAGTCAAGAATAAACCGTGAGACTTATAGAAACTAACAATGATCTCAAGGAGCCAACTGTACTGTAGTATCGAATGAGTACCGAGTCCGACTACAATGGATTGTGGCTAGTTACTGAGTGCACCGTATTGACTGTACGATGTTTGCTGAATGTATTCGAGTACTGCGCGGCTTTATAAATTCGCTAAGTGGCTGCCCTGCGTTTACTATGATTGCACTGAGTTGGTACACTCACGTTGCAAATCATAGGTGCATTCGCTCTAACCTCAGTTTCTATAAATAGACCCATTGCACCACGATGCCACAAATACCCTCAGAAAATTATATACATATATGTACCCTGTGTCCGTACCACCATATCCTAGTAGTAATAGGATTAGTAGGAATTAAGGATTTTGCGTGCATTTTACAACGCACGCTGAAATATATCATTCCTGGTTACACAGAAAGAAGCGTTATATATCTTTAATTGCGTATATCAGTAGGAACTTACAAGACGTAACGGGAGACCCCATTTATGTTTGAGGGGGCTGTTGGTTTCGCTTTCACACGCCAAATAGAAACCCTTAGGTTAAAGGATGCCATTAAACATCTGCAATAAATCGAGGAAAATATGGATTAAATTTCAATAATCATCATGGTCCTTCCATAAGGACGATACTTAACTACCCCTCGGGTATAATTTCAGTGTACCTGTAGCATTACTTGTACAAAGTCGTGGCACCCACCGACCCACCCTACACTATTCTCGGAGTGGCACTTTATGAAAGGAAGCAGCTGATTTGCATTTTTATGAACATGGAAGGTGAAGTCATCTTCATTAATCTGTCTGGACTGAACACATTGCTTACGTTCCTCATGTGGCATATCTTGAATCGACGTCTAGTTACATTTTTTATTTTTATTGCGCAACAGTTTACTTTGTAGGTAGATAGTTAGGAACGTACAGAATTTAAACAAGTACATAACTGCATCCACATACTTTTAACTGTCTGCCGCGGTGTTAAATTGTCATATTTCCAAATTGTATATTTTTTAATGCTATTGTTGCGCTACGCTAACTTTTATATTCCCTTGATGGAGTAACTGCAAAAATACGAACATTAATAATTTAAGGTTGCCATCTACGTCATTTTAATTTGTAGACGTTACAAATTCCAAACAAATCCTTATATCGACTTTGATCTACAATGTGGTCGACGACGGGATATGAAAAGAACCTCCTTCTTAATTGTGTGCGAGGGAGGCATGGGACACTAGCTACTACCTACTATCTAGCCATAAAAACAAACTAAATATACAAAATATATTATAATTGGTTAACACTCCAGCAAATACCGGGAGATTCTAGTACAAATACTTAAAGGTAGATAAGTAGTATGTAATATACCTACCTACCAGCTGAGTTGAGTGAAGTGAGAGAATAAGTGAATAACATTACCGGCACGTGAGACCATCAATGAATTTCTAGATAGTCCCAAATGAACGAATAGATAATTATATATGATACCTATACCTACGCGTAGTACTGGGTAAACTGTGTAGCCCCTTAATAGTAAAGAAATTATGGAAATATTCCACTCAAGTTATCTGCGACAATAAAAAATATATAAATAACAACACAGTTATTTTTAGATGCGGTTACGCGTGGCGGTGTTCCATTTAAGAGATAATAGCTATCAAAATACATAACTCAAAAGAATGTAATCAGGTAAACAAAGTAAACAAAGGAAGTACGAAAAATATGCGAACCATCTCTCTCAATAATTTCTAGGAATATGAATCGAGATAGAATTTAATTTCCACAAGTTTCGCTTTCATCACATTTTCTCTGACTCCTCGCACATGCATGATAATAAGAAATGCACGTATTGATTGGACGAAAGAGGATCCGTATAGAAGAGATTACATATTTAACTCGATTCTCGAATCATTAGTAAACATCGTGAGTAGAATTAATTACATACATATAGTGGTTCATACAGCTTGACATTTGAACTCCTGACACGTAACATGAGTCCGTTCGATCACAATAACGAATAACAATCACTTACGGATGAAAAATGAAAATGCATTTCATTGACGATATCAACAAATGAATGCACTTAGGAAATGAAAAGTGTATTTGAGGGACACGTATCTTGTATCTTGTGGGTGGAGCCGGAGTCAGTGTCAGGTTACAATCTTACCCTTCAGTATAAAAGCGTAAACCTTCTCCAGTTACGCACATTCACCGCACGCGTTACGTAAATATTACCACTGGGAACTAAATACTATGGGCATACAGTTGGTTCACTTTCAGTGACGATAAACTATTACACCGGGTAAGCAATCCAAGGGTGCAAAATGGAGGAGCAATACAAAGACTTTTCAACGTGCGCCTGCATAAAAAATAGTAATATCCGACTATACACTTTACTTTCCTGCAAAAATGCATAGAAATGTATTAAGTAGATCAGCTGTGACTGTAAACTAACCAAAACAAATTAAATCAAAAGCACCGCCACATTTAGTAAAAAAAATCGCGTATGTAAAGGCTTAGTTACAAACTTAAACATTAAAAGAACACTTATTAATATTTCGCTGATGCTTTCAGAGGTGCGAGGATGGTGTTGAAGAGGGTGGTGTTAACGCTGGTGGCACTGGCAGTGTGGGGGGCGCGCTCGGAAGCTGCCACCAGCCCAGCCGTCAAATTCTGCGGACGGCAACTCGGCGAGATAATGAGCAGAGTATGCCACGCCTATAACAGCCCTTCTTGGGACGTCCCAACCGGTAAACACTCTGTTCTTTAGTTCCCATTTGCACAAAAATATCACCGCACTTGGCCCTAGACGTAGGTATGTTGCATTATGGATCGGTTGGTTAGAATTGTCGGAGACCAGTTCGGTCAGGCCCAGAGTACGCTCACCCAGATTTAAATTTTCTCTCTCCCTCCCAACTAACATTGCTACCTTACCTTGAGTTTACCTAGTGCATTACAATTTACAATACAAATACAAAAAAAATATAATTAACTAATACATTATAATTTCAATACCATCCAGTAAACTGAATTGATTTTTTTTTTTTTAATTGGGTTGCATTATATATAGCATATATATGCCTGCTTCCAATTCTGCACTAAGTTCCGTTCATGGTCAAAACTTATTTTTATTAATTCATTTGGAGTTCCATTCGTCATTTTCATGCGACTTCAAAAAAAACGAGGAGGTTCTCAATTCGACTATGTTTTTCCCGTGTAATAACGAATGAGACGCATAAGGTTACATACACTACTGGTTATGTTATAAGGTGTTGTTGTATTTTTCAAACGTCCGCGATCTAAACACCTTATTAAAGACATAAAAACGGATGTATATTATACGTCATATTGAATTAGCCGTGGTCAAGAGCTAACCAGTCAGCTCGAATTTAACTTGTGTGCAAGACCCGTTCTTATACCGATTGTTTGTCGAGGGAAATCTTCTGTTAACCGATAATCCTAGGAAAAGACCAAATAGGGAATATAGCATTAATGATAATGCGGTTGAGAATTTTCAAGAAAGAAAGTACCCTTACTTACTAAAGACCTCAAACTGACACAATAGGTGAAGTGTCTATGGTCTGAGCTTAAGACTATGAACAAGTAAGCATGGATAATGGAGACTTAATCTAATGACCTTACATACACATGGCCAAAAAATCATGCGCGGAGTAACCAATATTATACCAAACATTATCAGTAGTCGAAACAAATATTAATAAGAAAGGTCATACGATGCGATAAATAATAAGGTACACATACACTAACATTAGCTGGTAGGCTTCGTTAAACTTTGTCTAAATATTGCGAATAATTTTAGTTACAGTGTAGTGCCCCCAATACCCGCGTATGTGCCATTTCATGTAAACATTGTGGTCAACGAATAAATATAGCTGCAATCCGCCCACAGAATAATAACATTATAAATTAAATCACCTATTGTTGTGAACGTAAATAGTGTACAAGTTATTTGCACTCCGGAACATGTGTATGAGGCCATTGACATAAAAATATATGAATAAAGATTGGATGGCGAAATATTAAGTAGGCAAACTACTACTTACTAATATATTCATATAACTAAAATTATCTAATTACCAAATACAAAATTATTATGTAGGTAATACAGTACAAAGAAGGACTGCTAAAATAAAAATATACGTATGACTAGCTTTTATCCGCGGCTTCACCCGCATGGTTTCACTATCCTTCGCGAACCACACAGTTTTTGGGATATAAAGATCTATATGTTAAATGTTAATCCAGCTTATAACCCATCTCCATTCAAAATTCATTCAGCCGTTGAGGCGTAATGAGGGTACAAAAACACAATCTTTCGCATTTATAAGTAAGACCTATTTGTGTGATATACCCTTGAAACACCAACATTAAAAACGTTTACACATGTACCTAACTAAGTGATTATTATTATAAGTACAGGTAAATAGATTCAAGCGTTAGGTAAATAGATTCAAGCGTTAGAAGATTGTTACTTTGAATTTACCTTATCATTTATTTTTTAAACAATATTTGTGTGGTATGAAAAACACAAGCGGCTTATAAGGCGTAGTATAGAACAATATTGTTTCAGTAGTGGAGCAGCCCGGATCGTCTGCTCGGAGAAAGCGGCAACTGCCTGGCATCGCTGATGAATGCTGCATCATTGGATGCACTTGGAAGCAACTTAGCGAGTACTGCTCCATAAGTGCTTTGTGAGTTTACTTATTATTATTATATTATAATGATTTCCATTATTTATTTAATTTTTTAGCTGACATATATTTTTTTACAATATTCCTTTAAAAAAATATATTATTTTCATCTTTGTTACTATATACCAAATGCATATAATTTGTAAATTTATAACATTGTCATACGTTTGTTACCCATTCACGGCAAAATGTAAAAAGCTAATGCAGTGTGCCATTGTCCAATACTTTTCAAATATTTGAAAAAAATCAACAGATATGATATAAATAATTATGTGCAGAAGTCGCGGATAGTAAGCTAGTTTCGAATATTCTGATCTTAAAACAGTTCGAGTCGGTTCAGCTCTTATCGGGAACTAAAAAAAATACTATAAATTGTAACAAACATTCTAATCGACATGCGTAAATTAGGGGGCACTGATAAAAGAATCTAGGTTTGTTTCAATTTTAGTTTCCATTAGGTATAATTGTTAGCTTTGTAACCGATTTGCAATATACGAAAGCGAAACCGGGGCGGGTAGCTTTGCAATAATATAGTTTCAGCCGTTTTTGTGTGGTTTAAGTTAAAGGTAAAGAACAATCAAACACACATGTTTCCATTCGCATTTGAAATATTAATAGGATGACTTGTGTGTTTAGCTCGGAGTCCCCCCTAGAAGAGCTGGAGGCGCATATAATCGCGGACCGGTCGGCAGAACGGGCCGGGGAGGCGGGCGCGGCGAATGGCGGGACGCGCGCGGTAGACAGCGGTGCGGCGCCGTCAGGCAGCGGCGGGGCGCCGGTAGGCAGCGGGTTCAGTGGGGCGCGCACTCGCGGGTACGGCCGCTCTCGGCCCAAGGCGCGCCGGTGCTGGTGCAGGCGCAAGCGCCGCGAGGGCCGGCGCCGATCCTCCCTCATGGGTAACATGGTGTGTCTGTCAATCGCCGCCGATATTTTCTCTTATACCTCGCAAAACTACTTAGAAGCTGTGTCTCTTCAAGGCGCGCTAGGTCTGTCTGCTTCGCAGTTTACTCAGATTATTGATGAATCTGTTTTTAGAACATAAATACCTAACATCATAACCTCAGTTTCGCCTTGACTGTGTACTATAAAGGTGAAAGTTAGTATAGATGTAGATAGGTATTGTACATACATCAATTACAAAGTCATTTATAAAATTGTACAGCTGGTAAGACAAGTGGGAAAACCATAATATCAACGTTCGACATGACTTTTGGGAAAGCACTTTATAATAGTTACACTGATAATACTGCTGGATTGGAATACCATACATATATCTACCCTTTATAAGGTCTACAATACTATAAAATAAAAAATTCCTATCTACGAATAATTATGATAACAAAATTAGTCACAAACAACTAACGTAAGAGAAAATGAAGGCGGCGAGTAACTAACTCTCATATTAATGCTTTATTGCATGTTTACTAAAAACGTAACAAATGGGAACATAATTATAATGCATGAATATTAAATTTAGAATGTGATCGCATGTGGATTAAGTTAATTGTAATTGACCCTTTGCACAAATGCAGTACAATATGCAGAGTAGTATCTCAGAGTAGATAATATACTGCGTAAAAGCCGCGGTGGCCTTGTGGTTAAAGCAACGGCCTATCATCTGACAGGCAACTCGTTAGTGATATCCCTGGTATTGCTAGCGGCTATAGCCTACGATCACTGCTTATCTTCAGGTGGGCCGTGTGCTTGTGTGCCACGTTGATGGTATAAAAAAGTAGTATCCAAGAATAAGTGTCATTCAGCATCATCTTAATTTCAATATTTTGTTTCCAGGCCCTCGTAAAAACTGCAGCTCGCGCTGCGCCCGTGGTCGGCACCATTTCGCCCCTGATAACGTGGGGAAGGACTCTCAACACTGACCTGCCTCCAGCGGATAGAGACCGGTACGCGTATGTTGTCTTCAAATAATAATCACCTCCGATTAGTTTCTCCGGTCAAGCCAAGAAATGGCGCCAGTCGAAGGATCAAGTTCTAGCTAGATGTCTTATAGGTACAATAAATTAGTGTTCATTGACGTTATAAGTAAACGGCTGTAGAAATAAGTATCTCACTACCATCCATGTGTTCTCGCAGTAAAATGTATTATGGAGGTGTTATTTATTGAACAGTGGTATATATGATTCAATTATGCATAATTTATTATTTTAACATGAAAAATATATCGGTGTATTTATTGAACTCTTTTCATGTACTAGTATTTAATAAAAGTTGTTGTCAATTTATATATGTCATAACCTTAGTGTAAGCAAGCATATGCGTAAAGAAATACGTACTAATAGTGGGTCAACTCCTTTAACGCGCAAAACATGCGACAGGCGCGTAGTCACTGATATGGTTTTGTACTAAAAATACATCAGTCTTTGTACCTTACCGGAATGTTAAAAAATATTATTTTCATCGTAATTTACTGGTAATGTAACTAATAAGAAAAGCTAGGTTAGCCAGACAGGATCCCCACAATAAGAGGGGCAGGGGGGGGGGGACGCTGCCCTCCACCATTCAACGCCGCAGCATTGCTCTCTCCGGGGCGGTCGAGTTAACTCACTAGAATTATTCTTATTACATATTATCACATATTAATATATTATTACATATTATTCTTTACACATAATAATGGTGTAAGTAAGACTCCATGTTCATAACCTTCATTCTTTTATACATATGTAATACTCCAAAAATGTATTTTTTATATTCTGCAAAATAAATCCATAATCTCTATGTTCCTAATATAATTTATGATTGTTGGGTGAAGTGTTCAATAATAATATATAAATATAAATATCAGTTAGATAGTGCATTACATTACATAGTCAACCACATTTAATACTTGCCATAATAGTCACATCACACTAATATTATTATCTAAGATCGTATAATGTGTAACCAATATCACCTATCATTTAAGAATTAAAGATCTCTAAAATATCTGTGATAATGCAAACTGATAAAAGTAAATCATTAATTTATGACTATTTAGTAATAGCAATACTATGTAGTTGATTGTAATATTTCCTGTTATGTAAGGAGAAATGTTTGTATTAGGTTTTAGATGAAGTTAAATGTAAGTAGAAGTGACTGACTAAGTGGATGCTGTATTAAAACTCATTTATTCTATTTAAGCAAAATACATTTTGTATTAACAAAAACTGCGTAATCTCATTTCACTACTTATTCAAATATTATTCAGAATAAAATCTTATATTCAAAACAAAACAGTACAAAATAAATATGTTCCAAGCCTATAACTACATAGATCCTCCAAGTCCTGCCATCGCTCGTACATATTTGTTGATTTGCCATTGTTTATATCAAATTTATTTAAGACAGTTAATTAAATATGTAGTTTTCGTTTTTGTGACAGTAAATTGGTTTAAATAGCAATTAAAACCAGTACATGTGGGGTACTGGGATTTGATTCTATGCTCAGCCTGAAAGCTGCAGTTGCAAGCTTAATTTCAACAGAAGTCTCATATAGGTTCCTGACTTAACCTTTGATATCATAAATGTCTTGAATATTTTGGGTGTGTAAATAGTGACTATGTAAGTCTGAAAAAGTATAATGATTTAATACAATCTTACTTGTGCAACAATTTGAGGTTTGGGTCTCCTTATTTGATGAATTGTACCAGTGACTCAGCATAGATAGTCACAAGTATTTGGGTAACATTACTGGGCTAACAATGCCAACCTGGACTGTGAAATTATTAACATTATTTTCTTATAAAATCCAAACAAATATGATTACATCACTACAATCTATAGGTTACATATGTAAGAAATTTACAAAATTTGAGATTTCGTAATCAGGTGATTAATTTAACCGCCATACTGCTTTATTGCATTCTGAAAATTGTGAAGTACTTTGAAAATAACCTCTGGTTTTGCAAGCATACATAGGTTATGATAACCATTTACCTTCAGGCAGCAGTGGAATATAATAAAAAATCTTGTACTCTTTTTTACAATGAGAATTGGACAGTTTTGACCCTAGGCCCAAAAACCAATGACACTATAAATCATCAAACAATGGATGGCAGAACATGGCACATGATTTAGTAACTAAAACCTTTCATACATGTATATCCCTTTACATTGTTTGTAGGTACAAATATTAAAAGGAAATTTAATAATCTATGTCATTTTATTTCCATCATATGCAAATTCCCTTCTAACTTACTGTCATTAGCCAAAGGAGGTGGAGGTTTTGTTTTTGACTGATAAAATTGATTAAAGATGGCATATTTAGCTACTAATATCATTACCAAGCAAGCCGCTAGTCATAGAGGTCCTTTGTCAGTACTGCTTTCATTAGAGTCACCACTATTTGTCTCATCTTTAGAACTGTCAGTTTTAGAGGGTAGCAGTTGGAATCTCAGACTACTGCCTTTAAATCTCTTCTGAACCACTTTACCAAATGATTTAACATTATTTTCTATTACTGAATATATTCTCTCCTGTAATTAAGATATTTACATTTAATATTTGGAATGCTGAGTGTTTTTATATGCAATAGTTTTTGAAATGTATTGTATATACAATCATAGATATAAATAAATTAATAATAAATATGGTATGAAAGGTTAACTCACAGGTTTTTCTGCTGCCTGTTCTCCCTCGCCAGATATGACCACTCTCACTTCATACTGTTTCTCTAGGAGCTTAATCATTTTATTAACTCCTGTCATTAGGTCATTCTCACCTATTCGTGATGAAAGTGTGAGTAATTTTTCCCCCTTTATGGTAGAGTTTTGGCGAGCAACCTGTTTCTCTTTCCTTTTCTGAAGCTCCTCTGCATGATATTCAGTATTACTCATCAGTCTATAGAATAAAGTCACCAATTTAATGTAATTTTCAAGTTGTTCTCATAATTATATAAATATACACAACTTTTAACCACTTTGTTAATTTTTCATACACAAGTATATGTAAGACAATAACATTACATAATAAAGTGGTTTAGTGATTAAGTTTTCTCATTAGATTTTTGTGTTCCGACCATATACAATAATTGGATCAAAAATTTGATAGTGGTCCCAAATGTATACAATTATACATTTTTATACCTAGATATGTTTCTTAGATAAGGAGTAAAAATTTAACCACTTGTTATAGTTTTATAGCAAACCATGGGATAAAAAAGCACCATTAAATAACTATTGTGTACCTAATGCGAATGAGATGGATGTCCACACTTACTTGTAAACAGGTCGTCTAGTCTTGGCATCTACATCTTGTACTTTAACTAGTTTGAGCTCTCGCCGTAGCGATAAGTTTTGAGCGTTTTTTAAATCTGTAATACTAACAGAATTGTCAGTACTAATCAGAGTTATTCTGTTTTCAAAATGTTTTTTCTTGGGCACATCTTTGCCATCTGCTGTAATTCGTGTTTTAGTAGTCACCGTTCGAAATTCTATTAGCTTTTTAACACTAAATAAAGTAAACAATTTATTCATGTTAGGACATGGATTGATTGTTGCAAAAATTGAAGATATTGGAATCATAATCAACGTTTTATGTACTCGAACATCAGCTGTAATTTATATAAAAAAACTATTACACTACACTCAACGTAGTCAACGACAAACTTAGTGATTATGTACTCTGTGGTCAATGTAGTGGTTGTCCTATTTAAGTGTATAATCTATGGTAGTGGTCATATATAATACACTTCCTTACGATAGTTGTGGTCATCACAGAGTACATAGCCACTACGTACTACGAAGAACGGCACGTCACTCTTAACTGGTGGTCATAACTTTGGTAGTGGTTAGTGATCACCTTAGAATAAGGACTAATCCTTATTCTAAGGTGGTCACAGACACATATACATATCCACTACATGTTATGTACTGTGTGGTAAACTCAGCAGCAGTCTGAGTCTGATGTTAGTCCTTATTATTATATACTCTACGCTGCTTATTCTAAGGCCTAAGGTCTGATGTGTCTCACAGACCTAGGATTTTTTTAACCTATTTATCGAATCATTTAATCACTTCACCCAAAAGCCGCATTGCAGCATGCATTATTTCCAATATCCCTATAAATTTGCCATAAATGTAAAATTAATCGCGTGGCTCGAATTAAAATGGGAAAACCTACAAGAGGATTTACTTATGACATTGGCAATTACTATAAAAGACTTGTGTCCAAATAAAAAAAAACTTTGTAAGTAAATAAAAAATTAAATTACCATTGTCAATCTGTGTTGTCATTTCATTTGTCAATCCTTGGCTGTCACTTTCAATTGGCGTTTTAAATTCTTCCACTTTGTTTTGACGGCTCCAGGCGACAAGATGGTATGTATTTTTTATTTACTAAATCTTGAATTATTCCTGAAATCACAATATTTTTTGATACAGTTATATCATCTGATTTTCTATTTCTATTTCAGTCGGCCCACAAAACATTTATTATCAAGCGAAAGCTTGCCAAAAAGCTAAAACAAAACAGGCCTATCCCGCAATGGGTTAGAATGCGCACAGGAAATACTATCCGGTAAGTCTCAACCCGTTATAGATTATTATTCAGCTCACGATTCATAGTTCATACTCTAGGTAAGAAAACAACCGTTGCTTATCACTTATGTACATCGGTTATGATATGCTCGTACTGTGTTCATCATAACAGCTCAATAAAACTGAGTGTTTTGTTGATCATGAAGGAATACTGGCTGCTCCGGTAAGACCTGTATCTAGGGAACTTAAAGGATAGATTTATTTATTTCAGAGTTTTAGCTCTGAATAATACAATAAACTTTTGTGGATTTTATTGTTTATATTGGTTGTATTTGTGCATATTATAGAATGCCATAATTACCTAGTATTACAGACAGTACCCGAATTTGGACAACAGTATAAATAGTGTTACCTACATATTAGTGTTGATTCTGAAGTACTAAAGCACATAACTAAGTCAATTTTACAGGATTAAAAAGTCTTGCTATGCTTTTCGTACGTGGGAGGTTAAACAAGGATGGCAATACTTTTAGTCCTGTCAAATTTGTTTAGTTAATGAATTTGTACAACAGAATTAGCACCATTGTATCAAACTTAAAATGTTCAAATGGGAAGTGAATAATATTCTTTATTTCAAATGTAATAGTCCTTGTAAATAGCATAAGTAAGTATTAATGAGCATGAGGGGTAAAAATATAATTTACTGAGCAAGTGTTACCTTAAATTATTAGGTTTAGGTAACCTTTATTATACCTAGCCTGCCTAGCCTATTCTTACTATACATATAATACAACTCGCTCTTAAATCACTATCTAAAAAGAAACCGTGATGGATTATGGGTGTGTTGAAGTAAAAACATAGAAGATTGCTTGAGATTTTTAATAATCTATTTGTACTAAGCACATCTATACACGTCAACATCACAGATGAATGAGAGTGGGTCGGTGTTGCCAGTTTTAATTAATATTAACTACTTTTGTGTTTGACCTCTACATATTTAAATTCCAACAAACCACATCAAAATCTGTTGCACAGTTTTAAAGATCCAAGCATACATAGGGACAGACACACAATGAGATACAACTTTTTTTATACTATGTAGTGATATGTTATTGTTATAATTATATTGATACTAGTGGCCCGCCCCGGCTTCGCACGGGTAGACTTTTATCAAATATATTTTGTCTACCCGTGCGAAGCCGGTGCGGGCAGCTAATATAATATATCGCCTATGTTACTCAGTGATAATGTAGCTTTCTAATGGTGAAAGAATTTTTGAAATTGGTCCATTAGTTTTGGAGCCTATTCAATACAAACCCACAAAAATACAAATCTTTCCTCTTTATAATATTAGTGTAGATAATTGATTTCCTTATTGAATTTAATTTGTGAAGCATTAATGTGGTTTAGCTGTAATCATTTTCATTGAATTTATTTATATTTTGAATCATCATAGCTTTTAGCTGTGGCTTTCCCTGTGAGGTTCCATTTTATTTCCCTAAAAACCCTATGTCCTCTGTACCTCTGGCAAAGTTTATAGAAACTTTTATCATGGTGTTTCGTTATGGTGTGAAAGGGAAAAACATACTCACATTCACTTTTTTAATATTTGTTAAAGATGTTATTTAGGGATAGAGTGCCTAACAAATACCCATTTATTTAACTATTCCTACAGAATATTTTCAAGTGGTTCATATTTCAAGATTATATTATGTATACATAAATTTGCAATCTCTTCATACCAATCAATACTCAATAATATGTTCCCAATCTGACAAGTTTGGTAGCCAGAGTTAGTGGTAATAAAGGCACATATGTTAACAATTCAAGGGTTTCTAGTCAAACTAAGAAACCCTTGTAAATATCACATTAAAAGCCCTGTCATACTTTCTACTTGCTACAAGCTAAACAAAGTTATTATTTATTTGTGCAGGTACAACGCTAAGAGGCGTCACTGGAGGAGGACTAAGTTGAAGCTGTAAGCTGTAGTACTACCATTGTAAGCTAAATAAACACATTCTAAACCCATCTAAATTGTATTTTATTATTGACTCAATTCACTCCCGTTCTTGATTAAACTATTGAACCACTTTTCTTTCATATGCTTTTATGGAAGCTCAGCAGGCTCTTGTGAGAGTTGGGACTCGCACACTGAGCGTTCCGTACTGGATCAGAATTGGTATGATAAAAAATATTACAATAGTAAAATACTGGAAGTTTTGTCAGCTGTTGTTAACCCTCAACTCTGTTGGGTTGGCAACACGGTAGTGATACCCCTGCTTGGTATTGTTAGCGGCTATGGCCTACGATAACAGCTTACCATCAGGTAACGTGGGCCGTACGCTTGTGTGCTACCTTAGTGGTATAAAAAAAGGCAAATAGTAATATTTTCTTCCATGCCAATTTAATGCCGTCTCGAAGGTGATGAAGTTGCATCACATAACTTTATCTTCGGTCACTATATCAACAAGTCTTAAACTGTTAAGCACTGAAGTCGTTAGTTGATGTAGCCCATAGGTTCTCAACCTTATTTATATCTTTGTGACGAGACTGTATTAGGATCGCCTAATAATATTTTATTAGAAGGCATTTTCATCCCATTCTATTTCTAAGGTGGACTAGTTCGTTACAATAGTATGAATTCCAGAAGTGCAAGATGTAATTAATGAAGTCACGAAAATTAAAACAAGCATTTATTCTACCTACATTACATAGATATATTATAAATTTATTTACAATTTGACTACTTAATCACCATTATTTTCGTAACCCAGTTGTACTTATAAGAATTATATCACGCGGTTATCACATTTGCTAATACTGTAAATGCACTGGAAATGTTATTACTTCGTCTCAATCCCATGGAAATATAAAGCTCCCGCTGTGTCATGTGTCTTCCTTCGATTCCTTTTTCGTATTTTCTTCCTTCTTCGAAGCTGCTGATTGGTTGAGTAAGTCTTCTAATAGGAGATCATTATCTATGAGCTCAATGCTCCCAGTCCGCTGAAAATAGAAATTATTGTTAGTTTGATTACACAACTATGTCCTTATACCAAGTCCCTTTCAAATTCCCTTTTCTCTACAAGCTCTTTAATTTCCTCCACACTCACATCCAACATTTCACAGGATAATTATTTAGTACTCTTACGGTCACCTTAACATGAATAATCAGTTTTTAGCAGGTTCTGGAACTTTTCTTACATTAAAAGACAAGACCGAGCAAGCCGCCACTCGGTTAATTATTAATATCCTCAAAATCTTCCACACACATTACATTCTTAAATATTTGCCAAAAACTTTGAAAACAGCAGTAACCTGCTGGGCGCTGACAGAGCGCGCCATAAGTTTCTGTAGATATTTCTCACGGCGATGCTGCTCTCGCGTGCTTCGCAAACGGTTGAAGTCATCCATGTCGGGATCCTCGTCGCCACCATCCGCTTCGTCCACTAAAAAATTTTAGAGGTATGATAAACTCAAATAGTAGCATATACATCCAGTAGAGCTAAGTTCTATGATTATCATATGGACACTATGGCTACTGCTTAGTGGCTACGTTCATGCTTATAAACGTCGGAAGGTAGGGGGTCCTTTTATACAGAAAATTATAAGGCCCACCCAGTGCTGCGGCTACCGTAACCTATGAACGTTTTAAAATCAGGGTTATCACTCATACGTTACCCATCCTTCCTGGCAGGAAACTATTAAATTACCCAACAGTAGTGACAAGAGAGGCTTGCTGTCTCCCTTAGAGACGGAAAATTTGCCGTTCCGTATTCCCTACAATCCACACCCGATCTAACCCACCGTGAAGACATATACATTATTGTCCAATTTATAATTATATACAATTCATATGGTTTATCTTGCTCCACCGGGCCTATTAGTTGGCGACGCTCTTGGTGTACTGACATAGAGTCTGGCTGCCGGCGGCGCTCAGTGAAGGACCGACGTCGCTGTCGAGGCGAGGCCGCTGCTCCATGTCGGGCATCGAACCCTGCGTCTGTAGCGACTGCGCTGCGGGACTCACGTCGCCATCTTGGCTCGCTATGCCTACTCCCCACGGCGACGGAGCTGATGACGACAGCCTAGTATCTAAACACACAAATGTTACTATTACATAATTTCATAGTATCCTACTCACATGCGTACTTTAGAATGTTAAACCTTTCGTCTGTTTACTTAAACTTCCAATCCAGTTACTGACTGACAAACAACAGTTGTTGATAAATATAACTTTTTTAAAGTTATGACGGAGCAAATATTTTTTTATTCAAATTAACTTAACATTGGGACAAACCGAAGGTCAATAATAAATTTCAATGACATGATGTCATGATCTACAAAATCGACTTTTGTCAAATTTAGCTACGGTAAACATGTTCTGAATAAATAACATGGCATAAACCTACTAGAATTAGTGTGATTCGAGTTTCTTGAAGGCACGTCTACTGGATCGCTGGGCGCTTGTGATCGTTGAGTGAATAGACTCATCGCGGTAGGTCTGAAACATTGCATGTGGAATAACAATTATCAGATTCGTTAATACAATTAGAAATAAACAGTTATGTATGTTTGGCATTGAGACTAGATCACAATGCCTAGAAACAGTTGAAACTAGAACAAGGTTTAAACCATTCAAGATTGGCTCGACAGTTCCGTAAAACGTACCTACTTTAAGCAATCAAATACCCACGTATATATTAAATACGGGTATTGTACGCCCACATGCACTTGAAAATGTGCAAATTAATCTCAAATTGCTGTCTAGAAACATGTAGAAATGATTATTACCTCAATTAATTTATTGACTAAAAAATAATATGCGAAAAATTAATTAATTTTGAAATAATCTATTTACCTACACCTCAGTAGATAATATACTACGTACAACCTACACATACATTTTTAGGTATGCATGTTACCAACTATTTATTTAGGATCAGGTCAAATAAAAAAGTTACGTACCCGCAATAGTTATGTTATTATTATGCAGTTAACCAAGCAAAGAAGGTTGTAACTGTCTGAAATAATCCTGACGTAGGTAGAATGGAAACGACGCTTATATGTTTGAACAAAGTGCGCTGTACTTGTAAGTAGTATTATAACTACTCTGAGGCTGTACGTACCTACTCATAGTAAAGTAATGTCGCATCACAGATAAGATAATAGTTAAAAGCGTTAAAAGTGCCCTAGAAAAGTAAATATAAATAAACAGTAACAATTTTGTAGGGAATTACAATGAATCATCTCTATACTAAAACTGCAAGCAAAACGACAAGCGCAGGTTGATGACGTGATGACGGCAATATATTACGTAAATATAAAGGTACAATCATCATTCGCAATAATCCTAGATAAGCAATCGGATGCTGCTTGTAAATTAAATTTTTATTGCGTGTTAGTCACAATTCTCCGTCATAAAACATCATAGTCAATAATTTGCGGTATCGTAACCGACCCAACTCATATGCCAGGTTCTTGTCGGTTTTTTTTAATAATAAAGTAATCGGGTATTATCACAAGTGAGATAGCTTGCACTATAAATACCAGAAAGCGTATAATCTTTAAAATATCTTTATGTATTCATGGCTTGGTTATTTAACCACCACAGTATAATTCATTATGCCTAAATTTCTTGGACATCTCACCTCATATGTGATATATATATATTTTTATTTATCTTTCCTGCATTGGGTTTAGTTACAGCTGTAACTTAACTTAAGTTAGATACTTATTAGTGCCGGCGATGTCGATTGATCGACGATATCAGTAGCCCTAGCAAGAATAACTTGCGACTACGTATTGGAATCGCCTTCGACTATATTTGTATGGGAAAATGGACGGCGCTGCGGCGGCGAAAAGTGGAACAAAAAATTCGTAAGACCATTTTGACATTTATAGAGTTACGTTTTCGAATACATAGTCGAAAAAAAATCTTGCTACCGGCACCGTAGTATAGCTTGCTATTCAGCTTGATGTAAAATAGGTGACTATCCGAAGCCAATCGTGATGAATGTTAATATTATTCAATTCAATTCAATTCAAAAATATCTTTATTTGACTAGACTTTACAGGCAAGCACTTTCAAATCGTCAGGATCTACCACCGGATTCGGAAGGTCGGTTTTGCTGAGAAGAATCCGGCAAGAAACTCAGCAATTACTCTTTGTTATTGTTATGTCACATTGCACACATCGTAATTCGTGTTTTATACTAATGTTA
Organism: Falcaria lacertinaria; assembly: GCA_951449985.1. Lineage (NCBI taxonomy): Eukaryota > Metazoa > Arthropoda > Insecta > Lepidoptera > Drepanidae > Falcaria > Falcaria lacertinaria. The sequence goes on from OX602114.1 coordinate 5,994,184, forward strand.
GAATATGGGGACAATTCAACACAATGTACAAGTTACCTATTTTCGGGTCTCTTCCCCATGCTGGTGATGGTGGCTTGTTCATCGACCTCTTCAATCACTTCATTGGCGATCTTCATGCTGCCGGCAGTCGCCGCAGGCTTGTTCAACGTAGGGTTACTCGCCGATATCGTGAAACGGGATCCTGCAAAGGGCATACAATATAACCCTTTTTTCATATATTACATTACTATTAAAGTGCACGCGATGATAAATATAAAACACTAGCATTATACCTGGACTTCGCTCTCGTAAGTAGTAGGTATATATTTACAGCACATTTACTCGTGGAAAGTTTACGATTGGAGAAAGATTTTAAAATTCGTTCACCAATTCCAGGGTGAATATACCACACATACAAACAACAAACGACTAAAAATATTAATTAAGTATTGATTAAATAAATAATAATTATAGGTAATAATGTATCGTTTCATTGGAAAGTTTCATCAGAGTTTAATCGTGATGATGTGATCGTGTCTATCGTTCGTGACAACCCTACGACAAACACGCGACACATGATTAGGTATTGTTTGAAATGTCGGCCGGTTCTACGGTTGTTAACAAAGTATCGGATATCTGCTGATATACAAATGATACTCGTAGTTCGAGGAGGGGCTCGTAGCAAAGTATTAACTACTACCTATTATAGGTCGCGGCACGAAACTCTAGCGCTGACCGTTATTGCGCAGAAGTAAAAAATAAGGTGTCTTGGCGGGGTACAGGGGTGAAGGGCGAGCGTGCGTTGCGCCGATTGGCTCTCCAGTCGTACTCCGTCCCCCGTGCCGATACGACGCTCCGCGCACTTCCAGTGTACAGTCGCGTTCTGAATTGTTTTGTTGTCATCGTTAATTTTTGTTGTTGTTTTTTGTTAAGTTTGTTTTGTTGATTTGTTTGTTGTGTTTGTTAGTTTATTCACTGTTTGATTAAGTTTGAACAGTTTTTAAACAGTGAAAATGCCGAGGCCGAGAAGGAATACTGTTTTGAAAAGACAGGCACGGAAAATGGTGTTTGACGTGCATTGTTTTCTGAAAAGGGAATCGAATGATTTCATTAATTCCCTGAAACAAATTCAAAGTGAAATTGGCGAAGCTGCGAGTATTTTACTCGATTCTGACCGCAGCACTGTAGATATAAGTGAAATAAAACAAACTGCAGAAGTTATTCAGGCGGGAAATATAAAATTAAATAGTATAATTAGTGACTTACAGAAAATTCAGAAAAGGACAGCTGAATCTACAAAGACGTCCATAGCAACGGTAAGGAAAATCTCCACTGAAGCCAATAATTCCGACTTATTATCAGTATTTAGAACACCAGGCAAAAAACGCTCCAGATCAAAACCGGTCACAGATATTGATAACTTTGATCAAGGATTAATAAAGAGGTGCATACATAACTTTCATAGGACAAATAATGAACTTCCCACCGTCGGAAAGTTGAGAAAGAAGCTAGAGGAAGATATAAATTTCAAAGGCTCAGAACGAAGTCTTCGACGAATAATTAAGAGTTTAGGGTTTCGGTGGAAAAATACTGAAAACAATCGAAAAGTACTGATTGAAAGTTCAAATATACGTTTACTACGTATCGAATACTTACGCAAAATAAAACAATATCGCCAAGAGGGAAGGCCCATCGTATATACAGATGAATCTTACGTAGATTCATCGCACTCTGCTCCAAAAGCCTGGACCGATGGTACTACAAAAGGTCTCAAAAAACCTATCTCCAAAGGACAGCGGGTGGTCATTGTCCACGCAGGATCAGAGGCTGGGTTCATACCGAACGCACTGTTAACTTTTAAAGCTGGTGCGAAATCAGGCGACTACCACGACAATATGAACTACGACAACTACGAAAAATGGCTGAGGACACAGTTATTGCCGAACTTACCGCCTAATTCTGTCGTGGTAGTCGACAACGCATCATACCATAATAAACAATGGGACCTTGCACCCACTTCTAATTCCAAAAAAGCTGACATGCAGGGTTGGCTTACTGAAAAGGGCATACAATATGAGGAAACTCTACTAAAACCTCAACTATACAATTTAATACGGGCTAACAAAGATAGATTTAAAACATTTTCAATTGACAGGATACTAGCAGAGCAAGGACATCAAGTGCTAAGACTGCCACCATACCACCCAGATCTAAATCCAATCGAAATGGCATGGTCTGACATAAAGCAATATGTAGGCAGTAAAAATGTGAAGTGGAGTGTTGCTAAATGTATAGAACTAATTCAAGAAAAAGTTTTGCTGATGGGTGCTTGGGATTGGGGAAAGTTATGCCAAAAGGTAAAGGACATAGAAGAGCAATATGTCAAGAGTGACCATGTCGTGGATTTGGTTACAGAAGAATTCATCATTCGCGTTGATGGTGACAGTTCAGAGGATAGCCTTGGTGAGTCTGATGACGATGACGCTGTTAGTGCCGACGACCGAAGCAGCCCTGAGCCGGGGCCCTCAGTAAGCAAAAGGCCCTGTTGGGATACTATTGAAGGTGTAAGACCATTGTCTGATTCGGACTAGATATCGGAAAGGAGAATGCGGTGTCTGATGTCCACACCCTGCCGAACTCGCAGGTTTCTTCTATCCTGAGAAGAAACTTCAGTAGGTTCTTATGTAATTCGGACTTAATATAATTTTTTTTATTATTTGGTATTTAATATAAAAATTTACAAATCCGATAGTGTATTTATTTTTCTACTCCCCATAAACTTGTTAAAAATTATATTGTAGGTAACATGAAGTAATATTTGCGTGCGTGACAGTACCCATACGCAGTTAAGTTCCACATTTTGTTCACCGCTAGACTTACTATTTGACTTTACATTAAAACATTATTTTGCTGTTTTTAACTAAGCAATTAAATTACTAATTTGTATTGCGTGCGCGATGGTACCCATGCGCAGCTATCCCCTCCACGTTTCGCTCAGCGCTAGAGTTTCGTGCCGCGACCTGTAATAGCGTAATTTTAAAGAGAGGTAGGGCGAATTGGGATCTCCCGTAGGTTTTCCTATTAATATTGGAGCCGCCCGACTTCTGTAAAGTGGAGATACAGTCCCCAGACTGTATCTCCACTTTACAGAAGACCGCAGTGAAATTTTCTGCGGTAAGTAAGGTTGCCAGTGCTCCACGAGGATCGCTGGGCTATTAGTAATGCTGCTAGCACAATGATTCCTCATCAACAACAGCGGCAGTAGCGGCTATCGGCTACGGTGACTACTTACCATCAGGTGGGCCGTATGCTCGTATATACAGCGCTTATGCCCTATGGGTTATTTGCATAGTGAAATATAGGACAGCGAAAACCAGTAATCCCCGTAGTCGTCAATCGTCATTCATTTAAATATTGCATCAGCAAAAATCCCATGCATTAATTATATTATATTTATAAGCCATTAAGCGATTTAATGGCGATGTAAATGTTGTGGATGCATACTACATCCTATTATTATATCAGCACACTGTAAAATACCTATTACAAACGTATTTACTGAAAATTGGGACAACATTTTAATGTTTGCGTAGCTGGAAACTACTGCATATATGCTATACATGGGTGGGCGTAACGCTTACGATCAGTCCCAAGCAAGAATAACTGGCGACTACTTTTGTATGGAACAATGAACAGCGCTGCGGCGGCGAAAAGTGGAACTAAATTTGGATGAAGATTTTGACAGTTAAGTTTTCGAATAGGTAGTCGAAACTCGAAAGATTTTCTTGCCACCGGCACAGGACTAATAAAACTAAAAATGCTCTCATTGTTTGTATACAAAAGTATAACGCACCTGTGCCATCAGTCTGATTGTTGGCGGAAGGTTGCCGCTGGTCCTCTTTGGAGAAGAGCCGCTTGAGCATCGACGTGACGGAGTTGACGCGCGTTATAGGCGTCTGCTGCAGAGACGCCATGGAGTTGGTAGAGCCCATAGAATTCCTGTCTTCCCGTTTGCCGCGCTTGCTGCCGCGCGTCACCATAAAGTGGATCCCAGATACTGCGTCGTCATTCATCTGCAGTTGCTGCAAATCCAATAACCAGTCCTCAGTAAAATTCCCACCTATTCATTTCAACTCCACTCAATTATAGAATTGACAGGAGTGTCTGTTTTAGCTGATATAGAATACCTTTTTTATCCCTACTAAGTTCCTAACACACCTATGGTGTTTCTCTAAAAATGTCTCAGTAAATCTGAGTATCGCGTGACCCATACATTTTTCAAGGAATTGATGTTATCAAAAGATACGGTACATAACAAGAAATAATCGAAAGATTAATTGGAAGATAAAATCTGATTAAATAACATTAGACATTGTATTAATATTTTCATTGTACACATGGTCACGCTGAACATTAAAAATGGTTATTTGCTATGTGATAGTGGATCGAATGTACGACTTAATGTATAACCAGTACATAATTAAATAAATAACAACACATTTATGCTTATTTACAGCAGTAAATGCGATGCAGTAGAAATAAATGAAAACAACACAAACAAATCACACAGAGAGCACGGGAAGATAAACATAATAAAAAAAAGTGGAATAGCACCGAAATGTACGTTAGATACAGTTTACAATACCCAATACGTGTTGCTCATTCTCAATTATCAGTTTCCATGCTAGGCACAGCGACTCGTACCTAGTCGTGACCACAGCTAGTTGCTAACAATACCTATAACTATATCATTTTACACACGGGTCAAAAGTACCTGTGTTATTAATAAAGTGTTAATAACCGCGGTCACCGTTTAACAGTTTTCATGAATAAGTTAAGTTCCATTCAAATTTCCATCTTATGTAGCATATTTAAGTAGGTATCTAGTTAATAATATTTTAAGCGATTACATTCTATGTTAGTCACATGTTAATACATGTAGGTAATATTGTGTAAGTACTCGTACCTAGTATTTATTTAAAATTTAGTTTGTTAGTCTTCTAAATTAGTACCTCTAATTTTGTTGCCACTTTAGTCTACCTACTACCTACTTATTATTGTAACATATACAATTATATTAGGTGAAATACCTACATGCAAGATAATGGCAGGGTTGCCAAATATATTTTAACTAATCTCTTTACTTGAAATTGATATCAACTTTAAATTTCGTAGGGAGTCAAGTAACTATGATTCAATTAATTTGTTCATTTGTTTATGCAATATTCTGATTTCCATTTTCAATCCAAGTTATGACATCATATCTTCCATATTCCAATATGTAGTCAACTTTAGCCAAACCAAACCAATAGTTAGTCATCCATCCATATATCCCGGTAAAGTAAACAACAGACATATTACGCAATGTATGTAGAACAAAATGAGAATACATTAAAACAATTTGCCAGCACAAATAAGTATAAATGACAGTAGAGTAAGTAAATACGTTGGCAACCCTGAGCACCTCCACACTGCGAAGCTCCACGTATATCCGAGCGTGCAGCATGCTTATAAGGGGCGAGTCTAACCTCTGGCGGCGCGAACTTGTAACTCACGGTGTTGGAGGGCAGCATCTCGTCGATCTTGACGGAGGAGGGCGCGGCGAGCACCATGCTGCGCTGCCGGGTGGGCACGGCCACGCGCGCCGTCGACGGCTCGGGGTGCTCCTCGCGCTGGTTCTCCGTCGCGATCGTGTACGGCAGCTCCGAGGGGAACACCTCGTCCCAGTACTGGTCGCGGATCAGCTCCGGGTGCTCGTGGTGCATCTCGTCCACTATCATGTACGACACCTACGGACCATACTCACTCACATTCACACATGTTCCAGCTTACACGAATATAATATACTGCTCGATTCGTGCATCCGCGATCGTATACAAAACGCTCATTTCATAGTTTGATACATTCCACTGACAGTTAGGTAGTGGTGCTGAGTTCAATCCCCAGGCATAGAAATAGATGTGTGTTATCTTCCCACGGAAATTAAATGCTTCCACAACTATGAAGTAAGCGTTTCGCAAGCGATGGAAACTTCTCTCTGTACTCACCTGTAAATCCCTGTCAATCAACCAATTCACTTCAAAGTCGTCGTCATCCTCCCCGAAGGGGTTTATTAAAGACTCTGCTACTTTCAACCAACCCATATAGAAAAAGAATTCTAATGTAGTAAATATAGGGAAATAAACATCTATATTACTAATAGGAGTACTAGTTGTACTATGGGAATTCAATTTATTGTCAACCCACTGGCTGCCCAGTGCAGACGTAATGAAATACGAGTACACAGCAATTGTAACTACCTGAAATGACACAATGGTTAAAGAAACGTGTACATTTGCGCATTGAATACGTTTCGTGGAAGACATAAGCCTGACCTGAGTGTAAACGAGCGGCACACTTATTGTGTCGTAGCTAAGAAGGAGCCCAGCTTGCCCTCTAAACTTATTCAATTCGTCTATGATCGTTTTCACAGCGAAGTCATCTCTTATCCTGCCCTCCTTGCGGGCTCTTGTCACTATACTCGTCGCCCAAACTATAGGCAACCTGCAAACATTATTGTAGTCGGTTATAACGTGCATCGGTATCTAGTTCTGAGTATAGTGTCCGGCATATAAGCTGTGCCTCAAACTGGAAGCAACTTCAATTTAGTCGAAAACCAGCATCTATTTGAATAGAAACTAGGATACATACAAGATCCTTCATTTGGAAAAAATATTATTAGCACAACATCTAGCTAACAAACAAAACATTACTAAACATATACATTTTATAGATGCTTTGTTTATGGTATTTTTAACAAAAAGTCGAAGAATCTTATATTTATGTGCCGGGCACTATAAAATAATTAATAACGCACACAATACATACGTCGGATAGTTACCCACGTACCAATGTTTGGAGGGTTTAGGGAATTTTTCATTGAGGTTATCTAGGATATTTTTTTCGTTTTCAAGCAAGAGACCTGCTTCTACAAAGTTATTAAGGGTGGGGAATCGTTTCTTGACTCGCGGCGAGATCATGGTGAGCACCATGGTGAGGCAGAGGCACACGTAGCGGACGATGGTGCGCCGCATCAGCCGCCCCCGCTCGTCCTGCCAACTCAAATGGTACTCATTACTCATGTGTCATGTATACACCGGACGATAATATACTCGGACTGTGGAATCCTATACTATAATCCAATCGTGACGTACATCCGCATTAATGTTCAAATGTACTGAATTCTTTAAACTTTATAATAATACCTACATTATAAATTTATCAGACACCAGAAAAGATACGATAGTACATTAAGACATGATGACTGACATCATTCATGCGGAAATCCTTCGCTACGCTATAATTTAGTTTACGGTTATGATCAAAACGATAAAGAATCGCAACAAATTGGAGTTATCGTGATAAGATGCTTTCGGAAAGTCATATTAAAGAGTCTATCTACCTTTATTGTTTAATAATATGATGAAGTAACTAGGAAGGTAATGGGTATATAATACTACTTGCATTATAAATAATAATGTATGAAAGATAAGATACAATACTAAAGTCAAGATTACAATGTTAACGAATGACGATTATTTACTAACTCTAGTAAAAACAATTGATAGTCTTCCTATAAACTACACATTGCTAATTGATTTCACAATTACCTATTATGCATGTTAGGTTATTATGTACTTAGACTGAACCGGACGCTGTAAAGGAAGGAAAATGTGAGTTAATTAAAACATTACAGAACCGAACCGACCGCATTGAACGAATACATTTTCAAACTAAGTTCTCAATGTAACATTTGGTAGAGTTTGAACTTGATCTGACCCTTCCGCGTATTAAGTTGCAATTCAGAACCAGTCAGTCAATATTTTTAACGGTTGAATGATTAAATTGGTTTAAAGTATTTGCAACCGTATTTGTCACATGTTAGTAATTGCAATACTGGCACAATAGTCATCTACTCTTCGATATATAATACCTGTCCATGGATGGTCGCAGAAACAAACACAGCGATGGAGTCCGGCCAGGGGATGGTGGTGTACTGACTCCACCAGCGGTTCATCACCACCGTCACGTAGAAACCTAACACGAACGACAGCGGAATCACATTCCCGTGATAGCTACAATAGTTTACTATACCCTCGAATATTCTGAAACAAAATAACATTGTTCTATCTTACATGTTCTAATGAATGTCGGTTGTTATGTGGTTTGCCAGTTAGACGCCGTGAACCGTAACAAAAGCAAAATATATTACATCATTACCATCTATGTAGCTATAGCAGAAATTCTTATTTTATAATAACGAAACATAATGACCGTGAATCGCTGTGACTTCATTCATATATTATCATATTAGGGTTATGTAACGGAAAACTGATATTACCAGTGAACATTACTGATAAAGAAGGGCGTACGTTTTACATAATAATGTCAAATTTAATATCAGCGATACACTTAGAGGGATCTGATAAGATAACAGATACATCCGCATCCATCCACAAAACAATACACAGCTTATTATAACTGAAAAAATATATTTACCTTTTCGCATCTTCATCTAGGAAGTATCGGTAAGTCAAGTTGAGCACGTAATATGTCAGGAGGAAAACTAGGAGGTCCAGCCACACTAGTTTGTAAATACTGCCCCGCCATCTATAAAACAAAACCAAGGTGTTCGGGGTAATTTCAAGAGATTTCTCAAAGGACAGTAAACAAGAGAGCTGTGCATTAACTGGTTACTATACGAAACTGTACAACAACGCACGCATACTAATAAGATGATAGTACTTGATTAGTATGCGAACGATCAGATTATCGTCACATTTGAGTGTAGATTACGTCATTGGATATTGAGATTCATTTAATGACTGCTACGCCGGCCATGTGATACTTTACTTACTACACAAGTACTTTTTTCAGTGGAATTATTCTCAAGATCTGTGTCACAAGGATAATGAACATTGCCGACAATTGGCAAATGATGCTGAGTAACAAAGACGAAGCTGACGGAGTAGGTATTGTTGGCACTGATGAGACAACACATAAAAATAAATAATACAATCAAACTTTTAAACGTTTGAAAAATAAAGACTCTGAACAACAAATAGTATTCCTCAACTTCAGGACAGGGAACTATAATATTTGGAAATAGCAGACAATTTACGATGTCAGAGCGAATAGTTTGTTCACATTCAAGATGAGAACAGAATAAATTACTCAAAGTGGACAATTTACAAATTACGATGTTAGAGCGAATAAAGATAGTATGATAAGATTACATAAGGGAGTATTTAGAATAAATAAAGCATAAATTACTTATATTTAAAAAAGCATTAAAGCCAGTTACCTACCGATAAAACATTTATCTTCCTCAGTTTCGGTAAATAAAACTAAAAAACAAAATAGAATGCCCGGTCTTATCACATTTCTTTGACAATTAGATAAATGAAACAGAGCAATTTATATTTATCGCCGGGATGTATTTAATGTTAACCTTGACTTCGGAGTGTAGGATAGAGCCGTATGTGTGCCGGCACGCAAACTGAATTGAGCTACCTAGATGACGTGCTAATAGACATTAACATTTATTTGTTTTTGTTTTTATACAGCGGCATTGATTTACAAGTAGCACGTGGTTATGCTAGGGCGTGGGCTGGGCTTTTCTAATTCATATGCAAAAATACCAACCAAACCAATACCAATGTATATTGAAATAAACATAGTAAAATATAAACGGCATACGTACTACCAAAACTAAATGAAATAGGTACTAACATAGGCACCCGCATCAAAAACAGTTCGTAACATCCTAATTTATATTTTAATGCGATTTCTCATCGCTAGATACCTAGCTATTTGGTAGGTACGTAACGTAGACATAATTAATTAGAGCCTACCGATAAATTCATTACATTTATTTTCAAGGATTTTTTTTTGCAAAAGCAGATAATCAGTTTTTAACAGAATAATTTAAAATATAGTGGAGTATTGCTAACGGGTTTGAAAACAAAAATGTACGTATTTGATTCAGGAATTTAATTACACCTGTGGCCTCGTTGATATGATTTAATACTTTAAACTATTATCTTCCAAAATAAACGAGTCAAGTTGTCAAAACTTAAATAAAAACAAACGCCTTCTAAAGTAATTTAGGACTGGCCCGTAGCTGGGTCCATTGGAAATTATATATATTATATGTAATATAATAAAGAGGAAATAAATAACTGGTCGCGACCCGTGCACTAGATTTCGCAAGAATGTTCCAAGAAATTCTAAGGATACATAGTGGGTTTAAATGATTATTTAGTTACCATTGAGAATTTTATGAAGTTGGTATACCCTCTGGCACTATGCTAAATTGCTTAAATCGGTAACTTGTCAGTAAATACACGTATTAACTCAGAGTAATAACTTAAACTCGCTAACAAGGTTTAGTAATTGTTTTGAGAGTAATAATGCCTCAATAAAATGAATTAAAGACACCGCGTCATTTCAAAGCAAGTCGGGAGGGATGTGCTTAGCGCAGAGCTATTGAGTGAGACACGCAATCCTGCAATGAAATTAGCCATATTCTTTTATAGACGTTTGAATAATCAGACGCAAATAGTTTCTGGTCACGGCAGCAGTACCTAATTAAAATGCTTTCATGATTAGAATGCGTACCAGTTATAATAGCCATTAAATCCTAGGTACCAAGCTGTACCAACTAACTACGGAAAAATGAGTTTTATTTAATTACATCGAGTTTGTTATGAAATCATATGCAGAATTGAATAATTCAAATTTAATTCTGATTTGCGGATAAAGCGAAAAATAACAGAATTATTATCTCGGAACACAAACAGTAATTTTCTTTAAGTCCGCGCGAACGAAACTTCTGGAAGTTTAGGCTAGTAATAAAATAAAATAAAAGTAGGTAATATTCCAATAGGAAAAAAAAGTATAAATACCAATGAACTCTTACTATTTACTTACACTCAATCAAGAGTTACACGTTTAATGTAGTTTTCGTAAAAGCATAAGTATTGTAGTATTTTATCTTCATGTGACCAAATTGAAGAAAAAGACTCGACACGTACTATCTACTTCCCGTACAGTCATAATATTACGTCATACTGCGTCAACGTCATTGAGGCCGGGTTATTGTGAACTGTGATTGGACCCCCACGGTGTAAGATTCTGCAGAAATGAGCATGTTTAAAAAATCGATATATACTCGTATACCGAACGGACTGTACACATTTAAATACTGTAGACTTGTGGGCGCCTCACACTAGCATATCTTACAATAGGTTCATTGTTGCTATACTTGTTGCTATACTATTAGTCCTACCTAATAAATAAATCATAATATTTTATCTATGTACATGAAGCATTCATCCAAAGATAAGACACATCGCACCGTGTTCCCTATTCCCTCGTCAGACATCGGAACCCCTTCAATTTATCTTAAATCATAATGCATTGTCTGGCACTGAAAGCACACACAAATGCAACTGAACAGAGTGATCCCTGAATGTTTTGTTGTGTGCAACTAACAAAGGAGGAAAATGAAAAACAGTACGGCAAGTCCGTAAATAAGACATATTACAGCAGACAAAAAAATCGGCCAAGTGCGAGTCGGCCTCGCGCATCGAGAGTTCCGTACAACAAACTTCTATTTTTGTAAAATTGTTATAGTAAACTCGCTTTTTTTTTGGACAGACAGACACACAGACGGACAGCAAAGTGATCCTAAAGGGTACCTTTTTTCCTTTTCAGGTATCGTGGTCCTATGGAATATGGGACCTATTATAACGTAAGGAAAGCTATGCAACCTGGGTATTTCTTAGTTTTGTAACTTCCGTAATGTTAAATCTGACGTCACAAGACATTATGTTTGGTTGTACTCTGTACTACTTATTGTAAGTAAGTACCTAGTGTAGATATATCATCGTGCTTTTTGCCTCGTGGAGAGTGATGGTAGCAATTAGCATGCGACTAACGGCAAAAAAACTGTTTCAACATTATGCAAGCACCAAAATAATCTGATTTAGTTCGCCGCTTGATTCTTAAGATTGAATTTGAAATGAAAAACATATGGATTGCTATAATCTTAACAGATTATAGCAACTATTCGACTTTACTCTTATTATGTAACCATAATAAGAGTAAAGTCGAATAGTTTGTAATTCATATTACCTACTATATGTTTTGATATAATTAAAGTTGAATATTTAATAGTTCTGTATTTACTACCCCGTGGGGGACTTGGCGTGATAATCTGTATATAATATGTTATTTAGTAAATAATTGCCATAGACCCAATTACCTATATCATACCAGGCACGACAAGAAAGAGAAATGACTCAATGGACTGAAAATGAATGGAAAGGCACATTAAAAAAGCTTGTAACAGGAAAATTTGGATCAGGACAAAAGCTGCACATGGACAGTTTCCCCAGCATCTACGGTGTTTAGACTTGGCCAGTAACGGGACAAAAATTTAAACTATTGTCTGCCATCTAGCTCGCACGTTACAATAGTTATTTTAACATAGGCGGATTAGCGCCAACAGTAGCTTTTTTAATGAATCGCAATTCTTGTAGCATTGCTAATGCACACAACTAGGAGAATATTACCGCAACTACTCGCAATAAAACAATCAAACACATAGAAAGAAGTCGTATCATTAAACAGTGATAAACGAAAAATCTACAATAACTTATCACATCCTTTGTTTTATTGTTCTGTTAAGTAAGTAGGTAATTTTTGTCAAGGCTTTCTTTCATACTACTTCGAATGTGACTCATGTGAATGATATAGCTTATTTGTTCTCATCTCGTTTGATAAAATATGATATCAAATGTCCTATAAAAACCATATCACTTCGCCCCACGAAGTACTGGATCGAATCAACTAATTATGATGACTGCCGTAACTATTATATTATATTACGACTATATTACCAATCAAATTTTGTTCAAAAGTATATGCTCAATCAAAGCTTAATAAAACCAAATTAAATAAGGAAATCGATATTAGTTGAAGGTGCAATGAACTCCGCTTACTTGGTGGAAGGTGCAACGGTAGTGCACTGAATAATAAATATCCCTTGCCTGGTAATCACCGACTGTGTCATGAAACTTTCTTTCGATGATACGTCGGAGGCCTGTGGCACTAGAATACCAACTGACGTATTTGAATTGAATAAGTCACAAAAGTTATTGTTTACAAATGTTTTTCTTTTGCAAGCTTCATAGCATACATATTGATTGAGAGAAATTGGAAATTTGGGAAGTCGCGTCTACAACAGAACTGAATAATTTATTAAATATAATTCTTCTTGTACAAGAAGTTTGAAAGAGCAAATGACAATATTACTTATTATAGGATCCGTTAGTATGTAAAATGTGAATCTAAGCGTTCAGGAGTAATTCTGGAGGATGTTCTGCTAACCATCACGTTTCTAAGAGAAGATTGGATGGCGATGGAAGCAGAGGAAAACCAACGACAGATGAGATTGATTGTCAAAATTGTAGACGTGAAGTCGTAGAATTCGTAAAATTGTAGAAGATATAGTAGAGTGTAATAGAGAAACGATGGCTAAAAGAAAGTGGAAGAAGAATACATTGGGGTGTCCCCAAAAGACATGACAGAACTCAGTATCAAATCAACTCACTCTTAAAGACAATACAAACGCAACGCTACGCGCTCTCCATCCAGCGGGTTAAATGAACGCACGTGAAGACGTAGTTTGAAGGTTGTTTACTACATAATTAAGCACATGCCTTTGCCTGTCTACTGTCGAGCGATGCAATTTTCTTTAACAATTAACATTTTTTTTGCGTCTTTGCCTTCAAATCGTAAGATAGACACAGAAATTAAGCTTATAAGCTAGCATAAGCAATATACAAACAAATACTAAAACTGGACGGAACTATCCCACCTATTATTCCCGTCCGCGTCGTTATGTTTACTACGCAAACTCTCTCAATGTCAGTCATAAATATGATGTACATAAAGTTCTCCTTTACTGTAACACAAGACAAGATAATGTATGACGCGACAGCAAATATTAGTCATTTTCAACGTAATTCAACAAGTATATTTTCAAAAATATTGTTTGCCATAGGACAACATAAAGCTAGTAGGTACGCGGCCATCCGTTTTTAAAAGTTACTAACAGGGATTGCGATTGTTTTTTATGCGTTATAAGTTATAAGCTAATTGAATTGTTGCAGATGTGTATGGGATGGTATGACGGACGTTGTTGAATCTTCTTAGCAACGGACCGGACGGAAGTACCTCATCACAGACAAGGTTTTATTATTAGACTAAACTAAAAAAAACTATTGAAAAATTGGGAATCAGGGGGAAATTAAAGGTTTGTTTATATGGACCGGCAACATCGGCATCGGCGTCACCTCGAATCAACCAAACTATTTTATTAACCCACGAAACATAAAAGAGGGGTCTTATATTTAACGTGTGTATCTGTGTTTGTCTGTGTCATTGTAGCTCCAAGCTAAAGGGATGAATAGAATGTTTTTTTTTTCAAATGTAGCCTAGTCGAGAATTTTCATAGCTATGACTAAGAGGATTTTGAGTCAGGGGTGTTTTAATTTTTTAATGCAGTTTAGAAATTTTACACAGCGCAAGCATCAAAACGGGGGCGGCGGCGGTGCGGCGCTAGCGCCAGGCGCCGCCAGGAGGGCATATTATTATATAGCATCTACGGTTCTATTAGGTGTTCTATGACGTAGCATCATCGATCGACCCAGTACAGTTAAACTAAGCTTGAATAAATTCGCACAGCTAATAGGTGGTTTCATGTCAACCAGACGTTCTATTCCAGCGGAAAGGATCTCAAGGATTATTTGCGAGCAGTATCAACCCTCGGTTAGAGTGTGCCCAGTGTAATAATTAGTTATAACAAGCTTATTATTACACTTCAGTCTTCTTACCTTAGAGTAGTTACCCTTAGGTAATAAGAAGTTTCTTATTAAAATATACCTAGAGATCCTCTACTAGCTACCTAGGACAAACTCGCTAATATTTAAGCCGCGGGCGAATTCGGGTATAGGAACATATGAAGGTGTACCGAAATACGATTTGACAACAAGGCCACCATAAAAACTATGTAAACAATTCGTCAGAATATACCTACCGACATAAGCAAACAAGTTAGGAACTTGTGAGTTTCCACTGCATTGACGAAGCAAACATGTATACCTATTGGGGTCAACGCACTTTGCGATATTTTCAAGTACCGCTGCATGTTGTAGTAATTAAAGAATATAACCCACCGAATCTTATATTATTTATATCGGAAGACTGAAGGCTGGAAGATCAAAGGCTGGAAATGTATTATTTCTCTACAATCTTTGCTAGTTCTGCCACAGATCACACAATAGTAAAATTTGTAATGACTTATGTTACCTATCTTACTCTTTGTTATAATGTACGTAAAAGTGGACGATGTCATTCAGAAGTATTAAGTATTCTTTCGACTTCCAGGGAACAGGATTTTCCGATGCTACACTTCACACAATTGACCTATAAGTATATAATTATCTTGTCATCGTGAGTTATATTTCGTTTTGTACCGTAAAAGTCTTTCCGAAACAATGAAGCCCAGAATGATAATGACAATCTTACTGGTATACAACCCAGGCAGCTGAGGGAACCCCTTTAGTTAGTCCCTAAGTCTCTGGCTGATAGTTGTGTCAATGAGGACTTCATAAATACCATGGGACTCAACTCGACATAGGCATATTCTAAGATTTTTTTCGCGATAAACTTCAAATAGCCGTTTCAGGCCATTATTGGCATTATTAATTAAGGGCCCTACGAATCGCACAATATCCGAGGGATCTATAATAAGCCATGGGAGTTTCGATCGTATGCTTATTCGACGAACATCGACCAAAATAATGTCTCGCCAGAAGTCAACCATGAATGGCGCATGTATCCGGCAAACGCTCAAAGCACTTATACTTTGATCAGTGCCCTCTCACTTATGGTATGCCTTCCTTAGGTCAATTTGAAAGAAACCTTTCTGTTTGTAACTGTCCACAAGTTCGTTGCAGCGGGGAATGCGGTTTGCCCACGAATATACTTCTGCTTTAGGAAGTCAATGCGTTTCGTGGGATAATAAATCTGGGAGCTAATAAATGTGCCTGCACACCAGCGAAGGTCTAGTTCACGATTTCACGAAACGCATGACTAGCGACGCTAGTTGATCTTTCTGAAGCAAATCAGCTTTGCAATGAGGGTCTTGCAACTGCTGTTACGGCGCTCGTATCAGTAATATTTCGCTAGTTAAGAAAATACTTTTCTCGTGGTGGTAGGTAGGTACCTAAACTATCCGTGGGCTCCCGTCCCGCTCGAGCATTCGACTCCAATGATTAGTGTTAGTCAGCTTTAGTCATTATTCTGAGCTAGTGATCATCTTTTTATTCACCTAATGACAACACATGTGTTTTGTATATGTATTGCTAATAACGCGATGCTTGTCAGGGAAATACAAAACGCTACACCTATGCGACAATGGAAGATGGGTATAGTAGGTTAGATATATATGTATTAAAGGTATTATGTAAGTATAAGTACAGAACCGGCGTTTGGGGGGGCGTGATGGAGCGGAGGCCCAGGCACCAAATTTGGGGTGAGCGCCATACGAAAATTAAAAAAATCCAATGTTAAGATGAGCTCCAATTCTTTCTACTCCCGTGTAATAAGAATGTGTAAAGATTAATTCCTTAATATAAGATCACATTTGTTCAGCAAAAAATAATACTCGATAATTATTTATGAGAGAACCATCTTGGTAGCTTTCGTTTTGATACTTGTAAATTTCTACTAATGTCTAGAAGGATTTTGTTATACATTGTTTTAATATATCATGATTGTTACATGAAAAAAAGAAGAGCACTGTTTCTTGCCGGTTCTTTTCAGATGGCTTTTTTTCCGAACCGGTAGTAATTTAGACCTTCATAAGTGCCTTATTAGGGCCTAGACTGAATAAATGATTTCTTGATTTTGTTTGTATTTGATTTCCCAAAAGTGGGCGTCACAATATTCTTGCCCGGGGCGTCAATGGCCCTAATGCCGGTACTGGATATGTAACGAGTACGTGACTATAAGCTTTGATTATATACTTGACAAGTATTATAATCAAAGACTATAAGGTAACTCATCGTTAACACCATTCAACAAAATAGATAGATATATATTTTCTGATATGACAGGGTGGTCAGAAGACGGCAGTTTTTTTATGTAGGTTTAAATACATGTCAGGTATTGCTGTTTTTTTGTTTATGATACAATACAATACAATACAAATATTCTTTATTGCATACCAAGTAAGAAATATGTGAAAAAAAACAACAAAAAAGTAATTATAGTGTAAACAAAAGGCGGTTTATGATATGGATAGGAAAACGTTAGGACCAAGCATTGCTTATATACACTTTAATCGAAGGGACCAAGTAAATTTCATACCTGTACAAAACCTTTAGAAAGGTGCCAAATCCTCGACAAGTTGCAACTTCACCGGTGTACGTTACAGTCATATTAAAAAAAAATTAAAGTTTATGAATTAAAATCACAGATTATTCTTCAACTTAAATTAAATTAGTCTGTAGAATGTAATTAAAATAGCTAAACGAATTCGTCCAGCTTAGTAATTATTATTATTCTTAGTACTGAATTCACAGGCATATTTCTTATTGTCCACACGCACATTCTGAAGAACGAGTAAATCGCTTGTTCCACGTATTTTATTATATTGAGGTTTTAAAACACTGGTATTTAGTCATTTCTTGCGAGTTTTAACACAGTATTGATCGGTAACTTAGTTATTTATACCAATCGGGATAACAAAACAAACAAACTAAAACTACACCTCTCCCACTACACTCGCCAGCTAAGTAAGTAATATGAAAATACAGACTTCAGACTACACTCACAAGTACTCACTACTACAAGCAGATGCTAATGGCTATTGGCTACGAGCCTACGAATGAATGGAACGATTGAAGCTTCAGAGTTCAGGAGACTAGGAAAGGACTACGTTGGTTATGATGAATGATGGAAAAGAATGAATGAATATAAAGAAAATAGCGTAGGCTAGCGATTGTATTCTCTTGGGCAATTGGAGTGTAGCGTAGGGAATAGCCGTGAATATCAGAATATAGAACCACAGAATAGATATCTTACTAAACTATATAGAAACGTTCACAGAGTTTCAGTTATTTTACCTCTTGTATAGAAGGTTTATTTGTAAGCTTCTTGGGTTTTTCTATGATAACGGTGATTAATAATCTTATAATAAGAAGCTTAAGATGCTCCTAGAATGTGTATTGACATATTTTCTAAAAAAGAGCGGATTTACTATTACAAACGTATTATTGGTGGTTGATGCAATATCCGTGTGCAGGGATTAGACGGCAAAATTAAGTTTTTAATTTAACCTAATTTCTTTACGAAACGCTAGCCGATTTTTAGTTTGTTCAATACAAATAAAAATACAAATATTTTGTCTTTATAATATTAATATAGATATGGATAGATCAGTAATCAGTTTTTTTTTGTAATTATAGTAGAATATATTAAAGTCGAGTCGAGTTCATCGAGTTGAGTTAAGCACAGAGTACCATAATCAATACGAGTCGAGTCGGTCTGTCGGGGGAATGAGCCGTGCGGACAACCTTAGAATAAGGACTCAGCTCGCTTACGTTATAGAAACCGTCCTAAAATACAAGCTGTGTAACTTATTCACATTTTAGTAATACAAGTGTGAGTGAAACAAAAGCACCTCGTTGTTTATAATAATTTTGAAGCAGTCACATGTTCGTAGCATGTTTGAATCGGTGTTTGTAAATTTGTTTAAAATTATATGCAACTAAATAAAAATACTTAGCAAGCTTTAGTTATTGTTCTGCGTGGCTCTACGCAAGTACGCACAACTTGACATGTATCGTGAAGTTTGGTAAATTAGACATAGTTATTGGTGTACAATTTTGAACAACAGAATCTTTCAAAATTACTAAACTTAACTAATTTGACAAGTCTAAATGTCTTGCTATCCCTTTCTCATGCGCGGGGTGAAATAAGGATGGCAATATTTGTAGACCTGCCAACTGAGTTAAGTTTAGTAGTTTTGAAAACAGAATTGGCCCCTATTAAAACGTAGTGGTTAAGTACTCTGTGGCCCCTATAAATAAGCAGTTAGTAGGTAGGTTAAGTTCAGCTTTATGTAAATAGTTTAATCTGTAATCTAAATACCTAGGCTATATCTTATTTTATCACCTTAATTCCGTACCCTCCCCGAAAATAAAATCAAATCCCTTGGTTTTTATTTACTTTCAAAATAATATTTTCTTTTATCTAAAAATATGTTACATGGTTCGGATTAGTCTACTTAATTGTCGATATTGATGTCCACATACTTTCATCGCTAGCTAATGCTAGTGATAATTTTATTGACAGCGACAGCATTGGCTTAGTGTTGTGTAGCTCCGGAGCTAAAGATATAATGGAAACCTAACCGTGTTCTGGTTGGCCGTCATCAGGTAGACAAACCTGTGAAAGCCTTCTAATTTATGAATGCACAAGTATTATATTCTTTCCTTTCTAACACATGTCCAATGTCATTAGCAAAAATAGTACAGACAGTCCTAGCAAGCCTTTAGCAAGGTCTCTATAGCGTGCCAGCAGCTGAGTCCTTATTCTGAGAAAAAAAAACAATGCTAAAATGGCTGAATTTAAGCCATGTCAAGCGAATGTAGACTAGAAAATGTTTGATTTACTAAAAATCGTTATTGAAAATTACGTCTGTTGCGATAATATTTGTCTATTCATAACTATTGCTTAGTGGGACATTTATGATCAATAAACAAACCCATGTTTATCAAATTTAACGATGAATGAAACTGCCAACAATGAGAAGGCTCTTGTTGAGTCTGAAAAGCCGGTCCAATCTATTGACAGCGTAAAACTCCCGCCCTTCCCTGGTGCGAAAAATGTGTTTTTAATATTATAAGCATTTGTGTAGTAAAGAGTAAAACAAAACCTATAATACTATTTTCATTTTAGATCCAAGTGATGAAGATTTCGAAGATGGCATTTCAGAAGAGGAGAAGAATTTCTATATAAATAAATTTACAGGTACTGCATTTTAGTACAACCATTTACTAATAGAAACGAGCTATGTATGATAATGATAACGTTTAAATTTACTATGTTAGAGCTCCTCATACCCTAGCTATTACTTGCCTCCCTAATGAATTCAATTATGGTACAATCAATAATCAGTATTAGGACTGGTTTCTAAATTAATATATTTTATTTGTTTTTCTAGATTTAAATAGCATAAGGAATCAAAAACTGCATTGCACTGCTTGTGATAGGCATTTAGGATGTTCAGCTCGCAATGAAACTAAAATGAAAGTCCATCCAATGCTGCGCACTTTGGTTTGCCAGACATGTCTTACATTTTACAACAGTGGGGAATTTGAAAAAGGTGATGATGGCTCAGAGTTGTACTGTCGGTGGTGTGGACAAGGAGGGCAAGTGTATTGCTGCTCTGATTGTCCTCATGTATTTTGTGCGGTAAGGAAACTAATCTAATGTATTTGCTTAATTTAAGATTCATAACTAGAGCAGTAAAGCTTTGTAAAATGTTAAATCTAACCAATACATACAAGGACTGTGGATTCTTAATTATTATTTCACACATTATTTGATAAGGTAGTATTTGGTTAAGTTTGTAGATAATTGTAATACCATTCAGTCATACCTATCTTCCTTATGTAATAAATATGTGAAAGCTTTGCTTGGATATCTTAGAAATTGGGGCACAAAACTACATTTACTTCTATGTTTATCCCTCTAATTATTAATATAGGCTAGCTAGAATGTCAAAAAATACTACTGTTGAAATGTTGGGCTGCAGCTTATGTATAATGATGCCTTTTAATGTACTTGTGAGAAAGAAAATTGCTTTATTCAACAGGTGCTATACATAGTATTATTTAGAAAAGTTATTCAAATAATAATAGAAATAATGATTACTTTAGTAATGTTGCTATCAAAATGTTTTTAGAGGTGCATTCGAAGGAACTTTGGTGCACCCAAAATTAAAGAAATTGAAAATGCTGATGACTGGAAATGTTTCAAGTGCAATCCTAATTGTTTATGGGGACTACGTGCCATATGTTGGGCACTGTTGCGCTATTGTGATCTCAAGAATAAGTAAGTATTATTACAGCATACTAGTTAGCAGATCTGGGATACCTCTATTATTTTAACAATTCCTTTTTTTTGTTGTTTGTATATCTCTGCAACAGTGCATCATAAACTGATGGCACAACCAAAACTGTCCGTATAAAAATTTAAGCATTTGTCAGTTACCATGTAATTATTTAGCTGCTTATGTATTTTTTCTGATAGAGCTATATTTGCATTCTGGGTAATAATCTCACTCATCAACCTTACTGTTAGGGACCCTACAATTATTCATCTTCACTCACATTAACTCATCTTTCTGCCAAGTCCAGGTACCAGCTACCAAGAATAGTATTGTCATTTACCTTCATGTCTGTAGATTGGTGAGCACAACTGATGATTCAGTTCTAAAGGAAGTCTATCAAAATCATTGCACTCAGGATCATTCAACATGTTGTAAACAGAAGTACAACAGGAAAGAAAAAGATGTTACACGAAAAAAGGAAGAGACAAAGAAACCTACTCCATCTCCAGCTAATATAATAGCTAAGATACCATCTACCATTCAGGTACTGCTTGTATAAGAATTGTAAAGGATTGATAATAATTATCATGATGTATATAAATAAGAAGCTAACAACGAAATTATTCTGGTACTTTGAAGCCGTGGTGGCTTTGTGGTTGAAGCAATGGTCTGTCATCTGATGGGCCCAGGTTCAAATCCCGGCCTGTACCAATGACTTTTACTAATTTAAGCTTAAATAAATACAGTGATTAATCACACCATGCACAAAAAAAAAGAGGTAGGGCGAATTGGGATCTCCTGTGGGTTTTCCCATTAATATTAAAGCTGACCGACTGGGGACTGTACCACCTTACATAAGACCACAGTGAAATAACACTACTTTCATGTAGTGTTATGTTTCTGTGGTAAGTAAGGTTACCAGTGCTCCACGAGGATATGCTGGGCTAGTAGTAATGTAGCTAGCACAGTGACTCTTCATCAACAATAGGGTTGGCAACTCGTTAATTATATCCCTGGATATATAATTATGATATTGTTAGAGGCTATTACCATCAGGTGGGCCGTATGCCTGTATGCCACCTTAGTTGCATAAAAAAAAGTTTAATAATCATATTGTCATGCTAATTAGATTCCTATTCAGACCATACATGTATATTAATTATATATACATGGCCAAAGATATATATGTTTTGATTCTCTGCTTTTTGCATACACAGTGCTAAACCCAACCATAGGGGATATCTTGGTTTGAACTTGTGAGTGATATAGCTAGAATCGATAAGTGATCTTGCCTCTTTTAAAAATCTGCTATGTGTGGACTGGATGTATGTCAAGTTATATTTCCAAAAGAAGTTTATTATAAAAGTTAAAAAGATTAAGGTAAAATTCTTTGTCAATGAATTTCAGGTGAAAAAATTTGCCTCGATAAATCTTGAAGAGTCACCAAAGGTAGAAAAGAAAGTACATAAACGACCTGCAAGTCCGAAGCATAAGCCAGCTATTATAAAGAACCCGGTTGCAATACCACTATATTCAAAAGGAAAAATGACCACTAATGCACCTGTACCTCCTGTAAATCCTGTACCACCATTAAAAAAATTAAAGGTATATTATTTTTAGAAATGAATTCACATTTATTGGTTACAATATACATGGCCTCTGTTTCACACTATGAATCATTTCAGTTGCAACCAGTCGTGTCGTCATACACCCGTATTAGACCCAAGGGGCAGGCGATGCCGCAAATGCCGATACCAATCATTTCAAGCCCATTTAATGGATTCCACAGTAATATGTTCAATAGTAATATGAACAACATCGTTCAGAATGATAATATAAATTTATCATTGGAAAGTTTAACTCAGGTAATTGTGTATTTTATTTGCGGGATTGAAAATATATGCATTTTTACCATAATGAAAATACCTACATCTAAACCTGATTTTTTATATCGTCGTCGGTTTGTTGAAGCTCACTGAAACAAGGCTAATACTTATCTTTTCGGTTGGTCGTAATTATTTTGAAACTATTATATCTTATGTAAGTTATGCTATTCATACGAGGTATTCACAAGAATGAATGATATATCGCAAAAGACAATTTTAATCTTTATTAAATGCTCAAGATAATTAACATATTTATCTGGATAAGGATTAATTGCAGCAAAAAGCTTCGAAAAAATCTATAGTTTTTGTAAATCGGTGTCAGGAAAAGCTTCCATAGACTACGGTAACCGCTTACCATCAGGCGGACCGTATGCTTGTTTGCCACCTTAGTAGTATAAAAAACAAATGTTTTCATATAGAATATGTTATGTTTTTTTATTCTGATTTCGAAATACTAATTTAATCAATTTCTTCTACATATTTACAGGGTCTGGATATGGCGTCTATGACGGCAATCCGGAATAACAACGATAATGATGTGGTGTGTACGCCGGATTTTGTTATGGAACCACTATGTGAAGTATGTATTAATAAGAGTGACAGCTTTTTCTATTTAATTACCTATGTTTTGTCAGTTATATATTATTGTTGCACACATTTTATAGGTCACCGAGGAAAATGACGATGACGTTCAGTGCATCACTCCAGGACCAGTAACTACACCCAAGACTCCGGTAATACCACCTCCATTGGTTGCACGGGCGGGAAGTATTATTCCAGAAATTAATAGTGAAAATATTATTCAAATGACTGAAAACGATGTGACAGTTAATGCGGCTACAGGTGGGCTGAAATTCCGTGTTGATCCCCAAACGTTGTCTTCCAACAAAATGTATCGTTTACCAGACGGCCGTATTTTTGCTATTAATTCCAATCCAAACATGCCGGGTGGTTATTCTGCTACGATCGTAGCACTAACTGAATCCAACAATCAAGCACCACCAAGAGGTGCTACTTATTCAGCTAAGTTGTCTGCAGTTACTGCTCAAAATGCTAAGAAATCTCCATCACTGCCCCAGGAAATTAATCGTAATATTCGCAAGAGTAGAAAAAGTATGCCTAGTGTCGCATCTAACCCAGGACGATTTTCAAAATCGGCTGAAGATGCCCGAGAATGTGATTTGAATGTACCAGTGGAATGGTATAGATATAACTTAATAGATGCTGTCGATGCTCTGGAATATTCCCTAGTACGACTGAATAAATTAAAGAAAGATACTTCTTCATTATTTTTGCGTACACGATCTGTAAATGAAATGCGTTCTCTTCATAGAACATTAGAACGGTTATTGAACACATCTGCATGTAGATTCATTGAAATTAAGGAAAATCTTAACAAAGGCCTTAAACAATATATTATGAAAAAGATGGGCGATGTTGCTACTGATGATGATGAAGAAGATGATGATGTAGAAATATTACCAAATATGGTAGAAAACGATGACCCCATATTTATTGATGAAAATTCTATAGATTCCAATGCAAATGACAGCCATGAAGTGGATTTAACAGTGGCTAGTAGTGATCATAATGAGAGTGGTGAGAATAGAGACGAAGCCTTGAAGGTGGAAGAAGATCCCCTTGGTATGGTGGGAGAAGGGCATGGTATTACAGATATGAGTCATGAAAATATGTTGAGTGAAGAACCAGATATTGGTAATCTACATGATATAATGAGTAAAACTGAGTTAAAACAGAAAAAGACAGAAGACGAACATAAGCAAGAAATAAGCAAAGCGGATAAAGGAATTAATAAAAGAAGTGAAACAGAACAAAATGAAAATGAGATGGTGACACGAAAACCAGATTTAAGTTACGAAAATGAACAGGAAAGTAGTCCCGGAAGCAATCATGTAACCTTTTCAGAAAAAAAAACTAAGGAGGTGGAAGTTGAAAAAGATAAAAGCAAAGAAAAAAAGGATAAAGAGGCAGCTAATAGTGATAAGAAAAGTGATAACAGTCCACAAGTTAATGATGACGAATTACAGGATGCTGAAATGAGTGAAACCATGATAGAGACTATCTTGAAGGACAAGGGAGGAGGTGAAGCTGAATTAACTAACTTGGACTGCTTAGAGGAACTTCAAGACACCTAATATAGTACATTTTTTATTAAGTGATAAAGTATAAACTATCATATATGCAAATATAAGTGTAGTTTGTAAGTTTATAATAAATACATTGCCGGTCAAATTTAGATACAGAATATGCCCGGTTTCCGATGCGCTTTAAGCGGTGGTCTATTTGGTACGGCTATTGAATTAAAACATGGCGTACTATGATATAAATGGTCTGCCGTGGAGAGAGCGTTAGAAGCTCATAGTTCAGATACATTTATATATATTTTTTATGTTTGACAAACCTAGTGGTAGCATATTAAACCGTTGACTTATTAAAAAAATGTAGTATAGTGTACATATGTACCTTGATCCATTTATGCACGATTCGAAACTTCCGGTTTGAACCTCGGAAACCGGACGGTAGTCACAAGCGTCTGTTATTTAAGAAATATTTTTTTTTTCAATAAATATAATTTAAAATAATTCATTTCATTAAATGGTAACCATTAACTATAGAAAATTGTTAGCTTCTGTGTATCTCTGGAACAATTATAGGTACAAGTAGTTGGGATCTCCTCTCGATAGAATCTCAAAAAGTATACCAAACTGGTAAAATATTATAATATCTACCATCCCTGTAGAAAAATTGTTTTTGCGTTACCAGATATAATAATGTTGTCTGAATACACACAAAATAGTAGCACATTTAACTAATTAAGAGGAAGATATAACTATCAAAGTTAAGCAGGCCTGAATATGCTAGAAGTTCCATTTAAAATGAGGCCACTGGGACCACAGAACAAAATAATATATGGAATGTTTGCCAGACTAATTTACGATCAATGTGGTAGTTCTTCTTATTCAGATGTTAAGCGACCGCTTAACATAACAATGGTGACCACCATAGCCTACAATTGGGCCTGCCGGCCTATGGGCGGCCAGAGTGGGGGCTCTGATTGCCCCTGCAAGCGGCTCTGGCTGCCTCCGGGACGTGCTCAGGCTAAGCGCAGGAGGGTAGCATTGCGTTCCTTTGGAGGTGCACATTGGATTGCCACCTGGGTTTTAGTGAGTATAAATCTCACATAACCCACCAGCTTCCCTAACAGGGTACCTTTTGAAGGCGTCCCTATCGTCAATAACAAAAGGTATTATAATATGTTGCTAAAATTTAGGTTGAGAGAAATCGGTTTGCCTAAGAGGCGGATAATGTTTTCTTATTGAAACTTACTCATTGCCGAAACACGTCACTGCAAGCTGTTAGCTATTTATAGTCGAGGAGCCCACGATGCTAAATGGGGATTCACTCGAGCGTCATGGGGACCTATTTTTGAAGGTTAGATAGTAGGTAGAAAATAAGGTTATATGATGTATTCCCCCCTAAGCCGGTGGGGAGACCGCGTCTGCAAGTTTTTAAAATAATGTAGTTGAAACAGCCACATGGACATACTCGAGCGCGTCAGATTTTCAGAGGGGGTGTTAAGCGAACCCGACAAAAGCTACTATTCGAAAGACTGACGATTCGGACGTGACGCAAGCTCGTGATGAATTTTTGAAAATACAATATGCAAAAAAACAAAAAAGCGATTTTGAAAACTCGAGCGCGTCAGATTTTTTTACAGATGGTTCAGCTTGATGTCCCAGTCATGCTGACACTATAATCTGACGGTAATAGAGAGGATATTTCTTAAACTGATGGTTTGAAAACTAAAAAAAGGTGCCCTAGACGCGCGGACCTATATGGAGAGCTCATATATGGCGGAGGTACTCATCATGGTGGGTACCCCCCTTATGTTAATCTGACGCGCTCGTGTAAATCCCAAAATCCCCGCTTCGGCTACTATTAGCATAATTCGTATTTTTGTCTGTAATAATTTTATTCTTTTCTGTGCTTGTAACATGTAATATACCCATGGTATTGAATTTCTCTTCGGGGTCTTGTCCCTGAAAGTATTTGCCCCATAAATTGTATAGAGGACAAAAAAATATTAAGTTTTTTTTTACAGTAGGTTTTATAGGTACCGTAATTTTTAGCAATATACCTAAAAATACCTATGTATAATAATGCCAAAAGGAAGGATACGCATTTGAATTTAATAACGATCTGATAGGATAATAAATTTATAAAAATATTTGAAACAACCTTAATGAAACAATAAATTACTTGTGTTCATATAATATTTGCTACGTGACGTGAGATAAAATGAAACCGGCCAAGTTCGAGTCGGACTCGCGCACCGAGGGTTCCGTACACACTTGTAGGTAAGGTTAAAAGTAAAGGTGAACTTCAAATGAGGTAATTATTCGTCGGTGACGCTCAACAGCGCGATTCAAGAATATTTTTTAGTAAATTCGCATAAATAAAAATTAACTTCATATTTACGGTTTTCAGATTTTTTACTTTACTTGTGCTATAAGACACTGCTTCTTGCCAAATTTCATGGTTCTAGGTCAACGAAAAGTACCCTATAGGTTTTGATTCCCTTGTGAAATCGCAAGAAAGTGAAAATTTGAGACACAAACGGTCATATCTTTGCTTCATATTGACTTACAGGTTTGATTATTTTACGGCCGAAAGAGACCATAGACCCGGGTATTTCATATTAATTTCAATTTGATAATCCCACGCGTTCTTTGGATTTGATTACTTTTATTACAAGTAGATTATAAACTAGCTACTCGCCGGGCTTAGCACGGGTGCATTATATATGGAATTCTTAGGAATCTCCTATTCTACAAGTGAGTACTGCACTAATATCTGTTGCGTAAAGATTTAAGAACCGTACAGACGTAGACGGCGGGAAGCGACTTGGTTTTGTACTATGTTAAGTTGCCTGAAATATACCTGCTGAAAATAATACTAAATAACAATTTATATATTATTGGTCGAATGAGGATAATCGATATGAAAATAGAATTCAGGTAATAGGAAGGTAGTGATTCTGCTTAAACATTATTTTTATTCGTATACCATGTACCTATATATTCATTATTTTAATTGCTAATAACATGCAATAAGTACTCACATAACATTTCCATTAGCAGCTTTTTCTTAGGTATTTTTGTTATAATATTAAGAATATGCAAAAACGGATATTTGGATATTTAGGCAAATGTTACGTATAAAAATTACATATGTATATATTTTGTGATTTCATAAATAAAGGTATTGTGATTATTTTTTCGGTCAGTGTTTATTTCCCAATATTTCTTTTTGAATACCGAATTATCTTCGTTTATTGGATAGCGCTCTTCTTTGGCAATCGTTGGATCCTGACAAGTAGTTTAAACTCAGAAACAAACAAAACTAGTTAAACTAATTTAACAGGACTGGACAGGAAATTCGTACTATCCCTTTCTCATGTACACATATGAAGGATTTTCTGGCTGAAATCAATAGAATAGTGTGTCTTCATTTATTAAAAATAAAACTTAATTCTAACATATAAAAATGCAAACATACGATTCCTATTGCAAGTATTTGAAATTAATACAGATTCGATCAGAAACTTGAATAAAGTACATATTATTATTAATTTATTTTAAAAATTGGAAAAGTCTGTAAGCCCTACTCTTACGATCTACTGACATGATAATTTATTATGCTAGGCACATTGTTACACAAGACACTTAAGGCGAAGAAAAGAGAGGTATTTTCACATTTTAATTTCAGAAATAAATATCTGTATCTGTATAGTACATATTTCTTAAAATTGATGACAACATTAGGTCAGGTTATCGTGTGGGTTACAGAAGTCAAGACAAGACTCGCTAACTTCAGATTATGTATGTGAAATACCTACTCTAAGAATTTTATTCGTATCTAGTAGCGGAAGTGTCCTTTTCTCGATCGTTCTTCGTGGTATACTCGCATTGGAGAATAGTTCCCGTTCGATGCTCCGTTCGTATTTAAACCTGAAACGGATAAATTGTGTCAGCTTTTGTGTATAGAGTTTAGAAATATAGGTATAGTAAATTAATACCTTTGGCATCAAGCTTTCCATCCACGGTGCAAGCTTTCCAAACAAAAGCGTACATTGCATTTTATAAATACGAGCATACAACACTTATTACAAGTGTTGTTTAATATGATAATTTAATTTAATCTGAATAAATACAGTTATGCGATTTAAATAGTATTATTCCGTATCCCCCACACCAAGCCGCACTCGTACAATACATAGCTGCATAGGAACGCGTTTGATTAGGTACAATAACTTTTCTATTGAACCATGAATTATAACGAAGCAAGCAAGGCATTAGACCTGACACAAGAATCTCTTCGTACATTCCCGGAGTATTTTTTACCTTTCCATCATTGAGCACTTAGTAATTTGATCTCGAAAGGTAGATATTAGACTTCCACACTTTCTTGCACTCACATTCACTCATATTAACATATCTTTGTCAGTCTATCACTCATTCAATATGTCGAAGCTGACGTAGCATAGAAGGTAAGTCGCATGTTAGTTACCTTGCAGTAGATGGTGCGGCGGTGCCACGGCGGGCGCGGCGCAGCGTGGCGCCAGCAGCAGGTGGTACAGCGCCAGGTACACGGCGGCCGCCAACAACGAGGCTACGCCCAAGGCGCGGTACACGCCGTGTGCCGAATCCAGCGCTGTCTCCATGCTCACTATACCGCCCACGATCGCCCCAAGGCATCGTCCTTAACACACATCGTTCTTTACATTATTATTATGAGCCATATGCTGGGCAAAGGCATCTTGTTACCATAGCTTGAGCTCGTCTTTCCACCGACGCCTATATAGGGCTGCCATCAGCCATGTCGACGCATTGGGTTTCATACAATCACGCCAGCGGAGTATCAATTTATATCTGCTTAGGTTTCAGTACAACAATACGCCATTGGGACAGATAATTCATGCTGTCAGTCCTCTCAAGAATGAAGTTAGCAGCGCGCTAGTCAAATATTGTCCTTACGATAATGTCTTACTATCAGGCGGGTTCTTACCGTGCTTGGTAAGATTTAAATGTGTGTGAGTGAGAACTGACCGATGCAGAAGTGCGCGATGACGGGCAGAGCCTGGCCGGTGCAGGTGTACTTGCGCGGCACCAGGTGGCGGAAGTACAGCACGGCCGTCACCCACACCAGGCTCATGGTGAACACCTCCAGCACCTCGCACACCACCACCAAAGAGTAGTCCGCACTGTACGCCAAACCTATGGGAACCACAAACGATGTCGATGTGACTAACAAGGTACGAGTACTAAAACATTTTACCTACTTTAAATGCAGATTTTGACGTATTTTTAGTGCATACCTACTTAATCGTATACTTAGTTAATTTACTTATTGAAATACCATTCGTGAGATCACCTGCTACATATAAACTTTTACCTTTGGATTCAAATATTTCTTTATGATGTTACACTGAATTACAGTATATCCACCTAATTACTTTCAAAATATAATAGGCGATTTTTATTTTAGTTAGGTATCTTAGTTATCTTACCTATAAATACGTAGTATATTATCTACTCTGAGCCTATAATGTAGGTACAAGTTATAGTTAAAGTAATCAATACTATACCAGTATAACGTAATCCGTATAATGTGAAAGCCGTGATGAATACATTGGAATGTCCTATGTAGTCCACAAGGGCCTCCGCCCACCACAGCGCCGGGACTGCGGGCAGCGCACCCGCAGTCAGGGTCAGGCCCACTTGTGTCAGCGTGCCGTTCAGATCCAAAATAGTCCTGTAGATAAGACAATTCGGTTATGATAAATTTCTGCGCTAATTTTCCATTTCAAATTGGTGGTGACTGGTGCCCGACTGAGAGTAGCCAATATTCTGTTGCAGTGTCAGTTACAAAAACCGCCACTTGAAAAATTATTATGATAAACGCTTCGCGCTAACAATACTAAGAAATTAAACTACAGCGCAATGATGTCCACCCTTTCTGTACCTGGTGCGATGGAAATGAGTATTATTTGAGTTTAATTATATACCATGGTAAATATGCGTCGATCCCGCTCCAGAGCGTGCCCAGCAGTGCCACGACGGCGAAGACGGCGGCAGTCTCAGCACCGTACCGCCTCACCGCGTTCATAGGCATCGTCAGCACCCCGGTCGCCGTGTGCCACCACCACTCCGGCGTCGACAGCGGCATGTGGCTGGAATAGGTGATCAAATTAACTAGTATAGGTATAGGTCACACCACTGAAAAAATGCCAATACAGGTCAGGCCAATACATTTAATAAATGTCATTTTAGGACCTAGGATCGTCTTAAAATGTATATATAGCCAACCATTAACGTAGCACAACTAAAAAAACAACGATTAAGAAAGTTATAAATATGTAATACGATATCGTTCCGAACCCGATTCGGTTCTCCCGTCAAGGTATAAGGTATGAAGATTCCCGTGTTCATCCATTACATTAAATTTAATAATATCAAGAACATAGGCACTTGAGCATTTATTATCTATTTTCACTAACTTAATCAATCCAGACATTATAATTTAAAAATATTTAGAAAATATTGTAGGTAACTACTTATCAATTTAACAAACACATACCTATCGAATACTAGAATAAGCGCCCCAATGAGCATGAAGACTGCATGCATCGCAAATGGCACAAGGTAGGGATTGTCCGGCATCTGTTCGGCGGCGATACCAGCTAGTGGCGGGAAGATGGCGAGGCCGAGGGTACCGAAGGCTAGCTGCCTTCCCACGTCCCCTCGGCCTAGCGATGTCTCTCGAGTCGCTATCACACACGCAGCGCCTAGCAACGCCAGTGCAGCTGTCGGCCAGATATCAGCCAGTATCCTATAGACAAGCAAAATATATGAATCCTGGGTTGCCCCGAGCCCAAATGAGTGGGTAGAGTAAAACCGCGAGAGCCGTTCGCTTTTCTGATTCAGTGACGACCGTCTGACGAAATAGATTAATCTTCTCTTGCCGTAGAATCTGGTGCTATATGTATAGCGGCAACTAACATTCACACATTTTAAACTGATTTAAGAGTTTGGGTTTGAAGAACAGTCATCATTTTAATGGCGCCTGACGATGCCTTATAAAGACTGCCAAGTAGCCTCACCGGAATCGCGTTAAAGTTGTAGAAAATAGCGCCATATACAATGAAAATAAGTATTAGTCACATCTACTGCCAGCGCAAAGTTATTTGCCACCTAGATAACGTGCCTATTCTACATATCGGTACTGTAGAACACTCACCTAACAACCAGGTAAGACCAGAAGGTATAAGACGGATCTCCAATGACTAGCCGACACTCGGCATTAGCCAACACGCCGTCAGGTTCATCGTATGGATCAAGGACTTGACACCGGACTGCTGGTCTACAGTCACTTTCTTCTTTCTTTATCTCATCCATACGCTCTTCCGGCACCAGACACCTCGAGGGACCACCTAGGAACGATTGCAGTAGGAACATACATAAGATTAATGCAGATATTGTAACAAGTATCGTGGAGCTTAGAGGTTATTTACTCATGTGCTAAGAGTACTTTTTTATAAGTAAGTACTAGACCAGAACACGCATCGGGCAGCTTGACTGATGAAGCCTTTGGATGCCTTCCATTCCTCCAATAAGTGAAATCACTGCGCTAGCACCTTAAGGAACGAACGCCACTCGTTACTGCTAGTGCACCAACTCCTAATGTAGTTTTTGATTTCGGCCAGGCTTATACTACGGTGTACGATCTACCTCTCCCCAGTCAGACAGCTTCGATTCTGAACGGGAGATCCCGTTGTGCCCTTCATTATTTGAACACATAATATAGGAGCACTGCATTTAATCAAGTGAATAATCTATTTTAGAAATCGTGTTATTCGTCATGGAATCTTTTTTCCTTTTTATAGATACTGATACGAGTATAATGTCAAAACTTACTTGTGCGATAGGTGCACCAATCAGCGTCACCGGTAGAATTATCATCAGGCAGGTCGGGAGCGAGCAGAGACAGCGGCACCCTGAGCCGCGCCACGTGCCTCATGTACACGAGACACTGGCCCCTGTAGCACAGGTGTGGTGGGTTGGCCTCGTTCAGAATACTGTCACTCTCACCCTTCTCGTCGCCGAGCATTTTCGTTGTGACCTCCAAGGAAACCTGCTTAACGATACCATTAACTTAGGGTGCAATGATAAAACAAGTAAATATACATATAATTGATAAGGTCTTATTACTTACTCTGTACTTTAACGATTCCGATATCTATTTACATGAAACAAAAACGTTATTGAACTTTAGTAGCATTTTATAGATAGTTATGATAAGTAAAAGCTTAGATTTTATATGAGATGTTGGTTAGACATCATACGTACAGAGATATCATTAACATGCTGGAGGTATAGCTATTTCGAAGCTCCAAACTTGCAGGGGATTGTTTCAAGGTAGTATTTATGTGTGATACAATCACTCACGGAAGATGTATTGGCGACGCTGTTGTACATAGGACTAAGCGTGGTGGTGGTAGATGTAGTGGTGAACGGCTGACGCACCCATGTCATGTTTGCGTCGGCGCAGCCATACTCACACGAACTTACGGCTAGGACACCCGACTGCAAAGATAGCAATAACATCATAAAATATATATGAGTTACCAGTTATTAAAGCTTGTGTAAATTTTAAAAATAATCAAACATGAAAAATGACTATTCCGTTATGTTGATAAATACAATCTACATACATTAGGTAATTAATTATATGCTAAGATTATGTATATTATTAACCTTTTCCCCGGACCAACGGTTGCATTTCATGTCCTCTTTGCACACCTCTTGCATTACGTAAGCGCTGTCCGCGTCGCACATAAACAGTACTTGAGGTCGTCGGGCCTGCAACAATTCAAGTTTATGTCAAGGTATATTTAGTTAATACCTACATATAATAAGTAGGTACTTCACAAAACTACAAATCGACTGTCAATCAAAATCGTATTTCGTTGTCCTTAACTGAGGAAGGTAGATAAATAATATAATTAAGTAATGTTATTGCTGTAGGTGCACGCTGTAGTTATGGTAAACTACGTCTCCA
Organism: Falcaria lacertinaria; assembly: GCA_951449985.1. Classification (NCBI taxonomy): domain Eukaryota; kingdom Metazoa; phylum Arthropoda; class Insecta; order Lepidoptera; family Drepanidae; genus Falcaria; species Falcaria lacertinaria. The sequence continues at coordinate 6,028,423 of OX602114.1, forward strand.
AAACCTCTAAGAATCACAGCTAATAATAATCTTGATTAAGTTACCTTTGAAACAAAATCAAAATCTGTGAATGCGCTCCGGAGCTACGATGCCAAAGACAGACACAAAACAGCTACGTTAATCTACATTCTACAGTAAAAATCGTCTCTCTACAACGGTGCGCGTTGATGTCTTTGTTTCTGTGAGGAAGAAATTTTTGACCGTGTATTTTACGTTTCATTTAGTTATATTTTTTAATTCGTTTTGGTTAAGTTTTGTAAAATGTTAATTATTTCGTCCAAATAATTTAAGTGATTATGACGAAACGGCTTAAAGCTGAAACATCTTTCGCTTGCACTCCATCAATCACTTTATAATTGATGGCTTAACTAACCAATAAAAAGATAAATTTAATAACATTTGTATATAGACCATTACGTTAATTCAAGGCACGTATATAATTATATCACAACATTGTTTTGATTACCATACTCGAAGTATTGGCACCTGACGATAAGCTTTAGCCACGGTCTGGCAGTATGAGTCAGAGCTATATAGTTACGTAGATATGCCTAAAGTCACATCCTCACGTTGTTACCGCGTTTTCTGATTAGGTACCTCTACACTCTATCCAATCGTTTGCACTGAAACTTTTTATATTTAATAATAATTATCGATATCGACACTATTACGATTACACTTTTTTTATACTTAGTTTTATTTTATTTGTAACTTTTCTTTGTGGTACCTACTAATTATACTAATAATATTATACCAAACAACCAGACGCAAATAAAACACAAATGTTCATTTCAAAAACATTTGCCCTGGCGGGAATGGAACCTGCGAAACATAGCTTAGGAGAGATATACTGACCACTAGATTTTATCATACCACTAAAATGGCACACGAGCATACGGCCCACCTGATGGTAAGCAATCACCGTAGCCTATAGTCGCTAGCAATACCAGGGATATCACTAACGCGTTGCCAACCCATTTTGTTGATGAGGACTCACTGTACTAGCAGTATTTCTGCGCAGCGTATCCTCGTGGACAACTTTGCTTACCGCAGAAACACAACACTACATCAAAGTAGTGTTATTTCACTGCGGTCTTTTGCAAGGAGGTACAGTTCGCAGTCGAGCGGCTCCAATATTAATGGGAAAACCCACGGGAGATCCCAATTTACCCACCTCTCTTTTGAATCAATTATGTCGTCAAAATTTACGACCAATTCTCGCTCCACTATAAAATATCGTACTATTAAAAAAAAAACAATTTTAACAGGTATGAGTATGAATTACACCACGACCACCCGATTTTATAATTATTTATGTATATCCTTTTATTAAGTACAGGTGGCTCCAAGATACGTCAACCTAACCACACAACAGTGTCAAATATTTCACGTCGGCATTCTCTTGACTCTCTGGAGTTAATTCCCTAGTAACTTCAATATTCCCTAAACCTACCTTCTCATTACGAAAATAAATGTATATAATGTTCTAAGCTTTTAGTTATTACCTCATGTCGTTCAGTATAGGGTACGGTGAGAAGCAGCGAGTAGAAAACGGCGCTCAGTATGAGGCACGCCGCGGTGACGATGCGCAGGAGCCGCCCCGAGCCGCTAGGGCCGTTACCCGTTGAGCCTCGCCCCACTGACAATCTGAGCGTGTTACCTTTATTTATCATGCACTTCTTTTATTGATTTATCAAAATCCCTTTAGAAGCAAGTATTGATCTAGACGTATAACACACACACACACACAATTCAGAGATTTCAGAACGATAATAATTATAAGTTTAGCCTGAGAGAGTATATATTATAACACTTAATAGATAATCTATTATCTATTATAATATTATTACAGTACGAGTTAGTAACCAGTATTGTGCTAACAATGACGAATACTGTTAAGTGTGCACTAAATGAGTGAAAAAAACATCCATATATAAACTTTTCAGTTACAATTTACACAACTATTATATTATTATCTTTATCTCTCTCTTTCTATATCTATTATCTATCGTAAATTTTATAAGACCATGATACAAAAAACTCAAATTCAAATAAGTTTCAATGTCATAGTATGTTTTGCTCGTTGAATATCAACGTTAATACATTCAATTTCGTAGCTCTTTTGTCAAACGATTGTGACTGGAGACAGGTCAAAGCAAATAGTTCATCGCTCGAGCAGACCTTGGACAGCGCTATATTTAGAAGAGTTCCATAAATTACATGATAGTACATATTGTGCTAACTTATCAATAAGAGGTCCCAGTAAGGCAGGCCCAAGTAAGGCAATGCACGGCGCCACTACAGATATGAGGCGCGCTTCTCCTCGATCCAAGCCCACTGACAGCATGTGAAGTGGAAGAAACGGGAATATGCAGCCTATCCCTGCAAAATACAAACGCTTGATTGAGTTGAAGGAATAATAACGTTTGATAGACGGCGCTAAGTGTTAAATTGCGTGTAGTGAAGCAATCATCTCTTTATGGAGCTATAGATATTATAGAGGTATATAGGTCACCAGTAATGGCCGCAGTGCAGTCACAAGACTGAGGTGAACGGTCCCTAAATCATTCGTTGTGGTTAGGTGAGCTTCCAATGCTACAATACAGCCAAGACGGGTGCTCGCCGCGCCTTGGAAGGAAGCTTGCGACACGGCTTTATGCTGGCCAATCTTCAATAGCGGTTATAAATATAATGGGTTCCTTTTTTTATAGTGCCATTCTCTGCCATCCTGTTCGTTCGAACAAGACGCATTGACCGCATCTACAATGGAGGTTTACTTCGTAATGTTGTTTTCGATATGTATTTATATATTTTACCAAATGACACGACGGTAGTTCTGTTTCTAAATCAACTATCCATGACGAAGTGGCATGACTTCAGCATTTTATTGTGTCCCAAATAGCGTTGGTTTGTTTACGTTGTCGACGACAGAGAAATCAACCACTATTAAACAAATTTCGATGGCTCCAGTTTTGTTTTCAATGGTTTAACTGAATTAAATCCAACCCAAGTAGATCTATATTAATATCGGCATTATCGGCATACAATAAAAAAAAACAAAAAAGAAAGTTAACTTAGAAAAGTACCTATCTATAGTGAAGCTTGCAATGCTATTATAATTATGTAAATTGATCCATCTAACCCCTTGAGATGTGAGCAAGTCCACACAACATGATTAGCGTTATTAAGGATGATATAAATTTACTTGTGAAAGTTTATAAAGGTGTGGTAGCCATTTTAATTTTGTCAGTGAACTGGATGGCACGATGATGATACAATTAAGAAATTAGTTACCTGAGAGGAAGCAGAAGAGCACGCATTTTAGCGTGATCAAATTCTTGTTGATTAATTCTTTCATTTTGATGTGACTTTAAATTTAATATTGCTTCGTTTACTTGAAGATGCTCCAAACCATCTTGGATCTGAAATGAAAATAGGAAATCAATTAATTTAGATATCTGGCACTCCCGTGCCCCTCCAAGTCGAGCAAAAAGCAGCACGGCCGTACTATACTTTTCTCGAAGCAATTCAGGCCATTTTCAACCCCTTTAACTTCGTTGTGGATAAAACTACAAGCCTGAATTTAGTAACCACACACGCATTGTTTATACAATGCGTGTGTGGTTACTAAACGTATACACGGTATATTTCAAATGTCATTCAATTTGAACTAGTAGTTTATGTTTGCGAGACTTGTTTTGATACATGTTGTTTTTGATGGCATATAATATACCTACATATATAAGAACATATAGGTGTCTAACCTGGGTGCAATTCCGTGTTTTTAGAGTTAATGTTGGGTTTGTTAGTGGTTAGTATTTTATTTTGCTTGATCAGTGTAATTTTACACCTAACATAATTAACGTTTTATATGTATATGTATACATTATGCATGTAATGTACGTACTATAATTTAATTTGATAATAAGAATTTACGTAGTTCTTAAAGAGACGACAATAGTAAATGCGCTTAATGAATTGGGGCCATGGCCATTTATTTCCTCGCCTACGGGTGACATAACCAATGCCAACTGTTGTAGTCAAATCGTTTGGAGTCGATTTAGATGGGCTACTGGCGTGATCTCATCGTTAACACGTTGATGATTGCAAAGTAGGTTTTCTAGCAAACATATCAGTGCACGTTCTACCCAATAAAAAAAGAATTGAATTCAAGAAATTGTAAAATGTTTCCTTAATTACCGTTACGGATAGATAATGAGTAAAGGAAAAAGTTTTTCGTTGCAATTTCCAAAGTTTCCAATTTCACACTATATTTCACTTATTGCATATAAGTGTTTTAATAATTATTAATGAAGTATTTCTTTCCAATTGTGTGACCTGTTGCAATTAAGTGTGTTCTGTCATAGTATTTATACTATGGTTCTGTTACATAACAAGTATGCAGACAAAAGTTATTGGTTATCGGACTTATCGGCATGTGTATTATTGACAGTATAGGTACTTGCGAAAGTAGCACTTAGAAACTGATTATGCGCATGCGACATAAGTAATGTAAATACACCTCTACCCAAACATTGTTATAAAGAGGATTATATGATACTATTTTAATGAACCCGATCTAATAGAACAAAAATGTTTTCCGATCGATAAACTGTAATACTTTGTTTATTTTTCCGACGTTTCCTGAACAATTTCCGTCGACCGTTAGGTATTGGTGACGCAAAAGAATAAATAATAGTATGACGTCACCTTATAGGTGAGGCACTCTATTATGAATACAAAAATGTGATAAAAACGATATATTTTATTGACAAAAAACACCTACCATCGATATAAAGTACCTACCTATGATCGATCAAGTAATATAGGCTCTTTATCGCAATAATACTGGTACATATTTTTAATTTCTCATTTCTCTGAGAGCTATTTCGACATTAGTTTTAATATAGGGTCAGCATAATCAGCGCCTAATTTATCTCAGTTATGAGCGCGTTCCCCTGTTTAGCCGGCAGCGAGTCTTTTATGAAAGGGTATCGCAAACAGTATCTGGGTTACGAGCGAGTAAACATAAACACACGACCGTCCCAAACTTTCACATGACAGCTGTTTGTACTGTGCTGACTGCTGTGGCAAACCGCCAACACCATTTTTAACGATTTATTTGCCCGGCCAGATTAATTACGCGTAAAAACAATATTTCTGTATCAAGTTTGTTTGAATTTATACACGTATTGTAAATGACGTAATCACTAGATGAGTACTCGCTACTCCCTTATGTTGCGTGTCAGAAGGTGATTAGGTAAATAATTGACAATAAAAGTAGAAAAGCTTTTTTTCTAGCAACGCAAGCTTCCACTGGTCTGTAGCAATACGATTTTTTAACTTAAGTACAGTGTGATTAGTCACACCACGAGCTTTACGGTGAAGAAAACATCGTGAGGAAATTGCATACCTACGTCTGAGAGGAAATTCATGTAGTTCCTAGAGACGGCGAAGGTTTCACTACGTATACACAGACACACGGTAACACCTCTACCTTCCTCTTCGGGGATCCGTGTGTGGAAGGCGTGAAAATATATTATTATTATTATTAATATTTAAAGATGAAAAATAGCCATAAACATGTTATTAATTTCTTTATTGTATAATCATTGTATAAGAAAATAATTGATATCAACACTACAACTTGTATGCAGTATAGTACATCTACTCTGAGCTACAACTGACATGACATACAAGTATGTATGTAAGTACCTATATGGCAAAAGATTTTCTCTGTGGACTCCCTTCTGTATGACAATTCTCAACACAATCACGATAACAGATAATATCTCCAAAGATATTTCAAATGTAATAGTAATGGACGTGTCTTATCTATCGCCGACTGTAAAATTGTTAAAACAAGTAGGTATATATTTTACACAGGAAATTTAATCGTATCTTGTTAGATTGGTCGATCTATGTATAAGCTCAGAGTAGATAATATACAACGTAGGTACAAATATTAGGTAGGTACGTTAATGTCAGTTCACTTACATTAGTTATATTAAATAAATCAATATGGCAGGAAGTAGGAGCTAAAGGACGTAAGCTGGTATACTGAAACTAGGACAAATCGATTTAACTCACTTCGACACATCTTGTGACGGTGAGGTACGAAGTTTTCATGAACAAAATAAATAACTATCACGCCGACTTAAGTAATTTTGCATCATTCATAATTCTTAGATAATTATGCAATTCAATTTCATTAAGTTCTCGCTTAAATAGGAACTTTAATTTCTGTAATATTAAATCTTGTTTACAGTTTATTGTAGTTGAATACTGACAGAGCAGCAAGCAGTGGGCGACCTCTTTATTAGTTCGCTTTAGACTTTAGATTACTTACGTCGCGAGAGTAAAAAACCTCTGGTCAAGCGCATATAAGTAATCGCAGTATAGACCGTGACAACAGGCAATGGATTGTTTTATAGGATAAGATCGTGTCGGGAGTGTCAGATGGCGTCACCGCTATAATTGGCGAAGGTCTGTAGCCGATCTGTAACCGTCTCCGCACGCCTCACACAATATCACCAGCACAATATACCTAACGACGAGTCATAAATCATGATATCAACGCTTTTTTTGGATAGGTAGGAGCACCAATTATGCAATATTACAACTTACAGCTGCAATCAATTTCATTTTGGGCTTGGGCAAGGCTATACAAATTTAATCACGAAATCAATATAATTAATTATATTGAATAGCCGTGAAAAGTCAAACCTTTAGACCAGCATTCGACGTAATGTCAACATTATCTTCAAGGAATGAGCTCATTCGAAATATTAAAATAAGTTTTTTTTACGCAGATTAGGTATTTCGGATTACTTTATATTTTAGATAGCCTATTATTAATTATATTGATTACAGCCATCTATATAGTCGTATTTCTATAAAGAAATATATCGTATTTCTATAAAGAAATACGATATATTTCTTTATAGAAATATATACTATATAGGTGGCTGTAATCAATATAATTAATAATAGGCTATCTAAAATATTGATTAATATTATGGTGTATATTTAGATATGTCTACATTATAACGATGTAAAAGCGACATTGTGTATTTAAAGGGGCTTCAGTTAGTAACAATCTCATATTACCCGGGTACCGGGTAGTTCCGTCTAAGAAGGTCGAATGAATATCATTTGACGGCTCTCGTTTAAATATTGCCTATATTTAATAACTAGAGCTCGCTAACGGACACTCCCTCTACGCAACGGACGTTATTATGCATACTCGTCTTCGCCAAAAAACATACATGCTTCTTGTAGCTCAAGAGCATCATAAATGTTTTGCGAAATGCATACCTCTACGTCGTCATCGCTTTTCGCTATCAACATTGTAAGCATTTCGCGCATGTGGCTTGGTGAAGGTTTGAGTTAAGTGATGCTAATGGTGAATTTGCAGTTCATCGCCCTTGTTGGATCAAACCGCGATACATTGCTACAGAATAATCGTTATGTATTCATTATAGGTGTATTTTATACGCGAGGGAGAGTGGAGGTGTGTGCGTCTTGCCGTAGGCTTGCTTCGCACCGATAAGAGGTGCTCGCCGTCACGCCGCGAACAACTGGGGCAGCGACGACATTGTTTTGTTTCTCTTCGCATTTAAATGTGAATACATTTCTTTCCAGCTTGAGATTGTTCACTATGTATAATATTTTATAAACGTTAACAAAATATTGAATTATACATAATAATTAATTATAGTTAAATATGTACGGAATTTTAAGGACTATGTGCTTAGACGAACTCTACCAATTAGAGGCAATACGGAGGAAGGATGTGGAGAAGACTTCGTACGCCACCATCTCGGGAACACGTTTGTATGGAGAAAACGCTGGAGATTCCTCTTAATTAAAGTTCAGTGGTTTACCAGTTATTTTTAGTAGATGTATGTATATCTTTCTCCAGTATGTATCTATCTACCTAACCTAAAACGTATAATGTATAATCTAGTATAACCATCGCGCATCGCATTTTACACTCATCTTAATGCTATTTGTGATTCATATTTTATACTACCCACTAGGAAATTGTGCAATAGTATGAACTATTGATGATAATAATAAATTAATCATAGAACTAAAATGATTTATTAAGTACCAGTACTAATATGCATTTTATGACGAGTATCTCATTCACAGCAATCTAAACTAAGACATAAGGAATAAGTTATGTAAGCTTATTATTCATATGGAAATTATATAAGCTTACTTTTACGCTAATTATTCTTATGTATAAAGTAATCCTCCTACACACCCATACAACTCTATGTTAATCCAAGTCACCTATTTGAAGACCATGTGTACGTATAGCATAGTATACCAAACCAGCCCTGAGGCCGTTGCTCTGATGTTTGGCAACTATTATTATTACCTCGCTAAAGTTTTTATAAGCGCCATGCCATGCAATGGCAGGAAATACATATGCTTGGAGTCTGGGAGTGATCATGCGGGCACTAAAGAGTTTAAAGATGAATAATCGTACAGGCTTTGAGTGTTGTTGGTTTATCTATCTGAAGGAAAAGAAATAGCAGTAGTATATTATCTACTCTTAGATACTATCTAGAAGTCGGTTTGTGTAAATTGACTTACTTATCAGACCTCAATGAGGTCACCTAAGCTCATTTGGGATTTATCATGGCAACGGTTATACCCCATATGGTGGTTATATGTAGCACGAACGAGACCGGGGAGTGGACTGGAACTATATTAGCATAATTGGAGGTCGCGTCGGCAGTCGGCACTGGCGAAGCCGGTTTTAGTTGTTCGAGGTAGGTACACCGTGACGTCATCGGTGGCATCATCATTGCATGCTGAGTATTCATAAAAATATTAAGTTGCAAACCAAAGCTTTTTTGCTATGAGCTTACAAAGTTGACTTGGCACGCAAAGTTGAATAAAAGAGCGCTTAAAATAAATATTTTCATGTTTACCAATATTACTATAATACCTATATAATTACCTATACTACTACTCTATATCAAATACATAACATAGATCAAAGCAAAGATCATCTTAGAAAACTATAGATCGTAACCAATTAAGAAACAATTCCCTAGCCAGTGCGCCTTAATGAAACTATCAGGGTGCGGTTGGCATAAATTGAGCTTTTTATTAATTAAACTGTCAACGTAAAATCTGGTTTCTAGGTCAGACAACACACCCAAACTGTGGTGGTGGGGCGGGCGGCGCCCAACCTACCTTGCGGTTCACAACCGCTCTATTCAGCTGGCGTATTGTGCGATAGTGCGAACATGACGACAAGAACATTTACTTATTTTTAATGACATCTTTCACGACGGAGCACTAATATATATATCTGAATAGGTAACCATTTCTTCCTGTAATACCTCTACCTTACTCTATAGCGTAGCAGTCAGCACAGTCTAAGCAGTAGCTTATTGTTAATGTTGACCAAACTTATTGATATATTCTGTTTCCTATGCCGTTCTTATACATCTAATATACGTGTATCGAATTAATGAAATCAACAATAAAAACATTTAAAAGTTATTGTTACTCGACTCTACGCCTCCACACTAAAGTTCCTCAACCCTTAAACCATATTGCCTATCTTATATCCAAATAATAAATACTACTACCTATCTATAGAAGAGATAAGTACTAATAATGAATGCAAGTTTGAATCTTTATTGTTTGTTTGATCTCATCAGGTTAAAAAGATGATTCGATTTTATTAAATAGAATAGAGTATATTATATTTAAAAAATCAACCGTTTAGTTAATAGAGTGAAATGGCATGTCAAGATTATTTCAAAAAACCTGCTGGTGACTAAAGTAATACTTTGGTATTTCACGAAAAGCTTTATTTTTTCGAATGCCTAAACTAACGGACTGATACGGGCAGTACAAGATTCGTATTGCAGGTTTTAAAAAAAACATGTGTTTAACGATATCTACGCGAAAAAATATGCGGGTAGAAAGCCTAGAAGTACCTACTAAGTAAAAAGCAAGACAAAATAATTACTTAAATATACATAATTCTAGGTACCTATATAATTATATATCACGCCGCCGAGTCCCTTTTGGGGTAAGAGAAGTTATTGTTTTTGTTTCTGATTACAAGGTCAATCTGGCGTCTGGCGAGCGAAGCATTATTTAAAACCGAGGTATAACTGGCAGGATTTGGAGACACCGGCTGGTTTGAGAACCTCTAGCCAAGAATAATAGGAGAGAAAATAATTTTAAGCCCCATGTGTGATCCACTCCATCGCTTGTTCAACACACGGAGTTCTGAAGAATTCATCCCTACCCTATTTATTGGAACCATAATTTTCCAACACGCCGAGGCTCACAGCAACTTCCTTCCTTCCGCGAATACCCAGAATGTGGAATAAAGTCCCCGTTATGGTTTTCCCGAAACGAGTTCAGCATTGGGTTCATCAAGAAGAATGTGAAGAGATTAGTGATACTCGTGGTTCATACAGCGACCATCCCTAGGCTAGGGTAGTAATCATCAAGCGGGTGGCACGCCTGATGATCAGCGGTTGTTTATTGCTATGTATTGTGTTTGTGCAAATAAGCCGATGGCTCGCTGCGCAATATAAGAACATTTTAGTTTGAAGATAACAATAATAATATTTACATAGTATATTTACTTACTAAAATTTAATCGAGTTGAGAAAAGCAACTGTATTTTGTGCGCACCTCGAATTTGAAGTAGTAAAAATCTATTGAGCACTACTGAATTGTCAGTTTTATGTAGGTATCTGCCTACTTATTTGATCTGCAACGTATACACAAAAACAACACAGTCACATATGAATCTGGATAACCACGCAAAATAATGAAAGGAATTTAATGACAACTTCGTGTAAATGCCGGCGCGGAATACCGTACGATCGCGAGTGTACCAATCGCAGGCTAAACCGAGAGCCAACTATTCAACGTTTTACCAAACCGGCACGAGCCTTGCTATGCTACACTGCGTGCGGCCAGTGCCACGACCGGGCGTCCGCCCCCGCAGACCTGCATCGTCGGTTATGGAATGTACAATTAAATCGCCAATCCGTGCACTTTTTTTACATTGTTAGTCATTAGTTAATCTCAACATTATATAGTTATGTTAATTCATAATACATGAATATAATTTACTTACAATTTTATTATAAAAACGCAATAGTTTGAATTTACTTGTTTTTTACAACTTACTTAGACAAAATCTTACAAACCAACTAGAATTAGCTTTACAAATTGGAACAGAAGAAAGGCTACAATATAGAAATCAATAGAGGGAAGAATCCACATCATATTATGGGCGCGGCGGCAACCCCATCTCGGATCTGTTCACCTGGGTCTACTAATAAATTGCAGATGGGTATACAGACAGTAATTTTTGTCAAAATACAACGGTGGGTAACAATTTAATTGCACGCCATGATGCTCACCGCGGCCTATGGACGCCTGCAAAAACAGAGACACGTTGACAACCATATTAGGAGAGGAATTACAGTACTAGTAACGAACAGGTCTGACAGCACAGGTCAACTTTGAGGAACTCTGTAGCCATACCAAAGAAACAGAACTTATTTGGTTGCGATCTTCCGTAAGGTGAACCTACTGACTGCCTTGGGCGCGGGAGCCTCTAGTTTTGTATGACAGAACATCTTTGCGTTCTACCACTGCTTAGCTTAAGTTGTACGTAGTATGTTATCTACTCTGAGGCTTAAGTCACTGCTTACCCTTAGCAACACCATAGCAACATTATTTGCGTAACATTAACTCGTGAAATATTATATATCCCGTATATTTAATTATAAGGTTACTACTATTATCAATTAGTCTAGGTTTGTCAAGTATTGGTTCCTACCTTTGATTATAATCAAAGGTTCCTGCCTATATCCTTTCCTAATCGGTAACAGGTAGTCTAGGTAGACTAGATCACAGAGTACATACGTGGACTAGATATATTATACTAGATTATACTCTAGCGTAGCGGTTGTATTCTCTTGGGATTATACCATTTAGAGCCCATTAGAGGTTAGTCGACAACGCAGTCGAGTTTTTGGCGGGAATCTGGTGGAACGGTTGAGGTTTTTTTCAGTATCTCGGAAATTGTGTTATGTGATCTCTAATGTGTATTTTTGGTGTCGTTATGTGCAGTAAAGTTTCATTTAGTGACTGATTTATAGGAATATTGGAAATAATGCTATAAAACGACTTTTGGGTTAAGTGATTTATCACTTTGGTCAATAGGTTACCTCTGACCTAAAAGGCATGTTACGATCTGCTACTGCCATGGATTGTCTCCAGAAACTCGAGTAAACATTAGAATGCATGACATGAAATGCAACAAATACGAAATATTCAGAAACTAGAAAATTCTCTAACACTCGACACTGGTAAAAATAGTCCCTAAAGAGGATCGATTGCCATAGTAAAGAAGAAGAAGCAAACAGGGATGCGTGCTCAAAATCACAATTCCCAAATAAAACTGACTGACGCTTACTTTCCTAATATCCCTTCAGTAATATTCTATTAGTATCACAAACGAACATAGGTACCAATTTTTTTGTCAAGCTAGATGTTTAGTATACTCGGTAGTTTAGCACTTACTCGCAATCAATAAAATCACTCATTAAGTCACTAGTGCACATCACGCACATCACTAGTAAACAAGCGACACGAACAGATAATATTTTAAAGCAATTTATAAAGTGTTTTATTTTGAAATAAATTAAAAATCTTCAAAAAGTGAACCTTATTTTTTCGTTATAAAAACGTCTCGTGGTGTAGAAAAAATGACAAAAGGTATGCTGTGATCATCTGTCTAGCAGCTTTGTATTTAGGCGACATATTGAGGGACGAAAGAAAATGTTTTTATTCGCTACTAACATTGCAGCTCAATAATTTGTGTAAGGATCTACATAGATAGTGAGAACTTTGTTAAAAGTATAAAGCAAATGTTATGGCTCCTGGTAACAACGAACGACATCCGAGTCACACGGGCACCATCCCCAAGACAAAGGTCCGAAACAACTGTAATGTGCCGCAGGAGGCTGTCACACCAACTAGGAGAGACATGACTACAAATCTAGTTACGGTAAGAACTTTCTTCCATCATCTTTTATGGCAGTCCTATATCATTTCATGACCATGAACTGTAGATATTCAAAATTACAATCTGTATGATATGGTTACTAAAATGATTATATTTCTAAGAATTCAGCAGTCTGGGTGTCGTAAATCTATTCTACAGTCTGTTTCACTTCATTTCACTCTTGTTATGACACCAAATACCTGCCACATTCTATATATAACTTAGAAATTGGTCCTATGAAACAATAAACTTTCAAACACTGTTCTGCCCTTTGTAGAATATACCAATAGTGTAGAACAAGAAATTGTAATGTTATTGTGAAATCAAAAGATGATATTAATTAATTAAAACAACACTATTTATCATCAATATGTCATACTACAATACTATACTAGGTATCAGAAATAATATCTTACATAAATTGCTTACAACCTTTCACTTATATGACTACCTCCACAAACAAACATAAATGCATTGCATTTGGCAGATTGGTGAGATTCAGCATGAAGTTGGTTCAGCACATGTGTTGATATGTAACTATTTTTGGATACACATGAGATTTGTGTAATTTGAACGGCTGCCAGTTTTATATTTTTTAGTTCTATAAAAAGTTTCATAGAAATTGTCGCCTGCACAAATGGCCTGTTTTGAACTCAGTGTTATTTTAATGTAATGACTTAATGTAGATTGTGTTCATATATTATTATTTCTTGTATCCTATGGGAGGTTGTTTCTCTAAATTTAGTCTGAAAAAGGTGTGCCTAATTTAAGAACTGACCTGTGTAATTCTTGTGTGTATCTCAAATTTGGAATGAAATTTATTTATAAAGTGTCCAATTTGTAGACTTCTTTAGATTGGGTGCCTGTGTCAGAATACAATACTAGGACAAACTATAGTCAAACAAGGCGACAAACAAATAATACTTCTGATCACGAACTCACTGACTTAGGTAAGAAAAGCATGGTTAATGGTGACAATACAACTTAGCTGGGTGTATTATATTAATATTTGTATACATTTTTAGACAACTCAGTATCATTTGAGAGTGGTTTTGGAAGGTTTGTACCAGTTCGACCACAACCACGAGCATTGCCATTAAATGTACAGAATCGTGAGAATTTAACTACTGAATCACATGAGGATGGTGCTGGTTCCTCTATATCAGGACACACTTTACATCCATATGCCCATCAGATGCAAAATGGTAAGTCAGATAAAATGTTTAAGACCCGCAAAATGATATCAAATCAATTTGTTTTTATTTGCCTCACCAATTTCATTTATAGGATCAATTACACACTCAAATCATGCTGCTGCTGCTGTAATGATTGTTAATCCCACTACACCAAATGCTGTAACAGGAAATGTACCACAACCATTCAATGTAAGCCCAGGCCTATAAAGAGAATTGAATTCATATAAAGAATTTGCAAAATTTCTTACAACTAAATATGCTTTCAGGCACCAAATCAAAACAGAAACAATTTGACAAGGAACTTAAATCCTGCGCGTAATAACTTTGAAGGAAATAGTCATCCAAATAATAATAACACTACTCCACCAATTTCTAACTCTAGAACAGGAACTAAAACTGTTAACTTGATGAACAACATGTATGACCAGGGGCAAGGCAGTATGAACAACAGTAATGAGAACAACCATGTAAGATCTGATGATGTTATGCTTGAAAAAACTTTTCTGTATAATATATTACCTATGAATGTCCTTTACACAAATACATTACTACCCAATGTGTCATTAGCCTGTAATCTTTAGTGACTGTTTATAAACAGGCCCATAGGGAATCAGCGCGAGCATTAGGCGAGGCAATAGTGGCTGCCTGTCCTGATGCAGCTGCAGTTGAGCGGCGACTGGGACAAATAAGAGAGTACATCAGGGTCACGTCCTCTCTTGTTGACACCATGCGGAACTCCGAGGATGAGGTAAATTTTACAACACATTGTGATTTTCATTCAACTCAAATTATATTTTTCTGGACATAATTCTTACACTTCCTAATTTAGGCTTTTATTGAACACACTAAAGAAGAGTATGATGAACTAAGAGAGATGGTGATGCAATTGAAAGAGAGTGAAAATAAATTGGAATCTATATTGATTGAAAAGAGACCTGAAAATATTGAGGTTCCTGCTGAGGAGCCAGATTTGCTTGCAATTACTGTGCAGGCTAATGGGGCTGCAGAAGAAAATTGTGCAGGGACATCTGAAACGAATGTTAATCATGATAAAAGTTCTACTATCAAAAATAATACTGAAAATGTATTGACAAATAATCACTTAAAAAAGGTAACTAATATTGAAAATGAGCAAATTAATAAATGTATGCAGAATATTAAAGCTGATGAAGATGTGCAGTCTCAAGAAACTAACAGACAAAATGATGTAATGATAGTAGAGTTAGATCAGCCAACTGATAACTCAGAGAGAGTAGAAGAGAATAGCAATGTTCAAATAAATAATGAGTCTCACAAAGAGCCTGATGCTCAAGATGCGGGTCAACATTTAAATGAAACATTGCGAAAAAATATTCTTTCCTGTGTGGAGAAAGTAGCACTTATAGGAGAGATGAAACATAAAAAGAAAGATCAGGTTTCTGTTTGTTGATTTGTGCAACAGTGTGCCCTTATGTTGTGATCTGGATACTACATGGCATGAAGTGGATGTAAAACTCAAATCGAAATTAACCAGCTCTAATACCTGTGTACATACCATCAACCAATTAATACTGGCAACTGTGATAAGACTGCTTGTGAGCTTTAATACATTTAAAAACCTGCTTGGGTTATTTACAAGCATATATTACTGGTACCATATCAATAATACAAACTGCATTTACTCAGCATTATTGATGTGGTGCTAAAATACCTAGAAAGCGTGTTTAAAAGTGTTGTTAGTCCTTAACCGATTTCAACTTACTCCATGTTTCCTTCTTTTCGATATTGTCTCCTATGTCGTGTGATTTTTTGTTTAAATAGAGCTGATAATTATAAAATTTCTAATTGAAATATTGATAACAGGATGTTGTGACACGTCCAGTGTCAGCTCAAAGTAACGGCTCGGCGTATAGTGAAAATGAACTATGGCAAAATGAAATCAAAAATAAAATGGAGCTTTCACAGATGCAATTAGTGGCTCTTAAACAACAACAGAAACGACTTATTAAATATCAGGTTAGTACCAATTTTAGGACTTGGCGATAATCATATCACTTATTTTGTATCTTTCAATAATAGAGCTGTTATAATGTGTATTCTAGGAGGAAGCCAAGCAGCAATTGGATGAAATGAACAGAGAAAGACAGTCACAAGAAATCCAAGCGTCCACATCTCATGATAACTTTACTGCTATGCAGGTACGTAAAACTAAGAACTAGTTATTTTCTAGTAGACATAGTAATTATAGTGCAGACAGATTAATAACATTAGTATTGTATTATATCGAAAACGAATTCTCTTTATGACTTTTTCTCGCTTTCTTTCACTCATTCTGTAAGTTTATATGCCCAAACTTCGTAAGGCACCAGTGAAAGTCTACCTTACTAGTTAAGCTAATTGGCCGGATAAGCAAAATTTTGATGGCCAATTTAGAATTATAGGAATATAATATAGTATATGAAAATGTTCCTTAGAACCAGGCCTTCAGCGGGAACTACCATCAGAACCGCATGTACGCGGCCAACCAGATAGGTGTGGCCACCACACTGCCGCACTCCACCGAGACGCTGCACCAACCTTCACTGGCCGTCACCAATCACGTGGACCACGACCACGCTCACTCCACACATAGCCAGGATGACAGGTTCTCTCACAGGGATGCTATGGCTAGCGGCGAGGTAATAACCGTGAATTATAATACTTAATAAAACTATTTTTTTTCGTATGGTCTTTCTTTAGATATTTTTTTACAGAAAGTCTATATTTACAATGTATTTATTGTACAGTGTCCCTTGTATCCCAAATAAGGAAATTATGTTACAGTATTATGGAAAACACAGTTTAATAAATATAAGGAAATATGTAAAAATTTTAGAGTTACATATTGTCTATGGTCTAAAGTCTATATCATTGAATAAAGCTCTATAGTGATACTAAGGACGCGCTGTGCAATGCTCACAATATGGTTAAAATGTTAAAAAATACAATTATTTGAATTTGAATGTGTTCCTTTACACTTCTACTTATTAGGGTAGGCGTCAAGCTTACCGTCAGATGCCTTGGTCGCACTACATTTTTCATTACATTAGCTATTTTTAGGGTGCTTTAGACACAATGATTAGTGTATTAACGATAGAACTTACACTAACGATATAACGCACACTTAAATTTAATTTAAGCGGTTTGTGGTCGAATACTGAAACTCAGTCAAATCTGATGCATTAATTTTGAGTGGTCTCCGATTTTACATGCGATATTGTATTTTGACGACACCACAAATAGTTACGTAGGCCTTTGAACTTTGAGTGTCGTTTCAGTATTTGGCCGGTAGGGAAATACTCGGCGTGCCGTCGTGAATTAAAAGGTGTATGTAGTTGTTTGAACAGTGTGGTGTACGCAGGAGGCGACGGGTGGGGCCCGCGACAGCGAGCCGGAGGACGACGAGGTGATGCTGAACGAACGCGGAAGACTCCTGCAACACAAGCTGAGGGAACTGCAGCTCAAAAAACAACACATGGAGACCTTGGTAACATACTGCATTCTTATAATGGTTTGTCAGTAAGCACTACAGCTTGCGACGTTAAAAACATTGTCAGATGCGAGTTGGACTCGTACACCGAGGGTTCCGTACTGTTTGTAATAGTAAAAATTTCCGCCTTTTTTAGAAAGTATAAATTGTTATATTTTTCATGTGTATTGACATTCTGTGAAAATTTCAACTGTCTACCTATTCCGGATCATGAGATACAGCCCGCTGCCAGACGGACGGACGGAGGGACAGCGAAGTCTTAGTAATAGAGTCACCCTTCGGGTACGGAGCCCTAGAAAACTATAGGCTGTAATTGACCAATAACGAAAGACTTAAAATAATTTGGCAGATTGCTTAGAATTTTAATTCTATCATTGTGTATAAGTATGACAATGGATGTTAGGAAAATCTAACAAATTGTAACGAAAATGCCATTGCTATAGTAATTGGAAAGTGAATTACGCACAATAGGATTATATGAAGAATTTGGAAATGAGTCTACAATAGCCTTTGTTTTACATAATCTTACTGTGATTTGTACCAAGCCCCCAAATATGACTGCATAATCTGTTACACCCACCTGGTATCAAACCCCACGTTTCGAACGCCTCTTTTTATTCTTTCTTTTTCTAGCAGTAGCAGTAGCAGTCAATGCTGACTCTTAAACTAGTTCCCTAGAGGCCCAGAGGGGGAGCTCAAATTCAAATAATTATTAAATTTAAATATATAACAGGTATCGGAATTCCAAAAGCTGCAAATGACCACCAGCTTGGGCGCAGTCCACAACACTTACTCGAGTTCCGGTGAAGACAGTGATGAAGAAGAACCGACCCGGAAATGTATGTATGATCTACTTAAAATATGATTAATGTATACATTTTGTACCTATATGATTATTTTTACTTATATTTCTACATGTGATGTGAAAGTGTCCGTTTATAATTTACAAGGCCTTGCTGCTTAACTATCTGCAATAAAAGTCTGATGAGTGGTCTTAATTCCAAGTGGACGATGACGATGATTTGGCTATTTCTATCATGCAAAAATTACTGATTCTGTTTCCACACGTTTCTCGTGTACAAGCTTGTATGCTCTTTTTTAAAAAGATTTTTTTTGGCGTGGCCACTTTAACAACGCGGTATATTTTTATAAAAAAAAATATACATACATTTACATACATACACACACATCATGCCAAGTCCCTCACGGGGTAGGCAGAAGTAGAGAGCGCCATTTCACTCTTAACTTACACACCTCTTTTGCTTCTTTTACATTCATCAATCCATTCATACATGCCCGCCGGTTCCTATTACTCTTAACCTTTCCCTCGTTGATTACTTTGGTTAATAAATCCAGAAGGTTAGAGAGTTATAACAAAAATATATTATTACAGGCAATAAACCTGGAGGCAACATAAAGAATGAAGATCCATTCAAAATGATGGAAATAAAAGCTATTAAAACGGCTCTTCAGAAAACCAAAGGTACACATTTTTTTTGTGAAAAGAATTGTCTTTTATTTAAACTTTACAATAATAATAAATTTGATATTTTTTTGCAGACTTGATGCGTTCCGTAGAAAACTACGAAGCAGATCAACTCGGAGGTGGCAATGATGACTCTTTCCGCGAAATGGCCAGTCATTCCAACATACATGACAAGTAATATCTCAATCATATTGTATATCTATAATATCCTATATCAATAAAATCAATTATCAAAAAGTCAAAGCGAATGTTCCAATTGTAATCTAGTTAGTAGACAAACCAGCTTCTTGGTTTACTCACAGACATGTTAATTTATAACTTTTAGAATCTTTTCGACTGTCTCCCAAAGGTTCTCCATTTTCAGATTTTATTCTCGATTAAAGTAAATTAAATTTGTACGACGGGATTAAGTATTGGAGCGTTCGATCTACTCCGTAAGGGACACATATGGCATATAATTTGTAGGGCGGATCCGGGGGGGCTGGGTCTACTCATTCAAGTGGAGGCAGTCGTAGTTATGACTTTCGTTTCGATAAAAAACAAAAGAGAAAAATAATTATAATAATAATTTGTTTTAAATTATTTGAATGTATAAAATTATACTAAATTTTCTGGAGCGTGTCCTGACTAGACCTCGACTAAATGACTCGCCCTGACGTGAAAGCTGGATCCGCCCTTGTATGTATGTTTGTTACTTTGTAGCAAATCAGAAGGCGGCGGCAGTATGGGCGGATGGTCTAACGAAGGCAGCGTGTGCCGCGTACGCAACACTCTGCCGCAGCGACACAAGTTCACCAACGAGAGGCATTCGCACCAACACCAGCACCAACACCATCACCAACCGCAACCGCACCAACAACATCCCCAGCTGTTGCACCAACAACAGAGTGAGATTTGTATCCGTACCTAGCTATATTATAAAACAGGATTGCAATGGATCCGGAATTGTACTATTGGTGCTTAGAACCGCCGGGTGTGAATATATGAATGTAGCAGAAGCAAAATGTGTGCAAGTCGAGAGTGTTAAGGCACTCTTTATTATCCGCCTAACCCGTGAGGGACTAGCAGTGATGATATATTAGGTCCTTACATATGAAATTGGCGTTTTTCGTACTGGCCACTTTAATCACGAATTTCTCCTCTTTGGTAAGGAATTCCAAATTCAAATTTGTACAGCTATAGACTCATGTATTTGTGCTTCGATGATCGTCATTCATTTGTTTTTTTTCTTCTGTTTTTTTCTGTTTGCGTCACTCATTTTACAAAATGGAAAACCTTAAATATCGCATTATTTACGAGTACGAGTTCCGCCGTGGCACTAGTGCTGCGGAAACAACTCGAAGGGTGAATGATGTGTATGGCGGTCGTGTTGCAAAAGAAAACACAGTTCGTTTTTGGTTCCAACGTTTTCGTTCTGGAAATTTCGACCTGCAGAACAAGCCCCGTGGACGGCCTGAGACTCAAGTTGATAATGAAGAGTTGAAGGCTATTGTGGAAGCGGATCCATCGCAAACCACGTCCGAGTTAGCTGCAGGCTGCAATGTTAGTGATAAAACTGTTTTAATTCACTTGAAGCAAATTGGGAAGATTAAAAAGCTTGAAAGGTGGGTACCTCACGAATTGACTGAAACAAACCGGCAAACGCGCGTCGACTGCTGCGTTACATTACTAAACCGGCACAATAATGAAGGTATTTTAAACCGAATCATTACCTGTGATGAAAAATGGGTTCTTTACGATAATCGGAAGCGCTCAGCGCAATGGTTAGATCCTGGCCAGCCAGCCAAATCCTGCCCCAAGCGAAAATTAACCCCAAAAAAGTTACTTGTAAGCGTTTGGTGGACTAGTGCCGGTATTGTTCATTACAGTTTTTTCAAATCTGGCCAGACTATTACGGCTGATGTCTATTGTCAGGAATTGCAAACCATGATGGAAAAGCTAGCGGCTAAACAACCTAGGCTGGTCAATCGCTCCACGCCACTGCTGCTTCACGACAACGCTAGACTACACACTGCGCTACAGACGGCTACTAAATTAGAAGAGCTTCAATTGGAAAGTCTAAGACATCCTCCGTACTCCCCGGACCTTGCTCCAACAGATTACCATTTTTTTCGAAATTTGGATAACTTCTTGCAAGGGAAAAAATTCAACTCCGATGGGGCAGTCCAAATCGCCTTCAAAGATTTTATTGATTCCCGTCCGACTGGTTTTTTTAGTAAAGGGATCAATGAACTACCTATGAGATGGCAAAAGTGCATAGAAAATAATGGTTCATACTTTGATTAATTAAATATATTATATTAAAAAATATTCGACTTTTTGTTCCTCCCATACAAAACGCCAATTTCATATGTAAGGACCTAATATATTAATATAATGTACCGCATTGTATATTTTAAATCTGACTCCATGTTAGAGATTACCTGAACAATTAAAGAGAGTTTTTTTTTAAAGGATTTTTTTTAAAACTCTTAAATTACTAACTATATAACTATTAAGTAAAAATCAGAGGCAAGCCCTTCATTGTATTTATTTGTATAGATAGGATGACTGTTAAAATTAATATTGCGTGTTATGACTGGTCTCCCGCTACTCCATGGAAAGCTGTATTTGTTTGGTTAGAGAAATAAAAGGGGTTTTTTTTTATACCACTAAGGTGACAAACAAGCATACGGCCCACCTGATGGTAAGCGGTTACCGTAGCCTATGGACGCTTGCAACACCAGGGGTATCACCCGCGCGTTGCCGAAAAAGGGTAGAAATCTTATGAATTTAATAAGTCAACGATGTGTACTTTAGGTCACGAAGCCAACTTAGCGTCCCTCCAAGAACTAGCGCAAGAACTTCGCATGGAAACTGAAAAGATAATGGGAGAGCGTGCTCGGATCAAAGATATGATATCTAACAAAGGTAACCAAAATAGTCGCAAATGACTGCATGATCCACCTTTTTTTCTCCCACTGAGTCAATTAATTAATAACCTAGTCTCTCATATATATTTCTGTCAATCAGCTGTCTCAAAAGCTACGTTCATACATAAAAAACATAATAAAAATATTATGGTTATTCTGAACGTGATTAATTGTGTATAGAAGTAAGTCGCAAACAGAAGAAAGTGAACGAGGAAGTGCGAGCTGGCCCCAGTGGGGTGAGTGCGGGCGGCCCCAGTGGGGCGGGCGCGGCTGGCCCCGGCGGGGCGGGCGGGGCCGGCCCCAGCGCGGCGGGCGCGCGCGTCGGGCCCGCAGAGCGCCGCCAGATGCAGCTGCGGGCGCTGCTGGCTGACAAGCAGAGGGAACTCGACGCATTGCTCAATAAAGAGGTAATATTTATTGACCAAACCTTGTATCAAATACTATTAACTACTCGCTTTCACCGCGACTTCGCTCGCGTGGTAATAAAATATATAGCCATTTAGGTATTCCTCTGGTGAAAAAATTTAAATATCTCCAGCAGTTTTTGTGTTTATTCCCTACAAACAATATTACGAAACATTTGTCTTTATATTATTAGTCTAGATTAACGACTTTATTTGGGGTCCAATAGCCTGTGTATAGATAAGTGTCATAAAAACATAATTGCCAAAGCAACATAAAACTTTACAAATGTATTGTTCCAGGTATTATGCTCAGCAGTTGAAGCTCAGAAAATGAAGCCGAATTCGCGGACAGGATCAGTAGTGAACCAATCGTACAATAGGTTTGTTCATACCTAATATAAGTTATACAATATAAGTTATGTACTTTCATTATTAAGTATGTGATAACGAGAACTCTTCCTTTCAGTGAACAAGAAGAACTCGACTCCCGCTCAGAGCAAATGCTACTTGGCTCGCAGAATTCGAGAGAAACTGAAAACTTCAGAGTGAGCTTCCATTTCTGATAATAATATAAGCATAGAGTACAGTTTCATAATGTGCGTCTCTTCAATGTCTTAACTACAACAAATAAAGTTTTACTATATAAATACAATAAAACACATTATGAACTAGTTTAAAAAAGATTCGCATTTTTTTTTAGTTTGTTTCTTAGTCCTTAACACATGTCCACTGGAAAATAGGTCTTAAATCTGATAACATTGGTATATGTTTTGTATACAGGGTGGCGGAGACAACCCAACAGGTCCGAGGTCTATAAGTGCTATACCTTCACACCTTGGCAGCACTTACGGTAGCGACAGTGATTCGTAAGTTACTAATGTATCGGTGCTTATTCTGTTGCACGAAATCATTAAACTAAACTTATTTGGCAGGACAAAAGTCTTGCTTTCTCATGTTTGATGTTAAATAAAAATGTTTCTCATGTGCGGTGTTGAATAAAAATGGCAATACTCTAAGTCCTATCAAATTAGGTTTAGTTTAGTGTTTTATTACAACAGAATATCGACACCATTGTATCGTTATACATTGTAAACTAAGTTATTTGATATATTTAATGTATTACATGATTTGCTCAGTGCATCCAGAAACAAATCAAACCAAAGGAACAGGCCTCGCCGCAGACAGCCGCAAGAACGCCAACCTGAAGAAAATAGCGTAAGTAAAAATAAAAAGTACACTGGTGTCGATCCTGTTATACAAATCACTAAACTAGTGTAATTTGACAGGACTTAAAGTATTGTCATCCCTATTTAAGCCCACACATGAGAAAGAGATATCAATACAAGTGATTTTGTACAGCAGAATCGACACCATTATAAGCATACAGACATATCATCCATCACATAAGAGTCCCTATGGGAGTATGCTGATTCTATAGACCGCTATTTCATTCTTGACTTTGAAACCTCTTGCATTTACGTTTATCATTCTCATCATACATGCTATCTGGTTTCGAGTAAAATATTAATTATGTTTAAACTATATTTGTGTGTACATTATTTGAATTTATAGTTTTGTAATTCTTCTACAGGCGTCCCAATCGAATAATGCGAATGCTCAAAACGCACGTCATGAGCCGAGGACAGAACCCACTAATGTCAATATGGTTCCTCCAATATCGCAAAATAGTAAGTGATATTTTCTAAACTATGTAAATTAGTGGTGTTATACCGGACCAAAGATAAGTATGTTTATTCATTTTGCAGGTGATAACACGACTCATATGCCATACCCGCATCTCCCTCCGCCTGGCTGGAGCAACACCAAGTCAAACCAGGTACAAAATATTAATCAATGGCGTGACTTCAAAAGACTTATACTAATGAAGAGTAACATATGTGTATTTTGGTAATAACTTAAAAAAAACTTACAAATATGTATTTATTCGTAGGACATGCGAACTAACCAGTTCACCCAGAACAGCCACTCTCAGACCATGGATCGCTTGCTAGGAACGCCTCAGATGCCTTTCCCGCCCTCTGTCCCTTTCAATATGATGATGCCATATGGTAAGTAATACATTTTATATATACATCTCCGATTAACAGAGTTAGCAAATGAAGGTTACAAAGTGAAGTGGATGGTAAAATACCTATGTTACCATACCGCGTAAAACCGAGGCAGGCTCGCCCTTATATTCTATTCTAATATATAAATAGGCTGTCATGGGGACTGCCGGCAGGAGTGAACACTTAAACCATTGAGTAGACTTCAGCTTGTCGGTGCCTCGGTGACATCAGTAGGTTGGTGACGCGTACCCATAACTTTTGACCCTACCAAAGTAAAGAGGTTAATTATAATTTTGTTAGATTGTTTTTTGTATGGGTTATCTCTGGAAACTCCTGAAGCTATTTTAAAAATCCTTTCACTAATGAAATGCTACACTATTCTATCTCCGAGTAACACAGGAATCATTTTATATTAAGACTAGGTATGTGTAATTATTATTAAGTGGGCAGAAATGTAGTCATAAATATAAATGTAGTAATATTATAAGATGTGGCAGCAGGCGTAGTGGGCGGGTGTGGGTGCGGCTGCGGCTTCTGGGGCGCGTGGTGCTGGCACCAGCTCGCCTTGCACCAGCGCGAGATACACACGCTCAGGGAACAACTCAACCATGTAACTGTAACTAAATATACTACTCAATAGACGAAGTTAACTATAATCTACCGTGGCACGGGAGAGAGCTTGTACCTTATTATAATAACGTCATATCGTAGTATTACGAGTAAGACCAATCACTATTCAATAAATTAAGCGAACCTTGCACTATGAGAATATAAGAGAATACACTTATTTTGGTAAATGCATACTAATAATGTATTATTAGTATGCATTTACCAAAATAAGTGTATTTTGGTATTTGGAATTTGGTATGTATACCAAACACCCAAACTAAGGCAAACACGAAGGTTCATCACATAGTTTGCTCTGGCGGGGATCGAACCCGCACACCTAACAGCAGTAAGGTTAACTAACCGCTGGGCCAACACAGTGTTTCAATAAGTTGGTATATTGTTGATTGAGACCGAGCTAAGTGTTTGTTCAAGTAGGACCGAATTAACGTTGTTGATGGACGCATTAGATTGATTGTTGGTGTTTACGATGTTGTTCCAGCTGGAAGAGCGCTGGCGCGCCGAGACCGCCTCGCACACCCTCAATAACCAGGTGCCTCCCGGCAACAGGGCTAACAACTATTGGGACAACTTCCGCAGGTAATCTACTAAAATACCAAGCATGTCGCCTTTGTATCTCAGCCTCATTGCCCTTAGCTAGGTATATAGCAAACTAGCTGATAACCGCGATTTCGTCTGCATTTGTTTGAAGACAAAAGATGGCGTAAATCCTTCCCCAGGATATACTCTATCTCCTTGTAAAACTTTATTACGATTCGTTTAGACCTGAAAAGGTAGCAAACAAACAAACAGAGCTACTTTCGCTTTTATAATATTAGTATGGATATCACCATCCCACAACCAATTCACATCACATATACATATTGAATTGATAAAGTAGCCAACTGTCACACTAACCCAACACTCGATACATTCGCAAAGATGTTTGTTGTTACACTTCTGTCTACCCATTCGGGGACCCCTCTTGGGAAGCAAGGCATCAAGGTATGGATGAACATAGCCAGCATCTGTCACACTAACACTTGAAACCATTAGGTAAGAACCTCCTCAACTCACCTCTACTTACTCACTCGGGGACCCTCTTGGGAAGGCATGAGGGTATGGATATATGTGATAGCTATATTTAATGTTACGTGTATTTATTTAAATGTGTAAATTTTTATTTTCTCTTTTCAGATATTAAATAGCATCCACTCATACATTAGTCTAGTACATTTTATATTATAATATTTATAAGTTTATATTATATTAATATCTAGTAAGGTCTCTCCATCTCAGAGTTGGAAAAGGGTGAGGATTGTTGATAACCTTGCGTGTTTCTCTTGGATTAATATCGAGTAGAATGTGTTTCGGGTGATTCCGTAGTTTTGCTTGGACATAACCAAAAAGCAAAATGAGTTGTCATACGTCGTGTTTGTTTGTCACTAACTATTTTGTGATTATGGTATAACTAATGATTATTACGAGTAAGAAGGTGTAGAGAGATACATTATTCGCGCTTTGTGACTGGCCCAGTGACACACTTAAAACTAACCGAAGTCACTTACTTTTTGTACTTGAAGCTCATAGTTTCGCCACTGTTATTAGAAGCGTGTAGAGACGTACCGGATTTTCTTTTCACTTTTTAGCTCTCATTATTATGCACCTACGTTTAGTATGTTTGCATAGAGTGCCACTTACAGTAGGTAAGTTCTTTGCGCCTTTTTACTTATAATATCATTAGGTACATCACAGCATAACGATAAATAAAATAGAGTAATGGGTCTTGATATTGGCTATCTTTTTCAGTTATTCGCGTCAAAATCTTCTGTCGGCTAATAATAAGACGAACGCGGAGGGTCAGTTGTCGGCGTCGCTGCCGGGCCCGCAGCCGCTGGCGGCGCGCTCGCACAACTCGCTGCACGGCGCGGCGGCGGCCGGCGCGCCCAAGCGGAACATCGACGGCGCCGCGCCGTCCGCCGAGGCGGCGCCCCGCCCCGCGCGCAGGAACGTCTCCTACGAGCGGTCGCTCTCCTTCTCCTCCGCGCCGGACGTCCTCAACCTCAACCAAAACCCTGACGCCGCCCACGACGCCCGAAACGCTGACGACGCGAACGTATCCAATATTAACATTAATAGACAGGACACGCCTTCCAATTCTTTCAGAAATCTCAACATTACAAATCCGATCCCGGAAATTATTCAGTCTCATGCGAACAATCTGAACACGTCTGCGAATAGCAAAAAGAAATCGTCATCGAAACTACCTGCTAAGAATTCGACGAACAGACGAAACTATACGTTGGATTATTCTCAGACTAGTAATATCAACATCGCGAGCACATCGGAAGAACCGAACCCCAACTTGGCATCGACCAGTCGGGAAGTACACGATAAAGCAGCGTCTAAACTGTTCGACCTCCTTCGAGAGAATGTGTACTCCGAAGTTACCGCCCTTATCGGTGTAAACGAATCACATCCTGACTTTTTGATTCAATTATTCAAAGAACTACAATTGATAAGTTCTGATTCGCTTCGTCAAAGAGTATTACAATCAATAAGAAACGTTTTATCCCAATACAATCCTATCATGGATGGTCAAAGTAATGAGAGTATGCACGATGAGAACAGGCAGGATCCTGTGTCGACGACGACTGAAGCTAACACTTACAATCATAGCAACCCGCATGACGTGCCGAATTTGTACGGCAATACTGTACGAATGGATAGCAAAATCATTCGCTTCTTAACGCAAAACAGTGATGAAATATGTACCTCTGCCTTCTTGGACGATTTAGCATCGCTCATTGTTAGTAATGCCCCAGATGGACGATTTAATCAACAATCCAAAAGGAGACTTCTACAATCACTGTCTAAGTATGAAGGCATGAGAGTTTGCGACATATCTAGTGATATAATTGAAAACTTGCCGTTATTGATCTCAATTAGGGAATGTGACACGGGACAGCTGAATAGTGAACTATCAGAGTCCTCCGTAATGCAAGACGTAGCGGGATCGTTAAATTTATTTAGCTCAAGCGACAGTCATTTGCATCAATTAAACGCATGCCCCTACGACGACATATGGACTGGGCCCCTGCAGATGGAGTCTTCAGATTTCAACGATGACCGTCCCATGTCTACTGACGATGGCAAAGTGGATCTAATCAATTGCTCAGAGATGCACAACGGAGATTTGGCCGAAGCAGACCAGACCTGCCACGCCGACATAGGTGACAATGTAGCCAATGGACACGACGATGTGGGAACTAACGCAGAAGCGCTGCCTGATGTCGTTGACACTGAAGAGGTCACTCCCACAGAGGTAATACAACAGGTACTTTACTGTAGGTGTCTCCCACTAATCAATTGTGCTAATCGTGGTGACATTTAATGTATTGCCTATATAATTGCCAACTAATCCTGTAGTTTTTTTATATGTAGCTTTGCTTGACAGATTTTAAAGTGGAAGTGATAGGTGAATGGATAAATGAATGTGTGACTATCTAGTCAAAATGTCCACGTTGTACTGAAATATATATTATAGCAGATCTGCATGGAAACAAATTAGTTACTAGTTTGACTTGCCATTTACCGGTCGTTGTTACCTGAATGTTAAAACACCCTCAATTTTATCTGGGTAATGCAAATAATTTCTAAGCAATTACGTTATCTACTGACATGGTTTCTCTTTATTTTACGCACATATAACATACTAATATTAAATGGCTTCCTTAATAATAAAACCATGTCATTTCCTCCATTATTTTTTATGAAAAGAGCTAGCTAGATCATCATTTACAAGAATCCCAGTGCTATAACACTTCGGGTACTAATAATTTACTAAAGTTATATTTTAATACACTCCTGTTATGTCCTACATTATTATGACCATGCTGTGAACTCAAACATTATTGATGTGTAATTTTTTTAATGCTAATAAACAGAAATACATTACAATGTCTTTTCTCTCTAATATCAAGTTTCTTGTTTTTTTTTGCCATATTAGAATAAAACTATTTTCTTTTTTAATTTTAAGTTTATTACAATATGATCAGGTACTCAATATCACAGATAAATAATCGAAGATATTCAATTACTAACAAACAATCAATAAACAAATTATGTATTTAATACATTTATACTAAAGACAAATTTATATTTGAAATACAGAGTGTAATAAAATGTTGGTATGTTTGCATTAAAGGCGGAAGCAGAGTGGCTTGGGCTTGACCGTGTGCCAACAAGGCTGCATATGGGAGAAGCATCTGAAAAACAGAAAGGTGATGTAAATATTTTGTAAAATTGGAGCAAACACCCAAACTAAACCACTTGGTTTATATGCTGTTTGAGTGAATCCTGAAAACGAATATCAAAATTAGATCTTCACCACCATCTGGAACAGAAAACATAAAGTAAATAGAAATAACTACAATGTTTCTTTTCTTTTTCAGATTGATCCTTGAAGTGTGATTAATACCTCATACATATTACTCCTAGTATTGATTCAATATTATTAATGTATTCCTATCATTATTCATGTAAAAATTGTATTGCTTACTTCAATTAGTGTAATATATATACTAATAAATACATACATAAATATTATATTATATCTTTATATAAAGAAAAACCCTCCCTTTTTCCTATATTACTTTTATTAGACCAGCCTTATGCTATGTGAGAAAATATTCTTAATCACAAAAAATCATAATATTTCAATTAAGTGTTAATTGTCCACTTGACTTATAACTACACATTATAAACTATATTGGTCACAGACACTGCATTATTTGAAATATATTTCCTCCATGAATGTTCCAATAGAGGGTCTCCAATAAGTCTTCAGTATCCAATCTCGTATTCTTGTTTGTCTCGGGTTCAATGTGTTTTTCTCTTTGTACTTCTGCAGATAAAATGACATTGCTGAATTAGATTTGCATTGCCATTGTTGAGAGTTCAGAAGATTATTAGATCATGTGGGCCATGAGACAACGAGAGATATCTGGATTGTTGTGGGTTGGGCGAAGTAAGCATGGGTTGTAGTTGGAAGTCGTTGCCACCATTACCTCTGAAATAAAGTCGAACTTCATCACACTGTGCCTCAGGCGTCACAGCGGGAAGCCTCCCACGCAAGTTTTGTTGCTGTTTCAAAATTACACAAATTACACACACATTAAAATACAACAAAGTTCTGTGAGAGGACATCATACATATTTCATAGAGATTTGGTCCAAATCTGAAAGTGCCGGCCAAATTTTTTTTTGGTATAGATGGACATTATATACAGGACATTTCATTTATTTTGGTTATTTTGAATTCCTATTTTCTACAAAAATATATGAAAATTCAGATTTTTGAACTCAAATAAAATCAAAGCCAATGGTCCTACAGCTTTGGTGCCATAGTTATAAAAGTTTTAACAGAATATTTTAGAATTATTTTAGTTCTAACAGAAATACATAAATATACAAAAAAATTCGTTGGCTGGCTTTAGAGTAAATAACATAAACAAAAATATGACACATTTAAAATAGAAAGGTTTGTAAACAATAATTTATACAAAAATACTGGAGACAAAGTTGCTACTGGATTAATGATTTAAAAAAGAAAATATTACAAGTATCAGATGGAACAAGTGTGTCCACAGTTTGCGAGATACAGAGAGAAGATATCGAAAAGTACAGACAAACAGAACATTAAAAAGTTGAAGTGACACTAGATTTCTAAAGACCATACATACATAGAAAACATATATTACACTCTAGTGATATAATTACATGTATAGGAATTTGGAGGAGTTCATTTAGGAAATCTATTTGCAAACATACCTCTAAATAGTATCCTTATAAGTAAAATTAAAGAAACAATGGTGCCAATTCTGTTGTTCAAATTTACTAAACTTATCCAATTTGACAGGTTTAAGTAAAAATATTGCCATCCCTTTTTAACCCCGCACATGAGAGAGGGATAGCTAGACTTTTAGACCTGCAAAATTAGTTAAGTTTAGTAATTTTGAACCATAGAATCGACACCAATATCCATTTGAAACATTAGCTAGAATAATTTATGGCAACTGATGATCCAAATCAAAAAGTATTACAATAAGTTTTGTTTGTGTTTTAAGTATGACTGACAGCAACATTAATTCAAATAAATATTTTCTTGTTCACTTCCTATCACATTTATATTATACTTATTTCCTATCATATATATATATATAAAATATATAAAAACACCTAAGGCACAATACACAAATTCATTTATTATTTGATTGAAATAGATAGGGTTTCCTGTTGCTGATATGCATGTTTGCTACTTTTTAATTTTTTGTGACATGTAAAGTTATAGTAGGTCTATTCTACAGTAGAGTAAAGTTTAGTAAACTATATTTTAGGAGTTGACATGGATATCTCATTGCACATTCAAGTGCCTTTATTATGTTATGTGCATGCAACTACTCATTAGTTCAAGGACTGGATGTAGTGAAGTAATCAATTGATAACTAAATCTACTCAAATATCATAAGCTTAGCTCCAAACCATTAATTATTCTTATAATATTGGTAATACATACTTAAAACTACACTTAGACATCTCAACAACCTAATGAATGAATTTTGATTTTGTTCATGTTCTTTTATTTGCCTACTATGTACTAGTATAAACTTTATTCTACATGCTTTTCTGTGGTACCTTGTCTTTTAGTTTGCCTATAACTTTAAAGTTCCTCTTGCCAAACCTAAAGTCAGATGTGCATGGTTGGTTTGTTATGACATCAATAAATCAACGGGAATGTGGGTCAGCACTTGCATTGGACGTATAAACGAGACCGCTGGTAGTGGTTAGTACACCTGACTGCTACGCTAGAGGTCTCGGGTTCGATTCCCGCCCGGGCAAACATTTATGTGACAAATACGTTTGCCTTGCGTCTGGGTGTTTGGTATGTATTATAAGTATGTATTTATATAAAAAAAAAAAAATTTGGAATATTAAATCAGCTACTGGTTCCCATAGTAGAAGCTCTGCTTAGTTTGGGGCCAGATTGCGCTGTGATAATGTCAAAAAAAAAAAAACATCCATCTATAATTAAGATACAACAAATTTTATAGATCTTTCAATTCGCAACACCACTTTGGTCGAAAATTAGTTTTATATGCAGTTCAATAGAGTTTTGGATCATCTATGGAATTTTCTAAAAATGATTTCTAAAAAACCATCTACATCTACATTAATAATATTATAAAGAGGAAAGATTTGTATTTTTGTGGGTTTGTATTGAACAGGCTCCGAAACTACTGGACCAATTTCACCGTTACAAACCTAAATTATCTCTGAGTAACATAGGCTTTATATTATACTAGCTGCCCGCCCTGGCTTCGCTCGGGTAGACAAAATATTTGATAAATATCTATGCTCCGAAACTAATATCTACCCGTGCGAAGCCGAGGCGGGCCGCTACTTTGTAAATAAAGGTATAATAATTTTATAGAAAATTAAAACTGAGCAGCTCGGCTGAACACTTGGCCAAATGGCACTTCATTTGTTGTATCTTCATTTCCACCTTCAATATGTAACACCCTAATAAAACAAGATAATACATGTACACTTACTCTAATGTCAAAATAAAATTAGATTAAATGCAAACATGCAGTATGTATATAAGTATGGTCTTAACTTACCATACAACAAAAACCACTCAATAGTTAAATTATTATATTGCTTACTTTCCACAATTGAATAAGCAAAATGTACATTTAAATCCTGTTAAATATAGTTTTTATAGTTCAGTTTAAATCCACCAATAAATCACAATATTGACCAATCAACACATAAAAATAAATTTGGTAAAAAAATACATAGCACCATGAAGTACCTATTCTATACCATACTGTACAACTCTGTGATCTACTTATCTTCAAATCCCTTTCAGGGTAGGTAGAGTGTGGAGTGTCAAGAGTATTTGATAGTTATGAAATAACCAATCAAAACATTGCACTAATCTTCACTGGCACATATGTGCCTCTATCTACTCAGTACACTATGAAGGTGTGAAGATAAATAAATAAGAATATTATCTTTACAAAATATATTTGTACCCAGATAAGAAAGTGTTAAAGTATGCTCAAACAACCTAAAAAAACTGTTATATGTTTGAGACAAGCGTGCATTTCAATGACAATCGAGAACCTTTACCACTTTCTTAAATTGAAACTGCAACAAAACTTTATATCAAGTAGGTATTTTACTAGAATATTGTATGAATATACAACGAGACTTCCCACAACATGAAATTATAAATAATTTAAATATTAGTAATTGTAGATAAAGGCATTATAGAAGTTACTGGTACCTCATTGAATCACAATAAATCAACAATTTGATCATTATATATTGCCAAAGTATATACTCAAAGATTACCTTGAAACTTTGAAAAATATTCAATGAGATTCCAATTCAGAATATATCAGGAATCTTACCTTCACGAGGACGTTTGCTTTGAGGATAGCCGCTGTCGTCGGCACTCCGCTTTCTGGCGGTGTTCTGTTGTTCCGCTGCAGCTTCATTAGAAAATGGTAGCTCTACCATCTCGCAATCTGTGCCAACGTGGACAATTTCTGTACTTTTCGGATCATGATAGCCGTAGTAACAATTTGTAGATATGTGTATATTTGGTTGGCATTGGCCTAATAATTGATTGGCTTCAGGACAAATCGGGGCGGGACGCACGGCATCAAAATTGTTCCTGGCGTCTTGCAAGTAGAAGTCGATGCTGCTGGCGGGCATTTTCTTTCTTCGTTTTCCACAAGCCAAGGTTATGTTGTATTTGTGGCGAGCGTGACTGCAGTGGGTGAATCGGCAATTTAATCTATTTAGGTAGGTACTTTGGTTGGGTTGGGTGTTGATTTGTTGGGCAAGCAAAAGAGCGGGCAGGCAAGCAAACTCACTCTGACCTCACAGATGACAGAAGTCACAGAACTCACAGAGTACATATATCCCCACTACGTTTTGAACTGAACTGAAGTGAGCTACACAGAGCACTTCAGCTAGCAGCGTTTGTATTCTCTTCTTCTTCTTCTTGCTAGCTATGGCAATCAATTCTCTTCATATGTGTCGAAACTCAATACAACCTTTATGGTTTATTTTTATATTTAGATTTTCCGAGTTTTTCTATACCGTTTTGTTTATTTTTGTGTCACTTCGAACTTATGTCAAACTATTAAGTTTTTGTTATGGAAAATTAAAGGAATTATGCAAAGTAAAATGTTGTATTATTTGGAATTAAATAGTCACGATGTGAATTACATTAGGTGACATTAATGACAGTGAAAAAATAACAGTATGAACGTATCTCTAGCAACGAATATCATAGAGTACGAAGAGGCGACATATAGTCTCTTTACACCCTCTGAACTTTTAAGAAATTATAAACTTTATTTGGAAATTCTTTTCAATCCAATTTTTCCGCTCAATTCTTCCAATCTAGGACCGAAAATTGGTTTAGTGAGCATATCTGCCAATTGATTCGTGGATGAAACTTGTTTCACTAGCAGTTCCCCATTGGTGACACACTCACGAACAAATAAATGCTTTAGTTTTATGTGTTTCGTCCGTTTGTGGTATTCATATTTTGGATTGTGTGATAGCTTTATAGCCGATTCGTTGTCCAGGTAGAGTTCGGTTTTTTCTAAGGTAACTAAACCTTTAAAGAGGCAATTCAACCACACTATTTCTTGAGAAGCTTCGCTAGCAGCGATAGTCTCTGCTTCGGTCGATAAAATAGATACTGTTGTTTGTCTTTGACTTCTCCAACTAATAGCGGCTCCTAAGAGTAAACAAACCATCCCAGATGTTGATCGTCTAGTTGGTTGATCTCCAGCAAAATCAGAGTCAGAAAAGCATTGTAAGGTTCTGGATGACTCCTTTGTGTGACTATAAACCAGGCCTTTATCTGCAGTTCCTTTTAAATAACGAAAGATCCGTTTGGAATTGAAATTGATTGATCTTGATCATCTACAACATTTAATTCAATTCTTGGAGCCGAAATCAATACAGATTGGTTAAGATTGTCTACATTGGCGACAGAATCTGAATAAAAATTTGTCTTGAATTTTTACGTCTTTGGAAATAAATGACTTGCGTTTGTTTGGAACATATACCCTGTATGCCTTGCTGGTATCCGAATATCCAACAAACACTCCTGGAGTTGCTTTAGCTGCAAATTTTGAACCCTTAGCACGGCTTTTCTTTAGTACGAATGCTTTAGATCCAAAAATGTGGAGATGATTGACGCATGGTTTTCTTAGGACCCATTTCTCAAATGGCGTTCTGTTTTCTATAGCACTATTTACACTTGTATTGGATAGATAGTTCGCCGTGTTGATGGCTTCTGCCCATAGATGTATTGGTGCTTTTGCGTTAATTAGCATCGCTCTTGCTTTTTCCAGTAATGTTCTGTTTTTGCGTTCAGCAATACCATTCTGATGTGGGGTGTAGGGCGCGGATAAACGTCTTGCAATCCCGTGTTCCTGTAAAAAGGCTTTAAATTTGTCGTTGACATATTCGGTGCCGTTATCTGTTTGCAGGTGTTTAATCTTATTTCCAGTAAAGTTTTCCATTTCTTGTTTGTAGACTTTGAAATGATCTAGTGTTTCAGATTTTTCTTTCATGAAGTAGACACGTCCATACCTACTATAATCGTCAATAAATGTGACAAAGTATCGGTTTTTTCCGTAAGAAGGTGTGACAGGACCACACACATCGCTGTGAACAATCTCCAAACGCTCAGTAGTTCGAGGAGTTGTTCTCTGTGGAGGGCTTGGTACTCGAGTCATTTTTCCTTGTATACATGCGTCGCAGTCAGAAAGAGACTCTTTTTTATCAAAGTTTAATCCAATCAAAGTCTCGTTGTCGAGCGCTAGATGGAGGTCTTTGTCGTTTATATGTCCAAGCTTCTTATGCCAGTCTAGTAAGAAACCTTTCTTCGTATTAGTCGATGTTTCAGACGTAGCTGCATAATTTCGTTCAATGTTTTGCGATTTGACATAGAAGATTCCACTGTTTTTAGACTTTTCTGCAGTCATGAGCAAATCTCCTTTTTTATTGCGTACAAATGCTTTGTCTTTAACAAAGGTGACAGAGGCTCCATGCTCGTCATTTTCGGCACTGAAAGCAGATTTTTGCAAAGTGACGGTACGTACAGAGTGTCTTCAAGATCAATTATCCCATATTTGTTTTTTAATGTTACTCTGCCTTCGCCTTTAATTTCAGTAGAGTGCTGTTCAGAAGCAAATTTTAGTTTTCTTGAAACAAGTGATAAGTTTTTAAAATACTCGTGTCGATACGTCATATGAGAAGTACAGCCGCTGTCAAGTACCCAGTTGTTCTGGTTGTTTTGGTTCGAAGTGAGAAAGCACTCTTCAGCATAAAGGGAACTTTTCGAATTTGTGTCTTTATTTTTCTTCCAGCAATTAGAGCAAATCTTGTGCGTCTTCTTCTGAAATATTTTTCTTCCCGATTTCTTACAGATTTTGCAAGATACGTAAAGTGCGTTATCATCTTCATGTTGTTGTGGGCTGACATCAACATCACGGTGTCGAGCATCACTCTCTTCAATTATTTTTATTTTGAGTTCCTCAGGTTTTGGTAGAACGTCGCGTGACTCCATGGCTATACGAAAGTTTTCGTATTCAGAGGAAAGACTGTAGAGCATAAGAATCGTAAGTAGATCCTCGTTTATATCTACGTCCATTTCTGACAACTTGTCTACAGTGTCCATGAATTTGTTCAAGTGTTCACGAACATTGTTGTCTTCAAGTTTTGTAAGTATTAACCGCTTTAGGAGAGTAGCCTTTCTCGCGGGGCCTTTACTTGCATGTATTTCCTTTAGCTTGTCCCATAGGGCTTTTGCAGATGTGCATTTTTTAACATCCCTTAACTGCGAAGGAGCTATAAGTAAGATGAGCTCAGATTTAGCTTCTCTATCGCCGTCAAGTTCAGCGGTGCTTGAAGTTGGAGATATTGGTTTGTCAATATACTTCCATAGTTTGGTTTTTACCAGTACAGCTTCAGCCTGAATAGCCGGTGTCATAATTGTCTTTATCCAGAGGTTCAATGTTACACGTCGTTTTCGGCATCGTAGTGTGCACGAGTTTAACGGTTCACTTTAGAAATTTACGGATTATCGCTCTGCTACCATATTAAGTTTTTGTTATGGAAAATTAAAGGAATTATGCAAAGTAAAATGTTGTATTATTTGGAATTAAATAGTCACGATGTGAATTACATTAGGTGACATTAATGACAGTGAAAAAATAACAGTATGAACGTATCCCTAGCAACGAATATCATAGAGTACGAAGAGGCGACATATAGTCTCTTTACACAAACTGAAAAATATACTGTTTTTTCCATCCGAACCTATAATGTTTCTTATTTAATGAAAATACCCAATAACGCCTACGAAACTTTGTCCAAGACTACTTCTATTTTCACCGGCGGACCTGATAGAGGAATTTACTTCACAATATGCCTATACATTAAAATGCCTATTGCCTAGATTTATACGTATATTATCTACTCTGAGCCTAGGTATTCCTCTTGACACTAGTTCTTCTTCTTCTTCTTTAAGTTTATTATTAATACAGCTATTCCGCCCCATTATTATATTAATGTCACGTGGTAGGCACAGAGTACACATAACTTAACACGTTTAAGTGGTAGGTGAAGATTGACACTAGTTGGAAATAGAAAAATTTGAAGTTGAAGTTGACTTTCTGTCATATATCACTTAGTGCCATTTTCAGGAGTGAGCCGAATAATTTCCTAAAGTTGTAACCAACCACCAACCAAAAGATTAAGTCTGAGAGAAAATAACGAAGTCCCAAGCTCAAGTCTTCGCGTTTCCTGACTTCCCGAGTATTTTTACTCTCTCAGTTAATATAATTGTAAATAATTATACATTTAGTTGTGAATACTATGTATACTAGCCGAATTAAATTGTGACATACATTGACTTGTGTATGATTGGAGCAAATAAATTATAAACTATTGTTTATCTAATTATGTTGCCTTCTGTTGCTGCTAAATGTTTATATAGGAAACTAGGTAGACAGTCTACGGAATTAAAATATTGGCATTCGATATGTTTCGGGTCAATCCCTCTATTACAACATGAAACGTTTTATTTGTCGAATAAGGGTCTGTGGAGATATGTTAGCAATTCCACCTACTTTTGGGATAAAAGCAACCATATAAAAGATGTAAAAGATCTGAGAGAAAGGGTAACAGAAGATGTGGCTGATAATTCAAAGAAAAGCAGTAGCTCTACTGGATTTGTGGTGAAGACAGAAACTGATGAGAACAAAATTGTAACCAAGGTAACAATTGAGAAGAGTCCAATAGCAGTAAATAAGCCCTCTGTTCCCTCACCAGGTTGGTAAAGCTCTGATTTTGTGCTAAATGCGTTAGGAGTGATAAAAATAGTGGTTAATTATTTTTATTATGAATCTAACTTATTTATGTATTTATAAATATTTTTAATAATTTACTATCAGCAGCTTATTATTCTAATGTAACTGTAACATGGGCCTTCAAATTTTGAATTTTCATTAATCTGTGAAGTTCAGCAACCATTGCTATTACCAGTAATAAGATAGGTGACAGTCAATTCTATATCAAGTCACCGTAGTGCCTAGGATAGCATGTTAGTGTGTACATCAGATTATAATTATCTAGTGCCAACCCTAACAATCTTGTTAATGTTTGTAATTGTGGCTTTTATGTGTTTTCCTCTCTCATTTATAACAATAAGATATTTAAGTAATTTATAAATTCTAGCTTTGGTTCCAATAACAAGTTAATTTTAAAATTGCAGTTAGGAAGAGACTTCTAATAGATTTCTCAGCTTCATACACTGAACGCAACTTCATAACACCAATGAGGGCCATGACTGAATATTTACTTAAACAGTCTGATCTGGAGACCCTGCCCAAGGTTCTGAGAAGATCACCATATGAGTCTGAGCCTCCAATAACAGTGTATTATAGAAAAGATGTTGAAGCCAAGGCTTTTGAGGTAAAATTACATTTCATGTTTTGAATTTGAAAGTTTTTTTATACCACTAAGGTGGCCCACAGGCATATGGCCTACCTGATGGTAAGCAGTCACTGTAGCCTATAGACGCTAGCAATATCAGGGATATTACTAATGAGCTGCCAACCCTGTTGTTGATGAGGACTCACTGTGCTAGCACTACTACTAGTGCTACTAGTGCAGTGTTCATTGTGGAGCACTGGCAATCTTACTTACCACAGAATGTGTTTCTGTATTACATCAAAGTAGTGTTATTTTATGGCGATCTTCTGTGTTTTTTTTAAACCTTTGGCACTTTGGGACCCAGATGCTGAGAAATTAAAAACACAACACTTTTTTTTAACACTTTTTTCAACACTTTTTTTTATTAGATTCACCAGTATGTATGTATGTATCAAACAATGTAATGGAATCTATCAATGTAATGTTTGACCATTTTGAAAATTTGCACATGTATAAGGACCAATGGAAATACAATCATTTTATCCTGATACTGTCACCAGGATCATTAGGATAAATAGATACATTTTAAGCATGCTTTTTAGTTTTTTAAACTAATGTATTTCTTAGGATTAAGTGATATATGTATAACAATACAGTATTAATTCTTATAGGTATGGGGATCCAAAGAATCTCTAGAGAAAGAGTTGCTCAGAAGAGAATTAGACAGACGAAGATATGAACAAGGTGAGGATAGATAATTCTAGATTAAGTTGAGATTAAAAAAAAAAAGATGGCTGATAAACTTGTCTAGACTTTTTGGAATCTTATTAATGTACAACAAAATGCACTTGAATTTTCTCTGAATATGGTTTCTCCAGGACATCTATTGAATGTTACATAACAACAATACATTAAATTAAATTTTATTTATGATATCTGGTCAGAGATTTTAATCATGGAGATAGACAGGCAATTCTAAACATTAATGTTTATTATTGATTATAGGAGTAATTGACCTATAAGTTTTTCGATTTTGTTAGTAATTGTTATCTAGTTTTGTTCTTTTTATAATTACTTTTATTGTATTATAATTACAGATGTATTTACTGTTAAGAGGAGATTAAGGAATTATAGACGAGAAATGAGTCACAAACGCTTTCGCCCTGAAGTGGAGGAGCAAGGGCTCAGGACAAGATCTGGGAGGGTTGTGCTAACAGCAATTGGGATGTGTGTAACATACTATTTATGAAAGTACAAAAAGATCTTTTGGCCTTAGACACAAAGAGTTACATATATATGTATGTGTTGTTAGCATTGGTATATTTAAAAGTACTTGTTTTTCAGCAATGGCTGCAACTTCCTATTTAAGCTGTGTGCATGGTTCTATACTGGTTCACACAGTTTATTCTCGGAATGCATTCATTCTCTCGCTGACACTGTCAATCAAGTTATTTTGGCCTATGGTATACATAAATCCGTTCAGGCAAGTATTCCAATACATAAATATAATTTTTATCTGACTCAATGACCTAATTAATAAAAGGATTTCGGGTCTGCGTCCAAAAGTGTGAGCTAAAACGAAACAAAATGTGAAAAAAGAAACAATCGCACGATGTAAAGATTCCTGATAAATGGTTGCAAGCAAAATTAAACTGTGCCGGGATGTGGTAGGACGACAATTTGGTTATGCTTTGGTTTATTCTTTATGCCTATTGTATATATTATTGTACGTACATAATAGTCATAAATTATTTATTTATTAATAATATATGTGAACGTTTTAGATGGCAGACGCTGATCATCCGTATGGCTATACGAACATGCGATACGTATCGTCTTTGATATCCGGAGTGGGTATATTCTGCGTCGGCTGCGGATTGTCATTTTACCATGGAGTTACTGGTATTTTGGACCCACAGCCCCTCCATGATTACTACTGGGTAATGTCTGCTATCATATTTTACGGTTGTTATATATGTATTCATTTTAGAATTGGCAACGCGTCATATATACCCCTGGTGATGCAAGCATATATAGGTTAGGTAACCGCTTTCCATCAGGTGAGCGGTATGCTTATTTGCCACTGTAGAGATATATAAATATCAGTCTGTTAGCTGGCTTTTATGACCTAATTTCTGAATTAAGTTAGTCTTAAAATTTTTTTTTATCCCGCGATTATATTTTACGGCATATGGCGATTTCCAAATACGCGATCTACGAGGATGCTAGTAATTTATATTATCTTGCCAAGTTCCTGTTCCGGTAGGCAGAGAGCACCATTTCGCTTTAGATCTGCACACCTTTTTTGTTCCTCCTACATTGATCAATCTCTTTATAGCTGCCCGCCGGTTCCAAGTACATTTTACTTTTCCATCATTGAGTACTTTGTCAATTTCCAGGCTTATTTCGTGCTGGGAGGCGCTGTTGTGTCGGAAGGTGCCACTTTAATGGTTGCTTTAAATGTAATCAGAAAGGGAGCTAAGGAAGCCAACATGTCGTTATATGACTACAGTAAGTGATTTGTTTTCTAATAAACTATAATTAAAACTGCTGCAAACCAAATAGTCTAATATAATAAAACAGGCAAAAAGCAGGTACCTATCATTTATACTCTCACCTCACAGTACTCCAGGCATACAGAAAAGAGAGGCAGATGAGAGATGTTACAGTTACACATCATATGCGACAACAGTACGGATCGCACGTTTTTTAGTCTTTTTAAACTACCTTATTTTTACCGTACCGTATTTTTTTTTGTGTAGTCATTCGAAGCTCAGACCCGTCAGTGAATGTGGTTCTTTTGGAGGACACAGCGGCTGTGGCGGGCGTGGTGGTGGCGGCTTCGTGTATGGCCATCACCCAGTACACCGGCAACCCGCTGCCCGACGCTATAGGCAGCTTGCTCGTGGGCTCTCTGCTCGGCGGGGTCGCCTCCTTCATCATACTGAGCAACGTTGGGGCTTTAGTCGGCAGGTTATTATTTTTAATACGCTTATTTTAGGGTCGGCGACGCGCGAGTGATACCCCTGGTGTTGCAAGCGTCTGTAGGCTACGGTGACCGCTTACCATCAGGCGGGCCGTATGCTTGTTTGCCACCTTAGTGGTATAAAAAAATAAAGATTCTGTATGTATGTATCTGTCAATGTAACGAAATATATCAACGTCATTTTAATCGACTTCAAGATGTTGGATTATTTTGAAATTTGGCACACGTATTAAGGACCGATGACTATACAATAATTTCACACCTTTATCTTAATAATCTGGCCAGGATCATCAGGATAAATAAGCGCGTGTTTTTATATTTTTTAAGGTATTAACATTGTGTTTGACGAGACCGCTGGTCTAGTGGTTAGTACACCTGACGGCTAGGCTAGAGGTCGCGGGTTCGATTCCCGCCGGGGCAAACATTTATCTGACAAATCTGTTTGCCTTGCGTCTGGGTGTTTGGTATGTATTATAAGTA
Organism: Falcaria lacertinaria; assembly: GCA_951449985.1. Taxonomy (NCBI): domain Eukaryota; kingdom Metazoa; phylum Arthropoda; class Insecta; order Lepidoptera; family Drepanidae; genus Falcaria; species Falcaria lacertinaria. The sequence continues at coordinate 6,071,181 of OX602114.1, forward strand.
TGTATTTACAAAAAAAATATGTATATAAGTATTATATCAGCTACTGGTTCCCATAGTACAAGCTTTGCTTAGTTTGGGGCCAGATGGCGCTGTGTGATAATGTCCAAGCATTATTATTATGTTTCTCTTAAATTCACGGAGCCTCATAAGCAATACTCATAAGGTCCGGTCCTTTATCTAGGCTTGCGTGGGGATATATATCCAACACGTAGAGGCCCGTTCGAGAATTTTAATATTTGATAAGGGATACACGTGGCGAGTATCATCCCCGGAATGCATAGTGATGCACCCGGGGATGATCCTCGCCGAGTGCAGAGACTATTTCATGGGGATGGAAAACTAAAATTGGGCTATTATGGTGAACTGTTAATGGATTGGGATATCTGGGCTATGGGATGAGACTACGGACGTCTGCTATGCAATATGTCTCAATATTGGGTAAAAATTGGCAGACGGTGACTCGCCACCTGCTAGATGGGCCCCCCTTAAGTGCGGCGTATAAGATGCCGCTGAGGGGCAACATGGGCGCAGGCGGCTGAAGGGTGCGGAGAGGTGTGCACCGGTTTCACCATCGCGGGTACTGGCATAGCAGTCCCCGGAGCGGGTTTCCCCGCTATTACGCATATTGAGCACTTCCACCCTTTCGAGCATATAGCTCTCGCGCTCCACTCTGGCCGGCCAGTGAAGGCAAGCCAGAGGCGGGGGCCTAGGCGCCGCCCCCTGGAGGCCTCGGGTCCGTGGTGTCGCTACTCACCAACAGCTCGCCACAAGCTGCCCTGCGACCTTATTATTATTATTGTTAATCTTTTTTTTTATGGTACCAATTCTGCTTAAATGACACTTATTTTTATCTTATATTATGCGTAAAAAGTGCATATTTTCAGATCAATACCTCAAGAACAGCTGGATGATATAAACAGTGTATTAGAACGAGACTTTATGATAAGAGCTATACATGACGTTAAGGGCATAGATATAGGCAGTAACCTCATCAGATATAAGGTTAGTTATGGCGCCTAGATTGTAAGCACCACTTTAAAGATTCGATGTTTCATTTCAATACTAGTACGTGTTTAAAATTCTATAAAATATATGTGCTTACAATCCGAAAGTGTCCGGAAAAATCCGTAAAAGATCAGGATTACAATATCTATACCGAATTAACCAAGAACTCATCAGCTTTGACTATAATTGAATGATTAAGTTAAAGGTTAATTATCATCGACGAGCTTATGTGGAATGATGAATGAGTACAAAGGAAAGAAATAGTACTGAGACACCGGTGAAGGGGGGCCTATCTCGGCCTATCTCCTAAGAGGTCGGGATAAGTAACTAATATATGCATGTAAAAAAAAAACATTATTTTCAGGCCGAAGTTGATTTTGACGGCAGAGCCCTGACGAGGTCTTATTTAGAGAAGCATGACCTGAATGCCTTACTAGAGGTACGTATAATGATTATTGTTGACAATTCTGTATCATCGCAATATCAAAGCGGTCATAATAAGCCCTTAGTGAAATCCGTAAAGTCTATAATCGAGTGCAGATGAAACGACGTTGCCGTCAATATTGTTTGGCCAGCAGCCTTTTATAGCGTGTAGGATTAATATCGCTATGCCATGATTTAAGTGATAGCCATATACCACCCATGTAAAGAGGACTTAATCGTCATTATCAATATATATTTTCTCCAGGATATCAAAAAGATTGACACAATTGATGATGTAGAAGCATTCCTACTGAAGCACGGAGAGAATATTGTTGATATGTTGGGAGGAGAAATAGATAGAATAGAATTGAAACTTAGGGTAAGTCCAAATGTTTTGTACGCTGCCGTATACTTGTCTGTCCTCTGTTATTTGATCCTCAACGTCGGTCTAATGCCAACACATATGTTGAGACTATGATCAATATTCCTTATTGTATTTCTTGCTTTATTGTACACTATACAAACTGTTTAAATTGTATGTACGTTTATTTTTCAGAAAAAGTTTCCTCAAATTCGGCACTGTGATTTGGAAATACTGTAAAGTCTGTTATATTAAAATGTGACACATAAGTCAACCGTAAACCAGCTCATACATAGGCTTCAAGGCAATTACAATAATACTTAAGTTATATAATAAACCAGCATAATTTTTGTTCATTGGTATCTGTTATGATTACTAATCAGCACATGACTTGTTTCCATGTAATACATGTTGAACTAAGATTTCTAATATAATTGTGCTAATAATTTAGAGCTCTCGTCGAACACCATGCTTCTAATGGAGGGTCGGGGAACCCCCACAACGCGTCGCTTTGGTAAGCAACACCATTAATTCTTACCACAAGTATTTAATATTACAAGCAACTTGCTGCTTACAAAATATCAAAATTGTGTGTTTTCTGTGTATAGTTTAGATACAAATTGAGATCAACGTATTTCTTTCGCGCAGTTATTTTTTGATATTATGTTATTATTAAAATATGTGGTTGGATTATTATGTCTATACTTATGACATACTAATTTAACAATATCACTCATATTTTTTCCTTTCAAATGCGTCTCAGTGTAAGTGATGCCCTTTATTCTCGTTCTATGCTGCATAGCCCGTGTAAATAAGTTAACTTCATTGATGACAATAGCACACAGAATAACAATATTATGAATGCTGTTTGTGAAGGAGGTTGATGCGAGTTTTATTGCCCTCTACAATGTCAATCTCTGAAGTAATTACAATTGGATGGAAAGTTGTTTTAGACCGTTGAGGGTGTTGTAAAATATGAGGCACATTCCATGTTGCAGTACTCGGAATCATTGGTAAGACATGTTTGTGAAAATAGTGCCTTGTTTTTATAGTACTTAAAGTTTCAGCAACATCAACAAATGCATTATTGTTCACTTGTTTGTCCTGTTACGTTCAGACCACATTATCGGGCTTCGGCGAAAGTTTACAGTATCATTGCGTAGGTGTGAAATATTCGTAATTTGAAAGAAAATCTTTCACCTGCATACCTTATTTAGGCTAAGTGTGACGCACATGATTTTTTGCGCAACAAGATGCAACTTTCTCGTGACGCGATAAAACATTGCGCAAATTTACCTACAGGCATTTAGTTCACCCGAATAAACCGCGATTAGCTGGCCTTAATATGATTCAGCAACGTGAAACTTCACTAAAGTCCGATAATGAAACTAAAAATCACATGTTATGCATTGTATTCTTCTGTGATTTAGGTGTATGTAATCTACCTATATTATTATATTACATAAGGACACCGCTGTATAGGAATATAAGTAATTCGTAAGTTCATATAACTCGGAGAAATGTAAATAAAACTGTTACGATAACTTTAGTTTTTTGTCTTATTAGCAAGCAACGACTTCCTAATAATAAGTGAGGTCCCACAAAATGTTAAAACGTTATAAATGATCCACGCTAATATTTTGTTTTGTATTTTTTTCTCAGACCTACCGAATATACGCAAAAAAAAACATAAAAATCGGTCCAACCGCTTCGGAGGAGTTTTGTTACAAATATTGACACGAGTATTATAATTATATAAAAATTTAGGATAACAGTCATACACACAAAATTGTTGAATAATTATAATTTAATCGGTACAAAATATAACAATTCCATTTAACTTACATGCTTCTGTTAACATTAATGAAATACAATTAAGCACAATTATAATAATATGCATTATAGAATTAAATAAAGCTCCTGGCGTAATATCATCTGTATTTCAAATATAACTTTATTACAAGCAATATAATATGTAATATATCAGTAAATTAGGCGCACAACCAAAAAACCCTAGTAATTTAGTGACACGAAAGAAGCACATGGTAAGTAGAAATTATTTTGAGATAGATTTTTTTCTAATCTTCATACCAGACAAAACGTAGTCTTGATAAATGAGGTGAATACTCACTGCAGTCGCGTAGTAAAATGTATTTCAATATGTTTGAAGTGACGGCATGTATATGCTTTAATTAAGGAATCAAAAATGCAGTTGCGTGGAATCGGCAGGCTTTGGAGCCAATAAATTATCACAGTTATCATAAACAAGTGAACAACACTAATTCATAATTGATATAAAGATGATACTCAACTAATGTGCACATCCCGCCGCGAAATAAGATTAATTTCGTTCGCAGTCAATAAAACCGTTGCCGTGTGAACTAAGCCGAGTTCAAGTAAAATAATTTTGATATCGAAGTACTTGTTCGCATCCCGATGTATAAAACATAGCCGAGCTAGCTAACTAAATTAATTCTGGTTTTACCGAAGTAGCTGATTACACAAAGCGACAACACATTCAGCGCCAACCAAAATGTGTGGACATAGGTTGGCTAGATTGCCTTCCATCCACGCAAATTTCCAGCGAAGCAAATCCAGATATTTCAGCTCACACTAATATATATTCTGAGTTCAAAAAATACGCCAACTATCAAAACGTTCGCGATGGGAACTTGCGTTTAAAATTAACATAATTACACAGATTGAGATGTTATATAGCCGGTTTCGTTTGAGGCAAACATAAGTTATAGTGTGCAGTTTTGTTCCAGAAATCCGAGTTCTTCCAGCCGCACCAGCCCTTGTTTAGAACTGTAGTTAAGTCCTCGGGTCCAGTGTAGTGCGGGTCTAGAATGAGATAGCGAGTCTCGTTCGTAACTGAGTTGTATTCCACGCCGAGAATTGTATGTGCTAATACACCTCCACCTGTGAAAACATGCAAAATGTCATAAATAAATGCGTGTGTAACGTAAGAGAGAGTGAAGTCTTCTGAACTCTCGGTCTATTTAGAAATGGAAAGATTGACGCATCCTGTTTCACGAATTATGTTGTTGAGGCTATCTTTTATATTTATATAACAAAAAAATACTTGAATTCAGGTCGAACGGAAGATTAATACCAGTTATAGAAACACTGCGAAGATAAGAACCAAACGCATAATTATCGCGCCGACACTAAATACTTATGTTGACGAATTGAAAATGCTTTTAAATGCTTACCTATCATAATAGGGCTGCCATGTTGTTGAAAATGATGAATCAACTCTGGGGTATAGCTCTGCAACTCGGAGCCAGTATTGGCAAACAAAATCCTTGATTGTACATTGAGAAGCGATTCTAAACAGAACATAACTTCAGTGGATCCTATCCACTGCTTTGATCCTACGAACGTAGATGGCTTATCACCAATCTTGACAAGGCACTGTTGTATCTCTCTGTGTGTTGGCACTGCCACGGTTGTGTATCCTTGATACCTGAAAAATAAAAACATACATACTTAACTTAGAACTTCTTTTTGCCAGAACCTTAGGGGATAAGCTCACATCAGCTCACCAAAATTTAATCGTAATAACAAACAAACATTCGCTTTAATAATATATGTAGTTTTCGGTAAGGGGCATACATAGATGCATATCTTTTCGCCAAGTCCCTCATGCTACCCCATACCCTTATGGGGTAGCATGAGGGCGGAGAGTATAGAGCGCCATTTCACTCTTGACTTGCACACATAGGAAATAATAGTAAATAATATAAGTAATGCAAGTTACCTGAACCAGGAGAATATAGTCTGCATGGACCGGTAGGCACACCCCCAGCCGTCGTCGTTGAAGTTGTCCTGCATGTAGTGGTGGTAGGAGTAGCGGCCGCGGACTAGGGCTACAGTGACGTCACGGGGCGAGGGTGCTAGGGCTTCGTGCGGGGATATCAGACGCGCGCCCGGCGGCGAGTACGCGTTGCCTCGCCTGAACACTGGCCTCGTGAGCGGCAAGTTCAACTGCTCGTGGAGTACACGCCTTTCCTTTTCTGAAATTACTACATATCATAAATGCTAGTTACTAGCTGACCTGTTCTGGATTGGTAGAAATAAAAAAATATACACATTTTCGGTAACAAAGTACATTTTTCATTTTTTTTTCCTCGTGATTTAACTTTAAAGAACACAATTAATGTATTTGGCTCACCCATACTCTCGTCCGGTATTCCTTTTGGCACTACTCTTGTCATGAAATGTCCAACCTCTTGTGGAAGATAATGGAATGTTTCTGGTAGGCGCAGACCGGCTCCATCGCCAATACCTTCTTGACCTATAGTCAAAAAATATAATAAAAAGTAATAATAATTGGACATTATCACACAGCTCCATCTAGCCCCAACCCAAGCAAAGAATGGGCATCACTGAGCTAATAGAATACTTAAAAACTTTTTATAGTAAATACATATCAATAAATCTTATAATACACAAGCCGCCCGCCGCCCCGGCTTCGCACGGGTAGACATTAGTTTCGGAGCATAGACATTTATCAAATATTTTGTCCACCCGTGCGGAGCCGGGGTGGGCAGCTAGTATAATATATAGCCTATGTTACTCAGTGATAATGTACCTAACGGTGAATATTTTTTGAAATCGGTCCAGTAGTTAAGGAGCCTATAGACATTTACCAAATATTTTGTCTACCCGAGCGACGCCGGGGCAGGCAGCTAGTATAATAAATAGTCTATGTTACTCAGTGAAAATGTAGCTTTCTAACGGTGAAAGAATTTTGGAAATCGGTCCAGTATAGTTTCGGAGCCTATTCAATACAAACCTACAAAAATACAAATCTTTCCTCTTTATAATATTAGTGTAGATATCAACACCCAACATAGTTTGCCCTGGCAGTAATCGAACTCGCAACCCAAAGCCTAGCATTCAGGTTTACTAAGGACGAGACCAATGGTGTTGTTGAACTAAAATATTATTTTCTAACTATTCTTTAACAACAATTTTGTTTAAAATCATACCAAGTTGTTCAAGTAGCACACACTCCAACAATCTGAGCGACCGACAGGCCGCCTCTACCATCACAGTGTATAAATCCAACAGCTTTGTATTGCGATGGATCATTGCTAGCGTGTCTATTCTTAGAGGCATGCTGATACAGAAGGACGCTGCAAAATTAACATTAAACTTATGTATATAAAGAATTGCTATGATTAAAAAACATTTTACAAGTCAAGTCAGTCAATAGGCCATATTAGAAGTTGAAAATCAACGATAGACAATTAAATACATGGCAAAATCAGAAAGGATTTGTTAGTTTGTGAAATACTTGAATATATTGTAAGTAAAATTTCATCATTAATAAGTGAATAAAACAGTTTTTGTGCTTACATTGGAGCCAATTCTGTTGTTCAAAATTACTAAACTTAACTAATTTGACAGGTCTAAAAATATTTCCATCTCCATTTAACCCGCACATGAGAAAGGGATAGCAAGATCTGTCAAAGTTAGACCTGTCAAATTAGTTAAGTTTAGTAAAGTATATGATATGGTTCTAATAATTTATAATATATATTTTTATTACATAATAAGGTAATAACGTACGCTTCCTTTGTGTGGTCATCATTTTAACTGCAGTTTTAACCAGTTTATCAGACAGCATATCCTTGGTTGCTTTCATTATTAAATTAACTGGAACTATTTCCTATAAAAAAGATCGAAAGATGAAACAAATTGATAAAAGAAGCTTTTGAATTAGAAATGTCGATAAGTCTAATTTGGTATGTAATTACTCACTATACTGTTAGTGTTATGCTTTTTCTTCTTGGGTTGTTCAGGACTCATTGAGTCAATAAGTTCTCCAATAGTAGCTTCTGTACTTGTTCCAGTGAGGCCAACATCTGATGCTATGCCAAACAAATATACTGAAGTCCCATCAATGTGGAATGACACTTGACCAGAAGCAATCTGTGAACAATATTAGGTGGAATTTTTTTTTATTTAAAAAATCCTTTTGCATTATAATAACTTATGGAAGAATCATATTTTTTAAGAGTCCTCCTAAAATTTTTTTTTTCTTCTTATACAATAAATTGATAAGTATTAGATAGATAAGATTTGATAGAAACAGATTCCTTTTCATATTTCAATCTTTCACACAATCCATTTTTTCTATAACTGGACATTAAGTCACTATAGTGTATTATAAAAAAGAGGTAGGGCGAATTGGAATCTCCTGTGGGTTTTGCCATTAAAATTGGAGGCACCCAATTGGGGACAGTACCTCCACCTTACAGAAGACCGAAGGGAAATAACACTATGTACTTAGATGTAGTGTACCTTAGTAGTTTAAAAAAAGTTTAAAATTGTTTTGTATCACAAAATAGTCATACACAATTATTTATAAAATAATAATATAAACTGAACCTTTTTCCTTTTATTCTGCATAATGTTCTTGACACCAGTAATGGTGGCTTCGCAAGTGAGTGGCAGTACTGTATTGAGACGTACATGAAGGAACTGCTTCCACAAGTCCTCAGAGCTGAGTACATCATACTTGGTCTCCTCAAACCTGTCATGCACCAGGAAATGAGCCTTCATATCCTTCTTCTCATTCACTATTATCACTAGTGGATTATCTGTTATATCCACATCCTGGAAGTAGTATGAAGTTAATGTATAATCTACATTAACTACATAACAATGAGTTTAAATGAAGAATAAAATAGAATTCATTTATTTGCTGCATAAAGACATAGATTTACTTGTGTTCATAAATTTTGTGATTTCAAAAACATTATGGGAGTGATGCCCCTGGTTTGACAAGCACTCATAGACTGCGGTAACCTCACCACTGAATCAGGCGGGCCGTACGCTTGTATGGCACATTAGTGGTACAAAATACTGAATTAAAAAATCTAATTAGCGACAAAGTTTTATACCTGTAAAATTTCTTTCATAGTTGTTCCAGTAGTGAGTGTTTCTCCGAACTTCACCACACCACAAAGCTCTATCTCGGCTGGGAGATTTAGTAGCAATTGGCTGTACGAGTTCTTTTCTTGTTCAAACAATTCTAAACTTAATCCTACCACGAGTAAAGTCCCATCGTACATAAGACCGTACAGACATCCTGTACTCTCGTTCGTGTCTATATTAGACAACCTCTGTTGATAAAACACGGGCACTATAAATTACATTTACTTCAATGATCAAAAAACATTAGGCATACTTGACGAGGAATAGTTGATGACGTTTAAGGTTAAAGCGTCATAACTATAAGATTGTTTACGACAATAAATTCCCTAGGCGTTGATAACTAAGTTCGTGAGCAAAAGGTACCAACATATTTAGTTATCAATTGGTTAATTCATTAAAAAAATATAAAGTTTACCTCGATAACATAACTTGATATTTTGAGACGTGGTGACATTTTAAATGAATGTTACCATTGTTGCGCATTCCTTGTCCTTCTTACCCATAAACATAAATAGAAAGATAGATACTCTTCGGAAATGAATTGACCTCAGAATCTTAGCTTAATTGTTTTTCTGAACAGCATTTACATCACTGTTGAGTTGACAACTGATGCGTGAGAAAAACCAGACTGATCTTACTATCATAATAATGTTGTTATGCTATTCAATTATTTACCAGCTTCGAAAAGGAGTTTACGTATTCATTATTTTCGTTGGCAGCATTTGATAAATGAAATCCGATTATTTCATACTCTGTGATTTCGACTTTGGTTCACTGGTATCATAGATCATAGTCATTAGTGATCACAGAGTACATAACCACTACGCATAGTGATCATACATATAATACCTCAGAGTAGATCTAATACTAGTATTTGTACGTAGTATATTATTATCTACTCTTGAGCTAGTATAGTAGATATTGGATAAATTGGATTTATCCTACTATATAGGAATAAATACAATTCAAGATAGGGATAGAACTAGATACCAATATATAACACGGGGAAAGAGGGGCTAGGACGCACGATTTTTTCTGTATAAAGTTTATACTATAAACCAGGGCAAAAATAACAAAGTAATGTTTTCAATATGCAGCTATTTATTATAAATCCATACTGTTCCTCTCGTTCTTCAAACACACATTGATTACCTCTTCAATAGCAATGGCTCTTTTCTTAGCTATCTTCAGGGCCTCTTCATGACAGTCCATAGAAATATTACCACCACCAAACTTTTGAGTTCCACATAGAAATCCTTGGTTGCAACAGACTATCAAATTAGCACCCATTCCTCCACACATTTCTTCCTCATATGAAGAAGGGTCTGATAAAATTGTATTGCTGTAAAGACAAATCTAAATGAACTTTATACAGTCTATGCTGCCTCTTAGTCGCTTTTTATTTAGAGTATTTTGCAGAAATACCTTTTTTGTCTGTATAAAAGTGATCTTTAGTGTGTCTCGTGCATGAAGACTGGTTTATAAATACATTTAAAATAATGTTTTGTAAATTTAAGCATTAAATTGCAAACAGCGTTCGAAAGTTTTTTTATTTTCTTGTATGTAATGTACAAACCTTTCATTCAATTCATAGACTGCAAAACTAGTTGCTACAGGTAATCCATGGATCTCTAGTGGTATTTTTTGACTAGTGTCTACTTTGATTTCTTCTGTTTCAGTGTCAAAGGTTACCTTTGGTAGGGTTACTGAAATGAAAACATAATAAGTAAGACATTTGAAAAATATTATTAAACACATCTGTAAAATGAGCAAGATCACCAGCCATGAAAAATTTCCATATGTAATATATTAAATAATATTTAAAACAATAATTGAAACTAATGCTGCCAGCATTCTTGGCACACTGTTGTGATTCTGGTTTGCATCAATCTTTTATTTTAAAGAATTTCATTAATAAATTAATTCTGTTTAATGAATAAAATAATATAATTCACCTGTTTTGAGACTAGCCATGAGTGCAATAATGCATGCATCTACCAAGCTCCCATCATTGTCAATACATATCACATCACAGTACAGTACCCATGATAACTTATCGTGTACAATACATAGATCTTTCAAATCCACACACTTGGAGTTGACAATGATATCAGATACCAATGTGTTGATGACTTGGGCATGATCAGAAGGTGGGCCCGGTTTATACTTCGAGGAGCATAATGGAGGCAGCTCTACATTGGTTACTAAGAAACCTTGTTCTGGTTCATCAGCTTTTGGTGTTGCAAGTTCCTGTAAACATTTTGATTATGTATACTCTTTAATTTTAGATGCCTCAATTGTATCTACATTTTTCTTTCAGTTAATTATTAAAAATAACTATTTACCAATTTAATACCACAAACAACAGTAGTATTACCACACTTAACTACTGCTGAAGATTCTGCTGTCTTTATAGAGTCAATATTCAACTTCAGATTTCGTTGTTCATTAAATTTTCTACCGTCAGGTCGAACACCTCGTGATATATAGTCATTGAAGTATTTCACCGGATGAATAAGCCTGAAATAGTGAGATTCTGGTTCTTAGTACACATTATTTTTGAGCCACATGTAGCAAGTGTTGTCACAAACATAACTAACTTGTAAACTTCTGCCATTTTACGAAGTAAGTGTAGTGACGTTTACTATATTGAAATGTCTATTTGTTTTGTACCATACCAACAGTAGCTGGAAAGATCGATAGTTATTATTTACTTTACGTATTAAATCACTGAGCTACTGCTAAAACGTAGTGGTTATGTACTCTGTGCACTGAGCGAGTGTTGTTATTTTTATTCGCACATTCCACAGAGTACATAACCACTTCGCGCACATTCACATTTCATACCACAGATATCTACTATACCGATTCGCACTGAACTGAGCCACTGAATGAAACTTAGATAATACACTTACATAGGATGGACTGAACTAAAAGTTAAAACGTAGTGGTTATGTACGCTGTGGACAGAACTGAAGTGTGCAAATACCAGGGATATCACTAAAGATTTGCCAACCCAACAGGGTTGGCAAATCTTTATCATCAACAACAGTTGATGAGGAGTTACTGCGCTAGCAGCATTACTACTAGCCCAGCCATATCCTCATGGAGAACTGGCAACCTACCTTACCGCAGAAATCACAGAGAGATATATAACCACTACGTTTTGCAGAAACACAACACTTCATCAAAGTAGTGTTATTGCACTGCGGTCTTCAGTAGGGTGGAGGTACAGTCCCCAGTCGGGCGGCTGCAATATTAATAGGAAAACCCACGGGAGATCCCAATTCACCCTACCTTTCTTTTTTTAACTCATGCTGTGATTAATCAATCAGATCACTGTACTATAAAACTCATTGGTTCAGGCCGGGATTTGAACCTGGGCCCATCAGATGACAGGCCATTCTACCATAAAGCCACCACGGCTTTTTTGTGCCATCGAGTAATTAATTCAAAATTAGTAGGAAATATACTTATGCATATTTTTTGGGTACCTTGATTCGCAAACAGACCTTAAAAGTTATCTTCATTGCTGTCAGACAAATTTTTGACGTAAAGTTAATTTTGACATTGACATTCTTTTCAAGCCGATTCTAGCAGAAGTAACTGCAAGGTGTGTGTTTTTATTGAAAAATCCTATAAAATCCAGTAAACAATACAATAAAATAGTGTTTTGTGATTAATCATATAACTGTTAAATAGTAAGGCGTTAGTAGGCACCCATATTTTCATATATTGCCTTCGAAATTTCAGATCACCATGGCCAAACCAAAAGGCGAGAGGAAGGGTAAATCCGCAATCAATGAGGTTGTGACGCGTGAATACACAGTGAATTTACACAAACGTCTTCATGGAGTTGGTTTCAAGAGGCGAGCTCCTAGGGCGATCAAGGAAATTCGCAAATTTGCCGAAAAACAAATGGGTACACCTGATGTTCGAGTGGATACCCGTCTAAACAAATACCTTTGGTCCAAGGGAATAAGGTGATTTCAGTTTACTCTTGTTTTCATTAATGATATGCCCTGTGGCTTATACGATATTAGCTAGGTTATTAAATTAGCTATAAGAGAGAGGTTATTATTATTTATACATACATGTTTTCATACAATAATACTGGACAAGGAGTCTTGTTCAATGAACTGAATTAAATATAACCTTTAAAATACCGAATTGATATAAGCACAGACTGTATATATCTGATTTTGGTGAAGTTCTTCAAATCAAACAAATTTGCAGCTATTTAAAATTAATACTTTACCCTATTACATTTTTATATGTATCTATTTCTAATAGGTTCAAAGCCACCTTTTTGCCATAATGCTAGAATCACTAAATAGTATTTTTTCTACTAAATATAAAGTGGAAGTACCTATGATTTCACCAGTGCTAACAAATTTCTCATCACCCTTTCTATTAGGTATGCATTTTTAAATCCTTGTTTACTATGAAATTTAATGCTTCTGGAATTGATTTTAAAGGATTATAATATTACTTTAGTATAACCTGGTTTGATCATGTTGTATCTGTCAGTAAGCCAGTGTTTTATTAAAGTTGATGATAGATTGTGCTATGTGTTACAATAACATTTGTACAAATAATGAAAACTAACTGTTTGCATAAGTATAGAATTGAATTATTACATAAAAAGGTAATGAACCACCATTTTTAGTAGTAGAAGTGCAAGCCAATAGGGGCATAATAACTGGTTTCTTTCTAAACATATCCCATAACACAGTATTTTATCCATTTATTTTGAGCTAGCTTTTACCTGCTGCCTCGCCTTAGATACAGATAGCCTATGTCCTTTTCCAGGTTATAATCTATCTCATTGCCAAATTTCACTATGATCCAGCTGTTTAGTTGTGAAAAGGTAGCCATCAAAAATAAATTTGCAAACAAGCTACTTTTGTATTTACAATATTAGTATGGATAATGTGGAGGAGCGGATGGAGTGATGGAGAACATGTACCTGGTGGTGCGGACCTCATGTTCATGCCCCTTTATACCACGAGTTAATGCTTTAATAATACATTTTACTTTTTAATGTTACTTATTATTTTCAGGTGTAGTAGTACTAAATGATTATGAAACAGATTAGTTTCATATATTTGAATAATATTTTATTACAAAGTATTGTTTATTGCAAATTGCATTATATTTTAGAACTACACATATATTTAAGTAATTAATTACTAAGTAAAACAATGATGGCTGGTGCACATTGTTAAATTACATAATTATTTAATAACACAATGGACAATATATCTTGGATTGTGATTTTATGTGTTAGCACCCTATACAAAGCACTTGATGAGCCTATTTGTGTTGTGAAAGGTGAAATCTATGTATCTATGGTTGTAGGTTGGATGCACACAACCTTTTATAATTAGTAGAGGTGTGTGTGTAATATTACTTATCTATCTGATATGGTGCAGAGAGATGGTTATTCAGTTGTATAGTCAGCATTCTAACTTGCTGGTTAATCTATGTAGGATTTCTTTTTGAACAGATGTTTATTTGAATGTTGGGGGACTTTCATAGCTGCCTTATTAGGGTCTAGATTGAATAAACATTTTTTATATTAATTTTAATTCAATAAGTAATTTCGGAAATGCGCGAGTTTAACCCCTGGTGTTGCAAGCGTCCATAGGCTACGATAACTGTCAGGCGGGCCGTATGCTTTTTTGCCACCTTAGTGGTATAAAAATATATATACGTTTTTATGATTTGTTACAGAAACGTTCCCTTCCGTGTTCGCGTACGGCTGTCACGCAGACGCAATGACGATGAGGACTCTGCCCACAAACTGTTCACACTAGTGACCTATGTGCCTGTTGCCTCAATCAAGGGCTTGCAAACAGAGAATGTTGATGCTAGCCAAGAATAAACAGTAATTTAAGGACACCATCTGCTTTTTTATTGTAATTACCATTAAGATTGTCTCATTAGCATCCTTGGCACACTGGCTTTGACCAGAGGTTTGTCACTTACGAGTATTAATAAATAGTAGGCAAGTCGTCACTCATTTGCCAGATTTCATCAATTTGTCACCATCAAAATGATTAGAACTGGTACAAGTGTCCCATAAAGACAGTACCTACATTGCCTATTGAACCTTAACATTTTCAATCAGACATCGAGTGCAGTCTTCTTTTTCTTCCTAACTATGAAAAAATAGTCTAGGGATTATTTTAGCCGGTGTCGAATTTGTCAGTTTCTAAATGTATCGTGTTTATTGCATTAAAATGCCTAGTGTCATACATAGCGTTGTCATCCGTCCGGATAAAGCTGGTCAGGTATCCCCTCGTCAACAAAAAAATAATAGACAGTGTTAGGCTTTTTGACCTCTTCTCCGGCCAAATTTGTCTACTTCCGGCCCGTCCGGCTTTTGTTACGCTTTTTATACTATGGATTAATTCTAACATTTCAGTACCGAACGAGAGATTTGCTGAAACCGTGTTTCTTCAAGTGTAATTTTTTTTTGTCCATAATCGTTTTCTAAGCTTAGCTTAGTCCGGCTTTGGGACCTAAAAGTCCGGTTATGTAATGCTGTTTTGAGGGGGTAAGTCCGGCTTTCTTAAGTTTTAGAGATGGCAACGCTAATCATGAATTCTAATGCTTATTGGAGTTTCTGGAGACAGTCTACGGCAGCAGCAAAGGTAACCAAATGACCAAAATGATTATCACAGAACCCAGAAGTCATATTATAGCATTATTTCCAATCTACACTTCTACACTAATATTATAAAGAGGAAAGATTTGTATTTTTGTGGGTTTGTATGGAATAGGCTCCGAAACTACTGGACCGATTTCAAAAATTCTTTCACCGTTAGAAAGCTAAATTATCGCTGAGTAGCAAAGGCTATATATTAAGCGAAGCCGGGGCGGGCTGCTAGTGTTCCTATAAATCTGTTGTGTGTGTTCGAGTACTTCAGTGCCGATAGCACAAATTCTCCATAATAAACGTAGTGGTTATGTACTCTGTTTTTTCGGCGTTATCCGGATAATATCCTGTGGAAAGTTCACGAGGTCTATTTTGTTGTTCAGAGATGTACTCTGTGTTCAGAGCTGCAGGAACGTGTATCCTCCTAATTTGTTGGTAGGTGCTTTGTCATCCATAATTCTACGGACACTCGTTGTATCTTACATACACATTTATTTTTAATACCAGTTTAATTATGTTCTAAGTTTTTTTTTATAAGTATATTATCAATCTCACCCTGCTTGAGAATATATAGGTAGTTGATAGTTATTATAACGTCCTTCTACGTTATTAATCCGTCCTCACGTGGTGACCAGGCGGAGAATCATCTTTCTTAGTTAGTAACTTCATTGCAGTTTTTGATATACCTAATGTATTAAAATGTCAGTAGGCAGGCATGCAACACTTATTTTATACAATGAAGGTGGCAAACAAGCATACGGCCCGCCTGATGGTAAGCGGTTACCGTAGCCTATGAACGCTTGCCACACAAGGGGTATCTCACTCGCGTGTTGAATTAAATAAGGAGCAGGAATATCACGAAAACAATCAATTCACGCTGATTCACAGCATTACACATTTTAGTACCTACAGCTGCTCCAAACACTAATAATAATTACACAAAGCACGTAAGCTAGCTTTGCGGTAGCTCATCTGCGAGTGACGTTGCTTGTTCTGTCTGTCAAACAAACTGTTCATCCGTTATTGTTGTTTATTCATTAGGTAATAGCAGTTAAGTGTATGCTTTGCTTTAAGTTTCTATAATGACAGATGAGAGAAGGGCTGATATTGAAGGTATAATATTAATAAGATAACTCTTTGTTACATATAGGTATCTCTTTTATTATGATGTACGTAACCACATACATAAATACAAGCTTAGAAATCCAACTAACATATTAACACAGAATTCTTAGTTGCTATTCCAGAATTTCGAAATTTGTAGGTATAAATAACTTTCAATAATTTGCGACTAAATAAGTAGCAACTAACCTTCTGTGTGGTTTTATGAGGTACCTACCTACTTCAGTTTTGTTCTCGATGTATTTTTATTATGCTTGATAATTTATATATCTCGTCTATCTAGGACATTTTATGAATTACAAAGGTATATTTATTTAACAGTTACGACTTGAAAATTAATCTAGAGACTCATTGACGATTTATTAATGGTGCAAGTCAAGTGAACTATGATCAAATGACATAGCTACGATAGTTTAATAAAAGTAACACAATAGCCTTTCATGAAAATAATTCGATACTTAAAGTGGCTCTAATCTGAAATAAAAATTTCCGCGTCGAAACGGTTAATAACGGTTATTTTTAAACAATCGGGTACAGTGGAATTCTGTTGTACCTTAGACTGGATTGTATATTATCTATGGACTGGATATTCAATAGTATTGATCGTGAAACACGAGCGGCGAGCAAAGAACCTATCTATCAGACAAAAGTTATCTTGATAAGGTATCTTAACTCTATTTCGAAGGAATATACTGATCTAATTACGCCAGTTCATGAAAACAATAATAGGTAATTATTTTTAGCATAATTTTTAGCTCGATGCTCATCTTCTTCGCGCGGCAGTAGTGTATAGCCAGCCTTAGACTAACACACGTTAAGTTCGTTTAGCTGCTCTCACCGGTTCCCAGGAATCGCAGGATGTGGCATCTGGGAGGTGTGCGCACAACCGTCAGCCGCAACGTTAAGCCTGTGGTTTACTTCCATTAGTACGGCTGAACCTATTATGGAGACATCTCGTCTTACCATACCATACCGTGTTATGTTTATCTCCTACCGACGACGTAGATAATTCTATTCACATTGTCTTTCGGTAAAACGAAGTTCCTACAAAATTGGATTGGTTCACCGATTAGGTATAAGTGACATGCTGTTAGGGAAGAAAGAAAGGTACTTAATGAGTTTGCTTCACAATTGTTTTTTTCCAATCACAATCTCACACACGCATTGTAAATTTCGGCGGTGTGCTGATTGCATTCCTCGTCATAAGGCTTCTTTATGCTCGGAACGGCCTCAATTAAAAGTTGATTTTGGGCCCATACAAAGTCTATGCAAAACAGCATGGCAGGCAGTGATAGAAACAACTCATGTCGGAGGAGGAAATCTCAATCATGGTAGTTATAATACATAGGGATTTCTCAGTCAAATCAAAGTATCAAAGGTGATAGCAGTCTATTTACATTACCTACCTTTTCATCCATAGGTAAGTACATATAGATATAAAACATTTTCAATACGATTTTTAAGGTATTTCGGGCTTTGCAAGTATTCTATAATTATATTAGGTACATACTTAAAATTTAAATAAGGTCGATGTTCAAATGTTTTTTAGAGCTGTCTCAGAGGATTTAAATCTAGCTCAGAATTTTATTGGGCCGACTGGACGTCTGGCTGCAGCCTTTTGATAAAGCTTGAAAAAAATGTAAGATGGCTGGAATATACAGCGCAGGTAGGGAGAAGGGTGAAGTCACATTTGTGCGAGCCGGTCCGACTTAAGCCGATAACAAATCTTTTCACTTATCTTACGTAACCAAACCGTTGCGCCAGGGACAATGCCCTATATGGTTACTAAAAACTTTCGGACGCAGCTGAAAATGTCTCGACATATTGTTCTAGAAAAGCATTAAAAAATAACATTAAAAACAACTCACCGACAACACATCAAACGAAATGTCGCCATAGTAAAGCGGTAGCAATTACAAAACTTTGTAACATGACATTACGACGAATTACTTTCTGGTGTAAAATTTTAATCCCAGTCTGCCTCGAGGAGTTTTATTACAGCCAAGCCACCTAATAGCGTGACTTTCTCGCATTCACGAAGTCGCGATTTCTTTTTACATCCATCTGTCGACGCCTATTAATAGAATTGTAGGATTACTGTCACAACTAGGAATACTAGGATCACGAGAGACACTTGGATTATACTTAGGTATAATTATGACATCGTATAGGAACCAAAAACATAACGAAAATATACTTAATAATTCGGGATACAATTCATCAGACATCTAGGTACTATAAAGAAATAATCTCGATAGATATATTTTTGTTTTAATTAAACGAAGTACTGTGCTCCTTACCTTACATACTAAAATGGTCGAATTAATGACTTATTTTTAGTATAAAAAAGATACAATTATGGAAATTATTCCATAATAGGCTATATAGGGTACAATTAGGTATTCTTTTCTATTACGTAATTGTTGCCATAATTGTGTAGTATGCTACTCACCCTGTATTCAAATGGCGTGAATAATATAATATAGGTACCTATGTATGTATGTATATGTAAAAACGTTTACTGAGCCATATGGAGTACCTACCTAGGTACCTACAGTTAGTGTAATGTCCAGTCGCGAGGGTGTTTTGTTCGTGTTTAAGTATAATATCAATTATCATAGCTAGCAGAATTGTACAAATCGTTACTATAGGTAACCGAACACCCACACTTATGGAAACACGATGAGTGATGCGATAAAAAAGCATTCCACCTTGTAAAGGAATTAAAATTACCCTTTGCATATTGTTTTTACCCCATTGCTTTTCTGTTTAGTAGATTTATGTATATTATATTATAATCAAGTACAAAACACCTTTCAGTCAGACCTAAGCCATTAAAGGTATGATGTAATATTGGCTTAATACTATATGATTTATGTAGATATGCATTAAGTCTTGACAGGTCAGTTAACGAGCTTTTGTGACACAGGCCACGTGCTGAGGAGAGTTGCCGAGAACTAGTTTAGATTCGATATCGTGGCGACAGTTTGCCATTTGACATGCAATTAATTGCGTTACCCACAGTACACGTCAGAAGTTCACCATTGAATGCAAACCGAAATTAGTAATTATCTATAAATACGATATCGTATTACATACGGGGTAGTGCGAATAAAAAGTTTGAAAACATGACTAATCATGCAATAATAATTTACAATCTTTGATATTTAGATCTCTTTAGCCATAGGACTCTTTCGTAATTTATCATATCATCATCTTTATATTTCCTTTTTCTTAAAACAAAATAACGAAACTCCATTTTTATAGCGGCAGTTTATCTCAACACAGGCATGACAGACTCGCGGTTACTTGTGACAAGGAAGGCCACGCGGCATTATCTCTCGCGCTTGACCGAGCTTCGATCACCGCCTCGTCGACTACAGAGCCTTGTTAAGACCCAACGACATGAGCATAAGTAAATTATACTTATTTGTACCTTCGCACTGCAACAACACTTCTGTGTTCATTTAAAAAGTTAGGTTAGGTAAGTGAAGTGATTATGGAGGTTAAGTCACTATTTATGTGAGTAATTCCAAGATGAAAACCGTATCAATTTGCACTTGTTTTTATATAATTGTGTTCTGTTTTGTCTGCCTAATATTTATTAGGCAAATAAATAAAAAAAAACATGTAGGTATATGCTATTTCAATACAATATATTGCAGTTACGGAATTCCATTTTTTTTATAAACAAAGCAGACCTTAGTTCTTTTTGATGCAATTTCTCCGATTTCGTCCTCTTCCGTCTCCAACGCTTCATGGTTTGTATAGCCCCTACTTAGCGATATCCAGGTCAAACTAACCTCAGTACCATATGCATTGGAAGTGAACGACAGTTAAAGAGTAGAGTCAAAATGTATGTAAGTATGTGTCATTGTTCATCTTACGTAGGGAACAACTGTATAGTATAATAAAACAACGTAAAGAAGCTAACTTACTGTAGTAGTGGTGGGATGAACTTAGGCCTTTTATTACCACCTCTGTCGCCATGACCCGTAATCATAAGCCATATATGGAGCTTATGGGTAACTTCTAAAACTCATTCAGCGTGAACGATCAAATGCAGATATAACCCACCTCCCCGTAGATCTAATAAATGTCTCGGGTGTACGCGAGCGGAGGCGTTGCCGTCCTGAAATATGGACTATTTCGTATTTTTTGTTTCGCAAACATACACGTTAACCTACTTATTGTGACGTCAGCTGGTTTTTCAACGTAATGGATTTTCACGCCATGTGGGTAAGTGGTGGAAATGTGACTTAATTCTAAGAAAATTACTCGTATATCATACGTATTGCGTGTTTGGTTTCATCTAGCAGCAAGAATACTTTTCTACGGAATGTATTATTTAAGTACTTAGGTAGCTATAATTAAATAAAATAAGGCATCTTTTTCGATTAGTGAAATGTAATGCCTAGGTACTTACTTCTTTAGTTTTATAGTCCTCACTCGTTTAATTTGATTTATATTAGTTTTGTTATTTCAGTGTTAGTTTATCCTTTGTTATCTTTGTTCTTCGTAGGTATCGGATTGGTGGCACAACGGTTCTCCCACGGGACTATTCAAGGTTCACTGCTTTGAAGTCCACCTATGTGCCGATACTACGTCTCCTGGCTTAACTAGATTTAGCGGTAGGCTACTCCCGAAGGCTTTCTGATCCCCACAATTTAAGTAGTACATTTGAATGATAAATGTTCAAACGCATCCAATTTTCTTGACCTCCTTTTCTTCATGGCCCGACCTACATTTTTCACTAAGACTATCTTATATTAAGCGTCTACAGTTTTGTGTAGCAAAGCGTACGAATGGATTATTTAGTGCAAGATGACCTTCATTGGATTTCAGCTGTACGGAAGATATGAGGAGGGGAGTTGCGCTGGAAGACAATGTCGTACATATTTTAAGCGGGCACGCCCCATTCGCACAAAGGCGTAATTTATAGGGTCGCGCGGAGACGGCCGGCTGAGTTATGTCCCGACGATAGCGACGAGCTTTTAACTACCTAATGGAGCGATTTACTTAGACCACCTTGGGCACGCTCGCTCTGCGCTTTATGACCAATCCCCACTGCGGATTTACAACAACCATTGATTACCAATTACTTTATATTTGTTTTCTAAGTAAGGTAAATATAATACGTGTCGGCAATGAATCGATGAGAGTACCTACCGGGGCAATGTGGAAAGTTTTTCAATAAAACATAGTCCTCTGAGACAGCATTTCAATGGAGCGCCGTGCGATGTTTACGGCCTGAGCGCCGCCGCTGCTCGCTGCTCCACACTCTACAGAACAATCCAATTGAAAAGGTATTGATCAAATTGTGTCGATACATTTGTTTATATTTACTTATTACTTACATACAACAGATACAATATAATGCTATTTAGATGAGCCTGGTAGGCTATAATACATCGACCTGACGATTTCTAGTGGGACAATAAAGCACTTTAAAGTTTGGATTAATGTATAGATAGTAACTAAGCTACAGCCATGTTTGACTTTATTTACAGTGTATGGCTAATGGTATAAGATGTCAAATATTTGCTCAATAACTTTGTAATTGATGTAAATCTGACCTATACGTCGAGTTCGTTCATATTTACTTACTAAACGAGTGGGCGTGTCGAATGTAGGGTTTGAATACACAGCACAAGGTCTGCTCATAATAATAATTGGAAATAAATAAATATTATTCCGAAAGTTAAGTATATAATCAAAGCTTACCTAATGGTAGGAATTCACTTACGTCGTTGAATATCGATCCAGCGTTTTGTTTAAAGCGAAACTACGGATTAGTTTAACACGCGACGAGCGTTGTCTTCAGAAAACCTGCATTATGTCTGAGAACAAATCTAAAAAGACAAATTGCTAATGACTTTAATGCTTTATCTGCTTGCACCGCACAGCAATAAATGTTTGCGCATTTTCACCCCCCAACTTACACATGTAAGGATGCAACGTGGTTTCTTTAGACATGAGGGATACGCATCCGTAGTGAGAGCGGTGGCTTTTGTTCGTTCTGCACTGCGGGTCAAGTACAATCCTCACAGATTGCCGCGGGCTCATCGCGAGTAAGGTAAGCCATTTGGACAGGCTAGCATCTATTACTGTTTCTGCTATGTACCAAACATGCCATGGGATATGGAACATTGTCAAGACTTCTAGTATCTTTTACGCTGTTAACAGTTAGTGAACAGGTACACGGTACACAATAAATTTTATCGTAACCTTAACATAGATAGAAGATCATTAGCATTGGACGTATATCATTACTTCAGAATATTTTACAATATACTCAAAGTTCCATTAATAGAAATATGTCCCATATATATAAAACCTAGAAAGCATATAAGAATAGAAAAACTATACGAGTTAATGGATGCTACTTAATTAGTAATAGATTGCGTAGGATTGTCATTAGAAGAAACAATTAGGGTAATAGTGGATTACTGAGGATGATTGCGTCACGGAGCGTGGTATTTGTGTCACTTCAAGGGATCGATCCGTCCAATTCCAGCCAATATCGTACTGTGTAGACAGAGTAGTTGTACAGACAGACAATGTAATAGAGGTACTCTTAAAGAGAGAACTGTCACGCTCCGCCTCCGCGGCGCTGTAGCGTCGTCTACAGGTATTATACAGAAACGAGAAGCGAGCTGTCCCTTGGTGCATACCTATATCCTCTCATTAGCCTGTTACTCGAAGTACTCTCTTAGTTAGCCTCTCAGCTAATGTATAAACGCCGTACTAAAACATAGTTGGTCGTAACAAATTACCTAAAAATAATAACATAAATAACCAATTTTAAAATTTATATTAAAAATATATATTTTAACTAATATACCCAAAATACTAATGCAGTGTAAATTAATAAACAAAATTCTTAAAAAAACTGACTAGGAATTTTATTAAATTTTCTGATAAACGCATTATTTTTGCATTATTGTGTAGATTATACATTTCGCATAAGATAATTGCTTGCAATTGAAATGAAATAATTGCGTGACATTAGCGAGGCCGTGTTCGTAATTTAATTGCACGCGGCCAGAACCGCTATTTATTGCACAAAATTTGGCCCACGCGTGACACCTGTTTCCGCCACTAATAAAACCATGTTGTCATATTCCTGCGCACAGAACAGATAACATGGAAGTCAGGACTATTATAACTAGCTCCTAAGTCAAATTAGTTATTAATGAGGGAAATATGAAGTCGTGAGTTCCGGCAACTTTGTGGTTCTGCGCGTAATAGATCCCCTTTTATGAAAATTCTTATAAAAGCTGGCACGTAACTTAACGAAGTGAAAATCGAGCTGTTTGTATAATAAAGCACATGAGTGAGGCAGCATACATCTTCATAAAGTTGCTTTTAGGCGTAATCTCGTATTTTAATAAAAAATACAGCATAATGTAATGGTTATCAACAATGTACCATAGCGATGTGAGGGCGCGCTATACCCAGAAAGCTTAGCTTACATTAGTGCATTGCATACGTACGTATCTTTCATAAGATCAGTTTTCACAAATTTATGTATGAATCAGGAATATACATAATTTATGTCATGAAATAAAGACATAAAGCTGTTTGTCGAAATATGGATATATAGAAAAATATTAAGTTGTATGTTATCTTTTTCGTTTATGCACTCCTCTATTATTCTCTATACTTCTATACTAATATTAATATTATAAAGAGGAAAGATTTGTATTTTTGTGTGTGTGTTTAAACAACTGGACCGATTTCAAAAATTATATTATACGCGTAAATGTTTATTTCTGTCTCTAGTATTATATCTTTTTTAGTTGTCTATACTAATTTCTGTAACAATTACGACGAGGACGAAATCGCAGGCTCAAGCTAGTAGAAAATGAACTTCGTGCAAGTTCTTAACACGATATTGAAGCAATTATGGATGTGAGAAGAAGTTTCATTTTAGGAGGTTTAGTAAAAAGATGTTAAGTAAATAAAGTTGGTAGGAAGTGCACCGCGCGTGCAGTGCGCCCTAACGACCCTTCAAGCCACGAGGGCTCTTGGCCGGTGCTCCGCGCTCATGCACTTTTCAAGTACGCACTGTTTATGCTCTAGTTCAGCTCACAACCTTACATTTAGCCACAGACTATGCTATTTCCTATTTGAATATCGACTCTGCGTTTCATTGTTTTATTCAAATATGGAACAGCGCATTTGCCTTTGTTTCTTTAAAGTTTGATACCTTATTACCACACCAAGTCATAATCACAAAATTGCGTAATAAATTTTAAATTATTCCCAGATCTCGATAAAACAATGTGTTTGTTTTATATTTTTTCTCAGACCTGTCAATTCGATGAATATATTTAGTTTGAATGAACAACAGAATAGGGTGCATATACAATCATTTTTTTAGTTTAGTCAGATGAACTAGAACTGAGAATTGGCACCAATTTCGATATTCCGTAGCTCCGCCAACGATACTATCATTTTCGTATCATTCAATTATTGACTACGTCCAATGACGCGTACGGTGTAATTTCACTTACCTATTTAGGATGGGGAGCGACGGTAACATTCATTCTATATTTTCAGATTGCCTACGTAGTTTCAGTTTGAAAGGATGTTGTGTGATAGTTAATATTCATCACGTCGATTAGAGTTGGGTGGTCGAATAGGTGTGTAGGTGTTGGAGGCTTGGTGCCTAGCACACTAAGTGGTAGGACGCTCGAGATATGAAGAGGCTTCGCCGCTCGCAGCCCGGTGCAGGGTGCAGCGATGTGTATGCATTATGTATAGCCGCTGCTACTTTGCTTCGCAGCTTTGCATGAAACCTTTGAGCAACTTCTTAACATATTTTCATACCTAAATACGTACAAGTTTGAAAGAAAGTAGGTGAACTATATACATAGCGTAGATATGAGTGTTTATTCATGAAAAACTCTTGCACTACTAAGGGTTGAGTTACGGACACAAGTCCTTAACTGTATTTAAAGAGTTTCTGCACTTTATCTAGTTGTTCTATTTCAGTTTTTCTCATACTATTTAGTTACTAAACCAGCGGTCAGTTGATTATTTCAAAGTGGAAACGTAAACATGCTTATTAAATAATAAAGTTATATGTCTTGGATGATTGAATAACGAAAAGGGATTTGCACCGTAATCACAGTGGACAAGATTAATGGTGTTCCTGTTGTTGAATAGAGTCGAGTCCGTCGATGGTAATTTCGTCGCTGATGCGTCGGCCGCGTGACAGCGTTTTCACGTTTTAAGTAATATAATAATACTTATTGCATAATGAAAATCAAAACTTTAGATATTTTTTTTATACCACTACGGTGGCACACAAGTATACGGCCCACCTGATGGTAAGCAGTCACCGTAGCCTATAGCCGCTAGCAATACCAGGGGTATCAATTACGGGCTGCCAACCATATTGTTGATGAGGACTGACTGTGCTCGCAGCAATACTACTAGCCCAGCGTATCCTCGTGGAGCACCGGCAACCTTACTTACCGCAGAAACACAACACTACATCAAGTAGTGTTATTTCACTGCGGTCTTCTGTAAGGTGGAGGTACAGTCCCCAGTCGGGCGGCTCCAATTTAAATGGGATAAACCACGGGAAATCCCAAATCGCTCTACCTCTCTAAAGATATACATTTTAATAATAATGCTTAGATATTAGCACACAGTGCCAGCGCCACCTAGCCCTAAACTAAGTAAGGCTTGAACTGAAGGGACCAACAGCTGATAGAGTATTTATATACTGTTTTTGTAAAGACATACCTGTAATACATACCAAACACTCAGATGCCAAGAAAACATGTTTGTCGCATAAATGTTTGCCCCGGAGGGAATCGAACACGCGACCCGTAGCAGTCGTGTATACTAATCACTAGACCGGCGATGTCAAATTGTACTTATTGATGAAATGGTAAGGATTAACATACTCGTAACCTAGGGTTAAAAAGCATTTGACGCCTGCTCTGGATATGTATAAGAAGAGAAAGATTTCAAAAAGTACACTATATCGCGAAAAATAAACGATATGATTGCTGCTGACCAATAACATTTTTTATATGAGAAATATCGCATGGAATATTTATTTAGTAGCAACAATGAACCGACCTATGTTATGTATTGCCATTGAAATTTATTGCTGATTCACATCCGACGTACTGTTGTTATTTCAGTCGAGTGACTGGGGTGAAGTGAAATAAATGAAACTATGTTATACACGCTATTGAGCAAATATTTCATCAACTTGTTGCCCTCGAAGGACATGAAAAAACCAACCTGTTTCCGATTACATGCACAAGGAAACTTTTGCACAAATTGGATTGAAGTTCTGCAAGTTGGAGCGTTGTGTTATTATGAGTTTTGCGTGTATAACTTGTTTCAGATGAATTTAATCACAATTACCAACTTTATTCGCGGTGCAAAAACATGCTACCCGTACCCATAGACGGCGAAACCAACACGACAGCAAAACAGCTCAGTTTTACCAACGTTGATTTTACTGCCGCGTCACGTCCACAATGGAAGCACGATGTATTATTGAACTGCAGACTTCGAATTTTATAATCGTTATTATATTCCTGTGTAATAAGGAATATTTGTTATTAATTGAAGTGGTTAAAGGGTTACATGTTCAGTGGCGTAGATATCGGTTGAAATGTGTTGCATGGCTGCGGTGCCCCGGGGCAAGGGCTAATCGCGACATAGAGCAGTATTTACAGTCCCCGGGGAAGCGACATCCGATAAAATTGTGTCCAGCCCTGCTTTAAAAATCCTTGTTCCCAACAATTGCATGAGGTAAAATAATATAGATAACAACCTTTAATTGCCGTTGTTAACAAATTCAAATGACGCCTTCTTGTTTATTTATGTACATTTATTTAACGTGGCGAATTCTAATTTAGCCTCCTCTTATTAGTTTCATTCGAATCGTGTCTAAGTATTAATTAAATATTGAATTATTCAGGGAGCGTCTGCGGTTAGGTAACTTCAGAATAATAAAGCAGTTATGACATTTGTGATTTGTTATGAATATTGAATATTAATGTTGATTATTATTTTGGAAAAGTTAATATTCTTATTCAGCTTTTAAAATAATTTGAAAGAAATTCTTATATCCGAGACTTCGTGATAAGATAAACCATAGTGTAAACAATATTTCTTTGTACACTTTTATTACAATGTGTTGTGTTATGCGCGTCAACCATGCAGGTGCGGCAACAAACACCACTGTAATGGAGCCAGCTTGATTACTGTGTTTTATTATGTGGTACCTACCCCTGAGTGATTGGCCTGCGTCAATCGATATACAGAATAGAAGTCTATCCTATCCAATACTATAGATAAAATAATAAACTATAGCTTTTATGGCTCAACAATAAATTGTAATTTGTGTACTAACTAGCATATCCGTCACGTGTCATAAATTTAAAAAAATTAAGTTATATACATTCTGTGGTAGGTATAATGCAAATTTCCCGCTTGTCTAACAGTGATAGGATTAATACGTGGTACTCCACCGCCATTTCGTATAAAGTGTGAATTCGACTCGCACACCGAGGGTTCCGTACTGTTTGTAATAATTAAGACAGGTACCACTGAATAAAATAAATTGTTTAATCTTCTGTTTGAAACTGTTACACCGCTGTGAGCCTGGGGTATCCCGCACACCCATTGAGCGTTAAATGATGTTCACGTTAAAGGCGCAACATTAGAACAATAAAGCGGACCTTTTCGCTATAACAATCATAATGTACGAACCCCTTCGGCTTTACAACTTGGGCCTGTCGCATCGTTACCGAGTGCCGGCCGAGCGTTCTGCGCTAAACGTCAACACGATAATGTATTATTTAAAATTTGGCTCTTAACCGCGTAACCGCGTCAATTACTTTTGTACCCTGGTTTTACTACTGACATAATAAAGGTTTGTTTATTTGTATACACGGTATGCCGCCGTTATCGTCACGTCGGGGGAAAACAAACGATATTGAACCTTTTACAGAAGAAACTGGATTAATAATTGAGCGCAGCTTAAGCATGTCTTCCAAATGCTACCCTCGGCCGGCTAATATAACATGTCATGACTTAATCTTTATCTGTCTTCTTCTTCTTTTTCCTAACTATGGCCATGAATAAGAGTATTCATTGCCATAGTTAGGAAAAAGAAGAAGGATTTTTTTTTCGTTTCGAGTGTTAGAGAATTATCAAGTTTCTCAATTTTTTATGTTTGTTGCAATAAAATTGTTGTATACTGCAGGCTCGTTATAAAGCACTGTTTATAATTAAATCCATGTTCTATGTGTCAAGTTTTACTTGTTATCAATTTTGATTACAATAACCTGTGTTACAATGTGTCAATGTTTTTTCTTCCCTTCAAAATGTACTCTAGCGTATAGGGTTTTATTGTCTTGGAAAATATACTTCAATACTGTCGTAGCGGGCGTTCCGGGCTGTTGTTCGTTCCATTATTTTAACCATACCCGTTAGCCATCCTATTGTTTGTTTATCGATAGCTTTGATTAAGTATCATTGATACAAGTCCGAAAGTGATGTCATAGTTAATTAAAATTTACTTTCAAATATGTGAGTGCTGCCATTTCCTGCGGGAATTTCAATCAAGCTCTTTTCAAGATTCTTTTGCCTTAAGTAATAAGTAGGTATCTACCTATTTTCAAAGTTGAAGTGGTGGACGGTGAAAGTTTTGTGACACAGAACGCTTAAAAGCTACACGCGTTAGGTGTTAGGCTTAGGTTATAGAGATTATAGAGTTCGATGAACTAAATCATACCGAGTGGCGCGGCGAATAAATACATATTTATAATGTAAGTGTAGTTTAATATATGTGTAATATATTTCATTACGTAATAGTTTTATCCTTTAGTCAGGGTCCGAGAATTAAGCTATAGGGTCTTCTGCCAAAAGTTCTACATCCTAGTTGCAGTCGTAACAGTACGAGCCATATTACACTGCTGCCTACTACGAGCCTGCTTGATGAGGTCAATTGACCACCCAAGGAGAGCACAGGAAGGTATAGGTGCCTAGCTTTAGAGATCCCAGGCGTATTGTATAGGTACATCAAAGATAGCTATAGTAAAACTCGCACACCCGGCCATTTTGTACTAGCTTTTAAACTTTTCTTAATGATCAATTGCATGTAATAATGACAGGTTAATAATTTAGTATAATACGTTTAACAATAGCAATTTGTTCCGATTTAATTCCATTTTGCAATTTCCACAAAAGCCTACGCATTATTTCGTATAATAATTACACTTTACATTCGCCATATTTTACATTGTTATTTTATTTGGCTTCTGTAAACATTACGGGAGGCGTGAAATATTTGATGCTGTAAAATGAAGCTGAAGGAATTTTGGTAGATTCATGGAAGTTTTCCCCAACAAGGGAACGCTATGCCTGACGTTGGCAAATTAAGGCCACATCATAAAATGTGTATTCCACATATACATAGGTACCTTATTAACTGAGGTGAAGGCTCCAATAGTACAAGTAGATACCAGTTTAGACATTTACTGGTAAATGGCTTAGTATACTGGGATCCATAAAATATAAAATATACGAGACAAAAACATTTCGTATTTAAATATATATTGATACGAGACAAACCAATTCCAAACTATTCAGGTCCTTGGCAACAGTTTTCATTTCGGGTCACAGTAGATAAAATTATGAATATTAAGTAGGTACTTATAGAGATTTTTGTTAGGAGGTGCCGTGCATGATAACCTTTATTGATCGTCTTCGAGTCTTCGTTTAAAAAGCATATACATTTTTTAAGTTAACTTTATGATATATCATAGAAGGCGTTTTTCATACTGTGAGGAGCTTATGAATATTGTATGAATTTTGTATAACTTCTATGTCGTTCGGTTATTTAATGCCAGTGTTATAGAGCAGTTTTGAAAATTTTGCGTTTAAATTTCTTTTAAAACTCACTTAATGAGTATCTGACTAAATACAAAAAGCGCGATGGGTAATTTTGTACCATTTATCACTTATCTATCATAAATATATTTATTTTTAATCAAAAACACTTAGTTATAAGTATAAGTGGAAAGAACGTAGAATTATTATATCTCATTACAACATTGTAATAAGCAATAAAGCTGAAAGTTACGGAATTACTCTCAAGGGTTCTTTCAAAGAAGTATTTAATAACGTTTGAAATGTCTATCCATAGTGAGCCTCTTTTAAAGAATTGTTTTTATAACTTATTAATTCTTATTTTTATCATTACAAAACTATATTTATTTAGACTTTATTTATATGCGCTTTAAATCATAATATTACACATTCATACATGTGCTCTCACCTACATTTCAAAATTCGCCAATTTTACAGAAGACATGAAACTGTCAAAGCTCCATTCATATTTAAATTGCTCAGCAATAACTCATGATAATATGGAGGGCCATAAAAATATCAAATACAGAGGCTGGGCGGGTGGGCTTTGGGAGCGGGCGTTCTTCCTTTAGTGCGGCTGTCACCGGCGAATATTAAAAATATTGTAGCAAAAGCTGACCCCAGGTGCGCGATCGAATATCTGATCGACGCATTTGTAACAAAACGTTGTAAAATGTATTTATAGGATTTGCACTTGGTGCTGCAAGTGCTATAGCCCTAAGTGTGAGCACACGTGTGAGTGAGCAATGATCATCGATAATGAAATATAACCCTATACTGTTCCAATTTACCTCATATTCATTCATAGCTCATACTAGGATGACCTATTCTACGTGCGACACACAGACTCGGTACACACACTTGTAGACCTTGCAGTTTAGTCACCTTCCAATATTGTCCTTCCTAGAATGTCTCCTTCTCAGAGTGCGCACACATCACATAGACCGTTGACGTCTAAAATCAAATAAACCTACTTAAGAAATAATTTCTTGAAATTACGAAATTTTGTACCTATTTTTAAATCGAATATTTAAAAAATGTTTGTAAAATTTACTGCAGATCCGAGGTCGCTAGAGATCCATGGCGCCGGCGCTGACGGTGTCTTTGTCACATGGTCTCTGTAATTATTCGCCTACGGCCGCAGACTCATCGCCGCCTATTAAAATTCATCCATACAGCGACCGTTTCCTCTATGAATAAAATTATCACAGACATATAATAACGTACATACGTATATGATGAACTGAAAGATTTTCAAGTTATTATGTGTTCGCGCACTCACAAAGTATATTTATATTTTTTATTGCAATTTCCTGTTAATTCCACTATTCTACCAACATTTTAAAAGGTTATATGTTGTTTGTAAAAATAGCACAATCACGGCAAAGCCGCTGTGCACATGTAGATCAAATTCAGTATGTATATTGTATACATGTTATGCCCTTGTAACAGTTAAGCTACTTTGTATCCAGTACGTAGTTTTTCTTTGTGTACCTACTATCTAGTTATGACACTGGCATCTCATTCTTATCATGGTAAGCGTTACCCCATAATAATTTACAATGTTCCTCCAAAATGTTACCAACATATCATATAGCTGGTTACTGCAGGAGATTCCTCTAGTATGTTGTAAAATATAGTAAATATTGGCAGATAATTTCTGAAAGAAAAGTGTACGAGTTGTAAAAAGAATTAAATATTTTTATATTTAGAAGTTACAACGAACGTAAAGACATTTGGTAGAACCCCTCTTTTGAAATTTGAATTTGAGCGGCACATTACTCTGTAAATGACTGGCTATAAAGACTTCAAACGCAGGCTAATCGCGGCTTCCGACCTTTTGGGCAAGCGAAGAAGGCTCTCAAGTACCTGCCAAAACGTTTCCTTACTTATTGAGCCACCACTTTTAAATATGTCAGGGTCAAGTATACAACGACTCTTTGTATATACTTCAATATATTACATTAAAATGTTCAAAATAAACCGTATTCGAAGTAAAGGTCATACATTTTCTTTATTTAATCATACAAAAAAGAACAGGCTAGCAAGTATTTCGGCTACGAATAACGGTTAAATGGCTTAGTTAAACAATGTGTTATTAGTGCAGCCTTTAAAAAATACAAATATAAAAAAAAAAGATAAGTTTTCCTAAGTCAATTTACATATACGCCAGTTTCAGTAAAATTGGTGTAGCAAGCGTCCATAGGCTACGGCGACCGCTTACCATCAGATGGACCGTATGCTTGTTTGCCACCCTAGTTGTATAAAAAAAAATGAGATAATAACTTCTCTATAGCTTACCTTTAATATAACTTTTTTAGTTTTAAACCTCACTTGCCCTTAATACTTGGCAGTAATAAACGGGACGCTTTTTTAATTTGTTCTGTGTTGTCGCTATATTTCATTCCAATATTTTCCAGGGACACCCTAGAAAAGGCTTAGAATAAAATTACTGACATATTTTTGATAATTACTTTAAAATGTAATTTCTACTCTGGCTGGCCACATCTACAGCAGCTGGTTGTCAAAGTAACAGACAGGCCGTACATAAAACAGTAACAGACAGTTTTCCGCACCGACCCCGGGTAATGTTTCATTGTGCGAAATGCTATAAAATACTCGTAAAAATGTATAAACCTACTCAATAAAATGTACACTTAGAATTTCATGAATTTGAATATTACTTCAGGTTAGTATCAAGTAAAGCAGGTGCCCTTTTCCGAATATTCGCTTTTTACGACTAAGACTCGCACTTTATTGAATGACATCGAATTTTATTGAACCTAAAGTCATTAAAACCATGGAAAAGGAAAATTTCGTTTAGATATTTTATGGCTACGATAAGTTGATTATATTATATCTCGTATGATATTCAGCAAACAGCAGCACATTAACTTTAAATTATAATTCACACTGTAATCAATATAAACGAGCAGAAATATTTTATACTTTAAAAGGTCATCAACAATCTAATATTTATAGCGATTCCGACGTGTAATAAAATCGAATCCTTGAACGATTTTGTTATAACGATATTTTACGACATATTATCGATACTTACAGCTCTGTGAAAATTATAGCTTTTGCGTGGTTCCGTTATGAGTACTAGGGGCTTAGACACGCCCGTTGAATTTGCGTAAATTCGTTGGTTTAGTGGGTATCGAACTATTCGATAATAAATAATGATTGATTCAATGAAGAGTAGTTGTAATCATTAATCACCTGTGCGTATTCGAGATGTTCTTGTTCGTACACTTCCGATGTCATACCGTCTACGCGCCAATGCGGTCGCGTACTTTGTCCCAGTTTTATTTCGTCTGCGAGTTAGATTAGTTCATCGATTCGAGAAATTAAATATGTGAGTATGTTTGCTAGTTGTCATTTCATGCTACTGAGCGTTGTTATGATACCTATTAATGATGATTTATATGTACTTTTGAAATGTTATTATAATTCATTCATCATGAAAGGTACAAATATTTATCATAAAACATGCCAATGTTATGTGCTTTTTAAATCTAATTAAAATAATAAAACTGAAACGTACGAAAATATTCTTGATAGCGATACTAAATTCTTTCATAACTTTAATTAAACTAACGACACGATCAATGAAGAAATGTTAGAAAAAAAAATGCTGATAAAAGATTAGTTTTCAAAACTGGCCATTAGGCGGGCGCGCTGGGGGGTCTTGCAACGAACACAAGCGATGCAATACTCATCGAAGCGTTTTCATCACATCGTCACAAATAAGATAGACGCTTGGACTTGGATATCAAATATGCAAGTAACAATTTGTATTTATTTCCATTATAATAAAGAGCATACTTAAGGCACTGGTGCTGCTCACATCCGTAGGCCATTTTACCCTACACATACGTTACCCCTGTGTGGTATTAACTTAGTAGTAACTTGAAAAGAGGAACTGCGCAATGTGATTTTCCATTCAAATTGGAGCCGCCTTCGAGTATATTCTGTTTCTGTGTGGCCGCTCGTCTAGGGCAGTACGTTCCTTCACGTTACAGAAGATAGCAGCCAAATAACACGACACTTTTTAGTGTTATCTTCCTGAGGCGTGTAAGACTTCCAGAACTTCCAGAACTACTAGAGCACTCAATGTGCTAGCAACATTTTAACGTAGATATGTAAAGCGTAGCAATAGGTTCGTAGAGCAGTGGTTGCTACAATACTAATTTCCGTGTCAGGTGTGCCTCATCTGTTTTCAAGTGCTACAAATAGCACGATGTATTTAATCGAGTATCTTGAACCTAAAAATACTGTTAACAATTTCTTCAATCCTTGAAAACTGTATGGATGAAGATGAACCCACCCAGGATCAATATGGCAACCAATAAATCTGGCTAATAATGAAACTTAACTGCTGGTTAGTGCTAGGTTGAGGTAATTAAGGTGCATCTTCATTAGTTTATGTTAATAAGGTGTGTGGCAGCGAGGTGCAGGCGCGAAGGACTGGAGGAAACAAGGGATGAACGAGAGGGGCGCGGGCGGCAGTACCCGCCGTTTCTCCGTCGCGAGCGAACGTTGCGCGGCCTCGCTACGTCACACGCTCGTTAATATAATTAAGTGTCGCATAAACTGGCTCACGTGGATCTTAGTTCCGTGATAACAGGATGACACTGGCTGATTTAGTAGCCCGCCGCTGAACTGGTAGGTATACCAAGCTTTCGGTGTACCTAACTGTTATTTAAAAGTTGTTTTCGTGTATAGCCGCTCCTTTATTTTCGTGTATTGTGGTCTGAAACAAGATCTGAGTTGGCAAAACTTTTTGATTAATTGCAATGTTTAAATATGTATATTCGTTTCTTTTTTAAGCTTTCTTTAAATTCCACCGTCTTCCCTAATCGGCCAATTACTTTCAAATATAATGAGGGTAATTAAATAAGTTTTTGAGGGCAGATACGTAAATGGTAGTGACAGATGTCAAATCGTGACGCGTACAGCAAGGCATATGTATAGATACACCTCCATGGATTTAGTATTACCGAATTGAATTACGATAAGTTTAAGACTCATGTCAAAAGAGTTTTGATAAATAAAGCCTATTATAAAATTAATGATTATGTAAATGATAAAAATGCTTGGAATATATAGACTCACTCTGCACAAGTGGCTCCCCGCTCCTGGTAATTGTAATAGTTGGAATATGTATTTCATGAAAGCAGTGACAAAACCAACTTGTTAGCTTTCATTTTGATATTTGTAATTTCATACCAATGTCTAGAAGAATTTTGTTACAAATTGTTATATAATGATTGTTAAATGCAAAAAAAGACAGAGCACTGAGTTTCTTGCCGGTTCTTCTCAGGTGGCTTTTTTTCCGAACCGGTGGTAATTTAGACCTTCATAAGAGCCTTATTAGGGCCTAAACTGAATAAATGATTTTTTATTTTGATTTTGATTTTGATTTTGATATCATAAATCTATGTATACCTCACTTCCGTATACAAATTACATAAAATAACCTCATAAAACCGCAAGTTTCACTATATTTTTATGTGTTTGCGGGTACTTCCAGACGGGTATGGTAAATAACGCGTTCTTCTGCAAGTGATAGTTCCTTTGCTATTAGCAGCAAGTAATGCAGAGTTCTAGGAAGTATTAGTAAGTAACATTTTGTAAATCTAGCTAATTGTGGTATTACGTATTAGCTACTTTATAAATAGGGAGTCTGGTGCCCTATGGGTGGGACATTCGAAATGTATAGTTGTTTTTACTTAAAATGTAGACCTCAAGCCTAAGACACGTGCGGGTATCGTAACAATGTAACAACAACATATAACATCAGCGCTGGTTAAATCATCTTTTGTAGATGTGGTGGCTTTGTGGTTGAAGCAACGGCCTGTCATCTGATGGGCCCAGGTTCAAACCCCGGACTGTACCAATAAGTTTTTTTAGCCTAAGTACAGTGATTAATCTGGAACTGAATAATCTGATCTAAAATCTAATATGACTAGATGTAAATTTAAGTGTTTTAATACAAAACCACCAATTTAGCAATAAAACTTCAAAAGTACATCAAGTCTAAAATACAAAAATAAAACATTATTAAATACTAGCTTCCGCCCGCGACTACGCCCGCGTTGAGCTTAGAACCTCAGAGGAACGCCTAAAATTTTCCCGGGATAAAAACCCGTTTTCCCGTAGGAATTAAGCATTTTTCCGCGGTGAAAAATAGCCTTAGTTCATCAGGGATAGTGTCGGCATCTGATGGTAAAAGATTGTTTCAAATCGGTCCAGGTGTTTCGGAGCCTATTCAATACAAACAAACAATCAAATTTTTCCTCTTTATAAGAGAGTGAGAAGAGTATATATGTAGATACCTGGACAGTTTTATTGTCTAAATATTTCTAAAAATCAACACCTGCGATCCGAATCCGAAATCACTGATAAGTAGACAATATATTTAACGGATCATAAAAGCAAACAAATATTGGTATAATTTCATGAATATTTAATTTGGCAATTATTGGTATTCGCACAATACCTTGATGAGATTATTTTGCGGCCGTTTTATATCGCAATTGGATTCTCTCTGATATTGGAGCTATGGAAACTACCAATTATCACATTACGTCGTGCGCGGTATTACTAATGAAGCCACAAATATTTTGAGTACATGTGTTCCAATACATATTATTAACACAAAACAAAACTTATAGATAAAAGATCTGATCCAAACCAGAAACATGATGGAGCGTGCAAGAATACTGGCAGCTTTGCCACGCTGGATAGCAATGCTGATTCTCTGAGCGAGATATGTTCCAGCACGCCTATCACGGGAGGCCTCCCGTGCTGAAGAGTTTCAGCTTTGAAGACCTCCTTCAAAGCTGAAGAGAATCCGGAATTTCAACCGCAAATGCAGAAAATATGTTCTCTGGACCAAGAAGACCTGATACTATATTATTATATTTATTACATGAAGCAGTATCGAGCCCACCAGCAAAATTTTAATTGCCACTATATTTTCGTTCTTCGTATTATAAATGGTAATGTTAGTATGAAGAATTTTATGAAATATGCATTTTTTATGTACATACGTAGTCATACGGAGACTGGAAACAAACAACCCTACAAAATACCACCCTACAACATAGTATTGTAAAAATGTTTTTTTTACACATGAAAAGAAGTAATATAACAAATAAATTAAAAGGTGTCATATCAACAAGTTATGTGGATACTATTATGCCTT
This sequence comes from Falcaria lacertinaria, assembly GCA_951449985.1. Classification (NCBI taxonomy): domain Eukaryota; kingdom Metazoa; phylum Arthropoda; class Insecta; order Lepidoptera; family Drepanidae; genus Falcaria; species Falcaria lacertinaria. Next base: position 6,108,834 of record OX602114.1, read on the forward strand.
TAAATTGAAGCACATAATGTAGTATGCGAGCTTTGACAGAAACTGCCCGATTGATAGTCAGTAATTCAGGAGGTGTCGCCACAAATTCAAGTAAACATTGGACTATCCGAACAACTTTCTTGGTTATTTCTTTTACAGAATAAACTTCTTTCCGCTAACATCCGTAGGTCCAGACTCAAATTACTTAAAAGAATGAACCTGGAAAAAACTTCAGAATTTAATTTAAGAAAATACAGGACAGGTACAAAAATAAACAACGAACGCTCTTAATTTCTAATTCTTTAATTACGGCGAAAATGTATTTTAAACGATGTTAAGTAATTCTTTCGACAATAGTTTGAATGCAACGGAAAAGTTCCAATGTTACTAAACTGCAATTTATCAGCTCAGCACGTGTGAAAATATAGTAGGAATGAATAGTATCTACATGCGTGCATGTTGCGAAGACATTAACAATGGTTACGCTTTTCCATTTGACTTTCCACGTTGAAATTGCGTTTAGTCATGAAAGAAGCTCGCTGTGAACCTTTTGAGGTTATTAGGTTATCATAATCGCCCTCTCTCTCTCATAAGTATTTTGTTTTGACGTTTTATTGGCTCTTATGCTAACAGGAAGCGTATGAACAACTACCCAAAGTGCCGGCAGTAGGAAAATGTTTGTCTACCCTATTTTTACAACTTAGCAATTTATCGTCGTCCAAGAATTAAAACGAACTAGGTATATATACCAAATATAGTGAAACTTGCTATGTTATTTCTTTTAATAGCTGTTTCTCACGGTTCTAGTTTCACCTGCGCATTCAAACTGCTAACCCTCTTTTTACCGCATTAAGGCTTGAATTTAAAGACTCCTTTCTAAGCCTAAGTTTAAGAATAAACTTGTATCCTTATAAACCACCCTAGTGCAAATTTTCCAGTTTGGTTGAATGCTAATTAATACATATACATACAAAAATACTTACATACATACTAGATAATGATAGTTTTCATATGCTGTGATCTTCTGACATCTCTCTGGTAGCTCAGACTAAACGATCCACCTTTATTATTCGAATATGATCGCCGTTCTATGAGTGACTAAGTAGTAAGGTCTCAGTCACTTTAAATTAATTTGTCTTCTCCAAAGCTTTGCTGACGGTACGTACATAATGCATCCATTACAGTGCACTAAGGACCTAAGTTTCAAGTCTATAGAAGTTTCCCCTTTGATTAGAATTCGCTGAATTAATGTAATTTAACTAACGCGGCTCTAATGTTGATAGATAACTGAAACTGCTATTTACTTGTTGGTGCATACATGTTTATCGAGCTTATGATTATGTGTAAATTACAATAATTTGAAGATTTTTACATTTGCAGATGATGACAGAAATCTAACAAATACCACCAAATACACAACCAATAACCTGCAAATACGGCAATCTAGCATACAGCCCGCCGGGCCCTGTATCCCAAGCCCTTAAAAAGTATTCTTATCAATATTAATGTGTTATCATATGAATTTTGATCAGCGTCCGTATCGTACTTAAAAGGGACTACATTGCGTAGTGTATAATTTTCTTCTTTCTTGGGCATCGCAAAGGTATCGTCATTTCGTTGGTATTCAATGACGTTTTGTATCCGCGGACAGTCATCTATCGTGAAACGATACGAATGCGAATATCTTGATTGACCCCGAAAAAAATCCTAGGTCTGTGGATTGACCTATTATCCTTTGTGATGACAAGACTGCTAATTACTAAAACCATTAGATATAACCTTAGTGAAAATCTCAGTGTATTGGACCGGAGATCTAATTGTTGCCTACTTCCCAAAAAATATGAAAACAATTAGTAACAGTAATTACCGGATAATTACAAACAATATCCAGCTCTTATAGAAATAGAAGCTATAACTGTGTTTCTTTGATAACGTCGCATCGGTATTTCGCTGCTCAAAATATTCAAGATTCACTTCGGTGGTTACTGAAGTGAATTTCAGTTGAGCCGGCTTTTGTTTGAGCCATTGAACATTAGGTTGATCTACACTGCACTGCGCGATAAACTCTTTTCCAGCTATCGTATCCCTGACGTATATGAAGGTATGAAGGTAAAAAGTTTGAAGCAAATTGATAATTTCCGTAAATAACGCTGTTAATATTATAATTCAATCAGTAGTCCGAGCAAGAACAAATTGGGACTACGTATTCGTATCGCCTTCGACTATTTTTTGTATGGAAAAATGAACAGCGCTGCGTCGGTGAAAAGTGTAACTAAAAAAATATATGTCAATATTGCCATTTCGCGAGCTACGTTTTCGCATACGTAGTCGAAAAATGTTCTTGCTACCGGCACAGTAGCTCGGTAAATGCTTAATGTCTCATAACAATTTAACATTATGTTAAACGCCCTTCCCTAATCTGATAATACCGCTGACATTCAAACATATTTTAAACTGACTTCAAAAAACGAGGAGGTGCTATATATCCCTGTATGTATATTTTTTTATATGAATCATAATCTTCCTGCTGACATATATTTGATCACACGCACAAGAATATGATATTCTTCGAAATTGATGATTCAGGTATAATAATGTATTACCTACCATAGTATATTATCTACTGTGATGTATTAAATTACTTTTATACATTGCCCTAAGATATAAATAACGAACTATATAATAATGTCGTAATTTGATAAGCCTTTTTTTATCAAGAAAAGAGACGAAAGAATCCCTCTCAAATTATTTGTTTGTTATCTGAGTTTCTTTAGGTCTTCGTTGCTTTAACAATCCGATCATGTCGCATTATTCAACAAGCAAATTAATTATTTTCGTGAGGCGGCCACCAAATATTCCTATATATTTTTTTATGCCAGCAAGTCTAAATTTATTAATGTTTCATCAAATATTATATTATTGTTTATTTTCCATATATGAGGTCTACCTGTAGCTAAAACATAGGGGGATTTTCCGTCCAAAATTGGTGCATCACGGCTGGGACAGACACATCTTGTAGGTATGTGGTGAGTGACATTTGCAGCTCTCCTTTAGGAGACGTCGAAACGTACTCTTTGCTGCTAAATTTCTGATTTGTCAATTCCAAGGTTGACAACGCTATAGTTAAAGATATGATACCCACTGTACCAAACGTCATATGCTACGGAAACAGTTTGCAACATTTGCGCAACCAGTTCCTAATTTTTAAACGAGGTACTAAATGAACTAGAAAGGTGAGAAAGCTATGTATAAAGCGAATTCTAACGTTTCAATTGTTCTGTAGAATTGATTTCATCATAAACATGTTCGGCACGTTCACATCTGCTTTCGCTTTTTTTTATCAAATTCGACCAATTCTGTAATTCCATATTTCTTTATCAATCATTTTGAGATTTTGAGGATGACAGCTCTTTTTTTGTCCCGGTATGGCTCGATATATAGAAGAGGCAGATACGAGGCGGGCATGGGAAGGGCGTGAGAGCAAGTTATTTTTTGGCAGTATATAAAAATAATCTGCGATAATATACGACATCAAGATGAAATCTGCGAGAACTGAAACGTTAAATAAATTTGTTTGGTCAAAGAAGAAACTGGATGGATATATTTTTAAAAGGTACGTGTACGCGTTTGTGTTCTGATAGCAGTAAGGCAGGACCAGTTTGAAATTAATGATTCTATAATTTAATTCATTCAGCAACTCCTCTTAACGTGAAAGTGGCCATCGAGTATGTTTCTCTTGGCGGTCACTCATCATACATAATCCGACGTACACTTATTAGCCACTAAAATTTTAAACTAAATTAAATCATGCACAAGTTATAATTATTTTAAGAACAAGAATTATGTGATGTGACTTCTTCCTTCTCCCGGCAACAGTTTAAGATTCGTACAATAGCCCCACCAAACTTGCTTACCTACGTGTTTCCTAAGGATTTCACTAGACGGTAAAAATGTCCGAACTTTTGCCAACAACAGCATAACGAACTGTTTGCTACTTGTTTTGGGACATGCTTAGCAGAATTATCTCATTGTTTGTTCCAGAAAACAAGTTTTCCACCTTTGAGAGCTTGCATTTATTTCTCGTCACTTTTGATAAATCGTCGCTCCGTGCTTTATGTGAAACTAGGTTCATAGTCAGAGTTTTCAACTTTAAGCTAGATAATTCTTCTAAGTGCTTCATTTATATGGATAGTTAAGACTCGGAACCGGCGGGAATGTATAGATTGATGAATATAGAAAAAGCTAGAGGTGTGCAAGTCAAGAGTGAAATGGCGCTTTCTGATCTCTGCCTTCCCCGAAAAGAAATTGGCGTCATCATATGATATTATGTAGGCTTATACATACTTTAGGATATATATTACTTATAGTAATTGTGTCATAAATTTTATTTTACTTTTACCTATATTGGTTTGAACGTAACATGCTATGTTTTGAGAAAACTGAAATAATAATCTGCACAGTTCGACTTAAGTTTGCACCGGAGAGTTTCCATGTTTATGACTTCATAACTTTAGGACATAAGTTACAGTGTTACACTCTAGTGTGTAGCTACAGGATATGATTGTTAGTTATATGAGAACCTATAACATAAATGTTATTTATATCCATAAATGAGTTTCAGACTAATAATTTATAACTTTAAAAAAAATCCTGATACTATGTTAAAAATACGCTGATTAATTAGAACTATTTGGTAGGAAATTATTAATTCGATGATTTAAGTTTGTAATGGCGAGATGAGAAGATAATTAGAATTGTACAAATAGTCTGTCAAATTTCACCACTCCTACCTTCGTCAAACGTTCACAGGAAGTTATTTGGCAGTAATATTACATGGTTGAAACTGGTGCATAGTTTAAATTGACTATGATTGATAAGGGTAGGCGGGGTCATGTGCTTGGACGTGATATAGAGATAAAGAAAATATCGTTCGGCAATGAAATCTCGTCAATATGTGCTGTTCGTTTTACATTGCTTCTGTTCAAAACACAAGGAAGTCGAAATATTAAGCTGAAGACTTTGATGATTCACTTTAGATGAAATATATTTTGAGACTTTCGCATATACATAACATAAATTAATGGACACGATAATGTGAAAACATACAAAATGAAAAGTGGGGTTTATATTAATGACGTATATCAAGTATCTTTGTACTTAAATAATGTACAATACGTCTACAGTACCTATTGTACAATCGGCGCCGTTTATACCTATCTACATTTCATCGGATAGGGACTGAATAAACTTAGTACATTATTTATTTATTTTCAATTCTGAAATGAATTGTTGCGTGCTCTTTCGTAGTATTCATGATAAACACCACATAAAATACGCGAAAGAAAAGTAACATAACTTCAAAATATATTTTATCCATCAAAATATAATTCAACAACTAGAGCTGGTATTGAAATAGAATATAAAGCTAACATTGAGCTTTGTAATAAAATTTATTAATAACATTGTATTCCACAGGGTGTCTAAACGATTTCAATAGTTTCGCTTTATAATTTATATAAGGTTTTTTTTTTACTCTATATTTACTATTGTTTCGTTTTACACGAAAATATTTCCACATAAATTTATCGCTATCCGAGAAACATCATTAATATTCCAGTGGTTTGCTTGGTGTCTTCGCCATTGCTCCAAAGCATTCACAATGGAGCAGAAAAATACAATTTTCAACTTCAAATCACTAAATGTAATACGTATGAATTGTGAACTTATTTAATTAATCGTGATCTGGTACTAGGCTAGGGGGTGGGATTCCGTTAGGGATGACGCGACGCTCAACTGGAGTGTAGGAAGATGCGCGCATCATATTACCCCCGGTTTTGCAATCGTCAACAGGCAATGGCAACTATCAGGCGAGCCGTTTAAATATTCTTTGAACTGTTCAGTATATAAAAATATGATACAAGTGCGATGTAGATTACAATAAATCTTAAAATAAAATGTACGAGTACGAACGATCACTCGTCTAAATTGAGCCGTGAAAGTCATATTCGTATGAACCAATATAGGTGAGTTCGAATTAACATCATGACAAATTACGATTCCAAGACTACTGTAACACGAAATAACTAGGTATAACCATAACCTGGCCTGGATACAAAAAAAAAATTACCCACCATAATCACTTTTAATACAATATAGTTATATTCAAACCGCAGTACTTCAGTACGCTCGCTGGCAATTAATTACCCAACTCGCCATAATTTTTACCGCAATGCCTAGTACGGCTATATAGAAAAAAAATCTTATGTTACTAACTTTACATTTAGATACTCTAATTCTCCCTTCAATTAGAAAACAAAGCCAACAATGAGATGCTAATAGCGCAACAATCTTAACGAAGTACGCCGATTGTAGTTCGCAAAAATGTTCACAATGAAAGCGCAACTGATCAAAGACGTGGCGCGAAAACCTCTTCAGTAGGTCTATTCTCTTTATTATCAAAAAGTTCCATTAAGGAAAAGTTGACGGATGGCTCATTGTCCAATTCATTTGTGCGAGAGCGGTTGCAAACCGCCGCGGTAAATAATGGCAATGCTGCCGAGTACTATGTTTACACCACCAGATTATGGTGGATCAAGTTTGTCTCGCTTCTCGTTACAACAGAATACTGAAAGCAAACTTTGTTGTCTATGATACTATTTACTAAATACACAGATACCATAAAGCTGTGCCTGGCCTTTGTTGTCCGTTCGATCCAACGCGAATAAATGAAGGCAAATTAGTTACTTAATCCATTTGAACTCATATGCGTCCTATATGATTCGAGGAATTATAACTGAAAATAACTATTGATACGAAAAGTTCTTTAGTTAAAATCGCATCACCAAACAATAGTAGGTAGTTACTATTATTTTATTTTGTTCTTAATGGCATTATAAGCTCTTAGTGACTGTTTAAAAGTAAATGGTTGCTTCCTTTTTGAATAGGATAAAAACATCTTAACCAAAGTACGTGCAACCCGAAAGTTAGAAAATATGAAATGTTCAAGTTGTAATAAGTTATGTATGAAGGTTGTATATAGTGACGAACTGTCTGGCCATTGCCCTCTACTTAGAGCCGTCTATTCAATATTTCATAAGATTTAAGTTACAAGCTCATAATCACAATCGTATCAAATTTGGCTATTGGCGAACCGAGAATTTTAATTTAAAGCTGCCATAAAATCTGTATTATTAAAATGGTTTTGAAATAACATTTTATGTTGAAAATTTTTTTTTAATAAAGACATTGCTTTATTTAATAGTGCTATTAACATTTTTGCTATAGGTAAATTATTATTATAAATTATTTTTTCGGATGTATACACTACAAGGTCATAATCTTGTAACAGCGTGACATGGGTACCTACGTAATACGCAGTAGGTAATACTTTGCTTTTGTTATAATCTGTATTTGTTTTTTATACATATATATTGTAGTTAACGAATTTTGCGCATGAAATAAAATAAATATTAGGAATACCTTGGCTGCCGGGTATGATGCTCGCCAATTATTTTACAAGCTATCATTTTTGAAAATTTCCGACACCTAACTTTACATGAAAGCTTTATCTCACGACTTCATCGATGTGAATTTATGTACTTTTTTGTCGCATTTAAATTGAATACCACGTTGTTACGGGAGAGCACCAGTCTGTAAGTCCAGGCATGTTCCTCGTGTTCCAACTTCGGCCATTTATGTGTAATTTTGTAACGAGCATTTAAGTAAACACAGATTCTATAAGCTTCTGGAGTACAAAAAAACAGTTTTGATCTTAAATTCCACCAAAAAGCACATTTGGTCTCCACTTTCTAACAGAGAGTATTAAACTGAACAAAAATAATGTTTTCCCTTGTTACAGGGAGTGTGCGAGCGTCGTGTGTTCGCTAACGAGCCACGTGACATTCGCGTGACCGCGCCGCTATCATCGTTATAACTAAACATCATAATGTAACCGATGACAGTCAATTACGGAGAACATAGCATTACTCCTGAGTGCTCCCTTGTTACTCTACGATATAAGGACAAACATGCTTTTGTGAGTTTTTACGAGTAGTACAGGCTTATGTAATAAGCTTTAGACTTCAGTGTCAGTGAGTTGAGTAGTTGTGCTCAGATATACACAAAGACGTTTCACTTAAGGTAAGTCCTCTCAGCTTGAATAGGTTTAATACCAGATAGATAAAACTGATAATAAATGCGACAGCTCTGTTTGTAACACCAAAGAAATTTGAATTTCCTTCGATTTCTTTATTTGGTAGAGGATTTGTGACTGCGGAGAATCTGTTAGAATTGGAACAACGATTATAATCGGCGGATACGAAAAAACATTTCTTTTCGTTTTGGTATAATTTAATAGCTAGCCTTTCTTCTTAATCCCAGAAGCGGAAATTTAGATCAAGTTATAACGGAAACAGTATTTTTTGTATGGGGGTAAAGGACATACCCTGACAATACACATACGAATATAATATTTTGTTTCTACATTTTAATGGTATTTTCCAAAAGGAATACGATTATTTTCTATCAAACGTCTAATTTGCAAGGGGATTTATCTATAGTCATTATAATCATTGAGTCTTCCATAACAGTGTCATTCAGGAGTGAAGACTTTTTAAATTGGGCACTGGGCTTAGAGATTGAACGAAGCCTTTACCCCCAGCACTAAATAAATAATAGTCTTACTAACTAGACCGATTACTATGTAAATTGAAGCGGCTTATCCGTAGTCTTAGCCCAATTAGTATTTCCTCTATACACATAATGAGACCTCCATACTTTTTGTAGTTACATTTCGTCTCTCATGACGTATTTCTTTATATTTTCCGGTGGATTAAAATGCCTGTCAGTTTTCTCATTTATATTATCATATTTTCAAGAAGATATGGAACTTGCCAACTGTGAAAAAAATAGATTCTTATATTGGTCACTATAATCGATGCTTAAATTCCATATATAATATTGTAACTTTTTAAATAAAAATACACCCTATTTCAGATAATAAAGAAGAGTTAGTGTGTATGTGACGATTTTCAGCACTTTATATCATGGTTTAATGAGCTACCAGTAGTCGTGTTTATACGTATAAAATCACAGCGCGGTTGGTGTTGCCACCTCAATTTATATTCCCTAGTAAATGTTGGTAATTTTTCTCGCAGCTTGTTGAATTTTATCTAACAATTTATTTTAATCAACAGAAACTTTTCGAAGGCAAAGAGGTAAAATACGGCGAGGAATGGTCACGTAAATTACAAATAATATTTAATCACTCCTTTTCAGAAGTGATTAGGTGTACCACTTCAATTACGGGAGTGGAGTGGGTGCTTAAAATGTATTATTCTCGTTGTAGGCGTGTCTATTGATTTTTAAATAAGGCACTTTAAATAACTTTTTAATACGCGCCTGTGTTGTATATAAATTTATATGCCTGCGTCTTACAAGTAGACATGGTGTACAGACAGATGGTGAGGCCGTCGCCGTCTGAAACTACTGAAGTCCTTTAGTTTCTTTTCAGCCGTATGCAGGTTTCCTTCACTGTTAAACTTTTTAGAAAAGCTCATTGGTACAGATCGGTGGGATTCGAACTTGAGACGCAATAACAGCAGGCAACGCTCAATACCACACGGCCACCACAGCTATATACAACATTTAAATTTAATCTTACGAAAAGCAAAAGATATAAAATATTTCAAATGCAGAACATGAACGGAGTTAGCCATTTCTGGCTGCGTGGCGCGCCGTCGAATCCTATCTGGCTGTAAGCCCACTAGATGGCGAGCTTAGGGCTAATGTAAACGTATGTGAGAAGTCCATTAACGATGTTATCTGTGCGTTTTACTAACCCCGCTGGATATTCCCTTTGTACTATATACACAATTGTTGTTACTTGGGAGTTATTAATTTTGGCATGGTATTACTTATCTTCATTTATGGAGTAGTTGAAACAAACTTTTCAATCATTACTTACCATGATGCAATGATACCAAAGCTGATATCTATAATAATATTTACTAAAACTACAATTTTGTATGCGCGTTTGCTAACAAAGTGGCACAAAAGTTAATTATTGATGTTATTCGTCAAAGTACATGTACCTATCTTCCAGTTTTGAGCCCCGATGCAAAATGGGTGGAGTGTTATAAGTTTATCGTTTGTATTTGTGTCTGTTTGTGGCATCGTAGCTGCTAAATGGATGAACCGATAGTGATTTGTTTTTTTTGTTTAAGGTGTGACTTCATTGTGTGTTTTTAATTGGAACATTTGGAGTCGGGGATGGTTAAATTTTTTATTTAGGTTATCCTTATTGAGTAAGGTATTTTTGAACAACGAATCTCAAGCATTTGTTTTTTTAAGTAAACTGTGATATTTGTATAAAACTGTGAGCTGAAAGTAAATATAGTAGTTTCGTAGTAAGTCGGAGCAGCGTTGAGAGCTTTATTCAGTCAACACGCGGACCGTTGCCTGCAAAATATAAATTGCACCCGCTTGAAATTACCTCTACTTTTTATGACACAAACGAGAAAAAAGTTATGCACCGTCCGCGCCTCATCGCACCATATTCTACAATGGTTTTAAAATTTAAACAATTCCAAATACAAAACAGATAAAGTTGCACCGTGCTGCGATTGTGTTCTACTAAATTTGGAATACATTATAAGTTTTATATTATTTCTTAAGCGAGCTATAGTGGCCTTGTAGTATGAGGCGTTCCCTGCAATTCTAAAGACGCAAGTCCCACCACCGGTATGTACCAATAAGTTTTTCCCGAGCTTTACGGTGAAGGATAAGATCTAGATGAAACCTGCATTCGTCTCAGAAGAAATTCAAGGACGTATGTAGTTTCAAGAGACGGCAACGATCTCACCATCTGTTAAGCACGAAATTATCTTCGGTGGAAAGTGGGTGTTCTAATACCTCTGCCTACATATAGGTAGATAAAGATATATAATTATAATTATATTTATTTTACACTTTATTATATTGCAATATAAACCTGAAGATGTTTCCGTGTATCACCTGTAATTTTAAGATCTTTTTATAACTATGAAAACGATCAATGTTTGAGGCAAGAATCTTACCAGACCAGGTAATGTTTAAACATTGATACGTATGCATAGCGCGGCACAAAGACTCGTGACAAATCTAAAAAGAAACCTGAAAGAATTGTATTATGTAGTGAAAAGCAGTTTCACGAAGGTGACACAGCTCACTATCTGCCGCTTCACAAGGGGACTCCATCACAAAACTCATTTGGCATTCAGCCACCTACAATGGCTCGTGTGGATGCGAGCCGTTTTAAAATACCAGCTTTTTTCGCGAAACTTTCCGAGCCAACTTGCTAGTGCCGCGTCCAAATTCAAACAGGACGCGCTACGTTAACAGAGTCCTACAAGTATATAATATATCTTTATAAAACATAACTGTAATGAAGTGTCCCCTTCATTAGTTTTTTCTTTGTAAATAACTGAAAATGTAATAAGTTGCTGCGACGTGATTGTGTTACTAAAACATTTTTTCGACGATATTTAGACGAGGAAAAATGACTGTTATTAATGTCTAACGAATATTTTACTGCACGGCCAAAACTTATAAATGACAGGTATTAACATTTTTCCTGTTTCGGAAACAAGTATTTATTTCTTGTCAAAGAACAACTTAAAAACTTTGATGATACTTTTTAAATGTTTACTGGGCAATAAGGAATAAAATATTCTTAAATGTTTTCTTCTTTAACAAAGTTTTTTCGGTTCAGATATTTTAATATGTCGTTGACACGCTACGATGTGACTAATTTCAGGCACTGAATGGATTTCAATTGCGTCCGTGATCCAAATATTTCAAACAACATCCAGCGTCGTTGTTGATTTAAATTTGATTGCTTGAAATTATAATTATCATTCGAATTTAATGGCAAAGATTGGGAATATATTTTTGCGACAATTTACGCCGCAGTGTGTCGTTTAAGTACGCGTAAAATATGTAAAAATAACAAGTGATTGGGATAAATATAACGGTCGGATGGGCCGTGAGCGACTGGTTCGTTAGTTGTACGGCAGTGTTGAACAGTGCGATGCATCCGGCAGGCGGAAAAACAGGCGACGGCCAATACAAATCACGCTTCCTACGCCGCCGACGGCTTCAGTGGGACGATCGCCCTCGGCACGCGCGCTAGCGGACCGAGCCGAAACCATTGGAACAACACTTGTTACATACAAATGCGTAATTTCCTATATAATGACGTCCATGAAAGCTTATAAAATGGCGTCATCACTTTCATTTAGTAATGACATCATTCCTAATTTATATACTTAATCATAGTTATCATAAAATTAAAACTAAATTAATTGACTTTATGAAATTTTAATACATGAACATTAACAAAAACTAGAGCCGTCATACTGTTAATTTTTAACTCGGGAGGAGGCTTTTTCCGCTGAATCCAGAATCTCATTTGGTGCTCCACTATACGAGAGTATTATTTATTTATAAGTTCAAATCGTGTTCTTTCTCGGAATTAAGTGCTGCATTGATAATGAGGATATTTTCCTGCTGAAATATTAATTGTCTAGTGCTACCATTTCAATCTTGCCAAATATACAATCGAATTAATATGATAAATGTTAGGATACGAATGAATAAAAAAATATTCCGAAATATTATAACTTTACGAAGGAAAACTATTATGTTACGGAATGGACTGATATCGAAATATTACACAGCCTATTCATACACATATGAACTTGGGCTTTCATTAAGTATAATACTTTTTGAGGAAATTAGTTCGAGACCACGATACACACTTATTGGATATCGGTCAAGTTTATTGTATAGATGTATCCGCCCATACTCCGCGTTATATTGTGGTAAATCTGGACCAATGTTCCTTATTAATGTACTCGCATTATAGCGGTATTACTTATATTTATTTATAGATATATTCTTCTAATTAGAAATGAAATAATCTTAGGTCACAAATTTGAGTTAAATTGAGATTTTTTTAGACGCCTATAATTATATATATTTTGGTATACTAGCTGTGTACTGGTGTTGTTCTGTAAAATAGTAGTAACCCATTTCGATTGGTGTGTGTTCTTATATTGTGTCGATGTATTGGCCCCGGTCGTATTGTTTCGATTCATGCCATTGGTATTAGTTTGAGTTTTATGGTTCAGACATCGATGTTGACAGTGTGTATTTTAGGTTGATTAAATTTATGTCGTATATTTTATACCTAGTGTCGTTAGGTATAAAGTCTACGGTTGTTGAAAGTTTATAAATACAAATCAAAACGGAGACGTAATATTTCTTGAAGGGTTCTTTGGTAAGTAATACGCTAATATTATTAGCATTATTCAGTACCTTGAGAGCTCTAGAGGTGTTTTTATTTACAAAACATTAGCATATTCGTCTGATTGAAAAACAAATAAAGCGCGTGCGTGAGATTTCATTATGGTATCTAAATGGAAAAACTGTGTACGGTTTGTGTCATCGCATATTCATGGGGCATTTTCGTGAATCGACCTCTCAAGATTTGCGCACCGACTGAGTAAACAACGTCTAATGGAAGGATTTCAGGAGGTTACGTGACGCTTACAATCATAATTTATTAAAATATTGCAACACGGTTTGTATAAGTAAAAACTCAACAAGACATGGAACATGGAGAACCGTGTAAAGTTTAAACGTAGACCTCATTTACTCTTATTTCTACCGTGATCTTCTGTATATGCAAAGTACTCACATCATTGTTCACATAAAAGTGAACTTATCTAAGTAAAGCGCAACACTTAGTTGGAGAGAGCGCGATAATTTTTCAGGCAGGCGCTTGTTAAACTTTTATCAGAAGTTAAGTTCAACGGAGCGTCGCGCGTTAGCATTCAGAAGTCATTGCTTATTGCGAACTTTCCAGCTCAGGTAACTGCGGGATAGCTCTTTGTATGTAAGGTATATATACACTGAGTATATAGATGTGTGTGTAGGTAGACAGTGGTGGGAGTGGTGGGTGTATCACCACTTGCGCTGTTTGTATAGCGCGGTCAACGACATTCAACACCATTGCTATTTGACATGAAAAGAAACCGACCGATAACGTAGCTGTTTCGGCTCGCAGCCATATTTTATCCGGCCCATTTCGATCATTCACGAAGCATTACTCGACTAGGCAAGAAAAAGAAGCTTTCACTGAATTGAAATATATGTTAAGGGGATTCAACCATATTATATGTATATGTTTTTTACAGTACTACGTATTGCATTTGATTTGGTTACAATTTTAAGTGATTGCGTTGAGATAATGTAGATATATACGTAGTTAAATCTCTCACATGGCAGAAGTACAAGCGCGGAAAAAAAATACGAAAGTTAAGTTAAGTCGTAACAATATATTTTTAATGTTAAAGATTTTTATTTCTGTAATAATTTTGTGTATTTTTGTAACACTACAAACAAATATCTTTTTTTTAATTAACTTCTTTCATTAGTAGCTAATATTCCGTCCGCTAGTGCTGGTAATATTACAAAACATTCGGTTCAAACGCGATCTCGTATCCCGTGGGAGGTTTTACATTGCTTAGATAAATATCCAATAGTTCTTTTAGTAAAAAGACTTATAACCAGTGATAATATTTACATTAATATACAGAAACCTACGGTATCTTACTTATGGGAACCCTATGACTTATCAGGAAAATTAAGTTTCCAATGTGATATGGTCCAAAATTAATTTATAAGTGTGCATTTACTGGTCTTCAAGTCAAATCCGCTTGATTTGACCTAGATCCATTGCTGAAAACTAATAGTATATGTGATAAATAACCATCGAATAATAATTAAATTATAAGTTGACATACTATGTTACTGGTAGAAGAACTAGTTATTTTTGAATTGCCATAAAATTTGAAACATACTCCACGTTTGGTTCGGAAAAAATCTTTAGTCAAATTTTTATATTTTCTAATGTTAGCGGGATGCGTCGATTGATACTTATCAACACTCAAAAATATATTTTTATCTTAACACAACCTGTATAACTGTCTTGATTATTATGTACCTACTTTATTAAAATGTCCCTTCTATTAGAATACATTATATTCTATGGGGACATTATGTTAATAAGATTATATGAAGGTCCGTTTTCCCGTAAATATTTTTTATTTTAGTACCTTTCTTTTCCGGATGAATGTAATATGGTTAGTGTTATTATTATAGAAATGTGAAATTGCGGTTCACTCACTGGGATAACCTGTAGTATATGAAATATAAAAAATACTCTACATACGACATTCAGGCTTATTTTCCTCTACCATGAACCCACATTCCCTTGGTAAGAGAGTAAACATTTCTAGGTCACCATATTTAACTGATTGTATTCTATAATTAAAAGAAGAATTGTTGCTGAGAGCCTATTTGCGCTCTGATAATACCTCGATTCCAAGCCCAATTCTCCGTTTGAGATCTGAATTCGATTATTGTTTGAATTGGTAGCAGCGTTCGTCACTAAAATATCATGCGATCCAGCCAGAATGCAACGAACGTTCGGAAAGCAATTCCTTTCAGCTGTGATATCCGGGCCAGAGTGGGTTAGCAGGGGGGTTATGCCACCTGGATATTTACACCCGAGATGGAATTAAAGTATTTTCCTTAGCTAAGTACTCTTACTGACTATACAATAGAGGTAATACTAGTTAACTACCTCGAATTGTTTTCTTAATCATCAAGATCTATTTGAGATAGTTTGATATATAATATGTCTGTTGTATGGTGGAAGTATTCGCTTTTATTTACTGTTTGTTTGTTCAGTAATTTATTTAATTAGTAGACATTATATTAGTGTCTAGGAAGAAGAAAATGCGTTCCCTTTTTTTCAGTTAATTTTAGATCCCACAATTACAAGATTTATGAATGAACTGTATGTTGAATGTTACTCTATACATTTGTAAATTGATATTACTATGTATTTATTATGATTTCCTCCATTTCCAAATGAGAAACTATTTGAGAATCATAATTAAATACATAAAAACTTTCATTTAAAATTATTATTTGATTGCAGAGGTTTTGGTTTATATTAATGACAGTTAAATAATTAACAACTTTATCGTTCTCGGGTTTGCGTGTAACTAAGTTATTGTGATTGAAGTTCTTTTGACAATGGTCTAAGAAATTTGGTAAACAAACGTCTCATTCTGAACATAATAGGCGGATAATTGATATAAAATAAACCATCAGTAAGCTCGAAACCACTTTGGCTTATTAAAGATTGATGCACTCATTATCTTTTCATCTTGAATATTGGATTGTTCATTATAGTACTTCATAGTGAAAAGTTCCAACGATGGTCAATGCCTTTTGATTACTTGAAATGGGAACCCAGTTATTTAACTATATGATGTCTTCGGAGGGCGGTAAGTTAGTAATTTTATGTTCACCCTTCTTGCTTGTACTTACTCCCGGTAGTTCAACTTTTGCGTCCCTGCGGAGAGCCGTAAACACGCATATCGTATTCCATCTCCCTATTCAATATATTTTCTCTTGTTTTCACTACATGATCATTCCTATATTACTGTTTTATTAGCTGAACGCCTTCTACTTTTGCTTAGGTAATAAAAATCAATGTGTAAAGTAACGCATGTAAGGTGAAAACAAAAGGTAACGGTTTGGTATATTTGCTTCGTGGGGGCGGGAAAATCGGTCGCGCGCGGTACTTTATAGTTTTAATATCGTGTGTCTGTGGTCGGCCGAGTTATGGTAGGAACACGGTTTTACTACAAATGTGCACCCTGTGGAGGTATACGGGAACATGTGTACAGGACAACCAGCCAAACAGGCTAATTCACTGACCGCTTTGTCAAAGCCACCCGTTCTCTTTATATGCAAAGTACTTTATGCAGCTATGTTGTTGCTGAAAAGTGTTTAAACCTGTGGCTTTCTGCAAATATAATATTGTTGATGCTATTGAAATCAATAACCGTTTTTTTGTATGTTAGAACTAACTAAAGCATCTCCGTTGGTGCTTCAAGCCTAAAATTGTTACAAGTATGAAGTAAAAAAATGTTTCTCGTAACCCGCGAATGAATATTTTAAATGAACATTTTATTTACAGCCTCCGTGTTATTGTAACAAACGCCGGCCCAGCTTAGGTAGTTGTAAGTTACGAGTATTTTCGTTTTATATTTTCCTTGAGTCGCCTGAGACGACCTCTTCCGGGGCAGATAATTTCGTGGACGGTACGTGCTGCGTCCTTTCGAGTCGGATCGGCTGACTTGAAGTGCCTTTTTAGTCACAAAGCAAGAGAAGATAATTAACTCCAACTACTTGCTTTTTGGTTGATAGCAATGCTTACGTTTTGAATTACATGTCTTGACACATACAATTATTCATTCCCACGTTAACGAAACATATTGCCTACACTTTACTGTCTGCATAATATAGCCTGGCCGTTGCGATAATTTATCCTGCCTTCTGATCTTGGTCCCGTTCTCCACTTGGGTTATCTGTCGTGTGGAGATCACATTAGTTTCATATCTAGGTGAAATATTGATTGATGTATTACTCTATGTATGTAAATCCTTCACTCCCATAGAGCCATAGACCATGATGGGGTCAGCTGGCATAGTGTGCGATCTATTTGTATAAATATTTATTTACTTATACATAGGTCACTTGAAATTTGGATAGTAGTTTCCTTTTATCATAAATGGACTCATTAAGTAATATTTTTTGGAAGTTCCTTCCTAAGGCGGTTTATAGGGTATGAAGATTTGAATTGTATTTTAGTATTATTAGTTATTTGTGAGTAGTTATTTATTGTTACTTTTATGGTGGACAACGCGTGAGTTTTACCCCTGGTGTTGCAAGCGTCTATAAGCTACGGTATCCGCTTACCATCAGGTGGGCCTGTCAGTTGAACTACTCGACTAGGACACTCGTACTTCTATGTACTATGTATTTTTTCTACCTCCATATAGTAGTGTTTATCCATTCCAACTAGTATATTACGTGTGTTCGGTTTTGTTTCCAAGGTCGAATGAACGTAACTTTATTGTTGACTTTAATTAATTTAACTTAGAGGTAGCAGACAAATTATTAACAAATCCCTAGGTCCCGTTTACATAATATATTTAGTTGTTTTGTTTGTATAATTATTAAGTGAGTTTACCTACCGCTGGGGACGGCGGTGCTAATAGTCTAAAAATCTGTGATTAGGGGCTGACAATTTCACGAAGTTGGCTTTTATGTTTACGAGTTTACGTGTCCTGAAAGTTAGTGGAGTTTCTATAGGGAGAAATTCCGTGTGACGGCTTTGCTAATAAATTTAAGTAACATTTTCAAACGTTTTGTTTATTTAGTATACGGGAATAGCATACACGAGAAAATGTATAAAATGATTATGTGAAATGTGTTGAACCATTTTTAGTTATTGACTAGTTATTAAAGCTTAAAGGGAAATTTAAAAAAACATGATAGGCATGTATGGATCAGAGTGTTGGGCTACAAAGGCGATGGATGAAAGAAGACTGCATGCAACTGAGATGCGAATGTTGAGATGGGTGTGTGGCGGAACAAGAATGGACAAGGTAAAAAAGGTTTCATGTATGAATGTGGATGGGGACAGGGGCGAGGTAGACCTAAGAAAAGATGGATGGACAGCTGATAGAGATGTATGGCAGAGAAATACATATTGTGCCGACCCCAAATAATATGGGATAATATAATAAATGAAAATAGCCGCGGGTAAGTTCATTAATATGTAGTTACAAGTTTCACTTAATCAGTAGATTAAGCGTCAACCTATCATATTATGTTAAAATTAAGAATATAAGGAAAAGTAGATTATATTATATTCCAAGATTATCTTAATATCTTGTTAACCTATATTTTAATATGTTATTAGCTTTTTAATTAAATATAGCTGATATTTGGTTTATTGCTTTCCTTCAAAGATACAATCATCGCTAAATTATCTTTTAATATTTTAGATAAATGATTAATCTGATGAAAACATGTTGATGTAATTTGTTTCGATCAAGAATTTATATAAGTATCGTAGGTATATAAATATATTTTCCAAAGGCCGGTCATTAGCCAACACCCATTTCTTACTGATAATATTTTAGGGCGCAACGTGACATGAGGTTAGTCCCATAATGGTGGCAAACAAGCATACGGCCCACTTGATGGTAAGCAGTCACCGTAGCCTATGAACGCTTGCAACACCACTCGCGCGTTGCCGACCCTTCAAAAATCCCTTCACACCCTTCTTGAGGAACCCCATGCTGTACTCCTTTGGGAAAACCTCGGCGGGGAGTTCATTCCACATTTGATCGTGCGTGGGAGAAAACTCCTTTGGAACCGCGTCGTGCGAGACAATTTCAGTTCAATCGAATAATAAATACTTCTTAAATATAGACAATTCATATTTTTATAGCTCAATTGGCAAGTCACTCTAGGACTTGGCGTGTCAGGCCAACCATCCAATCACTTTGGGCAAGAAGCGAACGAACGTATGCCTTTATATTAGGCCCTATACTAGAATATAGGCATTTGTTTTATTCGGCACGTTTCGTAAACCCAAGAATCTGTGTACCCTAGGTGGTGTTTAATAGGCTATGTATACAAAAATTTTAAATAAAGCAAAGCAAAACAAACGTATGTTATGTTAGATACTTATATATTCCAACCTCGTTACATTAAGCTTGATGAGGCAATCAGCAACGAGTGCTGTATAATGTTTGTGTACGTACACAAACAAGCCTGTCCACCGTTAAATATACGAGGTAATTAGTTTAAGAGGCACAGCCAAGACGTAGGGGACACTGCGGTTTGGGCCAGCCGTCTATACGGCGGGCCGGTGACGCGTCCTAGATCCGGCCTTTTATGGCAGGAAGCTATCGGCCCTCTCATCTACTCGAGACCTTAGATAGTGGATCACGCACGTATGAACGGCCCCTACACAAAAACCTGACCTACTTTAGCGACATTGAGTGCAACTACCACTATTGACTTACATATTTTTGACCTTTTCGACGGGAAGTGGAAGTGAATATGGAATGAATGAAAATATTTTATGTTTGAGGGGCTCTTCGCTCCTTTTTTTAACATATTCTATTTTAGCGTTGTATTAGTGGTGAAGTATTTACATACTTTTGTCGAAGTATTTTATGTAAATCTACGCGTATTTTTTTGCCTACGAAGGTTGGCTAACTTTTGGCTTTGACTTTAAAGGAAAATTATCAAGGACTTGTCGAGATTTAGATATAAGAATTAAAGATTTCTCGATTTCTTTTCATTTATAAATTATTAAAATCTTCGTTGATTCCGGTACTTTTAAGGTTTTTTCTTTATACGTGTGTACTTTCTTACAAAGTCTTTGTGCTAACTTTGATAGATAGCTCTTGCTTAATGAAGCGGATAATATTATCCTCCTAGCTCTAGCTAGGCTCTAGGAGATAAGAAGGAAACAGGGAACTAAAATAATAAACAACGTGGAATAATAGTATGTGTTTAGAATATACTTGACTTCATTAATTTTATATAATCAGTCCAGCACTGTGAGGTCCCAGACTGGCGATTAGCACGTGTGAGCTCATTAGTGGCGCCTGAAGAAAACTTTTGGACTGTATGTTTACGACTAAGCGTTTGTACAAAAAAAAACCGATTTCCCTCACACCAGACGTTTTTTTTAATGAAAATCGTTTTGTCGAGACGACATAACTTATAATGAGTAATAATGATAGCCTTCGAGGCACCCCGTATGCTTTTGTGGCAACTTAGTTCTATAAAATAACTTTCATCCCCATGATAATGAATTATACCAGGCGAAATCTAATAATGTACCCTGAATAATATACTTTTTATAAATGTTGTTACATGAAAAAAGCTACGTATCGCAAATATATGTCGACTAGAATATCTTTGTTTACGGTCAAAGTGAGCAAAACAAATAAGTATTTGGAAGGCAGTTGGGAATCTATAACTCAATGCCAAGTTTAGGAAAGTTAGGGAACTTTAAGAAGTACTCGCCAAGTCAAACAAACAGGGTACGAGTCAGAACCTCCATTTCGTTGTTCTAAATTTACCTGAAAACAAAAACAAATTTCATCGCGTATAAAAATAATGTCAATGTTGTCTTAGCATTAATTTAATCGGAGCTGAAAGTTGTAGGGGAAGTGTCTTGAATACCAAATAGCCAACTAATACAGAGTAACGACTTTCTTTCGAATAAGAAAACCATTACTGTTAGCTTCAATTGTATTTCGTTTATACTTACATTGCTTTTATGTAATACTTTTAGTTAAGTCACGTTCGTCCATTCGACCTTCCGTATGTCACAGCGTCGTGATTCCTTTATTGGAGACATTATATAGCATGCATTTTTACTCTTACCAAAAACCCAACAAAGGACAAACATGTATACAAAGGTTATTAGGTCGTTAGTTTAATATTACCAATACTTCTTTAAGTAAGTTAATCTATTTAAAAGATTGATCTAATAAGTATTTAGTCTCTTATACCTATGTAGGGTTGTGTTATGCCCTTGTGACGAGTACCGCAGCAATGCCTACTGTACCTACTGGCAGTAGGGAGCACCGTCCACCCTTTTAATGCTGCATTCATTGCAAATAACATTACTTATTTTTATAATATTATTATTTTATAGCTAATTAAAGAAAATAAAATAAATAGCAGTCTTGATTCCCGGGTAAAGTACATGGTTGATTTCGATAAGTGTTTTTGAATACTGTACCGATACTAGTTTCTTATAAAAGTGTTAGGTAAAAGACTTAGTAAAGTTTCAACAGCAGTTTGCAGTTTGGTCGCGCTGAACTTTTATGTCTGTACCATTACGTGAGGTGAAACGTGAGCAATGAGATTAAAAATAAATTATGTTTCATGTTAGGGCAGCCATAAAGTGTACACGAGAGCGTGTGAGGACGCCAACTGAGATGAAGGGATTTGCTTGTATTTCACTGAAGCCCTTATTAAGGGCTATCATTCCAGATAATCCGAAAGTTACGTCGTATGATTGATGATATTCGTATTACTCTAGCTTTTGTTGAAAAACTTCGGAACGCATACAATGTCGGACTTGCTAGTTTTAGTAGGGTTTTATGGTTCTTATTTCCATATGAATAACCCTAATAAAACAATTTACATACAGTTCACAGTAGTTACTATTGCTAGTGTTATTAGTAAGTTAAGCAACATAATAGTGTAAATAATGTTATAATGGAGAACAGCCAACTGAGCATCGTGTTTAAACATGCGCTACTGCAGAATAAAGCCTCTTTGAAATCTGCTTAGCTGTGGCCGACTTGTACATAATTACTAACTAGACAGTTTCGTTGATGAGAAAGCCCCAGTCTACAGGGATTCGTTGTACAGTTCTCAATTGAATAAAGTCAGTTTCTGCTATTAATTAGACTAATACGTTCAAATTGAAACCGAATCGTAGTTTTTTTTTTTCTATAAGTGAAAGTGTCGCTGTGAACTAGTGCGGTTTCCTCAAGCTGAATAGTTCAGTGAAATTCACTGAATACCGCTGGCCTCGTGCCGAATGTTGCAGTTAAATAATTTGTGATAACCGCTTTCATTTATTCAACAGCCAGCTGGGATTTCCATGAGTAATTTGACACTTTTAGCTTTAATGTTTGCATTATTACCTACAGCAGCGTGTTTATACACACTGGGTTCTAATTGTGCGCAGACAAAGAGGTGCCTAGGAGATATTTTATTGTGCGAACTTTTTACTGCTAACAGCTGCTTCCCTTCGTAATTTGTTGGGGCCGCAGTAAAAAACGTGGCAAACTTTACGAGTGTTAACCGTTCACTACAACGTTGCGAGAGATGACATTTTGATATCAGCGACCTGTCCCACCCACTTAGATAAATTGTTTGTGCAGCCCTATATATTGGTATATAGGGCTGCACAAACAGAGAGCATTGGTTTTGCAATTGTTACAGAATCTATAAACGGCTGTAATGATCGAACGTTCTGATCATAGCAAGCCGAATATACTCTCGCCTTCTCTGTGTTGAATATATTATTTCGATTTCTACTCACTGGAATCGCAACAAAAGATTAACCTTTTAAATTTCATTTGTTCCTGTTAATTGAGTATTAATTAAGCGTCTACTCATTTATGTAAAACGTGGTCATTATGGATCCACATAATTTATTGAAGTTACGTACATTGCACGCATTTTAAATGTTATGTATATTTTAATTTGTGTGGTATTTTTATCCCAGAGGTAGTTAGGTTTTAGGTCCACCAGTGCCGTGTAAATGTACTCACTAATCTATCACGACTGGCTGTCCGTCGACGTATATTAATGGAGTGTGAATAAATTTGTAGACAACGAAGATAGGCACCGGTTTAACTTTTACCGACGACTGTAGAATAATTTTCCGGTCATAGTATTCATCCACAGGCGAAGTTAGATTTACGCTTAATGATAAAGTAGCGCCCGTGCTTTCCGTCCTTCTTTCCGTTTTTAAAACACGAATAATTCAATTTGATCGTGTTCTTAAGAGCGCTTACATGATCATGGGTCTTTTCCCGCGTTTTCTTACAATTATGAAGCTTTCAGCTTTCTCAGATGAGACTGCGAAATTCATTACTTACGTAGAAAGCCTTACGCTTTTATCTCAAAAGATGTGCTTTTGTAATCACATTACGCAAATGAGAGCTCGAGAATTCACGGTTGGTTCCAGATAGGGTCGTGATCCCAACAAATGTCTCTTACACTCCACGACAGCTAAATCTCCTCAGAAACGTTTATCGATAGTAATCAAAGATTTTTTCTGCATAGATTACTCTTGCTTACAATATCGAGGCCTATTTTGTGAGCATTTGTAAATTTATTTTATATCACGTATTTGTATGAAATATATAGTTATATTTTTGATAGACTGGAACATAAGAAGAATTGCACTCATTATCATTTAGCTAGTTTGCCAGAATTTCTGCGCCCGGTATAGAGTAACTCCATTTCCGGCTACGTGCTACGGTTGCTACGCCGTAGCTCGTGGCCGACGCTTGCATCAAGTGCCTTCCATTGCGAATAATTGTTCACTATTATTTTACTTGTATTTCAGCGAATGTATATAGGTCGAGAGCTCCTGTCTCCTTTGTTAATCACTACCAGAAAAAAAATGTTTACCAAATTCACCAGTCTTACGGTTTTAAAATGTTATTTTATTTTGAACCAAGTACCAACGTTTTGAAGTAGTACTGATAGTACAGTATTATTTATGACAAGCGAAATGAAATAGTAATTTGTGGGTCACAAAAAATACTCAATTGTGTTACCTGTGGTAACAGTCTATGAGTGATAATAGTATGGCGTTCGTTTCGTAAAGAATGAGAATAAGCTATTATTTTTAATGCCAAAAGAAAAGATAAACGACTTATATCGTTTCATGTTAAGTGGTGGAAGTACTCTATGTGGGAATGTGGGGCGCGGCCGAGACTAGTGGTGTCTTGGTAGCCGCTGCGGAGGTGGTATAGGTATAAAAATGACGGTTTCAATTAAAAGTGGGGTGCGCATCGGCCGGCAGCCGGCTGCTATCCATCACGCCAGCGCGGCGGGTGACGCGGACAAATGAAGTGCGATTTGATCGACACCCGCGGTCGCCGCTGATCCCACATTCATTCACAACTTATACAGTGAGTAAGAAAAACAAAGAACCCGAGCTCATTAGGAGAGCTAAAAAATCTTATGTTTTATTCAGGCTAGTCGGGAAAAATGACTGGCCCAATTTAACTTTAAAAACAAGTGACAATTTGATCGATTCAGAACATTTTTAATAATGGACACTGTGGACTTTGAAAGCAATTAGTGTTGAGTACGATGGTTTTAATGGGTTTCTAACTGTTTCGTGTAACTCGGTTTTGATATTGAGCACAATGTCTTTCATTTAATAAGTTCCATGTTAGTATAATTGATAATAATCCCAACATTTCGTCTTAGTTTCTCAGTACTTACGTTGTTGACATATACAAACAATCTCAGTGAAATCTGGCTTAGTTTTATTTAATTAAGTTTGATCTCAAAACTTTTTCGTCAACAAAAGTCGACCTTTTGTTTTCTTCAAACTTTCTAAATGTGATAATAATAAAAGTTTCTTCTTGATTGTGTGCCATAAAATGAAGTTGGAGTAAATTGGACTACCTGCCTAATTTGACGAGACTTAAATAATTGTTTAGACAAATATTACCTACTTAGAGAATATTTAAGTAATTGAGAGCACCAAATACAAATAAATGTGTACCACTTGTATGTTATAGTAATTTGTATAAGATTTTAAACCATTAAGGTGGTAAACAAGAATGCGGCACCCCTTGTGGAAAGCGGTAACCGTAGCCTATGGATGTTGCCAACACCAGGGTATCACTACTAGCGCGGTGATGACCTTTGTATTCATCCTTATTAAAACTGCGCTGAGATAAATTTTCCTTCTGACTTTTATTGTTACCAAAATTCATCTGTACCCAGCAATGTATCTACTAATGTAATGTGTGTATTTGTAACCGCTTGCTTTATATCCAGCCATAAAATACGAAGTGTATTTACAGAAGATTACATTCTCTAATGAAATTGTTCAGACGCAATTAATGTTGTAAAAATTTTGTGTGTCGAGAAACGTCGAGTACGTTTCTCGACACCGTGTAGTGAAAAATGACAGGAGAAGCATGTTCATTATCATCACGCCTTAATATGACGAGAGTTGGCTCACTTCCCAGACTGCTACTGCGGATAATTCAGTTTTGGATTACGTGACGTGAATTCTCTCGCTATCGTCTCCTGGCTGTCCACTAACTTCGCTATAGACGGCTTGATTCGTATTGCGGGTGACGTATTACATGCTAATGACGGGAATGACGACTACCGTGCACCTATTGATTTTTGTGTGTATGTGATATATACATAACGAATAGTTAAGGTTATGGACATATACTAACAAGAATATTTATTCAATCTTATATTTTAAGATAAATGGAACATAATAACGTTATTTTAATAACAGCGCGGCGGCGGTAAAAGGTGGAACTAAAAATTAGTATGACAATTTTGACATTTCGCGAGTTACGTTTTCGAATACGTTGTCGACAATGTTCCTGCTACCGGCACTGTTTCATAGAGATTTGGTCCAAATTTGAAAGTGCCTGCCAATACTTTTTTTCGATATTCTGTTAGAGCTTCTCCGTCTGAGCATTTTTTTACTATGACACCGAAATTGGTCATAGCTGGACATTTAATTTATTTTGGTTATTTTGAATTCCTATTTTCAACAAAAAATTATGAATATTCAGATTTTCGGACTCAAATAAAATCAACGACTTTATTAATCTTCACTCGGGCAAGTTCTTACAAAATATACAAAAATGTTGCGATGGCCGGCACTTTCAGATTTGGACCAAAATGTATGATGTCTTTTTGTTTGCTACCAAATTTCTGGATTAAGAATAAGTTCTAGAATATGTTAAAATTAATAATACGTTCAGAAAGCCATCAAATCATATTTGAATAGATAAGGAATTGATTCCATAAGTGTATTTGATCGATTCCAAACTATGGAATGAAACATTTAAATGTCTATTTAAAGATAATAGCTTGCTTTCATTTTTAGGTTACCTACAAATAGTATCACGCTAGTCGCTACTTAGTTAATGACACAGTTTTGTACCGGCATGTTCCATGAAGAATAATTATGTTCGTTCATTTTTCACGTAGACACACTTAGTGAGCTTAAATTGATGACTGACCTAATAAATCGAGTAGACGCTATTCACCGGTCCCGATAGGTACGTATTACCTACGTCAAACTCAGTCCACGCACAATGTATGCGTACCCGCACCCCATTAGGTGGAGGTACCTACTGAACTAAACTAATAGATTAGAAAATAAATTCCCTTCGGCTTAATGGCTCTGTCCTAATTTATTTAACGTCAGGAGGATCGGGTGACGCTAATTTAATTGTAACTGAATTACCACCTTCGAGTGTGCGACTCTATCCGTAACTTGAGTGATAATAAATATATATTATGTAATGTGAATGTCGCAGGTTCCCCTTTACGATACACTTGTAAGGAAAATGTAGCGATACAATTTTATTTACGGGATTGGGAGCTTTTGTTGTCTTCTTGTATTTATTTTGTTCCGGTCATGTATCGGTATTAAATATAAATTGGCCTAAAAGAGAATTTCTGGAACCAGCTTATCTGGATTTGTTGAGTAATTGCATTGTACTTTATGATGATAGATATCTTCAAATCTCCATGTTCTTCAGTGCTTTATAACGATTTCATCAGGTAATAGGCACGGTAGACGTGAGTAAGTCTATTATTGTACAAAGTAACATAAAATCGTTTATATGTTTGCTTATTGCATATAGCAGATACAATTCAAAACAAAATGATAATTCTGAACAACAAAACTATAATTCGGAACTTATGACTATCTCGGAAACTGACTGAATATAACGAGGCCGTATATACATATAATTTATCTGTGTCTTAGTTCCATAAATTTCACGTTACGTCGCCGTGTGACCTCGGTCTCATAAATAAATTTTATTGTTCTTCACGCAATACATTAGTTACTCGTAGGTGTATGCTTTCATACCCAACTTATATTTCAGTTAGAACTATTTTATTTCTAGAATTTTCATGTTAACAGACAGGTGGTTTTCAGCTTTGAAATGTTTTTCGAAACGTGACAATAACTATTAATATTACACTTCAACATCGTGAGCTTATTTATAACGTATTTTATTTATATCCGACATTACACAAAATATTAATCTCTTAATACCAAAGTAAACAGAAGGGTAGTCTCCGTGTATGGAGATTAATATTACAGTCTGTGTTTATAATTTCATAAACAACAGTAGCAGATATATGTATCCGGCATGAATAAAGCACTCCGCAATATTCAGTCAGCACTTCCAAAGCAACAGAACAAACATGCAAGAAACTGCCCCTAGCGGTGCATTGATTCCAATTGAATTGATTTATTAATAGATTGAGGGAATAAATAGTGAATTTGAAAAGGTGAAGGTACATGCTCGTGGTCATTAGGCAGTTCATACCCTTTTCAAAGAGTGGGCGCACATCCACGGCCGGTGAATTATTTAGTAGGAAAACGCCGGTCACCGTTGCCTATGACTTTTATCACTCCACTGCCTTGTAACTTGACTGATAACCACTCACAGACAAGCAATTATGCTTGATAGGTAATTTATAACTGAAAGGTACCCATATAATCATAAAGAAAATCTTCACTGAATACTAAATGTTTTACACGTAACGTTTGTGATATGACGTACATAAAGTATTTGATTTCTATTTCGCTTAGCAAAAATCATTTAACATGAAGAAATCACACGTCTTATTCTATACTCTATCTATATCTGGTACTTGTAGTTACGACGACGGCATTTCACGTACATATGTATGTGATGTGGATCGTGGCGTATCCATCCAGGGTACGCGGCACGCGAGCCTATCGAATGTGCCCCGCTCCACGTACTCCTTACTAATTCCGACTGTTTGCTCTCTCTCAACATGCGAATTATGTTTACAGAACACGCCGAGTGAGAAGTTTGCGAGACAAATAGAGTATGCGAGCAAACTGTAGTGAAATAGCCAAAAATTGGGACTTTCGCCGACTCTACCTAGCCAAATTGAGCCGTTGGTACGCGTTGATTTTATTTAACTCGCCTCTGTAGTTTTATTTTACTTTTGTATTTAGGTTATTAAGTTAACGCGGTAAACTCACATAAATAAAAGATAATACTTTTGTAGATTACCTGAGATTTATTTCGGGCCTTTGAGCGGGCTTTTTGTTATTCGGTAGTAAGTCTTTGTACTCATAATAATATTTTTACATTGAATTAGGCTAATCCCTTTTTATTTGAAAGTTATTAAAGAACATGTTTGTAATAGGCATGAAATTTGTTCGACATTACTTGCATTTTTAGAATTGAAATCGATCGGAGACATTATCAAGATAGTATATTATTATTAAGTTTTATAAATTGTAACTTCAAAGGAATTCCGGCCTAAAAATAAGTCATCCCTCACGGTAATTGCGTGTCATTTTGTCACAAAAGTATCTGTGAAGCATAATTATTGACAATGGCCGCAATTTACAAATACATAAAATATCATTGGAAGGCATCATAAGTACCACGTTTTCAGGCAAATTACACCGACGGAAAGCTTTTATGGATTTCCATTTGCTTGATGTTATTTTTGGGAATGGTACTTAAGAAAAACATCTATCAATTTTGTAAGACGATTGATGTAGTCTGCCTCAAATGTAGACGTTTATTGACATCTCAAACGTATATTTACGTACACGATAACTTACCTACGCACAATATAGTTGACGGCCATTATGGAAATGTACGACCCTGTAACAATACTACCAACACACAACATACTGTATTCCTGCGAGTGTTACGGACTACTAGGAATTTCAATACCTACTAAGTTCCAGAGAAATGTGAGTTTATGTATACAGAGTATAAGTTAAATGTATATGACTAACACTATTTAAAAAAAAATGTTATATTTTTTCATTAAAGGATTCCACTGTAATTCTACTGGAAAATAAATACATATTAAATACCCATATGACTATACGCAAGCAAAATTGATAAAGGCAAGGTGAAACTTCAGTAGACTTGAATCTTATACCTATTATTATTAATATTGTGCCAATAATTTGAAAATTATTTATTATAATATATCCGCTACATCATTTAAATGAAACATTTTCTAACTGTTTATTCAATCTCCGTTTTCAGTTAGTTTTGTTATTAGCACAGATACGTTATAATTTAGATGCCTATGTTTAATTAGCGTACAAAAACTACATTAAAATAAAATGATTAACCTATTCCTTTCCTTCTTTGTAATATCCAGGGTTTACATTTTGTGGTTGATCTCTAGAACCTTAAGTATAAAAGATTGTAATTATAATAGTTTTAAAGGGCTAAAACTTTTAGTCTTGAAAACTGAACTGAAATTTAGATGAGCCCATCCTCTGGGGATTTCCTGAGATTTTTTTCTCCAAACGAATCCCCTAAGACGGGTGGATCTCACTATTTCAAGGTAATAATTGAAATAGTAGGACTAGCGGGGCTTACTTTATATGTTCATTTTTTTAAATAATAATGCACTGAATGATACATCTTTAGACGCTATATCCAACCTGTAAATTATATCTGTAACTAGTAATATGGTCTAAATAAATAATTATGTTTTGTGCACGCCCAGCTACTAAACACTTTCATGATGAAAATAGTGGCTCCCTGGGAGTTAGTGTGGACTCTAAAAGAACTTTGTAATTGCTGAATGCACTGATCCCTAATTGAAGTGAAAATCCATGATTGGTTACTAAGCACGTTAACGTTGGAAGCTTTCTTGAGGCAATATTTCAGATATATCTGTACCATGTTTATAGATCGGGGTTGTGCGTAAAAGAATCGAAAATACACTGTAAAGAAATTTTAACCATACGATAAAATTTATACAAAAATAGTTCAGGCGAGTTTGATGGAGGTACAACTTCATAAATTTGGATTCTTATATAGAATGCCTTGTTTGCTGTCCTTCTAGGCTCGCGTATTTTTGTCGTTAAAAATAGAAGAGTAGTTAAGTTTACCGCACTGTGTAGCTCGCAGGGTTACCAGACCGCGAAAAGTCAACGGACGACGTAGCATGGAAGGCTTTTATCTTCAAAGGTGTGCTGTTACAATGGCGGTATTACGCAAACGAGAGTTCAAAAATTTACTGCTGCGTGCTATCTACAATATAATGAGATGCGAAAACACACAGTTATTTTGTAAGTAAAACACATCCTTACATGTATATTTGGAGTACTTCTCTGTGTTGAATTTTTAGAGGTCTTTGTACGAGCTACGGATGAAATGCTCTTAAAGAATCAACTCTTATCAATCCATGTACTTACAAAAGAAAAGGTACAAATCCCACTAGACAAAATAATTAGCATACTATAGCAATACTTTAAATATTAAACTCACAATCATATTTATTTGACTAGAGTTTACAAATAAGTACTTTCGAATCGTCAGAATCTACCAAAAATATCAGAGTATATATTTCTTTTCAAAAGTGGGCTTGAGCTCTTAGGGCATTTATTCCCACAGATACATACATTCATATCATTAGTTAATATGAATATACTATAATGCAGAAATATTTACACATAGTCACGGCGACGTGTGGTAACCGATATCCTTCCGCGGAACTACCGGAACATTCCCTTGGGTAGGCATACTTCATTTGTGAAGGTTGCCCCAGTTAGTCACTCGGGACTCACACCACAAAGGAAATTTAATTAAAATCATTTATTGTTCTTGATGCAATAAATTTAATAAGTCGTACAAGTGGCTCATTCCCAGGAGCTCCGAATCCGTAGTTCCAATACTTCTTATGAAAGTGCTGATATTTCATCAGGTTTTGGTAGTTGCTAGTCCAAATTAATCAAACTTTTATAATTATAATTTATTATATGTATTAAAAAATATTCATTATATTTTGAAAGCTGTGGTGTCCTTGTGGTTGAACCAACGGCCTGTCATCTGATGGGCCCAGGTTCAAACCCTGGCATATATACCAATGAGTTTTTCTAAGTTTAAGTACAGTGATTAATCACACCATGAGCTTAAAAAGAGAGATAGGGCGAATTGGGATCTCCCGTGGGTTTTCCCGTTAAAATTGGAACCACCCGACTGGGGACTGTACCTCCACCTTACAGAAGCCCGCAGTCAAATAAGACTACTTTGATGCAGTGTTGTGTTTCTGCGATAAGTAAATTGCCAGTGCTCCACGAGGATACGGTGGTCTAGTAGCAATGCTCCTAGCTCCTAGCAGAGTGAGTCCTCATCAACATCAGGGTTGGCAACGCGTTAATTATAGCCTTGGCATTGCTAGCGGCTATAGGCTACGGTGACTGCTTACCATCTGGTGTGCTGTAGGCTTGGTGCTGCCTTAGGGGTATAAAAAAATATGTATGTTACTTTAAGGTTTTTTATTATCCTTTACTCTGCTGCCTACATTAATTGATTTATTATTATTAGACTGCTACGGGATGTGAGACAATAGGTTATTTACGAACACGCAGGCTAAGTCATGATCAGAACATAAGCTGTAGGTACTTATTGTGTTTGTTTTGCGAGGAGTGTGCCTTTGCTGCTCTCAAACTCAAAATAACAAAGTGGGGTGAACCATCTTTCGCTGAAAACAAATAGCCGACCTTTTGCCTTCTTTATGAGACCCTTGTTAACTTGTCCTTAATAAATTATTTATTTTGGGCCTTGCGATGGTGATATAAATAACATAATATTTTGTTAATTTTACGGGCTCTTTACGTGGAAGTTTTCTTTTTCTGTCTTTTCAGGAAGTCATTTTCACGTTATGCTCTCTTTGTATTTATTGTAATTTGGTAAAAATACATATCTATATGTATATTTTTATGTGCATATATAAAAAGCGTCTGATGTAGATCGTCCAGGCTAGATCAATGAGGTAGCCGTTTAAATAGTGTCCTTTCGCTTTTTTGGGTATTGGTGTTTGACGACAATTCGTTGACGTGATAGAAGTTCTATAGTATGTAGAATTCTTAAAATTAATTACAATTACATAATTCTTTGTTTTTTTTTACCACTAAGGTGGCAAACGAGCTGCCCGCCTGATGGTAAGCGGTTACCGCAGCCTATGGACGCTTGCAACACCAGGGGTATCACTCGCGAGTCGCCGACCCCAAAATTTGGTTATTTGCTCTTAAATACGAAAAACATTGTATATTCACAATTAACAGCAGGAACACTTTTCATTTCTCAAACATATGCCTTCAGCGCTAAAATAAAAAAATAGATAATATGGAATTAACATTCACTGGTCCCGTCATTGGCTATACAAAAGAGAGATTACATCAATATGCCCTTCGGACTGTACATAAATCGGTAACATAACGGTCGCGACGAAAACCGCAAATTAAAATAAGGAGCTAGCTAAGCCAGATATTGTGAAACAAAGAAAAACGTAAGCACCGATTGACGATGATTAATGTGCGCATTTTATCACGAAAAAACAGCACGGCCTTCGATAGAGGGAGAAAAATAACAGGCAGTCATTAAAATACATTTCATAAGCGTTTGAGTTGTTTTTATTAATTTTCGTAATCCGTAAAAAAAGTGTGTCACGGGAGCAGCAGTACATTTTGTCGTGTAGCTGTAACAAAGGAGGATAAATTACGTCGTCGGTGCTATGTTTGCCGGCAAGATTTCCAGTTTCAGTCACACCAAGAAAACGTGTTTGATTTATCAGCACTTGAGGCCGGACCTTCCGCTCGCTATAAATTTTATTGTGTTATGATTTAGGGACGCGTATGCGATTTTATGGTAAACACTTTGCTCTTTGTGTTTGCCGGTTGATTTATAGTTGGGCGCGGGCCCACGTGGGACACCCTCTCCATGCGCACAGAGCTGGATAATAAACGTCTAAATTTTGGTTTTATTATTTATTGAGGAAAAAGTTACATCACAATTATCTCAAGGCTTTTAATAAAATCCCACCAAAACGTATGAAATTAGAGCAAAGTCACCCATTTTGTATAGCGTTGACTAAGAAGTTAACATATTACTCTATAGTCATATTAATACAACAAAAGAAAAATAAAAAATAATTAAAATATGAACATATAATGAGACTTAACAGACACACTCTTTTTCGTATATAATTTCACCCTCCGAGTTAGTATTCCGGTTTTTAAAGGTAAACCTTTCTAATAATTACCACCCTTTTTTATAAATCGAGCAGTTATCCAAAAACCCCTATATTGTGTGATTGATTACCATTTAATTGTAATATGCTGTACACATTTCATTCTGGAATGTTGTTTCAGAATGAGGCTGGCTAGACAGGGATATATATGTAAAAGATTTTTTGATAGAAATTGATAAAAGTCCTAATAGCTCGTCTTATTCTGCAAAGTTAGTAAAATAACCAATGAATTTTGCCATAAATAAGCGTTTCCGTAACAGGAATTAACACCGAAGTAATTAAAAGTTTTATATCTCCTAAATTCTTTAAGAATGCTGTTTTAGTATCGTTGGTTGTAATAACATTTGTACACGAAACTTACTGTAAGCATGCTTTTATTCTGCAATGAAAATGTCTTTTTGTATAAAGGTTTCTATTTATATAATTTTATAACTTTTTTCAATGTATGTGGTTTTAATTTTCTCGGAAATTGCGAGACTGAAATTTGCCACAGTTAAAGTTTATATGAAGAAAGAGTGCCTGAGATATTTTAACCCATATAAGTACGTTTTTATCGAGTTTACAGGGCAATAAAAGCGTTAAGTCGAAACAGGAAGCATTAGTTGGGTAGCTTGTTAATCCTGAGGCGACGGTAATGCGCTTACTTTCACAATCAGAATTCTACGTTCCAGTACTAAAGTTTTATGAGTTAGTAGTTGACCATATAAACTATACTCACTCAGGTCGTTCACACTATAACCATGCGGAGTTTATAAACTTGACCAGAAATGCCACGTCAATACAGCAAACTCAAGTTAACAAGTTAAATTGAAGCCGAAAACACAAGAAAATATATATTAACTTTATCAATATCGATTTTTCACACAATTTAGCTTACATGATGAAAAGAAAAATTGAATTTGGATTATTCCGCGACGAATTCGGACGCCACGTTCTGATAATAAGAAAATCTGGTTTCACGCTAAAAGATCCCGGGTAAACCTATGTAAATGTCATGATTCTTTATTAATCTATTTAAATAATTATTACGACAGCCAATGTACCTAGAAGGTAGATCTTTCGCGCAGTATTTAGAAACGAGAAAACAGTTGCATCGCATTCGTAACCGTTGTTTCATTATTAAGTCGTTTATAATAGCTTGTTGTGTTACAAGGTACTTTCAGTGGTGTACTTACAAAGATTTTTTTATTATTTGACTTATTTAATTAAGTGCATTGTAAGGTAGGTTTTTCTGATATGTCTGACTGACTCTTGCGGCATGCAAAGAGCCGTGGTGGCCTTGTAGTATGGAGCTTTGCCTGCTTTTCTAATAATGCAAGTTCCAATCCCACATGTACCAATGATTTTTTCTAACTTAAGTGCAGTGATTAGTCACACCACGAGCTTTACGCTGAAGGAAAACATCGTGAGGAAACCTGTATACAATAAAGAAATTCAAGGACGTATAGGACTCACCATCTGTCACTTTGGCACCCAATTATTTTTGGTGGAAAGTGGGTGTTGTAACACCTCTGCCTACCCCTTCGGGGACCCTTGTGGAAAGGCTTGAAGATATTACTCACTTACTTACCGTATAAAAACGGCTTAAGTAATTTTAATTTTAAAATTGAATGTTTCGAAATGTGTTGGGTGAAGCATCGAGTGTCTTGCAGCTCACTCTGTTATTTTCGTTTGTAGCAGTTAGTAATTACCCGGTTGCCTATATGCTGCTGACAGATCCAATTACATTAAAGGGATCGAACCCCATTCCATTAGGCGGTATACTTTGTTCCAAACGGCATTGTTTTCAATCCGAGATTGTATTACACTTAACAATACTTTGCATGGTTGTTGTAAACTTCCAAGTACTTTAATCACAAACCGAATTAACAGACGTTATTCAATTAATTGACTTTGTGAACGTAAAAGTAAACAAGTAATTTAAGCTACGTTTAAGCCATTATTTAAGCATTCTGTCTTGCTGTCAAAATTTGACAGACGTGACATCTTGACATGCTATTTCGTGTTAGAAAATGTTTACGTAATCCTAATGATTTATTATTTGTGATGGTTTACTTTTAGGCCATGCTTAATTGTTTATTCATTTTATTAATATAACAATTTGTATGTTCGAATTCACATTAAAAAAAGCACTTACATATGTTTAGTTAGTGCACTGCAACTCTCTCATTTTCTCCAGGTGTCAAAGAGTATACAATATCTAGCCAAGATTTCAATATTTTTAAAGTCTATAATATAGATAAATTTTACTAAATAGTACATTACCAGCCCTTTAAAACTTTTTTTAATATAACTAACGCACTAACTAACTAACTAACTGGCACACATGCGTTTGGCTTATCAAATGGTAAGAAGTCACATAGCCGCTAGCAATACCAGGGGTATAACTTACGCGTAGTCAAATATGTTGTTGATGAGGACTCGCTGTGCTCGCTGCATTACTAGGCACTAGCGCTGCGAATCCCAGTGGAGCACTGGCAGCCTTACCGCAGTAACACATCATCTTTCACCTTCTGGAATTAAAAATGTTGTTAAAAGATAATACACTAAAGTTTTACAAGTTTCAAGTATTGAGTGTATGATTATTATTTTCATTCTTGCACGCAGCAAATTCAACATATTGTTAGCCACTTTGATAAATTTAACGGGTCAAAAAACAACTAAGAAAAGCTAATTTATCTCGGCACGTGAGTAAATCACTATTATATTTGCACGGCTCACCTAACGTAACGGCAAAACGTTCGGCAGCTAGTTACGTTGATCACGTCCTTTTCATAAGAGGCAAAAACTGATCAGTTTAATCAAGAGTGGCGTAGAGGGCGTCAATCAGCCACCTCGTTACCTAAACGACCTGTAATTTTCTCTCGCTGACCGAGCCAGACTTCTAACTATCGCCCATTTCTCTATTGATTACCAATGTGATTTTCGCACTCATTTTTGAAACTTCGTGATTCACTTATCAACAACTTTATGTTTATTAATTAGTTACTAATTAACTTATGGTAATGAAATTAAACACAATTCACGGAATACAGAATATTATGGGTACATTTGAATACCCTAGTTATCTTAGCCTGTATACTTTATATACATTGATATATTTATGTTTTCTTGGAAATGGTACAAAATTGCAATATATAGATGAAACGTAGTCATTATGTTTGAAACAAATGAGCAGTGCCGGTAGCAGGAACATTTCTCGACTACGTATTCGAAAACGTAACTCGCAAAATGTCAAAATTGACATACTAATTTTTAGTTCCACTTTTCACCGCCGCAGCGCTGGTCATTTTTCAATACAAAAATAGTCGAAGACGATACGATAACGTTGTCGCTAATTATTCATGCTCACGCTACAGACCGTTTAATGATTCAATGTTGGGCGATCAATAAAATGATATATTATTTACTCATGCAGATTTGATTGAACATAATATTACCTGTCCTCAAGTACTAGTATATAAGTAAATTTAATATAACATGTATATCTGTTATTGGTAGAGTTGGAGTTATACATCTGGACTAGAAAAGTAGCTTAACCACCGCAGCGCTGTTCATTTTTCAATACAAAAATAGTCGAAGGTGATACGATAACGTTGTCGAAGTTTATTCATGCTTGCCCTACTGTACTAAAATACACGCCTGATTTTAAGTATTCAATAAGTAAGCACAATTCATATTGAGTATCGTAATGGTATAACGATATGAACTGGAACCTATGTGGTCTGGCGGCCAAACGATGGGCCTGTCTAAGCAAGGGTTACGGGCTTGACTCTCGTACAGGATAACTGTGTCTTTGTGTATTGCTTGTGAAATAAGTATGTGTTCAAGTTCACTCAAGATACAAGGAATACTTGTGAGGGGCCGCTAGGTATATAAGCCTTTGTCATAATTAAATTGTCTGCTCATGGTCTACCTTTTTTACTTTTCATGCATGAATTGCTTTGGCACTGGCATCTGCTTAGTTTTATTCATATACGATGAATATGGAGACGTAAGAAAAAAGGTCCCATTAGTTCCACATGGCATAACTTGATGATACTACAGGGAGCAATACGAAAAAATCTGTACATTCCATTACAAATTGAGATCAGATGAGGTGTCTTTATACGAAATTGCCGTTTTATGGGACAGGCCGACTGAATTTTATATTAATAGCAAATTGACAATTCAATTTTGCACACTAGCGAAAAGACTGAGACTGACATATTTGTAACTAGCTGTTACCCGTGACGTCGTCTGCACTTGCTTAAAGACAAAATTAACCTATGTCCTTCCCCAGGATATAATCTATCTCCTTGTCAAATTTTATTAGGATCCGTTCAGCCGTTTAATCCTGAAATGTAGCAAACAAACAGAGTTACTTTCGCATTTAAAATATTAGTATAGAAGTATGTATGAACAAATTAATTTATGAAAAATACTAGGGTCATTATCATACAACGGTTATAAATTATGGGCGCACGACACAACACACCAAATATATAAAAAAAAACTCATAACATGTTGAGTATGGCGTAGTTGGCGTAGTATACATTTGTAGTTACAAATATTTCGATTTCTATGTTTTAATATTAAAGTTAGTGACGGCAATAATTACAGCATAGCGAAAACATTGCGTCTGGTGCCCATTCCATTATTATACGTTAGTTCACATACTCACCGCTCATATATTATTCGGTGCCTACGTTGTGTTGTGTATTCTGACACGGTTCCCTAATAATTGATAACATGACACCCTTACCTAACCTACGTACCTATTTATATTCGTACCGATGACGTGGACAACCTTGTTATTACTCATGTCATGGTTAGTTTGTGCTTCGATGGTAGATAATCGGCTCAATATTTTCCGTAAATTACTTACTTAGCGAATAAAATTTACGGAATTCAAATATTTTTTAATCTAAATAAATATTTTTATATTGTTGATAAAATTGAGTAAGCATTATATTTAATCATAAGATAGGTCCAAGATGTTTCGTGTTACCTATCAAGATCTGCCACAATTTTCTACTACCTATATATGTGACAGTGATATTATATAGTACCCATCCCAATTGGCGTGATAGTATGTAAGTCAATATATTACAACTTTGAATAAACACTTGTCTTATGAACACAAATAAAGAAATACATGCTTCAGCTGTTTCTATAGTTAACCCTTAGGGGGATAAATGAGCTTCTTTATTCGATTTTATTTGAATTGATTCTGTGCGATTAAAGTCACAGAGCGCTAGAATAGGTAAGGGTAAGTAAGAAAAAATTATTTCTATTTTAAAATGGTATACCTAATATCCGTGGCTCCGGCGCGGCAGTAACGGTCTATCTGCACGTTTTTCAACACAGTGTAAAGGTAAATAAGATGCAGTATTGCAGCGACAGCGCGATTACCTCCTATCTCCCATCGCAACGATCTCCGGCCAGTAATGATGGCAATAATTTGACCGTAATCGGGCGCACGCTGCTTTGTAGTCGCCTTGGGATTCCAGTCCGATTTTAAGCTAGCTCTATTTTGCGCATCACTGGAATACGAACTAAATAACGTGGATAATTGCCACGGTCGCGTCGCTAGCCTAATAAATAGCCAACGTTAAAGTTGCTGTATGAAATATTTTATCCTCATCGACTTTAAAAGTAAGGCCATTTTTAGAAATGCATGCTCAGCTGTACTCAATGCCGGTTGAACAAATGTAAAATGCCGTCTGCATGTGCAGAAGAGCGCTTACCATTCTTTCTTTGCGAACGTAGGGATCATTGTGCCGTTTTATCGAATATATTTGAGATGCTAATTTCACAATGCATTTTCCATGTATAAGCATTTCATTACCATTATGAATGGAACTGTAGAGTTTGTGAAGAAGCCCCTCATTCATTTAATTACGGCCTATGATACCAGTGTTTAATACTAGGCGTACTTGTAAACGGTAATTAAAATTATTTGTAGGGACAAGCGAGCGAGCTCAGCAGTGACGCGAGTGATTTAGTGACCTTGTTAATGGGTTAAACTTCGCGTAACTTAGGCCTCAGGGCCCTTGCTCATCGCGGGTTGCACTAACCGTGTTTTCATATTCATTATTTATTTAGAATAGCCCCGTGATACGCAAAGAGATTGTGTGAAAATTAACTGTTCGCAGTAACGAGGATTTTAATTAAGTAGTTCTATTTTAGAGCACGTTTTGCGAAATTGTTTTATTCATGTGGATCACGTTATTAGATTCAAATTTATGAATACGTATAAACTACGAAACTAAAATTAAATATAATTTTGTTAGAACATGTGTCTACGTTAATTACGTAGACACCTTGTTGACCTTTTTACTAATAGGTAAAGCAATGGCTAGATAACTATTCCTACCCACTATTTAATTCAATTTTGTATCCAATTTCAAACGACGTAAATTAGGTAGTTCAGAAACTTTATTATAATTTATTTGAAACAAAGTAAAAATATGTTCCGTTCAATCAAAACTACTCAAATAACAATCCATCTGTCTAGTTCTGTCAAAATATTCAAAAATAAACTAAATTTTGTAGAAAGATATACTTAGATATATTTCGCATAAGTGGTTAAATTTTTTTCTATAAACGGTTTTGTGAATACCTCGTGGAGTAGGTGAAAAAGATTTCTTACATAAAGCCCATTGACCCAGCTTGGTGTAACTCACGGAGCGCGGGACATGCGGACAATAATGGAGGTCATAATTTGCCTGTAATGGGTCTTACACTATCGCGCTGTCAGCCGTACCAAAAATAAGTTTCTTTCCTACAAATCTTTTCCAGGGTCATTCGTCTAGAGCTCTTTAGCACTCCTTTAGCGGCTCGTATGTTAAGTCTGGTTTACTGCGGGCTTTGCAAATATTCGTTTCAATATTTATATTCTTTACCTTCGAAATAATTTAGTTGAAATATTTTATTAACCGATGAGACGATTTTGGAAACTGTTCGTGGTAAAGGGATTTGTTTTGTACGATTGATATAAATGACAAAACAATGCGCTGTGATTTTTTAATCTAGACCAAGAAATTAATTGCATTTCATTTTGTAGTGATTACTCTAAAGCTTTCCTAATCCTGCTACTTATTTATTGCGTAGGCATTGTAAGACAAATTATTAGGGCAGGATCTCTCGAAGTAATTAATTGCTTCTAATTATAAATTGATCTAATATTAATGAAAGCTACTCAATGGAAGTGACTAATCACAATGATCACTATTCAAAGTTTCATTAAACGACGATGATGAGGAGTCTTGACCCTCTCTTACATAACAACATTCCAGCAGCCATTCAAGTACAATATAGTAAACGCATTAATATCTTCAACATTATACTCACAAAATAAGGAAAGCGACACCTTTTAGTGTTGATTAATAACGTATGAACAGAAAATAAGGCTATTGAAATATAACTTCACTGGAAAATAAAAAGATAATTGAAGAGAAAAGTATTAAGCATTAGTAGAGCTAAATATTAATATTGGACACGTTTTTGATTTGTTACGTTACGTTGCAGATTTGTTAAATAAAATATGTCAGCATAATTTATTAGAGAGATTAAAAAGAAGAGAGGTAGGGCGTAATGGGAGTTACCATAGAAACAAATACGCCCGACTGGCAACAGTCCACCTGACTGAAGACCGCCGCCAAATAGCACTACTCGATAATGCAAGTGTCACTAACTCACTAGGTTACAGAGGCCGTTTACCATTAGGTATATTATCTACTCTGAGCCATAAGGCAGATTAAACTTACTAGCCACCTTAGTTGTTTAAAAAAGTTAAGCTTATCAATATGATTAAATGAATTCAAAGTGATATATTTAATTTTTAATGATTAAATTGCTCAAAAATATAGTAACACAGCATTACGCCGGTTATCCCAGTATTGACGCGGTTTGTATAATAACAAAAAATATGACTACAAGGGGGTGACCAAACAGCGCCATCTGGTACCAAACTCAGCAAGCTTGTAATAAACAGGTATTATATAATTTATAGAAGACTAATAACCTTTTTGTAAATACATAGGTACTAACATTAAATAAAGACAAAATCAATAAATCGTTCCTTCCCTTTAAGACCTAATAAGGCACTTATAACAGAAATACTTTATCACCGATTCGGAAAAACACACCAAAAAATGCCTAACCTAGAATCGCGACAAACAAAAATCTTTCTCACATAAAATTATGTGATATGTAGGTATATATTATAACCCGAGGGTAGCAGTTACGCTAGTACTAACAACTGCAGTTACTAGACCGACTGTGTAGAATGTTTTTCATCCTCGTGTATCAGTCTAGTCTGAATAACAAATGAAAACCGGCGGTTTTTACAAAAAATAATTATTATAAGTATTTAATTCATTCTTAAGTGTAATCAAATAAAGATAATTTTGATTACCCTTTTCCTTGCGTACGCAGTGGGTGCGGGCAGATAGCAATGTAAAATCGGAAGTTGGTAATTTGATAAAATACTTTGAAATGGTTTGCTTTGGAATCCGCAGAATAGTATCTATGTATAAAAATATTAGCTGTCCTACTGCTTTGAATGAGTCATAAGTAAATAATTAATCAATTAAAGTATAAACAAAGTGCCACTTTGAAGAAATTCATGTTACATCATTTACAAACAGTTATAGTGGGTATTGTTACCATGAAGCAGCCAATAACCAGCAATATGATCTACTGTGTGATACCACGATACCAGGAACTTACGCATTTATTCTTAAAATATTATATCTTGAGTAACGGACCGTCGCGTTATTTAATGATGTTATGACATTTAAAATAAGTGTAACGCTTTTTATTAAACAAGCAATAAGATAATTAGATTGCTGATGACGATGACCGCAGCGAAAAGGTTCTTATAAAATTGCTTCGTTATTTCTGCTAAAAAGTATGATTTGAAAGGGCAATACATTCCAATAGTGATTGAATTAAACGTTTGCAGCTAATGAAGTTGAGGGACGGAGGGGATGTAGCAAATAGTGTTGTATAGGTGTCCAAATATTTACGAAACCCTGGATCGCGTCGAGTAAAGTAGGAGGCGTGGTCAGTGAAAATGTTCCAGCAATACGAGGCTCTATCTTAATTAATCTCGAGCCGGCCGCAGTATTTATTACAACCTTCACGCTTGGCTTAGCAGCTTTTGGAAATCATTCAATTTGAAACATCTGCTTTAATAAATTCTCCTTA
This sequence comes from Falcaria lacertinaria, assembly GCA_951449985.1. Taxonomy (NCBI): domain Eukaryota; kingdom Metazoa; phylum Arthropoda; class Insecta; order Lepidoptera; family Drepanidae; genus Falcaria; species Falcaria lacertinaria. Next base: position 6,151,824 of record OX602114.1, read on the forward strand.
GTTATTTCTATTTTAAACTCTGATCAGGGACATAGGTTACTTTCGTATGTTACGGCTCCTTTTCAATATTTTGGGAAAACCATTTTACCTACGGATAAGGTATCAAGGCAGCGCATTGAGTGAAATATTTATACCTGAGTATTTTTAATTTATAAAATTTTCGACCAAAGAATTTATAAAATTGTTGCTGCAAGAAATTGTAGTGTCCTTTTTTGATTAACGATAATAAGCATTCAGTGGGAATTATACAACAGTTTTATTTATTTCTTTAAAGTTGCCTTATTGTAATGTGTAATGTATGTTGATTTGAATGACACATTCCCTGCAGAAGCCACTGCTGTGACGTAAGTTCTTTCGAGATTTTTGAACCCTAATTGTAAAATTGTGACAAGGTTGATCCCGTATCTATCGTGTCGTTGGTATACCCGTTTTTTGCTCAAACAGGTTTTTTTTCTGACTGAGAAAAAGTTTTCGAAATCATTGTTAGTAATTAGTTAGTTTTTTCGAATTTAGGGAATACTGAAAGTATGCCATCTAAACCTTGTCGCAGAAGGATGGTGGTTCGTTGGCCAGTAGCACTTTCGTGGCTTGCTTACGTTATGGTTCCGGCATACTCCCACAGATGGCGACACTGTAGTTATCTCTACGTAGCATCAGAGGGCGCTGTTCAACAACATAAATCGAGATATTTCTACGAGATGGCGCTGCTAAAATTATGGTTAACTTTGTGTTCTTTGTATTTTGATAAATAAACGGTGTACGCAATTGTGGCTATCACATTTTCACGTTTTTTCTGAATGGTAAGAAGTATACATTGTGTAGGATTTAGTTAAAACAAAATGGTTACTTTTTGGCAATAACATGTAGAGAGGGCACTACCATCAAACAGAATTTAGATACTAATGAGACTTATTGTAAATATTATCTACTCTGAGCTAGTAATATTGTATATGATGATGAAGTATTTCTTTCTAATAATGGTGCAAGTTAGTTAGTTTGCATATGAGAACAAAACTGAATCGAATAATATTTATATGATGCCAGCTTACTTTTTATTATTTCGAGGTAGAAGATGTTCTGACACTATGCAATATGTAAGTAAGGTATGGATAGCATGAAGTTATACCGTGTTACATACTCATGTCTAGTCATTGAGATGGTGTAAAGTTGATGTAGAACAAGGATGGCATATTGGTGAAGAGTGGCCCTCTGACACTGGCTGTCAATATCGAGCCCTTGTTGGGAAACTTTTCAAAATTGGAATTCCGAACTTCGGCACGACGTGCCGGCTCGCAGCGCCCGGCGCACGCTCCATCTCTCAAAGGAAATTCGGTAACGGGCCATGTATTTACGCCGGAATTGAATTATCTACTGTGGCGTAGATTATTGCATTTACTCAGCGTGAAATTGCTAAATACTGAAAACGAAAAAACATTCAATTATGCCTCGCCATTTTTTACGTATTTACAATAGATTGAAAACGCCGTACACGGAATAGATTATACTTCAACAGAAGGGTTGGACTCGTTCCCAGGTGAGTCCATAAAATACATAGGAAGACTTTTCTGTAATTAATTGGACTCAAAATGGATTTAACTAATTTGTTACATATCAAAATTATAGCCATCGTTTTTTTTATTGGTACGTACAAGAAAGCAAGTACCTGCTTCATTTAAAATTTTTAATGTGTGATTGTATTTCTGTATGAAGTTTTGGGAAGTACCATAGTTACACTAAGGTGTGCAGTATAAATGGATCGTCACTAAGGTGGTTTGTAATTTTTTGAGCGTATTGAACAATATCGCAGATCGTTTGGAAAGGCTTAAAAGATTTATCACCAACTACTAACAGCACAAATAAATTAAAAAGATTCAAGCGATCAATTAAGTCTGATTCTTAGTGAGTATTCATCATATTTTGGTAGAGATGCTAATATAATGTTGGTTTATCTGACAGCAGAGATTAGTCTAAAGTTGCACGATGGACATTAAACGCAACCCAATTATGCTGGCGTGCGGAGTCTGGACCGGCTCGATATCAGATTAGCTCCTCACTGGGATTACATTAGTGGACGTCATTCCACCATAACTAATACTATTAAATGCTACAATACAGGATGTACCAATTCATTATTATGTGATTTTTTGAGTTATAAGTACATATTGCATACATGACATACATCACGCCAAGTCCTTCACGGGGAATCAGTATAAAACGCCATTTCACTCGTGACTTGCACGCTTCTTTTGCATAAAAGACAAATAGGACTTTCTTAAGAAACCACAAGGTCACAACGGCTTTTGGAAATTTATTGATTCTAAGAAGCCTGTCGTTATGACGTCACTGTATTGACTTTTTAACGTTACATTCTGTATATCAGTGCCGGTAGCATGAACATTTTTGTCATGTCAAAGTTGTCACACCAATTTTTAGTTCCACTTTTCACCGCCGCAGCGCTGGTCATTTTTCAATACAAAAATAGTCGAAGGCGATACGATAACGTTGTCGCAAATTATTCATGCTCGCGCTACAGACCGTTTAATGATTCATTGTGCGATCAATAAAATTATATATTATTTACTCATGCAGATTAGATTGAACATAATATTACCTGTCCTTAAATACTAGTATATAAGTAAATTTAATATAACATGTATATCTGTTATTGGTAGAGTTGGAGTTATACAAATGGACAAGAAAAGTAGCTTAAAAAAATTATGTTAGTTCATGGAATTGTTTTTGTTTCTTATATAACTTTACTTACCGTGTGTTTTAATCTGATATCACTTTTAAAATCTTGACTGTAGTTAATTATTATATATTATTACGGTATTTCATTCCGAATTTGACGTTTAATGGGTCCTGTTTCTCGTGTACGAGTGTTGATAACGTTAGATATCGCTTAAAAAGTTGTCCATACATTTTGTAATTAATTAATTAATTCAATGTGTCCTGAATAGTTAAAAAGGCCTTATACAGCAGAATAGTAGACCGTTAGTTGAACATTAAATTAGCTAATGTGATTCTGTTCCTGTAGGATGCAGTGCGATGCCCATTGGATTAAATTAATCCGATATGTTCATTCCCCTAACAATAATTACGTTATATCACTAAGTTTCTTTATGTTTATCAACTCCGTGAACATTTATTTGAGCTTTAATGTGCATGTATACTTCAGTGCGTATTGGTTGCGATTTAGTTTGCTGCACTACCGTCATGATTTTTCAAAGGTTGCTATAAATCCTTGTAAATCAAATAAATGCCTATAGGTGGCCATCAAATGAGTTCTAACGGTAGCTTAGTAAGCGCAGAAAATTGAGAGTTGACAAATACGTCATTTTAATTTTGCGTCTTTTTGCGATTCTTTGTGATCATAGAGCGGCTGGAAAACTGCCGAAAATATTAGACACTCAAAAATTATATCAATGGAACCCGTAAATGTGTCCTTTATTAGTGTAAGTAAAGTAAATGCATGGTATGCCGCACAGAGTACATAACCACTACGTTTTAGTATTCTGTATGGTTTACAAGCCACGCTCAAGAGAGGTGGTTTGGTTATAAATTTGTTATTTTGTTTAGTAGTAGAAGGTGCCTCTGCAGTAAGAACAATCCTCATTAAGTTCTGTTACAAATTTCGGGTCAATATCTAGGCATTTAGATCAAATTGCAAATGACTGTCCACGTCACCACATAAGGCTGCGTTAAGCCGCGTGTACAATGCATATAATATACAATTGTAGATGCGTCATAAATTAATTAACTCCTAATTCTGTATCGGCGTCCATCTGTCTCTGCCGATACAATACACGTCACGTACTCAACCATAGCTAGTTAATTGGTATGTCCAGGCAACTATGAAGCTCCACTGCTTTACATACGGTAAATAGCTTTTATGATTAGTTTATGTAATAACCCTTTAGGGTAGTAGGTACTTGTAGAATAAATGAACGAGGGTAACACAAAAAAACGTTCATAGTTCCAGTCTACTTAGTGGATTTCATAATTAGTGCTTTATTCAATTTCGTTTCGATTAAAAAGAGATTCCGGACTCATTCACCAGTTTCGATAAAGACGACAGGTCTGGTCAGTAGGGCTTAGTGTAAAAATCAGCGTTTGCAGCGAGTGCAGCTCATTCAGCACACGTGGGCGCCTGATGGCTGTCCGACCTATTTCATACGTGATGGGACTCGAGAACTCAAACTGAAACCGTCCCGATCTACGTTTTTGATCACGTTCTCAACAAATAAATTGTGTTTTCTCACAAAACTTCGTTGATATGTTTCACTAAAAGTTGTTTAACTTTTTATTGAGCTATTGTTTTCTTTTGTAGTCAATGTTTGTTATACTGATCGCATTAAACGTTGCTCGAGTTAATGTTACTAAAAAAATAATTTAAATGTCTGGTATTTATGAAGTGATAAATGCAAAAAGTGAAAGATGTCCGAGCAATAAGGTGTCACTTTCCACTCCGATCTACAAATCCTTTGGAATTTTCTAGGTAAATATCTTTTTATAGATGACAGTTAATTATATATTTGGTTTATTACGTCTACACTTCACTATGACTCAGTGACGCCTATTGCTTAGTCCATCGTCTCTCTCTCTAGCCTAGTCAATACAAGGTTACTCTTCTTTCTATCACGATGATTATCTCTCACATCTTCACATACACTACAACATGTAACTACTCATTTTTTCGCTGCGGTACCTTTTATGCTATCCACTTCTAATTAAAAATTAAGTTATACACTCTGCTCGTCTGCGTATGTAAAGTAAATGGTATGAGAGGGTCAGGCGGGATTCAGTGTACAACCCACGGTCATAATTCAGATGCAAGTCGCTCCTCACTGCCCTCCTCGCGCTTTTCTACGTGACTGAGAAGCTCACTGTTACAGCACTATTCTTATATCATTTCAAATGCATTATGAAATATAGGGGCTCCGGCTACTTTGTTCAGGCTTATACTTATACACTGCAAATATTATTACGGATGGCCAGGATCAGAAACCACGGCTTAGTGGAATTTGAGGAGCAATTAAGAAGAACTAAAAGACGGCGTAATAGTTACGATGATGAATATTTTGCACACAGGTTTTTTTTTAAAATAAAAGATATTATTATATGAAAATGTAATACCGGTAAAGAAGCCGGCTTAAAACTTAAGTAAACAACAGAATCAGTATGAATTTTCTCAAAATGTATTCAGTCTTTTCATTATTATTCATAAATTTATTTATTTAAGTCTTGTTACGTTTCTTAAATAATAAAAAAAAATTAGATGAAAGCAGAAAGCAAAAAACATTACATGATCTTTGAAGTAACTTGTTAAAAATTATTTAGTGTCTAGCAAATAACGGGTGTTTGCCAGTCACAAAATAAAAAGTTTAATAAAGCATTTGGATTATGTACAATGAGAGTAAATATTGCGTAAAAACGGCAACAGACGGGAGGTTGTAAAGGAAGCGGCGTATTTATTAACGCTGCGACACAGCCGGGTAAACAGGGAATCTACTTTATATTAAACCGAGCGGTCCATCAGACGCGCTATTAGCCAGCGTCGACAACACCACTTCCAAACAACTTTATTCTAGACACGACACTTTATTTTTAAGATTAGATTAGTTTCTGATAAGTTGGAAGATTTACTGGAATGAAGTGCTATCTACTGGAAAAGAGATGAGCCTCTTATCAGGTAAAGTTGACTTTAGGTTAGAACTCGTGAATTTCATCGAAGTTCTCTGAGTATTTTTTTCGTAGAATTATATGTTATTTCCATACTTTGAAAGATCGATTAAGACTATAATAGACACAGCAATAAATTTCAGAAAGTGTATAAACAACTATTCACTGTAGTATCATGTACTCGATAGGCTGGGTACCTACCTTAAAAAATGGGTACTGTTGTAAATACGGTAATACTCGAAGGAATTTAATTACTATGACTTACAATGAACTTACATTAAAACAATTAAGTTTTCGGCCGAGATAGAGTGATAAAAAAGCTATTAGGTAATAAGCTACGAAAGTTACCTTAGAAAGCCGTGGTGGCCTTGTGGTGGAAGTAACGGCCTGTCATGTGATGGACCCAGGATTAAACCCCAGCCTGTACCGATGAGTTTTTCTTAGCTAAAGTAAAGTGAGTAATCAGATCATAAGCTTTAAAAGAGTGGTAGGGGGAAATGGGGTCTACCGTGGGTTTTCCTATTAAAATTGGAGCCGCCCGACTGGGTACTGAACCTTTACCTTACAGAAGACCGCAGTCAAATAACATAACTTTGATGTCAGGTTGTGTTTCAGTGGTGAGTATGGTTGCCAGTGATCCGCGAGGATACGCTGCGCTAGTAGAAATGCTTCTAGCACAGGGATTCCTCAAAATAAAATAAAAGATACTTTATAATATTAGGTCCTTACATATGAAATTGGCGTTTTTCGTACTGGCCACTTTAATCACGAATTTCTCCTCTTTGGTAAGGAATTCCAAATTCAAATTTGTACAGCTATAGACTCATGTATTTGTGCTTCGATGATCGTCATTCATTTGTTTTTTTTCTTCTGTTTTTTTCTGTTTGCGTCACTCATTTTACAAAATGGAAAACCTTAAATATCGCATTATTTACGAGTACGAGTTCCGCCGTGGCACTAGTGCTGCGGAAACAACTCGAAGGGTGAATGATGTGTATGGCGGTCGTGTTGCAAAAGAAAACACAGTTCGTTTTTGGTTCCAACGTTTTCGTTCTGGAAATTTCGACCTGCAGAACAAGCCCCGTGGACGGCCTGAGACTCAAGTTGATAATGAAGAGTTGAAGGCTATTGTGGAAGCGGATCCATCGCAAACCACGTCCGAGTTAGCTGCAGGCTGCAATGATAGTGATAAAACTGTTTTAATTCACTTGAAGCAAATTGGGAAGATTAAAAAGCTTGAAAGGTGGGTACCTCACGAATTGACTGAAACAAACCGGCAAACGCGCGTCGACTGCTGCGTTACATTACTAAACCGGCACAATAATGAAGGTATTTTAAACCGAATCATTACCTGTGATGAAAAATGGGTTCTTTACGATAATCGGAAGCGCTCAGCGCAATGGTTAGATCCTGGCCAGCCAGCCAAATCCTGCCCCAAGCGAAAATTAACCCCAAAAAAGTTACTTGTAAGCGTTTGGTGGACTAGTGCCGGTATTGTTCATTACAGTTTTTTCAAATCTGGCCAGACTATTACGGCTGATGTCTATTGTCAGGAATTGCAAACCATGATGGAAAAGCTAGCGGCCAAACAACCTAGGCTGGTCAATCGCTCCACGCCACTGCTGCTTCACGACAACGCTAGACCATACACTGCGCTACAGACGGCTACTAAATTAGAAGAGCTTCAATTGGAAAGTCTAAGACATCCTCCGTACTCCCCGGACCTTGCTCCAACAGATTACCATTTTTTTCGAAATTTGGATAACTTCTTGCAAGGGAAAAAATTCAACTCCGATGGGGCAGTCCAAATCGCCTTCAAAGATTTTATTGATTCCCGTCCGACTGGTTTTTTTAGTAAAGGGATCAATGAACTACCTATGAGATGGCAAAAGTGCATAGAAAATAATGGTTCATACTTTGATTAATTAAATATATTATATTAAAAAAAATATTCGACTTTTTGTTCCTCCCATACAAAACGCCAATTTCATATGTAAGGACCTAATATTTATGTAGCAAAAATTTTAATAAATACATATCATCACGCCAAATCTCTCACGGAGTAGGCAGAAAGTATAAAGCGCCATTGCACTCATGACTTACACGTCTCTCTTGCTTAACTTACATTCATAAAGCTCTTTGAAACATTAATTAAAAACATCGTTTTATCTATTCACTCAAAATAATAGTAAAAGTGTATAAAATCTATTACAAATATTTTATCCAGTATCGTAGTTATAATTTATGTACGCACATATCTAAACGATTGGTATCTCTGTGGACCGTCGGCGAATCTCTAATGAAACCGCCTCTGTTTATTCTGCCGATACGAGATGAGAAATGAGTGCAGTAAACCTGAACAATTAATGCCCGCACCCGACTCGATACAGACATAATACTTATTGAGTACAGCCTTCATTAATTAACAGTAAATTGTCTGTTCTTATTTAAATTACATAGCTGTGTTTATTTAAGAAAATGTGTTATTTATAGACTGAGCTTCAATCTACATTGAGCTGCTACCAATACTTTTAAATCAATATTTTTAGGTTTTAGGTTGAGAAAAGTAAGCGAAAATTGGGGCTTCAGTTTCTTACATGAAGTTGGAAAATCGATCTGCAAGCCAGTATCCACGTTTCGTAATTTGTTATCGTACATATATAATCGCCAATCATTGCAGGACCTAAATGTATATTGTGTCATATTAGCTAGATAAAGCGAATACTACCAAATGAGGCATTTGTAGAAAGCGATTTAACACAAACTGTTTGCATCCCGTCTGGGAGGGGACCTATTTAAAACTCTTCCCATTGAACGATTTTGCCAGGTATATTTTGCATTCGCAGAACTAGCGTGTTAGATGTTGCCGGATAAGTATTTCTTTAATCATTTATGTCTTAAATAAACGGTTGTCTACAACTCGACTGTAGTTATATAGCAATGTCAATAGAAGAAATAATGTCGGTAGAGTTGGCAGAGACGGCAAACTCGTGGCGCGATCCACTGGATTAGGCCCACGACACGCTCGCAACTTCCTCTTTATGTTCGGTCGCTAACCAAACGACTTGTAGGCTCTTTATTACACTTGTTCTTTTCCGCTCACGTTGTTACCGACGCGATAAAATATCGTGTCGATTCCTTTTGTTTGAGCAACAAATTAAGCTCACGACTCCAGCGTCAATACTCCGGTTTGAAATTCTGATTGGAAAAGAATTGTTTCAACTGTACGGATTTAGAGTTGTTTGATTGAATGTGAGCTTAAAAAGCCCTTAGACTTTTGCATCCTTGAACTGTACATTGTATAGATAGTGAATTCATTGTAAATAGAAAAGATGTACTTTACGGATATATTTTTTTCTCCCTAAACTACAATGGCTTTGAAGGATAACTGCCAGCGAATGTGCTAACATTTATATTCAGATATATTATTGTATAAATAAAATCGATGTTTTTTTACAGATGCGCTGACAGGATGACATAAGCGGTAGAATGGAGCGGGCGGGTCGACGTGCTAAGGCCGGTTCACTGAGCGGGCTCTCGGGCGGGCTGGGCGTCGTGCCCAACGGTGGGGTGCGCCGGCAGCGGTCGCTCGAGTGGGCCGGCGACCGCTACAGCAGCAGCGACGACGAACGGCCTCCGAAACCACCACCGCTCACAGACAGAGTCTTCGCTTCGCTCCTCGCTCAGGCTACACAACAGTTTGATGGTAAGCTAGATTTCTCCAGCAGAAAATGGATTAGGATTCTATTAGTAAAAGATTTTCTTTTAGTAGCTCCAGAAATTACCCCGTTCTTAGTAAGTATAAATTACGATTAAGTGAAGTGCAATATACGTATATGTGAAGGACGTCTCATTGTCAGCTATAACTTTTATAATTTGATATAACGTAAGGCTTCGCAAGATCATATCCTGCTATCATTATTTTAATCTTATAAATTGTAAATAAAACTGCTTACGCAAATAAGAAAATCCGTAATGTAAGGGCAAAAGAACAAATAACAAAATACTCGTATATTCCGCTCGTAACAAACGACTTATGACTTGTAATATTTAAGTGGGAGCCGAGCGGATGCTACGGTGCTACGGTGCTACGGCGTAGCGGGATCAGCTTAGGATTTGTTATTCACCGTGTGACACGGCCGAATGTCCGCTGTGAGCCCTAACAAGTGGGATCATTAGTGGGGCTCGGCGGGCGCAGCGCGGGCGCGGGGGCGGGGGCATAACGGCAATTGATAGGGGAGCGCCCTGTGGCGGGCTTATGAGGAAAACTTTACACGTAAACCCTACGTAGCCTTCGCCTTCCCAGATACCAACTATGAGCTTGATGAACGCATATAGATCATTACATTATCATTACAAAACCGTTTTTGAAAATATTATAATGTGGAAGGCAATATTGCCACGGATGATGTTCGGTAAAATTTTAAATAAAGTATATCGAATCAGTAATGCCGCACGCCTCCGTTCAATATCCAATATTGTTTTACAACAGCCCTATAATAAATGTCAACGAAAGCCGTTGAAATAAATACTTATCTCGGTGGGACGTGGATATTATTCGCTTGTGAATTTGGTAAATTACATATTAATCATAGCGATCTATGTTGTATGAAAATGTTTTCAACCCTTATATGTAGCGGAAAGTACTGAGGAAAGTTCATCAGTACATTGTGCCGGCCTACGACTGTAAATGTGGTTTTATAACTTAGAACTAAGTTCTTCTTAAGTTCATTTAAGACAATGTTGAAGTGAAAACATTGTTCGGTGTACTTAGGTTCTTAGTGAGTTTGTTTACAACTACAGAGCTACAAGCTTAGCTTTTCTAATAATATTCTTAGTTTTCTGCTACCATTGTTGATATTTATTTCTAATCTTAACCGGTGTTAAGACTGTACAACAGCATTATTTAAATAACTAGACGATACTATTTATACCACTAAGGTGGCACACAAGTATATAGCCAACATGATGGTGAGCAGTCACCGTAGTCTATAGGCACTCGCTACCAATACCAGGGGTATCACTGACGCGTTGCCAACCCTGTTGCTGATGAGGACTCAATGTGCTAGCAGCATTACTACTAGCACAGCATATACTCATAGAGCACTGGTAACCTTACTTACCGTAGAAACACAACACTACATCAAAGTAGTGTTATTTCACTGAGGTCTTCTGTTAGGTGGAGGTACAGTCCCCACCCGGGCGGCTGCATTTTCTAATGGCAAAATCCACGAGAGATCCCATTTCGCCCTACCCGCCTTAAAATAACTAATTGTTATGAACAAAAATACAAAATCTTGATACCCTAGATAGTCTTCTATTTTGATTGCGTATCCTTCATATAAAGTAAATCCTCTAGTATAGAAGTACAATTTGCAATGCAGGCCACTAGTGCTTTCTGCTAATTATGTATTTAACAAGGAATTAATAAAACAATCCATTTTTGAAAGTTCAAGAAGCTGAGTTAAATAAAATTAGATTAGAATTAGACATAGAAAGGCGCAGACTTTATTTTACCAAATCATAAGGAAAGTAAAAAATAAATACACACATTAGGCCCTTATAAGAAGGGACTTATGATTATTCTTCTTCTTCATTTTGCAAGTCTTGTAACTAAGAATTTCAAATAGTTTGTATAAAACTTGCTTTATATGCCGTGTAAATGTAGATGGCTAAAGATCTTGTTTCATATTTAGGTGCCGCTCCTTCTCTATTTAGCCAGCATGAAGCCGGGAATGTTACATTATCATAAAGGTTCATGTTATTGCGCCTCAGGTATTGCACGTTTAGTCTTTTGTACCCAGCTTCATATAATAAAGACAACAATAGCGTTATCTTTCCACCCTTTAATACGGTTCCAGATATCTATCGTGGCTAATAATCTTCTCTGAACACTTTGCCTGCTCCGACAGTTCTTGTAATCGCCATGCCTTGTGTTTTGTTGCCAACTATAAGGCCAGCTCTTTCTTTTTATAGAATAGAAAAGGGTCAAACATCTTACACCATTTCTTCTTCTTCGTAACGTAACGAGTCTTAGTAACGGCTTATACATCCAATGCGATAAAATAATTATGTTTAGTGTATATTAAATATAAGTTGTCTGACCTTAACTCGTTCGTCTCGGTAATAACAACTTATTGCAATTTAAGGTTTTACATTGCCAGTGGGTGACTTGACGTGACTGCGAGGTGGATTCATGTAAGCAAATCTAAACTTATGTATATAAAACCTAAACAAGATCCAAGAAGTTAAGCGTTATCGTCAGGAACATTATATTAAATTCTTTGTAAAAGATGTATTAACTAAAATATTCTAAGCCCGTCTCAAGTTATTCGAGACAAATACTTTACTTTCGTAGAATAATGTTATACCCAAAGCAACAATTAAGAAACTAAATTATTTTACCTGCTTTTTTGTGTCCATTAGCGCTAGAATCTTTTAATATTAGTTATCCTATTGATATCCTCATCAATAACAGCCACTATTCCACCGATTCACTGAATGTACGCCATACAATTAAAACCTCTATACAGATTGAAACAAATAGAGATTCTTTCCATGCGTATATTTTAAACCTACTGCACTTTATCGTCCAGTGGACTGAAACATTTTAAAATATTTATTTTGTTCTGCAGTTCATTTCCACTGAAAGATTAAAATAAACATATAGGAATTGTTACGTGCCCAGCAAGCGTATATAGTTATATACATCTAAACAAAAAAAAAACTCAAATTTATAGCGACATAAATGTTTGTTATCTGCATGTTATGAAAAACCATGGCCTTTTTATTCTTCTAAGATGGCACGCACGCGTACAGCCCATCTGTTGGTTATTATCCATATTAATCGTCTACGTTCATATCCTGATAACACGGTGATTTTCACTGACAGGTAGAGGACATTCTTAAGGAAAGGCAGTTTAATCCCAGTTAATGCGCTCTATGTGCAGTAATTACCGGTACAGTGACCATTGCCTGTTTGTGGCCCATTTTACTAGAGGTCTTATTAACTACTAATTAGGTTTTTTACTACTTTAAGTAGAGAAGAGAATCATATCACAAGTATAATTTTATTTTGACTGACGTTACTTGTAATTAATGCAACTAGCAACCTCATAACTTGTTGATAGCTTTGAAATATGGTAGGAGATTATTGTACATTTAAAACTAGTAAAATTAAAACCTACCTAAAACCAAACCACTTAATTAATTAACATTAAGTCTGTGTTATCATATAAGAAAATTATTTGTTTCCGAATTGTGTGTATTTATTATTTCTTACATGCTTATAATGTAATAAACTTATAATCTTATAACGCTGCAATAACTGTACGTAATATCTACCACTGCTCATCAAATGACATAAGGGATTGAATAATGTAAATCTATGCAGCGCAAGTGAAGTAATGGGTCTGCTCCGACATGCAAATGGCGGCTTTTTAGGTTGTTACCGGTATTACCTTTGGCGATGGCCACTAATGTGATTAGTCTCGGCATGCGATGCTATTTGCCCAGCTTTAATACACGGCTGCGCGAGACCATTAATGTGTTTTCAGCTTTCAGTGAGTGATGCGTGTGTCCTTGCTGTTGGTGACGAGATAACAAGTGTTCCGACTGAATGGTTTATTGAGCGGTGTGATACGCTCAGCAGATGCCTTTGACAAAGCCATTTGATTTCATGCTCTTACCACGAATTTGGAAACTAACGTTAGCTAGCCTTCTCGTATCCTAGAGCAATAGGGATCTTGTCAAGTAGTTTAAGGTCAGGATACCACATATCTGCTAAGGTCCTGCGTCCGTTTTTACAATAAAATCCCACAATCTATAGAATACATATACAATATCCCACAATCTATTACCGAATTAAATTATGATAAGTTTAAGACTCATGTCAAAAGAGTTTTGATAATTAAAGCCTATTATAAAATTAATGATTATGTAAATGATAAAAATGCATGGAATATATAGACTCACTCTGCACAAGTGGCTCCCCGCTCCTGGTAGTTGTAATAGTTTAAAATATGTATTTCATGAAAGCAGTGACAAAACCAACTTGGTAGCTTTCATTTTGATATTTGTAATTTCATACCAATGTCTAGAAGAATTTTGTTACAAATTGTTATATAATGATTGTTACATGAAAAAAAAAAGACAGAGCACTGAGTTTCTTGCGGTTCTTCTCAGGTGGCTTTTTTTCCGAACCGGTGGTAGTTTAGACCTTCATAAGTGCCTTATTAGGGCCTAAACTGAACAAATGATTTTTGATTTTGATTTTGAAAAGGTTTATAACTTTAAAGTAAATAATGGTGCTAATTCTCTTGTTCAAAATTACTAAACATAACTAATTTGACAGGTTTAAAAATATTGCAATCCTTATTTAACCCCGCACATGAGAAAGAGATAGCAAGACTTTTAGACCTGTCAAATTAGTTAAGTTTAGTAATTTTGAACTACAGAATCGACACCAATGACGAGATTTTGTTAACTTATTTAGAATGCGCTCTATTCTTAAGACTAATACGTAGTTTTTTCAAATAATATAGATAGGTACATATTATTCTAACATTTCTTTTAGTGTAATTCAAAGTACAAAGTGTAATATAAATAAACAAAAACTGTAAGCAGAACATCAAAACCAACTTGGTGTATGAGAAACTCACACTCGGTTGAGTAGAACGATCTGTATAATATTAATTAAATTAGTTGGTAGAGTAACAACATGCCTGGGAATTCTTAAGGAGCAGTCGAGATCGCTCATGTGAGTAGTACGATCAAGTTTGCTGTAGGTACGCCCTCACCGGGACCTCTACGTCGAGTATGAAAACACAGCGTAAGCAATTTATGGATGCTTCCATATGAAATGTTAGGTTGAATGTATTTAAGTGGTTGTTTAATCCAACCTAGACATTAAAAAGGTAGGTAACAGCCATGTGGATTTAATGGTCCAAAGGCTTCAGTAACCACATTCATTCTTAAGTAACGACGACGTTTTTGTAGTATACTATAGAAAGCGAAAGAAAATAATTAAAAGTCGAAATAACTATTGATATGCGTAACGTTATTGAAGTGTTTGTGGTTTAAGATCATAGATTTCGCGAAAAAAGTCCTAGGTCTGTGTTTAAGATACGTAATTCGACAGTAACCGTCTGTACTTGTAGCAAGAACAGCGACTACGTATATGAAACGTAACTTTTAAAATATCAAAATTTTGATACGAATTTTTAGTTCATCATTTCGCTGAGCAGCACTGTAATTTTCCAACACAAAAATGGTCGAAATAGGTTACGGAAAAGGCACATGCGAATGACTCGAAAGGCAAAGGTTACAGATAAGGTACATGCGAATGACCTGCTTCTCCCGCCTTATCGTTTATAAGATATATTTATAAAATCTTTAATAATAATAGTCTGATGACAAACTATATAGAATAGTGCAAACTCATAGCACAAGTGTCAGAGCATCATTCGTTAACATGATATGCTTCAGTAGTAAGATGAACATACAAATAGAAAACCAACTTGTGTAGGAACACTGTTAGTTGAGATTGGAAACCATAAGGCAGCGAGTAGTTTCAATTTTATTTCGTATTTTTCTCCTTCCACAAACGGTATCGGTGGTGTTATTAGAGGCAAGCCCAGTAAGTACGCAATATCTACGGCCGCACTCGGCTCCGCAAGAATCCTCACAGAGGCTATGCCCCGTTATTGCATGGAAATTCTTCGGCGTGCAACTTCATTGAGCGGCTCTCTTTTGTATAAAGGTTTCCGCGCAATGTTCCCGGGTTATTGTTTTTCAAAAGCGAGGGAGGCACCTGATATTACCTTTTCTGAATCACAAGCAGTTAGGTTTATTCAATTAAGCTGTGTACGCAAACCTTTGTGCTCCGAAAGCGTACGAAAAAACCTGTCAAATGCGCGTGTGTGCCCACTGGCAGCCGCCAGCGCTGAATTAATTTCCGTTTGAACAATATTCATTTTAAAGCTTTTTCTCAACTTTCTAAAGTTACAGGACCTTTTCATAACATTGATGTCATGAAATCATACTACATATAGTAACCCTGAATTTTAATGATATTTTTAATTTGATAAAGGATAATTTTGTTTTGTTTTCTGACGAAATAAGGTATTATTTTTGAAGCTACTGAACAGGTATTTAAAAAAAAAGCTACACTATCCCTAAGTTACATTGGATATTATTTATCTTACGGGCATCAGTTATTCTGTTTATATGCGGGTATGCGGGGAAAAGGTAGGTTATATAAACATACCTCTCCTATGACGAAGCGTTAAGACTAAACATCATAAAATTATCACACGAAATGGTGTAGGAAGGCAATGCAAATATAATAAACACCTTTTTATGTAAATATATTAAGGACGAAATTCGATAAAATGATGATAAATGTTTTCTCCGTGACATGTGGTTTTGTGGTGGCAAGGTGAGTCGCGCTCATTGCGCTGGAGACATTATTGACACATTATTGAGTCACGTCGGGGCTGCGGAAGCTAACCATTAATATACATTCAATGATGGCAGAAGTCATTATTTTTTATTATTATGTTTGCCATGTATGAAAGTAGCTAGAATATCTATCACTCGTTGTTAAAGGTATATATAATACATACATACATATCATCACGACAACTCACTCTTGACTTGCACACTTTTTTTACTTCTGTAGCATTCATCTATCTCTTCATACACGAACGCCAGCGGAATATAATGTTGGTAAAAATATACTGGCTGATAAATTATGTTTGAAAGTCAAAGTACAGTTAGTGGGGTAATAGTTGTAATCGGCATGCGGGCTTGTTATCAGCCGTGAGCGGTGACGGTACTCACTAACACAAATTGACTGACGGTTACTGGGATATAAATTCGTTTGACCCCTTTCAACAGGCCTTTGGCAGACATATGCTTTGAAGATTAGATATCGTAAGTGAACATCGTATCTATTTACATAAGATGTGGGAGGTACGGTATATCATATTCGCGGAAATGATCTAGTCTTATAATAATAGGCGCTCCAAGAGCTTTATTGTTGTGTTACACTACATAGTTAATATTGCAGAATAGTGATATTATTACTTGTAAATGTTGTCTTTGCTATCATATGTAGGAGTTATTTACAACAACAGAACAACTAATATACATCTACGAAATACATGCGAAGCATCAAAGAATAAACAATCTTTTTCATATTAATATAGTAGGTATATAAATAAATATACATCAACGAAATGTATTCAATGCTTCAAGAAAATATATTATAAGCCTCAACAGAATATTAAGTACATAAGTACATGTTATTGTGTGCCATAGTCTAGTTTGAGCTAGATTCTAGAAGATTCTAGAAGTTCTACAATATAAAATAGATTCAATATAACATATATCAGCTATGAGAGGCTTTATATGTGTATTATTAAATAGTTAATAATGTATTTATAATAAAATGACCACACGCCTTGGGTATTGGTGTGATACAGCCCCCAGCACTTATTTCTTCCCAAAGATAGTTTGTGTTCTCAAAATGAGCTTATAACCATTTATATTCTAATCCTGGACTAGAAAAAAAGGTAAACAATCGAAACATACAGTCATTAATTTTAAGCCCTACCTAGAAATTAAAACCAAGACAAGCAAATCGTTTAGCCGCTTTGGCCACGGAGACGACTGTTAAATAAATAGTGTTGAAGAATTATTTGAGTAGGTACTCACTGGAAATTTAATAAAACTAAAGCAAGCAAACTTTAAGTGGATAAAAATACGTTGGAGAGAAAGAAATCGAAATAAAAAGTGTTCTGGAATATGCGTCGAGTGGAATGGTATAAATCTCGTAGAGTTCAAATGCTGGGTAAATACTTTCTTGATAGTCCAAGCTAAATGCAATTTATTGCTGAAAGTATGAAACACTAGCTCTGGTTATAGTATCAATATAGTATAAACTGATGTTGGTTTGTATGACATTGATAGACTCTAAGTCGTTTGACCGGTCAGCATTAAAGTTGGCACATCCTTTTGTTTTTGAATGTAAAAGAAGAAAAAGGTGTGCAAGTCAAGACTGAAATAGTGCTCTATAATGTCTGCCTACCCCGAAAAGGACGGCATGATATGTTTGTATGTGGGTTTATTTACATTGGCATTTTACTTGAATAACTTTTACGAAATATTTGTTCTATTTACACTTAGTAATAGGCAGATTCATAAACACAGCAAATAAACCAGTTAGAACACACAAAGTGATGTGGATGAAGTCAGGGTTTCAATGCTACTATTAGATAAATATTAAAAAAGGTATACCACATCTATCGTTCCTAAGTACATAGAATTCGGAAGATTATCTAATTCTTTCCATTTAAAAAGCTCAAGTAAATCGTTAGAACACGTTGCAAAGAAACAAAATCCGTTATCTGTTCTAAAACTATAAAAAACATTTTGTAGAACAACTTGGCTTCTAAGTGTATAAATATCTAAAATTATTCCCTTTATCATTCAAAAATAATTCATCTACTTAACTTTTTTCTTTTATACCCAAATTCTTTGAAGTCGAGGAAAGCTCCCAAAAAGTAATTTTATTAATTACGAGTCAGAAATTCAACAAAGTTCCAAGCCGGAGAGGTCCTTTTCTTTCCCGGAGCGATCCATTATCTTATGAAGATTTAGAAATTCCTGCGGTGTGCGTCGCGCTTCCCCGGTCTTCGCGTACAAGTACACCCCGCCGGAAAATACTCCACAATTTACGAACCATATTAAGACGTCTTGTATTAACTATAGCATATATTACATTTATCAAAAGCTAAACAAACATAATATTCACATCACTTTAATTAGCTATGACGCAATAGCTATACCTAATTTTAATTGGATCATAATAAAGTTATCAAGCGTGTTCCGGTATTCTCATTAATATTTAAACAAAGCACAAAATGGTCCGGTCTAAAGATAGGTAAGTTTGGGCGGCTATGTAAGAAAACAAAGGGTGGAGGACCGGCCAGTGCCCTCCGGCTATTTTCTCTGTAAATGTTGCCGTACTTCTCTTTGTCGTTTTGTTCGGCGGGAGGTCGCGAGAGGGCGCTATAGACAACCTCATTTACCCTCTTTACCAAACCGCTCGCAGTTGACTCCGTAGAACCGCAAACGCGGAGGTAACAGGTAAGTAACTTTAACGCGTCATTAACATTGCATTATGTTTTATTTGCAAAACCCAATCCTCATTTCATTAATGAGATTTCTAAAACTCATATAATGTGAAAGTTTATAAGGTTTCTATACACCCCCGCATGTGACCAACGTGCGCTATATTAACGTGATTGGTACCCGGCCTCATTCTCCTAATCGTTTCCTATATTGTTTACTACATAAAGCTTTGTGTGCAGTCAGTTTGACGCCATTGTGTTTCATTCATGGTTAAAAAATAGTACCACTGAACCCCGTTTGATCCTTCTTTATCCAAGTTGTGATATTTTCCATTTGACCTTGCACAGTCGAGTATCATTCAATAGAATATTATATTTGAATGTCGGCAATTTAGTTAGGTACATTATAGCACCATCTAGTAAGTAATGAATATTGCGAGGTGAGCACCTAATTGGTTATTCCGTTTAGTTACCCAACAGGGCTGGTTGAATATTTTAGAAGATTGCTGGCGGACAGGCGCATGGATTTGCTTGAGTACTTATTTAATGATCACTTTCATGATATTGAAGCTAGTCCGCTGTTATTCCGACTAAATTATTTTAGAAATGAATGCTAGTTCGTAAAATAAAAAGCTTCGTAAAATAAAATCTTATTTTTGAGATACAGATTTATTATTTAAAAATATAAATCTATCAAATAATACTGTTTGGCCCAGATGATGACTTAATTTTTAGGCTGAATTAGATAAATTAAGGCCTAAAACGAAATAGTTTCGATGTTAAAAGTATAATATTGCAGCAAATCCAAATCCACACATACACATTCGCTTTTTAGAAGCATTAGAGTGCTTCCCAAGAAACAGACTGAAATATATCTCTCCTAATACCTGGCCCGAAGATTGTTCTGATAACTTAATAGAAAAGATTGCTTCAATTTGTTTTGTGAAAATAGATAGATAAATAAATTTGTGTAAAATTATTAACTAGGGAGTAGTTTCTTCTAATAAATTCTTCGATATAGCAAACCAATGCATGCCTGTAGTCTTATAGTGTGTACTTGTAGGTGTGTATAAAATTTCAATAATCCTTATAGGCTTGCGTTGAGCGGTACGCACGTGTCCTGGATTACGCGTAATTGATGGGGCCGTCTCTAATCTCTGCACTCCGCTCTGTGAGCTCGGCCTACCATCTCTGTGTGCTCGCGAAAAACTCGCATCACTAAATAAACAGCGATATGTTAATTTGGAAGAATAGACTCTTGAATATAGATGTACGGTATAACGCGGTTTGTTTATTTAGGTGAATAATCTCAACTGTTCAGTTCTTAGATGCTGCAGATGTTTAACGATGATCAATAGTTGAGCTTACTCCATAATATTATAAATGCAAAAGTAACTGTGTTTGTTTGTTTGTTACCTTATCACGACTAAACACTAAACGGATCGAATGAGATGGATTATTACGTGGGGAAGAACATAGGCTATCTTTATCTAGCATCACGCGGGCGAAGCCATGGGTAAAAGCTAGTAACTAAAATATAGAACAAATACAGTTTAAATAAAGTAGGTCATATATGAGATTGATAAGATCCAACTTCGTTTGACTGATCTCCGTGAAAGTTAGCATATCTGAATGTTTTTATGAAGAAGGTTTTATGCTATACAATTTATTACAGAGTCTTTCGTGCGAATGTCATTAAATTATACAACTTAACTAACTTCAAACGATGATAATCAAACTATTTTTATTATCCAAATTTGCATGTTTCTGTTTCCTATAAGTTGTGGGTTCAGTGATTGATGTGTCAAAATATTTAATACACATACTTTTGATAAAGTTATGAAGCTAACATGTTAATCTGCATACACGTGTAACATAATGCTCGAAGGCATAATTCAAAGTATCAATCTAAACCGAGCACAGATAATGATTAAAACACGAAGCTTGCTAGCCTTCTAAAAATATCTAGCCACATGTAACCGTGTTTACTAGAGCACATTTTTTGCAGTTAAATTTAAAACCTCCAGAAAAACTCGGTGCAAATATCTTCCCTTACATTTATTCGTTAAGAGTGTAATTTGCCCGGAGCGCCGTCATTGCGGCCGCGTACAGTTCGCGTGCGCTCCTTATCTCCAGATATTTAAATTCCTGCCTGAGCCTCAAAATAGTTCAAATTAAATGGAGCTTGTAAATTAAGTGTTGCAATCACGCAATCCCCGAGAAATAGCTCTAAGTGGTTTCTGTGTGTTGTACTACCAGCATTTATCTGGCTTGACGTTAATGCGCGTTGAATATTTTCATTTTGTTTGTTATCTCTAAATGCCTTAGTAAATTGGTTATCTATTCACATTACACTGTATTCATACTCAACTTGATATTTAAATAAAATAAAACTTCTCCCGGTGGCGTTGTCCGAGTTTAATACTTATTACTTAGTAAAATGTGTTAACTAGTCAATCCAAGACATTTAAATATTAAGTGACAGCGGCCCTAAACTGATTGGTAAAAGGCAAAGCTAAATGGTGTGTATGTATATTCTTAGTATTTCCTCAGGATCCCGGGTTTTTCCCTATTCATAAATATGTAATTCATTGCGTCCATCTGCCGTTATTTCGGCGAAAAACAATAATAGGTAGATATGATGAGCCAGACGGGGTCGGCGGCTGCGATCGCTCTCAGGGGTAAACAATCGACGATTGAATGTGAAAATTTAATTCAGGTCATCTTCATCGCGGAGCAGAGGAATCCATTATTTTTCCCCAAAGAGAGTTATTACCCGACAAATGTATTCATACTTATGTAATAAGGACAAAGTTTCTGTCTGCATTTTGCATTTATGATTTTTCCCTTGTTGAGTGCCACCCTTAATATATTATTTCGCAATTTGGCTAGGTACACCGAATTAAGCTTATATAAGATACCAACGTTCTAAATTGCATTTTTTTTATATATACCACTAAGGTGTACACATGCATACGGCCCAACCGATGGTAAGCAGTCACCGTAGCCTATAGCCGCTAGCAATACAGGGATATCACTAACGAGTTACCATCCCTGTTGTTGATGAGGACTCAGACAGCTAGCAGCATTACTAGCCCTGCGTATCCCCGTGGAGCACTGGCAACTTTAATTACCGCATAAACACTACACACTTCATCAAAATAGTGTTATTTCACTGCGGTCTTCTGTAAGTCCCCAGTCGGGCGGCTCCAATATTAATGGGAAACCCACGGGAGATCCCAATTCGCTCTACCATATAATGCCAATAGTTTTGAGTAAAATGGCTGCGGAAAAGACATACTGGACACGGCGAAATTATAAAGACTCAGGTGTTTACTAAATGGCTTCGATACTTATGACTAAGCTGCAAATTTTGGGAATTCAGACATCTTGTCGGCTAATGTCTGTTCAGGCTACTTATCCTGTGAACTTTTACAATCCTCTTATCTCCTCTTATACAGTCTTCGAAAATGTCCCCTCCAACTATATGTAAATAATAAAGATGTAGGTGTGACTGTTATAATAAGGTAGTATTGCTATATACGTGAGCATGCTTATGGCCTAATTTCAGTAAACGCTTTCAAATGTGGCATTATATTATGTTAGTTTGTCCTTCTATTGCTATGAAAAATTCGAGTGTATAACTATGTAAACTTACAATTTGGCATTTAACATTTTTAGTAAAGAACTTTTGAACGTGACATTGAAAAATGTTAATTTCGCAGTGGAAGCTCACGCCGCGGTTTCGTCCGCCATTTAAATTAAACTTGTCAAAGTGTAGCGCTTGGCGAATGAATGTGAGGATTCACTCTGATGCCATTCTAGGTTTGTACAAAATTGTAACTCTTTTATTAGCAGCTATACAATGAAATGCTTAGTAGTATTCACTATTTGAGCCAAAGTCTACGTGTCTTACGTAGACGTTGACTCAAAATCGATCTAAAAATTGATTGTTACTTTATTTGTCGCAT
The DNA here is from genome assembly GCA_951449985.1 of Falcaria lacertinaria. Classification (NCBI taxonomy): domain Eukaryota; kingdom Metazoa; phylum Arthropoda; class Insecta; order Lepidoptera; family Drepanidae; genus Falcaria; species Falcaria lacertinaria. The sequence continues at coordinate 6,174,613 of OX602114.1, forward strand.
GCGTTCCTATTCTATGCGTCTGATTGTGATGAATATTATTGTTTTAGTGCGCACGTTTGCGAAGATTCCTGGCAAGAAAAATACTTTGGTTATCACGTCATTAACGGCCGTACTTACAAAGAAAAGAGGCTTTTTACATAATAAAGTATTTAAAGCATCCTTTACAACAAGATAATCGAAGGCCAATATTTATCTAAAATTCGAAAACATTTGCAAGTAATCATATCATAACGTTGGTATACATTTATTTGTAAAATACTCAATATGATTATTTCTTATTTCTATCAATAATAATATTATCTCTCATATCTCATCATGATAATATCACGTTATCACGCCAAATCCCACACGGAATAGGCAGAGAGCATAGAGCGCCATTACACTTTTCATTTACACACCTCTTTTGATTCTTTTAAATTTAATCGTTCCATACAAACCAAGTACTCTTTATCGTTCCACAATTGAGTAAATCTACGAGGCTCTAAATATCTTGCACTATAAAAGGCCTTAAGATGAGGATACACATACATAGTATAGGAGTCCAGAAGTGAAAGACATTTATAGATCACAATTTGTTTATTCAAACACTATCACAATCTTAATTATAACAATCACTCCTCGTGGTATTTAAAATATATTCTTCACAATACTTTTATTGTTTTACACATACTTTGCTTAACACCATTCGATCTTAATCCGTACACTTTTCAGAATGTTCTTTCTTTGCGACTCAACAGACCACTGCCTTATGAAATAATCCCAGTTGGTGGAAGAAGCGTTTTTTAGTCAACACACTTACTTAATTCTAAAGTCTGCATTTATGGATGAGAGACAATCACAAGTAGTACCGGATATAGCCGGAACATCACAATGCATATTACTTTTAATATCGTAGACATTATAAAATGATTATATATACTATTTTAGCATAATATAATAATTAAATAAATAAAGCCGTGACAAATACCTAACAATAGCATATATAATGGTTGAGGCATTTAGTATTCATATCTATTTAATACCGTAACATCGACCTACATACGAGATATCTTTAATAACTCACCCGGCGACGGGAACCGTATCTCTCTTCGATTAAATTAGTAGATTAAATTTTCATATTCAATCTTGAGTTGTTTACTAAAGGGAAGCTTCGCGCCGGTGGACCAGATAAGTTGCGTTCTATTTTCACCTTTATTTTCTCCGTATAAAGGTTTGGTTCTGGTTATTTGTCAATACTTGAAAGTAGTTGAAATATTCATGATATCTATGATAAGAAAAATACAGTTGGAGCTCAAATATTCCCTATACCGACCCAGTCCGCCGAAATACTTGCAATTTTAATAACAGACTTTTATTTATAGAGTAAAATTCGTCTTTTGGCTTCACACGGGCCTAGACTGGATTGAATAAACATCGAGTTCCAGTTAGTTGGTTCAGCTTCAGTCATTTGGAACTTTACAGACGGCGTGTTTCATGCTAATATGTTTGACTAAGTAGCTACTCATATAGGTATCTGTAATACTAATTAATTTTAATGTAAGTCAATATCACAGCTACGCTACTCTTCTCGCAAGCTAACCATAATAAGATTAATAAATAATATCCTCTAACAAATGTTATTTCGTAAAGGTACCTACGTAGAAACCGTAATAAATTGACCGAGGATTTCGAAATGAATCTGTGTAAATTGTTACGACTATTGCTTACTTATATTAAAATATTAATTCTGCTTAAACTGGACAAAGGACCTACTCCTTTTTGTGGAATGTTAAGCCTTTAATAATTACGTGCCTTTGGGAGCGTAATAAAAAGTAATTTATTATTATTTTAGAGTATATTATTGAACATTTTGTTTACATGTTTGCTACACGTTACATTATGTAAATGATGAATTTATAAAAAAAGTATATATCGTGATCTATCTAGCGCCTCCCTTCGGTTTATGTACTGTGATTCCCACGCAATCCAACTGATGCCAATATTATATCTAGCGAGATAGTAATATAGCGATGCGTTGGTATGACGCGTTTGATTAATGTGAAATATTAAACAAGCAACTTACAAATAATGTCCAGTTTGTATGCCGTTTCACGTAAACTTACTTCCGTAGGTACTTACTGTGCCTAATGCTCATTGAGTGTGTACAATCGTAGAGTAACTAAAACAAAGTGCTCAGTTTCATACTGCCTTCGGCTACACCCTCCATGCCGACCAACTTACCTTACATTAAATATAGCATTCTAACCCTTTATTATTTCCTTATTTCCTTTATATTCCTGTATTATTTCAGTTGGGAATTTCTAATTGTTAAATTTTATTTGTTTTTTTTAAATGCAAAGGGCGGTTAATCAGACGGCCCTTTAAATTCACAGAATCAGAAGCAGAGTCATGCTACACAAAGATTACTTGATTGGATGTATTATTTCTTCAAATTGTATCTTAATAGCAGTGCTTTGGAGAATAACTTAAAATTACGAAAGAAAAACAAAATACATACATAGGTGTATACATAATAAGACGGTCAGAAGCTCTGATTTTTTTTTATATATTACATAATTCAACAAAAAATATGCGGTTAATAATATTTTGTTTAAGTTTTCCTCTTATATGCTAAATTGTACACAGCATACGGTGACGTGAAAATTGTGAGTCCTTTATCAAAAGTTTTTCTAAAGAAATTCGTTAAAATATGCACCTCGAGTTATAAATGACTACCTTTCCCTTCTTATTTCGAATTTATTCACGTTTCCTTTCGGAGAGCTGTGTTAACGTTGCCAACAAATTTTCAGAGTATTGCGAAACTTACCAATCTGAACGAGGTTTTTTAAATTCATATTCTTCCGCTTACAAACTTGCAAACTGCTTTATATACTTATGCGAAACAAAATTGGTATAAATATCGTTTACGAACTTAGAAATAGGCTCAGTTACTTATGTATTCAACGTTGGTGTGTGTTTTTTCATTTGTGAAATTGATGAAGAGTTTTAATGTCGTAGACAAATATATTTAGTTGTATTTGAGCGGCGCAATCGTTAAATAATTGTTAAATTAAGTCCTAAGGCCTAGGGATCTTAAAGCTCGATGCTTTAGCAAGCGGCTGACAAATATCACCCAGGGGTTCAGGTGGAATGGGTGATGTGAGATACATGATCGGAAAAAAGGAACGAGTCTGAGGTAAAAATATTAGTCTGAATATTAGAATATTTTTGTGTGGAAATTTATTTTTGACTGTGTGTTACGCGGCGACCCACTCGCTGGCATGGCCCCGTACTGGAGGTTTGTGTGTTATTATTGCTCACAATTACCTTCCTAAATAAACCGCCTCATAAATTACAAAATTTTCACCCACAAAGTTCATACTGACCTATTCGTAAAGCTGTGCAAATTATTACAGACTCATAATGTAACACCGACTGTAGTTACACTGCTTTTTCACTTTAACGGCGTATAAAAATGTGTTCATAGAACTTGTTATGTGTGCGATAACGAAGTGTCGGTGTGATTTATTGGACGATATTTAAGTAGGTTTATATTTTAGAACAGGAATAATGTTAGCTGAGGCGGTAGAGTCGCTAATGGTTAAGTATAGGTACCTATAGCCCACTGTATATACTTGAAGTCTACCGATGATAATCATAATTTTGATGATGAGATAGGGGTTTGGTGAACCTTAATAACCCGCCAAAATAATGAATATAAATTGACCGGATATTACCGGATAATGTGACTGCTGATTGTAAAAGGTTCCATTTAAGTCTTTCTCAATTCCAACTCTTGTACCTGTGAAATGTATTCAAATTCTGCAATCCCACAAACAAAATGTCGGAAAAGAATTGAGTGTTTGACTCTTTGTCGGTTTCACTGGTGGTTTTCTTAACAAATATAAAGACATCCATTTGGTACAAATCCAACTCTAATCATAGTCTATTTTTGTTCCAAATTAAATTGCATTACATTGTTCTCAGTTGTTTTGGAGTTACTGAGTGACAAATATAGAAATAAAAAAAATAAATTGCAATAATTATGTAAGTGCCTATAGTGTCGTTGTTTTTCAAGCCTGTATGCAGAAAACACCAGCTTCCAATTACAAATCAAGTGTCCTTTAATCAACCTTCATTCAAAAGACAATTAGTTCATTTAATTGTAATGTACTTTGCAGATGAGCAGCGTCGCATCTACGGTTCAGAAGGGGGAGACCCTCCGCGCTACGTCAGCAGCCCTCAGCGACAAGCGTCACCCTTTCCCGTCGAAGGCACCAGCCGCAGATACTATAGGAGGAATAGGAACTCTAAAGGTGAGTTTTAGTGCATTTTATATATAACTATGACTTGCGGTGTACGTATGACACATAGGTACGGTCCCATAGTAGACAGTATCATTCCAAGAGTCAAACTATAGACCTTCACAGTAGTTTGCAAGCTGCATGCATTCCTCGAAAATGTTATACACGCCCTACTGAAGGCGTCCCTAAAGTGGTAGGCGGATGTGTCACATCAGTTATCACCTGCCTTTTTTATACAAAGATGGAAAACTATAATTCTAACATCTCTTAAGAGTTCTTCTAATTCGGTATAATCCCGTTTGTCACATATCCTTAAATTGATTCGTATTTCATTTAATAGACTTGTGGTATGAATCGTTGCCTGCTATTCTAGCGACGCAAGGTCAAATCCCACTGGTCTGCACCAATGATTTTTCTAACTTAAGTACTGTGATTAGTCGCATCATGAGCTTTAAGGTGAGGGAAAACATCGTGAGGAAACCTGCATACGTTTGATAAGAAATTCAAAGATGTATGTAGTGCCTAAAAAACGGCGACGGGCTCATCGTCTGTCACGTTGGCTTCAAATTATCTTCCGAGGCAAAATTAGTGTTGTACTACCTCTGCCTACCTGTTTTGGGACCCTTCTGGGAAGGCGTTCTAGTCAAAACATGCATTGTCCTTGTCCAGGTGAAGAGATGTTCAGTAACGATGCGGGTGGGACGCTGTCTCGGAGGCGACGTGCCGACGAATTTACACACGATAACACCCGGAGCGGGCGACATTGCCTTAATAACGGTATGTATATATATTGTATCAGGAGATTGTAGTCTTAATTGAAGTAATCTTGAACCGCACTAGACCGGCGGTGATCGAAGGGTGACGATAGTGACCATCGGCGAATTTACACCTTTAGGATTCCGTATCAGAAGGGTAACCGACGGTGCCCTCGATATCCGACTGTATCCCAAACATGATTGGCTGGTTATCAGATTTACATACCAGGTTACCTGTTTAACGCAGGCGCAAGCGCATTTTTATTTAGCGCAGGCTCGGGCGGTTGTCAGTGTTCAAGACTGACAAGTAATTATCGTTTTCATTCCTTTTACAATTTTGATTGATATTATGCGTAAAATTTAGACGACTCCGCATGGCACGGCCACCCAACCCACCACTTACCACGAGTACCTTAGCTTAACTTAACAGGTCGACCAGTCGTAGCGTATTCACAAACTATGACATGAGCTCGGCACGAGTAAAGGTTACATTATTGTAGGATTTTAAGCCAATTTAAAGTTTGATTTATTATACCTACATTAATCAAACTCTGGCAAAGGTCCAGGCATGCTTAAATGGGACAACTAGATTAGTAGAACCCTGGGAACGTATTTTGTTATAAGTTAGATACATGGGATTTTACAAAATGTTACTTACTCAATATAAATAATTATGGGCGCAGTTGATCATATACTCGGGTAGAGTATATTATCAACTGCGCCTTTATTATTTATAAAAGTTTTTAGTGACTATAGGTCTCATATGTATATTATATTAATTAAGCAGAATGACGTCTCTAGAGAAATGTTTTTCTACTATCAAGATCAATGTAATTACATTCCATGGCGACGTAAAGTTATCTTAAATGTAATCTACCAACCTATAGCTTAATAATTATATTGCAATTAGAAATTTAGAACCAATCAAGAAGTCGAAAATATTTTAAGGTTTCTTACGTAATTGAAATGTTTTAATATTTTTTTGTTGATGGTTCTGTAGGTATTATTATAACGCGATAAACGAACTATGATAAACACGCCAACGTATTTTATGAGTCTAGCCGAGGTAATTATGCTAAGTATGTATTTAACATGGCAGCCATTATTAATTCTGTGCTGTTCTGAAATGTTAGCTATGAAGGAGATATTACACATATTCAACAGGCTCGGATTCCAGTTTAGTTATTGTAGTTAGACATACAGTCAGTGATACCAAGGGTGGTGCATGCCTTTGATAAGGATGCCGCGCATACCTCCGCCATCGCAAGTGGTTCTAACCACCTATACTAGTTAGTAGATGGGTAAGTTGCCCATCCACTTACAAATTACATGTTCTTACTTAAATGCTACTCTAGTAAGTAAGACTTTCGAATATCCATAAGCACATTTATATCCATATTATAAGGAAATCATGTGTGTGTAGAATACAATTATTTATGAACTATCATATTTGAAGGACATGATGATATATCAAATAAAAAAGTATACGAGACGAGACGAGCCTTTCTTATACCATGATTGGATTAATTTTGGTCTCAGGTTTATGCTTCGGTAAGTTATGGTCGCGAGCATGAAGTATGATGTAAATAATCTGGTGCTGACCGCAGGGACTAGGGCCCTGAGTAATTAAAAACCATCCCAACACAACATAATTACCATTCCGATGACAAATCTAATTAGAAGACTAGTAAAATATAACAGAATAGTATATAATGCCATCGTTAAAATATAATTTTAAGAAAACTAGTTTGCTTAAACCTCAGGGTACAAGTGCTACAGATCGGTGGGATTCAAACTGGCATCTTACTTGTTTAATTAACAAATGTTTTGGATGTTATTGTAGGTAATTGCTTTCTACAACACTACTGCTCAATAGTAGATGCTGTTGGCTGACTGAGGCCACTACGGCCTCGAGACGGACGAATATAGAATATATGCTTATAATAACTCTTGTAATCGATTCCTCTCGTGATACCGATCAATAATTTCCGATGGTGAGCATTGCGCTCAGTACAGTGTCAGGGCTTATTTGTAGGGGAGCGCACTGCAGTAGTACTTTTATTCGTAAGGAGCACTGTAAATGATGACCTGCTCGTCGCATCACTAGCTCAAAGAAATAACTTCACTACCAGGTCCTACGAATCCAGGTGGGCCGACGAATGAACGCGAATGTGAGTCACCACCGGAGCCTGCGCCCCCAGAAGTACCGCCACGAGGGCCTTCGCTCCACGTCACCTTGAGGCACCGTCCCTGCGATCAAACCTCCGAACCAGACCGGCTCTACTTGTCTGAAGGTATGTTAAGGTTGCACCACCGTAATAGGTTACGAATGTTATATATGAATATCAAATGGTATGTGAAACATTAAGCTTTTAGAATCTTACGTGTCCTTAGCCTTTGCGTTTAACTTGGTACAGAAATCCAATTACGTTTTATATTCTAGTCACATATCTGACTATGTTTTGTACCCCGCTTTACTTACACGCTTACCGTACATAACCCGGAGGTAGGTATATACATAGTTATAATCTATATGACTCAGATCGTAAATGCAGATTATATTGCCTTTTTCTCGCAATTCTCTATTCATGTTATAGCTACTCGATCCTTTCTCTTCTAAAAAACATTATCTTTATAGCTTTTTCCTGAGCAGTACAAAAAATCATGTTTCATTTTCATATAAATCTTTTATTATGAAGGCACTTGAGAGGTGAAACCTTTTTATACTGTCACATAATGTGTCGTTGCCTGCCTTGTAAAGATTTTAATGTAGTTTTTATTTAGTTATCAAAAGGTGAGAGAAGGGCAGACAGCCATTACAATTTAGAGTGCCGTAAGAATTTTATTATTAAAATCAATTTCAAAGTCAATTTTTTTTTGTAAGATTTATACTTACTTAGAAGAACAAAATCTACGAAACTGTAAGCCGACGTCCACCCCCTCTAAGGGGGTGGACGGGCTTTTTGTCTTCACATGTATATGGAAATGTTCTATGAAGAAATAAATCATATAAAATTATGCAGAGCCGTGGTGGCCTTGTGGTATGAAGCGTTGCCTGCTATTCTAGCGGTAGAAACGCAAGTTCGAATCCCACCGGTCTGTAACAATTAGTTTTTCTAACTTAAGTGCAGTAATTAGTCACACCACGGGCTTTATGATAAAAGAAAACACGAGGAAACCTGCTTAAAAAAAAATCAAAGACGTATGTAGTGCCTAAGAGACGGCGATGGACTCACCATCTGTCACGTTGGCACTAAATTATCTTCGGTGGAAAGTGGGTGTTGTAACACTACTACCTACCCCGTCGGGAACCCTAATGAGAAGGCTTGAGGATACTATAAAAAATGGTCTATAAAAACAAACACACAGAAAAATTCAGAACATCTTATTTAGTATTCGGGTAAAATAATTTTGATCAATAAGGTACGCTCACGTATTTATAAAATCCTACAATATCATATACCTGCACTACATTATATAATGCGGACGAAGTCGCGGGAAATAATAGCTAGTAATATAATATACATAATATATATACAATATAAATAATATAATAGGAACAAAAATAGTTACACTAAACATTCAGCTGTTCACAAATTAATGTGGGTTGATTTTTACCCCACTAGGTTAGAAAACCAACTTGTTCAACAAACTTTCCTTTAATCTAAGTTTGAAGATAAGGGTTCAACAAAATGTGGTAAATTTTAATAGTGTAACAATTTCGCAGACCGCGCTTCAGTAATCCTTGTTAAGAATACTGCGGCTTTGAAGATAGCCAGCGGTTAAATCGTATGTACTTGTTATATATTTCGTCTGTTCGTTTTTATATAAAGTTGTAGGTTATTTCTACATACACGCACGCACCGCATACAGATTCAGTCCGCGCCCCTGACGAGTTAGCTAATTAAATTTCCGTCTTAAATGTACAGCCGAGTTAAGGAGATTGGCTTTGTTCTTACGTATGTACTTTGGCTGGAGTTTAATCGAATAGCATCGTCCGCACAAGTCCGTGGCGGCACAACTTTACTTGCGCTGACAAATTAGCCACTTGATCTTGCCAGCCTCGAGGCGCGTGTACATAAACAAGTCGCACAATTCCTTTCCCCTTGTATTTTACATTTTTTTCTTGTATAAACTTTGCCTTTTCATTAGATCTGTGTTCTTGCTACACAGTAATTAATTCTTTAAAATTCTTGCTGTGCAGAACTTCTCCCTTATACAGGTGTATAAAAGTGCGTCCAGAATGTGATTGTCAGCAGGGTTGCGGGGTCGTAACGAAAGAAGAGAGCTGGTAAATTTGATTTGGACGCGCGCCCGGCGCAGGCCGAGGTGCTTTGATGTGGTTGCTCTACGCCCTGCGGCTCCACTCCCCACTGAAATGGCGCGCACTTACACTGAAACTCTTACCGTAATTTAATTTTTATGATAGCGCATTGTAAGCGTCCCGGAGAGACTTCCATCTGGATTTGTCCTCTCACTTAAGAGAGGTTACTGACGCCAATAAAGGCAGTGTCAATTTTATTATAAAACCGTATAAAATTACGTCGCAACACAGTATTTTTGGTAGAGGACACAGAAGCGATTATCGTTATTTTTGCAACTCAGAAAGATGTTTTGAGATTTGTTTATATCAAGTGGATGGGATGGAAATGAATTAGGCAAATCTTGATTCAAACAAGAAAATAGCTTCAAAAGGTCTTGAAAGTTTAATGGAATCGAACAGGGCCGGGCCGAAGTAGTCGGAAGTTTGCGCGGGTGACAAATTGGGCACTTGACCCGCGCGCCGAGCGAGCCTCCGAGTGCTTGTTTCTCGAGGACCGTAATAAGTTTAACTTAAAGTAAACTATATTCCATTCCCTCTAATTTGCTCTCCTGCTACAACTGCTGCGACATTTTTTACAGCTTTAAATTAACATTTCTTGTTTACTTAACTGAAAGTAATTTGAAACTAATCTTGATTTCTCTTGGTATTTTATTTAAACTTGGGTTAGCGGGAACAAATTTGTGCTGCTATTGTATATTAATATTACTTTCAGAGATGTAATGAAAGCGCAAAGGCAGGGTAGTTGAGGATGCAATATTATTTCGCGATAGGAGTAGACGTCTCGACTCTCAGCCTCTTGGTTGAAAATTGAAACCTCCCCGGAGATTCGCAGTAATTTAATTTTTACGATGCCGTATTGTTAGAGCTTCCGGAAGCAACGTTTGTAGTTAAATTCGAGTCTGATTCTCGTTGTTATTGTACGTAATGCTCTAATTTAACTATCAACACATTTACCTGTTTAATAGGCATCACTACTTGACTCGACTAACTCGTATTTTGGTTATTGGAACTAATATAATCAATAGGGAGAGACATCAGGAAGTAGAGAGATAGTACTTATATCTCAATAATATTATATTAACACTCCGCTATTGGCTTGTTAATACATAATGAAGGCTATGTACCTACAGTATGTTTCACGCACATATTTATTGTTTATATCGTGGAATTTTCATCTAAAATGTTATGACATATCTACTACACAGAATTTAATGTTTGTGTATTTTTTTACAATCTCATTATAACAGCCGCCGTTTGTTTACGTAGCTATGTTTATAACACTGCTTGATGGTGATATAAAAATGTTATTACTTCGTTTAGCTCCGTGGCAAAATTGATATAACTCCAAGTATTCTTTGTCTGCAACTTTTCACTTTCATTTGACGGACTTATCAAGAATTTTCCACCGTTATCATACCTTAATATACTTTTATGAGGTTGATATTCTTGCTTTGCACACCCTGTTTTACCCACTTACCCACTGAAAATAAATACTTTATGATAATATGTATTCGACATATGACAAGTATTTAAATATAGAATTATTAACCGCTTGCCAGGCGGTATGTTTTTTTATACCACTAAGGTGGCAAGCAACCATACGACCCACCTGATGGTAACCGTAGCCTATGGACACTTGCAATGGGAATCACTCGCGCGTTGCTGACCTTAAACCTTCAGGTATTGACCTTAAAATAATGTACATTATTTTTAATAAAGTTACCAACGCAGACTCTCTCAATAGTATTGATAATTATGAAAGTTGCGAGTCCTGTCTAAACACCACACTTGCCCCGTGGAGGTCGACCCCTGAAGTGTTAATCTATACTAATAATTAAGAAAGAAGCAGAATATGATTATTTGTTTTAGGAATGGGGTTATTTCTGGAATAACTAAACTGATATGAGTGTAGCTTTTCATTGGTGAAGCCATTTCACCAATGAAAAGCTACACATTCTCTGAGTTACTCTGAGGCTACGTGTTGTCCTTTTTCTACGAGAGCGAAGTCAGGGAAAACGCTTGGATATAATAAATTAGCTAGTTATTTGCTGTGGAGTTGTATACGCCTCACTTAAAATGTACAATATCGTAATACGTCAACCGTGATAGAGATCCAAATTGTTTGGGAAATTATAATGGTGGCGCTTTATTTATAGTGTTGGTTTAGGTATCCAGACATTCAGTGCACTTTACCAAACAACGTGAAGATGTTCGTAAAGTTTTAACCGTCCATAAAAGTTTAGTTTCGATCAAATTCGACATTGTCATGCCTTGAGTGGAACCAACTCGATACTCACGGGAGTTGAGTCTTAAGGATTGCCATGCCGGGGGCACTCAAGTGCTCATAAAACACTCATACCAATATCCTCATACATTCGATTCTTCTTTTGTGTAATTTGAAATTCTGCGGTTGACTGAGTATCTACCGAGATTTATTGCATTGTCGATATCTCCTCCTATATATCTCCTATTTTGTTAACAAATGTATAATGCAAATATCTCGTCATATTTTTTTTAATTCATCTTACCTTACTCATAAATATTAATAAATTAATTAATGAAAATAGGATCTGTCTAATCGAATTTCGATAATACCTTACAAAATATCTGCCATATAATCTTACTTGTTTTCTTGCTTTTTGTAGCGATATGTTTATGCGGTGAGTAAGGTTTGCTGCTTTTCTAAGACACGCTGCGCCACTATTAGGCCTGTTCGTCCCTTATAGGCCACTAAAAAGCCTGTTCGTCCCTTAAGCTTCGATTCCTCTCAACCAAGTCTTTGAACGCTTAAGATACCTCTACCCTGGTATTGAAGGCATCAACAAGATATACATACACGGTGAACGCTTACAGGCGCGCCATAAGCAACTTTTGTAATGTAAAATAAAGGATTAGTTACATATACGGAGTTTACTTCCACTTGGACTTGGGCAATACGTAAGACTAAATAACATTTACTGTAGAGATGCGAGAAAGCTGAACTAAAATAGTCAACGATACATACCAGTTAGTTGGGGCACACATACTGGGAGCACTTTAAAGTTTTTCCGCGTTCGGATCCATTCGCGGACGGCGAGCGGGATAAATGATTGATGGCGGCCCTCCAAGTATAAACTCGATTATCCGTTGAGACGCGAACAACTTACAACTTTTATGTAACGATGGATCAGGATTATATCCAACTTTCTCGAGGAAAAAAATCGACTCATGACAATCATGTTTGAGTTGAATATCAATGACGGAGACCTTTTAACAAGTTATTTATCTTGCTTTAATGTACTTATGTAACGTATACAATAGTAGAAGCACTACTAAAACCTACTCGCGACTTCTACAAGTATGACTTCAATAGAATATTGACTGAACTGGACTGAACTATTGGGACAAGGCCGAATGAAACTTTATAGATAAATAATTAGCTTAGGCTTATATTATGTCTAGATTCTGGAATGAGCTGTCAATATTCTTGTAAAAATATGCATGCGATTTCGATGAAAAACCGTGTCGTCGAATCCTCCGATTGAATAAATTACTTAATTTTCAACGAAACTTGATAATACACTTGAACAGATTAATTCCAATTCAAACCTTTACTGCCAGGTGAGCTAGCAATATGATAATCAAAATTTAATATTTGATGACTTGAATTTCGATTTATTTTCCAAGTGAAAATAAATTTCGTTCACATTTAGATTCGAACGGAGTAATGAATTCTAGTTTGATAATGTTGGAATCACAATATAGGAATTGTCTATTAAAGACTAGCATAAATAAAAGACAGAAGGAAATGCTTGCATTACATACGTATTCAAGAAAAATAAAGTGAAAATCGCACAGCACTTTATCTAAGATAGGCTAGTTTTGTCAGAATGTTAAAAGATAGATAGTACATAATAGCATGGTTATGTTAGAGTCAGCAGGCTATCTTCCTAGATCTGAGCTTCATTCGCACACTTCAATATTAGTTTGCTCTAGAGGACTGTCGGTGGAGAGCAACGAAGCAAAATTGTTTCGCCGTTTATTATTCCGAGTTTTAATCAAGAAAGAAGTTGTGTCGAGAGACGAGACGTCTGGAAAATGTCCACGATGTCGCCACTGATCCGCCCGTCTACATTAATCGTGTGTAAAATGGCCAGCAAAAAGCTCATTACGATCTCATCCGTTTCCCTGAGCCATACTAGACTCGGTTCACACTAAGGTTCGCCTTTCGTAATTTATTATAACAGTGTTGCGCGAGTGTAACATTTCATTAATAAAAAGTCTATATTACATAAAAATCATATTTATTTGACTGGGCAAGACAAAATTCTTTAAAATCTTCAGTATCTACCACCGGATTCAGAGGTTCGTTTTTGTTGAGAAGGATCAGGCATAAGATTCAGCAGTTACACTTTAAAAAAATACATTTCAATTAGCTACGACATAAATGTTTCACAAAAAGATAAATTAAATAAGTAAAAAATGGCATTAACACATATACATTAATTTGCATAATACAAATTTTCCTTTGCGTTGTTCAAATTATTAAATATTCATTTAATACCCCTTGCCTAAAGGGACTCCTTTTAATAATATATTTTAATATTTATATTATATTTTTTAAGGTTTTTAGTTTTAGGTTTAGTTTTTAATTGAAATAAATAATATTCATCATATAACTCATCAAATATTTTAGTATAAGTATAATTTTTATTGAAATAGAACATATTTCACAGAATTGAGAAGAGACCGTGTTATATTTAAAAGCTCAAAAGAAATAAACTGCAGCTGTATTTTTCTAACTGGAGATAAAATGTAGAACAAGGGTGTGTACAAATCGTTTACTTTGATAGAGAGTGCGAGACTCGCTACTCGGTTGGAAAAACTCTTCTTTTTGCGCGCTTGTGTTGCCTCCGTCTCGACCGGGCTGCCTCTTGCACCCTTCTCCTGTCGCTTTCAAATGCGATTTAGTCAGGCTACTTTGCCAGAAGACTCTGTTTATTATTTAGTTACGTATTTCGTATTCGCTAAACTAATCGACTGTGAAGTGCAACAGGGGTGCACACTATCTATAGAAAACTGAATTTTATTCGTAATTTTGTTGTTGCTGAAAGTAGAAAATAAATCGCTTCAACATTTTGCCAATTCTTTTTTAAATTTCTATCGGCGAAAGTGTTTAATGCAAACATATTTTCAGGATATGGAATTTCCCCAATTTACGGTAAGCTGCCAAAAATGTATCCTACGCGTGTTATGTTCACATTTATACCTAATCCATTTTAATACATCGCCTATAAGGTGAGGTGTCCTAGTTTGTTATACGCCGAGGTTGTAAGAAAATACAAAGTAACGAGGGTCGTATAGGTATCTTTATGGACGGACACTCCAGCTTTATTGACTTCGATGGTACATCCGTGCCCCATATTACCTACGTAATAAAAACAAAAATTTCCATTTCCGGCGGCTATGATCGAAAACAACGTCGGCTGTTTTTGCTTGTGAAACATAAAGAATTTTCACATAAATTTGAGATAGGGAAGTAATATTGATTGATAACTCAATTTACGGCGCCGAACTGGCAGGACTGCGCAGTTGTTGCCCAAGTATCTGCTCAAAATTGCGGTTTATCATATGTTGTTCTTCCGGGTGCCGTTTGGTGGAACTTGCACAAATTGGATCGCACTTACCAGTAAGTGTATCCAGATACACAATACCTATCACAGCTAAGTGCTTGCACTACGCTTACGGACTTTATTTTGCGAAGAGATACCATTCAAGAGTTACTCTAGAATTCTAAATAATCACCTTTCAAATTACATGTAAGTATCATATATATGTCATGTTACTGATGACTGTCTTGATGTAATGGGTAAATATTTTGGGGATGTTATTAATTTTATTATTATCATGAGGCGACAAAATTATAGCGTAAAATGGAATGTTTAGACTTTTTTAAGACTAACGTAGTACAAATTGCAAAGTGTGTGTGTATTTTTATGAAAGATTTGATAAAAGTATTTAATCGTATTTCTTTATCACGTTCTTTGTATTACTTAGTCAAAAGATATACCAGCCTATACAATATGTATAATTTGCCTATTTATGGCTTGGCGAATGTGTCATCGATGTTTAGTTTGAGAATGAATCATAATTTAAAAACATTAAATAATATAAGTTATTATGGTATACAAAATAACATCCAAACCTGGCGTAATACAATACTAACACAAACATCAAGTCACCGAATCTTCAATATTACTAGAGTAACTTATTATATTTGCATAGATACTAAATACCTAAACAACAAATTGTATAACCCACTTATCAGGATCCGGCATCAATCTATTTTGCTTGCACGCTTCCTTTTAATAACAAAGGTGGGGGAGGGGATCCTTTAAAAGGCGGTTTTAAATGTGATACATTATCAAAGTGGCGTTGCTTTAGAGCTTTCTTCGGTATCGGCGCAAGTCGCGGATAAATGATTGATTGCCACGAAGCACTCAGTATCACACGCGATTTCCACTTACTTAGCGAGGAGTACGCGAATGGTAAATTTACGTAGATCCCACCGTCTAAGATTTTGGAGACATACATTCACCTTACTCTGTTGCAATTTTTGATGGAGCTAAATACTTATGTAGCTTATCATTAGAATCATGATTAAAATTATCCTCAAAATCCATTATTGTAAATTGATAATTGTGCCAGTTCTGTTGTACGAAAAATTTAAACTAAACTTATTTGACAGGTCTAAAAATATTGCAATCCTTATTCAACCCCGCAAATGAGAAAGGGATAGTGAAACTTTTAGACCTGTCAAATTAGTTGAGTTTAGTAATTTTCAACAACAGAATCGACACCAATATCGTATTTAACAATAACAACGTTCTTTGATTGATTTGATTATGACTATGACCTCAGAGTAGATAATATACTATGACAGACTGCACGTTCGAAAATAGTCTCATATTAGCTCTGTTTGCTTAATTTTACTCCATTCTGTCGCCATCGGAACTGATCTTTGTAATCCCCTTTGAGAGTCCTACCATAGAATAGTTCAGTATAAAGACCATCCAGATATATAATTTACTTATATAAAAGCTGAAAATATACAAAGTTAATGGAACTATGAGATACTACGTTCTGCCATAGAATACATACACAATAGTCGAGGGTGACTCAATTTTGTATAAAATTTATTTAAAAATACAAACTTTCCCCTTATTCTTATACCAACCTAACTAAATATGATCATCGCAGTTTGATTAATTTAAATGTAGGTAAATGGGAGGTATCGGCTGCCTCTCACAGCATGTTGCTTTCAACTCATAACATCATAACTGAGTTCGATGGGAAACTTTTCAGAGATGAATCCGTGCTGTTTGTATATCATTTCCTCATTTCGAAATATTCAAATACAGAGTGAAGCCAAGTAGGTAGGTAATGTTTGTACCTATACATCTCTGGCTTTGAGTAAAACTTTAAAGAGCCGCAAAGGTTCATTTGAATGAAAGTTAGCGTATAATTTGCATACTTATTTACATTATCTCTGCAGCACACAAGTGGGGCCCTTTCATTATCAAATTCGAAACACAGGGGAGGAGCGCGCACCAACGGAATACAAAATTGAACTCCAAAGAGATTATCACCAAATTCAAAGAAAAAATCACCCTATTAACAAAGCAATAAAACTACGGGCGACCGGCTTATGAGACTGTAGAATAGCTTATCAATACTAATATTATAAAGAGGTAAAAATAGTTTATTTGTATGTATGGGGAATCTGAGGGACGTCGTGAAGCGATTTAAAAATATTAATGGATAGCCGCAGGAACATAGATTATATTTCATTTTATGGAAGTGTTTTAGTTTTGCTACGCGGACGACGAAGCGGGTGGTAAGCGACTGATCAGATTAAAACTTTTATTATGTTATTTTGTGCAAAACTGCTAGTGGGCTACGGTATCAATGCTAGTTTAAAATAAAACAGTGTTACGTTTTGTTGAACTCTTGATCTACAGTTAGAAACGAAGCCAATATTTTTCCTTTCACAAATCCAGTTGTCATAGTATAAAATGAACCATGTTAAACTTTATGTCTTTTTATGAGAGTCTATTTTGAAATTGAGTTCTCTTATTTTAGGATATCAAATAGCAATTTGCAATAACGATTGGAGAGATCTATAAATCCATGTTGCTTCGCCGTGCACTTGCAGCGGGATTAAGTTATAATGAGAGCCTGAAGGTTAGAGAAGCTTTTTAACAAATTAAGATGCAATTTCATCCTTTTTTGTAAGTTTTCGATGAGGCCCTCGACGTGTAGATAATTAAATTCAACCCTTTACTTTCTCGAGCAAAGGAAACTCTCGTAAATTAGAAAACTAAACTACGGATCTCACCCCGGGATTCAATTAGCTGCTAATCATATCTGGAGGGTGTGAATAGATCGATCGGACATACCCTTCCTTTCCTAAGCCCACTGGTATTAACAATCGTGAGCTCAGTAGTATAAAGTACTATAAAGTTTTCTCAATAAAATCAATTAAAATAAATCTTCATTTTTTAATAGTACTGCGGATCTGCTCAGAAACATACGGAGCTTATTCAATGTGTGTGCTGTTTGATGTGAAATATAATTGCAACTTATCACGAATGACCAACATAAAGCATATTAAAATAAAGATAACATTGATTTTAACTAAAATATATTATCATCTCGCTGACCATAATTAATAGGTAAACACGTGTATATTTATTTGTTCAGATTCTTACGCAATCCCTATAAGAAATGTATCCATATCGTTTTCGAAACGGAAATGATACTAATAGCGAATGCTATTCACCAGGCGCACTCTTCGATCCCTTCCTAGGTGGAGGGCGTCTCCTGAAAGTACGAGTACATACCGGTTCTTTATTGTGAATTTTGCCAACTCATTCAACTGCAAACTGCATCGAGCACTGATACCAGTCATATCTGAGCAGACATCCTGCAAGCATACGAATTCATTCGTCTTGGATGGAACACTCGTAAATGTGATTTGATGTCGATGCCTTTAAATATTCATATACTGTTGTCTGTACCTATACACACATATATATATAGAGTGCAAATACACATTTCGATAGAACAAGGTATCGCTGGGAATTGAAAGTACAAAATTGTTGTTAAAAATGCATGCTCTCGTATGCAACAACAATGTCGGGGTTCTGAAGAGTTTTTTTTTGCTTTATTCGACGTACTATTTTGTGTACACATAAAATAACTGCCTATATATGTTAACGAGCTATAAGTCTTAGGTCTACGTTGTCAATCTATCATACAAGAAATTCTTTTAGAGTTAAGACGGTAGAATAATTTTTATACACTATCACATCATTATGGGTAACTTTAGCTTAATATAGTGGTGTTTTCTTTCAAGTGAATTCCCAGTGACGGGCATTAGCTCCCAACTATGTGTAGCTACGGCAAATAGTTGAAAAGGAACGTATTGTTATCGCACGTCGTCGCTCAAGAATGTGAGTGCTGGAAACTTCCTCGCCGATGATACCGCGCAAACTACCCTCAACTACAAAACTATTGACCTGAGCTGGTACATAGACAGCTTTTAATATCACCAAATTGCCTCGACATCATTTAGTCGTGGCAAATATTACTTTAATTCCAGAGCAATAAAGTTTAAGCGTCTGAGCTTGCTGGGAATGCAATAAAACCTTTGGAAATTAGAGCTGTGCTGTTCGGTTTGTAGTTGTTCCTTTCTAACCAAGGTCACGTGCCGTAAGAGTCGATAGTGTCGTCTCTGTCGCGGGGTTGCCGCGCTTATATTGCAAAGGCGGCTGCAAGACGACGGCGATGAAAATTCTTGGTACCTCACTGTTATCTTATGAGGCAGCTTTACGTTTAATATTATGTTATCATGTCAGAAATAAAATGATAGCTCACTGGCTTATGTTGAATTTAATAACTCAATATAAGAGACATTGCAGTTTGCAAATATAAGAACAATCGGAGTGATATTTTTTTGTACTAGAAAATATACAGAGTTCACGTTACATCAAAGCTACATTTACATTGAGCGATGTGGAATTAAGTATCAAAAGAATAACTCGTGCAGCGAAAATGCAGAATGCCTTTACTACCACCGGTAGTAATAATTGGTAATATTTTTCACAGCAATTTAAATTTTCACTTAATTTGATCATAGTAAAACAGTGCTATTTCTTAAATTTCCATTCTCGACCTTTCACCTAAGCATATAAAACGTGGATAGTCCCTAAAAGACGGACACTTTTTACTGCAGGTACCAACCTACTATGGCGTCTATGTTGCGTCCGTATGGGAGGGGTGTCTCCGTAAAACCAGGTTTATGACGAACACGTGCCGGCCGAGGAGACGCCACCAGCCTACAGTATTGATCTTACAGAATCTCTCAAAACACAACATCATGTATCGACGTCCAGTTCTAGCATATATCAAAACGTCGAGTTCATTTCATCTATTTAGCTTCCCTTCATTTCGAGTGGTTGATAGCTCCAAGGCTGTAAAGTAATTTCCTGTCTTGTTTGTAATAGGTTTCCCTCCCGTGGCTTAGGGGATTGATTTCTTGACCATCGCCGGTCATAAACTTCACAAGCAAGATAAAACTATTTCGTTCTAAGCTCTATTATTTTTGAAATTTTGTAGACACAAAGCTCAAAGTAGATAATATACTGCGTACAAGTTTGAACTTTGCCACTTGTGTTCATAATCTACATCTGCGTCTTAAAAGTTTTATTTGGAAATCATAATTTTAAACTTGAAACAAGATTAAACTTCATAAAAATCAAGACTTTTAATCTGGTGATTGGTAGAAAAACAATTCTAGGTATTCAATTATTTCATATATATTATGTAGGTTGAAACTCTGGGTCTCTGGGGCCCGGATGCTCTTCAGCTTTTCAAGGAGGTCTCACGTCGGCTGGTTGAGGCCTCCCGTGACAGGCGTGCTGGAACATATCTCGCTCAGAAAATCAGAATTGCTATCCACCTGGCAATGCTGCCAGCATTCTTGGCACGCTCCCGCATGATTCCGGTTTGGGGCAGATCTTTTATCTATAAGTAGGTAGGATAAGATATGTTTTTGTAAATAGTTTAATCTGTTTTGTGTCAATAAATTAATTAATTAGATAATTGGTTTTTCTCATTAACTCGGATCAACATACAAAATATGTAAATTACGTAATATGAATGCTTCAAAGTATTTTTACCAGTAGGTATTTCATCAACGGGAAAATGTGATGGATCGCAAATAATAATATAAAATATATTTGTGTGTAGATGTGGCACTCGCTTTACAAGCAACGTCAGCAAAATTGGTTCCTTGGGGACTTTTTCTCCAATTATTGGTGAATGTCGGGGTCGGTATTGTTGATCGGTATAAAATACGATATGAAAACCTGTCTTCGTACCGCCACCGTACCGTAGGTATATTAAAACGATAAGGGTAAACAAATTGCAATACTTGCGGGCCTTATTACCCGTCACATCAATCATAGAACCCCAAAAGTGTACGATTACCTCTGCTTGAAGCATCTCAATTGCACAGCCCGGGTGGTTTGGAGATGTTGTTCTTGGAGATGTTTAGCAAAAATACATTTGATGAAAGATAGAGCAAGATATTCATTAGAAACATTATTTAAATTAATTATCATATACTTCAGATACATTTAGATTTGTTTTAACTACATAAGTAGGGTAAATAATGTAGACGTTCTTCTTTCCTACTGTAGATTGTGTTTCATTAACTACATTCTTGGTTCTCCCTGTGGTTTCGTACTTGACGATATTTTAGTATGTACTTACGACGAACACTTTTTCATATCCAAGTAAGAAAATATCGGATACATTTTAAGCTTTCTGGCTGCTCGTAAATTAAAGAATATTCTTTTATTATCTCGTTTCATCATTAATGCCGCCACAACAAAAAGTAAGGAGTAGAGAAGACTTTATGAGCGGCTGTTTATAGTACAAAATAATAAAAAGAAGTAATGGACAGTGTGACGTCACGGGCCAGTGAGCCGAAGCGGACAGGGTGGGCAGGCGCGCGTCCACAACGCTCCGCAAATACGAGATAGCAAGGCCGGAAATTCAATCAAGCTCGCACGGAGATTCAATCAAGATAGGGCTAATTAAAATACCTAACTTTTTACCTAAACACGCGTCAATATACCAGGCGCCTAAATTTAATGGACCCTTCGTTTATATGGCGTTTAAATTCCGAACGTAATTTGAAAACCAATTTTAGCTTTTAATTTGAATGACGCTTGAGATCAGTCCAGTTATTTATTCAAATATATTATTGAAAATGCTAATGGAAAATGTAGGCAGATGGGCATGACTTTTTAATTACGCCCTGTCCCATACGAGCGATAGTTAGCGGGAATTGCGAAGCCGAGATGACTCGACTTATTTACCCATATTGTCCACTATACAAATTCAATATGCAGTCGAACAGACGCCGCGGTAGAAGGTAATTAAAAATACGTCACTCGCAGCCGACCTTTCAATTCGCGCATTCTATATGTCGAAATTCGGGAAAGGATCATTTCCCGTTTATATTTGAACGTAACCGGTAAGTCTCGGAAATCAATTTGTTATGCAATGATAGGCGTATCGGTTAGATATTTAAAGTGTCGAGGGGAAGTTAATAGGTATTAATTTAGAGGAGACTATATTTTCCTTTTAGTATTGACATTATTTGCTAATGAAACAAACAGATATAAAGGCACTGTACCGACAGAGGACGCGTGTCTTGTGATCTCAAGCAATTTGTTATTGGCAGTGCAATGCCTAAAGAGAATCGATTCGAAGTGTTTGCTTCTGGGTGACAGTTTGCTATGGCTGCCTTTTCACGTTACTGAATTGAATTCACTCTGTATAGCGCGGTTGTATTAAGTACAAAGCGAAGTCCATTTATGGCTTATTAGGCTTCGTTACCACGATTTTGCAAAGTAGAGTTTTCACTTATCCGGAGTATCTGATATTGTAATGTTTGTAAGCAATGACTTCGTCACTAGAGATCTTATTACCCTCCGAGTCACATCGCCACTGTGTTGGGTTACTAAATTAACTTTAGGGTACACCCGATGGATATTTCCTTACCCTGCAAGGGGTGACATGCAGATTAATGGTATTAATAAAACACATCCGTAAATTGCACGCAATTACCTATGCCCAGTATATTGGCTATTAAAGTCGGATGACGTGCCATTTGATTTTCTGCGCTTTTTCGGTAACTAACTTATTTAAAGTTTGAGATGTTTATATACTCGTACTTCTGTCATACATAAAAAAAAACAATATAAGTATATACTACGTTTCGAAATTAGAAACAGTGCTGAAATAAGTAACGTTTGTACTATGTAAATAAACATGACTCAAATGTTTGCTCTGGATAAGACCCGTGACCCCTAGCGTAGTAGGCAGGTTTACCAACCACTAGACCTAGGTTCTAGAGCAACGGTATTGTCAACAGATTTGGTCATAATAATAGTCAATGTTACAACCTTGTTGTTAAAAATGTTAAATGTTAAAATCTTGATACAATTTTCTGTTTCATATTCATAGCAAAATAAAATTATAATACGTAAAAAGGACTTTAGCGGTGACATTAACAAAGCTTATTGACTTTGATGTCTGCAAAGTTGTACCTACTGTTCGCATTTGAATGTACTTTAAGTATCGTTTATATTAACTAAATGATAAGTATGTCATGCCACGGTTTTATTGATAATGTGCCTCGCTTTTTCATTCAATCATGATATTTGTCACGCGATTTTGTATTCATAATGGTAAATAGGACAAGAGACATACATTTAGAGTCTACATTGTAGACCTTACGGTTTAGTTAGAGCCTAGGTAAGGAGTTGAATGACCGAATGACCTCAGTAATAGATTGCTGGGAGGCACATCTGGTCATCCCAGTGCTGCGATCTGATTTATTTAACTTATCCATCACTCGACGTGCTCAGCTGAGATGTCTTCGCTCCCCTTTTCAATGTAATCGTGTTGCAGTTGTCGGAGTGACCAATAAAATATTTTGTCCATTAATATTGATAAATTTGCTTTACTGTTTACCTTTACATATGGGTTTTTATACCAACACAATTTCTATTTGTTTAACTTAAAAGGAGTAGAGGTATTTGGTATTTGGATGCAGGGCAGGCAGTCTAATCAAAAGGTTTCTTAATTCAAAACCAGATTACGGGAAAGACAGAAAATATTACAACTACCAAATTCCTTACCAAGTAACAAGTTGGCATATCTAGAAGGCTTATGATTATTTATATATCGCACATATATATTATTTACATGCATTTTTTTTATTATTTTTTTATTGGCCAGGGAATCTATTTAGGAACTTGGCCATAGAAAGCAGAGGGAAGTTTCTTTAGTTATATAATATTTTTATTATTATGATATAAAATGTTGAAATGCATCGTACGGGCAGTCGAAAAGTAATGGCTATATAATATAGACACAAAAGCGAAATGCATGCGCATCGTAGATTCACCTATCCGATTAAATTCCCGACGGCTAGCGCCCCGATCTAATTTAACGTTAGTGGCACAAATTCGTTTAACATTTAAATTATATTCTAGCCACCGAATCAAATAACTGTGTCCTGAATTAATAATGTCGAAAATATTTAGTGGCACACAATTTTGCTAGATTTTCAGATTGCAATTTGCATGTTAAACGTCAATCCGGCGATGCGTCGAGCCCTATCACTGAATATTAATGCGACGGCGACAGTTTGTTTTACTTTGTGGAAATTCGATTATAATGTAAAGTAGCTGAAGGTAGTACCGGTGTGGCTACATCACTTGCTACGTCACTTCCTGATCAATAATCCCATGCACTTGCTACCTACATCTTTGCGCTTTTCAACGACAACTAAATACCTCGCTTAACACTCACATTAAGACACTCAATGTATTTTGGTTAGTTGAACTTCTAACGCTCGACATAGATATTTACTTGAAATAATTGCGCAGAAATCCTTTATTTTAAATTTAAATTGAAATTTATTACTATCCAATAGAGTCACTAATATTACTTAATCTAATCGCAGAAACTACGACCAGTTTTTAATAAAGCCTGAAAAAAACCGGCCTGACATTCAGCAAAGCATTTTTGTTTCGTGTAATATACATACCTTAGACCGAAATGTTTGTACTATAGTTACATACATTTGTTCAGTGTGGGATTTAAACCCGCGCCTCTTTGGTATCAGAAAACTAGACAGACCGGTTCGTCATATGAAAACCTCATTTCCACCGTGAAATCCATGAGTACCTAAGTTTTAATCCTCTTTAAGAAATGTCGCTTTATGATGCGACTTGTGAATTATTTAGTTAAGTCTTAGCTACGTGTATGAAGACACTTTAACTAACATACTGCTTAATATATTATAGATGGACATTATCACACAGCGCCATCTAGCCCCAAACTAAGCAAAGCTTGTACTATGAGCACCAGCAACTGATAGAATACTTATATACTTTTTTTGTAAATACATACTTAGAATACATAACAAAATACCCAGACGCAAGGCAAACATCTTTGTCACATTAATGTTTGCCCCAGCGGGAATCGAACCCCTAGCGTAGCGGTCAGGTATATTAACCACTAGAACAGCGGTCAATGTTTCGTACAGTGATCATTTAATTATACCCGTAATATGTATTAAAATACCGCTCGAAGCAAGAAACAATTAATATATTATATACCCGCGGACGTATGGATACTTATACCTATTTGGTGTGACTTTTTTCTTGTGAACGCCCCTAAACTACTCGTAATGGTGTTTGCTTCTCGAAGGGAGAGGTCAACTACTATTTAATCTAGCGTGAATGATTTATTGATGTTTTGAAATACACTGCCTGAGGAATTTTCAAGCTTAACAATCAAATAAGTGGGTGTATTTTAGAGTAACAAGTCAAAATATAGGTACTGTGCTCAGTAACTTTTTGGAGGGTTCGTTAGAAGATTATAATTATAATATTTTTGTATCTTATTTATCTGGTTAAGTTCGTAACATTTTTACATGGGCCTTGACTATAAGATATTAAAATAAAAAGTTAAAAAAATAAAGACCCCGGCCGTAACAAAAAGAAGTGTGTTGATCAAAATATACGAGTCTCTTAATGAAATTAGCAAAAAGTTTAACCACCTGCACAGGAGGGTGCCGGGCAGATGGGGAGCGGGGACAACGGCTCTTGCCCAAATTTACCTACTTGCTTTAATTAGCCCCGTGTAGGCTTACGGGCGGTCATTTTTCTTGTTTAGCCGTAATTGATAAAGGGCGCACCAGCTCGTGCCGACCACATCAAACGCAATGCACCCAAATTTCCCACTTCACGCACCAAACATATCCCATATATTACCTCACAGTTTGTATCAATTTCGTCCCGCCAGAAAAAAAAAGTGCGATTGCAAAACTAACCCGACTAGCCTTTTCAATCTTCCTGAAACATTAAACGGTTAAGCTCTCGCAGACATGTATTATACTGTGTTTTCGTATAAAATTTACATACTACCAGGCTTTTAAGTGGATTGAATGAAAATATTAACAAATTGGCCTGCAGCTGGATTAAACAGTAAATTCTCATATCCTCGTATTAATGTTTCCCCTTTAGCGAAGGGTGACCGGCCCTACGGCTGCGTAGGGGATGCAATCTCAGCAATTGCGTTAAATCACCAGCACTATTGGATTAATACTGTATGTATCATATCTGCAAACGCACATAGAGGTTGAAAAAATAACGAGTTTCGAGTGAATTGCTTGTTCAGCAAAATCTATAAAAGAATCTTCAAGCTTCAAGCAACGCAAAGTCAACAATAAATTTAACTTCGCATTAAATCTAATGTAAGGGTATTTGTCAAGATAGGCAAATAAATGTAGTTGTAAGTTTTCTCGATGTGATCGATAAGGTTGAGTGATTTGATTTGGCCGTTGGAGGCCCGACTCGACGAGTTTCTTTATAGGGTGGCGACTGTGCCTACAGAACTGTCGCAAGACCAATATTGCTAAGGAAATTAGTTTATGTAAAATGTAGAACAGGAACGAAAAATATACGGGGAAAATTGTACAGGGAATATTGAAATCAAATTCACTGTGCTGGTACCTTTGCGTTGTACAAAGTCGCAATGTAAAAAACATCAATTGCATTGTACTGCTTATTGTATAAAATACACTTAGCTACAAAATAGTAAAGTATAGTCGGATTCAAACTACTCACATTTTAACTATTTAATAGATTGAAGTGTAATGTTGCATAATTAACGAAATTATAATGTCAATTACTCAATGATAATCACGGAACCCACAAATTTCAATTAGAGCTCTAACTGCGGACGAGGAAAATTCATGCCACACTCGGGTTTAATTAAAATTTTCATGCATTATAATAGTTTATGAGTAATAAGCCAACTGAATAATATTCCCGTACCAATGATAAAAGTACAAATTAAAGTTAGATATTGTGCATGACGATGACGGAACATTAATAGTTAAATATTTTAGCATATTTAAGGATACTCGAATAGTCATAGTAAATACAGGTTTCTATATAATGGTTAGGAACACGAACAGAAAAGATCAAGAGAGTATTTACAATTACAATTTAGAGTTAGAATTTAAGGGAGGCTTATACAACGGATCTAAATCTGATCTTTGACCGGGGTTAAAACCTGTACCTAGAAGATGTAAGGTTTCTTCCTTGAGTTTTGACTAGACCTTTTTTCATTCGTTACAATAGCCGGTTACCATTAGGCGAACCATGCTCTTATTAGTAAGGATGATGGAAGTTGCAAGAACATATGCCTTGGTAGCAATGATTGCTCATCATCTATGTTGAATGACATCGATGTTTTTTTTATATTTTTTAAACTTATACCAAGCTAAATTTTAAGGGATTCTAATAGATGATGGGGTAACACATGAAACACCTCATGTTTCAAGCCTTTAGAAGATTATTTTAAGGAATATCTGTATAGCTACGTTCTTTTATTACATTTCGGTAGTAAGACTAAGATCCCTTATAGTTTGCCATCACCATCTATACAGACAGACATACCTAGTCTGTCTGTATAATGTCGCAGCCAATTTATTCGCAGACTTTCAGTGCATCGACATAATATCAATGTTTATCTTGTAAGATAATCATGTAAGGTAATTTAGACCTTCATAAGTGCCTAAATTGAATAAATTATTTTTGATTTTGATTTCGAATAACTAAAAGACTAAAACAATATGATACCTTATAATTTCTTTTGGTATGTTTTCTCATTTATCTGCTATATGCTCTTCTATTAAACCAACTTTATTTCCATCTCCTATCCTTTTCAAGTAATAACTGACAATGTCAAATTCGATAAATATTTAACTAATTTATGCAAACTATAAAAGGAATAATATTTTTGTTTCAATAATATTCCCCTCACGAATAATCCAGTAGCTGAATTGACAGCGGGCCGATATCTGATCGGTAAATGCAACCGGACATGACTATGAATAATTTCACGATATGACGGACAAAACTCCAATACTATCCACCATAATAATGTAGATATATAAGCTTATGACAGTTTTAATGGTCGGTATGTTTACTAACCCGTGCAATTATTGTAGGAACTCTGCATGTTCAGTGTTTTAGTTAAGTACCGTTTGACTGTAACATCAGTAGCAGTTGATTCAGGTTATATGCGTTTAATTTTCATATATATCTTAGACACAAATATAAGATCATTGACAACTGCAATTATTTTAAACTTCGTATGCAGTGCTAGTTGCGGGGCAAGTGTCTATAGCGTAGCGTATATAGGTGGATCATGTAATCTTTTACCATTAAGCAAAAAAAACTTTCACTTCATATATGATGTTACTTAATCATTAGTATGTACTGCGTAGCGCTCATCACTTTAGTTGAGGGCTTTCGCTCTGTAGTCACACTTTAAGCTAGCAATTTCACTAGCTTACTGTAGCTGGATTTTAATATAAATTATTGTTTCATTTCAGGTAAGCTAAGTGCATAAAATATTCATAACCTGTCTTCATTTCAACCTGCCTTCGGTAGGTCTACATACGAGTTGGATAAAAAGCCAATTTGTTTAAATAAATATAGGTATTTTGATAATGCAAATATCTATAAGTCGAACATTACATTATGCAAACTGGCTTTGTGCCAAGATTCAAAAGCTGCATTCAGATGCACCCGTTGTGTGTCCAATTATATCTCAACCCTAAAATATTAAGCGTTGCGCTTTGAATATAAATTAATTAAATTAATCAATGCATTATATATAGGGTCCAAAATAATATAATATATATTAAAATTTAAACTCTATTGTGTTGTACATTATACGTTCTAAAATACATTCTTAATTCCATTTACTCTAACTATTCATAACTTGCTGCGCCCCGCACTTTTTTGATAATCCTTGGCACATCATTTTAGTCTCTTCAAAGTAAATTCTCAGAAAAAAAGCTAGCCATATTAATCTTATTAAGCTATAAATATTTTAAGTAATAAATTAATCACTAGGTATATATGTACATATATATACCTCGTGTATGAAGTTGGTATAGTTTGCTTTAAGTTAGCAAATTTCTGCGTGTATATTCATTACATGTGATCTAAAATATAACATTCTCGTGTCACAGTGCTTGTAACAAACCACTCCCGTAACGGCTTCACCGATTTTTATTATTTTTAGGGTTCCGTACCTCAACAGGAACCCTTATAGAATCACTTCGTTGTCCGTCTGTCTGTCAAGAAGTTTTTTCGCAAGAACGCGTGGCTTTATCAAGTCGAAATTTATATAAAATACCCAGGTCTATGGTCTCTTTTAGCGGTAAAAATATCAAACATGTAAGTCAACGTAAAGAGAAGATATCAACGTAAATTTTCAGATATCAACAAATTTTCGCTTATTTTGTGATTTCACAAGGGAATCAAAACCTATAGGGTATATCCCGTTGACCTAGGATCATGAAATTTGCCAAGAAGCAGTGTCTTGCAGCACAAGTAAAGGGAATAATCTGAAAACCGTATATGTAGTTTAATAACAATATATATATATATATATATATATATATATATATATATATATATATATATATATTAGGTCCTTACATATGAAATTGGCGTTTTGTATGGGAGGAACAAAAAGTCGAATATTTTTTAATATAATATATTTAATTAATCAAAGTATGAACCATTATTTTCTATGCACTTTTGCCATCTCATAGGTAGTTCATTGACCCCTTTACTAAAAAAACCAGTCGGACGGGAATCAATAAAATCTTTGAAGGCGATTTGGACTGCCCCATCGGAGTTGAATTTTTTCCCTTGCAAGAAGTTATCCAAATTTCGAAAAAAATGGTAATCTGTTGGAGCAAGGTCCGGGGAGTACGGAGGATGTCTTAGACTTTCCAATTGAAGCTCTTCTAATTTAGTAGCCGTCTGTAGCGCAGTGTGTGGTCTAGCGTTGTCACGAAGCAGCAGTGGCGTGGAGCGATT
Organism: Falcaria lacertinaria; assembly: GCA_951449985.1. Taxonomy (NCBI): domain Eukaryota; kingdom Metazoa; phylum Arthropoda; class Insecta; order Lepidoptera; family Drepanidae; genus Falcaria; species Falcaria lacertinaria. The sequence goes on from OX602114.1 coordinate 6,204,515, forward strand.
GACCAGCCTAGGTTGTTTAGCCGCTAGCTTTTCCATCATGGTTTGCAATTCCTGACAATAGACATCAGCCGTAATAGTCTGGCCAGATTTGAAAAAACTGTAATGAACAATACCGGCACTAGTCCACCAAACGCTTACAAGTAACTTTTTTGGGGTTAATTTTCGCTTGGGGCAGGATTTGGCTGGCTGGCCAGGATCTAACCATTGCGCTGAGCGCTTCCGATTATCGTAAAGAACCCATTTTTCATCACAGGTAATGATTCGGTTTAAAATACCTTCATTATTGTGCCGGTTTAGTAATGTAACGCAGCAGTCGACGCGCGTTTGCCGGTTTGTTTCAGTCAATTCGTGAGGTACCCACCTTTCAAGCTTTTTAATCTTCCCAATTTGCTTCAAGTGAATTAAAACAGTTTTATCACTAACATTGCAGCCTGCAGCTAACTCGGACGTGGTTTGCGATGGATCCGCTTCCACAATAGCCTTCAACTCTTCATTATCAACTTGAGTCTCAGGCCGTCCACGGGGCTTGTTCTGCAGGTCGAAATTTCCAGAACGAAAACGTTGGAACCAAAAACGAACTGTGTTTTCTTTTGCAACACGACCGCCATACACATCATTCACCCTTCGAGTTGTTTCCGCAGCACTAGTGCCACGGCGGAACTCGTACTCGTAAATAATGCGATATTTAAGGTTTTCCATTTTGTAAAATGAGTGACGCAAACAGAAAAAAACAGAAGAAAAAAAACAAATGAATGACGATCATCGAAGCACAAATACATGAGTCTATAGCTGTACAAATTTGAATTTGGAATTCCTTACCAAAGAGGAGAAATTCGTGATTAAAGTGGCCAGTACGAAAAACGCCAATTTCATATGTAAGGACCTAATATATACCTATACTATAACAATCTTAAAAAAAATATCACTTCCTCTCCTTACCTACAAGTTTGTATGGAACCCTCGGTGCGCGAGTCTAACACTCGCACTTGACCGGTTTATTGTGTATATAATCGGTAGGTCTGACAATAGGATGTAAACTATTTTTCATAGCCCAAAGTGAAAAGGATGGTCCACGCGAAAATTGAACTTAATATTTTTGGACAGAAATAAAATATAAATAATGTATATGGTAAAACAATGTGTCAGCTAATAATTATATAAAATTTAAGCATACAAAAGCCAAGGAACCCCAGGACCAAGTTGTCAAATGTTAATTTATGAAGCTTACGTTGCATAACATAGGTAAGTTTAGCGTCTGGATTGCTTTCAAGTGCTATTAGTTGCGGGACTGGGAAACTTCGATGAGCAAACTTCCCTGGTGTCCATTACAGCACTCATTATAGCCCCATGTCTCTTGTCATATTCATGGAAATTGTATAAGTGATGTCAATTCGGTAACCTAGACGTCAGTAGGTACAGTTATTCAATTATTTGAAATTTGAAATAAAACGTTGTTTAATATATGGACCTTTGAATCAGCGACTCAGGGATACCTTTGTATTCCTTTTTTAAACCGGTTCTGATGTTTCAAATATAACGAAATAAATACCGACAAATTTTACCTCTCTATAACATTAGTATAGCGATGTAGATGGCTCAAGTTGTCTATATTTTACATTTAATGAATAGTGTATGAACAAATATTAGCGTCTTATTTCAGCGGCCACAATAGCTACCTTTGAAATTATACTCGCATCAAAAAAACAATCAGTATCAAATATAGATGCTGTTGATTCCTGTTGCTGGATACGGCCCGCCTGCGTAGTCTGACTTCTACGCTTTGATTGTGTAGCAAGCGTAGCACTAACATGGTGGCGCCTTGAGGCAACGCAGGCATATATGATTATTGCCTCGCATTAAAAAAAAAAAAAACATTAATCGATATAAATTATACAAAAAATTTAGAAATTACCTATACGCGATGCCATTTCGTGAACGAAGGCTTTCTATTTTCTATTTATTCAAGGCTACTAAGTTTAGAGATATCCACTTTCCCACGCATGTCTAATAAAGCTCTGGCGTTCCAGTTGGGACTCAAGAGGCATTTATCTTGTGCTTTTGTGAATTATGTGTTGACGTTGGAACTCCGGAAAACGGCCCTCCACGTTTCAGAAATTTCACTTTTTATTATATGCCTTTTCAGTCGTCCTACTCTTTTTGTAGGACTTTTATATTCCGACTTACTTAATAATTACCACTGGTAGATTTAAATATGTAGGTATACTGGTAGCAGTTTCAGAACGGGTAAAAACAGGATCGTCAGTAGCCGTTCGTAGTGGGGCCCTATTCCCTGATGTAATTACAGTTCGCTCACCTAAGGGAATCCACTAACACAATGACCGATGCCCGATAAGCGCTGGCTCGGTCCCGCTCCCGCTTCTCGCTTCCGCTCTTCACTCTGAACTACTGGTAAATACTCGCTCTCACTCTCTCTAAGTTACTTGTTACGCTCCCATCCACCAGCTATAAACTGCATTCATGTTACCATAAATATATATATAAAACATAAGGAGCTTACCTCTGTAGATTAAAAATGTTCTTGCATAACATCAAAACACGTACGCTTAGTCTAGTACGGTTTTATTGTTATTTAATTAATTCGTAGTCATTTTGCCTTGTTTGTAAAGAATGTTTGAATAACAAACTACCAAACTACGACTGTTATTTCAATATTCTGATACCTAAGCCTATATGAAGGCTATTATAGACCAAGAGAGCCATATTTTTGGAGCGTCCGAATCAAAATCTGAATACATCGCTTTACAATTTGTGTGAAACAGCCAAATAAGTTCGAATCCGGTTAGGTCATTTTTATTTTAAATAATAATGTTGGATCTTGTATAATTGGCCGCAAAGGGATAACGGACTTGTATATATTTATATAAATGTTGAGCATATGTATGAAAATGATAATATTGTTGAACAAGTACGGTTATTTAGTAACTCCGCTGCCTGGAGCGCTGTTCAGGTGTAATTCAATAACGCTTGCAGGCAAACGCAGTTACGGCCAATTAAAAGTATGCCACTCTCGCACCGGTAGAAGGCGAATCGAGTTACGGCCCCACGGGAGCAAACCTTGAGACAAGCCCAAACAAATAACGGAGAATCCTAGTTAAAGGAAGTGCTTTTCCCAACTATTTTCATTTGAAAGGTGAACCATTTCATTAAAACAAATGTGTTAATTTATGAGCCAATTATCTGATGATACTGTGATACGAATTGCGAAATTAAAATGTATTGTTTCTTGATTATAGATCTATTAACCTGAGACTTTTGTGTTAAATATTGTACTTCCTTTAATTTAGATTTTATTATTTCCCATGTTTTTCTATTATTATACATACAATATACATGTATCAGAGTATTTATGTAGTTGAATTCATGTTTCAAGTAAATAGCAATTAAATTTAATTTGGTAAGTGATTCAATAATATAGGTAAGTACGTGCTTGTGAAAGGCGTGACATTTAGTTTTAAAGTATATTTTATGCTTTTTAATGAGAAATCTTTAGTACTGCAAATATGTATTCACATTGTCGGACTTATGGAGCATTTTAATCTAAGTTAAAATGGGCGAGCATAGACTATGTATATTCAACTGTAGGAGTGTCAATAGACAATTGAACAAAGGGACACAACGGATTATTATAGTTCGGTCAGATTGCGATATGCCGCCTAATATAAAGTTTAAATGAGGTTATTGAGCGTGAACAGCACTTCTTCTCTCATACCTCTGAATGAGACAGTGTCATTAAATTAAAGTTTCATTTGTCTTCATTTGCTAAACAATAGCAATTATACAAAGCCCCACAGCGGGCGAGTAATCAAGCGTCCCTTTAATTAAGTACAGAAACAGTGCCAAGTAATTGGATCTGAACAACTGAGTAAACAAATCGAAATGGAAGGTAATAAATCTAGCAAACACCTCTTTTGGCGTCACTGAGCATTGGAAATGTTCTATCAAAAGAAACGCTTGACTAATCACAACTAAAACAATTTATTGAGCTATACCCGTAATGACTAGTTGCCAACTTGGATTACTTGTATGGAATGGCGGAATTCTCGCTCCCAGAGGGAAAGGTGAAAAACATGAATTCTCTTTGGTGACAGTCCGCTCTTATTTGTTATCTGTGGATACGAACGAGATAAACTTGACTTGCAAAATGCTTTATTGAGCGGCAACTTTAAAGGACACTTGCAGAATAATTAGCAATGTTTAATTGGGAATATTTTGTGATATTTCGTCACGCTTAATATTATTCACAGCATCATACTAAAATTCCATAGTAATAGTAGTGCACACAATACATACAAATCACAAAATGATACACCCAGATAGAGAGAACACGTGCAGGCAGTTCATCCTCGATGTATTTTTAAATAGAATATTTGTAAAGCTATTGCATAGCATTTTTTATCAACTTATGCAATTATAATTATTTATTTATTTTATTAATGCAGTATTTTTTATATACCTATATACTTTCTCACAAACAGCTGATTACGGTAGTTTTCCAATACAACCAATGCCACCTAAAGGCGGGTTGCTGAACTAAAGAGACAAGCGTGATATTTCAAAAAGTCATTAAAAGTTCTGGTATTTATCGATAGATGGAGTTGTCGGTCGGAATGGAGGGTGTTAGGTTTTTTTCGTTACGGAATTTCTGGATTCGGTCCCCACGCTCAAGGCCCGCGATAAAAGCTATGCAATAGCTTAAAAATAATGGTACTCAAAAGCGAGAAATCCCCAAAATTTCTTTAATGATTTGTTTTCAGTTTAAGTTCATATCTAACTTAATCAACGCTACCCACTGATATATTTGAAGAGGGTACCAAGCCTAGATAATAAAATTGTAAACATAATTTTTTTAAGCTTCATTACTTCTTTGATAAAGTAGAATCTGCACATTTTCTGTATTAATCTTTGACCATTACCGCAATATTTTAGTATTTCATTAGAATTATAAAAACAGAACGCAGTTTGTATAAATACAATTACCGTCCTTGAAGATCCTAGTTGTTGCATTTCCTTTTATTATTGCTGAGAGTCCGTGTCTCGGCAACCGGTTGGATCCGGACGAGGACGTAGGAGCAACGTATATTGCGGAGGGGCGTATTCATTTCCGGCTTCTTGCATTTTTATAACCTTTATACTGTTGCTATTTGTCCCTGTAGGCTCTAGGGTTGTCAGCGAAGAATAAACATACATATTTTTTTAATTAATTGTTAAAAGGTGACAGGAAGTAACATATTTAAAATGATTAAACTATCACTATAGGAATAATAAATTGCATTTTTATAATAATAAAATATAGTGACGTTCTTATGCTATGCATTACGTTCACCATTTAAGTAGTTTACTCGGCGTCCAACCCTGCCGCACAGTTAAGCGACATCGGGCCACACCCGTACATATTTATATTCATGGTCTGAGAACCTTTTTATCCGGCTACGAAATAGTTCCTCAGCTATTTTCATGTATGTTCCCTGAGATAGCAGCAAACAACCTTACTTTTTTTGCTGTTCGCGATTTGATTGCAGGGATTTACTTTTATGGTCAGATTTATAGACAGTTTCGCTCCTTGGCACAATTTTATACGGCTGGGGGCGTTTATTTAAAACACAAATAAAACAAATCTCATGAATCACAATTTTCTTACGACTTATTGACGGGACGAGAAGCTATGAGATTTTGAAAACACCCTTAAATAAGCTGAATGTTGGATTAGTGAAATGGACAAGTATAATATATAAACAAATGACGAATAATTCATCTGTGTTTTAATAAATACAAAAATAGTGCCGTGCATACAGATAAAATTAACAGGGTATTATTTATATTGATACACTTGGAAGAGATGCGTAAGACCAGAAAAGAATGCCTCGACTTAACGAATACATCCTTTTAGAACAGTAAGGTATAACTGATATCTATTTGAGTACTTATTAAATAAAACATTTTGATAATATATATTTCAACGTCATATTCAAAGTAATGAACGGCTCTATGACCGGTTTAGTGGTATTCCTTCCTCTTTCTACAAATGGTAGCAATTTCCATGCGGAAATGCATCGAAATGGCAAAATAGCCTGCTAAGCGGCAGCCATTTGCTGGGATTGCTTTTTGTGCTCAAATTTAATATATTGTTCTGCCTTTTTGAAGAATTGATAAAATATGCATGCGCTTATTACAGTTGGTAAAGATAAAATTATAATATACACAATTGGATTTCAAATTGTACGAGCCATTTCATGCTAAAAATAAACCTATGATTGAACTTTACAAATGCCATGTTTAGATATTTTTACCAATGACAAACATAAACAAACACAAATACCTTACCGGAATAACTTCACTTTGATCGTATCGATTTCTGTCTAGTAATTCCATCAGTCAATTTCTGTGATGCCACGTCTGGCACCATTCATTTCGGCTACAAAACGAATGGGTTACGGATCTCTGCATGACTCAAGTATACTACCTGCTCTATTATAGTTTGCTCTACTCTATTCTATTGCCTATAGCTACAATATTTTTATACATTATTCAATTCGATTCTAAAATAGGTTTTGACTATGGGATGTTTCAGCAATTCGTTTGAACCTCCGTCAAATCAATATCTTGCTTCGTACCAAAATAGCTTTCGTTCAAGCTTCATTCGATATATTTAGAGCGTGAATGTAACCTGCCCATATGTCGGAGAATTTGATAGAAAATAAAACAAGATTTTAATATATTTTGCCGACATTAATAACATTCAAAGCCGTGGTGGCCTTGTGGTTGAAGCAACAGGCCTGTCATCTGATGGGCCCAGGTTTGAGTCCCTGCCTGTACCAATGAGTTTTTCTAAGCTTAAGTAAAGTGATTAATCACACCATGAGCTTTTAAAAAGAGCGGTAGGGCGATTTGGGATTTCCCGTGGGTTATCCCATTTAAATTGGAGCCGCCCGACTGGGGACTGTACCTCCGCCTTACAGAAGACCGCAGTGAAATAACACTACTTGATGTAGTGTTGTGTTTCTGCGGTAAGTGAGGTTGCCAGTGCTCCACGAGGATACGCGGGCTAGTAGTATTGCTGCTAGAACAGTGAGTCCTCATCAGTAACATGGTTGGCACGCCGTAGTGGCTATAGGCTATGGTGACTGCTTACCATCAGGTGGGCCGTATGCTTGTGTGCCACCTTAGTGGTATAAAAAAAATATCTCTTAATTGGTTTATAAAAATATGTACTACATTCAATTTTTTTAGACATTATCCTTTCCCGCCGATGTGATTGTTTTCTGTTTACTACTAAGTTGGTAAACAAGCATGCTAGCTTGATGGTAAGCGATTTGCTTGACCTAATCAACGGATTTTTGCAATGGCGGGATGCTCTTGCAAAAATCTCTTGACAGTCTTCCTGAAGAGCCTCTTGCTATACTCCCCTGGGGAAACCACAGCAGGGAGCTCATTTCAAAACTTGGCCATCAGCAGAGGAAAGCTCCTTTGAAACTTTTAAGCCTGAATTATTTTGTGGTATTGTGTAATTTCTAATATAATATTATTAACCTTACTTCTAGTTGAGACAATGTAAATACAAACTTATATTCCTCCTTAGTTAATAAAAAAAACTGTATCGGAGAAGTAATATTTCAATTTGCTGCCATTGAGTCAAGACCGCCCGCAGATATCGAAGGAACAGACGTACGTACAAGTAGGGCCAATTTAGAGAGATGATGCAATATAAATTGAGGGACTAGCAAACCTGGAGGAGCTGAGCATTAATTGAATAGATACGTCCGCAACTCCGTTCAATCCGACCTTAATCACAGTTGAAAAGGCCTAGATAGAATCCAGCTAGTGGTAACAAGCTGCTAATATTGTACAGCGTATCGCACTTTGGGCTCGATCTCGTTACGGAACTCGCAAAATTAGTGCACATGTCCATCTTTATAAACTGACATAAGAAGGGTAGGATCGTATTTCTTAAGGCTTTATTATGTACTGGCGATAGACTTAGCCTTTCTTTTGTTACTAATACATATTTTATTCTTGTTTTATTGAAAATACAAATATCGAACACCAATACTTTATTTACGTTTGAAACGTACATTCTTCTGTTAACAGAACATTTTATTTGATTAATCAGGAAGAATGTTTACCTATCTCTAACCTTTAATAAAATTTCATAAACCCCATTGTATAATTAAACGAATTAAACGTAAGCTTAAGTACCTACAGCACTACCGTAAAGAACAAAATTTAATCACAATACTCCAATGATTGCGTCAGCATTTTAACACCCTAACCCAATGTTCTACAATCGGCAGCAATTTCGGGTTATATTGGAATCCAATCATAGAGAATCCCTTTTACACTTTCCCTTAAACGGGGACCGACCAGCACTTCACGTTTCATTCATTTTCATTCAAGACATTTCGTTTTATCTCGCGTATTTTCCTTTAACATATAATTATGTAAATCATTTCCTGTTTCCCGCTTGATCCAGGGCGCCTGCCTCGCCTTATGAGCCTACGACCTAGAAAAGGTGCCGATAAATTACTTTACTCTATAGGTTAAAAACGTGCTCTGACTAGATATTGTATCATACCAATATATCTCACTGATAACATAATATTTTACGACAAATATCACGAATGACTAATTAATAATAATTATTTTTTTAGATAAGATCTGAGCTGAATATATAGGTAAATGCATCTTATTTTATAAATTGGTAAATTTGATTGTTCTTAATAGTACCACCAATATTGGTAATCTCTGGAACTACAGAACCATCTTAAGAAAATCTTTCAATAATAAAAATCTACATTATTCCTGAGTAACATATTTAATGTTATCCTATTTATATGCGGAAAGCTAGCATGCATTCAAAATAGGTACAGGTTACTTGAGCCGGTAATAAGCCTAAAGAAATCTGACAAGGCACCTTAGTTACTGGTTTACTCAACAAAATGACTGCGTAGGTTTAGTTTAGTAAGCAACTATATTAGTTAAATATAGATAACCGAAGGCTACATACCCTTGCTCGGGTAATTTTAACTTTACGGCTAATATGATTGCTATACCACACCAGAAATGTAAACAGCGATAGCAAATAAATTTGTGTGCAAACACATTTTAACCGACGATACCGATGAGTTAATTTCCAATTCGTGTTTAAAAATGGAGTAAAATCAAAGAGCCTCCCATATCTCGTATCAGTGAAAGCAATTACATTTCCCATAAGTGTTCGTTCACATTTGCAATTAGCGAGTGGTCCAAAAACGTGCAAATCGTTAACCACCGCCGCCGAGCGCCGTGTCTTTGCATATTCATAGCCTGCTTAAAATATTTTAATACTGATCGCTCTCGCCCATAATCTACACTTTCTACTAATGTTAATTTTGCTGTGTGCGATAAAAAATTGGAAACTTATTTCATCCATTTTTTATTCAGATCACGCTCGGAACAAGAAAATGCTCTCGTATTGCACTTCGAGTTGCATTAACGTGCGAGTAAAACTATAAAAGCACCTACGTACAAAGATTTTTCTAGGTGTCACAAATGTTCAGACCGTTCAATACATTGACAGTTGAGATTCTCTTTCACCCCTGAGAATATGAAACCGTTTGCTATTCATTTTGGCAGATTTTTATTGTAAATGTAAGTAGTGTTAAGTTGTGTCTGCTAAAAATTCAAAGAAAACCAATTGTTTTAATTTATATCCGGTCATTAGTGTTCTCGGCGAAGGGACCAATAATATATAACAGTATCTAACGAAACATAATGCCAATATTAGGTACCTCTCGACGCTGGCTGGAGCTCTAGCGTTTTATAATTTTCCACTCTTTACTCCTTGTTATCGAGAATTTCTTCCGCTCGCACCCTCTTCCTTCCGCGGATCCACTTGAAGGGGTATTTAAGTATAAGGGATTCTTAATTGGTACAACGAATTTATTTTACTACGAGTTTTCTGCCCAAATAACCGACTTTAGTACCTAGTAACGTAAGTACCTACCTCTTTAAAATAATATTTTGTAAGAAAATTGAGTTTGCTGTTCGTAAAGTATTACTTACCTGAACACGAAATGTTCAATAAAACTTGTAAGAGTTAAGTAGAGTTTAATAGTAGTAGTAGGAGATTTGATTTCCGAGAGAGCTGGATTATTAAATTATAGTTGGGTTTAATTTGAATGGTTTGTCTTGTCGATGGAGATTTAAATGAAGCTGACGAGAATTTTCAATTAGCGAGGACACTGAGCGATGACTGACAATTGTCTCCGGCGGCGGCGTCGGGGCCGACCTCATCCATCTACATTTGAGTAACCAAATGAAAAAGCAATGAGCCGCGCTATTACCTTTCTTCACGCGTAAATCCTCAGCAGATTCCATTCGCTTTAACATACAAATTATTTGCTTCAAACTGATTTTAGACGGGGTTGAACGTTTTGTTGATTGTATTATATTATATTGTTATAGTATTTAAAGTATATATGCTATAACGGTATCCAGTTCATTAATTTCATACAGTTCAGAGAATAAATTTATATAGTCACAATATAGTAAAATAGTTGTTACTGAACACCTATTTAACTTTGAGTTTGTTCGTCTAAGTTCTTTATAATGTTAGTTTAACATGAAGCCAGTATCACGTATCTACGTTCTTTTATGACGTAGTTGAACTGTAATGTCGGGGCGTTATCGCAAAATAGCTTTTATTGCAAACATAATGGCTCATACGAACATCATGATAGGCTTCAATTTAAATGCAATGCTTGATATGGATAAATGGATAGTAGGTTATTTTATGACATTGCAATTTCACGTTCAACTTTAGTCATTCGAAAGATCACATTTAGTGAAACAAAGATAGTTAATTGAAAGCGGGATTCGCGATAAAAAATCTAATATTTTTAGTATGATAATCGATATCGATACTGCACTGGCACACGTAATGTCGGCACCTTAGTTCATAAATCTTCTTTGCCCAAAATTTCACAAACTACAGTTTCCTTGAAACCGGTAATGAGTAATGCATACACATGCTTCATTTTGGAATATCACCCACTGCAATGGTAACCACCTTGCTTGTCTCTTCGAACAAGACACCTTCCACATGATGGCGAGGTAAAATAATACATAATTTTTTCTTGAAACTTTTGAGACAAAAAAAGCAGTCTCATTGCCTTTTTTGTTTTATGAAACTAATCTACCTACCGTGGTAGCCATGCACTACACGGTAAATTACTGTGGAAAAGTGTTCAGAACCATGAAGTCCTTACTGCACACGCGCGAGTCTTTGATGTCTTTGAAGTTCCGACCAATCACACGAACCGTGCTCCTTTTTAGATTTTCGATTTCATTTTATATTACATTACATCACTTTTGGCGTTCAACATTCGTGTTCAAAAGTTAAGAGTTTTCAGGTAACTCTTTGAAATAAACGTATTTACGCACTCTGGTGTTTTTTAAGCTCTCATTCTCCCTTTTTCCGACGGAATGGATATTACGAGTACCTATTAAGTATTATTAGTTAGTAACTCGGCTTTATTTTTTATAACTTAAAGTAGCGTCTCAAAACTCGTAATGATGGTGCACAAAATTGTTAATAGCTTGGCGAGCTAACGTGCACCCGTCCACAGAGGTCTGCTCGTGCAAACATTCGCCCTCGCTTGGACTTCATTTAGGGCCGACACATGTCAGGGCTCGTCACACCACATTCACGCCACGCCATTACCATACACGGCTCAAAGTGAACGCGGAAGGATCCCTTTACAACTCATAAATGGCCGACTGTCATGTAAGGCGTGGTCAATGTTTGATTAAAATGTTACTTGGTATTGCGCCCTCTTTCGCAGCCTTTACAATACTGTTTGTCACCGCTTCTCTGATGCTGACGTCGTTTTAATTACTTTTGCTCAGCTATGCATGTGGGAGTATGTTTAATAACGCCGTCAAAAGGTATTGTCTTTTAACTGACATTGGCGGTATTATTTTCTTATCTAATAAATTACCATAGATAAGCCTAAGATTATTATATTAAAATAGCAAAGTGCAACATTACCCAAAAGATATTAACAAAAGGCTCAGAATTAAATGAGAAAAAAAAGTAAAATAAATCAGAAAGAAGCACTTTAGTCTCTTAGGAAAATTATAACTCAAAAAATGGCATTATGTTACTTCACATTGATCGCGAAAATTATAAAAACTGACATTTGTGAAAAAAATCCTTTGAAAGCATTTTTCTTTGGGTAACGTTTTTGTTCTCACAATTTGAAACAAACATGCATATGTAGAGTATAAAAGACTTACCGCTGAAATACCATTCTCACATTTGTATATTTAAGACAAATCTTTTCACTTGACATTATAAAAGATTGTACCATTATATCGCTGTTCAACGCGATTTAAAATGGAAAGTTTTTATTGGACTTCCATTAATCAATTTATTTTTTCCATTTCAAAAGCCATGTTTTATTGAAGATTTTCTTTTCAACCTAGCAGACGTTATATGCATAAGAAATAGCTTTCGGTGTAAAACACTCGACCTGTTGCTAACGCGACCAACGTCGTTCGGCCGCCGCGTGTTTGCAGGGCGTATCAAATCTCGTATTATTAACCTAGGCAACCGACCCCCACCCTTCACAAGTTTTTCAAAACAACGTTGACGAGGTCTGATCACCTATACAACGCACTCCATAATCTTCTATTTCTACCGTTTGTAGTTACTCGTGCCATAATCGAGTCTCCCCAAATTTGCAAGCTGCGAGCGTCAGGGGTGCGCCGCACGCCAAAGAATGACGGGATTATTTTTGTGTTTGACATAATCATAGTGACAAATGTATCTTTTAGGGTTGTCACGTTTGACGTGCTCGTTCATATTTTCCATATAACGATATGACGTGAGAGGATTAGTAGGTACTCGAGCATCGAAACGTATGATACATAATACAATATGCCTTTATTCGTTTTCCTTACAGAATATGGCACAAAGTAATAAACAGAGAATTTGGGTATACTGTTCATAATAATTCATATTCCGAACTTAAACTATGAATACTTTTTAATGCTTACTTACAAACTATGGATCTCCTGTTTCGTGGATAACCAAATAACTAAAAACAACATTGTATTTCATAGTATTTCTCAGACTGATAAACTCAAAATAAGAAACTTGTCACCAAATCTCATAATATTCGTTGAAGATTTTTTTATGCTCGATCTTTTCTTTTCAGAATCTTCCACCGCACAGTTGAAAAGTTAAAATGGGTTATCTAAAAGCTTACGGGGCACTGGCTTTATTTTCAATCCTTATTTTCGAACGAAACAATATCATGTATAGAGTGATGCTCCAACATTTTTTTCGTAATTTCCTTCTGACATGTTATAGCGCTGCATACCAAACACCTGCCTCCATAATTTTGCCTTTACGGTGATAATAGTGTCCGAATAAATTAGGTGACATACGGGCCATGAATGGGCAAACAAACAACATAGTATTCAATTTGCCATTTGGTTGTGGAACCCTAAGAAACATAAATTCTAAACGCAACATATGTTTGATCTATTAAAAATATAATAATATGTGATGAATAAATATGAAAAGCGGGATGAGTGTAGCTGCGAGCTTAGCCCATTGAATGGTGTGTGCGCGTGACCACACCACCCCGAGCAGGGGTCGAGAGAGAAGATTATACCCCAAATCCGTCTTTCAGTACTCGTGACATTCAACGGCTGAGTTTTGGTAAAACACCACGAGGCAAATAATCGATAAACTAATGTTCATCATGAAAGATTCTTCGAAACAGGAAATTCACGTCAAATTTTACCATCCATTCGCCAATTCCAGGAATTTATATAATCTGATGTCGATCAAAGTTCGAAATTGGAAATTGTACATACCTATCTACGTTACATTCCCGTCAACGAAATGCCGATGGATTCTCGTTACCACAAACGCAAAAGTTGCTCTGCTTGCTTGCCATCAAAAGTTAATTTGAGGAACATGACAGGCAGGTACATATCGCTAACCTCTCGGCACGAAAATTGCAAAATTATCTTTCGTCTTTATCTTCAAAGAGATGTCATCCCCATCTGCGTGGCTGGGCCAGTTTCAAAGTTGTTTGCGGCACCGCTGGAGACCGTTCTTATTATAAACACGCTGATGTTATCCCTATTCACCTGGCTTGGGATAATCAAATGAGAAATGTGAATTTTAATTGCAAACAGACTGACTGGGATCTGTTTATTCGTAGTAGGATAATATTTTATTGCGTGCTCTTTTTATAAGTTTTATTAAGGTTGGTTATTCGTAAATTAAATTAATTTACATGAAAACTTGGAATATTAACACAGTACTTTTGATATGTTTCTTTTTAATTTCAATTTATTCTATTTGACATATAATTTTGCTAAATGAGCTAGTAGTTATTTCTGCCAGCATTATAAAACACAAGAAACAGTTGTATATTTGTTGTTATTCTCGAAATTTGAGAATGCTTGGTGATACAGTATTTGGCACCCGGTTACACAAAGCTCGAAGCGGGTGTCACAAACACCGGTCATCAAAAATATCCGCTCAAAGGGGCGATAGCGGCCGTACTGAAATTACTTTTCATTTCCAACGTTACGCCCTGTCACGTGCCTTTTTTTTAAAGTGAACCTTTTATACTATGTACTCAGGAATTAAAAGGAATGTTAGAGATATATAAAAATAGATATGCCAACATAATACATTCATCAAACAGGAAACATTAAGGAAAATAATTCAAAAACTAACCTAGTTATTACAGTTTCTCCGTGGCGGAGCGGACAAACTACCGGCATCAAAAACTATTTTGTTGGAGACAGGTCAGAGTTTTGTAAATTAATTCGGTGGTTCCGGCTATTACACAAACTGTCGGCGCAGGTGCTGTGCTAGTTCATTGTGCACAGGATTTGCATTTGGAAACACTCATACTAATTTAACTTCTATGTTAGCTTAGTCAAACTCCACATACACAGTCTCTTAGCGATGTGAATTAAACTGTTCGTTGAACGAGGTTAGGTGCATTCTAAATATAACGGTGTAACTTGTACCTAATAATCGGTATTAATTGCACATATTTTCTAGTAAGCTCAATTTAAATTCACCGTCAACGCGAGATACCTTCACAGCAATTTCAGGTTTCATTTGCTCACGCACACAGCGAAGAGACAAATTAAAGCCATTGTGTTAGACGGATTATGGAGCGACGTCCATTTATATGTAAAATAGTTACGCGTACGATCGGAGTCAGCCAGCCGTGCACGTGCCGCCTCACGTCGCGCTCGCAAGCATTCGTCGACATGCGCTCATAATTTGTCTACCTATGAATACTCAACAGCGGGTAATCGATACGTATTCCTTCACATCTTCTTTTATATAAAGAAACATGCATGATTGCTATACGATCGTGTACTAATTACCTGTGTTTTGTATTGCGCGCCCGTAAAGTTGCAGGCAAAGAAGAGATGATGTTAAAAAACATTTTTTCTATAGGGCCCGCCATTAATCAGTAATTATCATAAAAATACGAACGAAAGGACGTGACAAAAGATAGTACCTACTAAAATAAATTTAAAGCGATTAAAACCTAGTGAAGAGAAATTAATAACGCCAAAATTACATTTTTCTTTTGAATCGTCGTGTTGCATTACTAATTGGCAGAGATTATAGGTAGAATTAAGTTTTCTAAGGATAATAAATTAATGACAAACATAAAGGTTTTTTTTCCATCGGTAGGTACTCTTAAAACACTAATTTATTTACTTATTTAAATGAGTTAAATAAGTAAATAAATTGTCCCGGTACATAATTCCATTATAGATTAGAAAGTTTTAAATTCCCCTTCAGTTTTAGGTTCGAAGAAAATTATTCCTTTTATTTAGTCTTACGACGAGGCCGAGTTGTGCCGTAGAATAATTGTTTCACAGAGAAACATGATTGTATGTGTTACGTATTTTGATTTCTGCGCCTATTTCGACTTCAGTAAGGCATTGTATAAATTATCCATACGTTTCTATGTATGTTTATTGTAGACTAACTTGAGATTGTCATATACCTAGCTGTATTAAAATACTCATCACTTATCATCATACCAAATTAAACTTTGTTGTGTTATTTTAGTTTAGGAATTACCATTTCATCATAGACATTTCTTCATAATCTGTAATTTGACGTTTCAATGGGAATTTATAACATGCACAAAACTATCGCCTTTCTAGTAAATATTTATAGTGCTGATAAATATTGTGATTAGCGTTGCTAATAATGTTGTTCAGTATGTAATAATAGAAATGATATCAAGGTATGATAGTTCATGATTTTGGTATGGATTTGGTTTGGAATACAAATATAGGGAATATTTGTATTATTGCTTACTTTTTATTTTTTGTATGCGCTTAGCAAACATACTGATGTTTGCTAAGCGCATACAAGAGAGGATATGACTACTGAGTCATATCCTTGAAAAGCACAACCGTAACAAAATCCAGTATAATAAAATGTGTGTTATGCTGCTTAGAATCCGCGCTCTAGTGGTTGGTGGCTCGTTGTAGTCTGCAATGGCAGACAAATCGCATCGGCTCTTGTCTCGCATTCGTTAGCCGCTTGTTCGTGGGTACCGCAAACAGGTACCCATTTACATTTCAACAATTCCATTGTGATACTCTCTTCACACTCGTACATGCAATCATACATGAGTAGTGCTTTTTAGTTTGCACTTTTGCTACTGAATTTCAATGACGTACTTTGATCTTGTTAGTTAGTGACTATAAACTTTTAAGCATTGTGTTTTAAAATACTTCCTGAAGTTAAGGACATAATAAGATTTCTGTCTGAGGAATACTCTGCATCAGTGTATTTGAGATGCATACAATTTTTGATTCCAGGTCCATAAATAACCTAGTTTGTGTTAACTAAAGGGATTATATAACTACCTAAATTTTATTAAAAGCCATATTATCCAAATTCTGACATTCGAGAGAAGTCGGTTTGTTCCTGAGAGTTTCACTTGCCTATGGTAAATCATCCGGACTGTAGGCTGGTAATTCTATAAATATTGTACAGACCCTAGTCTCAGTTGTATACAGATCAATTCTTAAGAACATGCATATAATATGTCACCGTCAGGGGGCAGAGTTCAAGAACCTTTATTTCCATCATCCGCGCGATAAGCTATCGGATGTGCATTGTGAAGCCTGTGATCAATTTGCTTATCCAGACGGTTTGCTGCAAATTACCACCATCGTGTACGATGGATTATGTAAAGCGACGCCCATTTGTATGTAAACTAATGGTGAGTGGTGTATGGGGCGCGCGCGACAACGACACTATGGCTCGACGCGACCGATTCGCCGACATAACATTTTTATTTTCCTAATACCATATTCGTCTGGATGAGAATATTTTTTTCGTACTCGATCTTTGATCTATACCTATGTACCTGAGTGGAGCAGTTTTTACTGAAGCTATGCACTTCCCTGTATTTTTATATATAGCCGTAAGAATATCAAGTAGTCCACGTATGCCATTGAGAAAATTATAATATATTTGTACTTCATTATTATATTTACAGGATTTTATATCACATCTATTCTCTCACGTTGAATGGCAGATAAATTTGTACGCACTGCGATCTGGCTAGATTTTTACATAATGATTATGCTTAGAAACAAATTGTGGAATGTAACTATATATGATTTTTGTACTTTATGTTTTTTCAATGTTGACTATGTAACATATAGGAGAATTATCCCGCGGTTTGGTAAATTGGGGTGATGATGAAAAACAGGAGATCCCTCGGGCCTCGTCCATGGGCTAATGTCGGCGGGTAATTGGCACACTTCCCGGTCCGTGATGACTTTCATGGCCCATTGGCTCCACTCTATTGATATACAGCGTCTCATTTGGGCAAGGCACTGTTTATCTTCATGTTACTTTCAATTTTATTAATTGACTAGCTGTACCTGCGACTTCGTACGTTTGAAATCGGATTTTGTTCACAATTTCATGGGATTTTATTTTTCTTGCGCGGAGCCCCAATTATTTTTCTAAAATCAAATAAGCTTACGTTATTCCTAATAACATAAGCTTAATACAAATTAGTTTTTATTATAAATATTTAGAAAAAACGTGTGCTTTTGACATTACAAGCAGGCACATAAATTTTATTTATTTGTATACCAGGATGTATAGATGTAAAGTTATATTTAATTTGTTTCACACATTAGAACCAAAATCATCTCCTACCGCGCGGTTTCAAATGAGCTTCCTCCCTCGCAAGATCAAATTGTGGAATGAGCTCCCCGCCGTGGTTTTACCAAAAGAGTACCAGCATGGTGTTCTCCAAGAAGGGTGAGACGAGATATTTGCAGTCGGCAACGCGTAAATGATATTCCTAGCGTTGCAAGCGTTTAGAGGCTACGGTAACCGCTTAGCATTAACCAAGCCGTAGGCTTGTATGCCATATGAGTGTTAAAAAGTATTATTGCTATTTATTTTTAGACACAATTTTGTTGCTGTGAGTATTATCTGATTACTGGAAATAGCTTTGACTTTGCTCACAAATAAGTATTTTTCGTGGAATACGAAAATTAGATTTCCAAGCCAAGTAATCACATGATATCACGCTGAGCTTAATATTAAATATGGTGATATTGGCAATAATATTCTGTAACAAGATGTGTCATACAGAGAATTACATAATACTAAGTAGTAAACAAATTAATATGTTGTACCTACGTTATACGAAAATTGATAGACCATTACGTTATTAGATCTAATAATCCAAATATCTATAATTCTCATTACCTATCTATTAATAACGCTGGTTTGATAGGGAAACTCCAACTTTGCCAACGATACATATTATTTACGGTACCAACTATAATCACAAAAAGTAAGTTGTTATCACTGTGATAAAATTAGTGTTATTTAAAACTAAAAACCTTAAAAAATATAATATATTATATATTTAATTATAAAATATATTATTCAAAGGAGTCCCTTTAGGCAAGAATCCGAAGATGCTGGCAGCGTTCCCCCTCTGAATAGCTAGACTAATTCTTTGTCCGAGGGATCTGCCAGCTCTTCGGTCTCCTGTGATGTCGACTAACCTTGTGATTACTAACATACTTATAATGATTCTGTTCTAAAATACAGAAGCCGTTCACAGTCAAATAATGTTTACATTTAAAATTAAAGACAACCCCTTCTGTTGCGTTCAATCAAAGCCCCTCAAAACCAATCGCTCTCTGAACGAAAAGAAGCCGTACTAATTAACTCTCTTAAAAACAAATAATATTAAATTAAAAGCTTGGCATTGGATGCAAATCATATTATACCACCATCACTAATATCTTCTCTATATATAAATATGAATCCCTATTTTCCTTGGTCACGGCATCACACGTTAGTGGCTAGGCCGATTTCACTAATTATATATTTTTTGTGTTTGATATTGTCAGTAGAAGGATCTTATGAAAATAGAATTTGAACAAAGTATTGGAATATTTTTAAGATCGAGGTAAACTAAAGGACCTTTCTTCTATGGTATATTAGCCATATGAGTTCATAGCTAACACAGGAAAACGTCTGTCGGGACAGCTAGTATATTAATAATTAACAACGTTTTGTGTATCTATGTAGTACGTCACTATTCGACTGGCAGACACGATGCTTCCCGACCGTTAGAATAGAACAGAGGAACCGGATGGTAGGTCATGGCTGGCGCTTATCTGTGCCACACGAAGCGCTTTAATGTATTTCGTACTGCAGTGCCATTGCTCGAGGATTGCTTTAATAACTTTTCAGATGCCTGACTTATAAAAAGTATGAGATATATAAAAAAAATGCTAAAAAAATATTATTGACTACCATTTCTGCTTATTTTTTATCGACATGTTAAGTAGTGTGATATTCGTCGGCACAGGAAGCCTTTTTTTTAAAGAAAATCTGTGCACCCTTATCGGAATGCTTATTACAATTTCAAGATCCAACATAAGTAGGAACTTTTGCGTTTATCATGTACAATATACTGCTTACGTTTGATTGTCTTTTTGAAGAAAATTATGCGAGTACTTATCTAACCGTAAGGAGTTAAATTATTGTGTCCAACACGTAGCCTAGGAATGTTGTTGCCGAAACGTCACGTAACGCTTACGTCACAAAGCCTGACTATTCTACGTGCCCTTTATTGCTGACTCCCAGGGAGAACTGAGTCTGCTTGAGAAAGTAAAAACCTTTTATTTCTGCCTCTGTCACATTACCCTTATAGGTTTGTTAATTAATTACTGAAAATCAGCAGTTACTCGTTGGTTACAGAAGTACTATTTCCAGAAAATTTTGCGACTGAATTTACCAACGAATACTTCCTACTAAATGCGAACAAGCGTTATTTTGCAAGTAGATTTCGCTTGTTGCTGTAGTTTGACACTCACATAAAAAATCGGTAGCGAATGCAGACGCTGATATTTTAGAGAATCGTATGCAAAGCAACTTAAATACTTGTCACTTTATGAACATTCATAAATAGACACAATTTTAGCTACAATATTATGTGGTAATAAGTTTTGTTAATAAAACTGTCATATGAGAGGGGCTAAAGCTCAGTTGGTGAAACCACTGCGTTTTCTGAATAGAGCAGTTATCTGTAGCAACAAGCCTCCCTCGCTCTCGCTCACTATAAAACTATTGTTTTCAGCTTGGAACTTATTTACAGTGTATTTGTTTACAATCTAAATCGAAATAAATACAGTATGACAATTTTAAGTTTACCAATAATACATATCAGGATGAAACAAACTATTTTGCCGTATGATCATGTATTACCCCGGACGTTCATAATGTATTTTTCTATTTCTTCAATCATTTTTAATTGTATAATTATATATTCTATTCTATTGTATTTAGCCGTTGCTGTCCCACTGCTGGGCAAAGCTCCCCTCTCTCTCCCTTTTTTCCATTTACCTCGTTGCTGTGCTGCGCTTGGCCAATCCGTATTGAAAACGTCCAGAGTCGTCTTGCCACTTGAGCTTGAGCAGGTCTGCCACGACGGCGGCGTCCGGTAGGTGGGGACCAGAAAGTTGTGGTTTTAACCCAAAACTTGTCTGGCATCCGGCAAACGTTCGCTTTATTCTTCATACGAACAATATATTTTATTTTTTGTACTTTTTTTCGCGTATCATAAGTAGTTTTAGTAGATAGACATAGAAAAATAAATAAATTAAAAATTAAAGGGACTCCCTTACTGCAAACGTGTTTTTTCTCTTTCCCAACTCGCACTTGCCGGTTTTTTTTATTCGTGTACCTAACTAACAATACTCAATAAGGTACCTATTACGTATCTGGTAATAAATACAGCCTTCAAAGAGGCGTCGTTATCAAGCCCATTTTCTGGCAGGCCCTCGGCGCATGTCAAACATATAGGGTTACATGACATCAGTCTCGGCTCCTAATGGACACTTATGAGGCCGACTGAGCCTTTCACTCTGTGTGTTTTGACACCCTTTAATATAAGAATAAAAGCCTCTATATCGTGTATCGCTGAATTAGATCCCCTGAATATTGAAGGCTATGGGAAATGTCAACGTTATTCGCCTTGTAATATTATCTTTGTATCATTCAATGAAATCTTTTAAAACTATAAGCAACAAACAAATATGCTGCGCATAGTAGAGGTTGTACCTAGTATATCATCTACTCTGAGGTAGAGGTATGCTTGGAATTAATATTCAAAATACATATAAATTCATAGTATGATAGGACAACGTCTGTCGGGACAGCTAGTACTAAATGAAAAGGTCCAATACATTTTTTATGGACTCAAAATCCTTGAAACGCATCTATTTTAGCGAAACCGCACTATCACGTGCGATACATAAGTTGCTCATGATGTCTGTAAAATATATTCCTTTAGTCCTGTTCATAATAATGCTTAAGTAAGCTAAATTGGCCAATTACTTCTTCTGTCCCGTTTCATGAACGTAGACTTACCACGTGGGAATACGAAGGAATCGCCTCTGGTTGCAATTAAAGAAATGAATCGCGTGATCCCCGTCCTTATCTTCTATCCCAGACACTACTCGAAATAAGTACCAGCCACTAATAAAATAAATTTTCAAGTACTCCCACTTTGTACTTCATTCATTTCATAGCATATTTTTTACATCTTTCTGGATATAAAAGTGAAATTGCTTCAAAGCTTCTCAAGTTCTAATATAGTTGCGTATTTCTCTCACTCAATGCTATTTCATAAAATATGTTTTAAATCATTTGTCTTCCTCGAAGTGTTTTGTTGTGCGCTCTCGCTTCTGTAAACTAGTTTGGCTTCGGCTCTGGCGTTTTTGTCACTGCCTGTAGTACATTTCCGTGTAGCGTTCCCGACGGAAACAGTCTTTTACTGTTCACCTGCAAGGTAAGAAAATATCTTCTAAGCCGACTGAAATAACTTCAAGAGATACTAATAGATTTCAACAATATATTTCACAGTTAAGCGTTGCTTCTCAAATGTTTTCGGAACCAAAGTCATGCGTTTCGGAACCACTTAACGTCACGCAAGACGAGAAAACATAATTTACGTTAACCGCCCTATTTCACGCCTGCCTGATAAATGGCCAACATTATGAATTGAAAAGGCAAAAAGCTGCGATTGAGGCAATATACAGTAAACACATGTTATATACCTACCAACTATGTAATTTGCTAAGCGAAATGTAAATTTGAAGTGTCAGTCTTACTACAAACAAGATGTCTGTCAAAACTATTATATAGCAGCTGGAAAAAGTTGTAGTTGTCTCCTCGAGTTGTATTTCGAGAATACTTAGTTTCGGCAGCCGATGAGGCGCAAACACTGCTCGCATCGTATGACTTTCCCGATAATATCAGATTTTCTCATATTGACGCATGATTTATGAAATATCTGCAAAGGAAAATTATCTGACGCGTATCCCGGATGTGATACAATGTGATAACCTTATTTCCTCCCTATTTCTGTCCTTACATGTTATTACCGTATCGACATCCGACTTGCAAAGGTTCTTCTCCAGGTTATTAATTCATTTCTGTAATACGTTCAGCATGGTTATTAATTAACTAACATTTCAGCAAACATTTATTTTATATTGAGATAATAATATATTTCAGATTTACGTAAATTGTGTCTTGAAAATTTGCTGGCCTTATTAAACAAAGTAATGAAATAGGTATGTCAACAATTTTGTATAGATCAAAGAATATAAAATTTATTAAAATTGTAGCAATTTAAAACGATATTAATATATTAACTCATATATTATTAAATTATTGTTGTAGACAATAAGCGGGAACATTCGACGATGCGGCGGAGCGCAATGTTCTGAGGCATTATAAAATTTAATTTTAATGCGAGGGCACAAATAAGATAGGATTTCATCCGTGCTTATCTGAGTTGCGTAATGAGCGTTGCGTAACGCGTTCTCGCCGTGTTGAATGTGGTCGCCAGGGAACAACCGAGTGTGAATCACACCTTAAGAGTCGCCTTAACTAATATATATATTATACCTTATACTCAAGACATAGATAACTTCACAAATTAAATTTATTACTTTTAAAATGAATCAAATAAGCTTCTATAAATACATAAAAAGCAACGGTTACTGACTGATCGATCAACACACAACTCAAACCACTGAACAGTTTGCGCTTACCGGCGCATACGGTAGCCGCTTACCATCAGGCATGACGTATACATATTTGTTTCAAACCCACCCAGGTTTGGTTTTCCACCTTGTATTCGTATCGTATATTCGTATCTGCTTTTGATTTCATAAAAAAAGGCGGAAATTTCCCTATATATTGCTTCATACATACTAAATATAAATACTAAAAATCTCTCTTTTCTTTCGATCCGTGCATTTAAGGGCAATTAAAAAAAAGTATAAGTATCAATTTAAGAAGCAGGTTCTTCTGTACCTACAAATGATTTCAGAATGTAATTTATTAACGCTTACCAACCTTATTTGCTTGGCAAATGCGGAGTGCATATTTTGCCCATATAGCGCGAAAGCATCGGGACAGCAAATATGATTGAAATACAAAGTTATTTCTTTTGCCCAGTTCCGATTTTTTTTATGAGTGTAGGCCACTTTATTACCGCCGCCCCATGTACCTTTCTAAAATAATAATTTTCCATTTGTACTAAGGAAAACACTAAAGTTAAATAAACGGATGAATTAGTCTTTGAGAAATAGCATGAAAAAGCAAGATTTCAGAAAAATATGGGATATTTTTAAAACGAAGACTTAATATTTCTGATATCTGCCGCCCCTAGGACGCAGCCTATACGGCCTTGACAAATCCAGGACAACTTCTGCCGCGCTACGTTTAGAATGTAGGCACAATGTGTTGTTTATGATGCCCAAATATTTTTTAAACGTTATAAAATCTGAAGCAAAGATTGGGTACACTCAATATCAAGTTACATGTATTCCCTCCAGGCCAGGTGTAAATAACTTCAGTTGACTGAACTATAGTGATTTACTTTCTCTTTTGTTTATCTTATTCGGGATTTGCAAGTAATCATTTTTCACGAGTTTAGTCACAGTTATTTATTTGAGATAAATAGACTTAAGGAATTATTCAAGTAAAGTAAAACATATTCAATACTCATGGTAAAGCTTCAGTTACCAGCATAAACAAGACTTGAACAATACCCTGCGTTAAGAACACCGTCTTAGAAGCACAAGCAGTGCTTCCAACCGCGATGTTTCCTGCGAAGCACGTTGTGAGCGATTATAGAGGATTATCATAGAGCGTATAAAATATCAACCCGTCAGTTCAGTTCCCTTCAAATGGCATTGTCTGTAAAACCTGTACTTAACGTAAATTCTCAAATGATCTTCAAACATTTGTATAGAGGTATAATCAGTATAGAGAATCAGAAATTACCGATAAATTAATAAAAGACAAAAAGCTATACTATCTGTAAGTAGATACTTACAGATAGTATAGCTTGTCTTACAGATTGTAAGAGGCTGAATAAGACGAAACATTCTTATTGGCTGCTTTATCGGCGTGTGGTAACCATGTTCTTGAATATATATTGTAATGTAATGTAAGATTAAAATATCAGTGATAAGTAAGTCCCAAATAAAAACTGCGTAATGATATATTCAACTCTCATACACATTACACAGTGATCAATAAATCAAAGTGTATCTATCAAAACGATGGTGAAACCGCGTGAAACTTGTTATATATAACTATTTATATATAACAAGTTTCAGTACTTAGACAAAATCCATAGCCAACAACAGCTTTAAGAAGCACGTAGGCTGTAGCAGATAAAATATTCTAAGAATGCTGCTGCCTCGATACGTTTCAAAAGGTTCGATTTAGAACGATTCGATTCGAGCACCGTCTAAATCGTATGTAATCCGAGCTGGTATTAAATTATACCGCGATATATAAACATGGAATAAATATGTAATAAAGTAAATAGATGTACGTGACTAATACGCGGATAATTTGGTTGAATGTTTATTTTGTGAAGACATGTAGGAAAATATAGATAAAGAAAGCAATAGGTTATTACCATTCAACGAAAATCTCGTCTTAATAAGAAAACGTGTATCTAATATGGTGTTTGATATTCGCATCATCTGTGTATGCGGTGTCGTAATGGTAGGGAATCACAATATCTCGTTATAAGCGGGTGAAACAAAGAAAGGAGCGCGTGCCTCGAATACCTTTCGCGGCCTTCGCGAGCCGGGCCCCGAGAATGTATTGAAAGGTGCACCTTACTGTTATTTATTTTCCCCAGAAATGTATATTTATGTATCAGATAGTTTTTTCGAATAGACGGTACGTCGATCTATTTCAGCTGTTTCGTATAAAGTTTAAATAAATTATGAAAGGCTGTTTAAGGCCTCCCGTGTCAGGCTTGCTGGAACATATCTCGCTCAGAGAATCAGCATTGCTATCCAGCGTGGCAATTCTGCCAGCATTCTTGGCACGCTTCCGCATGATTCTGGTTTGGGTCAGATCTTTTATATATAAGTAGGTTGGTTACGTTCTGTTTTTGTATTTGTCAATAAAGATAAAATTATGAAATGAAGTAGAGCATTTAAAGCGGAACACCCGATTTCCAAAAACTATACTTTATCCGGCGAATTCATCCATACTTAGTTGGTATTTTTTTATCATCATAAAATTATTGTTACCGAATTTAAGCATGTTTTGTCATTAATAAAATCCTAGGGAATCCGCAAAAATTTGCCTTCTTGTATTTTTTGGAGAAATTCCAATTTTCTGAAGATGTAGGAAAAAACATTACAATTGCAACTTAGGTACACTGCAATGCTCCAGTAGCGCACTAAAATATTTTAGCGGACGTATTAATTGCAAGTTATTTGTTTAACGAACTTATAATTTGCGGAAATAGTTTTTTTTCTGAATATAATATATTAACCGGCTTTTAAATAACCCTATAGCTAAAAGGCCGGAGGCTACGTTTTTTTTATACTAAAAAGAGCAAGTAGCCCTCGGCACGTGACCTACCCTTGACCTTCTTTCCTCAAATTTCATTAAAAATAACATCGTATCCTTAAAAAGTTAAATTAAACAATTAATGATCCAAAGTTAAAAAGTTCACAGTTTTTATTCCATATTTCATCAGATTGAAAGAAAGTTTGAATAAATTTCGATAAACGAAAAATAAAATGGAATCCTAAGTTACAGCATTTGATTAAAATTATGCCAGCAACTTAATACTAACTAATCTCAAATTAGATGCCTCAAATTTAGCCCACAACAAGCGGAGCAATCAGTACTTGTCAAATTGATAAATTAATTCATTCAGACAACTTCAATTTAACTACCGCTACTCCTTCGCCTAGGTTTTGTTATGTTTACTGAATTTTTTACTGAAATTGTGTTGTCTGCGGCAAGTAAGGTTGCCAGTGCTCCAAGAGGATACATTGCGCTAGTAGTAATGCTCCTAGCTTAGTGAGTCCTCATCAACAAGATGGTTAGCAACGCGTTAGTGATACCCTTGGTATTGTTAACGGGTATAGGCTACGGTGACTGCTTACCATCAAGTGGGTATGCTTGTGTGCCACTTTAGTGGTATATAAAATATTTTGAAATGTCTTTATTTAAAGGTATTGCAGAGTCAGGGTTCTTTTGGAACCCGGAACGCCGGATCGTCCCTAACATCACCATGGAGTTTATAATTCTTTTTGTATTATTATTATAAACTAGTATTTTAAACCAAGCAATATGATGTTCTTAGTAGTACTTTAATTGAAACTTGTTGGCTCGTTTTAGCTATAAGACAATAGCTTATAGCAAGAAATCATGCTATATCAGATCTTAATGATATTTTGATACCCCGATGCAGTAAAGGAAATCTCCTTACGTGTTTCACTTAATTCATTCGCGCTACAAATGGCACTTAGATACAAAACAAATGCTTTGTAATTGTTTTCAGCGTTTCGACAGTGAATAAGGCAGGGGAGCTGCCGAGCGTTGCTCCTTAACCTAATTCTGGCTTTCACTCCACCAGCTCAGTCGTAAAATTTTAATAGCTTCAGGAAATGTCGGCCCTAACTGGAAAAGCGAAGGGTTCCACGAAGCACATTGCCCATCAGTCAATAGAGTATACAGTGATACACATTTTAGTAATATATCTTTTAAACTATTATGCTTACCAAAACTCACAATGAAAAATATCTGTTCCTTATTTAATTTAGACTTCATGAACGTTTCGCTCCCATGACGGGATATATCAATACTATTGTTTTTTATATATAAATCACTAGCTTTTTCCCCGTGTCTTGTCAATTAGCAATATAATGTTACGCAGTGAAAATATATCATTCTGTCAGTGAAAGAATTTTCAAAATCGGACTAGTAATTTAGTTTTTGAGTTTATTAATTACAAACAAAAACTCAAAAGTACAAATATTTTCTCCAACTTACTTTTTTAACTAGGATTATTAGGTGTCTCATAAATGCGTAGTCAGCTCGATATATTGTGCCAGGTCACCTCAAATCCGCTAGAACACCAACGAGGTGTAAATTGTTAAGTAGAAAAGCATTCCTGCCTTCATCTCAAGCCTCGACATCATAAAAGATATGCCAAGCTTATTACACTAGTCACAGTGCCCTGCAATTATTTCTTATATTAAGTCTCAGGTGTTGTCTACTGTTTCGTAATTTGGTATAAATAAAAATAGTAGTTTATTATTTGGTAATGCCCTTTAACCAATTTAAACTTAAATAACGGATTATTTGTAAATGATCTAACAAAGTAAATAAGTCTGTAATAATAAGTAAAGTGCTCACCTGAAATAACGTTGTTACATTTTAATTATCTATTACACACAGATCAACTACACAAAGCTAAGTTATCCCATTTTACCGACATGTACGTTATTAGACTGGGACTAAAATAAATCCCTCCTTCGCTCATTTCTTAATTGGATTCTTAAGTTTATAGACTGATCTACTTTAAATAAGACACTTCGTTTTACGACATTGAATCCCGCGTAGAACTGTTACAGTTTAACGATAAAATAATTCATTTGACTTAATGAAATTTAAAAACTCATTATAATAATAAAAATGGCGTAAATTATGATTTTACTAAGAATTCATTGGTACTGTTGGTGGGCATAGGTACTTTGTTTATTAAAGGTTTCTAAATCTCTTCCAGTGTACTATAGATAGATAGATAGATAGATAACTCTTTATTGTACACCTTAAAACTATAATACAGAATCAGAATTTATTATACATATCGGTACAAATGGCGGCCTTATCACTAGATGTGATCTCTTCCAGGCAACCTAGGTAGGGACTGGAGAATGGAGTTTGGGAGAGGGTAGATATATGGGTGTACACAATACACAAATGGAAAAGGTACCCGTTGGTACCATAACTGAATTAGTACATTAAATAACATATAATATAGTGATATTAAAGTATAATATGAAAATAAATGATAATGTAAACAAATTCAAAGAAATTAAATTAGAAAAAAATAGAAAAAGGAGCTGTCAGTGACGCTTAAGAACTCAAAGTAATAGGTAGTAGTCTTTCAGATGTTTTTGAAATAGGTTGAGACTTGTAGAACGGCGTATTGAAACAGGCAGTGCATTCCATAGTCGAACACCTTGTACTGCAAACGAGTTGTCAACAAAGCTAGTGGAATGTGGTGGCATTCTCAGACTAAGGTTCGCCTCTGATCTAAGTTCTCTTGAATGCGATTCATGAACATATGAAAAACGTTGCTTAAGGTAAGAAGGAGTGGAAGGATTAAACAATATACTATATAGTAGAGACAGAATGTGAGTATTCCGGCGAAGGCGGATGGGTAGCCACTTGAGTTTATTTCGATATTCTGAAACATGATCATATTTGCGAAGACCAAATATGAATCGTATGCAGACGTTCTGGAGACGCTCAAGTTTATTAAGCTGGGCCTCGGTGAGATCTAGATAGCTGACATCTGCATAGTCTAGTATAGGAAGGAGGAGAGATTGCGCCAACGTAATTTTGGTGGAAATGGGTAGGAAATTGCGAAGTCTTCGTAACGACCCAAACGACGCAAATACTTTTTTGCTAAGATTTTGCAGCTGAGGGTTCCAAGACAGACAATTATCAATATAGATACCAAGATTTTTAACTTCACGGCTGAACTGCAGAGCATTACCATCCAGGAGTAGTTGAGGTAGGTGAGACCATGAGACCCTGGCTATCATTCTCGAGCTGCCAACAACAATAACCTGGGTTTTTAGGGGATTAATTTGTAAGCCATGTGCACGACTCCACTCAGTTATTTTGGCTAAATCTGTATTAATCATACCTATGGCCTCAGGTAGTCGATCAACAGAAGCCTGAGAATAGATCTGAAGGTCGTCTGCATAAAGGTGGTAAGAGGAAAGAAGATTGTCAGAGATAGAATTTATAAAAATTGCGAAAAGAAGAGGTGATAACACGCCACCCTGCGGCACGCCTGCAGTAGTACTACACCAGGATGAAAGAGAATCATCTATACGTATACACTGCCGACGACCAGACAGGTAACTGCGAAACCAGCCAATTACTGTTGGAGATACGTTAAGAGAATGCATAGTCCCAAGAAGCACATCAAAATCCACGGTATTGAAAGCGTTACTGAAATCTAACAGTGCAAGCACCGTTAGATTCCCGTGTTCCATGCCGGCTCTAATGTCATCCGTAATATGAACAAGGGCTGATGTCGTACTGTGTCCAGGGCGGAAACCAGACTGGAAGCGGTTGAGGATATTATTCCTGGTAAGGAAATTGCTGATTTGCTTGTGGACAAGACGTTCAAGGACTTTGGAAAGGAACGGTAGGATTGATATCGGATGATAATCGGAGAAGGAAGCTGGATTGGGCTTCTTGGGGAGGGGAATAATTTGGGCATTTTTCCATTCCGTCGGAAAGACACCAAAGGATATTGAAGAGTTGAAAATGTGACATAAAGCAGGCAGGATTTCGTCAAGGATAGGGACGATCATATTTCGGGTGACATTGTCATTGCCTACCGCATTTGATGTGATGGACAAAACAGATTTCCTAACGTCACAAGCAGTAAATTGACTAAAAGTAAAAGGAGAGTGATTCGGAGCTGGAAGCGATGAAAAAGAATTTAAGGTGTTAGTTTTAATTGCGCCATCAAAATTGGGCGAAGCAGAGAAATGCTTATTTAACGAGTTTATATCTAGATCCTTAGGTAAAACGGTATCTGGTGCTTTCCCAACTCCCAATGACCTAAGGAATTTCCAAATTTTAGCAGGATCTCCACTTTCAACTGATCTATGGATATGCTGGCGTTGTGCACTCCTACACACCTTGTTGCAGCGATTACGTAGGGCTAAATATTTGTCACGATTGACATCATTAGGTCGGCTCGCATACCGTGATTTAGCAAACACTTTTTTATCCGACAGTGTTTTTATTTCGGCAGTAAGCCACGGTGCGGGTGCATGTCTTACTTTGATTGCTCGTATAGGAGCGTGAACATCAAAAAGTCTCAAAATTTTGTCGTTAAATATGTTTACCTGCTGATCAACCGACTCAGCGGCAAAAAGAGACGACCAGTCAATGCTGTTAGCATCCACGCGTAGTTGATCCAAATCCATTCCCCCAAAATTACGTTGTAGAATAATTTTAGATTTTGCCTTTGGTGGCCGAATTTTATAAGAAAGAAAGAGAAGGTCATGATATGAGAACGCGTCGGCTGAACACTGACCATGCTTAGCGACATGATCTTTAGAAGAGACAAGGATGAGATCAAGAAGAGAAGGAACAGAGTTTGGGAAATGGTGAGTGGCATTGAGAGGAAGAATGTTTAGGTTGCAAGATTCTACAATAGTGGTGAGAGAAGAAGAACGGGAGTCATTCTTCAACAAACAGGTGTTAAAGTCACCCATTATAATAGTGTGACTGTATGAAGGAGAAAACGTTTCAAGTAGGAGTTCAAAAGACGAGAAAAAATTTATACGGAGTGAAGGACAGTAAAACACCCCAAGTAGAATTTTGCTATGATTTAGTTCGACCTCAAGTAAAAGATGTTCACCGGTGTTAGCTGGCGGCGGCTGTGAGGACGCACTAATCAAAGAAAAGTTTAAATAACTTCGGAGATAGATGGCTACACCACCACCTCCCGCATCAGTTCGATCGTTTCTGATGAGGTGGAAGCCAGGAAGGGAGTAGGAAGTCGAAAGGAGGCATGGTTTCAGCCATGACTCGGAAACAAGGATTGCATGAATATTCTGAGAATCGAAGGTTGTCAGCATATCAGGGAAATGAGCCGGAATACTCTGAGCATTAATATGAATCACATTGAAGTTTTTTGAGACATCGGAAAAACTACATTTAAGAGTATCAGCGAGCGATGGTAAGCTAACGTAGCTGCTGTCATCATCGGTACTACTGGCCGAAAAGAAATCGTCGGCATCACTACTTACTAATTCATCATTAGACATAGATACTATACCAAAAATAAGTATATTATATGTTATGTATAGTAACTAACAATAAGTGTAGTAGCTAACAAAATTAGAAATGCTTTCAAAATTCTAAAACTTAGCAGGTACTCAATAACCTACCAGTGCAGTGTATACAATAAGAAATAAAATAAAAAGAAAAAAAAAATACACAGAAAACTGTTAAAACGGAAAAATAAATAAAATTACAATTAAAAAAATAAAAATAAATCAGAGGATCAAGATAATAAATAAATGCTACATAAGTGTCAATTTAAATCGATGCATACCTGGAACGCAAATTGTCAGTTTGACATGTCGTTTGACGTATGGAAGAGATGAAGTTACATGAATCATGACAATGACAATAGCGTATTGACTTGACAGATATGACAAAAATAAATTATCTCGTACGTACAATACAATTAATTCGGAAGGTAGCATAATTAGTGAACATATTTTATCAAGTAAAATAAAACAGAATAGAAGGTAGTACGTGGATAGCAGATTCGGACAAAGAAAAATACATACGGGAAGACAACATTACTTAATGAAAAAAGAAGAATTATTTCCGTCTTTTGCTCCTGCTGGTCGTAGTACTGGTGGTGGGCTGACTTGTGGGTGCCTCACTCGCAACGTCCGCCTGCTCCGCCGTCGCTGCTGGTGGAATTTTATCCAGGTCTACAACCGAGATAACCTTGTGGCGGGTGCCCCCAGGACCTAGGACGTACACAATGCCTTGATGGGTGTACGAATTAGACATCCCATATCGCTGGCGAGCTAGCATAAAAGCTTCATGGCGGGGCCTAGTCAGGAACTCTGAAATAGTGATCCCGGTTCCTTTACACTTCGTCTTAGTAAACCAGATATTATCGCGGAGTCTACAGCTAGTGAACTCCACTAGAATTGGCCTGGGTTTACCAGCAATAGGAGTACGGCCTAACCGATGACATCTCTGGATATCAGGATCTGAAAATTCTGTCATCTTCAGCTGTTTGGTGACGACAGAGACCACAACACCTATTGACTTTACTATGGTTGTAAGGAAATCATAACCATTGATCCAAATGATCGAATGGTCCGAGTATGCTCCTCTCGGTAACAATGTGATACCGTGTAAGTAAAACGTAAGTGATAATGTTAAAACCGTTGTGAGGCCATTTTATAATGCTTTCAAGCGATCGAATACTGGCATAGAGCGCGAGAGATTGGCGGAGGAGTTTAAACACTGGCCATATATCTGGAACCCTATACGAACGTCCGGAAGTGGCCGTAAAGTGAACGTTAAAACGACTACTCTTTTTACACTTTATTATCATTGGATGTGACCGTCGGCTCAGATTCCTTCACAATTTACCACCTCGCGAAGATATATTCTCTTGTTTGACGCACTTTATCACAAAATCGATTTACTTTTAATGTATGCAAGGTCCTAAACGCTTTGCCTTTTAAAGTGCATTGTGGAAATAGTTGTTTCACTATTCACACTCTTATCTTATCCTATATCATAAACTGAAGCTTTTCGCTGTTATAGCACGACGGTATGGAACCCATCCCGGGTTATATTATTATATCCCATAACATATTTTATACTTTCTGTCATCAAAGTTAGGTACCATCACAAACTGTTATACATACATATAATGCGGGAGTTTTATCGACAAATACTGTTTGGGTTCGTTAACCTAATGTCGAAAACGGAACCCTTATAATTTAATTCGTCCGTATGCCACAGCTATTTAACTTAGATATTATTGTCACTTTAATTATCTAATAAGTTATTAAATTCAGGAGGTAGGTTCTCTATTCAGTGCTATAAAAAGATGTAAATAATATAAGGAAAACATTCGGGGTGCCCTATAGATGTAACAGAGAATAAAAAAAAACCCGTGCCCATAAGTGTATGGTAAAATTTTTTATGTATGAAGATAAAATTAAGCAAAACAAATTTTGTGTAAGTCGTAAAAAGTCTCCTCCTCAAGTAGCCTTTATTTTTTAGCGTAGAAACACTGATCTATAATATTATATAGAAACGATATTTCTATGACCCACAACTTGAACTGTTTTTTGTTAATTAACTTGGGATACGAGTAATACAGAAGCCAAATTGTGCATCCAACTCGGTCACTCGGTCGGTTTTTCAGAACAATGGCAACGACAACTTCAAACACTTGCGGTTGATGTTAGCAATTGCAGTATTATGCTAATAGCTTATTGTGAGTTATCAGCATTGATGGTCGACGTCGGATCGTGGAGATCGAGTTACGCAAGTTTCGGCTAAGTTTTAAGACCCTGCCGAAGGCCTCTCGCTAACTATCTTCCTTAGCGCCTTAGTTAAGAAGCGCCTTATGAGAACTTTGACGCCGAGATTGAGGAAGCTATTACGGGATCCGTTCAGATAGATATAAGCAGGATGTCACTTCCACGCTCGACTTTGTGAAGTTGTTTACTTTGATGGCTCAAATTTTCCTCAAATTTATCTGAAGAGACTGCATTACTAGCACCTTTAGAATTTATAATGGAAATGTTCAATAAATAAAAAGAGATCTAATTTTATAATGTACAAAGTTTGCGAAGTTACGTAGAGCCCGGCTGATTGGAAGCAGACCGTAGCCTATGGACTCATGCTACACCGGGTATCACAATTATAACTACAGTGTTGCCAACCAAATTCAAATACCAATTACTTCTGACTTCCTACCAGGTCTTTTGAGGAGGATATTTTCTGAACTGGTTCTTTACTCCATAACTTTAATTAGGTATTTTAATTAACCGTTAAAAACGACGTTGTAATATGGCGGTGTCGTTTTAACAAAATTATACCTATTATGCAGTCTCATGTGACTGCATAATAGGTAAGATTTAATGTTTTAGCGTATTAATTGTTTAGTGCAGTTGAAGGTGGATGAAATTGGGCATCGGATCGGGCAGTTGCATCCCGCTCTATCATTATTTCCGCTCCACTCTCAACTGGGGCAATCGATACGGGCGGCGGCGGGGCGTCCTTCGCGCGAGCGGGTATAGCCGCGCATCACTCTGTTGACAATCGCTCACGCATCACATCGCTCGCTCGCTCGTCAGTC
Organism: Falcaria lacertinaria; assembly: GCA_951449985.1. Classification (NCBI taxonomy): domain Eukaryota; kingdom Metazoa; phylum Arthropoda; class Insecta; order Lepidoptera; family Drepanidae; genus Falcaria; species Falcaria lacertinaria. The sequence goes on from OX602114.1 coordinate 6,239,596, forward strand.
ACCACTCAATAGCTCAGTGTTCCCTGTGTGCTGCACTTGATTGGATTATCACTATGGCATTGACACTAAATTCATATTATAGAAACTAAGTGTTTTGTTTCATTATATAACTTACTTTCCAAAAACCAAAAATAGGTATCGTGACCAAAATAACTTATTGTATATGATCCATTAGTTACCCAATTTATGAAAAGGTCAGAGAAAGTATACGAATAAAAATAATAAAGGTAATAAAAGCAAGAACACCACAAAACGTACCATTTCTAGCGGATGCTAAGAAACCCGGCAATAAAACGTTATCCTGAGCGTGTAATAAAAAACGTGCCAACTCGATGAAATTTATAACAGTCGTCAGAATAAAATCGAAGAGGCCAATCCCGACACCTGTTCGCTCAATCACTGCACCTCCTCTAATATTTATTACGTGTGAATATCATATGCCATACTACTTCTTATTGCCTCTGATAGCGAACTCACTCCCTAGTTGCCTCGCAATATATTACCGACCGGTAAAAACAACAGTTTAGGATTAATATTCTGGATATCCTAAAATATTTAAGTGACGGTTTAATTGGTACTTTAGAGGTATTTGAATTTTTAACATGCAATGCAAAATGCAATGAAGACAATTTTATTTGCATAATTAATAAAAATATGACATTTAAAAAGACTGATAAAACAATTCTAAACGAGTTTGCTAATAAACGAAGGCCAGTAGTACGTATCCGCTAAAATATTAGGTCCTTACATATGAAATTGGCGTTTTTCGTACTGGCCACTTTAATCACGAATTTCTCCTCTTTGGTAAGGAATTCCAAATTCAAATTTGTACAGCTATAGACTCATGTATTTGTGCTTCGATGATCGTCATTCATTTGTTTTTTTTCTTCTGTTTTTTTCTGTTTGCGTCACTCATTTTACAAAATGGAAAACCTTAAATATCGCATTATTTACGAGTACGAGTTCCGCCGTGGCACTAGTGCTGCGGAAACAACTCGAAGGGTGAATGATGTGTATGGCGGTCGTGTTGCAAAAGAAAACACAGTTCGTTTTTGGTTCCAACGTTTTCGTTCTGGAAATTTCGACCTGCAGAACAAGCCCCGTGGACGGCCTGAGACTCAAGTTGATAATGAAGAGTTGAAGGCTATTGTGGAAGCGGATCCATCGCAAACCACGTCCGAGTTAGCTGCAGGCTGCAATGTTAGTGATAAAACTGTTTTAATTCACTTGAAGCAAGTTGGGAAGATTAAAAAGCTTGAAAGGTGGGTACCTCACGAATTGACTGAAACAAACCGGCAAACGCGCGTCGACTGCTGCGTTACATTACTAAACCGGCACAATAATGAAGGTATTTTAAACCGAATCATTACCTGTGATGAAAAATGGGTTCTTTACGATAATCGGAAGCGCTCAGCGCAATGGTTAGATCCTGGCCAGCCAGCCAAATCCTGCCCCAAGCGAAAATTAACCCCAAAAAAGTTACTTGTAAGCGTTTGGTGGACTAGTGCCGGTATTGTTCATTACAGTTTTTTCAAATCTGGCCAGACTATTACGGCTGATGTCTATTGTCAGGAATTGCAAACCATGATGGAAAAGCTAGCGGCTAAACAACCTAGGCTGGTCAATCGCTCCACGCCACTGCTGCTTCACGACAACGCTAGACCACACACTGCGCTACAGACGGCTACTAAATTAGAAGAGCTTCAATTGGAAAGTCTAAGACATCCTCCGTACTCCCCGGACCTTGCTCCAACAGATTACCATTTTTTTCGAAATTTGGATAACTTCTTGCAAGGGAAAAAATTCAACTCCGATGGGGCAGTCCAAATCGCCTTCAAAGATTTTATTGATTCCCGTCCGACTGGTTTTTTTAGTAAAGGGATCAATGAACTACCTATGAGATGGCAAAAGTGCATAGAAAATAATGGTTCATACTTTGATTAATTAAATATATTATATTAAAAAATATTCGACTTTTTGTTCCTCCCATACAAAACGCCAATTTCATATGTAAGGACCTAATATATAACATCAAATGGCTTAGTAAAGTAAAACGAGATTTGATATCAAAAGTTATGCTGGAAATTGCATTTAAATATTTTCATCATGCTAAGTCCGAGGTAGGCAGAGAGTACCGAGCGCTATTTCACTCTTGACTTGCATGCACAACTCTTTTGCTTCTATCATCATCTCTTCATACATGCCTGCCTGATTCGAGTACTTTACCAGCGTTGAGTATTTTGTCAATGTGATCTTCAATATAGAGATACCTATATATTATATGTAGTATACGCCTTGTTAAACCGTGCATCTATATAATTTAACAAGACATATCTTACCAGCCTACAGCAGATATAACTCGTGTACGGTGGTTTTCCAGTAATCAGTAACATTTCCAGAACTCTAAGAAGTTGTTGACGTTGAACATATGAACGTGTCTGTTACCGTTTATCATCAAACGAGTGGTGCTATTGTTTACCAATGTTTAATCCCCGTCGCAAAAAGAGGGGTATTATAAATTTAACGTGTGTATCTGTGTCTGTCGGCACCGTAGCTCTTAAACGGTTGAACCGATTTCGATTTGGTTTCATTTATTCGATCTCCTTTCACAGTTTATTATCGGTCAAAAGTGTTCTTAGCTGTTATTATGCGGTGTAAAAACATTCCCTTATAAAAAAGGATAGTTAGTGATTTCGACTTCTTCGCATAATCATTGACCTTGAATTGATTCGCAAGGCAAACCTCTAGGTAAAATTATTGTTATCTATGTGATGTTTCAGAATATAGGAAAGGGTACGGCAAAGGCACCCACGACCGAGAGAGCTGCAGAACAAAGCCTCTCGTAATTAGACCGACCGCGGCAATACATAAATAATTTGCCTCACGTACCGCTTTGTTCTATGAGAACAGCTTTTATTTAACACTGTTATATCAAGAACAACACTCCATGTGCTTTTGATGGCGGTAATCCGCTATCCTTTTATATCTTTACGCACACAGGTGCTGCGCCTTTGTTGTTAGCCTTAATACATTTATAATATTACTCTCTTTAACTGTTCCTGTTTTAGAAATTTACCAGAAAATAAGTTATTATATATCTTGCACAACTATACATTATTGTTACCTGTAAATAATCTAACAATCAGAAATACAGATTTATTTTCTGTCCAGTACTAGCTTTTGCCCGCGGCTTCGCTGGCTTCATATTGGGTTAACGTATTTTCCCATTTCACGTCCCGCTGAATATTTTAATTTTGAACACCTACTTTCATTTATTTACAGCAGTTCTTCTGTGAAGTTTCGAATGAAAAAGTCTTTGTAATCTTTGTTTCTCCATACAAACTTTGAAAACCGTTTCATCCCCTTAGGGGGTTTTGGAAAATCATTTCTTAGCGGATACATACGTCATAACAACTATCTGCGTGACAAATTTCAGCGCAATCCGTTCAGTCTTTTGAGCAGATATGACAGTCATTATAGGTTGCTTTTTATATATACAGATTCTACAATAAAATCGAAAGCCTTGGATGGATGTATGTTTCTTTGTTTGCTACTCAATCACATCGAAATGGCTGAACGGATTTTAATTACGGTTGGCAGATAAATCATGACCTGGGTTTTTTTTTTCTTCAATGGTACCTTTTCCAGGAAATAGAAAATATTTCCGCAGAACATAAAAGGTTTTTATCCTAAATCCACACAAAAAAGTTGCAAGCAAAAGATACATCTTTGATTTATAGTTTAAAGCAACACAGTTTGCTGTAAGGTTAAATAAACAATGACGTATAGAATAACTGCCTACGCTACTTTTATTAGAAGGAACACTTTCTGGTACACTGGAACTCTTTTATTTGTGTAAAACTATACTTCGTTTGCCTATTCGACACCCTACAATTTCACCCTTTGTATTCTATTACATAAAAAAGTAAAAGGAGAGCAACAAAATATTTGACGTTAAATTTAGTTACCGGTATTTTGCTTTGGTGTAAAGGGAAAATAAATTTTAGGTTGGTTTGCTTAATGAAACAAATTTTCAGGGCGCGGCGACATCTAAACCTAAAGTCCTTTGTAGTGCGTTGCGCGCAGTTCAACGCGGCTTTGTGGGGTCGGACGGCGGCGCTCCTTTGTGCCCCTAGCTAAATATTGCTAATTGCGATTAGAAACAACTTTCGCTGTCATCTCGTCATTTCGAAGAGAGGTTAATGCTCAAAGCGTTGCGATGAATACGCGAGTTCCCTGCGGCTGTGGCTCAACTAAATAAAGTAAATTCTTATGCCGTCATTTCCGTCAACTTTCACTACACAAAAATGTATCCTAAATTATCTTCGATAAGATCTTCGTCGTATTTAACCTTCAATTCCTACATATAAAAACAAAAAGTACTTTTTTAAGTAATGTTTATTTTAATAACTGAGGGTTTAAGCCTATTGACTCTATCAAGAAAGATAATGTTGTCGAATTGATAGATAGCATACGACGTTGCCTTTGATTATTTAACCAGAAACCTAAGCTTGGATGTAGCCCAGGAGATTTTACATGCAGTATATTACCTACTCTAAGCGATAACGAGCAACAGTAATACATACCCTATCTCTCTTTTTAAGCTCGTGGTTTGATAATTCACAGTACAGGCCGGGGTTTCAACCTGGGCCCATCAGATGACAGGCCGTTTCTTCAACGACAAAGCCACCACGGCTTCCATCTTGTACATTGTTATGTAAAATAGTAATTGATGAATACATTTGTTTTGGAACTTAACTTCTAAATAATAACTGAATTTATGTCAAGCTAAATTAGTAAGAAAACCGTTTCTTACCTTTATTAGATACTTATTGTAATTTGAATGTTTATTTAATTTTGTTTCCCCAAATATTCCGCCTTCGATACAAGTTATGTTACCAACGTGACCTACAGACTATGGCTTACCGGTATTAGAGGAAAAATCGCTACAAAATTTTATGTCCGTCGCACGACACCCCCCTAATAATGTCTGCTTAGGGTGGCGGTAACATGGAGTACACATTTATGCTCCGTTAAACGGGGAAAGCTTTTTTCGTGTTTAGTGTCACAAAAACTGTTATTAGCCTGAATTGTGCCACTAAGAGCCACGCCCACGCGCAGGTTGTCATAATAAAGTCCTGGTAAGTGCACAAGTAACTCTCGCATAGGGTCTTGTATATACCTCGAACATAAATTCTCATATCTTCCCAAAAATACTGTACTTGGCCGATTTTAAAGGTTGGCGGGATAAGTTTTATCTTAACTAAACTGTTTTTTGTAAACTGTTAACCTTCTTAAGCATAGAAACGTATATGCTCTTCATATATGTACATATACATACTTGTCCTTACTTAACCAACTGTCTGACTGATCTATTAATGCACAGCGTAAGCCGCGGATTTAGTTTTTTTTTATAAATATCAATGTAAGTTTTTTTATACAAACCCAATTAATGGGTAAATGCTTTTAGAGGTAGATTTTGACATGTTTTTTGCCAATGGACATTTAATATACTGCGATCGGTTAGATACTTAGTAATGGTCTATTTACTTTTTAACTTTATTTAGTTATTAGAAAAATATATTATATTTTAGATGTTTTAGTTAATAATTTTACCCTGTTTTTGAAACATTTTAGTTTGAAAGTGTCTAGACACTTATAAAAATTATTTAGACTAAATAATTTTATTCAACCGACATACCAGATGACAAGTCACTCCGTACGGCTGTTGCTAGTCGTCCGATAATGGGTTGATTGTAATCTAACTTAGCCGTAGTAGGTTAGATTTCAAAGGCCTTAAGCCTTCGTTGTATTTTCAACTATGTGCCTAAATATAATTTTACCATAAAAACATATATTAGTCAATCAAGCTATGAGTAAGATAGTCAAACCTGACACATTTAATATAGCTTTATCGACTGGCTACTGAGTAAACGTACGAGGTTAAGCAGTATCATAAGTAAAAGACTGCCTTTCCCTTGCATTGACAGACACATGACAAACATAAGGTTCCCTTAATGTGAGCTTCGCGTGGACGGAAATGGACATTTGTATTCAGGCTGGAAACAACGAAACAACGGCTCCAAGTGTCCCTCGCCCCGCCATTAATAAAATAACAAGTGAATTATTCAGATTCCCAAGCAATTTGCTTTTCTTCGATAAATAATTAATCAACAATCTAACGGTAAAAAAAGTTAATAGCTGAAATACCTTGAAGAATTAGTTGCTAATAGGGGATTTAATCAAATAGAAGAAAACAAAATAATAATGAATTCTGAATTATGAACCGTTTTTTTAGTTACAATTACTGGTTAACTAATACGTATACTTGGCTATTTAATAAACCAAGTTCATACAAAACATACTACATTACGCTTTGCCCCACTACTATAGGGCGGAGTGGGACAATTACAATCCATCTTTTAAAAGCAAACAAATGTAGTTTGCGATTTATAGTCACCATAAATACGGGCAATAATACATGCGTTAATGTAATAGGTAATAACTAATACATTAATTTGATATAACCGCAGCTACTGCATAGTATGTGACCGCACCCGTCGCGGGCACCCCGCCCTCAAGCCGCAAACTAAAATAATGTCGTGTCGTGTCGCGTCGCGTCACTCCAACAAATCTGTGACGAATGACACGTGCCGGGCGAAGATCTCTAGTTATACAAATAATGAATTATGGGCCGATTTACATTACACATTATCCGCACAGCTTAGAATAATTGTTTATGTAGCGCCTTAATGTTTTTGCTGATGATCAATTGTTCATGATGACTAAATAGATCCAATATAATGAAATTATAGTCGATTTAAGTACAGCAAAATTACGTAAAATTACGTACGGCGATTCAGCAGTACACTTCGGAATTTAATACAGATAAAAGTTTTAAGAGCTGAGCCTGAACCGTCTCATTGAATAAGATATTCAAAAACGTTTAAACTGAACCAACACTACCAGTATTTAAATGCTTGGTACAAACAAACTATAATTGCTCGGTAAGTTCACTGTAATTGTTATTTATGTCTCAGTTCTCCGAAAGCAGCATAAAAATGGTAATAGTGGAAGTGTGTTGCAAGATTCGGCGCAGTCTAAAGTGTTTTATCAGATCACAGCGGTTGGATGAGGTTGGTGTATTCTTGCAAGGAACCAAACAAAATGTAATAAAGTGGGGGCTCTGAACGGTCCAGCGAGCGGAGTGACTGGCACCGCACGACTGAGATGAGCTGTATTAGTTTTCGCCACATTACACACGTTGTTCCCACAACTTATTAGGAAATGTGATCATGCGAATAATACTCGATTCATAGGTTTTATTACGTAAGGGTATTGCTTCCCGGCGATACAGAACGTTTTATTTCAAAATTAATATCTTTAGACGTTTCCTATAAAGAATTCGATTTCGCGCTATTCGTTTCTTTCAGCTTGTATAGGTACGCGTTAATATATAAAATTACTCGCTTGGCTCATAATATCGTATTATATTATAGTTAAAATTTGATCATAATTTCAGTGTTATTTGATGGGCTTACGAAATAGCTCATCAATACAATGCACGCGTACAAGAGCTAGAAAACCTCCATATACCTGTTCATTATGTGCAAGATAGCCCGTAACCCTAGACTCGAAAAATCAATCGCTAGGCTAAGCCATTACATTCATCCAGCTAATCAAACCGCTTCACGGTAACTATTGTGTGTAAAGCACGGATAGGTGGACAAAGAAGTTTCATTAGGGGAACAGAGAAGTTTCGTTAGTAAGTAAGGAACTCTAAAAAAGTTATTTCTGATTGGTAACATTTCAAGTGCAATGTCTCAGGAACCGCGCAACCCAGATCCAATCGAGCAAAGTGTGCTAGGTTGCCATCGCGAAGTTATTAAGCTGAAATCTTTCGGATGTTGTCCCACACCAGGTTATCCGAGTATTGCAAAGTTGACGGTTAATCTGTATTCCTCCAGAGTTCTGATTTCTGATCAGAGTGATTATTTTAAGCATTTTGGCTAGACCAAACAAAGAAAAAACAGGAATTTATAATCATAATACTGTCAAAGTCATCATAATATTAATATGTGAAGCAAAAACTTTGAACCCCTTTTCATGAACATTGCGCGGACGATGATGTATAAAATGGACGAAGGTTTGCAAGTAATGAGTAAAATGGTGCCCTACACTGTGTGCCTTCCTCGAAAGGGACTTGGTGATACTGCAGAAAATCATACATAATACAAATTTTGGAAAAGTAACTGACTAGGGCTGCAGAGATATATTGAGGTATCCTATTACGAAAATTCTAATGTGAACCACATTATAGACTTTCGGTACCTAGTTAAAAACTTGTGGAGGTACATAGACTCAGTTAATGTGAAGAAGCTAGGCATCCCCTCACTACACTACCTGATCCTCACAGCTCCTGTTTGTTTCAAGCAACTAAACAGAAACAAAAGTTTAACTATAATGTGTTCTCACAACTAACTAATGGATGGTAAGTTTCCGTTGGTACTTAAGCGGCCAATTCTTGAGCCAAGACTACTTTCTGAGTACACATTAGTGGGTGCCGGGGGTGCTTTCTTGGCTAAATCTTAACTATATACTTAAGTCAATGTCAGGGCGAGCTCGCGAACCAATTGAATAACTCCCCTCCCCGCGCTTCCCTTTATCTGCTTTCATTACAGGAGCTTCACTCTGAAATTCAGTTCACTTACTCCATAATTTGGTGAGTTGACGTGGCATTTTGCCAGCTTCCTCGCATATTTTGTTTACATACATGTACCACGCATAACCACTGTTTTGACCTTTTTTTATTTAAGTTCATCGAATCTTGTTGTATTATGGGCACATTAAGTAAAATGGTGCTGTATCCTCTCTATCTACTACGACGTGGGGGACTAGGCGCGATGATTTGTATGTAGTATTACTAAAAATAACGATCATCTATAAAAACCATGCAGTCGTCAATAATTCGTATTTTAAATTAGTTATGGTTACTTCGCTAGGAAAGTAAACTCGAAAGGAATCATTCAAATCCATAGGTACTACTACAGTCAGTGATATCCATAAGAACTACGACGCACGGCGCGAGTTTTAATTATATTTGTCGTCAAAGCAAAACATTAAAAAAAAAAATGAAGCATAAATTAAATTGATAGGCGCGAGCATTATATTTTGAGTTCATTCGGTTGTGGCATAGTGCAATAATGTGTCGTAAATGTTTTATTGCTGGAACGTTGTCAATTACAACGAAGGCACCTCCGCAGCCGCTGGCCAATGAAATGCCACTGTCGCCAACACTCCCCCAGTAATAATATAGAACACCGCGGCGTCCTCGTAAAAATATGTTTAATGACGTCATAAAGAGTCGATATGTTCGCGTAGCGGTACACTGAAAGCCTGCTCTCACTGAAAATGTGCAATATATATTTCTATAAATCCACGACTGTATCATTTACTATCATAGTTATATTGACGCTAACGCTTAATATTTAATAGGTACTTACCAACATTTCAGCTCATTATATTAAAATACAAAGCAAAGAATATATATAAATAGTAGACCCCTCATTAGCTTTTCAAATATAAAGTGTTTGAACTAGTTACTTTATTATAATGTGATGTCGGAATATAATAACTACAATGGAAGTTTCACAAAGGCAGATTTTCCCATTGAATTGTCTCAAAATTTCCCCAAGCCCTACACCACCCGCCACCCATCCGCCCTACGCTTCTCCCCGCTATTAACCGCAAGTTTCGTTATTAGCGACTGTGTTCGAAAGTTATAAGGGAATCACCTTCATTTAAGTTAAGATTAAATTCTTACTCTGATTGAATAACCGCGCGTCATTAGTTACGTTCACGATACGAGCTCGGCTTAGTCTTCCCACTAGCTACTATAATAAAGTTCCTAACTAACTATTTGAGTTAAGATACCATCTAAACTTAAATGTCGCGCTACATCCTTTAGTTGTGATATGTGTAGGTAAATAGTCTAAGATAAAAGCCTTAACTATGACCTGGCTCTGTATCATCCCAGCGAATGAGACTAATTTGTATGACGTTTAATAATCTACCTCTGTCACTAATTTGAGCTATAAATTATAGTATCATTAATTCATAGAACGTATGGTTTAGTTTGTCCCATAATAAGCGTCATGCCTTTAAATATTGTGCATGTCTATAAAAACAGTGCATATTAAGGTCTACATTTTTCACTTCTCTCATGTGTTGATCACTTTCACTTGCTGAATTATTATCCTTACTTCTACAGAAAATCAAAATAACATGAATAAGTATATAGGTAGGCAATTTGAAGGAAGGATGAACACAACGTCGGGCGGCAATATGAAAGTTACACAAAACGCTCAGTGGTAAAGTGTCTTGTAAGGAGAACCTTTATGAATACCATATGAGGAGACCGCCATTCCTTCGTGAAAAAATCGGCATGGAATCAAAGTCCACATGTCCGCTTCGGCCTACCTTAATTTTCCTCCGAGGCTCGTGCTCTGCATAGCAACGACGTAGAGGACATCAGGCCCAGGCAACTACGAGATTTCCATACAAATTACACAAAATACTACCCACTTTTGACTTGATAACGTTTTACTAAAAACATTATAACTTAATGATGTTAAAATATGAAATTTAATTTGTAGGTAACGCTTATGGAAACGGTTTTCCGTAACGTTGTTGAGAAGCCGACAATGCCAGAGTAATTTTGCTTATTTCGGCTTAAATTACTTGATCTCGTTTACGGCCCTTTGAAGATTCTACCAAGTTTTCACAAAGTTTGTGTCTAATTTATTGTTTACCGTCACTTTCTTCTTCTGTTTATTTTGTCTAAGTTAACTGTGTTCAACATTTTCGAATTATTTACATAAGATACTCAACATAGAAATTCATAAGAGCTAATATATCCGCTTGTTTAAATAATATTAATATCGTTTTATCTACTTGGTTGTTAGTTTTCGAGGCTTGTCATAGGTGATATTTATATCACGATACATTATTGACGTAGTGCTTATGATATAACTGCAACTATTTAGTAATAAGCAAGTTGTGTGGATCAAATATGATAATGCATTTGGAACTGAAGTGTACACATAACAATTTCTTCCCTTTTATCAGTTTATTAACATCCCAGTGAGGGCACATGTCTCCCTCGCTATCTTAAATCAACACAAAGAGGGGAAGAATCACCATACTGCGAGAGGCTAGGACCGGCCAATGTTTAGAAACAATCAAAACATACTTTTCTCCCCTTTGGAATCGCATCCGCAACTTTTCAAGGCAATAAATATTTGGAAGAGAATAAACTTCTTATACTTTATAGCATTTCGTTGTTTTGTCCATCTGACAGACATAAGCATTTTGCGAAATACTCTCAATAATGTTATTTACTCTTAAAACTTGCATATACTATTTAAGTATATATTTAAGTATATATAATAAGTACTTTTAATGAAAACCATCATTTCCCTAACGACGGAAGTCCTACAAATATAGGAGTAATTTACTCAGATCTTAATAATAGTATAATACTCAAACATATAATATTAAAGTACAATACAAATAACGATTGCCAATAAATAATATAAAGGAATTAATTAAGAGCTCCAGCCTGAGTTGACAATCTTCTTAGGGTATTTTTTTCTTCAATTTATTCATTAAATTTAACGCGGATAATCCTTGGGTTGGTGTCGAAATTCACTTAATCTAGTTCTCTTGTGTTCGGATAAGGTTGTCAGACTGTACACACCTAGCCCGCTCAACCCTAGTGTCCATTTAGTAGCAAAGCAACGACATTAATGGGTGGTGATTAATGGGCTCACTCGTTAGGTTTCTTGTTTGAACAATAATTAGTTTGTGTGGAAATCTGTAAGGAACATTTTTGCCGCTTCGCCTCGTCGCGCGGAAGCACTTCCATTCCATCATAACTTTGGAAACTTATCTTAGTTAGGGACGATCAATTTTCATTTTCCCCCGATTACGAAATTTTCTCCAAGATATAGTACACTAGTGTTATAACAATGTTAAGATGTAGTCACTGCTAAAGATAGTTAAATCTATTAAAGAATGCCACAGATTATTAAAGTTCTGCCTTTGATAATATATAGCTTTGGATATTCATTTCATTTCAAATACACATTTATTTTAGGATTGGTACCTAATTTTACTTTAAAGTCTGAATAAATATTTCTTCAATGTGGTTTTGCGATTTTTTATTTAATTTATGTGAAAATTTACAAATGTTGGATAATGTGTATCAATCAACGTAACGTAGCAATAACACAGATTAAATGAGCAAGAAGAAATCAAAGTGTTATTATGCTCATTCCACGCCCAGTGTCGCTTCATTACTCAAGCGACCAATTCCGTCAGTATCTCAAGAAACAGTGTAAATTAATTATGAAACATCGTATCTTACGTAATGAATAACAAAGATCCGCCAGATTTGTTTTCATTTCTTCCGCTCCAGTCACGTATTTACATATTACACAAACGGAAGGCCCCGTAATACATTTGCAAGATGATAAACAAAACGGAACTTATAATTTACGAGTTTCGACGCGTGCTTGCGTCACGAGGGGACGTTATAGTCACAGTGAACTATCTCATCTCACTGAATATTTGTAAAGTATAGCTTATTAAATAAAAAACAGACAAGTACGTATCTATCAAACCCCGGGTTCAACAGCTTATTTTCTATAGTTTATAACATTTTAGGCTTTTTAAGACATCTTAGATCTTAAAATCACATTTAGACTAAAGATCAAATCAAAATTTTAGAATTGTACAAACATATAGAATTTATAATGTACAAACATAAATATAGTAGAATTGTACAGTTTTTAGATTTTCCTTCAAATAGTTAACGATGATTGTATGATAAGAAACCAAAGCCTTACCCACCTTAAAAGCTACATTGAATTTATTTCGGCAAAAAACCCTACTCACATAAACATCAGTCAGGAACTACAGCAGCGTAAATAATTCATTAGATTGGTACGACAATGGCGAATATAATCAGAAACGATTGGTCCTAACAAAAACGGTTTTCGGAAAATGTATGGTGTTCTGTCGGCGTGGAGATGCGGCCAGCGAAAGGCGTTCGGTCTTCTATCGAACATCCATCATGCTCAGAGGCCGCATGCGGCAGATTGATCGCTGGCGCCGGCCACGCGCTCCGACGCAAATATATCCCAACGAGAGGAAACACTGAGACAAAAATGGTGAGAGCAAACAAATGCGCTGTCGATATCGTGACAGAAGGATTGATAGTCCAGCGCCTCGTTCGCCATGCTGCCTCTCTCCTCCAACTATACTATTCGCAATAAAAAAAACCTGCGATGGTCAGCGCAACATAATATATTTTCGGGAAACAAAAGAATTAAAAAATACGCAATTTTATATTCACGCTTGATCATGCACATGTACATCTACGTACTTTAAATGAATGGCGTGTGGGATTGGGGTTAAAGAATATTTTAATTCTCACCAACAAATTACAATATTAGATTTATTTATTGTTCCAGAATTTGTGTTGTCGGAGGGAGGCGCGGGCGCCGGTACATACCAAGCTCGATCACCCATGTCCAGCTCCACTACGGGACACTCCAGCTCCAGCCATCACAGGTATGAACAAAACAGCATCATTTAAATTTATATTTAAAATACTTTTTTTCTGCTGTTTGATTATAAAAAGCAGCATCGGTGGAGGCAGTTATTTTAGCTATATTTAGTCGCAAAACAATATAACGTCTGATTAAAATATATTTTTGTAGTACCAATATTTTTACCATTTAACAAGGTTAAAAATATAATAAAATGTCCGAGTACTTCGACAAAAGCTTTTACGTAATAAAGTCGCCGAATATGCACGCACATAAAGGCCCGCAAATTTAATAAAGAAATTTTTGCCCTATCTAAAAACCTTTATTAATGCACTTATATTCTAAAATTTCCTTTGAGCTACCGAAACCCTCCGAAATTAATCTTAGCTCTCATCAAAAGGATCGGAAATACTCTGCATTCCGAGTTCGTAGTGAATGGCGGAGCGCGAGCGACGCAACGAGACAAATTTTGACGTGTCAGATTCAATAAAGGACAGTAGTAGTGTGGTCTCTAATTAAATATAATCGTCCGTGCCTTTAAATTCTTCGGAAGGAGAATCTCGAGCTAATAAAAAATTGATGGAGCCGCCCGGCCGCTGTCGAGCAAAGTGCCAGTGACGGTCCACATTAATTTAAACTTATCCGCGAGAAAATACTTTAAACTTTTAGAATTGAGAATGTACTAATTTACATTTTTAATCCTAGTTCTGTTTACTTTGCTTTATTTAACCTCAAGTACTAATTCTTAGTAGCTTCCTTAAATTTTTTGTTTTTGTAAGATTGCTCAGAAACTTTCCTAGTTATTTTAGTGACCGTAAAAACAGCAAAGATATTTAATTTATGTATTTTGCAAAAACTTATTACCTAACTTTAGCTGAGGCAGTAATCCCGATTTGTATTAAAAGTTAGTATATCTACGAACCCCACAGGAGAACTAAATGCCCTGCTTATTCTACCTGCGTACTTGTTCTAATTAATGGTAATCTCAAACCTAATAAATGGTGGAATAACCTAATCCACAATAACAAATTTAACGTACGAACATTCACCTTCAAAAGTTCTAAGGCTCTTGAACTGATGCTAGCGGTGTATACCAAAGTACCTACTTAATTTTTGGTTTAATGTAGAAATACTTTGCGTGTATTAGAGGTTAATAAAACATGGAATCTTAATTTGGAAGTTGTACTCGTTTATTGCTGATATAACACTGGGATAGATATAACACTAAGAGCTAACTTTGCGATTTAAGTAATTGTGCACCTGCGTGGTGCAGTGGTATGGGCTCACAAGTTGTCTGTTGAAACCTAAAATATCTTCGGCATGGCAATTCATAGGAAGAACATTTTATGGAAGAAATTTGTTTGGTGTAAGGTCACCATAGTAGACAATCTTCCGTTTTTGAAATTTAGCTGCGGAACATTAAAGAGGGTTTTTTCATATAACAGGACATTTAATCATTGAACTTATGCAACGTGTAGCACAGCGCGCGCAGTAGAAGAAGTGTAATTAACAAAATGTCATCAGCAAGCGAACGTCGCGAAATGCATTAGTCCTCAACTGAGAGAATAGAAAAGTGTTGAAGAATTCTTTTTACTGCGTCGCTACTGGTGTAACTAAATTTACCTCGTTGAATACGCTCAAAGGTGATACAATTTCTACATACCGGATGTCGTTTTAGCTGTATTTTCTGACATTCATTGCTTCGTAGCAAACAACAAACAGAGTATATTTAATCACTAAATTTGCTTTTATTTTAAATTTGTTTTCTTTGACGTCATTTATTGGATTTGGAGTCGCGGCATAGTTTCACAAATGGTCGTCGAGATTCTAGAGGTGATTAACTCAACATTTTTTTCAAAAATAGAATTGACTGCTTAAAAAAATCCCTTCCAAAAAAAACAGAGAACGAAAATCTTACAAAATATTCGTGAGTTCTGATCTGATAGAATGCATTATAACTCCACTCGTGAGAGAGAAGCATGCAATTCCCCTGTGACATCACAGTTTTATGTAATTACGACGTATACCTGCAGTTTGCCGGACGTGTTACGTCACCGCACACCGCTTCCAGCGTTATCCGAATACATTAAGTACGACCTACGTGCTTTGACTTAGCGAATATATGTTCGTTAACATCCTACCTCGGGGTTACAGCTTAAGCTGACCCGATAAAGAAAGGTCCAACTTACGGCCGTTTCCATAACATTGGATATTGTTTTTCTTTTAATACTTTTTGGAGCCGATATTGAAGATCCGCGATTGAGGATAGATTCGGGTAAACAAAGGCTTTCAATCTCTAATCTTAATATTAATTCATTGTTTCATTTTAAATAATTTAATATTTTATGATTAAATTTTATGCGATATCAGATGAAAATTAGAAGAACATTTGAACAACTCTCCCGATGAAGGCTATATAATGAGTGCTAACGTAAAACAGATTGTAGAGAACAGGTATGTGTCAGATCACATCCTGTAAATAAAAATCATAAATATTAGCCGTCATGGAATATTTGTCAGTGTTACAAATTAGATTATACAGTGCGAGTCTTCGGTCATTGGTTAGGCGGTCGGTTCGTCCAGGGCACTATGTACTCGTAGGATAGTGCCCCGTCGCGCGCGCCATGAAACATGGAAAATGCTTTAGTGGATCTATTTACCGCCAAAACCACTCAGCTACTTTTTGCGGTGTGAAAACACTGAAAGGAAAATTTGTTTTTAAAAATATATGTAGGTTTTAGTACGATGCGCTTAAAATTGTATACACATACCAAAATATGTTTGAATAACTCTCACTGTATTTTACTATTAAATAATTAAAAAATCTAATTTGATTGACCCTATATAGCAGCAAAGAGTAGATTAGAATGAATATTTGAATCTTTTTAATATAATTTGGTTCATAGAAATATAATATAATATTAATATAGAAGGCTTTGTCCTGAATGACTGATGGATCAATGCACAGCCTAAACCACTGATCGATGACGTAGGCATCCGATAAGAAGGGATTTTCCGAAATACTACCCCTAAGGGGGTAAAATAGCGGATGAAATTTGTATGAAAAAACATCATTTTAACTATCATTTATATATAAATACATGCATTTATTTAATAGAAAATATGTAATTGTTCTGAGCCGCACAGTAATATTTTTACAAAATCCGTTACCATGGACCGCATGTGCCATTAGTTGTTCATAACGAATCAAACTCAGATTTTTTATACCACTAAGGTGGCACACAAGCATACGGCCCACCTAATGGTAAGCAGTCATCGTAGCCTATAGCCGCTAGCAATATCAGTTTTGATTGAATGCGCCGATATTTTAAAGAATCGCATTGCAATTCAAAATTTTATATATTAGGTCCTTACATATGAAATTGGCGTTTTTCGTACTGGCCACTTTAATCACGAATTTCTCCTCTTTGGTAAGGAATTCCAAATTCAAATTTGTACAGCTATAGACTCATGTATTTGTGCTTCGATGATCGTCATTCATTTGTTTTTTTTCTTCTGTTTTTTTCTGTTTGCGTCACTCATTTTACAAAATGGAAAACCTTAAATATCGCATTATTTACGAGTACGAGTTCCGCCGTGGCACTAGTGCTGCGGAAACAACTCGAAGGGTGAATGATGTGTATGGCGGTCGTGTTGCAAAAGAAAACACAGTTCGTTTTTGGTTCCAACGTTTTCGTTCTGGAAATTTCGACCTGCAGAACAAGCCCCGTGGACGGCCTGAGACTCAAGTTGATAATGAAGAGTTGAAGGCTATTGTGGAAGCGGATCCATCGCAAACCACGTCCGAGTTAGCTGCAGGCTGCAATGTTAGTGATAAAACTGTTTTAATTCACTTGAAGCAAATTGGGAAGATTAAAAAGCTTGAAAGGTGGGTACCTCACGAATTGACTGAAACAAACCGGCAAACGCGCGTCGACTGCTGCGTTACATTACTAAACCGGCACAATAATGAAGGTATTTTAAACCGAATCATTACCTGTGATGAAAAATGGGTTCTTTACGATAATCGGAAGCGCTCAGCGCAATGGTTAGATCCTGGCCAGCCAGCCAAATCCTGCCCCAAGCGAAAATTAACCCCAAAAAAGTTACTTGTAAGCGTTTGGTGGACTAGTGCCGGTATTGTTCATTACAGTTTTTTCAAATCTGGCCAGACTATTACGGCTGATGTCTATTGTCAGGAATTGCAAACCATGATGGAAAAGCTAGCGGCTAAACAACCTAGGCTGGTCAATCGCTCCACGCCACTGCTGCTTCACGACAACGCTAGACCACACACTGCGCTACAGACGGCTACTAAATTAGAAGAGCTTCAATTGGAAAGTCTAAGACATCCTCCGTACTCCCCGGACCTTGCTCCAACAGATTACCATTTTTTTCGAAATTTGGATAACTTCTTGCAAGGGAAAAAATTCAACTCCGATGGGGCAGTCCAAATCGCCTTCAAAGATTTTATTGATTCCCGTCCGACTGGTTTTTTTAGTAAAGGGATCAATGAACTACCTATGAGATGGCAAAAGTGCATAGAAAATAATGGTTCATACTTTGATTAATTAAATATATTATATTAAAAAATATTCGACTTTTTGTTCCTCCCATACAAAACGCCAATTTCATATGTAAGGACCTAATATTTACTGTATCGAGTTGCTTCAAGTGCCTGGCCAGATATAATAAATTAAGAAAAATATTATTAAGAAAATAAGAATTATATAGGAGTTGACATGACTCCTGTCATGAATAAAAATGATTTAATTAAAATAATCTAACTAATTCTGAATAAATAGTGTTCAGAGCTATATGGCGTTTCTTTCGACGCCACAGTACCAAATGTAAAAAAAACCAAGACCTGTAAAAATCACAGACACAGACATCAAGTCCTGTTAAAGTTTCTTTACGTCAGCATTTTTGTACCTACTAAGTAGATACCTTTGATTATAGACAAGTATATAATCAAAGGTAGATACCTAAATATAAACGTGGTGAAGCTGAAATTCTAACGAGTGTTTCATATCGCCTTGTTCGCTAGGACATGATGTTGGATCATTAATATATTACAGGGGAGACCCTGCGACCCTGTCTGGACTAAATTTCGCTTATTCATGTTACGAGGCTGCCTCTAGCCTGATAGCTTTTAAATTGAAACTAAATAATCCACTCCCGTTCTTATTTGAAATGTTTCTACCCGTATTTATAAATAGTTAAGAAGTCGCCATTTTATCTTACTGATATCCTATCTAATTTTCTAATAATAAGGAAGCATAAAATAAATGTTGATGATTTTAATTGAATGCCATTCAAATAAAGACTTTATGTTTTGGTAGTTATTTAATATTCTTGGTGTTTTTTGTTCAAATCTTCTGTTTCAAAATACTTTTCCTTAAAATTATATATAGGTAACACTAGGTAACAAAGCTAGCCAATACCTACAAAACAAAAAAAAACGGCTACTTGGTCTTGGCCTTTGTATATTTATTTATAGTACCAGATAATACCCTACAAATATAATCACAAGTCTCAACATAATTAATAATACTAATAATATACTTAGACATTATCACACACCGCCATCTGGCCCCAAACTAAGCAAAGCTTGTACTTTTGCGAACTAATAGCAGTCGATAGAATACATATTTTATTGTAAATAAATACTCATAATACATACCAAAAACGCCATACCAGACGCTAAGCAAACATCTTCACGTCACATAACCATTTTGCCTCAGCGGGAATCAAACCTCTAGCGTAGCAATCAGATACACCACTAGCCCAGCCGTCTCGTCGAATTACAACTCATGATATTATCAATATTATAAAAACAGATGCGTAAAGTAATAAAGGGAAACAATAGTCTTACAAAAACAGTATAATATAATTATTATCAATAAAACTGGCACTTTAAAATAGCTGAGTCATACGGTTCATTAGCCAGTGACCTCAGGAACAAGAGGGCTATAAAATAACCCCTTTTACTACGTGTTAAGTGGAATCGAATCATATCACATCATCAATCATAATTCCTGCCTTTTTTCGCTAACTTTCTACAAATGGAATCCCGGTGTTACTAATTTAATTTATTTCGTGTGTTTTTGTCGATGGCAACAATTAAATAATGAATCGTGTTTTTGCTGTAGCTTAGTAAAAGACATGATTCGTGATCTAAGTTATGTTTTAGTATTTTTAGTTAAGGAAACATTAAGAAATCACAATTGCAATCATAATATTAATACGTGAAGCAAAAACTTTGAACCCTTATAAAAACCCTTGCGAAAAATTGTGCGGAGAGAGAATTACGAAATTTAGCTATTGCTATGAAATACTAGCGACCCGCCCCTGCTACGAACGGGTGCATCACTGGTTGAATTTTCTATTACATGAAACCTAAATAAACCGAGATGAAAATCTTCCTCAGGGCTCACTCCGTCGATTAGTGAAAACGCATCAAAACCCGTTGCGTAGTTAAAAAAATCGAAGCGTACAGGTCGCGGCACGAAACTCTAGCGCTGAGCGAAACGTGGAGGGGATAGCTGCGCATGGGTACCATCGCGCACGCAATACAAATTAGTAATTTAATTGCTTAGTTAAAAACAGCAAAATAATGTTTTAATGTAAAGTCAAATAGTAAGTCTAGCGGTGAACAAAATGTGGAACTTAACTGCGTATGGGTACTGTCACGCACGCAAATATTACTTCATGTTACCTACAATATAATTTTTAACAAGTTTATGGGGAGTAGAAAAATAAATACACTATCGGATTTGTAAATTTTTATATTAAATACCAAATAATAAAAAAAATTATATTAAGTCCGAATTACATAAGAACCTACTGAAGTTTCTTCTCAGGATAGAAGAAACCTGCGAGTTCGGCAGGGTGTGGACATCAGACACCGCATTCTCCTTTCCGATATCTAGTCCGAATCAGACAATGGTCTTACACCTTCAATAGTATCCCAACAGGGCCTTTTGCTTACTGAGGGCCCCGGCTCAGGGCTGCTTCGGTCGTCGGCACTAACAGCGTCATCGTCATCAGACTCACCAAGGCTATCCTCTGAACTGTCACCATCAACGCGAATGATGAATTCTTCTGTAACCAAATCCACGACATGGTCACTCTTGACATATTGCTCTTCTATGTCCTTTACCTTTTGGCATAACTTTCCCCAATCCCAAGCACCCATCAGCAAAACTTTTTCTTGAATTAGTTCTATACATTTAGCAACACTCCACTTCACATTTTTACTGCCTACATATTGCTTTATGTCAGACCATGCCATTTCGATTGGATTTAGATCTGGGTGGTATGGTGGCAGTCTTAGCACTTGATGTCCTTGCTCTGCTAGTATCCTGTCAATTGAAAATGTTTTAAATCTATCTTTGTTAGCCCGTATTAAATTGTATAGTTGAGGTTTTAGTAGAGTTTCCTCATATTGTATGCCCTTTTCAGTAAGCCAACCCTGCATGTCAGCTTTTTTGGAATTAGAAGTGGGTGCAAGGTCCCATTGTTTATTATGGTATGATGCGTTGTCGACTACCACGACAGAATTAGGCGGTAAGTTCGGCAATAACTGTGTCCTCAGCCATTTTTCGTAGTTGTCGTAGTTCATATTGTCGTGGTAGTCGCCTGATTTCGCACCAGCTTTAAAAGTTAACAGTGCGTTCGGTATGAACCCAGCCTCTGATCCTGCGTGGACAATGACCACCCGCTGTCCTTTGGAGATAGGTTTTTTGAGACCTTTTGTAGTACCATCGGTCCAGGCTTTTGGAGCAGAGTGCGATGAATCTACGTAAGATTCATCTGTATATACGATGGGCCTTCCCTCTTGGCGATATTGTTTTATTTTGCGTAAGTATTCGATACGTAGTAAACGTATATTTGAACTTTCAATCAGTACTTTTCGATTGTTTTCAGTATTTTTCCACCGAAACCCTAAACTCTTAATTATTCGTCGAAGACTTCGTTCTGAGCCTTTGAAATTTATATCTTCCTCTAGCTTCTTTCTCAACTTTCCGACGGTGGGAAGTTCATTATTTGTCCTATGAAAGTTATGTATGCACCTCTTTATTAATCCTTGATCAAAGTTATCAATATCTGTGACCGGTTTTGATCTGGAGCGTTTTTTGCCTGGTGTTCTAAATACTGATAATAAGTCGGAATTATTGGCTTCAGTGGAGATTTTCCTTACCGTTGCTATGGACGTCTTTGTAGATTCAGCTGTCCTTTTCTGAATTTTCTGTAAGTCACTAATTATACTATTTAATTTTATATTTCCCGCCTGAATAACTTCTGCAGTTTGTTTTATTTCACTTATATCTACAGTGCTGCGGTCAGAATCGAGTAAAATACTCGCAGCTTCGCCAATTTCACTTTGAATTTGTTTCAGGGAATTAATGAAATCATTCGATTCCCTTTTCAGAAAACAATGCACGTCAAACACCATTTTCCGTGCCTGTCTTTTCAAAACAGTATTCCTTCTCGGCCTCGGCATTTTCACTGTTTAAAAACTGTTCAAACTTAATCAAACAGTGAATAAACTAACAAACACAACAAACAAATCAACAAAACAAACTTAACAAAAAACAACAACAAAAATTAACGATGACAACAAAACAATTCAGAACGCGACTGTACACTGGAAGTGCGCGGAGCGTCGTATCGGCACGGGGGACGGAGTACGACTGGAGAGCCAATCGGCGCAACGCACGCTCGCCCTTCACCCCTGTACCCCGCCAAGACACCTTATTTTTTACTTCTGCGCAATAACGGTCAGCGCTAGAGTTTCGTGCCGCGACCTATACAAACGGGTATGCATTAGAAATGAAATAAAACATTACACACACACACTACGACGCGTTAATTCGTTTGACACAAGTCTAAATGTCAGATTTGAAAACAAACTGACATAGTTTGTTTTCAAATCTGAAACGATTTAGATTAGAATAGTGGTTTGAATTTCGAAGACATTTCGCGAGTTACCTTTTCGTTTACGTAGTCGACAATGTTCCTGCTACTGGCACAGAATCAACTAAATATAGTATTCATGTAAAAGCACAATTTCGAATGTCTCAAAAATAATACCGAATATTGAATCTATGCTACAGTAAAATGATACGTTTTGATATAGATAATGACTACTAAATTAATTATAAATAAAAAGAAGTACTGAATGCAAAAATACAGTAAATATTTCATAATGCACCACATGTTAATATTTAAAGTCAAGCCATTAATGACTCGTATGATAAAACATTAAGCGGCATTAGTTCTGTTGTGGGTCGCACATTAAATATGTAGCTCCGGCTGGACTCGTCGCTAATGGTTTTTAGAGTATTACTTAAGATTTGCCTTTTAGCCATTTTAGATATTTTATGTGGGTCAGGACTACCTTATGGTCCGCGTCTTGGTCTGCATATAAATTTGTCGTCGTTGAGTCGTATTTTCTTCTCCGGATTTCAAGGAGCTAGTTTAGACAATATAATTTCATGGTTTGCTAATGAAAAAGTTACAATAGACAAACATAGTAACTCTTTTGTATGAACTATTAGTACTATGCAATTAGTTCATAATTATCTGTACGTGCTTCTAATTCGTGTTTGTACCGAATAGTCTTTCGATTTCAACAGGTTTTAATTATTTCGTAATGTTATCAAATGGCCACTGCACCAATTTATTAAAACCATAGTAAATAAAAAATATCATTTCTCTAACGCGAGTCTATCATCGAGAGTGGAGCGAGTATATTTGCGGCATACATCCAAGATGTTCATTCGTTTCACATCAACCCATCACTTACTAAAAGGAAGCAAAAAGTAAGACAAGTTTGGGGAGGCTGACGGCTGACCACAGACATGCAGACGTTACCGCGCCCGCCGCCCGCCCGCCTCTGCCAAAAGTGACTGACATCTCAGCCTCAAAGAAGCTCCATTAACCAGTAACTTTAAGGGCTCAACGAAGATGCGAACGCGTTATAATAAATAAAGCGGTTGAGACAGATAAATTATCTTTGACTTGCGCACAGCCACCCTTGACAAATTGTCTGTCATAAAAGCTAAAAACAAATTTGTTTCGAAATGGAAAACTTTGTAAATAACAACACAAATTATTTTACACCGCTTTATAAACAAACATACTTTATAAATCGAGCTTGTTCAAAATTTACTCTGCTCTTAAAGACGCGACAGTGTATTACTAATTTAATGCTTTATTGTGTAAATATAAAAGTAAAAGTGAAATTTATTACATGGCTTAATCGGAAAGTGCGAGAGTGGATATGCTGTAAAAGTTTTAATTGCTTTTATCGCGGGCCTTCGCATTTAGAGCCTGGAAATTCATCCGACTAGGTGTGCACTATGTACCATTTTGACAAATTGAATCTTAACTTTCAATGTATTAATTTTATTATAATACGCTATTTAACACATACTCGTACATACAATATTATCAGTCTTGGCTCAAACGTAATTTTGTATTGAGTCAAAAATCATTACTGAAATCAAATAATCATTTAATCAGTAAAGGCAGTTATGAAGGTCTAAAGAACCGGCACGACACTGAGTGCTATCTTTTTTAACATAAGTCAATGTATTTTAAAAATGGAAACTAAATATTACTTTTTCGGTTGTCAGCAATTGCCGCAATCAACAACCATACGGTCGATCTAATAAACTAATCAGGACTGTTGATTTGACTGATTGATTAATATTTTTTTGTCAAACAAAAATGTCGCAATTCATAATATACAGTACGCAACGATTTTGATTTGCATATCTGATATATCCCAAATATATAGTGTATAGTGAGGTTAGGTAAAACGAGTGGATTGTTCGTGTGGACAACAATAGGTCATAATAGCGCACGTCGCGGTGAGTCCTGGCGCATACGCGTCGGTGGCGCCATTGTCCCGGCTATCCAATTAACATGAAACATGTAAGGCATTGATGCGCGTTGATGTTCCTGTGTCACTAATTATCAACCCTTTGTGCAAACATTACCAAATACATACATATTGTATATGGTACACGAAAGGTACGTCCAAAAATAACTTTCAATATTCAAGACCATTTTTCTATGATTAGCGTTGTTCTGTCCCTAGGCCCTTTCTAAGTATGCATAGGTATAAAAATATTATATATGTAAACGTTATATATTTTTACCAAGTGGCAGATCCTTTATGATCAGTGACCAGTTTGAAGAGTATAAATTGTAGCGTGTAAACATTCCTGTTCTGGTCTTAAGAAGCGTAGTTTTGGAAATCTTTACGCATGAAATAGCTTACTAACGTGAACGTCGGAAACCTAGGATTGAGAGATACCAATGCAATAATTATTAGTGAGAAGTGTAGGTATGTCTTACTCGTCTCGTCACGAGTTGTATAAAATTTAAATACTAACATCTTGGTACTACGCTTAAAAATGCAATACCATTTTACGTCCCAATGCAATTGATCCATACTATATTATTACATGCTAGGATTATGTAAGATTTCTGAATACTGAAAAACGCAAATAAATCTATAAATTTTTACAGGTGATACTATTACGGACAGGGATAAAATAATATATTTCTGATTGACAAGTAAAACGTTAAGAAAAACTTTTTTAGTTACCTTAAGTTTAATGATTTCTGGATTTACTACTTGGCAAATTAATAGTTAATGAATACTAGTCTAATATTAAATAAAGATACTATTTCTTCGATAAATTCCGACATAATATAAACGCTGTAGGGTATCTGTAATATTAATGTAGTAGGTAGAGATAAAATAAACCAGTCTTGTTCCGTATTCGGTATTTCATTGATAGCTCCTCCAATAAATAGGCAAATATCTTACTGGCGACGAGTATAAGTGCTTAAATCATTGATTGTAATTAGTATTTGGGTTAAATTGTTAAATACTAACAATGCCAATCGGTAAAATTGAACATTATGACCTATCAAGCAAAAAGTGGCCGGCATACATTCGACGCGTGGAACAATTCATGGCGTTGAACGAAATTAAAGCAGAATTACAAGTGGCAACGTTAGTTACGTTAGTGGGAGGAGCTACGTATGATGTTATGTGCGATTTATGTGCACCTAATAATCCGGAAAGCAAGAATTTCAAGGAGCTAGTGAAAATAGTCGGCGACCATCTCGAGCCTAAACGTTCTGAGATTGCGGAGCGCCATGTTTTTCGACAAAGGCGACAGAATATCGGCGAGTCTTTAAGTGAATATTTACAAGTGCTAAAACATCTAGCTAGTACGTGCAATTTTAAAACATCATTGGAAGATAACCTGCGTGATCAATTCGTATCGGGATTGGCTAGCGATGAAATGAGATCCAGATTATTTGCCGAACCCACGATAACATACAAACGGGCGGTAGAATTAGCACTAGCACTAGAAGCAGCGGAGCGGCACGCTCACACGAGCGGTGCAACCGCGCTTTCGAATCAAACGGCGGCGTCTACGGGTGGCGTTGGGCGATCACTCGAGCCGTTGCATCAAGTAACTACTGTGCAGCGCGCGGTCCGACCGCTCGAACGCGCTCAAGTCAGCGGCGGCGGAGGCTGCTCGTCTACTACTAATGAGGCGGGGACATCGCGTTCGAGGCGTACTTGTTGGCGCTGCGGCAAAGATCATCGGCCGGATATATGTCGTTTTAAGAACTATTCCTGTGACCTGTGCGGTCTTAAGGGCCATATAAAAGTTATGTGTAAACAAAACTCAGGACGAGGGGTAAGTCAAGCGTATTCGACACCACGACGTATTCATAATTACATTACAAACAGTGACGATGAATCTGAGAGTGACATTTATAACATTAGTGTGCGGGGAGTGAGCGATAAGCCGTACATGGTGTCGGCACAAGTGAACGGCAGACAGGTAAACTTTGAACTGGACACTGGCAGTAAGTTATCTGCAATAAGCTTATGTTATTACGAAAAATATTTCTCAGACCTTCCTATCACTGGTCAGAATATTTCCTTATATTCTTATGTTGGCACTCCGATTGAGCCTGCCGGGTTTATACTTGTTAACGCAGTTATTGGGGGACATACAGCCCACAATCTTAAATTATTTGTAATAAAAAATGGTGGGCCGCCTCTCTTGGGCAGGACATGGCTTAGAAAATTGAAAATAAGCACAATTGAGATAAATGAGCTGATATTAAATATTAAAGACAATGTTAATTCAACTTTAGTTCAAGAGCTGCAGCGCGAATATCCGACAGTATTTGCCCCAGGACTCGGTACATGCACAAAGAAAATTTCATTAAAATTGTTAGACAATAGTCCAGTGTTTGTGAAAGCTAGACCATTACCATTGGCCTTACGTAAACCAGTTGAGCTTGAGTTGCAACGACTCGAGGCAGAGGGCACCATACAAAAAGTAGATTATTCGGAATATGGAACTCCAATCGTACCAGTGATTAAGAAAACTGGTGAAATTAGGATTTGTGGTGATTATAAAGTCACAGTCAATCCGAAATTAGTACGGGAACCCTACCCACTGCCTCGGATCGAGGAACTCTTTGCCGCATTGAGTGGGGGTGAGCAATTTTCAAAAATTGACCTCACCAATGCTTACCAACAACTATTTTTAGAATCGGACTCCCAAGCGTGTACTGCTATCAGCACACATGTGGGGAGCTTTGTGTACCATCGTACACCTTTTGGATTGACATGTATTCCCGAAAAGTTCCAAAAATTTATGGAAGAAACAGTTAAAGGGTTGAAGGGGGTCGCGGTGTTCATAGATGATATAGCTTGTACAGGACGGAACAAGTCGGAACACATTGCCAACCTGAAAGCTTTATTGCATCGATTGCAAGAGGTCGGTTTACGGATCAAATTAAATAAATGTGTATTTATGCAAGATAGTATTACTTATGTCGGTTTTGTGATTGACAAACATGGTTTACATCCCGACAAAAATAAAATTAATGCAATTGTTAACGCACCGGAACCTAAAGATGTTACTCAACTTAAATCCTTCCTTGGCTTGGTAAATTATTACGCTAAATTTATTTCTAACTTAAGTACAGTATTGTACCCATTACACCAATTGTTACGTAAAAACACGCCATGGAGCTGGTCAAAGAATTGCCAAAAAAGTTTTGAAGATGTAAAAAAGTCAATATCAGGTAAAAATGTATTGGTTCATTATAACCCAGAGCTTCCTTTAGTTTTGTCAGTGGACAGCAGCTCATACGGCATCGGCAGTGTTTTGTCACATAGGTATCCTAATGGGGATGAACGTCCAATATGTTTTGCGTCGCGCACGTTGAACTCGGCCGAACGAGCCTATAGTCAGTTAGACAAAGAGGCGCTAGCTATAATTAGTGGAGTAACTAAACATCATCAATACCTCTACGGACGACATTTTATAATTAAAACGGACCACAAACCGTTGACGTTTATTTTTGGGTCAAAATTTGGACTGCCACAAACGGCAGCCAGTCGTTTACAGCGGTATGCTACCAAGCTAGCTGCATATGACTTCGAAATTGAATTTGTTAAATCTAAAGATAACGGCAATGTAGATGCTTTGTCGCGCTTACCGTTACCATATGAAGGTATTAAAAAAACAGATCAGAACGTTGCGTCTTACATTAATTATGTTGAAGAATCTTTTCCGATTAGTTCTAGTGATGTAGCAAAAAAAACTCAGGAAGACAAAATATTAAAAAATATTTACACTTACCTCATGAGCGGCTGGCCATCTGTAGAAATAACAGATGAAGAAAAACCTTTCTTTCATCGTAAAGAAAGTCTAACTATTGACAGGGGTTGTATATTATATAATCATAGAGTAGTTATTCCAACGGTGTTAAGACAACGTGTGCTTAATGAATTGCATGAAGGGCATGTAGGTGTCGTTAAAATGAAAAATCTCTCACGTAGTTATGTCTACTGGCCACAGATAGACGCCGAAATTGAAAAATTGTGTCGTGAGTGCAGCGCTTGTTTGCAGCAGCGCGATGCGCCTCCGCGTGCACAGTTACATCCTTGGGCCTTCCCGACCAGGCCTTGGCAGCGGTTAAATGTTGATTTTGCTGAATTTCAGGGCAAACATTATTTAGTTACTGTCGATGCACATAGTAAATGGATTGAAGTGCAAAAAATGAACAGTTGTAACGCACATACAACCATACTCAAGTTACGTGAACTTTTTGCACGTTTTGGTATACCTTCCCATGTAGTCAGTGATGGTGGCCCACCGTTTGGCTCTCTAGAATTCGGCATGTATATGAACAAAAATTTAATAACCCATACGATCACGAGTCCATATAGACCAGCTGGCAACGGAGCTGCTGAGAATGCGGTTAAGTTAGTTAAGCGTGCCATGAAAAAAGCGGTACACGAAGGGACTGACATTGATACTGCATTAGCAACATTTTTATTTCAGTACAGAAATTGCGAGCATGCCACTACAGGAGTGGCTCCAGCAGTAGCTATATTAGGCAGACGATTACGCGGTAGGTTAGATATTCTTAAGCCGTGCACCGAACGCGTGGTGGAGGCGGTAGCGGAACGCGCGGGCCGGTCGCGGCCGGCCGCTGAGCGATTCGTCGTGGCTGGGGATCATGTGTTAGCGCGTGATTATCGTAATCGTGCACAAAAATGGGCTCCGGCTACAGTTCTCTCTCGGGACGCCCCACTGACATATAAAGTACGGATTTCCGATGGTCAGGAGTGGAAACGCCACATCGATCAGATTTTACCAATCTCTCGTATTAGGCATTCATTAGCAGACAATGTTGAAAACATAGAAAATGTAGAATCATCAGAAAATAACGAAACCAATTTCACATGCTCACCTATCGTGGATTCTACTCATGATGTCGAAGGGCCTGGTAATAGTTGCTCTGTAGATAAGCAAGTGGACACTAATGTGCCTGCCATAATTTCAACGAGATCGATACCTAAACGCGCTTGTATTTTCAAAGGAAAATATGGGAATTAATTTTCAGGAAGTAACTTTTTTTTAAAAAACCTAACCTATTTTTTTTTACATGTATAAAGATGAAGCACATCACATGATTAGGCACTTTCTCTTAGATTAATGTTTAAGATGATTGTTGCTGTCGACTATGTATGATTGCTGCTCACTCTAGGCTAGTGGTGAATCTGTTAATTAACAATAATATGTTTTATCCTCTAAAATATGTTAGTTGTAAGCAAGCTCATGTTAAGTACTTAAACTTTTGTACAATTTATTTTTGTTTATGAGATTTGTTTGTTTTTTTTTAATTAAAATGTGTGTTATTTTTAAAGGTGGAGGTGTAGGGTATCTGTAATATTAATGTAGTAGGTAGAGATAAAATAAACCAGTCTTGTTCCGTATTCGGTATTTCATTGATAGCTCCTCCAATAAATAGGCAAATATCTTACTAACGCAAGCATTCATCAGTTTACCCGTATGATTGTAGTCAACTTCACTTCACTATCGACCGGCAACATTATGCCCATGTGAATCTAATTATTACTGGGGTAATACCAAAAAATTGCTCGTTAACGACGTCCGGAACAAATCGTGCGTCCATAACCAATCCTCTTAGACTAAGCCCCAGTCTCCCCTCTCATAAGCCGGGCAATAGAGATATGATAGACGTTATTAATTAGATGTCGTTACGTCTTATGCCATTTCATTGTGTGAAGACGGAAAAACCCATGGCCCTAAGTGAAGCTCCCCAAGCAACGTGTCTAACTCCACCCCAGAAGGCGTGTTTTCATTGGCTCATTATTTTATATGATTCTCGATAGATAGAACCGCATTGAATTAAATGAAAGCCTCGACTGTTGTGTTAGCCGACGGAGGTAAAATGAAGCTTGGGAGATGATTAACTGCTACAATTGTATAACGCAGAAAGAAAATGAGTTCATTTTATGAAAAAGCTTGCTTAAGTATGAAGTTCTCTAAGCAATCCATGTGCAGTGCTTTATAATTAATTACATACACAATATTATGTATAACATAATATAGAATAGGTAGCAATAACTTAATAGTAGATATTATTAGCGTATATGTTGTTTGGGTAGAACATGTCTGTAATATATTGCAATATCCTTGATTAAAGGATCCTTAATTTTATTCTTCAAACAATGATTTTTATTTCAAGTAAATTTGACATAAAGGTGCACATTGTTGTGTAAGTAGAATTAACAGGTACTTCACCGATGAAGCGTACCAGACAATATGAATTGAAATCTGCGATACGCGACCCTCCAAATTTAAGAGCATATACATTTTGGGCTCCATGGGTACACCCTACCTATGTAATAAGTCGTCGGTCGTCGTAGCAACCGCGTAGCTCGCCCCGTAGACACGTGCGTAGCGCATAAAATGGAGTTTACTCCTACACCACACACACCATAAAATCTCTTCCCCTGACTCCCATACAACTGTAATGGATTCATGTCACTTGTCAAAACACCAAAACTTATTTTGTAGGGAGCATCGGAAAAGCTACCAAAAACATACAAATTTTTGGCTTTACAACGCTATGTGATTTTATTGCTTTTCGGGTAACGTGTTATGAAGAATGCATAAAAGCTATTAAATATGATCTGAATAATTACTCTTGACTAATTTTCATGTTTGTTTTATTTCCATTACTTGCTATGAAATGTGTACAAAAACTTTCTTACCAAAAAGAGAAGGGTTAAAAATCATGTCATGTCGTAGGCCAATATTGCAAGAGACCGGCAGGTGGTAATTATTTCAGTGTCAGCTACTATGTAGCAAATAACATTATGTTTATCTTCGGAGAGCACATTAGCTCGTAAAATATGGCAATATAAAAAAGTAAAAAACTAATGTGTCGAGCAGACGAGCGAGAAAGTATGACCGCGCGGTATTATTGGGTGGCCCGGCTCAAAAACAATACATAAACTATTAAGTTTATTTAAATATTAATTAAACAACTGACACAAAATGAAAATGTTTTAGTAAAATGACAAAAGCAGTTTAGTGACAATAACAACCAGTAGGTACCATTAAAACTTTCCAGTTGGCTGTCACCAGACACTGGCTGCAATTACCTGTGTTATTGCGACCAGACGGTGAATTAAATTTTGTTTTAAAACCCTATATAGGAGCGGTAAGTCTACTGTTACGCGCCATTTCATGCGTAATTTGATATTCGGATGACAAATTAGTTGGCGAACGTTCGGTGCAGAGCGTCGGTAAAATTACAGGGAGCGGGGACTAGCACGGGAACACAAAAATGCAAACAGTATCTTATATCTCTAGTCCACACTATAATGGTGCCCGCACACGTTGACCAACACCTATGTTTATGTGCACTTTAAAAATGAGCTCAAACTAAACTGGATGTTATGTGTCAAGTTATTTTACAAAGTTTGAGTCAAGGTGTTCAGTATAAGAAGGTATATATTTAAAAAAAGTAATTGTCTATTGTCAGCATCATCTTGAGTTATCTGTACCCATAACTTCGCTTAGTTTAGGGCGAGACGGATTGCTGTGATAAAATCCAAAAAATATATTTAAAATATATAAAAAAACTATCAAACCAACACAAGTGACAATAACATATCTAAAATCATAAAATATAGTATGCTAATATTTTAAGGAGGTGAAACTTGTTTGTTTGTATGTTTTTTTGAAGGAAAACTGCCGAGTTACGGAATCGACATAAAAAAATCAAAAATGATAATATACACTATCCCTTTGTAGCATAAATTATATATTAGTAGTAGTAGTTTACGAAAAACCAATACCAAAGGTACTATTTTTTGCGGTGTTGTAGTGTAATATAAGTTCATTGAAAACATACTTGGCACCTTTATAAAGAGTGTGAATATGAGTGAGGCGAAGGCTTACGTACTGTTCTATCGCTTAACAGTATAAATGTGTACAAAAGTATATTAAGTGCAAAAGTAGTATTAAGTACAACTAGTATAGACATCTAGAGACGGCTTGCTAGCTTGTATTAAACCCCTCTTGTTTTATCGGTGAGTAGTTTATTAGTACACCGAGAAATTACTTTTGTAAAAAGTGTAATCGATTTTAAGTGAAGTTCTATAAATAAACTACTTAAAATCATTCAAGAGGAAATCAATAGTGAAAACAAAAGCTTTCAGCAATGACTGGTTTCTCTCCCCGCGGCCCCAGGAGTGGTAATTGGACGGGCGTAATTACTGCTTGCTTGTAAAGCCATCTTATCATCTCCGAAAGGGTATTAGCGAAAAACACGACCTAAACCGTGGAGGGGCCGGGGAAGGAACGCAAGAGAAGACATCCGACAACTCGGATGGTTATTAATATCTTTAGACGACTCGGGAAATAAGCGCCTCAAAGGGTAGACATCAAAACAAGGCAATTATGGGATAGAGTAATTAGTTTTATATTTTATATCTTAAGCGTAATTTTGGTCGCAAATACTGTTGATGGCATCGTGAGGGTTGCAAAGATTGTATCTCTATATTAATATTGTAAAAATGTTTAATGTTATTTTTATCAAACATGTGTAACTGTCAATGGAAATGGAAAAGATGACTTGTTTATATATTCAATGACGCCCATTTAACTTTCAGTATACTTATTTTTCGATTTTGGAAAGAGGCATTTAGGCAATAAACTTTCTTAAATATTTTTATTGAATACTAGCTGTGCCCGCGACTTCGTACGCGTGGAATTTATTTTGTTGACAATTTCATTTGCACCCTACAATAATAACTTATTAAAAAAAATATGCCTAAGTTATGCTTATAACATCAGCTACATTTCAGTGAAAGTCCTGTTCAAACAATTCCCGCCGTTCTGATGTTGTTCACAATTGTTTTTTGTCATTAGTACAGTGTTGACTTTCATATGCATATAGTAAAGAGCTATTACTGTTACTTTGATATTACAAACAGACATTTAAATTTTATTTATTTGTGTAGTTGTATTGTATTTATAGGTTATTTAATTAGGGTTCAGCATAAAAAATAAACCCATAAAATTGATAACTAATTTAATTCCACGCGTACGAAGCCTATCAAATTATTACGGTCTCGTATTTGTTTTTATTTCTTGCGCAGAAACCTGTTTTCTTTTCCAAAATTAAAGTAATCTCAGCGACTGACACCTTCTTTTCAAATCGGTCCCGTCCGTTCAAATTTTAGTGACAAATTCAATTGGTTTTTATTTTTTGTACGTAACCCTAAACATCAATTTATCCCTAATTGTTTTTTTAAATTGAAAGTAGTCTAATTTACGCCTTATAGTATCAGCTATCTGCCAGTTCCGTTTTCGGATTTTGTTCACAATTTTACGGGTTTTCATTTGTTGTGCGGAACCCTAATTATTTTTCCAAAAGTAAAGTAGCCTATGTTACGCCCAGTAAAATCAGCTATCTACCAGTGAAGGTCTCGTTCGAATCGGTCTAGCCGTTTCGGAGATTACCCCAAACAAACAGACAGACAGACAAACATTTTTTTAATTGCTTTTTTGTCATTAGAAGCGTGTTTACTTTCATATACATTTCGTAAAAAGCTGTTATTTTGATATAACAAACAGACACTTCAATTTTATTTATGTGTATAGATGGTCAGAAAAAGGGTGTGAAATACAGACAGTAATTCATATTTACTACAGCAAGCACTCTTAACTTTCTGTCGAATTACCTTTACGACAATCACCCTGCTCCTTATTGTGTAACAAATAATGAGGTTAATTATTATCTATTACAATACAATAACTAGGTTAAGCTATTTCTCATACACAGAGGTTTGAAATTGACAGAACCTGTAAATGTTGCGTACAAGATCACATTACTCAATCCAGTCATCCACCAAGTCTGTGGATTCCAAAACTATTAATTTCCAGAGCACGCCAATCCCAAACAGTTCGTGATAATGAGTTTAAAACGTAATTACCGCGTTAATTATTTGAACAATACCAGCACTCCAAAAACATTGGCCATAAAATGACGTCGAGAACGTTCTAAAGGCTTGACTACGGCGGTGTACCCGACACGGTGTATTCAAGGGGTGGTGCCTTCGTGACACTCGCTTGATGACTTGTCGTCTTGACAGATTTCCGTGTAATCAGATTTTTGATAAATTGCCCCGTGCAAACATTAGTTGGCGCATGTCTGAATCGGTTTTAGCTTTTGCCCTTAGTTGGTGTTGGCTACTATTTACCTCGCTCAGGTAAACATGTGCGGATCACATACACGAAGTTGTAAGAACCTAAACACCATACGAATAATAGGTACATCTCAGACAGCGTGGATCAATAAAAAGGAACAATGCAATATATGTATAGCACGTCAACACAGTGTACAGCACCTAAGTTTGTCGCTTTGTTTCTCTTTGTCTCTCTTTCCTATAGCAAAAAAAAATCTTGAGAGGGAGCAGAAGTAGGTACATTTATGAAGGCTAAAAGAACAATTTTGTTACGCGCCCGTTAGAAATTCGTCGACTTCAAAGGGCATTTTAACAACGCTCTTTCTCTGTTGACTTTTGAAAAGTATTGCAAACAGATATATTTCGCTGGCTTAGCAATATTCGAACTAATTTTGATGACGAGCATTAGTTTTGGGTCATAATTTATAGATGTATAAAAATATGATACTAATAGTAATATGTAAAATACTTTTTATTCAGCTATGTATTATAAAACTATAGATTTATTATTAAGTTCACGACAATGTTTACTGTATCTTTAATAATATTCTACATGCAAATAGATGCACTGACTTTTATAATTATTTATATTCGGCACGGACAAAGGTTAAATTAAAATAGGAGTAATTTTTATCATGGCTCATTGTGCACGAGAATATTCGATATATAATGGACATTTCTTATATCAGAGCTTCACTGAAACTCATTTGTAGGCACCTAATTAACATTTAATTACTTATCAGCTATTGAAACTGATGTATTTCATATAATACGACTCAGTCCGTGCACAGATAATGTAAAAAACAGTTTAACTCTATTGAAAAGCCAGAATGTACCGCAAAAAAACCCGTCAGGGACTTCATTCCAAAATCATACAAACCACAGGAGGAAATTCTGCGGATCATTTTTGTTCCAAACCAATGTAGTTAAATAAAATTGTGCAAGACTGATAATATGGTTTATCTTGTTGTTGGCCTAAAAACTATTTACATTTGCATTAACATCATTAAAGTGACATATGAGATCGCTGAACATTTGATATGCGATGATAGAATTTCATGTACTTACTTATATGTAATAAGTAAGTACATGAAATTCTATACTGAAAAAGCGCCAGCGAAAAACTCGAAAGTCAAGATAATTGTGTTCAAACTTCTTTCTGAGATGGTTGGTTTAAGATTGTCAACGATTGCTCTAATACGTATTAGAAAGATCAACTGTGTATAAATCAAGTCAACAGTACCAATTTGTTTACTTCGAGAGCTTCGTCGACTGGAATACGGCATTATGTTGTTTGCCATAGATTAAATAATATATAGATATGTCTCAAAATTAACAACAAAATATATATTGACCTGAAATGATATGATAGGTATGTGAGGTGTTATTATATGAGACTACCGACTCTAAATTCATGGGTACATATAATGAAATCGTAAATAAATCCATGGATTATGTTTAGTGGTTATAAAATTATAATTTTATTGAAGTTGGTTCTTACGAAAAATTATATTATGAAGCATTATACTGATATCAAGGACCCACACAGTGCCCAAGGATATAAAAAGTATGAGCCCGTTTTATGACACATCAATAATAGTGGGAAGGTACATGTTGCAGTAATTTTACTTTATTCAACTTGTTCAGTTTCGTAGAGTTGTAGGCATGCAAGAATTTTTGACTTAGCGTATTTATTCGGTAAAAACTTTAAATTGCTTCCGACCCGACCCAGTTCGACCGGCTATTGAACCAATTTGCCAATTGCTCTCGTCCAATGCTCTTAACTCTCTTGTTTGTTTATTTACATCGTGTTTGAAGTCATAATGTATCCAGATCTGATATTATGAACTTTTATCTCTTCACTTCTCAATGTTTCAACTAACCACATTGTTTAATTTATCTGTCGAGAACGTCCCATTGTGAAAACAAATATAACTGCTGGATCCGAAATATGGCTACCTAAATATATACTTATTATTGTTTCATAAAGAAATAAATCACCAGAATTCGTCCGAAAATTAAGACTTCCTATGTTTTGCGTAGCTTAGCTACGCCTGATTAAAGCGAAAAGCAATGTTACGACTATGTGTAAGATTAATATTGTATGACTTAGCGAACAGTATTTTTATATTTCATAATTGTAGTTATTATGTATACCATTTACCAGTAGTAATATTTTTTATGAACCTATGTGTTGTCCCACTGCTGGGCATTGGTCTCTATCCCCAGCAATGCTTGCCTAATCATCGTGGAATGTGTCTAGGCTAGATCATCACGCCACCTTTTGCTTGGCTTGCTTCAACGTTGTCGCCAAGTAAGTTAATTCAATAAAATTTATCAATTAATGTACAGTACCTTGAATTAATTGTGAATTATGTACGAAACCTGTGATTGTTGAGCTTTCGTAGATTGAATCCTAGAAAATTAACTAATTCAATTAAAGGCTGCATTTATTTTAATTTGAGACCTGATAAGGGTAATCGCAAGCTCGAGTGGCTATTAAGCGATACGTGTAAGATATTCCAAGTACAATTCACTCTTCAGGGTCAGTGGCAGTCACCTTGTCTGCGACTGACCTTAGACTCCAGTTTTCAACGTTCTATAATTACTCAAGCACCTTTGTGCTTCGTAATTAATGTGTAGTGAAGTAATTTATTTGAAAATTAAACATCAATTTACTGTTAAATGCGAACTAAACAATGCTTCTTTAATTATCTATTTTAGGTAGGTACAATACGTTTTGAGGATGAACTTGCCTCGAATTTTAAGTTCGGCATACGTAAGTCCAATTGAATAGAGAATTAATTTGACTGAACATTTAATTGGCATCTCTGGCAGTTTTTGTGAAACGCGGTGGAGAGACGCGCAATTTTAGCTTAGGTTTTCTGCAGTTCCCGTCTAAGCTACGTGACCAGTAACATATAATGCAGTTATTTTAAATTACATTAACGAGCAGTGTAGACATATTAAAATACATTCCACAATTCCATAGCCCTGTGTGCCTCACCACAATAACAAGAACAATGCCCTATTCACCAGCCTCCCTCGCTCCGTCATGTCGGCCGGTCTTAAAAATCTGTAATTAAAAGCCGAACATATGCGTTGTTTATTATATTCGACATATTGACGGTGATAAATAACACCGCCATCGAGATGGGGTGAACTTAATGAGACCGGGTGGGAAGCGCTCGCGCGTGGCGCCTAGCCAGCCGTGTCAATTTCGTGTGCTTAAACGTGCGCACCAACATACGAGTTCACACCAATATTACTAAATATAAAAGTATATGACAGCGTTTAATATACATTTCCCGAATCTCGAAGGACCGTTCCGTGGCAGGGACTTTGGGACCTACTTAGTTAAAGGTACTAACCAACCTCCAAAGTTTATTCGTACGATAGGTTGAGTACTCAAGTGAAGTTATGTTTAATTAAATTATATTGGAACTATACAAAAAAGGAATCTACTCTACGGACTTGTATTATTTTACCCAGGCTAAGTTTAATTTATACTTAGTATTTTAAGAACTCGATAACATTTGCTTAAACTTGGGTTAAAATTATATGTTCTACCTATATAAGTGTTCAACATTATATAGAACACCAATATTATTAATGTAAGGTATAGGTATATCTTAAAAATATTTATTTGCTGTTAAATGAATTAAGTTAAGTTCTATAGATACTGTAGTGAATACATAAATGGTTTCATAACAATACCTACTGTTATTTAATCACTAATGCCAACTTAGATGGAAATGTTCGTCTAAATTTATTTTTATAAATCTGTGTAGAGTACCCGCTAATTTATTCCGAGGGTTAAGTGTGAAAGGAAAATATGAGACACGTCATAACAAGCTCTCTCGTCGGCATGTTCCAGTGTTCTTGAATAATGTTCGATTTAATTTAACTGGACTAGTGTCGGCGGAGACTGGCGGCACCCGGTAATGCTACTGCACCTACCTATTTAAATTTAGTTCAGGAGATTAATTAAACCGAGCGGACGTAGAATACGTGCGGCGCGGCGCGAGCTGTCACAACCGTCAGTGGCACCCGCCGCACTGTTTTATTCTCTCACTACCGACTGGCACATCAATGGGACGACGCAATCAAATTTGCCAAATGACGCTCACGCTAAATTGGTGAAGAGTGATTGATTGAAACGCTCCGCGGGCAAAGTATTTTGGACCAAATAATTGAATGTGAATCATTTAGAGCAATGCTGCCTGCATGCATGGAGGATAAGTTGATAAGCGATTATTAAGTGCACTGAAAATGTTCCCCTAAGCGTGAATTTTAACTACCCAAAATTGCTATCAAAACCGAATGGAACAGACGCAGTCACACGATAAAATATACGTATATCAATAATTAAATCATGAGTGCACCTTTTGAAATGTTCCAAACATAACGAGAGATAGAATTAATGGTCCGGGGAACGTACTCTTACTTTTAAGTCTACTTTGTAGGCTTTTAATGTATTAATGCGGTTTGTGACCGCCACGAGGGCACCGAGGCTGACACGCAGTATTAGCCTGATTAGCTGTGAAACGGGCGCGGCGGCTCTGCAAAAAGCTTTAAAAACGTGGCCGTTAATTCAGTTACTGCGCTTCTGGTATGGCGTCCAGTAGACCAACTATTATCTCCAACTACGGATACTCGAATAGGATGTTTTTGTGAACGTACCTAGTATTCTTAAAAGGCTATAAAAGTAATGTTTATTAAATTTACTGTGCAGTACATCCATATTGCAAGGTCAATAGTTAAAAATAAAGTGGGGTAATTTTTAAATATTTTTATTGCAAGTAAAAATTATATTTTTGCAAAGTAAGTAATTTAGATTAATGAGATCAAGTCTACATGTTTATTATTATGTTCACCCGTATACAGACAAACAACGCGTCATTCTTTCAGTACCCGTGCCCTGTGCGTACCAGCCACTTGAACTACAGTGTAATCAGACCACCGGGCAACTACTATGCACTAGGTTTATGCCTTAGTTCGACTTTCGTTGGTATGCTGCCAATCGCCTCCTATAAGTTTAACTTCATTATACGTGTACCAACATTCTCTGAACTGAAATAATCTCGAGAGTTGCCACCAAGCAACCTCAGACAGCCATGGAACTGAGTTTCGCAACCAGTTAAAAGTTTAAAGACAATTTTGCTTTTTAAATTGGGAATGAGAACCACAGGTAAAGCCTTGGCACTAAAATGTTGTACAACTAGTAGTAGGAGCCGTGTAACCCGACGATAATTAGATACGGCACGCTTTCACAGCGTCCCGATTTTGAATACCGACCAAATTGCGCCCTTCCAATCCTGTTTATGCCATGATGGAACTGCGACGCGCCGGCCATTTCTCATTTTTATTTCAGAAACTTTTTACCATGGAAAATTTATTATGTAGGTCAGTTTTATCTCTTTATTTATAGCTGTAGGTACGGCAAAGAAACAAAGTTTCATTTACAATGTAGGCCAGCATATAGTGCAAAACTATAATCAGCATAAGGCATCAAAATGCCCGGAATTCTAGGTAAAGGGGAGCTAAATGCAAAATTAGAGGCTACTACATATTTAAATATAGGGGGAAATTTCGAGTTTAAATTTGAACGTTGAGCACAATTTATATTTGCTTAAAATTCTTGAATACCGTATCTAGCCGACAGTAACCAGTGAGTGCACTTCACATTCCAACTGGTTGATTAGCCCGCCAACCGGATACCAACCCTCTCTCCGACGTAAGTAGGTATCTTCTAACTATGTGTACCTGCAGTTTTTGGCACACCTACCCCTACTCAGACACAAGTATATAAAATCAACAAGCTTAATTTTTTTAATAAACTTTATTATGACACACATGCAATCGTACATCACACGTATCTGAAATGCGATAGCAATCTTCAGGACGCGTATACAAAGTACAAATTGGGTACAATATTTCAGTAACAGATTCTGGGAAATGTGAAATTAGGTACATTATACATTACGAGAATCATAAAAATCCGGATACAAACTCATGAAAACATCATCGTAGGCTCTGAAGCTAAAGATATTTTAGATTACCATTACTTTAGAATAACTTTACTTACCTTTGACAAATATTCTAAAGATTATGAATAATCAAGACATAGACAGGTTCGCTTTTGAACAAGTGGAACTGGATGTTATAACTTTATGTTTGCTTTTGTCGTGACAAGGCTTAGTACAAAATTAGGGAGAAATTATGTGCTGGAGCGCGTCGTTTTAGTTGAGACGTTAGTTAAACGCTTACGTATAGTATATAGTACGTATTTTAAATTACCTGAGAAGAGATGCCACGAGGTGCCTGTATCTGATAACTCCGGTAGTTTGTTCTCGGAACGTCTGTGTCATTTGTCGTTTGCGTACGGCTCGAGACGACGACGATGTACAGTCGTGACTGCGGGGGCGTATTCATTCACATTCAGCTAGAAATTACAGCGAGTAAGTAAGAATTTTCTCTTGGAATTTGTATTTCAATATTTACCGTGTGGAAGGAATCATTTTATAAAACCAGCTTTTGCTAGTATCTGGAGATTTGAACACATGACAGCTTGTGAACAAAATTCTATGTTGATAAAGCGTAACAAATTAACAAACATATTGATATTTATAATATTAATTAGGTTATATTAGTGACGATTAAAATATTTTATATTTACAAGTACGTAAATCTTTATATGTGAATATTTTCCTAGTCTTCTACATCAATTTGGAATTATTAAATAACAAAAATATTTTAAAAGTGACCAACCTGAGTCAGTCACACTTGACATTTGCAATAATTTTAAAAAATCCATGAGTATAAATACGTTTACTAAATTCATAAACTTCAATCAAACTTAGAAATAACTGCCGCATCATATTTTTTCCACTCATCGTCGTAATCTCAGCCTACGCGTCTCCTTCGCCAGGAATGGGATAAATATTGCGTCGGCGCAGGCATCTCGTGCATTATGCGCTCTCTAATATATCTCCTGCGACCACGTTCATATCATTTCCACATTTAATGTCGCTTTTGCATAAATTTATATCCTAGAAAATACTTCTTAACGGAATATACTTAATCCTTACTCGTTATGTGCTTAAAATTTATTACGTTTATTATTAAAAGCTTTCCTGGAATATTAGTTTCACTTCATAGCAGTTATGCATTGAATTCATGGAATAAATTGAATTAAATAAATCTATATCTACCTATTTTTTTAAGGTGTCATAAATATTTTAGTTTACCTCCACGTTTGTACTTGCATCCGATCAGAACCACTACGGTCTGTGCAATTCCTTCAAACAATAGCAGCGTTAATACTGTAAGTGCTACTAAATACGAGCTAAAGGATTCTGCCAACAATAAAGCCGGTATAACCTATATGTATGTGATGTTATCTACCTACTTCGGGATTGCACAAGTGGTACACACTCGGTGCATTCGACCGTCGATGTTTACTGAGATATAACCATTAATTAACTGTTCCAAACATCTAGCTAATGTCTAAAATGTTAGGTGGGATGTGTATATGTATACCGACTCCTACGACGACCGTTGTTGTTTACAAATCACCAAACAAATTAAGCAAAAAAACAGACAGTATTAACGACATTTATCGCTCTGTATATACCTTAGCAACCTGGAATATTGCTTATTTCCATATTCAACCTGATCAACAACTTAAAAGTAAACTCCGTAAAAGGCTTCCAGGAAGCAATTGTACCATCTTTGTAAGATAAAAATACATTATACGAACGTTTGAATGAATAAAAGGAGAATTCTAATCAACGCTCCCGTAACTTTAAATGAAGGTGAACATTTTTGAAACCTTTATCCGCTGGCTGAAAATTCAACCTTTATTCGAGACCGGAGGGGACTTATCAGGGCGTTTTTCAAATAACGGCATCAATTCCGCGCCGGTATCCTCACCTGTTATCTCTTTCTCTTCCTGGTGCGTACAAAGCGCCCTCTCGCCGCGGCATTTCACGACACATCCGCTCATTTCGGGACACTCCAAATACCATTATCACCAACATATGGCCGGGTCAAAGTGTGCCTCACTCAAATTATGTTAACGACCGCCTGGAAAAAAATTAAGCATAAAATGTCAAACATCTGCATTTTTGTTTCAGGTACTCTGGTAACCCGGTCCCCGTTATCATATTTTCGTTACATAAGGTGAGATCACTGCAAAGCGGAAAGCCGAGGCGAGAAAAGAGATCGCGTGTTAATAATTTAAGCCAATATCTCTTTGAGTCGTCCCTTTGATGCCGGCATTCGACGGGAATATGCAAAAAGTTAACTAACAAGCCTATACAGAACACTGGTGTTTTAACGAACCGGTATTCGTATTGGAAAAAAGTCATACAACCGACCAGATTTTCTATGCCTTCAACAGGCATAGGATGAGATTTTTCATGCACATCCGTCGAAATTTTCGATTTGCTACATTACTTGTCCTTGTTAACGTACAATTTCGAATTTTTATTTTAGTTATAATATAGATAGATAGATAACTCTTTATTGTACACTTTAAAACTATAATACAGAAACAGAATGTATTATACGTATAGGTACAAATGGCATACAAATATAGTTACCATTTGACTTTTGCTTCCGATCTTCTATTAAATAAATGAGCTCACTTTTGTATGAGTTACTGTAAACAAGATTTAGTTCTTTTTGGTAATAGATGTGGTAAATAGTTTCATCGGCTTCGTCCGATACGCATAAGGTGTAAAGTAAAAAGTCTACATTCTACATTCGCTTGAAGCGAATCTTTATTATTTATTGTGTTTCACCTATAAGGTCACAGCTATTAACCCTTGTATGCAGTTAAGCTAGCGTTTAAACGGAAAACTTTTCTGTCTACTCTATTGACGACGAGACCGCTGGTCTAGTGGTTGGTATACCTGACTGCTACGCTAGAGGTCGCGGGTTCGATTCCCGCCAGGGCGCACATTTATGTGACAAATATGTTTGCCTTGCGTTTGGGTGTTTGGTATGTATTATAAGTATGTATTTACAAAAAAAAAATAGTATATAAGTATTATATCAGCTACTGGTTCCCATAGTACAAGCTTTGCTTAGTTTGGGGCCAGATGGCGCTGTGTGATAATGTCCAAGTATTATTATTATTATTATTGCCGAAAAGCCGTGGTGGCCTTTTGGTTGAAGCAACGGCCTGTACCAATGAGTTTTTTTTTAATATATTTTCTAAGCTTAAGTACAGCGATTTATCACACCATGAGCTTTTAAAAAGAGAGGTATGGCGATTTGGGATTTCCCGTGGGGTTTCCATTTAAATTGGAGCCGCCCGACTGGGGGCTTCACCTCCACCTTACAGAAGACCGCAGTGAAATAACACTACTTGATGTAGTGTTGTGTTTCTGCGGTATGTAATGTTGCCAGTGC
Source organism: Falcaria lacertinaria (assembly GCA_951449985.1). Classification (NCBI taxonomy): domain Eukaryota; kingdom Metazoa; phylum Arthropoda; class Insecta; order Lepidoptera; family Drepanidae; genus Falcaria; species Falcaria lacertinaria. The sequence goes on from OX602114.1 coordinate 6,283,768, forward strand.
TCCACGAGGATACGCTGGGCTAGTAGTAATGCTGCTAGCACAGTGACTCCTCATCAACGACATGGTTGGCAACCCGTTAGTGATACCCCTGGTATTGCTAGCGGCTACAGGCTACGGTGACTGCTTACCATCAGTAGGGCCGTATATTTGCGTGCCAACTTAGTGGTATAAAAAAATGATACGCTTTTTTTATAGTCCGTACAAGTAATGTACTGCAGTAATCATACTATGCAGATATGAATGCACTGAGTGGCACTCAGTGCATTGTAATAACCAGACTAGGATAAGGACAGAAATAAAATCTTGAAGTGGCGTTTGGAACGATATGACCCCTGCTGCGGTCTTAGATCCAACGTAAATAACCTAAATATTAATATCATGCAGCTACCAAAGATATGCAAATTTCGTGATGCAATCCATAAATATTTCCAACGGCGATCGGTTCATCCTTTTGCATTCGCGCGGTGGCGACTTTCATTACGAACTTTTTTAATCGTCCTTTGTCCCAGTGAAAAAATAAATCCGTTGTGATGCCAGGAGACGTGGCGCATCCCCGCCAGCCCGTAATTAAACTGACACCGACTCCCGCGGGACGAGTTTTGATGTTATTAGAATCTCTTTCGCGCCGTTGACTCTGATTGGAAATCTGTTATGTTGTCACATAAACATACACGCTGTCAATTCGACTGACATATTTTATTTATTCCGTGTTCACTTGACTTACGTTTTTTAACCATAAATAAAAAATGCTAACTTCCCTATATTATATACTATACAAACCAAATATATACATTTCGTCTGGTTGACTTTCGAGGAGCTAACTAAAAGGTATTTAACCGGTTTGACGACACCTCTGGTGCGTGGTTAGTAAGGCTGCAAACTAAGGTGTCGCGGGTTAGATCGCCGCATCAGAGCAAACATTTATACGGTGAACATTTGTGTTTGCCTTTATTAGTATTTAGAATATTTTATAAATTTTACTTTACAAAAAAAAATAATCATTAAAAAAAAAAAACACGATTTCTTCAGTTTAGAACCCAGATAGGCTGTCAATTAAAACATGTATTTTTCTTTTATTTTCATATAAACGTGTAGTGTAAACGCGACCATTTATATGAAGTCTGACAAAACAGACTGACACAGTATTGGTGTGTGCAAATGCAATGATCTCGTAGGTAGTACATAATCGAAGCAAGTGGACAAGCGAGCGCCACGCAACGCAACTGCGCATGTTGACAGTCCTCGCGCGGCCTCGGTACACAAACACATTCTGTTGACTCAGCGACACATCGTTGTATGCTTTGAATTTAAATTAAAGCACCAATGCAAATCGAAATTCAGATCGTTCCAAGTTTTTATTTCAAAATAATTCGTTTTTATTGAAGAGAATAATTTTATTCATGCCAAGAATATAAAATATAAAGCTAGTTTAGGCGTCAGACATAGCTCTCATATTTTGTGTAGTATGTTTGAGGATCTTTGACTCCTAATTCAACTTATTTGATCCAATGGAAGGATTTTCATATCGTGACATCTCTATTCGAGATTCTATTTCGTCCACTATTTATTTATTTATTATGTATTTAAAAGCATTCAAAACGTTCGTGAACCAAATTATTTGCTCGTGCACATGGAAATTCCCTGTCGACTTATATGAGCTCTAAGAATTTTTACGCTATAAATCGAATGAAACATAAAAAATATAGTAAATGTTCCATTGAAAATATGTTGCGTGCCTAATAAATATTTCACGCTGCATTTCAGACTAGTGAGTAATCAAAATTAATTAGTTATCCATAATATTTCCGATGACAAAAATGTTAATTATTGCCGTTAATTTATACCACAAATTAGATGGAAATAATAAATTTGGTAGCGTTTTGACGGGCAGTGTGAGTTGGCGGCGCGCCAAGTCCACTTTCCCTTACATTCAAGCGTCCCGAACACCACAACTGACGGAGCACATTGCCTCGATTTCCGAGAAATTGACGATTTCCAGAAACGTTCTCAATTTGACAACGGAAATATTTTTCGTCTGATAAATAGCTATTGAATTGTATCGAGTTGTGAAATGAATAAAATGTTCTCATCGATGCTCGCTCATTGAGACTGAAATCTGTGAAGCAGCATTATCCTAATGTATTGAATGCAATTTGATTAAAACCATTACAAATATCCAAATAAAGATGGATGCGAACACGGCGAGCAAGCAAACACAATTACCTGCGAATATAATCCATGATGATGCATCAATATTCTTGATAGCTATCATCGACGCGGACGCTACAAACAGGTGTTATTAATGGTAATTAACTACAATGGATACTGATATGCATCTATCTATACATACGTATATACACTTTATATACTTATGACAATTTACGCTTACACATAATTTTAATTGAATTATTATAATCATAATATACATCTTTTGATGGCGAACTGTCCCGCGTTGAAATAAGATAGAAATTGCCCATGTTACTCAATCAGGAATAGCGAAGCTTTTTATTAGACCTTTTTTAAGCAAGAAACAATGTTTTCCTTTTTATAATATTAGGCATTAATGATGTAGATTAAAAATCAAATAAAGGCTTTAATACATTTTAATGATATCAACAGTAGTGAAGCGAGTATAAAAGGTTGATGAGGTTCAGTTATGTGCCAAGATAAATATTTTGCCGAAAACATTGCTCCTATGAAATTGAATGAATGAGTCTTGAATGATGTATGATCTCAATTTGTGAAATCGCGTGCATTTGCACGATCGTTACGAGTCACCAGTTGCCAAACATGACGGAAGTACGGGAATGACGCCAACGCATACAATATTTATTTATTTTTTAGGACACTAAAAATGTTTATAACACTAATTGTACATTACACGATTTTATTAACAATCAAGTAAATATTTGCTAAGTTTGGCATAATATTTGGCAATCAAAGTGAGTGGCTGATTTGAAGTCTGCGGCCAAAATGTTCAATGGGTCCTTAAGCCAGCGCAATAAATTGTTTTGTAACCAACTATATCAATTATTGTTGTAGCAAGGTCATAACATGTAGTTGCATATCCTCCCACCTGCACACCTTATTGCACTTTACAGGCACTCCGTTTAATAATATGTTTTACTATTTATATTATATTTTTAAGGTTTTTAGTTTCAGGTTTTGATACCCATAATTCAAGTCAACTATATAATATGGTTTCACGTAAATGTTTTAATCTATTTTATGGTTGCACTTTCGCTTTCACCGCACTTAGAATATCGTAATAAATGTCCGCCGACTTCCTTTGACTGATAGCTCATGGTTTTCTCGTACCTGGATTTTTGCCTTCTGTCTCTACATTCTCACGGCATATTTATCACCGATTTTTCCTATACACTTTTGTTTTCCTTACGTATAAAAAAATATATTAAATCAAATCAATTGAAATCTTTAGAAGCAATAAGTTGAATGTATGTTGTCCAACTCGAATGCTACTATGTATTTAGTTAATTAATAGCTGATCTAATATGATTAGTTTAGTTAGCATAGTTTCTTTATGTAGCAATTATGATTGTTATACATGAAATATGACAGAGCATTGAGTTTCTTACCTGTTCTTCTCCGGTGGCTTATTTGGAACCCGTGGTAAAGAAGATATTAATTAATATGTGCCTAAATTGTTATTTGGGCCTAAACTATACTTTTTGTCTGTAATATCTTTCCTCCCGCTTTCCTGCTATATGTGGAAGTAATGCCATGAAAAGGGACGGAAGTATGTTACAGGAAGCCTGGCAAACACGCGCTATTTGTTCTGACAAATGAGCGCGCGTGGTTGTAGAATTGGCCGTCATGCATATGTCACTAGTTCGATGGTACACATCATATTCGACTACACTAAAGCTCGCTCGTTTTAATATTTTGATTAGGTTTTGGGCTGTTAATTAAAACACCATTTTATGGAAAGTAATTCGTTAAAATTTGCAATAGTTTGTAATAGGAGGGTCGGTTGTAACAAGTGAATCGGAAGCGCTCCACCATCGGGAAGTGCGTAGCTCCAGATTCAATTTCCGCTGCCGGTCGGTAATAAGTCCACGATTCACAGAACTTGTTCGAATAGAAAACATCATTTAAAATATATTGGCTATTCAAGTCAACAAATGCGAGTAAGAGAGAAAATTTTGAATAAGCCGCCGCTGGGAACTGTTAATAAATATAATATTTATGTTCTTTTTACGTTTGTTTTGTATTATATAATGTATAAAACCGCAATAAAAAGCATCTAGTTACTTACTTAGACTAATTTTACAAAGAGGCACCAACTCAAAACTTTATAATTCACGTAGTTGTTATTAAATTACATTCCCGAAAGAAAATCGTTACCCGGTAGTAATAAATCTAATTTCTAAATATAGGCAATTAATATATTATATTTTGTATATAAATAACAATTTAATAAAGGCTCGTATTCCCAAAAGCTTGAAACAAAACTAAGCTATTGGTTATTAGAGCGCTGAAGATAAAGTTGCTCGTCCAATGTAGCCTGTTAGCTAACTTTGTTGTTGTTAAAGTACCTTTCGGAAAAACAAGTGAAACTAATTATCCTTGAATCGCATTTCAAACGCGGGTTCTAAAAGTATCCGGAGTCGTGCCGGAGTGCATGTCCGACGTGGTGGCGAATCACGTGTGAAACATGCGCGTATTACACGCCGTGTAACATTACTAACGTATATATAATTATGTACGTGTATGTTACAATCTGGTCGTGCATATGCTGTAGTTAAATAGTGCTTCAGTATAAATACAATATTAAAAATACTCGCATTGTAGCATGTGATTTACTAGTGCTATGTATTTCATGTAATACCTCATAGGTTCACAATAATATTTTTTTTCTTTGCTTTTTGCCACCTTAGTAGTATATAAAAAAACACTATTGAGTTAAGTAAAATGCTCTCATTTTTGACATACCAAGTAAGTTTTATATTACACTAACTATTACCCGCATAGAAAAATATATATCAAATATATCTTTTATTACTTACCTGATACAGGTAACATTCGTTATTCCACAATACGCAGATTTAAACTGCAAACAATGCTGTATATCAGGCAACATAACATGAATTGTTACTAAATGCTAGCACGTCCTCAAAAGTTTTCTAAGTTGTAAGAGTCTGACACAAAAGCAATAACCACATGATAAAAGTAAGGCGTCACGTGCAAGAACCGACTTGCGCTAGCGTGCTGCGTAATTCGATATCCTCGCGTTGAATGATCCCATATCAACGACGAGAACCTTAATTCAGCTCTCTTCGTGACAGAGGCAGAGTGCACTTGGGCGTAAATAAAAAGTTGAACGTCGTTGAATGTCGGTATAACGAGAGAGCCACAGCGGCAGACAATGACGCTAGACAATGTGTTAGCGAGATGACACTCCAAGCCACTCGCACCCTCGCAACCTCAGTGTCATGCACTTCTTTCAAGGAATTCTGAAAATTTACTCACGCGTATAATATTCAAGTTACAAAGAGGCTGCCGATACTTTGGCTTTTTATTTGACAGGGTAAACAACGTAAACGCAGCTCGCTTCGAGATGTTTTTTCAAAAGAATCACGGCATATATAATCAAACGAATGTGCGTACTACGCTGTAGTCACGTCAATTGTTTTATAATCTTTAACATATACTATATTTCACTCTTATTAAAGCAGTTTAGACAGTAACGATTCACAAGAGAGATATTAGTAAGTCTTAATTATTCCCGAGAGAATGTTTAAAGGCTCTACCCTAACTACGGTAAGGCAATCGGCTGCACGCAACCACTGCCACTTCTCAGGAAAAATGGAGAGCACACTCACCGAACACTACCTGCAACGCAAGGCGGACATCCTCCTTTATACTTCAGCTTCACTCTTTCTAAAAGACATGAAAAGCTCTATTCTGACACTTTGTAAACGAACCACGAAAAGTGAAACCATCACCAGGAAACACTAAAGCCATGGAGTATTATGTGTAAAGAACATATGCCTGAAGAAGGAATATTATTTGCATACTCAGGATAGGATATAATAATATTTAATATATTTAAAAAAAACTGGAATATGTCTTAGTAAATCTTAAAGCAGCCTTTTAACCGATTCCCATTTCTACGTAACCTCGGATAGAATACAAAGTTAAAACTAAAATGTGTTCCTGTTTGCCCGGTACCTACGTTTGAGTCTATTAAATTTTAATGAATGGCATCGAGTGCTAGCTTTGTTATGAATAGGACGCGGCCGATGTTGCTGTAATTTACATGGCCGGCTATCGCATTAACGATGACTGAGCGGTTTCTCTTAATTATCATTTTGCACGGTTCGTCAGGCACACGCTCGTAGCTATTCGAACCCAAAGCGGTCTATGTTCCTTATTTATCTTATCATATTTTGGACATATATGATATTTTGACCCATATAATCTTTAAATAATTTAATTAACTTTACATAGATCATAATATTTTTGGGAGAAGTTGGTTATAACTTATTATAGATAGATATGGTTATAGCGAATAGTACCTACATCACATCACCTGCCACTATCGTAGCGAGCACGTAATGGAATGCGCAAAGTGAACTATTAATTAAATCCTCAGCTAACATTATTATTATTTAATGTACACAGCGGAATGAATTTGGCCCTCGGACCCATGGCTCCTCTAGTTTAATTGTTTATTCAGATACGGGGAACTTCTCGAATTAGGTAAGCCGGAATCGCCGCATTAATTAATATTTGTGTTTGAACTGTCTCCGTGCCCTTGAGTGATTAAGCATCCTTTCAAATAACAGTTAGTTGCAGACAATTTATGTTGTTTGCGCTCCAATTTGCGAATATTGTGGTTAATTATTATTTTCTGAGTTCATTTTGATTCATCACACTCTAAAATCGCAGTTACTACAATAGTAAAGTATTTGCTTAATTCTATAAAATACTATCTAACAAAAGGTGAATACTTTCTTTGTCGCACAGCTCACCTCGACAAGACTCACCCTTGTATGTGAGTAATTTCCAATGATCCTCTCAACAATGGTAATATGAGACAATATTGGCTGTATTGTAATTCGACCTTATGATATCGCTAAGGAGATGAAACGAATCGTAGATAATACACGTGAATTAACGAGATAAGACTCATTGTGTGTTGTGTGAGGTAGACATGCCGACGGAGGGGCATCATTGTTAGCCGCGCAGCTGTGGCATACTATAATGTACGGGCTTTCGTATGTTTCGGTGCGTTGCCCGAAGGCTACAGCGTTATAGTTATCCGTTGCAAACAGGGCGACATCTGTGCTGCGAGTAAGAGTCGTTACACTAATAACACGACCAAAGCTACCAGCCCCCCGAAACCTGCGTAATGAAACAACGCCAGTTCTGAATCAGAATAAGTAATAACCTTTAGTATCACACACGCACATGTTAGTGTAAACGTATACGAATATATGTATAGTAATGAAGAACAACTATGTCTATATAATAATGCACAATAGATACATAACATTCGTGAGCTTTCAATATTGAAGAACCTACATTTCCGTATATCTTTTCACAAATAACAAATGTACCTATTTAGAAAGGCAGAATTTTGTATAACTTAAATCTCGTAGCATTGAAAGAGGTGATTGCACGCAATATATTGTTAAGAATTTCTTGCAGTCCGAACGCATAGAATGTTAATAGCTCGTGAAAGCAAAATAAGGATGTCTCCTAATCAAATATTCGGGATGCTTCTTAACTAGGAGCTGGGCTCAGTGAGCGGCCGTGCATAAGCAACAATATCGGCGCCTTTAAAGGATAAAGGTGACTCAAGGACGATTGCTAATCCGACTTCAAAGTGTATCGTGACAAGATCGCAACCAATGGTGGCTAGCCAGCCAGGTAGGGATGGGGCTCATACATTTATTTTTGTATATCCCGAATCCATGTTGATCTTGAAAATGCTTTTAAATAAAATACTTCGCGATGGCACGCCCGGTTATTTTTCGGCGGGAGTATTTAATGTTCTTTAGGTACATATTATATTAGCACATATTGAGAAGCTACAATTTGAGGAATTAATGGTAACTAGATTTCTTACTTGCGTGGGTAACGTCGCGAATTGAACGATTTATCTATATACATCTGCATTTGTTAGATTTCTATCAATTTCCATGAACATTGCCTATATATGGTTTCCTTTTATGCCAAGAAAAAAGTTATACCTCCTTAGTTATATTTCCATTGAGATGCAGAGGGGGTTCTTTGAAGCTAAAAACCACAGAGGATATCAACTATTTGCAGTCGTGGAAATATAGCGAATATTAATCTACTAAACTAATCTTTAAATAATATAAATTTGGCATTCACAAGAGCTTGAATATTTACTATCCAAGAACTTGCAGCGTTGACTTTTCTTTTACAAGCAATCACTCTCTTGTTGTTTACCAAAGCTACCGATATTTTCAGTGTTATGTATTAACGTCTAGTCCATAACTACTTGGAATAATATATACAAATACAAGTTCAATTATTACTTTTATACAAAAAGCAGCACATACAGTTAAATAATACTTTTTTGATTTATCGTCATGATAGGTAGATATATCTAGGTAACTGGCGCTTATTTTGATAGTGCAGCCCACTGGTAGTTTCAAATACTCTTTACACCCGCCGGTTCTTTGTCGATACTTATGCCCGAATACTGAAACGCCAATAAAAGTTTGAAGGCCCTCAAATCTCTTTGACACGTCGTCAAAATACAATTTCGCATACTGAAACGAAAATTAAAAGAGACCTTCGAATGTAAAGGTTCTTCGATGTAGGTGGCACTAGCATGCCACTGAAAATTGTATACTGAACCTCCGAGAATGCTATCAAGATGGTACATATTTTTTTCTATTTATTTATACTAGCTTTCAAGTTTTGGTGACAACTGCTTTAATTATTTTAATAATAGTAAATAAATATAAATAACTAAAGGAAGAACATATGTTATTACACGATTTAGCCATAAAATCTTTACATCGGGTTCTAATTTAAATTACGGGGACCTGACGCTACGCATTCTTGACTCCAAGCAACGCACACATTCATTCTAGGTCGATTGTAAAATGAAACTTCTTAATGAAAAACTTCAACCATAATATTGCCCGCAACCCCGCCGTACACATTCCGCATAAAATGCGGAGCGGCCTTTTACGCATCATATAATTTCAAAGTGTCATCTGTGTACGCATCTCGGCCGAAAAAGCAAACAACATAAAATTGGAGAGTTCAGCCTGGATGTCCCGAAAGCTGGGACAATACGTCATTGTTGTCGAGACATAATACGCGGCATTAACATTTCGTACCACGACTCACGTCAATGATGACGATTTATCGTTGCACACCACTGCGACTCTGTGTTATAATTAATCCTACATTTTTTCTCCTCGAGCGATGATTTAGGATTGTTGTGAAGTTTGTTTTGCGGAGACATCTGCCGAGGTGCTATTGTTAACCGAATCTGTCCTCAGGTAAGGCCAGATAATGGGTATTATCTCGGAAAGAGTTGACATTTCTCCTTTTAAACTTTTGTGAAGTCGAGTGCTTTGACAAAGCTTGTTTATTTTAGAGATTAATACTAAACGTTACGTGAAGTTTTTTAATTTACTCTGGAAAGGTTCATTTTACTTAACAATGAATTCCGTTAGGGAAGGACATGATTTGAGCTACGAATCAGAAAAAGGAGATGTGTTAAAACAAAATTCTCGTATGACTGTAGTAATAAACGCTTCACGTACAATTTTCTTTAGGTATTACCTGTCTAGCTAACTGTGTAAAGTCACGCGGAGGGGCTTGTGAATAATATAAATCGAAGGCTCCATATTCACACGGATCGATCGTTCTCCTAGCGGATGGACGCGTTCATTTATTGGGTAAACAAAGAATTTATTGACATCGTATAATTTTATGTTCTAAACAAAAGCTATTGACGGTCCCCCTCGCCTCCACCCTCGGACCCCGCGCCGTCGCCCCACGCCCGCTGCGCATGCACTTGTTCACCAACATATGCGTTTGTTTATATTTTCACTGTTTACATTACAAGTCCTTGTATAAATAAATCTTCAGTGCGTTAAATATAAATACCAGATTTATAGTGAAAGAAAACATTTGAAAATGCAGTGCTAAAGATATTTATGAAACGTCAAAATACTGTCAGTTCGTAATTAATGTAAGGCTCTCTAAATACACGTGGGTTCTTGTTACAATAAGCGTAGTTAACAAAGCCACGACGACACCAAATAATTTCGGAGCACAATGCAAGTGTTCAAATCAATTGGTCAGAGTCATTTATGCATTTATCGGCCGTGTCGCCCGAGGAAGAGTCTTTTGAAATCCATTGTTGGGTCGGACTCCCCACAGTGATGTCGCCGACTTTGTTCCGCCCGCCACGGCATCCTGCTAGGAAATCATCTCTTCAATCAGTTACTTCTACGAATAAAATGTATCGCTATACAGAGTGTAACAGAACAAATCAGTCATGATATGTTGGGGCTTTTTCAATATGAGCTTGTAATAGTCATCGTCGCCTTAGTCTTAATAAATCTTTTGGGATCGGCACTATATCTTTCCCGATGTGGTTTGTTACCAGTTTTCACAAACTTATCGTGCTTAGCGTGCTTTCTGAATGCCACGGAGCCTCGGCACGGAGGGAATTCGATATGGTTTGGAAGGTCACATCCAACGCCAGCCCATAGTTGAGTTGCCTAACTTCGCAGATTGTTTGATATGTACCATGAAAACTCTGCCACGATTCCCTTTGACAATACAGACTGTGACTCTTCTTAATCACAGCGACGATGGAAGATTTTCTAAATAAATTGCGAATTTCCATCGTCTGTCACCATTTAAACATATGACATTAAATTTTATAATTTATGCAAAAAATTTATAAACAGATATGGCCCTAATAGGTTTATGTTATTTTAAAATAAAAACCGTAATTTGCTTCAATATAGTAACTCGGTTGTTTGTCATAAACACATGCTGAGTAGAAATTAAGATTAAAAGTGATGATCAGTCGGTTAGGTCAGTGGCGCCACATTTTAAAGTCATAAAACTGGATTGTGGATGTCCCGAGGAAAGTAGAACGCGCGATCCAATCGGAGTTTGCAAACAAGGGAAGTTACGGCGGTGCGGGCGCCGGGCGCGACTTTGCAAATAATATGTAGGTACCTTCACTACGAGGTACCCTGCTACACCGATAAGATGCCATCTCTTGAGACTTCTATTTCAAGAAAAAGGAAAAAGTTCACTATTCAATTATAATAATATTGAGACATAAATACAAAGAAGGGTAGGGTGAATTGGGTTCAGGATCATCGTGGCTTTTCCCATTAAAATGGAACCGCCCAACTGGTGACTGTTCCTTCACCTTACGGAAGATCGCAGTCAAATAACACTACTTTCATGTGTTTCTGCGGTGAGTAAGGTTGCCAGTGCTTCAGGAGGACACGCTGGGCTAGTAGTAATGCTAGCACAGAGAGTCCTAATCAACAAACCTGGTTGGCAACTCGTTAGTTATACCCCTGGTATTGCTAGCGGCTATAAGCTACGGTGACTGCTTCTCTCCTGCTCCATCAATTGGGCTGTATTGGGTGCCACTTTAGTGGTATACATTTTTTTATCACAGAGCTAAATTAAGCAAAGCTTGACACCATACAACTGATAGAATACCATTTTTGTTTAAATACATACCAAAGACGGAGACACAACTAACACAAATGTTCATCACTTAAAAGTAGGACGTCGCCTAGCGTATCAGTTACGTTTACTAAGCACTAGAAAGGTATTGGCGATTCTAAGGTTGGTTTTATTGTCGTTTTCCTGATATAAGTTGTTTGAAACTAAGATGACAAGCAGAGTTACCTCTACAGCGCTAATCTAAACGCAAAAAGAGTTTTAAAAGCTTCCGTTGGCTCCTGTTTTGACGGCGAGTGGAGGTTGGATTATGAGAGCTTTCAGCCCGCCGGCGCACGGGGCGCGACGCGGTTATTAAGGTACCCGCTTTGTTTGCGCATTCGACGATTCAGCGCAAAGCTTCCGGTAAAATATTAAAACATGAGCCCCGATGAACTCTATCCAGCAAACATCCACTTAGTGTGTTACTTAAAATAAAATATAGTATTTTTTAAACTAAAATGCACTTAGATGGTTCTTACTATCAGTGCATTGCATGATAGAGATTATGTAAGACTAGAAAATTGTCGATATAAACTATTATTTAGTTTTAGCAATGTGAGGTACACAACCTAAAAATATAACTCGCCTTTTAGTCAATGATCTCCTGGCAAAGGTAGGTATTATTTCATAATGTAATCAGTAATTATTACTCTACGAGTCCGCCTTTAATTTGTTAGGCGTATTAAACGGCTTTGCGTATTTGAATCGCAAATTTCTTAGAATATTTCAAGAGGGCGCTGGCGTTTTGAGGACATTATCTCTTCATAAAATTCAAGATCCCTTCGAGTATTTCATTGTAATTCTAAATTAAACTTTAATATGGATTAACTTCATTCCATGTAGGGTCAGTAATCCTATAACCCTACATTTAAATTAAAGACATTTGTGATTTATTTATTAAAATAAAATCAAATATTCAATACTGGCTATTACACGCAATTTCATCTGCATTTATATAAAGAGAAAGTAGCAAACAAGCAAACAGTGTTACTTTCGCATGTATAATATTAATTAATTATATAGTATATATGGTTGAGTATGAATTAAAGTATACTAATAAAAATAAAATAACGCAGTAATTCAATAAGAAATTTAAACCCTCTCAAAACTCTACTCAAAATTTTAAAAGTTTATGAATGGAGTTATTCCCATTAGTATCAACATTTTAACGAAGCTTCCATTGTGTAAGCAGTTACAATTGTACATTTAAACAATAATCATTCTGTAAAGTTATTTCAGTAACAATTCAATGCCAAAGGTCAGTGAATATCTGATAATCTAAACGGCTTAACTTCAAATAGCAGTATACATAAATACAAACGCTCGCTCGCAGTTAATCCGCTCAAATCGCTAATCTGTTGCGGGGCAGAGTGCACCTCACATCAGCCGACCTGAGTAACTACTTAGTTACACTACACCTACTCACATCAACGACATCCTCAATGATATCAAACCACCCGTATGCTAGCATTATATTTTTTTTGTACATAGTGTCTTTAGCTCAATGAAAAATGTTTATCGATGAAGAAAATTAGCTGGAAACAGATTCTCTTGTATAATGTAAAAAAAACACAATTTATTATTTAAATCATTTTGGTACTAAAATGTACAAAATATATTGATGAAGAAATACGTATATACAAAATTAAAATTAAGTAACTACTTTATTTTTATTTAAACTAAATTAAATATGAGAAGACGAATGAAAGTGTTAAATATTCCTTGTTTATGCTAGGAACGAACACAAAACCTTTATATTCTCATCTTGCTTCATAATAATATTTTAGAAAAGTAAAAAAAAACTTTTATACTAATGGTACCATTCACCGCAACGTTTTGAGTAAGGTTCAAGTAAGTAATTTGTTACCTAAGTTGCGGTAACAGCAGAACAACGAGCACAGTTCTGTTGAGGTATCCATTATTATACAGTTCATCTTTATTTATTTATTTAAAGGCACAAAAACAGAACACAATTATTTCTTTATTTATTTATTTTATTATGTATTTCCAACAAGAAACACTTAATGAAAGTCTTATAGCTAGACAGGAGTACAAAATCAATAAGTTTCCTCAATTATAGGAAATCACAGCGTTCGTAAAATACAATTACTTTGTTAAATAGTGCACTTAATAAGTGTTATTTAATATTAAAAAAGGCAAAAGCTGAATCGAAACTAAGGAGACTAATAAAATGTGATGTAATAAAACATAGTAAAATGTGTTCAGGCAAATCATAAAATGAAACATAGCAAATAATTAAAACATAACAAATAATTCACAAAGTTTGGAGTAACTTGGTATAAATACTTTTTTTAAAACTACTTAGAGTACTATTAAATATATCTATGTCTTCAGAGTCCTTAGAAATATTATTATATTCCTTGGACATTCTAGCGACCGGTGATTGTTTGCCGAGATTAGTTCGGTATCTTGGGATGTTGAACAGAGGGCAGGTGTGGCGTGGTACTCTATATGGCACCTTGATGCAGATTTTATTAAGCAGGTATGGACTATCAATCGCATTGTTAACTAACTTGTATAAAAATGATAAATCAGAGATTGTGCGACGGGATTCAAGGGAAGCTAGATTATATATAAGCAGGTGAAAAGAAATACGATTATAATCTGAACTGTGTCACAAAACTATTCTCGTAAACCTCCTAATCTACATTGATATCGTTACTGAACTAACTGTTGCCTTTTCGTGAACTAAGAAGATGCGTATTTAATTACTCAGCAATATTACAATGTATGACAATAAATGTGTGAGTGTAATATATGTTACAGTAAAGATATTTCTCAAAGTGTCTCTTGACTCAAATATCAGAGCTTGCATTAAAGCAGACAATTACATCAAAACGCGTTCATGCTTCATCGCGTCGCGTCTTATCTTTACAATTATGTATTATTTGAGATTCTAACTCAGTGTACGTGATTCCAAAAACGCGCTGATATTTTCCTGTTACAGAAATACAAAATCTATGTCAGTTTAAGCCAGCTGAGAAAACAAGTAGAGTAAGCTCATCCGATTATGTGTAAATATGTGGAAGTTATTCGATATCTGTACGTTTACAGGAGGATATTATCTAAGAGGATGTTATATAACATTAGGAAAGGGTTGGTGTATAGCGGTACAAGTGGGTATAGTCGTAGTGGGTATACATTTCCCGCGACACAGGAAGCTGGAGCGAACGACGTCGGGTTGCCAATCGGTCGCACATCCGTGTAACACGCTATTCTCTTTGTCGCCATCTGATTGTTTAGGAACACGCTGAAATTAACGCCAGAAATAGAGCAGAGGAAACATTTCATGAACTTCATTCACATATTAAGCATATCTATTTCAAACGTACTCACCTGTCTCAGTGATAACGTTAAGCCGCCCGTTTCTCTTGTTGCACGTTGGCAACAGATACGTCGCTACAGATCAGTCAGAAGCCTAAAAATTATAAACCGAAAGCATTCAGATGGATCGATTTCCTCGTTAAGTAGGTTATGAAGTTCAAATGTCAAACGCGTCGTCTCTCAAAATGGTAACCAGACACGTCATATTAGATTGTATAGAGATCCTAACAATATTTGGGTCACAATAAAACGCGTTCATGCTTCATCGCGTTGTCTTTGAATACAAAAAAAATTTACTATTAGAAAATTGTTAAGATAATTACAACTAAAGCTCTAAATGTAATATGAGTAAAAGAGGTAGGTAGCTACTTATCATCAGACACAAGAAAACCGGCTCGGGCCGTAACAAGATCGTTTCTGAAAAAGCTTCGAAAATATAGCTCTTACAATCTAGCTATCTTTCGAAGGACTAGAAGTCCGAAAGTATGGGTTCATCCAACAACTATGAAAATACATAAAGCAATAACCCTGGTCTGCACCCAAAATGTATATCGTAATAGAAGCTTGTACAAAGAATGGCATTTCATTAATCTATTTGTGATTAGAGAACTGTTTGATGACACACCCAGCACGTTACAGCACGGCACCAACCCTTCACTTACCCCGAAGGCGTGGCTCGTGGAACAAACAAACGGAAGCGAAATCGAGAGGAGCGCCCGGAACTGGCAGTATACCTTTTCATTACAGAATCCCTTTTTAATTACCAAGGCCCAAATAAAAATTGTATTTTTATTTCAAGTAGGCGTAATTGAAAAGGAAATTGCCGACCGGAGCGAGCGCGCACCCGCGTCGAATAAAACTTTAATATAATGCATGAGGCCCTTTGATCTCCGCACTCCACTTGCATTAAATCGCAGATATCCTTTCCTATACTCGTGAAATAAGAAAACTAAGTGCACATCCAACAGTTATATTTGAATTCCTATGTACTACAACGTTATTATACGAAATTAGTGAATAAGTACTGTAATAACATGTATCACTTGCGTGCCAAAATACTCATTTACAATATTGTGAATGTAAAAAGTGTCTAAATTACACGTAATATAATAGAAGGAGGAACATTTTTCATTCGCAAGCGTTGTACATTGTACAAGTCACCGCGATCCCGCACCGCACGGGAAGATAAATGTCGCTTGTAGCACAAGCTACTCCTGTCGGTATCACGTGTCTCTAATAAAAATCTCCCGATGCCACGTATCCTTTTAGAAATATAACTTATTGATTCGTGAAAACAAATTTGAAATTCACAAATAATTCTAATGAAACTTCAAATTGGAGCTTGTGAAAAATTGCCTCCACGAATAATAAAGTAATTGAATACAAAAGAAGGTGGATTACAAAAATAGGCCGTGAGGCGAGGCAGGGAAACAGAGGATTGGCAAAGGTAAGACATACGGTCAAAGGAAAGATAATAAACCGTTGTATTTTCATTCTAATCCGGAGCCAAGTCAGGATGAGCCGGGGGATTCGGCGGGGCGGGGGAGGCTCGATATCTAAAATTACAAGCCTGCACAGAGTGCCTATCTCGAGGCACACCGTTCTCCATTCCTTTATGTTCAGCTGCCACTTTCAGACATGCCTCCATTGAAACTATACCCCAGACATTTACTTTATGCGTAACCATAGATTTGAATGAATGAAGAGAATTTTCAGAGGAGCTTTACACTTAGAAGCTGCAGATGTCGTCTTGTACAATTACCTTATCTGGTTCCCTTACAGTATTATCGTACATGTAATTATTTTTGTATTCCTTTTCTTTGTTACTGAGACTACTAGGTATGTTGTTTAGTATTTACTTCTATATTACGATTATTAAATCTACGAGAATTTTTGCTTGTTTCTAACGACCGATGTATAGCCGATAGTTTTGAAGTATACATTTACCTCTCACGAATAAATCTTTTCTATCTCATTTTTCAATTATTGAAATCTATGCATACCGTTTTAAACATAATAAAAATCGATAATTAAATAAAATGTATACGTTAAATTTACAGAGGGTTCGTATGAGAGTGTATTTATAGAGAAACATTTGAGAATAGTGCTGAATTTTTAACCTGAATCCAGTTCAAAGACATGACTCCACATGCCATAACAGACTGCAGGCATGTGCATCATGTCACATGAAGTCGCGTGCCGGCGCGACATAAGGCTGTACGGATATAACTGGTCCGTCTTATGGCTAGCGACAGATACCTCAACAATCTGGACAATCTGCTACTTGACGGGTGGGTTATATCACACGTGCATTATCAGCTGCATGAATATTTAGAGCGTTAATAATTTAAAGGTGGCAATTTCATACCGCGCTGGTCGAACCCCGTCAAATGCAAGGGCTTCTGGTTGCAAGAGCATATTTTATATACAAAGATATTGGCAGAGATTTTAGAGGTCCTCCATGTATGATGGTACTATATTCTTTGTAAACATTATGAGTCATTGTAAATCTGTTCAAATATTTCCAAATCCCATGAAAACACGATGTTAGCGTGACCTATAAAATAAAATACGTATTTACATATTACGAAACCAATAAAGCACGCCTCGTATAAAAAGCGTAAAGCGATAACACGCATTCCGTTCCATTATTTAAGTCTAACATTCGCGTCATATAAAACATACCCAGGCAGTAGGTACGTACTTCTATCTCTACTATTTTCCACCGCGATACCCCGTAAGACTTATTGTCACATGTGGGTTTCGAATATGAACAAAGCAACCGAATCGAATGTAATAAAAATCACTTTAGCATTACGTAGCGACGGGTACTGATGTCTATCGGCATTGTGACACACGATGCGGCATCGATGGATGTCACAGGGGAAAAGGCTGTGTCGAACCGACTATTATTTTCGTACGACAAAACCAAAATTATTTTATTACGTCGTTTTGAATGCATTTCTCTCTCGAATGCAAACTCGTGATTTAAGTCAGATTCAAAACTTATATAAGTATACACTGTTATGAAAAAAATCGGACGTTGATCAAGACAATATAAAGGTGTCTCAGCAGTGCTATTGTTGAAAAACATCTGAAAATGCTCCTGTTTTCTTATGAGAGATTACTACGTCAGGTAGGTTCTGCGACAAAAATATAAAGTGTCCTATCTCGATCGGAAATAATATTTTTTGACATCATCGGATCGGCCGCCATTTATTTAAAGAATCGTAGTGATGCAAAAAACAATATATTTACCTATGGATTATACTTTTCACACATGTCAAATGTATTCTATTAGAAGTTCTCTGTGTTGCAAGACAGCCACAACGCAACACACACGCACGTGTAGTAATGACGTTGACGACTGCCACGCGCTGCGGGGGTGAGCCATTCGCACCCCGACTTTTTACGATTTCAACTTTACCTTTTATAGCATAACAGTGTGAGTTTTATCGCTTTTATAAAATTCTTTACTCAATTAACTCGTACCCTCTTGTAGGTGAATACGCGACAAATGGCCGCAGTTAAGTTTTTTGATATTATTAATGATGTGATTAGTGACACGCAGAGTAGATAATTTCAATGCATCGTAGAATGTGGTAAATTGGCAGATAAAGTGGCAGGCACTCCCCTAATCTGTTTAGAATCTTTAGCGATGTTCCTGACAACAGGAGCTTAAATGACACTTTGCACTTTTCATTTGATAGAAGGAAGTTATTAATGTATCTTTGGCGATGACTTATTTTAACAGTGTAATTGTTAACAAGCCTCAGTATCTGTTCAGTTCTCGTTCAAACTACAACTTTCTGGAAAAAATATATTAAATAATTGGTGTTAAGATGCTTTAATAATAACTGTACAGAATACACCTAATAAATTCCCTATTATAGTCTAAGATCCGACCATACATCGACCTTCACCGAGCTGATAATAGAATGAAACTTATTGTATGATACATTTAGTATATTAGAAAGTATATTAAAAATGGGTTGCCCGAAAAAACCCTGGACCGAATATTTTAATTTTTTTTTTTCAATAAAAAAAATATATTAACTGTTACAACATCAAGATAATAAGAAAATTGTATTAAAGAAAAGAAAAGTGTACTAGACTTAAAGAATAAAACATATAGAATGTGCAGACTTAGGGTTGTCATTTACGAACTACTGGGTTGCCAGGTATATACAGGATAATTTATGCATCAGTAACTTTAAAAATGATTTATTAAAGTAAATTTGTTAAAATGTTTTATGTAAAAAATATATTTATAAATATACTAGGAATACTATCTTGATGTTGTAACAGTTAATATATATTTTGTTTTTATTGAAAAAAAAAATTAAAATATTCGGTCCAGGGTTTTTTCGGGCAACCCATTTTTAATATACTTTCTAATATACTAAATGTATCATACAATAAGTTTCATTCTATTATCAGCTCGGTGAAGGTCGATGTATAGTCGGATCTCAGACTATTAGTTCTGATTCACAGTTGTTATAAAAACTCTTATTGAAAATAGTCGTAGATTTTCGTCCAACGCAAATGAGCGAACATTCATAATAGCAATTTAATTTAAGAGTTCTAGGTACCGACCGACAGTTGTTTACCTGGTCGGAGGTAAACATCGTTTGCTCGTTAGGTGTGTCTATTCTTCATACTCTGAAACGTGTTATAAAAAATCCCTCGTTTGTCGGTGATGAATGAGCGCGAAGACAGCTAGCACGTAATTGGGTGTCGAAGTCTAGAACTAAAAGCATACACGTGTCGCGGCGATCGGCGCTATCTGATAGGCCATTGTTAGTACTTTATCTCGCTGCACGGTGTACACAATAAATCGTTCTTGTAGCATTGTGTCGGCCTAAGTGATGTACGCAGCCAACGGAGGTGTGTGAAATACCGTCCCGGAATGTTATTAGAACGCGGCGGAATACCCAATCGATCCAAGGTATTTTCCGCTCAGAAAAGGAACCTTTTGCAAGCCTCCGCGTTTCCAAGTTTGGTGAGAGATAGAAGCCGCCTCTTTGCGGTTTTTGAAAATATGCACAAAAGGAATTATACGTACTCCTTTATGGGTACACTCAGATGAAAAATGCTTGCCATGGTAATGTTTCATTTTTATTCAAAGTAGTCGAAGTGAAAGATAACATCCTCTTCAATTCTTCTTACGGTACTTAAATCTATTTATGAGCACAATTAAAAAAAATCGTTAACACATTTTAATGTTTTATCTTAAATGAATGGCTGGGTCCTAACCTTAATTAAATAAAATGCGAACTGAAAATATTTAAGCTGAATAAATTTGCAACATTTTTCTTTTATAAATTGCGCGATTTGTGACGGTATAATAAAAAATAAATATAGAAGAATATGCATTTAATTAAACTCCGCTGAGTTTGATGAACTGGTAAATGGTGAAACTATTTTATTGCAGCCTTTAATAGTGCCTTCAAGATTCTTTTGTACTATTGAAATACCTGAACAACCCTTGTAAAAGTACAGTACAATGAATCTGTAAGTCTGGTAAATAATAATATATGAACTACTATTATGTATACCATGAATTAATTAATAATAACGAACGTAGTTAAACTTTGCCGAAACTAATTTGGGAAATTGAATAAGTTAAGAGAATTTCGTAATAAAGTATTAAAGGTCCCTTCCGAATTTAGGTGTGTTGATTTATTTAACTTAAAGCTTAAATTAGTTTCCTCAAATTTACAATACATAATAATATTTAATATAACATTCCTAAATGAATAAATTATAATTCATCGATTTGGCTAACAAATTGAAATCCAAGTAGCAATTATTCTCGACTGTACCTGTACGTACGTGGCTTAACGTAAGTAACTAATTGTACGAATGCTTTTTGTTGGTGGATATGTGGAGCGGTGGCGAGAGGAGAGCGTTGCTTGGAGACGCCTCACAGCCACTGACCATGGCCCATCCGCTCCCATTGTCCGCCACTTCTTATTTCTCTCCTTTTCAAGCTCCACGATAATGGGAATTTCTGAAATTGCAACAATACATATATACGAACTGTCGGCAATGGCGACTGCCGGTAATTTTGCTCCTATTCTTCTCCCGCTAGTAGAGACAGTTTATATCCCAGCTATGTGTGATATTAAGGACTGTTGTTGCGAGCAATCTAAGCGAGCAACTAATGTTTTACTATTTGAAATGAGGGTAACTATCTACTTCTTATTCTCAGAAAGCATTGCCTTTGAAGAAAACTACATAGTTTGAATGTTTATTTATGAAACATAGTGTGTTTTCAATGTTTATATGTACAGAACTAAGTGGTTGATGTATTTCCAAATCACTAGTACCTAACTGTCAATTTTATTGTTATTATTATTCTTTTAAGTTAAAAAGTTGACTGCTGGTGATATTGCAAATATTCTGAACATAATATTATGTTAACATACTATGTAAATCTTATGTATATTATAATATATTTTGTATTTATTACATTAATAGATTTGTCAAAATTTGAGACGCCTACTATCATTAGACCACAGAATGTTCTGTGAGTTAAGCAGTCCATAGCAATGTCGATAGCATAATTATGTAGTTCCCAAAATAAGCGGGTGAGGTAGACGGATAGATACCCAAACGAGACAATAGGTTTCCTTTTCGACCGAATGGTACAGAAACATAAAAATATGTAATTAAAATGAGCATGATAGTAGTACAGTCGTTACACCCCTAATTCGACAACATCAGTTAGAGCATTGCCCTTAGGAAATAAATTATATTAAATGATACAATTCGAAACAGGAATAAAGCTAAAGGAATCGTTAATAAGTATTTGATAAGACCACCTGTTCAATTGGCGTCCGGATGCGCGGTGTCCACCCGGAACCGGATGCGCACGCGTCGCACCTGACTCTCCACCTCTACTGGCTCTTAAGCCTTAAAAGTGTAAAAACACATTATGACCTGTAGTTTAACGGCTTCAACAGTGGACGTTATCGTGCACGGAGTAAATAAAACGATTTAATATTCTTGAGCGAACACAATAAAATTAGCATCATACAATGTTTTGTTTGTATGATACCTGTTAGTTAATTAAACTTGGTACTTCTTCAAATTTTATTGTTGATAAGGTCAAATACGTGATATGTATCCTGAACAGCTAAATAACTTTAAAAGACATTTCGCAATTCACACTCACTTCATTTCTTTTGTGATTGTTTGGTGTGTCAAGTGACCTCAAAAAAGGAGGAGGTGCTATGTTCGTCTGTATGTATCTTTTCATAATATGAACTATAATGTTACCGCAGATTCAGAAGTGACTACGCAAATAAGCCTTTCAGAATAGCACGATCTTACGAATTCACTGTAAAATAATAATGAACAAGGTTTTTGAGTAGTCAGTAAGATACGGACGACTTTTTAGTATTATAAATGAGACTTCGTTATTACAGAAGTTAGGTCTAGCATAAATAAAAAGTAAAGTAATATTATGATAATATTTCACGAAGAAAATCTAAGCGTCTTTATAAATTCACAGAATGAAGCCTACTTATATACGAATTTTCTATGGAGAAAAAAAAACGAGGTCTGTTTAAGTTTCATTTATTTATAACGAGGGTAACTTTATTTGGGTATAATTCAATAGTTTTTGCGTTGCCTTGGAATTGCGAGCCATTCTACGTATTCCTGTTAGCATAATACGTCTTCATGATGCCGTCGTCGAACGCTCAGCCCAATGTAACCAGATGCGCAGTTTGTCTTCATTCTCCGGACTACAGTTCATTTTAGTGTCATATCAACGCTAGTTACTACTACTAACACTCGCTTTGATCTACTCACACACTTATATAACCTAAACCTAAGCACTGATGCCAATTCTGTTGTTCAAAATTACTAAACTTAACAAATTTGATAGGTCTAAAAATATTGCCCTCCTTATTCAACCCCGCACATGAGAAAGGGATAACAAGACTTTTATACCTGTCAAATTAGTCATGTTTAGTAATTTTGAACAACAGAATTGGCACCGGTGTCATCTTAGCAATATGTGGTGCATACAGCTTTAAATGAGTTTTACAAAATTCCATTTGTATGTCAAATGTATGCAATAGTCTTTATTTTGGTTTTTAAGATTTTCGCCGTTACAGCTAACGGCGCTTTCTCGAAATGTATGCAGCCATGACAAATACTCTGTCCCATGGCGACAAAATAAAGGTAATAAAAAATATGTGCACATTAGAATGTATATAATATGACATAGCTGCATCTGCAATAGTGGAGATCACGTAACGACTTTGTGTAATATGCAAAGGCCACGCGCCTCGCAACTCCGACGAATGCTGGACTCGTCCGCCGACGAACAACTTTGAAAATCGACTTTCAATGGAACTTTCTGTTATACGTCGCATTTCCATTTTACAAACAAACCTGCCCTACCAAGTCAGGTGAATCTTAAATTATATTCCTGTGTACCAAGAATTGCATAACAAGTATAACAACACGGCTCGAAGGGAATACTAGCTTACATACACTTCAACCATAGACGGATAAAGTTGAAATTATTATTAGAACTTTTCACAAATTAAATAGGTAAGTATATAATACTTGCATGCAAGATTGGAATAAACGAGCTGTAAGAACATCGCTCTGCCATTTGTATCTTATTTAGTTCTAACCTGATAACAGTTAATCATAGCAGGTGAGGACAGTTTAGTATTTTCCTATGCGCATTCGACAAATGACGAATTCGGCGCGTGCGAGCGGCCGACCAGACCGATTCGATTTGCTCTAACGCGATAGTCACACATTCAGCTCCCGGCGGAGCGTGTAAGTGCTCCATTCACTTCGGAGACCATTATTAATACATCCCCTCCCCACTCGTCTCCTCTAGAGGCCCTCATTGTGTGCCGTTGCGAGTTAATCCTTCGTCCGGCAAAGATCGCCGTTCGAATACGACCGACCCAGCTTTGTGAAACGTAATAGGGTCCTACGGTTAAATGCCGCGTGTAATTTTTGGTTTGCGATTGTAATTATCTATTGAATCGCGGTGCTTCGGGGGAAGAGTTCAATTATCGCGCGACGCTCCGGCGGACTGATTGATTGGTTTTGGCCTGCTCGTATCTGTCAGCCTGATGGGCAGACCACACTAGCTACGTCCTGTACGGAATTAGTCAAGCGCCACAGGCGTGCCATGACTATTTTAGCCATTTGCATACCCACCATAAATATACCGTCGTCTGCATGTACTATTAAGTATTAGTACTTACCGCGAATAAAGACAAATTTTATGGATAAATAGAACTGAGAGTGATAAATATAAATAATAAAGCTATAAGGAATAATTTTAGAATATACGGCTTCTATAGAACTCTTTCAATTATGAATCAAACAATCAACTTTTCCCAAATCATTACAGTACTTACCTATATCTCTATAAAATGGAAATATGTATTGGGAAAAAGAGATGAGCTGTAAATCGATTGAGAACACTCAGTGAGCCGGCGGACGAACGGACACCTCCCAGAGGAGTTGCAGAACCAACCTCGGCGAAGCAATTTAACCAATTTAATGTCATTCGCGTCTATTGACGGGCTCCCGCGCTCTCAATTTGAAAATAGACGCCTTTGTGTTGCTCTCGCGAAAACATTACCCCTCGTTCTGTCTCGGCTGCGTGGGCCTTAAGCGACTAGGTATCTTCTTTCCTTGGAAAATCACTCAAATAGCCATTTAATAGTCATATCTGTTCATAACAGTCCGCGCGATGACACAGTTATAACGCTATAAAATATAAAGAGCGGCATTATTAGAAGCCCCTTACATATTTTCGATCTGAATTATTTGATTATTTCAGTTGAGTAGTTTCTCGTTGATTATATGCGGATTCTGACATCTGTTAGAGCAATAACTTAAGAAATACAATGATTTAATAAAAAAAATCGCTGGAAATACGACACATAAAATAGCTTGTATCAAACGATATATTTTTTTAATTTATTTCCGTTCATTAACTATGGGATAAATATTTTTCTTTTATTTAATGGCAACGAGTTAATATTAGGAGAATAAAT
The DNA here is from genome assembly GCA_951449985.1 of Falcaria lacertinaria. Taxonomy (NCBI): domain Eukaryota; kingdom Metazoa; phylum Arthropoda; class Insecta; order Lepidoptera; family Drepanidae; genus Falcaria; species Falcaria lacertinaria. Next base: position 6,308,883 of record OX602114.1, read on the forward strand.
CAAGGCGTTCCTTCTATTCCGGTATTAACTGATTTTATGACAGCTGTCATAAATGGAGCACATATGCGCGCGCACTATAAAATATTGACGAGTTTTACCTCCGACGTATAAATTTTATACTATAGTCATATAAATTATTATTTTGACAATACAATGTGAACCATTTGTCCCATCATTTTATGTATTAACTGTCCATGAAACAGTGGGAAGTAGATAATTATGGTCCCAATTCCAATCCCAAGTCCCAACCAAAATGTAGTATACGAAAGTGACCAACAGACTATCTACAAATCTTTCTTGTTACAACATTCTGCCTCGAAACATTTGCCTATACAGTTTCTAACTACTCACTATGCAAACATTTCGTTATTTTCTTCCTGTTAAGTTAACAGCTCCGATACCGTGTTTGTTTTAGGTAGGGCTAAAAATAGTTGCTTACTCTTTTAGGACGAACCCAGTCGTGTATTGACAGAAACCATACAGTGTTTCTCTAAAACACGTCAATTAGTCAACACCCGTAAACCACAGGCATTCGGTCGAGTCGACACCGGACCGCGAGCGAGGGTTGGCCGCCATCTTGAATCGGGGGTCAAATTAAATTGACATGTGGTTTGTGCAGACATATTGTGCGCGCCACGAAGCATTGTGTTGACACCCCTAATTATACAGGTCCGATATGAGCAGATAAGGTATTATAATTAACGTAATGTGTTCCCTGCTTTAAATTGCACAAATATTTATTACCATAATAAATCTCTCACGCCCTCAGTGAATCTGCTTTCATTGACAAAAATACTGCAGTACATAGGTACTTAATCCCAACTGCAGCTTAGGTTTGATTTTTTGGACAGATTTTAATATGTATTTACTCACCATCATAAAATTCAGAATCTAGGTGATAGGAAATTCTTACTCATTCTCTCGATGCAAAATAAAATTAGCATAAAATTTCTTTAATGTAAAATATTATTCAGCCCGAGGCGATGGCTGTCTAAATTATAAAACGTTGCCCATGGAAAGAGGACGTAATATCGGCAATATCCCCGCTCGAAGGGAGACCTCTCCGAAGCGTTGTCGTTAAATTATCGCATCTCATCGCTGGGCCAGACGCGGCGTCAGCGGACCAAGCTTGGAGTTTAGCATAACGCTTGAGCTCGCCAAATTCATACCGCGATATAATACAGAGGTTCACCCGAGGGCCCGTGTTAAAGCCAATAAAGAACCCTCATACTATTTAAAAAATGGCCATCTTAAAAGTGAACGCTTTTGCAAGGAAGGAAAGCTGTTCGCGAACAGACACTTAATAGGATTGGATGAAGATGGCGAAGTAATAAAGCGTGTTCAGTAATGTATTTATAGACGATATACCGGCTTCGCCCTGCTGCACGGATCGCCTCCAATTTACTTTTTAAGATTACGGTTAACTTCCCGAACCAGCTTTATATTAAAGTTGCCAGCGGCGATGGCGACCAACCACCCGCTGAATATTATCTACTGGAAAAATATCAATTAGCTACGATAATGTTTACTCCAACATTTGTTCTGCACGATGTGCTCTCAACTTAGTCAATTATTATAATGGAATAATACATTGTGATAGCTTTACTAACTGTGATTAAGGTCGTTTGGGATAGTACCTAATCAGATTACATAAATGCGACTCAAATGGATGTCCATACTTAATTTAAAAACACGTTTGTTATTAAAAAGCTTACTTCACAGACTAAAATCGGCATTGGCATATATCTACTAAAATCTCGTATTTCGTTAACTAAAAGTATTTTACATCGTATTTTTGGGGCGATGTTAGTTTTGATGAGCTGTTTTGCACTTTTGATTTTTTAAATTGATTAGATTTCTTCATAAAGATGCCTTCTCTAAACAATAGCATATTTTCATATACTGCCTATTGTTGTCATCAAGTATCATGCTAACAACAAGTTCAACTAAGCTATAAAGTATATGACAAAAATGTACTGCTACTTAATCACTCAAACGGATCAAATTACAAAACCAATTATTAACAACACATGTAGGTGATGTAGGTGCGTCACCGCGAAGGTCCATTGGATTTGCGGACATCAGCCGGTATCATTACTCTGCTACAAAATAAACGAATGTAGATAATGGACGGCGGGATCAATACAAAGTAATCGCAAGCGGATCCAATAAGCCTGGCCAAAACAGCAGGGGCCCGCATCGGACGGGATCGGAGCCAGCCTGCCAGGCGAACATGGGGAAACAATATGGCGGCATGCAAATAGCCCGACCATTATCGCACCTGGGCAGCGCGACCTACCCCGACGAGTAAACAAGATTACGGGAATTGAATGGCTAATTAGGGGAAAAGAAGCGGCCTCAGCGCACTGAGTTATCGCACCTCGTCTCTGCCATATTTCACGACGCTTAACTCGCCTTTATTGTTCGGCCGCCTCTTGTTTAGCTAAAGAGGCTTGTTAGCTTATCTCTCGAAGCCTAGGTAGACTGCATTAAATGCCGTCACAGCCACCAGCGAGGATTTACTGCGCTACAAAGCTTCTACAACAGTGTTAAACTGTTAGCGAAGACCAAATTAAAACCCCTCCATAAAAGTACTTACAAAAAGCAAGTAGATTATCTTCAGAACACTTAATCAGCTAATTAATAAGTTTTGGAGTGGTTACATCGATCAATTATATTGAGAAGTCTTTGGGCAATTAATTTAAATGACAATAGATTAATAAAATGGTTAACTAAATTCAAAACTATGACACTTACGTTACACCGCAATGTAACTTTTTTGATAACAGCCCGCTACTGCAGACAGCGGTCAACATCACAGAAGAAAACACTTTATCATTGTTCAATTAATTAATGAGTGACTTTTATGGATGATAAAGTAAGTGTATTTACGAGGCAGCTTCGTTAATTTTATGTTATCTGGATAATTGTACGAGCCTCCGGCGACGCTCGCGGCACATTATCAGTGTATCACCCGTGTCGTTATTAAATAATATGGCTCGAGATATGTCGATCATGCTAATACGATAACCATAAAATGGTCCAGCCGTTATTATCATAAGCATTCACTTAAATTATATCCAGCTTCACCAATACTGCAATTAAATATTACAAGCGATTAAATTATATTAAAGTAATAGGCATTATTTTAATTTGTAAGAAATTTAATCGTTTAGTTGGAATTTATTATGCGTATTTTATTTACGAAATACCATTAAAGTCGAGCAACATAGTCCTTGATCGTAATCAACATGTCAAAAGTCTTAAGAATCTCGACAGTTATCAAAATTCGACATCAACCCGCCTCTATACTCAATAGTTTTCAATTTAATGAATTGTAGATTATATCGTTTATCAAAACTGATTTTGATTTTCTTTGTAAAATATATGATAAAAATAATTTACTTACTAAAACTAAACTAAAATTAATACATAAAACTATTACCAGTAAATGTTCAAACTAAATTACAAGTAAAATAAATGTCTCCCTAATTACTTATCATAAAATCAATACGCATATCAATACGCGAAGCAAACACTTTGTACCCCTCTATACGAAAATGGCGCGGACGGCACAGTTGAAGTTTATATGGAGAATGATTGCATATAAGCTATTATTTATGATGCATTAGAAATAAATTAAATTAATAATTACGATCACTATCACACGTTCGACTCAATTCTTACTGAATGTAATACGTACATAGTTTGCTTATATTTCGAATTGCGGTCAAATTTTAATCTCTAAGTGACTGCTAGTATTTATAATAATGTCAGAATTCTTTCAGATTTCATTGTCTTCGATGTGATATAAAGAGGCTGTCCCGCATGGGTCGGTCGATGACGTAATTTAATTACATGTAAGTCTTGTCATTGAGCCCACACAGTGCCTAGTTAATACAAGATTAATGAACACTACAGTACGAGTATACACGACATGGCAGATATTCAGCCAAGTAATATTAATTCATAACACATTTCCAGTATTTATTACGATATATTCAGCCCATTAAATTATGAGTTATAAATAAAACACTCGAGCGACTCCATTGTATTGATTACCTATCTCTTAGAGTCATGAAGTTCAGTTATAAACAGTATTAATCTCCTATAATTTGCAATCACTGCTGTTGCCAAGAATCCTTATTAATTTGTGAAAAGCTTTTAGTGACCCACGATCCGAAAGCCAAACACTTTGTCTAGAAGAAGGCAGAAAGTTCCATAATTTCCTTACCGAGATAAGAGGCGAAAGTTCACGCAGGAGCGGAGATTTATGACATCACCGTCGTTCCTTTCACTAAATAATAAAAGACCCGCTGTAAAACGCGGTAGAGGCATAAAAGTTTTACGCCCATACAACCCGTTGGTATACGCAAGCATATAGGGCGCGTTAGAACGTCAAATCTCCATAAAGAGTAATCAGTGCCGGTACAATAGTCACTCGTAAATTGTACGCCGACGTACTCCTGTATCTTGCTCTATCATGAGCGGATCAAATAACCTTGGCCTAACCTCTGGATCAAATTAAGTAATTTAAAAGAATTCGTAGTGTTGTAACTCACTGGGGCTTGAGCTCCGAACGTTGCTACAAATATACTTGCTAGTTGCAATGTTCAACGACCCCAGTGCATCAAGAATTGAGACTTTACGCCAGCAGTTTGTGCAAGCAATTTAGAGTACAGTATTACTAATACAGAATGTAGCTGAAACATGCAACGTTTGTAGCATTCAAAACATGCATCTGTGCACAAATCCACTTTATTTCTCAAACTGTACATTTCAGTGAATTAAGAATTGAAACCAAATATACTATTGATTTATAACAAACTGATCAAATTCAGTACCTATTTTCGGCTCGATAATAAAGTTTACAAAAAAAGCGCGTTCCAAAACAACATCGCTTCCAAAAAGTCACATGCGCCTGTGCCTCCATAAATAACGCTGTGAAAGATTTTCACTGCTTATTTACTAAGGGCGGTCACCTATTACGTTGTAAACAGATTTAGCACAGTAAACAGTATCCGAAATTAACGAAGCATATAAATAGCTGTTTCTGCTATATTTATTGCAGAATTCCACAGGAACTGTGAATTTATTCGGTAACAAGCTCAGATCAATAAAATTGTATCACTCTAAATACGTGTAAAATGTATATTCAGTTTTAGGGTTACGCACCCCAAGGGAAATAAACGGATCCTTATTGCGGACATCGCTGTCCGACCGTCCGTCCGTCTGTCTGTCAGCGAGCTGTATTTCATAATCCGTAATAGGTAGTTGAATTTTTACAGAATGTGTATTTCTTTGCCGCTATAACAACAAATACAAAAGGAAAAAATAAATAGTACGGAACCCTCGGTGTGCGAATCCAACTCGCACTTGACCAATTTTTGTTTGTTTACAATGTCTGTTATTTTACACATCTATTAGAATTGGAATTTTGCTTTACAATTTTGCTTGACATATAGAACGAATGAGTAATGAAAGACTGACAAAAGATATGCAGTGCGAATGTAAGTGAAAAAATATGCCGTGGAAAGCCAAGGACTAACCTCGTAGATCAAAGGACTCAATGATGGAAAGGTAAAGTACCTGGAACCGGCGGACATGTATGAAAAGATCGATGAATATTAGGTCCTTACATATGAAATTGGCGTTTTGTATGGGAGGAACAAAAAGTCGAATATTTTTTAATATAATATATTTAATTAATCAAAGTATGAACCATTATTTTCTATGCACTTTTGCCATCTCATAGGTAGTTCATTGATCCCTTTACTAAAAAAACCAGTCGGACGGGAATCAATAAAATCTTTGAAGGCGATTTGGACTGCCCCATCGGAGTTGAATTTTTTCCCTTGCAAGAAGTTATCCAAATTTCGAAAAAAATGGTAATCTGTTGGAGCAAGGTCCAGGGAGTACGGAGGATGTCTTAGACTTTCCAATTGAAGCTCTTCTAATTTAGTAGCCGTCTGTAGCGCAGTGTGTGGTCTAGCGTTGTCGTGAAGCAGCAGTGGCGTGGAGCGATTGACCAGCCTAGGTTGTTTAGCCGCTAGCTTTTCCATCATGGTTTGCAATTCCTGACAATAGACATCAGCCGTAATAGTCTGGCCAGATTTGAAAAAACTGTAATGAACAATACCGGCACTAGTCCACCAAACGCTTACAAGTAACTTTTTTGGGGTTAATTTTCGCTTGGGGCAGGATTTGGCTGGCTGGCCAAGATCTAACCATTGCGCTGAGCGCTTCCGATTATCGTAAAGAACCCATTTTTCATCACAGGTAATGATTCGGTGAAGGTATTTTAACCTTCATTATTGTGCCGGTTTAGTAATGTAACGCAGCAGTCGACGCGCGTTTGCCGGTTTGTTTCAGTCAATTCGTGAGGTACCCACCTTTCAAGCTTTTTAATCTTCCCAATTTGCTTCAAGTGAATTAAAACAGTTTTATCACTAACATTGCAGCCTGCAGCTAACTCGGACGTGGTTTGCGATGGATCCGCTTCCACAATAGCCTTCAACTCTTCATTATCAACTTGAGTCTCAGGCCGTCCACGGGGCTTGTTCTGCAGGTCGAAATTTCCAGAACGAAAACGTTGGAACCAAAAACGAACTGTGTTTTCTTTTGCAACACGACCGCCATACACATCATTCACCCTTCGAGTTGTTTCCGCAGCACTAGTGCCACGGCGGAACTCGTACTCGTAAATAATGCGATATTTAAGGTTTTCCATTTTGTAAAATGAGTGACGCAAACAGAAAAAAACAGAAGAAAAAAAACAAATGAATGACGATCATCGAAGCACAAATACATGAGTCTATAGCTGTACAAATTTGAATTTGGAATTCCTTACCAAAGAGGAGAAATTCGTGATTAAAGTGGCCAGTACGAAAAACGCCAATTTCATATGTAAGGACCTAATATAAAAAAGATGTGTAAGTCACGAAAGAGATGGCGGTCTATAATCTCTGCCTACCCCGTGAGGGACTTGGCGTGAAGATATGTACATATACATTCATTAATTTAATAATGCTACTAAATAATACTAAATCCACATAGCCTTACGTGGTGAACCATTGCCCGGTCACCCTCTTTAGTAAGTGGTAAGAGGTGAGCCTGTGGTGAGACCTATATAGTCTGTTACTTACTTACTTGGTATTTACAGTGACTGATAATTCAATAAACTATCCAACTCAAACTCCATGCTCTCTTCAATTTGCGTCACATCCCTCTGCACCACTTTGTACTCCTAAACGAATCATAAGTCAGGTAAACTAAGCAATATTGATAACTATAGACACCCGGCCCCCAAATTGAAGAATAGCCTCGAAGATTCAATTTCAGCATCGATCCATATCAGTCACTTTGAAAGCAAGCCGCTTCAATAATAAGACGCAAAACTTGATCTTTTCTACAAGTACTTCGTAAATAAATAAAACTGGAACTGAAGTTATTATAGGTTGATTATGTAGTATAGGTTATTAATTTTATTATTTCATAGCCGTGGTGCACTTGTGGTTGAAGCAACAGCCGGTCATCTGATGGGCCTAGGTTCAAATCCCGGTCTGTAGGGTGATTAATCACACCATAAGCTAAAAAAAGAGAGGTAGGGCGAATTGGGATCTTCCGTGGGTTTTCCCATTAATATTGGAGCCGCCCGACTGGGAACTGTACCTCCACCTTACAGAAGATCGCAGTGAAATAACAGTACTTCGATGTTGTGTTGTGTTTCTGCGGTAGGTATGTAAGGCTGCCAGTGCTCTACGGGGATACGCTGGGCTAGAAGTAATACTGCTAGCACAGTGATCTCTTATCAACAAGAGTGTTGACAACTCGTTAGTGATACCTCTGGTATTCCTGGTGGCTATATTCTACGGTGGTCGTTTACCGTCAGGTGGGCCGTATGCTTGTGTGCCCCCTTAGTGCTGTAAAAAGAATATAAATTATCGTTGACTCATTTAATATCACCATATTAGTGTGAGAAATTATTTATATACATTCGATGACATGACTCTATATTAGTCAAATTCCAAATTTAACAAACATCTTTTTTTACATTCAACTGCTCGAAGTGATTGGCCTGCAGCGTCTAGGGTACGGCTCAAGTTCCCGCTTATAAAACAATTATGTTTATGGCCTACAAATATTTGTTCTCAGTCTGGGTATATTGTTTATGGAATCGTGAGTGTTCCATGTTTCATTATATTTCATAATGTAAACAATCATACCTAACAAGCACACAAAAAACCTAAATATAAAAATTAATAGTCTCCAAGCCTTTTACAATTTCTATTATTTTATGTGACAGAACAACAGTGAACCTCATAATTAGGAACAAAAACGTATATAGTATAAAATAATTGTGTTTACGCTTGGTACGGCACACTTGGGAATTTAACCAAACGTACATAACTCATAACCGCATGTTCGTGTTACTTGCCTTGTTCTTGATTTCTCGATACTCGAGATAAGATTAGGTGCTGTCGAAGCTCTGATAAAACAAAATATTCAATACACCATTTTTCAATATTAGTAATTTCAATTTTAGAATGTTGCTCTTCTATCCGTTTTGTGGTATTATCATGCGATCGGAACGTACATGACCGTGTAGGGTTTCTACACGATCGAAATAACTTTTTTTTTGTTAGTTTTATTTAAATCTTTTGCCTGCAGCTTCACCCACGTGGGTCTAGATAAAGATAGCATATGTCCTTCCCCAGATTATAATCAACATAAAAACATAAAAGAAAATATATAAACATAAAATGTAAAAAAAATAAGAAAAAAAAATTGCGGTCTACTTAATTTCTTCTCAAATAGGAGCAAGAATTTACTCATAAAAAGCTGGTGATGTAAAAAATCTTTAATTTATTTGATAGAGTGTGAAATTTGAACCCAGCTCTGACCTCGTAACTACAAGAATCATCTCGAGTTTATTTTGTCTGCTTTTAATCATACCTAAAATAAACTGCAAATATACGGGCATCATGTAGATAAAAACAGGGCAGCCATCTTAAGCTCGGGTAAAATATGGAAGCCATGGCTACCCTTCAGTGAACCGGCGCGGCCGCGACCGTGCGGTGACAAACAACATTTGTGGGCGACGTTATGCGACGTCATGCTCCTCAATAGAAATGCTTCGATTTACGTTCCTCATCTAGTTTTTGTCAAACCACTTTTTTATTTCCAGCACAAGCCATTACATAAACCGATTTTGTATTTTAATACCTAACTGGAGAATGGCTTATTTATTTCCAATTTACTACGTGCTTGTTAACCGCAACAACAATGTGGAACTGTCAACTGTCATAAATGTCATTGTGGTCCACTAACTGTATTTGTAATTTTAATCTGAACTTTTCCTTATAATAGTGAAGATGATTGATATCTTATAAAACACTGTAGGTCTTTGAACTTGATTATGATTTTTATGACACCTTAATTTGTGTAATGGTGTGAACCGGTACCAGACTGCGAAGTGAAGTATACAGTTCCCACATCAAGCATCTATAATCACCAAACTGTCATTGCCTGCGTGGGTATTAACCAAGCCCCTTTCAAATTAACGAGGGAGGTTCATGCCCTGAGTCTTTAATACCCAGCAAAAAACGAAGTAAAATATGAAAGACTGCAAGTCTCTTACTAATTGAAATTTGCATTTTTTATTCTAAGACGTAAAAAAGATCAATCAAGCCATAATAATGACAAAAGACTAATCAGTTTAATTGAAACCATTGAAATTGATGATTCTCAGTAAGGTATCTAGAGAAACGTCGCATTTAAATGTCTTCAGTAAAAATTGACGGCAATAACAAACCGAGATCAAAGCGATAGCGGTACTTCAGCGTTTTTGTGGAAATGATACCTACTTTTCATTTCCTTTCTAATACGGATTCAATATACCGATAAGGATACTGGAAGAGAAGATATAATCAATCTCTCTGAGAGTGAGTTCGTAAATAATAAACAAAGCGAAACAGGTGGTATCATTTGTACATTACGTAGCGTAAACAAATAGTTAGTCGAGTCAGGGGGCAAAACGAATAGACGGTGATTTGAGGAAGACAGGTCTGAGGCCCTACTACAGGGGTCTTTGTATGCGTAATGCAAGATCGAATTTCGTATTTGTTCATGGGGTCATTAGCACCACCTTCCCTATATGTATAATGTATAAAGAAAACAAAAACCTTTCCGGCACACGACGCGCTGCTAAAAGGGGTAGCGGGAATCTGGCTCTCTAAATAATTTAATTTTAACTATCAAGTAAACACATTTATTAAAGGCAGTCAATTAGCTCGCGTCGATATAAGTTACATCATTGCCATTACTGGATCTATTGAACATTTACGCATGTGTCATCGGGGTCTTGTTACATCGCCGCTATCTAAAACAGAAATATTAAATTGATATCTTTAAGTGGAACGTGTATGAAGAAAACTTAAGAATACACTTGTTCGGTGCACTCGAAGTATTCATGTTTATAAGGCTTTACAATGTTCGTGATTGTTTGGTAGATAGGGCGACATAGCTAGAAGCCAATGGAGCGTGGGGGAAAGTCACGCGCCAAGGATTTCGGCATCCACACGTCCCACCTAGAGAAGCTAGTTCAGCCGCTTCGCTCTAAAAAGCTCTAAAGCTCTTGGGCTACGCGACGCATAACATAGCTCCGTTCATAATTTGGCCGACATTTATAGGAATTACTGTAATTTGATTACAGATTCATTAGATAGAGCATATTTGAAGATTTAAATATCGTTTTTGTACAATCGATGACTTATACTGAATTGGTAAAAAGCCTTAGCAATTACCTTGCCGTCTAAAAGTTTATGTATACTATATATACATACTTTTAAACTAACCAATTGTTTTGGAATTTTCGCATCTTTTTCTTAGGCCATGCTATGAATAATAAATAGGACTCGGTTTATTTAAAATGATTAATGTAATATATGAAGAAAACGTGTACCGACGCAGGCTGTGTATGCGGTGTCAAGATCACGTCGGCGTAGCGTCGCGCCGCCGCGGGTGACACGCGCCCCTCCGCCTCCCGCGCTCCTCCCGCCGCACCCTCCTCGCACCCTCAACCCTCGAACCACGCATGCTCCAATTATAATCTCTTTAGGGATGTCTGTAGTCGATTAAAAGATTTTCATTGCCATTATGCAAATTAATATTTTACTTTTTGGGAAAATATTTTCTAACATATCGACCTAAAATTAATGGTCATGACGCCATCAACCTATTATCTAACCTTAAATTATCTTTAAAGAAACTGTAGTCAACATGAGACAGTGTGAGGTTCACGTATCTCATAAATGAATGCGATGTCAGGGCTTAGCATAGTATCCACTGGAGGATAACTCGATAGGTCGACATGGAGGATTGGGCTGCATTATGGGATCGCGTACAATGCGCGCGCAGCGGCGTCGCGCGGAGGGCATCAAATCGCCTTCGGAGGGCGATCGTTCCGCGCGTGTCGTTGTCGTCTCCCGCGCGGTCACTTGACACAACACCTCCGTCACCAAGAGGTACAGTGTTCGGAGCACGGCGCGACCTGCCGCGGTCGCTGACCGATACGGCAGCCCCGGACATACAAGCGCTCGACCGCGTCTGCCGGTGCCTTCTATAAGAGTACTATTCCTCCAGGTAGCTCTCGGTGTGGCGTGATACCCAGCAATATAATATCCGTAAGCGGCGCTCCATACCCGCTCGTTCTGTGACCGACTTCAATTTGTTCTTTATTGTTTTTGGTGGTTATTGTTTCCTAAAATGTGTTATCGACGCAATAAAAACGCCGCGAATCCAAATAACGGCCCGTCGTGCGAGGAGTGAGTTTTTCATGCGAGCTTTCGTAATTTGAGTGTGTTGTCTGTTAATTTCTTAATTGAATCATAAAAACGGATAATGAATGTAATATTGTACGTCTATCTATTGTCTTCGTGTGATTTACTCATGTAATAAAATTAATAGGATCACATGGAACCAAAGCATTTTAAATAATGATCTTCAATTATGTCTTTGAGTACAAACAAACACTTTTATGTAAGAGATTGCTATAAATATAATTAAGTACGGCATGTGTACACAATACGCTACAAATATAATACCGTAGTACCTACTATGAATAATTTTTAATCTCCTCAATGCTTTGCCGTATTCAGAATGTTATAAGACTCTTGCCAAATATCAGCCTGCCAGCCGCTACCGATGCCAAGTATTACAAATTAACAATATGGAGTATTTTTTAAGGAGAACCATCAATGCATTATAGTGTTCAACTACGAAAAAGGTATAATTTATGTTATTTTTGAGAGATACTTCGCAATGGCATTTCCCATTCAAAATTGATGTCGCCCTCTATCGGCTTCCGTAAAGAGATAATATCAACGCCAAATATTGTTTATCTATGATATGGTATTCCAATGGTGAGTACACTTCCAGATCTCCACGAGGTGCTGTACGGGCCAGTAAGGAAACCTATTCATCTCCAATGCCATTCATATTAGAATCTTGCAGGCACTGCACTTGTTACCAAATTTTGGGATAAAAAGTTAATTAGGTATATATAATATGGTATTACTACCAAATCTGAAATGGACAGAAGGGAATGAAGGTTAATACAGATATGGTTCTAATTAGGCCTAATGATAATTGTACCCCTACCATCTTCATCTTTGGTATCAATAACATACTAGTATAGTGTATGATAGGCTTCTGCATTACGGCATCAGTGCTTTTGTGCGTTGGTTTATTCTCAAACGAAGAGATAAGATAAAAAATACTCAAAGTTTCCAATATACCGGTCTTTATAGTCCTAGCTAAATTACTATAATTTGAGTTCAATACAGATGTAACTTGGGCTCAATTACATATTTAAATGCACAAAATATTAAAATAAGCTTTACCGGCTGAAAATTCATACATCAATCATTATAGAAAATAATATAAGAAAATTACTTCAACTAAACAATAAAATATAATAATAATTATTTACGTAGTTAACCGGACTCCTAATTTATAAAATGGCTTCCGGCGGACTTTTAATCAGATGAACTCTCCGGTCATCACTCTCGCTTTGAGGAAGTCGGATAAGCTAAAGTTATGCAAAATTCGACCTCCGGGATAAGAGAAAAATTTGCATATCTCAAATAATTCATGCAGTAAGACGTTCAGTATACATTTATATAATATAAAGAGGGTACATTTACGTAAATAATCTTTATTGAAATGAAGTTATATCAACAGCCACAGATTACCCATCCAATACAGAGACAAACATGAAAATAATATAGAATACTTCCACTGCTAGAATAATTATGTTATCAGACTCTACTTGACTAAATAATATTATTATCCCATTATTTATATACCATTGAACAATTTGTTTATAGTAGGTAATAGATAACTTAATATTAAACGTAGATACAAAATCAGTAAACAAAAATTAGAAATAAGTTTATAATAAAACAAAAACACATGCCGCACATTCTAGTCGAGTGTGTCGATTAGAATCCCACGGCGGCCATTAACGGCGAGAGCCATATGCAAGAACCTGCCAGCTCAGTATTAACGGCAACTTGAACCCGGCCCTCACATCAATTAGGTTCGACTTGTTCTCGCAATTATGTGCTCAAACTAAATTGCTTGAAGATTCGTCGGTCGTCGCTAATAGCTCTTCTTCCATGACACATGGCGAAAGGATCGCATCTCTTTCGCGTTCACACGCTTTACAATATCGCACCTTTGTGGAATCCCTCGACGTCGGGGCATTGTTTGGTATGGAACACTTCCACATTTCGTGTCACATCACGTGTCACAAATGATACAGCACGCACACATTGTTCGTACACTGGCCTAATGTCCTCGGCTAATGCGGCTCTGGCCGACAAGAGGACAATTTCCGGAACGTCCCCACCTTCTCGCCATTACGCACTAGAAACAATTCCCGAACCATTATAATCATTAATGATGTCTCGCTGCCATTCTTGCGTGCTGGCGTTGATTTCCCTTTTTAACTGTTATTTATGAACCTTCAGTAACAAATTCTGAAAGCTTTTCAATTTATCATTTAACTTAGGTGCGCATATTTGATTTGTAATTAAAAAGTCTAGGTATAAAGCGTCTTTTTTCGATATTTAACAAAAAAAAACTCGGAGGGAAAATGTACACACAACAACTTTGGAGTGACAAAAGTTACCAACTTTAAGAAGCTACCTGAATTCACAAACATTTAAATATAAACCGTTTTGTTTTTCGGTGGGTCTGTAGGCGACAAAACTGCGCGCTGACAGATGCAGGGCTAATGAAAAATTAACAGTTAAAAACTCGTGGAAAGGCGGCTCCGAGAGAAAAACGTCGGGATAAAAACTGTGGAGCTTTTATCATTGAACGTGTTCTGTGAAGACAGTGTTTGTTATGAATAACGCGGCGTCCACTCGGAGGGGCCGCCTCGTTCTCTCAGCCACTACTGCTTAAATCACTCGGCGACCTGTCGGATGCAATCATCGTTTGGCAACTCGGAAACCGTTTGATCTCCTCAATTACGAATGCGTGGCAAATTCAGATTTACTAAACACATACACATATATTCAAAGTAAAACTAATAAAATTTATACAAACATCAAAATATGGAGAGAGCGTCTCATCGTACAACCGGAATTGCTCATTGCTCCAACCAATCATTCATGAATTACATGTCTATTGTTTCTTAATGCGTGCCCTACATACACTCGTGACGGTTTCTACACATCATTGTCTCATTATATTACGAAATGCAAATCGATCGCGAGATTGACAGTAAAACAATAGCTATCATCTGGGTATGAATGAATTCGATTCGCACGTGAGCTCGGATTGCTCCCACGATAATTACAGCAAATAACGTGTGCAGCAAATCATACACTACGAAATGAGGCATAAAACGTTAGAGTTGAGGCTTGGGAACGAGACGGGCGTGCGTAATTACCCGACGAGAATGTGGCCCAATCCTGAGCCCGGACAGCCTCGGACCGCGTCGCCGCTAAACTAGGAATAAAGTGCTCACTGCGGTGCCCTTAGCTAGTTAATTACACTTGAAAACTTAATATACATGTTCCGAATTTTACTACCCACATTTGCACTTTAAACATTTGTAGAACGTTACATTTTAAAGCTATATATTTGATGACTCTTCTCAGAATTGTAGAGGTTGAATAAGGAGTGTCGAAGTACTCGACTCCTCGGGCTATCTATTAAACGGACAGGAATCGTTTCCCACAGCCCGGTCTCGGCTCGTCACGGAATCAATATCGTCTTTTATCTTATGAAACGTGCTCCACATACTCACACAGTCGCGGGGTGCACTCACACAAGCATGCCGCAGGGTTGCTAACGTAACGTATGAGAATAAAATGAATAAACACGGGCATTCAGGCAGCTAGCGATAATTAATCCAAATTTCTTCGCTCTCGCACGTGTTTGTTCGCACGGTCTCTAAAACTCGAGAGATTTAATTAAAGCTTGCTCTCAAGTCGTGATATTAGTTTTCAGTTTAATTATTACTCTCGTGACTCGGGTTTTCTTGTACAAAATAATTGTCACAACCCCGTAGGAATCGAGAATATTGCTTTCGTTTTGCTGAAAATTGTACCAAACTAATTAAGTAATTCCAGATAAAAATTAACACACAAAGAAGTTGAACCATGACCTGACCCATTTCATACAATATAAGCTTTGATCTCAGACCGACAAAATAGGTCGATTTTGTCGGTCTGAGTATTTGATTATGTTCATAATAAGAGAGTCATCTCTCCGATCCTCGAAATGTGTCGTAACTTTATCGTGTAATACTCTGCTAAATAATTCACAGATGCTACAAAGTGTAACCTAATTCATTGACATTTTTTAAGGAAATAAAAACTTCAAACTTGAATGCCAATTAAAATAGTTGAGTAACTTTTTGTAGCACAGCCGGCTGACGGATGCCGAAATTTATTTGGGCCAGGAGTGAAGATTAATACGGTTCAAACGAACGGGCGTCTGTTAATGTTAGTGTAAATACACCGACTAAAACGTGTTTATTAGTCTACAACTGCTCCGTTTAAGTAGGCTATGGAACACTCGAAATACAAACAATGCAGTGTTATTGGTTGTCGCAACTCTGTTTTTAATGTTACAACTACTGTATTCGATTCGAGTTGCTTAAAACCAATAACAAAGCTATTGTTAGACTTATTTTTGTCAGTAATGTAATGTTAAAACGAATGTAAGTTTGGTATGTGTGTAGTGCGCTCGTGTAGCTGTCAAAGGTAATGCGGCATGCGTTGCAGTATGTTACAATCAAGATGGAGCGTAGCCGAGGCAAGTTCAAGTGCAAGAACAAGCCCGCCGTACATCACGAGTCGAATACATCACTCGAGTCTATAGCATGGGAAATGTTCCACTGATATGTAGCCCGCTTCCTACTTGCCATATACGCGCTGGCCGCTACTTCGCCGTACAAACGGAGAGATATCTCTCGCAGCTTTTGATTTACTTTCGAAATAATAATCGCTCCATTGCAATAAATTGTTTCTGCAACTAAAATGTTCCCAGTACCATAAACTGTGTAAATTGGTCTGAAGGCGTAATGACAACTACAGCTATCTGGCTTAATGCGATACCACGTTGAAATGTTAGCAGATTAAAGACATTAATTTCGTTACAAATCCTAAGTGATGGCGATCGCCTTAAAAACCATATTTCTACTTACAGGAATATTGAAGACGCTATTTAATTTTACAATCATAATGATTGATTACAATGTAGGCACATTTAACAATAGTTATAACGTCTTTTCAGAGTTCTGTTTAAAGTAATATTTTTTTTAACATTTTATAATAATTTTCGAATCGCTTAGGGATAAGTTGTCAATTATCCGCTTAATGTCTTCTATAGGAACACCGTTTAAGAAACACGACACGAAGTTTAGTCACTGGGGGTTTAAATTGCCTAATGTTTGTCAAAACATACTTAAAGCTGTCAGGACGCGCTTAAATCAATTTATTATACAGGTACTGGAGACACTTCGGCAACAAGCATGTTTACCCACATGTATGTATGTAAATCCCGCGTTCGTTGCTTCTTCAAAAAGCCGTATGGGAAACTCTAAGCCTCTTTTATATTCTTACTCCTTATCCTTGCCGGATAATTCGGGGCCATAGTATGGGTTTTAACATAATTTACCGCAGCCCTTTTTGGCAAATGTACATCTTTGCGACATCACTTTTGGACCCGTTTTTATTGGTCACACAAGGCGGGCGACGCAAAATTATGAACCATTCAATAAATCACAGGCGCGTAATACAATTTTGCGATCGTAAATAAAATTTGAACGTAGGGTAACGAGTTTAAAAACAAACATTTTATAGAACAAAAAGGGGTGACCGGTGTTATGTGGGCCTGGCGTATTTGTCGTGTACAATGTTTGAGCTGGTTATTGTCAACATGCAAAGCGGTACGCGGTGTGATCAACCAACTTCGGCCACTCGCAGCAGGGAGCGATTCCTATAAACTAATGCACATACAAATTACAAACAAACCATTATGCGAGGCCGATTTGACAGACACTTATGTAGACCATGAAATAGCAACATCTTAAAAGTAAATAAAAAAATAAAAAACAAAAAACCTTTTAAGTCATTTAATTGGTTCGAGTAACCATAGGTAATTCT
Source organism: Falcaria lacertinaria (assembly GCA_951449985.1). Lineage (NCBI taxonomy): Eukaryota > Metazoa > Arthropoda > Insecta > Lepidoptera > Drepanidae > Falcaria > Falcaria lacertinaria. The sequence goes on from OX602114.1 coordinate 6,326,570, forward strand.
TATAGGTCTTAAAACTTTAAGCCAATATGCCAAATGCCAAGTTTCCACTCAAACTGTCAAAGTACTCAGTTTAGTTGACATTAATTATTACCATCTTATCATTTAGGTCTACAATTCGCTCAATCAAGTTACATCTTCCGACCTAACCGTAACCCCTGTTCTACATAATCATTTCAATTGGTAACAATTTCTGCACGCTAGAAATTTCTCAGCTACGAATAAATGAACCGTTTCGAATTTAAAATCATCACATTGGCTTATAGCATATTGTTAAAATATACCAGATGGAAAATCAATTGTGAAGAGATAAAAGATTTAACGATAAATCTTGCAAATATGAAAATCATAAAAAACATAAAGACTCTTAAACACCAAGCGGCATCTTATAAAAGCCACCCTTGTATAAGATACAATACGAATTCATATTCACACTTTATAGTATATTCTTTAGCAACAAAAGAAAATTCAACCACATGATACGATGTTGAACATGGGTTGGTCGGTTGCGTCAGGTCTATTGCATACACTCCGGTGCCCCTTGCGTCGTGTACGGTTCAAATTTTTTGTGCGCTTGTCTAATAACTCTGCAAGCATTTGACGGCTCCTAGGCGCGGGCGCAAAAAACGACAAAAGCTCGAGTAAGCTTGAGGCGAGGCAGGCGAGGGTCGGGTACGGGAACGGCGACGCGGCAGTCTCTCGCGCGCCGCCGCACGGCGAGCTACATATAATATGTACTGACTGTCTGACTTCACTATCAACCCGCGTATTTACTACCCCAGGATACATCTAATAAAGCCTAAAAACAAGTGAAAGAAATTAAGATGTTACTGAAAAACATTTGATCCAGCAGTGTTTTTATAAATTTGCTACTATGACAACATAACAAACATTACAAGTGCTAGTAACGATGTAAGTGTAAACGTATCTCAAACCAGTGAAATGTTAGGCTTGGATATCAAACAATAGTGAAGTGGACTTGGTTGGTGGAGAAGGATGACGATGAAGTCGCTGAAGTACAGCGAGCGGGAGGATATGATGGATGGGTTCAGCCCGGTGCCGCCGCCCCTCCCGCGGCGACAGCCCGTCAGGAACATCTATGCTGAACCCTTCGTGGACCCTAGGTAAGTGTCCAACGTTGAACAACAGAACTCTACTAACAACTGGCAGGTAAGTACAATATTTCTTTACTAACACACTTCACTTATTGTGACCTCTTTCACAAATTGATACTACATAACTAGACTATCAAATATTAAAGCGATGATTTAATTTAATTTCGTTACAATAAGATTGCTTCATAAAGTTCATTCAAGTAATAATGAGTACCTGACACGTGAAGGACCAAAGTTATATGTCCAGTCGAACACTTGGTATAGAGCATTTCAATAAGTGGATATATTTTTTGGCCTACTGGACTGAAGTCTTCTAAGCAGTAAGATATTCTAATAAAAGATGTTTTGTCTTATAAATTAAAATCATAATGAAGATACAACTATCAACAGAGATACACAAATTATCAAATAAGTACACAATTTTCAACGACATTAAGATAAAACACATTAGTTAGCCGTCAAAGAAACGCACATAAATTAGTAACCTTTTGATAAAGCCGACTGCATAAACCACGCCACATTCGTTCATAAATTCAGAATACACGCCGTGACATTTTATATTTTTATTAATTTAGCGTAGGTACATCTTAAAAATCAAATTAGAATGGCACGATATATGAAATGAGTTAATCAAAATCCAATCATGTTTTATTTGAGTAGACATAAAGAAAGTTCTATCAAATCTTCAGAATGTTACTACGGGAATCGCAAGATAGTTAGTTGTTAACTGAGATGTATTCGACAACAAAATCAGCAACATATACAAATAAAATTGCTCAATATAAAAACTAAATATACTTAAAATAAGCAGCAGCATTTGTTTACAAGTAAAGTGAGCAATCATTTTCCTTTGCAATTATGGAGAAACTGATAAGAAGTAACATATAGGTATGAAGAAACTTATTTTTTTATTTATATACGCAAAGTTGATTTGAAGTCATGAAATTAAATTAGTTCAAGCAATTCAGTAAAATGTTCCAATTCAATCGACTATTGGAATCGGTCGTGGACACTTGTTTACCTTCCCGACCCCAACTCGGTGCCCACCCCTGTATTCATAGCCGCAGTTCAAAGTAATAATAAAGAGCCTGAAGCCAGAAAACATCTATTTCATATACCACGCCGCTACATAAACATGGTCCGTATTAAACCCCTGCAAACCTCTGAACACCACAGAACATTATTAAAGTAAGGCACTACACAAAACTAATTCTGCGGCTCTTATTCGAGGGTCCTTTGGGGGTTCCGATCTGAGTTCCACAATAAGAAATTTCGTTCCAAAATGTAGTTGAAGGGTTTCTCAGGGATACAGATACATAGAGGCTATAGAAAGTGTGTGTGCTTATAGTAAGACGTCGACGTCATCGAACAGCACGTGGAAGTGTTTTCTATCGTATATCATATTTTTATACTTGGCATACGTTCCTACGCCGAGCGCCGCAGATAGCGCAGTTACTACCATCTGCGGCACCCCAATTCCTGTTCAGATTAATTTCAAGAGATTCGAGGGCGAATCCCATCTAATAATATTGCAATATCAATACATTGTGTCTAGTCTACCATTACAGAAAATATAACGGGGACTACTTTAATTGTTATTCATATATAAGGTAGCGCTCTTATAATGTTATCGGGTTAGTCTTTATATATTATCTAATAGATAGACGTGTAACTTCCTCGTAACTCAGCACCACCAAACTTTATCTTACATTTACATACAGACATTATGGTCTAAAATTGTATTGACAGTTTTAGTGGTAGAAATTGGTCACGGTACAGCGATGATCGATAACGGAAGCACTATTTGACGCCATACTAACAGTGAGTAAAGAATGTAATTTCCTTTACAATGTGTTAACAAGGGCCGAACTCAACAAGGCAAACTATACGACGGTTAAGTGCACGCAACAATAACGGATAGATAGCATCGCGGAGTGCCCCTCATGCGCACTGCTCACCGCACTGATGCGCTCAAGAAAATTACCCCTAAACACACACTATAACATCACATTACTAACATATCTGACATTAAAAACAATCATTACATTATAGTTCTTATGATGATTCCTCATGCCTGCCAAACAAAAAGGACACCTAATTACCCTGTCAATCTACACGGCTGACATAAGTCGTTTAAAAGTGGATTTAGTTTCATCATGCTAATAGAATTAATTACTATAGTTACAGAACTAGGTAGACTATAGGTATATAATTACGTATAACTTACATCTTTGCATATTAAATCCGGATTCATTTCAATTATAATCATTCGCAAAGAAACACACAAATTACAACCTTGTGAGGTTACTGTGAAGACTGTAAGCACGGAAGTAAAAAATAAGAAAATGTTTACTCCACATTCATTTCTCACTCAAAAAACTTTTAATTAAAGAGGCGAAAGTTCCTGTAATTAACGTTGGAACGCAAACAAAAGCAAATGCGCCATATGTCTGCAGAGACACGATCACCAAACTGAGAAGTTTGGGACTGACGGCAAATATTTGGGCATATATGGAGCCGGAAAGTTCAGCCGAGCAAGAAATCATTTCCATAAGGCCCGGACAGCGCAAACACGCGCGCTCCTATCAACTTCAACATAAACTTGCAACTTAGCTAATAGCGTTTAGATTTTAGACGATCGAAATGCAAACGTTTCCTAGCCAATACCCGAACACTTCATTTCCAGATGAATTTCAAATGAAACCAATAACCATGTTCCGGTAAGCCCAAATTGATTGAATAAAAGAACTTTGGACATAGTGAAACTTCGGTTCATTTGCAAACAAAGTTCCAGTTTAATCAAAATCAATTTGCAAACTCGAAAAAACAATGCTGCAGCATAGACATTATTATAGATTTTTATATCATAAATTTATTGAACCGCAACTGATGTGCATTGTTAAATTGTGTCCCTAGAGTTGTATATCTAGAGTTTAAACATTTATACTTAGATACGTACAGTTTATTCAATGACTCATACAGTAGCATTGCTCGGATACAAACAAGTCCGCTCCTGGCTTTGAGAATATTGCCAATACTAGTACCCTCTTAGTTATTACCGAGATTGCTTCGAGCGATACGCCGCTCAGTGATGCGCTTCTTGCTCCCGAAGCTATGATTTGTAATCGCAGATTCACTGTATGTTTGCCAGATGCTGTAAGTATATTTGACTTAATTTCTCCTATAAATTTATGACGGCTTACAACGTCATTCCAAGGTCTCCAAAATAAGTTTAGTTTTTAATTGGGCTCCTTACATTTTGAACAGTAACTTCTATACATTTACCTTAAAATATTAAAGGTTCTCGTTTAACCTCTTACAAAGCCATTAGGAGAAACAGTGATCGATTGTTGTTAAGCCTCGCGCAGCGTCTTATTAATAGTTCGTATAATTAGAGGAAACGCCCCATCAAGCCAGCACCGTGAGTCCTCCACTTGTGTGGCTATGAAAGGGGCACTGAGCGTACCGCCCTGAGTCCTGAGTGTACTGACCAATCACACCGAGTTGCAGGAAGTTCAATTATCTCCTTTAACTCCAATGCATAATGTCCACACAATCATTTCATTAAACTGTATCTTGGGGATTCAATCATTCATAAATGGTCCGATCAAACGGACCAATTATTATTTTAGGCAATTACAACGCTATACGGGGAAAAAGGGGTCTAAAAGAAGTTGATAGACTGAGTGCGCCATATGGCGGAGTCTGGACTGACGGCCGATATAGCAACAGGAAGAGAGAGGGATCCGAAAACACAAAATTCTATACATACATAGTAACATCACGCCGAGTACTTTTCGGGGCTTACCCCTTTCTCTGCTTACGGAGATTATAGAGTGCCCTTTCAAACTAGACTTGCGCCTTTTTTGCTTCTTGCTTCCAAGCTCATCAAACTCGTCTTCAACGTGGATGTCACGAAATACCATGATTGGCCAAAATGATGTCAATTGTAAAGTCTAGACAGAATTTATCAGTAGATATAAACAGAAAACAATTGCTTTTGTTTAGGCATTCAATTAACTTTATTCTACTCAATATTATAATGATGCAATAACTTTAACAGCCCGCATGGAATCATGGTCTATCAAATGTACCATGTTCGTTCGCCCGTTCAGATTGTATTTATCGAACTTGTCAGTCGCACCACAACAAAGCTTATCAGGAATGTATGACGGTGCATCTCGAACAAAGGATAATCCAGGGTTGTCCACAGCTTTTCCACTGTCACAAACGTAGACATAAATCTTTCCTGTTGACATCGATCGACAGTCACTTCGTGTCTGTGTTACCTCACATCTTTCTCTCATACACAAACACATACAAACAAAAATAATCTCCTGTCGCCGATCCCTAATACTTATCTCTCCTAGCGTTTGTAAACAAACCATTTTTGTTTGAATAATATACTCGTTGAGGTGAGGCCCTGAATACAATGGCGAGACAGTAATAGTTTCCGTTTTGAATAAGAGATGCCCATTGTTTCCTTTCAATATTGATTGGGTTCGTCTCTACTCTACAACTGATACTAACTTAGGTAATTGTTACTTGTTTTGTTTTGCTATAAACCAATTATCATATATACATACATGATAAGCTGATGCTAGAAATGATTACATAATAACGTAGAGATATAAACGAGGAAGATATAATACTATGCAGAATATTGGGTGGATGAATGAGAAAGTTCGTTGAACACGTTGTATAATGAGTATCTATAAATAGAAGGTAATATTTCGTCATGTCGGGAGACAGCAGACGGCGCATGCTGGATCAGCGACCGACAGTGACACCGAAGGTATCGGCCAAATCAGCGCGCACGGACTATTTCCGTGGCACATTGCCTCAACACCGGACGCTTATCGGTTTAAGGTATTCCGTTTAACCCGTTTTAAAAATAAATAAACTGTCGTGCCGTCCGAATAAATACAAACCCCACTTTGACACTGCTCCCTATAAATAACTGTAATGAATAGGCAGTTGGCGGCCCCGCAGTTATATGTAATGTCGACGTTTCCTCGCGTAGATTTATTTCTCTCCTTATTTAAATACTTTATAATTCAGAAGGACGGGTGCTTCCTAACAATGCAATGGATAATACCAAATGGACGGCCGTTAAATTCGGATGCTGTTAGTCGTGGAAACTTACATAGCATCGATGTAAGCAACCAAATCAAACGTAACTTTAGAGATAAAATTGAAGTATTTACGTTCGTTTCTATTAAAGTCCCTGTAGAGCTTAAAGTTTATTCGATTATTCAAAGATTTTTTACTGTAGACTTACCTTGCTACAACTACGCCTCAAGCATGAATAACGTTGCATCAAAGTCTTTGTGAGCCATTGCTCATTTGATATTGTAACACTTGAACTCTGTGCTTATTATTCAAATAAACTGCATTTGCATTATAAATATTAACGATGTTTCATACAACAATAATTACCTAGGTCAAAGCGTCCGCGATAAGTACACCGTGAAATACTCAGGTGCTTCAGCGCTACGGTTATATTATTAGAGCTTGTGATTGGAGTGCATATATTTGGTGGGAGCCGACCAAACAGCGGACCACACAGGGTGGCTCCATTTGTCTGGGCCTCACTCCCCGAGAGATAACAAACGTACAGCCCGCTCTTAGCTGCACTTATCTAAACACTTAACTCGAGCCATACACAAACAAAGCTGCCCCTAACTTACTTTTTACCATGAAATACCTTTTTACCCTTTAGGGCTGCGCGGTACTGCGTGCTTTCCGTGCCGAGTGCCTTTGTTTGAGCTCGGAAACTCATGCATTTCGCTGCAATGTGCAGTTAAGGGAAGATTCATACGTTGCCTGCATGGGTTGACCTTTTCGTTACACACAACGGTTTACTCGGTTTATTATTAAAAGCCGGTTTTATGTTTATATTTAGACGTAACTGCCATGTATTTCAAATGGAATTAATAACGTAACAAAGTCAATTAATAAGCTAATAATATCTATATAGAAATATAGGAGCGTAAAGATTAACTTTTCATATTGTATTAAACTTACATATTTCATGTACTTTAACATAAATAGTTAGAATCTAAAAAACCTTTAAGACAAGTGCCTTGGTACAAAAAAGGCTCCCGACGAATTCTTTCTAATAACAGTTTTGGTATTGTCCAAGGTACACGTCACCGGGCGTGACTAACGAATGGCTCGCCCTACAGACCCTAAATTCTGAGTCGTAAGTATCAGTGACCCGAGCGCGCCCGCGCTGTTGCCCGGTATCTACGATGGCTGCCGAACATTACCATAACTCTCACCGAACCATAAACGTAATTAGAGACACCAATAGCACACCAAACTCGAAATACATTAATCCATTTTGATTTGGTACGGTTAACGCCCCTAACGTACATCAAACATAACGACCAAGAGATCTTGATACACTTTACAAGTACACTTGTTATAAAATAATCGTAACTTTCCGTGGTCACTGTGACACACGGGCGATATACGACATGTCACCTCGTGGGTGAAAACAAGATAATATAACACCCAAACTAACTACCTACCCCTACCCATAGCGACTAAATTCAACATATTCAAAACTACACTCAAACAATCCAATGCTACATTTGAAATTGTAATTACATGCTTGCGATGTAATACTTTGTTTAAATCCAGTCGTTAAAATCCCAAAAATGTATTATTTAAGCATCCTACAAAGAACGATAAATCTTATAGATATAAAGGTGTTTTGACGAAACTTTATATAAAATATAGTTTTTTAATATTGGAAATATATGAGCAACTACAAATCTACCGTTGACATTAATTTTAGACTGTATATAATTTCAGCTATTGCCGCCTTGTCATGTTCTTAACTCTACGGCTGACGAACGATGATAATGTTGTCTATAAACTTGGGTGTATTAGTGGTGCGGCAAAACGTTTTCTCTTTAAATGTTGTAATTATATTATATCGGGAATATTTAATGAGCTTAATATTTTTATTGCTCGACACCTGATTAACTCCCAATTTCTATTACGCATGAGACCCATTTTGAACTTGAATCATGAATTTAAATGATATTATTAATAAAACTTTTCAAAGACGTCATGTGAAACGATATGCTGGAAATGTGTAATAAATTTTTCGTATTTTTACGAAACCGCCCGCTGTATATTTTGACTACAAAAATCGTCAGCACGGTGAATTAAAAAAACATATTTTCTTTAAATTATCACTTTGTCCTGAGTAGGTATGCCAAATTCCGAGGATGTTTTTATTTCACAATTAACGATTCTCATTTCATTTCATTTTGAAAATGTTCTTCAATTAAATGAACAGTGAGTGTAACGAATCAGTAACAACCTGTTTGTCTTCTCACCAAGTCTAAATGCCAACCGTATTCATTTGTCATTAACTAACGTTACAGCCATTAAACGTGTAAATATTCAATGTGCAAGTAAACTGCTTTGCAAGTCAATGGGCTACGGCTAGCTAGTAAGTCGAATGGCCCTTATCAGTCAGAGGGCCGGGCTGGAACAACCTATGGCCGCCTGCTAGTAATTTATAATATACATCGGTCATACTGCTTGCTTGCATTATCGTAAAGAAGGTAATTTTCTTGATCGCATTATAAAATGCTAAGCAAGAGTTGCATTTAATAATAAAACATCTCCATAATTTGTATTAAAGAAGATTATTAGTTATTCTATTCTAATAAATAAGTATTTCACCGCGCCAAGACAACATAAATATCGGAAAATCCTTTAGTAGCGTAACCGTGACATTTTGATTCATAAAATTGTAGCAAGTAATAAATTGCGGGTTGTTCAAATGGCGCAACGCAACTCCGAAATTGAAACCGACCGTGCTTAATTGATAAAATATTACACATGGAATTGTCCTTTAATAAATTTCACGGCCCATGAATCGGGTATGGGCAAAAAATGTAGATGAGACAAAATGTCAATCGGGCTTAATTTAACATGGGGTGGCAAGTTGCTGCGACATGGATAACGTGTGTAGAAAACGAATCGCACCCCTCACTAATCTCCATTTTTCTTTCTATAAGAAAGAACTTCATGATAAGCTCACATTTTACGCAGCCCTTATTATATACCCTTTAAGTTCCAAATTGAACCAATATACTCGTAAGTTCACTAATACTAAGCCGTTCACCCCTGTTGCTATTTTGTCAACGACTGTATTTATGACTTCTACAAGTTGTGGTTGTTTTTAGTTTTACTTTTACGGTACTTTTATTATAATGCGGTTTTCATTTTAATATAAAGATGCATAAATATAGAGGGAATAAACATTTATTGCTTCGAATGTCCCTATTCGGAACTCAATAATATATGTCCCGTTGTAAAATGTCCTTAAATTACACGCACTTTCTAAGAAGTATCCCATTTGATAGCAAATAAATTTGACTTCAAATGCAAAAGGCAAAACTTTGAAATATTCTTGAAGCTAAAGCTAGGACATTCACTTTTATTGGCAAGAGTTTTGCATAAAGGTAAAATGCATCTGGCAGACTGCCTTGTTGTAGCAAAAGCCTTTCATCCAGTGTATATCCTTTGAAAATATTTGAATTGGCAAACATTTATTTGAACACTTTGTCTTTGCTACGGTATTACATATATGTTTATATAAATTACTAGTGGCCCGCCCCGGCTTCGCACGGGTAGACATTTATCAAATATTTTGTCTACCCGTGCGAAGCCGGGGCGGGCAGCTACAATAATATTTATAGCCTATGCTACTCAGTGATAATTTAGCTGTCTAACGGTGAAAGAATTTTTACCTTTTTTTATTTAATTTGAGATCAGGATGAGCAAATCGAGGAAAACTCCTGTATCGATTGATCGCTTTGAACTTAAAGTTATTTGTCTTTCATTAGTCTCAAATCCTATAATGGATCCTCATTTGGATGTTCGTCTGTATAAATAATGGCGCTAGGCGACGATCGGGCTCACGGCCGCCCAAGACAAATATAATTAGGGACATATTGGCCCAACCCGTGTTGGGTTACGATACCAAACTATGTCGAAATTACGAAATAGGGACACTGATTTTGCTCGCTTCTTTTGTGATGCCGATTAATATTAATTATGTTTGGGTTGTCTAGCAAATAAGACGTGATTTCAGCCATACATGATTATATTATTAATAGATATTTCTTGACATAGTTCTGGTGTGTTAGGAACATTAAGACATTTTAGACTTCTCTTCATTAAAATAAAGTCCATGTAATTGAACATTTACTACCATACTAACAAATTACTAAAACCTAAAGTTTATTGGAGTTATCGAGCCGCACGTGTTTTCAATGTTCTGTGTACACAGACCGTTTTCGTAGACAGTATCCTTGTCAATGTGCTCCTGAAAGCAGACGCAATCCATTATCGGGTGGGGTGAGGGAAGAATGCGATAAAAAATTTCAATCAGGCAACCGCCGAAAAATATTTACAGTGTAACCCGAGGCAGCAAGCGGAGGACAATATTGTGGAGCGATCGCGAGTAGGCGCCCGCGGCGCGGTGGCGCGGGCCTTCCGCCGCTTTGTGCGCGCTGTCCAAATAATATTGAACCCCGTGAAATACGAGCGCCCGCGGATGCCTCCTGCGAAACCGTTTTTCCGTTTCACTGAACATTACCAAGCGTTTAGTTTAGGACCTCCCTCCCCGCAGAACTAGGTCACGGCGATAGTTGTAAGAAACGTAACACTACAACTATTTAATTTTTTCCGCTTAGTAGGTGTTAATTTAATTGTCATCGTTAAAGTTATAGATTTATTGTAAATCAATTATATTTGCTAATAATGCGATCAAATTTCCTCTTTAATATGGGTCATCTTCGTCCCAATGACGCACGGTTGGGTTATTTCACTGTTTCTCCCAACCGGGCGTTTTCTTCCCATATTTATTGCAGTACTTAATTTGCATTTCTAGAGTATTACCATAATAATATCTTTTAACGACAAGTTCTCTAATATAAAGCTATCGTACGTAGAGTCTCCGTTAGGTATGGAAATTGATAATGCGAGCCGCCCTCTAGCACGCGACGGCACATGGCTAATGGAAAATTGTTTATCACTATCGAGTTTCTGCGCGTGAGCACGATTATTTAAGTGCGGGTCCTCGTAGTCTAGCGGCTAAGTCGTAATTGGCCGCTTATTCGATATCGCTTCCATTCATTTCTCGCGATAAAGCTTCTCAAACCGCTCAGTTCGCCTTCCTGCCGCCGCGGGCACAATCTCGCGCAGCAATAACCTCTGCCCATGCTACTGCACTAGATAAACATGGCTTTTATTTTGTATTTGCATTTCAAATACATAGTTAAATCTTATCTAACTCAGCTAGTTCCGAAGTACTGAGAAGATGCGTACAATTTAATAGGCTTGTTCGTAGTAAAATAGCGTCCTGTTATACAAGCTTTTATTTTACTTGACGTCCTCGTTATTTTTGTGACGATGCAATAATATGGTACGATGAAACTGGTCTGGTAATTAATGTGGCCGTAGAAACCACATCCATCACCAACTATACAACGTAACTCTGTCATATTTGGGCTCACTTTCTTTAACAACATGGTGCACTTTGCACTAAAGCGTAAAAACTTGGTTAAAAGAGGTTTTTTTTTATTTAGAAATCGTTTTCTATATCTGTGTATTATAGACTGAGTTTTCGTGTAAAATGCAAATGCGGGCACTTCCGTCGTGTGATATATTTCTTGGAAAATTATGCTCGCTAAATATATACGAGTGGGCGCGAACAGTACTTGCAGTGGCTACGAGTACGAGCCGCACTCTCCCATTCATGAATCAACTTCAGCATTACCTAACTAGTCCGCGAGACCAATAAAACAAACACGCCATGAGAGTTATTAATATTAGTGACGAGTTCAATGAATCCGTACCATTTTGAGCCAGTGCACGTACAAAACACAGATTTATCGGCACATATTATTACGTTTGCTTACAATATAGATGAATAATATTAAACGCAGCTTTTGCGGAATTCAATTTACAAGCTAGCATAGCCGATTGGTTTCGATTAGCTCATTCGCCCATTAAGTAAAAGTTAATCAACGGCCTGCCATAGATAGCTTGGTTTATAACCTTAACGTATAATTTATAGAAATATGTTAACCCATCTTATGAATGATTTCCATTTAAAAGTCCATTTTAACAAATGTTTTTAATTAATCCATCGGGTGTGATCTCCGTAGAATAAGACAGCCAATTAAACGGACAGATTCCGGGCGTGGCTGGATGTGGCCGGGAGAGATGTATTTGGTTGTTTATTTCAGTATTTTCGGAATACTTCTTCGTACAAGTGCAACGTGCATTTAGGAATGTTGCCTCATAAATTGAGGTACCGTTCCCTTCTAATAATAACTAAATGTATGCAATCGAACAAGTAGGTGATAATTTTATTCAGTTTCTTTGTAGTGAAATCGTTCGGCGAGGGAGGAAATTGGCATGGCGATAGCAGGGCGATGCTATTGTTAAACATTTCGTTTTAAATTGGGGAGCTTTCTTGAATTTACACCCATGACTTGCAACAGAAGGGGCTCGGCTCCGAGGGCCCGTGTCTTCACCGCTCGCTCGGATCGATTGTTCCGATACTACATTTTTATTCGCACACCTTTTAATCCTTTTTCAACTTGACATTTGAATAAGACCGTTTCAAAAGAACCTCATTATGCATTCTGTAAGAATATCCTTTACCATTCTTAATTTGCTTTCAATATACCTAAGTTATGCGAAACGATCATCATTGAAAGTCTCGTGTCCAAAGGACTATTTTGTTGTGCTCTTTGTTCCCCATTCAACCCACGACGCAATTAGTTCGAAGATGTCTGAAAATAAACCAACTCGATACCATTATTACAGAACGTTAAACGTATTAAAGTCGATAACATCTCCTAACCGTTCCTCGACCCTCGCACACCCTCGTGATCAATGCAATGGGCGTTTTTAAACTCTAAAGAAAATAAAATGGTTTGAGGCAGACTCTATACAGGTACATCGATAACACCGATAAAATAGTCCTTTTTGAAATAACTAATATAATAAAGAGGAATGATTTTAATTTTTGTATGTAACGAATAAACTTAATAACACTGGACTGATTTAAAAAAACTCTTCCACCAACAGAATGCTATATTATTACTGAGTAACATAGGTTATATTTATTATGTTGCTACGCGGGCAAAGTCGCGGGGAAAAAGCTAGTAATAAATTACTATTTATTAGGTACCTTTTCCGTAGGTCCCATAAGGTACTCCTTATGGGAGTACACAAAAAGATTATAATATTCAATTTTCTTTTCATAGAACTATTACTGAAACTATCAGAAGATGACGTTCTTTTAGATTTTCTAAAAAGTTAAGTCTTTTTAGATTAACTAACTTAGTAAGTCGAATTTTAGAAATATTACATGTTTATAAATTATTATGTTACCTATAACATGGTCATTCGGCCATAGCCCATATCAGTGCTTATAGTATAACCGTCCTAGGTTTCGATCAGATCTGTAACAACTGCTAAAAATAAAGGCATAAAAATACGCACATTACAATTAAATATAAACAATAATTATGTTTTCTGTCAGGTATATACGATAATTATAATTATCTCAACTCTAATGTTATATACATTTATCATTTAGTGTGTATTCAAGCTTCACAATATGTATGGGTATACCTAACAAAGGCAAATTATCGTCATATGTCGTCTACTCCATTGAAGTTCTAAAGTACTGGCCAATAATTTTAGGGCTAAAAGCAATTGTGGTTTCCAGACCTATATTTAGGGGCGCAAAGCAATAAAAGCACATCTCTGACCGGTCCATTCCCGCACGACTGTGCAAGATAAATGGTCGGCACCGAGCGGCCGCGCCGAAGGAGACGCGTTCTCACGGCCCGTGCTTGCGCGTCTTTGTTTTTGTTTCATCGGTTTCCGAGTAGAGGTCGCCGCTGCCCGTCCGAGACTAGGAGTGACCGCTGCACGCGCGGCTCTAGCGACAAAAACTGTGCGACAACAGCGAACCTCGAACGACTAACGAGCTTCTAGCTACCTGCCAACGTTTTTGTCACAATTCTGCACTTCTTTGCGATATAACGTGGATAAGACACCTTTATTTCTCGAATAACACTTGCCTTCAAAATAGAAGGTGAATGCAACATGTCAATGCCAGTATATTGTGTCGGTTCTCGTGTGTTGACGGTTGTGGGCTCTTGCATTAATTAGACACGGCTCTCGCGCAGCACAACACCTCAGCTCATTATTTACCGCTTCATTAAGAGCTCACTCACGACGAGCCGCTGTCAAAATCTCGCTGAACAGCCGCCCGTCCGCCGCGCCGCTTGAAATATCGCAGCATTGTCCTACAATAACACTGTCGTCGCCCTCGTTAATTGTCTTAGCCGACACTCCTTCGTGGGATCTTCTTTATACAAAAGTGCAACTTTTGTGTTCGTAAAATAGACTGCTCGTTTCCGCTCCCAAACTGAAAAAAACTTAAAGTAGTGGTGTTAAGCAACATTTCATTACTACACCACAAAATATGTTTTCACAAAAACGAAATGAACACATTCGGCTAGTTTCGTGAAGAAACGATGCGCTCCGACCAGTAATGGCACCGACACGAAATTACTAACAATAAACAGTAATGATGATGGATTTAAAAAATCAATTTCAAATACAGTTACGGAATGTCGGCATAATAATCGGCAATCACTACTTAGATCACTTGTAGGTATATTATTATGTTACCAGATGTTTATTAGATAGCTACGGCTTCATTTTCTTATTAGAATAGACCGCATATAGCTCCGCCAATATTTTTTGTATCGATTGTCCCGACAAAAGCATAATACCTGTCGATAAATTGATCTAGGTAGATACCTATTACAAATGTATGCTTATATAGCTTAGGTCACCCATCCATCCAATTAAATTATAATGCTAATGATATGGTGGCTGCAAGAATGTAATATAAAGGTAAGCTCCTATGATACGTTGACAGTTGAAGCTAACACTGCAAGCAAAATGTAAGTGAAAAGCTTAAAATAACTTGTGTAACAATAAGAAGAATTCAAGGAAAAGCCTGAAAAAATCGTAGCTACTTTGAGAATGTACAAAGGCGGCGGACGCTTTAAAAGCCATTTAAGGGCAAAGTCTGCGTGCCCGGGCATTGTGATTTCTGTACACGTTTTAATGAATTCGTCCTTCCTCCGAACGTTCCTCGGGCTGCACGGCCGCTATTCAAAAGAAAATTACAGTCGAGAGCCTCCTCGAAACAAACCCTTTAGGAGTCACGCTTCGCTCTCGCTAAACTTAGTCCAATTATTTCAACTGTTTTTTGCTTGTTCCTTTACGTTGCGGGTCATTATATTGGCGTCAGTTGGTGAGCGCCTCAGCCGCTACACCATATGTTGCCGAAGCCTTCAATATAGCCGGGACAGTGGAGTTCGGATAATTGATTAATGCGCTCTGGGCGGACGTGCTTAAACGCCTCGATCAAAGTTTTTTGGAATCGCTGGTATAATGATACGTTTTGATTGTCTCGATGGGACCACAATAAAGGCACCATATGGCGCGGAGCACAGATTCGCCTCGCTAACAGATGGCCTTAATACGTTATACCGTTCATATCAACACAGGTACCTATGAAAACAGGTAGATAACTACTGCCGTAAAATACTCTCGTAAAATACCGACGTCTTTTAAGTAAGGAAAATGTTTTTGTGTCACAAATTCGGATGAGTTTAGCGTATCACATATATATCTTTGGAATTGAACTGAATACACGAGTGTGCCAAAGAGAAAGATCAATAATGTGACTGGACTAATTAAGATACTTTGTCCACAATTTTTGTTTTCTCATCAAAGGTTCAGAAGTTGGACTATGAACAAAACAAAATGTATCCACCTAAATCAAAAAGTTTGGCAATGTTGCCGCTTTACCTTCCGTTATCTGTTTCAGTCAGATTAAATAAAAATATGCTGTGAAATATGTACAAACACAGTGTAGGAAATTATAACAAACAATTTTACTGAGATTGTATCGTTACCAGCCGTTAAATTAAATTATTATACAAACTACAAGAATCTGTATAATAGAGAAAGTTTGAAAGTAGAAATCAATTTATTAAATCCTAATTTTGTGTGTTGTGAGGGAGTGATGTTGAAAGTCATGTGACTAAAAGGGGTATTAGTATCAAGATATAGTTATACGAGAACAGGACGAACGAAGAAGAGGTGGATGGATTATGATGTAAGAGACGATATGAGAAAGTCTAAAGTGAATGATGAGATGGTGGATAAAAGAGATGAATGTGCATATTATTGCGCACAAAGGTATGACAATAAAAAATAGGCACAAAAGACGAAGCTGCTGAATAAACGTGACGCTTCGAACAATATTTCTTTTTTACAGGATTGGTAGCAAGCGAAAACGAACAAAGTGAGCAAATACGGTTTGCATGTAAAAAGGTCATAAAGTAAGTTAGCAATTTGTTTGTCTGCAGATTGGGCAGTGCGGCTATGTCAAGCGGCATGGGCGGCGGCACCCTGGGCAGCGGGCACTGCCAGCTGGCGAACCAGCCGCTGGTCATGCCGGTGTTCCCTCTGCGAGCCACGCAGCCAAGCCCCGTGCCTGTCTACTCGCCGTCGCGGTTCCACATAGACAAACGCTGCCAGCACCGGTGCACCTGGAAGTGTCTAGCCATAGTCATGATAAGCCTCTGCGTCATACTCGGGGCTATGCTCGCCTACTTTATAGGTAAGTGTCACTAATATTTTTTCATATAATTTAACACGCTTACTAATAATATTGTTGGAAATATGTGTAGAAATATGTAGGACCCAAATACTACAATAATATAAAAACTTGAGCGTTTTGAAACGATAAGTATTAATTACCCTCAACAATACATGTATGCGTCATCAATCACAGTACAGTAAACTGATGTATTGTCCCAGATTTATTGAATAAGCATTAATTTTTCTAAATTGTGAAAAGTTTGAGCGGGTATAGATTTGGAAACTTAGGACTGAGTTTCAGCTTGGTCAAGAAGTTGTAGTAAGCACCAATTGTTTATTTTCCAAATATTTTTATCGCCGTTTTACTATCGAAATAAATTTGAATAACAAACAGGCCTGTAATAAAGACAAAGGGTTTTAATGTGGGCAATCGATTAAGTATCGAATCCTAACTACGAGTTATAGTATCGATATATCTTTGTTCGTAAAATCACAGCGGGATGTAGGGAACTCTCGTTAGGACAGTATTTTTATGAACTCGCTCGGAATGCCGATTAAAATATTCATAACATTATTCATTCACAATCCATTAGCGTTAGTGAGTGGTCCTCGTTTGAGCCATGTTAGAGACACAGGTTTATTGTTGCAGTCAACAGTGTCATGAGAACGCTTGCTTTGATTTTACTAAAACTGTTATTTTACTAACAAAACTTATTTACCCTAAAAATATAGTTCTAACTATAATTCCAGGGCCTAAGGATTAACAAAATATATATTTTTTCTCTTATCTACGACTAAATCGTGCTCTTCAAATTAGCCAATATTTTTATTAAGTATATATAAACAATTTGGAAAATGTATCTTTAATACCTCCAATAGCAATTTCATAGCTCTAGACATTGCTTTCTTAACAATATGATTACAAAGCAATGAAAAATTGTAGCTCTATCCCCACAGCTCAGGCGAGCGCCCGAAGCGCTGATTCTCTCCAATTAAGGGGTAGTCCTTGTCTCATATAATTGGAAGCCATCAACAAAAAGGTTAGCCTTCCTGGCTATGGATTACGTGACCCCGCGGATTTCAATTCAATATATAAAAGCAGTAGCAATCTGATTTCAATAAGCTCTACTATTTTTGTACTTTGTACAGGGGTGGCCTTTGTCAGAACATTTATAATTCTTACATACATACCTAATATTATAACTAGTATTAAAATAGAACAGACGTCTCATAAACGTATACTACACACATATTGTATAGTTGTATAATAAACACCAGTATCTCAATTACTTGGGGTCAGCGCTGTCTATTCTCGTTTCATTCAATATCTGCTTCTATCCATCATCGCCTCATCAATACATATCTTCCTGGCTCTTAATCTTCCTTAATTTTCAATCCCTACATATTAATTGCTCTTCTACTCACCTCTCATTTCTTATAACGAGTCTTTATCACATCAAACGGTTCCATTTTAACATTTCTAGGTAACAAGCCCAATCAGAAACGATGTCCACGAATCGCCTTCTTTAGTCGATGCCCATAAAATGTATCTATATTCGGTTATAGTTGTTTACTCTTTCACTAAAGTCATAATAGAAAAAGATATTTCCATCAGCGCATCAAAACACAATTATTGAAGGTGATAAATTAAAATATCCACATCGTGCATGCAAATGAGTCGATTAAACATCGATGTGGCAACCGAAACAGACATCCACCATTAGTCTTTTATCATTCTTTGTTTGAATCTCGCAACCGGCATCCACAGAGAGGCTCATAAAAAACTAAACAAACATCAGAAAAATATAAATGATGCGCCTAACCTAAGGCAACGCGCGCTGCGTGCCTCGGGCCGGCGCGCCCGTGTTAGTCGGTTATAAATTGTCTTACACTTCCACGTCCCGTATTATTTTACTACGGATACATCAGCCACTGCAATCCCTACCCGCCCGACGACCAATCATAATTTATACATACCTAATGCTTCATCATAAATTGCAAAGTAAATCCTGCTTGATTTAAAGCAAAACAGCTAATCCTTTCTGCGCGGTATAATAAAACAGTATATCACATTTATATCTGACGGAATGGCACATTCTCCCGATTGCATGTACATATTATACTTACTGCTACGGGAACATGTAACGAAAGAATTTCCAGTAATGTTTGTAAAACACGGAACGTGTCCAACAAAGTCGCAATTTTATTGTCCTACTTATTTACCAACCACTGTTGTTTGACGGTAGTTACTAATCAATACAACCAGAAATTGTATTCTAAATCAGATTGATTATAACACAGCGTCTAAGTATAAACTTTATAAGCTTCCATCGTAGTCCACTTCAATTCATAAAACAGCATGCAATCAACCGCAAGTGAGTCGTGGCTATAAAACTTCAGACCGCAGACACATAAGATAGCACAAAAATAGCATCAAAGCCGTTATGGGGCGCTTCGTGTGTTGGAGTGATACCCTGGCCTACATTCGATCCGTACATTTACCCCGCCGAGCCCTCATACTTACTATAAAAACTCGTTCGCAAAGGTAGCACAGTAGAAATACTTTTCAAATGACAAATATTGTGTCACTCATACCCGAAGGAAAGGGCCGTGGGCATTGAAACGAAAATCTAGACCTATCTCACAAAATGGATGGTCCCAATCTTTGTTGAGAGTATAATATGACAGAACGATAGTTTGGTATTTATGTCCGAAAGTATTTTTGGACGTATTACGCAGGTCTTAGATGAATAATTTTATCAGAGTCCACTATTATTATAGTAGAGGATTTCGGTGAATAAATCCCTACTTATTCTTAGACGTCCTAGATGTATTACATCGCCGTATTGCGGTAACTTTAGAAGACCACAGAGTCAATACACAGGAGAACAATGTAATACAGTAATACAAGTCAGTATTTCGGCTATCAAGAACATTGGTTTTTTTTAACTCGCTTCCATTAGCTTCTATTTTTTATTTTGATTTTGATTCTTCCCCCCGTATTTATGTTACGTAATGGAATCTTTCAGGGTAATTTTCACCAATGTCTAGACGTCCCATACCTCAGAGTAGAAAATAGCCTGACCATGATCATCGGGATAAATAAACATTGGACATGTTTTTTTTAAACGTTCCACCTTGTTTATTCGTATCATCGTTCATATTAATAACATTTTCAAGAAACGTAGATATTGCTAAACTCTAAACCATTAACAACCACAATATAGGAACTAGGATGGTCTTCCTACGATAATATTTTGAGTATTATTTTTAAAACTTATTTCGTTAGGTGGTAGGATACCTATGGTAAGAGCTAGGCTACTTGGTCGCACTGTCACGCGATTCCCGTATAACAGGAACATTCACAGAAACAATGTGTAGTTAGTGCACAGCGCTATTTGTTTTGATGGCGCTCTTTCGCTTTGATGCAGGGACATTACTTACTTTATTGTGCTTTAAAGACTCATCACTCTAGCCGTTAACCTAAACATTTGTTCGACTGAAAATGATTAATAATGTAAGTACTTAGGAAAAAAAACTTGTATTTTAATATAACATAGGTACACTTGAATAAAGTGGCGTATGATGGCGGTGGTAAAACTATTTAGTATGAGCTTTTTTTTCTAACAAAGAAGAACCTGCATAATTTAATACAAATCGTGGTGAGATACATAAAAATATATTATACTATTATATTTAAGTCATAAATTGAATGGTCAATAGTTGTACGTAGTAGACTTATAGTAGATAATATCTATGAGTCTTATTTAAAAAAGACACAGAATACATGTAAAATTATATTTAAACTAAATACAATACTACGTGTACGTAACTATAACAAATCAGATTGTAAAATAGTTTGGGTAGGGTAGTAAACCCTTTTCATAATTACATTTTTTACCTACGACTGATATGTGCTCTATATTCAGTTTACGAAACAAACGAAAACTATTAAAAGTGGGGTTAAGACAATTATGAAATTTGCACAAGAGTTGTATAGGACAATACTGACTAATTATATCTAAAGCGAGACTTAATATTTTAGTTTAAATTCCTAATAATATTATTAAGCTATGAGGGTATAATTAAAAGAAAATGTTGATTAGTTTTGACAGCGAGTTGCCGAAATTAGTGAAGTTATACGATGGAGTAGCGTGCTTGGAACGTATTATTTAGTGTTTGCAGAAACAGCTTAATAGAACGGTCGGTTAAGTTAAATTGAAACGGTAGTTTAGATAAGCTACAGTCAGGAGGAGCGGTTATAATTACAATTCTGAATGTTTCTAGTTTACCCTATTGCATAAAACGATACCGATGCTCATAGAGAATTGGTTAATTGCCAAAAATAATTAATAATCTCAGGAACTTCTCAGGAAATTGTACCGTGTGTATTTTTAACGTATTAATATATTACTTGGAGGTTGACCACAACTGAGATATGATGGAATAAAAAAAAATCAAGTAAATATGTATACATTATAGATATGCATTATGCAATCTAACGGTGTACATCCAATCATTATATTCCCTTTTTACATAAATTATGTTTAAGCAATATGTCCTACGAAACCTATATTGCATTTATGTTGATCAATTGTTTCCTTAAAATACTTTTATTTATAACACAACATCAAATATTTTTTTAAAACTTACAGTAACTTATTATTTCCCCAGAAGTACAATTCATACAAAACTCAAAACAAAAAATAAAAGGGGCATCTACCTAATTCAGTAGTACAGGTCTGGTAGAGATCACATCTTGTGATAAGGCCGCCAATTGTACCGATTTATAATGTATTTTATGTTCCTCAGTAATTGATTTTGGTGTACAATAAAGAGTTATCTATATACATGGGCAGATCTTATAATCTGGTGGTATTTGTATTTATCTATTCTGCGTTAGAATCTCTGTACGTAGGTACTAAAGGAACCATAAAATAAATCCATTGAATGCTTCTTCAGAATAATGTAATGAACCCAGTCTATGTAAGGTGTCCCAAGTCAATGAGGCTTATCGTATCGGATCTCGGCTCATTTAGACGCCCGTTAAATTATAGGGCCAGAAGATAAGAGTCGCATGTCGCATATTGATGCCGCACCACTCTCCCACTTCCACTAAGCTGGTCTTTTTCTAATCAAATAAAAAATACGCCTCTAAATAACCAAATTTAGATTTCCGCCCGATAACATCGGAGGCAAACGAGTAAATGCTACTTGTAAGCTTTTTTTTATTCTACTAAGTGCAACTTCTCATTTGTCTAATGAATTGTAAAAATAGATTTATATTTTCGAATCGTGTTCCATAATGAGTTGTTTAGTAACAATAAAAATACAATGCGGCCACGCCTCCTGGCGTTCCGGACATGTATCAAATAAAAAGCGGTTCTGTATTTTTAATCCGACATAAAACTCCTGGTTCATCGGTAGTTTTAGTTTTCGTAATGAAAAAATGTGAACCATCTGTTGCACCCTTCATTACGTATGGTACGCGATCAATAGGGGCAAAATACAACACCGTCAACTTTTTAATGTAATTGAAATTGTGAGAACCCCAAATGTTTTATTAAAGCTCTCTCACTGCCGAGCATTAACGCTTTTCAAGTGCCTCGGGTACACGTTTTAGTTCATCGATTTTTATTTACAAACAACAATAGCAACAAATTCAAGCCATGTTGATTTAATAAAGTTCCGTAGGTAACGAAGTAAAAATATAGTAAGCCACGTATTTATTTCCTGCTTTTATGTAATAAAATAGTCTTAGAATAGCGAATTATGTACACTCTATAATATTGGCGCTGAAAAGAGGTGACTAGATTAAAAAAAAATGAAACCGTTGAATGTAATATTTAGCTTCGTAAAAATCGTTCCTGGACCCTCGGTTAAAAATAGAGCGGACAAGACCTAAATCTCCTGTGAATGTGGATAATGAGTATAAGAAACAAGGACAGTTATATCAGATAGTGTACATAATGAAAGGAGATAGGGCGACGCACGAGCTGAGAAAGATTTATCACGTGACTAATACCGAGTCGGTGCGACGCCGCGTCCCTCGGGACTCCATCAAACGAGTTTCGCTCCCCCAACGCACGATGCAATCTATGCTGAATCGTATTACAATAAATTGTATTAACTCGAAAAATAGTGGAGATAGCAAACATCGTCCATCTGCACACAATCGTCGCTTGCATCGCGGCCGACGACGACGTCGTCAAATGGAGTACCCGAGCACCCCCATTTCCTACGGCCCACACTGCTCTATAGCGAAAATTTATAGATTTTACGAGGGATCATCGGGAAAAGTCGTGACTTACCACATTGTCATATTTTATTTTCATAGGGAGGAAATCACGACATCAATGCTCGCTTATCTGCAACTGACATTTTATTTATGAGCCACATTTTGGTTTCAACATCAAATATATGCATGTATATTATACATGCACATACACGCGATCTAGTCATATTTAATAAACACTTATTCTAAATAAAAGAAGGTAGATGTGAGAATTTAGCACAATGTTGGCAAAATTATCAATAAAAACATTACCTAATGTATATTAAACACAAAAGGCTGGCAGGCACATGATTAATAATTAATCCTAGAAAAGTTATTGCCATCTGCACCCCCAGAAATCGCACCAACGTCAATGTAAATTGTTCAATTCTAAGCGCAAATGGCTAAATGGCATCAATGCTTCGTGATCCTTATCTGCAAGTAAATCTTGGGGATAGATCGCCAACTGTTGGGGTCCGAGTCAGATAACTTAATTGCTCCGACACCGCCTAAGCTATCCGCACGAGTTATGGAAATCGCTGCAGTAACCGCACTTCCTTATCACAAAACTAAACAAATATTTGGATCATTCGTGCATTAATTATGGCTATTGCATTATCAGTCCACAATATCATTAGGATCGTAAACCATTATATTTATTTCTTGGCGAGCAATTTCTTACTTTAACTTCGTAAGAACTTCATTTCTGCTATTTTTAGGATGCATCATAATATTTCTCTCAACAAATTAGTAAGCCTCGCATATGAAGCCAATTAGACTGTATCGGAGTCACGTCAATTAAGTCTATAGGGATGGATTTATAATCCATGAAATGCACCCAGCGCAACATATTAGCCGCATATCCTGTGCGCACGCTCCGACACAATGTACGTCGCATCCCCTTACAAACGCAAATCCTGTGCGTTCGTGCATTCCTTACAAAACATATGAAGCAATACAGTTTTTCCTTAATCCTGTTCTCTGTAAATGAAACGCAATTCAAACTACAACTACGTGTACGGAATATAAAAAGCTACTGTTATTTACTTGAACAACATAGAAAAAAAAATGTGTCAACTGCGGAATAAGACTCGTGTCATTTGATACCGTGCTCTTCTTAGTTAGCACCGTGAAAAATTATCCAATTAATGTGGGTAGCACGGCATTTTATGATCGATTCGATTGCCTGCAACTGTCACATAATGAGGAGACAACAGCATTCCTCCGAGCAAGAAGTGGTTGGGTGTCACAGCCACCTACGTGCCCGTGGCCCGGTCGCGGCGGCGGAACCAATCGTTCCGTCACACTGCCACAAATGCTTCTCCGCCGTGCTTCGGTTAATTAAAACTCAACGGGACGGCACGTCACCTACCCCGCGTTCAGGCACCTCTAAAACTTTCAAACGACATCTCCTATTGTGTCGCGTTTCGTAATACGTGTCGCTTTGAAAGACACCCGTGTGAACTCTAATAGAATTATAGTTCGGCTTCTGGGCATTATCGATGTGGGCCACCGATAAGGGCAAAGCTTAACGGAAACTTAATTGGATGCCAAGATTGAGAAAACATAATTTTCTACAGAGAAATATTTATAAAACAAATAAATTAATTTATGTTACATAAAATGTGTAAAAAGTTAGATATTAATTATGTGCTTTCTGGTAACTCTACAACGCAGAATGTACACATATTTTATTTATATCATTGCATTATTAATTTTCGAAAATTAAATGTCAAATATATCTTTTGTTGCAGCGTTATCGTCAATTAAAAGTAATATAGACAATTCAAATTGCATCCTAGTACAAGATGTAAAAGCGGTTACGCACGCACAAGGAATTAGGGATGCTTTATCAACTTCATCACCTTCTGACGGTAATATATTATCCACGATTAAAATATTAGTTAAAGTACCTACTATTAGGCATGTAATAATTATTTTTATGATTATAGAATCTATATCAACATCCTCACTAGGCGGATGGTCAACGACGGCAGAAGCAGCGCTAGAGTCAGCAGTAATACCGCAACAAGCACAACAAGCTGCACCTCCGCCCTGGTCTCCTGCCTTAGAAGTTAGAGAATTTGAAGAATTACACAGCGCCACCATACCTGCCTACCAATTTTGGAGTTCAGAATTCCGAAACAAGCAACCTGCCTACGTTAGCCTTAATTTCACCGTACCATGGGGAGCCAATTTTGCTGTTTATGGCAGGCGAAATGTTGCTCCCAGTGTAACACAATACGATTTCGTAGAATTCATCCGCGGCGGCAGAGTAGATCACCGGCTGAGGAGAAGAAGGAGCCCACATATTCTAGATCAACAAGATAATAGTTTCGTTGACTGGAGCACTTTACTAAGCACGATTAGTCCATTCCAAAGATGGAACCACACGATAAGCAAAAGATCGACCGATATGAGAGTAAATGTCAGTATACTACAGTACTTAGATACAGGGAGATGGTTTATTTCTGTTTATAATGACGAACTTCAACCACATAATGTAGAAATGATTGTTTCGGAAGCCGAAGGTGTCACTAATTCTTGTCCCGATGACTGTTCGGGTCATGGATCTTGCTATCTTGGAAAATGTGAATGCATGGACGGCTATGAAGGGCATGACTGTTCAAAAAGTAAGTTATTCATGTGATAGTTCATAAAATAATAATATTTCGAGACAAGTCATAAACATTTAAATTTATGAATCATTTGTAGGCGTGTGTCCAGTTTTATGTTCCGGGCACGGGGCGTACGCAGGCGGTATCTGTCACTGTTCTGAAGGTTGGAAAGGTGCTGAGTGTGACATCCCAGCTCACGATTGTGAGCCCGCCGATTGCTCCGGACGAGGACAATGTATAGCTGGCCATTGTCATTGCAAAGCGGGATGGAAAGGGGCAAAATGTGATGAAGGTATGAGCAAAAAAATCATTTCTGCTTAAAACAATCAAGGATGGATTTGCCATTTCAGTGAGATTCTTTGCATATTACGTATAGGTGGATAGTGCGACATATCTCTATACAAGGCTTAATAATGAAATCGTATTGTGCAGAGGACTGCCTTGACCCCACGTGTGGTGCGCACGGGTCGTGCGTGCGGGGTCGGTGCGTTTGTCGTGCCGGGTGGCGCGGAGCTGCGTGCAGCGAACGTGACGCGCGCGTTCAAAGATGCTTGCCTGCGTGCTCACAGCGAGGCGTTTACGATCTAGATGCAGGAAGATGTGTCTGCGATCCACTTTACACTGGCGACGATTGTTCACAAGGTAGGTTCACTTCACTTTAAACAAAAGAAATTGTTAGATTTGCCAATTTAAACCTTAGATCAATATAATCTTGAATTGTCATTCTCATGTGTCATTATAACTGAATTATAGTGGTTTGCTCCTTGGACTGTGGACCCCATGGCGTATGCGCGGAAGGCATATGTCGTTGTGACGAAGGGTGGACGGGCTCGATGTGTGATCAACGACCGTGCGATTTGCGCTGCCACGACCACGGCCAATGCAAGAACGGCACCTGTGTCTGCACACAGGGATGGAACGGAAGACATTGTACCTTGCGTAAGTAATTCACTAATAACCTTGTTGTATGTCAACAATATAAAAGCACACTTGGACAATGCAATAAATAAATATTACTGAGAGTGCTCCTATAAACGATAAACTTAGAATTCCAGTATTTTGAAAAGTATTTAAATATGCAGCCGGTTGTCCCAATGCCTGTTCACGCCACGGCCAATGCCTACTGGAAGACGGTGTCTACCGATGCTCCTGTGCCGAAGGCTGGGCTGGCACCGACTGCTCCATCGCTCTCGAGCTTTCCTGCAACGACAACGAAGACAATGACGAAGGTAAGAAATATATAATTCCATAGCCTAGTTCAAGACAAAAACACTTAATACGTTATGATTTGGTCTTAAACGACGGTAACGTTTTGAAGATGGCATGACCGACTGCTCGGACTCGGAATGCTGCAGCCGCACCGAGTGCGCCGAGCATATCATGTGCTTAGCCTCCAACGATCCTGTGGAAGTGCTCCTACGGAAACAACCTCCATCCGTCACAGCTTCCTTCTACCAACGAGTCAAGTTCCTCATCGAAGAGAATTCGGTACAGAGTTACGCGCACATGGATGAATATTCTGAGAGGTAAGTTGTACATGTAACATAAATTTCTAACAGATATTTAACAGACACCAAATCACTTCATATCCGTAAGAGATATCGTTTGTATATCCGTAAACAAGCAATGGTTAATGGACGGTCGCTAATCGCCATTGATACAACAGTATCTCTTACACCAAGTTGGTTTAGGACTGACCTATCGGTTTTGCACAGTTCATAAATTTAATATTATATTTGCACTTTACAATGATTTTAGATCCGTGATATCATCGCCGTACTGTAATGTAAATCCGTAAGAAGAAGATACAAAGATCATAATAACATAAAGTAATTAGGAACTAGCACCTTCACCATTTGATCCCGCTCATCATCCTAAACCTCTCCGAGGATTTGGTGTGGTTATTTTAAGTTAATTGATGATCAATACTTTTATGAATTACTATTTATTTTATCACATCTGGTGGAAGTGGTTTGATTTTCCTCTGTTTTATCGCGTGTAAATTATTGATTTATTGTTTGCGGATCCTAGCATGGATATTTTTAACATTGATCATATTTTTTGTAATGAATTTATTTTTGTATTATTATTTTTCACACCAGATCCGATGTGTTGTGTATTGTCTAATGTTTATCCCTGTGTGTGTCTAACCCTACCTGTTTGTCTGAACAAAAAGCGTTTTATGGGTACATAATTGATAAATAATTGATTAAATATACAATCGAACAAGCGCTCAAAGGCTTTGAACAGTTTTGTTTGTCTTCTCAGCGAACAAATTAGTATTATTTTATTATGGTTACCAAATGCAACTCGAATCATGAGAGATATCGACAACTTTATTATTTTGTGTGAGTATACCAAGCAAATTATGTTTCTAAAAGTACAATAACAATCGTCTTTCATGATTAGAGTTCTAAATTAAAGCCTGAAAGATTAGTTTTCCTAAATTGACATCGTTTACGTTGATAAAGCTCAGAACAATCTGTTTAACAAATAAGACAAAGCAAAACTGAATAATAAAAGTAGTCAACCCACCTCGCTTAATATGCAAAAGCGCCTCTAAAAGTTTGTTTGCATTAAAACACGAGCCGCTTCACTATTTTATTTAAGTTCAAACGTCTAGACTGGTTATATTGCGTTCTGGCATTTGTTCCATCAGCCCTATGTTAACATCATTATTGACGGAGTTCCTCCGTGCAGTCACCATCCAGCATGTTTATATATTTTCACGGTATCTTGGTGCAACCTGGGATTGCAAAACGACGACTTTTTAAAAAAAATTACCAATCAATCAATAGTGGTGGTGTTGTTCTAATGCAAACGGGCTTCGTCAGTCAAAGCAAAGAAAAAAGATCAAATCGTTAAGTGCTAAAACGCAAGGTAACCATTATAGATGATTGCGAGCGGCCGGAGCGGTTGCAAAGCCGGGGTGGGGTTGCACTGAGGGATGTAGGTATCTGTGTAGTAATCTGTCCTGTCTTTCTGTGTCCCTGTGCCGCCGTGTGTCCGCCACTCCTAGCGAGTTCTGGAATTCCTTTACACCATGGTAAGTGTCAGTCAGCCCGCCCTCGCCCCTCAGTGTTCAGTATCTGTTGACCTCTTCCCTTTTGTTGCGACTCCTGCATATGTGTGTTATGCCGGCAACCGTCGCGTGTCCACTAACTGGCACGCGAATGGATGCCACTGATGCTTATTCACTTTTTGTTCAATCCTTTGTCTGTATTCGTTTCATTCTCTATGTGTATGTAACATCTATATGTTTGTCTTGAATGTTCTCGTGTGGCTGCGACAAATTCGCATGATCCAACGTAAATCACGCGCCCGTCCGCGAGCGGTGTCTTGTTTCAAATGTGATTTGCCGCAGTCACAGCAGTCGTATTTTTGTACTATTTATTTGTCTCGTCTACTGTGCTTATATTATAGTTCACATACTATGGTATACTTTCGTTATACTGTATGAAACTTAGGAAAATCATTTACGCTTTCACGCAAACGTATAAAACACAATTTGTTAGGAGTAGGGTTTGTAAAATACACGAATCGAGACGCGAATTGTATATTGTCAATCGAGCAAAATTTCAGCGAACACGCAAATTTAGCTTCAAATAAACTTACCCTTTTATGTGTTCCTTACCCTTTGTCTGCGTCTTTCATCTGTTAACCAACCCCCTACCCTTCGCCCGAGCTCTTTATGTGTTTAGATCCTCACCCTTGTGACTAACCGAACACTACTGAATGTACTCCGACGACTTCACAGCGGATAATAGAAGACCTGTCGGCATTGTACATTACTACCATGAACCATCGCTTCCATCAGTCAGCCATCGACCTCTTCATGATACACATTGAAATTGGTGCACCCATACTAACTTTCAGTTCATTTACCAACGTGTAGCTTTCTAGGTGTCTGTCATGTGCCGTAGTTGGATAAGCTGATGTTACATTTCAATGAGAGAGTTGCAGATATATTTATTCAATATGTTAAAAGTTTAGTCATAAGGTGCATAAATATTCATAAGTAAATAGATTAGAGCACTTCAAACTATACAACTAATAAAACTATATACTTCGTGGTATTTTTTTTTGTGTCTACTTTATAATGACAACGATGATAATACTTACATCCGATTTATAACGTATCGTTCTTGCACCAATTTCAACTTTCATCAACAATGTTGTACATGCAAACATGAAGTTATGTTAGAACACTAATATCTATGACTATGGTTTTGTGTCAGCTGTTACATGCATTACATACCTTATAGGGCAGATTTCCGTTTACATAATTTACAGTTTTTTTCTGTTTAATGATTTTTATTGTCGTTTATTGCGTTTATATCCAAGGAGATGTTACAGTAAACAGAAATATGTTCTACACATTTAGCTGATCCCGGTACGAGAATGTGCAATGCTAAAGACTTCTTATTTTTTATTTTCAATATTTTTTTCATACTTTACTTCACTCCTACAGCATAAAGATCTACTCTGAACTGAACTAGCTCTGAACTTCGTTCGTAGTGTGAGCGAAGGGACGAATTTGGCGATATGTTTCACACATCATATTACATTCTCAATACAACTAAGTTGACATTTTCCATTTTCATAATCTTGATGATTCACAAACACTTACACACACAAATGAAACTATGAATTGTACTATTGTATAAAGAATGTGTGACACTTATTATATTTTATGTATATTATTACTTAACTCATAAATTATCTCTTCTATTTCAGCCTGAAGCGAAATTATTTATTGTAAACCATAAATTATTTTCAATTTATTGTGTCTTAGCAACCTGAGACAGAGTGAGTGTTTTTGTAATAAAATTAACCCCTACGTACAATATCTGCATTCTTTCATCTGAAAGAAGATATAATATGGTCAGAAACTCGCAAGCTACCAGAAATCAGAATTACCCAATATCAATTTCTATCAGGACAACCTTCTCAGACACACCTACCTACAGTATAATGTTTATATTATTTACTGATATCCGATTTCCATCAAACAAATTTGTGAAAACTAAGTTCTTCGGTAACTCTGACGAAGTTTATCTCTAATATGGTAGTATCACGCTTCACCTCCCTTCTCTCCAAAGTGATGGAGCGAGTGATCAACACACTACTCTAGAGATACCTAGAGTTTCATGACTTATTGAGCGAACGACAATACGGCTTCCGCCATAGTCACTCAACTGGTGACCTCTTAGTGCATCTCACACACCGTTGGTCACACGCAATCTAGAGTCATTGGTGGTGAGCCTAGATGTGGCGAAGGCGTTCGATCGGGTTTGGCACCGAAGTCGTCTCGCGAAGTTACCATTTACGGGCTTCCCGAGGTTTTATGCAAATGGGTCGCCAGCTTTCTGTCCAGCAGATGTATAAGAGCCGTCGTTAACAGTAGTTGCTCCCATAGCATAGACATAAATGCTGGCGTTCCGCAAGGCTCCGTGCTATCGCCGACACTGTTCCTGATGCATATCAATGATATGCTGTCTATGGAGATGACAGTACCGGAGATACTCATTACACGGCAAACATCCCTGGTTCCGTGGTAGAGGAAAGCCGCGAACGACTTGTGTCTGAAATCGAGAGTACACTAAGAAGTGTCTTCAAATGGGGCATAAGGTCAGGCTGGTGTTCAAAAAGCTCGGTGTGCTTAAAAGGGGGAATCAGTACTTCACACACAAAGACTGTAACTATATAAGTCGCAAGTCCAGCCCCATATAGAATACTGCTGTCATCTGTGGGCGGGGGCGCCTGGATGCCAGCTTGGGACTCGGCTCAATGACGCGCTTTAATAATTGTCGACGATCCCAAGGTCACACCGGCGGTAGAACCCCTAAGTCTGAGGAGGATTTTGCCTCACTGTTGTGTGTTCTACCGTTGGTACAATGGACAGTGTTCTGAGAAATTGTTCGACATGATGCCCAGTAACATTTTACCACCGCACCTTTTGCCACCGGCGGGAATTCATCTACCTTAGATCCGTTTTATATTCAAATGTCCAGAAGAGACAATAGGTGATATTCCGATTTATTGGATTTTATGTCAAAAGCCCAAACTCTATGGTCTCAAGATTTATATTTTTCCTTTACTGTTTTGTTTTTTCTATTAAGTCATAGTGGGAAATACGCAATAAAGGCTACGGTTCTTCTAGCTGGAAATCTTCCACTGAACTTGTGGAACTAGGGGGGTAACCCTTGCGACTGTGACAGGACTCACTTCATTAATCAGCATTTTAATCGTAGCTGCGTTTTGCGTGGTACCTTTTATTGCACGGGTGACGATTTTTTGGATAGAGCTGGACCAAGATGTGGCGATAGTCTAACATGTCTAAAATCTAAACAAAAAGGACCACATAACTAGTAGTGATCCTGACTCTCGAGCTTCAAACGCACTATTAAAGGTCCAACCGTTGCGTTATATGTAAGGATAAAACCTGAGTGTTTGAAGCAATTGAGACTATGGCCTGACCTACTTTCATTATGAAAGTGACCGCATTGCACGCCTTATATAGTGTATCGGGAAATAGAGTCATATTTAAGGGAGTTGCTTCGTACAGCGATTGTACGACCTACATTACAGCAACGTACCATAATATCAAATTGTTCGCATTTTCTTTTCCAAGCTTCAGATGTAACATTTTCATAATGGACTTATCTATGTCGTATGCTTTATATAATCAAAAGTCCTATGTAACACATTGGTATTGGTATATCATTGAAAGCTCCCATCAAATAAGATTATACCTACTCCTACTTTAATTTTAGGCATTGAATAAAATGTCTATTACCAGTGGACACATTATTTCTCTGCGTGCTGTTTGGTTTAAATCATGTTCTATGTAACTATTTTGTGTTCCTAAATAAATAAAGACAGATCAAAAGGCTTTTCCAAACGACAATAAATACGACACAAAAGAAACATTATTATTGCCACTTATCTGAAACGATCTAAAATTGTATTAAAAGGTAGGGTAGTTATTGTTATCCGTGTTAAAATCACTTCATTATGTTATCCGTTACATTGTCTATCATTTATCTTTCATCTGTCAACGCCAGGAATAACTATAATAATCGCATTCAAAAAATTATGAAATCCTTAATCTCAGTAGGTGTAGTTTCATTTCTTCCATTCCACGATAGAACGTTTTGTGTGGCGTATATGTGGAATACTGAAACGCCACTCAATATTAATACCAGTCCTGATGTCATTTAAGTATTCTGCCGTTAGTGTTTTACGGAATTACGGTCGAATACTGAAATGACATGCAAAAGAGAATGCCCATTAACGTATGGACCATCATCGTCTAAAACTTACTTCAAAGCCAAACTTATTTTACACGGTTTATAAAATAAACAATTACTAATTATTATTTTTGGAACCAAAACCCATAGTAATGAAAACGCGGTACCAACCACAGACCTAAATCTTTTTTATGGTACGGACCTACGCCGATAGCTGCTTTGACACTTAACATTTTCTGTTGCCAAACATTTCTAGTATTTATGTAGAAACTAATTATGTTTAAAAAGAGATCCCCAGTTCAAAACACACTGTCTAATGGCAAAATGATCTAAAAAAATAAAACATATTTTTTTATTTTCATCTTGAGGAGTGAGAAATATCTGTACCATAAATGGGCAGTCTCCTTTGAAGGCCCACGTAACTGTTTGAAGGATTATCAAAATAATGATTGACTGGCGTTTGATCGACAGCTACGCGTATCCTTAAAATTATATCTTAAAATGGCCATGTGTAAAATATTTTTTTATCATATTTATTTTATTGACTCGTAATTACTTAGGTGTATTGTATGTTTATATTAAAAGCTTTATTTAATGACAAAACAACATAACATACGACACATTATCACGAATACATCACACACTAGTCCATTAACATTCGCATAAACTACAAGACGTCATAAATGTAATAGTGTGAAACGTATCGCCGAATGCGCTGTGCGCTGTGGCATGGCGTGACGAGAGCTGATCTGTGCAGCCGAGTGTCGGTGATGCGGGGGCAGGTCGTGTCGCCCCAGGGGCTGGGTATCATCGGCATCAGGGTCTCCGTGGACCGCGAGGCCCGCTTCGGGTTCACGCTCACCAGGCAGGGTGGATGGTCAGTATGCTTCATAATTTCAAACCATTATAATAAAAATAATTTGAAAATGTTAATGTTTAATGGTATCTTATTGAATATCGACACACAGTTAAACCATTTCGCACATTCTTTATCCCGAAAGATCTTAAGTATGTATTTTTTTCACTTCACGCGGCGAATTTGCGACCAAATCTAGTATAACACATAAAAATGGGAAGACAACTGCCAAAAATAATTTCGACTAAGGGGGCCGTGTACAACTTTTATGAAACAAAGTTCAATTATTGTTACTTTATGAGCGAAAAATAATAATTTGCATTTGAGTGAACTTGCAACTACTTATCTGTCAGTCACCATAACACCACAATATCGTACTCTTGTGATACAAGATGCAAAGTGCGAATGTGTTTTGATATATTTGTTGTATATTATAAAGTTCTCTGACTCAATAATTCATGCCTACAATATTTTAAAACTAACAATTCGCCTATTAACTCGGTATCTGCTATGGTGATCAGCCGCTAAGATCGCGTGATGAACAAAAATATTTACAACAAAATACTAACAATTTAATTAATCAAATACATAAATATTTGAGTTAACATCCGTACGATCGTCATTAATCTTCGGTTACGGTGGTTGTTATTCCTTGCACGTAGACCGTAAAAGCATCAAGTATGAAATCGAATTACTCGCTGGCGGAACGAGACCAGTATCATGTGAACAGGTAATCGAATAACATGTCACGTTTAAATATTTAAATATCGATTAAATCATGTCTGTAAATAGTGTAATTCTGCAGATTATTTTATGTTCCATTTATGATATACATATTATGAAACAAATATCATGTCACATCCGTTAGAAGCCATTGAAAAAATATTATATAAAAATGTATTCGTATTCGTAATATATGAATAATCATAATATTAATTGTTTTTTTTAAATTATGCAATAAATAATTATTATTAAAAAACGGCACGTCGAATGTAGAGTGACTAAGGTTGAAGAGGTTTCAATGAAGGAAATTGGATTGAAAACTGATTTGTACTATATGGTAAATAAAATAATGATAATATAAATACAGGATGAAAAAACGAACAGACATAGAGCATAATCACATTTAATATTGAAGATAACATTTTTTACCTAAAGGAATCATTCTTCATTTTAGACGTAACGTAACATAAAAGCTACACGGCTTTGTGTGTGACTTGTGAAATAAAAGATTAAAACAAAAAAAGTATTAAAATAATATTTTGTGATAGAGCCAAAAAAATTAAAAAATCTGCTGATTGCAGAATTAGTTAATTATTATAATTTTGCAGTTAAATCGATCAGTGCTGCGAAAATGAGGACTATTTACGTTATTTATTTATCTATGTTTATTATTGTATATAAATATGTAGCTACTAAATTAAACCTAACTAAATTGGATTCATGCCCTAATTAGGCACTGGTATTACCCTTGGACATACCTACTGGTGTGACTAAGGAGAAAATATAAATTTGTGAAATCTGAAACTGAAAAATAATCAGTTTTGTTTTGAAAATGAATTATTCACTAACCAGGTTCGATGTGTTGGTGAATGGCGGCGGAGCTGTTACCCTGCAGTTCCAGAGATCACCGTTCAAGCCTCTGAGGAAGACTGTCTTCGTACCCTGGAACCAGATCGTCGTGCTTCCCCCCGTGCAAATGGAACTTAGTGACGAGAGTATCAAAGTGCCTACACCTAGGTAATAAATCAGAATATTATAACCTAAGTCCTAATTATGAGATTAATGAGTATAGAAGTAACGAAACAAGTAATAGCAAATAAGGGCTTTAACTCAATGCCTCTCACGAATGGCACATACATGAAAGTAATTTTAGTTAAGTGTTGTTTTAATCATTCAAACTAAGCAGCATCATGTTTTCAAAAATTATATCGTAACAATTTCGTAAATACGATCGTTCTTGAAAAATCTAAATAAAGAGCCAGCTTGTTGAACATTTGTGCGGGAAGCATTTGTGTGTATACTTTTAATATATATTTTTAAAATTGTATGTTAATTGTGGGTACCTACGCCTGAAATAAAGTTTATTATTATATTTATTATAATGCTAGTAACACCCTAATGAGGTATCTATCTCGTATACGTATTATATTGATTGTACTTTATGAACAGCTATTTCCTTTATCAAAGCCAATTCTGCGATTTAAGCCCCTAAGCCGCTTGAGGTTGTAAAATCACAAATATATCTACATATGTATATACATATACACCCGTTGAGTGATTGGCCTCCATTACGCAGTGCGGCAATAAAATATAGACATATCTTGCTTGTATAGCTACAGGGATAAATTGAACAACAAGTACCCGTGGGAAGAACGGTTCTTTGATTTGATTAAGAACATTCTGTTCAGTAATGTGTTATAACGGTTCATCTGATTACTAATAATCGTGGTAATACCTAGCCGTAGCTTATATGTAA
Organism: Falcaria lacertinaria; assembly: GCA_951449985.1. NCBI lineage: Eukaryota > Metazoa > Arthropoda > Insecta > Lepidoptera > Drepanidae > Falcaria > Falcaria lacertinaria. The sequence goes on from OX602114.1 coordinate 6,362,909, forward strand.
GTCTATTACATGCTATCGAATCAAAACGTTTTTTAAAGTTATAGTGTTAGGTAAATCTGCACTGGCAAAATTGTGTAAAATAACTCAACCGTTACATTTCTACTCATAAAAAATATATGTTTCAATCCTTTAGATGTATGTAGTTAGTTGATATGTAACTACTCTGTATGTATGTGTACGGAATCTATCTCTAGGTCTCCACCGCGGCTTGACTGGGCCCCAACCCCTCAGTGGTGGGAAGCGGAGTCTCCCCCGTGCCCTGCTCACGACCACGAACGACTTCGGCCAGAAGTGGTGGCAGTACCCCCGCTGGCAGCTCCAGCCGCATCGTCTGCTACCACTACCACTGTTATTTATCCAGAAGCACAGGTTAAGAAAAAAATATCTCTATCTCTATCAATTAGGTATACTTTATTACTAACTATATAAAATCTTGAAGCCGTGTTGTCCGGCTGTGGTAGTTGTGACCGACTGCCATTTGAGGTAGTCTGGGTTCAAACCCTGGTTCTTGGCCTGTACTAATGAGTTTATATAAAGTAAAGAGTAGCTCTTCGACTGACGACAGTACCTCCAGGCTTTACCTCTCAAAAGATCGCAGTCAAATAACACCGCTCTAATGAAGTTTTGTTTTTCAGTGGTGAGTAAAGTTTCTAGAGCTCCTCGAAGATATGGTAAAAACAATAGTTTACTCTTTTTTCAGATCGTGAGTGAAACCATCGGCATTCCAGGATCGTCAGTGAAGTTAACGTACCGGTCATCTCAGTCAGCCGGTTACCTATCGTGCGTACATGTTCAGCTCACGCGTCGTATCGTGCCCGCGTCTTTAGCGCGCGTGCATGTGCGCGTCGAGATCGAAGGATCGTTAGACACACATACGTACGAAGCGGACCCAGACTTGACTCACGTGTTCGCGTGGAACAAGAGGAATGTTTATAAACAAAAGGTATTTAATGCTAAATACGCATTATTTTAATACATACCAAGTAATTCAGGTAAAGAACTAAGCATAAAGCTCTGAGCAGATTATATAATACGTACAAAAAAAAAGCATTCCTTTAAGATTTTCCGTTAATGATAGAAGTATTAAGACCCTGAAAATGTGTGTTTTAGCGAAAAATTTGTCTATTGTATTGCCTACTTAACTTACCGAATTGTGATAGATCCTTGACTAAATCTTCGCATTCGAAAATTAGAAACACAATGTTACTGTTTCAGGTGTATGGCGAAGCTCAAGCCAAAATTTCAATCGGGTACGAATACTCGTCATGTGCTTCAATAGTGTGGGAGACACAGACGGCAACGTTAGCCGGCTTCGATGTGGATATTTCTGATATTGGTGGTTGGGGACTAGATATTCATCATCATTACAATTTCCACGAAGGGATATTGCAGAAAGGAGATGGGGCACTGCTTCATTTGAAGCAGTACCCTAGAACTGTGCAGGTAAAGACTTAAGACCTCTTGTCGGAAATATAAACCGCGATAGTGTCAAAAATATAATTAAATTTTTGTTCAGGTGGTGATGGGGACAGGTCTTCAGCGATCACTTGAATGTCCTGACCACTGTAACGGCAAAGCAGCTGACTCACGCCTACTGACTCCAACGGCTCTTACATCTGGACCAGACGGTTCTCTTTATGTCGGTGACTTCAATCTAGTACGCCGTATTACTCCTGAGGGCGTGGTTACCACTGTACTTCACTTACAGTACGCAATTTTTATATTTAGTTCTACTACAAAAAATATTAAAAAATATAAAATAAAATTCTAATGCGTACTTATAACTATTTACAGAACTACACAAATGGCGTACCAATATTACATATGCATATCCCCAGCGGACGGATACCTGTATATATCAGACTCCGAAAGACACCAAGTCCGAAGAGTTCTGGCATTAGAAAAGATTCGTGACCCATCCTTGAATTCAGAACCGGTTGTTGGTAGTGGAGACCGCTGCGTACCAGGAGACGATTCAAACTGTGGAGATGAAGGACCTGCCATTAAGGCTAAATTGGCCCATCCTAAAGGTACGCAGAGATGCAATTTGGGCAATCGTATATAAGTTTACCTATTTATTTTTAAATTCAAAGTTCAAATAATACTATATGATGATATGTATACATTACAGGTCTAGCGATTGCAGCAGACAGAACGATGTACATTGCAGATGGTACCAACATCAGAGCCGTTGATCCTAATGGAATAATTCACACATTGGTTGGGCATCACGGCCACCATAATCATTGGTCTCCTGTCCCATGCCGTGGCGCCATCGCACCTTATGAAGCACAGCTACAATGGCCAACGGGTGTTGCCTTGTCTCCTCTCGATGGGTCTTTGTACTTCATAGACGACAGAATAATTCTAAAACTGACTGTTGACATGAAAATAAAAGTTGTAGCTGGACAACCTTCACACTGTCGAATAGGCAGCGATGGAAAACCCATCGCCAAACCTACAAACAGAACTAACACTGACATCAGAGAAGATTCAAGCTTGGGAACAATTCAAGCTATAGCATTTGCACCAAGTGGTATCCTATATGTTGCAGAGTCCGATTCTAAAAAGACTAATACTATCAAAACAATTGATCCTTCTGGAAAAATTATGCATTTTGCTGGGAAGCTACAGGACAATCTTAAAGAATTAAGCTGTGAATGCAATACGTCATCTTCTGCGACTGCTGTCCCTGCTAACGCTCGTGATGAGGGTGCCGGGTGTCCATGTAAACTCAGTGTGGCATCAGTAGATGAACCACCTACCAGTACAGAGACTTTACTTTCTTCGAATGCCAAGTTCCAGACCATATCAGCTCTTGCCGTTACTCCTGACGGTGTTCTTAACGTTGTGGATCAAGGTAATTGCTATAAAAAAATATGATTTAATAAATATTGGCGATGTGACGATTCAGACATTTTGGCGACAATTAGATAACATTTATTTGTACATACTTTGATGTGCGCAGACACTATTAGACGACGCGTAAATAATTCCTATGTTTGTTTTGTGTCAAGTATTTGCCATCCGCCTGTAAGTCTTGAAATAATAATGTTTTTCCAACAGGTTCGCTACATATATTGGCCCTGAAACACTACCTGCCGACACACGATGAGAATGGAGAATTCAGAATACCTTACCCGCCTACTTCAGAAATTTACGTATTTAACCGATACGGACAACACATCACCACGAAAGACTTGACCTCTGGAAAGACAAGATATTCATTCCTATATTCCAAGAACACAAGTTTTGGAAAATTGTCAACTGTAACTGATGCTTCCGGAAATAAAATACAGCTTTTAAGAGATTATAGCAATGTAGTCAGCTCAATTGAAAATACGCAAGATCATAAGCTAGAATTAAAAATATCTGGAATCGGGTATCTTACAAAAATTGCTGAGAAAGGCTCTTCGGAAATTGAACTTGACTATGATGCTAGTAGTGGCCTGCTCAATAGTCGATCAGGGGTAAGACATCCAATTCACACCTTTTTTAAATACATGATTGTCATTTTTTACTGAAATACACACCTTACAAAATAATTTCAAATGTATGAATTATTACTTATTGCACATATTATTATTTTGCAGGCTGGAGACACAGTAATTTACAATTACGATGACCTCGGCCGCGTTACCAAAATTATAATGCCTTCTGGAGAACAAGTTCATATTACATCTGGTCTCGCTAAGAATTATGGATTGGCTGTCACTGTATCAAACCCATCAAGTACTATACCAGTGGGAGTAGCAAAAAAGTGTGAATACGTGTTACATGGCCAGTCTTTTAAACAAATCACAATTAATAATGGCAAACAAGTTACAGAAGGTCGCATCTACACCAACAATACTTTACTACTGGATACACCGTGGGGAGGTAAATTCGTAAGTATTGCAGCTGCCAAGCATCCGCTACTTGAAGCAGCTCTACCGATTGAAGCAGAAATGCTGCATATGTGGTCACATCAGACCACTACGTTCGGCGATGGATTAGTGAACAACATGTATTCACTATACTCACTAGTCGGTGATGTGAGAAATCCCCAACAAACTTTAAATCGTGAAATATGGGTGAATGACTCTAGAGTATTAATAATTGAGTTCGATCAATTCAAGAGCCGAGAGACGTTCTTCAATTCTGACAGAAGTCCTCTATTTACAATCGCGTATGACGTAGCTGGATTACCGCTTTCATTCACCCCTCATGGAGCTAGCGTGCCCTTAAACATTTCCTACGATCGATTCTATAGGATTAACGGTTGGAAATGGGGTGACAGCGAAGAAAGTTATAACTATGATCCTCACGGCATGTTATCAGAAATCACAAGTCCCCAGGATGGCACTAAATTCATTTATTACAACGAAGGCAATCTCGTATCCAAGATTACTTTAGCCAGCCAAAGAAGCTTCAAATACATGTATGATAAAGCTGGTGGACTAACTCATGTAATTTTACCATCTGGAACTAATCACTCATTTAGTGTGCAACCGTCCATTGGATTTTTGAGGGTGACGTATACACCCCCTGGGTCTTCGAAGAAATATTTGCAACACTACTCACACACTGGCGAACTTTTGCAAACAGTTTTTCCAGGCGATGGCGCAAGAATTGTTTATCGATATTTCACAACCAGTAAGGTGTCTGAAGTTGTCCACGGTGATGGCCAGACACAAATTCACTATGCAGAAAATAGCGGACTACCTGCGGAGATACTACATGTTGACCGTGACGTGGACTACAGATGGGAATCTACCTACGTAGGAGGTCTCCTAACAGAAGAAAGATTGGATTATGGTGCCAAGACTGGACTAAGCAATGCTAAAATAATTTACGACTATGATAACAATTACAGAATAACTTCAGTTCAAGGACGCATTGGTGGCCAAACTCTTATTCCACATCACATTGTGTACAACAGTAAAACTGGGGCTCCTGAATTATTGGGTCAGTTCACAGTGTCCACACAAAAATGGAATGAAACATCAGTTTATGATGGAATTGCCATGTTTTCTCGCGTTCTCAATGACCAGTTCTTGGAAAAAGAGGTCACCGTAAACATTCATAGAATGGAAGTGTTCAGGATGGAATTCTCATACGATAAACATGGAAGAATATCTCAGACTCGTACTCACACTAGAAACGTTGGTGTTAATACATACACTAATGTTAAGAACTACACCTGGGACTGTGATGGACAATTGACAGGAGTTGAAGCCCAGGAACCATGGGGTTTCAGATACGATGACAATGGAAATATGCTATCATTGACATACAGAGGAAATACTATTCCGATGGAATACAATGACATGGACCGCATTATTAAATTTGGTGAAGGCCAATACCGATATGATAGCCGAGGTCTTGTATCACAAAACGCTAGAGAAGAACGATTCCAATATAATTCCAAAGGATTACTGATCAGAGCTACTAAGCGAGGAAGATTCGACGTCCGTTACTACTATGATCATCTTGATAGGTATGTTAATATCATGGGTTCGAAAAACTGAAATAAAATATTTATTAATTTCATAGCAACGGTAATTTTTATATTCTCTAAGATTTTACAATTAAATTACATATAATATCATTGCTCTCATTTCAGACTTTCAACAAGAAAAGACAACTTTGGTAATGTTACTCAGTTTTACTACACAAACAAAGAGAAACCTCATGAAGTAAGCCATGTGTATTCCCCACGGGAAAACAGATTTATGACATTGGTCTATGACGACAGAGGGCATCTGATTTATACACAGGTAACTATCAAACACTTCATTCATGGAAAGGTATTTGAAGGATTTAGATATAGTCACAATATTACTTCCTTCTAAGTTCTTATATTTAAATGCCAAAATTAATGTGCATTTTTTGATGACGGTACTCAATCACTCCAAAGTGGATATAAGTTTGTTAAGGGATTTTTTTTAAACGAGAGTACACTTTCTATTCGTCCGGAACTTGGCAACGATGAATGTAATGTTGACTAGATTTTGAAAAGTTTACGAGATGGCTGAATATGTGATTATGTACCTATCTATATACTGCTAAACTGAGATGATTAATGTTTCAGGTCGCCCGCCACAAGTATTACATTGCCACAGATCAGTGCGGTACACCAGTAATGGTTTTCAATCAATACGGTGAAGGGATTCGGGAAATTATGAGGTCTCCTTACGGTCACATCGTCTACGACTCCAATCCCTACTTATACCTCCCCGTCGACTTCTGCGGCGGGCTTTTAGACCAAGTGACGTCATTAGTACATATGGCCAATGGAAAAGTATATGACCCCCTGATTGGACAATGGATGTCGCCGTTGTGGGAGAACTTGATTGAAAGGATTCACACCCCATCAGAGCTGCACCTGTATAGGTTTAATGGCAATGATCCAATCAACGTAAGGCCGCAGAACAAGAAACCTACAGGTAATTAGCAATACAATAATTTTCAGCTTATACAAAGAAAACCTGCCAAGTGCGAGTCGGACTCGCGCACCGAGGGTTCCGTACATACTTTTACTTTTATTAACTTAAATTTCTGCATTCAAAAAGACGGTAAGTAACTGAAAAAACCGGTAATAACTTACACTATGTCGATTACAACAGTTCATTTTCCGCAAAAAAAGATGCATGTTGATAACCCTGCTGTCAGTAATGCTGGCTCCAGTGCGGACTACTACATTTTGCCGCTCGTGTTCGCGATTTGCCTAATTTAAATCACTACGTGTAATACAATTTATTATAGGGAAGGGAATCAATTTATTAAGGGAAGTATCGTAGGATTTGATTCCCTTGTGAATTAGCAAAATTTTGCGACATAAACGGTATATGACCGTTTTCGTCACGTCGACTTACAGATTTGATATTTTCACAACTGAAAGACCATATACCCAGGTATTTGATATTAATTCAACTTGATAACTCCACGCGTTCTTGAGAAAAAAGGTCGTGACAGACAGCAGAGACAGACAAACAGACGGACAACAAAGTGATCCCATCTATGAATATAAGGAATATAAGGATTCCTTTTTCCTTTTGAGGCGCGAAACCCTAAAAATCTATAATTTAAACTAATCCCTTGAAGAAATTGTAATTTTCAAAGATTGATATGTTCTGTTTGAAACAACTATATGTGTTTTCTGTTCACAGATCACTTATCTTGGCTCAAACTCCTCGGCTACGACACGAAGAGCCTAGCACCACAGTTGTACCCGGATGAACTCCCAGGTGGTTCAGTGCTGCCAAGCATTCCCCAAGGACGGCCAGTGTGGGGAACTGCACCCACTGAAAGCAATCCGGGGATACCTTCAGCCATGTCACTACTTCCCAGCGTTACTATAGAATCTGGCTTCTTGTCGCACATGTCTAACAAAAGGATAGCTGACTTCAGAAGTCTTTCTATTCCTGCAATGTCCGCTTTAAAGATGGACTCACTGAACCTGGCACCGAAGCGAATTGGCTCAGACTCGGAGCCGCCGTTTGGACGCGGCATTCTAGTGTCGCGCAACTCCAGAGGTCGTGCGGTCGTCACAGCCGTACCATCCGCTAATGCCATATATCGGGACGTGTACACGTCCGTGTTCAATCGGTCTCACCTGCTGCCGTTCTCGTTTGTGGTGCACGGCGACCAGCAGGACGTGTTCTACTTCGTGAAGGAAGACACATGGCGCGCCGCCGACGACAAGCAGCAACTGAAGCGGATGCAGGGCAAGCTGAACGTAACATTCCACGAGGTGGCGGAGGGCGGGCGGTCGTACGCAGACGTGAAGATCCACGGGCAGACGAGCATCGTGAACCTGCGCTACGGCACGAGCGCGGAGCGCGAGCGGCAGCGGCTGCTGCACCACGCGCGTGCCGCCGCCGTGCGCAAGGCGTGGCACCGAGAGCGCGAGGCGCTGCGGGGCGGGCTTGGCGGCTCGCTGGACTGGTCCGCGGCCGAGCTGGACGAGATCCAGAAGGCGGGCTCGGCGGCGGGCTACGAGGGCGAGTACGTGCACGACGTGGCGCGCTACCCTGAGCTGGCTGAAGACCCCTACAACGTGCGCTTCGTCAAGAAGCGCTCTGATCGTGCTGAACGCCGGCGGCGGAAGCGCGAAGACTGCCGCGCGCCCTGGTGGCTCGCCTGGGACGACCTCTGCTAGTGATGTGCCGCCATCCAAATGCCAAATGGTGTGAATGTGAACGCGATGCCGGCGCGGACGGAGATGGATGATCGTGCGAGTGAATGTTAAAGTATATTTTGTAAATAGTCTCTATAATTGTTAATTGTTGATGTATGTATGTATGTACGGTAGATGCGAATCCCTATCGCTATGTAAATAATAAAATTTAATTTGCAGGGAGAGAATGGACCTTTTGAGAGGACTGATATTAAAATAAATGTAATGTATGTATAAATAAGACGATTTATGTGAATATAAAATTATTTATACTTATTTATCGGTAAAAAAGCTTCGATTGTGTCCAATGTTCTTATAAAATTTAGATGAAGACTATTTGAAACAATAAAAAGGCATACTTTTTTAACCAAATAATATTGCAATTTTCTTCTGCATCCTACATCTACTAAATATACGGTTCCGCTTATGCGGTACTCTATATTCGGTACTGAGCCCTAAACTGTATTTCTTTTCATTTATGTGTCTGTTCGTCTGCCTGTTTGTTTCTTGGCCGCGAATCACGCCGAAAGTACTGAATGGAATCACATGAAATTTGGAACAATTTGAGTTCATACTTACGAGGTAAAACATAGGATACTTTTTGCCCGAAATTCAGCACGGTTCCCTTGGAATTTGGGATAAAAGTCCTAGGCGAAAAATAACAAAAATTTCGTACCCCCTGGCTAGAGCCACAATCCCTGAAACCACCCACGGGGAATCGATAGTGGAAGTTCCAACCCCCTCCCTTACCCAAACCCCCATGGACATGTGTCGACCCCATTGAACAGTACAGGTGCAAATAGTACAACATGAACAATAGAAAATCGCGTTTTCTCAGAAACCGTGCGTCCTAGGCGAAAAATAACGAAAATTTCGAACCCCCTGGCTAGCTAGGCTGGGCTCTAGAGCCCCACCCCTGAAACCGCATCGCACCGGTCTAAAAGTTTTGTTATCCTTATTTAACCTCGGACGTGAGAAAGGGATAGACCTGTCAAATTAGTTAAGTTTAGTAATTTTGACCAACAGAATTCACACCGTTATTATGGTAAATTTATATAGCCGTTATAACGGAATGGGATAAATCAAAGTGAGTTTCTATTTATTAATGAGAAATGATATCGTGTAAAAGTTATTTATTTAGGTTCGAAACGTTAATCTCTGAACAACGTACTCGAGTTAATTTTTACAATATCAATTTTCTACACAAATTCATGTCAACAGCATCTTATAATATACATTTTATGGTACACTATTACGTAATAAACGTCTGGACGCGTATCACATCTCTGTTAAAATATTATTTACAATGCAGTGGCGTCTACATTTTAATTGTTCACAATGCAATTTCATACAACTGTCCAACTAATAATATCGGTTTATGTATAAAAACTCCATTCCAAAATATATACAATAATAGTTTAATTATCTCTTAAAATATAGGTACATTAGCATATTTCAAATAAAAGTTTATGTTACAAAACATCTACATATTGAGCTACATGTCCGTAAACAAATGAGATCAACAATTCGCACAATTATTCACCTACATCCCAATGCATGTAAGTATTGAAATATTTGTGTTAATATCAAAACATGCCCTCGCCTAGTTCATAAAATAATTACAAAACGAACATTAGTCTAGGCATGTCATAGAATGCCCTTATGAACACATTTAGTTCACGTTAAATAAATACACCAACAATAATATACACTTCACTATCAAGAAATGTGTATTTAAAAAGACACATGTACATAAATTTATTAGACAGGTAACATTATTGACTAAAAACATAAGAAATTGTGCACGTGGCAACAAGCCACATTTACATATTAAAATATACCTATGATTCACAATTTTGACAATCCACAAGCATTTTATGTCATTTGCACAAATTAATGGCAATTATTAAAACAGGGGAGATAAATACAATTCACAACTAAAAGTACTTAGCATAATCCTGAAAATTTATTTTTACTTAGTTTTACGAAGTTTTGTCGATAGCGGATCAAAGCACAATTCTGTTATTGACACAATGAAATTAATATATCTAAAATATTCTGAAATTCGGGCCTTCCTATATTTTCTTAAAGATTGCGTGTACATACAAATTTTATATGAATCCATTTTCTGTGCACAGAAATATATTGCTGTATGTACGTACATATTCCTAAATAAAAATACGATTGATATCATTGCATTGACAAATAAGAGAATACACAACCTGCTATTTCGATAATGTATTTCGTATGTTCTTAACATTAAGGAATGAATAAAATTGAATGACTATTTTTTCATGTTTTTATGGTGATACTTTAAAAGATACGAAATTACTACGAATCCAATCAATTAAGCTACATTAGTAGATGTACCTACTTCCATAGGCTCCATTTATCATTTATTATACTATCTCTCTATTTACATAGCAATAGATAATCCCACGTTAATTTACTTAATAACGTACTGTATTATGCAATATCACTAACTTGAACACTTATGAACCCGTCGTATTTACTTTTCTAAATTCATTCATAGCAATTTCATTGACGAATTTACTATTCGTTTCATTGATCCCAACATTCTTCTACGTATATCAAGACAACAAAATATAAATTATCAGCTTTGCTCAGATGTCTGTCTGGTAAATAAAATAGCATATATCGAAGCATGTAATGGAGAGTTATATTATGTAACTACACATCAAGTTACGAATTTGAAGATTTTATGCGACAAATTTGCCGCGGATTCAAACCTCCTCTGTGATGCTTACACGAGCTAATATTATGATACATATTTACAAGTTATTTAACAGTTTTATGAATCACTGCAATAGTATTGTACTTAGTCAAATCCAGATTTATTAAACATCTACTCGTCACACAAACAGTGATATTAATACTGATTAAGCAATGTCTAGCTGATTGTGGATTGTCCATCTGTTAATTGAACTAAAATTAAAGTTAAATTATGATTATTAAGTACCAAACATTGCATATTGCGTATTTCATTGTCATAAGATGTTCAGTTTGCTCTCAACAGTTATATTGTTGTTTAAAAAGTTTCTCATCAACGATGCTATTTACACACGTTACTAACAAATCCAACAACAAATAAAATTTTCACTACAATAATAATATTGGGATTCATTATCATTTTAACCATTCTAATCAAGTGAACATGACTGACGTCACTCTTAATTCATGCCATCATACAGAACCTTCATCATATAATGCTAATATAATAAAATTTCACACATAAGTATATATAATTATATATATAAATATATATGACTAATTTGTGACCTTCAAATAATATATAATAACATGATTCGGCAAACTATATGCCAACGATATATATATTAATTAAAATGATGAGAATCACATGATTAAAAAAACGAAAATAAATTCATTATTTTGTATAGAATTATAACTATTATAGACATATAGGTACATGAGACATTACTTATTTGTGATTTTGCAACTTTTAAAGTTCGTATAAATAAAATTGTATTTTGCAGTAACAATAATATCGTCCGTGGGCATAATTAGGAACACATTCCAGAATTTCCGACACAACAGTCTATGTACACTCTATACTGTACACCCGTAAAATAACAACTGGTGGATATAGTGGTAGCCGTTAGGTACGTATGTAGGATCACATTAAACGCGGGCCACCCCGCCTTTCGCGCTCACTTAACTTTTTACAATAATTTACTTATAAACATATTTACATTTTCTATTCCCTAACGGTAGTGAGCTAGCATCACATCGTTTACTACGAACTGTCCGTATTTGATTTCCGCCGCACTTGTTGCGCCGTCAATGCTTGCGCCTGCGCTTGAGTTATGAACTGAGCTGTACCTGTTTACAAAAAATGTTTTAATGTTATTCGCATTATTAAAGAAACCTTAACAAAGAGTCAAATCTGTATTGATACATCTCATAGCATGGTTAAGAAAGATGTTTATGACATTTTTTAGGTATCGAACAATATAATCTATATTCGAAACAAAGTGAGCTCTCTCCCTCAATCTCTTTCTTGCTAATCTCTTGCACAGGGATATTGTCTATAGCGAGACAATTTTGTTAGCAATGGATAGGTTCCTCTGTGCAAAAGACTGATTTTCTGCCTATATATAGGTTTATCTCAAGAGAAAATTTGATAGACTTGATGTGAAAGTTAGTACTCAAATAGACCATGACTTAGATTTTTTTTATACCACTAAGGTGGCAAATAAGCATCGGGCCTACCTGATGGTAAGTGGCCACCGTAGCCTATGGACGCTTGCAAAACCAGGGGTATCAATCGCGCGTTACCAACCCTTCTCTTTTCACACCCTTCTTGAAGAACCCCATGCTGTACTCCTTAAATGAAGAGAGCAGTGTAGTTACCAGGTTGTACGGTGTGTAGTGTGTGCGGGCGCGGCGAGGGCAGCGGGCGCGGCGTGCGCGGCGCGGGCGCGGGCGCGGGCGAGGCGGCGGGCGCGGCGGCGCGCGGCGCGGGCGAGGGCCCCCCGCCGGGCCGCGCGCCGCGCGCCGGCCGCATCACCTGCACCGTGCCGCCGCGCACCCCGCCCGGCATCAGCTGACCTACACCACGATTCGACACACCACAATATATAAATCATCTTTATCTTTTTACAAGAATTTAAATAATCATCTTTATTGATGTGTAACATCATTTCGCTAATGGGAGTGATTTCGGCAAAGGGACAGAAATACATTCCAGAAACCGGGCAGGAAAAGCTAATTGAGCGACTTTGTCGCTAAAAATGACTATGTTTGTTTATTTGTCTTGAATGTCCGAACATCATAATATATTGACTTACTGAGCGGCAGAGAGATCACTGAGGGTTGGTTTGCGAGGACGACGGAGGTAGTCGGCGGTACAGAGACCAACAGTCCACTTGGTGCACCCGAAACGTTCAGGGACAACGATATCGGCGCCGACAGCCCGGGGATTTGCACTTGTACGTTCTGCAGCCCTTGGATGCCTTGCAACGATGCCAGGCTGAGCCCCTATATCAAACATACACTTTAAACCACCTGCATCAATTTTCGTAACTGGAAAAGCCAATGATATTTTAGGAGGATGCTTATAATTGCCATATGATATGACCAATGTATATTTAATTACATAGGAAAAATGCGGCTCAACATTACAATGTCTATGAAAGTAGTTTTTTTGTGTTATATATTTATTACCGTTAGTTTTTATTTTACTAAGCGGGCTCGCAAACGTACGGCCCATCTGACGGTAAGCAGTCACCGTAGCCTATATCCGGTAGCAATTTCATATGGCGATACTAAGAAGCCCCCTGTTATATGACAGGCTTTACCAGTTACAACGTGTATACTGTCAAATATAGTTGACGAGTCGAATTGCAAGCTTTGATTACTTATCAATTACTGACAACAATTTAGGAATTCAGAATAACGTTGGTGAGCCTCTTTATTTTTATATTTCTAAGAATTTGAGAATAAGCTTTAGCGGAGCAAATTTCACTGAGGTACACGATCTCTCATAAAATAAAATAACAATCAAAGCTTAACATTCGATGTGTCCCATATTAGCTACACACAACATTTAATAGAAGAAATAAAGCTATTTACAGAAACTATTAACACATTCGCTGCAATTGACTTAGCCCGTAAAATCTGCTCTAAATTACAAATCAATTGTTTTTTCCACTTATCGATATACGTATACCCATTATAACTATTACCTGCTGCGAATATGTTAAATGATAGCTGGTTATGGAAATAAAATGCAATCTTAATAGAAAAGCAAAAAAACACTTGTACTCTCTCCTTTATTATTGCCAATTGTAATAATAGCCCGCAAACACCGACATAATTTTGATAACCTTCCACAACTATCAAATGCCAATTCATATTGTCCTGACTCCACAACAAAGTACACAATTTTGAATAGATATTTTCCGACAGCGATGGCTGCAGTTGATAACCCATTAGTAAAAGCCAACTTCTCAGAACAAGTCGTGTAAGTGGGTTTTACCATTTCAGACTGAAATTCCGGTAATTATAGAGAACTAGCTAATATTATTTGGGACCATTTTAACTCAAATATCTTCAACATGTTCTGAAAAGATGGAAAAATTATAACTCTGGGTAACGCAATGCGCCGCTGTTTTTCAACAAAATTACCGTTAATAGCCACACGAAAGTCCTTATTAGTGAAAAGAAAACAACAAAAATTAAACTCGTGCGTGACACAGATAGTATGTATAGATCATTCATTTCACAACGGCACGCCCCTCTTCTTGTAACGATGGCATTGAATATTTAGTGCACTTTATAGGGTGCACTATATTTATTTACTTATTGTTAGTTCTATATAACACACACTGATGAAACCTAGGCCAAGATATAATCCGCTTTTGAGGGTTCAGTTTTGTGGATTTTGTTGTACAAAACAACCTACATTACAAATTACACATAAACATAAGATAAATCATGGATATGATTTAAGTTAATTGCGGATTTTGCCTTCTTGCGTAAAAAGCTCATTTAACAGATCTATATCACTGAGGGTTGTATATCAAAAGTGATTCTCAACTTGGCCTTAGTAGGTATACCAAGTGCGTAATGATTATTGGAATGTCAGTCAAATCTGATGCCATATTAAATTTGAGTGGCCTCCGATTTTACATGCGAAATCGACAATGCTTCTATCAGTTACGTGGGCCTTCAAACATTGAATGTCGTTTCAATATTCCACCGTTAGAGATATAGTCGGCGGTCGGCGTGCCGTCGCGAATTGAATGATCTATAGATGCAGACCTGTAGATGGCATACAGGCTGCGGCTGAGACGCAGGCGCGGCCTCTGTGCCCATCAGCCGCTCCAGCAGTGCGCTCTCGCTGCTCGACACGTTTGTCTGTTCGTTCGTCTCGCGCGTGTACTCACTCAACACTTGCACACCCACACCCTGCCACATATATACCTTCGGTCTAATATATTCAAAAGATATATTGCCATCATCTGATTGAATAAGTATGAAGTAATTCTCTATGGTCGACGAACCACTTTGCAACTTAATTCGGAGCACGTGTTCATTACAAGAGAACAATATTTATGCGGGACTAGCTGCGGGGAACTAGTTTTCGGGCCTAATTCTGATTACTGTACCCGTCGAATCGCTCTACAATATTTAATATTTGAACATTATAAAGCATTTTACTGTCTTATATTTCGTGTAGCGTATCTGTGTCCAGGTCTACCTATATCTTCGTCCGCCATTTTTAATTACGCTCAAAGGATCATTTTGCAGTATTATAATATATATATTTCACATTCCGCACCCAGACGCTCCCAGTCACCTTAATTATAATATTGTGCAAACAAGAAAACTTTTCCAGGCGAACAGAGGCATAAATGCATTATTATTTAATCATATACAGCATTCCATTCAAGTTGTTGACCAACAAATAGCAAAAAATCCTACAAAGTGCTTAATTACATAATAATATTTTAAACTCAGTTTTTGACTCGCTGGCGTCTGTTGTGTCTAATGATTTACATCTTCATTGGCAAAGCATTTCTGGCGAAGGCTATTCATAATTGGGTAAATTATAATCTATAATTTTATTTGCCTACTGATACAAAAATATTTTTTAGGACAAATTGAGATAGAGACAATCAGTTCCACCATTATGAATACATTATTTATCGCAAATAATCCGCGCTGGCTGCGCTCGTCACGTGCGATGCTCAGCCTCCGTTCAACTGTTGTAATCCGACGGCACGCGTGTTGGAACTCGTTGCAGAGTCATAATTCCAGTGCCATATAATAATATACAAATACAAATACCACGAACAGAGCATGTTCAATTACGTTCTTTGCTTCTGAAATGCGGTGCTTACATTCAGCATGTTTGATGTCAGTGGAATCAATGTTCAACACTAAGTACACCTCACCACCAGCCTTTTTGTACGAGTAGCAGCAATCATGCTCGTATAATGTTCTTCGTGTTTTAAGCAGAGTTGGTAAAGATGTAGTACTGACCTGGTGCGTGTAGTACTGCCCTGGTGCGTGGAGTACCATCCTGGTGCGTTTAGTACTGTCTTGGTACGTGTAGTACTGACCTGGTACGTGTAGTACTGCCCTGGTGCGTGGAGTACCATCCTGGTGCGTTTAGTACTGTCTTGGTACGTGTAGTACTGACCTGGTACGTGTAGTACTGCCCTGGTGCGTGGAGTACCATCCTGGTGCGTTTAGTACTGTCTTGGTACGTGTAGTACTGACCTGGTACGTGTAGTACTGACCTCGTGTCCTTAGTACTGCCTTGGTACGTGTAGTACCACCCTGGTGCGTGGAGTACTGACCTGGTGTGTTTAGTACTGTCTTGGTATGTGGAGTTCTGACCTGGTGCGTGTAAGTACTGACCTGGTGTGATTAGTACTGACCTCGTGCGTGTAATACTGTATGTGGTGTAGTACTGACCTGGTGCGTATAGGTGGGTGCAGAGGTGGTGGCGACGAGGCGCGCGCCGGCGATGGACACGCGGCCCAGCAATTTGTGCTCGTTCTCGGATTGCGCGTGCGTCATGGCGGCCGGCGCGCTGTTCAATAGGTTCAAGATAGTCGCGTTGCTGTTAGACGTGGTTACTTGCGCCTTGGCTGCGTTTTGATTTGCCGCTGAGAAATAAGGGATGTGTGTTATCATACAGCTACTAAAGCATATATGTATTTCTTAGGATTTCTGGTACTTTACTAAAGTTATACCTTTCCAGAAATATTTTTTGGGTATAAATCAGTTAACTTCTAAAAACAATTGTAATTAGAATAATCAATAATGCCGCTAACTGTGAGATTATTATTATCGTAGACAATGGATTGAAAAGTCCTACTTGACGTAGTATATTACTTTTTATCATACTCATACTTTGATGTCGTTAGGGCTTCGGTCCGGCAAATGTGTGCCAATTCCTTTATAACTACGACTCTGTATGTTATGAACTAACCTTGTTGGAACTGTTGCGCGGAATTCATAAGACTAGTAACAAGTGCGCTTATCGCTGGATTTGTCGTCCTCGGTTTAGTGATTGTGGCCTTCTGCTGGGTCGTCGATGTGTTTGTGTACTGAATGTTTTGCACCTGAAAAGATACATGCAATGCCTTACTATAATATGCTAGAATACTTACGATACTATTATAATAATATTCAATACTTAACCAAAGCGCCACACTAGGATAGCCTTTATCCTAGGAGCCTAGGTAATAATGTAGAGTGCTGTGCTAACAGGTGGTATATAGGACGGTTAATTTATAGACCGTATCCTTTCAAGGCGTGTTTAAAATAGTCTTAGGCTCTTCTTATAGATTTTTTTTACATTAATAATGATGGTCATTTGGTGTTCTTCAATTTAAATGTCAGTTAAGTAACCGGAGTGTCCTTAATACAATCACTCTGAAAAACTAGCTCGAATGATTTAATAAAATCAAATTTTATAAAACAATAAACCTTTACTGAATTTAACGTAACAATATAAACACGCCCTGAATCTACAAATCAATCGTCCTGTATGTGTCTGTCCGTGTTACCTGAGAGGCGCCGGCTGTGGACATGAGTGGGTGCTGTATGTGTATGATGGCGGACGAAACTTTCTGCGGATTGAGCGGCTGCGGTGGGTTAGTCAGCTGTTGTGCCAGGAGCTGATTGGTCGAAGCCTGACACGAAACAAAAATATGAATTTAATTGAACTGAACCCCTTCGACAACAGTTCCGATGGATCTCGATCTGGCTGGGACAAATAGAGTGGTATCTGATTTGTACAAACTATTTTACGGCGAAATACGTTAACCGGGCTTTTTTATTTCTACGTAAATTATTCCTTACCCTAACCTAAACATTTATTTCGGTATTCGTTAGATTCATTATCGTGTTTTATTTAGGACGCATAATTTGAACCTGTCTTATTAACACTAGAAGTTTGCTGCTACAGGTACAAATGAAGCAAGTGGCCAGTTTTAAACACGATATTAAGTTGATAGACATTAAACATACCTGTGGTGATAACCGCGGTGTGGTTGGTGAAGGTTGCTGCTTGAGAACCGTCTCAACGTTACCGACGTTCCCCACAACATTGACCGCGTTCCCAACGCCTGTCACATTGCCTACTACACTCCCAACGTTGCCCACTACACTCCCCACGTTGCCCACTACACTCCCCACGTTGCCCACCACATTCCCCACATTGCCCACTACATTCCCAACTACGCTGCCTACAGTGGCGACGCTCCCCACCTGCTGTAGTTGAGCCTGCTGTCACAACGATAAATAAGTTATAATAAAATTTGAAATGTATTGTATTGATCAATCAAAAATATAGATTCTCAATAAGAACCAACCAATATGGGCAATTGTCGCGCTGTTGTATGGGTGATAGGCGTGGCCGCTATTGCAGAGGTGCTGTAACAAATAAGCAAAGATGACTAAATAAAGTTGTATTGAGGTTATTAGTATCACGAGTGGGAGTAATAAACAAGTTATCTATACTAATATTATAAAGCTGAAGAGTTTGATTGTTTGAACGGACTAATCTCAGGAACTACTGGTTCTAATTGAAAAAAAAAAAAATGTGTTGGATAGTCCATTGATCGAGGAAGGCTTTAGGCTATACTAGCTGCCCGCTCCGGCTCCGCACGGGTAGAGAAAATATGTGATAAATGTCTACCAGTGCGATGCCGGGGCGGACCGCTAGTCTAAACTAATATTATAAAGCTGAAGAGTATGTTTGTTTGAACGCGCTAATCTCAGGAACTAATGGTTCGAATTGAAAAAATATTTTTTGTGTTGGATAGTCCATATAGCGAGGGAAGCTTTAGGCTATACTAGCTGCCCGCCCCGGCTTAGAAAATAATTGATAAATGTCTACCCGTGCGAAGCCGGGGCGGGCCGCTAGTATGTATATAAAAGGGAAATACCACAGTCATCACCACGAACTAATCAGAACAAGGCTTCGTAAGAGACTCTTCTAATTCCGCTTTACTCTCTAGTAAGATTTTTTTAAATCTAATTTAAACCCTAAGCGTTTTGAAGTTGTAATCACGACGCTGTATAGGTTTTATTGCTTTTG
Organism: Falcaria lacertinaria; assembly: GCA_951449985.1. Taxonomy (NCBI): domain Eukaryota; kingdom Metazoa; phylum Arthropoda; class Insecta; order Lepidoptera; family Drepanidae; genus Falcaria; species Falcaria lacertinaria. Next base: position 6,382,171 of record OX602114.1, read on the forward strand.
GTTATGAACTCGATCTCGAAATTTTGAACGTGGTTTTAGCCAATAGATATTAAGTTTCCCGAGACTGGGTTATGTGCGTTTTTATTATATGTGCGATGCCGAGGCGACTCGCTGAATTAGTTACTGATAAGTTTAATTATACTTACACAACAGGTACTGTAGTTGCGTGCGACTGTACTGTAGCACTACTCGCTGCAGCTGTTCGCTGCTGTAGTAGAAGTTGTTGACCCTGAGTAAAAAACATCCTATCAGTTTACGTCTTTATTATTGAGAAGAAAAACCTTATTTTATCTATAATAATATTATAAAGAGAAAATACTTTTTATACCACTAAAGTGTCACACAAGCACACGGCCCACCTGATGATAAAAAGTCACCGTAGCCTATAGCCGCTAGCAATACGAAAGACGAACGAGTTAACATCCCTGTTGTTGATGAGGACTGACTGTGCTAGCAGCATTACCTACTACTACCGCAGCGTATGTTCGTGGAGCACTGGCAACCTTACTTACCGCAGAAACACAACACTACATCAAAGGAGTGTTATTTGACTGCGATCTCCTGTAAGGTGGACGTACAATCCCCAGTCGGGCGGCTCCAATTTTACTGGGTAAACCCACGAGAGATCCCAATTCACCCTACCTCTCTTTTTAAACTCATAGTGTGATTAATCACTGCAATTAAGCTTAGAAAAGTCATTGGTACAGGCTGGGGTTCGAACCTGGACCCATCAGATGACAGGCCGTTGCTTCAAACACAAGGCCACAACGGCTTTTAAATGTAGTGTAATAATAAACTCAAAATATACTGGACTGATTTCAAAAATCTTTCACTAACCGAATGCTATATTATCACTGAGTAACATAGGTCATTATTTTTCTACCAGGGTCTTCACCCTGAATGAAGTCTCGGGGAAAAGCTAGTTTGAAAGAATTTGAATACAAGATGAAACTCATAAAACTGAGGGTAATAGCTCAGAGTAGATAATATACTAATAGGGCATTTTGGAACACGCTTAAATAATTTTAAGACTTTCTAAGCTAAAAAATCATATATAGCCCGCGATTAAAACGTGCCTGAAGAACAGCGTTTTACACATCGGGTCCTAAAATATCTTCGGTAAGAAATGATGACTAATCTGCCTGTAGCCTATGGGGAACCCTTAAGCAGAAGTGAAGATATAAAAAAGACTTACGCTTACCAATTCCCGCATGCCGCCGGTGTAGGATACCCTTGGTAACTGTCCTGGCACAACATGCTTTATTCTAACTGACTTGCGGCCCTCTTCTGTGAATATTTCCGTAAATTGCTGGATGTATTTGTTGGCTTGAAGTCTTGATCCTAGCATAAGAACATATCGATTAATTTTATTGTGGCAATCCGCACCTTGCAACTAACAAATATATGGAAATTGTTCACTATTTTTTTGTAATTTTCATGTGTTTTCAGTATATTCATTCATGTGTATAAAAAACGATCCCAAAACTATTTAATTTCTATTACCTATATTTACATTTTTAAGTCACCAAGATGACAAACAAGCATGCCCAGACAGGCAGGTTAAGCAGGCCCGCCTGATGGTAAGCGGTTACCGTAACGTATGGACGCTCGCTACAGAAGGAGTATTAGGGGTATAATTCGCACGTTGCCAACTCTCAAATAATAAATATTCATTTGCTTTTACATTGATTAATAATTTGTGTACAAATGCTCGTGTATAAATATTGAGTTGTCAATTTGTCATTGAAATGCGCCCAATCTCTGTCATCTCAACAATGTGAGTGAAAATAAGCATGTATCATTCAAATGACTAGTGATTAGGTTAGTATACCTGAATGTCGCGGGTTCTATTCCCGCCAGGGTGAACATCTATGTGTTAAACATGTTGTGTTTGCCTTGGGTCTGGGTGTTTGGTATGTATTATAAGGGCGTATTTACAAAAAAAAAAAAGTATAAGTATTCTATCAGCTGCTGGTTCCCACAGTACAAACTTTGCTTAGTTTGGAGCCAGATGGTGCTGGGTGATAATGTCCCAGTATTATTTATTATTTATATTTCTTAATGTAAAAATATTAACTCACCTAAAGTAAAACGACAAGCAGCACCATTCCTCTCGCCCTCAACGTGATCCCTATCGACATACAGTTCCCCCAGGAACTCTTGGTCGGATGGCCGCTGTAATATGGAGAGCTTTATGTGGAAGAAGCCGGCTCCTATGTGCGGCGAAGTCTTCTCAGTCTCGAGGATATACTCTTCGACCAGCTGCGGTTGACAGTCGGGCGTTGGTCGCGGCCGCTCGTACGCGCGCGCTAACCGCAACGGACCGGTCAGCTCTGATGGCAACGCTAGCGGCAACGGATCCATTTTTGGTGACTCTATCGGCTTGAAAACCTGCAAGGATACATGAAATCTTCATTATATTAAGTGCTATATAATTAAGGCCTACTTATGTGTTTCCTTATGTTATTGTTCTTGTAAGACAAATCGTCAGATTGTCTTCGTCACTTGTTCGACTACCACAGACAACGGGAAATATAAACTTTGCCGGTAATACAAGTCTGTTTGAATCTTTAATATTGAATATGAGTTTTCTTTGGAACCGATTAAAGGAAATCCGACTAATATAAGTCAAAAAATCTTAATCTAAAATCGTTTATTCAGCTTCTTTATCACCGGTTATAATATGAATACCTATACTTTATTTTGTTAAAAATAATATTTAAGTATAAAAAATCACGGATCCAAAGTTATGGGTAGTAGTTAGTAAGATATAAATGAACATTTGACTAATTAGTTGGAAATATAACCTAGGCTAAAAATAGTGATGATATAGAAATAAGCAAATATGAATTATGCTTGTGTAAACTTTATGCAATGATAAATTAATTACCTCCGGTGGTTTTTTAGGGTATTTTGACGTAAGCCTCGTATGTGGAACAGACTGCCTACTATTTTTTGCTCTTTGTCGATGTATTAAATCTAGTAACTCCAAGCCGTGGTAATGTGTAAACTGATCCAGTTTTCTTTTCCTATTAATTGCAACCTGAAAATTACGCAAAGTAAATTTAATATTATTATTAACACATTAAGGCGATAGGATGGCTACATCGTTATTTACAGGGTATATGTTGGTTCTCAAAAATATTTTGCAGGTGCAGAATCCAATGTTCTTTTTAGCACTCTATCTTGAAGTTGCTAATGGGTTTATGTGTGTTAGTTGTTGTATGCTTTGCTACATATCCAAGCACTCAGAAACAGAATGAAGTCATTATAGTTTTCTACTATACTGTATTTATGTTAAAAGTTATAACATTAGCCACCTGCCAGTGAAAGACCCGTCAAAATCAGTCCGCCGTTTCGGAAATGAGTCGTAACAAACAAACAAAATATGTTTAAATTGTGTTTTTAGTATCAGTACCGTACATATTTTTATATGCATTTAGTATATAGTTGTTATTGTGACATTACAAATGAACACTAAAATTTAATTTATTCGTTGTCGATAGATAGTTGGAACAAATACTTGTTTTTATTAATTGGCATATATTAATGTATCCATAAAGGTAGGAGATGGGCTCTGAAGCACAGTTATCAACTAATTCGCGGACCGGAAGCTTAGTAGGTCCTGAATTGTATTGTTTTAGCCCAATAAAGAAAGTCATTAATTGTTGTGATTTCACCTGTGAGAAGCGGCGCGCCTGTCGTCGGATACGCGGTGTGTTGAGCAAGCGCGGGGCGGCATGCAGTTGCGCGGCCAGAAGGCCCACGGCGGGCCTCGGGTCGAGGCACAGCGGGGGCGCGGCCGCCAGCACCAGCGCCGCCTCCACTGCCTCCACGGCCCCGCGCTCCTCGCTACCCCACCCACACCGCCCACCGATGCACGTCGCGTCCGTTATTATGCTCTGTACAATACACATACATATTAATAACTAGCTGTACCCGTGACTTCATACGCGTGGAATTAATTTGGATCCAATTGCAGTGTTTTTTTTTCAAAAAATAGGTAACTGGAAAGCGGTATCCTATATGTCAATCCAGTTTATAATCTACCTCCATTGCAAATTTCAAGCAAATCCGTTCAGCCGTAAAGGCGACAACAGGTTACAAACACACACACACACACACAAACTTTCATATTTATAAGATTAGTAATATATATATATATATATATATATATATATATATATATATATATAATAAACGAGTGAGCCATACAGTAGTCGCATATGAACACTTCTTTCCTCTCACTTTACTGGGAGTGATTGAGAGAAAAGATGTTTCCCACTCTAATGGGAAACTTAGCTAGTAACTACATGCCCTGACTGTCCTAACTGTAATATTTACCATAGATATTAAATTGTCAAACAGGGCATGGAGACTAATGTAATATGCTTCTGAAGCATAGAAGCAACAAACCAAACAATTAATTACACATTAGTAAATTGTTAAGCTTGAAACTATCTTATCCATCCTCAATGCTTTTCCAACAGTCTTAGTAACTCAATACAAATTATTACTCACCTGATTAGTGGGTCTGAGAAGTACATGATGTGTATCACATAGAAAACTAGGATAGGCTTGTCGGTAGTCTCTAACTTGTGCTATGATACATCCAGAGTAAAACAAACATGAATGTTCTGTTTCCAAGAGATCAAGTAGCACCACTGGTAACTCTTCATTGTCTATGTAACTAAGTAACTCTTCTTCCTCATATGGCCATCTTGGTGTCTCTATTAATGTCTCTTCTTGACTTGAAGACTGGTGATACATTTAATAAAATTAATATCTTATAATTTTAATAAATAACAAGCTTAGAAAAGGTTTGATTCAGGTTCAACTCAAAAAAATCTATGCTTAATACTTAAGTGTTCTATACTTAAGTTTATAAAAATGCACCCCTGCCTTATCCAATGACTTTTCTAAAATTAAGTACAGTAATTTTCCACACCACAACCACATAGTAAGTAGGACACAATGGACTGACAGCGATATCCCCAACCTTAAAGATCACAGCCAAATAAGATTACAGTGATGTAGTATTGCGTTTCTGCAGTAAATAAGGATCCATAATTCCTCATGAAATCACTGTGCTATCAATCAGGAGATGTTTGTTGTTTGACAGCAAGTACACTAGCTGCACAACAAATGTGGCATAAATATATAAAAAGCTATATTCAAAAAAGGACAATGTTAACATTTTTGATCCAATATTTGACATAATATAAAAGTTAAAAATGTATGGACAAGCTTACACTAGTTACAAATAATAAAAATTCTCGATTACTTAATTTTATAAATTTGAATAGATTAGTTAAAATTACTTTTATAATAATTGTAGCTTTTACTTACATGAGAATCCGGAGGGTTAAAGTTCTGTGTATTACCATTAACTTTGAGTGAAAGGGAGTATCCTTTATTACCAGGGTACAAATTTATTATCAGTGTATTTAGATTATATGTAGCTAATAACTTTTCTAGTAAATATGATGTTGTCTTCAAGCCTTGCTGTAAGGAAAAATATTTTTTTTAGTGTTTTACATTGGTTTTGGTTATATACTTTATTCAATTAGCCTCAAATTATGATATACTTATTCTCAGTAGAAACCCTAATAAAATTAAGAGTATGTTACAAAACTCTAAGGTTATCATTTGCTGCATTTGTATGGACTGGCATTAGAACTTTTATAATTAAACATGATAAAAATTAGCATGAAATATGTATCTTTTATGGTATATTAGCTTTTCCCCGCAATTTAGAAAAATACAAAAATAAAAATCTCTCCTCTATATAATATTAGTGTGAAAAGAAGTGGAATTGCAAAGGTGATTGCTGTTCTTGAATGTTAAATAAATATATCATATCACCAACTGATGCATAGCACAGGTAATAAAACTTTTATCGGAACTTGTACAGTTTAGTCAGTAAGTTATGCCTGATGGCCTGCACTTTTATACCAAAAGAAATATAGCAGTATAATAAAGTAGCATGAATATAGGATAACACAGCTCTGATATTACTTACATAGTTCGCTTGTGACGATTCATCTCTACTCAACTCACTGTAAAGCTCATGAAGCTTTTTAAACAAATCAAACTTCTCTGTAGACTTAGAAGCTGACCCAACGGAGTTACGTTGAAACTTCATTCTTGATTCGTCAACAGACTCAGCAAGGTGCAGTTTATCATGAGTCCAGGTCATCTTGTGTTCTGTGACACCACTACTAAATTGTGATAAGTTTATATTTACATGTTTCGCACGGTTTAATATTACCTGGAAAACAATTAAATTTTGATAAGATACAATGGAATTAAAATATTTATGCGGTTAAATAAATCAAGATAAATTTAATGAAAGCTACGAAATACCTCTGCTTCCAATGCCGCGTGAATTAAACCATCCATAATGTCATTAATTAAATCAAATATATAAGTGGCAGTATATGTTTTTAGGTGTATTATATCATATTAAATGTTTAGGCCTGAGTATTAAGTCATGATTTTTAGAAAAACTAATAAGCTTTATTTATGTTTCACACTGCATGACAGTAAAATAACATGTCCAATGTCCATCAACATTTTTTGACAGTTTCTGTCGAATCGAAGTAGTTATTTTTTAAAATTGTCGGACTCTAGGACAGGCAATTAAGATACTCTATTCAGCCGTTGTCTATGACAATCTTATGTCCATTTAAGCTAGTTGGCCATTTGTTGCTTCAGCTAGGTAAAGTTTCAGCGAAGAGTAAAGAATAACAACGGGAATATTTTAATAGGTAATGTTGCAAATTTGGAATCACCATTTTATTGGAGGACTACCTCAATCAGATGGTCTACATGAGACAGTCTTCCTCCAAGCTTCCACTCCCACAATAGACTCTAGTTAGAGTTTTTGGCGGGAATCAGGCGGAGTGGTTGCGATTTCTTCCTGTGTATAGTAAATTGTGTTATAGAGATCTTAAATGTCTATTTTTGGTGCAGCATATGCAGTGAAGTTTCATTTAGTGTCTGATTTATAGGAACATTGGAAATAATGCTACTTTTGGGTTAAGAGATCATTTTGGTCAATAGGTTCCCTTTGACTAAATGCGTGTTACCATCTGCTACTGCCGTAGATTGTCTCCAGAATGCATGACAACATTATTGAGTTTATATAATATACTAGATAACAACATAATTCCGCGATAAGAGACACAGGTCTTGTTTCGAAGCCGTCGTGTTGGCGGCCATCTTTAGCCGAGTAGATTTTCATAAAAAGGAACAGGACTATGTAATCCTTTAAGCCCTAGTGACGTCCTTATTCTAAGATGTTATCAAGAATATATACTTTAAGAGCATAGATAATGGTGTCAATTCTGTTGTACAAAATAACTAAACTTAACTAATTTGATAGGATTAAAAGTATCGCCATCCTTATTTAACCCCGCACATGAGGAGGGGATAGTAATATTTTTCGTCCTGTCAAATTAGCTTAATTTAGAGATTTTGTACAGCAGAATCGACACCATTATCTTCTCTGATTTGAATACTACTATCTTTTAGTTATAGTTTATTTATTAGGATCAAAGTAATCATTGTGTAGCTCATAACAAGAATTCTTCAAGAATGTAACTGAAGTCAATATCAAAAACATGACATATATAAATTAAGAAGAAATTAGGATGTCAAAAACGAGTTACTAACATTAACATTATTTATTTATTTAATGGCAACACAAAAGAGTTACTTCTTCTTCTATAAGTTAATGGCGACATTCTCTATATTTTGACATTGACATATGTGACAAGTATATTATCACGTTTTTCCAAAGAGTATATAGGTAGTATAGGAGAATACCATAATATCAGAGATGAGGTGAACCAATAGGCAACGCTAAAACGCGGTGCTTATGTACTCCGTGGACTACGTTTTTATACTACGGTGAACAGTAACACCTCAGTTGCCACTTACTGTCCTATGTAAGTGTATTATCTATGCCACTTACTATCAAGAAGACCATACTTTGCCACCTTATTTGTATATAGCTTTTCCCCAAGACTTCGCCCGCATAGTAATCGTGCTGGCCTGCTACATCCAAAATGACAAATGTATATCCTCTTTATAATATTAGTATAGAAAAAAGGCTAGTCATAGTCGTCACAGAGAAGAAACTTAAAAAATCAAGAAATATCACCCATACACTATTCTGTCTGTGCCTGCATGGGCTGCATGTGTTTCTGGTGAGAAAATGAGGGTTCAGCAAAAGTAGTCCTTGAAGACAATTGATTGCCATAACTAGGTAGGAGAAGATATTTTTAGGGTTCCGTAGTTAGCTAACAAAAACGAAACTTATTATCTCGTTATGTCCTTCTATGAGCGATATTATTTTGTATTACTACGCCGAGACTTTTGGCTAATTATGTGTCCAAAATACTCAACTCCCTTAGCGCAAGAACGGTGCATACCTGCCTGCCTGCTAGGAAGTGATCCAAACAGGACCCCTACGGGTACGGGTATGGGGCAGAAGATGGACGCCGCTAACGATTATTCCGCGTCGAGCAACGTAGTGGTTATGTAATCTGTGGCGCCGAGTTGACCCACTAGTGTCCTCCTATTATATTAGTAAACTAGCTCTTGCCCGCGGCTTTGCACGCGTGGTAAATAAGTCAACATGTACCTATATCTAAAATTCTAAATGATAGCTTTTGCCCACTGCTACCAATTTCCATGTGTTTATCTTAAAAAATGACGGATTTTCATACAAAACTTTCATCCCCTATTTTATCCCCTTAGGGGTGGAATTTCTATAAATCCTGAAATACGTATTTATTTATTTTTAACTGAAAGACCAAGTACCAATTCTCATGCGTTTAACTTCAAAAATGACGTATTTTCATACAAACTTTCAACCGCTTTTTTACCCACTTAGGGATGGAATTTCCAAAAATCCTGAAATACATTTATTTTTTGTAACTGAAAGGTCAAATAGGTACTAATTTTCATGCGTTTATCTTCAATAATCCCCTATTTTACCCCCTTAAGGGTGGAATTTCCAAAAATCCTGAGATACGTATTTATTTATTTTTAACCGAATGGCTAAATACAAATTTCCAATCGTTTATCTTAAAAAATGTCGGAATTTCATACAAACTTTCAACCCCTATTTTACCCCCTTAGGGGTGGAAGTTCCAAAAATGCTTTCTTAAAGGATGCCTACGTCATTAAACGTACGTACAGTAAAAAAATCAAGTCTGTAACCCCAGCCGTTTAGGCTGTGCGTTGATATGTCAGTCAGTCAGCTGTCAGTCTAGTCACTAGTCAGACAACCTCTTCTTTTATATATGTCACCGGAAGATAACAAGAACCGCAAATTTATACTAAATTTATCAACCTTCGTAGGATTCTAAACGAGAGATTAATTGTATTAATTTACGCCCACATTTTCGCAAATTAATAAACTTAGCGAACAAAAAAAACAACCAACGTCGTTGGTTCTAACCTATCACGGCCATGTCGGACTACAATGTTACAAACGGTGAATGTAAATTAATACAATTAATCTCTCGTTTAGAATCCTACGAAGGTTGATACATTTCCTAGGAAATTTATAAATTTGCGGTTCTTGTTATCTTCCGGTGTGTTATTATGCTTTACACATGCATAGGTTCTATTACTAATAAATTGATGAAATTAACTGGGTATACAAATAACAAAAAGAAACACATTAGGGGAGATTATCTATGCATTGCTGACTATATTCAAAAAGCATTGCTGACTATATTCAAAAAGGCGAATCGCCTGCCCTGCATTAGGTATTGGTGGAAGATACCTTTTTTTTTTGTTGGAATTTTTCTTCCTTTAGCAGGCATCGGCCCTCTGAAACTAGAGTAATGAAAGAGGATATTGCAAGTTATCATAAAATTGTAAAACCCAAAATTATATTTATTTAGGTTTTACAGTTTTTTGAGTGGGAGTTTTAAAAAAATGTAATTTAACTCTTTTTAATACTACTTAACTATATTATTTCAGATCACTGTCATGATTTAAAGATTTTAAATTGTTGATGTAAACAAAACAATATATTTTTACCAAAATTGTATTTAAATTTTAGTTGTCATTGGATGCCATATGTCTTATTAAGTTAGAAATAAACTTATCTATCTTCCTTACATCCTGTTGGACTTCTGTTTTATATTGTAGACACTGCAACAAAAGACAATGCATTTTATTATTCTTTTATGATTATTTCATTAAGATTGTTTTATTTTTAATAAAATGTATAACAAAATATATATTTTTAGTTGGTACGATGTACAATTGTAGTAGTTCCCACCTTTACATTTTCAAATTGAAGTGGATCAAAATCAAAATCAATCAATCAAAAATCATTTATTCAGTTTAGGCCCTAATAACGCTCTTATGAAGGTCTAAATTACCACCGATTCGGAAAAAAAGCCACCTGAGAAGAACCGGCAAGAAACTCAGTGCTCTGTCTTTTTTTGCATTTAACAATCATTATATAACAATTTGTAACAAAATTCTTCTAGACATTGGTATGAAATTACAAATATCAAAATGAAAGCTACCAAGTTGGTTTTGTCACTGCTTTCATGAAATACATATTCCAACTATTACAATTACCAGGAGCGGGGAGCCACTTGTGCAGAGTGAGTCTATATATTCCAAGCATTTTTATCATTTACATAATCATTAATTTTATAATAGGCTTTATTTATCAAAACTCTTTTGACATGAGTCTTAAACTTATCGTAATTCAATTCGGTAATAGATTGTGGGATTTTATTGTAAAAGCGGACGCAGTTTCCCATAAATGATTTGTTTACTTTTGTTAGTCTTAACCTAGGAGCCACAATTTTGTTTCTGTCTCTTGTATAAATATTATGGTTGTCTGAATTTAACTGAAAACTTCTAATGTTCTTTTTTATAAACAACAAGTTCTCAAAGATGTAAAGAGCCGGTAACGTGAGAATATTAATTTTCTTAAACAATTCTCTTAACGATTCTTGGGGACCCATTGCAGAAATTGCCCTGATTGCCCTTTTCTGTAGAATGAATATCGTATCCAGATCCGCCGCAGATCCCCATAATAACACGCCATAAGACATGAGGCTGTGGAAATATCCGTAGTAAACTAATTTTGCAGTATCAATATCTGTCAATTGTCAGACTTTCCTAATGGCAAACGCAGCTGAACTAAGTTTCTTTGACAAAGTCACAATGTGAGAGCCCCACTGCAATTTTGCATCTAGTGTTAGACCTAGAAAAATCGTGTTATCAACTAAATCAAGTTTTCTGCCATCCAATTGTACATTCATGTCTACCTGCGATGAGTTTGGAGGAGAAAACCGTATACATTTTGTCTTTTTTGAATTTAAAACTAGGTTATTGGCGTCAAACCATTTAGAAACGGATGCTAGCGTTTCATTTAGACTTATCATTTCTTTGTCTTTTCTGCTCACTCTAAATACCAGAGACGTGTCATCCGCGAATAAGACTATGTCACAGATATTATCCACTACAAGTGGGAGATCATTTATGTATGCCAAAAATAAGAAAGGACCTAATATTGAACCCTGCGGAACTCCCATTTTTATTAATGTGCCTTTGGAAGTTATGCCTCCGACACCGACTTTTTGCTGACGACCAGACAAATATGAGGCTACAAGATCAAGGGCATTTCCGCGGATACCATCATATTTTAGTTTGAGCAGTAGCGTACTATGTTCAACGCAATCAAATGCTTTAGATAGGTCGCAAAATACACCTAGGGCATCATGTGAACTTTCCCATACTTCAAATATATGTTTCAGTAATTTTGCCGCCGCGTCACTTGTAGATCTACCTTTAGTAAAACCGAATTGGTCTCCATGTAATATATTATGCGCATTAAAGTGACCTAACATTTGATTTAACATAATTTTCTCAAATATTTTACTCAAAGCCGGCAGTATTGATACTGGTCTATAATCAGAAGGATTTTCTCTAGATCCCGCCTTAAAAATCGGTATTATTTTACTATATTTCATTAAATCAGGAAATATTCCTTGATCAATGCAAGTATTAAAAATGGTTGCCAGTATAGGAGCAATCGTTGGTAGAATTGCTTGAATAACTTTAATCGAAAGTCCCCATAAATCTTCCGTGTTTTTAATTTTGAGCGTTTTAAATGTTTTAATAATATCATTTGCATTTACATGTCGAAAGTAAAACTCTGGAATAACTTTATTAAACGATTTCTTAAGTAAGCCTTCAGCTGTATTTGCACACGAGCTAAGGTTTTTTGTAATTTCGGACGGAATATTGGCAAAGTAGCTCTCAAAAGCTGCTGCGACGTCTAACTTATCCGACACAAGATTCTCGTTAATTTTAAGTGTGCTTACCTTTTCTTTAATTCCATTCTTTCCCGTTTCCCTATTAATAACTTTCCAAACCGTTTTTATTTTATCATTGGAATTACTTATATATTTTGATTTAGCTATTTGACAAACAGTTTTAAATAATTTAGAATATTTTCTCACGTAACTATAAAACTCTTCATTAGTTGTATGAGATATCTTATAATACAACTCATACAAAGTGTCTCTACTTTTCCTTATACCTTTAGTTGCCCAGTTACTAAATTCCAATTTGTTATTTAGCTTCATCTTTCGTTTAGGACAGGCCTTATTAAATTCACTGCATATAACGTTATGTAATTTTTGAAAACATTCATTGGGTTCACCAGACTTAGAATTATAAATTTTTGATTCTAAATTCATCCTAAACCTTTCCATTCTATTTATATAATATATGATAAGATTTATATAATATATAGGATATTAAAACAAGTCAGTAATTTGTAAGAACTTGTAAAATATCTACAATAGGATGTAATACCTATTATATTTAATGTTGGTATGAAGTTCACATGGGCAGTATTTTATCACTTAAGCTGGAAACAGGAAATGAATTTTATCCATTCTATTATTTAAAAGACAGGAAAAATCTTTGTTATGATTGATGATCAAAAAAACCAAGACACATATATAGAACAGAGAATTTTTGATTATTGATGCTGGCCTTACTTCTTACTTGTTACCTTTATTTGCTATACAGGAAATATAAATGGACATGGTTGCAAGGGAAATGTGATGATCAAAAAGATTATTTCTCACGTTGCATTTACACAAGGTGATGCGAGCTGGAAGCTATGGCTCAAATAGGCACAATATTGAAATATGTGGCATGTAGGAGAGAGGAGAATCTCTGATATCAATTCTTAAAATGTTGTTAGGTACCTTTAAGAGATAGGTTAGCACACTATACCTACCTAGCTATATTTTTTATGAAATAAAATGTGAATAATTTTAACTTAAAACCACAAAAGAGCACTAACCTTTTTGTTATCTGTAATTTTAACAAGAAATATTCCTTTAGAATGCGAGTATTTAATACTGTATCTAGTATTCAATGGATCTCTTAGATACAACATTTCTGCAGATTTTTCAAATTCCTCCCAGTTAGGTATAAAAGTCATGTTGAAAGTATACTAACTTTTGAAACACAACCTCTAGCAAATTTAACACTTTTGTCGAGTTGAAAAATCTAATCCAATCCAACACAACTTGTAGATGTAAGGCTTTGATTATATACTATTTAATGCAAAGGTACCTTAAGGTACGATTGCTTCTTGCCTCTTCAACTTAAATTAGATATTTTTAATTGAAAACGCTGTGAAATATTTTGTGAAAACCGTATTGCTATCAAGCCTAAAATAATGCAGATGACATTTCATACTATTCGTAAAATTCGACAGATTGACAGTTGAGTTGACATAAAATGAAAGAAATGTCACAGGCTCGGAATAATGATGTTCTGTCGTTGTTCTGGGGTTAGAAAAAACAATAACGTCCGTGAAATTATTTATTTGGTCTTGACATGACTACAAGTTCTATAATATGGGATATGGTCAGGACAATGATGATGACTTTGATGACTACAAGTTCTTTAGTCACATTCTTAATCGCATAATACATACGTTGCGTTGCATTAAAATGCCTAGTGTCATGCATTCTAATGCAATGGAGGTTGTGACTTCTGCAGACATTCCACGGCAGTAGCAGATCATAACATGCCAGATGTTATGATCTGCTACTGCTTGGGAGATTAACTAAAATGAAAGATCACTTCACCCTAAAGCAATATTACAGCATTATTTCCAATGTTTCCCTAAATCAGTCACTATGTGAAACATTACTGCACATAACGACACAGAAAATACACATTTAAGATCACTATAACACAATTTACGACACATTGGAAAAAAAACTCAGCCAAAAATCTCGCCATCGGCATCGCCAACCACCTTTGGTTCTTTCTTTTTTCAATTTCTTTCAAACAGGCTACTTGGTCCATATGACATAGATACACCTTACAAACTAACATACAACAATATAATAAATATCTGTACTTGAGCTTCTAGTTCATGTACTCCACTACACTATATCCTCCGCTTTGGTGTACTTGGTGACTATAATGTAGTCCTTTCCTTACTCTTAGTCTAAGGTAAGGTAAGGACGGCGACGCCACGGCGTCGGCAAGGCTGCTAGGTGTCGCGGGCGCAGCAGCGAACATGCATGCACAACACTAGAACTAAAGCTCCCTTATAATAAGTGAAACAAAAGGTTTTTATAATTTAAGCTTTTTTGCGGTCTTAAGCCCTTTCATTTGACACCTTTTAAAAAAGGGTTGATGTGGAAATTATAATTCGCCGTCTTGCGGCGGCCGTCGTATTGTAATTAGAATGACGTCACTTTACTATCTACGTTTCGCTCATCAACCCCTTTCATTTGATAATCATTTAATAAGGGAAACAGTCGAAATGATAAATCTCAATTTTGTGACGTCCGCCATATTGGATAAAAAATGGCGGCATTTCGTCACGGGAACTAAACGTGTATGCCAAATTTCAGCTCAATCGGAAACTCGTAGGTGAAATTTAACTTGCAAGATTTGATTACACCACCTCCGGACAGGTAGTAGGTACAACTTAATAAAAGCTTGTAAAAAAATGTATATACTCTGTCTGCAGTTGTCTGTGCAAAGTACTGCAAAGTGTGTCTGTGCATTAGAGCAAGCAAGAAAGAGATTGAGTGAGACGAGACCACGACGACAACGACGACGACGAGACGAGACGACAAAATAAAATATAGACAGACAGCGCAGCCGACTACGCAGAAAATCAATACACCATCGTGATGTATTCATTCGTCTTTTTAAAATGAGAACGTGACAAAACATTGATTTTATTCATCGAAGAAACCATTTTTATTTAAAAAAATATCTGCTGAGACTTGATGCTCATTTTTTATTTATTTACAAAGTGATGAGTATTCTCATAGTTACGGCGTGGTAGAACATTCTGCGCGTTGTTATCGGCATTTCTGCAAATTATAAACAGTTAAAGGTTAGTAAAAATAATTATTAATAATCATACATCTATATTAAACAATTTTCGAAGCTATTGTTTTATAATTTCGGAGAAAAACGTGTGAAACTGGCTATCGACCTTCGCCATTGTCTGCATGGTGCATTGCGTTTATACGCTACGGAGGTAGGGTACAGGGTAGATAGATATACTGAAAATTATATTGAAGCCATTTTGGTTGTACTATTTTGAATTTCGGGAGCGGTTTGATAATTTTCTAGGAGAGTATTTTAGAAGTTGTGCGCCGACTGGCATTGCCTCTAAAACCGTTGCTAGCATTAAATTTAAATTACTCCAGCACCTGCTCAGCTAGTTAGTGTTTGAAATGTTGTACCTAGAGCTATTAAAGGTACCTACTATGGTTGGCTATGTAGTATGTTGATAAGGTAGGTACCTGTCCCATTTTGAACTGGGAATCAATACATTTGCCAGGTCTTGATTGGGCATGATATATTTCTTCTTTAATATATTGGTGTGGTCTAAGTAACAATGTGTGCAGTGATTTTCAAATATGGTTGTTCTATTTTAATTTCTTGTAAAAATAGTTATTTCATATGAACATTACATTGTCTGGTCATAAAATATTCTTATGGTTATTCTAACAGCATTGATATAGCCTATTCATTGACATTAACTATCTGACTAATAATCTCAAAAATAAAAAGGATGTTTTTCTCTCAAGACATGTTATACACTTCTTAGGACTACTATTTCATAGCAAGCTATTTGCTCACCTTACTCTATCTGCATTGCTAGAACATCGTGTACTTTTAAATTTATTTGGGTAAATTGTCACCCTTTGTGTTTTCTGTTATATAACAGGGCAGGGGTGGGTTGAATTTATGGACATTGTTATCAACTATGGCTATTTAATAATAGACAATTAAATCATGTTATAAATATCATTTTTGCTTAAGTCTGGATTGTACCTATGCAATTTCCCTTGACTGATTGAATAACATTTTCTTTTCTCTTTGTGTAAGGTTCTATTTCTTCACTTGTGATGTTTGTCAAAGCTCAGATCAAAGTATATAACTTTAGTATTGACCAAAAATTCTTGTTAAGCTTGTATTTTTCTTATGATTAAGTACATACATAATTTTGACAAGAATTTATTTTACCAATGGTCATGAAACAGTTTGGAATTTAATGAGAAAAGTGATATAGTTTTGCTAATTAAGAAGAATCCATAGTCCATGGCATCCATGGTAGAATACATAAAATTAAGAATATGGGGGGTTGGGGAGAGTGGACAAACAGTTGATGCTATGTAAAAACTTTTTAAATTAAATAATTTATTGTTTGTATTTCAGAGTCTTGTTGAGTAAGGTACATTATATTATACACGAAAATATAATTATAAGTTAAAATGGAAGAAATTAATGGGGATCTTTATGGGGATGGTCTTGGTAGTCTTGGTGATGAGGGTTCCTTGGAATCTACTGATAACGGGAAACAGGAGCAAAATTGCAAAACTTGCGAGTAAGTATTTTCTAATCGAATATATTACTCTAGTTATGTATGCTAGTTACTGCATATTTTAATTGAAATATATTTTCAGCAATAAGCTATGCAGTCCTAGAGTGTTGTCCTGTCTTCATGTGTTCTGTGAAGCCTGCATCGACAAGTTGATGGTTAACGAAGCTGGGGATTCTTTGAAGTTTGATTTGGCTGTGGAGTGTCCTATCTGCAAACAAGAAACAAAGGTGAAAACATGCAGACTCAGTAACATTTTATGAATTCCTAGATAAATTTATTGTTAATTTGTATATGTTTATTAGGTACCTGGAGGTGGAGCTGCATCACTACCTTCAGACTATGTGCTCACCAACATTTTGGATGTGTCCTCAATGGATCAATCTGTTGTTTGCACTTGCTGCAAGAGCAAGGAGCCTGCTGTTGCCCGATGCACCGATTGTTCACACTTTCTGTGCTCCAACTGCAACTCTGCTCATGAATTCATGCGCTGCTTTGAGAATCACCGTGTTGTCCCTTTTGATGCTCTGCGATCCTCTAAGGAGAAAGCAGTTCACAAACCTATTTTTTGCACTCGTCATGCTGGTGAAAGCCTTAAGTTCTATTGTTGCGAGTGTGAAGTAGGTGCTTGCTCTGAATGCTTGACTGTTGATCATAAGGTTGGAGAACACCATTGTGAGCGCATTGTAGATGCTGAGCCTAGTCTTCGAGCTGAGCTCCGCAACTTCATCATGGAGGCTAATGCGCGCACGGCTACTGCTGGCTGTGCCTCAGCAAGGCTTGAAGATGCTCTTGGAGATTTACAACGTCAACGAGATGATGCAGAAAATATCATCAACGAGGCTTTTCTTGCCTACAAAGCTGCTCTCGAGAGACGTCGTGAAAAAGCTCTTGAAGAACTTGAGCACTTACATAAGGAACGTGAACTCAAGGTGATGGATCTTTTTGATCGCGTTGACAAGACTGTTCAACGCATTGATTGCGCATGCAAGTTTGCTGCCCGGCTGCTTCGTCGAGGCGATGGTACTGAAATTGTTATGTTGAAGAAAACTGTAGCATCCCAGTTTGCTCGCTTGCTTGAAGGAGCCCCAGAATTTGATGTTGATTACTTTTTGGAGTTCGTTACGAAAATGGAAAAGTTTGATGGAATTACAGAGGATACCTTTGGAACATTCCGTACTGAAGCTACTCGCGCCGAAGAGAGGAAGCGCGCTAGTGAGTCATCAGCTATTGTGTCTGTAGCATCTAATTCTCACTCTCCAGCTGTGTCCATTACTAATGCACCGGTGTTCGATGATTACCCAATGCCTGGTGTCCGTCGCGTAACTGGAGTCTCGGCGAGCATGGTAGGAGTACCTGGGGTTAGCGGAGTGCAATCGATGGGCGTCCCAGTAGTGGGGGCCGTGCCCGGCATGTCCAATGCTGCTGGGATGTCCGGGGGAGTGATGAACAGCGTAGCCGGAGTGAGTGCAGTCCCCGGCGTCAGCGGTGTACCGGCATTGCCCTCAATGGTTGAGTACAACTTGCAACAGCTGGCGAGCCTTGCCGAGAAAGATGTGCAGCCGCCACCGCATGCGTCACCTGCTCCGTCTTTCAATCTTGCCGAATTGCTCGCCGGAGACCTCAATTCACCACAAGCATATAACAATTTGCAAGCTTTAGCTAAACTCGGATTAAATACCGGTACGTATAAATTTGCTTTGATTGTACATACTACATTTTATTCACACTTTTATTTTTACATAGATGTGAAATTACACGCATTAAGAAATCACATGTGGGTTTTACCATACAAAAACAAAATAAAATAAAAAACATTTATTCAGATTAGGCCCTATAATAAGGCACTTATGAAGGTCTAAATTACCACCTTCATAATTGGAGCCGCCGTCTGGGGACAGTACGACCTTACAGAAGACTGCAGTGAATTAACACTTCTTTGATGTAGTGTTGTGTTTCTGCAGCATTAGTAGTAATGCTGCTAGCACAGTGAGTCCTCATCAACAACGTGGTTGGCAACTCGTTAGTGATATCCCCGGTATTGCTAGCGGCTATAGGCTACGGTGACTGCTTACCATTGGGTGGACCGTACGCTTGTGTGCCACCTAGTGGTATAAAATAAAGAAAAAGGTACATACAGCTAAAAAATAAGAAGTTGGCGCGTAGTGTCCGCGACGAAATGATTTTAAATACAACCCGTACATAGAGGCAGACACGAAGATTTTTCAGATATAAACACGAAGCTTGCTATAATAATCTGATAGATTTTTCATATATTGATTTACCTATTAGAATACTCTTCAAAGATCTCTAAAATAAGAACGTGGTACCGTGACCGTAGTTTTCGCAAATAGATAGCTGTTTTTTTTTTTCAGAGACTAAAAAAGAGACCGGAAAAAGGGCGGGTTGGTAGTACAAAATGTTTTGTGTTCCAGAAGTGAACGGTTTTGGTGGAGGAGTGAGTGGTGTAAGCGGCATGAGTGGGGTAGGAGGCCCCCGCGGCGTGTCTCCGGGCAGGCCGCTGCTGACGGCCGCCGAGGAGGCCGCGCTCGTAGCGCCGCCCGCGCCGTTGGTGCGCGCCACCAAGGCCACGCCCATGCACATTCGATTCAAGTTCGGACAGCTCGGTGGTGGAAAAGGGCAATTCAACTCTCCCCACGGATTTTGCCTCGGAAACGACGAGGACATCATTGTTGCTGACACAAACAACCATCGCATCACGGTACTTTTGCAACTTGAAAAACATTTCCTTAAGAACAGATATTGCGTGCATTACCTATGCTTTACTGCGATGAATGTTTTATATCCCTCCAAAAGAGAACATGTATTCCACTTATTTTACCTACATTATAAGAATTGTATGGGATTCGGAGCTGACTGAATTAACAGAATTGTATATGTACATACATATTGCATTTCATTGCTTAGTGTTATTCTCCTAAACAAATCATCATCATCATCATCATCAGCCGTTAGACGTCGACTGCTGAACAAAGGCCTCCCCCCATAGATTTCCACAATTACCGATTCAATGCGGCCCGCATACAACGCTTGCCAGCGACCTTTATCAGGTCATCGGTCCATCTAGTGGGGGGCCTCGTAAGCATATATCCATTCTTAAATACCTCCTAATGGTTTTGTTCTCAAAGTAGACATTTATTTGAAGGTGTTCGACAAGTCTGGGAACCACAAGTTCAATTTCGGCATTGCCGGCAAAGAGGAGGGGCAGCTGTGGTACCCGCGTAAGGTGGCAGTGGTGCGCGCCACGGGCAAGTTCGTGGTGTGCGACCGCGGCAACGAGCGCTCGCGCATGCAGATATTCACCAAGAACGGACACTTCCTCAAGAAGATTGCTGTACGTAAACGAAATATTATTTTACAGACTTTTTGGAAATAAAGGAAAAAAAATATTTTCAAATTGTCAGAGACCAGTAAAGATTCTTTTACCGATTTTCTAAGCTTTATATTTATTTAATAGATATTATTATAAACAGATGACATTTTTGAATTGAGCACATTACGGACCAGTCGTATATTTGGTTCCGTTATTTATTCATTTTAGTTTTTAGTAAAAATAACGAAACTTAGACAAAAAGATTGAATCCTTACTGGGAATATAAACACTTCGCACTTAAGTTGAAAATTCCATTTGTTAGGTCCGTTTCATCGACATAGTCGCCGGACTTGCGGTGACCGCCGAGGGGCTCATCGTGGCTGTGGACAGCGTGACTCCTACCGTGTTTATACTGTCCGAGGAGGGCGATTTGATGAGCTGGTTCGACTGTAGCGAGTGCATGAGGGAGCCATCCGATATCGCCATCAGCGGTGCGTACACTTACTATTAAAAAAATGATGTAAATATTTAGGGTTTCCCAATTATTCGGATATTGTTTAGAACAACACTCAAATCATACTAAATGTTTCCTAGATTCTCTAGACAGTCTGTTGTATGTAATGCTAAGCATCAATTTATATTCATATTTCGTTTAGAATTAAATTAATCGTGACGAATTTCATAAAACCATCCAAATATAAACCAACCAAGGAGGATTTGCAATCTTAACCACTTGTGCAATGTTAATCTACACTGTAGATATTCTCCTTTACAATAAAATTGCATTGAAGCTTGACGGAAACTTAACCATATGTAACTATTTTAGGCAAGGAATTCTACGTGTGTGACTTCAAGGGTCACTGCGTGGTGGTGTTTGACGACGAGGGTCGTTTCCTGCGCCGCATCGGGTGCGAGAACGTGACCAACTTCCCCAACGGTATTGACGTGTCGGACGCGGGCGACGTGCTCATCGGCGACTCGCACGGCAACAAGTTTCACGTCGCCGTCTTTTCGCGTGATGGTGTACTCGTCACTGAGTTCGAGTGCCCCTATGTCAAGGTTGGTGTCTATATATTGCGTTTTTAGGGTTCCCTTTCAGGATGGGTATTACTAAGCCAAATATTACTATAGTAACGCAAATATCCCTGGTAAAAATTTGGCCAGCAATAAATTTTAGTTTAATGACGTTGAAACTTTGGTGGCAATGCAAATATTTTGTACATACAGCTCATTAATGACGGAGCTGGATTTACTATTGACACCTGTCAATAGTAAATTCTCAACTAATCTGAACGTAACTTTGTTGTATTCAGCACATTTTTTTTATTAACAGTTGCCATGTTTGCAGTTTGCATTAGCGTAAAGCTTGTTTATAAGTAGATGAGATTAAATTTATATAAAATAACTGTTTTCAATTGGGATACGATTGTATTGGGAGATGTGCTCATCTGTAACTTAGCTGTTTCTATTTAAATCTTTTTTGCGTAATGCTTTATATCAGCTTATGAGGTCGTTTTAGCCACATGACAAATGTTACTTTTAAATAAGCAGTGCATCTTAACCAACTTCAAAAATAAGGTTCTCCTAAGTGCGTGGGGTTGGGTTGGGTACATATTTTTATAATTATTCAAATGTGTCTTAGGCTCGATTTTGAATGCAAACTAAAACTGTATCATTGGATATTTGAAAAACCAATATTTCTAGCAGCTAATGTGCAGAAGCTAAGTAAGAAGTATTTTTTCATTCTAGGTGTCCCGTTGCTGCGGCTTGAAAATAACCTCTGAAGGATATATTGTCACTCTTGCTAAGAATAATCACCATGTCCTGGTCCTCAACACCCTTTATATTGTTTGAGGAGTTGGCTGTAAGTCTGCATACTACAAGATCTCACATTTATTCCCTTTATTTTATATTAATTGCTGATTTTACAAAGCTTAACTTTTTTGCTAAAACAGTATTTGACTACTTATTTCATTAATTTGTGTTAAATTTCATGTTAGTCTGATTTTAACACTTTCCATATGCAGTGAACTATAGTGATCATATTTTTCGTATGCTTCCTGATTGTTTGTTATGTGGCATTAGAGTATCACTATAACATGTTTATCACTGCTGTGGAACGATTTTATAAGTCATTATTTCCAAAGTACTGAATACTTAGTATGTTGGGTTCATTCGCCTATCATTTATAATTTTATGTTTGCATTTAGTTATAGTTACGGAAAATCCAAAGGTTAGTATAATTATTATTCAACTTCTTTTGTTTTTTGTTATTAAAAGCATTTTTGTTACATTTGGTAATGGAGGTTCAATGTTTCGGTTGTAGAGGTCTGAAGTTACAGCATCCCTAGAAATGTAATTAAAATATGCATTGGTAAAATATTAGCTTACATATGGTATACATAATAGCTACACATATAATATTATACAACATTAAGTAGATGCGTCAATATACCGACGCTCGTTCTGGATACAACTGCCATAACCAAATATAACTAAATTATTCCCAACGACAACTGGACCTGTGTATTATGTTTCTAAATTTAGCAGCTGGTATGGTTCCTAGTTCGAGTAAAGTTAAAAATATGTCAATTAGGGTCTGCGTGGGAGTGTCGCCTCAGTTTATACTTAACCCTGCTTCAAATGTGTGCCCAATATACGTAAACGTTAAATTTTTTACTTGAAGTCACTTATATATATTATATATGAACAAATAGGAACGCACAATTGAGTTATCAAAATTTTAGTCTTATTATGACCAAAGGAGGCGACACAAAAATAACGTGCCATCTAGTTTAGGTTTAACTCGTATACAATATTATATATTGTCCGTTAAAATATATTTACCATTTACAGAATTCTTGTGTCTATACAAAAATATTTTCCATGTACTCTTGTTTTGAGAGCCTATTACAAATTTTGATTGAAAGTCGGTTCGGGTATAGGCTTTACTGCATTACATAGTCATTATTAGGGTTTGTTTTATTTGATATTATCTTAATGATGAACCATTGTAATGCTAAAAATACCGCTGTGTAACTTCGCAATAATTTTGTACTATGTTATTTGGATAGTTAAAAAGGAAGTATCTATAGAATCTGTTTATGTGGCAACTTCTTGTACGTAGTATAGCGAGAATCACTATAAAGTAGCGTAATTTGTATCGTATATTGCATATGAATAAGTGGCACACTAGCGTTTATTTTCACGATATGTATCACACACTCAAAATTGTCTAGATACGAATCTCCAAATAAATCATTTATAGGCATTATTTAGTTTTTCTTAAGATTTAGCGAAAAAGCTTTAGGGAAGCTCTGTTTATAAAATCTATTAAAACAGTCGTAAAATAAACGCTGTAAGTCATAGAATAGACTCACGCATGCCCACCGTACTAAACCCAAATGTAAGTTGTTGAGAATGTAGTTGCTTCGATGTACACGAATTTGCCATTATAGACCTTTTTTATGTCTACAAAATATGTTCGACATTGTATACTGTTCGCCAAAATATATATTATATATATTTTTGTAACTATCCACATTTATATTCAAAATTGAAAATTGATATTTTAGGAAATAGAGTACGAAATAAAAAGTATATTTGCGGTTTATAAAATGCGACACAATAATATTTAGATGTACACTTATCACATAAAGCTTGTCCCTCTTTTTCTCTTAGATGTTATAGTAATGTAAGGGGACTTAGGGCGTCGAGTAGGCCTGTTGATATTCATGTGGTATGCAATTTGTAACTCATAAGTAATGGTCAGATACAATTTATATCAATATCGTTGCATTTATCTCATCAATGCGTGGTCTTCCAAAGGTATATGCGATTTGGACAATTTCACAATGGAATTATACTCTTAAATTCTATTCCAATCTATATTCTATTAAATCTTAATCAATATAGTATATTATCTTAGCTGAAAATATCCGTACGGAAGGAATTATACATTAAAATACAATTAGAAGAATAAACACGTAAGCATTACACGTAAATATTGACATTATTGTGTTGTAATTGACCATTATTTTGTTTTGCAATATATAATTCAGTTTGGAAATAGTACTTAACCAGACCACCTAAAATTTAGTGTGATATTTTATTAATATTATTAATATCATTTATAATAATACAATGCTCTCTAATATTAGTTTTCTGGGTTCCAAGTCCTACCATTTAATTTGTTACTTATATTTCTTATTAAATATTACCAGTAAAAACTATAATTATTATAAAAAATATTGTAATCGGACATTATATTATTACATACATACATACTATAATATTATTAATATTGCAGACATGTTAAATTTTATCCAATTAATAAATAAATGTATCTAGTAATTTGAGAAGTAACACGTGTAAATGAATGTTTGTACTTAATTAGCAGTAGGTATTTATTTTATGTATTTATTGTGTATTGGAGCAGTTTTACAATATTCGATACGCAAAATGGATGTGATATGAGCAATAATAGAGAGACACATGAACCAACCATGATGAGTTGATGACTCGTGCTAAAAGAAGTGCGCCGCCGGAGCGCACTCGGCGGCCGCAACGGTCCATTACCACTTGCCAGTGATAGTTTGAACTAGACTCGAGAGTCAGTCTGATCCTCTATTGATTAGTGAGTAACTTTTGGGTTAATTTTTCATATTGTTTTTAAGTTATTTGTTTCAGGATTTTTGTCCCAATAGTATTAGGGAATTTTATTTTCTTTATTTTAACTAGGTTTAAAATAATGAGTCTACATACCCCTCGCGTGCGAGCAGGTGTGATTAATACTCTTATTTTGTCGTTTTATTGTTTTGTTTAATTATATGTTCTGGGCCTATTATATGATTAGTATTTTTGGCCAGTACGTTTTAGGCCTTTAGAGTTAATAACTTTTACTGCCAAATTTATTTTCTTACGATATTTGTGCATGCACATAGTAATTCTTTTATTGTATGATATGTAAAAAAATAGCTATTAATTGTTGCAATTTATTTGTTTTAATGTTCAGGGTTTTAATATTACGATGTTCAATTTTTTATTTGTTGTCATTGATCAAAATTATTGTGTGTTAGTGAAGTAAAATTAACCGGAATAGAAACTTATTATTGCCCCAAAGGGAGCGTTTGACGCTATTAATAATATTGCTTTAGGGTTGCATAAAATTATTAAAAGTGGTGTGATAAGTTTTGGATAATTTTACAAATTATACTATTTTGTGTATCCAATATCAATAAATTTGAAGTCGCGGATGTCACTTTACTATATCCATGTATCTTGAAATGTTTGCAATGACAGCAATAATAATAATAATTTGTGTATTTGAAAGTATTATAATCTTGTATTGAATAATCTTAACTCTGCATTCGTTTGGTGATATCTCATCAACGATGTTTCCTCTGTTCTTGCCATATACTTACTAAGGTATCAGCGTAGACAGTTGAGTAGTAATTAGTATTTTTCAATTGATGTACACAACAGTATCACAAGTTTGCCTATACGGTGGTGTTGTTTATTAGTGGTTGGCGCGGACGGCGGCGGGTATTCGCCACGTCTGCTTGGCTGTATAATTTGCCGTAGCGAGTAAGCACTATGTCATGGATTAATGGCAGGTCAAATGGTATCTATTGTCCTTTGACATTACTTGATAATAATTGTATCATTAGAGTACATTGCAGTAGCCTTTCTCGGAAATCTAGAAAGTTACCTATATACACTTTTGGTAAATATATATATATTTCTCTTGAATCTATATTCCCTTAAGTATCCGGCAATAAATTACGTCAGTAGTTGTGTAGTATCACTTTATGTGGCACTGAATACTGCGTCCTTCCCCGGTACTGACGAGTTTCTGAGCACGGCTAGTGTCTTGGTTTTGTTAAAGCCTAGGCAATTACGTTGGTGATAACACTACACCACGGTATGGTGCGTTGAGTGAGATTGGTGTGAGTGGAACTGTCGGCCGCGGTATGGGACAGGCAGTCCGGGGCGTGTGCGCTCTCGGTGCCAAGTAACGTGATAGCAGTAGGGTTCGCAGCGCACAAGGTGAGCTCTGATGTTACCCTCCCTATTGGAGGTGGGCGTATTGCCTATAGTGGCGCCAAGCACAACTCGTTGGTTCCGGTGGAGTGTGGTGGCAATACAATTCGATTCTGCAATACTATGGACCGTATTACTTGACTGTGGGTGGTATTAATGGCACCTTTGTCTAAATGACATCTTCAAAATAATTCCATTAATTAATTTAGTTAATTTAAAGACGGCATGCTCAAATGATTGGAACGAGTTAGTTTAGTTTGTTCACCCACCTCACCAATTTAACCTCCAGTTCTAAAACAACATAAAAATAATAAGGTTGTGAGCTCTATTCCCATTGGAATTCTAAGCCACATGTGTGCTTGTGCAATAAATATCACAGTTTGGATCTAGGCTTTTAAATTATTATAGATATATACATTGTTGAGCTGATTATAAAAATTTAATATATTATTATACCTTTTAATATTGTTAAAGAATTCTAATTGCATTCCACATCTTCGAGTGAACGAATTTGAGACGACCGTTTTCAGTCTACATTATACAAGTTATTTTTTTTACAATTGTAGGATTATTAGCAGTTGCCAATGTTTTTCCTTTAGTCAGTAAAAGTACAAATATTTTAATATACAACTCTTGGTATTTACGTATTGTAGTGATCTTATTTTTTAATTGATTCTATAACTTTAAGCATAATTTTTTTTCACATAAGCGGCCATTTAGATATTCTCATCTCACAAATTATTCAGTGAACAATAAAACATATCATACCGAATCAATTTAGTTTACATACAAATTGTCTGCAACACCCGTGTTTTTCCTCGTTGATTTAAGTGTACTGATAAAATGGCTATTTCTTTGTTCTGAAAATAGATTTAAGTATATTTTAGGTTACACTGTCTTAAGTTTCTTGTCATTTTTATGTTGAAATGTGAAATTTATTGTAACATAAATAGTTAGCGTGAAAGGTGCAAGTTCCAAATGCATATTTTAATTTTGATCCAAAGATTTCAATAATTCCTTTTAATTTAATCTATTAATTCTCATTATACAAAAATGACATAAGTGAAGTGTGCATTGGTATTTGATGCTAGGATTAACGTGAATTATTCTGTAGAGTTGGTGCAGCCGAGCAATCTCTACTATATTCTCTTATTGAATATATTATTGCTCAATATTTTAATTCTGTTAAAAGTATTTAAAACTTAGGTGTAGCCCACGTCGAATTTAGTGTGAATGTGGACGTCTTACACGAAATTATATCTAACAGACAATACCCTCCGTACATTTTGAAAAGTTAATGTAAAAGTTGAAGGTTTATTAGATGTAGATGTTTGCCTTCGCGGCGGCTTGCCGCGGGTGCAAGCTGCAGGGGCGCAGCAGCATCCGCACATGGAGTGCCCTCGGCTCTGACCCGTTGTACTTACTGCTCGTTAGTCGTACACTCACGCAAGCTTTGTCCGCATACAATACATACAGATCTTATCCACATATCTTTATCTCTCTACATACACTAAAACTACATACTATATAGTTAGTGGCAGTACAGTCTTCGGCATACCGTGTGTGATGGTGTTGAACAGTTGTACTAGTTTGCCCCACAGTCAACGAAATTGTTATTATGCAATCCATACAGGAGTCTCTGCTGCATTGTGCCTAGATCTTAGAAGTTAATGGTATCAAGGTAGAGTTAATCTCAAATATTTGGCTCTTTGAATATTCCATGATATTATTTTGTTTTTCATGAAAATGTATTTACATTATATACATACATACACTTAGTAATATTGTATACATGAATATACATTGCGTGGTTTGTAACTTGATGTTAATTTTATTGTAAAAACTAAGATGCCCAACTAGTTGTCTGTCCACGATTGGGGAAGTGGAGGAATTGAGTGTTGAATAGTGTGTGGACAGGAGTAGAATGTATTTATTTTGAACTGGTTGCACATCTTGTTTTGACCAAATTCATTGGCCGCTGAAGTAACTTGAGAATTTGGACGTTTGTCTTGAGGCACTCTTTCTTTTAACATTATATTTTACGGCGAGTGCAAGTTTTCACGTATCTTTAGCGGATTATTCATAATTATAAGTTTATTAACGTGAACCGTGGCCAGGATAACAACAGCACAGAGCAGTGTTATACAGGACCTGCCTAAATATATTTTTGTCATGATTTTATTTAGGTATATACATGTTATTATTCACATATTACAGTTTTCTCAATATTAGCTTGTATTTTAATTAAGAAATAATCATATTTAACATTGACAGGTGATCAGCAACCTGCACTTTAATATTTTTGGAAACTATTGAACTTAAATTGTACTGACTTTATAAATATATTTACTTCAATAAAGATTTTCCATGCCACTAATAAGTGTTTTTATTTATAGTAGTTAGTTGCCTAATTATGTGTACCTCGTTTGTAATGTAATATGCAGAATATGCCCACGGGCTCAGATACTGAAAGGATGTGATGTGTATGTGAAAAAAGATCGAAACTTGCTCCAGTATGTAGTGGACCCAAAATTTTCAAGAAGAATATACGCTTACTACCTATAAGAACAACGAAAAAAACTGAAAGATATAGGTACATACTAGACTTTGTTTTATTTTGATTAACACTATCAGAATGCTAAATATGAGCTTCCCGACTCTAGGTACTTTGCTTCCATACGGAAATAGGAAAGTCCACATGACTACTTTGATGCAAGACAGCTAGTGGATCTCCTTGTTAATGATTTATAATTAAGGAAACCTACTGAATAAATGCTAACACAATGATCCCTACCTCAACAAAAATAACTGTTGGACGCTGGTGATCCCCGTGATATTGCAACCATTTATAGGCTACATTGGCTATTGACCTTCAGGCGGGCTGTGCGCTTGCTTGCCATCTTTGTAATAGGTTTTTTAACGATACCATTTTCGGTCCTGAAAGCTTCCTAATTTTTTTAATTTTAATACAAAATATTAAAATTATCCATATCAAATCACTCTTCTTCCATTTAAATAATATTTCCTACTATCGTTCATTGACCAGAGAGAAGTTACTCCCTCTACGAAGTATCCCCTATCATTGGGATTCATGGGTGAAACTAGTAAGCGTTAAATAACGTGTATCGTTAGTATTTCGATAAGGCAGGCAGTCCACAAGCTCTCAAATTGTGTTTCTACCAAGTTTGTTAAAATAAAAATAAAACGTATTTATGTACATATATAAAATATTTATTTGATAAAGTAATACATATTTATAATAACAGAGATTATAGTTACGCAGTTTATCAGTACTTCAATTGGGATACCATTAGGACTGGACTTAAGATTAAATCATAATAGACACAGTAAAATTTACGTACCTATCTACTTAGCGTAGTGTTTAATAGTCTATGAAAAAACATAAGTCGGTATATATAAATTGATTAATAATAATCCTTATAGGTAAATATAAAAAGCGAATATGATTAAGATTTTCCAGGAGATTTATTCAGTTAAACTGTTTTTATCTCCAGTAACTCTACATGTATGTACATTATTCATAAATTGTGATTTATCAAAATATACAATGGAATGACACCTCACAGGATGTATTGAATTTAATTTGAACTTTGTTCCATAACTATAAGTGCAAGTAGGTATCACATGCCATCGGTAACGCTAATTAATTTGCATAATTAGTTTAGACTTTAGATCATGTTACTGACCACCTTCGCCGGCATTTCCACTTTTATAGACGCATTCACCAGCTATCCACGTAGACAAGACTTTCAATGTCTCAGGGTGCATGATTACGAAGTCTGCGTCGCAACCAAAATTAAGTCTTCCTTTGATGTTTTCGATGCCCAAAGCTTTGGCTGGATGTAGCGAAGCTGCTTGCAATGCATACTCTAATGAACAGTCTGCAAAGATAATGTTAAATACATGTAATTCACGAAATTTAAGTTATATTTCTGGTGTTGTATTTAGATTAAATATATCAATAATTCTTAAATATTGTTATATCCATGACATTACGGGCAAAAGCCAGTATATGCTTCGTAGAAAAAGATTTTAAAAAATCAGATAAACTATATCAAGAGAGCATTAATAGGATAGGACAACACAAAGCCTATATTTTATTTTAGCTGTAGAATTGTATAACATCGTATCATTAGTTTCAGTGATTCCCCCATACATACAACAAACAAAAAATTTACGTCTATATTTTTTTTTACTACGAGCGCAGCATATCCTCGTGGAGCACTGGCAACCTAGCTTAAATTCATTTATTTAAGTATATATAGTAGGTTTCTGTGACAATATTACTCAAAGCTTGCTTGAATGTCACTATACAGGCGTCGAGAGCAGTGGTGCTTCCACACAGAACCTTGGTGCCTGTGACGTAAGCATGACCACCTTCCACCGTAACGGCTTGCGGTCCGATGTGATAATGGCCATCTGCAAGCCCTTGGGCAGCAACTGCGTCGCTAACCAATACTAAGCCTGAAATAGATAACAATATATGGACTTTATTTTTATGATATATACTCCATCCACGAATATAGTCTGCACTGTTTCTTAGTACTGAACATTATAAAGTTTATATTAAACATAACTATTTTATGTGGGTTTTATAGTGGAAGGAAATTAAATCAGTAACTTTATTTCTTTTTTTAATTTAAAACACTATCTTATGTATCAACTTTAAAGTAACCTCAGGTCACTTAAATATAATATAATAATTTTATATACCTTCAGGATTAGTTCTGCTTGCTATACGGAGTGCTGATGGATGTGTATGTATTCCATCAGATATAATGCCGTAATAGACTTGCTTTTTGGTAGTCGATGCTAGCAACCCAACTAAGCCCGGATCGCGGTGATGAAACTGAAATAAAATAAAATAAAATCATGTAGGTATTACAAAACCATTATTATAGTAATTAATTGTAGGCGTCACTGCTACACGGCATGTCGCGGTTTCGGTCCCATATATTTATGGGATAAACATATTATGTGCTTGCTTTATACCTGGGTGTTGGTATGTATTTTAAGTGTATTAAAATATCGTAATGGTTAATATTTAGCACCTAATGGACTAACCATTTACATCAACATTAATAAAACAATGCATACTCACGGGAAGCATAGCATTAAATAAATGTGTAATGAGATTGGCTCCATTTTCAACAGCCTTTTCTCCATCAGCTAAGCTAGCCGTGGAGTGTCCAAGCGCTACATTAATTCCTAGTTTTTTCAGGCCATTGATGGCTTCTGTTGCTCCCGGCAATTCTGGAGCCAGTGTTACAATAATCACATGTTCAAGAGGTCCATACACTTCTTTCAGACTTTCTATGCCCTGTGAAATTAAATCAAGGTAATTAATTATATTTGTATGTCACTGGGAACAAGTATAATCTATTTTGTGTTACAAGGTACTTTTAATATAAATAATTAACAAAATAAAGTTATCCCACTTTCAACTGAAGTCAATCCAGCAATTTCAGATCAGTTTTAAAATTGGATCTGAATTATACTTGTTTTTATAAAATTGTGTTCTGTTTTTTGTGTGTAATAAATAAATTTCGATTGAGCTGAGTACTTAATTTATATGGTTAATCATCTTCACTTTAGCATTAAACTCTCAGAGACAACAATATTATAGTTTTAATTGAGTGGTAGATAAAAAGTTCAATAACCACAATTATTTGCTTGCTGTAAGTAGGTTAATGATATTGTTTGCTGATAATAAATAAGGCATGTTTGCACTATCAAAAACAATATTGTATGATTTGTGTTTAGCAAATAATTACTTTTTACATACACTTATCACACAGCAACACATTTTTGAATACCCTTAAAAGTAATAAATGATTTTGGTTCAATTTTGTTGGTAGAAAGTTTTTTTAACCCAAATATTGAGTTTATTTTTGACAACACAAAGAAATTTAGTTTTATAATTACATATTACATATAAATTTTAAAATGATTTTTTTTATAATTTATACACAATTTTTACTTGCACATTATGAAGACACAAATATTGTCTGGTCATTTGTTCACACAAATTTCTGAAGTCCAACTAACAATTATGACTGGGATAAGGATCATACTGAAAACAAAGATAAAAGGTTTCCCATAGACTGGGCCAAGAATTATATAGAATTGTATGTGGAACATGATTTTAGGTTAAAATTCATATATTATAGACAAGATGTTTCCATTCCTATTACTGTTAATTATTGAAACATTGTATCATGTACCCAGTGTACGAAAACCTCTGTGGCTCAACAGTGAACTTGGCTTGACACATTGAGATCTCGGGTTTCCTTCCCATGTGGAGCAAATAAGTTTAAATTATTTAGGGGAGCTACAAATATAATTCCTCTGCCAATAATTTTGGGAGGCATTAATATATTTTATAGTATACTAAAACATCAATTAAAGGAATAGAGTTACCTTTTCAGGTGTTTTAATGTATTCTTCCATGTGAGCGCCTTTTTTTGCTAAGCTGATGAATGGGCCTTCTAAATGTACTCCAAGGACTGTGGCTCCATGCTTACCACCCTGTGCCTTCTTTATTCTAGGTAAAATGTTGTGATACTTCTCCTTGTCTGAGGTCACCATTGTGGGGCAGAATGAAGTCACGCCATGTGCCAGCAACTCTTTGGCTACTTTTTTTACACCCTCTTCAACATTTTCTGAATCATAGGAGAAGTCTATTCCCCATCCACCTTAAAGAGATGTTTAAGTAAAGTATCTAATAGGCGTTTTGAGGGACTCTGACTGTAGTAGCTATGAAAAAAATACTTATATATTATGTAGGTACTATTGTGGTGAAACATTTACACGAACATTGGTTTACAATAATAATAGTCAATTTTATAGTGAAGTATGTGTTTAAATAAATTTAGTTACCATTGATTTGAATGTCAATGAACCCTGGTGCAATGAGCAAGTTTTGGCAGTTTACAGTTATGTCGGCTTCTTGTTGTTCCACATAAAATACTTGTTCTGGATTTTCGATTTTACCGTTTCTTATCCACAAATCCTCCTTGATTATTTTATTATCTCGTAAAATATAACAGTTGTGAAACCGAGTCAGTCCTGATTTAGGCATCATGTTCCACAATGTTTTGTTTTGATTTCGGAAAAACAAAAAGTATTATAACAGCCGCGGAGTGCTGCAAGTGGAGCTGACCCAAGAGAATGAATCTTATACAATACAACCGCTACGCCAGCTGAGTTGAGCTGACTGTTGGTTAGTGCCGTTAGTTTAGTGACAATAAAGTAGAAAGAGAAACAAATCAAATTGTAGAATCAAAATTTGGGATCCGATTGGTATGACACCCAAGAGTATACAACCGCTACGCTGATTAACACAGAGTACATGAATAAAAATATTTATTTGTTTTGGCATAGCTGTCAGATGGTCAGAGTTGCCAACTCAATTAAAAAAATGAGCGAATGCCATGCTACGCAATACGCATAATATCTAAAAACAATAGGATTTGTGTGTAGGCATGGTCTTCAAAGGCTTCCTTGATATTTGCATCAGGGTAGGTAGCCTGCCAGAAACAATTTGGTCTGTTGATTGTGTTTCATTTGTGACTTTTGTGAGGCAAAATATCGCTAAAGTCGTGAAGAGAACCTCGGAGAAGAACATTAAAACAGTGCTAATATGTTTTTATTTACAAAAAAAAGTAAAAAGTCATCTCAATCTAAGTGAAAGTTGTGTTGTTTTGTGGTGATCAGGGAATCAGAACACTTTGTGGATAAGAATATGCTGTACAGGCAAATTTTTTAGCTTAAAGCACTAAAAGAGCTTTTTTGGCTCATGGCTGGCAGCATCCAACCTACAGCTGTCAGACGCGCATTAATGATAGTAGTACGGTACGGTTGAGTTGACTTGACAGTAGTGTTGTTGCGATAGCGATAGTCTATCGCTAGTATTGTGACACTATCGTGACCACGAAAATCTGTTACTTTATCGATGGTGCTATCTAAACTATCGACTTTTGACGATACTATCGATATTATCGATTTATAAAAATAAGTTATATTATTGCTAAAGATCAATAGTGTCGATAGTATCATTACAAACACTATCGATACTATCGATATTATTGCCCTATCGATAGACGAACAAATTACGGTAAATTGTTCATAAGATACAATATAGTCGGTGATTACATGGTTAATCTATCACATCATTAATAATATTTTACATACGCAGTTCATTCATAAAGTTACTTTACTAGATTGTCCCTGTGTTACCGACCAGGTATTATTGTATTTTCAGTCGATAGTATCCAAAACACGTCGATAGTTACTAAAGCAAAACCATCGATACTATCGAACCGCGACGATATTACATCGTAGATAGTATCGATAGTATCGACAATTTTGACGCGATACAATCGATAGTATTGAATTTCGTTAGCATCTATAGAATCGATAGTATCGATGCATAACTATGTAATGTGCGGTAATGTGTGTAATTCGTGTAAATAAGTGTGTAGTGCTCAGAATAAGAACTATCTGGCTAGTGTAATGTAAAAAGGTTTCTTCATTTCTTACACATAAATACCAATTCAACATTATTTCAAATGTTCGTATAAATCAGTCATTAAATGAAAATTTACTGCCAATGACATCGAAAATACACACTAAAGATCACTATAACACAGTTTAGGACGTACTGGAAAAAATCGCAACCACTAAAACACTCATGTATACTCATGATTCCCGCCTAATCTCCCTTAAAACGGTTTATTTGAGTTGCACACCAAATAAAAGAGAATGGGAGTTTTTGGCGGGAATCAGGCGGAGCGATAAAGATTATTTCCAGTCTTTTGTAAATTGTGTCATAGTGATCTTTAATGTGTATTTTTGGTGTTGTTATGTGCACTACAGTTTCATTTAGTGACTGATTTATAGGAACATTGGAAATAATTGTATAATATGACTTTTGGGTTATTTAATTTATCATTTGTGTCAATAGGTTACTTCTGAAAATTCTCTAACACCCGACACAAAAATTGTCTCTGAAGAGGAATGAATGCCATAGTTAGGAAGAAGAAGTAGAAGAGAATGGCCGACATGAGTTTTTGGCGGGATGCGAACCAAGAGTGTTCTGTTGTTGTTGTGTGTCTACGTCTATGTGGAGGCACCATTTTTTTATAATAGACTTGTTTCATAACTTTGTAGGCGTTACGAGTACGAATGTAAATAGGTAATTAATTAATAATATTTATCATAAGGATGATTTTATATCGATATTTATAGTATCAATATTTTTAAACAGTATCGATAGATATCGAGTAAACATTTTTGCAATAATGTTTTTTTTAGTTCTGTGGTTTTTTGTAGTTGTTAGGTGAACTATTAAATTTGGTGCTAACGAAAAATAAACGTTTTATTCTACTTAGGTGTTAATGAATTTTTCTGCTATCCGTGCAGAAAAAAACAGACAAATTTCCAATTATCAATATTAATTGGTCTTCTCGCGAAGCTACCATCATACGGGCTTCCCGAGGGATTATGCAAATGGGTCGCCAGCTTTCTGTCCAGCAGATGCATAAGAGCTGTCATCGACGGTAGATGCTCTGATAGCATGGACATAAATGCCGGCGTCCCGCAAGGCTCCGTGCTATCCCTGACACAGTTCCTGATGCATATCAATGATATGCTGTCTATTGACGGTATTAATTGCTATGCTGATAACAGTGCCGGGGATGCTTATTACACGGGCCGTGCAAACATCCCTCGTTCCGTGGTAGAGGAAAGCCGCGAACGATTTGTGTCCGAAATCGAGAGTACACTAAGAAGTGTCTCCGAATGGGGTCGACTTAACCTAGTCCACTTCAACCCCACTAAGACACAAGTCTGCGCGTTCACCGATAAGAAAACTCCATTTGCTGTAACTCCACAATTCCTGAACACGTCCGTCAACATCTCGAAATGCATTGGGATCCTTGGCGTTGACATTTCTAGTGACGTTCAGTTCCGTAGTCATTTGGAAGACAAGGCCAAGCTGGCACCCAAAAAGCTCGATGTGCTCAATAGGGCTAAGCAGTACTTCACACCGGGGCAAAGACTGCAACTTTATAAGTCGCAAGTCCGACCCCATATGGAGTACTGCTGTCATCTTTGGGCAGGGGCACCTGGATGCCAGCTTGCGCCTTTTGATTCGGTTCAAAGGCGCGCTATAAGAATTGTCGACGATCCCAAGCTCTTAAGCGGCTTAGAACCACTAAGTTTTAGGAGAGATTTTGCCTCCCTGTGTGTGTTCTACCGCTTGTATAACGGACAGTGTTCCGAGGAATAGTTTGACATGATGCCCACGGCAACATTTTACCATCGCACTTCTCGCCACCGGCGGGGAATTCATCCCCACACGTTGGAACCAAAATGTTCCCGAACTGCGCGGTTCCAAAAGAGCTTCCTCCCGCGCACAATTAAACTGTGGAATGAACTCCCCGCCGTGGTTTTCCCAAAGGATTACAGCATGGGGTTCTTCAAGAAGGGTGTGAAGAGATTTTTGATGGGTCGGAAACGCGCGAGTGATACCCCTGGTGTTGCAAGCGTCCATAGGCTGCGGTAACCGCTTACCATCAGGCGGGCCGTATGCTTGTTTGCCACCTTAGTGGTATAAAAAAAATAAAAATAAAAATAATTTGGAAATTTACTCATACTTTTTTCGTAAAGAATGTACAACTTCCTCGTATACGTATAATGAGTCATTTTAGCCCATTGCTGCCGAAATAAAATTAGGATTGCGAGTATTGCAGCGCAGCCCGGGCAAAGCTAGTATGAAATATACATAATTTATTTGAATTAAAATAATTATTTATAGTTTATGGAATAGTTTCTATAATTTGAATTTGTTTACAAATAGGTACTGTACTGTAACTGTACAAAAGGTAAATTAGAAAATACACACTAATGACACAAATAACGCGAGACTGCACTCCTAGCCGCTCCGCTTGATGCCGGGCCATTCTTGCATTTGCAGTAAGCTCTTCTAATCTATTCATTAAGTATAGTAAAAAATATTATAACATGCAATGTATTTTTAAATAAACCAATTTATATGTGTTAAAATAATAATAAATAAACATTTATAGACAAGTAATCTTCTTTATTTGATCGGAGCAGTGTTCGTCTGTATTCACTAAAGATTGTAGTTATTTGTGGTAGTAACGTGATTTGTTCTGTTGATATATCGTGCGAGAGTTAAACGAAATGGCCAATGGTTTGTTTAGATAGGTTGCGGCTGCGCGGGCCATCGAGGAATGCAGCGAGTATTCGTAGGACAAGGCTACGACAGTCAGCTTCCGCTGCTACGCCGCGCGCTACGTACTTTCGTAGCTGCCCTCCGCTCCTACGCGAACCGCGAAGCGCGTAATGTCCTCACACGCGTGATTGCATGGTTATTAATACTTAACAGTGACAGCCCAAGTGATTAATATTAACATTAAAACAGGTGAACTTTCTTATGTTATTTATCTAAATGTTTCGAGTAGTTGAAATAGGTGCACTTCATTTGATAGAAATTTTACTCCACTGGGAAATGAACTTTTGGTGTCTCTCTTTAGTTCTGTTTTTTATAAACTTTTATTTTGGAACGGATAAATTTCTCTCATATAATGATGGGCCTGGTTTTTAGTTCTAATATTGCTGCAACATAGTTATAGATTATCTTGTATCCTTTGTGATTTCAGTCAATTTGTTCGCATTCTCTTGGTTGTATGATTCGATAAGGAAACGTGTGTGCCATGAAGGCCATACATAATTTCTATAAAAAGAACTAGGATTAAAAAATGAACTTAACCAATGAATTTTGTTTATTGAGTTTATAATGGAAATCATTCAACAATTTTGACTATTCGAAAGCCTGAATGACCACACGCTTTTCGATACTTTCTTTTAGCCCCATAAATCTCGCGGGATATTGTAGGTATTGGAAGTTTTAGGCGCTGTTTCGAATCCCAAGAAGACAAAGTTGTGGTAATAGGTATCTTTAAATTATAGCGTCGTCTGATTATAGCCATCTTACTTAATTAGACAAAAGCCCTTATTTTATGAGGAATACACAGATCGTAAACCGTGCAATTGTAATGCCCTTATCAACCGTTTTAAGATATAAAGAAAACAAGCGCGGACTGTAAATGCTTAATGGGGACATTTTTATTATTTACGAGTTTAACTTTGCTTAATTTCATTGTTCTGTTTAACGGATGTTGGAAGCTTACCTACCTTTAGAAAAATTTCAGCTAATACATTCATTTAAAGTCGTGAAGCAGGGAAAATGTTTTTCTCATATTTTTATTCACAATCATTCTAATGTATAAATGAACACACGACTCACATCTAAACTAATAAAACCAGCCAAGTGCGAGTGGGACTCGCGCACCGAGGTTTCCGTGCGCACTTGTAGGTAAGGTGCCAAAGTATATACGTTCTATAAACCAACGCAGCACCATCTAGTGTCGAAAATGGAACTGATCTTTTTATAAGATTGTTATGGTGAATTTCCTTTTTTTTGTTTCTAAACTACATATTTACGGTTTTCAGATTTTGCCAAATTTCACGATTCTAGGTCAAAGGGAAGTACTCTATAGGTTTTGATTCCCTTGTGAAATCACAAAATATGCGAAAATTTGTGACATAAACGGTCATAATATCTTTTTTCACGTTTACCTACAGGTTTGATATTTTCACAGCTATACGAGACCAAAGACCCGGGTATTTGATATTAATTTTAACTTGATAACTCCACACGTTCTTAAAAAAGGTCTTGCCAGACAGACGGACATCCAGACTCCAGACAGACCGACGGACTGAAAACAAAGTGATCCTGTACGGCTTCCTTCTTCCTTATAGGATCACTTTCACTTCTTCCTTTTGAGGTACGGCATCCTAAAAATGTTAATACAGGTTAAGAAAAACTTGTTAGTTAAACGTCATAAATACGTGAAACCTTACTTATAAAGTAAAATCTGTACCTATTATTTTAGGTAGAAATGGCGTCGTCGCCTTATAAGGCTACAGTTAATTGTCAGGAATTCATTACTTACTGCAACCTACCTATAGCGGCTAGCTACAAATGAGATTAGACTAGACGTCTGCCAAAAGCTGCTAGGCATAAAAAAATTGTTTGGAAGGCAACCTGCATTGACAGTCATTGTTGTTTTTCAAGTTAGAAATTTCTCTAGTGTCTTATCCATGCTAATACTATAAGTGTGAAAGTAACTTCACTTTTACTTTCACGACTAAACGGCTGAACGGATGATAATGAAATTAGGCAATGAGATAGATTATAACCTGGGGATGGACATAGGCTATCTTTATCTAGAACGCGGGCGAAGCTGCGGGTAAATGCTAGTAAGATATATATTCTTATCCCGGCAACGTAACCTTCTTTTTACTACCAAGATCACATAATGGCACTCACACTGCACACACCTACATCGAACTACAACGAAACAGACTAGCCCAAGCACTACATGCTTAGAAACCGGCATCACTTCGTTGTTCGTAAAGTTCCACTTATTTTATTTTATTTTATTTTAGCAACAAACAAATCCTAATTTTTTCGTTAAATGTTTGTCTTTGGCTTTTTATTGCCAACACATATAGATGGGCCTAACATTACATACATTCGCTCTGAATCACGACTACAGGGATTACACGACACGGCACGATTGCAGGGATTGTCGTCGTAGTAGATAGTACAGCGACCGCCAAAATAATTGTTCTAGAGACAATTTTATTATTTTTGATCATCACAATACACTGTAACTTATAAATATAAAAGAAGCTGTGTCGGTCTCTGCGTTTTGTAACCTTTTTATTACTAAAAATGTGAATCGACCGTGAAAAAAGTCTAATAGAAGTTTTGGCGACAGCAAAAAAATATTTGGAAATTTTTATTTACTTTTAAATTTCAATTCTAAATTATTCGTGATTTTTTATATTTGTTTGTTGTTATACTTTCTGTTTTATTCCATGACTCGTAAGCTGGAAGTTGCTATACGTATTTGACTACGTATCCTTACGATTTCTCCACTCAAATTTAAATAACTAACATTGTGTCGATAGCGGCGAAAGAGAACATTCCTGAAATGCTTTAGTTCTCTTACAAAATCCTTAGCAATCACTTGTTGCTACGTAGAAATAATATTTGAAGGATAAAGTTTCATTTCCACCCGGCAGGTCGAGCGAGTCTGCTATTAATATTTGATGTAAAGAATTTGCTTCCGTAGCGAGTCGAGTTCGTGCAACTAGCCTACTGCTAACTTGGTAATGTGGTTCTTCAATTTTAAATTACTTTATGTTTCTCTAATTCGAGGTTAGTGTTCACTTTGCAACATACATTTTCAGTATTAATTGAAAAATTAACTGACTTCAAAAACAGTAGGTACTAAAAAGCTCAACATAATAAATTATAATGTGGCAATTGCTGTCAACGCCTGTTACCTATGATTTTATTGAATATTATTGTAAGCGCTACTCACTGATCTATTTGAAGTCGGTGCCAAGCCCCACACAAAATGAACACAATACAAAAAATAAAAACAATTTATCAAAATTTTAATCCGTTATAAATTAGTCTGCATAGCTCAGTAATTTTGATCAGTGAATAGCACAAAAAAAATCATCAACGTCGATTAACAATTGGCGGAGAAATCTGAAAACCTCCTCCTCTTTTGAAGTCGTCTGAAAACTTCTTTTCAACCTGCCATTTATTTATTCCATTTATTGATTCTTGTATTTATTCTGTGATAATCTTGACATAATATATTCAGGTACGTAAAGTTTGATAAACTCAATGCAGGTTCCAAAACCGCTTAATTTCCCTCGTGAATCTCTAAACATGATAACTTGAAATCCAACTCTGCGAATCCTACCTATCAAGGAAGTTATAGAACAGAGGCAGGAGAGTTAGTGAGGCTAATCCCAAAAGTAGTTAGCGGCAATTTATGCTTCCAGTATCTTCTTAAGGTAACGTTAACTCTTCTAAAATCATGTAGCTATAAAAATAAATCAATCATATTATAGGAGGTTTCTTACTTTTTGCGTGAACCCATATCAAAATTTGTTTGGCAGTTGGTGTGTGGTATTTAACTAACTGATTTATATCTTTGTATTCTTGACAGTATAGTCTAGTTATAGACGGTTGCTATTTATAGCTTTTATGAAATTGTAAAGAAAATAATATTAAAGTATTTTTGTAGCTACCCAACAATGTTTGGGATATTGGTAGGGTGATAATGACGATGACGATGAACATAGTTATAGTTATCAGAAGAACACATACAATTTCTGTTAGGAATTAAATGACTCATGTCCGGTTTGTTTAGGGTGTATTTACGGTGCGGCAGGTACGCATAACAACGTTCTAGGTAATTGAGAACTCGCCACGATACCGTACGTATAATAAATTTGTAGTAATAATACATTTCAGTAAGTAAGTTTGGTGAGGAGAACGTTGGGAATCCGATACAGATTACATTTCTACAATGTATTGGTGATGCATCAGAATCAACCATTTGGGAAATATGCAAATAATAGAAGTGATGTAGGTTTAAAGTCTTGCTTGCGAAGCTTAGGGATAGCTTCGCGTGTAGCCCAAATAGTAGTTGACAGTAAAACACAAAATATCTATAAAAGTATCAGTCTGTTTGTAGGTAGTATTATTTTTTAGCTTGAACAGTCTCCTCTTAGGTTTAAAACGAGTTAATTAGAAGAGTTTGCTCTCTTAGCTGATCTTGAGTTGAGTAAAAAAAGGAGCCGCTATTCTTGATTTAATTAATATGCATTTTTCTGGCAGCAAGGGAATAATTATCTAGTTTTTGTAGACTTTTTAGAGAGATTGAACAGACTGAGGTTTAATATTTTCTGTTAAATATCATTGTTTTTTTTTATTCAAGCATATTTTTTATACAACTAAAAATCGGTGGTCCCATTTGAAGTGGTCCATTGATTGTTCCAATGATTTTGACCACCTCAAATGGCAGGTGATCCCTCCAGTTATACTGTCATTACGGCTTGCAACTAACCTTGTGCAATATTTAATCATAGTTGCGAGCACAAACAGCGTGAAATAATAAAAATTGTTAGCGGAAGTGGGTTTGTGACAGTGACTTATGCGTCTCCCGCCCTTCTGCCGGCTTGCAATTGTCGCTGCTCATTCCCTTGAATTGTTAGCTAAATTTGTTTTTGACCGTTGGTCCTTCACCCGCAGCGGCTCCGGGAAATAAGCCCACTTTTGTTTTTATTTGCTTAATTAGAACGATTTTGTACTTTGCGACGCGTTTTCTAATTAATGTATAAGATAAGTCTGATTTTACTCAGAACGTAATCGAATTTA
This sequence comes from Falcaria lacertinaria, assembly GCA_951449985.1. NCBI lineage: Eukaryota > Metazoa > Arthropoda > Insecta > Lepidoptera > Drepanidae > Falcaria > Falcaria lacertinaria. The sequence continues at coordinate 6,424,843 of OX602114.1, forward strand.
TTTCTCCTATCCTTCGAACAATTAAAGAGCGCCCATTAGGATTTCTACGTTGTAGATTTTTACACGTTAGATACAGCATACATTTGTGGACTAGGAAGAACATTAATTCTAAGAGCTAACAGGCGGGTCATGACCTGGCTAGTCACCTACGTAGGATTAAAAAAGTTTAATTTATGGACAGTTACTATCTCTTTAACTTTTTCCTGTACCCTAAGATTGTCGGGAAGAGATCGCTCGACCGATAAGACCGCCTTTTGTCCTTACTACTCTGTATCTGCTTATTTTTATTTGCAACTTATCTTTGAGGTGTGCAATAATATAATTTATATATGTTTTAACAATCGATTTTAGATCAGGATACCTGTCCGTTGGTGTGTACTCATCTAAACTCGACAACATGCGTATTGACGTGATGACAAAGCCAATAAATAAATTCACACAGTTTATTCCACAAATGTACGCTGTGTTTTTTGTTTCAAAGCGCTATTACCATCTTTTGGTTATTATAAATTTCGCAAATAGTTCTACATTAAAATTTTCACGACGTTGTACTGTTATAAATTTTCATCTATCGTCTTTTCTCATTCCGTCTGGATCTTGTAGCGCTTATTTGATCAAAACTACGCTTGATTGCTCTTTGATAGTTCTGAGGAGAATTTTTAATGAACTAAATTATTCATGCATACATACACCTAACATACACGTTTCGGTTTTGGGTAAGTTTTACCTAAAACAAGATGGGATAAAAGGCAGCTTGGTTACGTTTGTAAAAGTGACAGCTCGTAAAGTCTTACATTTTGCCACCCCACTTAGCAATCGTGAATTAGGGCTAAAATTAAACTTCAGTAGCTCGAGCATGAATAAATTGCGACTACGTTTTCGTATCGCTTTCGATTAGTTTTGTATGGAAAAATGAACAGCGCTGCGGTGGTGAAAAGTGGAACTAAAAATTTGTATGACAATTTTGTCATTCCGCCAGCAACGTTTTCGAATACGTAGTTGAAAATGTTCTTGTACCGGTACTGGTCTTATCGTTTTTATACACAAGGCTTAATCAAAGGTTCTTTGAGAAAATAATAAGCTTATTAAGAGTTTCTCCGAAGTTGGATGCTGAATTTGTAGGTAAATCATCTCAAAGTAATTTAGTTAACGTTTCTAATGTCTTGGATAAACACGTCGCTAATGACGCGACTCATGTTGACTTTGGTTTAATTAAAATTGTCACGTTCATTATGTATATCATTTCGGTAACACACTTCGGGACGTTTTTGTGTATCATTTACTATTTTTTCAATTTTACGCATATTTAAATAATGTTGTTAGAAAGTATCTACATATAAAAGGCCTTATAGCGTATGGAGTAATCTTCCTTTGTCCATACTGAGCTCGTAATATAGAAATGGTTCTAGGAGAAAGAAAATCTGTCGTCTTTATTGTAAACATTTCGATTTTGTCAATTGTTTAGAATAAGATAGATCTCTTGTTATTTGCGAAGAAATAATTAATGAAATATATTTTATGAAAAATTAACTTTGTTGTAAATAAGTTACGTAATAAACATCGTTTGATTTCCAAAACAGGTATTGGTTTACTCACAGCTTACTGATAATACAATCGGGCAACCCAATTTAGATGTGTTATCCATACAGCGCGCTCTCGTCCAAGTGACACATCGTGCACAATGATGTAGTGTACGTAATGTTTTATCGTTTCACATTTTCATAAAGCGCCCGTAGCTATCATTTATCAGGTGTTGTATCCCAGCGGGGGCCAACGTTTTGCGAAGCATTTATTCCGCGTGCTTGTACAGATTTACATGTGCACGACGCACATTAATCGAGCCTGAGCACCGCAAGCATCACTATTTGCCCTCGTTCTTGCTTTGTAATAGCAGTAGCAACCCAAAGTTTTTTCACCTCTCTCATTACGCAGGACAGTAAAAAAATTCGCTCCTCCCTAATTGCGAAAATCCACCGGCTAACATTTATAGCGTCAGCATAATTTAACCTGAAATTACTGTGAATGGAACCGGCATGTCCGCTTTTATTACCGAAGTAAAATGGCCAAATACCTATATTTTTTATGTAGGCGCTTAATGACATAGGTCTCTATTATCTTTTGATGTCGTTAAGAGACGTCGCTGAACCGTTGAAAGTTTAATATCTGTGCACAGCTTGGTGAAGATAATCCCCACAATCCGTTGAGGTAACTACCCTGCTCCTGTGTGCTTTCAAATATCTGGAATCTAGACACACAACACTTCAAATTTCAGTTATTGCTTTCGGTTTGAGTATAACTCGATGAATATTTTGATTTGAATAAAAACTATGTGAATAAATTGGTAATGAGATTTGAAAAGCCTTCCCCTGTCGCCGGATGCAAGACGAGGGCGTGCGGTCACTCGTGGATGATCTATGCGATTTTTTAAAGCCATTTCACTATGTGCTACATTTATTTTGCAGACAACAGTTAAATTATGGCTAACCATTTGTTTTGGATATAAAATATACCAAGAATAGCATTATTACCTTGAATTAGCTTTGCAGTTTGCAGTATGAATAGGTGCATTATTAACTTATTGAATCTTTATATTATTCAATATTAGAATTATGTAATAAATTAGTTATTATGAGATACCTTTGTCGAGTCTACATGTATTTTTGATGGTAATGCTACTAACAAGAGTTTGTTTGTGAGACTACGTGAGATGTTTGAAAATTTATGATTTCATAATAATTAAACCTTTAGAGCGCCAGTAATAAGGGCGCACGTGCATATCGTCAATGAGGGGCATAAACACGCCTAAAAAATCTTTACGTTTTACATAGCCACAACAAAGCACTTTTTTTTACATCCACCACCCGTAACGATATCTTTTAATTTTTTTGCGGTCTAACCCTTGACAGCCTGCATCCAGATCCAGCTCTGTGCCTCTGGAGTTACAAGATATAAGTACACATCTGCTATTTGTCTTAGTTTTTATAATTGACAAAAGAAAGAAAGAAAAAGAAGAAAAGAAATAATCTTCTCTTGTAAATAAACTGTAAAATGCATACGCGTGCCAGTATACCTTGGTCTATTATAAACAAAAGAGAATTTAAGAGAAACAAAGTAGCCTGCAATCTAAGTAGTACTCTAGGGAAGCAGACTGGAATAGTGGCTTGTAAATATTGCAGAAAGACTCACTAAAACTTTATTACATACGTCGGACGCTAAGTAAGTAGATTATTTGGTTTATCTTAATTACAGCTGAGATGGAACCGAGGGGTTCAACTTATTTCAATTAATTTTCAGATCTGCTTGAAGCGTAACATAAAAAATAACGGTTAAAGGAATAGTAGCTACTATTCAAAGTCGAGTATTCTTAGGTAGTTAACAGAATTGGAGTGTAAAATTAAAATGAGTTACCTTATAAATGTAAGGTTGCAAATGTTCAAAATAATATGATGACTGGGAGGTCTGCCATAAGAGCTGTGAGGTCACAGTATAAGAATATGAAGGAAATGGTGACCCATTTCTACAAGAAGATTATAAGGCAAATCTATAAATCCTTTGCTTTGCGGATAAGTCTTGTCATGATTGTAACAAAACGTGTTCTGTGATAGAAATATCCATTCAATTTCAAAAACAAGGGAATTTTGACTAGATACAGAATGAAAAACAATGGAATTTGATACGTTTTCTTAAAGCTAAATAAATACGCTGTGAAGTAGAAGAAGATTTCATGTTTGTATTGTATTTATCTATGATCATAGAAATAATACGCGTTATTTTGTAGATATGCGTATCCTAAATAAAATTGTAGCTCCATCGAGTATCTTTAGTACTTGTTCTGTCAGTCAAGGAACATTCAATAAAATCTGACTCTGGTTCCTTTGTAAATATACTCGCAGTTTGTTGCTCAGGCGTCTACAAAGAAGTCTAAATTAGATCATAATTTGTATTGTATTACTGACGAAGGAAGGAATCTGCTGATTATAATATCTTATTTAATCTATAATAATGCTAAAAGAGCTTAAATTTTGCTTGCTTATTTCTCCTTGTGTGTAAGGGATAATTTTTATGCAAATTATAAAAGTAGTAAAAATCTACATTCTTTCTTTGTAACATAGGCTTGTATATTATGGCTGGCATATTATTATAATATGTTATCCTATTTCTACATAACAAATGGATAGTAAACAAATAGCCTAGTTAAAAATAGCCTATCAGAGTTAATAGACAGAAAAAGGTTTTGAAGCTACTGGTGTTAGTATTATTTTGGTACAGAAGATGCAAAATAAATGCAATCAGGACATGTGCATCCAGTAATTTATCTCGTTAATTTATCAGTAACACGAACCGGAGAGCTGTTTCGGTCGGTGTTCCATATTCATTTCAAATGCAAGAAATAAAGGAAGATAAATAAAACTTCTCAAATACATAAAAATGAATCCCTATTTCCCTTGGTCACGGCATCACGCGTGAACGGCTGGACCGATTCCGCTAATTTTTTTTATTTGACAAACAACACAACTGTGTAAACTATCGCCCCAATTGTCAATAGATGGCGCTGTTTTTGTTTTTCGTTAAACTTGTACGACATGAGTGTAGCTGGGATGACGTAAGTTAGGCAACTCCGCCTTTCAGCGAGTGGACGTGCAAAGCTTTTATTTCGTACAAAGCTATTGTTACATGAATGCCAAGCTTGCAGTCGCGAGCTACTCTGAATGTTAATCAAGTGCTGAGGGAATGGACGGTGGCCATCAGTTATTCATGTCATAACGATGTCACCCCAAACTCTTTTAACGCCCCGACGCCCTGTCCACTGCTTTATATACTCTGTACTCTTTTAAACATAATGTAGACGACATTATGACTACTAAGCAACTAGACCAAAAACGTGACCGTATAAACAGACGAGTCAGGTAGTCGTAATATTTATAATAATTTAACACAGACGTGAAATTTAAATTTTTGTGCTTCGTTTCGTTATTGAGGTCATGAAATTATTTCACTTCTAATTAGTGGTCTAATCCATGAATTTATGATATCTAAAGGGATGGATAACAATATACATTTGGACTAACGTAGGAAATAAATGAATCAAACTCAAGGATATTTTGGAAAATATCAGCTGATCTGAAGTAGGTTCAGCTACGAACTACGAACAGCTGAACTTCTAGTAGGTGCCATCCTTACTTAGCCCCGCACATGAAAAAGGGATAGCAAGACTTTTTAGTCCTGACTAATTAGTTTAACAGAATCGACACCAATGTGTCGCAAGCACATGACATGACATAGTCTCCACACCACGACTTTCACAAAATCAACTACGCATAAATGTACCGAGGCATAAAGTATATAAAAACTTTCTACGACTGTTTCCATGTAAAACGTTTATGATACACCACCAAAAATACTTTAATTTTATTTTGTAGGCAGCAGACGTCTCTTTACTACTTTTCACGATTAGGTAACTTTTTACTAGTTGTGAAACGCGACCGGTTCACACCCGCTTTCGATCTGTCTTGTAGCTAGGTGAAGCAGATTACATTTTTTCCGAAATTAATTCCGGTGTAAGATAAATTCTTTGCGCGTATATTTCGCAGATTTCATATGCATGCTTGCTTACTTACGAGTGTTATATTTTATGTCTCTCTGCTTCGGTAGCAGGTCCAATTATATCTCAAGCTATGATAAATACTGTAACATGATTTATTTAAGCTTTAAGTATAAAACCTTTTGGTATTACAGATTACATTAATATTTATACTTACTCCATGCTTACTTCGGTGACTAAGCTAAACTGTAAAATAGCCGTATAATTTAAGACAAGTTTACGGTTCTAGTTTTTCATTGCGTGTTTCTGAGGATTGATAAATGTCCCACGTAACATAGTTACAACATACATAATATATAACATGGCTTATATGAGGAAAGGTACCAAACATATACAGCTGAACTTTCAAATGAAGAGAAAACAAATGTTTAAGAACTTTCTGTTTGGCAGAAAAATATTTATTAAAACGAACTTTTAAAAACACAAAGAGAAAGAAAAAAACGAACGTAATATAAACAATTAAAATAAATAAAACACTTGTCCCAATTTGTTGTCACGCGGAAGGGTGCCAAGAAAGCTGGCAGCATTGACCCGCTGTATGGCAATGCTGATCCTTTGATGAAGTAAAATATTATGTTAAGCTATTGTAGAAAGCATTTATCCTTTTGATCTTAGTTTATTACTACGACTTCGCAGCTTGGTTTCTCAGTAAAAATCTCAAACGAGCTTCAAGAAATGAAGCTAAGGGATTCTGGACATATTGTCTGGGAACCTGAATCAATATTAATCAGAAATGATATAGACATTTCCTGACATTCATATTTAAATTATAAATGCGAATATCACTGTCTGTTTCTTCGGGGCTCAATCGATATTTTTTCAGCTTGAATGAGACGTCCATTTATCCCAAAAACTGGCGATGCTCATTAGCTTATTATTATTATGTTCATTTTCTATTACGTAGACGAATTTGTTTATATTTAACAAGAATATTTTTCGACTACGTATTCGAAAGCGTAACTCACGAACTGTCAAAATTGTCATAATAAAATTTAGTTCCACTTTTCACCGCCGCAGCGCTGTTCATTTTTCAATACAAAAATCGTCGAAGGCGATACAAAAACGTTGTCGCAAATTATTCATGCTCGCGCTACAGTACTTTTGACAACGTAAAGTATCGTATAATAAAATCGTTTGAATGGAAAAAAAGCTTTGTTTAATAATTAGATTAAACCTGTGTCTGTTATTTGCACCATTAAGGAAACTAGTATGGACACTACCGGGAAAAGCACTATCGTGTATTTTATCTGTACCAATTTGAATTCTTTTAAATTCCATTCTTCGCTTAGTAACATCAAGGTCTAACTATATACTAGCGATGGGGCATTCTTAGTAGTTAGAACAATTAGATCCAATATAAGTACTTAGCATAGACAACCAAATTAGTAAAAAAAAACTTGCAACAAACATTTGTGTAATTATGTATTATTAGGTAAAGGATTTGAACCTACAACCTGAAGATCATCACACCATTTTATAGTCAATCCAATTAGACCTCAAATGTACTAATGGAATGATTATAGATTGAAACAATGAACATCGTAATTACCCACCATGAGAAATGAAAATTTTTGGTCAAAGAGGAGGAATTATTTTTGAGAGCCTTTATTAACCATAAAGGAACGAAGAACCACAAGAAAAGAATATCTATCAAAGGTCACGATTTAATTTCTACGAAATAACATTGTGATTCTTGAAATAACATGAAAACAACTATCCTTTCATAAATTATCCTTTAAATAGCGAACTGAGTAATTCCCTGAAATAACGAGCTCAGCAACGGCTATAAATTATTTACTGGAATTCTGGTTAATCTCGTGGTATTTTAATGTAATCTTCGTATATGATTTTATAAGTACGTAGAGTGAGTATTTTTATGGAGATCTTTTTGTCAGGTGGCCCGATTTTTTGCAAGAAACCGGCTTGATGTATGGAAAAAGCACCACCAGCTATTCTGCCGCCAAGAAAATTTGTACCACACTTAATCGGTGTTGGCAAATAATTGTTATGGTGGGTGTGTAATTTTACCTTTGCCGGTAATTGGACCAACCGCAGCGATATTTGAATACAAAGGGTAGGTCCTTAAAAATGACTCGTAGCTACTCGTAACTACTCTTGGAAGAAGTGCTCAGCAGTTCTTACATATCGCAGACAGTCAGATATTTTTTATTAATAATATAAGTACTTAATTAAGAATTATTTAAAAATGATAAGATATACATCTTACGTGCATAGTCTTCCAACGTTCTTATTCACATAATTACTTTCTCATTGTGCTAGTTTAATAATAAGCTGTACTAATTAATTACGGCCTCGAGACAGGTAAACATTAATCTGAATCTTTTGTGATCGGAAAAACGGGCAATTGCTAATTTCGACAATGAAAAGTAAATTATTTGTAGGCTTTGTTATATTTTATCATTTCTCCTCTTATAGCAAACGTAAATCATTTTTGTATAATTCTATTGTAAGACAGGCAGTTATTAGGTGACACGTGTAATCTTACACTCGTCTTGTGTAAGATTAGAGGTGTCAGCACACGCATTCCCGTTTATCTTGGGATAATAGGAAAAAGCGAATTGCGCATAAATGAAAACAATTTTATTTCTGCAACTTTTTATGGCAAAGCATAAATAAAATTATAAATAATTGTCGCCATAAATTAATAAAGAATTTAGTTCGTTATTCAAGTATATACAAATTTAATGATTATCCATCTGTATTTAACTGGCATTGAAATTAAATTTAGGGGACGTCACAAACTCAAACTCATAAATAATTAAGTAGTCAGACTTGTAATCTACTGTTCCCCGTATAACAATACTAAACCAAATCTACATTTTATGCGGGTGGCACAAAGTTTGGCGTTTTTAGACACGTGTCATCGTATTTTAGCCGTCACATGACCTTTAAAGGTTATTGTGTAACATGTTTTTTTTACCGCTAAGATGGCATACAAGCGTACGGCCCACGTGATGTTAAGCAGTCACCTTAGCCTATAGCCGCTAGCAATACCAGAGGTATCACTAACGAGTTCCCAACCTTGTTGATGCTCACTGTGCTAGCAGCTTTACTACTAGCGCTGCGTATCCTCGGCGGAGCACTGGCAACCTTACTCACCGCAGAAACCCCCAGCAAAGTCCCCAGCCGGGCGGGTCCAACTTTTATGGGAACATCCACGGGAGATCCCATTTCGTCCTACCTCTCTTTTGTACATTTGGTAATACTTGTACGTAGTATATTATCTACTCTAAGGTAATACTAATCTTAGTTATAAGTACCTATATAATAAACGAGATGATTGTTTTATCTATAAGTAGGTAGATTAAGATATGTTTTGTAAATGGTTTAAATTAAATTAAAAAAGTATATACCATAAACGAGAAAGTTTGTTTGGTACCCAATCATGCTAAAACGGCTGATCCTCATGTAATTTGGTTTATAATTGACTCTTTCTGGATTGTAACATTTCATTTCAAATTTAATATTAATTACCACAAAAACTAGAAATGAAAAATTATAGTTTTAATGAAAAATATCTGAACTCCACTACTCTACTTGAACGCTATGTGGCACAATCACGTTCCGTTCTCAAGCTCCACCTGTGAATCCGTGAATACATTTTCCGCCTCTTCGATCCAAATGTGAATCTCACGCTGAAATAAAAAAAAAAACATATACTAACTACTAAACCTCGGACGAGACTGCGAGATACAGCTATATCTCTGGCTTTTATAAAATATTACATTAAACGTATGTTCCATAATGTGTTATTGCGGAGAGCAAGACAGTTATTTAGTCGTGGCAGAATAATAAAATCATGCAGCAAACATATTTCACAAACTATCTGAGATAAGTCGTCGGTTGAGCCTGGAAACCGGCTTGTCGGGTACCCTCAGTACATTGTAACAAATCATCTTGAGTTACAACAAGTACTATATTTAGTCATATGGGAGTAGTTAGGAGGTAGTTGTACAATGCAACCCACGGTATAAATTACCGGCATTTGGCTTAGCTGAGTGGCTGTAACTGCCGGAGCCAGCCAGTAAATGCCGGACTTTACCTAACCATAAACTCTTGCCAATAGTAAAATTACGACTTGTTCATTTATCATTCGACTATCAATGGTAATAATGTAGGTACCTTTTTGTTGGTTGGAACTTCCACTGACATGCGTAAATATATTTCCGGTTTTCAGTTAACGTTTGTTTAACTTACCTACATCATTATTCGAATGTTCGTTTTGCTTTTTTTACAAAGCCTCGACAGAGACACAAAGTCTATCGTTTGATATATTTGTACCTTTTTAATGTTTTATCCGTTAATATTTTCTTTTATACACTGCTTTGATGTTCTTTCAAAAATATTCACGAGTTGGAATTGAAATGGGAGAACAAATATAATTGGGAGCAAATATTACGAGTACCTGCGTCTTTATATTTTTCAAGGGCCTACAAACGTAGATTTGATCGTTTTATTGTAAATACAGAGAATTTTATTCCACGATTCGGTTTATTTATTCATTAGTAAATCTATCTGAGTGTAAAAGTTGTAATTTATTTCCTGTGCAACGTACGCGCGTCCGCAGATAATTTTGGGCTTTTTTTCCTCCTTTCTTTTGAGGAAAATTTGCTTCACAACAACTTGGTTGTAGAAATAGAAACGAATGAACAGTTTTGTTGTAGTTTTGTGTACTTAGGCACGAAATGTGGGAACGCCTCCACCCGGTGGTATCCTTGCGCTAGTAACACCGGCCGAATTGAACGAGACATATACACATCAAGGTGGTATTAGTGTGGTGTGGAGGCAAAGCCCGGGTACATTGGTACAAGGCATGCCTTTGCTGCGATGACATGGGCCGCCACTCGTATGATTGATCGCTCCCCGCCGGGAACCAATTAAACTTGTCCACTACACTGAACGATATAACATTTGGAAGATATATTGAACAAGAGCAAAACCGTAAATAAACTCAACTATATTTAAGTAACAGCCAAGTGTAGGACACAACATTTGATTGATACTGGATTTTGCAGCCAAATGAATGGGTTGAACATTATCCATACTAATATGATAAATTCGAAAGTAACTTTGTGTTTATGTTTGTTTCTTTGTTTGCTACCTTTACAAGACTAAACGGCTGAACCGATCGTGATAAAATTTGACAAGAGATAGATTATATCCGTGGGAAGGACATAGGCTATCTTTTGTCTATAATATATTAATAAGTGAGACGAGAAATTATGGTACCTTAATTAAAATATATAAAAGTTTAGTGGATAATGTTGATGAGTACTTATTTATAACTCTATGATAGAGATAATTAGAGACATTTCACAATAGCTACTGCGACGAAAATGTTATACTTGACAAGATGAACACTCGCAACGAAATAATACAATGTACGCTTTTATTACAAGACACACACTCGCCGCTATTACAGTCCTGGATAAAATTACGAGTTTATGGTAACATTGTTCACGTTTAATCTTTACAATAGGTACCTACAACATACTGAGGTTGTTCTGAACGGGTATATTCCGCATAAATTAGATTAAATTAAGGATTCGGGAAGAAAAATTTGTAGATTGTACATGATAATAAGATGTTTTGAAATTAATCAAAGGCCACAAATAACCCCCTGACACGTGATATACATATCTTTATACTCACGATCAATAAATATTCAAAGAAGCTATGCCCGAACCTCAACGAAAAGGGAACACTATGCAACATATTTTCTTGTAAAAATATGAAGCATGTGATACATATTTTGTGCAATTTAAACGTTGTTTAGTTTAAAAGCGTGTTCGTCTTGACGGGGGAAGTAATGGCGCTCTGGGGGCCGAAGCCGTTGCAGAAAATCTTCACGCGACGAACCGCAAAAATATAGCCGTACAATTTTAAGTTTGGCATGAGACTACGGTATAAAGTGTTTTGTATCACAAGGCAGGACGGCCGACGAGCGCGGCGAGGGTCGGGCGTTTCTATCTACTATCACTACCCTTTCATTCAAGCTACACTCAACCCTTTTTATCTCTGTCAGATAACGCTGTAGGTAAACGCTTCTCAGGTAACCATATTATTATATTTCTAGGGAACATATTTGATTGAAACACTGGATCTACAACATACCTATAATCATAATGCCTAGTATGTAAATACAATCTTGCATATCCATTATGCTGGCTTGAACTACTATGAACCTTACAAGTGCGGGGTAAGGATGATAATCTTGTTGCGTTTTATTTATTGTACCTGGCGGGTTGGATAGATATTTCAAATGTCAAATATCGTTGTGGAACGTCAGTTGCATATCCCCCATCGTCAACGGAGTACCAGAGACAGTTAACGGAGTGGGGCATCACGATACGTATGGGCTCCCGCGAGGGGCACGCCCTATCAAGCCTTCGTTTTCAATTTCCGTTTAAGTATAATTGAATCTTGAATGTAATTCTCGTTTTTCTCCCACTCCGTAGAGCAGTGCGCCTCGGAAAGGCACATTCAGAGTATCTCCATAATTGTTATTTTAGTATAGGATATACTCCTCTCCGTTCGGGAAACTGCTTGTCATGATTTAGGTAAAAATATAGAATATTTTGTGATTCACATTTTTGTGATAACACTATGACGTTATTTCATGTAAGATTTGAGGAATTAATGAATAAAATGTACCTAGTAATAGTATGGCGAATACATTAATATAACCTTTTTTCGTATTTGTATAGTTGATCCACTTTAGTGTGGGGAGTAACCAAAAGAATCGCGGCCGGGCCTAGAAGTATGAATTAAAATAATAAATAAATATGAATTCTGTAATTTATTCCATTATTGTTCCTCGGCAGACGCTCGTGGTGCGATGGTGGCGTGCAGGTGAGGACGCGCGCCGGGCGGGGCGCCCAAGCACCGCCCGCCCATGACCCCTAACTTCACATTCGGGTTCGTGCCCTTATTTTATACGTGTAACATCTTTCCTCTCGCTTACATGGGAGTGATGTCGTGATAATAATAATAATAATAATAATTGCTCGGACATTATCACACAGCGCCATCTGGCCCCAAACTAAGCAAAGCTTGTACTATGGGAACCAGCAGCTGATACAATACTTATATACTTTTTTTTGTAAATACATACTAAACACCCAGACGCAAGGCAAACATATTTGTCACATAAATGTTTGCTCCGGCGGGAATCGAACCCGTGACTCCAGCGTAGCAGTCAGGTATACTAACCACTAGACCAGAGGTCTCGTCTTTATTATTATTATTATTATTAATAGTGAATGTCAGTGATTATATGCACTTGAGAGCAATTAATCAGGTCACCAACTTATTACCCTTTTAAACTAAGAATGGCTGGAATAAAAATAATTAAATTATTAAGTGATACCCAAATAAACGCAATAATAAAATGTATTATTATTGGTATACTTTTGAGTCTGAATTTATTAAAGTTAGTTATTATTTGTATGTGTAATTTATTAGTTAAACTTTAACTTTTTTAGCATGATTGATTTCATAGTGTAATATAAGGTTATCCTGTTGTTAATATTATAGAACAGAATCCAATACATTTTGTTCTTTCTGTTCTGTTACATTGCACTGGATTGAAAGTAATTGATTGTAGGACAAAATACAGCGACGGTATTTTTTAAAATCTCGTTTATCTAAATATACCTTAAATAAAAAAAGTGCAGATATTCAGTGAGGAAGATCCTTAAGTCTTACATGCGAACCCTTTATAGTTGTCATAAACAATGCCGCGTCCTGTGGGAAGTTCATTTCATTTAGCGAGATTAAAGTATCCCTTACGGTATTTAGGGACATATTACGTCACTACGGCTTACAAGATTATCCAAACGTGTTCTTCCGTTGAGGTGTGAATGAGATTAACGAAAATCCTAAGGGACCAAAAATCTGAATACCTTGACATTCTCGTATATATGTAATACAATATAAATATTATATTCAATACCACACAGCTCTTGTTTAAAACTAAACAAATATCTAAAAAAAACAGTAGTATAAAAACTTTCATTACATGACACTTGAATGTTTAGTATGAATTATAATCACACCAAGTATTCAGGTCCCAGACTCAAATGCTTATCCCTTAAGTGTGTCTGTTGCATGTCATTTTTATTTGATTTCAGCGTTTGTATTTAACTGGAGAGGCCACTACATATTAGATATAAATTATATTAGATATAAATTATACAAGATACACATTATAATTTATTTCGTTAACCAGATGGGTGGTGCACTGGCTGGCGGCAGCTGCGGCGTGGCGGGCGCTGTGCGGTGCGCACGCTCTCACGCCGCCTCTGACGCCGCCGCTCACGCCGCCGCTCACGCCGCCCTGTCCCGCACATTGCATCTGTCTTTCCCAGTCACAGGTTATAACACCCATTATATTACTCAATAATAATGCCCAGATATTATCACACAGAGCCCAAACTAAGCAAAGCTTGCCCTATGGATACTTCCCCTGGATATAGCCCGTGAATTCTTATACAATACTTCAACTTTTTTTTTATAAACACTTACTTATAATACATACCGAACACCCAGACGCAAGACAATAAGAAATGTTTATCACATAAATATTTACACCGGCGGGAATCAAAACCGCGACACCAGAAATCTAGTACACTAACCAGCGGTGTCGTCAACGTGAGTATACATTCACGTATTGTTGATAACTTCGACCATCCTTTGATGCTTTGAAATATAGGCTGGATATTTGGGACGGGAATAAGGACAATTATTTCTGTTATTTATAGTACTGTCAAACGGTTCTGCTTCTATAAGGTGTATTTTGATCTTCATAATAAACAGATTTTAATGGCATCAAATTTTTTTCTGTAAATTTTTCATTTTTTTGCGTAGCGTGCTCGCCCTTATTGTGCCGTCTCAAACCAAGCCATATATATCCATTTCTATGAAACATATTTGGACCAACGTCCTACAAAATTAATTGGTATGTAATTTTTTTAATAAGCAAGTACTTAGTCGCTCACATACGCTCTTGCCTTTTTTGTGAACAGAAAACGAAATCAAATAGTCATTGTTCATGAGTTAATATTGGCCGTATAATAAAAAACATAAATAAAAATTTACTTAGATCACGCCGCAACACACAGCATTACGCATTACTAACTTCCTCAGGCATTATATTTTCATGCACTTTGCATAAATCATTGCAGAAAGCCTGCCCTGTAGCGCAATGCACGTCAGGTGGAACGTACAAGTTAGTGGTTAAAAAAATAATAATATAGTGTTATAATAAATAATATAAATAAATATAATATAATAATAAATAGCCTCCTAAAATCCTTAGACCTTATAATAAATACGTAATAAGACATAAATCGTAGTTAGGTGATTAACTCTTTTACCAGTAGGTATATTATCTACTCTGAGCTTTTACTGTGTTTTGATAAAATGTATTTAATGTAACGATTGGAAAAATAAAACCGTACTATTCAAATATTTTAACAACGAAGAGATGAAATTAAATAGAAGTCAGCTAGAGAAATGCCACTTACTTCCCTATCTATGTACATATGATTTCATCGACTAAATTGGATTGAAGCACCAACGTGGATGCGGCTTTATGTGATCGTACCTATAGGGCTAAATCAAATTGATATTTGTTTTGGGTGATTATTTGCGAAGCTTAAGTTTGGAACAATTCAATCAAAATATGGGCTAGCCTCGCTTCTGTGTGCGTCGTTGGGGACATTTTGGGAAGGATTAATTTTATTGACACGACAAACAAGAGGAAATGGCGTTTAGGATTCAATCATTTTTGGCGGCTTGGTGTTTGTCTAATCAAACTGAACGTGACATTGTAGAAGAAATGTACAGATAGGATGAATAGTGAATTTAATAATAATTTATTTACAGGTAGTATGCAACAGCGCAGCCCTACGCGGTGTACCAACAGCGCTAAGTCCGAGTGTGACTCAGCTGTCGTTATCCCGGGCAGACCTGCGCGTGTTGCGGTCAGACGCGTTTTCCCACCTGCGGCAGCTGCGGCGACTCGCTCTCGATGCCTGCAACCTCACACGCATCAGGCCCTTCGCCTTCCGCGGCCTGCCGCGACTCCGTGAACTATACATACAGCACACTCCTCTCGCGACCGTTGACGCATTTGCATTTGCCGCGCTTCAAAACATTACGTCCATTGTGCTTACACACAACAGGATCGCACAGATAGAGGGTTACGCTTTCGCCGGAACCAATTTCATCAAGCTCATCTCTCTTCGAAACAATCCAATTAAACGGATACTAGCGCATGCATTTTCGGGCCTCAATGACGTGACCCAAATAGAGCTCCCGTCGGGAATCAGATCCATCGAGCCTGAAGCGTTTGCTGGCTTGGAGGGAGTGGGCGTTCTAGAACTGGCGTATATGGATCTGCCCGCGCTTCAGGCCGACACCTTCCGTGGATTGCTGCGGGTCGGTAGACTAGCTCTTCGGGAATCCGACCTCGGCATAGTCCGCATCGGAGCCTTCGACGGGTTGCAACGCGTTGATATTCTTGAGATTTGTAATAATAAAATAGACGGCATCGAAGAATTGGCTCTGGTACAGAACAACAGTATTCGTACCTTTAAGTTAACGGGTAATCACATGCTGGAGAGTCCTGAGGCGGTGGTGCTGGAAGTTGAGGATATCATAATTACGGGAAACCACCTGCCTTGCGAGTGCGGGCGCGACCCGTTAGCGAACCCACTGGCCCTGACGCAGGAGTTCGCGGAGGAGAACTTTTGTATATCGCCGCTAAAGGTGCGCGGGCGTAGCTTGAGCAGCGCGTCGGGCGGCGGCGGGTGCCGCGGCGAGGCGGGCGGGAGCGCGCGCGCCCGCGCCGCCGCCGCCGCGCGCCGCACCGCGCACCCCCTCGCGCCCCCGCCCCTCGCCCTCGCCGCGCTCACGGTCGCCACCCTCGCGTTCCTCGCGAGTAGCTAGCTGCCCGCGGTGTTCAATTATATTGTGTGATGTAGCCAATTGTAAATATTGTAATATATGCGAGTAAATATAATAACGCAAAATTTTACATTGAAAGGGTCCGTTCATTGTGTATACGTTGGACCATGAATAAAATTTGCCTTTGGAGGTAATTGTTTCATTTAATTATCGCATTTTGTATGGTCTTTCACTTACAATCATATTTTGAGAAATTAGCTTTATCAAATTGCAACAAAACGACTGTATAACTGAATTTCCTCTTGAAAACGGGATATACACAGTTTCTATGTCACTTCAGTTTGCAAAATATCACATATTATATTCATATTCTTGGATAAGTATCTATAGCATAAAATAGAAATAAGTATTTCTAAGCTGCAGGTAATCAATGCAAATATTTAATCTATAAATAATGAGAAGAAATTTTAAGATTTATGATGAAGTAAAAATAGCGCTTATCTGTATTTCTAGTCAATTAGCAGACGATTTCAGATAGCGACTGAGTAATGTGGTCGTCGGAGGGAGGCCGGCAGCCGTCGCGGTCGCACTGTCTGCACGCTTTGTGGACAAGAAATATCACTCGCTCGTACATCCGTGATAACTAGCAGCAGGCATAACTACCGTACGAACTATAATTTCTTTTCTTTTACTCTTACTACAAACCGGCCATTAAGTATTTCGACACGCAAGGAATCACAACTAATGTTTCGTCCAAAAGTTCTCCAACTATATTTTAGGGCAGACATAAATATAAATAGTAATTGTTTATTGTTATGAGTATAACAGTCGTTCCAAAACACAGACACCAGAATATTTAATCCAATTTCAATTTCCTTCCATTGCTTATGAATAATACATTTCAGATTACAATTATGGACTTAAATTACTGCTGCAGTAATTACATCGCATAGATATGGCCGTAATCCACATCGCGCTTTTAATTATAACACATAACGTGGCGCAGTGGGAGTGTTAGGCGCAAAGCGATAATTGAATTAGGATTAATTTTTGCATGAAGCAGTTTATACTTATACAGAGTATACAGCGTGGTGCGTGATGGGTAGGTTGCGGCCACCGCAGCAGTTGAGGGTTACACACACGCTCCGCACATAGCGACTGTCAATACAGTACGTCACGGCTCATTAATGCCCTATCGATCGCGCGAGCCGCGCTTCTGCACTCCACTACACAATTTACAACCTCCCACTGCATTCAGTGTAATTCACTCCATACAGACGTTATTCGAACCAATCTCTCTGCATATTTTGAATCAACAATTGGCTTTGTCAATTTCACATCTAACTTTCAATTTTTTACGCATCTAAATGATTTTCCGTCCCATTTCGTCAAATCCCGTCTGTAATGCCGTTGTGAATAGGTACGGAAGAAAGAAAAGTTTTCTCCAATCTTTTGTTGGCGATACAAGGCTTTTCTCAATTTGGTATAAACATTATTTATTCGGCTTAATTTACCTACTCGTTTCAGGAGCTGTATAAGAAATACACAATATCCTACATTATTTTGTTTGGTTAAATATTTCCGTAGGGTTCAAATACACAAACAGTACACACGATAATATGTTATTGTAAGCTAATTAATTTATTTATGATGTTTTACGACGTGCATTAACTGAAATAAATGTAAAACACGTTTATTTTGTACTAGATCTCATAATACTAATATCCATAATAGATCTTGTCATTGATGTTGATTGAAAGAGCTGCTTATTAGGGCGGCTATGGCGTAGCGGAAACTACGAGACCTCCTAATGACCTACGGCCTACACCTGCAGCTGACGGCTACGAATCGAAAAAGGGACCGAGTAAAAGAAATATGACTGCGATGATTCTTTGTTAGATGTTATTTTGCTTAAATAGCTATAAAATAATTGCAAATACATTTTAAATGCTTTCGCCTCAGAGTAGATAATATACTACGCACAACTTTCACATTACATATAACAAATATTGTGCGAATACATTTTGCAGTATGTATGAACTATGATAATGTTACTATTATTTATTCTGTGGTATCTACAAACAAAACGTGATGTCAACAGTAGATTTATGCAAAGATAAATTATCCGTGGATGATTTGCGTACTTTCACACTCAACCATTTGCGTACCTTCGAGTGAATGGGGTAATATCCAAAGATAACGGGGAGAATTTACGCCTTTACACTAGGATAAAACCTTATTTTATATTTCTTTTGGCACCGTCGTTGGGGACTTGATCCTATATTTATTACAGCCGTGATGAGAAACCTTTCGATGGAGACATGAGTATACATTTTCCTTTGATTAGGTACTCCAAAAGGTTCCGCATTACACATTACACATTGGAAAATCTGTTACCGTAATGGTTTGATATAAAGAGTATTTGAGGTAGAATATAGAATATGTATGTTTGATTAGGTTGTTTATAATTAACGTATGAGTTCAAGTTCAAAGGGTACTTTGGAAAGAGACAAGATAAAAAATCCTACTTAGAATTTACTTTATACTTCGTGATGTAGATACATCTTTTAGTGAGTAGCAAGGGGAGTACCACAAAGCAAAAGGTTTCTGCCACGGCCGTATCCTGCTAATGATGGGGATGAATGATAATATCGCAGTATCGATCGAAGGGGTATATTTCTGACCTGTTTCTTGGGAGACGTGTTAGTTGAGTACCACTGCAGCGCCAGATATGTATTCTCTACATGTCAAGCGTCATACATATTGCTCCGGTCCGGATTGAGGCGTACGAAGTAAATAAGATTACTAAAAAACTAATGTATCGAGGCGATGAGCGTGGATTGAAACACATAAGGCTCTAGGTGTGTCTGCACAAGAGGCCGTATTGAGCCTTACCATCCGTGAGTACAGCTTGCTCCACTCGTCACCGAATTATACATAACTATTAAAAGGTACATTTGATTGAAGCCTGTTGAATGTTATATGTTACAATAGTCTACTTTTCTTTTGTTATCGTATATTACTTAAATGAAGGTTATCTTGGTCTTCTGATTCTTATTTTATTTATGTGGTTACCATAGACTATCTATCTATGTTATCAGCATATGAGGAGATGAGATCAGCTCGGCATTTTCTTGAAGCTTAAGAAACATTGAGGAAGTATCTATTAATTTCTACTTAGAGAAGGTAAATCCAATAATAACTATCTTTAAAGGAGAGATAATGGTAATTGACTGAGTGTCCCCGACAAATCAAATTATCCGCTAGCGCTGCTTATGCGCTGCACGTCAATTGAACTGCGCGGTTTATTAGAGCGCTGCTAGGTATCAATGGTATCATCATAGTACGTCAAATTAAAGAATTACTGTTTAAGAAGTGTATCAGCTCTGCTATTACGGTCATAGTAGGCAGATAGGTAACACAAATGTGCCGACAGAATTTTGAAGGCACTTTATAGGCATATGCAGGTATAGTGTATAGTAAATAGTGCTAAGAATTATATACTCCACGAATTTGATATAATAGGTACCCGATCTCAGGTAACTTGAAATAAATCAAATATAACATTTTTTTTCTTAAAAGAATTAAGTAGGAAGCCTACAACAATCAAAATTTATTCAATAATGTTTTGTTTTAAATACGTTTAAAATTTGGTAATGCATGGCGGAGTTTAGTCCGAAGTACACATTTTGAAAGAACGTAACACAAAGGATTCCTTGTTCACTGAAACGTGATATTAGGTAATTAAATTAAAATGTTGTAGACTATGTTTCGATATTCGCTTTGGACCGGATAGGTTAATGTTGTCATGTACAGAATACAATACTTTAATATATTTTAGAGAATACAAAATAAACTTATATTAATTTTACCTGATTGAAGTTAACTCTCCCTGCACTTGATGAAGCAATTCACTGATTAATCTCACCGCCATTTGAGAGCTTTCCAATGGTTATTACTTAGTGTTGCGCGAATGATAGAATATTTCCACAGGACATTTTCCTCCACCTTCCTCGTGGTATGACTAGTTTTTTTAAATTGGTACAGATCGCTGGAAATCGAACTTGCGTCGCTAGAATAGCAGCCCACGATAATACCACACGGCCACCCCGGCTCTTCATTACCGTAATTTACAATAACATAAAAGAAAAAAGAAGGCTTCACAGAATTAGTTTCTCATGTTTTTTTGTCTTCTTCACTGCCTCGTTTGTCTCAGCATCACCCAAAGGTTGGCTGGTAGAAAATGCCTACGGCATTAAGTCCGCCTGTGCAAACTGTATTTTGCATGAAGTGTAAAAAAATAAATAAAAATATGATTAAGTACACCAAATAATCAAGTGTTATTCCTTGGATGTACAAATATAATACGCCATTGAAACGCACATACACGTAAATTCCGCCGCGCCCACTGAACTGAATTTTAGCAGTAATCAATCATGCTAAATCTTCGGACATCGTTTGAATACAAAAACTAATCGGTCGAGTGTGAACAGCCTACAATAGTCACGTAAATGCTGCGTAGATTCACCAGTAAATGTTATTTTCAGTTGTATGTTCATGAAAGTAGCATTGTGTAAATATTTTAACATAAATTATTTGACTCAAAGAACAAAGTACCGACATTCATTTGGGAACAATAAACAAAACCATGTCAATTAGCGCTTAGCTTAAAAGAGTCTCATTTTCACAATCGACTAAGACTATTAAGGCTGTTATGATAAAGTTAAAACCCTCATTTAATTAATACTGCGCCAACGAAGGTTCCTGCAATGGGGTGTTGATAAGCCAAGAAAAAGATCGTTAACGTTTACGTTACATAGTGTACTCACAGAGTGATTTTTCACCACAAACCGATGCAGTTGGGAAGTTAGAATTTAAGAAATATATATAAAATTGTAGATTATTTTTCTCATTATGAGTATGTTTATAGGCATGTAATAAAAAAAAACATTTATTTCTTAATTCTTCTAAGTTAAACTTCATTTTTTTAACAGCACCTTATGGTAAGCAGTCACCGTATCCTATAGCCCGCAAAAAATAGAAGGGATATCACTAACGATTTGCCAACCCTGTTGTTGATGAGGAGTCACTGTGTTAGCAGCATTACTACTAGGCCAGCGTATCCTCGTGGAGCACTGGCAACCTTACTTACCGCAGAAACACAAAACTAAATAAAAGTATTGTTATTATTTCACTGCGGTCTTCGTAACGCGGAGGTACATAGGAGTTCCCAACAACAACAACAGTTGGACGGCTCCAATATTAATGGGAAAACCCACGGCAGATCCCTCAAAATTAGTTTGAAAATTAGTTAAAAAGGACCATCGGATCTTGATTAGCGTAGTCACTTGTAAATATTCTTAGGATATGTCTTAAACTTTATAGTATACGTTACGTGGAATTTATAATAGACAATAGTGCAGCTCTAGACATGAAGACAATTAACCGAGGCTACAAAGGAGAGTCAATGGTGCGGTCGGGCAATAATCGCTTCGTTACTACGATGTATCATTGAACTGTTGAATTAGTTGGGGACACGTGCAAGTTGAGATCCTATTCAGCGTAAGTGAAATTTATGAGCTAGATTATTGTAAAAATAATATATCGTCACTTTGTGAAAATGGAAAGGAGTAATTGCACTTAGGAAAGTCAACACGAGTAATAATAGAGTGGTAATAAACCTATTAAGCGCCAGATAAAGTTCTTATCATTAGTTAATGATTTTAATGAAAGTCTAAATAAAACCTATGTACCTATTTTTTATTATAGGTCTTTACTCTATTGTTCGGTATAGTAGCGGCAGGGTCAAAGGAGGTAGTGGGAAGTCTGGTGGGACAGATTTACCTACAAAAAGCTACAAAGCTCCAATGAAGACCTTGTGACATGGCGATCAAATGCCGCCATTAAATAAGCATTCCCCTGATGCGGGGCAGCAGCCGTATCAGTACTGGCATGCGGCCGAAGATTAGTTATCTGGAAGGACTATGACCAGACCACAAAGGACAGCACTATGGCCTTTGAACTGCGGTGCAGAAAGCAAGGGGAAACTACTGCACAATTCTCCCAAATAATGTAGCTGATGAAATGGAAAATAATAACAGTAACGTTCTTGACAACGGGCTACCACGATGTAACATGCAGTGGCGGTCCGAGTCCGGCAGCGGTAGAAACAAGGCTACTCAGGTCGTCATCCTGCGAAATCCTTGTAACATTGGAACGTGGAACGTTCGCACCATGCTGGTGCCAGGAAAGATGGAAGAAGTAAAAGAAGAAATGAGAAGATTAAAATTAGACATATTGGGACTATGTGAGGTAAGATGGGAGGGAAGCGGAGACTACTGGAGTGATGATTACAGAATTATATATACAGGTGAAAAACAGGGAAGTAATGGAACAGCTATAATTTTAAGTAAGCAATGGGGTAAGCAAGTAGAAAACACAATACATCACAGTGATAGGATTACAGCAATAAAGATAAAATCTGAACCAGTAAATATGTTTATAATCCAAATATACATGCCAACCGGAAGTTACTCGGATGAAGATATAGATCAAATGTATGAGCAACTGGATTCACTATTGGACTTAGTTACAGATAAAGACCATCTTATTATAATGGGAGATTTTAATGCAGTAGTTGGAGAAGGAAAGGAAGATAAAGTAGTTGGTAAATATGGACTGGGAAAAAGGAATATGAGAGGAGCTAAATTAATTCAATTTTGCAAGGAAAATAACTTAACCATTTTAAATACAATTTTTGAACAACCCAAAAGGCGAAGATACCGCTGGAAAATGCCAGGAAATTTAGCTAGATATCAACTAGATTATATAATAATCAAACAAATAAGAATGCAATATTTAACTGTAAAACTTACCCTGGAGCAGACCTAAATACAGATCATAACTTACTAGTCAGCAGATTTGATATTAGAATTAAAAGGTATAAAAGAAAACACAAAACCAAAGATATGGATCTCAATAGATTAAGGAATGAATGTGATAAAGATAGAGCGCAATATAACAATAAAATAAGGGAAAAAATTGATATTTACAAGCAAAATAAAGTAAAATATAATTATAGCTTAAATGATAAATGGTGCAATATTAAGGATATTTAATAAAATAGGATAGGATACTTAAAAAAAATTAAGTGCAGAAGAATGTTTTCAGAAAGAGAAATTGAAACCTAGAAAGAAATGGTTAAATACAGAAATAATAGATTTAATGCTTGAAAGAAGGAAGTATCATCGTAACAAAGACGATGACAATAGTGTAGCAGAATATCGCAAGCTAACAAATAGGATAACACTCAAGTGTAGACAACAAAAAGATAAAGACATAGAAAGAGATTGTGACACTATAGACTATTATATGAAAAAAGGAAATTAGATGTTGCGTACAACATGGTTAAGAGATTATGTAATGATAAGAATAAGAAAACCAAGTCAACAGCTATACTGAATGAGAACAATAAAATACTAACTGATAATAAGGAAATATTACAAAGATGGACAAGATATATAGAAAATTAATATAAAGGAGAGGGATTAACAGAGGCGGATATAGAGGACGAAAATTCAGTAGAAGCAGATAGTCTGGGCCCGGATATAATACGGGAAGAATTCGAAACAGCTATAAAATGTATAAAGAACGGTAAAGCAGCTGGAGATGATGGAATCTATATAGAACTCGTAAAATACTCAAACAATACGCAATTACTAGATGAAATTTTTAACCTTATTCAAACTATTTATAATACAGGAGAGATACCAAACGATTTTAAAATAACTAAAACAGTAACATTGCCCAAGAAAGCGAGCACAAAAAAGTGTGAAGAACACAGAACGTTGAGTTTAATTTCACATGCTTCCAAAATAATTCTCAAAATAATACAAAATAGGATTAGAAGTAAAATAGAAAACAACTTAATTAGGGACCAATACGGATTTAGGAAAGATAAGGGTACAAGAGAAGCAATTTTAGCATTAAGACTTATTCTGGATAGAAGAATGGACCTAGGACTGAATACACATGTTGCTTTTGTGGACCTAGAGAAAGCGTTTGATAAAATTGACTGGAAGAGAATGATGGAGGCATTAAAAGATATAGGTATAGATTACAGAGATAGAAAAATTATTTACGAGCTCTATGAAGATCAAGAAACAATAATAAACGTTGGGACTGAAAGAGGAAAAGCGAAAATCCGGCAAGGTGTTAGACAAGGATGTCCACTCTCTCCACTGATATTGAATGTTTGTATAGAAGCAGCCATAAAAAGGATTTGGGAATCAACAGATATAGGGGTCAAATTTTATGGTGAGACAGTAAAATTTATTAGGTTCGCTGATGACATAGCAGTAGTAGCAGACACACACCAAAATCTACAAATTTTATTAAATTTAATGGACACTATTTTCAAAGAGTTCGCATTGAAGATAAACACAAATAAGACCAAATTATTAACATCAAGTAAGACCGGAACAGCTTCACATGGACAAATATATCTAAACAATACAGCACTCCAAAATGTTAATAGTTTCAAGTATTTAGGGAGTATCATAACAACAGACTCACGGTGCACACTAGACATCAAAACAAGATTAGGAATAGCAAAACTGGCTTTCAAAAACAAAAAACATTTATTGACATCAAAAATATCAAGAAAGACAAAAAAGAAATTAATTAAAACATTCATTTGGAGTATAGCATTATATGGGTGCGAGACATGGACTTTAACGCAAAGGGATAGAGAAGTGCTGGAAGCTTTTGAAATGTGGTGCTGGAGAAGGATGGAGAAAATTAGTTGGACTGAAAAAAATCAATCAAACGAAGAAGTATTAAGAAGAATAAATGAAAATAGAATTTTAATGTCTACTATCGAAAATAGAAGAGTAAAAATGATTGGTCACCTTATACGACATGACGGTTTTATAAATACAATTATGGAAGGTAAAATAGAAGGAAGGCGTGGCAGGGGACGACCAAGGATAAGTTACATCAAGCAAGTTAGGGATAAGATAGCCGTCACGTCGTATAGGGAGGTCAAAGAAGTAGCACTGGACAGGCAGAAGTGGAGGGAAATACATCGGCTGCACCGACAAGAGTAAATCTCTTAAATAGAAGAAGACTCTATTGTTCAGATAAAGTTCCATATTTCTTTCTCAATTCAAAGTCATTAATTCGAAAAGGTTCATAGAATTACTAGGAATAACTAATTTTGTTTTACGAGCCGACTTTCGGGGAAATTTCATAACTTTAATGTTGTGACTTTAATGTGTCTAATTGGAGTAAGTGAGAGAGGAATTAGTTCTTTTTAATACAATATCAATTTTAAAGAAAACCCATTTGAAAATAATATTCGAATATGAATATTTTATTCATAGGCGACGCTACCAGTTAACCGTTAAAGGTTTGAACTGCGCCATGCTATTTCACGATTCACGGTTGTCTTCGACAAATTGTGTTTGGATATTTTTTCTAACAAAAATATTTCCACACCTTCAAAATAGTATATTCGTATAGTCCTTTGCATATCTGCTCAGTAGTTTTGTCGTAAAGGCAAGAAATTTAGATTCATAATAATATATTTTGTGTAGTAGAATAATTTTTAAAGTTAATTTATGCTTTAGTGGAGGCTAGATGGGAAATTTTATTCTCTTCTAATTTATTCGAAATGCCGATAGTCGTTGCACGGAGTAGATGAGATCGAGCGACAAATTAAAGAAAAAAAATGCTGGTACGGAACAATAGTCGGTACAGGCTCTGTGCTGAAAGCCCCTGAGCTCACCAATTCGTTGGCAACTAGTGAAAAACGATCGTTCATTGGACTCGATCGTGACTGTTTCACGTCCTTCGATGTTCCACTTTGTCAGTTTCGTACATTGTATTCGTCGCTATACTAGATTTTGTCCGCCACTTAGTCCGCGTGGACTTAATACAGTAAATATACAGTGTTATAAATCCCACAGGGACTATTTTGTTTTCCCGTGATAAATGTAGATTATATATTCGACAGAACACAGTATTTTCATACTCAATTAATTTAATTAACATCCGGCCAAAACGGCTGAAGTTTTGGCGTGGTAGGATAAAAAGCAAACAAACAAACATTCAAACCTTCGTATTATATGTGATAGTGGAAGTCCGTGAAGTTTTAAGAGCTTTAAAGGAATATTGGTAAGTATAGACACCCTTTTTGGATACTGTCCTTTATTAATAAGACTTAATATGAATAACATAAAATTAGTGTCAATTATCTAGACAACGAGTAGGTACATAATCGTGCACCTATACGTTAGGTACTACCTCTGTATATAAAATATAATATTAATAAAGGTAGATACATGATTTGTTGCCAATTCAATAACAAAGGACATTGTGGTTTTTATTTATCGTCTCTCGTAAAAACTTTAACAAGCAAATCATTTTCGGCTACATTCCAAACTTTTATTTGGTAATACCCTAGAGCAATTCCTACTTTGTTTACAAATAAACTTGGCGTTGAAATTGGGAAGGAAAAAGCTTTTGAAAGAGGATAGGTAAATCGATTTATGCAAAACAGATAGCGCTTTTTGTATGCAAATTTTCGTTGATTTCCCAAAGATTGAAATCGTGGTATTGTGGAATGGGAATATTGATTACGTACCTATAATAAATAACATACACAGGATGTTGCCACAATTTATGACATGAATGTGTTTTCAACATCAACATTTTATATTTTTTATATCAAAGTAAATAGTTTACATTATAATGTTACTGAATACGCGCGAATGTAATGTGAAGCGAATGTAAACACGAAAATAAGTTACTAAGCGCTAGTCAGTTCACATCCTGCTGGTCCATCTATCTATACATACCTACTGCCTATCTATATGGAAATGAAGCCCTTTTACCTAACCTCACATGGTTATTAATTAGTAACAAAAAAAACTAAGTCGCACTTATTTTTTTCACTAAAAATGAAGGACTTCTTAGAATGTAATCAAGACATTATTTTTCATTCTTTTATCATACTTGTACTTGGGATAAAACATTTTGACAAAATCTATGCAGACGAAGTCGTGGGAAATAGCCAGTGTTCAAACAAAAGAGAACGAAATTAATGCTGATTTAGATAGTGTGATAGTTTAAAAGAAGGGTGTGAAGAGATTTTTGAAGCGTCGGCAATGCGCGAGTGATACCCCCCTGTTTGCAAGCGTCCATAGGCTACGGTGACCTTACCATCAGGTGGGCCGTATGCTTGTTTGCCACCTTAGTGATATAAAAAGAAATAGTGACATCTTGAATTTCTTTGGCTTAGGCATTATTTCGAAGCTACAGAGTTATATATAAGCTTGAGAAATTGGACGGATTCGAATAATGTGGAGAATTGGATTGGATTGTTACAGAAATAAAAGTTACGAAATGAATTATCGCCCCTCAGCTGGCTGGCCCGGCTAGGTAAATTAGGAACCGCTAAAACTCACCAAGGTGATAAATCTCTGTCGAATTCGTCAGCCAACACTTTTATTTCTTTGCCTTTTCCGCCGGATTTCTTTTGAACAAAGTTACGTAGCCGCTAGACGTAAGTACATATTTGAGGATTTGCTGAGAACAGTCTGAAGTTACTCTTTGAAAAATAGCTATTTTCAATGTAAAAGTTTTGTTTTTTGGGTAAATTGATTAGCGACATATCTTATATTTAAATACAATTAAATTAGGACTGTAAGATATTGCATAATTTTATCTTTGAGCGTGAGACATATTTCGCTACGTTGAGTCTATTTTCAAGGCAAAACATTAAGCATAAGCTAATTTGCAATATTTAACGTAAGTGGTATTTACATTGATGTTATAATAAATATTTTTAAGGCTTTATTCTAGTATTTCTACTTAAGACGAAGCCTCCGCAACAAGACGCTCAAGGCGTCCCGTCTGCGACACGGCCCGATTTGTTCCTGAATTGCATTGTTACGTCGACACCTGGAATCTGGATTCGGTTAGGAGAACCTTTTCCGAAAGAGATTTTGTTAGTTCTCAGAGCTCTTGTTAGCTGCACAATAGCTTGACGACACCATTTGTTTTGTTTTTTCATTGTATTGCTTATTCGATGAGAAAGGCATTATTTTTAAGTACCCATTAATATTGGAGCCGCTCGACTGGGGTCTGTATCTCCACCTTACAGAAGACCGCAGTGAAATAACACTACTTTGATGTAGTGTTGTGTTTCTGCGGTAAGTAAGGTTGCCAGTGCTCCACTTAGATACGTTGGGCTAGTAATAATGCTGCTAGTGCACAGTGACTCCTCATCAACAATAGGGTTGGCAACTCGTTAGTGATATCTCTGTTATTGCTAGCGGCTATAGGCTACGGTGACTGCTTTCTATCTGGTGGGCCGTATGCTTGTGTGCCACCTTAGTAGTATAAAAAGAAGTAAATAACTAATTAAATTAAAAAAAAAGTAATGAATGCGATGAATTTTCTATGGTTAAATAATTAAGGAGGGTAAATAAATATTTGCCGGAAAAAACTACTGATGATTAATCAAGTTACAGTAAATATTTCTTGGAAAAATATTTCGTACCGCCTTTTCTTAACAATCAGAAGCAATTTTTGTAATTAAACAAATCAATATTCCTTTCTCATTGCTTGTTAAAATATTAACAAAATGAATCTAGGGCGAGGGGCGAAAGATTTTTGTTTTGTTATCCGCGCTCGTAATTTGTCGGAATAAGATCAGAAGATCATATCTTTAAGGGACTTGTATAAAATTCTCAGCGACATTGGAAAGGGATTAGGGGAGAGGGATCAAAACTTTGTCGATTTTATTAACTTTCTATGGCTTATGTATTCTCAAGGATTCTGGGACTGTTTTAGTTAACACAAATTGTTAGTCAGGATTAGAATAGCTTAGTCATAATTTATATTTCATATCATTTCAATCACTTTCGGTAAGGTAATACGAAAGCCTTACCGCAAGTGATTGAAATCTTGTTGTATGGCTGAAATTGTAAATCATCTGCAATACAGTGTATGTTAGTTTCATAAATACGTTCATTAATGTAACATCCTTTTCTATAATTATCTTTCTGAAATGTGATAGAAAGAGATATATGTATACCTAAGGTAAATTGATTCGCTGGTGGCTACTAATCTGCGTCTGTTGTCCCGGTCGGTGATCGCTTCCGCTAAATTAATATTTGTATTTGGTGCGTACATACCCGCTTGTGATCTGAGAGCATTCGTAAAATCCGGAGCTCGGGCTCAGTGTTCAACCCACTAATGTTACAAATTCCAGCTTCAGTATTTTCATATGAACTTTTTTTACTGAATATCGCTGAAGTGTGAAACAGATTTATGACAGGGTTATGACGGAATCCGTCAATAAAAGGTATGGCAATGTAGTGTAATAGCATAATATCCTTGTTTATGTGATAACTTTTTGTGATTTATTCTTGTATCTTGTAAGAAATTAATTTTAATGTAAATTTTGTATTTTATTTGAAAAGAGTAATTGCTGAGTTTCTTACCGGATTCTTCTCAGCAAAAAACAACTTTCGGAATCCGGTGGTAGATTCTGACGATTTGAAAGTACTTGTATAGTCTAGTCAAATAAAGATGATTTTGAGGCTGAGTTTGAGTTTGAGTTATGTCTCTTAGATAACTTAGTGGTATAAAACTAATACAAAAGCTTTTTTTTATAAAGTCCTAGGCTGGCAAGGAATAAGTAGACATCGTGTTTGGTGTACCAAATTCTTAGTCTCTATTAGCCAGATAGAGAGAATATTGCTCTTTTTAAGAAGTTCATTGTACAGTATAGCAATTTAGTTGATGCAATTGTTGTGAGACATTTATTTGCTAGCGGCGAGGTGGGAGCAAGCTGCTTGCTGCACCCCACCGCGGGGCGGACCAGGGCTAACGATATTCTGTCTGATGTTTGTGAAGTTCACCTTCTAGGTACTCAAGCATATAGAGTTATATCCAGGCCAGAGAGTAATTTCCGTATACTCGTTAAATAAATATAAGTCTACATGATTGCATACTAAAACAAATGATGTATGTTATGTATGTTTGTTTTGATATGACAAAAGGTAACCTTTTTAAATTTAGATATATTTACGGACATATCCAGACATAGTTATGTGGATTTTTAGAATATCCGTATGATCAGAAACATCTGCCACACATTCAAATATTAATTAAGTTGTCTTCTACACCTAGTACAAAAATGTAACTTTGTTTTATGGAAAGGAAAACATATTGAGCCGATCCCAAATAACACGGGATAAGGGCAGAAGAATAATGAATTATTGAACAGGGAATATAAAATCCTTTACAGTTACCTATATTAATAGGCCAAATTGCTTTGTATAGTATAAGCTATATTGTGTTAGCATTTATTACTTTGATGTGAACACAAAATAAACCTTACATCGAGTGGATACTGCTTTTAAAGTGAAATAAAAACGGTTGCAGTGTTTAGATCGCGTCTAAAGAATGTATTTTTAAATTTTTGATATTTATTTATTTTATACCACTTAAGTGGCACACAAGCATACGGCCCACCTGATGGTAGCCAGTCGCCTCAGCCTATACGCGCTAGCAATACCAGGGGTATCACTCGAGTTGCCAACCCTGTTGTGGTGAGGAGTCACTGTGCTAGCAGCATTACTTCTAGCGCAGCGGATCCTCGTGGAACATTGGCAGCCCTACTCACCGTATTAAACTACTAAGTACTAAATCAAGGTATTATTATTTGACTGCGATCTTGTGTAAGGTGAAGGTACAGTCCCCAGTCAGGCGGCTCCAATTTTAATGTGAAAAACCCATGGGAGATCCCAATTCGCCCTATCCTAAAATGGTTTTTGACCATAACGTTATCAACAAAACTCACGAGACTCGGATTTTGGTGGGAAGTTCTAACATAAATAACTGCATTTATGTAAATTTATGTTTGTATGATATAAATCACACAAAACGCCAGACAATAATTTTAGCAGTAAATATAAAAGCAGTTCCAAAGCAAAGGATTCAAACATACGTGAAACATTAAAAACACAATAAAAAGTACATCTCACAAATCGCTGTGAAAACCGTACAGCATGTTCCGCTTGTAGAAAGTATTGAGGAAATTCTCTCGCGTTTTATTTTATTTCGACTAAGGATTTTCCGCTAGAGAGCTTCCAGGTTCGTCGGTCAGAAGAAGTGCGCTCAAATATAAAGTTTCAATTTACCCGCGGTCCGTGCGACGTGCGGTGCCTCCAGAAATGATGCCTTCTTTGAACTATCTATCCCTTTCGCTCTATTCTACAATCTGACCATTTCAATACAATTCAATATTCAATTGGTACTAAAATACGAACTAACCGCAAATCTGACTGCCACGTTCTGCGCTTAAATCTATTGAAGTAAGTATTTCCTACAGAAATGAATAACTTGTACGTATGTGTTTGGTGAGGTTACGTTACTATTTTAACGTTCTGTCGTTGAATATTGTAATAATGATGAAATTGTTTCCCGAAAGTATGTTTCTTTTTCAGTAATATATCTTTCATAAATCTGAATTGGCGCTCTCCGATGAAAATTCATAGCAATTGTAACCTATCTGTCATGAATAATTCTTAACCATGATAACCCGAAAATTCAATCTCCGAACAATGGGATCGTATTAGCATACAAAAGGTTTCACATATTTTACGCAAATCCATTATATTTTGAGTTATCTTCTTACAAAAAGGCGATGTTTTTTCTCTTGACCTGTAAAATGAATTGTAATCGAGACTCAGGTTGTTTACAAGTGAGGGTGGAAGGTTTGAATAAATAATTTTAATCGACCGCTACATACCCAAATGAGATCTACTCGAAAGTTTTATGTAGTAAATTAATATATACGTTTCATTATCGTTTTTACGATTTTGCATTTTAATGTTGTGTAGGTATGTCAATGCTGTCCCGCTTTGTAGTGGGCGCCATACATGCTTTATAAAGAATTGGTGGGCATCGTTGGTGTATTCAGCTATACTGTGTAATATTTTCCGGCGAATATTTCCGCATTGCTTTTGCAATCATGTTTGTATGCAGCTGCGCCGCGCCTCATCCTGCACCGCACTGTCAAATTGACAATGTTTTACATTAGATAGATACATTGTAACGCCTCTTCACTTGTCACTTTGTAGGATTCTAATCCAAAATTAAATATATGTAAAATACATAAAGATTATTCAGAAGCATCTCTTCTAAATTCAGTGAGACTTCACATATTTGAATGCAGTAAATACCTAAGTAGGTACTCTACCCATCCAACGCTACGTGAAAAGCGCTCTCAGTAAACGCTTCCAGTTGTTATTTAATTTCACGTTTGGAAAACTCTCAATCAGCGTCGGGATTCGGAACAATCATTCAATCAACATGTCCATAATTGATGGTTATCGCATTATTTGACTCGTTAGTGAACGCCATTGATTTTTGACCTTATAAAATGTATAGTGAGAAACGGATGGGAATTTATGTAAGCTAGAATCGATATTGTCGAGAGCTTACAGTGTCATTGGAATTCAAGACAATATATGTGCGATATCGGCAACACAAAGCCGGTGGAGGTGCACGGAGTGTGACACAAGGAGAATTCACCTCGGAGTGAGTTCCTAACTTAATTCATTATAGTGCGCCGTGTTTGTGTTGAGTGAGTACCTTACCTACTCGCCGGGCTGGCCTTGTTTCGGCAACGAGCGCCACCTCCTTGGGACAAACAAACACCTGATTGATACCTATACCATGTAAATTACTTGCGCACAACTTTTAGGCAGGGTGACCCCGCTCCTAGGAATCAATTCAAGGACAGAACTTAAGCTGGGGATTTGTGAAGACTAATTAAAATATCTAAGTTACTTATGACGCTTATTACAAATAATATTATATTAAGTGAACATTTTAGTGTTTTAACGGATAGTGTTTAAACTTGTGATTAACAAAATATGAGAATCTTATCTAAAAAGTAAATTCACATTTTCGTTCTCTCCTTCAGAGGATAACAAAGACAATTAAAACACACGTCAATTACAACGGAATTCGGCGGATTGAACCGTCTCGAGTTTCCGTGCGCCCGTCAGCCACAAGACCTAGCTGGAAACAAATTTTGAACGTAATTAAAATATTAAGCGCCTTAAATTAAGAAATCACTTTACCTCGTATTCAAATTCCGTTAGTTCACTAGAGCAATAATTTTCGTAATCTGTTTTATACCACTAAGACGGCAAACAGATATATGGCCCACCTGATGGTAAGCGGTTACCGTAGCTTAGCCCCGCTTGCAACACCAGGGGTATCACTTGCGCGTTACCAACGCTTTTTTATTTTATTTATCATTACTGTTACCTTTATCAATCTTTTTCATCCCCATTGGTATAAACTTTTTCCAAATGTCTTTTTTACGGTGACGCAATACATGCCCAAATCCAATTATGGAATGTTCTCCGTGCTCAAAATTTGAAATTCATAGTTTAGTGATGTTAGTGATGCCATGCGATTCTTTAAAATATCATGTCTTTTCAAAACCTACAGCAGCAAGTCTATCGGAAAAAAAACTAAACTCAAATGTGATTTAAACGACTTATAAACTTAAGTTGCCAGCAAAAATATCAAAACAATTGATACAACATTTAAAAGTAAAGTAAGTGAATGCTGTAAAATACAGCACCGTAAATGTATATAAAGTGTCGTGTTCGTTCAGATTTAAAGTTTTGCTGGGAAGTGAAACCTCAGCAGAATGACGTCTCGGCGCGTTCTTGTAAAGTTAACATTAGTCGTAAGTCGTAACACAAGCAGCAGACAGATTCGCGTTACCAGCATTCAACCGTAAACTTTTAATGGTTTAGTAATGGAACATCAGATATAAGATATTCTAGATGAATTTAAATCTATTTAAACGATGAAAACGCATATATTATTTTAAATTTATTTACTGTTTTCGTTTAATGTATGTTATTCAAAATATTTCCAGTGTCATGGGATAAAGGTGTACCCTCCCGGGAAATTACTGCCGAAATCTCACCGCCCGCCCATAGACAGTTTTCTCGGCTCCTTTGTGCCTTGAATCAATTCCCGTAACTTATCTGCATATTTTATAATGCGAAACGAAGTGACGGCGCTGCATCGGGAACTCTCTTCGGGGACTTCATCTTGGTATGGTAACAACGGGGCGGGTAATAAAGCAATTATGTATTAAATATAAACCGCTATCATTTTGATGCTTATATTGCTTCAACTCTTCGGAGATAGCCCAGGATGGAATGGAAAAGACGGAGATGGAAGAAAGCTGCATTCACCAAAACATTTAGTATGGGGTTTAGGGGTAAATTTTAATGCAGATACGGAAGACAAATATGTGAACATGTAAGCAATCGTTTCTGCGATGGAAAATCGGCTGACAATAAAAAGTTTTTTCATGTTTTGTAGAGTATGTTACTTGACGTGTATGTTACTTAACATGTGTGTCATTTTATCATCTACAATTATTATAAATTCCCATTAAATATTGGAGCCGCCCGACTGAAGACTGTACCTCCACCTTACAGGAGACCGCAGTCAAATAACACAGTCCTACTATCATGTAGTGTTGTATTTCTGCGATTAGTAAAGTTGTCATAGTGATACCCTTGGTATTGCTAGAAGATACGGTGACAGCTTACCATTAGATGGGCCGTACGCTTGTACGTTAGTAGTATAAAAAATATGAATAACCTTTCAATAATATGAGGATGTATTTTGTTATGAATGACTGCCTTGAAGGCTATTTGGAATGACGTCAGAGTAAAAATCGACAAAAGCAGTTATAAGTCAGAGTTGGTCGGGTGTTATGAAGTTGCACTGTGTATAGCATAGTCTCTGGGGCGCGCCAACTTCGGTACCAACTGGGCCACACCGCAATAGGATTACCCACATACACACACATACACATACTCAAAGCCGGCGCATGTCGACTAATTCAATTCCATTGTCAATATAAAACGCGACTCGACTCTTTCAACTTTGCTTTCAGTTTAAAAAACATAGTACGATCTATAGATAGATAACTATATAATACATATATCTAGTAGAACGCCACAAGATATTTCTATTGTAGTCTTCATTGAAACTGCTACGCTGCCATGTAACCTGATAGAATAGTTTGGAGTTTTGCAATGTTCTATTTTAGCGGTGGCTTGAACGGCCTTTTGAAGCGGAGCGTTATAGTGACGGATTTATTCTAGCCATGACGGGAGCCAATCAAAGCTTTTCAAATTTAGACCGCCGCTAGTCGATTTGTAAAACAAGGAACGCAGTGAATTGCTCGATCGGTGCGCAGTCTCCAACGATATAGTCGCTCGCCGTGTTTTCCAATATCACATTTGTTTTTAATTTCAGACGCAAAAAAGGGGGGTGATGAACTGATTTTCATTTATATTTTTTTTTCTAATGTAACTCTTATTTAGAGTGTTCTTAGCTGTGAATTTAGAGGCATTGGTGTCGGGGTGCTTTTAATTAACTTATTGATACAAATGTTGACATTTTCCATCGAAGGCAAATGTATCTATTGTTTTATAACATACGTAATTTTTGCAAGAATATCTCGTTTTACATTCTCGTCTGTGGAATAAAGTTCGATAGGTTTTATTTTGTCAAAGCGTTGCAGGTAAATACAAAGTGTCAAATTAAACTTTATTTTACGATTGTTTTAACGAGTTTGGCTAAGATTGTCGATAAAACTCTTTACCGCAATGTCTTATCGCACTGCAGTGTCTTCGACGTTCGGATGTTATGTTTCTAACCGAGAATTTGACAAACAACACGCAAACCAAACAAATTTTCGTATTTCTTTAGTACAGTTTTTTGTATTGTTGTTGCAGGAATGAAGATAATAAATCATAAAATTCGTATAATTCATGTTATTTAAAAAATAAGTGTAATATTTAATTTACTTACTAAAAAGTAATCTAATATAAATCCTAGGATTGCGTGTAATAAGAATCCAGACTTAGAATATATTGCAGCAATTTATCCGCACGTGTTTAGGGATTGAAAACAACAGCTGAAAGTTACTGCCAGTCATAGATATTTTCCGATGGCACATCATTTCGTATAATATATTTAGAGACGTGTGTGTACCTTTCAAAGCCTAAATCTGCTTTTGGCATGTTGCTTTCGTGCGTAAATCTAAGGGCTAGTTGGAAGATAAAATCAAACATTTCCGCTGACGGTACTTATGATAATCTATTTACATATTGTAATAAAATGACACTCGGGAGTTATTTTTATTTAGCTGCAGCCTAGCAAGAATAACTTTCTTCTACGCATTCGTATCGCTTTCGACTATTTTTGTATGGGAAAATGAACAGCGATGCGCTGGCGAAAAGTAGAACTAAAAATACGAATGAATTTTTTTACATCTTGAAAGTTATGTTTTTGAATACGTAGTGTTGTTCTTGCTACCAGTACAGTTTCTTGACTTTCACTCCTATTTTTCTTCTTCTACATTATTCAACCTCTTCATATGCTTTTCATCATTGAGTACTTATCTTATAAACGGCGTAATCAGTGGAACCAATGAAGCGATTCTTAAAATTATTTTACTTATTAAAAACCTAAACTGACTTTTTTATAGAATGGAAAAAGTTATAAATTAATAAGTAGGTATATAAAGTGTAAAGTTTATTCTGACGAATAAAAAATGCAAATGATTTATTTTATATAGGTTCTAGAGATCGAATGGAAGGGAAAGCTGTGCGAACCTCTCTAATCACGGGATTATCTCGTTAAGTCTTGTTGGACGGCGGCAGTCAGTGGGTGATCCCGGTTGGATTCCCGGAATGCCGCTGTCACTTCGCCATTTTTTGTAGACAATGATAGTAAATGGATGAGGAAATCGATATTTCCATTAAGTAAGCTAAATACGGCTAATTATGTTTTTACATATATTTGTGTTTTAAAACTAAGAAAGTGCAAAAAAACCTGCTAATTAGTTACAATAACAACTTGCATTATAAGGACTTTAGCTGAGTTTATAACGATATAAACCCTAATATATGTAATAGTATATGCATGCTAAAGTCCCTGAATCAATTTGTGAAGATAAATAAAAGGTAAAATGAAAAGTGGGAGAGAGCGCAAATAGGCTTTGTTATATGCACTTTGTTACTACAAATTGCAATCAATCCAAAGGATCTACAAAGAAATAGTGGAGCTTAGAATTTTCGTTTTACAAGCTAGTATATAAATTGGAAGGTAGAAATGGCTGATAATTTGTTATACCTGATTCTACATTAATCGTTCGTTTGTAAGAAAGACATGCATAAAAAACTTGACCACATTCAATTAGGATATTTTTAAATAAAAATATATCTTCCTGACTGGCACGTAATATTAAAAATAATTACTCTAAATTCATATAATATTCTATCGTTTTCGTGTCCCAGGAGGCATGCTTTGTTACATAAAATGTGCCTTCAAATAAAATGATAATTATATTTAAACATACCTGGACAATATAGCAGTGTATTATAAGACAACGACTTAGCCCTATCGATTCTGTCTCGACGGTCGTAGGGACTAATTACTTACTTACGATGACTTACTTATTTCCTTACTCACCTCGTTATCTGGCAACCAAAGACGTTCAAGTTAATTTGCAACATTGATTAATTCCAATAAAATAACTTTTGTCAGTGCTGTAATTACACTTTTCAAGAGATAACTTAGTAGTGTTCAATTAGCCCCGTCGTGTTGAGTTACTTTCGTTGTATTAAATACGAAATATAAAGAAGATGATTCATTAGTCAATATGCACTTACAGTGTCGATTGTAGTTGGAATACATTTAAAGGACTAGTAAAAACTAGACGAAGAACTACACAAACGATAGTGAAACTTAACGAACCCGCGATAAATTGACTAGTTAAAAGCGACCGGCATCTCGGCGTTAAGCTATATTACCATCTGTGTTTATGTAACTACAAGTTTGTAAGTAATCCATTTAAAAGTGTCAGATTAGAGGGGGTTGTGTGGATTTGCTTAGGCGCGTTCGGTCAGCAATTTATGTCGGCAAGCCGCCACAGATGTGGTTGGTGGCCCGGCGCTGCGGCACTGTTTATAACAACTAAGGAGGAGTAATTAAACACTTAGATTCGAGCACGGCACCCTGCAGTCTAATACTGGCGCCGCGCCGTTATACAGTAATCATGTCCAAGTATTATCTTACCTGTCGCATGTAAATGATATCTTCATCATGAAAATCATTGATTGATATTGTGCACATTTACATAGCGTTATATATACCTCAGATAGATATATGTACCTCTTTTGGGGTATTTGACCATGTTATACATATCGATTTAGTTGCTTGTTAATGGTGGTACACTCGTACTACTTGAGTGTCAATCAAGTAATGCTTTATATACAATTATACACGGAAACTATTATGCGATAGTCTATTGTTATAATTTGTTTCATATTATTATGTTACGGTTCGTCTTTTGAGTGATTACGATATACGTACTACTGATTGTCTAATTAACAAATATTTGTTTATATTTCCTCTCCATTTATTAGGTTACTAAAACATAGTTATCGTACGGAACGTAATAAATACGGAAACGTTGATTTATTATCTAATGGCTTTTGTTATGTATATTCTGTTAAAATAGCAGGAATTCAAATAATTGTTGTTCATTGTGTAAATAAGTATTTATTACCTAGGTAAATATTTTTTATACTCTTTTTATTTATTTGCATCTGGTATTACATTCTTAGTGATGGTTACGAACGCCATAATCTATATAGACTTGCTAATGTTAATGTTCCTTGAACCAAACGAATGAGAGATCTCGTCTATCTTTCTTTCAATGTGGTAATTTTGAATACATTAAAGGGACAATTAGAGAGGACATAAATGTATTTAAGTACTTGCCTAATTCGTGTTACGCTTTTGCAAAATATGACAAAGTTACCTTGTGTAACATAATATAGCGCTAGTAAGTTAGTTAATCGAAGTTCCTTGTAAGAACTTGACATATATTTATGTAAGCCGCTTTGACATTTCAAAATTATTTGAGACACCTGTGTTAGATCCAGTTTGACGGCTAGACATAGATATATATTACAGGTAATCTCACAGCCACTTTCTACTCATATAATAATGCTGTGCCGTTAGGCGCTTAATTAATACTGTTAGACTTGTTATCAATTACTTACGTGTTACTTACTGGTAATGTTAATTAGATTAAATATGATTTGAATAGTCTTATCATACACAAAATTATTTAAAAAGGTCACAACTGTAAGTGCCAGATATGCAGTTAAAAAAGTAACAAAGAACTAAAACTAAAGATATAAGAGACGGCGGAAAAGCTGCGCTACGCTATATTTGCATTTGCAAATCTCTAACACACAATTGGAACAGAAATCGTTTACCAAATTTACACTAGCGTGGGTGTTCTCGTGTGGCCCAGTTGGATAAAACTTTAATAATGGAACATCTCAATATCAGAACTTTCAGTTGGTAGGTTACGATCACTCCAACTTATTCCGAGAATAATACCAGCTGGACAAAAGAAGAGCCGACCTTCGAGCACTAAGATATTTCTCAATAATCTTACATCTACGTATCTTTTATTGTTCAAAGAAGTGCTTTTATATAGGTATATCTTTCCTTCTGTATGAAATGTTTAAATCCTAATGCGCTTAGGACCTACATACCTACACGTAACAATGCCTTGAATTTTTGAGAGGAAATGAGTGTTTGATTTCTAATGAGAGTAATTGGCTCCGCCGAAAAATAAAAAATAAATTACTCTTTAAGGATAGTTAAAGCTGATGAAGATACGTTAGTTAACTTAAAGGCAAATTGATGCGTTTGCAGCCTAATACCTATACGTACTCGTATACCTAGTATATAGTGTGCCTCTCGCAATCTTATTAACAGTTTCCGATCACGAAGATAATATTCATACTGGCAGGTTTGCTGACGGAATTGCTTTGGAAGTACGTTGATAGAATATGTAGATCGGATGAGTCTGCTAGGGGCCAACTAAATAAAACAGCAGACGCCCTCGGCCATGTGACAAATAGTGTTACTGGAATTAAATTAAGCTGAATATAGAGTTGGAAGTAATAATTAGGCAAAGAGATCGAGCAGGTAGGTAGAAATTGTCTATTCGCGGCACGCGCAGGGCACACTGGGGCGCCTGAATCGGCTCGCCGGCTACTAAATAAGATCACTTAAATTCCAGACCCGTAGCCTTACACCGAGATAGCATAGCCAGTTACTTCTGTTACGTATATGAACCCCACACATACAGTAATTACACAAAAGAAACGGTAACTAAGGAAACATTAAACATTGCCTTCGGTAGCTATTAGATCCTGCGGTATAATATAGAAATTACCTGAAATTCGTGTATATAACTAGTAGCTTTGTTACTAGACTTAGTAGTTAATATGGTAACGGAAGAGGTCGACTTGTGGCAATTTTCATCATATATTCATTGATATGGAACTGCAGAACGACACAGTACAATATTATAGCCATAGGTTCACTACTTTCGAATTGAATAACACCATATTATTTGAGAAGGAACAAGGCTGGTGCTACACAGTTTTATCCTTTTATAAGACCCCATATCAGTTTAGAAGATCACTGGAAACTTCGCCCATTGGCTTCAAACTTGTGCGTTAAATCAGACTACAAGGTAATGCCCCTATTTTGGATGTTCACAAGAAAAATAAAGTAAATTATATATTTACTAACATTTACCAAAGAAGCTGATATTTATTTTATATTGACATCACACATTTTGGCATTTCCGTCGTCGTCGGTTTTATTATTCGCAACTGAATGCGAAATTAATCACATCAAAAGAATATTATGCAAAGACAATAAAACGAAATGGAATAACAATCTGGAAAATAATAAAAATGCAATAGGGTCTTAGTGTTTGCAAGAAATGTTTTGGAGAGCGTGGAACAGTGATTCCGAGCGCTCGGGGTAACTTTCCAACTTTATTGTCTACGTTTGAATTAAAAAAGTTCCACTTAAGTTCTTTCTTAATACTTTGAGCACATATTTACTTACCTTGCGAACGTGTGGTCGGGTTTACGAACGTATTTTTCTATTTCGTTGTATGATCCTTCGTTCATTTATCACATTTTATGACGTTTATACAGAGTGTGAGATGTGCAAGATGTGTGAATGTGATGTATATGTGTGATGTGAATATTTAATGAGTTCTTTTATACTATGAAAGTGGCAAGGAAGCGTGAATCCATACAGTCAGCTGATGGTAAGTGGTCACCGTAGTCTACATGCGCTTGGATTACCAAAGCCCGTTGCCAGCTGCATTGCCAAGAGGTCTCAATGTGCTCGGCATATGGTCCCCTTAATACCAGCTCGTTTCCAGAACAGTAAATGAGAACAGCACGAATTAAAACAGACCGTAAAATAAAATTAGTTGGAGTAAGTGGCATTTTGTCGAGGGTGCGTCCACGGTGCTCCGCGACCTAACGCGACAAAGCAAAGCTTTATTTTGCCCACCGCGAGACCGCGACCACCGCTTATTGCGCATTGTTTTACCGGCGTCCATTCAAAATGTCGCATGCGGTTTTTCAAGCACCGGAAACACCGTGCGTCGCAATTAGTTCACGCCCTAAACACGAGTGTACAAAACAGAACTCCACCGTATGTACGTACATTGCTTGCCAGTCACTTGTGAAAAATATTCAACAATATGTAGAATACTCACATGGTAGTTTGGTTATATGGATATTAAGCTTGAAATATGTATTTGTAAGGGTGCAAACGAGAATGTTCTTGGGCACCTCCTACAATCAGGTAGCCGTACGCTTAAAATGAAAATTGATTGTTCAAGGGCACTTAAATTTACTGCGGTCTGCGACTTAAATCCATCTATACAGGCTCAAAAGGACTTGTATCCTGTCCATAAGGATATCCC
Organism: Falcaria lacertinaria; assembly: GCA_951449985.1. Classification (NCBI taxonomy): domain Eukaryota; kingdom Metazoa; phylum Arthropoda; class Insecta; order Lepidoptera; family Drepanidae; genus Falcaria; species Falcaria lacertinaria. The sequence goes on from OX602114.1 coordinate 6,467,337, forward strand.
AAATCGCCCTACCTCTTTTTTTAAAAGCTCATGGTGTGATTAATCACTGTACTTAAGCTTAGAAAAACTCATTGGTACAGGCTGGGATTCGAACCTGGGCCCATCAGATGACAGGCCTGTTACTTCAACCACAAGGCCACCACGGCTTAAAATCGCGTTATTAGTATGATGGACCAGATACAGGATTTTATTATTAATAGAAAAGCTGAAACCGATGTCTGAATAAAAAGTCAAATACGCACTTTTGTTAAAGGTTTTTTATTCACAATTGTGTTTGGATCTATTTATTTATTTGGATCACCAACAACATCATGAATTTACAAAAATTAAACATTACAAGCATTACAGCTATTGCAGTAAACTAAATAAACTTATGATAACATAATAAAGTTAGAAAATATATTATAACATAAAACAAAACGAAAAGACAAAAAGAAATATAACATAAAAAATATATGAGCTAAATGCTTGAAGCATAAAATAAAAATTAGAATGTTAAGGAACTTAAAAGTATTAATATGTATTTTTTAAATACCTACTTCCACTGTATCGAAATAATTGTTTAGGATCGACTAGAGACCGAACTTGGCTAAGCACGGAGCGAAGTGTTTCCAATTAAGTGATTCTACAGGGAAGCTATTCGGCCTAGGTGAAGCCGTTGCACTGAATTTATATGTATAAAATATATAATAAATAATAGAAGAATTTTAACGATACGTAATTTGCAGCCAAAGTTCGTTTTCGTATTATTCGCATGTTTATATATTTTTATTGTTGATAGCTTATTTAAATCCATAATTAGAATTCCAATTGATTTTAAAATTTTATACACGCATCAACATTTGTTTAGCCTTTAATTTAAATTGTCATGTTCCTTACCTAAAAAAATTTATTAATATTTGCAATTCCAATCAACTTAAAAAGGACCTTCCCTGTTCAACAAGACCTGTAAGTAAAACATATCCGATATCCGGAATCCATTGCCAACATTAGTTATGTCAAAGTCTGGCGCTTCACTCACAGTGCTTCACAGCGTCCCTGTGAGTTACCAATAATCATTAATTTTCTCGAGCTCTGGTTAAGACTTCAGGACCTCCTTTGGACGAAATTTCATTTCCTCGTAAAAGAATTCGATTTACACTCCATTAAACAAACAAGCTTATTACTGATTTGATTATAATAATTTATAAGATGATTTTAAGAGTCAAAATAATGTAGGTAATCTAAATTACGATAACGTAAAATTTTATTTCGTTCTGATGTATAAATAAATTAAACGTAATAGGAATGTCCTTTAATATTAAAATAATTAGTGCCAGACCCCATGATAAGCTCCGGCGGGATTCATTCTTACCTGTAAAATATTATATTGGTATTTTAACTTTGAGTAAGATAGTGAGCGTTATATGTATAACTTAGGTACCTACTCTATATCGTAATGGTAAGACGAATTAAATCACATAGTCTATACTTTTATTCTTTGCTTATTTATTTCTACTATATTCAATTAAGCATTGATGTTTCAGTTCAAATTTCGTACAGGCATAGAACTTTCTTGTGCTTCGATGTGTAACGATTTAATTTTAATTTGTTAGATTAAGCTGAGCATTCAAGTGTAAAGATTAATGATTAGTATTTCTACTCCAGTTGGAGTAATTACTAAGTGATATAGTCAGTCCTAAAAAGAATACAAAACAAGTTTTGAATTTCAGTGTAGAAAACAGTAGTTTAAAAATATTGGTGTATGTGTTTATCAATCGTAATTGATTCAGTGATGTGTGTATGTGCACGTGTTCAATCAAAGCTCACCTGCGGGGTTGCACCAGGCACAATTGTATTACCTTAATCGCAGTTTAGCCTGCGAGGGCAGTTTGTATGTGCCCGTAAATACCCTGAGGACCCATCCACAACCACCTTCATTACAGCCTGTACATACTGTATTATTTCTAAGCTAGCACGTTTATATTATGTATCTAGTATCGGAAAATGTAGCTACATGTGTACACTTCTATGGTGCCTAACATATAGTCCGTCTGATGGTTAGCGTTTACCGTAACCTATGGACGCCGATTACACATCATGTTTTTTGCTTACTTAAATACAACACAGTTCTTTTTGGAGTAATGGTTTCGATGTGACTTACTTATCATGTGAACTTTTCTATTGCGATCGAAGCGTACCACCATAAAAAACACAGTATTGTAAATTTGAATCATGGTATAATTTAAGTTGTTCAAAACATTTGAAAGCTGTGGTTATCATTTAATGAAACTCCTAACATTAGCCGTAAGCTTGTTTCCCACCTTTGTAGTAGGTATAAAAAATAATATGATTTCGCACAAGAACCACGAATTCAGCCGTGAAAACAGAAAATAGTTTTAATTCGGAAATATTTACACCACAATATTACCAGCCAAAATCTTTATTTGTTTTGGAGATAAGTTGAAATGAATTGTGCGCCCAATTATCCACCCACATATGTGCTTTGCTTTCTTGAAACGACTAGTATGGAATTATTTTTTTCACGATTTACTGTTTGAACAAGCCCTTTATAAAAATAAGTAGTTGGTGCGTTAATTTTGCTCCACCGCAGGCACCTAGTTAAGTAGACTTTAGAGCTACTGGCCTTTTACAAGGGCCATAGTACAACATGTGAGCCCTGTGCGGATTAGCGGACTTACATACGTCGTTGAAGTGCTTCGTTGACATATTTTGGGTACGACGATTTTCTTCACCTAAATGCACGTGTTTAAAAAAAACATATTGAACCCGGACACAATTAACTTGAAAGCGGCTATAAGGCGAAAGAGGATCGTATATTAAACCTGGTTTTAATTGCGGAAAAGAAAAGTTTAACGTTTTACTTCCGCGTCGTGGAAATCTTTTTTACTATTGCTTTTTTAAACAAAATACATACACAGACACAGAAGATCAACAAGCTCCCCTTATATAAAAAATCGGCCAAGTGCTAGTTGGACTCACACACTGAGGGTTCCGTACCAAAAACAAAACTAGGTTAAATGAAAAACTTAACTTTGCCGCTCGATCCCTAGGCACGGCTACTGCACCAACCGCAAGTAATAATATAGCAATTCATTCTCTATAAGCATTTCAAGCGTCTATTTGTTGCCATTATTAAGATTAGAAGAAGAAATATACATTCTGTGAAAATTTCTACGTATTATCCTATTAGTATACGGATCATGAGATACAGCCCGCTGACAGACAGACGGACGGATGGACAGCGGAGTCTTAGTAATAGGGTAAGTGCCTTATTTGGACCTAAACTGAATAAATGATTCTTGATTTTGAACCCTAAAGATTTTAAATTTTAAGAACATGGATTAAAATATAATTGTCTAAGCGTTGTCATGCTTATTATTTCAGTCAGCGGGCCTATGGGTCCAAAATACGAAGAAGGCCCAGAACTCATTCCGGGTGCAATATAACTATATAACAACATATTTAGGATACTCTTGCGGCTTCTGCGTTTGTGCAGTACGTCGGGCATTTTGCTCATGAGTGAAGTGACGACTTCTTTGCCGTGATCAGGAAGAAAACTGCGACACTAATGGCAGCAACGCGAACAAGCGGCAATAGTATTCTACAAGTGTTTAGCGATAGGGTTGACTTACCAGTACTGCAACAAAGTTTATCACAGCTGTACTGGTAGTGACTTACTTTTATGCTATACATATTACTAACATAGTGGTAAGCAATTTATGTTACTAATAAAATTTGACCGTAGTTGTCAAAATAAATAATGATAAAAATTATGTATTATTACGTCGCCGCTGCTCATCATTTCTTAGGTGGTTCGTTCCTTCTTAGTTTTGATATATGTGTGAATCACGTGAGTATGACACTTGTCCTTCAATATAATATTTCAAATTTATTGAAATAAAAACTGACTTATAATCATACATTAGTCATTCATAAACTCTGGCAACACGCCGAGCGGCTGTGAATGTATTCACTGTTTTGAATAATTTGAATCGTTTGACAACCCATATTAAATAGCAATTCGGTCAGCCTGCAATTAGCAGGAAATTTCTTTAAGCTCTCGCGGCAACTTTGTTCCGGCTTGCGTCCAAACTGATCAAGACGGCGGTGGCACGTCACGAGTTCCTAACACTCATTAATTTCTTTGAAGTCTCGCCTCCGACACACAACTTCCTTGGCTCTTTCTCGCCAACAATTATTAAGGAATTACTTCTGGTTCATTATTGTGCGAATACACACACGTCGCGCGCACCGCTCTTTAATACTGTTTCCGATCGCGCACAGCGCGCATTGATTGAATGTTCTTGTTCGGAATTACTTGTTCGAACCGTTTGTATTCATTAAATACTTTACAAGCCTTTAATACTAGTCATTATGGTAAACATTACACATGGATAATGTGATCTGTTTTGAGGAAGTTTTAATAAGGTCACGAATATGAGTGTACTCATTCCATATGTGTGACAATACATACTGAATGTTTTTTGTTAGTTATTGTTATAACATCAACAACACCAAAAAATATAATCAAAAATACGAACTTACTAAATTACTTTTACAATACCTTTTAACTTCTCATTCATTTGACTTATAGATGAGCACAGATTGGGATTCTTGAGCAAAGATGAACAAGAATACATAGAAATGACTGAATAATTGAATAGATAAAAACGTGTATATTCTGTGTACAAATTACTAATTATATTTTCACCATTCCTGTACATAGTGAGGAGTCAACTTATGTAGTCACATCCAGGGAGAATCCCCTATTAAGCGTAAATTGTCTACGAACAAAGTTGAGAGCGCCTTCTATTATAACAACATTAGTAGCTGAATATTTGATAGCCTGTTTACGTTTTCTTGGAACTGTTAACAAGACGGACTATTAGCGGAGAACGATTTAAATTCAAAGTACGAGGTTCAAGTTTGAAACCGCTGGTGGCTAACGTTGTTAGTTGTTGCCGACGTTATGCAATAAACTTTTAATCGTATCAACTCGACTTTCCAATCAGGCTAACCGACATGTTTCGTGGTAACTATTTAATGGAAAATTACTTTTAAGGTCTCCTACTCTCCTAGACAATTGGTAAGAACATTTTTTTGATAATTTTAGTTTGTCTCAGTATTGCCATTATGTAATTATGTAAACTGTACCACAGGAAGTTTGTTTATTAAATACCTACTCCACGTAGTAAAATGAAAAGCTGAAAGACTATAATTGCGGTGCCCATCGCGTGTGTTACCTCCATTACGTAAGCGTTCTGCAGTCTGTTTTTTTAATAAAGCCAATATTTACTTTGTTTGAATTTAGAGTAACTTTCCAATCACAGAATTAAAATTGATGGAAATTGAATATAGTACTTAATTAACAGTTCCAATATACATAAAAAAAAAGTAGTAGTAATGCTGCTAGCACAGTGAGTCCTTATCAACAACATGGTTGGCAACCTGTTAGTGATACCCCTGGTATTGCTAGCGGCTATAGGCTACGGTGACTGCTTACCATCAGGTGGGCCGTAACTTGTGTGCCACCGTAGTGGTTTAAAAAAAATGAACAATATTTGGGCAGTAGGACATACGACGGCATCCTAAACCGATGCGTACACAATACACACTTGACCAGTTTTGTTAATGTGTTTCAAGAGTAGGTGTATCAAATACCAATAAACAGATATATTTGCTTTTAAATTATTGATGGCACTGTTATTGATTTTCCTGCTTACTTTATTTTGGATGGGGTGCTAGTTCATACTTCAATATTGGCTTAATATTGGATAGCAGTTTAATTATAAACCAATAGTTATGCACAATCTTTAAACTTGTTCATTACTTTGGGATAATAAACAAACTCGTGGCTCAACACAACTTCGATGGACCAAAGAGATTATGTTCACTCTAGTGGATAATTTGGATGAACGGTTGCATCTTCGACCTTATTTTGCGATTCAATCGATATTTCATGTTTTGTTATCACGTCTGTACATTTTTGATATAATATCAACGTTATAAATGTAGTAGGTAGCTCAATTTTATATGTATCGCATCTAAAGAACAGCAGAGAGTTGTAGAGCGGAAATACAGAGCCGTTTCTCTGACGACTCTAATTAATTACACAAACAGGAGTGTTCACGTACGACGCACGACTTCGCGACAACTTAAACCTTCTCAGAGTCTGGGCAATGAAGTTAAGACATATAATTGAGCAGTCGCAGCGCAGTGCCCGCGGGCGCACGCGTTAACGAGCCTCGCACCTCGCATGCGAAGTGTTGCCCGTGTGTACACAACAGCAAATTTGTGATATCCTACATTGGCCATATTGTAAGGACTTGTTAAACTCAACACGTGGAATACAGAGGCCGTTTCAAATACGTGCGTGACTATAAAAATAAATATATCTCCAGAAACATGCGCTTCTTCACACACACACACATATTATAATAGTGTATGTTTGTATATGTAGTATATATAGTCGTCAGCTGGGCCTTCAAAAATATATTTTGAACACACTTTTAGACCTTACGAAAAGTAAACAATTTAGATGAAACTTATATTTACTTATATTATAGAAAAGTTCGAGTAGGTTTTAGGTCGTACTTAAACGAAAATCTATCTGTATTAGCATATCTTCAAAATAAGTAAAATCCTTATAAGTCTCGATGAAGTAAATTTCATATTCTATTTGTACCATAGTAACAGGATTGGATTCGCGAAAAACTTTCTAAGTGGAAACTAAAGTTGGAAGCCGCTTTTGATGTTCCATTTATTGAAATAACTTAGAATTCTCTTTTGATACACAGTGATTTATTGCTTTTAGATACTCCATCCTGAAATTATTCACAACCTTGCTTGGTGTTATAATAAAACCGGCAAGTTTTGTAGTGTGATAACATTTCTTTAATATTCTCTATGGTATGATGGATTGAGTTAATGAAATGAAAGTAAATGTTTATATTAAAAATTGATATTATTTTTTATAAAAGTGTCGTCACAAAGGACGTTTGTGATTTATAAAAGTGAATCTCACTTTTATACAAATTTACCGAAAATATAAATACAAAATTGCATTTACATAAGATTAACATGTACTAGAGCAACTTGAGAAAGGTATATCGTACTTGTTTTCATGATTTGAATAGTGTTATTACTGCGTATTTTATTTATGATAATGTTTTCCAATATAAATGTAATGTTAATGTTCGATTTAAATAATATAATTGACGACCCCAGCATGTTCTTTGTTATTGTTCAAATTGAGAAAGATCCAACTTCAAATAGAAATGTTTATGCGATACGTTGGTACATTAATATTGAGAGCTTTTCATTATCGATAATAATAATACAGCCCTGGCACATTTATTGGAATTACAAAACACAAGTGGATGTTAACGCAAAGGTTAAACAGAGCATCTCGACTCGCAGAATTATTTTACCGGAAGTTATATAAGAGTCGCGGGGCCTTTAGCTGATTACAGTCACTTTTGTAGCAAAATTGAGAATTTGTGACGAAAATTTTGTTTGATTTGGCCATTAAATTTCTATGTTATGAGGATTGCTTCATTTTATTAGTCCCCAAATAACATTCAAGCTCGTCGAGAAGAGATTCGAGATCCGTCCTTCTTTAATAAATTGATTTGAAAAGTTATAAATTAATCCGTCCAGACAATGCATCTAATCAAATTTGATGGTTTCACTCTGGCTAAACTTCCCGTTTCGTTAAATTAATACATCGTAAGGCTGACGACCTTGTCGAGGATTTCACCCAAACATTCCAATTAATATTTGAGTCATCCGCTGGTGCTGGATTTAATCCACTAGAACAATAACATTGTTAACATTTCATCGTCCTCGGTTAGCACTGCGTCTGCAATATTTAGTACTGCTTAATTAATTAAATTAAGCCGCCGTTGAGGAGTAGGTGCCATTATTATGATTAATAATGTATACATATGGGGGATAGCTGCCTCAACTCGCTACGAGGGTTCTAGCCTCTCGTTACTCCCTGCTCGCTACTGGCAACAAAGTGCCGACTTACACGTTCTGCCAACATGTAACTTTTCCTAATAACAAATATTTAACTACTTCTGTACAACAGTAGAATACAACTAAGTCTCACATAGTAACTACTTTAATCTCAATAACACTATACGGTTACATCCAAAGTTGATAAATGTCCACATTCTTATTGCTCCATTGCTAAATAAGCATTAACTAAAACAATGTTTAGGTAATGCTTAAATATGATTTGTTTCATAATGCTAACAAGAAATCACTTATTTTGTAATGATTTCAAATGTATCTCACGAGTATTCTTTCATCGTAAACATATTGTAAATACATATTAATATAAGCCAATCACCCAAACTCAGTGCAAATACAGAAATCAAACCCCACCAGATTGAAAATTTGTGTTTTGTCCGTCAACATTTTTATTTCGCTGTCAATTTACTGAATCTACTTACAAAATGAATAACGTAATACGTAATAATAATATTTACGGCTTATTAATACGAAAAGTTTATATTTATATAGACGAAAGTGTTAAGTCCGGACACATAAATTTATGACGTGATGTTCCGTAGTAACGAAACTCCATGCAAAGCAATTTACTCCTCAATATTCATATCCTCTACTATTATTTTTGCCAGATATTGTAATTACAATGATCATGTCGCATTACATCGCGGCTTCTTTTAGCCCCCAATAAAGTTCAAAGCGCTTCTGTAATGTATAAGTATTTCGTGTCAGGTGCGCGCGCTGGCAGCGCGCGATCTTATCTTTATTCATTTGTTTGATGTCCTCATGCATTGACATAGCATTGTCGCACTTTTAGGGGTGGTAGACTCACATATATGTATGTATTTTAGATTTCATATAATATGAATTCGTTAATAATGTTCTGAATACTTAAGCATACGTTTTACGTGTGTGCATTAGATTTAGACATTGGTATAGCAGATATGAAAATGGGGAGATAGAGAAGAATACCGCACCCTAGCACAGCACAGAGCGGGAAATTCCTTTTTAAATAAAAAATCCACCCTATTACTCGTACTAATAAATTAGTAAGTTATGCTGTATGACGTCTATAATGGTGTGATAGCCGATGTTACGCGATATTGACACCGTATTAAAATAAATCACTCTCCCGTTTTATAATATTGACAACCCTACGTACAATACAGAGTTCCATTCTACAAAGCAACCGCAATAATTATAGTTTCAATTTATTGTTCTACAAGCAATTGTAGATTTATTGAGGTGCTCGATTAGAATTACATTTACAAGAATGGCGGATACTTACCATTTGCATTATTCACTACTTCAGTTACGTGTGTATAACGGAGTCTTACAGTAGGTATATATTACAGTAATATATACGTAGTAATATTGTCATCGTCTTAGCCTTATCTGATAAATGATTTGTACTAGCAACTGATGTAGCCGATTGTCATATTTTTACACAGAGTAAATCATACTGTTATGAAGGCTTACTATAATGCAAGGGTCGGCGTTGCAAGCGCCCAAGGGCTACGGTGACCGGTTACCATCAGGCGGGTCGTATGCTTGTTTGCCACCTTAATGGTATAAAAAAGTAATGCACATGCATTTAATGATACTTAATAAATTACATTTGTTTCTTTTACTTACTTTTATAATTATGATAAATGTAAATTCAATATAAATGTGTTTTCAAATTTCCTATGATCTTCAAAAATATATAGTAACAATTATATCCTACCATATAGTAAAAATAAATAACAAATTTGTTGGAAGTAAATTTGCAGACGGAGTAGTATATCACTTAAATTGTATCATCTACAAACTACAAAATTTCTCTGTGTAAAAATTGGGGCTTAGGACTTTATGTAGTCCGAGTACATGGTGATCTAAGTTTGTTTTCAAGTAAAGTTGAGTATGTACCTAAGTACGTAATGTATTACTCTACTCGACTGGCAAGTGTGGAGCAGATGGGGAGAAAACACTGGCTTAACTGCACAGAGTGGGAGATTCCCTTTTAATTAAACGAGTTTTAACGGAGGGCAACTACTCAACTTATGCGAGAAATTGATATAAAACCCTCTGGGCGAGTCGTGACGACAACCAGCTATCTGAAACTTTCATAGCTGTTACTTCTCATAACGTCCTTTGTTGCAAACCTCAAACCATTAATTAATTCATAAGAGAGAACAGGGATCTGTCTGAAAGATGTCTAGGATCTAGATACAGTTTAATTTAAGGTTAAGAATTTGAAATATTACCCATATGTCCCTTGTTTTATTTGGGTTTGTTGTCGTTGTATAACAAGAAAAAAATATCGGATATTTTTACAAATTACCAGAGGTAACATGTATATTACCTCATATTAAAAATACGTTCGTATGTGCTGCGCTTTTACGCCTAACTACTCAATACAAAACAAAAACGGACAAAGGCTTATTCTAATGACATAGGGTATCTTTCATCTAGTAAAAAAATATGGCTAGCTTTTACTAATCGATGTTAAAAATAAGGGCAAAATTGCTGCAAGTAATTAAACAAAAAAATATAAATAATGAATTATTATTCAATTGTTGAATTGTAATAAATATTAAAATTGTATGTTTGTATCAATTGCTCGAATCTCAGACATTGAAAAACCTATTCGTGTCCATGTCGAACCCTATATATACATAATAAATTGATTTGAAGCAATTTCAGAGTGGAACGAAATAATCGCCCGTTTTTATTACTTGCTCTCGATCAAAACACTTCATAAACGTTGCTCATAAATTATTCGATAAAATGATCGTGCTCGATTTAGAGGGCTGTGTGTGGGTGTTATGCTGTCTCATAAAATGTTAACCTGCCCAAGAGACCACTGAATCTCCTGAAGGTCGCATAATTTGCACGCGGTGTACTGATTTCCAATTACCCGACAATGTTTATGGTGTTGTTAACAACAGAGGAGAATTAGGCCGTTCACATTACTTTCATTGCTTTGTATTTATATTCGTTGTCGCTGGTACACGTTACATAAAAGCATTACATGAAATATACTAGCATTATGATCATATATCATAATATTAAAACGTGAAGAATTTTACAAAAATTACGATAAACCAACCCCTGATGTATTGCTTCAAAATTGTACGTACTAGATATGGACAAGGACTTAAATAAAGTATCGTAATTTTCAACGAACCAAACTGTACTGTATATCATAATTGACTAAATTTGGAAAGGGGATTTGTGCTATGATCGAAATACCATGACTAACAACTCAGAATACTAAATTGTATAGTAATTTCAAACTAATTTAAGACCCTGTCTTGTTGGGTCGTATCTGTCTTCCTTGCGCAACAATGCACTTTAGTAATTAATATATATAACAGCCACATCAAATATGCTCATAATGCACAGTCCATTTTATAGCATAGGACATTTTTGTTTAAAATATATTGTGAGCTAGATAGGCGTAGACTATTCGTGGATGTTTTTAAAAAAAACCGCTTAAAATATAGTATTTTTTGTAAAAAAACAAATACTATATGGTAACGAATGTCTCATAAAAAATGAACTCAAGTAATCTAGGAGGAAATGGCAGCCAGCACACATGGTCGCCATGCTTAAAGACAGCTTTAAATTGATAACACACAATTCTTTAATGTATCTTTACATTGGGTACGACAGTTAAGTAATTAATATATGGCTCTCGTTACGGTACTAAATAAGTATACAAGTTTTCGTAGATATTTTACACTGTCGTCAGACATGCGGATTATGAATGTAGTTTCTACTTCACAGTGTCGTAATAGCTGCAGACTGCAAAGGCAAGCAGCTGACTTAGCTCAACAGCAAACTTTATGTAACTCTGCCCGTAGTATGCAGCATCGTTGGACCCAATGTTATCCCGTACAGCCCAATTCATTGATTATCACTGAATCAGGTATACAAACTTGTCGCTTGTATACAAGCATGGTATTTTTTTTTTCATTTTTATTTAAATTATTCCATATTTATTATATATAGCTATAGTTGCATTATTTATTAGTTGCTATTTCTAACATGAACAAAAAAAGTTGAGATTTATAACGGCCGACCCTATCAACCGCGACACTAAATCAGCTCTCTCATGTTCTTTTTGTCCAGGTCAGTTCACAATGAGTAAGGATAACTGTTGGAATTGTTGGACTAAGAAAACATATGGAAGTTTATAGAATGCAGTCAAGTGTAAAGGTACCATTGATACCGAATCAAATATTAACAGAAACGCAGAAAAATCAATGGCGAAGACACTTTTTATTTAAAAGGAAAATTAAACTTTGCAGTTCGGGCAGGAATCTCGTTTACTGTCGACTTGAATATGACATATTTAATTCGTTATATTGTTTCATATCAATAAACAAAATAAGCAGTACATTGCCCTTACTAAAGGATTTTTGCGATGTGCTTTCGAAACACATACTTTTCATAAGGCCTTGTTATATGTGGTAATTTCTAAATAGAGTGAGATGCTTGTGAGTCGGAGTCCGTGGTAGGGTTTGTCGGAGCCACAGCTGCAATTACCTAATGATGCGCGGCGGTTACCCAATTACGGCGACTGCTGCATTTACGTTTTTAGTTCCGCTGATTCAGACGTTTTGCTCGATAATTTACTAAACGTTGAAATCTTCAAGTCAAGTGATGTACTGTTAATAAACACCGGTTCATATCCAGACAACATGAAAGGATTTTTTGTTTCACGTTTTCCAAATCAGTGACTTTAATTAGTATGTCACCCATGAACGGACGGCACGAGTGTGTGCAATAGAGGTTTTTATCAACTCAATTTGGGTTCCACAAACAAAGCGAGAGAGATGTTAATTTAATGTGCGACGGTGTCACTCGAAGCGAGCGGCTAGCTCCGACTTTCAAAGGACTAGGGCAGCCACGGATTCTCTATTATGTAAATTTCCACGTAATTTTCTCGGAGGGAGTGTGCCGGCCAGACTTTGTAACGGGAGCGGCCTCTCATTAATACTTACCTGAGCTTTTCAATTTTTGAATTACAACGAAATATTTACCAATGTTTAGGATCTTTCTGAGTTAATACTCTTGAATAACAACAATTCCAGTCAATACATTATTTATAGTCAGGATTTACTTATTATTTACTATAATATTGTTAGAAAAGTATGTACCTTATACGACATTAGAGGTTATCGTGCAAAAACAATAAATGGATTCTGGTGAAATAGGTCTACTGCTATGACAAACAATAATTTCTTAAAGCTATTTGTTGGATTACTTTACCTTTTCAATATTTAGCAGTCCGAAAAAATTGCTGGTAATGGATATGATAAATAAATGTATAAGTGAAATCTTCAAGTACACAAGCAATGGGTATTCTATTAAACTACAGTACTTTGATTATATACTTGTACAGCATTACGAAAAGTGGAATGTTGGTGTGCAAACGTCTTTGTATCGTGGGATGCCCATAGTTTTGGAACGTATACGTAGTATTGAGATGACATAATATCAAAGAGAAGTTTCTATTTGTAATATAGGACACATGATACGAAAACCTAACGGGTACTAATCCGTAGATGAGCCGTCGCTTTCGTAGGAACATCTGCGGTCGCGACAACAACGGCGCGGACCGAAACAAAAACGAAATGAGAAAGGTTTGGAGAGAGGTATTGTGGGAAGTTGCGATGAACCACGGCTCGGGGACGCATCCATTGTACACCCGTTCGCCGCATCAGCTGACCTCCACTTTTTACTGAAAACCGTCCTCATCATGATATCAACTCCACACACTTAAAATACTGCAGAAAATAATATAATCTGAACTATTTTTTTTATTTGGCATGTCTTTAAACAGCACCGATAAAATAAAGCTGAATAATGGTGATCACGTCATAGGAAACGGATAATTTTGGACTTTACCTACATTGATCCAGATTATTTTATATAACAGATTTAGTAAGATCCTAGTCAGGCTAATATGAATGGGTCTGGAAAAAAGCCAGTGGTTACTATGATCGTTTTCTGTTAGCTTATTGGTTTATGTAATAGTAATTTAATGTGTAGGTATTCCTTTAGGTTCCAACTACAATAAATAATTGGTATTTCCATTGCACGTTCAATCTTTTTTTAAAGCTGTTTAAAAGTAATTAGCTTCTTAAGAACGAGATGAACCTAGGCTGTTCGTCGAGTACGTTCCAGCGGAATGGGGTATTAAACAGAGTGTTTAATTTTACTAACTCGTATTTTATGCAAGCGTATTAAACATTTTACGATCCGTACTAGACGTGAGTTGCTTAAATACAATTGAAACAACCGTTCATGGATTTTTATTTTGGAAAATTAAACCGGTGTAGGTAGGTCATTCATTCACTCGTTGATACATTTTGATTGCATAAGCGACTCCCTTCATCTTAAGTGCATTTAATTATATCCCGAATGCTAGGCGTTAGGCGGTATAGGCTCGCTAAAAAAATTAAAATATTAATGCCCCAATTTGCTTATAGCTGTACTGTAAGCTATTTTATTTTCCAATCCTGGGTTAATAGTATCACATCAAGATAATTCAAATCATCAATTCATGGTCCATCCTTATCATCCTCAGCTTCCAAGTTCCTACAGAGACGTTGAAATAACTATTAATAATTAATTTAAGCTTCAATTTTTAATTTAAATTCAATCTTCAATCTTTAATTTAAACTTCATAAAGCACAACAAACACTCATCCCTGCCACTCATTCATAAATCTTATGTGGTATGTGGGTGACCAGAGGCTATTTTTGCCTAATGATTTCACATCTTTTATGCACTAGCACTCCAAATTTCACTCATTCATATCAAACTCTAAAAGCTAAATGGTTGAAGTAACCTGCTATTTGAGGTGGACCGAGTTCAAACTCCGGCGGCCTGTGGTAATGAGATTTCTACAGGTACCTACTTTGTTTCCTTACGTCGTAGTATAAACAAATATCCTTGTTAAACAATTAAGTATCTTTAAGATTGGCATTTTTGACATAGATATAAGTCATGTTCATGTTGACATAATTAAATCCAACATCACAACCTTATGAATGTCATTGTAATCGGTGCCAGAAACACCCGGCCCGTCGTTCATGGCTCTGTGAGTGGTTTCATCGAATCAGACGGCACTAAATTGAATTTTATATAAATTGGCTCTAAAAACTTCGTTGAAATAAAAACGGGAGGTACCTATTACGATCGCGTTCGACGCGTGCGACCGTTCAGCAGGAGGATTTTATAAAGGTAATTACATAGGTGAAGTTTTATGAAGTTTATTAAGGTCCACTTCATAAGTGGCAAAACCTTTATACCTCGGTGGTTCAATTTCAACTTATTCATATTCAGTATTTGGAAAAGATATGGTTACAAACTTAAAGGATGTAATAACAACCTTAGTAATATTTTGGAGGGAATATAGGAAGAGTAAAAAGGCACTCTATAGTTTCGAAAGATAAAGATAGTACTAGTTTTCATTGCCTATACATACAGTATAGAGTCTCCGTATGGTCACGTAGGAATGTGAAGACAACGGATGAAGAAAAATTCAAGGGATTAATGGGATTTCGCATTAAAGACATTCGATCCACGTTACTAAAGAGGGCATGACCCTCCAGCTTACAGAGAGTGCAGTAAAATAACACCAAAATGATGTAGTCTTTTGGCTGCGGTGCGTAAGTTTTCCCGAGTTCCTCGTTGTTAGTTCGCCGTCTCAAAAACAAAGTTTGCATCGCGCTAGTGATACGACAGCTTTTACGACTGGTATTCGAAGGCTCTATTGGGTACAGTGTTATGAGAAATACACATTATGGGCTAGTAAGATTATGTGCTCTAAGTAACAGGCTTCGAAGCGTTTATTTTATTAGAACATGTAACCGGTGTAGGATTATTCAGCGTAAATACCGCCGACATGATAGTACCAGATGAAAGTGAACTTGGTGTCTAATGTGTAACGGGGCTCGGTAATAGTGAGATAATCTAGCTCGTGGAGCTTATTACGCTGCGGCGGCTGCGCGCAGCGATCTGTGAATAACCCACCTCGCCGTGACCCCACTGAATACAATTACTCGCATACTGTAATTAAATTGCAAAGTTAGTTTCATAGCTGCATATTAAGAGGTAGAAAAAGAGGTGTTCTGACAAGTTTTAATGAAATAACATTTACATTTGTCTGCTGTCTATTTTTGACAATTTGTGAAACATGTTATAGATGAGGAAACCGCATTACGACGAAAAGTCCCTTACCCAGGTTATTTTTGAAACCTGGGTAAAACTCATCATCACCTATGATGATCTGTAACTCCAGCAACCCCGGGTGATGCACAAACACAGATATTGGTTTTGAATCAGTTATTCGATTGTACACCTACGCATATATTATATTCTGTGGGGGAATCGAATCCGCGACGCGCTGCTTTCAGCTACCCAACTAAAGGGTCGTCGTAATAGATATTGTATATAAAATACGTTTACACAGTCAATACAATTTAGTTGTTTACTAAAGTAATAAATATTACGTATCCTGAAGTAAATTACAATACTTATAATTTTATTGTAGCGCGGCATACGCGGGTACCTACATAGTAATACATCACAGTTGTTATCTCATCTGAGCATTGTCTGCGGCGCTCGACTATTGTATTCCTACACTGTTTTATATCAGAGCAAGCCAAATGGTACCGACGCGCTCATAATTACCAACCTCTTTACTTCATTGGACTTTCAGCTCCTCAAGATAGATGAATGCAAAGGCACAACAAAGGCCTCGGCAATCTTTGCGCTGGCGATGCAACTACGCAAGTAAAAATACACTGTCTATTTTCTCGTTTGAATGAGCATCTACGTATTTTTTTCCGGCAAGTGCATTAGTCAAGTTCGGTCTGTAAGTGTAATGCGATTAGTTTGGTTTATTAAATAGCAAATATGAGAACGAATGTAGCATTTTTTCATTTATACTACTAAGGTGGCACACAAGCAAGTGCCATCTGATGGTAAGTCACCGTAGCCTATAGCCGCTAGCAATACCAGGGGTGTCATTAACAGATTGCCAACCATGTTGTTGATGAGGACTCACTGTGTATTCTCACGTATCCTCGTGGAGCACTGGTAACCTTACTTACCGCAGAAACACAACACTACATGTAGTGTTATTTGACTGCGGTCTTCTCTAAGGTGGATCTACAGTCCACAGTCGGGCCGCGGCTCCAATTTTAATGGGGAAACTCACGGGAAATCCCAAATCGCCCTACCTCTCTTTTTAAAAGCTCACGGTGTGTTTAATCACTGTACGTAAGCATAGAAAAACACATTGGTACAGGTTTGAACCTGGACCCATCAGATGAAAGGCCAGGCCGTTGCTTCAACCACAAGGCCACCGCGGCTTCATGTTGCCATTGGTTGTTTTATGTATGTGCAGGAGAAGGCAACGTGAAATAGGGATATTGAATTCTAAGCGCGTCGGCGAGCGAGCGTACGTGCCGCGCGACCAACTGTTCCAGAGCCGACAAAAAGTCCAAATAGATGTGTCCCCGCAAAGAGGATAAGGGGGTCATTGTACTCGATGCACCACTGAGCTCCTGCAAATCTCACAACATCTCCAAAGGACATAACGAGAAAAGTTGTGTACGTTCACGCCGTGGACTCTCAGAATCTATTATTATTTCTTACTCGATAACCACCCGACCGATTTTATTGCTTGTAAACATCTGCCTCACTCAAGATTTATATCCCGGGATATTATATTATTGCACTGCTGTCGTATTTACAGGTACTTCATAAAATAAATATTTGGGTCTTATATCTCACGTACGGAAATAAAAATATGCCGATCGAAACTATGTATGTGGACAATTTTGTGTTATTGCAAATCATTTATATATAAGTAGCTAGGTAAATACATAAAATTGATGTAAATATTCTCATGATGGTAACCACGGCGGGTTGGTGATGATATGATAGATAACTTTTATATCTTTTGCATACATAAATTAGGTTAGTTGGTAATCTAGGTTCGAAGGGTTGTTAGAAGTTCCTTAGATTTTGACAAGCTTGTAATAAGACTGATGGTTTTATGTGTCCAGGTATCGAGCTACTGTTATCTCTACCCGCGGGCAACTTGCTTTTTTGAGTCTACTCAACGAAACCCATGCGCAATCTTTACCTAAATCAAGAAACAGTAAGACATAGTAAATTCAATTGTTCATACATATTTTCAAATTTTACAGCGAGGCAAGGTAAACAGGTAGGTATGGAGAGGATGGCAAATAGTCTATCTCGTGAAAGCTAGAGAGAGGGCTATCGGGCAGAGAGGTAGTGTTTGCTCCCGCGGTCGGTACTCCCGCTGCTCTCCCGCCAGCGCATAGATATCGCATTCCATGCTGACTCACTGCGAACAAACACATAATTTGTACCTCTTTGAGATTTACTAACATTTTCAGAGCGTATCTACTCAATTTTAAGGATACCTCGTTAACGTTATCTACACTAATATTATAAAGAGGAAAGATTTGTATTTTTGTGGGTTTGTATTGAATAGGCTCCGAAACTACTGGACCGATTTCAAAAACTCTTTCACCGTTAGAAAGCACATTATCACTGAGTAACATAGGCTATATATTATACTAGCTGCCCGCCCCGGCTTCGCACGGGTAGACAAAATATATTTGATAAATGTCTACCCGTGCGAAGCCGGGGCGGGCCGCTAGTATAAAGACGAAAACAGAATAAATGAAACGAAAATTTGTTAAATCAGTCTTGTACAATAAAACTTAAAAACATTTTAATAAACTTTGATGTCTTGCTAATGAAGCCGAATTTAGCATGGACACATTTAATATTTGGGTAAACAGGCTCATGATACTTTAGTAGTTGCGATTATCCATGTAGGTACTAAACAAATCCAAAATAGTCTAACCGTAGAAATAGCTACCTTTCAAAGTGGGAACCGAAGCTATGGCCATCAATTCCACTTATCTGTACAATTATTCAACTACCATCATAATGTGGGTTTTCCTACCGAACCTTTGTCTGTAATCGAAACACTAAGCCCAAGTGATTTAAGATTATGGTGTGGAATAATGGCGTTCATTTTCGTTTCTACGTGGCACAGGTGCGATTCCAAATTTTTCTTGAAATCACATAATTTATGTGCGCTGTAATTTCATTCGTTTAGCTAAATTAGTCTTTTTAAGTATGTACATAAATGCGTGTAGCGTAAAACTAAACAAATTAACTAAGGTATCCTTTGCTAATATATTTTTAAGTTCCAGGGTAGATTATTTTCACGGAACGCTGCTATTATATTTTCTATTTTTGCATTGATTCTTTTTTATCAAGAACATTTAATTAAAAAAAACGTAAAGTTCTCAAATAAAAACACTTAAAGACTATATATACAAATATAATATTAGGTACGTTACAAAGTCAAAACAGAATTATATATCTTTGCGGTTTTGTAAGGGCTTCATCAACGGCCTGCCTCATTTCCGAAAGATGATTTATGCACCGTTTCTGGCATTTATTCTTGTGGCTCTGACTGGAGCGTGATCGTGAGCGTTGAAGGGACCAAATGGGCAGAAATATATCTTATCTACAAACATCGATACCAAATAGCGGTTAAAGGTAATTCATTACATAATAGGATTTATTCTATAAAAAAAACGTACATGTGCTGAAAGGTTCCTGGGATTTAGGTAATGTTTGATAAGGTTATCAATAATTCTAAGGTCAGCATACATGACACGTAAGATTAATAGTAGTAGAAGTAATGTATTAATATCCTACCATCTTAATGTAAATAAAACAACTTTATTATTCAACTAGCAGCCCGCCCCGGCTTCGCACGGGTAGACATTTATATCAAATATTGTGTCTACCCGTGCAAAGCCGGGGCGGGCAGCTAGCCTATGTTAATCAGTGATAGTGTAGCTTTCTAACGGTGAAAGAATATTTGAAATCGGTCTAGTAGTTTCGGAGCCTATAGACATTTATCAAATATTTTGTCTACCCGAGCGAAGCCGGGGTGGGAAGCTAGTATAATATAAAGCCTATGTTACTCAGTGATGATGTAGCTTTCTAACGGTGAAAGAATTTTTGATATCGGTCCTGTAGTTTCGGAGCCTATTCAATACATACAAAAATACAAATCTTTCCTTTTTATAATATTAGTATAGATGTAGGGGAAACGTAAGACAGCTCTCGGTCGTTGCTTTGTTCGTGCCTGAATACATTTTGTTTGTATACAGAATCTGGATAATATTTAACGTGTATTGTAGGACATGAATAGAGTTTGCATGTGCTTCTCAGAAGTCTCCAATGACGCAGTAAGACGAAACTTTGCGCATTATGGACGGTACTGTTGGCATCAAAACTTCACAAATTTTAGGTAATAAAAGTTTGCATGTAGCATGTAGGTACCAAGATCAACACATGAACAGCTTTTAAACAAGAGGACGAAATTTAAATCTTTGTTTATTGTCAATAACTTTATTGAAATGAATTTTGTATTGTAGTTACTTGGATAAACACAGCCTCTCTTTACACACACATAGGAAGAATTACACGTGACGCATAAAGTAAATCTATATAAAAGTTAAAAGCTTACTGCGTAAACTATGCTTATTTTATTACATATTATATGTCTTTAAGCTTCATTATTTCTTTACACTTCAATCATCTTCTGGGACAGTCGGGTAAAAAAGACTATAAGCCTGTCTGAATTGACCTTAGCCGTCAACTCTCTTTCTGAGCGTTGATGATATCGGTTTATTATATAGAAAAAAATATGTAAAGATGTAAATGATTACTTATTAACTTATCAGTATAAATGTCTCAGTGCGCTTTGACTTTCAATGAAATAGTTAAAGTTGCAAAGGGGAAGAAGTATGGATACATATATTTATCGGTTGAACAAATTTTAATTCTGCCTAAGTATAAATAAATCTTAGATAGGAGTTGAGAGATAAAATATAATAAACATAACACAGGACGCCGTTGGACCGTAATTTATCTCCGGGTTCGACATCCTAACACTACTCAGACATACATTCAATCTCAGCAAGCAAATGATACATTACGCTATTAAACTATATTCTGAGAATACGTGTTGGGAACCTATTAATAACGTCGATATGTACACCCTTCATGTATTACGAACATTTTCAGAATACATAAATATCACCATGCTAAGTCCGTCCGGGTTGGTAGACGTGCACACCTCTTTTATTTCTATAACATTCGCTAATTTCTTGATTCATGCCCGTCGGCTTATACAATATTTTAATATAATGGGTACGAAATATAATATCTACATCTGTATTGGATATCCTGTATTGAAAGACTTGCTTTCAAAGCTTTTGAGCGGAGCCTCAGACTGTAAAGCCTGCCATACAAATCGGTCAATACCACGGCTCAGTAAACCTAATTACAAAAGTAACGCAGCACGTCCGATCGATAGTCTATGGGAGCATGAATGACTAGTAATTGTGAAGCGAGCAAGAGCACGAGCATAGATTATTATTATCGTCATGTCGTCCAGTGCCCAGCGGACGGCGGACGGCGGAAGGACGACGTGAGCTCTACGTCCACATCACCGCGTTTCATTGCACTCTGCCCATCCACAAGTTATTAAGCCGGACAATGATACTTCGAGCGTCTGCCACAAGCACTATTACCAACTCAATATCGCTTCAGGGAGCGAAATCTTCTTATTAATAAGTACGGCTTGAAACCTCTTTACATAATAAGTATCGGAGGGCTTCATAAGTTCGATATCAAGCCATTTTAAACTGATTTAAAATTTAACGCGATTTTATGCTAGGTGATTTATGCGATAGGAATTTTTGTGGTGATATATTGCAATTCATAACACCTTTGTATCTTGTGGCGTCGTAAAATTATGAGCCAACTCGATAAATTAGTGCATCATGACCGCGTAAAACCGCATGCAATTTTGGCTGACAATTAATAATTAAACGAATAGCACGAATAGTATAATTTCTATCAGTAGCATGTCAGGTCAGCTTCATGTCACGGCTCGCCGCTCTCCGCCCGGAACAATTAACCTGTTCACGATTATTGTGAGCATTATGAAAACCATTTTAAGCTGTGAAAATGAATGCATATTATTGTTCATAAATTAAGTGAAGCAATTAAAATTTAATTTTAAACATATCATAAATTATTTGGAGGATAGAGAAAGGAATACATACTGTTTTTCTTTGCCTACATTAACAAATCTTATAACGCTGTACCCAGGCATAGAAACCAGCATTTTATTTAAATATAATTTAATTTCGAACACAATTATGTAAGCAGGACTTTTAATGTGTATTGCTGCTGTCTGTAGTGCGTACATCGTATACATTTATGATGAGGAGGACTGTCGGGCGTGTGTTCTGTACCACGGGCTATCGCCATGGCGACGGAGGCTTATCGCTTCCTCGTGACGCATGACCGAATGCCCGATGAAATATGAACTGTTCATCGGTCAACAAATGAGGTCCACTCGACCAAAGTTCATCTTATAAGTATCCACTCACTTGAATGTAGTAATAAACTATGATATGGCTTACGAAGTAAAATTTAATATTAAAAACAAAAATATAATAAGTTAGAATTTCACTTATAATTTAATTTCACTAATTTCACGTTTTGTAATATATACTGAGATTTTACTTACAGAACATTTTGATTCTATTATGTACGTATCTACTTGTTTGGTCTACTTATATTATTGAGATCGTCTCAGAATAAAAACAATACTGATAACCGAGACGTAAAGTTATCAATGGAATAAATTACTCATTGAATTCACGCTTTTAATCTTCTTGTGAAATACCACCGCCTGAAGACATA
Organism: Falcaria lacertinaria; assembly: GCA_951449985.1. Taxonomy (NCBI): domain Eukaryota; kingdom Metazoa; phylum Arthropoda; class Insecta; order Lepidoptera; family Drepanidae; genus Falcaria; species Falcaria lacertinaria. The sequence goes on from OX602114.1 coordinate 6,490,200, forward strand.
AAGTAATATAATAATATTATATACTAAGTGAAGCATGTAATGTGACACTGAAAAATTTACCGAGACGTCATGTCATTTAGCCAGTGCGCTACGTCGGCGAAATTGAGTTGCGCGATCTCGAATTTAGTAATGCCTTGAATAAAAACATTTCTGAAGAAGCTTCTATATGAAGGCTATTTGTGACAAAATATTCAAATTTACATACATATTTTTTTCATTATTCTTAAAACTGTTTGAACCCTAGTTTAATCTGAAGCATTGTGAACACCATTTTATAATGTTATAGTCCAGCTAGAAAAAAATATTATTTAATTATAGTATTGATTTGCATCCTGACTGACATTAACAACTTCAAAAAAAACATTCTTTGAATATAAAAAAAACATCGTTTGCAATTACGCCATTACGCTCGCTATGTTTTCGGACTTGATTATTTTACGCCTAGAAAACTTGACACGTATAAATTTCAGTTTTTTTTATTTTTCATAACCATCCTGAAAAAGAGTCCTTTGCTTGAACCCTGTTATTAATTTATATCAGTATATTGAGAAAGAATATAATTTTTAATTCATCGCTGGCAGCATAATACTAATTGCATTCATAATGTTTTGTAATTGGCAGGTAGATCGCTGAATATTAATGTAATATTACTTTCATGGTATGGTAATGATATCGCTCGGCTAGGCTCTCTCGGCCTCGTGTATTCGGAACTTTTCACATTTACTCCTCGCAATTTCCGTTCTGGGCGGAGTACGTAACATTGCACAAACAATATAGTCGCGGTTAACCTTATTACAAAATCATTTATTTATGCAATATATTTCGTATAGAATATATTTATCGCAAGGGACTGGCAATTTTGTCAACATACAGATCGCCATAGTTTTTCGAACACTTGTTTACGTAAACTTAGGCGAAATAAGACGAAGGTAGGCTGGTTGAAAAGTCAACGCAATCTCGGCAAAGGGTCCCCTGTGACTCTCACCAAAGAAATTACCCGAGATTTGCATAAAGGAGACTCAAGGGATCCTCTTTGAAACTCGCCTCCTAACTCGGTGGACATCCCAACATGCTTTATATTAAGTTACGCTTTGCTTTGTTCCCAAGCATATACCTGAGCTCTAAATAACTCGCATTATGTAGACAATGAATGGACAGAGTTTATTGAACATATTTCCTGTTGGATAAAAGTAAACGTTAATTTATAGTTAGAAAATTTCAATAATTATTTCAAAATTATCGTTTTTATTATTATATTTATCTATAGCAAGTATTAAATTGTATGAACATAATGTTTTGAGAAGCTCGTAGAATAATTGTGATGTAATGCGATGGGACAAAACAAAAGCTGGAACGCATAACCGAGGCTTATGTATTTATTGAAAATGTGAGGTTCACTTAGCATAATATGACCACTTAAAACCAAGAGTTCACTTTGAGGTAGCTGTTGAGTGCAATGTAATTTAAGATTATCCCCGTGGCTAATGGAGGCAGTTAGAGTGACTATCAGGCGCGCGGTGGACAGCACATTTGTCCACGCGACAGCTACAATTACTGAGCATACCGGGTCCATTCGTTCAAATACCTAAGCGATTTACATTCATACCTCTCCCGGACACAATTATTGTTTTGAATTAACTCATTCAAATATGATCGTCGTGATTCAATTTAGAAGATAAACGAATTTGAGTTCTAAGCTCTTTAATCTTGAATCTCTTTCAAATATATTATTCAATTCTCGTTATCAAAACTTAACAACCGTATACTTTTTTAATACAACCTAATTTTCTTCTAGTACCTGTTGGTTCCGTGAATCTCGAGGGTATGGCAGTTGAAGTTTCTCGATAGTTACTGAAGTTTCAATAATGATCGTTAGGTCTTATTATTTTGTTGAAACTTGTAAGGTTTCCTTAAAGAATTATATTTAATTGAAATGTACAATATTTTATTTGCTTAGTAGTTGGGACTTAAACAAAGTTTTATTGAATAAGTAAGTATTTTATTGCAGAATCATCTGCCTTACAGTACTACTGAAATGCTGTGCAGTGTGTACATCGACGGAGTACCAATCATCCTAGATGGCATTCTGACATGGGTTAGGGTGGCGCTTACCATCAGGTTTATCCATCTTGACTGAATTGTAATGTAATTATTTCCACCGGAATCTCTAGCAGAAAAAGTTAGCTGAAGGCAGGCTGAAATCTAATCTAATAACAACAATTACATTCGTCCTCTATGCATTTCTAATACCATTCATCTAATGGCTACATTTACTGTGACGGAGTCGGATTATAATTACGATGAAACTATGGTGATCATGGAAAACCTTTTTGGCTAAAAGGACTTAACACCAAAATTACTGGTTTGTTTTCCGAGCCTCTCATTGGTAGGTAGGTACTTAGAAAGTTTTATATTTTTTTTAATTTTAATGTTGTGTTCTTCTATAATTGTTGGAACATCCAAAACTAAATTGTGTACCTGATTTTTATAAATGTGTAATGTATCTGGTGTTGAAGAACCAAATAAAATAAATAAATATAAAGAGGAATCAAGCGAACATACTGCCGTCCAGATTAATGAGCGCAATTTAAAACTAGGGCATAACAATTAATTTGTTGATCAAAGCAGCTGTACTACAATAATATTCTAAAAGTTTGTCAGTACATACGCATAAGGCTCGTGATTTCCCTAAGGCCTCTAGTTAAATTAGCTCTTCTAAACATTCCTTAATGAGCTATATTTATCAACTGTAGACCCGACGTGAATATTTATCATTTCCAAAACTCTATTTAAAAGAAATATTAGATATTTACATTTTGGACGGTTTGTTCTTTTATTATTTGGATATTCATGGAAGTGAGTCGGGGGTATTATGCTTGTACATATTTTCTATTTATTTTACTATTTGAATGAGATTAGCTTGTGTCGCCAATACTCTCCAATGGAGTGTACTAGAAATGTCGACCATTACAATATATTTCCAATCTGAATGGGCGACACCTACCTTATGTTAGTAACAAAGTTAGTAACGTAGAATTTGTTATCATAGAATAACACATTAATTTTATTTCTCACTAGCGGCCCGCCCCGGCTTTGCACGGGTAGACATTGATATCAAATATTTTGTCTACCCGTGCAAAGCCGGGGCGGGCAGCTAGCCTATGTTACTCAGTGATAGTGTAGCTTTCTAACGGTGAAAGATTTTTTGAAATTGGCCAGTAGTTTCGGAGCCTATTCAATACATACAAAAATACAAATCTTTCCTCTTTATAATATTAGTATAGATAGGTTCATATTAAAATTCATGTTCATACAAATTATGCATAAATATTAACGTGCTATATTTTTTTATAAGATTTTATTCGGAACTAATCAATGAATAAGATAACACAAAAGAAAACTGTACCTATATGAAAAGATGAAAAGATGCATTGAATTTCACATTCGTTACATAATATACAGTACCAATAATCTTAGAGATAAATTGTTATGTTTTAATATATAGGGTATTAGACGTTTCAGAAAATACAGGTGTGTCGTGTGTCGGTAACTGGCAGCAACATTGATGCAGGAAGTAATTCCTCGAGAGATGAGGGTCGCGATAACAAGGAACCTAACATATGTCCGATGTCGCTTCGACAGGCTGGGATTGACATCTGTCGATGTCGACCGGCCCTGGGGCGGGGCTTTTGACATTTAACCTATTTTCATTTCTCAGATAATTTCTTTTCAACTTTTTAGCCAAACATGAAAGTGATTGGATCTTCTGCTCGTCCATAGTTCTTTGTGTCTTTGTCAATTTCCTTTATTAGTAGACGGATCGTGTAATTCTCAATTATGTTTGTGCTATTATATAAGGGTTTCATTGTTTACTTTGTTAGTATTATAACAATGCTCTTTATTATGCATGTGACAGTTTTAATAAGTAGTACAATTAAGTTTTGGATATAGGTTAATAAGTTGCTTATAACTTAACAATATTTTTTTATTTATCGTACAGTCAAATCTAAGCATACAGAATAACAGTACATTTAACCTCAGAGTATATATTATACAACGTAAAAATTTTACTGTACCTACATGTTCAAATCCCGTTGGAAATCTTATACTCGGATATAAATACACTCGGTATTGATACGAGTGTTCAAACACCAATCAAAATAATGTAAGATAAATACGTGAAATTATTTATGTAACTGCGAAGTATGACAACGCGCCAAATGTTTTGAAAGCGTCAGCCAGCACCGTAAGAAAAATCATCTTTGAATATTACCATATAAATGTGCAATAACATCAACCCATACGTGACGTTATATCAAGTAATAAGAAAAAGAAGTACGCCTTTTCGTGATATTACACTATCATGAGAGCTATAAATTGCATATAGGTGTGCTAGTCCCGAACATTTTTTCTGTGAATTCCTACACAATACATCTGCTCCCAAACTTCCCATTGCTACAACTTTTTATTCACTACTTTTAAAATATCTGTGTAGAAGCCGTAGTGTATTTTGTGACACAATAAGGTTATTCCCGAGGCGAAAGGCCGCACTTGTGGAATTTAGTTACGAACTTAACGTATGTGCTGAGTTGTTCGATATCTCTCTGCAGTGACATTGTGTGTACTGAAAGAAATGAAAATCAATTGTTGTAAGTGAAAACAACTATGTTTTAAGCGTTTAGGTTCTGGTACAATCATATTCAAGAAAATCCATGGCATAAATCTTGGAATCAGGCCTAACTTTGCGGAAACTCATATTTTTTGTTGGAGTATTCTAATTTATGTAGTCATTAATAAATTCTGTACTTAGATATATACAACAGTAAATATTTTATCGTGACGATGCCTTGATGACTGGTTCGTACATAAGGACTGTCTGATTTTATATATTTAGGGATAGCTTTAATGTTAATGAATACCAAATTGTTATTAGTAGAATAAAACAACAAATATATATAATAAAAAAATCTTGATCATTAGTGAAGTTCGCTGCGCAAAAGATCATAGGTTTTGTATTTGAAATTGTGCATAAAATTAAATTATAATTATACATAGGAACTATTATTATCAAATCAATTGCCTGCCGGGATATTATTGTCATTGTGATGTCTCTGTAGTTTCAATAACTTAAATCGGTCCTACGGCCAGAAATATTTGGTTTTCCAAACAAAACTTTCCGTTGAAATTATTCAGTTCTAAAACGGTAGTCAGTTCGGTATATAGCCAATGAGCCAGAATGTTAATTTGGCCATTTATAATTACAATGTACAAAATACAGAGAAGCCTCATCTACATTTCATCGTTGGTCGCTCGAGAGATAAATGAACGGAGGACGGCAGTTTGATTACTATTCATAAAGAGGGAGTCGTGCCATATAAAATTGTTTCAACGCCTAATAGCGCCGCTCCATCCAGCCGCTGGTGGCCGCTGGTGCTGCAAGTCAAAAGGGTATAACACCAAACTTATTTTACGGTTCCATGATTTCATATTTACATAACAGATTTCAGCGTGCCTCTAAAATAAACCATAGCTTTCCAAGTAAAATTCAACAAAAAACAGTATCTCTATGTACTATGTACAGTACCTCTAAATACCGCTGAAATTACATTGATTTGTCGTCCCTTATTAGCAGTTAGTTACTCAGTTATTGGGTATTGTCGATATCACAATTTCTGGAAGGTATTATAAATAATGAGAGCTGATACTTTCATCTTTTTATTTGGTCGCTACAATCTTTTCATCTATATACACTTAATTAAATTGAAGTATCTGTTTGTAATTTCAAAAAAACAGCTTTTTACGAAATGCATATGAAAGTAAACACGTGTCTAATGTCTGTCTGCCTGTATGTCTGTCTGTCTGTCTGTCTGTCTGTCTGTTTGTTTGGGGTAATCTCCGAAACCGCTAGACTGATTTGAACGAAACTTTCACTGGTAGATAGCTGATTTTACTGGGCGTAACATAGGCTACTTTAATTTTGGAAAAATAATTAGGGTTCCGCACAACGATTAAAAAAACATAAAATTGTGAACAAAATCCGAACGGCTGGACCGATTTGAACGAGACCTTCACTGGTAGATAGCTGTTTTTACTGGGCGTACTATAGGCTAGTTTAAGTTTGGAAAAAGAATTAGGGTACCGCACTACGAATAAAAATCCATAAAATTGTGAGCAAAATCCGAACGGCTGCACCGATTCGAACGAAACTGGCAGATAGCTGATGCTATAAGGCGTAAATTAGGCTACTTTCATTTTGGAAAAACAATTATGGATAAATTGATGTTTTAGGGTTACGTACAATAACTAAAAACCAATTGAATATTTGACAATAACTTTTTAAATTTGGGACCGATTTGAAAAGAATACTATAACGAGTCAGTCGCTGAGATTACTTTTATTTTGGAAAAAAAAATATGATTCCGCGCAACAAAAAAAATCAAATACGGGACCGTAATAACTTAAGAGGCTTCGTACACGTGGAATTAAATTAGTTATCAATTTCATGGGTATAATTTTTTTTGCTGACTCCTAATTAAATAATTTATAAGTACAACACAACTATACTTTTTTGTCGGGCTCTCTGTTTGTTTGGGGTAATCTACGAACCACTGGACCGATTTTAATGGAATTTGCTTGCAGATAGCTAATTTTACTGGGCATAACATAGCCAACTTTAAAAAAAAATGCTATACGCGTAACTTAGGCATAATTTATTTTGTATAAATAATAATGGTACGAAGCGACAAAACTTAAACCCATGAAATTGTCAAAAAATTAATTCTACGCGTACGAAGTCGCGGGCACAGCTAGTATGTATTAAAATTTGTATTTCCAGACTCGCGATCATAAAAATGTTCATTAATTTTCCAATATACACTGCCGTTTTATGGTGGAAATTGCTCTTGCATAAATAGATCACTTTGATGTTATTTCTTGGAGAGCATGTTTATTTTTGCGCTACGTGCGAGTGGTAATTCGACAAAGAATACGATCCCCTCATTTGCAGTTGTACAATTTGGAATGTCAAAACGCAGTACAGATCTAAGTACCTGATTATGTAAATTGCTATGTGGTGCGTGGACTTACTTAGGTGTCAGCGTATATTCATTTTCGAGCGTGACATTGCTAAACGTTAACTTCATATGAATCAACTTTGTATCTGGGATAATGGATATGACATTTCGGATCTGGATATGGTTACGAATATAGGTATGTATAATAAAAATAATATAGATTTATAACATTGCTTTTATGTATTTAAGATAATATTACCTATACCGGTTTCGGATGTAAAATAATATGGGATTATCCTATAGTTGGGATTGTTTAGGTTACGGATTTAAGATTCTTAAGGAACTTTAAAAGATAAAAGTACAATACAAATAGCGGCTTGCCAGGCCGAAAACTGTCCTAACGTGTCATCCTTAGACTCCGTCCATATCCGATATGATTCGAATCTCTTATATTTATTAGCTAGATTTTTATTTTGGATATATATAGTAAGATAGTTTCGGTTACGGTTAGGTACGGTGTTCCATTTTATCATCTCAACAGCAGTAAATTACTAAATTTGCATCACGTTAGTTGTTTAGCATTTTTAGATGGGCTTTAGCAAATTCTGTAAGTTGCTTGGTGTAAAAACTTGGGAACCAACGTCATTGGTTGAGATTACAGGGTAAGGTATAGTGCCAACCCCAATATTTTATATGTTACTAGCTTCCTTTTTTATAAAACTCATAATATTTAGGTATTTTTATCAACTACATTTTTATAATATTTGTATCATTCTAAGCCAATCTCAGCTGTAGCACATGTAACTAAGCTATTAACAATTACGTATAGCGTGAAGGTTGCAGCGGCTATTTGTAAAAAGCTAATGATTTGCTTTAAAAGAAATGGACTTTCTTTATTTATTGTTTTACATCATTTACTAGTAAGGTCCAAGCACGGGTAGCTCTATAAATTTCATAGCATAATACGTGTTTTAATCATTCATGAGTGTGCTTGGAAATCCAAGATCTGCGGGTTCATGTCGGGCATAATTAAACAGGTGTTAGGTGCCCGTCCGCTCGCCGCAAATCTGTTGTAAATACGTTTACGGCTATCTTCCTACATCACAGCTTATGTATGTACAGCGTAATACATATTCCGAGTACTTATATACTTGTATGTAAGTAATTGTGGCTTAGGAGAACAGGTCTTATCATCGGAACATGGGACATGGGTATGATAAAATAGGACATGGATATTGATTAGGGCAACGTTGTAGGAGCATAGCTTGTAGAGTATTTTAGAATTGTCAGCGCTGATAAATTTTACTAAATTATGATACCTAATAAGGCGGGCAATTCTACGCCAGTAACTGGAGGGAGAATGTATTTTCAGTAGAATAAAAGTTGGGACCAATATAGCATTTACGTGCAATATATACGTGGGACACAGCGATCGTTAATTACAATGACTTGAATAAAACCAAACAGTATATTTATTCGCAAGCAAAATAGTATATAAATCCGATATCTGTTCAAAGTACAAGTTTAAGGTATTAGTAATAACAATTATAGACATAATACTAGCTGCCCGCCCCGGCTTCGCTCGTGTGGACAATTTTTTTTTGCATTTATGGGGATGTAAAATAGATGTTGGCCGATTCTCATAGATACCGGATAAGCACAAAAAATTTCATCAAAATCGGTCAAGCCGTTTCGGAGGAGTATGGCAACGAAAACTGTGACACGAGAATTTTATATATTAGATATTGAACCGTAATCTATTATATTGTGTATGCATGCGAGAAAACAACTTCCCATTCGCAATTTACATTACGCTACGGTGTATGTATGTGTGCGTTTCTACGTATTATGCGTACTGCGAGCTGCTACTTCAGGAGTGGGCGGGAGTAAATTGATAGTTTTTTTTGTCACCATAATAGTAAAAGAAGTGAGTGAGTGGCGCATCGGGCGAGATAACGAGGTTTCCGTACAAACAGCAACACGTGTGCGCGGCTAATGGAGCGGCCGCGGCTGTCGTCCGGGGCCGACGTGCCATTATCTTTGTTACAGCCTGTCAGTTTGTGTATGCACGAAATATTTGGTCCAACAAGTTGGTTGGAGCAGCTACGAGTCGGGTAACAAATATATCATGATTTTACCCAGTCATTTGTACTATATGTCAAATGCGTTACCTTCCTTCCGGCTGTGATTCAGTGGTATAGAAAGGTAAACTGTTCAGTTGTAAACAAAGCTACGGTAATGTTCAGTATAAATATGGCAATAAATTACTTACCTAAGAATAAACAAAAGTCAGGATCGACCTACGTTTCTAAAGGAAATAACACAAAATGAATAGAAGCACGGTAAAATTTCAACGTTACTTAATTACCTCTATAATATTTGACATTATCCACGTTACTTTCTCATATGAATTTATTTTTATTAGCATCATCACCATGTCTACGTACCTACCTAAAGGTACGTAATAAAGTTGTAACGTAGCTACTAAAGTGCGTGTCGGGATCAATCGGAAAGGCGTTACCGACCTCCATCTATCGCCACTTTCCGCCTGTGGAAGAGCCCAATTTCCTCATGTGGATATGTATTAGCTTTTCGTTGTAATAGTAGGTATCTATTACCGCGAAGTTATTGTTATTGTTATCAACGCTCGGATGGTTGATTTAATTGCTTTAACGTAGTGATTGTGAGTCGTGCGTACCGAATGATAAAGCTAATTAATTAACTGTTTTGTTTGGCAGACCTACTCGGCTACAGCGATAATTTGTCTGTGAAAGTGGCTCGTACAATAACAGCAATAATAACAATGTATGTATGAGTGTGAGCTAGACTAGAAAATGGAAAGCCATGGTGGCCTTGTGGTTAAAGCAACGGCCTGCCACCTGATGGGCCCAAGTTCAAATCCCGGCCAGTACCAATGAGTTTTCTAAGCTTATGAACAGTGATTAATCTCTCCATGAGCTAAAAAAGAGAGGTGGGGTGAATACTAGAGCCGCCCGACTGGGGACTGTACCTCCGCCTTACAGAAGACCGTAGTGAAATAACACTACTTTGATGTAGTGATGTGTTTCTGCGGTAAGTAAGTTTGCCAGTGCTCCACGAGGATACGCTGGGCTAGTAATAGTAATGCTGCCAGCGCAGTGACTCCTCATCAACAACAGGGTTGGCAACTCGTTAGTGATATCCCTGGTATTGCTAGCGGCTGTAGGCTACGGTGTCTGCGAACCATCAGATGGGCCTTAAAAATATTGTTTTATCTGTGATCTGGTAATCGTGGCTGCGTAGGGTTAATGTCTGATCTTTTTTTTTTTATCAGATTTTTCTTTGTATGTAGTTTCCGTACTTGCAAAAAGTTCCATTATTATTATTATCGGAATATGATGAGGTGATAAAATCCGGATACCGATGCGCACATTCAAACGGTGTCAATTATATTTTTGTGTCAGCCGGCGGTGTTAACACGGCTACATAGGTGCTATACGTGATATTGCGTGTAAGTAGCTAGGTGTGGCGTGCGTGTGTCGTGTGCGGGACGTGCGACCGCGGTATAACCGCAAACACGTCGCGTCGCTCGCCCGTGTCGCATCGCAATCAGGGAACTTACCTTGTTTTCGACATAATTCTCTAAATTATAAATTATTTCAGAATCAAATAAAACTTGTGACTTTCGTGATCTAAATCGGCTGGTCACGAGTTTGCTGATAAGTCCTAAAAGTAAATCAGCTATACATTTTGGATTAGACATGCTAGTACTATAGCTGTAATTAAACTACAAAGTCTTGAACATTGACAAGACGCATTAAGTTTACAAAGTCTATTTTTCTGGGGTAGGTAATGAGATCTTCCCGTTATATATAATGTATGTATGTACCCTTCATAATACGGTCTTAGAATGGGCGAGGAAAATGTCACTTGTAAAAATATGTTCTTTTAGTAAGTAGAATGAAACCAATCTGTCAAGTCTGGCAACCCTACAGGTACCTAGGGGCACGCCACCCTTCACCAACCTCTAAACATATCTCAACCCCTTTTACGTAAAGTATCGTATGTTCAAAACAGTTAACTTTATACCGGTATCAATTTAAATCCAAACAAACTTTCACGTCCTCAATTCCTCAGTCACCTCTTCACATTGTACACATGCATTAGAAATATATTCTGTTAATTTTATTATGCTCTGCAAATGGCCGTTACACATTGTTAATTAATAGTAGATACGTATTAACAAAGCTTCTATTGAGTATTGTTCACCCACAGTCACAAACGACGAGCGATGGATTCAGAAACGTGTGGGTAACGCTCCATTATTATCATATACTGTTTCACCGAAACGAGTTTTCATGCCAATTGTACTGCATATTATTAGAGAATATAATATCTGGAATACATTGAAATGTGTAGATGTAAAATTAGTAGAGCTGAACTAAGATATCGGCTGGCATGTATGAAGACTGAATGTATGTGTAAAGAGAATGAAGAATGATCCCATAAATTTGTTAGGCTTTATTATGTATTTGGCTTTTCCTGAAGGCACCCGGTGTAAACATTTATTAGTATTAAATAGGTTGGTAACTTATAGGTGCACTGCATTATTTTTACAATCTATTATATCATCAATCATATGATGTACGAGATAGAATATGATGTTCTTTTGTTATTGTTTAACAAAATCTGGCAGCCGCCGGCCATCCTCCATTAAGGTTATCGATGTTTCGCAGTCACTTAAACTGCTGCTAAATACAAATTCCTATTATTATTATTATTTATTATATGTTTTTAAGTCTTGATGATTAGTCGCTCATAATTAGGTAATGATTTCAGTTCGTCCTCGTTTCCTTATTAAGGAGAAAACACTTCCATATTTGCAGTTGGAGAATGGAATACGTAAAATGGTGATAGTAAACATGGATGTTTAATTTAATGAATTATGACCAGTTTTACCATCGGAAAGGAACACGGAACCCTTCATTAATGAGTTTCCTGCACGCATAATATCCAAATTTAATGGTAATCTCATGATAGTTGTTAACCATGTTCCCAAAAGTACTTTCATAGTTCACCAATAATAACTTATATATTAAGGCGATAATATATTATATAATATTCATGCTCATAGTTCACTCATTTATTTAAATTCTTGTTTTTTTTATTACAGTAGCTTTATTAAGTCTGTTTTTTCATTGGGTGTGTCTCTTTATATTCCACATATTATTAGAGATTAGTAATAATGCCGTTTTTTATATTAGGAATACATATTTTCATCATCATACCAAGTAAAAAGCTTAGTTATTTCTTATCCTTATAAGTTAAGTTAGATGATAGGTACTAACTACTAGCAGGATGTAAAAATATCTTTCCTGATGGCAGAGGATATAATCATTCTTATGTTACTATTAACATCTTAGGAGTTTAAAAAACTGGTTTAACTTGATATTTGATTATCAACGACGATATTATGTTTTATACATACATATAGACAAACAATTGTCGTTGAAGCAATTAGACATGACTTGATACTAAGTATGTAGTATGTACTCATGTGGAATTGTGTGGCGACGCGTGTCGCTTGAAGCGTCTTCGGACCGCCTCATACATCGTACCAACTAGCTTTGATTAACGTCACCGTTCGACACCCCACCACAGCCTATAAACATAGTTTAATCGTCTGGTCACAGTTCAAATACCTATTAATCTTAAGCTGTGTCATTATATTAGGGTCGTCACAAGATTTGAAACTAGGAAATTAGTTTCAAGTCATCATTTGGAAGGATGTTTAGAATGTCGTTTAATATCAACATAATTAATTTATGATATCGTGTAAATATCGTGTGATGACGAGTTAAAAGTACCTACATTATGCGCATAATATACGGTGGATTCTATTTAAAACATTTGAGTAGGGTAAGGAACTATAAAATACTCACTTTGGTGTGGAATTCGAAGCTGTTGCAAAAAATTACAGCACATTTCTTAACAAAATGACCTACACTCTTGATTGCACGGGTTTGTGAACAGGGAGCCAATTATGCTTAAATATATGTATTAACAGTAGGTACCAACTTACGTAATAGATATGTTTACAGTGTTGGGCCTTTCGGTGTACATGATCTAATATTACTTATAACTGTTGCAAAGCAGCTTAGCCAATATAATATCTGTATCAACAAGTAGGTACTGAGCGCGGGCGATTGCGAATAACATTCTAATAAGAGCAACTCTGTTTGGGCTCTCTCGTAACTACAAAGAGTAGGCTAATTAAATTGGAAGCTAGTTCACAAACAAAGTGATTCGTTAATGTGATAGTGTCGTTCATGTTTGTACCTGACCCAAAAGTTTACCTTCAAAGGAACTAGAGCTCTCCGCAACCTACATTATGAGAATTGTTGTACAAGTTTTTTACATTTAGAAAATTGCTTCTCTAAACAACTAAAATGTAATTAACTGACTGTAATGTGAATCAAACTATGTTTTTTGGTCAGTACTTTGTGCCATTTTGTCGTAACAACAATTTATGTCTTAAATCCATGTTTTAAATGTAGTTATAGTAGATTTTCGGCCGGTATTTATGGCTACAGAAAGTGGTTGTGTTGAACTTGTGGTTTCTCAATTTTTTATTGATTTGCTGGCTTGGACTTAAAATAAATACATTCGCGTTTACAATATATAAAACGATGGTGGATCAAAGCAATTTATATTAGCAATTTATTACATTAACAATTTAAATAATAAATAACCGTTTGCATCGGCATATTGCGAAAACATACATTTAAGCTCTGACTACAATTTGACTTCACTCATGATGAACGACTTGAGCAAAATAAGTATACAATTTCTGTGCTGAAGTATGCTCCTTTCATCAATTTAAAGTGCACTACTTGAGATTTTCTTGCGTATCGCTTTTAGAGAGAGCGGTTATCATGAAAAATATGTCACTTTGAATCTTAAAATAAGAACAAACGAAACTTTCCCGTGACGGTGGTTTGGGAGATTTTAACGTGTAGGTAATTAAGATTTGTACATTTTAGTTTATATTATATTGTATTGTTCCATGTTTAAAGGATAAATTAATTTCTATACAAATAAATTTTATTGTCTATTTATAATGCCAAAGAAAAAGGATAAACCTAATATTCATGATAACATTACTATGGAAGCGACCTAAACAGACTAGTTTACTGAATAGCCATAAGTAATAGAATTTATCCTTTGAAATAAACCCGGGAGGAAAATAAATAAAATACAACATGGTTCCCTATGTGATTGAACACTCGGCGTTACCTTGGGGGTGGCCGATGTCTTTTATATTCAACGATTTCCGTCATGGATATTTTTATTTCCCTTATTATTACAGTATATTGCGTAAAGAAAAGTGTTTTAGATTAAGGTGATTATTGTTTGCGTTTTGACAGAAAACTGTAGTATGATTGTTCCACTTTCCATAGTTAGCTCTAAATTTTTCTATAAGTTACCTATGGAAGAGTACAAACACGTTATTTTATTCTGATGGGTACCTTTATACGTAGCTGTCTTTCTATAAATTTCTTCCGCTTAGAAATGGTATATAACACATCCATAAGTGAATCTCCATTAATGATAAGAGAAATATATTTTAAAAACGTTTCTAAATATCTAGAAAGAATTCCTCCAAAAGAACTAAAAAGCAATGAAACAAATTTAGTCTGTATATAATGGGTATTGGTATAAAATGGTTCCTTATAAATATTAGTTTTATTATTCTTTGCTGTAGCAAGATGTAAAGGGCCTTAGAAGATACCTGGGTCAGCTGATCTCGGGACCGTACCGCCTCAGCGGATGTGAACCCGCTACCTTTTAATTCGAACTAGTAGCAAACCAATCCAATACATACCTACACCGAATGTTATATTTAATAAGACAAATCTGTTATGTTCTTCAACTATATGTTGAAGAACAACAGATTTTTCTTACAAACATATTACATACGTAATACCTACTCGTATTTATTTTCCCTGATATCTCGAGGCCCGTATCTGGCATTGACATTAATATATGTATCTATAGTACGTAGAATATTATCTAATCTGAGCTATAACACAGACCATAAACAAAGTACATACGCTAAAAATTACTACCATAAGATTGTCCAACTAAAAGTCTGCAGAGGTTTTGTACATCTACTCACAAATTAGCATAAGCTAAATTATTATTACATTACAAAGTTGGTATGGCCCGCCTGATGGCCATAGGTTACCAAAGCCTTTACACAATTGCAACTAATACCAGAGGTTCATAACCTTATTTTTTATATACATAACTCAGTATGCTTACAGTATAATATGGTCGCATTATTGCCAACAAAGGGTATCGTCGAGGAGCTTTGTGGTGTGATTAATCACTGTACAGTTTATAAAAACGCATTAGTATAGACCGGGTCTGAATGCTACTTTACTCGGTCTACCAAAAATTGCAGAGGATATTTCAACAGACAGCTATAAGAATTTAATTGTAAGGTATATAAGCGGATAATAGACTCGAAGACTGAAACTGCTATGTTCGTATTTCAGTTCCAATTTAAATGGATTGTGAAACAATGTACGAGTTAACGAAAGAAAAAAAGTTGAAATGAAATTAAGTTAATAGTCAGCAGCAGCCGGCGGGAACAGAAACCGCAGCAGTGTAAGGAGTAGGGCCATTACAACAAAACTCAAATAAAAAAATGAAAAAAAACTTAAAGGTTAAGTAAACTATTGTGAATTATATTTTACCAGCTGTGCCTGCGACTTTGAACGCGTGGAATGATTTTTTTTTAATGTTTTTTTTTACGTGGAACTGTAATCATTTGTCCAAACTAAAATTAACCTAAGCACCGCGTTGTAGATTCAGCTACCTACCAGTGTTCAAAACGGTCCAGCCGTTCCGATGCTGTCCACAATTTCATGGGTTTTTATTTGTTGCACGGAACCCTAACTATTTTCCAAAATAAAAATAGCCTTAGTTACGCTTTATAGCATCAGCTACCTGTCAGTGAATGTCCTGCTCAAATTGGCCTCGCTGCCGTTCACTTCGGATGCTGTTCACATATTTTATATTTTTCTTATTTGTTGGAACCCTTGAAGTTTTATGTCATTAGTATCATGTTTACTTTCATTTGCACTTTGTAAAAAGCTGTTAGTTTGACATTACAAACAGACATTTCAATTTTATTTATTTTTATAGATTGGGTAATCCTACCTATTCAAATCAACAATTTTGATGATCAGTTTAATGTAGAAAATTTTAGTACCTAGATATGTTACACATTTTTTATACCACTAAGGTGGCACACAAGCACACGGCCCACCTGACAATAAGCTGTCACCTTTGCCTATAGCCTCTAGCAATACCAGGGATATCACTGAAGAGTTGCCAACCCTGTTGTTGATGAGGACTCACTGTGCTAGCAGCATTACTACTACCGCAGCGTATCCTCGTGGAGCACTGGCAACTTTACTTACCTTACATAATCACAACACTACGTCTAAGTGGTGTTATTTCACTGCAGTCCCCAGTCGCCGGCTCCAAATAATAATACTTCGAAGATTCTATTAAATTTTTAAGTCTTAATGTAGGTTTCTTTCTTCATATTAAATTAATGTATCCTGGAACGCAGGTACCTTACATACATATTGTGAATACTGTCGATACCGATGTATCTACTATAATGGAAATGGAATCTATAAGAAAACCAAACTTAATGCACGCTTTGTTTTCCTATCGATACATAACAATCTGTATCAAAGTAATGAATTTATAACAACCTTGCAGTAAATTAAATTCCTTCAAACTGCCTTTAGAAATAAAATGAAGCTAACTGAAGATCGCTGAATTTGTGCCCCGTCCGACGCCGGAATCAGGTGCTGTTCTCCTACAATCAGTAATTTCATATACTTCCATGTGTGTGGGTATTGCCCGAACGGCATGGCTATACGTTTGTTGCCAGCAGATTTATCGGAATAATTAGACTTATATGACAATAATTTTAATTAACCATTGGAGATCAGAAATCTACTTGATGGTACTCGGCGCTCATCAAAGTTGGACAACAAAAGAACAAATTTGTGTCAAAAAGTAAATAAAGAAACCCCATAGTTCACTGCCTATAGCAATCTGAATCTATACAAATAAATAAAATTTAAATGTCTGTTTGTAATGTCAAAATTACAGCTTTTTACTAAATGACAAAAATACAATCTTTTTGGAGTAATCTCCGGAAGTCGTTTCGGAGACCGATTTGAACATGACTTGCACTGGCAGATAGTTGATTTTACTGGACGTAACAAAGGCTACTAATATTTTGGAAAAATAACTAGGGTTCCACGCAATAAAAAAAACATGAAATAGTGAATAAAATCCGAACGGTTGGAGCGATTTGAATGGAACTTTCACCGGTAGATAAATTATGCTATAAGGTGGCACTTAGGTTTCATTCATTTGGAAAATAACTAGGGTCCGCACAAAAAAAATTAAACCCATGAAAAAAAACATTCCGCGCGTACGAAGTCGCGGGCCCAGCTAGTGTATAGTAAAAAAAAATATCAGTACTTTTATGTAATGTTATTTACAAGTACGACATGCTGACATCCAGTGACTGATTCGTTATTATCTTTGCAACTTTTACTTGACGAATCAAAGGATTGTCCCAGAATTTCAGGTGGGAGTTGGTTTTAATTTGTTTTATGAGTTTTAGAATGTGTGACATAAATTCACACCTATCAGGCCGGTAGTCAACACATTATACACATATGTCGACGACGCGACAGACGCAACGACCTTGTTTGATTTGTGAGCCGACGTATGACCCATTTCATAAATTTCAGACAATCGCACTGACTTATACACCTTGAGACATATTGTAGAATATATTACAACAATCTGAATATCTATGTATGAATAGAATTCTACAAAAATAATATTTGCATTTAATATTTGCATTTAATTTATAAAACATAAAATAATTACTTAATTTTTTATGAACCTTATCCTCGTGGCCTCGTTTATCTCTACTGTAATTTGAAAACTCATATCAATAATTCAGTAACACATTCCGACATTACTATACAAGATATCGTTAACTCTACAGTAGAGAATAATAGCAACTTTACTTCATAGGTTTAAGTACAAAGAAAATGCAACAAAGAGCGAAAGTGTCACGAAACATCTTGTCTTGGATTTCCTTAACTGAATCTAAAGCTTTTAAAACAACAGATTCAAGTTAAGCGGAGATTGAGTATTACAAATACAATGAGCCAAATAAAACACAATAGTTTCATAACTGCGCACGTATGTGCAGTGGGTGATATCGATTTTTTATTTGGTTGAATCTGTGGATAATGGGAGGCTTTTATGCAAATGCAGCATCCGCACTGCATCATATCCTAGGTAGGTGAGCACTGAAGCGAAGAGATCAAACCGATTAAATACTTAGTCCGTAATGTCTTTCCTAATGCATTCATTCAATAATATAGGAAATAAAGCGATTCATAGGTATAAGGTAAGATAATCAATATATTTAAGTATTTATTTTAAATCGTATAAAAGTCTTGAAATGATTAAACATTACATTTCTTACAAACTACAAAAGGATGTTCATCAGAAAATGAGGGCTCTGAGATTATCTTAGAATTTGATGGTCTTCATCGGCGTCATTGTTACCCTATTAGTCTAACAGATTTGTACCTTTGGTAGTCGGCTAATTCAATAAGACTGGTAGTTAGGTAATGGTTTTTGTACAGCCCTAGAAATATTTTCTGTAAAATTAGCTTTTGTAAAGGGAGGGAGAATTGGGGCCGTTGACATTTTATTACATTGAAATTCAGTTTTAAGTGGCGTAATAGGAACCGTGAAATCTTCAGATGTGGAAATTACTTATAACACAGGCGCGTCAAGCGCGTGGGATGATAATGAATTGAGACAAAATAAGGGCGTAGGAAGGTTATATCGATCTTTGACCTTTACCGTAGCCTTTACGGTTTAGTGACTATTAATTGTAGTATTCACTATAAGTACGGCCAATATCGCACTTAAATATAAAAAAAAACTTTATCAAATCATAAATACCTTCACGCCTTCCCGAAAAGGAATTTAATTCAGTAATTAATTTCACTGAAGTAAATATTATTTGGTAGTAATTGTTTTTTTTTATCTTTCTACCCTAAATGGCACAACTAAATACAAATAACATAAACATACAGATTATATAAATAAATTGTAGTAATGTATAATCCATCCACAAACCGCGGAAGGCAGGTACAACACTAAAGTAGATCAACTGCCAAAAGCAGAGTCGGGACCCTCGGATATTACCGTGAGACATTTAATTTTCTACGTGAAAGGATAAGGCAAGTAGAATTTCCCGAGCATCCTGCCGCTGTTCAAATTGTGTTGCCCTGCTATAAATACGAGAGCACCTACATCGCAGTGTGAGGCTGAAGACGCACTTAGCATGGTCCCTTCAGAACTTGGATAAAGTTTCGTTGCGTCACAACTGTTACAAGATTATTTTAATCTTGTTTTATAACCGATTGTGAAACTCAGTTAGTATGTCAGCCCAAGAAGGAGATATATGAACTATTAATAAAACTGTTGGGTAACAGCCAGGTTATGTGAAATTTATACTAACTAGAACTCCTCTTGTGACTATAATGCTTGTACCTAGGAGGCCCCAAGATCTCCAGTGGAACGCACCATTTCTTTGCCTGATCTTATCATGTCCCGGCCGTGACACCCCGGTAACCTCGGTATGCTCTTGGCAGCATGAGACACATCGTGCTGCCACCTGATCCAGGCAACGAAGTTTACTACCATGCTTATTAACATTTGTGTATGCTTTAGGCCCTAGATCATTAGACTGAGAGATGAAATATGGATTATCAGTGGCACGTGTTTCAGAATTAATAATAAGAACAGTAGATGAGATATATTTCAGCAAGCAGTATGTATGGCCGGTGTACCGGCATCATCAAACACCGAGACAAATATTGAAATTTCTTATTACGACTGAAAAGGAACGAGATTAATATTGATGAGACGAATCAATCGCCTTTAGAAATTCTTCCCATTATTAAAAATAAACCTTTCGAAATATTTTTCCTTTCCCGAAATATTTCAATAAAGGTTCTTAAATTAGCTGCTGTATAAAGTCTTATTGTTATTGTTCTTGTTACTAGTTAATTACAGATTTTTCATAAAAATTTTGAGTGTGTGGATATTAAAATAAAGTCTGAATGTAGGTTATTTAAGGCATTAGATATCATAATTCAGCAGAAAATTGCTACAGATATTTTAGAGATCTCTTTTATGTTGACACATGACGATTAAATTAATTATAAATTACAATACTACATAGAGAG
Source organism: Falcaria lacertinaria (assembly GCA_951449985.1). Taxonomy (NCBI): domain Eukaryota; kingdom Metazoa; phylum Arthropoda; class Insecta; order Lepidoptera; family Drepanidae; genus Falcaria; species Falcaria lacertinaria. The sequence continues at coordinate 6,510,577 of OX602114.1, forward strand.
TGCGGAACAGTCATAATATAATAAAGACAACAAAAGTTACACATTTTTGTGTGCACCGTGTGCGGGAAAAGAGCTTGTGATCCCTAGCGTAGAGAGTCATAGCTTGGTCAACATAAAAACGGATCTAAAATAAACATACAAGTTATATTCACTGGAACTCCACTCGGCAGAGTATTCCTTGTATGATTAATAAATAAAGCAAACATCTATCAAAAAGTATAATAACCCAAAATTATGCTGAAAATCTGACACTCCAAAAACAGTGTCACGGAATAAATCATGTCCTACAAAATCTCTCATACCATCTCTTAACTCTCTTGTAACTTTCATATTAGAAAGCTGGGAGCATGATAAACTTGTAAGTTATCTTTTTAAATTGTGAAGAATTATCAGTTAAAGAGGAAAAACCGACGACTAAAGTAATTCCATATCGTGGTTTAACATCCAAACTCGTACAACGTTGAAAAACGTTAAAGTCCTTGCTAATGGTTCATTGGTTATAATATAAATCTGTCTTGCTAGTTACCTATGTAATTAAAACAAAATTGCGAAGAAATTAAAACATTTCATAAATGATGAATGAATGACGCAAACAAGCACCGAAGCAACTGTAGTCCTTATTTTTATTTTACTCTAATACCAAAATATTTGTAATTACATAATATCGTATACAAATTAGGTCAATGATTAAACATTTCAAATCATCATTAGCGAAAATTTGTTCGGATCTCGTTGAAAGATATATATACCGTGTTATTTTATCTTGCAACTGAAAATTATTATTAGCATTTGAATAATAAGCTTATTTGCCAAATGGGATGATGTTATTTATAGGTTCTTCACCATTCAGTGTATTATTAACAATTAAGAAACATACGGGCCCTTGATTATGTAGAACGTGTAAAAAAGTATAAAGGAAAATTCTAGATGGCAAAACCGACAAAAAATAATTTAACGGGCGCCTGCTGGTAAGCGGTTTCCGTGGCCCATGGATTTGAATTATATATCAGGTATTCGTATACCTGATGTTTGTAATGCCAAATTGATTTCAATTGTAATTTTATTAACAAGCTATAAATATTCCAGAATAATCTAGTGTACTTTTTAAAAGCTTCCAATTTAATGCATTGTTTACGTCAAATCATGCAAGCTGAATTAGAACTGTTATCCTGTGGCGTTCATTCTTACATGGTCGTTCTGTTTCGATGACAATGCATTTTTAAGCAAGCATGACAGATTGACGTCCTAGAATTATCTGCAAATTAATTATGTTGGCGCAATTGTAATTGTGCGTTTGTGTGTTGTGTAGGTAGGAAAGAGCTTTTGTGTGTGTGATGTAAATGTGTTGGGGGAATAATTATATTACGAAAACGGGAGCGGTTTGGTGAGCACCAACGCAGAGAAAATTAGAAGAACATGAAATGTCACATCTAACGTGCCGTAAAGAAAAAACTAAACATTTAATAAAAAGAATAAAATAAATTATGTCAGTAATAACGCGCTTAGGTTGACTAAGAAAAGTATGCGCCTATTACCCAACATTGGATGGCGTGACTACAAATGTAATTAAAATTTTCGAGTAAATAAATGACATCAGCTTTCCACGGAATTATAAAATATAATTGCTTGATAATTGTAATTATTCTACGCAAACGAAGACGCAGGCAATACCTAGTTATATATATATTGAGAGCTCGAAAAGCAAACCATACCAACATACCATATATCCTTGTAAATGTACAAATAATGAAAATATTTGTGAGATCAGTACATGGAATCTTGCTTTCAGCTTCTGCAATTTCAGGTTGGAATGTTAAATCAAATAAGTTGTAGAAATGTGACTTAATTTAAGGAATAAATTCACTGTTCATTATCATCATCGCCCTGGCCTTATCCCAAACATTGGTGGGGCGGCAAACACGTCTAACCCAATGTGGCTGGGTACCTGATTAATACACAGAGCGACTGACTGCTATAGGTACGTAATCAATTGAAGAAAACCACACAGCGCAAATCAATATTTTGAGATAAGAAGATCTGTGTTGTCTGTTTCTAATTCATATGTTAGTCAATCCGTGACTGTATTAACCTTATTTCTGTAATAAACTTAGATTATCTAACCTTCCTACGAGGTATACCAAACTATGTACAGGTATAGGGGATGTTAGTGAAATGAACATCACATTGGTTTACAAAAACAAATCTTTTTTCCTTATCCCGCTTTCGACTGAATACGTTGATCCCACGTGCGTTTTCTAGGTATGTAATAGGATACGAGTCTATCTACTGTTCTGTTTTGTATGTTCTACGATATACGATGTTTGAAACGAGGCCGAGTAATTAAGACGCCTATAAACAGTTCTGTTATTTCCGTAGAAATCCATTTCCTGAAAACTGACAGAGAGATATTTCGGTAACAAATGGTGTTTTCGCTAGGAGATAATGACATTGGCAAAGGTACTCACTGAAGCTAATTTTCATATCTACGAGGCAAGGAGCAGAATAAACAAATTGTGCGGTTCGACACTACGAAAATATTTACCAAAGACGAATATTTTTTTCAATCTCTTTCGGTATTATACTTACAGTAAAACTTCAAACGAATGCACTTAAAACCTTATTTAAAGCCCTTCGAGGTTATAATAAGTATTGGGATTTCTATTTAGAGTTCTACGCCAGCCATTGATGGCGAGGCAAAACGGTTTTGCAATCAATCCACTATACCGGTAATAATAGGCCTCCATTCGTAAGTACATTGTTAGTTTCAAAATATAAAAACTTGCGTATTGTAACACGCATATTCTAAGTTAAGCGGGGGTATTAAGTACCTAACCATTTTATTAACTACAAAATGCTTTAATTTTGTAGTATTTCAGTCACTGATATTAGTCTATATTATTATAAAATTGTAAATCGGCCGTGATTGTACAAATCTCATAAGGAATCTGAATCTGAATCCGGAATTATGGTTTTTTGAAATTTTTGTCTGTTTATCCGAGTGTCACTCAAAAACTACTGAACCGATTTGAATGCCGTTTTCACTGATCGAATGGTTGATGTCCAACTTACAGACAGCGATACATTTTATCACGAGATTGTCAGTATTAAAAGGCAGCTTTATGCTAATTACATGTGGTCAATGTCGCGAGTGGGTTATCAGTAATATATATCATCCCAAAAAGTCACGGGATTCCCATTGGATACGGGATTGGGACAAATTTTCAAATCACAAATCACGATAAATTGTAACGATGAGTTATTTCACAAATTTTGATCTTTCGGTATCATTACGTAAATAACATACAATGAGTATAATTTTTTTTTTTTGTAATCCCCAAACAATGTCAAGAGATGTATTGTAATACCCGGATTCGGATCTTGACGCAATCAAGACCTTATATTTAGCTACGTACGTAACGTAGGATGGATATTGCTCTCAGGTATGTATTGAAAAGCGCCGTCATTTCGGCTTGAAAAAGGTCAATAGCCACTCGAGTGTATGGCCGCACGGAGTGGAGCCATTTTCACTTATCGATTAAATTTACACAATTCCTTTTAGATGAAATAGCTCCGAAAATATCCTTTACAAATTCATAAGCACTACGTTACAACAAAATTTTGGACAGAACACCGGACAGAAACCGATGTAATGAATTAGTCCTAATGATTTAATCAAGAAATTCAGTGTTCAATTACGTGTACAAATAAAGTGTTCATATGAACAACTTTACATAGTGGATAAGCACAAGCATCTTGCAGGTAGAAAACCGTATTTCTTGTAACTTATTTTAATATTAATATACGGATCAAATACAGTCGTTGGAAAATAAAGGTTCTTACTTCGAATATACTATATAGCAGGTATATTCTAATATATAAATGTACATACAAAAACTTAAAACGCAATTATTGTGTTGATGTGACATCTTAATGCAGCATCATTCATGACGCAAACACATTATGGTTATCATAAAAAAAAAAAAACTATTTGGAATTGTTACATTAGTTGATTTTATTAAAACTTAAAGGAGTTATCTCCCGCGCACGATCAAATTGTGGAATGAACTCCCCGCCGAGGTTTTCCCAAAGGAGTACAGCATGGGGTTCTTCAAGAAGGGTGTGAAGAGATTTTTGAAGGGTCGGCAACGCGCGAGTGATACCCCTGGTGTTGCAAGCGTCCATAGGCTACGGTAACCGCTTACCATCAGGTGGGCCGTATGCTTGTTTGCCACCTTAGTGGTATAAAAAAAAAACTCTTGAAACATACTCTTTGCGTGCGTAGGTACTATAGGGCACATGTAGGATATATATGTGCCTTTATTCATGGATTAAGGGGGCTTCCATACTAGAAACGGTTTTATTTGTTTTTTTTTGCTCTATCTTAATAATGGTAAAAGGCTATATTTTGTAAAAAAAGGAGCGAATTTTTACTATGACACACAGAACGGAACCCTCGGTGTGCGAGTCCACCTCACCCTTGGCCATTTTTTTTATTGTAATCTTATTCAAATGGAACGTATTTTTATGTTATATACGGTAACGAAGATTATTGTAAAGGATTGTATTAGGATTGGATGATTGTGTAGTGTTTAAGCTGTAAATTATACAGATGGTCTATTTAAAAGATAAAATCAAGTGCAATCTGTTGACTTCTTTTATTATGAACCAATTAATAATATAATCAACGAAATTTTTTTTTATGACAGATGTCATTCAACAGCCCCCTTTTCATATTCCCCATTTCGTCTAAAATATATAATATGCAAGTCTAAATAACCTTTTATAAATAGTACCTCAACGACCTAGCACTAGCACTAGCTACAAGTGCAATAATGTGTTGAAGCTCACGTAACATTTACTTGTTCACGAGTGTTGGTACCGTGTCTCGTTGAATTTTAACATGTTGTGAGTGAAATCGCGTCTAACGATGAAGCGCAGCTCGCTGCTCTTTTGTTACGCTACCTCCGTTTGTACGCAAGCGCGTTACCATTTCATTTGTATAATAATACGGGGATTTTCACATGACACAGTTTTTTCAAAGAAGAATAATATTCAAAATAGTTTCAGTATTCGTAAGTATACATATTTATTGATGCTACGAAAATATGTCTACTAATACGATTACTGTAGAAATTTCTCAAATTATGCGGTCGTTATAATTACGTGGCGAAAGATCATTACTTTTTACTTATTTTCACAGGCATGTGTGGTAATTGATGCGACAAAAATATGTCTACTACTACTACTACTGTAAGAACTTTCCCAAACTATGCGGTTGTGAGATAAATATTACGCGGCGAAAAATCATTAAGTTTTCTTCATTTTCATGGGTGTTAAGTTTGCGTTAAGAAAAGTAAACGCATTGAATTTCGGAGTGTTAACAGGTCAAATGAGTCTCGACTTTTAAACCCGTTGTATTTCTGAGCCCTATGCTTAAACTCAATCATTGCCAATATGTTGTCCGAAGTTTAATTAATTTGTCTAGCGTCTATTCTGCTGTTTAGCCTAAGATAGTAATTAGTCAAGAATGAAATGACGCTCTTCTTAACCCGTGATGGACTTGGCGTAATGATATGTATGATAACTACGTATACATATTAAGATGCCGTAGACAGAAATTCATTTACATAGCACCCACGTGTAAGCGTAACGTTACAAAATATTCATCATAGTACAAATAGTGACGTGAAGATGTAGTCGAGTGAAGGAGCTCCGCTATTCTTTTCTATTTTTTGATTATATTTCCATGTCTACTTCTGAATATCGTGTTTTTCTACTCTTATATATTAAAAATAAACCGATAAAAGTTTTGGTAATATATTTGAAACTCCAAAAAAAGTTGCATACATAAAAATCAAGGACCCGAAAGTCTTTCGAATAATAGTACCTATTTCAAAAACTGTACTATCTTGGTAAAGCATTGCTGTCATTTTAAGGTTGTGTTTGATTCATCAGGAGGAGGAATTATATTTAATTTCTGAACACCCAAGATTGAGGTTAACACGTTACGTTAACGTCGATTGCCAATAATATTTCAAAATCTGCTCTCAGTACGTATAGCATATGACAGAATTGCGTCATAACGTAAACCATAGTTATGACGATATTTACAAATATGAATGGGGAATGTTTGTCCCTTGTAACTGTTCTTGTACTTGGGAGTCTCTGCTTTAGTACTTACTGATTGTGTATCGAGGTAAACATTACTAAACCGAAATACAATATGGCGTTCATGTAAATGATAAAAATTAACATAAGTCGAAAACATTGGTCTTGTTTCTCAGACGTCATGATGAACAAAACGAGGTTGGTTTCGGTAATCAAGTGACTGTATATAAGAATAAGTGGAGTAAATTCGGGAGTAGAGTAGAATATAACGATGGTGCATGTAGACTGGCGACTGGCGGTGGTCTTGTTGTGTGTTGTGGCGGTGGCGGTGAGTCAGAACGACACGGCAGCCACTTCCACCACCGTAGCGACACCGGCTGCGACCACTTCAAAACCTGGTGTAAGTCATACATCTTTATAGTTAAAATTATAAACTTTACTATAATTATCATGGTATACAATACTGACATTAATCACTTACCCAACCTTTGCAATTGAAATGAGTAACGATCCTCACCAAGCGAGGTAGAGCAGAGCGTAATGAGATATCTAACAAAATGGACTTCCATTTTACCTCCAGAAACACAGACAAAAAGGCATATTCTGAAATAGTGTTGTTTTCTGCAGTAATAAGGTTTTTAGAGCTCCTCGAGGCTATAATGCGCTGGCAGTAAGATCATGCGCTGCTTGGCAATTCGTTAGTGAAAATCCTGATAAATATAGTAACTCCTTGCTCGCTGCCTTCGCAATATAAAAACCCCATCAAAGTATCGCTAGCCGGCAGCATGTATTAGTTGATGATGATGAACCTAAAAAGCTTTGTAAGTTATGATTTCTTAAATGTCGTTTAAAGGGCAAAATTATTCTGTGAAGTTAACCTGTACCTGGAACCAGAATTTACCATCAGGACATCACTTTCACACACCACTTCAATTATGTTAGTACCTATATACACATTAACCAATTCTGATCTTTACAGATATTGAACAATGTGGTACATCTCTTTAAGATTGTGCCGGATGGCATGGCCGAAATGTGTAAAACTGTGAGTATTATTAGCTACTTTACTTAAACCATGTCATCATTTCATAAATAAGACATTATGTTCACAATTGTGACGTGTATAATATAATATGGTATCATGGGAAATAATTATTAAAAGAAATTAAGTAAATTTTAAGGATTTTTACTTGGTTTCTACCCACGTTGGCCACGTACTTATTCTAGTATTCAATACATATTTTATTCCATTTACAGGGTGCGTCAATTTTTCAAAATATGCTGAGGATGTGGTGGCAATAAATATCCTGATTATTGTTAGTTTATTACGGAAATACGGATTTAAATATACATTTCTTTTACAAAATATGTTTAATTTCTTCCGAACGTCCCCGGATTAGTAAGTAGTATGGGTATGTGGTCTGTGAAAGTGTGTGTGTGTCAGTTATAAAACATGTTTAATAAATGGCACCATGCCTGATAAATTTGTGTAAAATAGAATAATTGTTATCAAATTAAATTTTCAGTCAAATTTAAGAACCAGAAAACCACGGTCTGTAAGAATTAAAGATATGAAACTTAGCGAACAATTAAATAAAAAGTAACTGTCGTCTAATGAAAGGGGGATAAAACAGGTTCTCTGGACAGAAGGAGGCCTGTGGAAAGAGTGGCTCTGATGCTTCTTCAAGATAATGCTAATTATTTATTTACCTTTTCACGACCTGCGCCTTGATTTTTGCAATTAGTTGTACTGAAAGTAGACATCAGTAAGTAGTATAAAATTAATTGTTAGATTCTTTAAGCGTTTGACAAACCTCTCACGATTGTTTCAATTGGTAACCGGGACTTATATATTATATACCGGTGGTGGCATAATGACGGCCATAAGAATAAATAATAAGTGATTATTCTTATGTGACGGCATAACTCTTCAACATCGAGACACGGACGCAAGTCGGAATAGTTAAGACGGGAGGACCAGAGTTATAAAGGTAACTTAAAATAATATAAATATATAAACATGTAGATACATCTCTTGTATAGAAATAAAGCTTAAAAAAAGGTATGCTAAATTGATTACATACTTTGGAAGCATTGGTTCGTGATGTGTTGTTTTGAAATAAGCATGTTAAACATCAGTTGACCTTTAATGCTTGTTATAAATTACCATGTCCAGAGAAAATTTTACGTTACTAAATAGAACACACTCGATGAATACTTATTAGTACAGAACAATAGGTTCTGAGATCATTTCCACAGAATAGTAAGAACAAACCCGAATTTAGGAGACAGAAGGTAACAGACTGTATTTAAGGATATGTTGTTGGATATTGTAAGCAGTTTGACATACTCATCTCATTTGGTCGTTTAAATAAGTTAAACCAGCATGGCGCGGTTAGTGACATTGTGGATTATTTCATTTGTAGTGTGCTTGACCGTAGTGTTATGTCAAAATGACAGCTCTTCAGGTAGTGCTGGAACACCCACCCGGGAGAGACAGGGCGGGGTAAGTATTTCACGAACTCAGGTTAATTTTCTTTGGTGGTTACCGGGTGATTTCAGACGACTTATATACTTGTACTAACTATAGTTCTTCTGTATATAGTATGTTCTAAAACTCACAAGTACCTAATTATGTATAGCAACACCATCTTATTGTGTAAGCATGTGTAATTAATTTGGTAAAAAAAATTGTAATCGCTTACTCATAAAGTAAGCAATATAAAAATATGTAGCCTACGTTACCTAATGACAATAATAAAAAAAACTTTTGGTTTTTTGGACCTAATAAAATGAATAACTATACTATTTCCTAATAGAGTACAACGATTTATTTTAGTATAAATACTGGTTAGTTGCGCCATCTGTTGATAAAAGCTGTAAGTCGTAAAGCTTGAGGGACGTGTAAGGTTAAACTGCTTTTAAACCTTAGCTTTTGCTATCATAGCACCATCTTTTTTCCTTTTTCACAGGCAATAGCAAGTTTTATAAAAATGATGTTGGACCTTCCGATGGGCGTAGTGGAACTATTGAAAGACGTGAGTTATTACATATCTTATCCATACTACATTATCTTCTTACAGTAACAGTTACACCACGAACTTTGCGGTGAAGGAAAACATCGTGAAGAAACCTGCATAATGTCTGAGAATAAATTCAAGGACGTCTGTAGTGCCTAACATACGGCGACAGACTCCCCATCTGTCACGTTGCCAATAAATTAACTTCAGTGAAAAGTAGGTGTTTTAAGTATGATGATGATATAACTTTGTTTGCAGGGAGCAGATGCCTTGGAGTCCTTAATATTTTCCTTTATGAAAGGATTAGTCTGAATAAAATGCTGTCAACACTAAAATATACATGGCTTTTAATTTAATAAGAACTAATTGTCTACTTCTAAATTTAACGAATCTTCTAGTATCCCGGATTGTAAACCGAGCATGTATGTTCTCACAAAATACCTAATCTAAATATATTTAACTCAAAGGTGACTGACTGACTGACTGACATAGTGATCTAACAACGCACAGCCCAAACCACTAGACGCATCGGGCTGAAATTTGGCATGCAGGTAAATGTAGTATGACGTAGGCATCCGCTAAGAAAGGATTTTAGGAAATTCCACCCTAAGGGAGTAAAATAGGGGTTGAAAGTTTGTATGAAAATCCGTCGTTTTTGAAGTTAAACGCATGAAAATTGGTATTTGACCTTTCAGTTAGAAATAAATATTTACGTATTTCAGGCTTTTTGGAAATTCCACCCCTAAGGGCTTAAAATAGGGGATGAAATTTTTGTATGAAAATTCGTAATTTTTGAAGATAAACGCATGAAAATTGGTATATAATTTTGAATTTTAGATATAGGTACATGATGACTAATTTACCCCGCGTGTGAAGCCGCGGGAAAAGCTAGTAATCTTTATAACCCGATTTCGGCGAAGCGAAAAAGAAGGGCTATTTAACTTATTGGGTTCTAACTCGATCAATTCGGAATTATAAAAATAATACCGTCATAACAAAACAAGATTATGGGAAATTTAACTTTTTTTGGTGTTAAAAAGATGTCAGACGGATGGGTACACAGAGAGACAGACCTCAGGATTTTTAAAACCTGTAAAGTGGGATGTAAGTTTGGTTGAAAAGAAATAAAAGGGTCCTGTGTGCTTACCTATATGATGAAAGCTGAAGACTTTTGTCCAACCATTTTACATATAATATCATTGCTCTCGTCCCTACTGAGATCTGGGTCGACCTGTATGACGAATTGTTCTATGATTTAAGGTAAAACGACTATAAGTAAGTGTTAAATGAGAGCACATATACAAAATCGTACCTGCTCATTACATTATCATATAGCTAAAGTATGCAAAATCGGTCGCTTTTTGTAACGATCGCCTTGGGTGTTGTCTTCTAACAGGCAGGATAAAAACCCGTCGTGCTCTAATTTGTGATTACCACGTCGTTAAGAGAAATTTGAATAACAAACAAATATACTATGCTTGTTAAATGTCAAAGGAACTAGCATGCTAAATATGAAGACAAGAAACTCAACGTACTTTAGCATACGTATATGATTCAATACGTTAGTTCAAAAAGTTATTTACCCAAGTATCTCCAAATTTTTTATTTGATGACGAGACGACGAGGATAGTATACCTGACTGCTACGCTAGAGGTTGCAGGTTCGATTCCCGCCAGGGAAAACATTTACTGGGGGATTTTTGGTGGAAATCGGGCGGAGCGGTTGAGATTTTTTCCAGTGTCTCATAAATTGTGTTATCTTTAATGTGTACTTTTAGTGTCGTTATTTTCAGTAAAGTTTCATCTAGTGACTGATTTAAAGGAGAATTGGAAATAATGCTTTAATATGACTTTTGGGTTAAGTGATTTATCATTATGGTCAATATATGTTATGTTACCTCTGACCTAACGGCGTGTTACGATCTGCTACTGCCATGGATTGTCTCCAGAAAATCCAATGAGCATTAGAATGCATGACATTTGGCATTTTAATGCAACAAACACGAAACATTTTGAAACTTGAAATTTCATAACACTCGACACTGGCAAAAATAGTCTCTGAAGAGGATTGATTGCCATACACGTAGAAGAAGAAAACATATTACTTTTTAACTTAAGAATTTAAAGTATTTGAAATGTAAGTGGCAGTATATAAACTTCTATTCAATTTAATTCAATTAATTACTAGCAGCAGTTTTTAGGCTGCAATGACAACCTATCATTAGGCGGATTACATGTTTGCTTGCCACGCCACTGTAGTGTTACTAGGTACAATTACGAGGTTTGGAGATATACCGTAAACTTTTAATTATATCATTAGCAATGATCTTCACTTTCACAAGCGATGACTATGATTCTAAAATGGATATAACTGTACTGTGTCTAACTATACTTTAAATTTTCTATTGTATATGTAAATGTTCTTTTTAATTCAAATCGCTTAATTTTTTACTCTAATACGTATCTGTGCCTTGCCTACATTTATTACAGAATATTAAGGGATAATAAAACACGTATTTTATTACATAATTTTGTAATATCACACTAACTATTTCAATTTGTGAAATACATGGAATTTACATAATGATACAAAATATTTGATCAATAAATACAAGTTGATAATACATGTGACATCGGCACATAAAGCAAGGGTTTTTCCATTATTACCTGCACACTATCAGAATAATACAGAATTTTGTCATAGTAAATCTCATGAGTACAGGTACCTACTCATGTCCGAAATGACATGAAAATCCTTTGAAAATGTAGAGCCGGTACCATTCTGATCGCGCGCATTTTATACAACAGTGACCGTTTATATAATTCTATAAGCTTATAAGTACTGTACATTTAACACATGATTTCAACATATTTATATTAATATAATTCTTGTTTTGTAATTTATAGACTAGACATGTCAGACAATGCTAACACAAAACTATGATTTACACTTACAATAAAAAATGAAGCACTATCAAGTACAGTTTGACCAGTAAAAAAAATCCCCGGCAGACTAAAAAAAAATTACTCACTTCCATAAGCTTATTACACATCTATAGATACTTTTGAGCCAGTTATACGATTTAATTTAATTAAATTCAATTATTTTGAATGCTTTCAAATGCTTTTTTCAGGCAATCCAAACCAGTAGCAGATCATAATAGCCATATAGGTTATGTAACCCAAGTATGTACTGAAATGACGGATTACAAATCCAAAGGCCATATTTAATGTCCGCATATAAATCAAGCACTACATAAAGCTTAATAAAAAAATTCAAGGTTTATATAGACGCAGACAAAAATATACAAAATACACACTAAACCGCACTATAACACAATTTACAGGACCCTGAAGAATATGCGATACGCTCTGCCTTAATTATCCCTAAAACTCTCAGTTTCTCTTATGATAAGAGAGAGCCACAGACTAAACACGATTATATCATTCCACCCGAGCTGGGTTTGTATTTCTCTTGCCATTGTAAATACAATACAATGTAATACGAATACTTAATACAATACCTACGAGCTTGAAAATCAAGCTGAAACAGTTTCTAAGTATTGGTTTATAATTAAAAATGCATTTTGTCGAAATCAGGGGTTAAGTTGTCTGATTTTTTAGTGATTCTAGTCGAGAATAGTCTCACTATACGTAGATTGATTGTTTGGAGGCCATGTTAGTAGGTGTGTAGTATAGTCATGAACATCGATATGAGTAATAGCTAAGTGCTTTACACGCGAGTGAGTCTGAGTTACGTAGCGTTTGATCCTTCTTTGTACAGAATAAAATAAACCGATTAATTATAAAATCAAAAAATACGTAAACACGTATAATTACGATATTATATGCACATACATAACTGGGACATAGCTACAGCGTAACATTTCATTACTACCTTGATAGACACCTTTTAGTCGCCTCACACAACGAAAATTAACAATTTCAATTAATAACTTTCACAATCGTATCTATGTCGCGCTATCAAAAAAATATATTTGATGGCTCCGGCTAAAGTAAGTAGATAAAGTCCCTTTCAGCAAACGAATTAATAATTGTCAATTTGTTTAATCGAAATCTACCTTTTATATAAATGTACATACATAGGTTCCTAATTAGATATATAACAATAATTATAAGCTAGGAATGATATTCAGGGTGTAACAATTTCTCCATAATTGTATACTGGTGGGTCGTTAACGTATTGGCTACGTCAAACCGTCGTGAATCCTCACACTCTCGTCTATAACAAAACATCAACACTACACATTGCTGTGCTATTCAGACTGAACATATGAATTCGCTTCTGACCTCACACCACGTAATTGATTAGAAATAACGCTAATCGACCATCGACTTACTTTGCCTATAGGGCGCTTTCTTGACAAACAGAAAATAATCTAGCTTATAGAAAATCTTTTGCCATTGTTTTTCGAAGTAGAACTCGTATTTTCGTCAGAATAGCATAGCTGTTGACCTGTGTATATCACACTCTGCACGTGGCCAAGGATGAGAGCAAAGAATTTATTTATAAGGGACCATTACAATAAATACATGCCATGCCACAATAACTATATCTTAATTCCCGCGTTAGTATTAAACGACTTCCAATGCAGTCCGATCGACTTTGTGGCCCATAACCTGTATACAATCGATGTTTCGTCTTAACGATATGTACTCACCTCAGCCACGTCTCCAGTTCATAAAAAGCACCCTTTTTATAACCGCATGCATACAAAACAACCCAGTAAACTCTCAATATGACTACAAACCTAATAACATCAGAAAATATCAAAATAAAGCGCTGAGCGGAGTCAGTTCTGCTTCGTGCGTAATTTGGTATCATTAATAAAAAATAAATTGAAACTTGAATATTAGAGAACAGGAGATCATATTAATATAAGGAATAGTAACAGACATACAACTTTATCATAGTAACACACATACACTGGCTTCGAAATGCATAGAACAGAAAACATAGATACTTAAGAGTACATACACAAAACTACGAACTTAGCTTACAGTGTTAACGCCAATCTATTTGACTAGACCGTTTGGTACATTTATATAGTGGTTAGTAATATCATTGGGTTTCTTTTCTCTGTTGACGTCATCGAGTTTGATGTACATGAGGTTAGTGATGCCTGAATTCTGTACAATGCAGTTATTCTGTAGGTTTCTGGCATTATTTTGTTTTTCGAATACCTCATCGGTTTCCTCCTCGATGGGCGGGCACAGGGTGATGTGCGGCGAGCTGTTGCCCTCGTGATCTGAATCAGAACCGCTGCGGGCCGACAAGTTGTTCAAAGTTAGCATGGGCGTTAGCTCGGAGCCGCAACTGCTCGCTACTGACGCCCTCGAGTTGTACTTCTGAGCATCGAAGTCGAATTTCATGGCCTGCGTTCGAGGACTAAATAGGTTGTCACTCACTGCAGGGCTCATCTGCAGGTATCCTTCCTGGTCTGTAATATTACAAGGTTATTAAAATCCTTAAATTTTAATGTAACAATTTACATTACAAAAACAGACCAAAACCAAAAGTCTACAATCTACTTTGCCAGATCAAGAGTAATATTATTGGAAAATCAAACACGAGCGTGAGGTATGATAAGTTGAAGGTGGTACAAAAGCAAATAAAATAATAATAAGGTGTATCTACACGCTATCAAATTACTGAAGTCATTATAATTTTCATTATTTCGTTCTACGGTTTGGTGGTACCCAGATTGCCCTTTGACCATAGATTATAATTTTAGTACAGGGTGTATAATTTTCGCAGCCTTGGAAGTGTTTGGTGTCGGTTAGTAACAACAACCATGCCGTAAGAAGTGATATTTGTTGTAGGTGTATTACCGTATGAATATGTTTCGTTATCAGAGCGTGGTATCCGTTTGGTCTGACAAAAGGAAATTTATATTTAATTCATTTATATCACCTATATATGACACCTAGATCACTTCACATCTATATTAAATATTCTACAAAAACATATTAATTGTATTGTAATGAATATCAATATATAGGCTAAATACTTTATTTTATAGCGTATGGATTAAATGTAAACTAAATAAAACTCAAATGTGCTAAGTATTTTATCATTAGCAATAGAAAATGTGTAGTTCATAGCACAAACTTCATGTTGCAATAATTAATACCTGGATTTTCTTCAGCCGCTTGCAAGTACGAATAAATCATTTAGTACATTATATTGATATAAAATGATGTTAGAAACGCTACTAATATCTGATGATGAATAATTGTGTTATATGGTGATGATAATGTGTCAAAAGTAAATAATAAAGTTAAAGGCGTCGAGTTAAAGGATGCTACTTCATTAGAAAATATTAATTTAAAATATAGAATGTAATAAACTAATCTTTGTTAACAAGAAAGAGGTCTTAATACTGACTATAGTATTTTTTCTAATGAAATATTTATATATTTAAAAATAAAGGATATACGATCGTCACAGATTTCTTAAAAGTCCTTTAGCCGCAACTGTTTAAAAAAATCCTGTTTTTTATGGCACCAATCGATAGAGTCAATCATAAGGATTGCAATGTCTTATATAAACGTGTATCTTAAATTAAATAAAACCATACAGGCACGGCTCGTATTTTCTACCGTATATAAGTATTTGGTACTAAGTAAGAGACCCCGAGTACGCTGTAAGAGGAATATAATAAAACTCCTTATTATAAATGGTACCCCATACTAATTTATAATTGCATAATAGTACTAAAAGTTTCTGCTCTAAGGAGTAGAAAGTCTTCTCAAGAAATCGTCTCCAAAGTACAAAATAAGTTTTGTACCTGTATGTACTTGTGTGACACTTTCTATTAAATTTTAAAATAACATCATCTCACTGTTACTGAATACAAGTTGCATAAAGTTCATGAGTTTCATGTAAACTTACATTAAAACATAATTTTAGTGAATTTAAAATGTATCGCCGTCGGTACTGAATTAAATCGAACGACAAAATTATTTATATTATACCACATTAGCGTGTTTATAATATCATACACAATCTTACTTAGAAGGGTATAATATCTATAGACAATTTAATTTAAATTAATTTACATGTCACCCGTTTGTGGTTATATGGTAAGTTATCAAAACCCAAACTAGCGTTTTTGTCGTTGCTGTCTGTCTGTTTTTTTGTTCAAGCTTCTCCATAACGGCTAACCTGCTTTGACGGGACCAGCGCAGGTTGACAAGGTTGAAAGGCAATTTAGAGATAGTTTCGGCGTTTTTTATCGTTGAATAACAACGGATTCAAAATTCAAATGTGATTAAAAATATCTTAAATCCGCGCGGTTAATTCGTGGGCAGCAGCTACAGTTAGTGAATATTCATACCAAGTTTAGTGGGTGTCAGTGGGAAGAATCTCTCCTTCTCGTTGACGTAGTGGTGCGGGCTCGGGGTGACCATATTCTTGTAGTCCGGTGCACACACCATGTCCAGGTAATCTTCCTGGCCTTCCTTCTTCTCGTTACACGACATACACACTGAGTTCAAGTCCACGTAATGCTGGAAAACACATAATTATCACATGTATTTTTATAATATGAAGGTAGCCAGCAAGGGTACCGTAAGCCTATGCGTGCCAACTCCCTGAGGGACTTCTTCGGGACATCGTTTGTGGTCTGTTATCAATATTTTTAGATTAAAAATGAAGGAATAAGACGTCCGATGATTGAATTAACACAAACGTATTTTTAAATTCTCTGAAGAAATATAAGACTCGTAATTAATAAAACTAATTTTAATAAATGCGTACAACTTAATTATTATAACCTTTACCTAATCTGACGTAAAAATTTTTGTAGGTAATTGTTTCAAAAACTTCAATCTATAAATATGATTTGAATGTATCAGAACTCACATTTCTAACGTTATCCTCGAGGAATGAGCCAAGTGTTTCCTGAAGCTGAGTGAAGGAGGGCCTCATAGTGGGCTTCTCCTGCCAGCATTTCCTCATCACGTCGTAGAGCCGATCGTCAGCGTATGGAGGCTTCTCTAGTCGATGACTGTGAATAATGTACATAACTTACATTCACATCAGCCAAAAATTGTGCAAGAATAGAAGGGGCTCCCTATGTCCAGAAACGGACTCAAACGCTTATGATGATAACGATGATTATGTAGTGTGTGCGAAATAAATACTTGTTTTTAAATATGGCACATGTAATTGCTACAGATATTACTTTACTTCTTGAAAGTACCATTAAAATTGATTATTTTCCTAGAACATTGAAACTTATGAAAAAAATATTAATAATCGGCTTGAGACTGTACCTCTATATAGAAGACCTCAGTCAAATAACACTAATTTGATGCAGTGTTGTGTTTCTGCGGTGAATAAGGTTTAGTGGTATACAAATAAAAAGCAAACGTCCCGGTCAGCCTAGTGGATATGTATTTTACCTACCAACTATTTGCATACCTATCTGCTGAATATTGTTGATGTCGTCTATGGGTTCCGATTTGAGTTTAGGTTTGTGTTGAATATTTGACTGAGTATGTCAAGTTCAAGGAACGTGAATATTATAAACTTACTAGCGGCCCGCCCCGGCTTCGCACGGGTAGACTTTTATATCAAATATTTTGTCTACCCGTGCAAAGCCGGGGCGGGCAGCTAGTATAATATATAGCCTATGTTACTCAGTGATGATGTAGCTTTCTAACGGTGAAAGAATTTTTGAAATCGGTTTAAAAAATAAAAAATAAAATTTAGGGGTGGACTACCCCTAACATTTAGGGGGATGAAAAATAGATGTTGGCCGATTCTCATAGATACCGGATAAGCACAAAAAATTTCATCTAAATCGGTCAAGCCGTTTCGGAGGAGTATGGCAACGAAAACTGTGACACGAGAATTTTATATATTAGACTAGGCAAAAATATCTTAATTAATATTAGTATGAAAGTAGTAGTACCCTTGGCTAAGCCATTGCAACAAGCTTGGCGGTGCGATGTTAGGGTAGGGAGTCTTGGCGAGGGAGAACATCTCCCATAGGACGATCCCAAACGACCACACATCCGACTGTGTGGAGAATATTCGGTCCGTCATACATTCAATAGCAAGCCACTTCACAGGCAGGGGACTCTGGAAAAAAAAAATACTATTCTAGTCAATGTAAAAAATATCTAAACCCTTACTAGGTATATTCCTTATCCAATATCTTCATAAATTATTATGAATGTCTTAAACTTGCATTACTTAAAATACTTTGCTAAGGATCTAACTTTAACGATGGCAAAACCTCCTAGATAGATAGATCGCCTTGTTAATGATCCATGATAAATAAAAAACAATTAAGTTGATACTTTTGAACTCTTCATATCACAGTCTAACAAATCTACTATCTGTGTTTTTTAAATCTATTCCTGTATTAGTTTAATTATAATAAAAATAGCTTACGTTTTCTTTTTTCTGATATTCTTCGTTATTATAAATATTTCTGGCCAATCCGAAATCGCAAATTTTTACGACGTTATCGTCAGCTAACAATACATTTCTTGCTGCCAAATCACCATGGAGAATCTAAAAGTATATTTATGTAAGACAATTGAATTCTTAATGAATATTCAATGAATAGATGAACAGTTTAGTTTCGTAGAAATGTCACCTTTCTGCTAGCAAGATATTCCATTCCCCTTGCAATTTGGAACGCCCAGCAAAGCAAGTCACGGGATGACAGAGGTCGAGGAATACGGCCTTCAAAATAGTCAGTTTCATAGTTCGACCTCCATTCTGGTTGGACGTAGCCTTCTGACACTGAAAAAAATGTTTGCTTGCAGATGGGCAAATGAACGTGTACTATGCAAATTTAAAGGGAAGTCAAACACACTTACAAACGGTATTCGATTAGAATTTAAATTACAATAAAACCAATTTATAACTGGTATTCAAATAACAACAAAATGTAAGTACATCCACGTATCCTTCGTGAACATCTTTGCCAATCGGTACAGGTTTGTTAGACGCCTAAGTCATAAGAATAAGTAATTCTTATGGTTATGTCTAAGTCTAGCATATATAGAAAAATGGGTAATGAAGGTGGGTACCCAGACACATTGGGTTATCTCCGGTGCAAATTCCATATTTTTTCGGATTAAAGCCACGGTGATTTATGCGTACATGGTACGGTACATGCATAAATTAGCAAACTTACAATAGAATTATTTAACACTATTATGTACAAATTATTTTATTTTAGATGAATAATATAATCGGGTATTATTCGGAATATAGAAAATTTTGTGAATTGGTTCATATTGGTTGGAATAGTGTAGACGAAGGACAGCATTTAAGTGTAGATGCTCATTTTACAGACGCATAAACATAAAGTGCTTCTGACGTCACAACAATTGTAATGAAATAATAGGCTTACACTCATAAGTGGAACAGTCAAACATTTGTTTACCTTTAACTAATTCCTCTTGTTGGATTGCATTATCTGACAGAAAGTAAAGTATTATAAACATCACGTAAACTAAGAGCATAATAATGTTAGTATTTTTTATGGCAAAGAAGATAGTTCTTACCTTTCCTTCCAGATCTACAAGTACTTGCGGTATTCAGAAACGTGTGATCAGTTTCTTGAGTAATGTTGGAACCGCCGTAGTCAGAATGTAGCCTGTGGACGTGAAATATTTATTATTACTCCATGAACTTTAACAAAAATATAAAAAGCTCATGTATCTTAACTGAATTTTTATATATCGAGAACTATCATGATAATAAAATGCGATAGGTTGGCAATTGAAGGCTTGCAGGGGACGAGATAAGAACCATATCTGAGTCGAGAATGTAATTGTGGCGTACCCAGTGCTGGCACTACTGGATGAGAAGCCCCGGTTGATCTTGCCGAGGCTCTTCTCACTGTTATCTGTCAGTTGGTCGATGAATACCTCTCGGTGCTTCTGCATATAATTGTGAATGTTACCGAACTTGCAGTACTCTACGATCACCGATAACTCACCTGCCAATCAAGTATATGCACATATTAGTTTAGTCTCATACACACAATATGTTACGGGTCAACCAAGTCAACGGCTTGCAAAGACTAAATAAAGAGTACTATAAGCAATAAGCAAAAAGAAGCTGATGATTTAATGATCAACAAGTGGGTTAAAATGTTTTGTTTGTTTAATACAAGCATTTATTCGGTCATCAAGCCCTTTCATTTGATACCCACATCACAGAGGTTAAGTGTGAATATGATAAAGCTCTAGTTTGTGCCGTCCGCCATATTGGATAAAAAAAGGAGCACAGACACGCACGCACGCACGCACGCACACACACACACACACACACACCCCAGAAAAGTTAAAAGAAAATGAATAAATACAAGCTTGTAATAAAATGGGAGCTGAGACTCACGTTTGACAACATTCTTGGTGCAAGCTCCAAGTAAATTGACGATGTTTACGTGTTTCCCTAGATATACCATTATCTTGAGCTCTGATGCTAGAGCCTTGATGAACATGTTGTCTGCTGTTTTCTTTACCATCTTGACAGCAACGACAGTCGTTTCCTCTGCATTAATAATACCACGAGCTTCCGCTTTGTACACAACACCGAATGCTCCTGCTCCAAGCTGTATACCTAAAAGACCAAGACTACAGTGTTATTTCTTGAGTCTTGAGAGACGCGATAGGTTGCGAGCTTACAGAGAAGAAATGCTATGATATTTTATATTTGGTTTAATATGTATAAACTTTCGAATCTAATGAATATTTTCCTGTCATTAGACTGTTTTGGTTGTACGATCAAGGTGGGAATTTTAAAGTTTATCAAAATAACCATTGGAGTAGGTAATTACCTACTCCCATAGCTACTAATTCCAATTTGTTCATATTTAAAATACAAGAGGTAGCTTAGTCATCGTAATGCAAGAATATATTATGTTCACCTAAAGTAAGTTTCTCAGCGGGAAACTCAAATTTGTCATCATAAGGCAGCAGCTCAGCTTGTTCATCGATTCCCAGTTCGGGGTTAAGAGACCGGGTGACACCCTTCTTGAAGTACAAGAGACCGGCCGCGGCTAGCTCTTTCCTGAACCTTCTGTCTTTCCTCACCTTACAGGTAAGGTAAAGCACTAGCATTATCAATACGAAAATTATTACGATAATCGGAATTAGAATATGCGTGTAGGATTGGTGCCTTGGCGCTGGAAAATAAATTCAGATTATGCTTAAAAAATTAATCATTGATTATTTTTTACCCGAAATTAAGCATTTTTTTTATAAAAAAATATATATTGCTTCTAACAGATTTTTGCCACGGCATACGAATATTGTGACATTTGTCTCATGATCATGACGATCGTAATATCGTCGAATTTGGAAATCCACAAAACTTAAAAAAAAACATTGTACTGTCATTAATTCAATTGGCAAATCATTTCATTTCATCAGGAAATCACTCACTCAGGAATAATGGTGAAAAAATCTTCATAATCGATTCAGTAGTTCACAAACCTTATCTTTTTATAATATACTAGCAGCCCGCCCCGTCTTCGCACGGGTAGACATTTATCAAATATATTGTCTACCTGTGCGAAGCCGGGGCGGGCAGCTAGTATAATATATAGCCTATGTTACTCAGTGATAATGTAACTTCCTAAAGGAGAAAGAATTTTTGAAATCAGACCAGTAGTTTCGGTGCCTGTTCAATACAAACAAACACACAAAAATACAAATCTTTCCTCTTTATAATATTATTACTAATGATGAACATAACAGCTTACCGCTAAAAGGGTGTACATTAAACACTTTACTCTCTTCCTGCTCATCACTTTTGGCAACGCATTCGTATTTTCCCATAAACGCTTGCATGTCAGTTATTTCCATTGACGAATTTATCGTAGTAAAGTTTATGGATTTTGTAGTTATATTTACGGTTTCATTGGTTTCTAGCTTTTTATCTTCCTGTTAGTGTAAATTGCATTCATATATATATATATATATATATATATTTATTTTGATAATTAGTAAAAAGTCGTGCACAATTTCAATGTGCACCCGTATTGTTGAATGAGCAAATCAATACGAAACAAAAAGTTAAAGCACAGCGGGTGCTGAGTTATCTGACTGAAGCATCGCTACTGCTTTGCAGTGTTGTATGTTGAGGTGCAAAAGGTTTTTCATAAGTCCACTGGAATATGCAGTGCTTGTAGTAGCTTTATTCTACAACTATAACACACTGTTGTGCTACACCTCTCAACATGATTCAAATTCCTGATGTTGGCAACACACGAGTGACATACCTTTGGTATTGCAGGCGAGGCGGCCTTTTTTTTTTATACCACTAAGGTGCCCCACAAGCATACGGCCCATCTGATGGTAAGCAGTCACCGTAGCCTATAGCCGCTAGCAATACCAGGGGTATCACTACGGGGTGCCAACCATGTTGCTGATGAGGACTCACTGTGCTAGCAGCAATACTACTAGCCCAGCGTATCCTCGTGGAGCACTGGCGACCTTACTTACCGCAGAAACACAACACTACATCAAGTAGTGTTATTTCACTGCGGTCTTCTGTAAGGCGGAGGTACAGTCCCCATTCGGGCGGCTCCAATTTAAATGGGATAACCCACGGAAAATTCCAAATCGCCATACCTCTCTTTTTAAAAGCTCATGATCTGATTAATCTCTGTACTTAAGCTTAGAAAAACTCATTGGTACAGGCCGGGACTCGAACCTGGGCCCATCAGTTGACAGGCCTGTTGCTTCAACCACAAGGCCACCACGGCTTTTATAGGTTCCTTAGGTAACGATGACCGCTTACCCTCCAGCAGGGTTTACATTTGTTTGTTATACCATTTGCTTATAATTAATTTGCCTTCCAGTGCAAATGACTGTTGGGATTGTTAAACTTTAGTGTTTCTAGTTATGTCAGTACACTTCACACGTATTAAAATTGGACCCAAGTGGTACTCACCTTATACCAGATTATTTCAGGAGGAGGAACTCCATCCGCTGTGCATGTGAGCGTTATAGAAGGTTGGGCAGGATAAAATACATTGTCGACATGCAGTGGCCCATCTATTGCAAGTTTCTTCCGAGCTGTAATAATAAAATTAATAATTATTAACCAATACTTAAGAAGCTTAAAAAATTATCCCTTTCAACTATGTATTGGAAGTACAAGTCGTTATTTAAAAAAATATTCCTGTAGTGAAATTTTAGAGTTAATGTTAGCGATAGATTTACTAATCAGTCGTTAACTTCAAAGTAAATAAACTAAGTTACTACGTCTTCAACTAGTCTCAGACATATGATGGTTTCCTCACGATGATTCCTTCACCGTAAAGCTTGTGGTGTGACTAATCAATGCACTTAATGTTTTTTTAAAACTCCTTAGTAGAAGCCAGTAGGAAACGAACTTGCGTCGCTTGCATAGAAGGCAATGCTTCATAGCGCACGAATACCACGGCGACTATACTTATACTAAGTTATTCATAAGGCATAATTTACTAATTTAAATCAAACTTAATCATTAAGAGACGTATTACTTCAAGTGAAACACTTTCTAACCTGCGACAATCAGTGTTACAGATTCATGCAGTACATCATTTGTCCTGAAGCTACGGCACGTGTAGACTGTTCCATTTTGGTCCAACGAAACATTCTTTATTTGCAGTTTTGCGATGTGCGAGAGTGAATTATTCGAGTATTGCACTAGAATGTAAACATGTATAATTACTCATCTATAATAATAAACACGTACATCAATAAAAGAAAAACAATATTGACGCACGCAACGATCCCAATGCGTACCTATACAAAATATTTCACAAGGCATATATAATTTTGGTCTCATGCAACTTTAAACTAAATGAGTTTAAAGTTGCATGAGACCAAAATTATATTCGTCATCTTACCCATTTCGCTCAGATTCTGATTATTATTCCCTACCCATGTGAGATTAATAAAGTCATATTTGGAGGCAAGGCATGTCAGTTCGATGTCTTCATTCTCTGAAAACTCATTCTTTGAGTTTTTCGTGTTTAGTAAACCAAAGCCATCAGGTATTTCGTAGACTCTAATAGTTTGCGTAATTTCCGACTCTCCCATAGCGTTAGTGGCCCTGCATGATAAATTTCCAGACTGTGTCGGTGATATGGTAATAATTGAAGACACCTTGTATATTGACTCTTGTTCAGTTGTATATTGTTTCTGTAACAATTAAAATTCATACAATAATTATTTAACATTTTCTGCTACAAATAGCCAAAGGTAGTTCATAGTTCCTCTTAATATTTCAAAATATGTTTATGTTATTACCGAGTTTCTCTGGTAAAAAATGCTTCATTCTTCTTAGCTTACGTTATAAGTGATAAAATATGGATGAATGTAAGTAAAAATAAACCACAAATGCCATAAAAACTTACCGATTCAGATATATCTCCTGCTTCATTTGAAAAACGCCAATTGATGACAGGTAGAGGATATCCCATTGCGACACACTTCATGCTTGTGGCAGTATTCATCGTAACATATTTAATATTGCTTTTAGAAGTAAAGTCCACAACAGGTCTTGCTGTAATGGTAAGGTTGTGTTTTAAGAGCGATGCATATTTGTATAGGTATTATAATAAATGCATGGACATTGGTGCCAATTCTGTTGTTCAAAATTACTAAACTTAACTAATTTGACAGGTCTAAATGTATTGCCATCCTTATTTAACCTCTTGACATGAGAAAGGGATAGCAAGACTTCTAGACCTGTCAAATTAGTTAAGTTCAGTGTTTTTGTACAACAGAATTGGCACCATTGTCACACAGTGCTTGCTTCCTATTACATACTAAGCAAACTTTATTTTGGAACTACATAACACCTAAACGCAAGGTAAACACCATGTTTAACACATAAATGTTTTCCCCGGCAGGAATGGAACCCGCGACACCTAGCGCAACAGTCAGACTAACCACTAAACAAACGGTGCCGTCGATATAATAATGTATATCAAATTTCTAACAAGAAAATTGATAATCTGACGCACACTTTAATGTGGGTAATTTAACGGTGCGAGTACGGTTGTAGCTATGTTGATAGTTAAATGAACCATATTTACCTGATACTGTAACTTCGAGTGTGATATTTTCACTGAGAAATTTATTAGAGGCGACAAATGTATAATTTGCTGAATCGGTGACGGAAGCATTGCGAATGGTCAAAAATTCGTCCCCCATTGGATTATTATGATATGCATACTTTCCACTGGTAAAGTCTTTTTCTGGTAGTTCTTTGTTATTTTTAAGGCTGCAACACATTTTTGTATCAATAAGTATTCATAAAGATCCGTTTGCTGCTAGCACAATAATCCCTCTTTACATAAGGTTGGTACCGCGTTTATGATATCATAGGCTACGGAGAGAGCTTACCATAAGACGGACTATACGTATACTTACGTAGTATAAGAAAAAAACTAAGTATTATAAACATAAACTAAGCCAAGCGCTCGTGCTATACGCATATACCTAATATACCTAGATAGTGAGGATGGAAGAAGAAACGATGTTGCACCACACCATCGCCATATGATTCGGGATGAAGGCGTAAGACTGTGTACTATGCTATGGTTTGTTCATATACATAAACAATTGCTCACATGTATTATAAACCGAGTTTGTAGTATTATTTTACTGCGGTCCAAATATTTAGTTTACTAGCAGGGACTTCAAATTTTTGTCAGATGACGACCACCCGTTAACGTCATTACTATAAACCTACCATATTACATTTTAAACAGGGTATTGATTTGATCTAGTATCCGGGTAAGCGTTTTCATGCCTCAGGCTGTTTATGTATATGAGCGCGCGCCAATTACGCTTGAATTGTTAGAAGGGGATATGTTCTAAAATATTTCCAAATTTTTATAAATAATAATAATAATGCTTGGACATTATCACACAGCGCCAACTGGCCCCAAACAAAGCAAAGCTTGTACTATGGGAACCTGCAGCTGATATTATACTTATATACTTTTTGTTTTGTAAATACATACCAAACACCCAGACGCAAGGCAAACATATTTGTCACATAAATGTTTGCCCCGGCGGGAATCGAACCCGCGACCCTAGCGCAGCAGTCAGGTATACTAACCACTAGACCAGCGGTCTCGTCTATATGTATAAACAAGCATGTGATTCACCGGAGAGTCAGCGACACGTGGACGCCTGACCATAACACAAATAGCTCAAAGTCCCGACTCGTACAGTACTGAACAGTAGCTTTAATGTAGCTGCTACAAAAGAAGGATATCTTGTAGGTCTACTTATTTTACAACTTACAATTTTTTATTTTCAATCTGGGGGTAGGAATCCACTAGTACTCTGAGCCTGATTAGACGACCAAGAACTGACCCGTTGTTATCACTTTTTTTAGTTGTT
Organism: Falcaria lacertinaria; assembly: GCA_951449985.1. Lineage (NCBI taxonomy): Eukaryota > Metazoa > Arthropoda > Insecta > Lepidoptera > Drepanidae > Falcaria > Falcaria lacertinaria. The sequence continues at coordinate 6,537,113 of OX602114.1, forward strand.
AATTTTAATACCGGGGCATCTAAAATAATTAAAAAAAACACATTATAAAGGAGTTATATTATAAGCTTTATGAAAGTACTTCATTTATCATTGTTTGGGTGGAGGCAGTCAGGTAGATGTGGAAAAGAGTGAAGTGGCGTATTAAGAACTAACTGCCTTTGGTGGTAGACCTGCTTATGGCACCATGCGGTGGAAGCAATTTTTATATTTTCCTCCATAACGTCTTCGGGCTACCGAGTCATCAGTGACACCAACACAATAATTGTAATCAGTCAAAATCATTTATTCAGCTTAGGCCCTAATAAGGCACTTATGAAGGTCTAATTTACCACTAGTTCAGAAACAAAGCCACCTGATAAGAACCGGCAAGAAAGTCAGTGCTCGTGTCTTTTTTTAATGTAACAATCATGCAATCATAATATGTGCGGTCTATTAAGTTTCTTCGCACCCTGGCGATACGACCCCAATCCTACCTAGGAATGGGTGATTTACACATTATATTTAGTAACAAAACACAAACACACACACATGCTGTAAGTAGATATCGATATCGACAAAATATAGGTTTAGCGTGATCGACAACGGACCCAATTATGCCAAATAGCATCCTGCCAAATAATGGGTCAGTTACAAAATCGCAAAGAATCATATTAGTATCTGCATTACCTATATACATTTTGTAGTTTAATTTCTTTATAAATAGTCACATATTTGTAATAGTCATATTATGTACCGACCCTTATTTGTACTAATACTACATACACTAAGTGTAACATAACAATACCAGACTATTGATAATGTTAATCCAAGTGTAAACCATTTTACCTAAGTACATTTTCTTCATATAGGCAGATTTATGTTCACCGGAACTGCTTGACGTACAGGTATATATTCCCTCATGCGATTTGCTCGCATTCACAACAATAAGGGTGGTATAATATTTTTCGCCCTTCACAGTTCTATTTATATTGGTTTTTTCATGGAACGTACTCTGAAATTACATATACAATAAGTAAATTAAAAAATTAATGGATATTATGGACTTCATAATTAGTCAGAAATTTTAAGTATGTTTATGTTAGTTGTTATCTGAATAATTATGGAAGAAATAATGCATTTGTGGACATAAAATAATAGAATTTTGTGGAAATTCTATAAATGAAACTCAAAATAAATGTTCATTGGTCAGACCGTGGTTATGTTTTTAAACATATATTGTAATATCGTTTAAATATGATAGTGTTGGAAACAAATCATGCAAGAACATAGGTTTGTGGAAGATTACTCGTATATTACGTATTTATACAAATATGTATATCTTTCACCTAGGTTTGGTTATTAAACAGTTTGTTTGTAATTAATCTTTGACTTTGAGGATTAGCATTAGCACAAGCTTTTGCCAAATAACTTGGTCGAGAGCCTGTTGCTTTACACTGGTGAAAGAATTTGTATAAAGGAATGGATTGGAAGGGTTTATGTCCTGCGAAGGAGTAGGCAGTGGTGTACAGGCGGTGAGTTTATCGCTGAGCAACGCACATGGTATAGGGATGAAACTGTCCAACCATTTATTATATGATCATTAAGAAGAAGATAATAAAATTAAAACACTTTTCATGTAGATATTCAGAGTTAACATTGATTTTGTACGAGGCGGTGTTTGTAAGCATACTTTAATAGTCCCAGCATGGATTTGTCCATACATGACTTTCAAATCGGTGACACAGGGACTGGTAAGTAATGAAAGCATCTTTATTCTATGATCTGAGGTTTATACCTCGCCAAAACAGTCAGGTGGGTCAGATTATACGCATGGCTTGAGTCTTTGGGATCCTAGGACCTAGGTTCTATCTCCACGACTTCAATGTCCACGACTGTTACTGTTATACATTTAGAAATGTTCAAGGCCGGAGGAAATTGGCCCAGCATTAGGATTTATTACAATCACGGCGATCACCATGTGTTACGCTGGGATTTAACGTTACTCTTTGTGAGAAGTGGGTGTTGACTTATGTTATACCTGTACCTACTTCAAGTACGCTTTAAGGGAGGTGTGAGGATAATTATAAAAACCAATTACTTCTTTCGGAGCCTGCCAAGACAGAGCGACCGGAATGCCATTGTAAAGTACTGTACAATTAATTGCAAATGTTTCCCCATCCATAAATCTTTCGTTGTCCAGGGTCAGCGTTGGTTCGGGTGGACCTGATATTCGATCTGCAATAAGCACAACTACATGTTGAATGTTATACAATAATCGTTTCGTTAGTTATCGGTAACACTAATATGAATAATTGAGTAAAAAAATATTAATCCGCTGTAAATGGTACAATATTACCATGAATTGTCACCTATATGTAAGAGTCGTATGTCAGACTTAAGCATGACAATGAAATTTTTGAAAGAAATTATCGTTACTAATTTTACAACTCTTTCAGATAGGCCATAGACGTGCTTACCGAAACTAATGTTTTTTGTTATTACTATATATAATATCTATATTTTATAATAATTTATATTTCAAGGCCTAAATATTATATAATTTAATATACTATTTTATTTATGAACTGTAATAAAATACAGAAATAGTATAAATATAAACGCATATGAAATATGTTGCATTTAGTTATGCCATACGTAGACCGACATGGATGCTCGCCGGTTGGTCCCGCTACGTGGCGCTAGTGTGATTGGAGTCGTTCGCGCAGTGTTTTTTTTTTAACAAAAAATACGAATTGAACAAAACAATACGATAAGAAAGATGGATATACTAGCAACAATCGACTTTTTCTTGATTGTTCGCATAGGAACCTATGTTCAGATAATCTCGAGGAGTAAAAAGTCGACTTAAGGGCTGACCCAAACCAAACTAGCGCCTTTCCAGATATTCCAGAATACATATCGTGCTTAAATTTTGTTCAAGGAGTGGTAAGCCAACGAATTCTAACAAGACATTGTCTTGTTCTAATCTTTTTATATTTAACTAATATTTAGTGGCTTGTGAACACCGACACACAAATGGTGATTTTATTTAAATTCTTGCAAAAAATTTAAGCACTGGTTTAAATAGTAAATAAGTATGCAATGAAACAATAAATGAAAAAATACGTTCACCTACAAAAGTAGGACCGCGCCATAGAATAATATAAGGTACACAAATATAAATAGTTAGTATTTATTATTATTGTAAAACACGTGCATGCATACAATAACTACGCAGAGCAACACAACAAAGAAGGGTAAAGAATAAAGTAGTAGTAAGTAAGCCTCAAGCCGCAACTCCACACATAACATGTACTAGTTAGGACCGAGGGCCCAGTGAATGACCGTCACACCACGCTACCGTGTTAGGGTGACATCAACATTGCACTACTTACTACGTATAAAGTTTTTCAGTTCTGTGTTATTTCCACGCTGTCCTTTGCATTGGTAATTGGAAGACCTAGTGGGCGGTGTCAATGAAAACCCAATCTTTGTGGAGAACGATTTAAATTTTGCTGGCTTGTCACTCTGCTACCATCGTATTATATAATAACCAAATAAATAATGTATGGTTAATAAGTAACGTAGGTATATTTCAAAACTTTTACCGTTATGTTTTTCAATTTTACTTCATTTGAATTATAGATGGATCACCCATTTGATCAGCTAAAATTGGAAAACATAACGAGCCACACACACGAAAACAAATATAAAAAATGCAATCATCGCTTTGAAACTTATGGCAAACAAAATTACCATTATATGATTACATTTCTCGTGTATGTGTAACAATAAATTATTAAAATCTACACATCATCTAATCACCTACGTGGTTCCACAAAAACGTATTTCAACTCTTGAGTGTGTTGTCTTTGAAAGCCACAAGTATAACTTATAATTTGCTGAGAGTCGAATTCGGTGTCGGAATTCATATCGAGGACGAACCCGATTTTGGGGCTATATTGCTCATATTCATAATCGTCTGCAATATCCTGAATGTTAAAAACATTGTTATGAAATTATTGTTGGCTTTGTAACTCTCATGCTTTAGTGCGCTTTATATGTAGCAATAAGCGTTAGTTGTTTTTACTTTTATGGGACAACGTTGATGTCGTTTTCAAGAATTATACTTATTTGGTGATTGTATGTGGTGAGTATTATAATTTATAATTAACTTTGCCCCATTAAGCAGCGATATCAAAACAGTTTGTTATTCGAGTAACATTATAGACATGCAGATATGTAAGCAAAGTTAAACTGAGCATTTCTTTAACACACGTGTTCTAGATATTTGTAACTTTGTACACCTGAACTATATAAGTAGCTCCAGAATATTTGAATAGTTGAATAACTACATTTGCAGTGGACGAGACCACGCGATTTCTGAAACAGTCGCTCAGGTCGTTCGTATACATACCGACGTCAGGGTAACTTCAACATCTGGTGTCGTGGGTCGACATTCAATAACAACCAGAGACCGTCGGGGTATTAAAAACTCCCTCATGGGTGCAAACAGTCTACCAGTGCCTAAAATTGGTTTTTAACTATAAGTACGTGTTACAATCGGCTGGTATTCAATACATTCGATATTAAATTGCACTTAGTTCTCACCGTTGACATAGATATAAATGAATGAGATATTTTCAGTATTTTTTGGCTCTTCAGTGATATTTTTGAGCAGCACGGTGCCGTTAACGGAGGAATCAGAGCAGGCATAGTAGCCAATAGCGAACTGGTCTACGTTGTACAGGTCGAGCCTGGTCTCGAACTGCCCGCCGTCCAGCGAAACCATGTCCGTCTTAACGTGAGAGAATGATCCAAGATTTTCCTCTGGCACTTCTTGTTGTACAAATTGTAATTTGCTCTTTCCTTTGCACCAGAGTGTAAAATTTTGTCCCATTTGTAATATTATTTCTGTCTTATTGGGACTTATAACCGGGCCATCGAAATGTTGATCTGAAAACCACAATTATATACTTCTTCATTTTACTCTTTTGTATAGCCTTTTACCATCGTCTACTACAATTATACACTAAGTGACAATAGCAGTAGGAGTACAAATAAATATTCCGAGTTAGGTATTTTTGTTATTCTAGAGATCGTTTCCGTGGTCAATATTATTATAGTTTCTACGAAATGTATGAAAATAGAAAGGTCGTCACGACACCGATGAAGAATCAATTATACTTATTGGATAGTTAATCATGTTGCAAGATAAACATTGTTGCCGTTAACAAGGCTAAGGTTAGTGTCACGTGAGGTGATCGGAGGGTAATATATCATGAAGTGAGCGCGACAGAGGAGCTGGTGACGGCTTATCATCACGCTAATGGCGTCTGTAATGTAACGTGAGCTGAAACATGGTTCGCGCTCCTATCGAAAACACTATTAATTAGCGGCGCTTGGGGCGTGACGCAGGGTGCGGTCAACATTCGGAAAATTAATCCTACCAGTCGGATGGCGATGTGTCGCTCGCTGATATCTAATTGATCGTATCTGACTCTGGAAAGGGCGGCCAATTAACTGATTAGGACCCCGGGGTTCTACTTTGGTACCAACAAAATAATTGTTTCATCACATTAAACGCCAATAAAGTAACATGTTTGCTTGTCCTCTACGCATTCAGAAACAAGTGCTTCTACCATTGCGAAAATCCTAGGTCTGGGCTATTTTTTTATACCTCTAAGGTGGCACAAAATCAAACGGCCCATCTGATGGTAAGCAGTCACAGTAGCCTATAGCCGCTAGCAATACCGGGGGTATCACTAACGGGTTGCCAACCACGTTGTTGATGAGGACTCACTGTGCTAGCAGCATTACTACTAGCCCTGCGTATCCTCGTGGAGCACTGGCAACCTTACTTACCGCAGAAACACAACACTTCATCAAAGTAGTGTAATTTAACTGCGGTCTTCTGTAAGGTGGAGGTACAGTCCCCAGTCGGGTGGCTCCAATATTAATGGGAAAACCCACGGTATATCCCAATTCACCTTACCTCTCTTTTTTTAGCTCATGGTGTGATTAGTCACTGCACTTAAGCTTAGAAAAACTCATTGGTACAGGCCGGGATTTTAACCTGGGCCCATCAGATGACAGGCCGTTGCTTCGACCACAAAGCCACCACGGCTTATACTATGTCGATAATATTTTCCAATGAAACATCACTGCAGATGTGAAATATTCAAAGGAAATTTTATTTATATTACTTACAGGTAAATAACAATAAAATTGTTCCCATTATAACTGCTCTAAATTTTACCTATAAAGTGGTATGTGCGTCTAACCACGTATGCAGGCAAAAAGGGTCAATAATAATTGTACAGAATTTTAAGTGTTAGTATCGCCATGTAATCAACGTAAGATAAATCGTAACTTCTGAAGCACTTTTACTAATATCACAGTATTTTTCATGAAGAGCTGGAATAAGCGTGAATTCTTTAATAGACTACAACAATTATAGTGAACATATTAATGGGGGTTTTTGGCGGGAATCAGGCGGAGCGGTTGAGATTTTTTTCCAGTGTGTCGTAAATTGTGTTATAGTGATCTTTAATGTGTATTTTTGGTGTCGATATGTGCAGTAAAGTTTCATTTAGTGACTGATTTATAGGAGCATTGGAAATAATGTCATAATACGACTTTTGGGTTAAGTGATTTATCATTTTGGTCAATAGGTTACCTCTAATCTAAAGGCGTGTTACGATCTGCTACTGCCGTGGGTTGTCTCCAGAAACTCCATTGGGCGTTAGAATGCATGACACTAGGCATTTTAATGCGGCAAACACGAGAAAATTTTGCAACATGAAAATTCTCTAACACTCGACACTGGCAAAAATAGTCCCTGAAGGGATTGATTGCCATACTTAGGAAGAAGAAGAAGAAGAACATATTAATGACAATATTTATATAAATACGACTGATGGTTCTCGCCATATGTACATTGTTCATAACAATGCGTGACAAGGATATTAAATACGTATTTAATCTCCTCTATGTCAGCATACATTTGGTTGGTTACTTTTATTTAGAGATATGACAATCATTACAACGAGTCTTTTAACTACAAAAAAAATAGATTGTTTAATCGTTCGTCTTTTAAGCGCTCCTATTAAAGTTTTATTTTATGATTAACCTTGGTGAGTAGGGAATTTTGGCCATACAAACTAGGTATTACACACGGGACACGCTAGGAAAATTTATTACCTAATGAATAAATTTTACCGAATATAATTAATCTTCCAACCAACAAGAGACCAACCAAGAAGAAAAAAACAATTAGGTACGGCTGGGTGTTAATTTTATCAGCTAATTTTAATTTAAAGTTTTCAAACAGCATAGGCGATGTCCTGCCTTAGCTATGAATTCATATGTCAAATACACCATAGCAAAAAAGACCTTTATCGCGAAATTAAAAAGGTTCCGGAGTTTTTGGCGGGAATCAGGCGGAGCGGTTGAGATTTTTTCCAGTGTGGCGTAAATTGTGTTATAGTGATCTTTAATGTGTATTTTTGGTGTCGATATGTGCAGTAAAGTTTCATTTAGTGACTGATTTATAGGAGCATTGGAAATAATGCCATAATACGACTTTTGGGTTAAGTGATTTATCATTTTGGTCAATAGGTTACCTCTAATCTAAAGGCGTGTTACGATCTGCTACTGCCGTGGGTTGTCTCCAGAAACTCCATTGGGCGTTAGAATGCATGACACTAGGCATTTTAATGCGGCAAACACGAGAAATTTTGCAACATGAAAATTCTCTAACACTCGACACTGGCAAAAATAGTCCCTGAAGGGATTTATTGCCATACTTAGGAAGAAGAAGAAGAAGAAAAAGGTTCCGTAATTTTTTAAATGTATATTTTCATAAGAACCTTCTCCTGACAATAACAAACACAAATAAGAAATAATTTGCGAATTCGGTCCAGCCGTTTACGCGTGATTCCGTGACCAAGGGAAATAGCAGCGTTCATTTTTATAAATTGTACCTACTATAAATACAGAGTATACGTACACAGACGACGGATGCCTGCAAGTTATCAAGTATGAACGTCCGGTGGTTTAATATTATAATTAAACGAGACATTTCCTTTTGCAGCAACAACAACAACTACCAAAGGAGGAAAGCCTCATATGTAAAATGTCATTCCAAGTTGTGGTGTTATTATAGCCAATTGACCATATTCTGACAGATTTTCACTCGACGTCGATTTTATTTTATTCGGTATAAGAATCTAATGAGACATCTGACATTTGGAACGGAAAACATCAACAAACAACAGCTTAACATTCGTGATGTTAATATAATTAGTTTAGTTGATAAGATATTAATTCTTATGACCAAATTACCAATGGTAGTAAGTAACATGACCACTAAAGATAACGAAAAAAATCTAATAAAAATACTAAAAACGCAAAAAAGTGGAAAAGTGACATCATTAAATTATGTATTTAGGTACTTGTTTAGTTAGCTTTAGTACCTTCCTAAATACATTTTATTTCCTTGTTCCCGACTACAAAACAAGTTAGTAATACCCAAGTAAGTTATACAACATCACGTTTTAAGTTGGTCTCTTGTATTTTTTTTAATTTGTTGTTTGCTAATTCAATGCGTCATTTAATATTTAAAACGATATTTTTCTTTCTGTCTGTTTTTCTATCGAAACGGCAGACTCGGTGGCTTAGATTCAAAATAATTCTTATTCATATTTTTTACTAACTCTACAACTAAACAACTATTAACCACCAATATCCATTGTAACACCATGATAGGGAAAAAACAAAGTTAAATATACATTCGGAGATAATATTCTTGATGACAGTCAGTCTAGTGGGAAGCAATATCTACGATAACGGCTATTTTATAGGCGTGCGGTAAATGATTTGATTGGAACGAATAACAGTATAGATAGCGATTAATCTATATATTTTATATGTATTAGTTTGTTCAGAATCGCGGTCTATGATATCGAGTCACGCAAGACGATTGCCCGAAATCAGCTCGTGCCCTAAATAAAAAATATGTTCATTGTTCATATGCTTAACACCTTCTACGCGCGACTTAGACGTTAAGCATTATAATTATTTATCTTAAAATGTGCCTGAAATCGGCAACACTTTTAAATTTGCGCTGAGTGCTTAAATGCTATGCATAATGCTAATGTATATTTATTAAAAAAAACTTTATTGTTATTATGAAAATTATATATTTATTTTACATAAGTGGGGTATTTTTTTAACAATATTATGATATAAAAAAACTTAAATATTTTAGTTATTATAATTTAATTTTGTCTATTCTATGTTCAGCGAAGGAACGGGCCAGTCAAGGGGTAACAATATACTTAACGTTGCGTATTATTCCAGAAATCAGATTCAAATACTTATTATTGACTAATACCTAATATTTTACTTGAATCTGTCTTTGCTATTAAGAAATATTACAGGATGATTTAAATACCTGTTGCAAATACATTTCACCTGACGGTTGAAAAAAATATATGCGAAAATTATAAGTTCTGTGGATCAAATAACAAATTATTTAGTTTCTGCGCCGACACGGCTATGTTGTATAATAGTACGTGCGATGTCTTCAAGCAACCATATGTGTTACTGTTGATAAATTACTTCCTCCGTTATTCGACACAACAAGGTGGTAATTTGTGTGATAGCCTAGATGAAAACTTAAGGTCATTCATATGCAAGCATTTGCAAGCCAAAAATATATTGATACAATTTTAGGAATAATCACTTATTTATTATTAATTATAAATAAACTTATATGTATTACAAGAGTTCAAAATTTCGTTCTGTGTTACAAAAAGCTCTGATACACAGTTATAAATGTTAGTATAAAAAAAAAAACTACATCCCTATTCCTATGGAGGAGGAAATACACTCAGAATTATAAAAATAAAACCTAAATCTAAGCAGGAGCAAATAAACTAATAAATAATGGGATCGATGCAATGGCGAACAAATATTATTTATCGACACACGCTATAAAACCGGTAGATGATTGATTTTACTGCTTTACTAGCCGTTAAGGGTAATGGGCCCGCAACCTAATATATTTCTTTATTAGGCATGTGATTCCTCTTATTTACGAGCACAACAAACTATATTAGTAAATGAAGCATCGTTAAAATGTCGACTATTCACGCCAATGCTCACTAAGCTCAGGCTTTTACGAGTATTAATTTTAGAAAGTTGGATACAAAAGGTAAAAGAATTAAATACTTTGTTGCTGCTCAGACATTTCGTTTATTTCCCCAAACAATTGTATGGACACTTTGTAGCATACAATAGGTGTCTAATATTATTGTAGGTGTACGCGAGCAATGCAATCTTGTAAACCAGGCGCCGTGCCTCAAATTTGACGCACCTAGTTTACAGGTTATAAACGTTATAAATGCTTGTAAAATACTGTACATGCATGTAGTAATATGTCTGCGACATTTTATTTAAGGAAATATTATGAAATGCCTTGTATAACAGTTCAGTTACCTAAATAAGATCAATAGAACTGGAATGTGATTACCTGTTTTGCTATTCAGAATTTAGGGGATCCTTCAACAATCCAATGTCTTACATGACATGGTTATTGTATAAAAAAAACCAACATCGCCGTTAGGCCATGTACGCAGGTTAAAGATGCATTACTGGACAGGGAATGTAGTGGGAGCGTCACCAATTGCATCGACGAGAGTATTCCTCTTAAATGATAGAAAAAAGAAAACAATATCATAAGATTTATTATAATAGGCACCCTTCATACGCTGATTTCACTGCACTCAAGCCCATGAAATTGTCATGTCAACGTCAGCGGATCTACAAAATTTTGCTTATTTAATATAGGTATGTAGATCACGCTAACATTTTTTTAATGGTTGTCATTATCTTCTTGTTCGCTGCGCGAGAAAGCTTCTTATATAAAGACGCAAAAAAAGCACAAGTTCTTTGTACTTTTGCGAACAAGCCACAGTAATTTATTGTATCTATCTACGTAAATCCTTAAATAAATTCTAAAGTAAGCCGTCTGTATGTGTAATTAATCTGTATCTATGTACAGGTCGCGGCACGAAACTCTAGCGCTGAGCGAAACGTGGAGGGGATAGCTGCGCATGGGTACCATCGCGCACGCAATACAAATTAGTAATTTAATTGCTTAGTTAAAAACAGCAAAATAATGTTTTAATGTAAAGTCAAATAGTAAGTCTAGCGGTGAACAAAATGTGGAACTTAACTGCGTATGGGTACTGTCACGCACGCAAATATTACTTCATGTTACCTACAATATAATTTTTAACAAGTTTATGGGGAGTAGAAAAATAAATACACTATCGGATTTGTAAATTTTTATATTAAATACCAAATAATAAAAAAAATTATATTAAGTCCGAATTACATAAGAACCTACTGAAGTTTCTTCTCAGGATAGAAGAAACCTGCGAGTTCGGCAGGGTGTGGACATCAGACACCGCATTCTCCTTTCCGATATCTAGTCCGAATCAGACAATGGTCTTACACCTTCAATAGTATCCCAACAGGGCCTTTTGCTTACTGAGGGCCCCGGCTCAGGGCTGCTTCGGTCGTCGGCACTAACAGCGTCATCGTCATCAGACTCACCAAGGCTATCCTCTGAACTGTCACCATCAACGCGAATGATGAATTCTTCTGTAACCAAATCCACGACATGGTCACTCTTGACATATTGCTCTTCTATGTCCTTTACCTTTTGGCATAACTTTCCCCAATCCCAAGCACCCATCAGCAAAACTTTTTCTTGAATTAGTTCTATACATTTAGCAACACTCCACTTCACATTTTTACTGCCTACATATTGCTTTATGTCAGACCATGCCATTTCGATTGGATTTAGATCTGGGTGGTATGGTGGCAGTCTTAGCACTTGATGTCCTTGCTCTGCTAGTATCCTGTCAATTGAAAATGTTTTAAATCTATCTTTGTTAGCCCGTATTAAATTGTATAGTTGAGGTTTTAGTAGAGTTTCCTCATATTGTATGCCCTTTTCAGTAAGCCAACCCTGCATGTCAGCTTTTTTGGAATTAGAAGTGGGTGCAAGGTCCCATTGTTTATTATGGTATGATGCGTTGTCGACTACCACGACAGAATTAGGCGGTAAGTTCGGCAATAACTGTGTCCTCAGCCATTTTTCGTAGTTGTCGTAGTTCATATTGTCGTGGTAGTCGCCTGATTTCGCACCAGCTTTAAAAGTTAACAGTGCGTTCGGTATGAACCCAGCCTCTGATCCTGCGTGGACAATGACCACCCGCTGTCCTTTGGAGATAGGTTTTTTGAGACCTTTTGTAGTACCATCGGTCCAGGCTTTTGGAGCAGAGTGCGATGAATCTACGTAAGATTCATCTGTATATACGATGGGCCTTCCCTCTTGGCGATATTGTTTTATTTTGCGTAAGTATTCGATACGTAGTAAACGTATATTTGAACTTTCAATCAGTACTTTTCGATTGTTTTCAGTATTTTTCCACCGAAACCCTAAACTCTTAATTATTCGTCGAAGACTTCGTTCTGAGCCTTTGAAATTTATATCTTCCTCTAGCTTCTTTCTCAACTTTCCGACGGTGGGAAGTTCATTATTTGTCCTATGAAAGTTATGTATGCACCTCTTTATTAATCCTTGATCAAAGTTATCAATATCTGTGACCGGTTTTGATCTGGAGCGTTTTTTGCCTGGTGTTCTAAATACTGATAATAAGTCGGAATTATTGGCTTCAGTGGAGATTTTCCTTACCGTTGCTATGGACGTCTTTGTAGATTCAGCTGTCCTTTTCTGAATTTTCTGTAAGTCACTAATTATACTATTTAATTTTATATTTCCCGCCTGAATAACTTCTGCAGTTTGTTTTATTTCACTTATATCTACAGTGCTGCGGTCAGAATCGAGTAAAATACTCGCAGCTTCGCCAATTTCACTTTGAATTTGTTTCAGGGAATTAATGAAATCATTCGATTCCCTTTTCAGAAAACAATGCACGTCAAACACCATTTTCCGTGCCTGTCTTTTCAAAACAGTATTCCTTCTCGGCCTCGGCATTTTCACTGTTTAAAAACTGTTCAAACTTAATCAAACAGTGAATAAACTAACAAACACAACAAACAAATCAACAAAACAAACTTAACAAAAAACAACAACAAAAATTAACGATGACAACAAAACAATTCAGAACGCGACTGTACACTGGAAGTGCGCGGAGCGTCGTATCGGCACGGGGGACGGAGTACGACTGGAGAGCCAATCGGCGCAACGCACGCTCGCCCTTCACCCCTGTACCCCGCCAAGACACCTTATTTTTTACTTCTGCGCAATAACGGTCAGCGCTAGAGTTTCGTGCCGCGACCTATATTCCCCTTTACCTATCCCGATGAAGCTATCGGACTATTTGATGAGGCCTGGCAAGTGGAAATTTACACTTACGGAAAATCAAAACCGTTCCCGCAAAATAGAACATTAATATTTCCAGTTTATGTCCTAGTTAAAAAAGACTACAATAAATTATCAAACAAAAGTATGTCGTTCTACTGTGCTCTGGAACAACACAGGATACATTCTTTCGGCTGAATGTGTATTTCACTACATCGTTAATTCAATCTGCTTAGACATCTATTATCGTATAAGTTGAGTGGTTTGAAACAAATACAAATTGAGGCCAAATGTATAGTGTGTGTGTGGCCAACACTATTGAGTAAAATGTAAAGCCGCACGGGTAGACAATTTAGCCTCAGTGGGTAGTATTAGGTATTCTATGGTTGGGTCGAAAACCACTTATTGAAATAGCACGTTGTTTTTGTAACTGAATAGCCCCTGTCTATCTCCTAAGAGACGTTTATGTGCACCTAATAAAATTGTTTTCCGATGTGAAGTCACGGCAGGTCAGCTAGTAATTAATGTAATATAGTTCATCATATTCTGGTATTAATATTTTATTAATTAAAATCCTTTTAATCATAATATAAACAAGTGAAGCAATAACTTGACAAAAGCAGTTGTACCTACTTATGAAAATATTTCCTTTAATTTTTATGATCATGACAAATATAATTCTAGGAATTACGTGACATATAATTACCACATCTTGAGATTTAATATACTTAGGTAAGTATCTCTTAGCATACGATAGCATACTAACAAGTAGTACAGGTACTTGCTTGCGTAGCCTAGGTAATGATGCGAATTGTCACCTCCATCTGTGACACTATATTAAGTGTCTGGTTCCTGACCTGTCCCATTTGTATGGATGATGGATGGTACGACATTATTACGCCTTGTATAATTTACAACTAAATATATATGTCTATATTTTAGTGTGTGTTTATCTTTAATATATATTTATTGTAAATCAATATTATGGCTACCTGTTTGTCCTGTTCAAAACATCAGTTAGCATTTTAAAATATGAAGACACAATATATATTATAACAATAGGCAGTTGTTTTGCTCTTCGTTGCTTAGGGGTGAAGCTTTATTTATTTAGTCACTGTATGTATTAAAGGTCACGTGGGGTTTCAAATGGAAGGGCCTTGTTTACAGGCATTTAATTTGTTTTACCGCAAGTATGTGAAGTGTACGATCGATGACGTCGGAGGCCCTCGAGTTTCTAATCTCCGCAAATTTTGAAGAAACACGTTTTGTAGTCTTAGTTTCTTATAATAAAACTATTATCTATTGTATTTACAAACCACTAGTTAATACATTTACAAAATCAGCATTTACTTAGAACAATGAAATTTAAATTGACTAAAAAGTACCAATTTGAGTGTTTATCTGTAAGATATTATCATTTAATGATGTCTTACAAGTTTAAAGCAACCTTGAGTCGAGCCTTTCTGAGGCCACTACATAGCAAAAACAGCCTGCGCCAGACATAACAAATATGCTGCTAATTATGTATTTAACTATGTATTCTAAATCTTGTCACGTCACCTTGTAAACAAGGCAAATGACAATGATGGGATACAAAGGCAAGCGTCTTCAATTCTCTAATCTTGAGCCGTGCAAAAACGTCTGGTGAGTGTTGCTATGTGCTAGGAATAAACTTATCTGAAAAACTATTATTTTATCTATTCTATGACGATCCATATGAGTCCAGCGTTTCTAGAGAAGAAGAATAATTTATTTTGTAGCTTGGAACTTCCATGAGCCCAATCACTCCCCAAGTAACCAAATTTATTTATTCGTTGATATATTAGTACGTTGACAAATCAAATTTATATATTAGTTATATTTTAAATCACCATATCGAGCAGTAGGCAGTAAGACATTTCAAATCGAAATACCTTTATACAACATTAATAGATTATAAATATAGATATAAGCACGCACGTGACCGCAAGATATTTGTTATTGTGACAAGATAAGATGATAAAGTATTCGTAGATAATGTATTCTCATAAGAAGAATTGTCTTTCAAACAATAAAATGAAAACCAGCTTACTGCTTTTTCTTACTAACCAAACCCAAATTCAAAGGTACAGAATCAGAATTTTTCATGAAGGTACTGGTTTGGCCCCGCATTAATTAAAATTACTGTATCGAACACTGAGGCGTGGTTATGACTCTGTGCACTGAGTTATATAATTTATCTGAATATCGAAGCCCGACTGTAGCAGTAAAGTACTCTCCATCCTAGCATCTTACAGAAAATGGGAGCCAAATAACAATACTCTGATGTAATTATAATTATATTCCGTTGTATTCTTGCGCCGAGTAAGGTATTCAGAGCAATTTGTATAATAGGAGTTAGCTAATTAAAAGCTATTCTGAGCTGCTCGGCTAGGATAGTATCTCTTTACAAAATATTGTAGCCAAACAACGCTAACCTGTTATAGCGTAAGGTTCTTGTCGTACCTATAATACTAGCGTAATGATTCCTCTCAACATAAGACTGGAAGCGCTATAATACCCCTGGTATCGTTGTCCATAAATTGAAGCGGTCACCGCGTCCCAACGCACAGACTGCTCGTTTGATTGACACTTTTGGAGTTTACCTTAATTTTAAGTCGTTGAACATATAGCTATCTCGTACGATATGGTATTAAGTAGGTACTAGGTACATAATATGGTAAGCAGATGGCTGATATTGTCATTTTAGTATTTCTTGTGTGATCATATCTATTTACGGAGACCGGCACGCCCCGCGCCTTTCCGAGACATTATCTTATCAAGCATCGCTTCCAGCGCTACTATGAAGTGAATATTTGTGTCGATTGATCCCTGTATTTATGGAAATTAATTAGATGTTTTTGCGTATATAGGCAGATTAATATTATCGCTCTGACCCATGTGACCGTGTGTATAGGGCACTAGAGAACCGTATCCAATCTGATATAAACGGATCCAGATTTCTTCAATTGAATGGAAACCGTGTGGCTTAACAGTGCTCATGTTGGACCTCTTGACTCACTATTAGGCTTTATTTATGCCACTAAGGTGGCAAAGAAGCATACGGCCCGCCTTGATAAGCGGTTAACGTAGCCTATGGACGCTTGCAACAGGGGTATCATTCGCGCGTTGCCGACCCTGCAGACATCTCTTCACAGTTCACACACTTCTTGAAGAACCCTTTGCTGTTCTCATTTGGGAAAACCACCGCGGGGAGCTCATTCCACAGTTTGATTCTAAGCGGGAGAAAGCTCCTTTGGAACGGCGCATTGCGAGACCAAGACCAAGGCTTTTGATAAGCCTGGAAAGATTCTATAAAATTTTATTTTAACCGATTCTAAACGAAATAGTCCAGAAATAAGGGTATATATGCCTAAACACATGGTAAATGAATAATAACGTTCAATTTACGGAACAGGGAAACCAGAAATTGTTTATAGTATCGCCAGAAGCCAATAGTTTATAATATCTGGCCATTGAACATAGGCACTTTGAAATTGGTAGCCGGTTATATGATAAATTATGTCATTAAGTAATATGTGTGTGTAGATCATGCATTAACGTAAATAGAGTCCAATGTTTACCGTGAATCACGAGTATATTCTGTGAATTGGTGTGTGACGACGGTGAGTCATCGGCGACGGCTACCTCGAAGGGAGTCTGAGCATTGTTGAATGAACATTTGAAAATAAGAATCGAATCAAGTATACTCGTAGTCCATCAGAGTAGATAATATACTGCGTACAAATAGTACTGATCTTTATATAGGTTATAAAACATGATCTTAACACTATAGTACCTTTTGAAACTGAGAATAATTTAAAGAGACATATTACATTAATAACTGGCTTCACACATAATGCAAAGAGTAACGTTTTATACTTTATTATGGTCAGGATCGAGGTATCGAGGAAATCTATCCTTACTCTGAAGTCTCTTATCGGAACTTCCCAAAATTAAAACGAGGTAAATTTGAAGGTAAAGCCTCTTCTTTTTTGAAGTTGACCAAAATTTTCTACTAAAGAATATGAAAGTATGTACTGAAACCTGAGATGAGTCACCGTTATTCATCCCTACAGCTAACACTTGTTAACGCTCCAGTACTACTAGGTGTTTACAAGCTACTCGCATGCTTCATACCAGATGAGGATTTAGGAACGTAGCTCAAAGGTTTTCTGTTCGAAAATTATGAAAGAAGATTTTGGAGAGTTTGTAAATACGCAGCTTGTGAGCGGATCGCAACGCATCGCGGAACGAATGCGCTGTTTACTTTATCATTCTTATCGAACAGCGCCTGCACTGTGTTAATCACATCTATTATGGTTAATTCATATCTTCCACGAATTACTGTTCGCGTGTAAGCTGTAAGCACACTCGATAATTAATCTAAGTCACAAAAATATTAAGGATGCATATCTCGGAAACTAAAATGCTTTTTCAAATAAAGTGTTTTTTGGTGGGGACTCTACTTTTGATACTGAACCCAAATATGTTTTTTTTGTATTTTTTTCTGTCTGACTATCTGTCTGTCTGTTTGTATCTTGGCCGCGGATCACGCCGAAACTACTCGACGGATTCAAATGAATCTTGGCACGATATGAGTTCATACTACACGTGACATGACCGTCTCACAAAAGGAGACCACGACCTTCCAGGTCTCCTCCTCTGCCAGCATGGCTGCTAATACGCGTGGCAGGGAGAGGTCCTCCGCCTGTCATAACCCAATTCGGGAAGGAAATAAGACGCATATAAATAGAACTCATTTACCTACATACCTACTACTTCTTTGATTTACACTACCTACCCTATTTGCTGGCCCGGATACCAAGGTCACATCATGGAGAAAAAAACATTACACGCGTACGAAGTCACGGGCACAGCTAGTTCAAAATAAAATCTTCTTAATAGCTTAAGAATAAGTAATAACTGAGTTAATAGGTAGGTTTGTTTACGTTTGTATTTGAATAAGATCAAGCGAATACCATTCTTAGATTCCGTGATGTTAAAGTTTATATTGGACACAGATTGATGGCTGCTGAGCGAGTGAATTATAATTAGAATGCATTCGATTTGATACACGACCGTTTTATGGCATTTAACGCACGGTTTCAATCGTTACTGTATCAGAATTAATCTGAAATTGTAATCTTGCTAAGATAACCGCGTCTAAACAAAGCAATTATAATAAGTATTATGTCTGCCTATTGACCAATTGTTTAATTGGTTTCTATTTTGTGTTTTACTTATTATTATTGCTAGATATGTATCATCTCCTTGCTTACAATCAAAAAATTAATAAATTCGTTTCCGATAATTAATTTAAGTATATTCGACAATCTTTTCGATGAGAGCCTCTTGAGCAGCATCGGATAGAAATATTAAACTTTTTATATACAAATATTGTAAATAAAACATATGTTTCTTATAATTTACTATGATAAATACCTACAAGATATTTAAATATAAATATTTTAAAAGTTTAAGTAATGCATCTACGTATAATACATGTATTCGCCATATTACATTGGTATTTTGATATTACGTGAATAGTTGCAGTGTAGGTAAGTAAGTAGGTATGTTATTAACATTTGTTATGATATTAATTTCAACACTCATTCTCTGTACACAGTGTTACCAACAAGTTGTCTATTATTCACATGGCAATTTCAAGCTCTCTTGTTCCTATTCCATTAGGTTGGCTATACATACCCGTTAGCAAAGCAGCGCCTTCCAGTGATTAAGGCTTTGTTGTGTAGGTAAAGATGCACGCTTATATCTGTCACACTACACCCTTATATCTGTCATTCCTTCGAAGACAGATCATGCTGTGCCAAGTCAGTAACAAGCCTTAGTCATATGATTAGTGACCATATTAAAATAAAACAAATTCAAAATGCTATTATTACACGAAAGGCCGTGAAATAGTGACGAAGGTAGGGAAAATTAATTATTTACTCATATCAGTGTAGTACCAAAGCCAAATGCTAAGTAAAATGATTAACCAGTGCATGATAAGAAACATACACCACCCAGTTTAAATTCATGAATATTCAATTGGATTCCAAATTAGGTTTAGGTATAATTATTTATTAGAGAATGTAGCAATTAACGTGTCATTATGATTTATCAGTTTAACAACTAGGTTTTGGCAGCGGTTTTTCCAAGTACTAAATAGCCTGTGCTACCCAGGGATAGTGTAGCTTTTCATTTGTGAAATAATTTTTAGATCGTTTCATGCAATGATATTATAAATAATTTTACATATAATATAATTGGTTTCATGAGTTCAAGAGCACGGACACGAATTTTTTTTAATACACTGAATTTGAATTGAAAACAATACATTTTGATATCTATAAGAAGAGTGGGAGTGGGTAATGAAGACGCATTAGTTACTTTCTAATTAAAGTAATGGATAGTACTGGTAAAAGCATTTGTATATTTATTCTAATTTGCCATTCCTCCTACGTTGTTGGACATATTGAAAACAACTATAACTTTACTTGGCTTATTTGAAAGGCTTTGGAAATCTACACAGATAAAAGACCTACCCAACAAAGTGCAAATGGATACTGTTGGCAATCGTGTGCATGATCCAAATATATGAAGGTAGTTCTTTACAAATCCTGTGTAGTTACTTGATTTTAAAATTCGTACTTAAAAGAGAAGTAGAAGTTTATAATGCCATTCCAATGAAACATGAACGTAACCAACCTTGTGCGCTAGAGGCCGAGACCATGGCCACGATCCCGACCACGGCAGGCATCAACCAACCCATGCCACTGATCAACATATTGATGATTTAAAATACTCTTCACAAATAATTAAGTATTAATCAATAGCCGTTTCTTCCATGCTCGATGCTATGCTATCGAAACGTTAAGTTCTATTTTAAGCCTCTGGATCCAGTTACCGAGCTAGGCAACGCACATTACACATGTACTGAGTCTCAATCACTATAGCTGTAAACACTTAAAATTTTAAAAACACTTGAGTCATTTGATTTGTACCATACGCTTAGTTGTAAACATAACAGGAACATTCTATTAGTATCACATTTTAAACTTTTTTGGGCACATCACTATTCAACGTGCAGTAGACAAAACTGTGCTGTAAAAATAGGACACTGGTAAAGTTGTAATGTTGTGCCGTGATAATACAGCAGTGTACAAGCACAGCGTGGTGACGCGACCGGTCCGCGTACTTCACTCCGTCGGAATGTGGCGGCGTTAGCTGCCGTGGTGTACGCTCGTGGAACACACAAACCAGATAACAATGACGACATGGAGTTTTAAAAACTCTCTACGGTTTAACATATGAAATAGCAATGTTAATAAGTACACTAAAAAAATATTAAGTAACAAAAGGATACGTTTTCAAGTTTGCTTAACTTTTGGTCCTTAAAAGCATTGCTTTTTACGAGTAATTTGTATGTCTTGGTTATACAATCTATCACAATATCTAGGAGTTACGCTGACAATTGATGGCGTTCTAATAACATCAGTAAGCACGCAGAGGTCAATAGCAGAGAACTGACTGTTTGTTTTTGCACGTAAATTTCCCTAACCATCGACACATATCAATAAAATGCTTACTTAATTAAAACTAATCGTAAATACCTAACCAACAGCCGTTACCCAATTGTATACAATGTATTATTAAAACGTCACTTTTGCCACGAGCCCAATACATTAACATACGACAATAATACGAGAACAGTTTTATCTCAACTGTTACTGATGATTAACATTAATTGTTTTATGGTAAAATCTTCAGCATGCAAGCATTCTCCTATAAAAACACAACATAAAATGAACTTAGTATACAAACGAAGAACATTGAAATTTATCTGCGCAATTCTTGTTATCACGTGTGATATCAGAGAAGTTCACCATTTATATACGTCACCAACAACAGTGATTGATATTAATTGAATCCGTAGACTTGAAGGTCTAATCCGTCACTTAGAAAAATCTATCTTCAGACCGAAATATAGTTCTAAACTAAATATTAATATCTCCAATTTGTTCTAATTTATCAGCATCACATACACTACAGTAGGTAACCGTTTAATGTAAATTCTTCTTTATTACTGGATCTAAAAGACGTTCGAATGAATAAACGCAAATATATTTACTGTACTATTATTTTATATATAATAAATATATAAAATAAATAATATATTTTAGTGACATTTCATTTCCGATCGTGGAGCTTGCCAAACGCATAATTTTGTCATCTTCAAACGTAATGTCTACGAAAAACAATACGAATTTAATGGATACGAATTGGAAGTTAAAGACATTGGAAACGCAAATATGAGCTCATAATTATGAAATATAATACTATTATGTCGTCTGAACAACATGTTACATCCATATGTCTGTTTGATAACCATCCATTCATTTATATTTCACTGTTCATTGCCATAAACTCAGAACAATGTCTGCATATTTCCTTATGTTAACTGTTAGTTTGGTAGCTATAATATATTATTTAACCCTAATATATCCTTACATAATACACCCTAATTAACAGGTTCGGTGAATTATAATGATGATGAAGATGGGACAATCCATACTTCCATACTAATATTATAAATGCGAAAGTAACTGTTTGTTCGCTACCTTTTCACGACTAAACGGCTGAACGGATCATAATGAAATTTTGAAATAAGATAGATTATAGCCTGGAGAAGGACATAGGCTATCTTTATCTAGAAGCACGCGGGTGAAACCACGGGTAAAAGCTAGTTGACAATAAATATATAAATCATCATTAGTGAACATCTGTGTAAACCTAAAATCTGCTCTCGTAAATCATATAACCGGTAACAGTGACTATTATCATATAAACGTTTAATATTCATAAACGTTGTCTGTCCGTTAACTTTGTCCACCGGTTACTCGGAAACTGCAAGTTCTATTTAGAGCATTTATATCATATATATCTACAATGTATAAAAGTAGGTATCTAGTTGCAAATGTAATTAATTCACGTGATCCCTGGAGAATAAGTAAGGTTTCAACCACCTTGTGCCCCATGGCAGGTGAATTATAGCTGCGTTGCAGAAATAGCGGAGCTTTTAACGATATGCCTGAGAACCTCATTAGTTTTTATGTAATAAGCTATTCATTTACAGAAAATAAATGCTTTGGTGGTCTTTATTAAATGAGTCCATTTATTATAAATACTATCATATTAGCATACATATTCCGAATAAATAATGTATTTATAGTATATCGGTCGGTTTTACTTTGTGTACCTATCGAAAATAGAAGAACTGAGTTTCTTGCCGGGTCTTCTCAGATATATTTTTTTCCGAACCGGTGATAATTTAGATCTTCATAAGTGCCTTTTAAGGGTCTAAACTGATATTTTTTTTTTTTATTTTGATTTTTGAGAAGTAAATAAATTCTTTTTTTTCGACGTGTAGGTACATTACCAAATTATAACGAATGGTGCGTGATCTCCGATGAAGCCTTGTAGGTCCCGGTTTTGTAAGAAAACTGGGTGCGCTTAATTTTAAGCGCACAAAGAGGTACTCCCTTTAGACCAAACCAATGTGTTGCACAGACATATTAAGATAGATAGAGTAATGTAGTGTGAAAGTAATCGTGGGTAGATAGTACAATCAGAAATAAATACACTTTGTGGACAATTTTACATGACATCTCGCAAATGTTATCACTAGATTTTGTTTGCATTGTGATATGATAGTGAAAGCTGATAATAATTGTTGGGATTTATAATTTATATTGTAGCTCTCTGTACGTTCTTTTTCAGTTATTTTCTGAGCACTACAGTTAGGTTAGTTAAAATAAAAGGAAAGGTAGGGCACACTGGGAACTGCCATTTCTAATTCTGTAACAGCCAGCCACAATGTTGTGAGTGTTGTGACGGTGCAATGCATACAATTAAGTAACAGTCTTGGAAAACTTTAAACTATGAAAGGGAGATTTTTTTTACCCATAGCATTTTAGTATATATATTATCACTATAAACTTGTCATAGTGAAATAAGTTTTTTTTCTTATTACCGAATTTTAATTTTTTAAAATTATCTATTTAGTTTTAGATTTTCCCATACTGACGCCCCTTGAGTAATTATTTTAGTATTCATTGAGCTAGCCCTAACCACTAGATTCCACTAAGTAATAACACTCAGGAAAAGTCTTAATTACTAAACAGAACTGTAATTAAATCATGTTTGTACAGCACCACGGTACCATATTGGACATTAATTCCACAAATTGGTCTAAATGACAATTGCGGTGCTCAACAACACTGTGGGTTGTTCGTATATTTTCACCTTGACCTGTCGCGTGCCGTAGTTTTAAATGTCGCTACGAAGTTTGCTGCTTACGTACCTTCAATTAAATCCACGAAAACAATACCAAGCTATTATTCCCACGTGTATTTATAACACTATACATATTATTTATTTTGTAAATAAAAGTTCCTTGTAAATGTTTAATCTAATATATAAAATTCTCATGTCACAGAGTTTGTAACAAAACTACTCCGAAACGGCTTGATCGAATCTCTCTCGTTTTTTTTATTAATATAAAATATAAATACAGAAACAATTTACATGGCAAAACAACGTTTGCCAGGTCAACTAGTCTTACTATAGAAACACTTTGACTGCTTTTCAAGAAGGTTTTACAGATTTGTTTTTAATTGGACACATGTTTATCGTATGTGTAAGGATTTGCGCCGAAAGATGCCACAGCAGCTCCACTTTAAGCGTGTCTAAAATTAAATTTCATTCTTCATCTATCCAGTACTAGTACCTATAGTGTCAAGTCCATATTTCATTAAATCCCACAAACATCAATTTCTTTTACATCGATGTCTTCATTATCTTTTAAAAACCTTGTCATAATCCATGGCTTCTATCCTTGTTAAGTATAAAAATCCAGGGAATGTTATTATTTTCGAAAAATTATATTATTAATGCGGGCGTTGCATGACAAGAATACTTAAGTTTTTGTGCAAATTGTATAATTCTGGATTATTTATTACTTTACTTAGCTAAGTAAATTATATGTTAAAAAGGTTTGTAGTGGATACAAGTTAAATATTCACTTATTAGACCCTTATACATATAAATAATTTGGTATATTATTGTATATACACTATATACAAATTAATTGTGGAAATGAGCTTTTCCTTTCATTATTGCTAATTAAAATTATGATGGTTATATTTAACTAAAAATAACAATACATTAGTACCAAGTGTCCCGTACTTTGAACAATTTATAGTTTAAATTTTAATGTTGTGCAGCTCCCTGAAAACTTATGACATGATAATATTATATTAAAAATAGATGTTTGAATATAATAAGGTAAGACTCGATAAGTTTCTACCGTTTTTCCTACGCCAATCTTACGTCACAGAGCTCGGGCAAGGCTTGTATTTTCATTCGCTTCCATTTCATAGTTTGATATAAATACAACGGTGGCGATCTACCTACTAGTTAAATTGAAAGTCCAGTAGGTAATGTGGAAATGTAGTTCTACATCACGCGACACCCTGGACGGCTGATTGACGTAAAAGCCTCGACCCGCGCCCTGCCACCCTACAATAAACCAAATTAATGTTTGTCCCCCCGATAAGCATGTGTTGTGTAAACCGCCACAACCGACCTTTGAACGTAAATCTTACGCTATGTGAGATGAGATACGCGACGCACATTGTTGCAAATTTTTGAGGTAAGAACTTACAATATAATGTGGTGACCGTCATTATAACGAGGCCAAAGAAGCAGCACAGACCAGGGACAAGTGGACACCTTCATCGATAACACTGCTACTATACAAGAGCACAATTATATGTATAAAGAATATATGGTGCAAAACTATTAATTTACAGATAACGTGTATGAAAAACAAGGATTTGACCAACGTAATTTGTCGAATCTCGTGGCTACGAAGAATGCTTATCTAATATCATTTTCCTATGTGTATTTACATATCAGTACTGAGAATTATTAGTTTAATTATCTGGGGCCGGATGCAGACACATGTTGTGTTCATTATATTTTACTTAACACAAATTTTAACCAAATACATTTCCTGGTAAAACTAAACAAAGAGTTTTTGTACAGCTAAGAGACAAGATAAGAGAAAGCAAGCGTTGCACGATAGTAAGCTCGGGTATACCCAGAGGGCTTAGCTGTTACATCTGATAACATACAGACATTGAAATAATTGTTCTGATATAATTTTAGAGTTGCCCTAGAGTCGCCGCTGTGCTTCAGTGGGTATACTTCTATTTGTCTCCATGAGAATTCGTTACAATAGTGTCACACTCACCACCGGCACCGGTCCCATCGTTCTTATGTACCACCTTTGTACCAGTGGCTAGCATAAGTCATGCATGATGTGTACTCGCTACCCTAGCCACATCGCAGCCGGTGTTCTTTCCAGGATCGGCAAAGGTTAAACTCCTATTCAGACAGGCCTCTACAGCTGTTTTTATACTGGTACTGTATAGGGACATCCAAATGCATGGTATGTACAGGTAAAAAATCTTAGGAATCATTCGCTCAGTGTTCCTAATAATATTGATTATATAAAATTGATCTTTGATTTGTGTGGTTTGTTAAAAAGTTATACGTGTACTAGACTTTACTGTATATGACTTTAAAAAATAGTCCATAATGAAGGCTTAGAGCAGTAAATGGCATGAAATAATGTAGTGCTTTAGTGATAAGCCTGCATTTAGTTATTTCGCTATCATTGGATTGTTGCAGGGGTGATGGCAAAAACCAGGATCATGCTATATAGCTTTAAATATTCAGAGTGCAAATGACATATCAAGGCTATTAATTGTATGAATAATAGTGATGTCTATGACGAATAAGCGATAAACAATGTTAATAATGTTTAAACAATCTTGTACTAATCATTCTAGTAATTGTGTCGTTACAATAATGGTAAACGTTCAACTCAAAGTTCAGTCACAAAATGCATATTATATCTACATAGATGTTAGAAATATGTAGATAATATTTATTAGTATTGACAGTGACAAATTGTTGAGGTGAAATTTTAAGCATAGCGTTCATTGTTCCGCGAATTTGAGCGTTAACAATCGGGGTCATTACGTCAAAATTGTGCTCCTTCCATTTACGTTAGGGGTGGGTTTCACAAAATTTGTATAAAAGTCGAAGCAAACAAACGAAACTGGGTCCGTAGTTCTGTTTAGCTAATAGCTTGCTACTTAGCGTGGTTCACAATGAGTTTTGTTGTTAGGCACTTAGACAAAATCACAGTCAAGGCCTATCATTGTTCTCTTGATCTCCCGCAAGACACTCGCTTTATTTATTTTGTTACTAAATATACGGTATATATCTTGTAACATTTGACTACATAAATTAAATACGACCGTTATAAGTATCTTTAATCAACTTTAATATAAATAATTATATCCGTCGATTTTGGCGATTTTTGTATTGTGAGGAAGAAAAATCCTCCGAATTAATTTAATGAATTTTATGGCATACATACTTAGAATACCTACACACGATAACATAGTTCGTTACCACTCAGTTGATTAGTTACAGTGGCGATATACCACCCACATACGACATCTATTATGTTAATAGTTAGTCTACCAGTATAGGGGTTTGAACCTGGGCCCATCAGATGACAGGCCATTGCTTCAACCACAAGGCCACCACGGCGTAAATGTCTATAAATATTTACAATTTGCTCTCGATATTTTCCAATTCATTTTTGTGTTGGTATATGTCGTGTCATTGTGCTCTGTCACACTCATGTGCATTGTCAGACAAGCAGAGCGTAGGCTCAGATCGCGTAGGCGAACAATATAGTTCACTGCCCACTTATCCAGAGTCCATTCGTAAAGCTTCCGTTACAAACAGAGTTCAAATAAATTATCGCCCATACGCATCCGCCTCTGCGATTAAGGGAAAAATACACGCAGATAAAAACATGATTCTTGGTATTTTAATGATAATAAAGACAACTAAATTGTTTTCTATACAAAATAATAATTGAAACATAAAAATCGTGTGATCACGAACTTATCACACCGTACTTTTTGGGGATAGTAGAGTTTAGAGCACTATAAAATATGACTATAGGTATAATCATTTTCCTTATAATATATATTATATATATGTATAGTGACAAATTGAAAAACCTTAAACTTTACCTGTTTATTTGCTCCACTACAACGAATTGGGGGAAAAGCGTTTACACATTGTTATGAATAATAACCAATTAGTTTGTTTGAATATGCGAAAAAGAACAAAATCAGGTAAACCTACATACATACCTTACACAATTTTGAACGTTTATCATATAAATCTCATAAATCCTAATAGCTCCACGGCTCCACCTATTTCAAACAATGGTACCATGAGTACCGTCAAAAGCCTGTTTATCCCATTACATTAAGTTGTGGAGACATAAAGACTCGAAAATCCCGTTGGACCCATCAATGGTACTTTCTAATGGAACCAACAGACTTAAACCTTACTACAATGTCCAGAATTACCTTGGTTGGCAGTAGGTTAGATTTCAAAAGGATTTTTCAATGTGGATTTCATCCAAGTACGTCCACTCATTGAGAATATATTAATTATAGGGATAAATGGCGATGTAGGTGCGGAGTACATCAAGTGTTTGGCAGGATTTCGAAAACGCCAATGGTTAGATAATTATTTTATACCATAATAAACAAAACCAAGTCCTCTAGCCTCTAGTGAAAATATTCACATTACTTAAACGCTTTGGCAAACCACGGAATATTTGGACTATTGGAATAGATAAAGTAAAATGAAAAGTAATAGTAAAAACTTTATTAATAAAATCTGCGATGTAACAACATTAGTAAAATTAAATATAAGTGTAATTAATAATGTCATTATCTTAAAACTAGGTGACGACAGCATTGGCTTGTGAGAATTATCAAATAAACATCGATTAATACGTAGGCAATGAAATAAATAATCTTACGTATCTTGAAGACAACAGTTTACTATTTAAATACTTAGATCACATTAAAATATTAAGTGTAGTAAAAAATATCTTGCTGCATTTTTCACGTAGCAAACATGTTTAGTTAACTGAACACCATTACTATTATATTACTATGCAAGCAAGAAGTAAGTAAGATATAGTAGGTAAAATTCAATTAATTAAGCAACCATGATAACTACAAACACACAGTTCGCTACACAGCTTGGCGTATTTTATTTGACGCCTATGTCACGTGATGTCACTGCAGTAGCAGTGCGGGTGACCGTTGTAGTTGCGTTTGCAGTTCTAGCTGCCGTTCCTACTTTCCGCACAGTGGTCGTGGTTGTAGTTTTAGCAACTCCGCCATTTGGTAGATGCTGCACATCAGTACCTGTACGTACTTCTTCTGAAGCTGTTTGGTTGCGGTCGTGTGCGCTTGCATTCTTAATGTTCTTATCGACAGTCTGCTGAAATCCTTCCCGTTGGATCACCTCGCTGCTTCGGTCTTCACTACTTGTGGCAGAACGCTCCCCGCTTGCAGCTTTCCTAATAACGCCGTTCTCTAGTGGAACTACTTCACTGTTTTGATATCTTTCAACAAATCCTGTTCCGTTGGAATTGTCGATTGTGTACGATCCACGACGGACAGGTTTCTCTGGAACCCACACAATCTCTTGTGTCAAAGTCTCCTGCACTGGTTCAGGTGTAGCCGTTGAGCTCCTGATGCCATTTTCATGCCTGACTTGGGTAACGTACGTACGCGTGTTTTGAATGGAATTAGTGTCATTAATATCATTTTGGTTAATATTCGTAGCTTTTTCGATTAAGTCGCTGGTTCGCTTCAAAATTTCATCATTGTACCTTTGATCTAGTACATTCTTTTGAGTTGTTGACGCATTTCTTTCTGGAGTACTGGAGACTTTAGGGTTAAACGATCTTTCAGTTGGCCGACTAGGCTCTACGTATTTTAGCTGACCCAATAAAGGAGAATGTTTAATACCAAATGTTATCTGCGGTGTTTTGTTAAGCAGCACCTGAAAATTATAACAAACTATTTAACACTAATAATATACTACGTAAAAGGAGCATTCTTTAAATAAGTTTTTCTTTGACTTATATTTGAATGCTAATAACATCATAATTGCGCTCATCTTTCTATTTGTTACTTGCCAGTTTTGCAGTGACAGTATTTTGATTTCTGGTAAATGACATATTTTTATAAAAAGTTCTGATTTCCGTGAGGAAATATTAAATGAATGAAATATCGTATGGAAACATTGTGTAGAAACCTAAAATATGAATATTTAACCTTTTCCGGTGAGTAGGTGCCAGGCGCGGGCACACGCACGCGATCGTCCTCAGGCACCTTGTGGCGACCCGATATCGTGTACACGGGAGTGTCCAGAACCGACGGAATGCGGTACGTGTTCGGTGCTGGAAAACAACAACAGATCGATCAACACACGAGGTCAATTGGTGTAGTTACATATTACCTATATTTTCCAGTCGGGGAACTACATTTATGTAATTTAATAATGATGAAATAAAATAATGTAGTAGAATAATGGTGGCTTCAATTTTTTTTATAAATATACGTGAGATTGTTATTTAAGAATTGTTGTATTCATTTATATTTGCTACAACACATCTAGAAGTATAGGATTGCGGTATGAGTTATCTCCAATCTTCTAAGAGCAGTTGCCATATTAACTGATTAGGTACCTGATGAAAGAATAATTGATTGTCTTTCAGCAATAAAGTATGCAAGTGTTTTATTAATAGACTTACAATTATTTGTTTAAGTAATAATGACGCTTACCAGGTGTGTCGGCGAATTTGTTTGTCTGAATCTTGATCCCAAAACTGTGTTGAGGAGAGTAGGTCAAGATAAATTTATAGCTCTTCTCCGGATCATAGGTGCCTGGGGCCGGTACTTTCAAACGTTCATCAATGGGCTCCTTATGTCTACCAGAAATAGTGTAAAGGGGTGTTTGGACTGTAGTAGGTATATTGTATGAATTTGGAGCTGAAACGAAACATTTATAAAAAAAATATTAATGATAAATTAAACTACAATAGTGAGTGTAGTCATAATTAACAATATTTAGTTGATTATAAGGAAAACATTAAATACAATACGGTAATAATTATAGCTTACCAGGTGTGTCAATAGCTTTCAATGTATCTGTTTTAATCCTGAAAGTATACTGTGGAGCGTGTGGTAATAACACCTTATCAGCTTTATCAGGATTATAGCTGTTTGGAGCAGGAACGTTATCTGGCTTGTGAGGGTTTGTTTTTATCCTGAATGAATACCGTGGCGCACTGTCAAGTAACACTTTGTCCGCTTTCTCCGGATTATACATATTAGGAGCCGGGGTATTTGGTATTTTTGCATTATCAATTTTAGGCCTGAAGGTATATGCAGGAGAGGATCCGTGCAAGAGCTTTTCACTCTTTTCAGGGTTGTAAAGGTTTGGAGCTGGCGTGTCTATAACCTTGTCACCTTCCATTTTTGGACGGAATGTGTACGCAGGAGAGTTCTCTTGCATGATAGGATTGTATGCATTAGGTGCAGGATAATTTGGGAGTTTTGCTACTGCCCTTTTTATACCAAAACTGTGTTTAGGTCCAGCTTCTAACACAGAATCGTATTTGTTAGGATCATAGGCATTAGGAGCTGGCGTTTCAAATATTTTATCAGGATGCCCTTTACCAGCCATGGTAAATGTAGGGGTTTTATCCATCAAATTTGGATTATAGGCATTTGGTGCGGGTACGTCGGAACACTTTGAATCGTGACCTTTACCAGGCATAGTAAATCTTGGTGAATTATTTGGTAAACGAGGATCATAAACATTTGGTCCAGGGTTGTCAGATGGTTTTCCATCAACACCTCTCCCCGCAATAGTATACTTAGGCGTTCCATCCGATAAATGGGGATCATATGCATTCGGTCCCGGAGTATCAGAAGGCTTTGCATCGTGACCTCTGCCATACAAGCTGTATTTTGGTGTTCCATCCGATAGATGGGGATCATATGCATTAGGACCCGGCGTATCGGAAGGTTTTGCATTAGGACCTCTGCCATACAAGCTGTATTTTGGTGTCCCGTCCGATAGATGTGGATCATATGCATTCGGTCCCGGAGTATCAGAAGGCTTTGCATCGTGACCTCTGCCGTACAAGCTGTATTTTGGTGTTCCATCCGATAGATGGGGATCATATGCATTAGGACCCGGCGTATCGGAAGGTTTTGCATTAGGACCTCTGCCATACAAGCTGTATTTTGGTGTCCCGTCCGATAGATGTGGATCATATGCATTCGGTCCCGGAGTATCGGAAGGCTTTGCATCGTGACCTCTGCCGTACAAGCTGTATTTTGGTGCTCCATCCGATAGATGGGGATCATACGCATTAGGCCCTGGAGTATCAGAAGGCTTTGCATCAAGACCTCTGCCATAGAAACTGTATTTTGGTGTTCCATCCAATATATGTGGATCGTATACGTTAGGTGCTGGCGTATCATTTGCCTTCTCCAATATATGTTTTGGCCTGAAAGTATACGAAGGAGAAGACTCATGGAGAAGTTTATCAGCTTTATCAGGGCAATAGGTGTTCGGCGCTGGAACATTTTCGAATTTAGCGGATGGTCCCTTTCCTGCCATTGTAAATTTTGGTGAGCTATCCAACATGTGAATTGATTTCTCAGGGGCGTAAATATTGGGTGCCGGTGAATCACTCCTTACAGGTGTTTGCTCTTTGATTCTAAATGAATATGCTGGCGAATGTTCATGAAGAACTTTATCAGCCTTTTCAGGATTGTATGTATTGGGAGCAGGAGTATCGGAGACTTTTGTATTAACAAATTTACCAGACATAGTTATTTTTGGTCCACCATTTAACATATGCATAGATTTTTCAGGGGAATAGACATTCGGAGCAGGTGACTGCTCAACTTTCTCAACAACTTCCTTAGTACGCATTGTATAAGAAGGTGAAGTTTGATGAAGGATTTTGTCAGCTTTTTCAGGACTGTAGCAGTTCGGTGCTGGAGTTGTCTCATGTTTTTCGGCAATACCTTTACCTGCCAAGGTATATTTAGGTCCATGGCTTAAGGCACTTAGCGCCTTCTCCGGTGAATACACGTTGGGGCCAGGTGCATCATGAACTTTTACTGTTTCAGTTTTAGTTCTGAAGCTAAAAGCTGGTGATTTTGCTCGAAGAAACTTGTCTGCTTTCTCAGGGTTGTAAGAATTAGGACCAGGAACATGGTTCACTTTTTCAATTTTCATTTTACTCGAGAAAGTGTACTTCTGAGACCTCTCTCGCACAGTGGTGTCAACCTGAAATTAAAATAAAATTTATTAAATTATTTGCATTATTTCATCGCCAATAAAGAAAAAATTACAAATATCTAACTACATAAGTTTTTGGACGTTGACTTGTAATAACCAGCGTTATTTTAACTACAACTACAGTTATAATAAAAATATAGTATTTTAGTATATACCTTTTGAAAGTTGTTCCGAATAGACACTGGCAGGCGGCTTGCACATAGTAATATTATTGGTGAATTTTTAATATATTAGGAGAATACAAATCCAATAAATCTACTTTCATGTTTACGTACTAACATTATATTTATATGTACATAAACATTTATTATCACCATTTGATGGTTATTAAATCATTGTGTTATAGAAAAACAGTAATGCTTATTACTTATAGTTAACGAAATTAGGTAAGAAGACAAAGGACTTTTTATTATAAGTGTTAGTAAACAAATTTCACATTATCAAACAAATACAAGTAAAAAGTTCTTCACTGAGGTTTCACAAAATCTAGATGATAGCGGGTTAAGCTTGTTTTAGAAAGGATGTGTGTTAGGCGGCTATCCCCTCGGGCGAGGGGTAGTGCACCGCTTGGCCGGCGAACTCGGAGTGCCTGATGCCAAATGTATGCGCAGGCGCCCACGGCAGATTCACGCACACCTGTCATGCGCCCCATTATTAGTATCATGCTGTGTTAGGAACATGCTTGATGCAGAAGCATTCAAATCAAGAGCGCGTACCGGAAGACCATATTTTCACCAAGCATTCAATTGCTTATTAATATATTGGAGAATTTACGATACCCGCTTTGCCGTGTGTACCGGTTGTCAGGTTACTTTGACTGTTATTCAAAATACGCACTCGTGTTTTGATGGCAATGTTAGGCAAGCGTAAAACCTTGACAGGAGATTACAATAACCGGCTGCTAAATGTTTACTAAAACGCGGAGGTGTACGCGGAAAGACATCTTAAGCTTTCCGCGTGGCTTGATAGTAAGGACATCGCTTTTGCAAAGTCCGTTACTAGCAAATTTACTCTTAATAACATTCATTCTGTTTTAGTTAGTTATATAATAATATTGATTGAATAAAGACAATAACAGCATTGATTGCTTGTGGGCGTAAGTCATAAAGCAATGAATCTAACCTCTATCTATTATGCTTGAATTTATTAATTTATTAAAAACGGATACCTATGTAAGTTTTTTTGTTAGTATAATGATAAGAATACCTAGAGCAGGAGCTATTTGAGTCAGTAGTAACAATGTGGGGGTACGATTTGAATGAACAAAAAAATCCGTACCTTCTCTGGGCAGTAGACTCCTGGACCTGGGACGGCAGCGGAGGGGTGTTTGAGCTCACGTCTGGGTGCCATCGTGTACGCGGGCGGTCGCTTCGTGAGGACTGACGCTGCTCTGTCAGTAGTATACGTTCCGGGACCTGGCAAGGGCGTCTTGGATTCTACGGTTTTCCCTCGGCCAGTAATGCTGAACGCCGGTGCTGCTCGCTTACCACCTTCTTTGGACTCCCCGAGCACCGGTGGCATGGAATACGTGTTTGGCGCTGTAATAGAATAAACCGATTGCCCTTAATCAGAAAGTTTTATTCAAATAAAAGTATGACACGACTGAGACCTTGAGACAGAAATATCCAAGGCAAAGGATGAATTACGAGTAATGATTCACGGCCAAACAAACCAGCGAATATGAATAAATAAACGCAGCGTGAGCGGTGCAGAGACGAGCGTATTATAACCACATCGAAACAAAAGCATAAGACTGAAGAGCAAAATAAGTAAGTGCCTACTAACCTACTGCACGCAATATATGCAAGTAAAATATGATTTGTACACACAAATAAAAACAGCATTTGTTTCACATATATGCGTGATAAAAATACAAAAACAAACAAAACTTGGACAGCGAATCTAATGAAAAACAAAATATAAAACTAATCAACGATGACGACTAATACGTTATATGAATAGTATTAAGCTCAAAGTTAATGGATCTACCCACTAATACAGAAAGACAAACAGCAACTGACATAGACTATACCAACTTGCTAAAAGAATTAAAATGTATGTGTGAAGAACAAGTTGGTATTACGACGTGACGTGAGACTCGTGAGTGAAATGTGATCAACGAAATAAGAAACGTAGAACATATAGTTTTTACAAGTTCGCAGTAAAAGCAACGATGGGACGTGATCAAAAGACTGTTTGGAACCTGGTGATTTGCCACCGGGCTGTGGAGGATTGACACGAAGGCCGATAGAGAAGGCTGGTGCGTGGTCGAGCGTGGCCCGCGACGCTTTGATGGGCTCATAGTCGCAGGGAGCAGGCGTGGGCGCCACTCGGGGCGGCGGCCATCGTCCGTGCAGTGACACGGCCGGACCAGTAGCACGCCCTATCGATACATTCTAACTTAAAATAGTTATTTACATATCCTTTGGGGGATAATACTGCTCAACCCCGTACGATTTTTCCTTTGATACTCTGAGCGTAGCGAACAGTTACTTCAAGAGATGTAGGGCGCAATGAGTTTAACTGAGGCATTACCTCCTTACAGAAGTTTGATGTAGTGTTTTGTTTCTTCAGTGGACAGGCCGTACGCTTTTATGATAGGGTAGGTAGAAGTTATAGAAACCGCACTACTTCATACTTAGAGCTTTCGCATCCTCCAGTCTCAACAATAAAATTACATGTTTATAACCCGATTACGGTGAAGCTAAAATGAAGGGTTATGATTTTAGCAGTCTAAGTATGTATGTTTATATATTAGGTCCTTACATATGAAATTGGCGTTTTGTATGGGAGGAACAAAAAGTCGAATATTTTTTAATATAATATATTTAATTAATCAAAGTATGAACCATTATTTTCTATGCACTTTTGCCATCTCATAGGTAGTTCATTGATCCCTTTACTAAAAAAACCAGTCGGACGGGAATCAATAAAATCTTTGAAGGCGATTTGGACTGCCCCATCGGAGTTGAATTTTTTCCCTTGCAAGAAGTTATCCAAATTTCGAAAAAAATGGTAATCTGTTGGAGCAAGGTCCGGGGAGTACGGAGGATGTCTTAGACTTTCCAATTGAAGCTCTTCTAATTTAGTAGCCGTCTGTAGCGCAGTGTGTGGTCTAGCGTTGTCGTGAAGCAGCAGTGGCGTGGAGCGATTGACCAGCCTAGGTTGTTTAGCCGCTAGCTTTTCCATCATGGTTTGCAATTCCTGACAATAGACATCAGCCGTAATAGTCTGGCCAGATTTGAAAAAACTGTAATGAACAATACCGGCACTAGTCCACCAAACGCTTACAAGTAACTTTTTTGGGGTTAATTTTCGCTTGGGGCAGGATTTGGCTGGCTGGCCAGGATCTAACCATTGCGCTGAGCGCTTCCGATTATCGTAAAGAACCCATTTTTCATCACAGGTAATGATTCGGTTTAAAATACCTTCATTATTGTGCCGGTTTAGTAATGTAACGCAGCAGTCGACGCGCGTTTGCCGGTTTGTTTCAGTCAATTCGTGAGGTACCCACCTTTCAAGCTTTTTAATCTTCCCAATTTGCTTCAAGTGAATTAAAACAGTTTTATCACTAACATTGCAGCCTGCAGCTAACTCGGACGTGGTTTGCGATGGATCCGCTTCCACAATAGCCTTCAACTCTTCATTATCAACTTGAGTCTCAGGCCGTCCACGGGGCTTGTTCTGCAGGTCTAAATTTCCAGAACGAAAACGTTGGAACCAAAAACGAACTGTGTTTTCTTTTGCAACACGACCGCCATACACATCATTCACCCTTCGAGTTGTTTCCGCAGCACTAGTGCCACGGCGGAACTCGTACTCGTAAATAATGCGATATTTAAGGTTTTCCATTTTGTAAAATGAGTGACGCAAACAGAAAAAAACAGAAGAAAAAAAACAAATGAATGACGATCATCGAAGCACAAATACATGAGTCTATAGCTGTACAAATTTGAATTTGGAATTCCTTACCAAAGAGGAGAAATTCGTGATTAAAGTGGCCAGTACGAAAAACGCCAATTTCATATGTAAGGACCTAATATATGTATGTTCCTCCATAGCGCCTAAACTAGCCATAAGGTGTCAATCGATTAATTATTACGTATGGTAACATAGGCTACACTTTAACCGATTTTATTCCTTTTTTTTTACCGTCGTTGGGTTACAGATTTGCAAACTTTTTACTAGTATTGCTAATAAATCCTAAGGTAACAAAGTCTCACACCATATGGGAAAACCTAATTGAATACTTGCACATTATTATATCGTGATAATGTCCGTATTTAACATTTTATTGAACTACAAGTTTTACTGTGCCACAAGTATGCGATTTACATAATTATTCAGAAACCATATGTGGTATATATTTATTGTTGTCCTGGCCCGCTTTCACTGCTCATGTGGTGCCTACGTCCATATGGACCGTTTTGCCGCACGGTTTCTGTAGTAAATTGGGATATCATAAACGTCGAAATGAAATAGGTAAATCCCTCACTGAATAACATGATCGATATATCAAATGCGACACCCATTATTCAGAGTTTCCTAAATAATATGAATCCAAACTTCATCCAACAATGATAAATATTGTATGTCTATGAATTGCGAATATTGATACACATATTAATATAGATACCATTTCTTTAGGAATCTTCACATGTATTTTAAAATTAGTTCGTTTTATTATTCTTACCATGTTCCTACTCATACCATAACTCGTTCCATATTGATAATCACAAAATGAAAATCATTATTGTTTCAATGCACTGCACGTCCAGCTAATTACAATTAGATAGTTAATAATTCACAAATAATTTATATTTACATTCAATTGCCTCTGCATATTCAGGTTAAATAGGTGATAATAATACCAATTAATTACCTTTTTAATTCACTTTTTTCACGGACCACTGAATCCTCACACAAGAGTATCCTGTACAGCTTGAGTATCACCAAGTTCAAGGTACTTATGTCGAGTGCTAAGTGAAGCGAGGCTGATATGCGACTGAGCCTTAGTCCCGGCAGCTGTAGCTACAGGGTCCGGCCTACACGACGAGGCTGACTCACGGCGCGCGATCACCTTCATACATACGGACTTATTTGGCGACATCGGCTAAATGCATCGGAGAAACTTATGCCGCGATTCGAACGCCCAATGCCATTTCATAATTGGCGATATACTTGCTAATTTCGATATGTGGAAGTAAGTTACATTTTTAGCTTTTATCGAAGCTAAAGACAGCTATCTACTAATAGTTACTGAACGAGTATGCTCTCACATAGACTCGAATCCCACATACTAAGAAACCTACGATAGAGTTTGGATATCTACTCGTACAATTTAATGGGTGGAATGACTTGTTTGCACAAGTAATTCAAGGACGAACTTACAAAGCGCTATAACGCTATGCCTCGTGCTTTTGATGATGTATCATTTGTGGGTGAGACACAATAGAGAGATTGGAAAAACATGCAGCATTATTTAGAGCTTATGCTTCATTCATACGTAATACACGTTCATTGGTATTTTTAACTCGGGCTAATAAGGCGGTTACAATATCGTACAATATACAGTCTAACCGTGAATGCAAATGCACCCAGCATAATCTTTTCAAATTACAGAAGTTTGACTTGAAAATTATGCAAATGAATCCTCGCTTATTGGCAAAGTAAGCTACTTTTTGCATTGACTTTATGTTGAGGTACAACAACATTACAAACACTATCAGGTCGACAGCATTATGGTAATGATATTGCAGTCGTGGCCCACTTGCTGGCATGTGTCGCAGAATGAAACACAAAATAAAAGCATTCTTTCGATATTTCAGTAATTCCAAACATTCGTCTAGTAGGTATAAGTAATACCCATTATCGACGATTTAAACCTATTAAGGAGACAGTGTGGGTGGCAGACTGTATAATTGTGTACTGTAACGAGGTTCTACAAGCTGAGACAACTCATGCAATTATCCAGTAAATGCCGATTACGGGTAACCCACGTCTCCATTATTCTACTGCGTACTGTGAAGAGCAAGTTGCTCAATACATTGGCAGCTAGGATTCGCTCCAATGATTCGGTTGTAACTTCTTGGGAGTGGTGACACACACGTAGCTAAAAAATCAATTGAATATTTTTCAGTCATTTTAGGATTTTCCTTCTTTGAAATACGTACCTACTACGAAGTACGCTTTCATTACGCATATTTTTTGCTTTTCTCCCACCTGTCATATGTCTTGAGTGTCGATTAGCACATACCCATACCTGAATTAATTTCACGAGTACCAATTATGATCGCCGTTTCATATCAAGCTTATGAAACGGCGATCATATTGGTATATGTAACTATTTTGCGTAGCTAGTATATTAGAAGTCTTCCGTTATTCAATAAATTGAACGCCTTACTTACACGTAAAACCACAAAGGTTAAATTTTGAGCATCCTTCCATATTTATTAATGCCCTATGCCGTACCAACATTTGCACCTAGAAGTTTATTCGTAATTGCTTGCCATACATACCTATTTGAATAAAGTTTTATTAAATTGATAAAAATATTTAGGATACATATTCCAATTTGCAAATATTGTTATTCGGCGCGGCAATCCTGTTATCAACTCGGTACTCTTTCGACAACATATTATTATACTTAGCGTAATCAATTTTATCTGTGAGGAAGATCTTTATTTATTGTTAGTAAATCGTATTTGACTTAATTATAAAATAGTAGTGAATAGGATATTTTTACAGTTAAGAGTAGTATTTTATAGATATAATGGAGCTCACCTTTAGCCGTCATTCCTTCAGTATTGTATGAGGCTGGTCCAGGGCCTGCCTTCGATGTGGTGCCTGGAGGCTCAAGTTTCTGCCCAAATGTAAACGCAGGAGCGCGTGACTTACGTGACTCTGGAGGTGGTTTTCCTAATAAGAAATATATCATATATGTTTATTGTTATACATATTTAATGTAATTTAATAATTCGTATGGGTTTCGGCAAATTGCCACCATGCCTAGATTACTACGTATTAATCGTCTACTAATTAAGTAAAAAGTATCATAATTTCTTAGTAAAACTGTTGGGTAAGGTGTACTAAAAGTGCAATTATACTAAATTAACAATAAAATCCAAGTTTAATGTTTCTTATGTTCTTTATAGTGTTAATAATATGAGTAAATATTATCATTTGTCTACATTTTATTTAATAATTAAAATCACAGATATTGGTGTCGATTCTGTTGTTCAAAATTACTAAACTTAACCCATTTGACAGGTCTAAAAATATTGCCATCCTTATTTAACCCCGCACATGAGAAAGGGATAGCAAGACTTTTAGACCTGTCAAATTAGTTAAGTTTAGTAATTTTGAACAACAGAATCGACACTATTATATTATTATTATTAGTTCAAAATGACCATGTGCACTTGGCCGGCGGGCTCACCACAAATTGTGTCGTTTTGCAGTGCGAATTGTTACTGTAATACTCATTGATCGTTTATATTTCGTCATTACCACAATGATACATAGCTCTAAGCCTAAACGTTAAAATTACTGACGTAATTCAATACGATCCTAAGGTTGATAGGTCATTAAAATTGCTTTAACATATCCTTCAATATTACAGTACTTGACATTATAAGGGATTCGCTACAAATTATTGTTAAATCATTATCATCGACACTTATTGCTCATTATTTACTTGTCGCTTCAATAACAACGATAACTTCTTTGACACACACATAGACAACAAAAGTGGCTTTACCAGTATGATCAATGTCAGTGTATATTGTATATCTCATGCACTGATTGAGTTCACCTTGGGAACGGTCAATGTTGCTCCCACGTCGGATATAAATTGCCTATTCGCACTTGAATATCATCTTATCGAAGGGAAGACACGACCATAAATTACAATTTATGGGCACTCGGCGAGTCAGCGCCGTGCAGATCTCTTATTAGCGTCTTGATTTCTATTACTAGGAGCACTTCCTTCTCTATATATCTATAGTTATAGTGTTCACTCACGCGATAAGAATATGAAAAACCAGCTTCAAGTCAAAGAACTTACAAATTAGTCACAATACTAAACTAATAACATCATCACAAAACCAATATAATATATTGGAAAACGCAAAACGATGTGGTGCGGCGTTGTTTGGTGAAACAGCACTACATTATGATGTCACGTTGTGTACCAACATCGGGCGAGCAAGGTCGAGCCGAGCGATAATCTCACTACTCAAAACACAACCTCCCGGGAGCTGACATCACTTCAGCCTCGCGACACACCGCCAATCGACTGGCTCTCACTAAAGGAATTACCATAAGTATATGAATGTATGACATATTATCATTACGAATACTTCAAACAATGTTTCAATCCCAAACAGTTTTATTGTATTACCTACGTGAAATATTGGATTTTCAACGGCTTTTCATATCCTTCATTGTTTCCGTCGTATTGTATCGAATAATATATTTTATTTACTCACATGTTTTGTATCATCTGTTATTAAAAATAAGCATGCTTGAAAAAACATAACTTAACTACTAATACTGTAATACCTATCTAATAAAAATAGGTATTCTGGGGTAAAACTTT
This sequence comes from Falcaria lacertinaria, assembly GCA_951449985.1. Taxonomy (NCBI): domain Eukaryota; kingdom Metazoa; phylum Arthropoda; class Insecta; order Lepidoptera; family Drepanidae; genus Falcaria; species Falcaria lacertinaria. The sequence continues at coordinate 6,578,467 of OX602114.1, forward strand.
AATTACGTAAATCAACAGTTATTCATGAAATCTTTTTAAAGTGATATATTATGTGATTGTGAATGATTAACTTAGAACAGACTTCTAAATTAATTAAATTTAATTGTTTAAATAGATTAAACAATTGTTTAAATTCAAGTATTAAGAAGGTCAAAACATTCTCATTGCTGTCAATACGAACGGAGGAAACTCTCTTTTTAAAAGGTCATGGTGTGATTAATAACTGTACTTAAGCTCAGAAATACTCATTGGTACAGGCCGGGGTGTTTGAACCTAGGTCCATCAGATGACAGGCCGTTTGCTTTAACCACAAGACCACCATGGCTTAAATAAATAGGTTATTTTGATCTATTCCACGAATAATCCCAATAAGTTGTTTTTTGCAGAGTAGCCAAACAGTCATATACTCAATACAAACAAAATAGGCAAGTAAGGCAAGTGGTTACCAATGAGAGAAGGCAGGGACACGACAGCTGGCCCAGGGCTAGCGGCTTCAGCGGCGATGGGTCCTCGACGTTTGGTTGGTGTCCAAGGATTTTGCCGAACGCCCATTAGTGACTCACAGGGGTACAGCCACAACCTCTTGGACACAGAGGAAGATGTCCGAGTCGGTCTCCTTCGTTGAGACTGTGATACAACCTACAAACATAAACATCAAATATCTTGAAAGTTGCAAGGCACTCTATAAATCCATACTAATAATATAAATGCGAAAGTAACTCTGTTTGTTTGTTTGCTACCTTTTCAGGACTAATCGGCTGAAAGGATCGTAAATCGTAATAAAATGACAAGAAGATAGATTATAACGCTAATTTGTCTTTAAACAAATGCAGACGAAGTCGCGGGTAACAGCTTGTATTTAATACTACAGAAACTACATATAATATGGTAAGAAAACTTGTGATCCAATCTAGTCGTACTTTCCAAAGAGAGGTAGGGCGAATTGGGATCTCCCGTGGGTTTTCCCATTAATATTGGAGTCGCTCGACTGGAGACTGTACCTCCGCCTTACAGAAGACCGCAGTGAAATAACACTACTTTGATGAAGTGTTGTGTTTCTGCGGTAAGTAAGGTAGCGAGTGCTCGGATGGCAACTCGTTAGTGATGTCTCTGGTATTCCATCCCATCAGGTAAGCCGTATGCTTATGTGCCACCGTAGTGGTATAAAAAAATCATGTAAGTAGAAAATATAAGTGAAATAACAATTTTACAGCATATAAAAAAATAACTTATATAAATAGGTTCGGGACTGTTTGTTTATACCAGTAAGGTGGCAAATAAGTTTGGTAATGAACCAATAATTGCGACTAGGAAACATCTGGAAGTAGCAGTCGATGATATTATCCTCGCAGCTGAGGTCTTATCATTCTTAAGTCTTATACAATAGAGAGTTACTATCAACGATTTATCAAACAAACTGGGAAGTACTGGTTCAAAAGGTTTGTGTTACCGATCGAGCGGTGCTCATGGTAGACTTTGCTGATTTCGTCGTATGTAACATGTTGAAAGTAAAATAATACAACAAAAATACAGAACCACTAAAACTCAATAATGCTTAAAAACTTATGTTGTAAATAGTTAAAACATTTTTGATCATTTATCAAAAGCAATCAAAGTAAAACGCTTGTAAAACGTAAGTAAAATTATTCAAACGGCAGTTGACAGTTCACGTATATATTTTTAATACAGCATAGATATGTCATTTTATATATTGCCAATGGTATAACAAACCTATTGATTAAGAAGTTTGTATACCATAAATTCATCACAGTATAAAATAGTATTTTTACGGTTCCGTGCCCGAAGGGTAACCAACGGAACTCTATCACTAAGACTTCGCTGTCCGTCCGTCCATCCGTCGTCCGTCTCTTTGTCTGTCAGCGGCCTGTATACGGTACTTATGTACAAGACAAGGACACAGCTATACCTCAGAGTAGTTAATATACTACGTGCTATGCTATTTATGGCCCTTACCGCGTGCAGGCTTCTTTCGCGTTTCGAAAAATACTTTATGTAACTAAAGCTGTTTTTTAACTTAAGCTATGCGGGAGAATTCACTTGTGTGTCAGCGTTTTACGCACACGGGCGCACACATTGATAACTATCTCCATCACTTTCGAGGGCATGCGGTACCTTCGCCTATTAGTTACTCAGTCTACGCCCTAGTCACTGTTTTTTTTACAGATGTTCCATTAGGATGAAAGCACTTCCTTTCTCAGAGAACAACACAGGCTCCGACCAAGTTGTGTAGTTACTCAATCACTACTATAATTTTATTCACACTGGACCTAGTGTTAGTCCACTACATACGAATAGTATCATGCATGTAGGTTTATCTGATCTACCTCCTACTTAATACCCTGAAGTTGTTAATACCAATTTATCTCTAATAGTGGCCAACCTTATAAAGACTAATTTCGCAAAACCCCAGCTCCATGTGAAAGCTGCCCCTCTTTTTATGGATGCAACATTTAATGGGGCCTAGTTTTTATGCAATCGTGTATGTAGTTAAATAAATTCAAGTGAAAAAGATATCCTAGGCTACTAACTGTTATTTATATACTACGTAGCTGACAAACAAGCCCGAAGCTCGCCTTATATTAAGCTGTCACCGTAGCATATAAAACCCACGTTCAAGACATATAAGAAGACAAAAAGAAGTTTTAAAGTCTTTTACTGTGATTTGCAGTAGTTTACAATAATTTAATTCTGTAAAATTAATAGGAAAATGTTTTTAACGTCAAAATTATTGTTCAAGCATCGTCTTAAAGGCCCTTAACCCCAAGCCTAATTTTCATAAAAAATATTGTACTTTAAAACCCGCCAATTTGTAATGCAAATTTTCGCACTCATTCTTCCACATTCAAATTGTAAGTATCTTTATCTTTTTATTACATCTTTTATATGAAAAAAAACCTGGATTTCTAGTATTATCATACCGCAATCTGGAGTCCAGCAGTTTTAATAAAACAAATCAACATAAATAATAAAAGTAAGTTTCTATCTAAATTAATTCTTACTAAACAAGTAATGAAGCTGAAAATTTACATTGTCCATCGGTATTAGAACTTTGCAATTGCTTTATTTAGGAATAACATCTAGTTAATGTTACGTTAAAAAACATACATATTACACCGCGATTAATTATTTAATTACGTCGTAATTTATCAAAAATTTACCATCTGCGTTCATCATGACAAAGTTATCGGAGATCGATTGTATTTATGAACGCAAATGGTAAAACTTGTTTAGTTACTTATAACTCATAACCCAGGTAGTTACGCCTCCATATCACCTACACAGACCAGTGACGAGCTATGATTTATCATGTGCTTACACCTGTCCGTTTTTTAGTCGATAATATCTTTTGTTCCGTGTCAGAACAAGTATTTTACCTTTAATAATTAAATAAAGTCCTTGAAATATGAATTTAAACTATTGAAAAAATACCTAGGTGAAGAAATACTTGTGTCAAATAAATTCAAGAAAGGCAACACGCTAAGCTAAGCTTTCACGCGATAAAAGTTGATGTCAATTTTATATTATAGAATACCTACCTACAAATAGTTTATCGCTCCCACTTAAGTAAATTACCAGCAGTTTCAAATTAGTTATTTCCCGTCACTTAAACAGTTTTTATTTAATCTACAAACACTACTTATATATGCATAGTAATAGTAAATATAAAATACATTTGCTTAAGTTTTTGGAATGTCGTATTGCCTACACATATCCATGTATGAAAAAATGTATATCATGGAGCCAACAGAAAGAATAGCTAATCCAGTGCCAGGTGGTGCGAGTCACTGTTGTCGTGAAAAATGAATAAAATTGTATTTGGGCCATTCGTTTTGCTTCATAGTTGGTACTTTTGCGAATAGGCGAACTTTTATTGGAATAATTTCTCTGTCAAAAGATAAACATTTTTATTATTGTCATCGACCTAATCGATTTGGAATAAAAAAATGGTAGCTTAGATTAGATTTAGACTTCAATAAAATGTATTTTAATTTAATTTAATTTAATTAATAAAATGTATTTGGCTAATTGGGGTCTCTCGTGGGTTTCCCCATTATAATTGGAGCCGTCCGTCTGGGGACTGTACCTTACAGAAGACCGCAGTGAAATAACACTACTTTGATGTAGTGTTGTGTTTCTGCGGTAATTAAGGTTGCCAGTGCTCTATGAGAATACGCTGCACTAGTAGTAATGCTGCTAGCACAGTGAGACCTCTTCAACAACCTGGTTGGCAACTGGCAGTTAGTGATATCCCCGGTATTGCCAGCGGCTATATACCGTATTACGGTAGTCACGTCAATTCGTAATCGTCACTCGTTCGTTTCGGATTGATAAGCAAAGCTTGAATATACAAGCATGGTTTAGCCAAAATATTCAACACCGATCCTATAATTCAGGGTCTCGAGTCTCGAGTCTGGTAGTAACAAACCAAGACATTGATTAACGTCTGTGTTGATGCACAGATTATGATAATATGACATCAATTATGTTTGAAACTATGTATGCAGAGGCCAATATTTTGTAATTCAATTGACTTAAATACTTGATTATTAAGTTACTCAAGAGATAATATCTTAAGTAACAATATATAACGTATATGTCCATTATGAGATCATAATGAACATATGTTTAAATATTCTTCAATTCATTCAAACATAACTCACAAACTCACAGAAGCTTATCAAAGTCTATACGCAATCAGTCTGTAAGCGATTCCTATCAGATCACACAGGAATTAACCAATAAATCTTCATATGATATTTGATTAGTTCGACATTGAAACTAGTCGTTTGTCTATTCTAGGTACATGTTATCCAATAAATGTCATTTAGCTGAACAAGCGTTGGCTCAATTGAGCTAGTTTGCCGATAACCAAGAGGCACACCGGTCGGCGCGCGAACATGCCGTCATCGACCATTTCGTACAGCGTGCATTTCATTGCTTCACCATCAGGAAACTGACAAAATGTTAAGGTCATACCAGACGTGTCTATTGACGATAAGCTAACAAGAACTCCTTTGATTACTAAACATAAAATTAAGTTCATGTTGGCTGATGTAAATAACTATGCTTAACATACCAATAAGCGAGACTTGTCACACGGAACAGATTCTGGTTGGTATTACTTGCAAATTCATGATAATTGATTGACGTAAACAAACATACAATACTCGCGAACTGATTGATTTACATGTATATGCAAATACATACACCTTCATGTTAATGACTGTAACACAAGAGCCTGGTAGTCCCATAAGTCGTCGGTTAAAATTTTGAATACAATACCAGCTCACCTTAGCACATAATATTATAAAATGGTTTGTTCATTCTCCAAAGGTGGCAAGCAAGCACGTATGCTTGCCGTAGTCGTTTACCATAGCCTTAATTCATCGCTTGCAATTGCAGAGCTATCACGAGCGCGTTGCGAATATTATTGTTGAGAGAATTGATTGGTCTACTTACTGCCAACGCAGTGCATACTCGATGAGCTCTGGAAATCTTTACTTATTTATATTACTTTTCACTAAGAACTTCCGCCGCGTTTAGAGATAACTTTCACTCCCTATAATGTGCATTATTCATCGAAGCGTATAATATACATTATGACCGTGTAATGGCTTTTTTCTACTCCGATTTTCAAGATACCTTAGTCCAACCAAATGCATTAAAATAAGTTCAACACTTTCATATTTCGTCACAAAGTAGCCAGCAGAAAGCAGACCTATTCGCTTTCTGCTTATTAGCATTATAAGCTGTTGCTTCCTATGCGTATTATCAAACATCTCTCCGATTTAAATCTTCCTTATTTTATGTCCTTATCTTCTATGTCCTTTTCCCAAGTTCTGTCCAATAGCTGTCGTAAAACAATAAGATTAGACAAATTCATGTACACAGTTGATATTACTTTTGGATTTGGATTAATACTGATTTTATTATACCTCCCTAATACAAACATACATGATATTATTATGTCCTGTGTATAGATATTATTTTATGAATATGGGTGATATAGTCATAACTTAATTCGGTTAATTACTCAGAGAGCTGAGAAGCTGACGTCAGAAACTATAACGATCGATAGAATGACAGCTTTCGTAAACAACGTTTAATTAATGTATATTTGTATATAAGCAGAAAACGAGTAGAACTTTTCATAAAACTAGACGTGAGGTCACCAAAGTTATCCTACTTTGGTGAACTCACGTCTAGTAACTTCACTACAGTCGCCCCTAAATTCCAAAAAAAAACATTTTGGTGAAAACGCGCGAAGTATATGGTACTCGTATCACATAAAATATGTAACAATTTTAAAATTGTGCACATTGCCATATGTCATAATCCTAAATTATCATACGGTTCATCTTCTTTAGTTACTTAATGGAAACATAAGTTCATTATCATTATGTATTTTTCTGCATCGTGGCCCTTTTGTAACCTCAGATGGTTCTGAGACCAAGGTATTTTGCATCCGGGGCTCTATGGAAACACCCGAAAAAATATCTATCAAATGTTGAAAAAAAAAACACCTACGGCAGAGATATTCATATACATACCTAAAAATAAGGGTAAATGTGAGAACCCTTTCATTTAAGTCAACCCATCCACAACGTAACATAAAATGGTTTATAGGTAGATATTCATTTACTCTATTTAAAACTTGTTTCACTCACCTGCTAAAAGCCTCTTCAAAGTAACTTTAGCAACAATTCGTCAATAATTCTGTCTAGCTAATTTAGATTTCGTAACGTGGGTGATAGATATTAATATATATTATTTCGTACCGTAAATAAATATTAGGGCCTTGTTTATTTACATTAGATATTATGTTAAATGGTCGCGAATGTTCGATCAGCCACGGCTGTCGTCGGTATCGCGGCGGTTGGTCGTCGCGGTGCACTGCGGTCGAATGTATCACATCACGCGTCCGTGCGTTTTCTTCGCGGAGTAAAACGCGCGTGGGCGTTTCCCGCCAAAACCGGTTGCCTAGGTTACGCGATGCGCTAATGACGTCATGTTTACGTTCCTTTACAAGCAGTTTTATCAAAATTGTATTAGGTATATAATATCGAAACGTTATTAATCCAAAATACATAGTTGGGCAAAAAAAAAAATGTACATTATTTTCATAGGTATAATACAATAACTGTTATAATAAAACTAAGTTGGACAATTAGTAACAAGAATAATAGCTTTCCAAGATAATAACACTGGAGGTAAACATGCGAAATGTCCACTAGCTATGCCTTATTTAATTAAAACTGCTGACTACATTGCCACTATCGAGACTTGTATGGCCCCCGCCTTTGCAATAATCGTTAATAGGTACGTGTATGGCGTGGTGACGATCCAATATGGTCAGAACGGAATTTATAGACTTTTACAATAATACATATTCATGTTTTACGTCCGCAGTTCCCGGTATCGTATCGTCACGTTGTTGACCATAAATTCGGCTATTTTAGTAAACAGTACTGTAGCTACTAGATATAGAGATTAGGAATATTCATTTTGTTACTAACTCAAGTCACTTACTTAGTTTAAAATAACATATCTTTATGCAAACTTTTTAATGATTCTAAAAAGCAGTAACACAATTCAAATGTCAAGCATCTCTTCCATTCTGATGGAATACGGCACGTCATGGACCGAGGTCCAGTTCACGGTGTTGGAGCGAGCCACAACGTCGGACACCAACTGTTCACGGTACTCCTGCCAGCGGCGCTCCTCTACGAACGTCTTGAATAGCTGCTTCTTTGTAGGGATCTGAGAACCAAAAACAAAGTCATTGATACCTCGTCTTTTACTGGTTGCCTTTAGTTTTATATTACGGAAGGGTCTATTGATTAATGCGGAGCACTAATGGCTTTTACTGTCGTAGCCACGGGAAACCCTTCCTGGTGAGACTGTCATAACTCCATAATTTTAGGAACCAAATATGATTTCAAGTAATCAAATATTAAGCCTGATTAATTCCTTCTTAACAGCCATTTAGTCATAATTTGAGAAAAATTCGCGTACAGCGCGTTATTATAATTATTATGACGAACCTTCTTTTCCAAATAATGTTGTATACGAGACCAGATGTTAGCCGTGTTACGCTGCAGAAGCCATATCTTCGGCATCAACATGCAGTCCACAGGTGTTAAAGCAATGATGCGCCTGTCACGCATGTTCTCTCCGAAACCAAAACTCGCTCCAGGGTTTAATTGACAGACCTGCAAAATAATCGCATGAGCTTGTAATTTTCAATATGGTCACTTTCAAAAGCTTAACAATAAAATGGATCATAAACCTGCATAAAATAAGTCCGAATATTCGTAGGAGGGACCGGTTTTGTAGCGACTCCTTCGTGAATAAGACTCAGTCTGAAACAGCGCAAATCAATGTTGATATTAAATTAATGAAAGCGAGGCTAGCTAATTTACCTACTTAAGCTAAGGGGCTTTCGAATCGATAGGTATCAATACTAACATAACAAAACATGGCAGGCAACGCGCTAGTGACACACATGGTATCGCAAACTCCCTAAGCCTACAGTAACCGCTTACCTTTATAAAAATGGAACAAAGCCATTTGTTTGTGTAAATTTCATACTAAATACACAAACCTACAAGGCGAGATATATATGAGAGTTTTCTACGCAACTAGCGTATATAAAAGATGTCTTAATTGCTTTCTCTACTAATTATATCTAACAGTTAAACGTGTACATTAATTACGCCTAACGTGGTGAGTTAACAGGTAAACAGTATCCGTAGTCTACGACTACGAAGGTTCATGGTTATCATTTTGGAAGTCATACATTGCGTTTACTTACTTAGCGGATATTCTAGTCTGTTCCGATGGTTGCAGTAAGACCGTAGACCTGACGGAGCCTGATCGAATTCTTTGGCTCCCGGTGCCAGTACTACCAGAGCTGGGCCTCTTACCCTCCACTTCCTCCACTATTTGCACGCTTCCCGATTGTTTCGAGGTCCTATGAGACAGGCTTTCCTTCATAATGCTCTCCACTTTGGGAACATTCACAAGAGAATTAGCATCCTTAGAGTCGTTCGATTCCTCTGTAGAAGGTCGATTCAAATTTTTGTATGCCCCAAAATATTTTGTATCGAAATCTTGTTCGCTTTCTTCTTTTCTTACCTTTAAAGTAGAACATTTTATAACAAAACGTTATTTTACTGACAGAGTGAGATTTGTAACAAATTTACATACAAATGGATCGTATAAAGTGTAGTAATTGCGTCCCAGGCGAGTAGTGACCATCACTTGCATTGATTCAATCATCTGACAACGACCCGACAGTATGAAGTAGACGAAATTAGCCACTCCCACGCCATCCCCCAAGAGCGTTTCGTTTGGTTCATATGATTTCATTTTAGCTACTATACAGCCCTCTCGGCGAGCTACCTGTGTAACAACAACATTGGTTATATCTTGGTTTAAGTGGCCTAAACCATCCACATACCAAATTTAATTTGAAATATGCACGGTTGCCTTACTTATAAAAAATAGGCAAGGCATAGTGGAATTTCCCATAAAAAATGGAGCCGGTTGACTGGGGACTCTACCAGCACTTACAGAAGATCGCATCAAAATAGCACCACTCTGATTTAGTGTTATTTCTGCTAGCCGTTGTATTCTCTTGGGTTTCTGCGTTGAGTAGCGTTCAATTATTGTTTCTTGAGGATACAATGTGCTTCCAAGAACAATAACGTATGCCACTGACCTATAATAATATGTCTATGACTACGACTAGGCGACTAGCACAATGTGTCGTCCACAAGCGCTCCAATAATATAGTAAGGCACGTGCTAGTGATTCTCTTGGTATAAAACGGTGATCGCTTAGCATCAGGGCCAATCTTTTGCTTTTCAATTTACATTATGGATGAATTTCTATATAAAGAAAAAAGCAGGCAGAAAAATATGGCGTGCTCAAAAGACAACAAATTTCAAGACAGAAAACAAATTGAAGAATCAGCATGATAAATCTTAGGTTACCTCATCCAAGGCATCAAAATACGTAAAAGCCGACATTGCATGCAGCACTTCGTCCCATTGTTTCTGTACTGACGCTTGAAGAACATTTTTGAAATCTTCTTTCATCAATGCTAACAGCTCGCAGTGACCTAATGATAAAAATAATCAGCTAATGAACCAAGCACTATGTACTTTACTCTAAATATTTTGATATAATGAAATTAACCACACAGTTTGCTGTGAATGGTTCCTACGCTACCCTTGTTTGATCGACTGCTTACATTTGACCAATGGCAGAAGATAATGGTGTATCGCGCACCTGTAACTTATTAGTTAATATTCGAATAAAACTGAATTTAGACGAACCTTCACTAATGATACACAACGCAACATAACTAACTTCAGTAACGTGAAGACATAATTATGTGCGAAAGTAAATATTATGTGGTCATACTTACGCTTCGCCTGACTTTTGACAATACATTATCAGAATAGTGATATTGGATTCATCTAACCTAAAGTAGTGACAGTAGCAGTCCTTGGAATGTTATGCAGGAGCGAGACCTCTCCAAACATATCCCCAGCGTGCATAACGCCGATCTCTACCGAGAGGTACTGCTGCAGCAGGTCATCGAAAACCATGTGGCTCACGGATACGTCGCCAGTAACTATGAAGTAAAGGGCGTGCGCCTCTTGGTGCTGCCGGACTATTATACGTCCCGGACCATAGTACTTAAAATACGTCACTGCTGCTAGCTTCTTTTTCACATGCTGTTGAACATTACTTGATTTAGTAGAATTGATATTGACTAAATAGCGGAAAGAGCAATAGAAATAATGGGACTAAATAACATTAACGCCAATTTGTGTTGTTGTTGATAACGCTCTGGTGGTCTAAAGTAAAAAACGTAAGAAAAATAAAGCTTCGTTCGTTTTGCATAGTAGACCCTTGATTTGAATTTCGGGTGGCTAATAAATAAATAATTAAAGTGAGATCCGTACAACTAAATTCATAAAGATATTAAAGAGTAGAAACTATAGGTAATCAATAATAAATATTGAAATCAATGAAATCATAATGGCCTACGTAAATTCGATTTAGAAATAAAAACCTTACATTGGGATACCGCTTAAAACATTTCAATCCTCCTATTATACGATAGATGTACTTCTTCTCATGCTCAGTTCTTTCTTGAGCAGGTTTATTCAAAAGCGCTTTATCCTGAAATTATAATTATTAAGTTTATTAAGCCGTGGTGGCCTTGTGGTTAAAGCAACGGTCTATCATCTGATGGGCTGGACTAGTAGTAATGCTGCTAGTACAGTGACTCCTCATTAACAACAGGGTTGGCAACTCGTTAGTGATATCCCTGGTATTGCTAGCGGCTAGTATAAGTTACGAAGACTGTTTACCATCAGGTGAGCCGTATGCCTTAGTGGTATATAAAAAACGGCAAAATAAAATAACCTTACTAGCTTTGCTCTCGCAACTTCGCCCGCATAGCAATAGATTTTTTTATAGCATAATATGTTACTCAGTGATATTACAGCATTCTGAGGTGAAATAATTTTTACAGAGTCCAGTGGTTTTTGAATTTATTCTTGGCATACAAAAATACAAATCTTTCCTCTTTATAATATTAGTGTAAATAATAATCGTGCCTCTCGTAATTTTGTTTAATTAACTAACTGGGCCTTATGATAACAAGGAGTTCTTAGTATAGATAAAACAAACTGATTATTATTTATTAAACATACAAATAAAAATAGCTTCTAAATCTCACGTCTCTCACGTCTCTCACGTCTATTGATAATTTCTAGATAATAATTCTGTTACACTTACACTATAGGATAGTTAATCTACAACTCTGAATAAGGCCGGCGACAGACTACGCTTGTTACTGATTGATAATTTATTTAGTCTGCTATGCCCCAGCTCAGTAGATATATTCGTGATCTAATCACTGGTAGGTACAACAAACTAACAGTGACGTTAAGAAGCTGCTTCTTTTTAGATTTACTGCGAACAGCCTGCGCAACCCTCCGCTTCACGTCTTCAACCCCTTCATATTGGTCCACCGCCTCTATCAACCAATACGTGTTAGCCATCACTAGTCTCCCAAGCGCACGGAACAGACATTTTGCGTGGAACTTCCGTCGCATTAACTCCTCCGGGTCCTGAAGTTATAAATCATATTAAACTTTTTCACATGTAGGTAGGTACCAACTAATTTATTACTTACAGTAAATAAATTGTATTACTTACAATTTCCTTCTTTCCTCCACCGCGGCCTGCCATTGTTTATCAAAATATTTTTATAAAATACTTATGTAAATTAATTAATCAAGAGCTTTTTCTATTGACGTTTAGCTTTAAAAAATACTGACTATAGGAGGAACCGTGGGGAGACGTAATTTTACTTGTTCATTAAATCTTTTTGTTCCACTGTCCAAGACAAAACAAAGAGTCTTCATTACAAATAATAAATCAAATCTTAATAGATCGGTACTTACTCTTTTTATAAGCTCGTTGTGTAATCTCAGAATAAGGACTAGCTCGCTACGCTAGTCTTTACATTACTGTACTAAACTTTAGAAAAGTCAATATCACAGAACGCCGGGGTTTGGACCTGGACCACCTTAAAATAAGTGGCAGGCGATCACTTCAAAGAAATAGCCATCGAGTTTTTTGGTGGAAATCAGGCAGAACCGTTGATTTTTTTTCCAGTAATCTTTAGTCTGTATTGTTGGTGTCATTTTGTACAATAAAATTCCATTTAAGGACTGATTTACAGGAACATTGGCTATGAAATGACTTTTGGGTGAAGTAATTTATCCATTATTGGTCAATGCCTGCTACTTGATCTGCTACTGCTCTTTCACTTTACTCTTCTCTTACACTCGACACTGGCAAAAATTGACCTTTAAGAGGATTGATTGCCATAGTTAGGAAGAAGAAGAAGAAGAAGAAAACATACTGGCTATCTACTCTGTGATCATGATATGACAAATTTGTACAGTTTGATGTATTTTATCTGTTCTTCTGTCTGTGCATTTTTATTTTCATGCGTGGTGACAGTAAATTTTTGTTGCGGACGTTGGTTGCGGTGATTTGCTTGATTTGAATGCAAAAGTTATAGGCAGAGTACCTACCATCATTTCAAATAAAAATTTTACAAATATCCCGGCATATACCTAGATCACCGGAGATCATAATTTTGGATCTAATAAATAAAATACACATAAAGCATGGTGAGTATCATCTTACAGTCCTCACAACAATAAATTTAAATTAAGATAATATATTGAATACATATTCCCAAGCATGATCAGCAACCCGTGTACGCCGTTCAAATTGCTAACTCTTCATATACATTTCCAGAGCTTTGGACTGCCTTCCGTGAAAGTAAAGCCTGAGCAGGCGAACAATGGCATTCAAATTCATGAAGGGCCCTTCGGAGTGCCCAGCCCGATGATGGCTGGGCTAGGGGCTTCTAGACCTAAGCTTGGTGTATCACATCCTTTGGAAGTGTCAGAGAAAAATGTAAGTTGTATACAACGTTTTTATGTAGGAAGGGTTTGTGTCACAGATCCTACCATGCATGTTAACTTTTGCAACAGTTTAAACTAAACTATGAGTTTTGTGTTAAAGTACATATGGTTGTTGTGTTCCACAATTTACCTTATTTATGGCAGGGTAAGATCATGTTGAACTATCAGTCACTGTGTCAATGCGCACACAATAGACAAAAGGTAATAAATACTTTTATCCAGCCATGTTGGCTATGATGTGTTACTTGAAAAGTAAGGAGCAACACAAGACAATTGAAACCATTAATTTAGGTAGAACACCTACTTTGTTCATGACTTGCAAAACAGTGAAAGTTGTTTGAACAATGTGGAAATAAAAACATTTATAATGCACTGAAGGAAGGGTTTAATCAAATGGTTAATGTCGGAATTTTCTGTATAAGTAGTTTTCTTGCTCATAAATAATTATCTTCATCCCTTCACAACCTTTCTTATTTACCCAAACCAATCATTTGGTATAAATAAACATGATACTACTATTATTTATCACAAACTACAGAGTAACTGTATTTTATGCCATAATTCCTTCAAATAATCATGTCTAACTAATAAGAAAGTAATATTTATATCGACGAGACCGCTGGTCTAGTGGTTAGTATACTTCGCTAGAGGTCGCGGGTTCGATTCCCGCCGGGCAAACATTTATGTGACAAATATGTTTGCCTTGCATCTGGGTGTTTGGTATGTATTATAAGTATGTATTTACAAACAAAAAGTATATAAGTATTATATCCGCTGCTGGTTCCCATAGTACAAGCTTTGCTTAGTTTGGGGCTAGATGGCGTTGTGTGATAATGTCCAAACATTATTATTATTATTATTTTATGTTAATAAAATAAAAGGTAGAGATAATAAGGTTTCTGCAGCAAAGGTTTTGTGGGTTAAATTTAAATAGTCCAATTTCTTAACACTATCCGGTCTGCTAAGGTACTAGTAGCTCTTATAGATTTCATGTAAAGGTTGGTGTCATTGGAATAAAAAAAGTACTGTTGAGTGAAAGAATATGATTATTATTTTATAGAACTATAAAAATATAATGTTTGATTTTTCAGTTCCACTTAAATGCAGAGAAAATGAACATGGCAATGCTCCGTAACATCCAAGGACTGCATGCACCTATGAAACTTACAATGGAGATGAAGTTTGCCAGTAAGGTAAATATCAAATCTCAAAAATATTTACTTTTTTATACTACTAAGGTGACAAAAATCATAAGTAGATATTATGTTGCAGATGGTTTTGGATATTGTGCTTAACCCTTTATTAAGTGTGATATTAATATTTGAATAATTAATATTAATATTTCCAGATTGGTCATTTACCATTCTTACCGAGCTCCAACCTGCAACATGATGTTCTCACTGGCAGATATCTAGATATTGGCTTTGAAGACATTCTCAACACCAGGGATTTGTGTGAAGTAGCTGGCCAGCCTCATGCTGTTATTGAAAGATCACTTGGTATATTGTGATGTAGTTAAGTTAAAATTGATTATAAAAATATCTTTGATTTATTATTAAAGTATTGCAACCACTTAATAATGATAATTGTTTCATTCACGTGTACCAATATAATCCTATATAAAATGATATAAAAAAACCTTTATATGGTTGGTTCACTATAACATGACTATATCCATTAATCTCAGCCTACAAATTTTCTTCACTTCATTGATGGCAGTGTGTAATTCTTCATCCCTAGTTTGATTGATTCGCCGTTGCAGCCCCTCGACTATAGATTGGACCTTATTTTCCCTCGCGCATATTATGAATGGAAAGCCAAACTTCTTCTTGTACCTGTAAATTAAAATAAAGCTTATTATGCTTTGAAGGAACTGCTGAGGCATTTTTTGTCCCGATAGCTACTCACAGGTGCTCCATATTTGTTGTTTTATACCGTTCTTAATTACAACGCCATCTATGCAATAATACGAGAAACAAACTATAGTATTCAATGGCAGCGCTTGTAGGTACATAGCTCCCAATTTAGTACAATGACAGGACCATAGGTAGCGCTGTTAGATAGTTTATCGCAGATCTTAGCATCCTAATCAAACACTACAATTACGACTATCCTAGTAGTAGTGGTTTGAGATGAACCGAAATAATATTGTATCTTTGATTATATTGAATTATTATCTATACTTAAACTCTACCCATCCACTTATTCTCCTAAAAGCCCGAACGATTGAGATACCGAGGGGATTTTAAAATTGTATTTTTGTTACCTTATCTTAAATCCAGACGAATGTTTTTGTAGGCAAAAGTTAGTGTACTCTGTGCTAATCTGATTTTTCGTTAATAATTATTTTTGATTATAATAATAATAATAATAGTTTAATTCAGTCCCACAATAGGTAACCATATAACACATAAAACAATTATAACCGTCCGTAGTGAAAACGTCGATTAATTAGAAATTGAAGGTACGTGCAACGTGCGTTAACTTACTAACTAACTAACTTATTCTAAGTTAATTTTGTATTTAAGATACATTACATTACTGTTTTTTGGAATCAGCATTAAATTAGCTGTAGGTATAATGCATAATTTTTATTTAATTTTCATAATAAAATTATAAAACAGTCGTAAGATAAAGATAATTTGGAGTGGCGTGAACTTAGGAATACCCATTTTTTTGGATAATAACATTACATTATCGTAACGTGACGTGACGTAGTATTTTTTTAATATATAATATGGTAATTACCGCAAGTAGATACCCACATGTAGGTATTTAGTTATTTAAATATTTTTTGCGTATTTATGTGAAAACTGAAGGTTGATGTGTTAGGTAGGCATGTTTAATCTGAAGTTTTTTGTATTGTATTCTTTTATTGCTCTTTAATTAATGTTAATAGCATAGTTACATATTCAAATACCTACCTTTTTTTTTAGTTATAGAGTAATAAAAATGGTCAGAAAACCTTATCAGGTAGGTAGGTCAGCAGGACATGGATCTTTTTTCTTAGTTTTTTCCTGTCCTGTAATGTTTTATTTTTATTTAGTTAGCTATAGTTTTTATTATTCAAATGTTTTTTTTTGTCTAGAGAATCGACTGTTGAGACGAATGAAGTGTTCGCTTGACCGCTATTACTGGGTAGGATTACATTACGAATTTGTTAGTTTGATATGGCCGCCTAAAAATGAACACGATTATTTTTCTTTTGTCGCATAGTCGAATATAAACATAAACCGAATCCCATACTCGTTTTCAGCGAAGAACAGAAGAGGAACTCGGCAAGCCGATATTCCTTAAATTGCTATTACTGCTTATCTATACTAATATTATAAAGAGGAAAGATTTCTATTTTGTGTGTATGTTTGTATTGAATAGGCTCCGAAACTAATGGACCGATTTCAAAAATTCTTTCACCGTTAGAAAGCTACATTATCACTGAGTATATTTGTATATATAAAAGAAGAAGCTGACTGACTGACTGTCTTTACATATCAACGCACAGCCTAAACGGCTGGGGTTACAGACTTGAAATTTTGACAGTACGTACCTTTTATGACGTAGGCATCCACTAAGAAAGCATTTTTGGGAATTCCACCCCTAAGGGGGTAAAAAAGGGGTTGAAAGTTTGTATGAAAATCCGTCGTTTTTTATGTTAATGTTTATGTTCCTTTCAGTAAAAAATAAATAAATACATATTTCAGGACTTTAGGAAATTCCACCCCTAAGGGGGTAAAATAGGGGATGAAAGTTTTTTATTATAATCCGTCAGTTTTGAAGATAAACGCATGAACATTGGTATTTTACCTTAAACAGGAAAACAAATTAATACGTATTTGAGGATTTTTGGAAATTCCACACCTAAGGGGGTAAAATAGGGGATGAGGGTTTTGTATGAAAATCAGTCATTTTTGAAGACAAATCCATTAGGTAGCAGTGAGCTAAAGCTATCATTAAGAATTTTAGGTATAGGTACATGTTGATTTATTTACCACGCGTGTGAAGCCGCGAGCAAAAGCTAGTATATGTATATACGGGCGGGCCGCTAGTTATCTATATTTTGGTGTCACGCGACTGAAGCTTCTACTTACTATACCTACTAACAATAATCATTTTAAATAACCTCAGAGCAAATAAAAAGGTATATGGAACTTTGCCGGTTTTTTAGACATGTAGTGTGCGTGTAATTGTATATACCTATATGTATACCGCAAGGCGAAATTTTAACCACAACTTTTTTATTTGCCTTAAGATTAAACCATAAATACGCTTATATGTATAATTGGGTTCTCTTTGATTAGATACCTCTGATTGAAAAGATCAATAGTAGTCTTCTGTTCAGTGGTCAAGTCGTGCAATCCGGCACTCCTCTGTTCTCCAGTGGACTCCTTTGTCAGCTCTCCTTGCGCTGCCACTCGACCTGCCAAGTCTGGATGCAGCTTTAAAATCACTAGTTTCTCTGAAATAGAATAATATGCATATTTACAGCCATATAATAAAAAACAAAATAGTCTTTATAATAATGTATTGAGAGACAAAGAAGTGAAAAATCAGATTGGCCCTTTTAATCAATATAACAAGGCTTACCTAAATATTATATTATCCTTGGTCACTTTTTATGTAATATTTCAACCATTACCTATTTGAATATGAAACGGTATGTAGTGAAACTGTTTTATGAGTAGGTACCTACTTATAAACCAAAACTAAGACGTCTTGCTCAGAGGCGCTAGGGAACAAGGTGTGTAAAGTAATTTGCTGATTGCACTACTAAAGTAAACGGACCATGAAAACTAATTTGGTGCAGGTGGTAGGCATATGTTAGCAGTATTTTTTGTACTGCGAAGTTGGTAAGTTGTTACCGCTTGTTGCTAAGCGTATCGTTAGCACGTTGCCAACTCTGTTACACAGGACACTGAATTGAATGAAACCCTGTTTTTAGAGGGAGAAGAGTAGGACAAGTATGGGATTTTTTTCATAGTAAAAACTATGTTTGGATTTTTTATTTGACTGCGATCTTCTGTAAGGTGGAAACTGAAAGTAGGTACTGTACTTACCTAGAAGGAAGTAGGGCATAAATTGGATCTCCTTTTTGAAATCAGAACTATCCGACTTGGTGTGGTATAACCTCCACTATACTACAGAAGACCGCGCCTAAATGACATTACTCTATTATAGCGTTGTGTTCATAGAGTTAACCTTTAGAGATCCGTGGAGAGTGGCTAGGTATGCGATATTAGGAGACCCGTAAACACGCACTACGAGGTGTGAGTGGCTCTTTATGTGGCCTTCATAACGTTATATTCTGATTGTTTGATTGCCGATCCTTTGTAGATAGATATGAAACCTAGATAAAATAATGTTTTCACATATATTGCTTTCTATATAACAATATTCAGCCGGAAAAGCAATCATTTTCATTCGGTCAGGCTACTTCCTACTATTAATCTGTCGTGTTTTTATTTGTTTATGATGGTAATCCTAAAATATGAAACCTTTTGGTAACATTCAGAATTTATTCTAAGTCTACGTCTCCTAGGAATTGTATACAAAATCAGAATTAACACATTGCCTCTGACATGATATACTATACTTATATTTAATGCTGATGAGTTTGAAAGCTTTCTCCATGAATCTTATCTAGGCGCATGAATTTTATAATCACTTAACATAAAGCATGTATGTAAGTAGGTGACTAAATATGAGTACCTCAACTTCAATCTCAACTTGCAACAAACAACATACCTAGTTATTTACATAAACCACTCGTAAATTTTATTGCCGAATTAATTCTTGCTTTACCGGTTTAGTTACAACGAAGTAGGTGTTATTAAGTACCCACCCAACCACATTATATTTATTTAAATCAACATAAACATGCTTACGCACCTTCTAAAGTAACGCTATCTAAGTAATTATGAAACGCGTCGCAGATTTCCGTAAAATTCCCAAAGGGCCTTCTGTCCTTCACTGTGACGGCTGCATCTGACCACAGTTCTATGACGTTACCAAACACTTGCTTAAACTGGTCACCACTTAAGCCATTAACTTCAGAAACAGTAAGTGGAGCCATACTTGAAAGCAGCGCGTCGTGTTGTGTGCACAATATATTACTACGGCAATGTTGTTCAGTTATCTCTTATTATCTTAGTTATTGGACTGTCATAGGTCATTACGAGTTCAAGTAATGACGGGCCCACATAGTGTTTAGTTACACGCTGAAATGTTTATAACGATTTACGAATATGTTTTTTATATTGATTTCGCCTAGGCAGACCCAAAAAATTACATACACTGACGAACAATATAAAAGTCCACTTGCGCTTGTGAGTAAACCAAAGTGCTTTATAATCTATGTATTTCCTAAACCGCACAAGTTAGATTGATGAAGTAAAATTTTTTACATCAGTTTTATGATGCACTTTTATGCTGCATACTGTTTGAAATATGGATATAAAAAAGTAAACACGTTTCTTAATTTTGGGTTATTTACTGAATATTTTAAACTTCTCATTAATTAAATAATTATATTTATCATTGCGTTGTGCATCGTTTTTTGCTACCACCCCGTTGAACCACTATGCCCCATTTAAGAGTTGTTTTTTGCCCAAATAGCCCTAGCTTTTTCTTAATGATATTATCTTTAAAATAGGTACACGAATTTCTTTTTATTTTAGTTTTAGTTACGAAAATGTCTCAAGGTAATTGGTAGCTTTTTTATAAAGCTCGTCAGTGTATTACGTCATGTATATTATAATTGCTCTGCCGTTCATATCAATTAAACATGTTTGGTAATGTTTGGACAGGAGCACCCTTCGCGTGTCAACCGAACCTTTTAAAAGTATGGACGTACAGACGATCTCAAATATGAGGTCCTCAAGCTGACAAGCTTGAAAACACCTTAGCCCACATGTACGAAGGCTATCTATAATTACTTTTATAGTTATATATAGTACCTTTATAGTATATTTTATATTTATACGCAGATAGGTGGGTACTGTAAGACTTGGACCTCTTTCTATAAAATAAACATCATTTGAAATATTAAAAAGGATTGTTACGAATCTGTTTAAATCTGTTACGAACTTATTGTTGTATTTTTTTTGTGGGACTTCAATATTGTATTCGGCGACAGACAGTCGTATAATAAACGAGAAATATTTTAAATAAAGTTTTATTTATACGTAAACCCGGCACTCAAATATGATACGATACAAATCACATGTGCTGCCATAATTATTTTGACGAATAGTTTTTTTTCAGATAATAGTCATATATACTAATAGAAGACTAATAGTAGTAAAGCAGGTAGTAAGTTGTGAAGTGGCAGGTTTAGAGTAATAAAAACCACAAACTATTCTGCTAAACAATTCCTGGCACAGCAATATACGCTATCGGCTCAAATGATACCTAATAAAAGATGACTAGATGTTTGAACAGAAGTGATTTATTAAAATTTTTGTAATGATATGCGGGGGTCTATGAGCGATAACCATTACTATTACTTGTACGTAGTACTTATATTATCTACTCTGAGCTATGACTCAAAACTGTCAGTGAACAATAAGTAACAAGACATTTTAAAATGTTGCTTCTGAGAGAATATAAAAAGCATAAGTATATAAAATACTAAAAACATATAAGAATTTTGATGAGTTGTAGCAAGAAATATAGCGTAGCATTGCATTTTATAGTTACGTTATGGAATTTTTTATAGCCTATACAATTATACCAAATTGCTATCAACAACCTTTTTGCAAAATTACGATATTTTGGACCAACGATCAAACTATATTTAGACATTTTATATAGCGATCTCTTATAGAGCAATTTCGTTGCATATTCCTATGTTTTGTGGAGTTCGTAACAATGGCGGAAGCGGAACAATACTAATATTTCTTTCTTTTTATATTTAATCGGTAATGCTGTGCCTAGTATTCCTACGCCCATAGCACTAGATAAAACACCTATACCAGTCTGCTCCGACTTCCGTTGCCTTGGTTCGCTATTCCAATGCGATGGCGATGTGGACAGGGCCGGGCAGCGCAGAATTAACACAGGATGGATGAAATGGCAGCAGGTCCCAGGAACAACATGCAACTGCCGATTCACGCTTAAACTTAAAGGGACTAAAATTTATAAGACCATGATAAGTCCTGCTGTCATGTATGGAGAGGGATGGAAAAGATAAACATATTGGTCCGACCCCAAATACAATTTAATTTATTATATTAGTTATAATTAAATAACATATACCTTCAACCAAAATAATAATAATTCCTTAAATTATACAAATCATGAAGTTAAAAGGCAAACCTGTAACCCTGTTGCTCGAAGCGGAAATCCGCGGAAAACTCATGGTTCCGACGTTGAAGATTCCTGGTTCTAAATAATGTTGCTTAGGGAAACAAAAGCGACGTTTATGTGTCAGTTGTATCGAGGCGGTGAATAAATCAGCTCGAGATGTCTCTAACGAGCCCGGTGGGAGGCGCACGCGACAAATGGCCGTAGGGGACTTGTCGCGCCGCGTAAAATTTTGCCAACTGCGAACAGGGTTACTGCAAAATACTTTTGGATTGAGATACTGATTTGCCCATTTGTTTGATAATATGCTCATATTGTGTTTAATAAAAAAGGCACCAAAGCGTAAAGTCTTTCCAAAGCTTTCAATCTTCTTCTTAGATTATCTCTAATTTAATCGACATTTAGTTGTGTATCTGTGCTGGTCTATTTTACAGTCGATTTCAATAAGTCATTCACCTCATAAATGCTAAGCTCTAAGCTTAGCCATATCAGTTGCAGTAAGGTACCCAGTACCTACTAGAAAGAACCTACTTAGTACTACTATGTAGTCCCTCCCTACTTACCTACTACGTTTAGAACGTATGCTTTTTCACAGTAACATACATTACAACATCAGTGTTCTAATCGTAATACAAAAATGTGCATACGTAGGTATCTAAAAAAAGAAATTCTTGGATTTCTAGTGATGTTTTGACATTAAGACTAAGATATGACAACACTGTTCGTAGGTTCGAAATTTTTCATCTTTCTCGACTTTCGAACTTCGAAAGTCGACTTCTACGCCAGGTGTTGCGAATACGATTCCTATCATTGATATACATTTGTCTTTGCCTTATGTCTGGGTGCTTGTTATGTATGTATTATAAGCACAGTACAAAAAAGGATCAAAAATTATGTAAATAGAATAATTTTTTGCGCAACTTTATGACTACTGATAAGTAAACATCTCACAATTTGGTGTCTTGTTTCTCGGTGAATTGATTTGATTGGGCAACATCCCTACAGAGAGGGCAGCGGTACTCTTGATGCAAAATCGCACGCCATTTTAATGGCATTTGAAATTTGATTCGGCTGATTTTTATTTTTTATTAACATACAATGCAAATTACAGTATGGCAATATTACTGTACAAATATTAAAAACGGGATGTTTGCTTATTTGACTTCCACTAATCAAATTAAATCGTGTTGAAAAGCTCAATACGAACATAGCGTTTTATCTAACCTATCGGTTTATAGCTATCAAAAAGTTGGTATAGGATACAACGAATAGGTAAGTACCTACATTGTCTGACACACGGATCCAAAGCTTCATCGTTGTATAAATAATGTATGTACAAAGGGCGTCCCACGGATATGCCACATGGAGGGAAAGTACCTTGAATATTGTAGATGGAACATTTTACTGAAAAAAGACATTATTTGAATTTTAAAAAACAATATAAACAACATTCATAGATATTTAAATAATTATAATATATATAATTATAATCGAACGAGGTATAACATAGGATAATTTTTTCCCAAAATTCAGCACGGTTCCCCTGGGATAGGGGTTAAAAGTCAAAATGTATACATGGCTGTACCTAACTGTATATCCATGAAATTATGAACAATTACCGAGCGGCTGGATCGATTTGAACAGGACTTTCACTGGCAGGTAGCTGATGCTATAATTAGTTTTTTTTTATATTAAGTTTCCGCATAACATATAAGCCCCATAAAATTATCAACAACATCTGAGCGGTTGAACTTTTTCTGGTAGGTAGATAAGGGAAAGATAGCTGATGCTATAAGGCGTAACTTAGGCTTAATTTGGTTTGGAAAAATAATTAGAGTACGCGCAACAAATAACCTAGGATTTTTTTTACAGTAACCGAACGGTGGGACTGATTCGAACATAGCTATCACTGGTAGGTAGCTGATGCTATAATTCGTAATTTTTTGCAAAATAATTAAGGTGAACAAATAAATAAACCCATGAAATTGTTAAAAATAACTGAACGGCGAGACCGATTTGAACATAACTTTTACTGGCAGGTAGCTGATGCTTTAATTCGTAACTTAGGCTTAATTTATTTTGAAAAAACAATTAATGTACCGCACAACAATATTATAAGACTTATGAAATTGTGAAGAAAATTTGAACGGTTGAACTTACACTGATAAAACGTAAAGGGTTTGACATAGGCTACTATTATTTTGGAAAAATAAATAGGTTTCCGTACAACAAAAAAATACCATGTAATTGTGAAATACGAACAGTTCGACCGATTTTAGCGGAACTTGCACTAGCAGATAACTGATACTATAAGGCGGCACTTCGTCACTTTTAGTTTGGGAAATAATTAGCCAAATATTTAAAAAATAAGCCCAACAGAAAAAAAACACGCGTTGGAAGTCGCGGGCACAGCTAGTGTCAAATAAGAAAACTAACTTATTACGTATACCTCAGAGTAGATAATATACTACGTACAACGTATACTAATAATTGGGAAAATTCAAATTACCTTATCTACCGTATTATCCGTAAACCTTCTTATCCTGATTTATAAGGGAGTTTTCCCTTCGCGGTGGTTCTACCACGCATAGCTATAAAAATAATGAAATGGAAATACCGTAAACATTAATGACCAATATTATTAAGTGAAAAGTTGCGTAACTGAATCAAATAAACATAACAAAGGTAAGGTATTATACTACCTATTAGCTATATTATGAGGTCAATTACCTAACGAAATATTACAAGAGTGACACTGGAGAAATCCGAACGTGGTGCTTTAAAATGATATGGAAACAATAAACATAAAACCTGCGTGGTGCAGCGCATGTGATTGCTGTGAATTAATTAAAGTGGTTTTCATTAGGAATATAAAGTCGGCGCCGCCATGTTGTTTAGCGGGCTGCCGGCCAGGGCGGGGCCAGATCGCAGATAACGAAGCTCGCGACTCGCACCCGCCGCGCCGCGCCGCACTTCGCCGCACCGCTTCGACCCACGAACCACGAACCACGCACTCACCATTACTATCTCTAACCTTTTTACATTCTTCTCTAAAGCTGGACCCGATATTTGTTTTTTGACAAATATGTGCTTACCATTGGTGAGCTTAATTTTTACGTATAAGACAGAAAGAATAATAGAACATTCTGTATTTGCACACACATGACGCACAAAGACACAAACAAGTTTAAGCCCGTAATTTGTTATATTTGAGATTAATATTACAATAAATATTATTTAGAAGGGTTGATTGGTAGACTGTACCTAAAATGACATAGTAAAACTTGTTGTGTAATTACAATAATGTAGCACATGCTGATGATTTGTTAAGGAATCGGTTTCACAATCAACATCAATTGAAGACTGTCTCTAGCCGTGATGACACAAACACAAAAAAATATCACATTTAAAGCAAAGCGCCCACCATTTCATGAGAACATCTTTCTGCCTGCGTTAGCTAACACAGTGACATTTTGTGTTCCTTATCTGTTCTTAAGCACAAGTTTCACTATAAAAACCCTTTTTCGTAACACGTGATGTAGCCGTGAGTGATTTACGGCGTCTATCGGGCCATAATACATCCCAAGTTTACATTAGACAATCCCAGCGGACGATACACAATACTTGGGTTAATTTATTTACACGCAACGGGTAAACTAGGAACCTTTATCTCTTTGTTGGGAGTTTTAGGTCCGATAAAACAGATAATGTGCTCTTTTATGTGAGTAATCGTAAAGATTGTTTGGTGTTACGGCCCCATGGGGTGCTCATTTGTGCGTATATCGCTCGTAGGTAATGAAGGGTTAGATCGAATGGGTATATACATATACTATATTACTCGTATATTGTAGAGGCTCGGTATCAAGTAACGCGCTATGGTTTCCTATCTCAGTTCGGTTTATAATGGCTGCCTTAAGATTTATGGTAGATAATCGCATTGTATGTCTTTATCTAAATAATAAAAGAGATTAAAATTGATAAAGATAGCTTGATAATAATGTAAACGTAGATACTACGTATAAAGGTTTACATAACTTATATTGTATTAACCAATTAAATCATACTAATACAAAATATCCTTGAAATAAAGTAGTCAAGCCAATATGATAGCTACTTATTTGACCTCATAATATCCGCTAGAATTTCAATTAACTTGAGCGATAATAGCGATTTAAATGCAAATTATCTGAATATCACACGATAAAGACAGAAATAATGTAATTGTTAATGTTTGTTACCTAGTAGTTATAACCAGTTTTATAACTTCCGAACATTGCATATGAGGTATCATTATCAACCGAACTAAGGTCACGAAATCATATGTTGGAGCTCCATGGTTACAATGATGAAATTAAGTTTTGACGATACTTGACTTTGACAAATTAGCAAGTAATTATTTCCTGAAATTATTCTGGCGAACGTGACGGTTCGAACGTACGAAATTTACTCTCAGTAGCCCGGACGAATAATGTAAATCTTTCCTGGTATTAATTAAATGATATTCGATACCTGAACATTGTGTGGTAAGAATGAGTAATATAAAGCTTAGCCCGATCCCCGAACATACGGGGAGTTCACACGGGGCTGTTGATTTATGGTCCGGTGCGGTGGCGTGACGCGCGCGGGTCGGCGACGCCGACGGCTCGGGTGCGGCGGCGGCGCGGGCGCGGCAGGTACGCGGCCGGCCCGCGTTTATAGCGGAACTTTAATTTACGACAGCTCTAAATTACGTGGATTTACTGCGCGCCTTTATTGGCCCGCTACGAACGCCCCCACCCTCACTCCGCCTTGCTGCTTCTCCCACATAGAAATACCCATTCTTATGATAGCATTCAGATTCAAAACAGCAACGATAAATTTGCAAATTTAATGCACCATAAAAATTATAGTGAATCCGTAACTACCTTATCGTAAATCCAATAAGGCTAGTTATTTAATGGTTCATGAGCGTGAAATGTGCAGTCTGAGAAAACAGTCGTACTTACATAAATAGCTTTGGAATTCTCACGATCTGCAAAGCTGAAAAAACTGCATGCACATCTCACAAGCGAGATCTTAACAGATACATGAAGATATGTGAGCTTTTGCTCAAATGTGAAACTTGCCTAAAGCTAAAATTTTCTACAATAATTCACGTCCATTCATTATATGAGTCATGTCCTTGTTTTTACATTGTACAAACAGAGGAGTCGAGCTTTTTGTCCTTCCATTGGAATTTATCAAGTAATCGTGAAAAGCTCTCTCCCTCCTTGCGCAGGCGCAAGGCCACGTCACATCCGGCCTTATCTATAAGGAGAAAGCGGATGCTGGTCGTTGGCGGTGACTTCAAACTGTGCCGCCCTTTGTCGGCATGTAGCTTAATTGCTCTTGCATAACTTACCGTTTATTACTCAGTAATGAACTGGAGTTATCAGTACAGATGCTTGGTCGAAGAATGTTTCAAAATGTAAACCTGCTTTTCAAAGGTATAATACTAATACTAATATATACTAATTTTGCAGTTATTAAATAGTTCGCGTTTTTCTATGCTTTTGTTGAACTTTTTAACTGAGGAACCGTGCAATGGAACAAAGGATTTCCAACAAAAAAGGAACGTCGAGAAACATCGACTTTATTATTTTCTGGGATTTTGGCCCGTGTTTAAAGTAAATAAGCTAAGCTATATGTAAGAACTATATATCACATTATATACATCCCGTTTTTTTGGTCTTCGTTGAACGAACCAATTAATGAGAGCCAGGGCAAGTCAGGCCATTTAATGACCCTCTACCCACGGCACGGCTTTCAACTTCTAATCTAAGCCTATTAAACATCACGAAACCCTCCGATTTCTCGTGAATGCATTTCCAAGTAACTGAGCCGATATAATTGTAAAAAATAAAACACGGGACGGACAACAAACACGTTTTACCTAAGCGTAATTTGCATCTGTTTTAATCGGGTATGGTATATACAGTAGGTTGTCTTTCAAAAATTATATCTTCTGGGATGAAGATAAAGTTTAAAATTGTGTATTGTGGTTGGCATATATGTCGAATCGTGGCGAGGATATATTTTATAGCGTTGGCGGCTGTGCAGTAATTGGAAGCGAGGATGCGCGGGCGCAGTAAACCGGCAATTGACCAGAAATAACGAGCCCTCGCCACTCAGTGTGTTTGTGCATATGCCTCTTATGTATAGATCGCGTATTGGCATAAATATGAGGTATACCGCTATTATTTATATTTTAAACGGATTTAGTTGATAATTGGCAATGATAATGAATGCTACTGAGGTTTGATGATTTAACAGGATTTCAGCTTCCTTACATCTCATTCTTATTACAGAAGATGAAGAGGGTCCCCGTTTTTTTTTATATCACTGAGATGGTACATATGCATACGGCCCACCTTTATGGTAAGCAATCACCGTAGCCTATAGCCGCTAGCAATAAGTTCACCTTATTGTGGAAGACCGGAAAAAAGGCTTTCTTTAACGATTAATTAATGAGAGACATGCAAATACATTATATTATATGTACATCGATGATCCCATACTCATATCACACCCCTCGAGCGTGCTTGGCGCGCACGGATGTCCATTCATATACGCAGTCTGAGGCACAAAACAATAGGCCGAATATATGTATTTTATTTTCCAAACAAAAAATCTATTAACATGGCAATAACAAAGAATATTTGTTACAGAATACTTAGTATTAAAGAATATTTGTTACAGAATACAGATACTTTAGTTACAGAAGGGTCTACGTGCTGTCGTGGCGTCTCACGCCACCATCATGCTGTGACGCTGCTCCAGCATCCTGTGACGCTGCTCCAGCATCCTGCGACGCTGGTCCAGCATCCTGTGACGCTGCTCCAGCGTCCGACCATCGTGCTGCGGCGCTGCTCCAGCATCCAGACCTCGATGTGTCATCACGCTGCTCGACCAACGCGGCGGCACCCTGATGATGGGACGTGGAAGTCCTGAAACACGTGTCGGAAGAAACCACGGCTGAGCTCACCTGGGCGCAGGCCGTTCGACCGAATTACACTCATTAAGCGGACAAAGCAAATTATAATATATTTTGTATTCTATAAAGAATATTTGTACAAAACAGTTTTATTTGTACCGACGTGTGTACCGAGTGTTTGTTTGTACCGACAATTATAAGATTGTAAAACAATTAAAGAGCATTATAATCATTAACGATAGCGTGTAAATAGTTAATTATTACAAATAAAAATGTAGCAAACTCAAATCAGTAATGGTTATGGACTCGCGCGGTGAACGAATAGTGGACTCAATACAGCTCGATGATGATTCCATAAACTTATACAGTACACAATAAAAAGCCAGCTCGGAACAAAACGGCGTCACCTTCGTTTATGGACTCCAATCATTGTTCTTTTACAGCAAACCTCGTTATTTTAGAACCATCACTCGGCGTGAAACCTAATTGCTGTGAAATTGGTGAATAGGCAACTTAATTTGGATTTTGTCTCTCAATATAGGTCCTGATTGGAGCCAACCACCGCAAGCAGTCATTTTCCTTGACATATGTGATGCAGACAGGTGAACTGGCCTCAGCCGCGTTGACACCGCACTGCTAATTAAAAAGCTATAAAGCTTTAATAAATGTGAACACATTGGCGCTACGTTTACGAGACCTATTACCCAACTATATGCGTAATAAAATTACTTGGATATAGTGAAAACGTGTCGGAATCCGTAATTACAACACATATTTATCCATATTAGCAAGTGATAGAAATGTATAAACTTGTTAATTGATGGCGACGATTTGATATAGAAAAAACCAATGTCACTGTATTTCAACAAATTTGCGTAAATATTACCAATCAATAGCTATACATATAGCTATTATTCAAAAGGTGTGTACAGTGTAGGTACAAGCTTTTGTATATAAGCTAATTATTCGGTCTAGCGCTGTCCGTTCTGCGACTGGCAATATGCACGTGAGCAAAGGGTCTACTAAAGTCATAGTACAATCACATTAACTAGCCGGACTCTTTTAAGGTTTAATATATACTAGTATAAAAAAATATTCGGGCAACAATTAAGATATATTTTGTTAAGCACTAAATAATTGTTTGATTTACATCACGTATACACCAGCTAAAAGGTTTAGTTAGAAATTTAAGGCGGCCATATATCACGAGGGCAACCCCTGTAAATCTACATATACCTATATAATCCCTCTTATAAAAAGGAATGCGGGATGGAGACATCTAAGATGGTTCGGAACTTGTTTTCGTAGCGGTGTCTACAAGTCGTAGCGCGTAGGTGGAGCCGGTAAGGCGCGCGGGCGCGGTGTAGCGGCGGCGGATTACCTCGGACAAAGGCGTCACATGAAACACGCCGCCGAATCTGCTTATCACACCTTTTGTTTGTTGCCCGCTAGTGATATTACCCTCTATATATCAAGGCTCACGTGGACGACGTGTGGTTATGTATCAATAAAATACAATATGTAGGTATACCGAAACATGCAACTAGCTGCAATTGACACTTAGATAGCTGTCAATAATTTATGACGATGCATTCAGAATGTTCTATGCTTGATATACTGCATAGAGCATACGAGAAATAATATAATATATATAAAAAAACGGGTAAAAATGTATATTTTCTATGCGTTAGTAATATTCCCTAAAGATAATTCTACCCAATCTTGGACACTCTTTTATTGATTACATTTTAAAAATTACTTATGAAATCGGACAAAACGCACCCCGCCATATTTAACTAAAGCTACCTACCTACAGTTGTTAAGGGAGTCAACCCCGCAATTGACTGTCGTAATCGGCTCAAAGGTGCATATTATTTAGCAGGTGGTTAGTAGGTAGGTAGTAGGCTCTTATTGCAAGAAACTGTCTGGGTGGATTACACCGCAATATCATACACACAGTCTTCATACAGTCAAGCATCAGTGTGTATGCATTATAGTGGTCAGGTTCTAAGTGCACTGCGTTTACATAGATTAGTTAAAATTTGATTGAGACAACATGGAATGACAAATAGATTTAACCATATCCAGTGGTAAAATCTATGAAGAAATATTTGTCAGACGTTGCTGGTGTTGTTACTGGTGTCACAGCATAGTCGCATACTTAAATCAGAGAATATCTAACAATAAAACTATATCCGTCGCTTATATGTAATGGTGGGAATTAGGAAAGGCTTTAGCTTTAATTATTAAAAAGGTGATCAAGTTTACATACTGACAAATACATTAAATATTTTGTTTTTATAAATAACTTTATAATAGGTACCTCCCTAGAAATGAAAGTATTTTACAGGTTAATTGCACTCAAATGCTACTCACTTGCCGATAGATGGCGCTACTTGCATAAAAATTGTAACATTTTTCGATTCAAATGTATGGATTCTTTTTTAATAGTCTTGTCTAAGTCTTCTCTAAGCCGTGGTGGCCTTGTGGTTGAAGCAACGACCTGTCATCTGGTGGGCCCAGGTTCAAACCCCAGCCTGTACCTGTGTTTCTAAGCTTAAGTCCAGTGATTAATCACATCATGAGCTTTTTAAAAAGAGAGGTACGGCGAATTGGGATTTCCCGTGGGGTTTCCCATTAAATTTGGAGCCACCCGACTGGGGACTGTACCTCCACCTTACAGAAGACTGCAGTCAAATAACACAACTTTCATGTAGTGTTGTGTTTCTGCGGTAAGAAAATTGTCGCTACTTATAATTGTCTCTTATTTTTTTTTACAATTATATACCACGTTTTCATTTAATAAGATAAATTTAATAAAACATAAATAATTAGCATTATTCTTCATTGCTTAATTTAAAAGTCAGATTAAAACGTTTACAATTAATAATTTGGAGTAACAAACAATGGCAACTGTAAATAACATAAAGGAACTCTGTATTATATAAGCGTTATGTAATTATGTTCAAACATTGGGATCTACATAAAACGTAATACATAAGGCATCGTTTGTCGGTGGAAGCTGATTTTAAATCTAAGTAATGAGTGATTGAGTATATTTAATAAAAGTACAGTTATTTTGTACTTACATATTGCTCATCGGGCTCGCAAATTATACCTCGTCAGGGAGTATGGCTAACAACGTATTTACGGCCTTTTATGGTGCATAATCGCTGTGCTCTTATTAAAGTTTAACTCGTTTCCTTTCCTATCGTAACTTCACTTAAATCAATCTGCCTTTACGTATGTATATACATCAGTCATATCTGAATCCATTTTCTCTTGATTTATCTCTCCTTGGTAATAATCTAATGGTAAGATTTAATTAATCAAAATATAAAGCGTCCTTAATTTTAAGTTCTTGAGTACGAGACGCGAAAACTAATATGATTATTTATATTATATTCTATTTTATATTCAAGGAATTTAAAAATATGCGAGGCCTCCCGTGACAAGACGGCTGGCGAATATCTGGCCCAAATAATAAATACCTATTGCAAATACAGCGTGGCAATGGCGCCAGCTTTTTGGCACACTTCCCCGCAACCGTGATTTGGGACATTTATTTTACTTGTAATTAAGTTTGTACATTTATAGTTATTACATTTTATGTATTAATTTTAGTTTGTATTATCTCAGAGGAGATAATATACTACGTACAATAATACTTTGGTTCATGTCTAATAAATATTTTTTATCATGTACGGATGAAAATTATAGGAACTTGGTTGCTTATTTGCTACTAGTCTTAGTTTTCTTTATTGTGGTTGTTATATACATCAATATATACAATTACTTAATGGAAAAAAAACATTGGTACCTGTACCTGTTGTTTAACCAATATTGGACCTGTAGTCAATATGAAGAAAATATATGACCGTTTATGTCGCATATTTTGCGATTTCACAAGGGAATCTAAACCTAAAATAAAAGGCTCAGAGTAGATAATATATGCTACAGGGTACTTTCCGTTGACCTAGAATCTTGAAATTTGGCAAGAATCAGTGTCTTGCAGCACATGTAAAGAAAAATCTGAAAACCGTAAACATGTAGTTTAATATCAACAACAAAAACAATTTTACTATCACAATCATACAAAAATCGAATTCTGTTCGATACCCTCGGTGCGCGAGTCCGACTAGCACTTGGCGGGTTTTTATATTAGAGAACAGCTAATCCGGCTCAAACTTTATCTAAATAAATCCTCATTAGTTTGTTTTAGTCAAAAATACAAATGGTTCGGAATGAGCTCGGTAATAATTCAATTATCTTCCTCAGTGTCGATAACGTATTCCCCGCCGCCTTTGTCTGTATTGTGTCGGCTTCTTTGACTTACATAATACAATAGTTGCTCACTCTTTCAGGGTTTTTCCAACAATTTGCAGCTTTAAACAATCACTGGGCTAGTTTCACTACCGGCCCGTTTGAAATGTTCTCTTGCCGCGAAGTCTTCCCTGTCTGCAGGTAGCAATATTTTGTTTGCTATGCTTAACGTTAAAACTCACAGATTTGCACCTAATAAGCAAACAATTATTGTTAAATAAACCGTAATGACGCTAGGCATCGGTGGACACTATGAAGTATGTTGCTTGACATTTTAGAAAATGTTTGTTATTTGTATTCTTTTTGCTTATTTGGAATTATAATTAACTGTCGATACCCCGGCTCCGTCAGATCTCCCTGGCACCTCGGTGGCGGCCGGCGCCGCTGCTGCTCAGCAGGAGTGCCTCAAGCGCCGGAAATATGCATTTCTTGGTCCAGGGCACATATTTTCTGCATTTGCGGTTGAAACTCTGGGTCCCTGGGGCCCGGATGCTCTTCAGCTTTTCAAGGAGGTCTCACGTCGGCTGGTTGAGGCCTCCTGTGACAGGCGTGCTGGAACATATCTCGCTCAGAGTATCAGCATTGCTATCCAGCGTGGCAATGCTGCCAGCATTCTTGGCACGCTACCGCATGGTTCCGGTTTGGGTCAGATCTTTTATCTATAAGTAGGTAGGTTAAGATATGTTTTTGTAAATAGTTTAATCTGTTTTGTGTCAATAATACACAGGTCAATATGAACATATTTAATTCCATTTCCAGGTCAATAATAATAAAAACTAAAACTAAAGGCAAAATACCTACCTAATAATAAAAATTAAAATAAATAAAACACTAGTACCAAATTGTTGTCAAGCGGGAGGGTGCCAAGAAGGCTGGCAGCCCCGCTGTATGGCAATGCTGATCCTTTGCGCAAAATTATGTTCCAACCTTCTTGTCACCGAAAGCCTCAATCAATCGTCTTACGCTGCTGTAAGTTGTATTGTAGTCTTTGGTCGTAAGACCTCCTTGTACAGCAGATGAGTCATGAGCCTCTAAATGCTTATTTATGTATGTAGATATTTGAGTCAACTTTACTATTAATATAAAGATAAATAATGTTTCTTTGTTAATCATTCAAATTATAACGATATAAAATGTGTTGCTTTGATTATTTATATTTGTTATTGTATGGATGGGGAATCACAATAACTACAAATAGTTTTTTTTTATACCACTAAGTTGGCACACAAGCATACGGCCCACCTGATGGTAAGCTGTCACCGTAGCCTATAGCCGCTAGCAATACCAGGGGTATCACTACGGGGTGCCAACCACGTTGCTGATGAGGACTCACTGTGCCAGCAGCAATACTACTAGCCTAGCGTATCCTCGTGGAGCACTGGCAACCTTACTTACCGCAGAAACACAACACTAGGCAGAGGTACAGTCCCCAGTCGGGCGGCTCCAATTTAAATGGGATAACCCACGGGAATCCCAAATCGCCCTACCTCTCTTAAAAACTATATCGTTAATAAAACCCTCTCGTCAGTTAATAAAGGCTACATTTTATATTTAAAGACTGTAATAGCCTATTGCAACGCGGGCAAAATGGAAGAGCTATTGACTTGTAATCAGAAATATTAATTTATAAGTCTTGCAAACACTTCAAGGCATCAGCACTATTTTAGTACCAATCGTACAATTACTTAAATATGGAAATTTTTAGCCTCGACACACATTTCCCAAATCAAATATGGGTATTCTAAGATATTGTTTGTGATGCTTACATGAAATATACTCGTAGATATACGATTGAGGACATAGAATGGCCAAGTGGGTACATAATTAAAATTTATCACATGCTGACCAAGTTTGGATCTTCCATGTGATCAATTAGCAGTTGCCTACATAATTTTGTTTAAGAGCCAGGCAGGGCAGCACCGACCAGCTACGTTTATTGACCGAGTCACGGACAAAGACGTCGGCTTTACGACCTCATAAAACTTAGGTACCTACCATTGTCCGGGGCAGCCTCGCACGAAATGCAGGCCCACTTATTGTTAATACTTAAATAAGATATCCATTTTTTGTTGTTTAAACCATTACGGCTTGGGTTTTGTACATAATATTTTGACTCGAACGCCTATTGAAGGTGATCTCGCTTTGAGGTTGCCGCCTGTTTAGTTTTCGCAAAATGATCACGTGCTGAAACATTGCACCCATTTGTTGTGAACCGGTGGCGGGCGGCGCAGCGCGGCAATATTGTTTCCGGCGGGCGAGGCGTAGGCGCACTTATCTTTCCCTTAGACTTCTCTCAGGGTTAAACAATGTAAATTACCGTTAAGCATTCCGGTTTACATCGTTATTTAACACCATTGTTTGTCACTGAGGGACACGAAACTATAACTTAACTTAGGATGCCACTTTTACGCGACTAATTAAAAAGTACTATTAAAATTAAATATTTTGTAGTCTCCCAAATACATTCACTAGTTATAGTGCCTTCGTATAAATAAGCAAAAGGACCTACGTATCCCTAATCACCAATACCCAATCAGTCCATAGATTACAAAGGCAGTTTCGGCAGGTACGCAGGGATTCATCAACAGCGTTTCCATGTATTTTATAACCTTCAATAAATTAAGCTTGCTATAAAAATAAATCTTGGTCGGCGTCAAATCGCATCACATACATATTCATGCCTTGTGTTATTAAAACCCAAATAACTGATCCCACTTGATATCTTATAATGTAATTAGGTATGTGAAACAAAATAAACCTAAAAGCTACCTCACTTATTGAGGTAGCTTTTGGGTTCATATTTCTGGTGATCCATTTCTGCTAAACAATTTAATATCATAAAACACCCCTTATATTATAACTAATAATAATAATAATAATGCTTGGACATTATCACACAGCGCAATCTGGCCCCAAACTAAGCAAAGCTTGTACTATGGGAACCAGCAGCTGATACAATAATTATATACTTTTTTTTTGTAAATACAAACTTATAATACATACCAAACACCCAGACGCAAGGCAAACATATTTGTCACATAAATGTTTACCCCGGCGGGAATCGAACCCGCGACCTCTAGCGCAGCAGTCAGGTATACTAACCACTAGACCAGCGGTCTCGACTTCTGGAAATCCTTTGGATGAAGTATTCCATTTATCAAACGAAGATATTATATTACATATTTATATAAACAAGCAAGGATAATTAAATACTGAAGTCATTTCACGAACATCGGTCGTTCTGACGTACTCTCTATTTACGAAACTAAAAAATTGAACCGGAAATAAGAAAGTTTCAACTTTAGCAGTCAAATCTTTAAACTGAAACAAGACTTACAATAAGATACAACGTATACAATATATCAACTATAATCCCTAATGAAATTTTGCATTACAGATTTAGCAGTCATCTGTGTGTACACCTTACATGTGCAACAACTAGCTACCTTTCTTAGTTAGACCGAAATTGATTCACAGAAGCTAAATACGGACACAATTATGTCGAACAGAGTTTGTTAGTTATACGTAATTTTATCATGAAGTTAGCTCGATGTATATTGTAAAAAAGCATAATATTCCCAAGTTCCCTCTGCGACGGCTGTGTTGTGACTTGCCGAGATTTATTACAAAAACAATATTAAGTATTAATTTTATACGTAAGTCATATTATATACGATCTCCTAATTTAACATTCAGCGTCATTTAATATCTGTATATAAAAACACAAAACCTGCCCTAAAATTAATAATTCAAAATCTTTGGAGATTTAATAACCACTTTAAATTCAATGCTGATAGATTTATTTACGATTCTGAATTTTTAAACATGAAATCTGTATATTTTAGAGATAAGGAAATTTAAATTTTTTGCGGATTTATTTTTATAAAAAAATAATTTAAGAAAACATTTCAATAAAATTGTAATAAATCTTCACATATCAATAAAAGCAAGTGATAATCCTAGAATATAATGGATTCGGCGTTATATTTAATATACAGTATTTAGTATTTAATATATATATCATTGAACTAAACTGGTATCTAATATAACATCATCTATAAATATATAATATTAGGTCCTTACATATGAAATTGGCGTTTTTCGTACTGGCCACTTTAATCACGAATTTCTCCTCTTTGGTAAGGAATTCCAAATTCAAATTTGTACAGCTATAGACTCATGTATTTGTGCTTCGATGATCGTCATTCATTTGTTTTTTTTCTTCTGTTTTTTTCTGTTTGCGTCACTCATTTTACAAAATGGAAAACCTTAAATATCGCATTATTTACGAGTACGAGTTCCGCCGTGGCACTAGTGCTATGGAAACAACTCGAAGGGTGAATGATGTGTATGGCGGTCGTGTTGCAAAAGAAAACACAGTTCGTTTTTGGTTCCAACGTTTTCGTTCTGGAAATTTCGACCTGCAGAACAAGCCCCGTGGACGGCCTGAGACTCAAGTTGATAATGAAGAGTTGAAGGCTATTGTGGAAGCGGATCCATCGCAAACCACGTCCGAGTTAGCTGCAGGCTGCAATGTTAGTGATAAAACTGTTTTAATTCACTTGAAGCAAATTGGGAAGATTAAAAAGCTTGAAAGGTGGGTACCTCACGAATTGACTGAAACAAACCGGCAAACGCGCGTCGACTGCTGCGTTACATTACTAAACCGGCACAATAATGAAGGTATTTTAAACCGAATCATTACCTGTGATGAAAAATGGGTTCTTTACGATAATCGGAAGCGCTCAGCGCAATGGTTAGATCCTGGCCAGCCAGCCAAATCCTGCCCCAAGCGAAAATTAACCCCAAAAAAGTTACTTGTAAGCGTTTGGTGGACTAGTGCCGGTATTGTTCATTACAGTTTTTTCAAATCTGGCCAGACTATTACGGCTGATGTCTATTGTCAGGAATTGCAAACCATGGTGGAAAAGCTAGCGGCTAAACAACCTAGGCTGGTCAATCGCTCCACGCCACTGCTGCTTCACGACAACGCTAGACCACACACTGCGCTACAGACGGCTACTAAATTAGAAGAGCTTCAATTGGAAAGTCTAAGACATCCTCCGTACTCCCCGGACCTTGCTCCAACAGATTACCATTTTTTTCGAAATTTGGATAACTTCTTGCAAGGGAAAAAATTCAACTCCGATGGGGCAGTCCAAATCGCCTTCAAAGATTTTATTGATTCCCGTCCGACTGGTTTTTTTAGTAAAGGGATCAATGAACTACCTATGAGATGGCAAAAGTGCATAGAAAATAATGGTTCATACTTTGATTAATTAAATATATTATATTAAAAAATATTCGACTTTTTGTTCCTCCCATACAAAACGCCAATTTCATATGTAAGGACCTAATATAATACCGTCTCATAATGTGAACTGATATATTTTCTTTCGTACGAGTAGTAGTGTAGTACTAGTACTAGACTTCATTTAGTAGAAAATGTGTCTGTTCTGAAACAAGCAGAGATTTGCTTATATGAAATTTGTAAGCATACCCACGATATTAATAGATGCATAAGATCTTACATTTCCAAATGCATGCAACTCTATATTTTATAGCACATACGCGATTAATCACATTTTAATATAATCATTACCTCCGTTATACATTCAATAGACGTATATGCGTCCATTGAATGTAATTTATCTTATCATTTTACTGATTATGTTGTATAGTTATGACTCAACACTGGTTTTAATTTGGAACAGTTTTTAATTTTTCAAAATGGTGCAAAAACGGCTTGCCATTTACATGTGCTGTAAGAAATTGCTTCTTGCCAAAATTACATGGTTCTAGGTGAACGGGCTACTGCCCGTACCCTAATAAGTACCCTATAAATTTTGATTCCCTTGTTAAATCACAAAATACGCGAAAATTGCGACATAGACGGTCATATCTTTTCTTCACGTCGTCTTACAGGTTTGATATTATCATAACTGAAAGAGACCTTAGACCCGGTTATTTGATAACAATTTCAACTTGCTTGCAACTCTACGTGTTCTTGGGTAAAAGGTCTTGACAGACAGACGGACAACAAAGTGATCCTATAAGGGTTCCTTTTTTCTTTTGAGGTACGGAACCCTAATAAGGTTCTCAGGATGAATTCTTATCATCGATTTTTTAATACAATATAGTAGGTACCTACCGAATACAAACGGACAAAAGTTTCCTTATAGTTAGGTACTTAATACCAAGGCACGTTTTAGTTATTTAGTCTGAAATCCGTATACGTATAGTGAAACAAGAAATAAAATACAGAATACTAATCACTGTCTGAGTTGTCTACTTATGTATTCAACATTTATAGAATGTTTTATTGGCTATTTCATTTCTCCTGTTATTTTGACGTTTTATGGCTGGTCGGTGCGGTGAGCTTGATATCGCTCGGCTCAGTATCAACTTGTGTGCCTACGTAGCCAAGATACGGCCAAGCAGGCGAGGGAAAGCGGGATTAAAAATTAATTTATCCGCTTTCATGTTCGCCGATAATACAGACTTTATCAAGATATCAAATCATGGGGATTAAACCCACCTAGGTTAAATAGAATGCACGCGATAACAACTGATTACCTCTTATATCGTGTTTTAAGTAGATTCACAATGTTATTGAGTGTTTTCAGGAAAATACTACATTGCTATGAGCAAGGTGATATTAGATAAAGAACGAAGGTTAAATACTCAAGGATACTCCATTTAACATTATCATCACCAATGGGTTGTTTTTTTTTAAATGACTAAATGTATCCGCATTCAATATATGGATGGACGGTGAAGCAGTGACCTTCTTCTTTGGAAGATTTCCGGTGAATGAGTTGTTTTCAGTTGACATAGTGTAATGACGTGTCCGATGATTTAATGCAATGAGTAGTGTTGTGTCCTCAATGACGTGCTAACGACCTGTGAGACTGCTGTCAAAGGGCAAACAGAGGTAAGGCAAACAGGAGTGTTTGCCCTCGCCGGCTCTGTGTGGTGATCGCACTACGCGGTGGTCGACAGGCTACAGAACTTTTTGAATACAAGACATTGTGCTTATTCGCTTCGCACTTGGAAAATATATAAATCGATAATAAGAAGTAACTTTAATTATGTCGAGAAATAAAAACATTATTGCCATCTTTCGAAGGTTTAATTCTGTTTTCTTTACAATTTCCTTTTGATTGATTTGAGTAAATAAGTATAGTTATACGATAAGTAAATCTATCTATTCTATAGCGAAATCTTAATGATTTTAAAATCCAAATTAATTGTTATGGTTTAGTACACAATAGGGAATGAAATGTGTTAATAATTTTAGTAGCTTATAAACATTTTCAAATTCTTGTCTGTATGTCGTTGTCGTGAAGAGATAAAACAACAGAATAACATTGATAGGCAGGCAAATTAACAAAGAAAACCGTTCTAAAATTTTCCAGTATTCATTATCTCCTCCGTTTAATCCCACTGTAATCGACACATGACTGAAATTCAAACATTTAACAATACTAAGTCATGAGCATCGACAGCTTCACATATACAAACACACTACACTTTTATCTTACCACAAATTCACATAATCTTCCTCGTGATGTGGATATTTCAAAACATTTCATGCTTTGATTATATATAGTCAAAGATTTCATCATCATCACTTGGATTTACAATAGGCTCTAATATAGGAGAAGGAAGAAGTAGAGATTGGTATTGTTTGAGGTCTGGTGTGGTAGTCTCATTGCATCACTGACACATGTTGAAGGTCCTGAAGGCTATCTGAGCCAGCTGTTCAATCAAAGGACCAGTATGAGGTTGCTCAAGAACAGTGTGAGTCGGTGTATTTTTTTGCCGACGAAGGTTCGTGTCAAAAGAAATATACCTGTGGTAGCCTACTAACCAGTTCGCATAGTCTACTTTTAAATCATTGTAGTTATTTAGATATAGCAGTTAACTTTACAATAGTATGATCTGATCTTTAAAAAAGTATTGTTTAACAAAGAATTGTTTTCGCTAAAGGGATTTCAATGAAGTAAACACAGTACGCCCGGGCTACGCCCCTACCGTCGTAGCTATCTTATTCCCTACAAACTGAAGAATAACATATATCAACGAAATACATAATACTATTTTGTAAATGTTAGTTTTATAGTTAAATCGGTAGGTACCCTATTAAATGATGAGATTAGAATATTTTGACTCTTTGGACAACACGCAATCTTCTTTTACCAGAAAAGAAAACGTCTTGTAACACAATTTGAATTGCTGAGCTAGACAAAAGTGCACTGATGCAGCTTTATTCAAATTCCTTCAGATACAAATTCCTTTAATTTTAAATATACGGGAATGTCCCAAATATTTCCCAAGGCTTGTATGAAAAGCAAGTCTCGAAGCGAGTCTGCCGGTGGGCGGTTAGATGCGACGCGGCGCGCGGCGCGGCGCCTTTGAAGCGCTCTCAAAATGCCCTCAATAAGCATCGGTTTACATAACAATTAGCGCATTCACATTCCGTAGTTCGCCTACTGCCTCACTGACCTAGGGTTGACTCCTAAAGTAAATCAACATCATTCTACTTTCTGCAAATAAAATAAAATACTATAATACAAACATTGCCCTGACAAATACAATAAAAATCTGCGTTGAGTTGAGTTAAGTTGTGATCTTTCATACACGCAGCAAATGATTTATATTTATATAGACTATTTTAATAAAACCAATTATAATATATATTTAATTCTAATCTTGAAGTTACTTTGAAGAGTTATATTACTGACCTACGAATTATATTTTTAAAAGCTTAGGTACTAAACACAGAAATACATTATTTTAACTAAGGAACTTCCTTGTTAATTAAGTAATTCGATCACATTACATAAGGCATCTACAATTCAAGCTCTTAGATGTGAAACTAAATTTGCAGTAATTCTATGAATAGTTCTGGAAAGTTGTAGTCAGTATACTTTCTAAAATGATTATTTTAATCGCTTTAGTTTTTTTAAAAGATTGATGTTCGATATAACAGTTTTGGACGATAAGGTTATGTATGTAGTATACCAACATATAGCCTTATTTTATGGATCGGCGTGTATATATATATGAAGATATTGATGAATGTAAAATAATCTAAAGAGGTTTGTAAGTCAAGAGTGAAATGGCGCTCTATATTCTCTGCCTAACCCGTGATACTCTTGACTTGGCATGGTGATCTAGTGATATGTATATATTTTTTGTTACTAACATAATATATATTTTCCTAATTCATAAACCTTATAGGGCACATCCCTACCATTTTAATTGTTGAACGTTGTACCGCGTCTGTATTATGGTTCTAATTTAAAGCCAAACATTTCCTACACACTTCCGGCAAATTAGAATGTGACAATTTTTAATTTCCTTTCAATTTATTTATTCGTTGATATATAAATTTGTTACTTATTACTAAAGCTTATTAAGTAAACCATTTCAAAACCATCTAAGTAGTACTAGTCTAACTAGTACTGTGTATTACGAATTCAGTACACACCTTAAATTTAAGATGATCCACAGATAGAACACAATAGTACGCTTATCTACTAAATAAAGGACATAGAATTAATATTCAGGTTTTGGTAATCAAGGTAAATCTTAAAGGATTTTTTTTAACTGCACTGTGCTTCATAATCAATCACTTATATCGGAAGATTACCTACTGTGGTTCACAAATTGTAGCGTTTGGATTCTTGGGCCCCAATGCTGACGGTGAAGGTCTCGTGTCATCTGGTCGAAGTCACATGCCGAAACATAATCTTTCTCAGAGAATCAACATTGCCGATAACGGCAGCCATCAACGATATTTGGATCAGTCAACAATCTAAAAAGCGTGCTACATGACAAGACTAGAGCCTAGGCTGTAGTCTTATGATATGTATTTTGACGCCTTCCAACAAGGGTAGGTACATTTGTTACACCCACTTTACACCGAAGATAATTTGGTGCCAACACGACAGATGGTGAGATGAGAGAGATGGTCCAACGGCGTCTGTTAGGCACTACATACCAACGTCCTTTTATTTCTTCTAAGACGTATGCTGGTTTACTCGCAATGTCTTCCTTCACCGTAAAGCTCGTGGTGTGGTGTGACTAATCGCTGCACTTAAGTTACTGCTAAACACAGGTACTAAATAAATAGTACAGACCGGTGGGATTCGAACTTGCGTCGCTAGAATACCAGGCAACGCTTCATACCACAAGGCCACGACGTGCACGGCTTGTTATTCCTCTTATTTTTAGTCAAACGAAAAAAAGATTTGTTCTATTTAAACCCAAAAAAAATATTTATTATTTTAAATTATAAATGGCGTGAGCAATTATTTGTTTGTCAGCATGGTTACCACTTTGGTTACCATTACTTTTTCTTAATAAAACTGAATTGATA
Source organism: Falcaria lacertinaria (assembly GCA_951449985.1). Taxonomy (NCBI): domain Eukaryota; kingdom Metazoa; phylum Arthropoda; class Insecta; order Lepidoptera; family Drepanidae; genus Falcaria; species Falcaria lacertinaria. The sequence goes on from OX602114.1 coordinate 6,621,980, forward strand.
TACTATTCATCTCAAAATTAAAACAGCCTTACAAATTAGCGTGTATTATTAAATAGTGTCGGTGGGCTTGTGGGACCGGGAGCACGGACCCGAAAGCCACCTTACGTTTAATAAATATAACCTTTTATTAATGTCTTCATGTCAATAGCAATTTATGGAATTAAATTGTGTATCAAAAACGGCACATCTAATTATTTAATTCAGGTGGGATATAATGTACAATAAATACTAGATGGATTGATTAACATGGATTTATTGAGTTCATCAAATGTGTTTCGTGACGGTGCTGCGAACTACATACTAGACAACTGCGTTCAGTCAAATCGACCAAAAAACACAAGCTTACAAATACCCTTCGTACAATCATAAATTTTCTTGCACAATAATTGTTTACTATTGTATAAATAGTACATAAGTACAGAAAACTAAATACTGTTAGCACCACAGATACGCACGCATGTTCTCACAAAACAAACGATAAACGTTACAATACCACGGACTGGGAATCAATAAATAAAATAATAGTTATACATTATTAACAACTCATTCGAAATAATAATTAATAATGACGATATAAAACCACAAGAAAACCCACTACCTACCGCCCTCAAATATGCAGTTTATGCGTGATTTGAATTTAGTGATTGTGTTGTTAATGCTATAGAAACTGTCATTAAAATAGTTATAACTATTATTTAAGCTATTATTTACAGAACAATTATAACTAGGAATAATCTCATTCAACATAAAAAAATATTTACAAATATTCCTCAAAGCGACGCTCAGGACAAAAACATTCAAAAATAATTTAATTATGTTATGTACATATGAGATTCACGATCATGTTGAAATCTGGGAGTTATATCATTTTTTTTTATACCAATAAGGTGGCATACAAGCATACGGCCCATCTGATGGTAAACGGTTACCGTAGCCTATGGACGCTCGCAACACCAGGGGTGTCACTCGCGCGTTGCCGACCCCAGATATAGTATACTTACTTATTTAAACGGCAATGTTTGAATTATTAAAGTAAAATGAAAACATTATGTAGTTAGGGATATTTGCAGAAAGTTATCGAAGCGAAATTACAAAATAACTAGGCATCGTTGAAAAATATTTGTAAATTGCTTAAAATTAATCAATTTCAATAATACTTAATGATCAATAATATAAAAATATAGGTATCTATATTTACAGTCAAATGACAAAATTCAATACATTAGACTAATCCGTACGGTACCTTTAAAAATACTTAAAGAATAAGCTATAAGGCGTGAACACTTAAGGTACCTATCATTAGCACATTATTAAAGGCTAAACAAATGTTGATCCTGAGACAGAGACTATTTCTATAATGGTCTTGCATTTCCATAAATTTGATGTCAACACGATAGAATATACTGTCCGTATTCATTAAGCGAAACAGCCTCAGTGCCAGGATACTGGGCAAGTGTCTCCGCTTACAGCTATAGGCGCCTACCGAAGTAGCACCTAGAGTATTAAGGTAATATAATAATATACAGAATGTCCGTCCCACACACATACCTCCTCAGGATTGCACTAAATTTATCACACTTTTGAAGGTCATGTCGAAGTAATAGAATTTAGTTGCACTACGCACCCAACAAGTCTTATGAGTTAGCAAAGTCGTGTTCGCAGTATTGCTGCGGTCACAGGAGCGGCACTGGTGGTACCCCAGGCACCAGAGGCTCGGGTACTCCCTGCAGCACTCCCTGGTGGTAGTGGTGGTGGTGCATCATGCCGTTCATCATCTGCTGGTGGTGCAGCATGGTCGCATGGTGTAGCTGCGCATGCTGAAGCGATGCATGATCACCCTTCTCTTTCATCACTACCTCTTCACGCTTTTTCACCTGCTTCCTCTCCTTCGCGCGCCGGTTTTGGAACCAAATTTTAACCTGCAAAATTGTCATGTTAGAGTAAACTAGACAGGGGAGTTACTTTAATTTTTCATTATAAAATGTTTATACCAACCTATACCTGTTAAGCGTGCTACACACCTCCAGTTTTAGCTGTACAGTCGAACTGTGCAGTTAAAACTGAAGGTGTGTAGGCAAAACTGACAACTGTGCAGTTCTAAACTGAACGTGTGTAGACACCAGGGGCGTCAGTTATAACTACACAGTTCGACTGTACAGTAAAAACTGCAGTTAAAACTGAACGTGTGTAGCCCGCTTTAGTCAACGAAAAAATATCAGCAAATTGAGTTTAAATGTTTGAGCTTCGTCTGTGACTTGATAGCGCTGTGATAATGTCCGGGCTTTGATATAACGGGCTGTAACATTTACTTAATCCAATGTGATTACCTGTCTCTCGGAGAGCCCAAGGGTAGCAGCCAGCTCAGCCTTGCGGCGGATGGTGATGTATCGGCTGTAGTGGAACTCCTTCTCCAACTCCAGACGCTGGTGATCGCTGTACACCACGCGGTACTTGTCTTTTGTACGCGTTTTACCTATGACAGAAAATATATTGCTTATAACAGGCTAACGCGATTCTATTGTTTCCTAATCCTTATCCATCCAGTAGCGAAGTTTATTTGTTCTCCTGCAAAATTTACATTTATGGGAGTTTTACAAATCTTTTGATATATTTATATGAGAAAAATAATCTGAAGTGAAATGAGCCCCAGTTAGTTGTATATTTTACTGACGTATTATTTCTTCCTATCTATAGGATTAAAAAGAGTAGTCAACTTATTTTAATCAATCCAAATACAGAAAATAAAATCAACTAGAAACAAAGTTCCCCTTAGGAGCATACATAAGAGCGTTACGAGTAACTTTAGTGGGGCGATAATTCGTCGGTTAGCTTGGTGAAGTCTTTTATATTCCCGTAACGAACTCGTACTTGTCGGGAAGGCGAGGGAGGAATCCCGAGGGCTCGATAAGGTAAGACGGCGGCGCGGCGAGGTTCACAGACCGTGTGCCCACGGCTTAGCGAGGATCTACCGAGGACCACACCTAGTGCGCCTAAATTATACTTTTATCATGTTCGTTGACTATACGTTTGAAATAACATAGGGATGACAACGGGCGAGTGATAGATATCCCTGCCGATGCAAGCGTGAATTAAAACGTAGTGGTTTTGTACTCAGTGGCGTGAATAGCTTACGACTGCTGCGTCCGATCAGGCGCGCTGTATGCTTGTTTGCCACCTTATATGGTATAAAAGAAATTGAACTTGGCTTGACACGCTACCACGTGTCTAGATACGTATTTCTATTTTTCACTGTTTCTGAAATTAAGGTATTGTAAGCAGCAATAAAATTTTCCTTAGAGTCAGTTTTCCTCAAACTATTGCTTATTACATTTTTTATTTATTCGCCGTTTTAGAATTAGATAAAAATATTAAGTAGTAATTAGGTACTTATATAAAAGAATGACTGGACTAATTGCCATGTTTACGATCTTCATATAGGCAGATAGATTAAGCGCGAGGGTAGGGAATACCTACAGATTTTCACCACGTTGTCGAAAATGTAATGTAATTTATGTTTACGAATGTTATCTACGTAGATGTCTCAACGAGCAACATTACCAAGACACGTATATCTGTGTACATAACACTAAGACACAGGTGAGGTGACTTGTGTACCAGCCTGTACCTACTCGCAGTGAGTAAATATACCTTATCTCGGTATTAGGAACTTCATAAATTATGTTTGTCACATACGAGACAATCATACGAGAATTACAAATTTTACTTTACTGTATTTGGTACGACTCGTACCATGTACTTATTTATATACACTTAATAAGTAACTGTCAGTGTTACTCCCGTTTTCATACATGGAATATATCGTATATAGGTCACTGAAGGTATATGAGGGAATATGGTAGGTATATATATACATCATACACATGTCCTACTGCATAATAATTATATAGTTGGGCCGGTGGTCATTTAGACCTTCATAAGTGCGTTATTAGAGCCTAAACAAAATAAATGTTTTTTTTTATTTTGATAGCCCATTTGTCAAAGACGGTAGCTCGTGTACAAAATTTTATCTACCTGTAATAAATAGTGTTCACGAGGGATAAAAATAAAAAATACAGGATGTCAACAGCACTAAGCTTAGATGATTGAAAAACAAATAGCAGAAAATGTAAAAACTATCACAATTAGGTATTTTTTTGTAATGTCTTTTTAAAGCAACCCCGATATAATACCAAACAGCAGAAACCATAGAATAAATATATTTTATCAGCATTCCTGCCTGCATAGCTTGATAAATCTCGAAACGAACGAAAAATCTATTCATTGCGAAATAACATAAAAGATACGTACTTACAAATAAACGAAACCAAAGACAGATAAGAAGTGGTTAGAAATAAAGTAATAGCTATGACAGTTTTTTATAGTTTATATCATTAGTTTAACACATGGTGTGTACAATGTTCCCAGCAATGGTCATCCGTCCCTCAGGTACCTTAGTTTTCCAGGATACAAAGAACCCTAATATTTTCCGTCATTTATGGGTTTCCTAATAAATTATAATTAATATTTACAAGGAAAGAAATTGCCTTTGTGTCATTCCAAAACCTTCGTATCAAATTTCGTTCAGTCGTCTTAGCAAGAAAAAGTAAATTATTAATCCCACCAGAATTGTGAGCTATAAAGCTCATAAACTATCATCTACGCATATGCAAACAATCAGTAGATACTATCCGTTGAACAAACTCTCTTTCCTATTTATAATATTAGTTGAAATTTAACTATTCCTAAATATACACAAATATTTTTTATGATGTACAAAAAACATGGATCATAACCAATGGTTCAAGACCATTTATTAAGACAAACTCAAAATTTCAAAGTATTTCCCCGTCACTCTTACCTTCCTTTTATAGGTCTAACTTTCCTCATTGATCCCACAAGACAAGACGCTAAAAGGCATTGTTATAACGTTCATAACGCAAAGTCAATTATCCTAAAAACTAGTATAAATAAATTCACTAAGAATGATGAATTTAGTATTTTATTTAAATTTCCGCTGATGAAGTCGCCGAGTCTAAGCTAGTCAAGTTATGATTGTCTTAAACTGAGTATTATAAGTTTTCAGAATGCAGATTCCGGAATCGATGTGGAATGGCCAAAAGTCAACAGAACAAGTTGTACGATACCTAATTCGTGTCCCACCACAAAGAAATAACGGCTATATATTACCTCTTTGGAGTGCTTGAATGACAGAAAATTATAACTAAAATAAATTTCCTGTTAGAGAAGCAAACAAAAGAGATGGCGGAGAACTGGTAAAGCAAACAGATGTGCACTATCTATAGGCGATAGGTGCAGCGTTTGATAGCAGGCGCTAATGTCTATGTAAATCGAGAGCCGGCATATCTGTTGACGGAGTAGCAGCATTATTTCATATTTATAACGTTTATCGTTGCAAATGATTGTAAGAACAGTTTCGTTGACCCTAGATAAATAAGGCAAGTATCAAACGGTGATGATGAATATCTAGTGTTTTTCTCTTCCAGCTCCACGATGTATTACCTCCTAAGAAAGATCATCCAGACAGATTCCTAAGTGGACATCACTGAACGGTTTTTAAGCACTAATACAGATCGTAAGAATATATAGTGATTTAATGTTCTAATATTAATTTAATGATTTCAGTTCAAAGCCTAGATTCCGTTCTAATATTTTTTTAAATATTTAGAATTTGTAAACAAAACAACATAATATATCAGAAAACATTATAAATATAAGCTAACTATTAACATGGAGAGTTTTTTCAAAAAAAAAGTGTGTGTTTGTTTGATGCAAACATGGCGGGCGGGCGCGGCGGCCAGGGCGGCGGTGGTGTTTAGTCAGTTATCAAGGCAAACAGCTTCGAGCCCTGATAGACAAACTGCCAGGTACCCAGTCATTCTTAACATCTTGAAAATCCATGTTGAATCATCGTGTCATAAAGCCTTGTTCCATATTTAAAGATAAATTGATTTGCGCTTCAGTAACCGTGGGTGGAAATCGTGCCAAAGTGAAGCGACAGCAAATATTAAAACTCATTTGTAATACAAGCCGCTTTTGCTCTTCCGCCAAAGTGGAACCGCAAATATAAGTAAGGTAGTCGTTATTTATTTCGTCTGAAACCAAGTATTTGTACTAATTACCATAGCTATCGCATATTTTCTAGCGAAATCACGCAATGCTTATAAAATATTCCCAGTTACGTGTTTAATCCCTTCCATCCTAGTTTATATACAATGAAGAAGGAACCGCAGACAAATCAGATATCTATATATTCTAGAAGAGCTCAACTTGGAAGAGGATATAATTATCGGAAATAAGTATTACTAAGCAAGATACCCAAGGTAATTCGATTATTTAATAAAAACCTACTAAATACGGAATAAATGTTTCATTTAGTCGTAAACTTTTAAGGCAAGTCATTTAGTTTAATTACGTTATATTACTACTGACAATTTTCCCACGATAAATAATTTCAGTACAACCCAATAAATAACTTGAGTACCTACTATAAAGATATTTTGTTAAAGTTACACTGCAACATCACACAATATTGCTATATATTAATACAATATTAACGTAATTATGATAACGCCGTGTGCTCATTCATTCATACTCCACTATTACCGAGATAAACAAGTCACAGGTATAAAATTATGAACTTGCAAATTGAATAACGATGAGCTATAGGGCGGGCACATCATTTACTGATCCCGCATTCCGGGATCTTGAGTACATATAAATCTTTGTGAAACATTATGTAAGTAGTGACTCTAGTGAGCCTATATGGTGGCGGTAATTTAGACCTTCATAAGTGCCCTCATAGGGCCTAACTAAACTGAATAAATGATTTTTGATTTTGATTTTGATATAATAAGGAAGATCATTTTTGTTAAACTTAAATGTATGAAAATAATAAAGGGTATAAATAGCTCATAGATCTGCGCTACGTCGTGTTATTTACATGTAATTTTATGATTACACGTGTACCGCTTATCGAATGTTATAGATTGCTTGTCGAACATGTACTTAAGAGCGAATTGTGAAAGGGAAACTATTTATTATTAATCGGCTAGTTATCAGCTACGCTTGCGGCTTTGTCGGCCTGCCGAAATCCAGCTTTCAGTTAACGTGCGATAATCGCGACTCGCCTATGATAGCGGTCTCTTTGAGCATATTGACTCAACCGCGCGTCATATCGCTGGTTACCGTCTTGTAACCGCTTGTAATGCGTTTTTGATGAACGAGGGCGCGGTCGATATCGACTATCGCGACGATAGCACAAGTACTTTGACAGAAATCAAGATGAATCTGATGCTACTTCAGTTGAACCTGTAATTTAATTGCTACAACAATGGACAGTATAATAAAGCCATGCCATCTTCGTAAATGTTACAAAATTAATGTAAACCAAAACACTCCATAGGGGAGTAGGCTTCGTCGGTCCTTGCGTAGGGTACGCAGTGGGCGGGTCATAAAGGCACGCGAAGTTTACTTGCTTTATGTCTATTGAGGGTTCCGACTCGACCCGACGGCGACGACTGACGTAGTATACCTATTCCCAAATGAAATGAACCATCCTTAATATTTATTAGTCATATTACTTCATAAAATAGTTTATCACGAGAACTGCAATAGTACTTACAGTTAAATAAAATTAGCACATTTTTTAGATAACAAGGGAGTTAAGTATATGTACCTACGTAACGTACTTACTACGCTTGCCATCAAGAGGTGGAGTATAAGCTCACCTTACCAAAAACAAGAGTATTCATGAGATCACCGCCTACAGTGCATCGTCTGTATACAGAAAACCTAGTATCAACTTCTGTTATTTGCTCAGGAAAGTTTCCAGAGTTCCTTGGACAAAGAAGGAGGCAGGGCAGGACCTTATGTTCATAATTGGAGCTTAACTTAAGTATTACCTACATACCTTACAGAAGATCTTGAGCAAAGGACACTGCTTCATTTTATAGGTGAGTTACAGAGTTATGTGTGGTAAGTAAAAGGGTTCCTTGAGGAGACAGATAAAACGCGAGTGATACCCCTAGTATTAAAGACGTTCATAGCGTATGCTTATTTTTGTCACGTTGTTGGTTTTATAAAATAATAAGGTGATAAATGATTGACAGTTAACAAAATTGACGTCATAGATCCTATTATTTATTCATTATAATATGAAGACGTCATAGTAACCTGACGTGTAGGCATCGATCTGTTAATTAGTGTCGCCTATTAGTAAACTTATTGACCAACTACAACAGGCGTGCGCCACGTGAAACGCTTTGTCACATTAAATTTATTAGTTACAATCTCAAACAATACAAAATAATAATCCGTCACTACTGTCAGCTTCTGATTTTTTGCTATCGCCCGGGTTCCCTGTGGTGAAAACACCACGTAAATGCGTAGCTGCTTTCAACACTATCTTTAGCATATTTCTTTAGCATCCATTCATGATCGATGTACATTGACAAACTATTTATCACAAACAAGACACTATTTGGAGTCATCCATCACAGTAAGCGTGAAATGTTGACAGTACCCTCCTGCCGCGTGTTGTTGATGCAATGGGATTGGTGAATGTAGATAAATAGATATTTATTTCCCCGAATGTGACCAGGTTTGTGCAAACACGCCACGAAGATAAATGGATGTAGACGGTTTTGTACACACAAAGCCGGTTGGGAAGGACATTGTGGACACAAGGAACAATGCAAATACATAGTTACATGTGTAAATTTAGCATGATGTGATGTCACATAACAAATTCGGAGAGAACATAGTTTGTTGAACGTAGATTAGAAAACAGACATTATTAAAATCAAAATATCCATTTTTAATAACACAATTATTTTGATAATTGTTACAATCTGTTAGGTACGCTTGGTTAAAACGCCAGTGTGCATGACTAACAGCTGTGAATATAAAATAAGAGGCAGAGAGTAATAAGGGAATTTGGTAAAATTTCTGTCTGTGCCATGTTTTATAAATTCTAGAGTTTATCGTATTACGCAGGTGTGGTTTATTACTCAATACAAATACAAGAAAGAATCGTAGGTTTACTAGTGCTTCGAGCGGGACGTGTTCCGCAAAGACGCGATTCAATGCGAAGGACTTCACATATTTTGGCAGGATCAGAAACCCCTAGTGTTGCAAGTGTCCATAGGCTACCGTAACCGCTTACCATCAGGCGGGCCATGTGCTTTGTTGGTCAAAGTGTACTTAGTGGTATAAAAAACGGTGTTGAATTGATATATAAATAAATAAAAAACGAGCAAATTCAGAATTATAAACTTATTATTTGCGCTTTGCTTAATAAAAGCGTCTAGAGACCGTGCGGCAAAGTTATGTTTGTCATTTATGCCTAGTTTACCCATTTAGTACGGAACCTTCGGTGCGCGAGTCCGATTCGCACTTGGTCGAGTTTTGATACAAACGAAACCCTTATGTACTTAAATATGTGATGTACTGTTATTTTTAATGCAAGTAACGTAGATATACACTGACGCGGGCGCATCGGCAATACACGTTCCACTCCACGTAATAAAATACAGTGTTTGTAGGGTTTATTCCTTGAGTATTCGATGAACAGTCAAATATTTATTTAGATTTCTGTTATTATGTTTGATAACAACAACAAAATTGTTTAGTAAAAACAATTATGTGAATAATATTTTGAACAAGTATTGAACAATGGAAAGTGGTTAAGATTACAGACAAGAGTGATCAAATGAACTCAAGCACAGGGCCATTTACGAACGTGACCTAGCCTTTTTATAATTATAATTCTATACCTATTATACTTAGTCAATTATCTTGTCTGAACTATAATATATAATAATTGCCTTAGATTCCGTTCCATATAATAATGAAAAGGGCGCAAGTTTACATACAATGCATACACGAATACATTTAAAAATTAAACAAACTCAATTAAAAATAAGCTCAATACAATTCTCCCATAGTGTGAATTAACAAGCTTTCTTCGTTTTCTGAATACAAGTAACATAGACAAACCTTAATGTTCCCAGTTGCAGTAACTTGAAATAAAGTAGGATATTACATTGCGCTACGAGCCACTACGAGTTAGTTGGCAAAGATTTAACTTGTTCGACGCGGTCCCGGGGGCGCCGTTGGCAATGATTGTCCCCGAGAACAGCCCCTACGATCCCGGCTCCGGGATTCTGCCCGGGATTAATTGCTCTCACCATGCACTCACTCCCTAGAGACCCGTTAACACAGTACCGAATCTGTAAACGCAAAACGACACCTAATATTATGCTCGATGATAATTGTTACGGCTTGCCAAAATTACACAGCCGAGGGTTACACAAATAAATAACCAGTGAAATGTTACATTTTTACAACGAGATGCGTTGGAACCACAAACGACACTGTCGTCGTGATTTAGCTTAATATGAGTATTCATTCCCAAAACGTATTGCTAAACGTAGTACATATACGTTGGCCCTATAACAAACTATGGCGTCGAAATTAAACAATTTTGCACCGGCTTTGTCATGGAATCTAAGGGTCAAATACCTTTATATTCTAACTAAGTTATCTTGCTCATAATAACGTAAGCTTCATAGACGCCGCTCCAAGGCGGGTTGTATTATAGCAACAATTATATTTTCTGGTTTTTGTTATGTTACCGTAACAGCGAAATTCCTGACGACCGACCAAGGTATGGGAAACTTAGAGCAGAAGATAATAAATGTAGTATATATAAATGCTAACAGAACTAATCCTGTGTTTCTGCCTTGTGTACATTTAAACATATTGTATTTTGGCTAGCAAACGCACATCCAAGCGGTAAATTGCGTGACGAATAACTAATTAGGCCGTTGCAATTATTTTCGCGTGTGCGGTGCTCAAGCGGTGCTGGTGACAATTATAAGCTTTATTGAACTTTGACACGGTGTTGTTTTCCGACACGGTGACTAATTTTGTAATTATTTAATTGATCCGCGAAGTTGTGTGACAATGTTTACGTTCGTTTTGCATACACCATTGTAACGGAATATGAGTCTTGGGACCGGTTAGTTCACGGTAGCTTAGACGAATCGACCGGCCGTTGTAAGACAGGAAGAGGGGTCATCGTCACCTGTGACACGCGAAACTACTATGGGCATCAGTGACGGTCATTATACAACACAAATGTAAAAACCTAAACACTAGAAATTGTAAGTAAAGACTGGCTTTTAAGAAACTTTAATTACTTGTAAAGATAAAATTTTAAGTACCTATAATATGTTAAATGTTAAGAAAAATTAAATGAGGCAGCAAATAAAAGTCATTTAGGTAGGTACCCACGTTGACATTGTAAAATTTTGGATACTTTTCTGAGGACATTATTAGCGGTGGAATGAAATTAATCTTGGGCATAATTTTATTAAATTGTAAGATAGCAATCATTACACTAATACACAATCTGTGATTGAGTTGTTTGTGATGACACATTTTGGATTTTTTTCAGATAGACAGTAAACATCGGCTAAGTAAGGACTTTGAATTTCGACCCGAGAACGGAGATGATGAGCAATTTATATGCGTAGGTGAAGTATTTTCCAAACCCTACGGAACAGATAAAAAAGGGCTCCAGATATATCAAGTTCAAATCTACGGGTTCATGCAAACATTAATGAACAAAGCAGTCCATAGGCATATAATATCTAAAAGCACATAACAGGACCGTATTCATAGCTGAGCGGATTGTTCACTAGATACGCATTCAAGTTCAAAGGTTCCATGTTAGGCCTACAGGGTTTTGCTTACACAGTGTTGGTTATGTGTGGTGTGTGTCATATGCGATGTTGCTGTGAAGCGTGATACGCTTTATTTTTTCAACTTATTATTTCATAAGAAGTATGAAAATAAAGTAAATGCTGAATGAGATCCGGTTGCTTTGGAAAATGTGCGGCGTTACTAAATTATCGTCGATTAAATCCGCGTATCTCATCCTGAAGGCGAAATGGTTACGCCACGTTGGTTTGGACATATACAATGAACAAGTGATAAAAAAGTATACGATGTAAATAAGTGGAAGAAAGTGCAATGCAAATGCGAGTACCTAAATCGAAGAGGAAGCCGGGGAAAGGGAATTCTAACTTTCTGAATCAAATTACCAAAGTACTCAATGATGGAAGGGTAAGAGTACTTAATCGGGACCAATGGGCTTACATGAAGAAATTTATAATTACTAAAAAAACATTCATAGTTATATACACTCTCTGCCTACCCCGAGAGGGACTTGTCGTGATGATATGTACAGTACATATTATGTATGTTTTAATTACACAGTAACTTTGTATGATTAGTACTTCATCATTCAAGTCGTATAATTTACCTGACCTTAGTTGACCCAAACCAAAATCAAACAGGATTAGTCTGCAAATCAATAACTATGTATATTAATTATATTATACACATTGGAAATAATGCCTGTAATATGGCTTTTGGGTTAAGTGATTTATCATTTTGATTAATAGGCTACCTCTGAAGTCTGGTCTAAAACCTCTCTAGACACCTTTAATGGTCCAGTGGTAATCGGGCCAGACTGTCTTCGATCCCCGCATCAGGTCAACATTTATGTAAGAACATTTGCAATCAGTAGGTACTTAAATATTATAACTATGTAATATATTACAAAACTAACTAAGCTAAGTGTTTGGGAATTCTATCAGTTGTCTAGTATGCATAGTAAAATCATGGTTCATTTTATCATTTTATTTTATTCTTTGGAATCACCATTTGGATGAAATAGACATAATATATTATAATAATAACCGAATAACAAGACGCGAGATGTATGTCGGGAACTCTTACTAAATCTAAATCTACAACCAAACCATCCGGGGTTTGGTAAATGTAATGTAGGTCCATTTGATATCATATCTGTTTTGTTTATTAGTTTAAAAATTGGAACGGCTAACAAACAGCGATATTGTTTTATATCATATATTAAGTTAATCTGGGCAATAAAAAGGCCATAACTATTTTTTATAATAGGTACCCCTAAATTTGACATTGAAAATACTCATCTAGCTCGCAAGCCGAATTTTAGTAACAGGTACCGTACAGCCTCATGCAATTTGTATGTATGTTTGTTTTCTGTATGTTAAATTTATTCGGTTACTCATAGAGAATAATCATCCCTCTCTTACCCCATGAATTGGTTAACAATAACGTAACTGTTTTGCAAAATGTCACATTTTGACAATGATGCGCGGCCGTCGCGGCCCGCGCCGTTTCGGTATCGATATGCCCGGGATCTACGGCGGCGCGACCCCGGGAACGTTTCAGGGCTTAGAATTGTATTTAGACAATCGTTCAATAGTTGTTATTATTTCTTTTACATATGTACTAATATTTAGTAAAAACAGAGGAAAAAATATACCTGAATAAGGTGGGTGCTATTCTGAAAAAAACTGCATTAGTGCGATGTCGAAGGATGTTACATAAAAAAATTGTCAGCGACATATTCCCAAGCTGATATTTCAGTCAATTCCATAGCAAGTAGAACTCAAAATAAATCGGTATACCTATTTTTTTGTTTAGCCGACTTTCAGGATCCGTAGTTTTAATTTTTGGTAATATAAAAGAGGAGACTTGTTAATTTTTTCTTGGAAAAATAGGAAAAATATTGCTTCCACTGCACTTTGATCATGCATATTGGTTCTTTTTGATCTCAATCATTGACCGCGAGTGTGTCATCCCATACTTACTTTCCAAAACGGTCTAGTTTACTGCTTCTTAAGGTAGGTTTTCGTTAACCATACACATATATGTATTTATGAGTAATATAAGTACTTAAATGTTTTTGCTTACATCATACATAAAAACCCTAACATGGTAACAATACAAAGATTTTAGGCACAATGGTTATGACAAAATTGCTGATAGGAACAAAAATTGGTAAACGTAACAAGTTGGCAACGAAAACAATAAATGACCCTGCTGTGTCTATTGCGAAAGTGGGTAGTTGAGAAGTTGTTGCAGGCCGCAAAGTGATTTTTGACATTTCATGAGGCTGTAGATACCTACTACGGGTACTGCAACCATTTGCTACTGTTATTTCTGATAGGTAAAGTAATTCGAGTATCTAATTATTATGAAGAATAATTTAAATGTACTGTCCCCATAACAATTCAGGCATATTAACGTACGGCAGTGTATCTATAAATTAGAAACCTGGGTTGGGTTGTGTCTGGTAGTTGGGTTTCTTCATCCATTCATATGGGGAACGCGGTGGTGCTGGGGGATGCGCCGGTCGCGAGCCAGGGGACCCTTCGCCAGGGCTAGCCAGGTCGCCACGCGCTGGAGACGGCAAGTCCGCTACTTCACGCTCCCCGGGCTCTCGCTTTGGAAAGTGATGAGCCTCCGGGGCCCATTCTCCTCCACCCGGCGCCCCATTCCACGCACACCACTGCTGTTCCTCAAAGTTCTGATGCTGCCAGCCGTACCAGCCGCCGCCGTACTGCCCGCCCTTGCCCTGGTACATGGCGAGCGGATTGACGTAATTCACCATGCTTCGATCACCGTCCGAGCATCGCACACACACTCGCTGTCACAACACCACCGGTCCGTCTACAGGTGCGAGCACGAGATACACCACGCGTAACGCAACATCCGTGACTGAGTGAGGCGAGGCGGTCGGCGCGAGCAGCCGGCAGCGAGGAAAACAGGAGGGGCTCCGGTGGCGGCGGAGGCGGCGACAGCGGCGGCCAATGGCGCAGCCCCGCCGCGACCCGCCCCGGGCGCCGCGCCCGCCGCGTTGCCGTGCCGGCCGCCGCTTATCATTTCCCTAATTACAACTAAAATAATGAACACCGTCGTAATAAAGCCGGCCGCCTCTCGGCTCTTCTGAACGTAAACTTCCAAATAATAGACATGCTTTTTATTTTATTCCATTAAACAGTTCGGTTATTCCTGATTCGGGAATATCTTTATTACGCTTAGACACTTACATGATTTTATGTACTATGAGAAATGAAACTCCGTCCGAATTAAATAATTGAATTGTCTTCATTGCAGAATCTAAAACTACCTACCTACGATTATTTGTTTTTATACGCATATATTTTTAATATTTAATCCGCGTTGGGTTTTCTTAAACTCGTGATTTTAAAAGGCCTAAAGAATAAAAAAAAACACATTTAGGTAGGTTTAATTATTTCTTTAATACATCAGCGCAGATTAGGTAATAGGCTATTCGTAGCATCCATATATTTTTCAGAAAGGCGCAGCGCAGTTGTACCTACGTACAGTAGCATTACTCTGCCGTATTGGGTAGGTATACTTAGGTTAACTACGACTACTACGAGTATAGTACCAATAATTCAGGGTGATTTTTTAATCTATGCCTAATGTTGTAGTAGTAATAACGAAATTTCGAGGATTCCTTGGATTCCTTCGATTCCCAAGGTACAACTGGTACAATTTAGTCCCTTGCTGGTGGCATGTAAGTTATTATATCATAAAAAACCTTATGATATAAAGATTTCTGAATATCGTGAAAGACGTGAAATACAATCTATATTTCACGTTAAGGAAATTCATAAAATTTTATTAGGTGTAATGCTTAGCATTATTTATACTATGTTAGTGAAATAGTAAACACTACAAAACATTAGAAGCGGCCGAAGGGGGCTTATACATCTTATAATTATAAATAAATAAATATTGCTTGGACATTATCACACAGCGCAATCTGACCCAGACCAAGCAAAGCTGTAGGTAGGTACCTATTAGGGGAACCAGCAGCTGATATAATACTTATATACATTTGTCGTTTTTCAGAACTTACACAACTTTCATATCTTTAGTAATTCCATCATACTTAGAAAATAATCGTCGAAAAATAATCGACATATAAAATTATTCGAATTAAATAGATGTGAAACTGACACATCTTTTTAATTCGACAGGTTTTAACATCAATATGTATCCAAATATTATGTATTGATGAGTAAAACCTGATTAATGATTAATTAAATAAGTCCGACCATACTATTTATATATATATATATAATATTTAATGACCACATTGTCTCGGCTCACATCAAGAAATTCATAAATAGCATTAAGGTCCTGTAATTTTATGGACCTATCGATCGTAGTTCTCGTGACTGTAGCTTACTGTTGTATTCGTGACTATAGAAATAATATTCATCAAAGCTATGTCTCGAAGGACCAAAATCTATGCATATATATTTTACTGTATATATACTGGTAGAATCTGAATATGGCAATTACCAGAGTCAAAGTTGTCATAGTATATACCTGAGTAGCAGACTGAATTACTACTTACAACAAATAGTGTAATATGGTACGTTGAGTGATCAATGCGAAATGTGACAGTCTTTTGCCCGAAACTTATTCGCAGTTTTATTGAGCTTTCGCAATTACGTCATGAGCACATTACGGTTTCAACTTCCCAGAAAAAGCTAAGGCAGGCATGTCATAAGTATTATAAGTAGGCGGTTTCGTTGTTTTATTATACAATGTCAGGTTACTATTTACTGCCACTATTCACTGGTTTCCCACGTTTATACTTATACGTTTCAAAGTCATTCATGATGTTGATATCTTGATATCTTTACGCCTTACTTTCCGAAGTTCCAACAGATACCTACCTATCTAGATATAAAAAAAATGGACGTACATCTATTGTGTATTTACCTTGTGTTATCTGGCACAACAAAAATAGCCCTGCTTTGAAGACCGAAGAACTACTTATTATATTAACTCTTAACCGCCTGTCCACGATTCGCTACGGCAAAGCTCTAAAGATATAATAACGGTTTCTAATTTTTGGATGTAAGTAAATTATGAAATGTGTGTGTGGCGTAACAATAATTGACAAGTATATAACTAATAATTGACAGTACAATACATAAGAGGGAGTTTGAATGTAGCCAGTTACAGAAAAGTTGAAGAGCAAGCAGCAAGGATAAGGATAACGCGGGGGCTTTTCTTTTCCGAACCAGAGGTAATTTAGACCTTCATAAATGCCTTATTAGGGCCTAAACTAAATAAAATATTGTTTGATTTTGATGGATTGTAAGAAGAGTATTATATAAAACATGGGTACCTATCGTTTAACGGATTGAAATCACAGAAATTTGAATAATAAATTAGTCACTAGAAATGCTGTAACGCCGTGAGTTTTTTCTCGAACGTGACTTTTTGGATCACAAACGTGTGGTGTGAATTCCGGTTTGTGATGTTCCCTCGCCATGCGTAGGGCAGTAGGGTTAATTATTGATTGTACCATCCTCAACTACACTCATATTTTTCATTAGTGCCTTAAAATATGTATTTTCATAATAGTTAATGATGACATGTCTAGAAAGGAAGCGAACCAAGAGATGAAGGCTGATAGCGAGAAATGGAAGAGAAAAACTTATTATGTCGAAAACTTACAAATTACATGGGATATAGGCAGGACGAAGTTAATGTTACAAGGCATTTTCTCTTTGAAAACGCTGTTTATCTAACGAGAATACACGCGAGTAGCACCGCACCGAGCCGTTTTCGCAGGCGCGTTACTTTTTTTTGGTTTTAGAACGCATATGAAATTGGTCGTCATATTCAAATTTATTTTTAATCAAATATCTATAAAATGTTTTAGTTTCCAGTTGATAACCGATATTCTCTCGCAGAAATCCGTAACATTCCGAATATATCTTCAACCATTCATCGGCAAACAAATTTTGAAATTCTGTATTGTTTATTTAAATGTGCGAAGCTGGGTGGTATTCGACACAGCATTACAAAAGGTACATGGTGTATGGAATTTAACGACATTACTTTACTTACCTTGGCTCAGGTGCCTACTACTAAGATCAAGTACCAACTAATAGGTAATATTCGACATTTACCAATAAAACACTGTTCACTATTCACTATTAGGTTCTGGGTTGGCAACGCGCGAGTGATATCCCAGGTGCTGCATGTGTTCATAGGCTGCAGTAACCACTTACTATCATGAGGAGTCGTATACTTGTTTGCCAAATTAGTGGTATAAATAAAAACCTAGCATTACTATAAAAAAAAAAAGTTCATGCGTGACAAATATTATCCCTCGTATTTAATTAACTACATAATAATGAGCGACAGAAATGGTAAAAATATTTTAGTTTAGTTTTAGTCTACTCAGAAAACCTAAGAACCTACATTAAATATGTAACCAGTGTTTGATTCGATTGATATCCATAAGTAATTTACATAAATTATAAGTACATTATAGCCGCTTGTCGATGCAGTGAAGAACTGCCCACTCCGAGTCGGTGTCGTGCTCCTAGGGTTACGTAGATATTGTGCACCACCTCACAAAAATGTAAACATTAAACAGCGCCTGTAAATACCATCTACCTTCATAAATCAAAACTGTTAATATATAATATAATAATTCCCGTAGTTCGGATGTTGTTCACAATTTTATGGTTTTTCATTTGTTGTGCGGAACCCTAATTATTTTTCCAAAAGTAAAGTAGCCTATGTAACGCCCAATAAAATCAGCTATCTACCAGTGCAAGTCTCGTTCAAATCGGTCCAACCGTTTCGGAGATTACCCCAAACAAACAGACAGACAGACAGACAAAAAAAATTTTAATTGCTTTTTTGTCATTAGAAACGTGTTTAATTTCACATGCATTTCGTAAAAAGCTGTTATTTTGACATTACAAACAGACTCTTCAATTTTATTTATGTGTATAGATATAGATTACCGACTCTAGTCTTCGATTTTAAAAATGTTATGGTGTTGTTCAGAAGTTATGCGCGTACATACATTTTCGAGATTCTAATGTTAAATGATAAACATCTTTAAATGTGGGACAAGCAGACAGAAATACAGACAGCATAGGCTTAGAAATTACGTACGGATAACGGCTCAGAGTAGATAATTATACAATAGTTGTCTTTGGATATACTGCGTGCAACGGATTGCAGTAGTAGTTATTGTAAAATGTATGTAAGGAATGTAAAGTAGGTACCTACCTACCAATTCGAGTAGCATAGCAATCAGGGGCTACTTGGCAGTTTTGGCGGGAATCAGGTAAAGCGGTTTCGTTTTTTCCAGTACCGAACTCGTAAATTGTGATCTTTTTGATCTTTCGCGTGTATTTTCAGTGACATTATGTGCAGTAAACTTTCATTTATAGTAACATTTGAAATAATGCTGTAATATAGCTTTAGGGTGAAGTGACTTATCCTACGAACAAGTGGATTTATCAATTTGGCCCAATAGGTTAGACCTAAGAACCTGCTATAAATCGTGATCTGCTACTGCCGTGGATGGTCAACGCCAAAAAGCATTAGAATGCATAGCACTATGCCTTTGTTTATATACAAGTATATAATCAAAGCACTATGCACATTAATGCAACATAAATTTAGATTTCCAGTGTCGGGCGTTAGAGTTTTCATGTTTCAAAATTTTTCGTGATTGTTACTTTAAAATGTCTAGTGTCCTGCATGATGCATTGTAATGCTAATGGTTTCTGAAGACATCCACGACACATTTATCTCTGACCAAAATGATAAATCACTTAGCACAAGAGTCATATCATATAGCATTATTTGAAATGTTTCTATAAATCAGTCACTAATTGAAACTTTACTGCACATAGCGACAGCAAGAATACACATTAAAGATCACTTATAAACAATTTACGAGACACTGGAAACAAATTTCAACCGCTCAGCCTGATTCCCGCCAAAAACTCCGGTTGTATAGTATTCTCTTCTTCTTCTTCTACCTAAGTATGGCAATCAATCCCTTCAGGGACTATTTTTGCCAGTGTCGAGTGTTATAGAATTTTCAAGTTACAAAATTTCTCGTGTTTGCCGCATTAAAATAAAATGCCTAGTGTCATGCATTCTAATGCTTATTGGAGTTTCTGGAGACAATCCACGGCAGTAGCAGATCGTAACACGCCTTTAGGTCAGAGGTAACCTATTGAACAAAAAGATAAATCACTTAACCCAAAAGTCGTATTGTGGCATTATTTCCAATGTTCCTATAATCATCTTAATATCAGTCACTAAATGAAACTTTACTGCACATAACGACACCAAAAATAAACATTAAAGATCACTATAACACAATTTACGAGACACTGGAAAAATCTCAACCGCTCCGCCTGATTCCCGCCAAAAACTTAGTATTCTCTTACGCAATAGTACTATAATCATTGCCAATGAAAAAAAAACATCTTCTTGTCCTAGTAACAAGGTGCATTTTTATTTCACATTCGAAACCCCGATTGTAAAAAATGATTTTACATTTATTATTGTTTAAGTGCGTAAGTCCTTATTCTAAGGTTTAAGCTATGTTTAAGGTTTTTAAATCTGTTAAAGGGGACAGGTTTTTTTTGTTATCTATGGCATAATACTATTGGTAGCTCAGAATAAGGACGTAGCTTTCGCTTACGCTATAGAAACCGCACTAAAATAGCAGCAAAATAAAACTGTTTGTACTATTTTCACTTATGACATTGGACATGTGTTAGAAAGCGACGAATATATTCTCGTGCAACTATAATTAGAAGGCTGTATTCAGCCAATCGGATGACGTGATTAGTTCTCATAATTATAGTGGTGTAAGTATGTAAATAGACCCGAACCGTGTAACGTATTAAAAACCAAGAGATATGATTTTCTTTTCGGAGAGAGTACGGAATCAGGATGGTTAAATAATATTAGATATTATGAGGATGGTTTTTCCCACAACAATAAAAGTACACGAAGAAACTTGTATGGCGTGTATTGAATAAGTGAAATATGTAGAAAACAATTACAAATATGAAATAATATAAAACAAAAGAGCAACAAGGAGAATAACGACAGTAAAACTATAAAATTAAAGGGAGACAAGTTAAAACGTGCCGTGCGCGTTCGTCGGTCGGCCGGTAAGAGAAAGTTACAATTTTACCACAGATAATATAATGCGTAACTAGTGTAGGAAGCGCGTGGGTCTACAGCCGCGCGAGGCTCTGTATGGCAACACTGATTGGTGTACTATAATATATATATTTATACAAAATATTTTTATTAAGAGGTACATAATTTTCTTTTCTTTGCCGACTTTCTTGGCTACAACTTACAAAAAGACGTAATTATTAGTTTTTGCCTTGGTAAATTTAATGTAGGTATAGCATTTATTTTTTGTCACGGATTATTCATGTTATAAAATTTAAGGCCTTGAAATACGTTGTGCGTGTGCGTGTTTTAGGGAATCTAAAATAGTATGTATGGGGTAAATCAACAATATCGATATTTTTTTTACTATCACTACTATGTAACTAATATCAATTTGCTTGGAATAAATTGACAAAATAGAACTAATCAGTCCAAAATATTGAAGAAAGTTACATTAGATATATATACATCAAATTCTGACTATTTACTTATTTAATATATTCCAATTATTTAATATATTACACAGAGCCTCGCGCGGCTGTAGACCCACGCGCTTCCTACACTAGTTACGCATTTGCGACTATGATAAATTTACCAAACTTAACGATAAATTAAATTAATGTCTAGTTGTGCGTAGAGTCACGCAGAACAATAACTATAGCTCGGTAAGGGCTCGCTAGGTATTTTTAATTTAGTAGCATATAATTTAAACCAAATGACAACTACCTGTCAAGAACCGATTCAAACATGCTTTGAACTGTGTGACTGCTTCTAAATTATTATAAACAAGGAGGAGTTTTTGTTTCACTCACACTCGTGTGCGTTGTAATACTAAAATGTTAATTAGATAACTGTTACCATAAGAATAAGTACTAGTTCTTATGCTGTTACACAGCATTTTTTTAGTACGGTTTCTGTAGTGTAAGCGAGAGCTGGAGTCCTTATGGTAGCATTAAGCAAAAACTCAAGAACTAGGATACAAGTGCGTAGCGGTTGTATTCTCTTGGATACAAGTCTTGTTCCTTAGGAAAAAAACTGAGCACCGATATCTTTCTTATACTTTGTCTGTTGTTTGTCTCTGGTCTGGTTAAGTTTTCATTCATTCATATTTCATTCAACTTTTCGTTCGTGATCGACGTTATGATATAGTTTGTTTCGTTTCGTTCGTTCGTTCTTACATACGTGATTCATGGTTAATTTTTGTGCTTGTGGATGTTGTAGTATCAATCAAGCTTATATTTCGTGAAGTAAAGTACCTCACAATAATTACCTGCACCATCTACATTGCTGACGATATACCCTATAGTCGATATGTCTGCGGATAGCATTGAAAAGTTATATCAAAATTACGGGATTCTAGCCGACGCCAAGGATGACATCTCAAAGGTAACCTAACTTTTATACTTAGCCCACCTTACAATTTTAAACAATCCTACAGTTCGTTTTAAATTTTGTATTAAAATTATTCATTTGTTTTTAGCACGAGAAAGAATACTTGGAGATTTTAGCTGCGGTAAAAGGTTCCGATAAGGAAAAACGTTTGGCGTCCCAATTTATTGCGAAATTTTTTAATAGCTTTCCAAATCTCGCGGAACAAGCAATAGAGGCACAATTTGACCTCTGCGAAGATGACGATATTGCCGTAAGTCTCGCCTCAAACCATATTCATTCCTAAAATAATTAAATTACAAAGTAAAACCTGCAAAACCTAATGATCGTTTACCTACCAATTTTCATCAACTGTTCAATATGTCAAGACTATAATATTTAAACGCGTAAAATCTTCGCCTTGGGGTAACCCAAACATTGTCGGTGTCAGCTTTAGATCTTACGATGTGGCTGGTTACACTATTTGATTAAATACATAGTGACTGCCATCTTATTTGCCTTGTAAAGCCAGAATGTCTCCTAATTGTTGCCTTTATATATAGATACGCAAACAAGCTATCAAAGACTTGCCAACACTGTGCAAAGACCACAAGGAGCATACACAGAGGATTGCAGACATCTTAGCACAGCTGCTACAGTCAGATGACGCTACAGAGATCAATGTTGTCACTAACTCACTACTTACCATACTAAAGGGTGATCCCAAAGGAGCACTGATGGGTCTGTTCTCGCAGATAAACCAGAGCACTGATAGTGAAGTTACTAATGAGATTGTCAGAGAGAGATGCATCAAGTTCTTGGCAACTAAAGTAAAGCAGCTTGGGAGAGAGGTGATCAATAAGGAAGCGGAGGATCTTATTATTGCAGAATGCAAGAAAATTCTGGAGGTTAGTTCAGAGTTGCAATATTTTAGTAAATATTAATTTAATTAGAATCTCTTGTAATGCATAACTGTTATGGCCAAATTTAAACCAGGCTTACAACAAACTTGTTTAACTGTTTTATAAAACAGTTTTTTCTTAATTGTTTTAACATTGCAAGTTTTTTTTAAAAATATATTACAGGTTCTATTTATATGAACAACATACAGATGGGCCTTGTACACAATATTGATTATTTTCGTTACCTCAAGGTTTTTACTGTTTTTATGTAATTAATGTGTGTTTAGATTATGTAACTAGAGAAATAGGTGACTTATGATGGTGCCATCCAGGTCCTGGTCAATCGCTCCACGCCACTGCTGCTTCACGACAACGCTAGACCACACACTGCGCTACAGACGGCTACTTAATTAGAAGAGCTTCAATTGGAAAGTCTAAGACATCCTCCGTACTCCCCGGACCTTGCTCCAACAGATTACCATTTTTTTCGAAATTTGGATAACTTCTTGCAAGGGAAAAAATTCAACTCCGATGGGGCAGTCCAAATCGCCTTCAAAGATTTTATTGATTCCCGTCCGACTGGTTTTTTTAGTAAAGGGATCAATGAACTACCTATGAGATGGCAAAAGTGCATAGAAAATAATGGTTCATACTTTGATTAATTAAATATATTATATTAAAAAATATTCGACTTTTTGTTCCTCCCATACAAAACGCCAATTTCATATGTAAGGACCTAATATTTAATGACCACATTGTCTCGGCTCACATCAAGAAATTCATAAATAGCATTAAGGTCCTGTAATTTTATGGACCTATCGATCGTAGTTCTCGTGACTGTAGCTTACTGTTGTATTCGTGACTATAGAAATAATATTCATCAAAGCTATGTCTCGAAGGACCAAAATCTATGCATATATATTTTACTGTATATATACTGGTAGAATCTGAATATGGCAATTACCAGAGTCAAAGTTGTCATAGTATATACCTGAGTAGCAGACTGAATTACTACTTACAACAAATAGTGTAATATGGTACGTTGAGTGATCAATGCGAAATGTGACAGTCTTTTGCCCGAAACTTATTCGCAGTTTTATTGAGCTTTCGCAATTACGTCATGAGCACATTACGGTTTCAACTTCCCAGAAAAAGCTAAGGCAGGCATGTCATAAGTATTATAAGTAGGCGGTTTCGTTGTTTTATTATACAATGTCAGGTTACTATTTACTGCCACTATTCACTGGTTTCCCACGTTTATACTTATACGTTTCAAAGTCATTCATGATGTTGATATCTTGATATCTTTACGCCTTACTTTCCGAAGTTCCAACAGATACCTACCTATCTAGATATAAAAAAAATGGACGTACATCTATTGTGTATTTACCTTGTGTTATCTGGCACAACAAAAATAGCCCTGCTTTGAAGACCGAAGAACTACTTATTATATTAACTCTTAACCGCCTGTCCACGATTCGCTACGGCAAAGCGCTAAAGATATAATAACGGTTTCTAATTTTTGGATGTAAGTAAATTATGAAATGTGTGTGTGGCGTAACAATAATTGACAAGTATATAACTAATAATTGACAGTACAATACATAAGAGGGAGTTTGAATGTAGCCAGTTACAGAAAAGTTGAAGAGCAAGCAGCAAGGATAAGGATAACGCGGGGGCTTTTCTTTTCCGAACCAGAGGTAATTTAGACCTTCATAAATGCCTTATTAGGGCCTAAACTAAATAAAATATTGTTTGATTTTGATGGATTGTAAGAAGAGTATTATATAAAACATGGGTACCTATCGTTTAACGGATTGAAATCACAGAAATTTGAATAATAAATTAGTCACTAGAAATGCTGTAACGCCGTGAGTTTTTTCTCGAACGTGACTTTTTGGATCACAAACGTGTGGTGTGAATTCCGGTTTGTGATGTTCCCTCGCCATGCGTAGGGCAGTAGGGTTAATTATTGATTGTACCATCCTCAACTACACTCATATTTTTCATTAGTGCCTTAAAATATTTATTTTCATAATAGTTAATGATGACATGTCTAGAAAGGAAGCGAACCAAGAGATGAAGGCTGATAGCGAGAAATGGAAGAGAAAAACTTATTATGTCGAAAACTTACAAATTACATGGGATATAGGCAGGACAAAGTTAATGTTACAAGGCATTTTCTCTTTGAAAACGCTGTTTATCTAACGAGAATACACGCGAGTAGCACCGCACCGAGCCGTTTTCGCAGGCGCGTTACTTTTTTTTGGTTTTAGAACGCATATGAAATTGGTCGTCATATTCAAATTTATTTTTAATCAAATATCTATAAAATGTTTTAGTTTCCAGTTGATAACCGATATTCTCTCGCAGAAATCCGTAACATTCCGAATATATCTTCAACCATTCATCGGCAAACAAATTTTGAAATTCTGTATTGTTTATTTAAATGTGCGAAGCTGGGTGGTATTCGACACAGCATTACAAAAGGTACATGGTGTATGGAATTTAACGACATTACTTTACTTACCTTGGCTCAGGTGCCTACTACTAAGATCAAGTACCAACTAATAGGTAATATTCGACATTTACCAATAAAACACTGTTCACTATTCACTATTAGGTTCTGGGTTGGCAACGCGCGAGTGATATCCCAGGTGCTGCATGTGTTCATAGGCTGCAGTAACCACTTACTATCATGAGGAGTCGTATACTTGTTTGCCAAATTAGTGGTATAAATAAAAACCTAGATTTACTATAAAAAAAAAAAGTTCCCAAGACAAATATTATCCCTCGTATTTAATTAACTACATAATAATGAGCGACAGAAATGGTAAAAATATTTTAGTTTAGTTTTAGTCTACTCAGAAAACCTAAGAACCTACATTAAATATGTAACCAGTGTTTGATTCGATTGATATCCATAAGTAATTTACATAAATTATAAGTACATTATAGCCGCTTGTCGATGCAGTGAAGAACTGCCCACTCCGAGTCGGTGTCGTGCTCCTAGGGTTCCGTAGATATTGTGCACCACCACACAAAAATGTAAACATTAAACAGCGCCTGTAAATACCATCTACCTTCATAAATCAAAACTGTTAATATATAATATAATAATTCCCGTAGTTCGGATGTTGTTCACAATTTTATGGTTTTTCATTTGTTGTGCGGAACCCTAATTATTTTTCCAAAAGTAAAGTAGCATATGTAACGCCCAATAAAATCAGCTATCTACCAGTGCAAGTCTCGTTCAAATCGGTCCAACCGTTTCGGAGATTACC
Source organism: Falcaria lacertinaria (assembly GCA_951449985.1). NCBI lineage: Eukaryota > Metazoa > Arthropoda > Insecta > Lepidoptera > Drepanidae > Falcaria > Falcaria lacertinaria. The sequence continues at coordinate 6,648,462 of OX602114.1, forward strand.
CCAAACAAACAGACAGACAAAAATTTTTTTTATTGCTTTTTTGTCATTAGAAACGTGTTTAATTTCATATGCATTTCGTAAAAAGCTGTTATTTTGACATTACAAACAGACTCTTCAATTTTATTTATGTGTATAGATATAGATTACCGACTCTAGTCTTCGATTTTAAAAATGTTATGGTGTTGTTCAGAAGTTATGCGCGTACATACATTTTCGAGATTCTAATGTTAAATGATAAACATCTTTAAATGTGGGACAAGCAGACAGAAATACAGACAGCATAGGCTTAGAAATTACGTACGGATAACGGCTCAGAGTAGATAATTATACAATAGTTGTCTTTGGATATACTGCGTGCAACGGATTGCAGTAGTAGTTATTGTAAAATGTATGTAAGGAATGTAAAGTAGGTACCTACCTACCAATTCGAGTAGCATAGCAATCAGGGGCTTGGCAGTTTTGGCGGGAATCAGGTAAAGCGGTTTCGTTTTTTCCAGTACCGAACTCGTAAATTGTGATCTTTTTGATCTTTCGCGTGTATTTTCAGTGACATTATGTGCAGTAAACTTTCATTTATAGTAACATTTGAAATAATGCTGTAATATAGCTTTAGGGTGAAGTGACTTATCCTACGAACAAGTGGATTTATCAATTTGGCCCAATAGGTTAGACCTAAGAACCTGCTATAAATCGTGATCTGCTACTGCCGTGGATGGTCAACGCCAATAAGCATTAGAATGCATAGCATATGCCTTTGTTTATATACAAGTATATAATCAAAGCACTATGCACATTAATGCAACATAAATTTAGATTTCCAGTGTCGGGCGTTAGAGATTTTTCATGTTTCAAAATTTTTCGTGATTGTTACTTTAAAATGTCTAGTGTCCTGCATGATGCATTGTAATGCTAATGGTTTCTGAAGACATCCACGACACATTTATCTCTGACCAAAATGATAAATCACTTAGCACAAGAGTCATATTATATAGCATTATTTGAAATGTTTATATAAATCAGTCACTAATTGAAACTTTACTGCACATAGCGACAGCAAGAATACACATTAAAGATCACTTATAAACAATTTACGAGACACTGGAAACAAATTTCAACCGCTCAGCCTGATTCCCGCCAAAAACTCCGGTTGTATAGTATTCTCTTCTTCTTCTTCTACCTACATATGGCAATCAATCCCTTCAGGGACTATTTTTGCCAGTGTCGTGTTAGAGAATTTTCAAGTTACAAAATTTCTCGTGTTTGCCGCATTAAAATGCCTAGTGTCATGCATTCTAATGCTTATTGGAGTTTCTGGAGACAATCCACGGCAGTAGCAGATCGTAACACGCCTTTGGGTCAGAGGTAACCTATTGAACAAAAAGATAAATCACTTAACCCAAAAGTCGTATTGTGGCATTATTTCCAATGTTCCTATAATCATCTTAATATCAGTCACTAAATGAAACTTTACTGCACATAACGACACCAAAAATAAACATTAAAGATCACTATAACACAATTTACGAGACACTGGAAAAATCTCAACCGCTCCGCCTGATTCCCGCCAAAAACTTAGTATTCTCTTACGCAATAGTACTATAATCATTGCCAATGAAAAAAAAACATCTTCTTGTCCTAGCAACAAGGTGCATTTTTATTTCACATTCGAAACCCCGATTGTAAAAAATGATTTTACATTTATTATTGTTTAAGTGCGTAAGTCCTTATTCTAAGGTTTAAGCTATGTTTAAGGTTTTTAAATCTGTTAAAGGGGACAGGTTTTTTTTGTTATCTATGGCATAATACTATTGGTAGCTCAGAATAAGGACGTAGCTTTCGCTTACGCTATAGAAACCGCACTAAAATAGCAGCAAAATTAAACTGTTTGTACTATTTTCACTTATGACATTGGACATGTGTTAGAAAGCGACGAATATATTCTCGTGCAACTATAATTAGAAGGCTGTATTCAGCCAATCGGATGACGTGATTAGTTCTCATAATTATAGTGGTGTAAGTATGTAAATAGACCCGAACCGTGTAACGTATTAAAAACCAAGGGATATGATTTTCTTTTCGGAGAGAGTACGGAATCAGGATGGTTAAATAATATTAGATATTATGAGGATGGTTTTTCCCACAACAATAAAAGTACACGAAGAAACTTGTATGGCGTGTATTGAATAAGTGAAATATGTAGAAAACAATTACAAATATGAAATAATATAAAACAAAAGAGCAACAAGGAGAATAACGACAGTAAAACTATAAAATTAAAGGGAGACAAGTTAAAACGTGCCGTGCGCGTTCGTCGGTCGGCCGGTAAGAGAAAGTTACAATGTTACCACAGATAATATAATGCGTAACTAGTGTAGGAAGCGCGTGGGTCTACAGCCGCGCGAGGCTCTGTATGGCAACACTGATTGGTGTACTATAATATATATATTTAGACAAAATATTTTTATTAAGAGGTACATAATTTTCTTTTCTTTGCCGACTTTCTTGGCTACAACTTACAAAAAGACGTAATTATTAGTTTTTGCCTTGGTAAATTTAATGTAGGTATAGCATTTATTTTTTGTCACGGATTATTCATGTTATAAAATTTAAGGCCTTGAAATACGTTGTGCGTGTGCGTGTTTTAGGGAATCTAAAATAGTATGTATGGGGTAAATCAACAATATCGATATTTTTTTTACTATCACTACTATGTAACTAATATCAATTTGCTTGGAATAAATTGACAAAATAGAACTAATCAGTCCAAAATATTGAAGAAAGTTACATTAGATATATATACATCAAATTCTGACTATTTACTTATTTAATATATTCCAATTATTTAATATATTACACAGAGCCTCGCGCGGCTGTAGACCCACGCGCTTCCTACACTAGTTACGCATTTGCGACTATGATAAATTTACCAAACTTAACGATAAATTAAATTAATGTCTAGTTGTGCGTAGAGTCACGCAGAACAATAACTATAGCTCGGTAAGGGCTCGCTAGGTATTTTTAATTTAGTAGCATATAATTTAAACCAAATGACAACTACCTGTCAAGAACCGATTCAAACATGCTTTGAACTGTGTGACTGCTTCTAAATTATTATAAACAAGGAGGAGTTTTTGTTTCACTCACACTCGTGTGCGTTGTAATACTAAAATGTTAATTAGATAACTGTTACCATAAGAATAAGTACTAGTTCTTATGCTGTTACACAGCATTTTTTTAGTACGGTTTCTGTAGTGTAAGCGAGAGCTGGAGTCCTTATGGTAGCATTAAGCAAAAACTCAAGAACTAGGATACAAGTGCGTAGCGGTTGTATTCTCTTGGATACAAGTCTTGTTCCTTAGGAAAAAAACTGAGCACCGATATCTTTCTTATACTTTGTCTGTTGCTTGTCTCTGGTCTGGTTAAGTTTTCATTCATTCATATTTCATTCAACTTTTCGTTCGTGATCGACGTTATGATATAGTTTGTTTCGTTTCGTTCGTTCGTTCTTACATACGTGATTCATGGTTAATTTTTGTGCTTGTGGATGTTGTAGTATCAATCAAGCTTATATTTCGTGAAGTAAAGTACCTCACAATAATTACCTGCACCATCTACATTGCTGACGATATACCCTATAGTCGATATGTCTGCGGATAGCATTGAAAAGTTATATCAAAATTACGGGATTCTAGCCGACGCCAAGGATGACATCTCAAAGGTAACCTAACTTTTATACTTAGCCCACCTTACAATTTTAAACAATCCTACAGTTCGTTTTAAATTTTGTATTAAAATTATTCATTTGTTTTTAGCACGAGAAAGAATACTTGGAGATTTTAGCTGCGGTAAAAGGTTCCGATAAGGAAAAACGTTTGGCGTCCCAATTTATTGCGAAATTTTTTAATAGCTTTCCAAATCTCGCGGAACAAGCAATAGAGGCACAATTTGACCTCTGCGAAGATGACGATATTGCCGTAAGTCTCGCCTCAAACCATATTCATTCCTAAAATAATTAAATTACAAAGTAAAACCTGCAAAACCTAATGATCGTTTACCTACCAATTTTCATCAACTGTTCAATATGTCAAGACTATAATATTTAAACGCGTAAAATCTTCGCCTTGGGGTAACCCAAACATTGTCGGTGTCAGCTTTAGATCTTACGATGTGGCTGGTTACACTATTTGATTAAATACATAGTGACTGCCATCTTATTTGCCTTGTAAAGCCAGAATGTCTCCTAATTGTTGCCTTTATATATAGATACGCAAACAAGCTATCAAAGACTTGCCAACACTGTGCAAAGACCACAAGGAGCATACACAGAGGATTGCAGACATCTTAGCACAGCTGCTACAGTCAGATGACGCTACAGAGATCAATGTTGTCACTAACTCACTACTTACCATACTAAAGGGTGATCCCAAAGGAGCACTGATGGGTCTGTTCTCGCAGATAAACCAGAGCACTGATAGTGAAGTTACTAATGAGATTGTCAGAGAGAGATGCATCAAGTTCTTGGCAACTAAAGTAAAGCAGCTTGGGAGAGAGGTGATCAATAAGGAAGCGGAGGATCTTATTATTGCAGAATGCAAGAAAATTCTGGAGGTTAGTTGAGAGTTGCAATATTTTAGTAAATATTAATTTAATTAGAATCTCTTGTAATGCATAACTGTTATGGCCAAATTTAAACCAGGCTTACAACAAACTTGTTTAACTGTTTTATAAAACAGTTTTTTCTTAATTGTTTTAACATTGCAAGTTTTTTTAAAAAATATTTATTACAGGTTCTATTTATATGAACAACATACAGATGGGCCTTGTACACAATATTGATTATTTTCTTTACCTCAAGGTTTTTACTGTTTTTATGTAATTAATGTGTGTTTAGATTATGTAACTAGAGAAATAGGTGACTTATGATGGTGCCATCCAGGTCCTACAATTACTTAGACATGATAGTAACAAATAAATGAGAAAAAAAATGTTTCAAATAGTTCATGTTTCTGTGAAATAATAAATAGTTTGTCTACTTTGTTTGGATTAAACTTATATCATTATTACAGGATGTAGTAGCAGAAGAGTTCGAGCATATTATGGAGTTGCTCACTTGGTCCAGGCTTGGCAAGACCCCGCTAGGAAAGAAGGAACTGGTCCAGATCATAGCAGCTCTAGCTTTCACTCCAGATGACTGGCATCCTGAGGATCAAGAGTATGTTGACAGGATCATACAGTGCACTCAACATGCATTACCATTATTTAATGTAAGTTTGTAATTTTGACCATACTTTTAGGTGCACTATATCATCGATTATTGCTTCTTCATAAACACACCTTTCAAATGGTAAAATTCAGCTATAAAATATAATTGTATGGAGAACTAAGAAGTTCTTCCTATAATGTTGTTGTTAAATATTTTCCATATTGGATCCTCTTTGTTTAAAGACTACCTTATTAACTTCCCTTTAATTAGTGAATGTTAATTTATTACATTAATTTTAAATACATAATTTAATTTAGTTATTTATACTAACTTTATATATGCTTTTACTTTACAGCCCCAAGTTGATTCCAACCAGTTCATCAATTTCTTTTGTGATCATGTGCTACTTCGTTGGAATGATATAACAGTGCCTGAGGGGGGAACTGACACAAAATTGGAACTTTTGAAGATATTTGCTGAAATCACTGACCACTGTGCTGAATTGGAAAATGCACAGAAGAAAATTGACACAGTGTATGACGTTTTAATGGTTTGTTCTCAAAGTAATCCTTTTATTCTTCCTCAACTGTTTATAACATATTATGTCTTATGTCACTGTATGATGAATAATGTTATGTGTATTTCATAGACATATCTGCCGGAAGCACCAGTTGAGGGTGAAGAGGGTAACACAGAAAACGCAGCAGAAAAAAATGATGATTCGAAGACAGCACCTTCACTTCAGTTCTCACATGTGGAATGTACACTGTTTGCTCTACACTCTCTCTGCCGGAAGTCGCCAGAGGCACTTGGCTCCGACGCTGCGAGACTCAAGGCGCTTCGTCTTCGCCTCCAATACACCGCACGATTAACTCAAGGATACATAAAGAAACTAAAGGAAGTTACACAAGTGAGTACTTAATATAGATATAATATTAAACTGTGTACTTAATTTAGCTGTTCTAATATAATATCCAGAAAATCCTGAATGATCTAGCATCTGAATCCTTCAAGTACATTAGCAACTGTCAGAAATAGTAGTGGTTACTCTACCCATATTAAGGTGGTAATAGTTATTGGTATTTTTAGAGCCAGAAGGGAGAGAATGCTAATTCTGAAGAAAACAAGCTTAAAGTTGTTGCATTGAAAACAACATCCAATATAAACACTCTCATTAGAGATATATTCAGGACTCCACCAAGCTTCAAGAGCAAAGTACAACTTTCATTCCAGTCTAAGAAGGCTGAAAAAGAGGTAATTATTAATTTAAATAAAATTTGTTACAAAAACTCAGAGTTAAATTTAATTTTTACATTTAAATATTTTTATCCATGTCTCAGGAAAAACAGCATACTGGAAATGAAGATAAAGACAGGCAATCACAAGGACAAAAACGACACCGTCCAATAACCTTTGACAATGGCAATGAAAAAGAGTCGCCAGAGAAGAGGTCTCGCAGTGGTGAAGGGAACCTAAAGATGTACACTCCACCTTCAGGCAAATATAGCTCGAGGCTCAGCAATACCGGAAGATTTACAGGGCCTAACCCTGGGCGGGGAAGAGGAGGTTACGGTAGACGTGACTTCAGAAACAATGGGGCGCCATTCAGAAGGCGGAGCAACTATTAAAATGCTCGCTACTACTGACATAAATTCGACGAAAATGTGACAATTATTTCAAGTTTTAATTTACAAAGTGAAGAAGGTGACTTCAACAATAAATAAGGAGAAACTAATGAAGCAAAGCACAAAACAAAAAATAAGCCAATAACTTGAGAGTATTGTTTTACTCTTCTAAAAGACGACTTTGTTGGAATTTTTGCTGTTGTGTAGGTTTTTCAGCTATCTAGAAGGTGCACTTTCAAGAAATGTTATTCAGTTTCTATTCGTCGAGTTGATCTCTATTTTATCGACTCAACTACCGACATTGAAAAACACCTCTCACACAGCCCAAGTAGGTAATTAATTTAATTTTCTTTCAGTCGATTCCTAGAAGTGTGGTGACACCGGTCATGGTAAGTTTAGCAAAATATATTTGTTCTATAATATTTCATCACTCATGACGAATACCAGAAAGCATGGACAATTTCAACATAGTAAGTATTGCTTGTGGATTCTATTTAATTGACTGTGCCAATGGATTGGAGTCTACATACTACCTTTATATGGTTTCCTTCCATACAACTGATTATAATGACATGTGCAAACAAATGTAAGTATTTAAAAGTAGATTTTAATTTATTATAGGTAACGCACATGGAGCACGTGAAGTGGAGGTAAGAATGAATTCTGTTTCGAATATAGTTATTAGTTTCAGCAGTACCTGCACTTCTCCAGCATGAGAAAAGAAGTATCTTCATGTGGATGATTATTATATAGGTAATTCACAGTAAATACTTTTTTTACTTCTACATTAAAAGGATTTCTTCAGTTTCAGTTTGTTTAATTAAAAAATATTCACATTTAATATAAACTTTTCTTTAATTAGGTAATTGTTGTTTGAAACTTAAGTATAAACCTACATCTAACAGATCACATCCAGAGACTTGCATGTGACCAAAATCACTAATGGTTCAGCAATGAAAATAACTCATTTTGCATTTATAAATTATTTCACTTAATTATACCTTATGGACTAGACAATTTGTGTCAAACAATTTCCAAATTCTACAAATATTGATGACTTGAGTATTTTTTTATTTATTTACATTATCTCATGTTATCAACAACATTACACATGATACAATCAAGATCATAGTAAGGATCAGCATTAGCATTATCATTAGTAGTACACTCCATTTGTTCCAAAATCTCAATAGGCACTTTGAAATTAGTTTCAATTTCATTCTGATCAGGAAGACTCTGTAAGGCATTCTGTAAAATATCTTGCACTTTATCCAAATGTTTCTTGAACCTGAAAATTAGATTAACATCACTTATTATTATTTTACATAAATACCTATTTGTCCAAAATCACTGCTTATTTTATTACATTTATTTTTAATATTAATTTACTAGCTCACCTTTCAGTCAACATTGTATGAATGGAAAGTTGATAAAAAATTTCTTATGACATGAAAATCTTTTGCATTCCTGGGATAATAAGTAGCTAATGTTTTTCCCCATTCAATCTATTTCCATACCAAATAATGTAAGTAGATATGGAGTGCTTCAGTAACAAAAAACATTCAAACTCACATTTATAAAAGCCTTGTTTTTGTCAAGTTTCTATGTAGTAATTTAGACCTTTATTTTTTGGTTTGATTTTATTGTACCTTAAATTATCACAACAGTGGCAAATCTTGAGAACCCTAATTCATAAACCCTCCAGTATTGTAAAAACATACCTAGCTGCAGTTTCAACACGTTGCCGTTTTTGAAGCTCCATCATAACTCGCAAAGTTTCTCTTGCTTGGTGTGGCCTGAACTCATTTAGCAAATGATGAATATGTATGAAAAGCAAACTTAAATCTTCAACCTTTTCTGCTCGTTTTGGGGAATCAGGGCAGTGCACTAGCAAATCAAGCAAGTCTAAAAAGTTTGCAAGTAAAGAATGGTTTAACTTCTTCAGCTCCCTTCTTCTTTCAAAGTGCATAGGATATAGCCTCCGGAAACCCTATGAAAAAAATTGAAATACAAGATTGGGTGACTGAATAAATTGAATGCATCTTGTCAATATTATTTGAGAAAAATACCTGACTTTCCAGTGACCTGATTATTGTATCATCTGCATTGAATGGGTGTCCAAACATGGAATAGGAATCGTGTATAGGGCGTGGTGGTAACGGTGCTCTATTTCGTCGTACATTTTCATCAGTGTAAAAATTTATGTATTGCATAGGAGGTAAGGGCAACGAGCTGACTTGAGTCGTTTCAGAAGACATGCTGCTTGAAGTGTGCTATGGAAGAAATTGAATAGGGTATTTAACATTTGGTCAAATGAAATAAGTCTAATTTGTATTATTTGTAAAAATACTCACAAATTTATTTTTTGTAGAAACTGCCTTAGAACCTCTCACTTCACAGAGCCAAGAGACCAAGAGACGTAGTGATTATGTACTCTGTGACCAAGAGAATACCACAGAGTACATAACCACTACGTTGAGAATACAATACAACCGCTACGCTAGATTACAGAGTAAATAAGCACTACGTTTTATATCTCACTCACCTCGCACCCTCACACAACATTCAACAAATATCAAACATACCTACGTACGTACCCCAGGGAATACATCCACAGAGTGCATAATCACTACGTTTTACAACCGCTACTTCACACTTTCACAGAGTACATAACCACTACGCTGTCTTAGCTGTCTACGCTACTTCTTCTTTACAAGCTTTTAATACAGCGTAATTTAATAAAAAGGTAGTGGTTGTGTACTCTGTGATACAGCTATTTATACGTACGACGAAATTGATTGATTAATGTCGAACCAACTTTCCTATATGTGTGTATTATCTATGGAACCAACAGAGTACATAACCACTAGGACCACTATATTGAACCAAGAGGACACATACATAACCACTAAGAGAATACAACCGCTATAGCCAAGAGATGAGAATACAACCGCCTCAGAAAAACGTGGTGGTTATGTACTCTGTGGCCTTGGAATAGAGAAAAAGACTCAGCACCTGCTTACGCTATAGAAACCGCACTAAAAAAGCAGCAAAACAAAACTGTTTGTACTGTTTTCACTTATTACGTAGAGAGATTACTCCCTCTACGGTACCAAGAGAATACAACCGCCTACGGTAAGTAGAGGGTTATGTACCTACTCTGTGGTCATGTCTTCTTCTTCTTCTTCCTAAGTATGGCAATCAATCCCTTCAGGGACTATTTTTGCCAGTGTCGTGTTAGAGAATTTTCATGTTGCAAAATTTCTCGTGTTTGCCGCATTAAAATGCCTAGTGTCATGCATTCTAACGCCCAAAGGAGTTTCTGGAGACAACCCACGGCAGTAGCAGATCGTAATACGCCTTTGGATTAGAGGTAACCTATTGACCAAAATGATAAATCACTTAACCCAAAAGTCGTATTATGGCATTATTTCCAATGCTCCTATAAATCAGTCACTAAATGAAACTTTACTGCACATATCGACACCGAAAATACACATTAAAGATCACTATAACACAATTTACGACACACTGGAAAAAATCTCAACCGCTCCGCCTGATTCCCGCCAAAAACTCGTGGTCATGTCATGGGCTTGATTGCGCTCGTTAGGGATGGGCAAATGAAAAATATATCGTGTCGTTTTTTTTTAATATATCGATATATGTACTGAAAAATATCGATATTCCGATATATCAATGTTTTACCCTAAGGCGTGGTAACTTAAATATTACTGTAAAAATATTTAAGATAGTGGAAGTATAGTTGAGCTACTGAGAGCTTACTTACTCTTTCTACTAGTAGTGGGGTGTGGAAATCATGTGAACAAGAGTTAGAAAAAGGGAATGATTCAGTAGTAGTGCTGCTACATGCATGTATGTACTGAGCTCATAAAAACATCGTATGTGATACTTTGAAATAAATATTGAAATGTTGTGATTTAATATTTTAAATATTAAATATATCCATTTTGTTTAAAACGAGATATTTTGATATATCGATATTGTTTACCCAAGCTTAGGGTTCGTAGTTCGGCCGTCTCGTTCTCGTAACTCGTTTAGTTAGTTTAGTTGTTTTTGATGAGGCAAGGTTTGTAAATGGAAGAATAAAATTAAAAGTTGAATAGTTTAGTGTGTACCGAAATATAATAATAGGTATTAATTGGATTATTCATATAATTTAATTAATAAATAAATATAAACTTACCGAAACCATGGCTGATGAACCAAAACCAGTGAACGAAGAAGACTTGAAACAACTAAAGCAGAGAATGAATTTAATCGTTAGCGCCGACCCTGGGCAATATCAGAACGAGTTCTCATTGCGAAGATATCTAAGAGCTTTTAAAACAGTTGACATTGCATTTCAAGTATGTTTAAGTTATTTATATTTTAATATGCCTTCAGCCCATATGTTTGCCACAATTTTGTATATTTGGCGCACATCGGACTCATGTATGTTTTGTATTGGCTTAGTTAGTTAAATGATGACTTAATATGATCATACCAATCACACCTTCCCACAAGGAGCACCCCTGTGGGAAGTGTGAAGAGATTGGCAGAGGTGTTTCAACAACCACTTTCTACCAAAGATAATTTGGGGCCAAATTAACAGATGCTGTCTGTCGCTGCCTCTTAAGCACTAAATATGTGATTTCTTCTCAGACATATGCAGGTTTCTTCATGATGTTTTCCTTCACCTTTAAGTGCATAGTGTGACTAACCTCTGTACTTAAGTAGAAGATCTCATTGGTACAGACTAATGATATTCAAACTTTTATTGCTAGAATAGCAGGCAATGCTTCGCAACACAAGGCCACCATTGCGCTTAAAAATATGTACTTATAAGTCTTGTATCACATCACTCATAATTATTTCTAGTAAAATTAATATATTATTGTGAAAATGGATATATGTATCAAGATTCGTTTTTCAAGGCCATATTAAAGACAAACAAATGGAGAGTAGAGTATGGAGTAGCGGACATAGAGAACAATAAAGACCTCATAGAAAAATATTCAGATAAGGCGAGAGTCCTGCGACATCGGGACATCATCGGAAGACCTATTGTATACATACCAGCCAAGAATCACAGTTCAAATGATAGGAGCATTGATGACCTAACCAGATTCATAGTATACTGTTTGGTATGTATATTACTTTTAAATCTGGTGCCTTAGCAAGAACAACTTTCAACTATGTATTCATATTGCTTTTGACTATGTATGGGAAGATGAACAGTGCTGTTGTGTTGAAAAGTGGAACTTCATATTTTTATGATCATTTAGATATTTTGAGCATTATGTTTACAAATATGTTCTTGCTACCAGTACTGTTCCATAATTTCATATAAGTTTGACTTTGGAACTTGGGGCACCACTTTTTATCATCATCTCTGCCACTGCTGGTTATGAGCCTATTACCATTCTTTCAAGCCAAGGCCACTACTCAGCAGGTGGTCTGTCTTTGTAGAAATGAAGTTTGGGATATATGAACTTCTTATTGTATTTTTTATATTCTCTTATTTCATAAGATAGTTCACACTCTCCTGTCTCAGGAAGCAAATTATTTTATTTTTGAGACATTGATAAAGTGGTGAATAGGCACCATTGCCTAACAATTTAAACCCCTATCACAAGACCTATAGTGCAGTAAAATTTATTTAACAAAAATTTACTTTAGTGTGGAACATGTTCTTTCTAAACTTCCTCTATCTCTTGTGTCATGGCTTCACATCCCACATGCGTCCCATGTGAGCCCACTTCACTTTCTCCTTCCACCTTTGGAATAGAATCCTAATGGTAGCATCATAATACCTACCAATAATTTATAGTAATTTTATAAATAATCAATTCCAGGAAGATGCAAGTAAGAAATGTTTTGAGGAAGTGGTGGACAATCTTTGTATTGTATTTGATTTGAACAACTTCACACTCTCCTGTATGGACTACCAAGTGCTGAAGAACCTGATCTGGTTGTTGAGTAGACACTACCCAGAAAGGCTTGGTGTCTGCCTCATTATCAATGCACCAACGTTTTTTGCTGGGTGCTGGGCTGTTATTAAAGGATGGTATGTATAAATGTATATAATACTTTCACATGTACATAATCAACTATATTTAAATCTGCACCTATATGTATAAATTGAATATATAATATTACTAGTATTTTCCCGTGACTTCAGTCTGTTATTAAATATAATAACACATAGCTTTAAGGTACAACAAAGTTTGTGTTACTCATTGAGAGTGCAGCATTCCATTATTGAAAGATTTTTTTATTTGTTCAGTAGTATGAAAGATTACAAAGAAATGTCTTAATAATTTAATTAATGAGTAATTAGTAGAGATAATTGAATTGATTATCTCATATCTTATCAAACTTGGGTCATGAATCAAATGAAAAGTCAAAAACATTATTATTTTTCTTATTTACAGGCTTGATGAAAACACTGCTGGAAAAGTAACATTTGTCAACTCTGAAATGGATCTATGTCGGTATCTGATACCGGATATCTTGCCAACTGATATGTAAAGATTAACATGCTTTGAGTAATATGTATTTTTGTTGAATAATGTTAGCCTTACAAAAAGTACTTATTTTTTCTGTTGATTTGGACACTTGTATCTTTAGCCTTGGTTTTAATGAAAGCAAATCGGGTGTTGCAAAGTCAACCACATTCCATAGCCAAATCAATAAAGTTATAATAAGTGTATATATTATGTATTCCATTTTGAGATTACTATTAGTCATATATTTACATATACCTACTATGAACGTTGGAGTTCTAGTACGTGTCCCGACGAACATGAATTTCTTATAATTATTTTACAGCTGCTTGTTGAAAACGAACAATAATTATAAATTTTGCCCAAGTTGACCAAAAATGTGTTTAGTTATCTTTAATTTATATTTTAAGCTCACCATACTAGGAAAGTTATGTAATGTTGTACTATTTGTTACTAATACATTAGTTTTAAGATAGTAGGTTAACTTAATATTATTATTAAATACCCACATGTGTTTTCACATTTGTTGACTCACATACAAATACATTGTACAGTCTGTCAGTAATAACTCGACTGCGGTGATAGTAGTGGACTACGAAACTTTATATGTAGTTTTGTTCTTGTCATCAATGATTAGCCCGCGTTATATTAATCAAATGTTATCTTCGATTTGGCTTAACAAGTTACAGATAGATAGTACACGCTTTCTGTTTTCGGTGGCCACCCTATAGCTTCACATTACTTTAAATATCCGTAGGACGTACAACGATTAATGATATAACATGTAATTTAACATACATACCTCTTATCTATTAAGTTTATAGTGCATATTAAAATGCCTATAAGGCCAACGCCAAGAGAGCTTATTTTGCTAATTCAGTTTAGTTTGTTGAAATTATCACTAACTCAATTACATCTAAAATTGTATATTATTCGTATCGTAACGCGGCATGTAAATGATAATAATCTGCGACAACTGCATAATAAAGCTTCCGCATCGATGATCATAATATACTAAGTTACATATCTATTACCAGATTTTTCCTAAGTCTTTGTTAGTGCGTGGAACGTTAACACTACCGGCACCGCGCCCGCGCATGGTACAAGCATATAGATTGTTTCTAAACATTGTAGATGTGATGGACGGATTCTACCGACTTTTCTTTAATTTACATACCTCGAGACATTTGAAATGGTTCAACGTCTTCTAGTCCTTGTGCCATTCTTTTTTTTTCTTGTGTTTTTGCAATTTGTTAATCTACTTTACTGAGGACTTGGTGTTAAAACTGAAAATAAAAACTGATCTTAAGAATACTACAATTGTTACAGGGTAGTTAAAGTATCAAGTGCATAATTTCCTTGATGTTGGTTGGTGTTTGTGTAACAATATCGGTATAAGTTAAGTATAATTTAATATATTAACAATAAATTCTTATACTATTCAGAACGTTAATATCTGTTATTTCGATAAAGGTTAAAATGACTTGTGTCCTAGTTTATGTAATAACGTGGAAGAATACCTAAATAAATAAAATCGAACTTGTTTTGTTGTCAACATGTATTTTGCCGCATCAAGCTACAGCTTATTACTAATTTATTACAATAAAGTATGTTGACGCAGCTATAACGAACACAATGTGAGAGCACCTTTTGAGTGCTGTTGAATATTTTTGGAGGAAAAGAAAAAATATATGAAAATGTTTCGTAAGAAAACTACATTATTTTATTATAATAATTTTACTTGGCTTAAGTTTTACAAAACAGTTATACAAATTAATCGCTGTACAAATCCGTAGCGAATAACTTTGAACGCGGGACCCATAACATGGGTAGTGTACTTCTACAAATTCTATTGTACTGTTGCTGGTGTTCAATGTTTGCTCAATTACACTTTCATGTACATGGAACTGCTATAGTTTCATCTATCCATATATATCTTCGTTCATAATTACACTATTAAATAAACACTAAACATTTGAAGAGTTCATATAATTGAAACCACCCGTTCTAGCTTTCCATACCGGCTTATCCATAGTATGGATACTTTCCAACTTATCTAAATTGCAAGAGAAAAATAAAAGGGTTTATACATCATCACTAGAACAAGTTGTACCGTGTTTTCTAGAGAGCCCAGTGTTTTGCATTTATAATATAATGATATGAAAGTACCGGTAATTTTACTTCCTGTAATTTTATGAGATGGTACTTTATTTTTGAGATCCTTACATGCGTCCTGCCGTGAGATGGCCTTGCCAAAGCTGAATATTATTATACTCGTCTCAGTAGGAAGTTCAATATCTATGGGGCCATACTAGTGTGGATGAGTGGAATAATAACCATTCTTCCACACTAGGAATAAACCAGTATGGAAGAGTAAAACCGGCAATAAAAACACATTTTTACAACTTAATCGAATTAAAAATACATTTCACACACAAATGTTTTTGAAATACTTTGCCATAAGTTTTACTTATTATCTATTATGTCTTTCGCACTTGTACCTAATTTGTAAAGGTGAATTTCAATAAATCAGTCAGAATATTTTTCATACAAGAGTTTTTACAGAACTTGTTTGAAATTGGCACATTATATTAGTGACACTGTTCCGTAACATGATGATTGCTGTCACCATCGAGTAAATTCGACCCATCATGCGTGCATACATTATCTCAACATTATTTATCGCTTTATTGGGGCGGATTTCACTGTCATGGTGAAATCACATTTCGCACTATGCACTTTCAAATGCGAATTAAATGTAGGTATATCAAGTAATTCGTATAAACTGACTATCTACCCTTCTTTCCGAACCTACTGCAATCGTACCACAGTTGTGTGGGCTTCATTATATAAGAATAGTATAGATTCTATATCGGAATCTGCTTTCGGCCCAATTGCATTTTATTTTCTACATGACTAGTCTTTAAAAGAGGAATGTAAAACTGTAGTCCAAATTAAACAGTGTTGGAATGAATTTGTGACAATTATTCTTAAAAATATGTATATCGTGACAATATTTTGTGAAAATATGGGGACAATAATAGTGTGAGTGAGCAAATCATGTCGCCGCGTGTATCTAACGACTAGTATATGGAATAGCTACATTATGTACAACACTACAGTGTATGATATGGGAGTACAACGAATTCCTTACAATACATCTGAGATTACAGCAACTAGTGCACGCACTAATACTTATAAAAGTGTTCAATTAAAATTATGTATTTATATTACTGTTGCGTTTTCTTGTCATGTGTACTACTTAGCTACGAAGCTGAACAATATCTGATATTTTTTCTATGTATTCAATTGAATGATATGATATGTATCGTCAAATTGTAAAAATTATTTAATGCTTTATTTTTCTGAGATTCAATAACTATTTATTCAGATCCTTACTACCGCAACGGGAGAATTAAATTAGTTTAGCGGAAAGCATTTAGAAGTGAGGAATGCTAATGTAATGACAAATAAAATTTTTACTAAATTAAATGAGCTACGTCATATATGCATTCTTTTTACGGCGAATCTAAGTCCAAAATGATGCATTTTATAAGCTAAGATAAATTAAAAATTCTAAAATTATTCACAAATAGGACGTAACAATGATTTGCGAACCGATTGTAATTGCTACCTATCTACTAATATAATAATGTATCATATATCTTGCGAGTGCAGATCAGTTTAGAATGTCAGTGGACGGTACTGCTAATAGATGTGGCTAACTCACTGTGTGGCGACTGTATTTCAACAGTTTATCAATTCCGTGTTTCTAATAGTCCCGTTCGTTTATTGTCTATATTCGATGCCGATTGTTATTCTCTTTACATTTATTACTTGTTTATTAGTGACGTTTACAATATTTAAATAATCCTACAATTTTAAATGCTCAGATTACTGCTTAAAAGTAAATGACGCAACTTGTGGTTGAAACTTGCATTTCTGGATGCCGCCTCACTGAGGTTTACTTACAGAAACGAAAGACACTCCTTATATAGCCCACTTACACTAACATCACGTAGTTTTTTACATGGTTAAACTTCTTAAAGTGTACGACGAACGAAACTCTTTAACGTTGTAACGTTTCAGCGGCCTGTAATCCATATTGAGATCCATGAGTTCCTTGCCAGTTCTTTACGGCTTTCTTCCCGACCCGGTGGTAGTCTCCTCGACTTTCATTAGTGTCTAAACAGTTTTCAAATCGATTGCACAATTTCCGTTTTTACTGTACTGTAATGTAAGTGACATTCGCCGCGGTCGGTCATTTGGTTTGTCAAGAGCGATGCATTAAATGTACTTGGGTAGATTTAGCGTTTTAGGTAGCCGGCGTGTTTTGCTGGAGCGCGTGTGTGAGGTGTGGCTGGGTGCGTCGGGGCGAGGTGCGTCGGGGCGAGGTGCGTCGGGGCGAGGTGCGTCGGGGCGAGGTGCGTCGGGGCGAGGTGCGTCGGGGCGAGGTGCGTCGGGGCGGGGTGTAGCAGAGCCAGCAACAGGCGCAGTCAGTCGGCCAGCACGGAGTGCGCGATGGCGGTGAGCTGGTCCTTCAACTCGCGGAACGCCGGCCGCTCTTCCGCCGAACGCGCCCAGCACAAACGCATCACCTACCGCAGAAAATAATGATTAATTCTAAAGAGGTTTTTCTTATGTATAGGGCTATTTTTCGAAAAATCTTTCAAATATAGAAATCCAAGCTTTATATTCTGTTTATATGTGGTTACAGTCACGGGAACAGCTAGTAAAAATAATAATAATGTATGAACTTTTTATACACAAATGAAATACATATATTTATCAAGGGAGTTTAGTAATAAGTACTTGTAAACAAACACGGTCATTATTAACACTATTATAGAATTCAAATTTAATTCAAATCGCGGTAAGAACCTTAACAATGATCATTAATAGTGTAAAATTTAAATGTTAACTTACAGTATAAATTTCGTTAATACATCCTTTAGGTTTATCTAGCACTTGTCCTCGCTGTACCATGTCGACTACTTCAGCGTTGGTCATTCGGCCGTACGGTACTTTTCCACAGGTAAATACTTCCCACATCAAAACACCTGAAAATACATCAAAAATTTTAGTAAACTAGTTTGAGTAGACTCAAAAGTCTGACAAAACTGACAACAAAAGTTCTTCTAATATAAATGTGACAATTTTGATGTCAGTTTGTTTGTAACTCAACTCGATTAATGTAATAGAAAACCGCTAAACAGATTTACTGTATCGGATTACCCGACCGGAGCGGCAAATAACGTTATTAATATCGTTATTTAGTAAATATCGTTTACTGATTAACGTTATTCTGATATATCAAATATGAAATAACGTAATGTTGAAAACGTTATATACACCAGCATGACGTTATGATTTTATAACGGTATTTGAAGCTCTGTTTTTGATTAAAACTGATTAGTCAATGAGTCCTTACCAAAAGCCCACACGTCAGATTTGGAAGAGAACCTTGTATAGTTGAGTACTTCGGGCGGCGCCCATTTTATAGGAAACTTGGTGCCGCCCGAGCTTGTGTACTGATCGTCCAACACATATCGCGCTAGACCGAAGTCCGCAACCTGAAACACATTCACATATTATGTTAGAGAACATTATTTTTATACAGGATGCCCCAATTGGTACAACAATAGGTCGACGGTCAGCTATAATGAAGTTAATGTTATTGAGGTCAATCTTGTTTTTATTGTTTAAATAAAACTGATGCATGGTATCGTTACATCACTATTGTTATTGACAGAGACAGGGTTGCAAATTAGGGAGTTTCCCTGAGGAATTTTTACTCGTCATAACTTTGTATAGGTAGGTCGCCATCGTGATATTTTTGGAAGTATGTTCAACATGACGTAATTATCCATAGTGTTCAGCCAAAATGATACCAAGCCTGTACGTACATACTACACAGTAAATAAACCTCAAAGCATTGTTCAATACCTTTACAACATTTTGATCTCCAACTAAACAATTTCTTGCAGCCAAGTCTCGATGGATGTAGTTATGCTTCTCTAAGTAAGCCATTCCTTGGCACACCTGGAATATAAAGATGGTCCAAATGATTACCAATCTTAAGATATTATGTAATATTAAGTCTATGATATTGGGTGAGCAACACATATCTTTACCAAGGCAGCGGATGGCTCGATGAGAAATATTAAATAACCAAAATTATTATAACGTAAACTACTAAGGGGTATTTCAACCTTAAGAAAATATAGATCAAGTCATTAGACGCAAAGCTATCTATCTCGTAAGGCATTTGTGTTTGCTTTGCGACTGGGTGTTTGGTATTGGTATGTAGTATAAGTATGTATTCATTCATGCGACGTCTGGCTCCCACCACACATCTTTACTTAGTATGGGACCAGATGGCGCTGTGTGATAACGTCCAGCCTTTATTATTATGATTATGATGTGTATGTAGTAGGTAGTGAAAAAAGGTACAGCGAGTACAGTAGCCCTAGCGACAACTACTACGTATTCATATCACTGTCGACTATTTTTATATGGGGAAATAAACAGCGCTGCGCTGGTAAAACATGGAACTATTTTTTTGACAAAAAACTGACAATTCGAGAGTAACATAGAATATAGAATATGTAGTCGCAAGTTATTCTTGCTGGGGCTACAGGTAGTAGGTATTTGTGGGAGGGGTACCTGTATGCACATGTCTAACAAGACTGCGGGCGCGGGCTGGCTGTGAGCGGTGTTCAGGTACTTCAACAGCGAGCCGTGCCGCATGTACTCCGTCACTATGTAGATGGGACGGTGCTTCAAGCACACGCCGTACAGCTGGACTAGGTTTTGGTGTTGCAGTTTGCTGTAATAAACACACATGGCAAGGATAAATAACCAGTGGTGCGATGTAATAATAACTATGTATCAGATTGGAGTACGCGAACTTGGAGTGGACATTGGTTAGTCAACGATTGGACGGAAATTCCCGTTGGTCAGTCGCCGTAGAAATTTTAAAACTTTTTCCGATCTCGGTACTTTTTATTGTGGGGCGAGTGAGGTGATCTTGCTCGCCACCGCAAAGGGAAGATCTTCCAGCTAGGCGGGTGCTGTGCCTAGGGAACCGGGGCTCCGACTGTTCTAGTCGGAAACTTGCATATATGATGAATTGAGTAGAAAACTTCGCTAGCGCGTGGCAGGATTGTGACGTATGTAGTTGTCATTCATTGAACGTTGTCATATTAGTTAGTGGATTACTTAGCGTTGTTTATGTAGCGGTGAGGTCGCTACACAGCTTATGTTTTACTACTGTCTGAATGCAGCCTTAAACAAGTGCTCCCGGCACAGATGTAGTAGATGGTGTACTCACGTCATGACCTTGGCCTCCTCGATGAAGTCGTCCTCGGACATGGAGCCACCCTTCATCATCTTGACGGCGATGTCGCACGTGCCCCGCCAGCGGCCGCGCCGCACCACGCCGAACTGGCCCTTGCCCAGCTCCTCCATCAGCATCAGCTCCGACTGGTCGATCTCCCACTTGTCTGCAACAACACACTACATATGACACGCCTTCATCAGCTACACCTAGTACGTCAGGGGCTTCACCTCACTGACTAAATAACATATGGACTACGGGTCTGCGCTCAAGTGACCAGCCCCAGCAAGAATAACATGCGGCGTACGTATTCGTATCGCTTTCGACTATTTTTATAAGGGAAAATGAACAGTGCTGTTTATTAGGGAAAATGAACAGGGCTAAAAATTTAACTAACGATTCGTGTCAAAATTTTGACATTTTGAGAGTTACGTTTTCGAATACGAAGAGGTCCTTGCTACCACTACAGAGCGTTAAACACATGACTGTTTTAAACTACGCGAGAAACGATTTAGGCATGGGCAGTATAGACCCGCGAGCACAACCCCCTGCTGTTGTGGCTCAACTGAGGGTTGGGCAGCATTGAGCCGCGAACACAGTCCCAGGCAGTTGTTGACACAATTGGTGTTTGTATAGATAGAGAACGGGGGAAGGCGGTCACCATGCGAGAGGCCGGCGGTGGGTGGGGCAGGTCGGTCGCAAGGCGTAGCTTTGAGTCTCGAGCACAGCCCCCCGCTGTTGTGGCGGTGGTAGTTGATCAGCTCGGGGATGGTCAGACAGCAATGTTTCTCCGCCAGGAAGAACTCGCCGCGGCTGTTCTGCTTTATGTGGTAGTGCTTCGTTTGTGGATGGTTACTGGTACAACGCAAGTATACGGAATCAATTCATACGTATTGAACATTAATTAAATTCTTGTTGAACTAAATTATACTGAGTGTGTTGCCAGTGTCGAATGTAAGAGAAATAGAGTTTCCCAATATTATTATGTTGCATTATAATGCCTAGTGCCATGCATTCTAATGCATATTGGAGTTTCTGGAGACAAGTCACAGCAGTAGCAGATCGCAACACGCCTTTAGGTCACAGGTAACCTATTGACCAAAATTATAAATAACTTCACTCAAGTCATATTTTAGCATAATTTCCAATATTACTAAACATTACTGCGCATAATGACAATGAAAATACACACTAAAAATCACTATAGCACAATTTGCTGGAGAACAATCTCTACCGCTCCGTCTGACTTTTCATGTTAACTCACACTTTGGTGAAGAGCGAGAGCGTGTACATTCCCTTGGTGGAAGAGTTGCGAACCACGAAGCAGCCCTCCTTGTCCTCCTGCTTCAGACACGACTCCGCGCGCTGTCGCGACATCTCGCCCACGTACCATCTGACAAGTTAAACCACATCAATTCATTGCACTAACGTTACTCATGAAAAGAGTTGGCCGAACATTTTCTATTCACAAATAACTTCTAGCTGTATAGCCTATGTAACTCAGTGATAATATAGCAATCCGTTGGTTAATGATTTTTAATTGGTCCAGTAGTTTTTGAGTTTATTCCATACTATAAAAAAGTCGGTTAGGCAATTCATAATAACAACAAATTAATTTGTTTTCTTCTGCTACGACCTGGAACTGGAGTCCTCCAGAACTAGTCGTCAGAATGATCATAGTTGAAGATTAAAATAAAAGATGAATAAAATTCATCATTATTTACATTCATCGGATATAAGTACGTAGGAATGCTATGAATCAAAGTGATATCTGAAATTAAATTTATTATTTCAATAATAAATAATTGGCTGAATAAAAATGTATTTGATTCGACTTAAAAAGTCGAAGTATTCTCGACACTATCCTAGCAGCTAAAATAAGAGTTCAGATACCGGACCATTATCCGAGGAAAACAGAGAGAGAGAAGGGAGATAGCTCTCTCCATCATCTGGTGAAGACAAATTACCTAATACTGTATAGTATAGCAAAGTTGATGATTAAATAAATAACATGTTTCATGTGGACATATTAACGGAAATTCTTAAGAGATTCATGACCAAAAGACAAAATCCACAACATTACAATAAGCTTTGAGACAAAAAAAACAGCCAGCGATCGCGTCGCTCGAAATTATTTACTTAACAAAAAATATTGTTACAAGCGATTCGTCGGTGAACACAAAAAGTAGAAATCACTTGAATTACCCGAAAGCAATTTAAACTTAGGTAAATATTCTTTATTAACATCGCTTGGTTTTATTTAAACAATTTCAATCACTTGCTAGAGCGAAACCAATATAAAAATAGCGAAGTACCTACTTAGGTACTATCAGAAAAATACTTTTTCCATGGTATCTGTATAATTATAATACAACTTCTAGCTGAATAAAAAAAGACCGTACCTATATTAAATAATAATAGTAGGTGTATGTGTAATAATAATATAACGATAAGCAAAACTCACTCGTATTTCTGTAGTCCTATTGTTTCCTTTTCCTTGACGTAGTTGCTTGGTATGTATCCGACTAACCTGAATCGGGAAATAAAATTGTAGTAGTAATGGTGATTTTTCGCTTGTTTTAATTCATAGACATAGAGAAAATAACTTATTAGCGTAATATTACAGTATGTAGTATTGTTGTGTAGATACTTTACATTTGACAAATTGACAATGGTGAAATACAGAAACAAACATACCCGTGATCATCTTTCACTTTCCACCAATGGTCTTGTGAATCATCTATGACTTCATATTCTGCGCCCTAGTGGGAAGTAAGTAATTAATTAAACTTATGTACAATGTAAGGTAAATGGTTAACCTAGCCTTTAGGGTCAATAGAAAATTTTACCCGCTGACTACCACTGACCTAATAATACACGGAATTCGGGTCTGCGCTTGTGTATCCGGAACTAAAACACAACAAAATGCTAATGCAGCAACCCCGATAGGTCGACTGTCTTAAGCCGATGAATTGTTGCAAGAAAAAAAAAATAGTGTCTAGATTTGAACTATAATTTATATTTAGGGGTCGGAACACTATTTTCGTAAATTTTGTACTAGACCCGACGTCCATGCATTATATGGTCAGTACTCAGTAGTCAACTCAGTTAACTGGGTTAATTAATTGCCAAAGTTATACATAAAGTGGCAACCGGGACCGGGGGATAAAAAAATATGTTGGAGAAATTACATACCTTCTCTAAAGATAGATCGCCAGTCTCGATAGCATTGAACGGGTACAGCGCTACGACCACTTTGGTTCTTTGTTTCACCTGAAAATTCAAAACGTCAGAACATATATAAACAGATAATTTGATTCAACGTGTGCTTAGTGACAGTGAACGCTCGGGAACAGAGCGATTAGAGGAAAATAAAATAATAAAGAAAGTTGATAAATATCATATGACTTTTGATCGTGTGGTGGAAGAAGACATTTCTATGATTTAACGCGAGGTTAAAGATAAAAAAATAACAAATTAGTAGTACTTGGTAGTACTTGGTAAACAAAGTATTATTTTGTGTAATTAATTGTAAAAATCCGAATTAACTAAGATTTATTACATATATTATTGATAATAAATATTGCTTAATGGTGTTTATCCGCGACTTTGTAACTGAGAAATAGTGTACCTACTTGTTAAAAAAAACAATGTTCCGGAGTTCAGAGATTACTTACACTTTACCAACATACATACATTAAACAAGATATCGATAAATGTACCTCTTTAGAATATTATTAGAAATATAGATTTACGAGTTCATGATATAACAGATAAGTCAAAGTATTGTTTTTTTAAGAGAGGTAGGGCGATTTGGGATTGCCCGTGGGTTTTCCCATTTAAAATTGAAGCCGCCCGACTGGGGACTTTACAGAAGACCGCAGTGTAATAACACTACTTGATGTAGTGTTGTGTTTCTGCGGTAAGTAAGGTTGCCAGTGCTCCACGAGGATACGCTGGGCTAGTAGATATGCTGCTAGCACAGTGAGTCCTCATCAACAAAAATGGTTGGCAGCCCTTAAGTGACCCCTGGTATTTCTAGCGGCTATAGGCTACGGTGACTGCTTACCATCAGGTGGGCCGTACGCTTCTGTGCCTCCATAGTGGTATAAAAAAAAGTGTTGTAGCCAAGATACATTTTAAAAACAATGCACGTAAATATGTTGATGTAATGTTAATGTAATGGTACGCAGGATGTAGGATGTACCTTCGGCTTGGCCGACGGAGTGCCGGGCGCAGCGCCTCCCCCGGGCATCGTGACCGCCGCTGTGACCGCTGCGGACAGACATACTTTTTTTAACTTTATGGTTTAATTTAAAAACTATTACAAATGTTTAGCCGCTACTTTGTATACGTGGTGCGACAGCAAAACAACTTTGTATTACCAAGCCGTTTTTGTTGTTACATTACTTTCGCAAAGTAACAAATATAGGACCAAATATTCCAGCGTAAGATATGTTTTGAGTAGAATGACTATAATAGAGGTTTCATGGAATGTGCAAAAGACGACATTGCAAGTCAGGCTGAAAACATAGACGACGGTTGTTATTGTTTTTAATATTGCCACAACATAAAATTATGTAAATTCGTGCAGATAGAGTATATAATATATATAATGTATCTTAAGCTGTAATAAGTTATGTATGTTTGTATAGGTATGTAATGTACTATATACTTTTAGTCAAACCATACTAAACATGTACCGTTCATGGAGAAAACTCTAAAATATACTCTCTGACGGTACAGATGCTAAAAACATCTGTTAAACTTGTTTGTAAGTACAGAACAATACTAGCGTGTATAATTTTTGTGTTGGTACGTCTAATAACATGTAATTTATACCCAGGCTAAACAGGTATGTTATTGTTGAACAAGAAACTGCGTCAGATCCCTTTTGTTATTAAGCCGCAAATTTGCTCCAAATAACACATAATCAATACTTTACTTACTGTACTTACTATAAATTGTTGTGGATATTACAACTTTAGCAAAACACTCCAATAATAAATTGTTTAATGTAATGCACATAAAAATAACATTTTAACGTGTTACATATAAATAACCTAGGAATTATAGATGCAGCTATGAATATATTATGTAGGTGCCTGCTTTCGGACTATGCTAAAAGCTAATTTATGTACGGAATGCAGACATTTAAAATTGTTCCAAGAACAGAATAAAATAATGAAAGAAATAAGAATTTTCATACGGTAAACACTCATTGCAATTCTATAAACTCATGACAGAACCCAAACAAAATGTTTGAGGGACAGGGTTAAGGAAAATTTGACACCGAGTAGGCAAATTGTTCACGGAAGGTTGAACTTCAGACCACAAACAAAAACTCACAGACTCATTATATCAAGGTAAGATGAGACAAACACGCCGCTGAACGCTACAAATATGTTACAAAACTTTTTGTTGTACACAAATCACAGTGCAGGAGCAGTGGTGCTGACATTACACAAACGCATTACATTACACCTGAGCAAGACAAGAAAGTGAGTGCAACAAGAGTGGTGAACGCAACCGGTGGCGCGAGGCCACGGGCGGAGGTCACCGGCGTACCCTCGAGCGCGGGCAGGAAGGACGACAGCGACAGGCATGGTATCCTGGATTTCTTTTTGGTGACCATCGGTTCGTCTTCCGACTTGTTGGCCAACATGGAAACGGTACTTGACGCGCGCGACTCCCCGCACTGACTGCCTGCCACACAAACGTGTCCGCGAGCGGTGAACGTAAAGCAATGTACACAATGACACGATCTTTACACGGTCACCCACTGTAGAACATTGACATTACATTACGCGTTTTGTGTGATTTATTCGTAATTACCAATTTGATGACTGAACGTACCAGCAGATTTTTGAACAGGACAATACAATTCTGATACGGCGCATTTGCTAAAAAACAGCTATCGCACTTTGATATTTAATTTAATGTAGTTATTTTTCACGAAGTTTAGATCAGGTATGTGTTTCCTCTATACGTAGGTAAATATTAATATATCAGTTATAACTGAATTTGATACTTCATTACAACTAATTATAATTACAATAATTTTGCCAACAAATCATGTTCTTCTAGTTAGTATTTCAATGATTAAATATTATTAGTTTAATAGTATTTCCTCGATCGACGCACGAGATAGCAATAACAATGGTTTATCAACTCAAAAGCTCGTAAAAAATTCTATACATGCATCATATTGCAATCACACAAGTTGCAATCTAATGTTACTGCAAACTACCTATATAATAATTAGTCTGAATTATGATTATGATTACCTTGTCGTGATTTTACTATACACCATGGAAGACACGGCCTTACACACGGCGAGACGAGGAGCGAGGGTTTCAAAGATGGTCGCGCGCGGCCTACATTCACCGTTCTATGCGCGAGCGCAGGCGGCACCCGCTCTCCCTTTCACTTTACCGCCATTCAAACAGTCCGAAAGAGATGGACAATCAATACGTCATCAATGGTAATCGACTCGGGTGTATTAAAGATTTTACCAAGCAACCTACAGAAGCCTTATGAAAGTTTACTTTTAAATCGAAGGCTGTATTGTAATTGAAGAGGATTAGAAATGTCAAGTCAACCGTATGGTTCAAAATATGGCGAAGACATCATATAGTAAATAAAACCCAAAACACTTTATTAAGGTCTAATTACGGTAAAAAAAACAGACTTTTTTTTAAAACTAGGTAGACATTTGCTAATAATAAAAAAGACAGAAATTATTAATCGACGCGAAGTTGTAGTAAATTGCTAGCACTTATCGCCTAAGTCAAAAACATTAATCAGTTTAAATAGGTACTTGTCATGGTTGTCAAGATTAATAGATAGATACATGAATAGCAGAATATTCACAGAATAAATATAGGTATCGGAGGTGGGGCTAGAGTAAAAGCACTTCCAAATGCCGTATTACAAATTAACTTTATCCAAAGACGATTTTGTTAATTATACTTAAAGGTATCGACGGCTAGATAGAGAAATTAGAGCAAAAGCGAATACATTTTAGATAGCCTCCAACTGAACTGAAAAACTGTTCAAAACAGGTCTCTGACTAATTAAAAATTATAAACTACACGTCTTGACCGCGGTAGATGGCTTTGAAAGTAAAGTATAATGTTGATATTCATAAATAAACGAGTCTTTGAAAAGTTTTGATTAGTAAGCATTAATTTTATTTTATTGATTAGAGTCAAGAAACGGCGTTCACTAACGCTTCAAATATAAATACAAACGTACGAGTATATATGGGTTCTTCTATCCGTAAATTCAGGACGCGGATTGTAGTCATTCTAAATGCAACATCTTGATTTGAATTGTGAGTTTATGCAATAACGTAACGAGTTTCGGGAGCCCAGTTGCAGGGACATGCAACTTATGGCTCCTGAAACTAGCTAAGCCCACATTGCCTATTGGTTAAATGAGGATGGGCACTTAAGGTAGGATAAAATAATATGGGTCGCAAAATGTAAGAACAATGACATATATGACATAGGACGTACGAAGGTACGTGTGCTGTAAGATAAATTCCTTGGTATGTGTGCCGTTAAATTAAATTGTTTAAGTATGACTTAGAACTTAGAATGGCAACCCTTTTTTAAAGTGAAAAATGTAGTACTCGAGTTAAGTTTAATTGCAATGATAGTATCGAACATACATATATAGATGATGATGATTTGGGCGTATATGTGAATGTGAGTTCTTAAGAACGAGTAGCGTCTTGGTCGGATCCTTTGATCGTGTTGGTGGTGGAGGAAATAATGTGACAGGAAGACGATTTGGGTAGTCGTGTAAGTCGTGTAGCATCTTTAGGTATATTCTGGTCGTGTTTTGCGGAGGAGCTGATGTGAAAAGAAGATGATTTGGGCGTAGATGTGGAATGTAAGTACGCACGTGGATCGTCTTTAGTTATCTTCTGGTCTTGTTGTTGGCCTAGGAGCTGGTGAATGTCGGAGTGTGGCAGTGGCCACACACCGGCGAGCGCACAGCCCGGTGCCGACCGTCGCTCGGCGTCGCAACACGACCAGCGTCGAGCAGCCCACGCCGCCGGGTGGTAGTGGCTCCGCCGAGTGTTTGTCACGCACACTATTGAACATCGCCCTTTTCACATAAATACTTTTTTGTGCAGGTCTCGTGTAGCATGAGTTTCGAGAGACTAAAGAACAATTAGTTGCTCGGAGGGTCTCGAGTGTTGTTGGTTGATAAACCAGAAAGCTATCTCTGAAGATCAGATCCAAAACTCGAATTCATAACATAGTCTCGTAAGTATCAAGTACATAATAATGGCATACATCTCATAAGCGGATGATCCCGTCCTACTGGATGATTGATGCGGATTATATTCCTTTTTATTCTATTGATTCTTTGTTTGTTGAGTAAAGCTGTATGACATGATTTTTATCAGCCATAGGATATCCGCTCTGAACATACGCTATTACATATCGCACATAGGGAAATTCGAGAAATTGGACTTCCGTGGCATTGACGCTTCAGGAAATTTAGATATTAAATACAGTCGTCTAGCTACCTTCGGATATTTATACGAAATCGAATTACAAGGAAATGAGATTGCCATATGTCCTATACGTACGGGAATCATCAAGTAAATTTCCTAAACATAATATATTACTTATAATGAAACTAACGGGTCCAATTCTTTACATTGAAGGTATTTTGTAGAGGGCACTCTAAAAATTTGTACATTTTATTCATTTTTGTCTGTCTGTCTGTCTCTTGGCCGTGCATCACGCCGAAACTACTTGACGGATTGAACTTACGAACGATACGGATGAACTGATGCTATGAGGCGGCACTTAGGTAATTTTTAATTTGGGAAAATATTTAGGAGATCCGCGAAAAATAATTAACCCTTTAAAAAAATACCACGCATACGAAGTCGCGGGCGCATCTATAAAAATAAATAATTGTGCATTTCAATACGTACCAGACCTGAGTGCGTGTATCCACTTGAGACGGTCAGCGTCGTCCCCAGCTACAAGGTATAACGTGTAGTCCGAATTCTGTTCCGAGTAGCCCACCTGTTAGCAATTTGCTATTAAATCTACATGCATTGCCAATTATATTATATTTATTATTATTAATATTATTCACGTATCTCAACTCTAATAAATTTAACTGCCGTCTGTTTGTAACTTATTCTTAATTTTTCTATTTAGACAGTACTGTAATATTACAATCATATTATTTAGGGGTTACTTAGATGGCCATCGGATATAATATTATATATTGATAAAGTTTATGTATTAGATGACCTCATCACAGTTAAGTATGATACAATTTCTATAATGACGATGGTGGACACTTTTACTAATAACTAATTTTAAGATTAATTGTGTTGACGATGTTACACTGATATGCATATTGATTCAATGGGGGTTTAATAATCTGGATAAAACTAATGACAGACAACGTATTGAAGTGCCAGGTGTGTTACCTGAAGGGGGTACCTATATAGCGGGCTCTTTTCACTGTCCGTCTCCGATATCTGCTTTGTGAGCTCGCCAAGTTGCGCCTGCTCCACCGTGTGGATAGTGCTGGTGTCGATCCGACCGCGCTCTTTACGCTTCTGTTGTAAACCAAACTCTCTTTAAATATGACACAGAATTAGTGGCGTTACTCTAGCTAAAGAGAATTCTGAAAAAGTTTTCGCCATGCTTAGTCCAGTCCAGATAGATTAATATCTAATGAGGATTATCTGGTGTTGTAATTACAGTTAACTCCGGAAAATTATGTACACATTTACATTACCTTGCCTAAGTAGGTAATCTAATAATTTTGTTCAAAGTTCTAAAGCTTGGTTCAAATAATATATGTATAAATATGAAATGCTGGCCTTTTGGTAGATATAAAAATTGTTTATACCCTGAATCCTGATGAGGCACTTACGAATATCGAGAATAGAACACTAGAGTTACGTTTTTTTAAACCACTAAGGTAGCACGGGAGATCCCAATTCGCTAGAGTTCCTGCAAATTAAATTTAATTTGGATGTATTGGAACCTGAACCCAGCGATTGAAATTTGCAGATCTAGATGAAAGGTTCAATGGCACTAGGACAGGTTTGAGAAGCACGATCTGAAATTATGATGTTAGAATTGTCTAATATGTTTGTAGGTAGTAATTGTACTACCTACAAACACATTTTACAAAACAACGCAATTTGACATCTAAATGTTATTTGTTCGCATTTATATCGGATTTATTGGTGTAAAATGGGAAATCAAACTCCAAACAAAGCCACTCTGTAAGCAAGCACTTCACACTTATGTTGTGTAAGTATGTATAATGGTGTCAGTTGGATACCAAGTTAAGAGCAGGCGTTAGTTGCTGGCATAGAGCCAGCCAATCAACTTTCGAGCACTACGACCATCAGAACAAGGTGTCCCTACACCAATTACTAAAAAGAGTGTTGTTTTCTATTAGTTCGTAGGTTGTTTTGTAAACACATACCTAGCTTTTTAAACACGCTATCAACATTTTCGACTTCTTTCTGCCTTATATCAAATAAAAATAATTTTGCATGATGTTATTAAAATCAAAGTCTGCACTCGCTGGTGTGCAATAGTATACACCTTAATGTAAAAATATGTATATCTAAACTATACTTTTAACGTAATATTATTGATAAACACTTTTACTTTTTCACACTTCAAAAACTCTCCCGATTTTCAAAATCAAAAATCATTAATTAATTTAGGCCCTAATAAGGCACTTATGAGGGTCTAAATTAACATCAATTACATTTAATCATTAAACCCGACGTGTAGTGTCCGATACATTACAGTTAAATCTAATGATCAATGATGTATCTAGCTAAATAAAATAGCTGACAATTAATAAAGAAGCACATTTTCCTAAGTACATTTCCCACCCAAGGGATAGACTGTAAACGGGAATCAAGCAATGTCCGGTTCTCCGCAACATCTTTCCGATGTAGTAATACTATCTGTATGACATTAACTTTTACCCTGGAGAACGGAGAGCAAGCCCTCTATTGAACCACATAATGGTGGACTAGCAAATTTACGTTTCATTTTGCGGTGTGTAATGAATGTTCATGCACAATATTTAATTAAGACCCATTATTATTTTTTATCTACAATATGTCATTAATATACAGTGTGAATATATGATGAGTGAATTTGAATTACGAATGCGTGTGTTGTTATTGTCTTTTCACTTCGTACAATCCATATGAGACTTAACAAACTTGTATTTATTAATAGGTAATTCTATTTTAGAACAAAACACGTAGGGAACGAATATTATTTTGATGAGATTGGAATGGCAATTCTTAAAACTCCATGTGGAGTTTCGGCATACAGGCACACAGAGGAAAAAAACGTCGAAGTGTGCCTTTTGTAAATAATTATCCAATGTTGCACTTGCGAAGGGCTTTCCATTAAAATTGCTCACATAGCGGGGGAGCACACAGCACACGGCAAGAGTACACACATTAAATCTACGAGGGGCCGCGCGCGTTCTATACCACTATAATATTGTGGGGAGCGATTTTGGCTTTGCGCGAAACGTCAATTTCATTATGAATGTAACTACGAAGTAATTCATCCAAACACATTACAAAGTTTAAGCAAGCAACAGGGCCGTGCATATGATGATTTTTTAGTGTATCACCAGCCGTGTTCAAGATTTCCTTTAACAGAAAGTGCCACGAATGATGATATCGGTGGTAGGTATGTAACAGATCATGTGATAGTTTCTGGATTCACAGCCCAGGATCATGCCTGATCATTCTGACAAAACCGTTGTAGATAATGTGAGCTGCGAAGGCGATCGAACTTCGAACAGCTGTAAGTATTTGTTAACTCTTGGATGTCGGTACTAGATCAAAGTAGGCAATATTAAAATAGGATACTAAGAAGCATTATATAAACGCTTGAAACGTAGAAAAGGAACCATTTTGGGCATTCATATTTAGAAGTGGTTTTGCGTAGGTAGAGGCTGAAAAAGGAATGCGCACAAATCTGGAAATCGGTTTGATCGACGAGTCGAAATCACCAAAACTAACAACAAACTAAACATCGGAAATGACAAATTACGGCGTGCATACCGTGGGAGAATAACATAGATGATATTATATGTGAAGAGTGTGCAAATGATTGGTAATTACCAGCGTGTGAAGCGGGGGCAGATGCAATCGGCCGACGACGGGCGGCGGTGCGGAACTGGCGCGCCGGTCGCGCCGGGCGGTAGACACACCCAGCCCCGCGCATGCGCCAAACATACCCCCCACATATTATGAATTCTACCTCTACCATCCTCATCTTAGCCCTCTCCTTGTGTCACGGTACTGCTACTTTCGCAACCACAACATTATGCCTAACCAAATAATTATCCATGCGCAACTGATTAATAATTTGTTGGAACTTATTAATATGTACCTAAAACATGTTAAATTTTCCCTTTTATTGTAATACTGTTTATTCCCAATTATCTTATTTCACGGTAATATTATTTTGCAGTTTGCTTTACGAAATGACAACGGCCAAATAAAAAACCATAAAGATGTAGCAAGATGTACCAAGTTAACTTGTGAATATAATAAAAGTTGCAATTGAGAATTTAATTCGTATAAAAATACTTTTCACCTCTTAGGATACTTTAACACATTTGCATGTACTCTCCACAGAGTACATTGCCACTATTTTAGTGAGCTCTACAAACGATTTGCGTACTAGGTACACTAGGTTCATACCTAGTACCTACGCATATGTGGAAAAGCCGTAAAACTTTACACAACATGGTTAATGTTCTTCTATATAAATACAGCAACATAGAACAACTATAATACATAGACATGTATAAATATAGCTTTAGATGGCCGGTCGTGAAGACCATGGCAGAACGAGCCCGGGGAATTCCATACTTGTAAGTTTCGAAATATGCAATATTTCCTATCATGTTCACGTACACAGTGTGCATCGCGCACGCAACACATAGATCATAGTTTTCACTGGTGGGAGTGCCAGATTTTGCGTCATGTTTTTCCTTCTTAGGGACTTAGTGTCACTGTGGGATAATGTTTGATGTCTTTAAGCATCATATACTTTCAAGTATCGGTTTATCATTAGCTCCACTGGTGTCAACTCATGGCGCAATGGCCAGACAGCAGGTTATAAGTGCTATGGAGGTTGAGTCAGCCATTGGTATGTGATGCTACTTGTGTCATTACTCTACCCTCCTATATTTATGTTATAATTACACAGGCATATCCCACCTGCTCTCCAAGCCTTCCTTATAATTTGTGATGGCAACCTTTTCATTGGTTCTGATAGAATCCACCTGACTTCAAAAACCAGTGAAACCCCATAAAATATAACTTATGGGTAGATGAGAATACTCATCTTAGATTTGCTGTACCTACGTAATATTTTCCTTATATCTGGTCAGCACATTGTTCTAATTATTTTACCAACTTTAATAAGTATGTATCATCATGTTCATGTATAATTATTTCCTCAAAAAACTTCAGTGGTAATTTTAAGATTTTATTTTCTGGTGCTTCAGTTAATAGACGAGATGTTTTTGTATTGGATATCTACACCCCTTCCCAAAAGACTCACCCAAGGGACAAGCAGTAGTATTACATTTTCCAATTTTCACTGAAGATAATTTTGTGCCAATGTAACAGATACCTAGGCTAGGGATACACCAAGACCTCCATCTTACATGGGCAAAACACATCCAAGCCAAACGAGGTGAGCTAAAACTCAGATTCCGTAACATGCAATGGCTGATGGGCAGATACTCTAAGCTATCAACTGACAATAAGGTACTTATATACAATTCCATACATAAGCCCCATCTGGACCTGTGGACTCTACATGTCAACTATAACCAAAATTCAACACATCTGCTTAAAGAGCAGTGGAATTCGAACTTGAGTCACTAGAATAGCCGGCAATACTTTATACCACACAGCCACCACCACATTCAGATAAATATGAATTGGGATCTCCCATGGGATTTTCTATTAAATTTTGAGTCGCATGAATGGGGACTGTACCTCCACCTTACAGAAGACCCAGTCAAATAACACTACTCTGATGTAGTGCTGTGTTTCTGCGATAAGTAAGGACAATGCCAGTGCCAGTGCTCCAGGAGGATATGCTGCACTAGTAGTAATTCTGCTAGCACAGTGAGTTCTCATCAACCATCCGGCTGGCAATGCATTAGTGATACCCCTGGTATTGCTTGCTCCTATAACTTACGGTGGCTGCATACCATCAGGTGGGCCGTATGTTTGTGTGACACCTTAGGGTATAAAAAAAATTAACTTACCTCAATAAAAATCTCATTCAATATATCTATGCAGCATTAAAATAAACAAAATAAAACTTTATATATTTACTTGTGATGTTGCAACAATAAGTAGACAATTAAGACAAAAAATATACAATATGCATGTGTTAATAAATGTGGACAAAACACCTACAGGAGTGCAAGACATAATAAATAAGTGCTCAACTCAGCATTTGTCAGGCTTCCCACCCAGTCCTTGCATTAGAACCTTTAATTGTGCTATCAATCATAATCTATACTTATATACTAATATTCCTAAGAGATTTTTTTTATTCTTTTTGTATGTTAGAAACATATGTATGTTTTTGTTTGTAATGAATAAACTCAATATGTAATTGTTTTTTTTTTTTTAAGATCTTTCACCACCAGAATGCTATATTATCACTGAGTAACATAGACTATTTAAAGCAGGGAAGTTGCGGGGAAAACCTAGTAATAAGAAATGGTCAAGTATATGTACATAAATATTGTTATAAATCGAGGTGTAATAAAAGCTATATAAGGATTGCTTTAGAGTTTTGGACATATAAAAATGATAATACAAGTCAACACTGACTCAGCGGGCAGAGATTAGATTTCAGTATGGTCAATTTCCAGGAATAAGACTGTAAAACATTGGTAGTTTTGGGTACAATTTGTAACTACTTCAAATTCAGCATTGACTGTTTAGCAAGAAAACATTACATTATTACAGTTTGTAGTCCTGTGTCTAAAGTTATCAGGATAAAATACAATGAGTCATGTAAAAATAAGATGAGCTTACCTCGCCTTCACAATCATAGTAAATGAGCGTCCGACGACTTAGCACGAGCCACCGTTCTTTGTAATTGACAGGTGTAAATAACTTCTTATTTTGTGATCTTTTCACCATGTACATTTCCAATATCACCTCATCCTTTCCGGCCATAGTCGGACTTGAAAGATATATAAGCAAATATAAAAATCAATAACAGCTTAAACACAACACAGTCTAAAGCCTATACCGGTTTATTCTTTCATTCTCTAATCTAAGGATAAGGGCGTCAATAAATACTCACAACCATTTAGCAACAGTCCGGATTAATTTGTAAGTGTGGTTTTAATTAACAACAATACACAGCACTCCTCAGATCAAATCATTCGTATCATCCAAATAGCAGCGAATTCAAAGAATTATTATAAAAACTATTCTAAACATAAATAAACAATTAAAATAGGTACTTGGTGCTTTTGCTTCTGTTGGATTTAATTTTATTTCTCTGTCAGACGACAGCAATGGGAACTGTCACAGAGTACATACATAACCACTACCAAAGACTACGACTTACAACCACTACGTTTTAACCTTTGATTAAGAATACACGTTTTAACCGAACTGGAACTGTGTGTCAGTTCGAACAGTACCAGTAGGCACCATAGGTAATCTATAATAGTACATATAAAACTGAATCTCTGAATGTGTTGCTAAGCAGCTGAACCGATTTCGCATTTTTTTTTTAATATTCTTTGAAGTATGAGGATGGTTCTTACGGAGAGAATTTTTAAATAGTTCCTGAAAATTTCTAAAAACGGGTAGACAAAATATTAGATAAATGTCAACCCGTGCGAAGCTGGGGTGAGCCGCTAGTATTATATATACGGCTGAGTGGGAACCATACGTTACTCCAGCTCCCTCTACGTATGATACGTAGAGGGAGCTAATGCTGCTACGGTACCATAGTACGTACCTAGATGATAAATAAGTAAGCTCAACCCTACGACTCAACCTTTTTGCTTTTTATTCATAATTTAGTTAAGACAACCAAATCTATTTCATGAATTAGGACTACTGTCATACTGAGTGTAAACTAACTGGGTTTTGTTTTTTCTATTTTATTTAGCCGAAGAGAAGAACCAAATAATTAATTAAATGTACAAGGTAGTTTATTTGCATAAAAAAATCCCTAGCTTAAGTGCTTCTTGAAAGAGGAAAGAAAAAAAAGGTTTTGGCTCTACAGTACTCTACTCGCACTTTGATTATATAATCAAGGTACTCGCATATGATACATGTGTAACTTAACATGTGAAAACTCTAAGCCTCTTTAATATCTTATAAACTTGGTACACAATCAAACATTTTATTTATTTGACAGAATGTCAAGACACAGTTTTGCTCATCTTTTGTGACAAATATGCTGCATAGATATATTGACAAATCTATGGTATTACTAGAAAGAGTATATAATATTCGTCCCCCCCTATCCTAGTTCTTCAATCAGACGTCGCGGCCGTCTGAGTGTCCGCTGGCTACGGCGCACAGGTGTGGCATTATCTGGTGGCGGCGGGAATTGTCTTGATTCACTTGATGGCGGGGATTGTCTTGATTCATCCGGCGGTGTCAGTGATGGCCTTGCGTCATCTAAGGTTGCTAGTGGTTGTATTGTCTCACCAGTGGGTGCAGGTGGTTGTCTTGCCTCTGGTGACATCTCTACTGGGGAGCTGGTCCAGAAAGGGGAAGTAGAAATAGGTGTGGGGGTTAGCTGTGTTGTGGTATTGATAATGGATCGAGCATGATGCATATTTCTGGGTGAAGAAGGTTGCGATTGTTGTCTTGGTCGAATATGGTCACCATGTCGCCGAATATTATCTCCTCTAGGTGTTGAGATTATATAAGCATAACGACTCCTACGCTCTGCTACGACACCAGGCTTCCAGGTTTTTTCTAGTCTCGTTCTGTGGTACACTGTATCGCCAGGTATATAATCTGTTTTAGCTTGAGGATCGTTCTTAATGTTAGTCTTCAATTGTTGGTATTGTAAAGTTCTACGTTTAATGGTCCGGATATTGGACAATAAGCAATTTAGATGACGACCAAACATTATCTCTGCAGGTGATTTACCAGTCGTATTGTGAGTCGTATTCCTGTAGGTAAACAGAAACTCTCGTAGGCGTTGTTGCTGGGACGGTCCTTCTGAGGAAGAAAATCTTGACTTAAAAGTTCTAACTAGTCTCTCCGCCAATCCATTTGTTCTTGGGTGATAAGGTGTGTAAAGATCTAATGTGTAATATTCCTTGACTTATGCAATATTGTTCAAAATCTGATGATGTCAATTGTGGCCCATTGTCGGAAAAAATCATCTGAGGAATACCAAATGTACAAAATATTTCATCTAAAATAGAACAAAGATTTACGGTGAACATATTTTTCATGGGTCGGATTTCTATCCATTTCGACAACGCATCGCTTAAAACCAACCAATATGTGCCTTCAAAGGGTCCTGCAAAGTCAATGTGTATCCGTTCCCACACCTCTTCAGGAATATTCCAAGAGTACACTGGGAGTTCTTGATTATGAGATCTATGAGCTTGGCATCTGTGACATCTCTTAACCATACATAGTAACGGGCAAGCCTTCATTGCAGATATACCAGGGTGACCTCTATGAAGGTAAGAAAGAACTTTTTGTTGCAGAATGCCAGGGATTACCATCCTTCCTTGCCACATGATAATTTTGTTTTCTATAGAAAGTTCGTTACGCTTTCTAAAGTAATATCTGATATCATTTACGTACTCTAGGTTTCTCCAGCCCGTTTTCATACTTTTAAATACCTGAGAGAGTGTTTTATCTTGAATGGTCTTCTCTCTTAAAAGATTTTCAGTGAGGTGCAGATCAGAGATTCTGTCTCCAAGAAGACGTGATTCTATTCTGTGCACCATTCGCTCTATCTTCAATGGTAGTGTCTCACAATTGTACCCAATTGTGTGTTGCCTCTCCAGATTACCATCTGGAAAGGCAATCTGCTAATATGTTGTTCTTTCCCTTCTGGTAACAGATTTCATAATTATAACTGCCAATTATTAGTGCCCATCTTACGAGTCTATTATTTGCAAGCTTAGGTAGATTACGCTGTGAACCAAGAATATGTATTAGAGGCTTATGGTCAGTAACTAATGTAAATTTTGTGCCGCGCAAATACTGGTCAAATTCCTTTATGCCAAATAAAATAGCAAGTGCTTCGCGATCTATAACTGAGTATTTCGCTTCAGCTGAACGTAGTTTCCTCGATGCAAAAGATATGGGGTGTTCAGTATTTCCATTTTTGTAGTACAATACTGCTCCCACACCCTTTTCCGAAGCATCACAAGCCAGAAAAACTGCTCGATTTTCATCAAAAGCTGTTAAAGGTCTAGATGTGACAATGCATTTTTTTGTCGTCTCAAAATCGTTTCTTTTCTGACTTGTCCAGTGCCACGGTTCTTTACCACTAGACTTGTGGAGGTCCGCACAAAATTCCATGCAAGTGAGGAATAAAGCGTTCATAAAAGTTTACAAGGCCAAGAAAAGACCTTAACTCTTTCGAGTTAGAAGGTTCAGTAGCTTTAATGGCCTCAATTTTCTTGTTTGTGGGACGTATTCCATTTTTATCAATTGTATGCCCAAGGTATTCAATTTTGTTTTTAAGGAAAGAACATTTTCTTAGATTCGCTTTAAAGCCTTCTCTTTGCAAGCGTTCGAAAATAAGAGATAATGTGCGTAAATGTTCTTCCATACTTTGTCCTGCCACTGGTCGAAATATATAGCTACATTGGGTATGTCTTTTAAAAGTTCGTCGAGGTAATGTTGAAAATGGATGGTGCAGTGGAAATTTCGAAAGGCATTCTATTATATTGACAATAGCTCTCGTGCGTACTCTGAGGCTGTACGTAGTATATTATCTACTCTGAGCTCAAAGCTTGCTTGGTATATTCTTTCTGTCCTTGCGCACAGAGATGGCGCTGTCCTACATCGAAATAATAAACATCTGTATGTCCCAGAGTAGGTATGATGTCAGTAGTGTTTACTTCCTTAGTCATTGTTGGACCCGATAGGTGGCGCTGTTTTCAAGATCTAGTTTTTTACTATATTATATCTCAGAGTAGATAATATACTATGATTATACTATCTACTCTGAACTATTACTACGTGGGCCAAGCTGCGGGCAAAAGCTTGTTACTATTTAAGGAAGATACCAACTACATTTATTTAACCAGTGAATAATATTGAAAGCAGTGTAGTCAACCACGTTTATTATTGTGAATATGGGAACGACAAATTATGCCAAAAGTCCTCGGACGGTGAAGGCGGGGAGATGGGGCACGGTCCTCCTGAAGTCGTCTACATCACAGCAGAAGCTGTATCCGATGTCGATGCGGTCTGGCTGCCAGCGGAGCCAGTTGAAAGCGTCATTGTTGCGGCAACGGTCTGTGCAGAAGGTCAGCGCGCGCACTTCCTCCTCAGTGTAGTAGGGGTTGTTGATGCTCACGAACGCTGTGCCCAGCTGTAGTGTTGGCTCGTAAACCACCTACAATGACATGATGAATAAGTCAAATAATATTTTCATAGTGGTTTTCCCAGAATTATAGGCTCTTCAAGAGATTTTTGGGACACGCGATTGATACCCTTGAATTTGCAAGCATCCGTATTTTGCAAAAACTCCGCGTTGCGTTCCGCGTCATTGGAGTTTATCAGAAGGTAGGTCCTTCCGAAGAGGTAAAACGATTTGAATTGAGAACCCGTTCTATATGTAGTCGATTAAAAAGGTATTAAAACCTAATATGGAAAACATATCCCAGACATAGGCTTTAACTATTATGATAGGTTACCTTGTAGTAGTAAAGAGGTACGGGTAGCTGTGGGTTGTTGTTGGCGTCACGGTGTAGATAGATATCAACAAGCTCGTCGTTCTGGTTACGCAGTTGTGACACGCCGAAGGTACCGGTGTATACCATGCTGTAGTACCCGGCTTCTCCCACGCGAGCACGATAGTTCTGAAAGAAAAAAAAATTTGACATTATGATTGTATGTATTTCATGATGAAAATAATGTGGTTGAGTCAGAATTGCAGCATAACAATGTTGAAGCGAAACTAATGAACAATGATGTAGTGTGATTGATTTGATGTTTGATTGATCAACATACAAAATTACCTATTAGAAGTAATCATCTACTCTGAGCTATTAGGTACTTGCACGTTATTTCCGTAGGTAGTATTGAATTTTCTTCTAACCTGTTCCAGCCAGTTCCAGTTACCAGCGTTGAAAGGCTGCCACTGAGGAGCGGCGTTGATGAAGTAGAAGGTGGCGCGCTGGCCGGTCGCGTAGATGTAGTCAGTCTTGGCGGCCAAGTGACCGCGAGCCAAGAATTGCAGGTTGGTGACGTATTTGTCGGCTAACTCGTTACCAACTAGACTAGCGATGGTCGCTTTCTGTTGCACTTGGGTGTACATCGTGTTCACAGCAACACCGGGGTAGAAGGAACCGGCTAAAAGGCAAGTAATAACATGTATTAATGTAATAATCCCACGACAAATGTATAACTACATAAATGTACGTATAAAAACACTGGGTTTAACGAATTTACCGGTTCCATTCTGACAGTGAAGAGCCGCTAGAGATACATTCCTGGCATTGTAAGGTTGCAACTAGCCAGGACAGCAATTTGTTCTTCCACGAACAGCGTAGTAAGCATATCTGTGGTTGGAAGTTTCTGGGGCGCTGAGTGGCTTGTCAAATTATAGGCCACATCTGACGAAGGAAGTCTAAGTTCTAGTCTGGGCAGTAGGTAATATATATAAAGGAAACCAAAGATACTGACCAAGCCAGCTGGGACGGGCCACTCCAGTTTGGTGGACGGCATTCTGGGGGTTCTGCTCGTACCACACATACAACACTTCCAAGCGGTTCTGGTCGAAGCAAGACCAGTACAGAGGGTAGAAAATGCCCTCAACAATGAAACCAACCCTGAAATTGTGAAGTTATGGTCAAATATTATTAATTTATTCTAGTGCTCGGTCAGGGTCACAGAATACCTCATAGTACCTAGTGTACAGGTTCGGTTCGGTATGTCATAGGATAGCGGATTTTTTAACTACTACAGCGCAGCATAGGAAAGACTTATAAGCTAGGAAAGTGTAAGCTAATATTGCATGGGTACGACCATTTTGATTAAACCATATATCCATAAAGATTTGTCTATCGTCAACGTCATCACGGAAATCATAACTTGATTAATGTTAATTCAATTAAAGCATTACCTACCTAGCTACATTATATACCATACCATAGTTATCTGGAGGATATCAGTGATATCATTAAAAGCGGTATGATGACCACATATTTCATATTAGTTATAATCTAAATTCTAACTTATAAATATATCAATATTCGAAAATAAATTAAATAAGCATTCGCCTTTTACTCACAGCTCCGCCCGCGTTGTTACAAAGGCGAAGTTGATACTTTGTATTAGTATTAGAAATTGTTCCTTTTATTAATAAGGCACAATATGAGTTGATACTACGACGTATAACATAGGATACTTTTTATCCCGAATTTCAGTACGGTTCCCTTGGGATAGGAGATAAAAGTCAAAATGTGTACTTGGCTGTAACTCCGAAACGACTATACCGATTTCAACGGGACTTTCACTGCTGATAGCTGATACTATAAGGCGTAACTTAGATTTCTTGAAATTGTGGAAAAAATCCGATTTCACGCGTACGAAGTCGCGGGCACAGCTATATGTAGTATATACTAAAATATAACTTTTGAAGTTCATATTTAATTTACGTTATAATATAATGTAGTATACTGACCGGATGACCAAGTTGTTGTTGTAGCATCTGTCTGTGGTACCCTGGGCGTCATGGTAGGAATTGGCGGAGCAGGTCAGCTGACCAAACTCTCCGTTTCCGTTCAACCAGCTGGCGGAGACTAGGGCGTTGTTTACGCATGTGGCAGACTGACATAAACAATAATAATATAATGTTATAATAATACTTAACTAAACAAATTTACTGAGTAACTGCTGTATTGTACTAAATATCTCTATTTAGAGGCGTTAAGCCCTGCATGCAGTCTTTCAATAGAGCCGCACCAATTCTTTATCTATCATTTCATCTTGTCTCAGAAAACACGATAAACAGTGAATCCCACTGTCATACGAACATCTGTGTCATCTAATCTTAGTTGATTGTAAGCGTGTCAGAAAACTGGTTTGCTATTTCACAACACAACACAATGTAGTAATGAGAAACATACGCCGACTGCGACGGAGGACGCGATGTTCGGGTGTTGGATGAGTCGGCCGGAGCCGGTGCAGGCGATGGTGACTTGCTCGCCGGTGTTGAGGTGGATCTGGCCAGTGTTGCTAGTGGGCACCAGGTAGTCCCCGTTTTGTAGGTACACTGGCTGCGGCTGGCCGAGGTCGCCGTTCACACGGATTGTGCATCCTGCAACACTAAAATATTAGGCGCTGGGAAGACGGCAGAAGGAATGGGCCGAGCAATTTGGCCGCGAATGGAGCTAAAGAAATTCTATTCAACAACGCACACACAGTAGTTCTACTTTTTTACTATTTATGTGTGCGGTGTGAACATAACGTATTCTTATTTACCGTTTCGCAGGTCAGCACGAGAGACGTTTCCGTATTTCTGCTCCTCGATTCCAAGCCATTGGTCGAGATAGTCCTCGAAGTCGTCCTCATTGAGGAGTAGGGCCAGCTCCCCCGGCTCAGGAAGGTCTGCGGGCAGGGCCACTGCCGCCACTGCCGCCACGAGCGCTACCAACACAACTATAGTACGCATCTTGCCTTCACCACACAAACCCACTCGTGCGGTGTTTGTAACGTTATCACCTACTCTAAAGTATTTATACATTCTTCCTATCTTATTTGAACACATCTAGCAAAATCTAAACGATAAAATTAAGCTGATTAACTTGTATTTATGACAATAAGTCAGCAATCAATACTCAAGTTTCAGTACATTCACATGATAACGGTCACTGATTTTCTTGTAAGTCATAAATAAACATTAATGTATGTTCTTCTTAACAGCTTAGTCACCTTTACCTCGAATTCAATTTCTAAAGAATTCTTTTGTAATCAAGGGGCAATGGGGTACCTATAGCTGATAATGCAATGCTGTAAGACCTGAAATTTCAATTGCACCAATATCAAAGTCTTGGGTTTTTACAATACGCAGCCCATGTCCAATATAGTGTGCAACGGACAAATGAGCTTAAATAACTATTAAGACATTGAAGTAACCCCTTTTCGAATGGATTCCGGTTAAACTTAGTGCCTATAAATTGCAAATTTCCATATACATATTGGAAACTATCGAAATTACGTACCTACTAAATGAACGTCAATCGAATTTAGCAGTGCAGTTCTGGAATCCAGCGACTGAAATACTCGGACTACTTTTTGATGCGAGATGTCAAAATTATTTGATGGATTTTACTTTTAGAAAGCAGCTACATTGTTCGTAGAAAAGCAGGTAATAAACCTAGGCTTTAACATTTTCATGGGAAAGCATTTTTTTGTTAATAACCGATGTGTGAACTAAAAAGACATGAAAATTATGACATTTTGAGAGTCAAGTGGTCGATGTTGTACTACAGTACATGTACTTTGAAGTTTATGTCTGATAGGAACTACGGGTAGGAAGGATTATCGTCAACGTCACTCCGCTTATTTATGACGGCCGTGGTGTTGGCTTTAAGCCGTGCCACGCCTTTCGACCACACGACACATGCCATCCACGCGTGGGACACAATTTATCGCCATTCGTTACTGACGTGCTAATCACTGCAGATTATTATGTTGACATACTAATCATTGCAGATTAGTATTTATTTCTAATTAGCTGTTGAAATACTATGATAATTTTATCCATTAC
Source organism: Falcaria lacertinaria (assembly GCA_951449985.1). Lineage (NCBI taxonomy): Eukaryota > Metazoa > Arthropoda > Insecta > Lepidoptera > Drepanidae > Falcaria > Falcaria lacertinaria. The sequence continues at coordinate 6,693,176 of OX602114.1, forward strand.
ATGTTTACATATGTGTGTTTTCCCAAATATTGTTTGGGGGTCGGCACCCGATCTAAGGCCGGTACCAAAATACAAGAACTGATATTTTTAATTAAGGTTCATTATGGTCATACGTGAATATAATCAATTCAAATTATATATATAATATACATTTGTATGAATTGACTTGAATAAATTGTACAGTCATCATAAAAATGCATCGAAAGGAATAATTAAAAATTAGGAGTAAAACTGTGTACTAACAAAAAGTAATATTTGCTTCTGGGCATGTACTTTCTAAATACTGAATAGCGGAATTACCACAAGAATGGTAGCGTCGGTGTAATTTATGAGATAAAATATTGTTCCGTACGTAAGTGCTAGCTGACGTCAGGCTAGGAAACTACTATTTATTTTTTCTAAGAACAAAATGCAGTACGTATACCTAAACTTTAACTAGTATCTTTTAGTAAAAGCATTGGGAGTCACAAATTAAGTAATAGCTGTACTTTACTGATATAAGAAAAAAAAAAACATATAGTCAAATTAAGAACCTCCTGCTTTTTTTAATTCGGTTGAAATTACAAGTAAATATACTAGCGGTCGCTTATTGATCGAAATTCGACCTCATTTTGAAATATATTGACATTAAATTCAGTGAGACTTGCTTGTGTCAAACGCAGTCTTGCGTTGTATTTGTCCGTCTGCGCAATTTTCCAAAGTTGTTTCTTCACGTATTAAGATTAAGTATGTTCAATAGTTTTGAGTTATTACGAAACGCGTTTTCAAATTTAAGTTCGAATATTGGATTTTCTCGTATCACCCTCCTAAAATTACGGAGTCACTATCAACACTGAAAGCCTTGATAAGTTACTTTTAAGGGTTTGGGGAAATACACGCCTATCTATTCGAGCATTTCTTTTTCTTTTATCTCCACTTCACAGTAGTCACTCAACCTGATGGGTTTCAAATAACATTTTGAATTGGACAAAATGGTTGTTCGCTTCGATCCCTTTTCTTCGCCGAGTGAATGGATTTCTTTCAAGTGAACCGTATATTAAGATGAAAAGCCGGAATCTGGGACGGCTTCCAGTCTACTTTACAGGGATCAAGATCCAGTCTATTTATTGCCCCTAATAAATACGGCGGGTATATTCAGCTTTTTGGTTTAATTATTTATATCTGAGCACGTCTCGTAATTGGTACTTATACGTATCTATATTTCATTTAATATATTTACTGAAGCAAATACCACTCACGTCACCAGATAACGACACCAGAAGTATATATAACGTGTATTTATAAACTGGAAATTTTGTTGGTGATTTCTTGGAAAGTAGGCATCCTCTAAAAAGGATTTCTAGACTAGTAATTCAAAACCGAAAGGAATTTTGAATGAAAACCGTTTTAGTTACAAAATTTAAAATTGATATTCGAACTAAATTCAAATAATTAGGAATTATAGATAGATATCTGCAGCTGTGCGAAGCCGGGGCGGGTCCGTTAGTTTTAAATATAAAACTTTATAAGATAATCTTGCTTGAGATTTAATTAGTTCCTATCCTTTACACCCGAGTGCTCCCTTGAGTTTTAATTAACGACTAACAGGACATACGCATTATAAACTATTTATTTTTGTGTGAGGCACTGGAACGTCTGGAACTATTAAATGTATTACAAAAGTTTAATTATTGAAAAGCATCACTTAGTGAGTTGTTACACACCTATATTTTATTTACATCTATCTATTTATTTATATCTGCTTTCTATATCGTCGACAAATCTAGTGTCATATTAAGTATAGGTATAAGAAAATGAAATCGTTGCCTGCATTTGAACATTAAAATAAGGTGTCGTCGAGTGTGCACTGAGATTTATAACATCTTACATTTTAAATTTTAATATTTTCAAGGAAATATGCCACGTCGGCGTCGTGGACACCGCTCCCGGCTTTAATGTGAAATATGAATACTGTCTTTTAGTAAGCGTTCTAAGAGACAAATTAATTAATATTCACTGATATTAATTAGCTCGGGAAAACATTTGACTATGACAAAATGGACAGAGTATTTTTAAGTTAGATTAGATCATTATCGACCGGCTTTGTCGTAAACAAATTTTAGCGTCGACACTTGATCTAAGCTAAAATGGTTGGTCACCCGTTTTTACACGAAGCTACTACCTTATAATTGCAAAGTGACAGTTCAAAAAGCAAGAAGTAGGTATATTAAATGTAAGTTTAGATTTATTGTGATACAGTTTGGATGGACTTTCACAAACTCTATCTATTTTCTAAGGTTTACTCACCCGCTACTCTTGTAGCTTGTATCCATCCTCATTTATACACAAAACTCTTCTTGCAATGTAATCTTCATCTCCCTGTATCACAATTTGACAGACCATGTTACTATGCGCTATTTAAATTTAAAGAAAATAAGCTTTGACCCTAAACATGAACCCGAGGACCGAATTATTCAGTAGCTCGGATGAGCCGACGGGAGTAATCGAATCGCTGGCGTTAAAAAAATATACGCGTCGAATTGAGCGCTTCCTCTTTGTGCTCTACTTCATAATTTTCCTTTGGCAAATCCGCTTGATACAGTTAATTCACTATACATATACATAGTATTATTACAGTTTGATGCCACCGTAAGCTTGGGGGTACTTTATATTACGTAAAATATTAATAATCGGTAGCTTTATTGTATACACTTGTCCTATATGTACCAAAATGTTTAGGCTAGTACCTTACAACAAGTGCAGTGTGTAAGTCCTTAGCACTAACAATTTTTATAAGGCAGTTTAATCCTCTGTATCTATAAATAAATGTACGAAGCGCATACCATAAGTCGTTTTCTTATAACTCAAACTTTCAGTGTTGCATATGTGAGTATGTACGAGAATGCATGAAAGAAAATAAGCTCGACTTGATGATTTTTTATGTGAATTGCAAATTCAGAAAGGCTCTATGAAGCTTAAGTTGCATAATAGGCAAATTACAGCAACGCAAGTGATTTCAATGGGTTCATATACGTTGTTATAAATAGGTTAACGCAGCGAACAGGGCCGATGGAACCAACGGAATTACGTTATATGGCCAATTAAGGTTACCGCTGCCGCGCGGGCTTGCCTTATTCTTACCATTCACGGAAGTTTAGAATGGACGTCGACAGCGGGTTAACCCAGGGTTTTATTACATCGGGCTTAGTTTAACTCAACGAGGGTGGCGTAAACTACCCGTGATGAGGGTGCCCTACTCGTCACCTTTAATGTAACTAACTTTGCGATTACGAAACGCACACACGCCGCTCACCTATTCTCTAGCATTATATAACTTATTCAACGTGCATTATCTATTACCTAGCTTTGCATACATTAATAAAACAGTGTTATACCCATTAGTACCCTGTGTATCGCTCTTAACTAAACTTACTTTATAGTACTTTAGTAGGGGCTTATAGAAAGAGATTTACTATTAAATTAATATTTAAACGAAAGCTTATTTTAGCCTAAAATGACTTCACCTTACTCAATTATCTTCTTCAAGTTATAATAGCAAAGTATTTTTTCGCACTGAGTTTGGTTGTTATGTAAACAAGTGGTGTTTTCAATATCCTTAACTTTTTAAGCTTTTCGACGCGCGTGTCCACTCGTCTAGATGGCGGCATTGTTTTAAAGATATATAATTTTTTTCAACTGATTATTATCCAGTTATACTTACACGGTAAATGCACGCATTAACATTTTTCAGCTCATCATCTTATTTTGTAATTTTACAAACACATTGTATATCGATTTATAAGTGAAAAGTAAAGCCTTCCAGCGCCAAGTTAAGACTTAAAATACAGATTGACAGTAAAAAGTTTTTACTGTCTGTCTGTATTTTACTAAAAACCAAAATTACAAAAATAGGTACCGTTTTTGCCTGCTAAAATGGATAGAAGGAAACAATCACTTCATGTGCCACGTTTCGTTTCGTTTTATGTCGCTCATATCGATTTCAAACAGGTCTGCGGTGTAAAATGATAATCCTCGGCTCAATCCACACGTCTCCACATAACATATATTATACTTATAATATGGAGATCAGAGCCGTGAAGATAAATACGGAATGGAAATGCTTGTGGGTGACGTTCGTTGCTTATTCTATTTGCCCTTATGAGCTTTGGCATGTATTTCGTACACTGTAAAGTTGCGAGCATAATTTTGAAGGCAAAGTTCACAAGTGACGCCACATTGTCAAGATAAGATTATTTGAAATTATGTCATTTGGAAGTTAAAAATAATTGCTCCAAATTTACCGCTTAAAACAAAAACCGGTCCTAATTTTATGTATTTTTGTTTAAAAAAAGTTGCATACATGCATACGGCTCACCTGATGGTAAGCGGTCACCGTAGCCAATGGATGCCTGAAATAACAGGGGTGCTACTTATACTACTATTACTACTACTATTATTACTACCTTGTCAAAATGAGCTGAGTAGTGCTTGCAGCTTATTACACTAACAGGGTATTACCATTTTAGCCCTGGAAATATAACTGTTTGCGTTCTTCTGTAATTTGGGTTGGAGGTACCTACTATCTCATGTATGTTATGCTAAAAGAAAAGATTTATTTTACTGTGACATTTCACCTCCTCTATTTAAACAAATTGAGGTTTCGGGTATTATCCTAAGTACTAAACAAACTTACGTCGTTAACCGTGAGCAGAGACTGGGAAGGGTAGAATCAACAAGTTAATACAGTTTGTGTATACTTGTATCTCAGTGCCGGTAGCAAGAACATATTCCACTACGTATTCATGAACGTAACTCGCGAAGTGTCAAAATTGTCATACTAATTTTTAGTTCCACTTTTCACCGCCGCAGCGCTGTTCATTTTTCAATACAAAAATAGTCGAAGGCGATACGTAAACGTTTTCGCAATTTATTCATGCTTTCGCTACAGATTAGATAATATACTGCGTATGTACTGTTACCTGAATAACGAATATTCCGTTCCTCTTTTGAATTTGTTTAACTGAGCTTTCTGTAAATTAATTGAAGTTTCTAATTAACGACTTCCGTTTTTAGTTTTTGTTGAGTTTTTGGCCGGAATCAGGCAGAGCGGTTGAGATTTTTTCCAATGTCTTGTAAAGTGTTAGAGTGATCTTTAGTGTGTAGTTTCGGTGTCATTTGACATTTGTGTTATTTGACTGCGGTCTTCTGTAAGGTACTACAGCCCCCAGCCCCGGGAGATCCCAATTCACCCTAACTCTTTTTTTTACTCGTGGTGTGATTATTCAGCTTAGAAACCCCTAAACCTAGCTTGGTAATCTATCTTGCTAGTTGCGTTACATTGTGAGGTCAGTGGTTAGCGAGTGTCAAGAGCTACCCGACTGCCTTTTAGTTAAGGCTGAGATTATACAACGCGGGGTTTTCATGAATGGTGGCCAGAGTGTCAGGTGCGTATTTAAAAGGAGTGGAAGAAAATGAGTGTGCTCTTATTTTGAAATAGTGTGTTGTGGGCCCATTTTACTGTAAAACATAGTTCTAAAAACTAACAGTAGCAATACTTACATTATTATATAAAATTTTGACGTGTATTTATTTGTAGACCCTGTGATCAAGGTCGGCGGAATGCTGTCGAAATATCGATATAAAATTATACAAACGCATGCTACGTAAAGTATGTTAACAAAAGTATGCTACGGCATACTATGAACATTTTATAAAATATGTAGATGGTATGTAGTTTTAATTGAAAACATATTCTTGTCCCATATTTCCCTCTTTCAACAAAGAACCTTTTCATGCTGAGTATAAAAAGTCCAGTTGGATACATTTGATTGTTGCAGCAGGCGTTTCGCAGTTGGAAAGTTGTGAGCTATGGTTTTGAACCGGGAAATCGCTCCAGTCCTATTCTATAAGTATATAATGTATATTCTTAATGATTTCCAACAGATAATAACTTTGAAATAAGTGTTCTGTGCTATCTGGACTAATTAAAAAGAATTAAACAGCAATTATACATGTTAATAATTGATCTGATATAATTCTTATAGTGTACCCCAGAATGTTTATCAACCGGCCTACGTATAACCTGTTATCTAATCAATACATTTGCCTTCGCGTGAACTTCATGCAGGAATTAAATATTCGTTAATTATACCTTAGTACCTACTACCTACGTTAGACTAAGAAGTCTTATTGAGTGATGCTTAGTCATATTCGGGTTCGGCTTAGATTTTTATCTCTGATATAAGCTGTGTACTTGAAAACTTATATAATATAGTAGTACTAGTTACTACGTGTAAATTGCTGATAGAACACGGTTGTGTTACAATTGACTGCTGTTTTTTTACCTTTTTTCTGGTTAATAAAAACTAGCGGCCCGTCCCGGCTTCGCACGGGTAGATATTTATCAAATATTTTGTCTACGCGTTTTTAGACATTTTCAGGCATTTTTTAAATTTTCCACTCCGCAAGAATCATCCGCGTACTTCAAGGAATATTCTAAAAAAATAATTAGTGAAATCGGTTCAGGTGCTCTTCAGATTTGGGCTTAACAACACATTCAGCGATTCATATTTATATTATAGATGCTTAATACTCTTCTGCATAGATAATACACTTACATAGGACACTCTTCTGGTCCGGCACTTCTTAAACAGTACGGCGGTAGAGAGAGGGTTGATTGTTTGTCAGCCTTTATCTTCACAGATCCCCTTTGAGTTGTGTCAGCGTCATCACCGCTCGTTTAAACACCCGTTAATGTCAGGATTTATGGCCTGTCGGCTGAAGACGTTGTAACTTTTGCAGGGTCGCCTTTTATTGGCCGCCTTCAATCTGTCGTTACATCCTGGTTTATACTCGGGCCACACAAAGGATATAAGTACGTTCTTTTGACTATACTTCGCTTATAGCATATAAGTATCAAGTAATATTTATTATATGCTATTTATTATTATAAAGTTACGGACACGGGGACACGCTATAAGAATAAACTTTATGAATTTATGCGGAACTGTGAAAACTGAATTAAGGTCAATCACGGATGTTACTCGTGAGCAGCGCGTCGCTTCCATCGCATGATTTTAATTTTTCTCAATATTACTCATGACATTTAATTATGAAATAATAATAAATCTTTATTTTGGAAGAAGAATCCATAAAATACATAGAGTAGATGTTTTTATAAATTGAAAAATGAAAATATATGCTTAGAATACCTTGGTAACCTAATATTTAAAACCTGTAACACTAACAAAAATAAAAAACTGACTAAACTGAAAACCAATTATGTAAAAATCCTTGCTCTAAATGAAGATTCTTTAATGTATTACCTCGCCGAATAATCATAGTAATTGTAATATTTCAGGAAGGTAAGCCAGTGCAAATTGTCTATCATTAAGAATTTGAGGCTACGCTACTTAAATTATAGCGTAGAGCACACTGAGTGATGGTAGTAATTAGGGTGATTCTATTCAAATCCACATTTGTTCGGGAACCGCCCCATGTACTTTATCACGTAAGAAATTGTTCATGAGATTCTTGATCTCATATTGTGGATAATATATACATATATATATACAGCAAAATTAAGTATTATAATATCAATATTACAATACTTAATTTTGCTGGTATTATCATAAATATTTATGATGATATGAATAGCAATAGCAATAATTACAGCAAAAAGTTGCTCTACTCTGTCGAAGAGGGAGCGTTACTCCCTCTACTGCGTTACAGTTAGTTAGTGAGCTTTAGTTATTTTGACGTAAACAGTTAGCTCTGACCATTACAGATCTACTACAGCATCCATACTTGTTTAGGCTAATATTTATTTGCATTACAAACTCTTTATACGTGAATACTGGCTGGTTAATTTCTTTATATATTTTGACATGTCGTGTTTTGTTTTTTCTTCACTTTCTGTCTAGGCCGTAGCGGTTGTTTTCTCTTGGGTGTGGGCGGGCTTAAGAAAACTATTGTAAAATGTATATCCGTTTTTATCACTAATTAAAATATGCAGTCACGAATTACGTCTATTATTAAAAAACAATGACAATTTGGGTAGTAGCGTAAACAATAACCACGTATATTATCTACTCTGAGCTATCACTATCTAACTGGCGGTCGCTTAACGATCAAGAGACAAATGCGACCATAAAATTCCTACAACAAAATTATAAACTAACTTGTGTCAAACGACATTCAGTTCTTAGAGCGCGCGAGCGTAGCGTTTGTATTCTCACGCATGGTGCGTTTGACACAAGAGAATACAATACGCGTAGTACGTACGTCGTAGTACCTCAGAGTACATAACTAATATACTGAGGTAGCAGTATAATGTTTATTATTATTTTAATAATTTAATGTAGTTCTAATGCATATTATGCAAAAATATTAGCTTTCCGTGCTTCTTGTCCATACCAGAACCCCTTTTTAGTACCGGATACCTACCTACCTACAAAGTTTTTGGTTCACGTATATGAATCAATCAATATCTAAGGCTCAGAGAAGATAATATACTACGTACAAGATAAGATAGGGTAAAATGTCACTGAGTATTTTCAACCTTAGTGGAATATTCTAAGACCAAAACCACCGTTAATGGCTTGAATAAATCAATAGTCGAAAAGTTAAGTTTGAAGGTGGGTGTTGTTATTAGTCATTCCCCTCATCTTAAACGAAAAATATTCTCGACGTTATTTGGATATTATATTTAAATGGTGAATTGTAAAAAAGCTTAATATTATCTTAATATGTAACAGCAGATTAAAACACTTCGATTTAATTTAAATTATTGAGCAATTCTAACGATAATTCAAGATAACGTTCACATAAGTACGTCTATCCTTATCATCTGAAGACTACGCAGTAGTTACTATAAATTAGTGAAAATCTACATTCAAATTGGGCCTGTTATAACCAAATTATGTAAAAGAAGAAGGTTCCATTGGGTTTTTTTTTTGTTTAAATGTTATGTACATATTTTTTCATTACATCATAGATATACAATGTACAGAATATTACAGGTCTGTGCATTACATAGGAGAATCTCTTGAAGTCCCATTATAATTTTGTAATCACGTTATAAAAAAGGTCTTATATAAATGTTTGGAGATAGAAGACTGGTAAACACTACCCTGCTGCCCCAATTGCTATAAATTAAATTGTCGGTAAGAATTTGATACTTTCATATGTGTATATTATTAACAAAACACATAAGCCTCCATAAAACAAACAAGTTGAAAATAACTAACCTACTACACGTAGTATATAAGCTACGCGACTGAATTGACGAAATTGTCTTTAGATTATCTCTTTTTTCTTTCCTATAAAATTCTTTAATTTTCTTTATTTTGCATCACGATGCCTAATGTCTCTAAGACTGATATATGTGTAAAGCGACTAATCACGTGACCAAAAAGCCATATTATATAGCATACATTTCAATGTCCCAATAAATCAGTCTATACATGAACTGTAATAAATGACGTCTAAAATACACTAAGGACCACTATAAACACAATTTACGAGACTGTGAAAAATGCTTACCGCTCTGTTCAATTCCCGCTATAACATCGAAGAGATATTATTTTAGACATAGACATTAGCGCAGAGTAGATATATACTACGTACAAATATTAGTACGGACAGGGTTAAATGCTCAAGAGCATGCAATGCATTCCGTGTTCTGCGGTCAGGTGTTTTTTTTTAAATTTATTTATTAATGTGCATTGACAAAAAAACTATTAAAAATAATCGCCAAACTGCAATGCATTGTGCAAGTCCGTTTGTCGCTGGAGCTTGACTAATCGCTAATAAATAACAAAACTGTATTCTTACAAACGAGACCCAAGGAAGACGGCAGATAGGACCATCTCATCACATATTGATTGCTACGTCTCCCAATCCCAAAGCCCGTAAAAGATGAAAAACATAACAGTTAGGAACTTACCTTTTGAGAAACAGCCAATTAAATATTGAATTTTCTTTAGGTCCACAACGGGGACTCCACGGACACACTCCACAGACACCAACTTCATCATTCTAAAGGTAATGTCTTTACCAAGTCAATGAAGTGAAGTTCGATGTTGACAGTCTTGTGACCTACCCTTTAACTAATGTTCAGTAGATGTTTAAATGAATGGATGTTTTACCTACACACCCCTTTCATATGAACACAATAATAATGGTATTAAATCGGTAGTTACCTTGGTACGGTTACCATAAAGCTACTGAGGTTGAAAGATTTACTGTGTAACTACATACAGTAGCATCGGGAATAGTCACTTATTTATTATTGAACAAACTACGGGGCATCGTAAATATTTAATTGTGGAGCTGCTTATACTAAAACGGCCTGTCTCAGGAGCGAGAAATACATAAGTAGGAGGCGTCTCTAGAGGAAAGCTCGGGGTACAGCCAACTTTCAGACAAATGTATATTTATCTTAGACTAAAAAGCCTTTTATTTATTTTATATAGTAGGTATATGAATAATATTAGTCCATTTCGATTCGGTTAGACAAGCAAAGTAGCACCAATGAGTAACAATTCCTTTTTATTTTACACAATTTTCGTTTCTTTTTGGACAATTTGTTTGTAAACGTTGAAGTTTATAGAAATATTTTTCTCTGAGTATTTTTATGGACGTGTCTTAAAACATTCTTCTAAGAGCTTAATTTAGCTCGGAACTTCGTGGAGCAAGAAAAGTTGCAGATGCTATCATTGATATAGTAATGTCTGCTGAACTTCGCTCGTGCAATATAAAAGATAAGGATTTTATCATCGGATAAGTCTGGCTACCAGGGCACGTATTTATTATAGTTCATGTAGTATATCGTTAAACCGTAGTATCTGGTGAAGTAATAGATTCGAATTCTAATTAGATTAGAATAAAATTATATCGTCACTTATAGCTATCGATCGAACTATCAGTTCTAATTCACGTTGATAAGTTGTACAATTGTACTCATACACACAGAATACTTACCTCATTCAGTTACAATAAGCTTTGCAGCAGAGTCTACTAGATTGCGCATAACTTATAAGTTACACTGAAGTCAAACACCTCGGGCTGATGTCGTATAACGTTGTTTAATATTCTACTAATTATAATGTATGTGAGTTGGCTACATTAGCTTAAATGTTGTATGTTAACAAAGCGATGTCACAAACCTTATACCTATGCATCTATATAATGTAGTCTTTATACTTATTTAACTTATTTCATTGAGTTCAAGTCTAGAACCCATATTTTCCTGATTGAAAAAAAGAACTATACGTATTGAGAACCTCTTAAATTGTATTTTGTAGATAGGTTTGGCAGCTACTCGCTGTACCAAATTATCTGATATATAACTATAATATATATATAATACCACAAAATAACTGATAACTCTAACAGATTTGTAGTAACCAAAATATTTAACATTACTAACCTACAAACTATCACAATAATACAATACACATGGAAATTATTACAAAGCGCCATCTGGCCCTAAACTAAGCAAAGCTTGTGATATGGGAACCAGCAGCTGATACACTACTTATATACTTTTTTTATAAACACATACTTAAAATACATACCAAATACCCAGACGCAAGGCAAACATGTTTGTCACATAAACATTTGCCCTGGCGGGAATCGAACCCCTAGCGTAGCAGTCGGGTATACTAACCACTAGAACAGCGGTCTCGTCGTAATATGTACGTAGTATATTATCTACTCTGAGGTAATATCATAGAACTTTATTTACATGGCGTGTATAATCTTATCTATAATAGAGTTCAGTTTTATATTATCTGTGTTCTCGATGCATTATATTTAACGCTTACCTTTATAATTTATACTACCTATGACGTCACTTGGTGAATATGCATGAAAACACACAATTACTGTTTTATTACTGTAGATAAGCTTTCTGTTTAGTAAACTGAATATTAAATCACCTGCTTTAGCTTTCATGTCATGCTCATTACGTGATCTGCGTTCGGGTTAGGATACAGACATATTATTTTGTTTATGTAGTCTTGACTTGAAATACTAGTTAAGACTGTGCCTGAGAAATGGGTACAGCCTCGCCGTCGGATCACAAAATGTAAATATATAATCGATTGTGTTGATGTTTAAGAATTCTTAATTTTACAAGCAACAAATAATATACCGTTTATTTATCGTTCTAATCCGAGATTTACATTTAGGAGCTCTTGCTGGTAGAGTTACAAACACAGCATAGTACAATATTTTAATATAGCTGTTTGACACCTCAACCCTGGTAAGGGCTGCAAATCTTCTCAGTGGAAGTATAGCGAGAAAAGTGTAAATAACATAAAGAATTATGACGATGAAGAGAAATGAGATTTAACGAAAAGGGTGTGCACTGTCGCTACGTGTCACGTAAAGCGTGGTTCACAAGACAAACAGATTCTTTATGAACGCACCGTAGCCAAACCAATTTAATAAGTCGTAACGTAACTCGGTAAAATAAAAAAGTTATAAAAGCGACTACCCCACGCAATATTGTCGCCAAGTAACTTTAATGTCACGAACTGTCTGTTGGAGATGTTAACACCACCTGAAAGAAAACTCGATAATACATTTTTAACTTGTTGTATGTAGAGTAAGACTCCCGATTTCAGAAAGGTGTTCAGAAAATGTCAGTAGTAGTGTAGGTTTATGTTTAATTAGAAGTACTATATACTAAGGGATGGCTCTCTGCTCGCAGCTGCGTATAATTGACGGTAGAAATAAATAAATAATTGGTTCTGCTTTACGTAAATTGCTTACAATTATAAAATAAACGAATAGCCATTTACTGGACCAAAGGCAGGTTAAATAAAAGTCAATCATATTTATTCATTTTTTATTTATTGTTCTTTCAGTGTAGTTCAATTAAATAATTTTATTTAAAATAGTGACTTTCAGTGCAAAAATAAGTATGTACTTACAATGAAATTAGTGCTCTCAAAAAACTATTAGGTATTTTAGTTCAATATGTTATTTCATCTTTGACTACCTTATTAGAAAATCTTCTGATTAAATGTACAAATGCGTTCCAAAGCATAATACTGACTTACATAGGATAGGAATACGAAAAAGATACTTTGGTATACAAATGTTTATAGGTACCAAGGTAAATATCCTAAATAAGTTTTTACTCAATATAAAGTACTTACGAAAACATTTTAACACTGTACTTGTTTTAAGACTATTATTAATGGAGACATTGCATGAAATTGCATTCATAGAGCTGAATTATTGGTAAAAAAAATCATACACATTCCAGAAGATATTTAGGTAACAATTTGACTATATTTAAAAAAGTTCAAAACACCAAGCTATTAGAATCTGTAGCTAGCCGTAGGCGATGTAGCCGGAATACACGTCAGTGACCAAAATTCATTAATCTCCCATTGTGATTGTCAGTTCGTATATGCTGCCAGAAAAAAAATAGTATAAATATATAAATTCTCCTTTACAGAACCTAAAATATTCCTATATTATGTTTTATTTGCAATTCGACCTATGTTGTATCCTGTAATCAGTCAGTTTCTAATAGCGTGATGAATATTGATTATTTGATTGATATTTTGTCCTCTAAATAATATTCTTGAACACGCACATTGTATTTAATGAGAAAACACACAGTTGCAGCGGTCGTCATTGCATAAACATTTTATGTCATGGAATAATCACATTATGTACATTATCCAAATAATATTTGACGATAGGAATTAATAATTTTATATTCGTAACCTTTAGGTTCATAATAGGTACCTACTTGTACAACAAATTAGCGAACGATATACAATATCAACATTCGCAATAAATTAATTCAAATTTAATCAACAACTCGTGGAAACTAATTTTGACAGTAATTCCAGTGCTCTAAGTTAATATATATTAGTATTCAATTACTTGAAAAGGTACCTCCCTACCCGTAAAATGATAGCAATCGTAGAATTCAAATCAAAGAAACGAAACGATATTATTAGGATTCTCAAAACAGCGCGAAATTATTTCTTATTAATCTGAGAATTTTTTTTTTTACTTCACATCGGAGTGATATTAATTGCTTGCGGATTAAACTGAGCTGTACATGGTGATATTTCAACGTTATAAGTTACTGGGTATATCTAATGGCTTGAGGGGACAAGCGCTGGTGGGACAGCATCAGCCATAGACATAATGGCATCCAGCTATTGACAATAATAGTGACGCTTACCGCCAGGCGCAACGACCTCGCCACGTCACTGAGTTGTATGAGAGTATAAAAAAATATCCCCACTCTATCGACGCTAACACGGTAGGTAATACGAGTGAACAATTATTATAATAATTCTAAAAATCCCGCTTCCATAAGTGCGGCAATGGATGCGGCAATGGAAGAAGGCAAACTCCACGACGAAACTTTGTATTATAATACTCTTGAGATTTAACGTAGACTAGATATAGTTATGCATTCTTCATTAATATAATTTAAAATATAAATAGAAAAGGACGACTTTGAATAATAATAAATCTTATGTCGTTTAAGTATAATATAATAAAAACTCAACAACTTATTTAATTAGGTACCTATACACAGCAATCTGGCAATAATATCAATGAAAGGCCACTGAGTACATAATACTCGAAGTACCGTATGGAAAGGTTTAAGGGGTCGGTGCTTCACTCTTCGTCAGTGTTTTTAAAATGGGTGAACCGTTTGCTGTGCTTAACATAATGTACAACAAATAAATGAAAATGGAATGCTGCCTGTGTAAACTATTCATAATTTTTCATCAACAATTTTAAATTGTATTATTTTAAACTGTATCTGAAATAATACTGAACGCAACCACTTGTCCTGTCCAAATTGATTTCTCATGGACTCTCATGAACGATGCTGTCTGGAACAACTCAGCGAGTTATTTTACATATAACTATGACACATATTTTTCCATCACTGTTCATTTCAATAAGCGTCAAGCTTATTGTCTAAGTGATTGTATTCGGTATAATTTCACAGACATTAACACTTTTCGATTGTTATATATATATTTACTATTTAGTTTAGATTAAACATATTAAGTAAAATTATTACACGCACATATTCGCACACTATTTAGAATGCAATATACAATAGGTTTATGTTATAAATAGGTATAAAGTCGGTATACAAATAGATAATAGAAAATAGTGGGGTCATAACCAAAGCATATTCTTAAATCAGTGCTTGAATGTCTAACCTAGTGATATTCATTTCCCATTTAAGATGGCTTGGTCGCGAAGTATACTAATCGTATTAATAAGAGATAAGGTTCTATACACGAATGAAGGCCTCCAATGTAGTATATACATTCAAAGACTAATAGTTAATATCTCTTAGGAAAGTATCACTAACTTGTTTTAAGATTAAATTGGCGACTGGTGTAGTGTGACTCGATATAATATTAATATATTATATACGGAAAGGTAATATTAAGTTAAATACGAACAACATATTTTATCAATAAATTAAATGCATATTACGATGCCATGTCCTATACGTGGATTGCTAAGCAATCAGGTAAATTCGCTCGTTTATAAGTACATTGTAATGTATTATTAGATATATCCAAAGAGAGCCCAAACGTGCCAGGGAAAATGTGTAGTTATCGTAAGTATACACGCTACGTAGTAATTAGAACAATAGTAAAATTCGTTACAATATCGATCGCAGTAAAGTCACATCGCGATGGTTACCTTCGACAACACGTGAAGCAGTTCAACACTAAAGATCCATATTATAAATATTACCAACATCTATATACAATCACAAATTAAGAAACTGACGATAAATTACACATACATATATATAATAATTAAGGTGTAAATCGTACTTACGACAAAAATGAACTTACTTTTTACATTATGACCAAAATTCTCACAGCTTTGTCTTTCATTGTTCGCTTGGCAGCGAGTAGTACGAGTAAATTCGTTAAACACTAAACTATTAGATACAACTATACATAGAGGTATTGGCATTATAAGTAACACTAACGATACCAAATCGAGACACAGTAAGCTGGGACTGAAAGGGAACTTGAACGAACAAAAACAGGATGCAACATTCTACCGCGGCCACATTCGAAGTCAGTACGTATTTGTTCAGCACGTGACAGAACCGGCAAGTGCTGTTCCCCAAAAGATAACTGATAGCTATTCGATTCACTCAAACAACAGATGGAAGGAACTAGAGCAAGTAAAACTGTGATATCTAAACAAGCGATGGCACACATTATGATTATGCAATTATCTTGAGATCATAACAAAGACAACACCGATTATATCAGCGTCGTATGAATAAACACAATAACACGTAATTTAGTCTTACACGTTATATTATTATTGCCGAAGATAAATAGTTGCGAGTACTCGGTACTCACACTTCGCGAACCGCTTGCTACTTAACGTACACAATGGAGCTAAATAAGTATTTAGGCCTAATTGAGTAAACGGTGCCTACTATAAAATGTATAGCGACGTACCTTCAAGCGTTACGTCCAGTATTGATTAGAATATCTATAAAACAAAACATTAATGTAGTTTTATTTAACATTGCACAGTTTAAGTAAGAGACGGAGGTATTTCAGATCTGAAGTTATCACACTCACACGAAGACTTATTGCTACGAATGACAAAATGCAAATATGCCAACTTGCTGCAGGCAAAAAAAAGATCTTTCTACAATTTTAATTATTTGGGTCTTACTCTTATTCACTACGTTTTTAGACACGTTTGTAATTAAAATTATAAACGATTGCCGTAACGTCCTTTAAATTGTACTAAAGTGTTCTAGTAAAAGCCTTTGAACAAATGGTGCACCATAATGTGCAATCGACGAACCAGACGATGCTCTTGCAGGAAATCTTTTGTGAGAAACCTGATTACTTTCCTCTAACTAAGGTCTGAAAGAGACCCCAGTGTCCACGATTAAAAACTAATAATTAATGCACAATATTAGGAAAGCCACATCTATTTCCATGACCATTCACAAATACTTTGTATGAAATAGCATGGTGGTTAAAATACTTAGCAAGTGGTCTCTCGCAGACCGACACACTACCGACTAAATTGACATCTGTTGGCGATATTATGTCCACCTCACGTCGTAAAAGCGGTGTAGAAGCAATTCGCACCAATATGACTGCCAAACGTAACGAATGTAACGATATTGAATGAGATTAGCGATAATCACAAACAATCTGTTTGTTTTATATACAACAATTTCTCCAATTTAAGAGCAGTGTTACTACGTGCATTCTCCGTAATATAACAGTATATTTTTTGTGATATTAAACGCACAACATTTACGTTACATTTAGGTCTAGGTAAGAAATATCACGTTGGATTCAAAGGCACATTCTTCTAGCGTCAGCGCAATTTAGTCGTCAATGTAACCTTTTCATGTCCAACAAATGGCTGGGAGTAGAAATAACGTTAAAGTTATATTTATTTATTATTTTTCAATAAAATTGGGTGAAATTCTATACTTAGAGATCCTCTTATATTATGCCGTTTGTACCTTTATAAATGCTACGGAAAATATGGAATATTTTGAATCCATTTTGTAACTGTTTAATTATACTTGAGCATACATTCTAAAGAGAACAATGTATAATCCGTAACATTCATAACTAAAACACGATTAACTTCTAGGATTTTAAAATGAAAACGTATTATTAATAATGAATTGGAACATTAAAATAGCGAATCATTAATTACTTCTACGATAGTCACAAGATCTTGAATATCACTTTGGTGTTGAGTATAATAATATAATATAATTTATATAACATTCGTAATGTCACATCACTATAATGACCGCAGTGCCCGCTACTGAACACGTACAGCCAGTCTTTTCATACAGCAGTTTCCAAATCTTCAGAAACTAATTGGAAATGTTCTTGACCTGAAAATAACGTGTAAGTAATATTTCGTCTTCAAAACTAAATCAAATTTAAAATAAAAAGGTATTAACTGTGTTTAACTATGATAACGAAACTAATGTTAGTTGTATATAGTCTTATTTACTTCTTGTTACTTTGGTTTCATTATTAATAATTTAATCTGCTCTCAATAATATTTATAATTTATATACAAGCATCATTCGGAGAATTTTACCTACTATTGTAATTTCTGTAAATGTATCTAATTGAACAAACAAATATCTGTAACTTTTAAGCTCAACATTAACAAGAAACCCAGTATGATAAGATCTCAGTTCAATTCAAAAGTAATTTATTTCACAAACAACCAACCTACCTAATTTGGGAACCCGACTCGAGTAGACAATTAGAAGCCCATTCTGTTTTGCGTACAATGCGTGTTTGTTTGGTTTGATTTTTATTTATTCTCGATACAAATAGAGCTGATAGTTATGAGATAAGCATTTAGGTATGTGGAAAGATTGTATACTAACTCATGCTTTGTGAAAGGTCCATGTTAGATGGACAAAATTTATTATACTTGACCAGAAACTTCATACGTAGCTTTTTTTTTATGAATAATATGCGTAGATACAAATACATATTACAATGTATGCGGAGCTTTTTAATTTATTTTACTTTACGTATTTAAATGAATGAATTATGTACTAAGTTTTCAATGTTACACTGTGCCTAGACGATTTTGTGGTTATCACATTTGGTTATAAATTAATAGTAGATGGCGTAAAGGGTTCTGAAATAATGTTAAGATAAATTTAATCATCAACAGACAACGTCTTTTGAAATTTAGTGGAGCTCTTGAATTCATTGTATGTACACTAGTGGCTCGCCACGGCTTCGCACGGGTAGACATTTATCAAATATATTTGGTCTACCCGTGCGAAGCCGGGGCGGGCAGCTAGTAAAATATATAGCCTATGCTACTCAGTGATAATGTAGCTTTCTAAAGGTGAAAGAATTTTGAAATCGGTCCAGTAGTTTCGGAGCTTATTCGATACAAACCCACAAAAATACAAAACCTACAAACCTTTCCTCTTTATAATATTACTAGCTTTTGCCCGCGGCTTCGCACGCCGTAAACAAGTCAAATTGTACCTATATCTTAAATTCTAAATGATAGCCTTTGCCCACTGCTACCTATTTTATGGATTTAACTTCAAAAATATCGGATTTTCATGCAAAACTTTCATCCGCTATTTTACCACTACCCCTAAGGGTAGAATTTCTAGAAATGCTTTCTTAGCGAATGCCTACGTCACAACATCTACCTGCATGCCAAATTTCAGCGCGATCCGTCCAGTGGTTTGGGCTGTGCGTTGATAGATCAGTCTGCCAGTCAGTCAGTCAGTCTGTCAGTCAGTCAGTCACCTTTGAGTTTTATATATTTAGATAGTGTAGATGTAGATGGTTATGTTCAAAGAACTGTTTAACACGCTATCTGTAAGGGTGGAACCATCCATCTGAATTGTGAACGCACTCACTGCTCTCTGGGCTCTTTCCTATACAATTGTAACATACTTGTAAAATCTGTCATTCACGTATATACAGCGCCTATGCTGTTGACTGTATAGAAATAATGTCTTTACTCGTCGAAAATTAATTATTTATCAGTGAAGCAAATAGGTAATATTATACATTTCAATGTTTTGATATTTGTTTCTCAATCACTATTAGCGGTAAATTTATAACAGATAAACCATACCATTCGAACGTACGAAGGCACTGAGTAAATAATATACTTATTTACTCTGAGCCTTCGTATAAACAATTTTCACGAAAGCGATAGATTTTTCAATGGTTTAAAAAAAATGTATTTTGTGACCTATATCCACGTGAATGAGCAAAGCGTCGTGAAGTCGTGAGCATAAGCTATGTATGCTTTCTTGGATTATGGGCAACTAATGTAATCATTAATGTATTTTTAAATTACCGTACGCCAAGGTACGCCGGCGTTTATGAGTCTATCGCGTTCAGACAGACAGAGAAACGCGGTTGTTTCATAATAGTAGTGTAGCGATAGTGTTGGACTCACTCTCGAGGTAGGCAGCGAGGTCGTGGTCCTCGGCCCGCAGCGCGAGGTGTCGCGGCGTGAGGCCGGCGTGGTCGGGGCGCGCGAGCGAGGCGCCGCCCGCCACCAGCATGCAGCAGACGGCGCGGCGCTTGTGCGCGGCCGCCTTGTGCAGCGCCGTCTGTCCACGCTCCGTGTCGCGCATATTGAGTAGCGCAGACGGCGCGCTCGCGATCAGGTACTTCACCACCTCCTTGTGGCCGTAGCGTGCCGCCACGTGCAGCGCCGTCTGCCCGCGCGCGTCTATCGACAGCAGCGAGTACCCCGCGCAGTGCAGCTCTTTCAACTATATAACCACGGTCAATCGTTTTAGTGCTCCGTATCCGGACGGGTGTCAGGTTAGATCATTTTAAAACCAAGGTTAAAAAAAATATCAAATTTATTTTGCCACAGTTTTGCCGGTTCTGTTTTGTGAATCTACTGCGAGAAAAAATCTCAGTAATCCCATCGTAGAACTGCTGGAATCATGCGTACGGGACCGTATTACCTAGACCTACTATACTACTAAATACTAATATCCTTCCTTTGTGGTATTACCAAGTCTAGGCTTCGTACGGTTGTCTGTCTGTCTGCATATCCTGGCTTCAATGAGCTGTATGGTGGCCAATGGTGCCGTTTTAGGCAGTCTAGGCTCAAACCCCGGCCTGTACCGAGTTTTTCTTAGCTTATTTAAGCCGTTAAGAGATGAGAGCGTAACATAAAATAATATTGTGTAACCAGCCCACTTTTGCTTCCCCATTATTTAGCAAATTCAATAAGAACTTGGCGGCTTAAGCAGAAAATATTAAATTACCTACCTACCTACTTTCGTGGTACCTGTGCAATTTTATCGTCAATGGTATCATACATAGTGGTAAATACATTTACAGGTAATGTATTCGTACTACGTAGGTACTTGCGAGATACAATTTCTGCACTACGTGCTTTCCATAGGGTATAATACAATATTCATTCCGTAAAATCGATTGCAATTACCTCGAATCATATACATATACCTATGTACCGACCAAAGAACAAGTATCATACTCACTCACCATTTTCAAATCACCAACTTTGGCCGCTTTGAGAAGAGCGTCAGATGTTTTTTCCAACAAATTTCTGAAACAATATTTAAGTTTTACTTCGGGCTCCAATATTCCACGGAACAATAACTCGAACAAAATAAATAAATAATGGTAGACCGTTCTATGTATACATTGCTATCTCAACTTTGTGAGTAATAATTAGAAATTCAACATAACCAAACACAAGGTAACTACACTAACTATAGTACTCATGTATCTCACCTATAGCCAAACACTTCTTGGTCAAGTCCAAACAGTTTCTCATGAATGCTGCATGCAATAGAAGAGAGAAGAAGATAGAGTGCAGATTCAGTTTCGAGTGTGCGACGTGCTTTAGTCATACGTGTGCGACAAACCTAACGAGATAATTATCACACACTGTAAATGTTATTGCAGCAAATCAACTCACTAACTTTATAACGTGCGTGCATTTCCAACGTACTTTTGCATACTATTGCTTATTAACATTAACAATTCACCCAATTATTATAGAGATTCCTTTGATATTATTTTAATTCCATATTAATGAGCCACGTTCTCATCAAACGTATTGGAATAATATCAGGTGACAGGAAAATACGTAGCAGCAATGAAGGTACTGAATTAGTGAACTGAAGAATTTTCGTCGATTTAGGCGTCTTGTAATTTAAATTATATTTTCCGATCCCTGTCTCCTACGTTATTTCTGACCGGACATCCGTCAACGAACAAATTTTAGGAAAAAATATTCGAAGGTGGAAAATATTTCAAACAAAACGTAATAATATCAAAGCAATCAGTCGGAAAAGTCTAAAATCTAGGCACACATGTATAATTGAAAAGTTAGCGGTATGGTACTTACGTTTTGAACCGTGCAATAGAGTCACGTGTCGGCTGATGGTCTTTGGCTGGAGGGCTAGTGCAGAGTGGGGGCGAGTTAGTCTCTTGGGTCAACGTTGTTGTTATTTTGGGTGTTGATAAGGGGGGCGAGATTGTTTTGGGTGTCGTAGGCACCGATATTTTGGGTGCTGGCGCGACGGGAATCACTGGCGGGGGAGTGGTCGGGGTCAGAAGCTCTTCTGAAGTGCGCGCGGGGCTACCTAGCCCAGACTCACTGCAACAACAACGACTGGTATACAACTTTTACAATTTAAGAAATTATACAAATGTCCTTTTCCAATCCATATTTCAGTAACAAAATGGGTAACAGAAGAACGATTTAATCTGAAACGGAGGCCGTTGTACCTGAATGGCCATCGATAAATGAATAAATCTTCGCCCAACAAATTTATCCAAGAATGAAAACTATAAAAGTCTATGCTATTGCTGTAAAGTCTATGATATTGCTGTGAACGGCCCTTGCTTTAATAAATGTCACCTATATTTTCGTTTGCAATATAAAGTGGAACGTAAAGCGTGACAACAATTTTCACTTAGTTGTAAATATTGCAGCAGATTTCATTCGGATTTAGCTGCCTTTATGCTTATAAAATATTTCCTGCAATTGTAGGACTTACACCATTTCCTTTGTTGGATAGCAGTGAGAATATTTAAAAAAGAAAAGAAAATTTGGCGAAATCATTGGTCATTGTTCGAATTATTGCGCCCGTCGCATATAACATCACAAATGGCCTTCCTTCTGATACCGCAGCTGTTCCGGTCTGTCGCAACCTGCTACTACTTCAATGAGTCGATCTACTCTCGCCATCAAAAAATAATTCGTGTTTGCCTTACATCCTTCAACATTCAAATTAATGTGTACGTTCTATCTGGCAAATAAAGTTTATTTAATAAACTTATTTATATATAAGATTCAAACCTGGCATGAGATTCGGGAACGTCAAGCGACACTCCGGCACTCGGCGTGTCGGCACTTTGTGAGATGTCAAGCGACACGGAGAGGCCGGTTGTGGTATCGAGCGACACGGAAGCAGCGGTGCGTTCTAAGGAGGTGACAGTACTGGCGGGCTGCGCCGTCGACTCCGTGTCAGGCGTCAACGGCGCCGCATCCAGGATGTAAATATTCTCGTGTCCAATGTCCGTCGGGAAGTGCAGGTTTTCTTGAGCCTTGTCGATGCGGAAAAACCGCTCCGCTGTTACGGCTGAATGATATTGTTGATTAGTTTTCAAGAAATATAATGAAATTATACATACCTAGATACTATAGATCTAGATGCTAGATGGCAATAGATTTTTACCTACTTATTTATAAGTCTAGTGATCAGCCACCGATGACGATTAATTAATTATTACCACCGTCATCATCATATTACCATGTATGAATCCATCCGATACAAAGTCTACAAATAACTAAATATAATAAGCACATCGTCGTAGGTCCTCATTCAAATATTTCTAGCGAATACATGTACGATGAAAGGTATGTCAATATTACCTAACTTCAATTGAATAAACAATATAGTATCTAATCCCCTGCTGAAAAGGTGAATCGAATATCTAGTGAGGCTTAAGACGACTTACAGTCGACGAACCACCAATCGACGAGGCTTGAGTACGCTTGAGATTCTTTGATCATGTTCTGTATGAGAGTGCGCATTTGCTCCAAATCCGCCACTGGGTTCACGTCCAGGGTACCGACACGCTCCGCTGAAACCAAATGTTTGCTTTAACCTAAAGAAAAACGTTTAATATAGTAAAACGAATAACAGCTGCCTGTAAAGGACGAACGATTCCATTAGTGAGCCGGTTTATTGGACTAATATTCCATTAATAAAGTTGTTACGTGCTCATTAAGCTGGATAATAATCTTACAAATTATTTTTAACGTAGCAATTTGGTATTGTAACAGTTAATTTCATATTAATTATTTCTTCCGACGGTATATAACTTTTTTACAGTGTTTCAATACTCGTAGATTTTAAGAAGAGGGTCTTGAAATATTTTCCAGTGTTCGAACTTCGAAGAGAGCTGTTGTTATTGTTAGGCTCAGCTGGATATTGTGAAATAAATCAAATGGCGGTCACCGCTACGGGGTGCGCGGTCTAACGGCCTACTATCGATTTCATCTTTATTTATACCTCAGACAATAATCAACGCGCAAACTGATTTATTTTACTTAAAGTTATAGTGATACAAACGGATTCTCAACACTGTATTTTTGTTTCACAACGCCGACGATTGCAACAACTAACTATTAAAATTAACATCTTTAAAGCTGTGGCTTAAAACAACAGTGATGATTTATATAGGAGCCTTTAGACATTGTTGCTAGGAACTTGAAAACCGGTTGATTTACCTGTCTTGGCGAGTAATTCCTTATCGTAGTGGTGCCTCTCGTAATCGGCCATAGTAATGAGATTCACAGTGAGTGTAAGTTTGTCTGTTGTGGTTTGACTGAAACAAATAATAGATTGTCCCAAAACTATCTAGTAATAACCGTAGCTAGTTATTTTATATTGTGACTAAGAATTGCTACGTAAGACTGATATTCCTAGAAATTAATGAATTGCTCCAAAACTAATAACAACAAACAACATGATTAGGGAATGTAACAAGTGTAAAATTTGGAATATTGTCATTTTAGTAAAGATTTCTTTTGAATAAAATTGATTTGATATAGATGTCAAGAAGACTCTATAATGTGATATTTTTTGCTTCTTTAGAACAATTTTCAAACATTTTCACTCACACCCTACTTTACAATAATATATATCCTCATCAAGGTGGGTGTACCCACACATATATACAGCGTGGTCAGAGTACAATAAACAACCGTATCTGGAAGGAAAGTACCTACCACAAATATTATTATAAGTGTTGAGGATGGATGGATGTTTGTTGCTCAATCAGGTAAAAACAGTTGAATGGATTTGGATGAAATACTTCCTGGATACACATAGGATACTTTTAATATGATCCCGTTGGATTCTAACCTCAACGCTAACGAAGTCGCGGGCAAAAGCTAGTCTTTAATATTTCACAAAATATACACGGCGAGCTATCACGTGGCAAACCAACCAGAATATTGAATACTTACGGTGCAATGACCCTGCCCGGCTTCCTCTTAGCCAGCATGGTGGCCTGGTTGAGCCTCGAGAGGGTTATAACTGAGGGCGCCAGTCTGCACGCCTCACCGTCCACTTGCATAGGAATCACTTTGGTGGTCACTATCTTGGCAGTCTTGCACTGGGTGATGCAAGTGCCGTGCCCGCCGGCTTGTAGGAGAGGCTACGTCATTAAATTGTAACTGTTAGTGTTAGCTGACAAAAGTGTCGATTTTGTTGTACAAAATTACTTAAAAAAAATACAAAGTCTTGCTATCCCTTTCTCATGGGCGGGGTCAAATAAGAATGGCAATATTTTAAGTCCTATCAAATTAGTTTAGTTTAATGATTTTGTACAACAGAGTTATCACTAAAAAAGTTACTTTGAAAACATCTGTGTTTGATATATTATTATTTATGACTCCTGTTTTACAATATTCAACAATTCTCTTTCAAAAATAAAACCTTTCATTTAAAATGTTCCAAAAAGCAGCATCGAATATATTCTGATTCACAGGGCTTTTTAAATAAAATAACATTCAAATAAGACTGTATATGTCACACTTTTTGTGTTCGAGCACTTCAGTCCTATTAACATAATTTAGATTTGTTTATTTCTGGTTACAAGGAAAATTTACCAATCTATATATATTTATATAATGGCTTCCGGATCAAAGCTAGGAAAATCAACTTTTAAATCCTATTAGAATGTTTTTATTACTCAGCAGCGCTCATTAAAATTGTATATCATATTACCGAGGTTCTTAAAAAGGTAAAATGAAATCTGTCTTATCTTCACTGTGAAAATGTTAAGTCGTGACGTGGCACGTTCTAAACTTTGCTCGTCAAGGATACGCATTCAGGAATGTTAAATTTGTAAACTAAGTTAGCCGAGGAGACAATAACCCAAGGGATACACACATTTTCACCATTATCCCAGCGATGGCAAACATAAATTTGGCATTTTTACGATGCGATACGTGGCAGTGTCTTTCGCATAAATATACCTACGTTTATCTTGGGATATCGCTATGTTCAGTTGAGTTCAATGACAAAATAATACAAGTTATTTACAATACCTACACGGTACAAACAGAACACTTACCAATTGATATGTAGTTAGTCCTACTACTTCTATTAAGCCATCTTCGGTGGAGGGCTCGAAGGCGCCCCCCGATTTGTTCCAGGGGTGGGTGCCACCCCCGTAGCTGTAAACATCGATTACGTCAATATTTTGCGACAGACAGGAAACACTCATGCAAATGAGCAAGGGGTGTTTGATGAACAAATCGTCATTTACATTAGTTAAATTACTATAAACTAGTTACCCGCCCCGGCTTCGCACGGGTTTACACAAAACCTAAATTAATAATGCATAAAAACCTTCATCTAGAATCACTTCGTCTATTAGCAGAAGCTGCATTAAAATCGGCTGTGTGGTTTAAAAGATTTAAGCGTACAGACGGCGCCGGCGGAAAGCGACTTTGTTTATCTTAACATAGTGATGTTAAGGCATAAGAATAAGTAATAATGGTTGAGGTATTTTTTTTTATTAAATAATTTACAGGTCAATGCTTAGAACCATAATGATATTACTGCACGTAGCATTATTAAAATGCCTTATCATTTTATCGCGAACAAAACAAAAACAATAAATACCACCCTCGCTGGGCTGCAAGGAATCTGTTTACGAGCTTAAAATAAATTGAGGAAGATGAAGAGTTCCGCAGCCGCAGTTGC
The DNA here is from genome assembly GCA_951449985.1 of Falcaria lacertinaria. Classification (NCBI taxonomy): domain Eukaryota; kingdom Metazoa; phylum Arthropoda; class Insecta; order Lepidoptera; family Drepanidae; genus Falcaria; species Falcaria lacertinaria. Next base: position 6,719,976 of record OX602114.1, read on the forward strand.
TAATTTACGAATTATTATTTAAATTGCTTTCATATTAAATAATTCGCGGTTTCATTTACCTATTATTACGAGGCATAAGGAAAATTACTTTTAGAATAATTTGACATAAGAGTACGCTGTAGCCCGAGCCACCATGATTCTATAAACAATTACGTACTGCGCGCTCGGGTAGCCCTATTTTAATAGTGCATAAACGTAGATATGAGTTCATTGTCTACTAACAGAGATATACTTTATCTTCCCTAGATAGCACAACAATAGTTTAGACCTTTTTGACCCTTTTAGTAGACTACGGCTAAGTAGAAAATAAAAGCTCTCTTGGGCTCTTTATTTCTTTCAAAACATGTACGATGATTATTAAGTTATATCCGTTCATGGAAATAGGTTACCTTGGAATGTTTAGAAAGACGATGGCGTGTACTTTGTGTTCCCTTAGGACAGGTGTAAGGTCCTTCCCATCACACTCCATGGTGACAAACTCCGCGAGTCCCTTCCACTTGCGCTGCATTAGGTCCTTGCCGCCCGCTGTGCCGTAGAACAGCTTGTTCCTTATCCGAGAGTTGAACTTTTCAGGATGTGCCTCTGCGAGAGCAATCATCGAGTTATCTTTTTTGTGGTACCTCTTATTTCATTACCTATTCTTAACCAGACGCCTGATGTCTGGTGTCATTATGTAGACTAACTCCAACGCCAATAACATCCATTACGTACAGTTAATTTAAGCTTAAAACGGCACTAATACTAACCTATCACTTGCAATAAGATGCCTATGAATTCAATATAAGCCCATTGTATGGATGCTTATCAAGCGCCCAAAGTCTAGTTTCACCAAAAACCAATTCGACAGTATAATTACCAGAGGCCTGCATGCTATGACGATTCAATTTATCAGAATATTTGCAACTTTACTGGATAACAATGGAAGAATGTCAGAAGAAATATTGTGATGTACTTTGACTGATGATTTACCATCTCAACACCAAGCAATGTATTACCTCTAGCTTCATGGAACTCGAGTGCAATGTGTGCATCGACGCCGAAGGAGAAGTAGTTATTAACGACATTGAGAGGCAGCTCGGGCTTAGCGTTGGGCGAGTCCCCGCCGGCCGCAGCGCTGTTGGGCTCCACCGTCAGCTGCCACCGATCCAGCAGAACCGTGTCACTCTCCCCTATGTTCGCCAAGATCTTCGATATCGGCTCGTCTTCGTAACCCTAGGACAAAGTTACACCTTTTCTTTATACAAAGTTGAAAACAAGTTTACAACCTGCGATCATCAAAGTCTGTGAGATACCAACCTATTGTTGACAGTTGAAACATACCTACACTACAAAAATAGCGTAATTCTAATTTAAGGAGGTACGACTAGTCGACCACAGCAACAAATTTTGAAGGGAGATTTCTACTTATTTTGTTACCTCTTCGCAGATACTAAATTAGCCTGAATATATTTTTTTTTGTTTTTCTGATGATAATCAAGGTGAATATTTAATGTATGACGTTATGTAACTAAATAAAAATAAATATTGCAGTAAAATTAATAAAAAAATTATAAAAGTATTGTGATTGGACTATGAACCCTACTTCATTGTATTTTTGTCTTTTTTTGGAGTATCACTTAGCGATAGCGTGGAATAACAATTTGATTCTGATAAATGAACCAAAAACCTAAAAGACATCAAATTGGCAATATAAAAACGGTAATCATTCAACATTTGGGTGACTTTTTTGTCTCCTCTGAGACATCTCTTGACTGTTCATCCATTTGTTATACCATAGTTAAAGCCATTGTGATATTGTTTTAAGCGCAGATCTATTTATCATTCGCTAAAATATTTTCAGTGTCGGTATAATTATTTCTAGATCCATTATAATCTTAGATATATTTTCTTTCTTGAAGTTCTTGGTTCAGTAAAAATCCTAATAAATATACCCTTAGGTTTATGACACGTGTGTATTTATAACAAACGTTATTTGCAAAATTAGGTATAACTTTTATTCTATAAATGAATTCTCTTATTGTGTTATTGCTGATAATGTTGCAGAGGATATTATACATAAACTAGCTGCCCGCCCCGGCTTCGCTCGTGTGGACAATTTTTTTTTGCATTTATGGGGATGAAAAATAGATGTTGGCCGATTCTCATAGATACCGGATAAGCACAAAAAATTTCATCAAAATCGGTCAAGCCGTTTCGGAGGAGTATGGCAACGAAAACTGTGACACGAGAATTTTATATATTAGATATACTTCTACTGCTATAATGGAACACAAAGTCTGCAATATTTAATTAATTAAAAACACAAACGTATAAATCAACAGGTTCCCATCGAATATTGAAAAGCGAATGAATTTTAGTTCGTAAACCATAGCAATCATGGCACTCCTATATATATATATATATATATATATATATATATATATATATATAAAATAATAAAGGCATGATTGATTTGAATGGGTGATTTAATTTGTGAAGAATTAATAAAGGAAATTTCGTTTACGGTTATTAGCCTCCGGATTATTGCAAGTAACATGACTCTCGAGAATCGAGGAGGATGATTGATGTCTATAATGAAATGAAGCTGACTAGTTACAATGTCTAAGCATCGTGTTTCTCCCAGTTTTGGTTTAATTACGGCCTAGGTTAGATAACGGGAACAACCGCGAACTCCAATCAGAGCGCAACGGATAATTTAATACGCAAAGTTTCCAACACGAAGAAGTCCGAGATCTTGATGTATAAGTAGCTATATTGAGAAACGCTAATTTCCTTGTTAAAAACAGTCGTTAAATGTGCAATTACTTTCATCATTATGTACTTAACTATTGTGGCCTTATGTAGCTATATTGGACTTCAAGTAAAATTACATTCTTATTAATATCTGTGCTTTTAATTATGTGGGTATCAAATTCTTTACTAGACAATAGTTAAATACTAATGAAATCATTTTTTATTTTACATTAAGTTAAACCAAGAAAACTTAAAATAATGTGATAATTGAAGTTGGATAATACATTTAACATGGTTAATTGAGAGATACGGATAACACACACTCCCTCACAAAAGTTTCGTATTTATTCTACGATGCTGTACCATAGTGATCACCTAATGAGATTAACAAGATATTTGAGTTGAGCCGCTAATAGGTTAATAGGGGCGGCTCGGGTTTGGAGCAGACTCATTGTTTATATCTAAATAAATCCGGCTCATCGTGACTGGGACAATGGCGAACATAGCGCACATCCTGAAATCGGGAGCCGGGACGAATCGGGCCCCAGTTTGTTTGTCATCCTCCGTAATACTAAAAATGTTATGAGCACCGTAATAAACTTTGTTTATAGGCTCGTTATTACACTGTACCACATCAGGCGACAACAGGTAATCACGGCATTTGCATATTCATTGAAGAACTTTTTTCTTTGCTTCTCTTTATCCATTTAAAGGGGATTCTCAACATGATACAAAGTTACCGTTTCCATATTTCTTATTCTGTTTTGTTTCCGGCGTTAAGTTAAACAGGAACTCGTGGTCCCAACTTTTCAGTTATTGCTTTAGAATATTTTTAGCAGAAAAGTTTAAATTGAAATCAAAAAGTGGAATACATAATACCGCCGTACCCAATTAATGATATCATTGACTGTACTCAACATATCATTCAACGATTCCCTGCTCTTCTTTTTTTAATCAGAAAAAGCTGGCGGCATTTGCAGTACCTATTTGCACTTTGTAAATATATACCTACATAAATAGATATTATAAAAGTCCGCACTAGAACGTGATCGTTTCTACTTCTGAAGCGATTTTAATCGGGCACTGGAGATTTAGGATTGGCGCAGGCGATTTCTTAATGTACCTAGCAGAAGAATTAATATCTGAGGGCACGGCAGTTCCCCCCCAAGTCGAGGGAAGAAGCGGCACGGCCGTAGGTACCATTATTTTCTCGAAGCAATTCAGGCCATTTTCGACCTTCTATAACTTCATTGTGGATAAGAGTAAAAACCATAATATCCAGTAACCAAGCAGGCATTGTATAAACACGGTACATTTAAAATTTCATTCAATTTGAATCAGTAGTTTAAGAATTATAACTAGTCAGTTTCTTAATTTTGTCACTCACTGACTGACTGACCGAATGGAATGATGCTTTACAAAATAATGGAATTAATTAGGAGTTATTATTTTAGGAAATAATAAAATTTAAGAAGTGCCCGATGATAATAAATATTGTAATGAAAATTGTTTCCACGCTATTTCACTTTATGAGAGGCTGTATTCATCCGTTTCTGACATAACCGTTGTCTATTAGTGGATTACGAATAGCAGCCACGTGATTACTTTATTGTAGGGGTTTGTTAAACAAATGTTATGGAAGCATCAATCCTTAGCTTAATTATCGATTGGGACTAACTACTCTCAAACAATACGACGGAACTGCACGCGAGAGTATAACGTTCACCAAATAGTTCTACGTCCAAAGTAATCTGAGTAATGCACTACTGGTGCAGAGACCGCAGTCATCTTATTGGACGGCTAAAGTGGATCGGCACATCTGCAGTATCGGTTTACCATTTACAGATAACCTACCCAAACAGAATGGGCTCATTTAGGTGTTGCATAATGTTCAATGAATAATATTATGTGAGGTTTCATAGGAGCTTCCGTCAATCTGAAACCGCACAATTGTCTGCACGACACGACGACGTACAAATTCATAAGCTCGTTACGGAAAATTTTCCCAAGCAACTTAAGGTCTATTTTGTAAAAGGAATAGATAGTGTTACTATAAAGTGAACTGTTTACTTGTTAGTTGACTTGTTTCCGAACGCTTCGGGGATTAATATGCACAAAACCGTCGTCGCCCTTCATTTTTGGATTGTACTGTAGTGTAATTTTAAGACTTACCCCTCCCCAGCCAAGTGCCCTAGCGAGGTCATTGCCCGTGCCGAGGGGTAGCACGCCCACGGCCGGCCGGGAGCCGATGCGGTCGAGCACGCTCAGCACCCAACCCACCGTGCCGTCGCCGCCGCACGCCAACACGCGCAAGTTCGGCACCTTACGGAACAGCTCGAGACTGAAAACAACACAATCATATCAATAGGTACCTACGGACTTATACGATTGGTGTGCCGTTACAATAGAGAACGCTTTTGTTCAATGGAAGCTCACAACGTAAAAAAAAAAAATTTAGTTATAGGTACAGGTCTTATAAGCGACAGAACTTATTTTAAAAACACTTATGCAGATTATCAGACTTCAGTAATAATTAGTGATTTCAAATTACATATCACTCGAAACTCAAATTACACAACAACGTACACCGAAAAACACAAGTTTAATAAGGGCTTGTATAAACATCAAACAATTTATTACTTAAACAGAAAAGAACAAAGGCGACCCAAGAAACTGCGAATGACGAGTCACAAAATAAAAGCTAAGACTCGTCAGCGCCGAATAAAGCTAGTTAACAAATTGCCAAAGATCTTTAGTGACAGTAAACTCGCAAACGGTCCGCAATTCCCATTATCCCGAGAATCCCTGAGAGAGTTTTATTAGAGCTACAAAACAAGAATGGTGCAACGACTCTGGAGTCTGGAGATTTTAATCAGCAGAGCTGATTATTGGATTTGACAGACAAGTTTCGCTGACCTAAGAGACGTGCGTTTAATTAATTATAAATTCTCATAATGTAATCTTAACTTATCCTATTATATTTAAAGGCCAAAAGGTTACGATTGGTGTTGGCTTTACTAATGAAGACGACAAATGGTATTTACCCCGGCCCAGGTCCTCCTTGAGTCAGATCGAACACCTGCCGCGGGTTCAACAGCCATTGAAACTTTTGTAAAAGTTTTGCACCTTGGTTGCCACCGCTCTTCGGATTAATGAAAACCAACACTGGTTTCACATTGGACGTTGGTATTGGCTTGATCACAAATGTTTTCTGTTCATTTTTAGAATCTTTTCCTTTCTTTTTAGAGGCACTTTTTTTCTTTGGAGATTTTCGTAGAGATGATTTGAAGCTGCCTCTTCTTGGCAGCTTTACAATCCATGAAGGCGGCACTATTATATTCGATTGTGAACCTAATAATATGGTTAAAACCATGAATTTAATATCTTAGTAAATTTTAAATATTTATATAATATGCATAATCCAAGAACAGTATTCTTACCTAATGAGCATTCTTCTCCTATTCTTTGAAGATTAAAACAACTGTCTTTATTGTGGTAAGCATCTTTGCACCACGAGCAACTCAAGGCAACGATTTCTTTCGAACTGAATGACAATTTTGCCTGCAGCGACTGTGGACAACAATCCATCCATATAATTCTATATTAATGTATTATTTTTCTGAGAATATTAACACTATAATAATAGATTTTGTGCCAAACATTTATTATTTATTAGTAAAAACCAAGCAATTAAAGGCTAATTTAAGCACTGACATTCCCAAAATCTGAAAAGAAATTAATTTTCAGGTTTAAAAAAGAAATTCTTAAGATTTCATTATTGAACAGTCACATTAAATTTAAATAGAAATAATATATTACGTGCATTCTCGCAAAGACCTCGTTAGCTAGATTTGTGCCGAAACTTCAAAAAACACTATTAAGAATCTGTCGAGAACGTGTTTACTGTTTATGGTTGGGAGTTTGGGGAATGTCACGCGATATAGGTGACGGCAGGGTGTTGTAGCACCAGGCCAGCGCATGGCGACATGTCAGATATACGCACTCTGTCCTCAGTGTCAGCACTGTCTACCCGGAAAGGCTTGTCAATTGAATGTCGCGACAATGTCGGAATGCACCACCCGCAGCACCCGCGCCGCAAGGACTGTGACAACAAAACAACCATGCAACATGCAGCCTGGACACGGCTACGTGCCCAACACTAATGGCATGTGACCAAGCTGTATTAAACAAAACACATACCTATACATAAAGTGCATCTAATCAACATTTAAAAACAAAAACAATGCATACTACTTGTACATATATGATTTTTTGTGGTAGATTATGAGACATTTCATGTGGGTTAAAGACAAGATTAGTAGAATACAAAATATATTATAATTTGCTTTGTCCGCTTAATGTTTTACATTACATTAAGCGGACAAAGCAAATTATAATATATTTTGTATTCTATAAATATGAATTTCCGCAAAGTAAAACCTGAATCAATTCAATATGACAAGATTAGTACCTACTACTGATAACAATATATTATGACTTCACTATGGAGAAATAAAAGCTACAATCAAAAACGACGTAACGACGAGTCGAGAAATTTGTCTTTGTGCACGTCATAATAGTGTAGTTACAAAAAGTATCACAGATATAGCGATTTTCTCTCGATACGTCTTCCTTTATTTATATATAGATGATATGAAAGTGATATCGATTCCAGTGAAAATTGTCGCGGTACGATGAAGCGTTAAGACTTCGCCTGTGTAGAGGGAACATTTTTGTTTTATATCCCGATTTGACAAGTGAAGGAAATAGATTGCAGCGTTTTCCTTGTATGTACGCCGTCGCACAGAATGATTTATTTTGCAGGAATTATTGTTACCTCGATTCTGAAATGTAAAGTAAAAAGATAAATATTTATAGTTACTCGTCATTTGTCACAAGAGAACGATTGATGGGGAGCTATATTTTTGGTTTTCATGTACAGAAGTATGTCGGTAATAAATGTATACTTCAATTAGTCATTTCATTTGATCACAGATATAATATAATAAATTATGCAACAACGATATCTAATGCCGTGTGTTTCAAATAAAACTGAAGCTTACTAATGATGTAATTAACTATAAGGTATATTTTGCTAGGCAAACTCTTCATTCAGTTTTATCGAACAACTATCCCAATTTAATCATAATTTTGGTTATATAGGTCATATTCTAAGCGTAGGTGCAAAAATAGACGTTTGAAGATATGACAAACCTACAAACATGTAGGTAGGATTATGTACCAATCGAATGAACATTTCCTTACTACTGTAACTGAGCCTCAATGTGTACATACCTAAATACATTTAAATTAAATTTTAAGTTATTCAAAATATTGCAGATTTACGTTTTACTTAATGTCTGTAGAAAGTGCTAGATAATGGTCAAGTTTAATGTCCATTAAATTATACCTATAACATGCATTGTTTGTTAACGGTAACTACGTCAATTAATCAATTTAATCTACAATTAAGGGCAGTCTATTAGATCGGTGGGGAGACTTAGGGAACAGTCTAAATTATATCTGTTACGTGAATAGATACCGCAATGAAAATTGATGACCATACATTTGGAACCTGAGTTTGGAACAGTTTCAATCCAATAAACAATACGCGCCGTGCCCACGGTCTGTGGGGCCGATGAAGTTTAATAAATATCGCACTGATTTTCCGTGTGGCTAAGCCTGAGTGCAAATTTGTTTGTCAACAATTATTTTAATACCTATGACACATAAGGAAAATAGCTCAATTGCTGTTGAAGTTCTAGAAGTAACATTTAATTTGAAATTATAATATAGGTACACGTAGAAACCTATAAGTTAAAAAACATATGCTTAAAATGAAAACTTATAATTAAACTTTACATAACACGAACAATGAACATGCAAAATAAGAATTTTAAAAATCCATTCAAAACGCACGAGGCCGACTATGCAGAATGTTACATAGAAACATTGTAATGTATGTAGATGTACGTTCAAAATAGAACTGTTTTGCATTCCAACAAAACAGATATTATGTGTGGAACAACACGCAGCGTTGCTGTTTGAAGAAGCTGTCTTTAGATCTTGCTCTTTTAGTAAATTAATTGGTTAACTTACCATTCTTCATGGTTTATATACTCATCTGTCTTTCACTCATGCAGGAGCGCGCCAACAATACTCTGTGGTAAGCTGTCAACTGACTGTCACTCATAGAAGTCTTCAATATTCACCAGCAAGCCCTTGCTGCGACGCTGCGTGTTGTTCCACACATAATAACTGTTTTGTTGGAATGCAAAACAGTTCTATTATGTGTCTTCACAACACGCAGCGTCGCTGTTTGAAGACCTGTTTGATATCTGCTGGTGAAAGAGAATGAGTATCTGGAAATAGACGCTATGTGATCTGAATATAATAAGAGAAAATTAAAACGTTTTCTTCTTTAAGGATAACAAAAATTTCAGACTTTGTTCCACATATTATTATAATATAGAACTAATAAATTAGTCTAAACGAGAATTTAATTTGACTGAGCAACTTGTTAGTATAGTTATTAAATAGAAGGATGCACTTCTGTCAATAACTTAAAATATATATCTGTTTTCATTAAATAGTATAACTGTGATCAATTGTTATACTATTTCAACATTATATACAAGACACAATAATCATCATTCATATTCAATCTTTATATGGATAAAATTTATCATATATAACCCCCTATGTATAAGCAGGGTTTTAATCTCTGATGTGAGTAAACAATTTTAAATGTTTCACTTCTTCTTCTTCAAGAACTCATCTACATGCAGTTTTAAATGCTGCTACAGAGCATCTATGTAATCTTTCTTGAAACTGAAATTAACCTACCAAATAAAGGTTATTATGTAACATCTCATAACCTGCCTTTTAACGGAAATCACACCGAAATAATAATAATGCTTTAGGTACCAGAGACTGCCATACCCACTCACTCAGATATAGATTACATACACAACAATAAGTTGTTATACCTGGATGGAACTCACAAATTTCTTCCTTACACAAACACTTGTCCCGAACAAGGTTCGTATCCCTCACCTTAGTCAGAAGGTAGGTCCACTAGCAACTAGGTCCAACGACCAGCCATTAACTGTTAGTGAACTTATAGCAAGTGCTGCTTCTCTATTATAGAAATTAATAAACATGTGTGACCGCCTCTTATCTTGCTTGATTGTATAAGGTGTAAGGTCTGTATACCTGGATCAATATTAGGTTAGGGTTACGGTATACCTTGGCTAATGATACTGTTAAATTCTAGGCTTTCCTTGAATTAAGTTGAGCCATAGGGTATTTAGCTTCAATTGTATTATTATCTGAGTTGCTAAAAAGCAATTGTGGTTCACCATACAGGAGGTTGAGGTGTGGATAAATCAACATCTTGTGTGTGTAGTGCCCCGAGCACTCATATTGATCTGTTCTACGCTTATACAAGCGTGAATGAAAGTTAAAACAATTTGCAATGTTCAACAAGGTTCTTTTATCAATTGGAAACAGGACACTTCTTGTGTGTGTGTGCGGCGCCCCGAGCACCTATATTGACATCTGTACGCTTATGTAAGCGGTAATTGAATTATCCTGCTTGGTCATCTCCAAAAACTCTTGAAAAAAATTATATTAAAACAGGTTGTCGTATTGACACTCTGCCAAATTATCCCTTAGTAGGTGACTTCTGCATTAGTAAGAGTATTGTCATTGGCTCAAAGAGGGCCGATGCCCTTATCTTCGGAAGTTATCACTGAGTCATGTTTAAAGTACTTTATACATATGTAATTATGTATATTATTCATGCCATGTTCAGATGGCTTAGTACCTGTGGTATCATCAACAACATCAGGTTAGATGGAGGAAAAATGTAGGCCAGCCTGAACTGCCGCTTCCAACAAAAATCTTGCAAAAGCTTGTTCAACCCTTCTGAGTCCCAAGTATCCGTGAAGTCGCACAACGGCTGACTTTCTTAATAGCATAGATACAGTTCGGAACACCCCACTTTGAATAAAGCCTCCGAGGCCTGGGGCAAAAGGTGCCATTCCGGCACGGACATTGTCTGGTAACCGCGGCCACAGCGATTGGGTATGCGCCTTGAGCTGGTATACCTTTCCGGAAGGTAAGCCGCAAATCGGGTGATGTTAAGAGGGTAGGGCTTTGTTAAATCCAATAAAATGGTTAAATTTAATAGTGTCGGGGAGTAAAAGATTCTTTCCAACCCACTATTGTCGAAATTACGTCTGCTTAGAGGATGGTTAGACAGAAAATGTTCAATGCTTTGCTAACTGGAAACATTAAAATATGCAGGATGCGAATTATTTGATAATTATGACAGCATCTAGGGGCCATGACTGTTTTTATTGTTTGTAAACAGTGGTCTAGTGTAGCGCAGTCGAGTTCCGCGACTGACAATATGCACGTGCAAACTCATTAGCATCGCTCAAACGAACCATCTTTAATTGTCTGTCAGAGCCCTGATTTTTCATAATTCTAGTATGTCAATAAAAACCAGAACACCTGTACCTGATTTCGAATTCCATCATAAACATGTAGTATGGTGTATGTTGTACGTACTTTACGAAAGCATGTAATTTAACTGCTTATTTAATAAACAATTACTAGCTGATCCAAATCAACTGTTTGTATACATACATTGTATTAAGTATGTTGACTGATTGATTTAATTTTCTCAGTTCTCACGCAATTTATGTAAAACTAACAAGCTTAGGACGGAATCACACAAAACTTAAATTAACTACACATAAAAAGTCTCCCTCAGGAATGACTACATCCATTAGCGAAAAGCATTAAAATCTGTTGCGTAGTATCGGTTGCGTAATACTGAAAATCTGACATAATCTTATTTAGTTTAATGTTTTCCTGAAACACTCGTCAAACAGTGCCTACACAAGCACACAGTGCCAGTATTACGCATCTGCAGATCCGACTCGGATAGATTAGGTTAGAAGGTTTTTTTTTTGTAACACATTATTTTCACTGACCTTGTCACAGAAGGAAATACATATTTTTATTCCAGAATATTTCAGTAATAATTGATGTGTCAAAAGCATTCCTTTATAAATGTTTTTGCTAGACACCTTGTAAGTACAACAATTTGTAGATTAAATGACATATCTTATCTTGCCATGTTTTAAAGGATAACAATTTAAATTAAAAAGAGGGATATTTTTTTACAATTACTTGTTGTTTTTTATGAATATGAATTCAGCTTATTGAATTATTCCAATATCAAAAATGATTAAATTTATTTAAACTTTGCAATTCCAAGTTTTAAGTTTTCCAACATAGAAAATGAGCTTGAGGATAATTTGAACAAAGAAGCTGTCAAATTTTAACTGTTCTGTCCTTGGATACCCAACTTCTATATAATTTAATCACTTATATCTTTTATTATTCAGAACTATCTCATATTAAACTATAGTATTAAAACTATTTAATATTAGTCATGCCAGGACCAAAGTACATGATAACCCTCTCGAAAGGTAGAATGTTAGATCATATCCTGAAAATTAGCTATTGCTTTAACTGCTCACCAAATCTAGCAGACAATGCCGCACTGATTCCTTCTGGTGAAAGCCTACATTAAAGCCTAGTAACTATTAGCTCAACTGTTGCTATATTGATCTTGGCATTGCACAAATATCTAACTTATCTTTCACTTTTTAGATGTGTATTATTAATTTAAAATGATCAATTGATGCATAATGACATTCAGATGTAATGATATCTTACATGTTATTAACACATAAATGGGTCTAAGCCCCAAATTCTATATTGATATTTTTAATACATGAAATAAATTGTCAATTAATTACTCATGTAATTAATCCTTATAGTAAAACTGCATATGTGTAAGCTCTGCCGGCTTATCTGCAGCACTCTTTAAATTGTATTTATATCTTGCACTGTATTTTATATCTTTATGATTATAATGTAGTACCTACTTTGATTCACCCATAAAGGTTATTAAATTCTATCTAAACTTCATAATGCATGTGAAGCACTATATGCCTGCAAAGGTATCTTAGGAGGAAAACACTTTCCCTCCTGGACTGGTTAACTACTTTAAGCAAGTTATTCTATGTCAGCATTGTCAATAATAGATCATTCATAACACTACAGTCTAATCCGTCTAGCAGAACCCTGCCCCGGACTGCATTTATGTGTACACACCTATTTGGATTACGCTCACGGGGCTATGCTTAACAATTACTAGCTCAGATATCTTAGGCGGGTTCTCTAAACAGGTACCTTATGTGCTTCAATTACAGGCACCACTAGGGCTCTAGAGATGCAGGTGGAGTGGTAGATTATCATAGGCAGAAATATAGTTTGGTAGTTGTATTCTATATCATATCCTTTTAAAAGGCTTACCTTGTTTAGTAGGATTTCAATGTGAGTACTAAGAGCATTTATAAGGTGGTGAGACAGGGCTTTCATCCTCCGAGGATGGGGGCTCCTACCTCTTTTCTCTCACTTTGATACCGAGCAGCTGGATCGGTAAGTAGGTATTACTAGCCTTCGCGTAGCTACCGGTCTCATCTCTGAGCATCGGTAGCAGCTATTAAACAGACAATATGACTAGTAACCGTACCTGGTGGCAGATTCTTTACGCAGTGACTGTATCGCTGTACTACGAACTTTGCAAACGGTTTCACAACGAATCTGTTACCACGGTTAAACAAGCTAACAAAACTTTCCGAAGTTTCGTTACGTTCACTGAACATACAAACACTAAATTACTGTGTCGCAAACATTCGTTTTAACTCCATTATTAACCAATTAATTTACTAAAAGTGCAAGATCTAAAGACAGCTTCTTCAAACAGCGACGCTGCGTGTTGTGAAGACACATAATAGTGGATATTCGCCACAGCAGCGCAGCGGCGCCGTGTCGGCGATACGTATGCTATGCTAACACGTCATTAAAAATGAAGTTTTAATTTCGCGTGAGGCTCGTGTCGCATGCGATGCGAGGCATATATTCGAAGGAGATGCAAATCATTCGAGTTGACAGAGCGCCGCTCACCACACCCAACGACGGCACACCACCGGCTTCCCACATCGCTCATAAATTATCCAACTGACAGATTGTTGTGTGTAAACGTTCACTCACGTGTATCATCATACAATTTATAATGTACCTACTTTTCCTTCAACGATTTGGTAGTTAATCACAAAAGTTAATTAAATAACGTTATTAGTTGACGTAAGGAAGGTAGGATAGTAGGATGGTTGTAAGCAGCCGAAGTCCGTGGTATGAATACCAATCTCAAATACAAACACAACATTGCAATAATTTTAACTCAAACAATTCTACTGCGCCAGTACAGTTACGTGTAAAAGTTTTAGGATAGGGAGACGCCTGCAGTTGCTTCCCCTATAAAACTTTCCTGCTTTTAATAAATATGTATTTTTAAATTGGTTGTTTTGAGATTTTTGCCAGCGGTTCCTAAATATGTGTACATTTTCTAAATAATAATCAGTGGTATTGAAATCGGTAGTAATTACGTAGAAAGTTTCGGTTATAGACAGATCAAGCTAATACAAGCGAGTTAAAAAGGTGGATACTTATTCATTGTTGTTAGACGTATGATATTGAGTGCTATATCTGAAAAAGATGCTCAACAACTAAATGAGATATGGCTGGATCTTACACACACGTAGCTGATAATCCACTGAACTGCTACAATTAATACATAATACTTTTAAAGGTGCGAATACTTAAATGTTAAAAATGTTTAAGCAGCACAAAATAAAGAAAATAAGCTACTAAAACTAATCAAAAGAAGCGACGCAAAAACAACACAGATTTCAGACAAAACTTTCAGTGTGTGATTATAGAGTAAGTGGATTTAAAATTAGATACATTCTCGGAGAACTTCTTAATTAATTTGTCGGACGCATTGAGGTACTTACCGTTGATTCCTTTATTATTGAAGACTCAATTAAGTGGTCCGAGCGAGAGACATGTGTTTTTAATGTAATGGACCCACTACGTGTGGACCCACCTCGAGTTTATATTTATACATAGAATTGTGATTGCACTTCAACACTCCGAGCGCTCGGTTTACATGTTAATGAACGCCCGTGATGAGCTACTATTCATCTTCATTTTAGTGTAGCGACGATAATGGCTAACGTCAATAATTCAATTACTACCTGCTATGTTCCTACGTAGCGAGGTTTCGTCAATTCGAGGCATAATTTATGGGTAAATGAGTAGCTATGCTCAAAATTTTGTTCGCATCAATTTCAATATTTAAGTATTAGGCACGTCGCCCACGCGCGAGTGATACCCCTGGTGTAGCAAGCGTCAAAATGCTACGGTAGCCGTTTATCACGCGGGCCGTATGCTTGTTTGCCACCTTAGTGGTATAAAAAATAAATAATGCACAGCCCGATTTGTAGTTCGCGGATAACTTAGTGCTGAAATCACGCTATACACATTGAAACCTGATTGATGTTGTATTCTTTAAATTTTGTTTTTAATTTTTATCTTTTTGCCTTCAATAAATAGTTAAATACCCTTGCATAGTCGAAAGGGCAAGACGCATGAGACCGTAATTAATAAATCATTTTATTAAAATATTAGGTCTTTACATATGAAATTGGCGTTTTTCGTACTGGCCACTTTAATCACGAATTTCTCCTCTTTGGTAAGGAATTCCAAATTCAAATTTGTACAGCTATAGACTCATGTATTTGTGCTTCGATGATCGTCATTCATTTGTTTTTTTTCTTCTGTTTTTTTCTGTTTGCGTCACTCATTTTACAAAATGGAAAACCTTAAATATCGCATTATTTACGAGTACGAGTTCCGCCGTGGCACTAGTGCTGCGGAAACAACTCGAAGGGTGAATGATGTGTATGGCGGTCGTGTTGCAAAAGAAAACACAGTTCGTTTTTGGTTCCAACGTTTTCGTTCTGGAAATTTCGACCTGCAGAACAAGCCCCGTGGACGGCCTGAGACTCAAGTTGATAATGAAGAGTTGAAGGCTATTGTGGAAGCGGATCCATCGCAAACCACGTCCGAGTTAGCTGCAGGCTGCAATGTTAGTGATAAAACTGTTTTAATTCACTTGAAGCAAATTGGGAAGATTAAAAAGCTTGAAAGGTGGGTACCTCACGAATTGACTGAAACAAACCGGCAAACGCGCGTCGACTGCTGCGTTACATTACTAAACCGGCACAATAATGAAGGTATTTTAAACCGAATCATTACCTGTGATGAAAAATGGGTTCTTTACGATAATCGGAAGCGCTCAGCGCAATGGTTAGATCCTGGCCAGCCAGCCAAATCCTGCCCCAAGCGAAAATTAACCCCAAAAAAGTTACTTGTAAGCGTTTGGTGGACTAGTGCCGGTATTGTTCATTACAGTTTTTTCAAATCTGGCCAGACTATTACGGCTGATGTCTATTGTCAGGAATTGCAAACCATGATGGAAAAGCTAGCGGCTAAACAACCTAGGCTGGTCAATCGCTCCACGCCACTGCTGCTTCACGACAACGCTAGACCACACACTGCGCTACAGACGGCTACTAAATTAGAAGAGCTTCAATTGGAAAGTCTAAGACATCCTCCGTACTCCCCGGACCTTGCTCCAACAGATTACCATTTTTTTCGAAATTTGGATAACTTCTTGCAAGGGAAAAAATTCAACTCCGATGGGGCAGTCCAAATCGCCTTCAAAGATTTTATTGATTCCCGTCCGACTGGTTTTTTTAGTAAAGGGATCAATGAACTACCTATGAGATGGCAAAAGTGCATAGAAAATAATGGTTCATACTTTGATTAATTAAATATATTATATTAAAAAATATTCGACTTTTTGTTCCTCCCATACAAAACGCCAATTTCATATGTAAGGACCTAATACTTAGGTAGGTACTACTACGAAAATTTTACAAAAATAATGCTCTACATACACCACCAAAGTGTAAGTAGGTTATATGCCTATATCGTTCGTCATCTGGATTATTTCATTAGAGTTATCCAAATAAATTTATATTAAGTGCTAAGAACTAATAGGCACCCTCGATCTTCAGCATAGACTGCCAGACCAGAAAGAGTAAACTATACAGTATAAGCGTCGCAGACTAAGAATAACAAACTGTAGATTTTATTTAAGAATGTTATTCCTTTTGAGTTAACAGCGCTGCGGAACATTGTATTTTTAGTTGATCACGTGACCCTATCGATTCGTCACAGAAAGTTCAAAGCAAAACTGCAATAAAAGGAACTACTCCCTAACTAAGGAAAGACGTGTCTCGACTCAATAACTCAATGGTCTGTGCTTATTGACATCTTAAAGTAAAGAGAGAGAGAGTTCTTACAACTATATCTGTACTTATTGAACTTCGGATCCCAAAAAATTTGTAAATTCTTTGGAAACTAGGGATTCCATCTATACAATAAGTATAATACTTAATTTTACTACTTTAGTGTTTTCAGAAATGTGGCAGCCCTAACTGAAACAAGTTATCATCTGCCTTATCCCGAATGCGAAACGGCTATTAGGTATGAAGGTACTGCAGAGTGAGAGAGACCAAACTGACCTTGCCACAAGCTTTGCACTTGCCCTTCTCTGAGCGCCGATGCACCCAGTGGTGGTGCGTCACGGTCTGCTCGCGATACTGGCGCACGCCCACGTCTCGGAATGTGGGCTTGCACGTGAACTGCACGCGGTCCATCAGCGTGTCGATGCAGGCCGCGTGCGCGACGATCTTGCACGCCGAACATTTCATGCGCGACCCGTGCTTCTGTCAATAATGTAAAATACAGTTGCACCTACATACTACAATTTGCATAGGTTATAAGTTTGGTGGTATTTTAAATTGACTACATCAATAATGCATAAGTTGATGTTAGCATATTGGTCACGTTCCGATCGCTTGAACATAATTGTTGTTCTCAGGAGCTGGTATCGAACAAACTGATATTTTAGATAGAAAAAAAGGGTAGAAATAATATTTATTCATAAATAAATATGTATAGAATATAGATGTAAGATTATGAGATTTAAAATTCGAATGTGCAATTTTTTTGTACACCATCAAGTTATCAAACAAGCATAGGCCCGCCTGATGGTAAGCACAATGGCACCAGGGTTAACACTCGCAAGTTGCCGACACTAAAATGTATTTAGTTTAAAGAGAGGTAGACCAAATTGGGATATCCCGTGAGTTTTCCCATGAATATTGGAGCCATCCGAGACTGGGGACTGTACTCCACCATACATAAGACCGCAGTGAAATAACCCTACTACTACACTATAACTGTGAGAATTATAATATGCATATGCAATACATGGCGGACCACCATCGTGTTGTTAAATAACAGAATCCAGATATGGTTGAACTATATCATCCTTAACTTTATTACAGTATGTAAGCCAACCATACCGCATGTGTACGCTAGCCCCGAAGTTATTTTACATATAACTTTGCCTCAGGGAAAGATTTTCTCACAGGGGTCAACCGCATCAAACTTTCAACAAAGTTGTTTAAGCTTCAAATGTCGGTGATGATGTCTATATTATAATGTTGAAACACAAAATACCTGTTCAACAAAATACATATCATAATTGCCAGTGAGATATAATATCAGTGAGGAATAATCTATATGCGTTCCAGCTTGACAGGTTTGAAGTAGGTAAGGATGACAAGGGTTTTAATAGAATCAAGTATACTATTTTTATTGAGGAATATAAATTAGAATAGATACCTATAAATTCCTACAACGACACCACTAGTATACGAACAACTTTATTATTTTATTAGTAAACAGTAACAAACATTGTAAGATTCGTAAAATAAGAAATTATGTTTGTTTCTACTGCTCAGTATTGTCAGTAATTGGACGATTATTTAAATGACTTTATTTAAATAAATGAAATTACTATACATTTTATTATTTTTTATATCTTCTAATAAACAGGCAAAGACAAATAGCAAAATAAATTATGAAGTAATATTCTCTTCTGATCATGCATTGATTTTGATTTTGATTTCTTGACTAGAGAGTTGTCCATAAAAAATAGCTGTATTTTTTCTCTTTACCATAGTGAAGCTTGGGCGGGTATTCGTTGTATGTACGAGCTTATTTATTACCAATACACACCGCCTTTCAATTTATGTAATTAAATCTACGAAAATCTACTCAACGACTATTATAGAACAGAATACTATTTATTTACCTAGACTAGAGCTTGAATAAACGCAAATAAGTAATATAGTACTACCATGTATTTATTTCCGATTGAACTTTCGTACTTTCTATCAATTCCAGCGATTCTAATATTGTTGTTTCATTCCTGGCGACTTTATTCGTCCATTATATCAGCCTCGTTCATACCTACTTGGAAAATATATTAAACATTTACCTGTTTAAAACACAATACAAAGTAGAACAAAGCTAGTTATTATCAATATAATACTTGCCTATGATAATGTTTACAACGCTGTGTTCACATCAAAACTTTGGGAGCGTAGCAATTAGTATATAATTGCCGGTATGTACATGAAGAAGGCGTTTTATTTCACCGTGGTTTTATTGTATCGACGGTGACAGTCGATCGGTACGACAATAGTGGTGGGTCATTAATCTTACATTCAACTACTGCCGACCACCGCCACGCGGAGTACAATAGCCAGGAAGCCTGCTAATGGAGGTCGGGAAATTACAATTTCTTGCCCTGTTGCCTCGACTCCGCTTGCTGAGTGATCCAAATACACCGTTCAGTTTGTATGAAATTCAATAAGGTTTTCATAGCACCCCCATAATAACAATCAACGAACAATGTGTTCCAAGCAGGGGAAAACCTTATAATAGAACTGCAGGTGTACGCAAACGAACCTCCGTGAATAGGGTGTGAGATAATGGTCCTTACAGTCATTACCTAGTCTATATAAATAGAATTGCATTCTGTTTTCATCGACTAGACCACCTCTCATCTAATTCAAGACTTTTTTTATAAAAAAGACCGATGAGGTTAGAGTGCTATGCTCAGTTGGTAACTGCCTTCTTAATTATCACGCTTTTACTAGGTTCACTTGTATTTATGTATCTGTCAATGTTTCAGATTATTTTAATGAAATGTTAACCTTCTAGTCGTCTTGATTATTTGGAAAATTTGCGCACGTAATAAGGATGACATACAATAATTTCATAATTTTATCCTAACATGCAGAATTATTAAGATATTTACATTTTAAGCGTGTTTTTAGTTTTTACTTATAAAAATTGTAATTGGTGTCATTTGGACAAAATTTATGCCTTTTTTTATGCCACTTACGTGGCACACAAGCGTAGGACCCACCTGATGGTAGGCAGTCACCGTAGACTATAGCCGCTAGCAATACCAGGGATATCAAAAATGAGGTGCCAACCCTGCTGTTGACGAGGACTCACTGAGCTGGCAGCATTACTACTAGCGCAGCGTACTGGCAACCTTACTTACAACAGAAACGCAATTCTACATCAAAGTAGTGTTATTTCACTGCGGTCTTCTGTAAGGTGGAGGTACAGTCCCGAGTCGGGCGGCTCTAAGTGATCCCAATTCGCACTACCTCTCTAAGCTTAGAGAAACTCATTGGTACAGGCCGGAGTTTGAACCTGGAGCAACAAGTAGAACAACATACGTCATTTTGTGATTTACGACTGAATAGAAAATACATCCAACAGGTGAATTGACGATATTCTTGAATTACTGCCGCATAATAATGTACGCTTTCATCGCAATGGGTAATGAAATGTTAGGAGAAGTTAATGACTTGATTCATTCCCTTTATAACACATGAAAATGTTCCTATGGAATTACTTTTGCTCCATTATCGCTCATGTTATCGCACGTTTTATTGCCATGAAATAATGCTCTCATATAAAATACCATCGGACATGAAAATACATATGTAGAGCTAATTATTGAGGATGAAAGTAAACATACGTTGATTTAATATAGCTCACTGTGTTAAAACAAGTGCAAAACAACGTACGTGACCGTGGGAAAAGCTTGAATGTTAATTATGGAATTTGCGAATACCGTATAACGTCGGTAATAATATAAAAGACGTATGGAAGTCGTGCGTGAAACAGCCTCGTATTTACTTAACAATATAAATAACTTGAACTCTCGTGTTTCTAGCTCACTTCCTTCCATGCATATATAATTACTGTTTAAGCACTTTTTATGTTAATTAACTTGGTAAATATAAGTTCCCGTTATACTGTTAATTGTTAACATAGTAATATGTAAGTGTATTTTACGTAAAAAATCTTTTAAAATATACCTATTTAGAAATATTTTATAAAATGGTTGTTCTTCTATGTCAGATTCCCTAACACATGGTCGTATTTCAGCTCAGCTTAGCTGAAGTTTCAGGAAGTATAATATATAAGATCGTAGCATCGGGACTGGGCAGTACCCCTCCACCTCACAGAAGATCGATTTGCACTACTCTTGTAGTATTAATAAGTTTGTGCGATGAGCTGAATTATCCAAGCATCTAGAACTGACGGTTACTATTAGGCGGGGTGTTTGCTTATCTTCCACCATTGGGATGATGAAGCTGGCGCTTCTGTTGTCCCACGCGTAATCACCTACAATTACTAGAGTTCGCGTAACCGCTTCGGTTTTACGCTGTCCTTGCAATATAGGGTCCATACCACGAAAACTAAGGTTGGTATCATGCTAATGATACCCATATTGCAAGCTTCTATAGGCTATCGTGTCCGCTTACCATTAGGCTGTTCAAACATGTGCTTACGGCGTTCCTACGAACGCCGTAAGCACATGTTTGAACAGCGTAGTGTAGAAATCGTAGGTCAATCGTAGAACTGGACCGATTGAGATCTGCTTGTGCACATCATGATACGCCGGCATTACTTGATTTTTTGTCTAAATAAACGGTTAACTTAAGAAATGCCGGCGTGTCATGATGTGCACAAGCAGATCACGATCGGCCCAGTTCAAAGATTGACGTACAACATAATAAATATTGGCAGCACGCTAGTGATACTCCTGCTATTTCAGACGTCCATATGCTAAGATGTCTGCTTACCATCAGGGAGGATGTAGGCTTCCTTGCCACCGTCGTAGTTAAATAAGTATTAACCTGGCATTCAGCGTCGCCCACATAGCAGCAGTCACCAGAGACCGATGTGGGGGACCAAAGGTGCTCGCCGCTGACGGCTCCATCGCCCCAGTCGGGTGTCGAGCGCAGCACCCGCGCGCCTCCACCATCGCCGCTCCGTCTGCAGACAACACACAAAATACATTACCATACATACTCGCATATGCACAGTACCAATTGGGTACCAATTAGGTAATACCATTAATGCGTAGCAGTAATTGAAATGTACTTCTCTCTTGTACTGTTTTCATAACCATTTAGCAAATTTAATAAGGCCAGTGTTTTTTTTGTTAATCGACTAAAAGATAGAGTTGTAAACAGTTCTTCTTTCAAGTTTTTTATACCATAAAGGACGCACACAAGCATTACGGCCCTCGTCCTGATGGTAAGTAGTCACCGTAGCCTATACCAGGGATATCACCAACGAGTTGCCAGCCCTGTTGTTGATGAGGAGTCACTGTTCTAGCAGCATTACTATTAGCCCAGCGTATATTCATGGAGGACCGGCAACCTTACTTACCGTAGAAACATAACACTCATCAAAGTAGTTTTATTTCACTGCGGTCTTCTGTAAGGTGGAGGTACAGTCCCCAGTCGGGCGGCTTCAATTGAAAAACCAATGGGAGATCCCAATTAGCCCTACCTCTCTTTTTTTTAGCTCATGGTGTGATTAATCACTGTATTTCAGCTTTGAAGAACTCATTGGTACAAGCTGGGGTTGGAACCCAGGTTCCAACCCCAGCTTGTACCAACGGCCTGTCATCTGGGCCCAGGCTCATCAGATGACAGGCCGTTTCTTCAATCACAAGGCCTCCACGTCTCGTACAAGGCCACCACGGCTCATGGTGGCCTTGTACGAGCAGAGTTTAATAGTTATATTAGTTGGCAAGATGAATTGGAGTAACAAAACAAACGATTACGAACCGATCTCACAATCTAATATAGGTACATTGTCATTTGAACCATAAAATTATGCATTTTCAGAATATTCATTCAATTTATTTTGTTTTCTTAAGCCATTATTCATCCTTGGCGTTTGATACATTATCCCATACATCGGTTGAAATGACGTGAAAGTTTTTAAAGAAGGGAAAGATACAATGACCGATGGTGTGGACTCTAACGACTAATACATGTTCCAATCATAACAAAATACCGTCCCATGTGTCAATCTACCAAATTTATGTCACTGGGAGAAACAAGAAAACCTTATGGGTATATTTCCTCTCATTCGTTCGCTACAAATTTAAACATATAAAACCTTGCTACATGTACGATTGCACGTGTCACCATGACCTGGTTGTTGCTTGTATTTCGATGATTATATGTCAGTACATCGTCATCAGACGGAAGTCCACTGTTGAAAATGCCTCCTCATATTTCCACATTGAACAATGTAGGTACCTACGTGAAAAATTCTATGACCAAGTATCAAAATTATTGAATGTGTAGAATAACTTGCCTTATAATTATTTGTATATTACATTTTATTAACTTATCTACCGTATGTTTCAAAAACTCTTACCCTATCATTCTTTCCACATATAATTTAAGGCCTTAGATCTTGCTCTTCATAATGCTTCTATTCAAGCAAGGTCCAAGCTATTAAGGTTTTAGCTTAGTATGAAATTTTACTATCAGGATTTGTAATAATATTTTCATTTGTAAAATAATTCAACTTTAAACAAGCTTTAACCTACGACCGTAACTCAAGATAGTCGATGATTGTCAAAATGTACTAATATTTCTGTTTGACATGAAGCTATGCCACACGTCTTGAGTGTCTTGAGATCTATGGTGCTAAGTATTTAACCATTTTACCCAAGACAATATATGAACAGATCAATTATGTAATATAAGTCCGTAAATAAATAATTAAAGATAACATTTCTCGCCAGTAGAAAATAAAAGTATATTTTATTGATGTAAGTGAGACTTCATAGATAGCTGGCACACAGTAATAGTTCTGTTCTAGTTTTGAATATAAAAACAAAGAACAGAATCTGTCTATTGTTCAAATTACACAGTTTATTACTGCCAGTCCAGCTGAAAACATCATAATTTTGGAAAATAGCATAAAAAATTAAAATTTGTATAAAAATAGCATATTACAGAGCACGTTCACATTTTTTTAAAATCATCCGATTGGATCTTATTTTTGGTGTAAAAATTGTTAGTTCCTCAGCTCAACTGTATTAATAATTTCCCTTGCAGATTTTGTTAATGACCATTTAGAGATCAACACCAATGTTTGGACAGGTAAATTCGTATTTTGTTGGTTGCAGTTGAGAGTGAATCAAGATGGATTGTGCCTTCTGTAACCGCACGATGGAGGGCTGCGCGTCTATAAAGTGCAGTCTGTGTGCGTCGCAGTTCCACCTGGAGTGCGTGAGCAGTGAGCACCTGGTACCGAGCACCAACAGCTGGCGGTGCTGCCGGTGCGAGACCATGGCGGCCGCCGAGCCCAAACCCCTCGACGTCGCCGTTAGAGTGTAACTAATGTCCAAATGTAACATGTACATTACGCGTGACCCTCCCCTCATAGTTTATGGAATAAAAATAGTATCTGTGTTGACTATTTTCTTGTTTTGCTGTAGCCTATTCATAGTGATTATAGTTTGTAAGGTCTAACGGTTTATTTCTAGTGATCCCGCACAGGCGAGTGTAACCCACTATGTGCATTATGCAATTTCAGTGATGGAAATGCTGGGACCAAATCATACACCACCAAAAGAGACACCCTTGTGTGTTATCACAGGACCAGCGGTCCCACGGTACATTAGCACCGGGAATTCTGCTATTACCCATGACACCGCTGACCGTTAGCGCTGGCATCGTCTACCTATACATGACCTATACCTCTGCGTAGATGATATACTACGTCCTCTACAAATAAATAGAGAACTGTATTTATATTGCCAAAAAAGCTTTTTATGAAATGCACACAGACATGTCTCTGAATGCATACGAAAATATATACGGTGCTCATAACATAAGAATAACTTATCCTTATGCTCATAACAACCCATTTTTAAATATATTGCCTGTCTGTTGGTTCCGGCTCATCTCCGAAGTGGCTGGACCGATTTTGACTGGATTTCAATGGCAATTAGCTGGTATTATTAGGAGTAACTTTTATTATATAAGTATAATGAGTAGGTACCGCGCAAAAAGAATAAAACCCGTGAAATTGTGAACAAAATGCGATTCAAAATGGGAAGTATAAATACATAATAATAAATAATATATTATAAAAAAGTCGCGCGCACAGCTAGTATCATAATGGTGTCGATTCTGTTGTCCAAATTCACTTAACTAATTTGACAGGTCTAAAAAGTCTTGCTATTTCTCATGTGCGGGGTTAAATAAGGATGGCAATATTTTTAGACCTGTCAAATTAGTTATGTTTAGTAATATTGAACAACAGAATTAGCACCAATATGTAGGTATGTCCAATGCTTTACAGGAAATTGTTTGAATCGTAATATAGTTGGCTATGTACGATACATAAGTAAGTTATGAAAGATTACTACATTAAATGGTGTTTAAAGCGCTGACTTCTTTCAATTTTGTGGGATGCCTTCCATGCAGTGTTTATCAAAGCAGTTGTCAATCAGCGATTCAAATGCGTGACTGGGGAATATCGTTGACGAGCAAACGATCGCAATGAACCTCCAATCACGAGTGGAGCCTTTAATCAATACATTCAAACAAAAAACTGTAGCTATAGTTCAGTAGCACAGAATTTAAAGCCTTGTAAAATATTGATTGGTAAATCGATATCCACTTCAACACCTGCGCGAGTCCCATCGCTAGTAAGCCGATTGTCATCACCTGGGTACAAAAATGTCTTAAGAATTCGCACAAGTGCTATAATCTTCTGAAAAAAACAGATTATTTCGCGTGCGTGTCCCCGTTATACTACTATTTTCAATCTTAGTAGTAGAATACAAACTATAGAATAATAAAACACTGGATTGTATATTATAGGCCATCAAAATCAAAACGTAAAAAATACAAGTCTCGCAATTCAGTTCTTCTACCGTAATAAGTTGTGAGATCCATGTAATACCAAATCGATTAATTTATTTAATCTCTATTTAAAGGAACTTTTGTCTTAAGTTATTACGTAATTAGCTAACCTAACAACATCTTATAGTGACCCTTTAATATTGAATATCTTTTATGGTTTAAATAAAATAGATTGACTTAGCCATCGCATGAAAACACAATGTATCTCAAATGTAATACATTATTATATTAAATAGGATCATTTAGTGCGATTGTTTCGCTATAAGTTTTGCCTTGATTATACACTAAACACTAATTGTATTCTACATTTGAAGGTGCTATGTCTGCTAGAAGTGCCTTAGATGATCGTTCTGTCAGTATGTATACAGTAACAAGTGTAAGCAAGCGTGCACGTAAATTATCAAAGGTGATACGTCAACATTGCAATTAGTATCGGTGTCCTCGATCGCTAGCAATCAACATAGAACAAGGGGCTTATGCAATAGATACACGAAAACCTTTGTGTGTGCTACGGCTAAAGCCGACACGGGCTACACCTAGAATTAGCCGGCTTCATAGCCTACTACACCACAGAGTAGTTACATGTTTCTAGATGATAGTCTATGTCCTCCCCAGGTATAATCTATCTCATTGCCAAATTTAATTACGATCCGTTCAGCCGTTTAGTCGTGAAAAGGTCGATAACAAACAAACAGCTATTTTCGCTTTTTTGATATAATATTGATATTATTGTTAACAGCTAGGATTTTTATTTATTTAATATATTACTGTGTTTTCCCTTCCCTTTCCCTTTATGCCATAGGAGGGTTAAAAAGCTTACGGGATCACGATGGGGAAACATTTAAAATAACTGGGCGAAGGCATATTAAAGTTTGCATCTAAATTTGTAGCAACCAAGTGACATTGCAATCTGTCTGCGGCGATTGGGTTGCTGCATTACAGACGGCTACGATGTAGAAAATTTCGATTTTCTACCTCCGCGTTCACCATCTTAGTAAACCTCATATGAATTGATTTTATAATTTTCGTGATCGCTGCACCCGAAAGTGATTTGGCACGGTTTATTTAAATGTTTTCAGTATAGTAAAATCAAGTCAGTTAGTTTTGTAATGGATGGGTAAGTAATTGACAGTTTTTTTTTTTATTTCTGTCGAGCCTTGTAAGACTAGTTTTAATTGAAGCAATGCTTGTACTTATTATACGGTATCTGACAACTAAATAGAATATTTACTTTTAATAAATACCAAAACTTCCCTGCGCTTATGTGGTTATCAAACCTGCGACAGCTGGCATTGCAGTCGGGCTCACTAAGCTTAGAATCACGTTCGAAGTGTCGTTGAAAATATATGATATGGAATAATTGAGTTAGAAGAGAAGTAATGAAATTCCTGATTCGTCCACCAGACCGGTGGTAAAACTTCAACATGAGACAATTTTACGACCAACTACATAAAATAAAGACTCGTACATTATATGGAGCTTCATCAACGAGTCTTAGCTTGTATATGCATTTTAGGTCGTCGCTTCGCGTGGCACTCGTGGCCGTCGCTGTACGCATCGCCAGATTATCCTTTGACAAGCCAAGCCTGAGCTGGGATTGCGTGAGAGTAAAAACAAAAACCCAGTAAGTACATATTAATACTTTTGTTTACGAAACGTAACTGATGACGTGACGGATATTTGTGGTTTAGAGTTATTTTAAACATATATAGGTATCTTAGATATAGGTATGGGTTATGATATCATGCAAACACAGACCAAGTAATAACCGTATAAGCGGGAAAGCCTTAATTTCGAAATCACTTACACTTCAATTTTATTTATTTATATAGTACTGGTCACAGAATAGCATGACATTGTTATATTTTTAATAGCGGAACTATCCCTCTAATGCATTGTTGCGGGTATACTATTTATACTGTAATAATAGGCAGTACGTAGGTACCTATATTTCTATTCGACTGTTCAATATAAATAGTGATGTTCACAGCGCACAAAACATTCTAAATAAACATGAATACCTTTTTAAAATGTACCTGTAAAGTAGATGCAGGAATTTTATATTCTAAAATTAATATGTATATGTATACATTCAATTACATTTAAACACCTTGATATTTCAATAAAGATGTTAAGAAGTTTTATATTAATATAGCAACAACGCGTTACCTTCAGCTCAGAGTAGATAATATACTACGTACAAGGCATAAAAATGACAGCCTTCCAAACCGAATAATTTTATTGTATCAAATCGCGGCTTGGAAAAAGCCTAGGGCAATGACAACAATGTCGATGCAGTAATACCACGTAACACCACAGTATTAGGTATTCTGTGATATGAATGTAAGTAGTCTTCGTAAAGGGAAACCGGTTCGGCGAGCCGCCAACGTTCGACCGGCTTGCAAGTCAAAAGGACAAGGTCGGTCTCGGTCGAGACTGGTATGTATTCAGACCTTATCCTTCTCAGTGTGCCAAAATAATAAAAAATTTCCTCAGAAAAATAATGAGCTTGCTAATATGTCCATTTGATTAAAAAATATTTACTGCGCCGCAAAAGGCCGTACGTAATCTCGAATAAATAAAAATGTACCTACTCAGGAAATAAATATTTTGTTACCAAGTATATTTTTCTTTAGGTCCAATAAAGAGTTATTACTATATACTATATCTCAATTATTCGTCAATTATTCGTCAAGAGTGATTGACGAATAATTGAGATATAGTATACGAAGTAGATTATATGTGAATAATGACGGCATGGAATTGGAATAATAAAATATTCTTAGCATATTTATTCGTTCACTTCAGATTTAATCTGTTTTATCTTGTATATTGATCCAGTTCAAGCATCTTGTTTACGAGCCAAAATATAAAACCCCAATACTATCACAAAGTAGGTACCATTAAATATTATGTTCATAAAAAAGACATGTCAGCGTAGGAAACCACCGGAAACAGTAGAGACTATAGCGCTGATTAAAATGACATAAATTGACCCCGTTTTCTGCGAATTCTTAAGCTCACCGGCAGTAATCAAGCTGCGGGGCCTTGACATTTATGTTATGTTGTCTCACTTCTTTTCACTTTTTATAAACATGTCCCAGAAATAATTCAGTGTATAAACTAAATTCACAATTCATATCATAATATATTTTGACTTATGATGGAATGTGTTATATTACGTACATTAATTCTAGACATACACCTACGTGTTTTATTCTACGATTAGAATTATTTGTCGTTGTAACTACGTTTATTTACGCGATCGTCTTGTTGATTTCGGTCACGTATAGTATTTTCATTTCAGACTCGCTTTGCATTCTGGTGTCACGTAAATGACGCACGAGATTAAAGGGTGAAGCTTATAAATGTTACAGTGTCTTCTCTTCAAGCACAATGTGGGATAAACTACACGCTTTACGTCTCTTTGTAGCTATTTTTAGTTGTGTATACAAAATTGGCAAAACATGATGTTTGTGGAAGCACCTCGGCTTTGCGAGATCAATTGACATATTGGAAACGTTCCGACGATGCTTTAAATGGAAAATAACTAGGTACTTATACATTAACATATTAATATTATGAATAAGCCGTGTCATATTATTAGCTATTTACGTTTACATGTATATCAAGAATAATTTTTATAATAGGTATTCGGTAACACTTACTATTACAACAGTGTAGAAAAGGAAGAATTTCCAACATCCATACTAATATATTATCATTGCGACAGTATCTCTGTTTGTTTGCTACGTTTTCACGACTGAACGAAATGTAATGAAATTTGGCAATGAGATAGATTATATCCTGGGGAAGGACATAGGCTATCTAGAACACGCGGGCGAAGCCGCGAGTAAAAGCTACTATAAAATAAATAAATATTAAAACTCTACGTAGATATACATTTACGCATGTATTATTTCCATACCTTGCTTTTGCTACATATTTTCATGAAAAGGCATAAGTTAATATTAAAACTTAAATAAATGGTGTAGACAGAATATTCCGCGTATCGGGAAATCAAATATGATATTTACCTTGACATATAGAACCTACATTATTTCTTTAAATTGTTAATTGGCATCTTAAAACAGACTCAATGCAAGGTTGAAAAACAACAAAATTCGGTAGTATATTAATAAAAATGTACTACTTTGTAATTTAAAAAATGTTGAATACAAATCATCATGGGTTTTATACTCCCTACTCAAATACAAAACACACACTTTTTAACTCTACTTGTAGAAGCTTAGAACGACGACGACGGAAACCGCAGTAAAAAGCAATCGAGTCCCATTACTATTATGTGCAGAATTAAATTTTAACTGTCTTGGATAGACTACCTAGCACTCAGAACTATTTTAGATTTTGTTCGGTTAAGATAAAGTAGAAATTCCGTTTTCCTTTTCCAGCATTGAACTACCAATCCGTTACTCCGTCATGGTATGCTACAGTGGTTTCACAGCATAAGTCCGCGTCATACATATGATGATACCAAAAACTAGGTGAAATCGGTCGGTACACAAACAGATATTGACACAAATCTCAGAATAATAATGTTTTTTGTAACATATATGGCTAGTTTAGTGATTAGTGATTATATACTGTAGAAATAATGACGTCAAACCTCGATCGGATTAGGGGCTTAAGTGTTAAGTGCACGAGAACTTTATTCGCGTGTTAGTAAAGTATACTTGGGTGGGATCAATGTAAACATCGGTCGAGACCGAGATCACCTCGCCGTAGTCGTGACAGGCGTAGGATGACAGTCAATATACTCAGCTCGCTCCAACTGTACATACATATTTACTAATATGTTGTAAAAAGAGGGATCCAGGATAAGCAGCGCCCGTCTGTCGGTCGTTATGAAATCCCTAATCTTAAGGGCCACTGACCAGTTTTTATGAAGTTTTATTCTCTCTAATAGAGTTATGTGTAGAAAAATATAATTCTAAAAATAAGTCATTCAAAGTAAACGGACTATCCAAATGTACGTCCAGATTTCTAGCCCTAATCGAAGAAATCATAATTAAATCTCAGAGTAGGTAATATACTACGTACAAAATAAATCATAATTTCAAACTTTAGAAAGTAGAACTTTCACAAAATTTTATTGATTATGTTATAAATCGAAGATATTCCTAAAATTTTACAAGTCCTTTTATAATATGCGGATTTAACTGAAAAATATGGTGAAAAAAACGAACTTGTAGTATGTTTCAATCAACAAAAGTTATCATATAGTAGGTATATAGATATGAACAAAATTTCTAAAGGGTACCTAAAGTAGGACAGTGTTTTTGACATTATACATTAACGCCTTCTGACTAATGGTGTGCACTTAAGTGGAAACGTGTATGAAACCTGGTACAATATAACAGTGAATCAGCTTTGAGGGTTAAGTACACCAAATTGTTCCTAGCCTGTTTCTCTTAGCTATTGTTATACAAAATCACACAAAGAATAACATATAACATGTTCAGTCATGTATACCTACTTATTTTCTGTTGTCTGTCGGGATGTCGAAAAGTGTCTTAAGTCAGTGAGCGTCTCATTTCTTTTTACATTTTATTATCGTTTATATTTCGTGGTACAAAAACTGATATATTGTAGGTATATATTTTATACCTCTTTATGGTAGGTATTCCTTGCTATCGAATACGTATTCCCTAAAATAACATTAATCTAAAAGTCATTACTAACGAGAGTGAAAGCAAATAATTATATTCATGTAACTTACCGAAGAAAATAAATGAGCATGGCAATGGAACATGACGAAAAGTAACTGAGGAGTATCTCCAAGTAGAGTAATTTGTATAGTGCATTCAATTATATATAATTTAAGATGGCGTTCTACATATATAATTCACTAAGGGACACTTACTTGTATCAAAAGAGATACCTAGTAACCCAAGAGCGTAAATTCTCAGAGGGCATTAGCATCACTAGCGCATTGAAGTAAAGCTAGAGAATATCTTTCAAGATACATCGGTATGGTAGTATTGACTAGCTAGGAAGCCCTGGGGGAGATAAATGGCATCTGCAATAGATCTGCGGCGAGCATTAAACATAGTCTAGGACAGTATATTATATGCAGGGGCTTAAGATTGGCTAGGGGGAAATCCCATCGCAAGAGAATATAAAATCTTGCATTATGTAGGTCACGTGTAGGTACAATATGAATACTGCAGTTACTTTAAATCTATACATGTAAAAGGCTTTGTCCTGAATGACTAACTGACGGATCAACGCACAGCTAAATCTTGATTTGTAACTTGGAGGGTGTGTTCTTTGTATGACGTAAGCATCCGATAAGATAGGATTTTCCGAAATTCAACCCCTAAGGGGGTGAAAAGGGGGGGGGGGAGTTTGTATGGGACAACGTGATTCCTTGGTCCAATCTACTTTAAATTTTCATCAAACCCTTTTTTAACAGGATTGATGGAAGTCGCGTGTATTTTATTGAAATCCAACCCCTAACAGGGTTAAAAGGGGTAGACGTTATTTTGGCGTTGATTTTCGAAGTTGCTATCAATACTCCTCAGTACTTTTGATTTAAATAACATTTTATTTTGACATATGGATGTAAAGTCAATCCGATTATGTATATTAAAAAAAGGTTGAACTCCACTTGAACTCACTTAAAAGCATTAAATACCTACTCTTTAACCTTGAGAACCTCCGAGAACCTTTTAATGTCAAATTGAAATCTAGAGATTAACCACGCCTCGGACTAGTCTTAAGATAAATAACATAAATTGTACTACAACGATCTCAAAAATATCCGTACATTTTAATATCTATACCAAATAACAAAAACTAGATACTTATTGGTAATTCTTATTTGTTTACCTACGAAACATTTTCCTATAACATTTTAATCAAGGATGACATGCTTGAACAAGCGGAAAGTCGATTCGATATTGAATTTTGCTACCTCGCCACTAGTAAACCATAGGTTACTCAAGATACCTACTGTCAAAATTGGGAAGAACAATTTGTTGGTTACACAAGAGAACTGAATTTAACCAAAGTCGTATTGAGCTGCTATATCTCATAGGTTGTGTGGAATTTTAAATTCACGTCTTTAAAAATATTTGGTATGCAAGAAAACTATTATATATATATGTATAGGTATTATATTGAATAATATTGCTTTAGGTACATGAAGGCAATTTAAAATAGGCTTTCTCTTATTGCTTCATAAGGCAGTATAAAATACATAATTTAAAACTCACATTATTTGAACATACCTACGTCATTCTTCTCCAATGTCAGTCGTGAGTCGTGACCAACCAATATTATTTAAATAGCAAAGCAATGCTTATAATATAAATATAAATATATTCAGTTTCATGCTTATCACGAATTACTTTAATGAGTAACATTTGCTTCTATAACCCTAAATCGTTAAATTCAAATAATTTTATATTAACAACCGCATATCCTTACCTACTTCTCAACCAGCAATGTAGGAAGCTATTAAATTCTTATCAAAACTTGATATCAGAATCGTTAAAAATGAATAACAATCGCTTCACATATACAATAGTAAACAGAACTAGCTAAATTTGATGATAAATACCTATTAACGATCTTGTTGACACTTTTTAATAGTCACAGATTTTGTGAATGATCCTTATATTTACAACTGGCTTTTCCACAGCGTATCAATATAATAAATATCCGATTTATTTATTGAATTATTATTTAAAGTTACTCGGTGATAATATATCTTTATTTGGGTAAAATATTTTTTAAAGTCAGTTGATTAGTTTTTGAGTTTATGCATTACAAACAAAGATACAAATGTTTAATTTTTATAATATGTATTAGTATAGTATAAGTATAGATTTGAGACGTTGATAGGTAAACAGCTGTAGTTAAAAGATAAAACCACCTCATCTTTGAGAGATTCCACACAACTGAATATCTTATCGAAGATAGCATACGATCCACGTGGTCTCCAGCCTCTAAATAAACATCATATTATCGCATAACTCAGATGAAAACACTGATATATTGTACCTTACATTGTAGTTCTTAACGGCAGCTGTTTTAAATACATATTTCATTTGAGCATTCAGTGCTACTGTTTCCTGTTGTTACAAATGTAACACCGCTATTGTTATTTTCTGTTTATACAAATCCAAATGTACATATATTGGGGAGAAGAGCACAATAAGGCACTACAATAGTGTAAAAGTGTTTGGCACATAGAATCGAGTGTCTACTTTATCCTATTGTGCTAGCGTCTACAACGATTTATTATACGTGTAGAATCTTTTTTTTAGTATATTGTTGGTCACGTTATAAATCTTAGCCGGTGTTATGTACCTGTTACGAAGTTTATATCTCCTCTTTATCTTAAGATTGGGACACTTTTTGAACACAGAAAAGGAAACACCGTCTAAAAAACCCATGGCACTTGACACTGTTCGTTCACTGGTAAAGTAAACACACTTTTATCATAGATGGTGTGGAGCGTATCAGGAGCGCGGCGTGACTAAGCGATTAGCACGATGCGAGGACTGGAGGCTGTAGGTGCGAGCACCGGTTCCGACCGCGTCACCACGTGCATTGCACGATGCACTTCATTGAACGTGCGGCGCGGGAAACAGTATGTTTCGCTACGTGCCTCCCAGGTCCTTGTGAAGAGGCGTGTGTAGGCGAGACGGCCCTGTCGCGCGATCATCAGCTGTGGATGTACTGCGAGTGCTCAGCTCACGGAACCGCGACGTTAGAATCACACAACACAACAGTAACTTTTTGAATGAACGAGTTGTGAATATAGTTGTTTGCTTTAAAAACAAAGTAAAAATTTCATGATAGTTCGATCGCTTCAGCTGCTATAGAAATATAGAAACGAATGATATTACCAATGAGATCTGTATAATTGTAAGGATATCGAAATGAGAAATAACTCTGCAGTTATTTCGTTTAACGCCTTTTAAGGAATCTCATTTTGTATTTATTATTAAAATCAAGCACAGAAGGCGGAAGGCAATTTAAAATGTAACAGGGTGTAACCTTATAAAGTAAAGTACCTTCTTGCGAAGGTTGGAATTAAGCGACTATTCGGCTAGTCAAACAAGTTTCACGCGACATTATATTATTTTCCGACCACAAAAATGCATAAATACTATGATGTAGTTTATGATTGTACGTTGATAGGTCGATGAATAACTTTAGGAACTTGCTTCATTGCAGTTTATGAATATGAGCACCTAATTCAAGATATTTGTTAGCTCCGGAATGATATCGATCATGAAAATACTGGCCTGATTCGGGTCATGTGTATCCAAGTGAGAATGAAATCATAAGAGTTTAACCCAATTTTATTTCGATTTAGGCAACACTTCTTACCGGCTCTGGCTGACAATAATTTGAAATCTGTTTACCGCGGCTTTATCCCTGGATTAGAAGATAACCACAGGAGAATAACGTGCGAACTAGCTCTCAACTTCGTCACAATTGTTACATTTCAATAGCGCACCGAATCCGGGACAAAAACGAAACAAACTGTGTAACTGCCCCAGTTAATCACCGTCAAGGTACATAGCTACAGAGATCCTATAGCTCTTATCAGATTGAGAATAGTGGCTGTTATCCAGTGCACGTGAACAAGAGACGATTGTACAAGCTTGAGAAGTTAGCCTTGGACTCTCAACATGGTAACATTTTAATCAAGTATGCAATAGAACATGAATTGGCACTACCTTGATAGTAATTTTGCTCTCATCTGTACATCCTTCATTAGTCTTGCGCCGGTATATGTAATTTAAAACAGTTAACCATAATTTGACATAAACGAATTGTTTTATCAGCAAGTAGGTATGAAAAATTCCTGATAAGTAAATATGTATGCAAGGTCGATAACGCGCGTTTGATACCCCCGAGTGCTGTAAGCATCCATAGGCTACGGTATCCTTTTAACATCAGGCGAGCCGTATAATTGTTTGCCACTTCAGTGGTATAAAAAAATTAGAGAAAATTTACGAAGGTATTTCTCTGGTATTTGTTAAAAACTGTTTGCAGACATTATTACACAAGCATCGAAATTTACAGTGAATAAATATCTCCATATTTATTTAAGTAGACGTGAACACCACCTGTAGTTGAATTTGTCTATAATAATCCGTGTCGCAATGTGATTTTGGAAGCACTTGTGCTGCAACACAAATGGAGCGCAGTCAGAGCAATGCAATGAGCAATCAATCGGATTGTTTGTTGTCGTCACTTCACAGGTCTACATTGCATGTTCACTGCAATTAGTTCAGGTTCCAGGAACATCTAATAAGGGACTAACTGCACTACAGTTGTTAACGCAATTTTACATTCAACGTCAGATAAAAGATTTTTTTTCTAGCAAATATTATTATACCAAATACGGAGATGATATGAGGGACGAAAGCAGGAAAATAAATAGTCATAAAATAATGAGCTCTGACAGACAAATATTTGGCCAG
The DNA here is from genome assembly GCA_951449985.1 of Falcaria lacertinaria. Lineage (NCBI taxonomy): Eukaryota > Metazoa > Arthropoda > Insecta > Lepidoptera > Drepanidae > Falcaria > Falcaria lacertinaria. The sequence goes on from OX602114.1 coordinate 6,756,367, forward strand.
TCAGGATTTTGTACGAATATTATCTGATAGCATCAGAACAGGAAAACCAATTATAATAACTAGTACCATATTCACTGACCAATGAACAGATTATTAAAAATTATATTAAGTTACAAAAGCAATATAACATTTTCATAATTGTTAAACGTTTCTTTATTGTTTGTTTGTAAATAAATATTATATTGCATGTAATATAATATCTGGTCATTTAAATTGGGTAGAATCTAACGAAACGCAGCACACATACGTAGCACATATACATAGAACAAAAACATAATCAAAATGCAGATTATAGTTAAAATGTATGTTAGATATGTAATGCATCCGTAATTGAATAAAGAGAATGCAGTTCAAGGCTGCTTGATCATTATGGAGTATAGAATTACATTACTGCCGTGGGAACTGTTTTTATATTCGTCATGCTTGTAACATTTTTATATTTAAACGCCAATTAAGAAGAATATCGGACACTAAAGCGTAAGTCTTAAAAAGTATACTTATAAGATAAGAACATAAACGCTCTTTGTTTTTTTTGTTCAGTTTTTTGGTTTATAAGGGCACATTGCACACCTGTGCATCTATTACGGCGTCTGTATACACTTAATGTATTTAATCTATATTTCTTACTAGACCTAGATTAGAGCGCCCACCAGCTATATGAACAGATCCTATGATGAGTTACGTATTTCATAGTTGTCCAAAACTGAATAAATGGGGAATTAAAATTCTATAAGAACTAGAAAATTAAACCAGTTTCTTAGTATGTACAATGGTAGCTTATGTGAAAGTTTAATAGAATTTTGAAACTACCAGCTATGAATTTCAAAGTAATTGGTTTATTTGTTAAATACGTCTTCATGTGTATACTTATGTCTATTCGAACAAGGGTCTCTGCAAATTTCAGTCCCATTTAGTTCTGAAATAACTTAAATTACGCCTTAAAGTAAATTAATACCTACCTACCTATATTGAGATTGAGAATGAAAGTACAAAACTGCGAGATGACAAATCTTCGAGAATTTTGGACATTTATACCATGATATGCTCAATGCCATATAACGTATCAACAACAACGTTGGTTATGTATGTAACACCTAGTACGACATTATGGTGCCGCTTGCCATCGGGCAGTCGTACACTGATTGACATCTATGTAGCAAAATATGTATCGATAATTTGAATTTCTTATTGTTCATTCGATGAAAGGTTTCCTAGATTTCCGAATAAAGGAATATTAAAGTGACTGCTATTGAAATGCTAATGCTATAGAAACAGTTAGAATTTCGTATATTGAGATTATAAATACAGAATAGTCATCAAACGAGTTTTAATAACAGAGACCGGTAGAACTGCTGACCAAATTAGGGAACACAAAAGACTCGAGTTGCAATCAATGTAAAGAAATTCCACCGCGCTCCTTTAAGAGAGGATCATTTGTCTTACCTGAAACAAGAAGTGGATAACTTAAATTACACACAAACAAAACAGATTGGGAAACTTCATTTAATTAGGAAAACTTTGGTAAATAACGGATTAAGCGTTAATGCGTACTACTTGGAAAACGTTACACAATGCAAAATTGCCAAGGCAAAAGGCAAAATTGAGCAAAGTATCTATAGACCTTTTTGTGATTTATCTTTAAAATCTTTCCACAAACTTTATGAGTATTGGGGCTGTAAGAATAAAACTTTATGCTTTTATGTAGTTAGTACACACAATACATTACGTTTTATTATTTGGGGAGGTAAAAAAGGTAACTCGACATAATTGCGCACTAAACTGACGCGGGGTAGTGCTTGCCACGAGTATGGCACACGCGCTTTTGCCTGTTTGTAACAAGAAGTAAAATAACTTATATAACATTTTATTATAATTGTGTCAACTTACAATGTGATCAAGAAATATGCATGGCACATTCTTCAATGAAATTCAGAAAATCATTTTCTCTTTACATACATAGAGAGCGGAGGTGTCAACAATATTTCTTAACAAAATTAAACCTTTCAACAAAATTTCCAATATCTTATTGAAAATCTGTCATTTCAATATTCCATTCACAATTTTAACGACCTGCCCAAGGCAAAATAGACATAATTGATTGATTCATTTATTCGGAAGAACCGAATGATTTTTTTTGCCTTATTGCTAATATGCGCAACAATAATGTTATTATTGGTAACAGTAAGAAGAAATGTGAATATAGAATTAAAATATAAACCATTGGAGCACAATTTTTTAAAAGTAACTATTTGAGTTAACTTTTATATTCTGAAATAAACAAAAGAGACGTAATAACCGCAGGACTGGCAAGTTGGCGGTTGGCTCATATTTTATTTAAGATGAAACTGGTCATAATAACTTTTTTCTAGCAAAAATTAAAGTGACGTCTACGTCCAAATTAACCATGATAGATTATGAGGGTCTATTATGGAACAGTTCTGTATCGCTGTCGCAATATTGCGGTTCAGAATAGCGAGACATACATAGTTGACTATCCAGTCGGTACCCACAAACCACGAGTGCAATCCCACACACTGAAAGCGGTCTTCCACTGACACCGCACACTGATAGTACACATAATATGTAAGCATACAATATTATTGGCTGTATATTTTATGGGATGCGTGCGATGTTACGCGTTGAACTCTTTCACTATGCGAGTATTTACATTGCGCTTCAAGGCTATTTAGTCTTAGTCTAGGCCAGTAGTCTCAGACTTACTACTTATTTGTTTAATAGTAACTCTTATAAATTGGGTTCCACGTTCTGGATTATTGTGCATATTAGCCAAAACTCTAGACTGTGTTAAAAATCTGTTTAGTGAACAGCCTTAGAGTAAGTGTGTGAGTAAAGAACAGTCTTATAAATAAAAATTGAAATACTTGAAATAGTTTAAAATCGACGGGTAGACAACACACGTAACCCACGCAACGCAACACGCAATGATTCCGTGATTGCATTTTGTGTATCATCATCTGGAAGATGAATATATAGAATTAAGCACTATATATACAGTCTAAATGTTGCGCCAAATCAGCTGGAACGAGATGTTTTAAGTGAAACCTGAGAACACCCAATAAAAACAACTCACATTAAGTACCTATTTTAAGTATCGTGCGTGACGTATTTCATGAAGAGCCGAGCGTTAAAAGTCACAATAGACTACGTACGTGACCTTCGTCCAACAGTTCATAATATCATGTTACTTAAAGTGGGTATAACGAGTACAATATTACTTGCACGTGGTATTAACCAACACGTAAAATTTACCGAACCATCAGACAAAAACACCTGTGTAGAATCCAGTAGTATTTTTGTTCCGGCAAGGCTCGACGCAGGGCGCGGCGTGTCTAAATACGAGAATGACGTCGATCAACATTACTTACTGTCTGCAGGAAAACTGGCTAAGTGCGTATCGAACGTCTATTGTAGGGTTCCGAAGTCCGAGCAGTAAAATATTTTGGATTAAATGATTTCACGTTCATTAAAATAATTGTGATTTGGGTAGTTGACTCGAATCATCTCATTAGGGTTTGACTTGTAGGGGACGGGGAAACGTAATGCTACTACAACGAAAATTACTAATTAAGTGAGTGTAGCATATCGTTGTATCGAAAAACAAATAATAACATATCTTTGATAATTTTGAGAACCCTATTCAATGATATACACACGAATCGATGCTATCAATCTGAATAAATATATAATCGACCAGTGTGAATAGAATTTAATAATTTATAAAAATTCAGTTTATCACTTTAGTGCTGTGGTGGCCATGAGGTATGAAGCGTTGCCTGTTATTCTTTCAACGCAAATTCCAATCCCACCAGTCTGTACTAATGAGTTTTTATAACTTAAATACAATGATTAGTCACACCGCGAGCTTTGCGGTGAATGAAAACATCGTAAGAAAACCTACATACATCGTGAGAAGAAAGTCAAGGACGTATGTAGTGACTAAGATACGTCCACGGACTCACTAAATTGTCTTCGGTGGAAAGTGGGGGTTAACACCTCTGCCTACCACTTCGGGGACCCTTGTGGGAAGGTGTGGCGATATATATAACTTTAAACGAATTTACAGCACAAATGTAGTCAAACAAACAGACATAGTTTGTCTAAGGAACCTTAAAAAAGAAGCAACAGAGATTCTTATGTAGTAGTTGACATAGTATGTCACAGACAGAGAGCAAGAGGCGGCGACGCATGACGACCTTCGTCGAAGAGCGAGTCATGCGCCGATAATCATCTATCTATTGCATTGCATTGCTCTGTGTTGTATAACTTCACACTTGCACTCTACGAAGTCTAGTTTATTATTCTATGTGTGAACGATACATTTCACACATAGAATAAGAAACTAGATTGTGAAAACCGAAACTGATTTTCGGGAGGTTGTTTCAGTAATGAAGCTTTCGTTTAAAATTTCGTTGCAGGTAAATAGGAAAATGCTTGCAACATTATGTAGATTTTAACAACTAAAGAGAGTATTGTACTTGAAAGTCCTTGATAGCAAACTCCACGCGTTCTTGAGATAAAAAATCTTAACAAACAGACAGACGGACAACAAAGTGATCGTATAAGGGTTTCTTTTTTCCTTTTAAGGAACGGAACCCTAAACCTTACTTAACATAATATTACAAGTAAATATTTATCTTAATATTTTTATTTAATTCATTTTAAAATTATGGAAATATGTATTCCTGTATACAGTGCCTGAATTCCAATACTATCGAAATAAAACATACTCCACAAGCAGCACCTGTTCACAAATAATAAATTAAGTCTCCACGAGTAGGGGGCCTCCTAGCAATTAAAACCTCTCGTACGTTTTATATAAACGTAAGCGATCATTTCAGCATATTTACAAATTATTCAGAAATACGAGTGTTGAAAAAAACTTATGCCTATTTGGATATTCAATTGGTTGGAGCACCTAAACCCGCAGTGAAAAGCATGCCGAGCAGCCGAGCGCACTTCATTGGCCGTACAATTCAATTTCAAATCACGATATGAGGTTCTGCAGGACCGTAGCTTCAAAGTGAATACTTTGATTGAAACTCGTTTTGCCCAATTTAGCTCACGAAACATTTCTGGAGTACTACATAGTAGATGATAATTCCGTTATATTATGGGGCCGTTTATGATCGCCGCCGCTATGTTATCAACTGTGGGGTGGTATGAAAATTGGTACATGTTTTTCTAATGCTTTGTACTAATACCATCAAATGTGACCTTTGCACTTTGTATGGCACATATGAAAAAAGGATATTTTTTTCCAGAGTTCATACATCATACGGCGACACCCGAAGCTCAGAGTAGATAATATAATATACTACCCGAAGTAAACTTATATGGTTTGTTACGACACTTACGACCTGTCACAATTTTATCTTATCCATTTATCAATATATATCTTCAAAAATAAATAGTATTCTATTCGACTATTAACATAATTTGCCTTGTCAAATCTGAGTTTGATTCGGTTTGATTACAATGATAACAATGAGCTTTTTTATCATTTGCACAAAATTTAATAATTATTTTAAATGTTTTTTTTTATACCACTAAGCTGGCACGCAAGCATACGGCTCACCTGATGGTAAGCAGTTACCGTAGTCTGTGGTCGCTAGCAATACTAGGGATATCACTAACGAATTGCCAAACCTGTTGTTGTTGAGGAGTCACTGTGCTAGCAGCATTACTCAGCCCAGTGAATCCTCGTGGAGCACTGGCAACCTTACTTACCGCAGAAACACAACACTACTTCAAAGTAGTGTTATTTCACTTTTTCACTGCGGTCTTCTGTAAAGTGGAGGTACAGGCCTCAGTCGGGCGGCTCCAATATTAATGGGAAAACCCACGGGAGATCACAATTCACCCTAATTCTTTTTTTCGCTCATGGTGTGATTAATCACTACATAAGTACATAAGCATAGAAAAACTCATTGGTACAGGTCGGGACTTGAACCTGGACCCATCAGATGACAGGCCGTTGCTTCAACCACAAGGCCACCACGGCTCTTAAATACTGTATGCACATAAATTCAGTAAACGCGTTATAATAGGACACGGTCCGTCGGGAATATTTCAATGTCCAATCATTTAATTGGCAACAGATTGATAAATTGAACAGTAATGGACGTCGGGCTCTAAACTAATTGATTCTGTGATATGCAGGATCCATTCCCACCTTGTGTTCTTTCACTTCACATCACTTCATAGATGTACAAAAACCCATTCAAACCAGTCACTATAAATAATTCATTAATTAATTGTACTTAGATAAAGTATTTTTAATTAGGCTTTTTATATAATTTACCTACTTCAATATCAATATAATAACTCTAACTGAAGATTTATTTCATAAATCCCAATGGCTACACTAGACTAGGTGTTTCTCTAGACTTAGCAAAAAGTAATCCTTTTGATGCTATTTTTGGGGCTCTTATTTCTTCCAGTGGAAGATAATTTGACCTTAATCTTTAAGAGAAACCTTCAGTTTATTTTTAACGATCTACGAAACTTCATTCGACGTGTATTTTAGTTCAAACCGGCATTTAGTCACCTGTAAACTTTTATTGGATTCGATATAAAAACGGAGAGTTATGAACCCGTGATATACGGATAGACGGACATGACGTTAAGTTGTCTTATCGTCGGGTTACTTTTGGAATAGCATCGAAGTAAATTTTGCAGAAGGTAAAGTAGTCAAATGAAATGTTTATAAAGAATATAAGTCCCACAAACGCAGACACGGTATAGTTGTATGGCGGATGTCGGTGACGTCTACCTAGTGGCGGTGTAAGTACGTGCGACGAATGCTAACTGAATGCTTGGATTCCAGGCTGGCACGCCGCATTATCAACCATTGCATTGCCGATGCCGCTATTATGTACGACATCAATATCGCACTATATAACATTGGAACCACACGTATATAAATACTACATACATTTTCCGTAAATAATAATAATAATAATGCTTGGACATTATCATACAGCGTAAATATAAATATGTTGACGTAATTTAGAACGTAATTTCCTTTATATCAAAAGTCAAGGTACACATTCGAACATGTTATAATCATATAAAGCTGTTTTGGTATTGCATTAGTTTATTTTAACCTCAATGGAAATTTGTGAAATGACCTTTTCGCGACCAATTATTAATGCCCAACTGTATAAGGAAATGTCATCAAACTGTTATGTTTATTTAGGTAATATGCAGTGTGCGTCCGAATTGTCTATTTCTGAATAAATAATATCACCTATTATGACAAAAATTGGTTGGATGCATATGCAGGCTTTATGATGGCGATTATATTATTATTATATTTATAAATAATCTACATAAAATCGCATTCATAACTATTTTGTTTGCGGCTGCAAAGGACAAATCATATAAAATGGCGCACGAATAATAATCACAAAATTGCAAAAAATTACAACAGCCTCGAGTAGCACAATTTAATATTGGACTTCAAACTGTACCTAGAACAGTCTATTCATTGATTGACCTCAATCGTCTAACAATAACGCTCGGACAAATTTGTCGAGACCGGTCTGCACCGCGCTAAACACTCTAATTTAAAGTTGAGAGGGTAGTGGTAGTGGCTCAATCAGAGCGGCTCAAAGGACGTTATTTTGATAAACTGATTTCGAGGTCCTCTTTGAACAAAATAAAGCAAAAACTATGGAGATCACGACTTGATATTACTTGTACCATGTGTTTACTATCTAAATCGGTTCTGTATCACCAAACAGTTAATGTTTACGTTTCCTAAAAACTCTCATGTGTTTAAGGGGTCAACCAGTACGCTGCAACTTTTACAAGCTGCTAAAACGAAAAGTGAGTTTTTATCTCTACACTCGTTTAAAATTACTAAGTGTCACCGATTTTCGAATTTACCTCATCATAAATAATAGGCTAACGAAGATCACTCCATGCTGTTAAACGTTTGATGGTTAGAATCACAGACCTGAGAACTCTGAAGGCAACTTTAGTCTTCCTAATCTTTAGGGCATGTCGTCTTCGAGCCAGGGCGGCGGCGCCCGCGAGCAGCGCGCCCTGGGCCTCACCGTCGCTGAGGGCCTCCTCGCCGCCGGCGGCGGGCGGCCTGGACCCGCCCGCGCCACGGCCCCACGACAGCATCGAACTCCGCAGCGCCCTGAGCGCCTCCGTTGTACAACCCCTCTCACACCACCATGCAACAACATATCGCCGCACCCACCCGACGCCTTTACTCCCACACACAAATCGCGCGCAATGTTCACCATCAACTACTGTCTTCCACTCTACATACTACACTATACAGTTCCTTCACAATCCCGATCAGCGGATAGCACGTGGTCGATTTATGCAAAGAATGTCAGGTCAGGTGAGTCAGCTTTGCGCACGCTTCAGCTCCTCCCGGCATGGTTATCACTGAGCAAACAGAGATATCTATCGCGCACACATTAGCTCTTGAACGTGGGGATTGTACTGTGATATCATCTGCGCTATCACTTCTATCTCTATAATATAATAAATACCGCTTTCACAATTACCGTCTATCTAAGGAAAAACTAATAAATAAAATATTATAGAATTATTATTCCAACGTCCCTAGCAACACGACGTCATTCAATAATTATTTCAGCTGTGACAACGATATTATTTTTATAGAACGAGCAGTCTTTACGTATAGTCAAGTCAATATCAAGGTGAATGTTTTCGATTTCTATTAAGTACTAAAATATACATAAGAAAGTAGTATTTAAAATAATAAATAAATAGTGTCAGAATAATATGGACACTAACATACCTCCTACAATTATGATACTGCATCAACGACATGGACAGTGTTAGTACCAGCACAATCAACAGTGAGTTGGTCACGTCGCATTATATAATGACGAGTACTGTGGCCTTCACAATTGACATGTGCAGTAAATATCGAGAATATAAACGCTCAATTTGTTTTTAAATTAGCGTTGTAATGTTCACCAAAACTGCTCGTTCTGTAGGTTGCGGTAACGTCGCGACGCAAGAACGTTAAATTCCTTTATAATAGTCTGGTGAGACTCTTAGCTAACCACAAGAGCTGATTTCGTATAAACGTATGACATTTTGCTTCTGAATATTCTATCGCGGTTCTATATTGAATCCGAAACCCGTATTTTTTATGTTATATGCGTCACTGAACTGGAACAACACAATGATTCACTTCACTATGTCGATGTCACTTCACTGCACGGTAGAGCGATCCTGTTGTTCGGTCACAAAGCCGCGAGCTATCAAACTAACGTTGTTTAATAGCGGTGGGTGTCCTCGGGTGGTAATGTGGGACGTGCTCGGTTCGGGAAACACGCGTGTACTAAAGTTAAGAGCGTACAAATGTATGCGCGGGCGCCTCTCGTGCCGGCGCGTCTAGAGCGCAGGGGCACCGTGCGACATTCGCTCCGAAATAGAAATGCTTCCAGCCACGCCTGCGCCTGCGACCCGCACTTGTAGATTTGTCATCCCGACGAAAGTTATCCGACACACATGTCTCCACACATCACTGTCTAGACTAGTTACTACACTCAACCATTATCTTATAACACTCGAACCTAATAAATTTGGGTACATATTTAAAAATCATTACATGTTATTTTATTGGCTGGCTGGCATATTTTTATATGATTCTCTTCTCGATTTACAGTGCTAACAAATACATAGGCAAAAGAATTAAACAAAGACACTGTAACACCATTGTATCAATGCTCAATTAAATTGCAAATAAGAAAATTCTCCACAATAACAGTGTTACATCCGTTGGAAAAAAAAAACAAACATATCTTAGAAATTTCCGTCTAGTTTCTTTCAATCCCGGAGCATTAGCAATCTAATATCTTATTTAAAAATCTACAGCGTTGCCACTACTGTAGGTCAACATTACGTTAATTGGAACGTATAAAATATTTTTAGATAGAATAGAATTAGATATTTCTAATATCTAAAACCTATATCGGCATAATGGCGAACATAGGTATGGATTTTATTCAAGTTCTGAGAAGCATTATGTTATTGCTTTAACATATTTCAATGTTAAGTCAAACAAAACCCTGAATGGAGAAATTCAAATGCTTGCGTATGTTAATTTGAACTAAACGTGTAGTTTTATAGTTTAAATTTAATCGGTTTTATTTTTAAGCCGCAACCATTTGATAAACCGATAATTCACCAACGAGTAGAGTGCGTAACTGCGTAGTAAGTATAATGCTAATGATCAGCAATCTAGTTACAACTGTTACTACAAATTTGAAACTACAAATCTAATGGATGTAGCTACATGTGATTTAACTTTATTACGTAGTTAGACTACTTATATGCATTAATTCGTTGTTTCATAAGTGTATTGTTATAATTTTCTTGATAATCTGCAAAACTTATTTTCTACATCGCCTTCTCCTAAATGTCAAATAAAATATATACATAAAAAAACTATCATTTAATTAATGACGCAGCAATTTTATTGTATAAATTAAAACCGATTACAGGAAATCTAATACTATTTGCATGCGATATATTGTCAACCGCTTCGACTTACTCACAGGTCGATAAACCAGTCTGTCAACGCTGTATGAATTAATTTCAATTATATGTACGTGGTTCGCAAGTATACTTGTCATGCCATTTACCTACTCAAAGCCCTAACTACCTATCATCATCATTCTGCTGCCCTTATCCTATGCTATTCGGGGTCGGTGCAATATGTTTTCTCTTTCATTCCTCTTTATCACCAGTCATCTCTGCATTCGCTTCCTTTCTAGACATGTCATCTTTCATACAGTTAATACAGTCCATCTATCTTTTCCACCTATAATGAACAGAATGCGTGCTATGCACGTCTGTACAAACGATGTAGGTATAATTAGGTGGCTTGTACCAACAAAATTGTGTTTTATTTAAGTTAAGTTTCCTGCTAATATTATATATTATTTCTTCCGTTTAAAAATATACCTACCTATGCTCTTGTTAAAAAAACATGTTAGTCCGGTTACAATGGTTGACGTTTTGTTACAACAATCCTTCGCTCCGTTATACCGAAATTCGATAGTTGATAAAATACAGAGGCCAGTTTACTTTGTTGCAAAACAGCTTTTAAATGCGACCGCTATGCAAACTAGGTTATTTTAGGGTGGTTATTGACTTTTTGTACAGGCTGAGCTAGGTAACAGTAGCATTTTGTTCTACCGCCTAACGAATGATTTCTTTTTTTGTTTGTATCACCAGTGGTTTTCTCTTTTATTTTTATATTCGATATTTTATTATTATATTAAACCTCTTAACTTGGAATTCAGAACCCCATGTTATGGTAGCACTAATAATAAATCTAAATGTTTATTGAAATTCTTCTACGAAATGTCAAACTTTAGGAGCAAGTCAACATTGAAATCTCCACATTGATTTACGCATTTGTTTGACATCACGCATCAAACATTCTGTAGCAAAATCAGAGGCTGTCATTATTGAGAATAGCATAATACATCAAATCTTTTTATTTAATTTTACACAGTCAGAATAAATACCGAATTATTTATGTACTGCATAATTATAATTTCGTTGTACGAACCGGATAAAAATAATTTGTATAATATAAATACTCAAAATACCAATGAATAAAGGCATGTTACGTAGATCTGGGGCCATAATCTATTTGATAGGAGTACGTAAGCTCAAATAGCTTAGTTCTGCATTCGTAACTGTTTTAAGTCAGTTGCTTATACAAAATTCAGGAGGCACTTGTTTGTTTGTTGATATTCTCAAGTCGGAGGCTATCGAAAAAAAAACCTTATTTACTACCGCTTATTTACTAAGCTAACTGATCCTGACTTCTCAATAGAAAAAATGCCACGTCCTACATGTTGGTATGTGCTTCGATAGAAGTATCGAATTCGCAAAAAAAAATGCAATAGTGTGATTAGCTCCGTCATTATTGTGACGATTACTTCGTCACTTGGCACGTTTTTTTATTTCGTTTGTGGTGGTAATATTGCTCTAAGGAGTTCTACATTAATTAAAATAGTATAATAGAGGGAGTGAAGTCTAAAATAAAAGTTAATTGTGTCTAAGTAGTAATGCTGTTTTACCATCAGTAGAAAACTATTTCTTATTGACGTAATCTCAAAGATCTTACTAAAGATCTTATCCCTAAAGATCTTACTTACGTTATTTCCAACTTTTTCCTATCTTTATCCTTATAAGCTTGGCCACCAAATGGACTCAACTTTGAAGTGTTATTTGCCCCCTTTATAGTATCCGATATTATTATCCTAAAAGTAATTTTATATAACAAGTATGGTCTTTGATTAATCAAAGACCATTGAATTATTCACTTGACTTGGATTTGAAACTTGAAAGACTGTTTTTATATTTTTAATGAGGTATCTTTGAATAGTTTTATTTCTGGCGGTATTAAGAGCCATTTTCCCGGTCTTCAGCCGTAGGGACGTATCAGAGAAAGCAATTACAGTATTAAATATTCAGATCCACGTTATTACAATAAGTTAAACTGTAGAATGTTGTAAGTTAAAACTCACAACACTGTTTCTAAAGTAGGTCAGGTAATCAGACGAAGATTTTTTTTAACGTTAGCCACTTCATCGGTAAAAATATAACCTATAATAAAGGTTATAATTATTAACGAACTGTAAATAGAAAATAATCAAATTTAATGGTAGTACAGTAATAAACCTTTTTTGACAATACACTAGAGAGGTATGTCTAATGACTTCTCGTACCGCTAGCAAATAAGTTGTCTGTCCAATGCTCGTGACGTAGATCGCAGCGTGACGTGGACTGCACGTAGATAACAATATTTTAATATTGATTGACTCTAGAACTACGCGTGCAAACAGATTTAGTATAAGCGGTCGACACAGACTGGTGTACACGTCAATAGGTATGTCAGCTGCTAGATATAAATATGGGAGCGAGCAGCTCAGAGAGCGGCGGAGCACGCGACATTTCGCGCGAGGCGGTTCAGGCCCGCCAAACATCTGCCAAGTGATTAACTTATTTATAGATCACAAGTATGCGCGTGACCGACCACTTTGGGACGAACACCTATTTTAAGTACACACAATAAAGATCATTTCAAAGATAAACACGGAAGATATAACCGCTCATGCTTGACATTGTTTAGTTTTTATTTAACTTTTTGATTTTAAGTCTCAAAATTAACACTTTGGAGTAAATAATCTATAATGAAGCAGGCATTCTATGACCAAAATCTACTTGCACGATAGTGATAAATATACTTAATAGAACTAAAATCAATACATAACCATTTCAGTCATATAACCATTTGTTTCCACTTCAATTGTCTGCTCTGTAGGTATTATGAGTGCTCACTCTCAGGTATCAAACGTCAGCCCAAAGCTCAATCACAGACTAAACAATTAATAACGTGTACAAAATATGGTAATTTGTCAGCGATGAAAGAAAGTTAAAGGACTTTTGCTTAAAGACCGTCAGAATCTGCTATTTATTGGATTTGATATAAAAAATAATATCCATTTATTTTACGTGTAGGTAAGTTTTGTACTTCTTAGTTTATTTTAAGTTTTAAATTCCTTGAGATATTATTGTTCGTATTTGTATATTACAAATATTTTAAACATATTTTTTGACTGTCACACAAAGATATGACTACCTTACGTACCCATGTTTTCAATTCATATCCATTAATTTATTATATCGATAATATTATCGCGATCGCTAACTGTGTTATGCGGATTATCGCTTGTTCAAAACATGATCCATGTGTTAAAATATTCTTTGTTCTATATATCAGATTTATAGAACAAAGAATTTACTAGTAGGTACAAAGTAAAATTGACATCCATAAGCCATCACCTTTATTTAATTAAAAACGGAGCTAAACGAGTTTTTTCTGTTTGAAGTTAAATAAAACATGTAAAATTTAATCAAAATAGAGGACAAGACGCCCGCTGCACATCAAGTAAATGAGGTACGTATTTCGATAATGTTGCTGGTGCTTTTCTCAAGACCAACCTAGTCTATAGATCCCTACACTTTAAAGCCAAATTGGAAACACGACCAACTGTAGACACCTCTCAACATAATCCCCTCAGTACCGCCCCACGCCAAACCTAAGCGTTAATCCGAGCTTTAATTAACACTGCACCAAATGTCTCTACAGAAGTGATTTATCATTCCACGGCTATTTACTCCCAAATCTGTTACTGAAATAATATCAGTTTAACTCTCTTGAGATAAAAAATAATTGAGGGAGCATGAAGACTCATCCATTAATTTAGATACAAGCAAAGTAAGGTCCATGCCCGTAATTAATCAAGCTTCAATATATCACAGATAGTTAAGAATAATGCAAACAAACTCGTTTCATAACTCAAGGGGTAGGTACAAGCAAATTTATATGGTAAATAGAAAGATAGACGCGACTGAAAACTTTTTATGTTGTAATTGGGTAGATGCCACTTTGTCAGATGGTTGGGACAGTTTGGACATCGTGTAAAAACAAGTGAACTTTTCTGCTTCCACGCGAGCCAAGGGTATACAGGTCAATGGAGACAGTGAAGTATGCATCATTATTCTATGTCATGTGAGGAGGGTGCGGTGTATAATATATTATTTTAGCCCAAAGCCCCGGTCCTTTGTTGAATGATATTAGGACATAAAAACTGTTTCTGACTTCATACCTTACCTTGGGAATTTATTATAAAACTGGTTTTGTTCCATTTTTGTATAATGCAGTCTAATCATGACCCAGCCTGGCGATTGAGTATGTCACCAGGTCATTAGAATACTTTACTGTATCATTAGTGGCGCTTCAAGGTATATGCAATATTATAATAGTTGATAAACCATAATTGATATCGTTCTGTTATTGTTATAAATATCCAGCTAATTAAAAAATAACTTCTTTCAGTTGTACCGTCTTATTTTCATTTAAGAAACAGTGTACTTTTCTACAGTTCCCCGGGTTGGGCCGCAACAATGTGCTATTGTCTAAACCGCACCGCGAACGCGTTTTAATCAAAAACTTTATACCTTTATATTAATAATATTCTCAGGAGAACAAGGTGTAATACCTTGTTCTCCTGAGAATATTATGAATATGATCCCACCAAAATATTGAGATTTAATTACGTTAAATACTTTAATTACTACCATCCGAGAGCTTCTGCACCGACTAATTAAAATCTGAAGTGGAATTAACGATCATGTCACCGTTAGGTGGATTTCGGAAAAATAATAAATTTTTCAGGAACGCAATTTCCGATCAGCCGCCAGGTACGAGGCGGTATAAAAGAATTCCCAAATTCAATTATTGAACTACCCCGTGAACGTACTACGCGAACAAAAGCACTTTACACCCAAAAAAAATATGTTGACTTGAAAAATAAATGAGAAATAGCGAGTAGTCAATTCTGTTAGTCTAAACTACTCATGTATTTAGCTGGATGGCGGTTTCGACGTTTGTACATACCTACTAACAAATTTAGGGTGATGATAAAACACTCATCATGGGTCCATTGGAAGGTAGGTTTGAAAGGGAATTCATTCACAGACCTTTATCAATCGCCAAGACCTTTCGACTACAATCAAAATGTATCTGACATCCGCATACTGTTATTCGGTTGATATGAACACCGTTTCATCTCTGCGTTTCATATTAAATGACATCATTGATCTCGACGTAGAAATTGATCATGTCGATATTAACGAGATATTATCATTGTTTGATATAAAAGTAAAATAATACATATGAAAGAATGACAACAGAGCGAGCGATAATATCTCTGGACCAAATCTATTTCCAATTTTTGTAAGCCCTAACCAAGTTCCAAAATCTATCTTGATCAAAAACCAAAACATAATCGCGCTCTGAAAAGTATGAAACAAAAAAACATTCAACTATTTTTTGTATATAAACTATTCCGTATTTATCGTCTATTAAATAAACTACTTACCTACACCGTAAATATTTTAATGTATTTAATTAAGTACACATTCATAGGTTCATAGTAATGTACTGAGGTCGTATACCTACATTCTTACAGTAGTAAACAATCATAAGCTTTTAAGAACTTCGTCGTTCGATCACCGATATGGAAGAGAAATACTGTTTGACAAAACAAATAATATTCCTAAATAGGATATATCCAATCCTTTATCATACTTACGAAACATTGTATGATAACTCCGCTCCGTCATGGTTAGAATGCTGCCAACATATCGGACATTTAAAACTTAATAAAACGTGTTGTAAGGACCGGTTATTATGTTCTATTTTAATAATTGTTCAATCGTTTCTGCCTAGGGGTAATTTCACGAAACATGGGGCATGTCATATTATGCCGCTGTCAAATTCCCGAAAGTACAAGTAACTCAACTTTGGTGTGACGTGCACAAGCTGCCGCAGGCTAACACAGTAACAAGCCTGCCATAAGTTGTCTATCCTCATCCTGTGTTATATTATATGACGTATGTATTATTATTTACATAAGAACTGCCTATGTAAGTGTGCCTCGAAAGAAGCTACAAATTTGCGGTGGAGACCCTGGGTTGTACAGTGTCTCAGTTAGAGCCTAGTACCTCGTACTTGAGTCCTCCGTTGACAAGAAGGCTGGAACATATTTTGCGCAAAGGATCAGCATTGCCATACAATCAGCAATTTGGTATAAGTGTATTATTTTATTCAATGTTTGTATTTTTTTCATATTAGGTTAGTTTTCAGTTCTTTTTTTTCAATTATATTTTTTTTTTCTGTTAAGTCTCAATGATAGTAGACGCTTGAAATACTTATAGTATTATAAAGTGTGATTTAGTTTAATTAATATGTGATTGGGTCCGGGATTCCGTATATGCTTCGACATTTGGATTGCGATGGAGGGGATACATGTGTATGAATATTGAAAATTAGAAATACATTCGAAATTAACTCTATTTCCCTAGCAGTATTTACCATTTCAGGGCTAAATTGGTCGTGTTAAATTTTTGTATGATAGTTCCTTGAAATCCGTAGAATACGAGTACGTAGGATATTTGTTTACCCAAAGAAAGCATGACAATTACAGACTGTTGAAGACGACAAAAAAAACAATAAAGACTTATTAAAAATTTATTTTTTAGTATCTATTATTAACATTAATTATAACATAACGACATGAACGTTATTAACGCTATTTGGAAATCTCATTTTCGCCAAGCGCTTCAATTCTCCAGAGGCACTACGTCACGTCAATCAACATTACTTACAATTACGGTAAAGAATTCGGAGCATTACTCCCCAGAGACCATTTAATATTCCGTTTTAGTAGGTTACGACAAAAGTTGCGTGTTTCGACAGTTTTTGGGTGCCAGTTAAAAACATTCATCATTTTCATGAACTGACCATATTTAATACTAATTAGTTTCTCAACACAAATCTATAATATTAAAACAGAATATTCAAGTGTCTGCACCTCAATTTGACGTCCGTTTCTGATTTTACACCATTTTTTTGCTGTAGATGCTTGAACTGCTCATAGAGTGTGCATTGCTATATTTTCTAAAAATAACTGTTACAAACAGTACGGAACCCTCGGTGTGCGAGTCCAACTCGCACTTGGCTATTGTTTTATATTATTAAAGTCTTACGAAACAAGTATAATTGTATGTTGTGTTTTTCTTGCTGTTTAGGCTTTGACGCTTGTAGCATTCCACAAGTAGTTTTTTATACATTTGCCCATTACCATGAATCACCCCTAACAGCCTGTTACAAATGTCAGTCAAGAATAAGGATGTATTTCTTTTTATACCACTATGGTGGCAAACAAGCGGCCCGCCTGATAGTAAGCGGTCACCGTAGCCTATGGACGCTTGCAACTTTACTCGCGCGTTGCCGACCATAAAATGTATAATGTAGTTGAGGGTTGGAGTTCACTGTTTAACCCTTCAAGCACCAAAGGCATCTATGAATATGAAGTACATAATTATAATAATGAGATACATAAATACCGTATATGGAGCTCAAAAATATAAATATTTTGCCAGTGATATACGTTACCTCATTACCCCGATGACCCTTCCATGTAACGATTCTATCTGACCCAGTGTTGATAAAAATATTAGGAATTTTACTAATGGAAATTTAATGATTCAATAACTTTAACCAGTGACGCTGTAACAAAATTGTATTCGTTACAAAACTATTACTTACTCCGCTTTTAAGAGTTACATATGTATTTCGATCTATGTAGATCGAGCAAAGTGGGAGTGGTATATTGCGGACTTAATATCATTGGTAGGTAAAGCCCCCTGAGAGTCACTCCAACGGTAATCAGCCTCCAGGAATTCCCACTGAAGGATTAATCACTTTTCCTTCTTCATATGCGTCTGTTATATTACAGAGTAGGTCTTTATCACTATACTATCTATGTATCACGCTATCTTAATAATTTATTTTACTGATTACACTATTTCTACAAAATATTTTAAATTGTGCATTGACAGCTCAAATTTCAACGAAATACATTTTGTGCAGAGATAAATGCGCTGTGCAATTCTAGCAACATAAAATCAGCTCCTTTTACTACAAGCACACTCGTCAAGGTATGTTAATCTTTACTCAGTGTGAAACACGGGTTTTGTATGTGTCGTTGAAATATTAACCTCTTATTCTTATTTCGTTTTAAACTTAGGTAGTTATCCATGTCTCGGTACAAATGGAAAGCCATCGATAAAAGTTGTTAACTGGACTAAAGTACAAGTACAAAGTAAGTTTATTGTTCGCATCAGTCTATCTACTTTTGCTTACTCATCTCAAGATATTGATTTTGCCGTAGATATTGATTTTCTTTACTGAACCGATTAATAATTGTCTTTATAAAAAAGACAAAAGAAACATTCCATTTTATTGTTGGCTTATAAATGAATTGACAAATACCGTTGGGATTAGAAAAAGGCTCGTTTCAATTTAGGTTGACATAAATGGAAAACTCGTCGAAAATTTATTAATTTGCATTGTAACGTCCCACTTTTCAATTTATTTTTCAGGTAGACAAATTTTTACTACCATTAGACCTATTTACCAAATATCATAATTCTAATACGCAATATACCTATGTATATTATTCTTCTACGCTTACGCGTTTGAGTACGCGTAGATGTTTATCCCCGAATTCTATTTTGAAATGTATTTTTTTTGTAAACGGTTAAGTTTCCCTTCAGTTAACTTCTCGTTATTATGTGATATTTATCTTTTAAAAGTTATGAAGTTTTTAAAGTAATTAAATGGCTCTTGGAAAGATTAAAAATGTACATGCTTTTTCCTCAGATCAAATAATAAAGGACGATGAAACATTGCAAACAACGAAGTGACGCCGCGCCTTCGTACAATTGAGCATTTATTTTTATACATTGTGGGTAAAATTCAAGCTTAAAACTTTCTATTATATAGCCAGTAATTGGTTGGTATTATTTCGTAGAAATTAGATGTACGTTTGGACAAGTGGTAAACAAAGTAAGCATGTTACGTTATGCCACACTATAAATTGGTTCGAAACCGATATTTTCATTGTGATTTATGACTTTTGCTAAGCTGAGTATAGTAGTAAGTAGAAATACTATGTTGCCGGGATGCATTCTGTTCTAAACTATGACTAGTTCGTATTATTTTTAACCTACGTAAATTATACCCAGCCTTTTGCCAATGTCTTCCTTCTGCCTTACGTACAAACGTGTTTAAATTCACGGAATTTGATAATCAAAAGAATTTTACTCATCTCTTTTGACTAAAAAAGCAAAATGCTTAAGCAACGGAGATAAAAGTGTTTTTGTAAGACAAAAATCCAATTAGACGCGAAGACAAACACAGAATTATTTTGTAGGATAAACTAAGAAATGTAATGTAATGGCTTTGAAAGATTGTCAAGAATGGATTTTATTAAATTGTGTTGAGATTCCAGTATGGTACATTAATTTTCAATTCGAACAAATTAGCGAGCCTTTTAAGTTCCTGAAATTATGGGCTTTAATCGAATGATTTTATAATAAGTACAGTGGCGGATTTACCAGCAGGCTGAGTAGGCCCGAGCCTTAGGCGGCAGATTTAGGGGGCGGCAAATTTGGGGAACAATTTTTTTTTTTTTTTACCTTATAGAAATCAAAAAGATTTTTCTATGCCGGTTTTCTGATGTCTTACAGATAGAAGTCTGCAACAAACTTTGTCGATGACATTTCTCTCTCACTTCCCACTAACCATGCCAGTCAGTACTGTTGGAGGCTACGAACTGGATGGTTTGTATATAATTTGTCGATTTTTATTCAAATATAATGAATAATTTAGTGAATTTACGTGCAATTTCAACGAAATTGTTGCATTGTAAAAATAATGTATGATATGACAATTGTTGAGGCAAGGATGGCAAAAACTATTCAGCCTATGGTTGAAAATTGTAAACTGTAAATTGTAAAATAAGTACGCCAAATTTCGGCCTCAAATCAAAATGTGCTCTACACAATATAAAAGAATCAGGGAACACAGGAATTGTGACAATCCTTTCACTACGGTGTCCGCGTATCATCATATCAAGAACATTTTATTTAATTTATATTAGTACATCAAACGAATTCAATAGGATAACTATTTGTTGTATATAAATATCCTCACTAAGTAGAATTGACAAAGCTTTTAGTGTCTGCCTATTGTCTGTTACTTGATCTTGCTCCGTTATCTTTTGACAATAAAAACTAAGGCGTTAAATGCTGAAAAACAATTCTTCCGTCGAAAAATGTAATATACTTCAAAGATTTTTCTGTCTAGAAATACAAAACGGCAAAAGATTACGTAGGTTATATTTATTAGATCGGCAATTGCTTTTGGTCTGAGCTCTATTACCTCAGACTATCAAGGTAAATTATTATCCACTCTGAGGTATTGGTCATTTTGCAAGCACTAGCCGCATGTACATCGTCGGACATCAGTTGGATTTTTTAACCTAACTGTGGAAGTCATAATTTAATTAGAAAGACAGATTAATAAATTTTCTTAAAAGTTCACCAAACAATCAATAGATTTTTTCTGCGACGAATACCATAAAGTCTTATTAGTTACATTCATGCACATTTAGTAATAAAAGCACCTTCACATAAATGTCGTTTCTGTATAAACTACCTCACAAATATTTAGATACAGCTACGTATTAAAAATTTGGAATGAACAGAGTATAGATATGTTCAGTTTATATTACGAGTGTATCTATAACAAATCAAATACTTCAGTGTTTATAAATATTGTGAGGTCATAAATTATAATATACAAATCTATTACGAACTAAGAACTTTTAGGAGTAGTTCAGCAGGAATTAGCAGAATGCTTTAGACAATTCGCGTTGCGGTCAACCTACCGACCTACCGAGGTCCGACAGAGTTAACCGCAAAGCAATAGATACCGATCTATCAACTTATTTGAGCTATGTTCAGGTCTTTGTGTTGTTGATCATCTCCTACAAATATATTTATCTTGGTGAATTTGCTCATATTGTATATCCCCCTTGCCTATTTAAAAAACGAATAACGTAAATTAAATTTTGATTACATTAGAAATTTAAAAGGTATTCGTACATAACGTACATTAAGGTAGAGGGTTTTTTATTTATTTATTTAAAACTTCCTGCAAATACAATTGCAAAGGCGGATTTAATGCCGTAGGCATTCTCTACCAATAAAGCTTTTATGTTTCTTCTATCTATTTTATTTCACATTTTCAGAACTTACCAAATATTTTAAACGTAGTGAGCTCATACTACAGATTTGAATAAAATGTATTCTAGATATTCCAGGCACTCGCAATTCGCAAATATATTTTATGGGTTAGTTTTCATGACCGTGTGTTAAAAATATAGGTATGTGTTTTTCTTCTACCGCGCGCGACGGTGAGAATAAGTAGGTATATTGGAATGTCTATGAATAAAATAAAGCCGGAAATGAAAGCGATGGCACGCTAATAAAATGCGAAGAAATTCGTGAGCAGTTCGGACGAAATCCGTGTAGTCATTTTTCAGATCAGACCAGCGTAGCACAACAATATTAAACATTACCGCTATAGCTTATTCTTTACAATTTGTAGTTGAAGCGAATGAAACCGATCATACAATCAATGTAATCGAGTTCCTCTATGGCATATGAAAAGGTTATTGAGATAATGGAAGCGGTACTTTAAATTTACGAAGTTGCTAGTCTATTTATGTGAAAATAACATTTTGTTTTCTCTGACAACACCGCTGGTCTGGTAGCTAGTAAGCCTGATTCTCATCATATGATCTGTCAGAACAACCATATTTGTGTTCTGTGTCTGGGTGTTCAGTGCATAAATAAAGTCATCATCGTACGGCTGGTTACTAGATTTTTACTTTTATTGGGAAAATCGTTTACCTGGGTTAAGCCGGGAACGACGGGGAAAGACGGGTCGCTGTCTTCCCTGTATAATGGTTGAAGCTTTGTTTATACACAAGTATCTAATCAAAGGATTGAAGATGGCGATGGCTGCATTCGCGTCATACTTGTGAACAGGTGCTGCTTATGGAGGCTGATCATCAAGCCTTTGTATTAACTAGTAGCTTGGGTTTGAATTTCAAGCGTTATATCCTTGTTTATGTGTTAATGTTTTTTTTCCATATCTATATTCTTTTGTGAAATATTCATGTTATGTAAGTAATTGAAATGTAAATTATACGTATTTCTTTTGGTTTAAAAAGAGTAATTGCTGTTTTTCTTGTCGGATTCTTCTAAGCAAAAAAATACCTTCCGAATCCGATGGTAGATTCTGATGATTTGAAAGTACTATTTTGAGTTTGAGTTTGACGGTTTGGCGTGGTTTCCGAAGTACGGGGTATGTATTAAAAAAAAACTTTCAGTTTTGTGGTAGAGATCGCATCTACTAGCAGGTTCAAAAAAATACAAGATATGAGAATTGTTGAATGAGGGCAAAAGCACACCGCTCGATAATTAATTTGCTCTCCTGTTTTGAAACAGAACAACCAATAATTCTCACGAGCTCTCGATATTCATTTACGGTTTATCTATCCCCTTTTTCTTGTTTTTAGAATTGGTCTGATATATATTTTAATTCGCATTCCTTGGAGTTTACAAAAACAATGGGGACTAAAAATAATTTATGAAAAAACCAATCAAGATTAAAAAAAAGATGTATTCATTAAAAGTAAAAACAAACAAAGAATTAGTAATTAAACTAACAAATATTTAGACTGACCTGTTATCTAGTGGAGGGGAAGCAGCTGCAGCTGCTTCTTCTTTCTCCTGGTGCTGCACCGAGGGCGCGGCTTGAGATGCTGTGAGCGCTAATGCTTTGTACCGCGACTGTTCTGCGGTGGGCAGCACTATATCTACAGATCTCGACCGAAGCCCAGTGCCAGGCACCGTAAGAGAGTTGCCACTTCCATTTAGCTCCTCAGCTCTAGCACCACCGGAAACTTTCGAGAAGCAGGAATCAACTGACGCCGCACGATCACGTTTCAGTTCCGGCACAGCGAGGTATATATCGTGGACGAGTGAATCTCTCGGTGCAGCGGATGCGCTCTCTTCTGAGGCCCGGACGTTTTCGAGAGAGCTGCCTGTCGGCTCGACGAAGAAAGCTTCTTGTCGCGATATGGAGCGTCTTCGTTGTGGTAGAACTGGAGGCTCATCGATTGGTGGTTGGAGTTCAAACGATGGTGCACCTGGTGAAGGGGGCGGTGACTGCGGGGTTGGGACGATGGTGCGCGGGGGCGGAGGTGGCGCGAGCAGTACTCTCGGAGTCTCCGCCTCGCTCTCATCGTCGTCGTCATCCTCGGCGGAGGAGGAGGCCAGCGGCCGCTCGGGCGTGGAGCGCTCTTCGCTGCGCCGCGCCAGCCATGTCTCCATGTGCCGACAGTGGACGCATGGTGGCGGGGTGCCTTTCCCTGATCGACGCCGTGACCATAAACGCGGTACCTGTCGTGAACATAATATTTATATATAAATAATGGCCTTTTTTTTATTACAGTGATGATAACGACTTAAATATGAACACAAGTAACAGCCGCCAAGATGAAATAACGTAGGTTGCTGAATAAATGTGTTAGGGGTATTCACCTCGAGGTATGTGCCCGAGTCGTCAGATCCGGCAGAGTCAAAAGATCTGGAGCGGGCGCCGGGCTGTGGCACGGAGAGCAAAACGCTTGCGCCAGAGCCGCGCGCCGCTTCCAACTGAATCTCATCGAATGACGCCGACCGGACCTTGCAACAAACAGTACATATTCCATTTGTATGCCTTAAATAGACATCATTTTATAGATAACCATTCTAATAAATCTAAGTAAAATTTGCAAGGAATCTCTTAGCAGAAAAAAATTAAATGTGTAAACTGACATTTACAGAAAGTTTATCCATTCTCATAATATAAACGACACGATTTCTCACCGTGATTTTGCCAGCGTAGCAATATTATATAAATAGCCTATGTCACTCAAGAATAAATTCGCTTCCTACTGGTGAGTGAATTTTCTAAATCGGTTCAGTAGTTCAAGCGATTACTTCCTACAAACAAACACAAACTTTATCTCTTTAAGATATTATTTGAAAAAGATCTACGAAAGGTACCTACGTAAGGTGAATTACATACCTGTTTGGGTACCTCGAGGCTGCTCTGCGTCTTCATGTCGGCGGGTGTGGGCGTACGCGATCTTTTGAAGGTGGTACGCAGGCGCTGCATGGCGGCCGGGGCGGGCTGCGCGCGCGCTCCTCATCTCGCGGGCCCGCCCCGCCGCCGCCCGCGCCCCTCCCAATCACACTCACCACCGCTGTCACATACAAAACATCATACAAATACCTGCAACACGACTATACATCTCATACAACTTCTATTGGTCTGTAAGAGCCATCGTGGTTTAATACAAATTCAGCTGCTTAGTGTCATGAAAAAATTTCACCACATTGGTAATTCTTTACTGTCTAATAATATTAATAAACATTTTTAAATTTATCAGGAAATACGTAGTACTAGTATATTATCTGTGGTATGTATATACTCTGTGGTATTACATATCTACATACATATAACGTACGTAAAATTTAGTATACTATACCTACCTGCATTGCATTATTATTACCATTGTAATATTCAATGAAAGTTAAACAACAGTAAGACATCTGAGTTAAACATCGTAAAACTAAGGAATATTATGTATCTAAGTATCAAATATAAAGTTAAAAGCCTTATTGAATATCCCGTCAATATTAGTCAGTTCGCTATTGATTAATGATTATCGATGCAAAGTCAAAATATCTCCAATGAAAGTTGAAAGTCTACCTAAAATGTAAGTGAGAACACTTACTTTAGACTACAAGTGACATTATGAATATCTACTTATATATTTCATCAGGTGCAATAGACACGATAGCTATGTGTACGTACAACTAATGCAATACAGAAAATATAAGAATTTTTACGTGAGAGAATGCGTTGAGTTATTCTATTGAAGCTAGAAACGTCTCAAGCACAAAATAAATAATTTGAGATGGACCGAGGGTAATATGTGTTATTCTTCTTGATACCTACGAAAGGTTATATGTGATGATATGATGCTAAGTTTTCATCATATTAAAGGTGTAGCTCATCTGTAGATATAACCCCAGTGGAGCAGCTACCATTTCTTTATGGCCCGATGTGAGGTGGTTGTGAGTTTATACGCCTCGACGTCATTTGAATATTATATGTTTACCAATTAAAAATAAAGTTAATTCGATAGAAATCTTAATAAAAATTACGATTTAATATAAACACATATTTGTAAACTGAATCAACAATGTTTCGGGTGCGGCAAGACTGGAATAGAATGTAATACAGATTTAGTCATAAGCCATACTGGGCCTATGGATTGAACTGACGGCTAGCCTACAAAAGAGATGCATGATTGTAAAATATAATAACATCCAACTACTAAAAAAAATCTGGTTCGAGTTCCCTCAGTGCTGCAGTTTCCTAGTTTTTGTTCTAAAGTAGTAATGTACGAATATACAAATGGATTCCGAACTATTTTATGATGACAAACATAGTGTACATGTGCCGTTTTTTAGTCACGCTCACGTGATACGAAGTAATTATATTTTAATGAAAATCGTATTAGGTACATTTATGTTAAAAAAAATATTCCTGAATCCGATAAAAGAGTTTAATAATTGCCACGCTTCACTGAGCAACTAAAAAGCAAATTATTTATTAATGGAATCGCATAATGTGGTTTTCGATACAAACAGCACTTTATTTTTGAATTGTAAATTCTCTTTGCCTCGCTAAGTGTATAACTGCTACGAAATTTATGAAATGTATATATTATTACAGTAAACATTGAGTATTGTGAAGCGAAATAATATAAACATTGATGTTACTATGAACAAGTTGAAAATGTAATGAAAGGAGAACCAAATATTGACGGAGAATTTAATACATATACACAAAATAATCATATTTCACGTACGTAACTTATATTTGATGCAATAATACTGAATTTGGAAAAAGGAAATGAGCCAGCTACTGGAACAATGAAACGATTTTTCACGTAGGTACCTAATCCTTTTAGGGATAACGCATGGCTTATCTTTGCCAGTAAAACAACGCTAGGGATAGATAATGTTCGCTTTTTCCTTCGCACACTGTGTTCACACACAGGTCAACATGGCATCGATCCCGGATAAGGTATGAAAGTTGATAAGACAATAATGCCATTTACGCTAAATAAATCCAAACAGGAGTTCTGTGAATAACTGTGAAATGACCAATTCACAACCATACGCATAAAAATCGTAACATACTGAGTTATTGAGCTGTAGATAAAACAATAATTGAAATTCTTATATTATGAAAGCACGGAAGGGTAGGATTATGGCAGAAGCCTCAGGATGTTTTTGGCCCTGTGGCATCCGCGTGTCGGCGAGCAGCCAGCAATGGTTGAGCTTATATCTTGGATCCTCAACTAAAGCTGCTTACGGAGAGGGTGATGTGGGATTCATTAACGTACATGTATACATTGCTATACAGTTTTTAGTCTTAAAAAAACAACCGTACCTTCGTTCTTTATGCTCAAATTTGGACGTCCAACGTGTATTTTCATAGCTGTGGAAATATATTCTACTTGTTAGAAATTCAACAACACGTGTATGTTTTGATCGTTTCAATGTTAATTTAATTCCAGGAACCATTACCATTTTACTGCTATTGTTTAAGTTCCTAGTTTTAAATAAACAGAAACAAGACTTCAAATAAATATAGGTAACTTTTCAAGATATTGTGCTAACATCCTCCGGGGATTAGTTTTCCATATATATCATAAAATAATTCCACAAGGTACGAAGTGCAATGTGATATTTGCAAATATTTATCAAATATTGTAATATTTACACGGAGGTTTGTAATGCAACGCATGTTTATGCAAATCCAGCGTGCTGCTTTGCTTATACACCTATGACGTCACTGCTACAATTCGAGAGAAGATCGCGCCTATTATGTGTAACAACGTACTCTCTGATTGCGCCTGGCGCTTAGTGCACACAAATTGTTACGTTAACAACGCGCATTATGCCGAGGGCTTAACGACAGGCGTTCCGATATTTGCCCGCTGGCTCCAATGAACGCGACCATTCAAAGGTACATACATGTATCGAGGAACGCTTTTAAAAATTTACTAAGAGTGTTGTGTACCGGCTTATCGATGACGAGGGCTTAGATATATTCTCTTTGTTACGTCTATGTCGTCGTTCCCAATCAGATGATTACCTTCGATGTGTGATATCCGTCCGCGGAAAATTGAAGTGAATAATAAAGGTTCAGCGGCTCATATTAATTACCTAAGATTCTATAGTCATTACTATAAAAGAACCTTAAAATTTTAATTTGATTTATTGATATTTATAGCATTAACATGTATGTATGTATTTACAAGTATACATAAACGCATAAATATGTAATTTACGTTCGACATATATGTAGTTATTACATATTGTAAGTACCTATGATATTCGAAGAATTTACAAACTGCTACTCTGGGTAGGCGTCTCGGTACCCGAATGTGTTGACAACTTGACAAGTGACGTGACAAGCCCGTCTTGTGCACAGCCCGACGGTGTATTGACAGACCCAAGATCAAAGAGCGCTTTGAATACTGTAATTTCAAGTATTTCAACAAGTTCCCTCTAATTGAATTTTCGTAATAATCTATCGCATTGGGAATAAATAAGCGGATTTTTTATCTCATGACTCGACAAGGGAATAATCGAATTAATAATTTATTAGCTAATTAGTAGCGCTTCTATAGGAGTTTGAAAAGAATGATAGTAATGCTGCTAGCACAGTTAGCCCTCATCAACAACAGGGTTGGCAACTCGTTAGTGATACCCCTGTTATTGCTGGTGGCTACAGGCTACGGTGACTGCTTATCATCAGATGGACCGTATGCTTGTGTGTCACCTTAGTGGTATAAAAGTTGGGAAATTTATGAATGTCGAAAAAAGATTCATGAAATGACAATAGTGACATGGCGCTATTTGTGGGAGCGGTCGAAGATATTTATGTTTGTATGTACTACGTAAGTACTAACTAAGAGGCGTATTATCTCAGTGCATTTTAAGAAAAATAATTCCCCCAGAGTCACGGGCATTAGTATCAACGATAAATAAATAAACAGCATTATGTGTGAAGGTAAGGAAAGGCTTGGTTGGATAAGCCGAACAAAATCCCACTCGACATTCTAAGGAATGTAATGTGCAGAAACACTCTCACATATGAACTCATATATCTGTGTCTGGATATCTATCAACTCGTACCGTTATTAAGGCAATTCCTATGTGACAAGACGAAAAATATGTATCTTAATACAATAACAGGTCGAAATATCCAGTAAAACGATGGCGGAGGTAGATATAAAGGGATTATTACGCGGTCACGCACAAGTGATGGGGACCCTGTCTGCTGATATTCTTATTATACTCATTTTCTTATCCTATTATTTAAAGCTGGATGGACTATTGCACCAGCTTTATTATTCTTCTACATTCTTCATATCATTATCAGGCTTCGGAGACACTTCTTTCTAGTCATATTTTACAGCATTTATCAACCTTTAGTATTTATTACTTACTCTTGTGTACATTGATAGTTGCAATTGTTATTTCCGTTATACTCAATTATCTGGTACTAATATGGCCAAACCAAGTCAAACGATTGTTCTTCATCTTTTTTCCTTGTTTGTTGTGTTGTTAAAGTCCCTACAAAATCGATTTAGCAAGCTTTAACTTTGTGGGCTTATTTTATAAGGCGAGACAAACTCATAATTTTATAATCGATTTTCTGATTTGCGTCTGCGACACTTTTACACTTTATACAAAAATAAGGTATAATTTCTGACTACACTTTTAAAATAAAAGCTCTTTCGCCATAAAAGGACTTTCGATAAAAGTATGTTTTTCAGCTTAAAAGTCAGATCTAGTTACAACAATATGAAATACCTGAAACTAAACTTAAGAACCTTTGATTAGATTGAAACATAGAACATAAAATATGATAGCACTGTGCCGTAACATTAGCTTACCTACCATATTATATCGTCCAACTAAACATTAAAACAGAAAGAGGTACTCTATTCACAAATTTACGCTCTCGGATTTATATGATTTTTTATCGCGCACAATTTACCATGAAAGTAATTTAAACAATAATATGTTTAGTTGGTGGAATTTGGATTATGTTTTGGGTAGGAGCTTATTGTGAGTAATTCTCGAGAAAGGCTCCGTAGGTTGACCTAATAAGATGTAGGTTGACCTAATAAGATGTAGGTAACAGACTCGTTGCTTTTACATTAGTTGCGAAGCAACATTTTGTGCTTTAGTAAAGCAGCGAAATTATGCACTGTTTTCTGTAACAGTTACATAATCCCAGTAAAGTGGAATACCGGCGATACCGCTCATATCTAACACCCCACGTACATACAGGAGCTAGAAATGCGGCCTCCATTTTATAGGTGACAATAACGTTGTTTCTAAAGAAAACATAATCAGCTAATTTTTTTTAATGAAAAATATGTCTTCGACTTTAGCGGGTTTTTTTTCTTTACTCTGCATATCTGAAAATATTGCACATTCAGTCATTCATACTCAACAAGAATATATTAAGACCGTGAATATTAAAAATGTTACCATTGCGTGGGCTTTGTCTGTACTACTTACATTTTAATTTTAAATACCTAACCCATTTTTTAGATACAGTATCTTAAAAAATATTTAACTGGGGGTTTTTTATTTGCGTGCCACAGTGCTGTAAATTTATCATACCTTATATGCATGACAAGTAATAATTAAACAGCGGTCACGTGACCCGTTTATAATTGGAAAGCTAAACACATCATATACGTATACGATACTTAATTCTGTTTTGTTAGGGTTACTTGGCCCCACCCCTTATCATCAAAACTAATTTTTTTTTATACCACTAAGGAGGCACACAAGCTTACGGCCCACCTGATGGTAAGCAGTCACCGTAGCCTATAGCCGCTAGCAATACCAGGGGTATCACAAACGGGGTGCCAACCATGTTGTTGATGAGGACTCACTGTGCTAGCAGCAATACTACTAGCTCAGCGTATCCTCGTGGAGCACTGGCAACCTTACTTACCGCAGAAACACAACACTACATCAAGTAGTGTTATTTCACTGCGGTCTTCTGTAAGGCGGAGGTACAGTCCCAGTCGGGCGGCTCCAATTTAAATGGAATAACCCACGGTATATCCCAAATCGCCCTACCTCTCTTTTACCTTTTCTTTGCTTAGGTTAAATTAATAAAAAGATTTCATTGTGATAGTACATAATAATTAAAATATTTAACAGGCTATAAGTTTAGTAGTAGGCGACCAACTAAAGATATAATTGGGTCTGTAGGTTATATAACGTATATTTGCTTATGAAGTCATTACCAATTGTCAAGACAATGACAAATGGCTTCTAAACTCCACAAATATTAATAAAAGATGTTTAGTTCGTCACGCATTTGACCACTTCGTTTCTAATTTTAATTTAAAGCTACAGGAATTATTTTATCGTCACTTTATTGAAGACCTAATTAATCTAACGAAGCGCTACGTAGAAAACTGCGCTGTTAATGTTTTAGTACCGCAATTCAATGCAAGTTTAATTAAAGTATAGAAAGCCGTAATAATCTCCTATTCAGAGGTCTTGTCAATTAGTAATCAGTTATCATATCGACAGTTCCCTTCATCGAATATTGATTTAACATTACTTACATAGTTATATATTTTCCACTTATAGCACTGAGTGGCAAGTAGTTCTCCTTACTACTATAAACAGCGATTATGCTCAGAGTTGTACTACTAGTTGTAGGTACTATTCTTTTAAAATATTTATTAGATTTTTATCAAAATTTGATCCAATTTAACATTACTTACATAGTTATATATTTTCCACGTATAGCACCGAGGGGCAAGTAGTTCTCCTTACTACTATAAACAGCGATTATGCTCAGAGTTGTACTACTAGTTGTAGGTACTATTCTTTTAAAATATTTATTAGATTTTTATCAAAATCGGATCCAAAGGACGCATGGCGCATGATTTTTTTATAAACGAATATTGTAACTAAGTTCTGCGTAAGCCAGATTATATTATATTCCAATCCTCTATATATCTTAAACGCAATAAGTAAAAAGGTACAAACCGTCTTGTCAATGTAAGTGATTCGTTTTCAGGTTACTAGTAAAGCTTGCATAGCTTTCCAATTAGGATATTTTACATTAAGGTAATAACTGTCAACATTTAAACACCAACTAAAGTTATATAAAAAAGCAATTGCGAATATAAACTTTAATGCAATCATGCAAGGCGCATCTTAGAAAAAAACTTCTGAATAATACCTACTAATTGTAAGTGCCATAAAAATTGACGCGGTACTTCCAGCAAACTAGAAAGTGGGATCTCAGCGTTAAAATTCTTAGCACGCAAAGTTATTTAAAGTGAGTATTATGACCGAGGAATAAATATTCAACGTTAATTAAACGACGGAAGTCTTCCACGATAAGTTTGTTGGTAAAACATTTTAACTTAATAATACATCATTTATATTTATAGATTTTGAAATTCATTAAACGGTATCTACTTTACATATACATATACACCTATTTGTATTTATTCGCGTTCGCAAAGCAACGGTTTTCCCAAAGGAGTACAGCATGGGGTTCTTCAAGAAGGGTGTGAAGAGATTTCTGCAAGTTTGACAACAAGCTAGTGATACCTCTGGTGTTTCAAGCATCCAAAGGCTACGATAATCGCTTACCATTAAGCGGACCGTATGCTTGTTTGCCTTCATAGTCGTATAAAAAACCTATGAAGTGGTTGATCCCTTCCGCTTGAAAACAATTTTCTCCTTACATTCATGGTTTTATCCATCATCATTCAGGTATATCTTTATGAAGAGGCCCGTTCTAACAAATATATTTAATTCACTATGTCATTAGCCATATAAATTAAATAAGCCCAAATAAATTAGATAATTAACTTTTTTTTCGCTTTGACTTCCATTCAACTTATTCACACGTTGCTGATAAAATAATTCCACTGACGACATTTTAGTAGGTCTCACGGAATTTGCCAGCAACTAACTCAACAAAAAGGGTTGGCAACTCGTTAGTGATATCCCTGGTATTGCTAGCGGCTATAGGCTACGATGACTGCTTACCATCAGGTGGGCCCTATATACTTGTGTGCCACCTTAGTGGTATATTTTTTTTACCTCCAATTACATATACATATATTACAATTTCGTAGCATTCATTTGTTTGTTTCATTGTTTATATTAATTATTAAAGACTTCCGTATTAAAGCTTCATTAATATTAATATTTTGGGAAGAATTAATTCCTTCTAACTTACGTAATCAAACAGGCTGTTTATAGTATTGATTAGGTAGGTACCTAGGTACTTCAAAAGATTTTAATGAAGCACTCAACTGTTATTTAAGTAAAGAAATTATGTATAATAACGTATAACGGAAATAGGTGCACGGAATAGGTGCTATATAGATTACGTTTGGAGGTTACATACATGATTATTTTAGTCCCACCCTCACAAGCATAGTTAAACTCTATCGCGGTTCTTATTAATAACAGGGTTGTTTAAATGGTTTTTTGAGTGAGATTCCGTGTTCGGAGATGTTTTCTCGCGACTATGAAACATGATTGAAAGTCTCCAAGCTGTTTTTTCACTTCTGCTCCTAACTTAGAAGCTACTTAATAACAAATTTCTCTTTATATAGTAAGCATTACTAAGTTCTATAACCAGTATTTTTCCCAGCGCTCAGATTTCGGAGCGAATATTAAATATTCAAAGACTCAGATCGATTAAAATAATACCTAGTTGGTAAGTAAGTACATGATTAGGATATAAACTTAGAAGTGGAAATACTCTCATTCGGAAATACTCCCATTTATATTTACACGGAATAAGAGATGATTATTTAAATAATTACAATTAAAATAGTATTCTTCTCGTATTCATGAAACAGATCCTTCTCGCTTTTAATGTACAAGCGCACAAGATAAAATGTGGAGGAATGCCTGGGGGAAGTAAGAAATGCTCCTTTTTTCAATCTTCGCGGGAGGCTTGAGACAAATTGACTAAAATCATTTGTAAGTAGCTTCAACTGCAAGCACTTTAGATAAAAGCTAGTAGACACGACGTTTATCATGTTAATGTCGTTGCATATAGTTAACGTAACTGCGTGTTTCCAACACTTAAAATTCAACAACTCATATTTTATGAATTTGACCTGCGCTCTCTACGCTCCATTAAAATGATGAACTGCAATATTTCATGAAGCATAAGTACTCGGTTCAATCACTTTATATCGTCTATTGTAATAACTGGAGTAACAGTAACAATGCATTCTCCCAAAACAATGGTATCATGTTATGTATATGGTGTAAATATGTATATGTATGTTCACGATAAAAATTCTACAGCAAAACATGCGAATATGCTCGGGAACCGAGATTTATGGGTTGAGTCAGAGCGGGCATTTTTGTTTTTTTAATTTTTCACCACACATGATAATCAGTAGGTTGTGGGCTTTGACTAAGAGTACCACGTCAGCCCGCCGCCAATAAGTCCAATAGAAAAACGTAGGCTTAGAAAATAAAACAGGAGCTCTCGCAACCCTTTACCTCTACGACAGTCGTGAGTGACAGATGGACAGACAGAATGATGTTGCGGCGACAACAATAAGATTCCCTGGTTCCCTAGGGCGCAGCTTCTAGCAAAGTTCGACCGCGGAATTTATATTGTAACTGCGAGGGCGGCTTGAACTTTAAACCGCTTTCTATCTGACATTTCGACACGTCAGCTCCTAATATCTTACAGAAGCTGTATTTAACGATTATGTTTATCATTCGACCAGTGCTTAGCAAGTTACTTGCGACGTTTAGAACGTCTCGCTCTCTAGTTAGAGCCACTGCCTATATACCGAAAACAGTCAAGTTACACGGACTTAAGTTGCTTGTGCCTTAATTTAATTTATGAAAGCAAGCTTGTATCTAGTAAATGTGAGGCATGTAAGTCCATTTATTTTTGGTAATAAGTAGCAACTCGCGTAGCTTGTAAGCTTCAAGTTGTTGGCACTTAGCAGAAGAGAATGATGTTCTGTGGTACGGGCGACCATAGTATATTTTTTCTTTTGGACCTAGCGTAGTAGTCTATGTAGTTTTGGACAATACATCTATATACTCAGTCTAGCGCAAGAGTTCACAAACATGTGTTTCATATTTATTTATTATAATTTAATAATTAAAATAAATGCAAAGTTTCTCTTCTGGACAGCTCTTTGTTCCTCGTGATTTTCATATAATGTCTGAGCTGAGAGCATTTGTGGATAATAAACCGAGATATCATAATATCTAGCGTAAGCGGTGCTTACATAACATTGCTTACTTATTCATATAAAATTGAGTTTGGAATTGTAAATGCAGAATCCAGTGAGTAAACGAATGTAACTGATGTTTAATAGATTATGACTTTAACGTACAGGACAAATGGCTCAGATTACGTTGGTATCTTATTCCCCGCGGCATCTGGCTGTGACAAGGATCAACGAGTTTACATGCGCTCTGATGCACACACGAGTTCAACTTAAATCATGTGGTGTACCTTGTGTGTGGTGTAACAATCCCATTGAATGCATCCATGTCACTTTCAGAGGCATACATAAATGAGATCGTAAAATATTGTGAGGTATTTCTCATTGCGTCATCAAGTTTTCTTGAGTTTATTCACTGGCTTGTATAACTTAGTGGGAACAAATAGAGTGAAGCGAGCATTGTATGCCTCAGTCCCGGCATCCCGGCATAGTGGTCTTTATCTGGTAGCTGGCAGCGAGCTCCGGATACCAAGCGGGGTACATGGACTCCACTATGTTCACTCAATTTATCTATTGAGTACAATTCATTATTACTCCGTAGCGCTATAATTCCCGCAGGTCTCTTGGACAAGCGTATATATTATGGAATTTCCATTGTTGATCTGCTGGACAAGAATTATTTTATTGCATTCCATTTCACATTATTATTGTACGTTGGCAAAAACAAGTTGTCGTTTCAAGGAACTGATAAAAAGGTGTATATTATGTGTACCTATAAGCGATAATTACGATTAGCCAATGTATCTTTACCCTAAAATTACTGGCACTGGAGATCCAGGTTTTGACTTCAATCCAACTAAACCCTGGCGTACCCGCAATATTACCACTGCGGATATTTCCACCTATCCCAAAGTATTTGGAACCAAATAGGGTAAAAATAACACGTGGCCCGCGGCATGAAGGAAATCACATTGTAGGGAGTTAATAAATACGAAGATAACTAGCTAATATATACTAAGTGTTTACTCCAACATTCTTCAAACCCTGACATACGAGAAGTCTTTGAAAGAAAAACATGATGGTATGATGATCCTAATATTGAAAGTTTCAGTGTTATTATAAAATTATATTTAATCTTGAAGAGACCGATTTTAATTAGACTCACTCATAGATAGCTGATGTTACAAGGCGTAACTTAGGCTACTCTACTTTTATTTCAGAAAAATAATTGGGATTCCATTCAAAAAAATACCCATGAAATTGTGAACAGTCGCGGTCACAGCTAGTCAAAGGAATGGAATAAAGTCCAACAAAATGATCGCTACTTCTATTAGGTCAATTTTCTGAAAATATGTCAGTTTAGCTAGGCAATACCTGGAGAGCTCTAGAAGTCAGAGATGTTTTCTTACCATGAAAAACAAATAAGGACTAAGAAAACATGATGCTTTATAAAAACGTATAACATTCTTCTATTTCCATTCCGTAAAATTAAAAGGCAAATTAAGCTATACATACATATTTCTAGGTTTCTCGAGGCAAGCTTAAGGATGTATAGCTATAGCAGCGTCGATGAACGTCCCACAGGCGTAAATTAAGTAATGTAAAGTAAAGTAATAAATAAATAAAATAAATATATAAAACTAATTATAGTAAACGGTGGCAGTTGTGCCACTGTTTACTATAATTAGTTTTTTATAAGTAGACTCTTTAGACACGCGGTCTATTCTAAATTTTCATTATTTACCCACACCACACTTGCCTTTAAATATCTATATGCCTCGAAACATTCTCTCATTTCATTTACAAATCTTTCTTCAGCGAAATTACGACAAATGTGAGAAATTAAAATCACGGTTTGTTCCTAAGCAAGCGCAAAAACTTCTTTATATGTCGCAAAGTTTCCTTGTGACTGAAATTTTAATTAACTTCTAGCACTGACAGGTTGTTGGGAGGGAGTTGAGCTTACTTTACTGGTTCGACCAAATAATTAAGTAGGCCCCTACTGCCGCGGCCGTCGCGCGCAGGTATATTTCACGTGCCTGCATACATTCCCGATAAGCATGCTATCGATTTTCCCAATCCTCCACTTCCCGTTACAATCATTAAACTTTTGAACCCCGTGAAATATAGGGTGCAATGTTTAGATACCATACATTTTTGTTTTGGTTACAGTCAGCAGCCTGCACTTACAGCTATTTTTGAAGTAGGTCAACATTGAAAAACGAACTCGAACCTATTCCAGCTTTCAGCTTACTTAACCAGTGACCCTCGTGATGTAGGTACTGTTCAATAGTCTTCTAAAAAGCAATAAATAGTTACTAGGTATATTTAACCAAAAATTAAAACACTTTTCTGTTCCTTAAAATTCTACTCTGCTATCTGGATCCGACAATTGAATTCACAGTATTTTTGTGCGTATTTGAATAAATTTACTCCAACTCAATACTTAAGTGAGACATATTTTTCCATTTACCCAAATGGCGTAACAGAACGCGACGTATCT
Organism: Falcaria lacertinaria; assembly: GCA_951449985.1. Classification (NCBI taxonomy): domain Eukaryota; kingdom Metazoa; phylum Arthropoda; class Insecta; order Lepidoptera; family Drepanidae; genus Falcaria; species Falcaria lacertinaria. The sequence continues at coordinate 6,793,810 of OX602114.1, forward strand.
TTTATATGTTTTCTTTTAACATACTCTTTTGTTTTTTCCTTATTTCCTGTTTTCCCAAGTCACATTGATATGATAATATTCTTGCATTTACTGCCAGCTCGCCTAAACTTGTGTTTTTTAACTTAAAAAATATGATATTTGTCACAACACAAATGCAATGTAATATTTTAGATTTAATTTGTAACTCAGTTAGCATCATCTACTTGTATCTGCAGGATTGAGTGCTTGCCGCTCTAATGGCTTAAAATATATATATATAACTATTATTATAAGCTTACTTTTAATGGTGCACCAAGATTTCACATAACGCAGTACCAATTTGTGGTTAAGGTAAATAATATACCGCATAATATAAGCAATATACCGACTGTGGTTTAAAATGCATAAAAAAAATTCAACAGTGAAAATCCAAATTGATAGGCCTTTAATAATGATGTCTGGTCTGTTCATTGTTCAAAATTATATTGTTGATAATTTTCGACAATGGATTTCACATTTTTTATTGTTACCTAAATTGCTTTTCCTCATAATAGGTATTTTGCCTATTTGGGTCAGCAGCGAGCAAGATCTTTGATGTCACAGCGTCATAATGATATTATTTATCCTTTTATCCGCTTTCTGGGCCAAAACACGACACTTCATTTGAAAAGAGAGAATTTAAATTAAAGTTCATTACATTTTATTATATTCTAACCTCAAATGACTTGAGACAACTGAAATGTAAAGAATGCGATGTGGCCTATTCACGTATTATGTGAACCCAATAATACTAATGTTTCATCCAATCATACATCGTCCATACTTGTCGTATTTTGAGCTGAGAGTGAAGATGGACACTCATCATATTACACGAAAAACGACTTTAGTATTTATCTAGTAACTAGTAATACACATTGGAAGACGCGACGGCTACGTCCAATATCTTATTCAAGTTTCCTCGTGGTCAAAACTTAAAAGTAAGAAGACTTATCTGTGAACGAAATACTACTAATAATGTGAGAGACTTGCCATTGCTAATATTAGGTATTTTCTGTCATTACTAACATTAGCTATTCTCTGGCATTTCAAAATGCATGCATGCTTAACGTTCACTCAGTGTTAACAGAGTATCCAACTGTAATCACCCGCGCTTTATAGCCGAAACAGATTATACAACTCACATTCAACAAAAACAGCGTACATTCTGTCTGCCTATGACCATAACTCTAATTAGCTTGAGTAAAAACCCGCGTGCTGAAAGCAAACATAGTACGAGTACTGCAAATTACGTGAGTAAGCATAAAATAAACAAATACAACATTTCGCTCATACTTTCAAGGTATAATTATATTATATTTAGCTAAATGAACTTTATCTCTACACTCTCTTAGTCCATTGTCATGTCATGTAGGCCGTTGTTAGCGATCATTTATAGTGACAATAAGCAACCATTTTTAGCCAGGGATAAAGGTATTCGAGTGGGTCGCACAATATGGGGTTAACGAGAGCTTTGACACATGCACAGGCTTTTAGCAAGAGAGAAAGCTTAATTTTAAGGTACAATTATATCACTTATAGTAATAGATAGTTAATTAAACTTCACTTTCAAAGTCATAAAATTTAGGAAGAGACCGGCCCGGATCAGACCGGATGAAGGTATTTTTAAGTATTCTCTGCTTTTAAGTATTCTGTGCTTAAGCAGCTTAGAACAGGCTGGATGTTGTTTAGCCTCTTTTCTATTATTTACTTTTTAAATTTTCTGTTAATGTTTTGTTTCCCTAACTGTCAGATGGTTAAAAAGATGTAATCTCATATTCGCTTTTTAGAGTTCCGCACCGGAAGGGTAAACAACGGAACCCTATTGCTAAGAAAGACTCCATCTGTCTATCAACACGTTCCATTCCGTCTAATGATCCGTAATAGGTAGATAGTTGAAATGTTTACAGAAAGTGTATTTCTGTTGCCACTATAGCAACAAATAATGAAAATATCAAAAAAATTAGGGGGCTCCCCTACTAGAAACGTGTTTTAATCTTTCATAATAATGGCAACAAGTAGAAGCTTGAAATAGTCTTAGATTTTGTATTGCTATTTCTAAGAAAAGAGAGCTAAATTTGCTAGAGCAAATTTACTATTACAAAGTTATTATTTGCGGTTGGTGCAATAGCCGTATTTAGGGATCGAACGGTAAAGTTAAGATTGTCATTTAACCAGGTTTGTTTTTAGTACGGAGCTCTCGGTGTGCGAATCCAACTTGCACTTGGTTGATTGTTATTATTAATTTATGTATACAAAATTGTTGTTTAATTATTTGTTATTACATATTTTGAACATATCGAAACAGGAGGCGAAGTTTAAAAAAGCCGGCGACACGCAACGGCCGTGATGTGTTTACACAAAAGTATTCGAGCACTTTTCCCACCCCTACAACTTCCATTCCAGTAACTTAATAATGTAACAGCGTATGATTTTTTTATAAACAAAATTCATTATGAATGTTTCGTTCGTTAGTGAATCAAGACACGAACGCACGGTCGAGAGTCGCGGCCATTTATCGAGGAGGACAAACAAGTCGTTTGCTCGTTTATATCGGCCCATGTTTGTCATCTCGTTACGATCCTCGAGTCGCGGCGAAACACGTCCAAGCCCTCGCAATGTACGGAATGTATTTGTCTTTGCCTGGGGCTTAGACGTCACTATTTTTACTATTGGTCATTTAGATGTCGATGTATCTATACTTGAAAAAGGTTAAAGAATTGTTTTGTTTAGAAATTCAACAAAATAATGTACCCTGCTAGCAACACTGGCACACATATGTAGACGCACTCATATATCCCTCAATAGAACGGAATCTTTTAAAAATCGCTTTAACCAATTTTAGTTGACGAGACCGCTGGTCTTGTTATTAGTATACCTGGCGACTACGCTAGGGTTCGCAGGTTCGATTCCCGCCGGGGCAATCTTTTATGTGACACACATGTATTTGTAAAAAAGTACAAGATTTGCTTAGTTTGGGGCCAGATGGCGCTGCATCATAAGGTTGTATTATTATTAATAATAATAATGCAACGAAGCGTAAACTGTATAGTATGCACACGCTATTTTTTTTAACATGGTGTTTTTATTGAATCGTTTTGGACACGAATCACTCGGTGATGAGCGTTAATTCGAATACCTATGGCTTATCAAAGCATCGACGTATTTTAAAACTCTCGTGCAAACAGTACCGGCGACTGACGCCCCGGGCAAGATATACCTATTTTTTTTGCTGAACCTATGTGAACTTATATTTTTAAGAATTATATTTTTCTTTTAACGTTACCCGGAGTCACCAACATGGGAATAATGTTTTGGAGCTCATCTTTATTTTTGATGTTTTTTATATGGCGGCCCCCCAAATTTGGCGCCCAAATTTGGGTGGCGTGATGGGGCAACGGCCCACCGTTGCCCCATCACGCCACCCCCTTAACGCCGGCACTGCGAGCGAATGAGGCCTTAGGGAAGATAACCTTCCTCGGACTATACAAAAGAACTGACATTACCATTTAAAGTTAAAGTAGAGTGTACAAGTTTACCGAATAAAGCAATATTTAATACTTGAAGAACTGTCACAATAAAGTCATAACACAGAATAATATTTCCACTGTTGACTCAATAAATCGAATATTATAAAATATCGAAACATTTACGAGACGTAATGTGACCAGGTTACGTGAACCTACAGATCATTCCACGACTCATTAAAGTCATAATCTGCTCGTTATTGCCTCCATTTGAGATGAATCCGGCATTACTTTAATGAGACTATCCTTGAACAAATACTGCCTACTATTACTCAAATGGTGTAAGATACGGACTAAAACTCAAATCTTTTACGGGATGTCAGTGTAGCGCTAGCATACATCTATTTATATAAAATACACCTATTTATATACCACGAAGCTCACAAAACTAAATAATAGTTAATTTCTTCTTTTTCTATGTATCACATGCTACAACTACTACAAGAAATTTCGGTTCGCGGCTTATGCTGATTTAATTTAGGCGTATTCCTTTGATAATTTTCTTGAGAAATATTCGTGATTTAACGCGTGAAATTCTGCCACGTTTTATGATATAGGCACCTATAATTGAAAGTTTAGTAATGCTTAAATAACATCAACTTTGTGAAAATTTAAATGTCAATCTATTAATAAATATCTATTTAATCATATAAATGCCCTTTTTGATTGATTTGGTTCATTTTATTGATTCCCTGTAGACTTCAATAGAACAGGTACTAATGAACCCATATTCATTTCTACGCCAACAAACTATTGAACTACTTCCTAATTTTGTGGAATAGCTCGAAGTGAAATACTCATAGAGTGGAAAGTCCTACCAGTGTAAGTAGTCCGCGCTATTTTCATAAAAAGGAAAACCAAGTTTTTGCTTCAGGTATGAATATTACGATAGTTGCTATTTTGTAGACTGACCAGTTCTCACTTCTCTCACCCATTCAATCTGCACCTTTACTTTACTCACACTAAAAGATAAAGAGTACCTAATCTATTCTTTGGAAAACTTGACAATAGATTCAATTTACAAGAGGTCGTCTGAACTGCATTGAGAGAAATTGTCTGTCAGAGAACTTTTGAAAATGAGGTGGAAATGTCCGATATATTGAACTTTATTTCAAGGCGCAATTCTCAGTGTAATAGTATAGTTTTATTGACTGTGTGACCGTATTGCGATCAGATAATACACTTTATTGTGTGTGTTCTGAATAAGAAAGAGTTCATACAGAGCGTTAATTATACCAGTCATCCATCTGTTGTTGTATTCGTCCTTAATCAAAAATTAATCCGTACACCTGTGTCAGAATTATACCTGTGTCAGACACTCATAAATTATGTAATTAACCATTACTTACCTATACGCTACAAGTTAACAAAAATAACGTTAAATATACATATTTAATTGAGGTAAGGTGTGCGTAAGATGACCTAAGTGCTATGTAACCTTTTATCCGTTGAGGCTTACTTTGTAGACGACAAAGAGATTGAGGTATACTTTGTATCTATGGGTATGAATAGCTGTTATTTGTACAAAAAAACTCAAAGATTAGAATGAATAGTAAAACTCCTAAAACATTCCAACAATTTGTTACATACGAACTAAAATTGCAGGTACACGCTGGAATATAAAAGTAGCATTCTGACGTCACTTTCGATCAACAGAGGAAAAATAGCGCAAAAATTAAAAAAACCCTCCTTTTGTTGCTGCTACGTCAAAATGACGTCAGAATGTTCGCAACCGTCATAAGGAATAAGGCTAAGGTTTTCTTGTCTGAAAATTGTAATAAGCTGACCACATAACAGAAAAGATGGGCCGAGGCCCGAGGCTGAGGTTATTAGAGATAGGCCCGAGGCTGAGGTGATTAGGTCCAAGTGAGGTTCTATATAACTATTTTCTGAGGGATGCCGCATCGTTCTTCTTATTTGATTTTTATGAAATGTATTTTTTGTTTAGTCATTAAACATTCATAGAAAGATACGTAATAAAAAGTCCTTCTTACCATAAACGGTAAATGAACACGAAGTGATTAAATAATTATCAAATCTTAACTGTTTTGGTGAAAAGCCCTATGATAAATAGTTTAGGGTAATCACCCCACTAAATTATATAAGCCTACCGCTGGCACAATAATCATATAAGTTTCTTCAAGTATCTTGCAGTAATTCTTGATATCATAATAATGTCATACGTGGACAGTACATAAACCTAGGTCAGGTACTTTTGAAGATATTGAAGATTTAGTAACTGACCCGTTTTCTTTGCGGTCCAGTGTATATAAGTATGAAGTAAAACGACTATGTTTCTAATTTTCTGTATTTTATTAACAATGTTTTTTGCTAAACTGTACCCATTTAGTATATTGGAGGAAAATCTTAATCTTTTGTACAGAATCGATGTATATAATATACATGTATGTTGGCGATAGCAGTCTGTAAGGCAAGTGAACAGACGTAAAGCTGATGACTTGCACCTGTCCCGAGAGCATGTATGGTAATGTTTGTTAGATGTTTCAAGCCCACATTATAACGTATGTAAAATTGTTAAAGTATTTATAGAACGGGCTGCACTCAGCTGGAAAAGAGCCCAGTTAACGGCAGATTGAATCATAAAGCATCATTGACGTCAGCGCGTTGCTTCACTGTATCGACTTTCAGGCAAAACGTTAGGGAAAGTGCCCATAAGATAAACACGTAGGGCTCACAGCTGTGCAGTCTGGTATAAATAGAATTACTATTGTGAATTTACAATACAAAGGGTCATCCTTCGCTTTAGCTAAACTTTCCGGTACGGTTAATCCGGACCGTTATTCCTGTAGAAGTATTAATAGCTACAAGTTTGATAGTAGCTACGGCACACACTTAGACATACATTTCATTAACACAAAATAAAAACTGGAAATATTTCAATCATGCTTGTTAGGTACTCTTTCAACTTCAGCAGGTTATGATTGGAAATTAAGTTGTTTTTTTTTCATCACCATCGTGCATTTCTGTGATTCCTAGCTTAAGGTGCTCGATCTAACCCGACGTGTCTAGTTAGCAGATTAAGTAGTTGTGGCATTTTCCACGCAGATGAAATCTCAGAAAGAACACTAGTAGGCATCTAAGAAGTTAATAACCTAATTGAACTGAAGCTGACAAACGTTTCGTAGGCACACGTAAATTGCCACATTAATCCAGAATATTAAGATTGGATATTATAAGTTTATAACTGTTTCAACGTGTGAAATTTCATACTTCCTACATATTAGAAATTGGGAACGACGACGAAGCTTGAACTATTAAGAATTATGCACTTGTAAAATAACAGGATCAAATTAATGGTACAATTCCTTTAAATATTGCAAATGCTAAATTGTATACACTGGCAATAGCTGTTTGTTGATGTACATATATACCTACGAGCAGATAGATGCATTCAGTGATTGTGGACAGCGACGGAATCTAAAAGGAAAGCACTGTCATTGTTATGGTGTTTGAGATATTTCCTTAAGTCCGCCCAAAGCTTTAGTCGTTTGTGTCCACCCATATAAATGTTTCCTTTTGTAGTCATCTTCCATGTTTATTTATTTTAGCCTCTCAATGCAAACCATGATATTTATGCATACCATAACGTAGCTTCGTAAATGGATTATGTTCTCATTTATCTCATATGAAATCGACGCCGGGAATATAAAAAGTGACACGCACGCTTTTGTCATATAAAGTGAAGGAATGAGAAGAATATTGTAAAGAGTTTATTTATTTGTTTGGCTAGCTGAGAAGAAAGATAAATGGATTGTGTTAAATAATGACAAAGCCGGAAAGGTAGTGAATTCAGAGGTAGCGACCGTTAATAGATAAATGGGAAAACTAATTATAACAACGAACTGAAATAGAAGGAAGAGAACAGGTTAAATTATTTGGAAGTCGCAGGTATGCGATTAAATACATAAAAAATATGTAAGATCATCATGATTGCACTAGGACATCGCTTGATCAGGTATCGTGCGACATCAGCCAATCACACGCCTGCAGATATCACATCAGCAATACTAAATAGGTAGTCACACCGAGCTTTGGCAAAGGCCAAAGTAAGTAAAGACTTACAGTCCTGCTTGCTACTCCACCGTGCTCGTTACATTTACAGTACATATTAGTCGTGTAGTCTCATATCCCTACTAATTTCTAGTGAGTGATATATCTGAAGCTCCACGCAGGGTTTAAAGTATAACACGTACTAACATGTCACAGTTGATCAGATCTAATCAGACCCCTAAAATAAGACTGCATTCATTTTTTACATGCTGTATAGTCTTTTAAACGTTAGTCATTTGAGCATATGCAGTAAACTAAATAGCCAATTACGATACAAGATAACTAAGTCCACAATAGATTAGTCAGATTATACCGGCTAAAGATACCTCTAGTATGACCATATCAAACTATGACGGAAATTCTACGCGCCGGTCGTCTAAACATATAAAAGGCTTTGTCCTGAATTAGTGACGGATCAACGCACAGCCTAAGCCGCTGATCCTAGAGACCAGAACCTTGGATGGTGTTTTATTTGTATGACGTAGGCATCCATTAAGAAAGAGTTTTCCGAAATTCTACCTCTAAGTGTCACCCCCTTAAAGGTTTAAAAGGGGGCAAAATTTGTATGGGGCAACGTGATTCCTTGGTCCAATCTACTTAATTTTTTTCATAAAACGTTTTAAACAGTATTGATGGAAGGCGTGTTTCATATTTTATTGAAATTCATCCCCTAACGGGATTAAAAAGGGGTAGACAGCTATTTTTGCGGTGATTTGCTTTGAAGTTGATGGCAATACTCCTTAGTGATTTTGATTTCAATTATTTTATTTTGATCTATTTTGATAGTCTCTGTTGATATATGTCATGTTTGAAAATTCAATTCGATTTTATTCAAAAAGGTTGAAAAACATCAGCAAAATAAATACTCTTTAAAGTTGGAATGTCTCAAAAGTCAACGTACTAATATATTTTTTACCTCATTTGAAGGTTTCTAAGCATAGAGGTTATGCACTTTTAGGGACACGGCTTCAGATCTAGCGTAGCGCTTGCATTCTCCTGGGCTTCAGAGGGACGTTGAGTTCGAATTGGTAACGATGTTAGAGACTTCAGTTTCCCATCAAAGTCTGCTTCGCAATAACTATAAACAAAGCTCAAAGTCAGTATCTTTAGATAGCGGGAATAGACTTGAGGGAAAGCTGCTACTTCACAACCAGTTGTATGTAGAGTAAGCGCACAGAATAGCCTGGTGATTCTAGCTCCCAAATTAAAACAAAAAATATTGTTTACAAAGAAAACTGTGGTAGGTGTATAGTATTTCGATTTTGTTGTAAAAGATAATACCCCCGCGTAACTTTCACCAGATCAAAGGCCGAGCTTTGTGTTCACAAAATATAGCAAAATTTAATTTAATTTTCATGTTTATTTAACCTTTAAATCCCTACATTATAGTAAAGTAGCTAGTAGTAAAATTTTGAAGTTGATGACAGCCTTACCGACAAACGGTAATTAGCACCGTTAAATTTTAAATATTTTTGGCTTGACTAACTCAAGTTTTATTGGCCCCGTGTTGATCGCGTCTGATTTATTAATACATATGTTTATTGTGTGTTTTACAATTAGAAAACTAAAATGTTCCTTCCCGGTGAGCGGTAATTCATTACCGACTACGATACTAAAGCTATGTTCTACCTTGAACTATTTTAAAATGAATACACGCTTACCAAATAAACTCAACTATAAGAAGACATGAAACACATGAAAGCGATGCGTATTATGTCCAAATATTTCGTCAATTTTTGAATGGTGGCATCACTCTGTAGACACTACGTAGGTACATATACCCTCCGAGTAGATAATATACTGCATACAAACATAACTATATAATTGACGACACAGAGCATTATATATACATTGTAATATATAGATATACTATCATTTTCCTGCAACTACGGCTGCGAGAATTGAAAGGATGAAAAACACCCTTTTTTATATAATATCCCGTGGACAACATTTGTTTCTCTGGGACAAAAATAATCTGATTTGCCTGGTTGGTTGCTATTTTCTTACATACTTTAAATCTGTTCAACCGTTTTGGCGTGATTGAATGACAAGCAAACATCGAAACATTTTCATTTATTATATGGAATATGGTGATCATTCAAAAATATATGCCAAGCGTATTTCACTGACGAAGTAGTTATACAAATACATCGTGGACGAGCATTGTTAAAGTGACGTCACAATACTGATTGATGGTAAACAAATAAGAAACGACTACAAAAACCATATGGAAGTTAAATTGTTATCGAGACTTTACTTAGTCACTTAGCGGTTACAGCTGATACACATAAAAACGTATATCGTGTAGGTGTACTTACTAAGTATATGCTCATTTATGTACGAGAATATATTTGCAGGAAATTGTCAACACCCGTGTTCTCGGCTTTTGACATTCCCTCCTTGACAGGTGAAAGGTTCAACCCGGGAGCATTTTAGATATAACAGCTCCGGTAAAACCGTCCGCATAAGCCATCATTCCAATTACGACTACATTGAATATTCAAACTCAATTAGTAGAAATTTATGTGCAAATCTCTACCGCAGAGAAAATTAATTAAAGGTCTATTCAGTAGTTAGTATTATGACCATTATGCGATATAAACGTGTGGAGCGTAACGAGCGAACTGAGACTGCCATTCCCGGCCTCTTACCACTAATGAAGCCGGGAAAATATCATAATATTAAAAACTGCAGTGGACTATTCTTTGTAACTGACTACGAACGTTTATACAGTAGGTTACTTTTATTTTGGAAAATTGCTAACTGGAACGCGAAGCGGTTGGATTCTATGCTTTTGCCCGCGATTTGCCCACGCGTAGTAACTGAATAAGTCAACATGTACCGATATATAAATGATAGTTTTTGCCTGCGTTTTCTAATATAAGTTCCTATTTTCATGGATTTAACTTTTTGGCCAAATGTGAATTGGACTCGCATACCGAGGGTTCCGTACTGTTTGTAAAAGATAAATCGCTTTTTAGTTTAGAAAATATAGCAATTCACTCTGTATCAGCATTTCAGGCGTCTGCTTGTTAACATTATTAATATAGAGCGTTTCTAGTACGGAAGCCCCCTTTATGTTTTTATTTATTTAAATTTTTCGTATTTGTACCTAGGACGGCAACTAAATTACACATACCTTACAGATCATGAGATACAGGCCGCTGACAGACGGACGGACGAAAGTCTTAGTAATAGGGTTCCGTTGGTTTCCCTTCCGTTACGGAACCCTAAAAATTACGAATTTTCATACAAGCTTTCATCCCCTATTTTACCCCCTTAGGTATGGAATTTCCAAAACTCTTAAATAAGTAGTAGTAAAGCCACCTTTGATTATAAGTAGGCCACATACCAATTTTCATGCGTTTAACTTTAAAAATGTCAGATTTTCATAATAATAATAATGACATTCGCCACGTGTATCCCTTACCAAATATTAAAATTCTCGAACGGGCCTCTACGTGTTGGATATATAGCAACCACGCAAGCCTAGATAAAGGACCGGACTTTAAGAGTATTGCTTATGAGATTTATGAGGCTCCGTGAATTTCAGAGAGACATAATAATTATATTTTTAATTTTCATAAAACATGGTAGATATAAAATATGTTACATAAGTTTAAAATATAGAACGCACTTGTTTCACCGTGCATTATTTTATATAATTCAGTTCTAAATAATATTATTTTGTGTAAAAAGTAAAAAAAATAGTTACGCTAGGGCTTGACAATACTATGACGTTATTAGTATCGAATCTAGCACCCCTTCACGGAGGAGAGTAGGTACATGGAGTTATTCAGAGTATGTATGTATCGATGGCGGAAAGCGAAAACGTAGTCATCCACAACAACGAAAACGTTCACAATAAAAATGTTGGAATAGGCGGCGGTATTATTGAAAAAACTAACTCAAAACCCATTACCAACTGAAATTTACGGAAACAGAATTAGGAAAAGTGTTGAAAAGCAAAGGTTATTCTTTCATAAATTGACTGATATTGCCGTGAAAAAAGCACAAGACAAGTGAACACCTGAAATTCTGTTAAAATTTTATCGTTTTGAGCTCATGAAGCCATAATATGTATTATTATTACGAAATTAAAATTCCGTAACATGTTTGATTTGGGTTATGAACGTTTTGACCTGCCTACGTAGAAGTTGAATAATAATTATGTATACAAATAGCTTTTTGAGCCGCTTACGGCCTACGGCGGTATGCCCGCCGTAGGCCGTAAGCGGCCCTAAGTCGTTTGTTAAATCAACAAAACAGACAGCTTGACCATGACAGCAGTGGCCACACCAAAACGACTTTTTGGGGTGCATATCCTCTAAACGTCTTCGTGCGTTTCTTAGCTACGCCAAGACTTACGGTGTTACATGATCATTTATTTTTTACAAGTAAGGTGAACGGACTCATAAAAAATAATAATAAGATAACGTATTAAAATCTGCCTACATCGGTACCGCTATAGCATCTTCTTTTTTACCAGCTAGCTATCAGTCCGCCTCTAGGCTGTATCACAAATAAGCCGCAACGGTGTCGTGGTGGATCAATTCGGCAACCGTGGTCTGTCGGGTGGACGCAGTGAGGTTCGCTTTTCGGCATAGAGCTTTTATGACGTCAAGTTTTTGCCAATGTAGACGTATCGCTAATTCTTTACGGTATTGCACGAGACCAGTGTGGATGGAATTTGGGCTATGGAAAAACTTTGGTGTCACACACTTGCTTACTGTCATCAAGATTCATCTGCTAATCATGCGGGAGCGGTAGCAGAAGCGGTAGCGGAAGGATCTAGCTATATGTAGTAGAAAAGTATATATGTAGTTGTAAACTACACATATGACGAGCCGGTGCTTAACTCAGTCAAGCAAAAGATCACTACATACTGAAGACTTTTTTTAAAATATCTTAACCTATATCATCTTTTTTGTTCTTTTTCGTAGATATATTTATATAATATTTAATAGTTATTATGTATTCTTATTCAAATATAAGTATTTTATAAGTGTTCTTATAAAATAACCAGCCTTTGCTCGCGGCTTCTAGCTTTTGCTCGCGGCTTCGCACGCGTGGTAAAGTGAATAAGACAACATGTATCTATATCTAGAATTCTATTTTTTTTTCTTTTGCCCACTGCTATATTTTTTAATGGAGTAAACTTAAAAAAAATACGGATTTTCATACAAACTTTCATCCCCTATTTTACCCCCTTGGGGATGGAATTTCCAATAATCCTCAAAAACGTATTTATTAATTTTTAACTGAAAGGTCAAATACCAATTTTCATGCGTTAATCTTCAAACATGTCGGATTTGCATACAAAACAATTTCCAATAATCCTCAAAAACGTATTTATTAATTGTTAACTGAAGGGTCAAATACCAATTTTCATGCGTTAATCTTCAAACATGTGGGATTTGCATACAAAACTTTCATTCCCTATTTTACCCCCTTAGGGGCGGAATTTCCAAAAATCCCGATACGTACTTATTTATTTCTAGCTGGAAGGTCAAATACCATTTTGCATGCGTTTATCTTCAAAAATGACGGATTTGCATACAAATCTTTCATCCCCTATTTTACCCCCTTAAGGGTGGAATTTCCTAAAATCCTGAAATACGTATTTATTTATTTTTAACTGAAAGCTCAAATACCAATTTCCATGCATTTATCTTCTTTAGGGGTAGAATTAATCAAAATCCTTTCTTAGCGGATGCCTACGTCATAACATCTACCTGCATGCCAAATTTCAGCCCGATCCGTCCAGTGGTTTGGGCTGTGCGTTGATAGATCACTATGTCAGTCAGTCAGTCACCTTTGTGTTATATATATCTAGATTGTGTAAGAATATTGTAATGTCCCTATTATGAATCTATTATGTCGAATTATTTTTGTAATCTGTCTTTATTTAATTATTACGCAAAGCACTTACATTGTATCGTCCTAAAGCACGCTTTAGCACGTATATATTTTTTGTTATTCAGTTAGGAATGCCATTGGGTAACTGTGTCGATTCCGTTTCTTCTCAAATGTACAATTGACGTCGAGAGATCTTGAGAGCTACCTCTTTTGAATAACAGAATCACGTAAAGCTTTCCAGGAACGTCGTAGTAATCGGTAAGCAAATGTACAAAATTCAGTTGTAAATAAATTTAAAGAGTCTGAACGCAGAACGAACTCACTACCTTCCGTCTACCTTAAGAGGAAATTAAAAGCGGAATAAATTGACAACACAATTGACATTCAGAGCACTTTCTTCAAGAACCAACTCTGTAAAGAGACATTATTTGGTCCTACCCTGCCTACCTAATTCCCGCATCGTTCTATTTGAAGGGCTCATTTGTTATGTTAATTAAACACTACAAGGCTGTTTTTGAATACCAAATATATTCTGCGCCGCGACGCCGCCTTGGAAATTATATTAAACAAAATCTATCCTTGCAACACTGAACAACTGGTTTGAGTAAACCTTTCCCTAAAGCGTCGCCACCTGGCACTTCATTATTAAAGCCATAAAATAAATTAATCAAGTGGATTATAATGCTTTACGAGAAACTATTGTATTAAATTGTATACAATTAATACAACCTGGCGCGCCGATTGTCTTAATAAACTCAAGTAACTCGCGTTTCGATATCTAGTATTTTATTTTTTACTATCTTTTACCCGCGACTTCACACGTGTAGTAGTAATATAAGTACCTATTTTCATGGATTTAACTTTAAAAATTGGCTAAGCGCGACTTGGACTCGCACACCGAGGCTTCCGTACTGTTTATATTAGAAAAAACCGGCCAAGTGCGAGTCGGACTCGCGCACCGAGCGTTCTGTACACACACTGCTTCTTGATTCTAGGTAAGAAATTACCCTATAGGTTTTGATTCCCTTGTGAAATCGCAAAATATGCGAAAATTTGCGACATAAACGGTCATTATCTTTTCTTCATATTGACTTACAGGTTTGATTATTTTACAGCCGAAAGAGACCATAGATCGGGTATTTCATATTAATTTCTTTTTTTGAATTTGATAACACCACTCCAATATATATTAAAATAGTAACAAGTAGACGCTTGGAATGCTGATAAATTAATTTATAATTTACTATATATTCTAAAAAAAAGCAATATTTCGTACCTTAAAAGGAAAAACGGAACCCTTATAAGATCACTTTGTTTTCCGTCTGTCTGTCTGATAAGAATTTTTATCTCAAGAACGCGTGAAGTTATCAAATTGAAATTAATATGAAATAACCGGGTCTATGGTCTCTTTCGGCCTTTAAAAAATAGTTAAGGCCTTTATATGCAAAAATCCGATATCTGGTTTAACCCAAGATGGTTATTGCTTTGTGTAACAATCTAATAACCAGCTAGAGTTAGATTGAGTATCGTTCCCAACAATATTCATTATTTGCGATAAAGCCAGAGCATTGATGATGAATGATGATTCTATACATAGGATTATAGTTCTAAGCAATTCGTCAAACCATTGTTACAATACAATATTAGGTCATAACATATAATATAATGTGTTTAAAGTGAGCGTGTTGAATGCAATAACAGTACGTTTTTAGTTTTACGAAGGTAAATATTTAGTGAAACGTTGCGTACGACGTAGTCTTTCCGGCGAGTTTCTGAGTTATATTCAGGTTTTATAGTTTAGTTGTAAAACGTACCAACAGTACATGCGTGTTACCAAACTAGAATCGACAGTGGTTAAGCCAACTATTGTTATCCGATGATGACCACACAATGGCACACAGAGACTATAATGTGAAAGTTATAATGTTATTAGTATACTAAGAATAAAACTGTTTATAACACACTGGGCCATAAACATAAACCTTCTGGATAATGTACAGAGTCCGTACATCATTCTTCTTATTACCCTTTAATCGACGTATACAGCAGAATGACGTTTAATTTATTGACGGAAAATAAAACATCGAGTTGCTGTAATAAAATACTACGTAACGGGTCGTGATTCGTGTTGGGAGATTTTGTTATTAGCTACTGAAATCAAAATGTGTGTCCCGTGAACTGAAAGTTACATACAAACTTCGCTCAGGTTGCATTATTAAATCTGTTAAAGTCTAATTAGTCGTAAACACGATGAAACAAACAAGCTTTATGGTCATATAACAATTTTAGAACATCATTTCAAGAAACTTGAAAAGTTTCTTGAATTAAAATAAATTTTGTAACGTACAAAACGTATTTAAGTACTTAAAGTATTTTTTTATCTTCTCTGAGATAATACAAGTAACTAAAAAGTTTAACAAAATATATTCCTACGTCTGTTTTTACAATTGTATTGCCTTTATAATATTTTTTACAGCTGAATATGTTGTATTAAATCACAGTGGCTATAAACATAGGTAGTAGGGTATAAGGTATATTATATCAAATATTTTAAATGATGAAGAGTACTTACCAGTAGACGGTGTGATGATGAAGCTCGAATGTCAACGGTCAGCCGGCTGATGCGGCCGCGTGGTAGCCACCGCACATGGCGCCCGCTGGTGCACCAGCTGTACAACCCAGACCCTACACTTCAATAGTTCAACCGAATTCAAGTGGGCAAACAATAAATATAATTGTTCCAAAGTATCTGTAGCAGAGGGTACGCGACCGCGAAATACGAAGTATGTTTCCGATAGTAACGCGAGAGAAGCAACGGCGGAGGCAAAGAGCGCTCGCCTGCTAGGCAGAGGCCGAGAGGCCGACTGGCGGCCCGCGTGACGCTGGGCGGGCGCCGCCCCGCCGCCCTCGCTCCGCGCTCGCTGCCTTAAATTCCTTACATACCGTCCCACAGTTTTAAGCGCGGCTAAGTGTTTATCGAAGCTCGTACGATGGCGTTGAAAGATGTCTAATCGCACTCGACACCAATACTGTAGTATTTCTCAAAAACATTTGGACCGATATTGCGTCAAATGAGTATGCTATGAGCAGTGGCTCATAAAGAGTTATTTATATATTACAGTTGGTATAATATAATGTAAGCAAAACACATGTATTACACAATTTATTTTCCTTATTACAATATTTTTTTAATATTCTTCTTTTTCTTTAAATATTAGGCACAGGGAGGACTTATAGTTATATAGCGTAAAACAGTACCAGGACATAAAAATACTTTTTCACAACAGCATTTAAACCTTATTCCAGTTGAATTTAATAGCGATTACAAATATAGCTTCAGTAACATACTGTTGCTCCAATCTGAGCGTAGCGCAGCAGCAAAAACAACTTTGTACTACCACGCCGTTTTTGCTGTTTGTTTGCTTCCACAATTATGGGTGGCATGTTTAAGGATCGCGAATAAAGTTATAAATCACTATTTAATCAACTGCAACAATTAATGTATATTTTCTTTGATAACTGAGCAAAGATAGATCTTTAATCTGTGAAGATTTTAATAGTAACTAATGCCTATCCTTGTGGGGTTTTGTACTCAATATTATTTACAGACATACACACAGCACCTAGGTCAGATAGTGTGGAGTTTATTTTAACATAAGATCTCATATTTCATGGATAACAGGAAGCAAAGATCGAAGCCGGATTCATTGCACCTTGTCCATAGATGTGTGAAATATACCTATGTCGACGCTATCAGATACGGTGTGCAATGGAATTACAACTTACGTGGTAAATAAAATGTTGTTGTGTTGGGAGCACTAGGAAGTCCCATGGCTCTATCACTATGATTCTTAGAGTACCTCTTTAAGTTAATATACCGAACTGTTGCAAGGTTGTTCTTAAGGCGATTGGAGTTCACCAGTTCTAAACTGACTCGGAATCCCGCTATGTCCCATTCTGGACATCGGCACAACATAAAGGTACTGCCTCAGAGTTCTACGTACTACTATGCACTGTCTGGTAGTCATCGACTCCCGTACTCGGTTCGCCATAGTTACTTAGCCTACAATGCCGGAAACATCATTCGTTACTGTCCTCAATCTGAGAGGGCTATTTGCTTACTACATTATCGGGTATAGTCATCGACTGCATAGCACCTCCCCAAGGATATTAAGTAAACTTAATCTCCTCAGGAATACAAAACTGTTATCAGACTGCAATATTCATATTTTTGAAATATATTGTACTAAATGACCCGGTGAATTTCGTGTCATCTACATTTATTTATCTATTATTTGTATAATGTATATATAAAAGTGTATATTTGATTGTAAGTACCATTCTCATGGGACGAACATCAAAGTATGAACAGGAAAATTAGGAACAGTTTGCATTCTAAAATAAATTGTAGTTTATACTGACACGCCGTTTAAACCTTCTACGGATTGCCAAAAATATTTCAAAACCCAAATTAGCCAAATCGGCTCAGTCGTTCTCAAGTTGTAATGAGACTAATGAACAGCAATTAATTTTATATATGAATATACAAATTAAATAAGCTGAAAGAAGAAGTCTGGTCGAGCAGATTCTATCAAAAAATATTCGCATTCAATATATAAGTAGGACGAGCAAACTAAATGATATCTACATCCTTTGTTTTACAGTTCTATATTGGGCAATATAAAATCTGACTGAGCGAATTTACTTTGAAATGAATAAACAACAGTAGTAGGTTAACTATAAATTCATGAACCCATAAAACAAAACCGTGCCATTTGGATGTGTTTAATCGGGCAGTTATTTCTTCTGTTTATTTATTCATCAAATAATTATAAATTAAATATCAACAGTATATTTATATTGACGACAGCTTTTACAAAAATAACTTATATTAGAACGAATTCCTAAATAAAAAACTTCAGCGCTAGCCGCTAAGAACAATTTTAATTTTACGCATAATTTTGCAACTCATTTGCAATTAAAATTACCTGTAGGCCGAGCGACAGTATAAAATTATACCCATTACAAAGAATGTCTCACTTTTCCCGGTTTTATTATTATAACGGATTAACGTAGAAATGTTGGTATTCTTTTTCAGCGTTACTTAAACGCGCTTTTAGATTTAACAATGTAAGTTCAAATACAAGAGTATCTCTTAAAAAATCTACAATATTAATTGAGGAAAAATTGACTTTAATTTTCTTAAGTGACATATCCTATCTTTAAAATCTATATTATTTTAACTACCAACTGCTATGTACTCAATTCTTCTTTTGTAAATAAGGAACCCAACTATTCCTCTTAACTATTTCAATGTCATATATCCAGACAACCTTAGCAGTGATTCACATAATTCAGAATTAGTTAAATTAATGTAATCGGAAGCGCTAACTATACATCCTTATGTTCTTACGTAAAATGTTATTAACGCTACGATCGTAGACCGCGCTACGACACAGGCGCTACAACTTAATATCATAATTGAAACACGAATATCCGACCGATTGAGTATTTAGCTACGCTTAGGTAAATAATTAATACGACTATAACGCTGTCTGCGTTCTTACATTATTATAAAATTCAGTTCAGTGTCAGCAGAATTTCGTCCTAAAATTAAAGTCGTTTCAAAATCGTGCTTACTTTGATAAATATTAAACAACAACGAAAACTATGAGATTGCTATCAACTGCTAGGCTTAGAACCATACCTGAGTGGCACCATTGGAAACAGTAGAAAGTTGAACGAAATTCACTTACCTGAAAAGATAAAGATACATTTTAAAAAGAGAGGCAGAGAGTATTTGGATCTCCTGTGGGTTTTCCCATTAAAATTGGAGCCGTCCGACTGGAGACTGAACCTCCACCTTACATAAGACTGCAAATAACACTTCTTTGATATAGCGTTGTGTTTCTGCGATAAGCAAGGTTGCCAGTGCTCCACGAGGATATGCAGAGCTAGTAGTAATGCTGTTAGCACAGTGACTCCTCATCAACAACATTGGTTGGCAACTCGTTAGTGATACCCCTTGGTATTGCTAGCGGGTATAGGCTACGGTGACGGATTGCCATCAATGGTATTTGAAAAAAAAAAGCACGTTGCCACGTGACCCCTCCATGTACATGATACATGAATCCTTACTTATTCAAAAATAATCGAAAGCACTATTGGTGTTATTTTTGGTGTCACTAAGCAAAGCTGAGCTAAAGGGCGGCAATGATCATAAAAGTCGTATACCAAACATAGGTTACAAATAACTTTCAATATACTATTGATTTTTTATCTAATCTACTCTAATAGATCAATGCAATAAGCTCGTCTCACTATCTGGGAGATAAAACATTAATTTCACGGATATCGCAAATTGCTCGTTATTGAGAGTAGCTTGTGTGCCCAACAGTCAAGAGTTAATTAAATCCCCCGTAATCAAATCTACTGGTGTCTACGTACGTAGGTATTTTCAGAAAGGTAATTGAAATAAACTGATAATATGTGCAGATAAGCGGCTGAGTGCAATTTAAATAATGCAAGCCATGGTTAAGACATGCCATCCCTTAACTTTGCAGCGACAGTGAGAGATGACGTCACTGGTGACGTGCTGCCTACAGCTCATTCCGGTAAGACAACTCACGTTTCTCGTATGACGTCACTTGGAAAATGAACACGGCAGCCCAGTTTGGGGTCAATGGCCAATCTACAAAATAGAAAACATCCAATTCAAACTTTTTATCGCACCATTCAAGTGCTTTTGCCAATCCAATAATGTATTTTGTATTCCATTAAATATTGTATAATGAACATTCGTTTGCGACCGGGTACCTACTTGTTTTTCACGACAAGAAAATGCATTATGACTGACGTCAATACGTTCACTTTACAATTTAACACAATTGATACCGCTTTCAATCATTTCTAGTAGCTTACGTAAAAGTTATCAATGAATTCCACGACAAATGACTTAGCTTTTTATATATACCCTTTAATTGGTTTAAGGTAATGAGAGCAGAGTAATACATACATACATACAGTATCCGTTTTACATAATTAGCCGAACTGAAAATGACTGTCAAGCGATGTAAAAGTACGCACCCGTCGTCTCCGTTATGCTGAGCCACGTCACCGGCTTCGGCGACGTCAGACGTCGCGTCAGCATCTTCCACGACACCATTACAATTTTCCACAATCACTTCGGGAACTGCACTCATATCTGCCGGCTACCTCTCCTAGCCAACAAACCACCCGACCAAGTCTCTTCGGAGCAATACCGCGGACTGGCATTATACGCCCTTGGTAGAAGATTACCATTACTACAAGTACTATTTATTAAATTAACCGAAGTTAACTTGCAGACAACATGAAGCATATAAGCATGCGCCGTGGACTACAAACGGGTCACGAACGCACAGTTAGGGCTTCGGGTACATAATCCCTTTAAAGAGTAGCTGGTCTCTATCTACACACAGTAGGTACCATGTTACCTTACGAAGTTCACTTGTAATTAATCAACGTAAGTAGTTGTTCGCATTTCATGATCATATTATTTTTATAAATTACATGACCTTTAAGTCTTGTACACATATATCCGGGTTAGGAGCTCTCCAGCTGTTACTCAAAGTGTTTACTTTTTAGCTTTTCGAACTCAAACTCAAAATTATCTTTATATGACTAGACTTTATAGATAAGTACTTTCAAATCGTCAGAATCTACCACCGGATTCGGAAGGTTGTTTTTTGCTGAGAAGAATCCGGCAAGATAACAAAGAGAACACAAGAGTGATACGATGCTCTATACTCTCTGCCTACCCCGAAAGGGATTTGGCGTAGGCAATGATAATGAATGTATAAAAAAATTAAGCATGGAAGATCTCTTACACTGAATTGTCAGGTCTATTCTAAATTACACATTTGAAACATACAATAAAGATAAAGACGTAGCGCGTATCGTTTGCTCCATTGGTCCCGGTGGACACGTCGAGCAAATAAAATAAGCTGTTCAATCAATCTGCTCGGCCGCTTGTCAGCAAACTATAATAGATTGCCTTCGACAGGCTCTGCACTTAAAGTAATGGACCCTGATTGTTTACAAACTATATTGAGTAATTCGCAAATATTAATGAGATTTATTCAATAGATTTTTTTATTTGAAATCAAACAAACTCATTGCTGTAAGTAAGCATTTACATTAAACGCGAGGCGATACATTTCTAAAAACTTAATTTGTTATTTATTAATTTTTGATATGAATTCCAAATTGAACTTTGAACTGAAGTTGTTCATGAAAGTAAACAACGGATTAGATTGTGAGAGGCTCCAGCAGGATATAGATACTAAATAGGGTACTACTATGGAGTAAAACGCCTGCTACACGGTCGGCAACCGACGCCCGACAGAGGTGACCTTGGTAGTTTCCAACCGTGTAGACAGTGGTTTACAACCAAATTTCGCATGACCTTCCAACGTCCTTGGTTATGAGAGATGAGCTAACAACCAAGGGCGAATAAAGGGCGTTTGGTTTACGACCGACCGTGTATACGGTGGTTGGCAACACCGAGGCCGTCAGTCGCTGTGAATGCCTGTGATTTGAACATGAAGGTATATGGATTTGAATCGTCGTTTCGGTCAGTTTTCGTCGTAAGTCGTTTGTTTCAGCCACCGCTTCATCCATACTCTTCTTTTCTTTTTTTTTCTTCTACGCTCGCGCACAACCGTCAGTCGCTGTGAATAGTGTGAATGCCTGTGATTTGAATCGTCGCCGCGTCGTTTCGGTCACACGCGTTTCTACTCTCTACCTACCTATTACTATAAACTCTGCGTTTCTGGTGCAAGTCGCAACATGTCGGAAGAAAGACAAGTAATAACCGAGTTCATAGAACTCTACAGAGACCTACCCTGTCTGTGGGATCTTAGCTGTGAGGAGTATAAAGATCAAGACCAGAAGAGCGTAGGCTGGGAAATTTTGGTTGAAAAATTGAAAACGATTGATCCTAATGCAAATGTGGCATCGGTAAAACAGAAAATTGAAAATTTAAAAGCTTCCTATAAAAGAGAGGTAAAAAAAGTAAGTAAGCTACCTACTACTTATTTATTACATCATACGTAGTGTAGATAAATGTAGGTATTTAGGTTTTTGTTTAGGTTAGTTCGCCGCATAACGCGACGTCTGCGTCGCGGTTTCGCCGCGTTTCTTATGCAGTTAGAGCCCGTTTTCGATGTTCTTTTGTTCGTTAAACGTATACTCAGCGAACAAAACAACATCGAGAAACCTTAAGTAGGTATAGTAAACTGAACTCACTACATTGCCAAATGTTTTTTTACAGGTCAAAGACTCAAAAAAACGCACAGGTTCTGGTGCCCATGAAGTGCATAAACCAACTCTCTGGTATTATGACCTGATGAATTTTTTAGAGAAGAAAGATGCACACTTACGACGAGGAATGTGTACACTATCGAGTGACGATGTGAGTCCGATTTATATAAGGACCTACTTTGATACCTGAAAATAAAAATGTGGGTCTTCTGCTCATAAAAATAATAACTTTATCAAATGACTTTTTTTCAAAATTCACAATAAAAATTTTGGATTTCCCATACAAATCGATCAGCGAACTTTGTATGGGGTCCCATTTTTTTGAGAATTCAGTAAGGGTTCCTTGGGGATAGTTGTTCAGTTTCATGAGTAGAAGGCCCACTTATTTTTATGTTTCAGGTATTAAAGTAGGACCCTATATATTAAGGCAGAACCATTTGTATTTTAGGTAGGTATACAAATAAAAGAAGGATTTCTAATAATCAACATTATATTACTTTCATATCAATCATTATTATGTATAAGTAAAAGTACAAATGCGCACACGTTTTATTGACTCACTCACTATTGGGCACAACACATACCATTCTGTCTTGAAAAGATACTCTACCCGCACCGTTGAAAAAGTCTGTCAAAATATTCCTTATACGCCTTCCATCATTGGAAGGCCTTTGAATAGTCCTCTGTAGTGGGGTTAGGGATTCACCATTTGCACGCCATTCCCCTGATGTAAAGGTGAAATTTTTCATGTCTTCATGGTCAACGCTATTCGGCGTTAAATAAGTTTTGGACTTTTTTCTTAGAAAATTGTGCAATGCACAGCTTGCCAAAACAACTGCATCTACGTTTTCTAGTTCAAGATTTAGAGATTTCTTGAATACTCTAAACCGTGATGCGAGAATGCCAAAAGCATTTTCAACAATTCTTCTAGCTCGACTCAGCCTGTAGTTAAAGATCTTTTGCTCTCTTGAAATGCCCCTTCCAGGGAAGGGTTTCATGATATGTTTATCAAGGGCAAAGGCACTATCGCCCAAAAATACGAATGGTACTGATACGTCTGTACCTGGTAGCAAATATGATTCAGGCAGTCCCAACTCTTGATTCACAAGTTTTTCATAAAATCTTGTATTTCTTAGTATTCCACCATCAGACATGCTACCATTAGAGCCAGTATGAACATACATAAACTCATAATTTGCATTAACGATTGCAAATAAGACGACACTGAATGTGTCCTTGTAGTTAAAAAATAATGACCCGGATTTAGGTGGTTTTTCTATTAAAATGTGCTTTCCATCCATGCATCCCACGCAATTGTTGAAATGCCATTGTTGTTCAAATAATGTCGCTGTTGTTCTCCATTCATCTTCCGTTGAAGGCATCTGTAAATACAACAAATATTCAAATTGTTTCAGGAATCACAGGGTAATCCGGTGGTGAAAAAAAGAGGATATAGTTTGTTAGAAAGAAACAAACAAAAACTCATCGAAACAGCACAAGATTTCCTCGAAGAAAGCAAAAAAAAAACCAATACATTTGGTTTGTACGTAGGGGAACAATTAGAAAGCTTATCAGTACACCAAAGGCAAATTGCGGAAAAGCTAATTTCCGATGTAATTTTCTTAGGAAAAACTGAAAATCTCAGCTTTTATTCAAGGGTAGAAAGTAACAATCCACAATGTTCTTTCACTAATCCAACTGAATATATTACTCCCTCTCCTCATTACAATACTCCCTCTCCCCAATACAATACTCCCTCTCCTCAATATAATACTCCCTCTCCTCAATACAATATTCCCTCTCCTCAACCTCAGAATAGTACTCACATACCTCAATATGTTTCACTACCTATTGTTTCTTCTCGAATAAAAGTTTTACCTCCATCTTCACGATATATTCAAACTCAACCTACAGTTCAGTCGATACAGTACAGTTCTCCATCACAGCACCAAACACAGCCTAAAGGAACTCCTACAGTAGTTCAAATCTCCATACCATCACCTCCTCTACCTCAGACCTTTCAGACAGATGACGAAGAAAATTCTCAGAGTATCACTGAAGGTCCTGCTGGTACGCTGTTGAAGGAGCTATTAATTTTCAAGAGTAAGAAAAAGTAATAAAAAATTGCTCATAACAATGTATAACAATTTGTGATTATCTAAATAAATAAAATAAAACTCACCTTAATTGTTTTCTTCAGAACCTTATATATTGCCCAACAAGTTTCTGGAATTATTTTTGCCAATAATTGATGTGATATTATGGCACTGTATCTGAGATCCTTGTATTCTCTACCAGTAGCTAGAAATCTTATTGTGGCTATAAGGCGTTCTTCTGCAGTGACAGCTTGTCTCATATTAGTGTCATTTTTAGTTATTAAAGGTCGCACCATTTCTAATAATTCATTAAACGTTTCAAGATCCATTCTGAGAAAGTTATCTAAATCCTCAGATTCAAGAAAATTCATAATGTTGACATGACTTAGTGTTTTTCTTTCTTTCAGCCATCGCTTCATCCATACTCTTCTTTTCTTTCTTTTTTTTTCTTCTTCGCTCGCGCACAACAAAGCCAAAACCACTCCCACACTTTCTAAATTTGACAAATTCGCTGTCATGATACGTCTTTACTGCTCGAATATCACGGCACAATGGCTTGTAGGCAACCGTGTAGTTGAAACAGACGTTTTGGTCGCCGACCAATGTCACCTCTGTCGGGCGTCGGTTGCCGACCGTGTAGCAGGCGTTTAAGGCTAACCGACTGTCCTTCTACGTATGGAAGTGCTGCATGCTGCTTCAACACCGATAGGGGGTAGGGCCGACGGATCAATAGAGTCCGCGATCTAGGCGTCGAGATGGTTCCCGAGGTGACCTTTCGTTAACACAACACGGATATGTGCAATAAGGCCTTCAAAAATCTGTGGTTCATTTTGACAATCCACTAATTTCAATAACACCTCTGTAATAAAAACTTTAAACAACGCATTAGTAAGAAGCAATCTAGAAACAAATGCGATTGTATGGAATCCTCGTGAGGCTAAGTATAGACAGTGGAAATGTTGGAAAAAATTCAAAATAAATTTACACGGTTTTTATACAAGGAGTATGGGGTGTACCCGTACTACCCTCTGATGTACCGGAGTTTATTTGTGATGGGTATGACAGGGTACTCTAGGTTGGCAGTGAGACGGGATGTGCCCCTGCTGGTGTACGTGGCGCGGTGGCGCGCAGGCAGGTGCACCACCCCGCGCTGTGCAGCGACCCGCCACGCTCAGCCTTCCTTCCAGGATGAACCTACTGAAGTACGCGCTGGTGTCTCGAGCCGTCCGTCTGATAAATGTCATGTCTAACGACATTGACATATTTCACCAGACCCTGCCGAAACTCTCAGAAAGCGTTTAAAAATATTTCTATATAATTTTGAATCAATCAATATTATAATTTAGGAATAGTATTAAAATATTTATTTGTTGTTAAATTAGTTAAGTTATTCTATACATAGTCTTGTAAATACATAATCGTCGTATTAGGCTATCCTGTAAAGATGTTTTATGCTTGTTATATTGTTAATAAATAAATATTAAGCCTGACTTACGCTAGTAAGACATCTTTATTTATGCTATAGATAGTACTATAACTACTTATCCACAGACGTTAGTGATTCATCGAAATTCCGGTACATGTTCCAAGTATAGATAAAATATGTACTTAGTGGATATTATCTGCTCTGAGATAGTGTATTATTATATCACGAACGATTCATAATACCTCAGATAATACTAACGTCTCTTAGGGACATAACTTTATCATTAAGCTATACTATGTGACAGACCGGTAGAATCTTACTTACAGGACAATACCTAACTTTTTCCAATCCAAAAACAAAACTCCCTACCATACCGGTGCATAAGATTAGCATCTGAATCCGATGCTATTCTTCTCTTGTGATGTATGTGATATATATATCCAGTTTATGTGTGACACACGTGATATTTCCGTTCTCAATCAGCATATATGACATAATAAACACAAGCTACCTCTTCCCCCCCTTCCCCCTTCTGTAAAAACGTCTTACTGATACAAGTTCTTTGTAGAATATATTCGGTTAGTGTACCATCGTTGGCATCGCAGGCGACTACCTATCGGCAAAAACATTAATACACGACAGACGAAACTAAATTAATTAAGTACTCAGAAAGGTACATTTTAATTCTATAGCTTGTACTACTTTTACTAACTGAATGAATGATGTTTAATTATATCATGCCTTCATTTGTTGTTGTTAGATCTTCACAAATTATTATCGATCAGACGACGGACTTCCATTGTAACAGCAAAGTACTGTTTTGCTAATTTTGTAATTTGACTAAGATCTATGTATGTAAAAAAGCAACAAGCAAGCGGAAAATTTAATATTACTATGAAATATATCCTACAGTATTAATCTATCTCCCCTCAAACTCTGGTAATTAATTTGGTAATTATTTGACCAGGCTTCTTTGCACAGGTTCCAGTGGGTGGGCGGGTCACGACCCGTTACGCCAAAGGTACAGTAGTGTACCTAATTGCTCTTCAGTGGCATTAAATAAGACCACATGACGCAACAGGTATCTCAAATCAAATTCTATATTAGATTAGATACATGTGCTAACCTTATAATTCGATTAAATTGTTATATGTATGTTTGTTTCTTGATATCTGATATTATGATAACGTACCCAAACGCTAACTTGTTAAAATGGACTAACCAAGAAGTATACGGCCCGCCTACCACTACGTACACACCTATAAACTAACTAGCGATCTGCCCTGGTTTCACACAGGTGCAATTTTTCTTGTTTATCTTTCATACAATCATACTAATGTACTACTGAGCGTTACCACAGTTACTTTTAATTGAATTCTACGCTTTGAAAACTAACCTACCTATGCCTACCTATATTGTTATATAGGTAACCTAAGACCACGAGGTTTTATCCTCACTCCGAAATCACCGAGGATGAATCATGTTGTATATAAAATAAGCGTTAGCACAACGATAAGATAGTATTAATGGGGTTCGCAATAAATTTGTTGTGTATACTAGGTTGGTACCCAGTTAAAGTAGGTACTTATTTGTCCAGCTATCGGGCTGTTATCTGTCGTAATCGTTCGTCATTGTACCACTCTATTAGCCCAACTTAGGTAAGAGATGAGTCACGTAGATACCAACCAAAATAAAATTATACTATAAAATTTAAACATGCGAAGGACACTGTGTCTGTCTGTTTATTATTATCATTTTTGGGTCTGAACGCTTAACTAGACCATAACGAGGTGTGTCTTGAAGGGGTCATGATATGGCACAGTTGCTATTGCGATAATCGAACGAGTTGCTTAATAATGCAACTTGAACTAATGTAGAATTATTGGATTAGATGGACGCATGCCATATATAGACCTCTCCGTGTCTCGGAGAGCTAATTCTTACCCATCGGTCCCAATAATGTTTGGGGTAGGCACTTATTGTTCATACATGATGAAGATACCTACCTACCTTGAGGAAGGACATAGGTACATACCGAAATGAAAATTAATTAATTCCTCACAGATAAAGTCGACTGAATCAGCTTGTTTTAATAGGTACTTCTTTTCAACACATTTCCTTACAAGACGCCTATGCATAAAACCGGATAGCTTATGGGGTATGTAAAAAACAACCAGGTAATTTCCCATTTTGTATTTATATCTAATTACTAATTACATCAATCAAATTTAGAATGTAACCATCACACGACACCGACACATTTCACACATTACAATCCCATTTCAAGTATCTACACAACACACATCAAAATTATGTACAAAATAAAATATAAACAAATTCGACACGAACTTAAATAGGTTTATTAATAAATAGGATTTTGTGACTCCCAATTTAATACAATTGACATTAAATCTATTACACAATATAATACTACTGATTGATCGATCTGTTCTATCGTATCCACAAAAATAGTAATAATAAAGCATATAGGTATTATGCAATGCTTAGATCAGATGATAACTACAGTATAATATGGCAAACGGTGAATTTAACACGTTTTGTTAGATTACATTTGGTATATTAAATATTGGGCCGTCCTTCTTCGGGTGTAAATATGTAACAGTAGTGAAGTTAAAATTAGTAATGATTGCCGGTAGAAGGAACATTGTCGACAACGTTTTTGTATCGCCTTAGACTATTTCTGTATTGGAAAATGAACAGCGCTGCGGTGGTGAAAAGTGGAACTAAAAATTAGAATGACAATTTTGATATTTCGCGAGTTACGTTTCGTTCCTGCTACCGGCACAGACGTTATGTAGTTACGCCCTGCGCTCGCCAATTAGGTACATTAAATTCTGGATAATTTGATGGTGGCCTCATTGTTAATTTTAACTACTTAAGTAGCCACTAACACCAATTACCACTGGTTGTCAGTTGACACGTGGGTATTATGTAGATAATTATAATTAACTTGCTGCAATATTTAGTTATATGTACATATAAATGACTAGTCAGATGCGGTTTTAAAGCAATACAAATATCTTCACTCCATTATTAGGCATCTAAAGCCACTTGAGATTTACTGCAACACAATATTAAGGTACAATATGCAAATGCAAGGTAGGTACTAACAATTAAAAAATAAAATAACAGTAGCGATAGGTACATACCCCTCTCAAATAATTTGTAAGGCCAAAAGTAACTTTTGTCTTATATTTTGGCACATGCTTTTTAGGGCTCTGTACGCGATAAATAACCAACGGAACTCTATTACTAATACTTTGCTGTCCGTCCGTCTGTCCGACAGCGGGCTGTATCTCATGATCTGCAATAAGTAGACAGTTAAAATTTTCACATTATGTGTATTTCTGTTGCCGCTATAACAAGAAATAGCGAAACATGTTTTTTTAGGGCCATTGCTCTATCTTAAATTATGACAACAAGTAGACGCTACAAATGCTCACAGTATTGATATATTTCCTAAAAAAGCGAATTTACTAATAAAAACTTAGTATATGTGGTTGGTATCTAGGGATCGAACGGCAAAATTAAGTTTGTCATTTAATGCGGTTTGCATTCAAACGTTCAAGTTATAATTTTTCAAATTATCATTACATTAATGAGTATCATTTTTATAGAAAAACAACTTTGTAATTTGGTTGTGTAACAAATTACCAGTAAGGGTATTAAATATGTTTAGATGAATTCTTAATACAAAATATAATGCGTAGGACCTTAAATAACATTATCGGTGCTATATATTATACAATAAGTACATGTATGTGGCTAAAGCTAAATGGGTATTGGCAGTAGGTATAGTATTGTATGTCAAGAGACTTACATCACATAAAGAATAAAAGTACCCATACTTTCTTATCACATCATATTAACATACTTATTGAGAATGTATTGTGCGGGGTAGTTTGTTTGTAACTATTTAGATAAGATAGTGGTGTCGTCATTCTGTTGATCAAAATTTCTAAACTTAACTAATTTGACAGTTCTAAAAGTCTTGCTATCCCTTTCTCATGTGCGGGGTTGAATAAGGATGGCAATATTTTTAGACCTGTCAAATTAGTTAAGTTTACTAATTTGAACAAGAGAATTGGCACCATTGTGTGTAAAAAGTGAAGTATGTATTGTATATCGTTCACATAATAGATACATAATAGCATATACAAATTCTAAAGTGAATATAATATAATAGATATATAACACACAAAAACGCAACAGTGATACTCCAGTGATATAATATATAAGTAAGTACCTATATGTAATAAATTATAGTATTATAGTACCCGTCCGCCTTTAAAGCACAATAATATCTACAACTAAGATGTCATTGTATACTGCTCATAAGCCGAATGTAATAAATACAACATTTTAATACTAGAGTCAGTCCTGCTTCTCACGGGTACAAATAACATATCCTTCCCGACTCAAGAAAGGATCCACGGGGGGTCATGGGGGGTCATGACTCCCTGGGCTAAGCCGGGTCTATTCATTCAAGGGAAGTCATAAGTTGTTTCGATAGAAGACAAGAGAAAATAAAATAGATTTTGGATGTAAATTATTTAGACAGGTAAAAATAAAAAATATTTTTTTTGTTATTAGACTAATTTCAGTGTATAATATTTGTAATCTAATTTGGAGCGTGTCCTGATTAGACCTCGACTATTTGACCACCCCCTGACTTGAAAGCTGGACCTGCCCTTGTCCCGACTTAATACATACAATAAACCATTAGAAAACGCTTATCACTCACAGCCCCACACTAGGATTCCCTGTATCCAAGGTGCGTGCCGCACATATAGGGTTACATAACATATTATGTAAATTTAGAACTCATACATTTTATTTTTAAGTCATAAAGAGAACATTAATGTGTTTTTCCATCTTATAGTCAAAAGTCTGGGTTAATTAATTCTGTCACCAATATAACGCCAACAGAATTTTGCACTTCTTTTTGTTTATCTCCTATTAAGTTAAATGCCGTGTAATTCTAAAACCAATGAAAAATAGCGAAAGGATCAAACCAATAGTTTTAGAGCTTGAAACATTAGGTAGCTTGACTTGCCTTAACCCACAACACATATTTTATCTGTTCGAGGTTCAAACCTACACTCTACGCGGTCTACGCTCGTAGATCGTAGTTTAAAAACAATAATACAAGTCATTTAAAACATAACGTATCAGATTGTTTTTGAGAGTAACCCATAGTTACAAATAAACACACATGAGTGAAACTAAAATGAGTCTCATGGATTATTTGAAGCTACAAAGTAAGAAGTATAAGAAGCTATACATATGATTAAAAACGTCTTTATAATTGATAGCATTCTTAGGAATTGTTTAAGATAATGCTACCATATACCGCACCTCGCGCCATCGACGGGGTGATCGTCCTTAGACATTAGAGCCAAAATTAGACCCAAGTTGAGTTACGAAAGAACGCGCGCTTTTTCTGAGGTCAGCTTGTGGAATGAGCTCCCTGCCGTTTCCCAAGAGATTACAACATTGGTTCTTCAAAAAATTGAGTGAACAGATTTTTAGAGGGTCGGCAAGAGATTTTTATCCCAGGCCAGGTGTTACAAAATGTTACAAGCGTACATAGACTACGGTAATCGCTAGATAGGCCATCGATCTTCCCAAGGAGATGAAAAATATTATTATAATATAGCAGACATATATGGTTAAGTATTCATAAGGTTTTTCTAGCCATACTTAATGCAAATCATAAAAGGCTGATAAAATACTAATAATACACGGTAAAATATTTGTAAACAAATGACTAACGCCATCATTATAAAGTACGCTTGGCAGACCGACCTTGACAGTTGACTGCACACACAAACGTACTGAAAAAACCAAACAAAAACACGTAAAAGGTTGTACCAAGTTGTGATAGCATCACAGCATGTTAGGTACTTATATTTTTAGTGGTTTACATATTTTATACAAAGGAACTAAAAGCTTCTATTTCCAGTACTAACACTGACTAAAATATGAAATTGAAACGTTTTTTTCGTGTTTTAGACGTCGTACGTCAACATGACCATAAATTCAATCAGAACCAAGCTCAAAAAATACAAACCAAACTTAATTCGAATTATTCTAGAGGGGTAATGATAGTACCTACCTAATGAATACTATCGATCTGACAACAATTAGCAAGTTATCTTTAAATGCGACCCAGAATTACTAAAAAACAAATACCCCACTATCACTAAATGTGTGTGCATAGCCTGTGGGACTTCGATGTGATTGCGATTATTTGCGATCCTTATCTACGAGGCGGCAAGGCAAGCCCATAAAAATAGTACAAAAAACGAACTAGCTAGAAAATACCATTGAATCTATTTGAATATTGAGCAGTGACTTTACTCTTTGAAATTGTTATTCATTTACTCTATA
Source organism: Falcaria lacertinaria (assembly GCA_951449985.1). Taxonomy (NCBI): domain Eukaryota; kingdom Metazoa; phylum Arthropoda; class Insecta; order Lepidoptera; family Drepanidae; genus Falcaria; species Falcaria lacertinaria. The sequence goes on from OX602114.1 coordinate 6,826,521, forward strand.
AAAATTTAAGTTGATATACACTCTTTCAAAGTACACACTCAGCTGTAGTAACAAAATAATTAATAAAATATTGTTAGCTACAGTATTACAGCACATCTCTATTGCTTGGTCGAACAAATGAGTTTGAGGCCTTTCACAGACTTTCACCTTTAAGTATGATAACAAGTGCGACTTACGAAAGTAAAAGTATTTAATTTGTAAATTTACAGTTCTTTGTTTGTTTACTGGCTATCGTGTCCCACTGCTATTAGATCAATATTGTAATTTACCTAAATAGATTAATCATTATAAATTACCGCCTCAATGTCTGAACTCTGCATAATAAATGTCTTTTTTTATATTAAGTGTAGTTAGTTTGAGCGGGGTTGATGGTCACTCAATAATTAGATAAAAGATTAGATATTAATTTAACAATTCTGTTTTCGTACATTAAAATTTTCTACTGAATGAAATAATTGGTATGTTTATTGCTTACTTTGGCTTATCTAGAAATAATAGAAGTCAAAGCCAAAAACAAAACAATTCAAATAAACCCCATCCTATTGAAATTAGAAATAGAACCAAGAGGACTACTGATTAACTAAACATGTCCTAAAATTAGAGGGAAAAATCGCTTGTACTCATAAATTTATGATTATAAAAATACAACATTTGAATGCCACAACAAAAATCTAAAAATAAATTCAGTACATGTACATATGATTATAATTAAATAATAATTATCACGTCTCTTGCAGAGATTTAGATCTAATAACATTGTGCTTATTAGAACTAATAAATCTCATCATTACACAAAAATCATCGCAATTTTGACTTTGTTTCTAATATTTGTAAACTTTGGTAACGAAGACAGCACTCAGATACCACTTCAAATTCTGAAGCAATCTTATCTCACTGACAACAGATATAAATCTTTAATCGTTTGATACCATTCATACTTCAGTTTAAGTGCAAGATATAGTCTTTAAGTATTTTGTGCACTTAATATCATGATTTTCATTTAAAATGATATGACATACATCAAAGAATCAAACAGTTACTGGAATCTTGACTTCCTTATTCACTATATAAAATTTGTGCTTTTTCCCTAATAATCCCCAAATGACTGCAATATTTTCTATGACTATATTGAATGGAATAGTAGCCAAAGCTCCGCCAATAAATAGAGAGAATTTTAAAGGTCCAAATCTGTGTATTGGAAATGATTTGATCACACCAAAGATGAACATGTAAATATTAACAGCACCTAAGGTTGCACACACCAGGTCTAGGAAGTATGGACATGGAATGGGACACATTGCAGCTAGGAACACATTGCTTGTCGACATGGGCAGAGTAACCCATGAATAACATGACATTGCCAAGAAAATCTTGTTGAGAACAGGGATTTCCTGAGAGTGCACTACTAGCAGAATACCTTGAATCCACCTTTTCCTCTGTTGCATAAAGTCCCACAGGGTGAATGGTGACTTTTCCCACATTTCTCCTTCGACAAAGTTAAATGTAAAACCCTCCTTATATGCCTTCATTGCAAAGAAACAGTCCTCAGCCACTGACCCATCAAGCCCATTATCAAATGACACTTTTCTTTCTGCACTTACCTGAAAATAAAAATAATTCAATATTACTATAATATATAATACAGATGATTATTGATAATGAAAGATAACCCAAATGTCAGTAAAAAAAATATCAGACAAATGGAGTCATTACTTACTTGTGTAACTACATAAGAGCCCTTCCAGCTAAAAAGTGGCTTATGAAATAGGTAAAACTGAAACCTCAATTTGCCCATATCATCAGCAACACGGAAACTGTCAGCCAATGTGGTCACCCAATTGACTATGTGTTCATTCGCATATGTAATAAGTCCTTGTCCAAACTGATGTTGGCCATCCATCACAAAGTTCAATATACCCCGAATTGAATTTTCAGTTAATAGTGTTTCTTCATCTAAATGCACAATCCAATCAGTCCCAGCCAATATATTGACATTATCCTCCAAGCAGTACTGTAATGCCCTAGATTTGAACAAAGCACCTGTTTTAGTCTTGTACTCAGATGGCACAACTACTTCTCTTACTCTTCTGTGCTTGGGTAAGTTTATTGCCTTATCAGTAACAACTTCAATCATGAAATTCTCCATTCCCACATCCATACACAGATGCATGTTTCTTGATACATTATCTCTGACAAGTTTTGGAAAGTCACCCCTTGTGACCACTCTGATGCATATGAATGGTGCTAATAAAGGTGATCCTTTTAAGCTTACTTTCCCAGGGAAGGCATTAAATAATGTTAATCCTGCAAAATTGCAGAGGACCTGGGGTATTGCAAGGAGAGTGACCAATCTCAGCAGGTACAGTGCAATTGTACCATAAATACCATATTCCTCCCATGGGTCCACATTTTGTTTCTCTTTCCCATCTAAGCTTATTACACCAGCAAACATTAAGGAGATTAATATAAAACTTATGAAAAGGGTGCAGTGTAGCAAATGTTTTACTCTTCCTCTTAACATCCTGAAACAATATACAACATATTATGAAGACACAGCATTTAAGATTATTTATTGACAAATGACAAATTAATATAGGTTTTATTAGTTTAGCTGTAATTAAATCATCAAACAGTGTAAAATAAGGATTTCTGAATAAAACTCTTTGAAACAATGTTAAAAAAATGTAATTGAAATAATGTTTAATTAATAATGCAAATATGCAGAGAAAATATTCATTGTTCATTGATGTTTTATGAGATTTTATGTTACTCAATCAATGCAACAATAAAATATCCTTCAGCTTTCAAGTGGCATAAGTTTATTCAGCCCTGTGCTCACAAACAAGGTCAAGTGTTCATAAACATAATAATAATGTACCCACTATACAGTGCTTACTCATAAAACAACAGAAAAAGTCAGTTTAATAGACACAATTTAATAATATGAACCTCAGGTCTGTATTTTTCTAATGACCAATAGAAAAATACAGAGTTTTGACGAGAAAGTAAGGAAAACTATTTCGAACTTCAAGAAGTTTGGAAAATTCTATGCAGGATTTTTTTTTTTTTAAATCACAACACCTGAACTATGATGATTTAAATAAAACTCCATGATAACACAGCCTATTTCAAATTGCTACAAATATCTTCCTTCATCATAAATGTTTTTTTAGTACTTAAAGTCGTTTTATACTCTTCGATCATAAAGGTAGTAGGTATATGTTATGTGTAAAGTTACTGTTATACTGACTTTTCTATTTAAAATAATATTGATACTAGAATTCTAAAATTTATATTCTGCAGTGAGCACCAACCAGGGAGTCAGTAGTTCCTGATATAAGCAGTATACATACTAACATAATAGAAAAACTTCAAATTATAAAAATAAAAAACTCACCTTGAATCGTTGTGAATCCCTCAAGAAAATTCAGATCTTTCTGTGGTCGAAAATAAATCAAAAAGGAAAATAAAAATATACAAACTGCATAAATTATGCTAGATATTTAATTAGGAGGTAAAGAATAACAATATTATTCGATTTCAATACGTATTACCTTAAATATTTAATTATGAACTACAAATGACTAAAGAGACAAAAATAAAACACGCCCCACACACACCAGGCACAACACAAATTCAATCGATGTCAAAAGAAATAATCTGAACTGTCAAGATAAACAAAACTTCAACGGCTTGAGTTAAACCTCGGATCATCGGACGAAGTCCAAGAGTATACAACCGCTATAAGATAAATCATTGGTCCGGTGAGTTAAACAGATTCCTTCAGCCTACCTCAAAGACTTCTCAGACTACAATACGACTTAAGGACCTTACCTGTTCTACGGTCTGGTCCAAGGTATTTAAATATTTTATATCTCCGGATACATTTTAATTTCAAATGTCATAACGCTTTGTAGTTACTACAGCAAATCTTAAAAGATGCTTAAGTAGTTGTATCTTCTGAATACATTAGCGAGATATATGCAGCTGACAACAATTAAGTGTCTATTGCATTCCATACAAATGATGATTGTATTGTAGTTCTGAGAGCTGGAAATGTGAATGGGTATATTAATTTCTATTCTAACTATTTCTTATATTTTCTGGTATACACGGTACGTGTATTTGCCAGCATTCCGCCCGCAACGTTATTCGCGTAGAAATACTTTATCACGTTATTAATTTTAAGTAGTATTATGGGTCTGACAGAGAGGTAACTTATCATGTGCTGCCATACTTAACAAGAAGAACAACTAGTACAACTATATTATAATCAAAGGTACCAAAACGATAAATTACTACACCGAAAAGTTATTTAAGTGGCATACATGCCAATGCTCTTATAAATCAGTGATAATAATGTAAACGAAGCAAATTAAAATATATGTACTGTATGAAATTACAATGAAAATACATGTATTAAAGAAAGACATGATGCTGAAAAACTCCCAAAAACTCCGCTTGATTCCCGTAAAAAACTTCAATCAGTCCCAGTCGTCCCTTAGCTCAACTAGTCTGTCGGTCTGTCCCGGATCCGGAGTATTTTTTTTTTTTTTTTTTTTTTTTTTTAAATGGCATTCACATCTCTAGTGTGTGAGACGTATTTGGCCAACAACGACGTTATGTGAAGGTAGTACGCGGGGGAAATGTTCGGTGTTTAATTTTGAGAAATGTCAGGGATTTGGTCCAGGGCACCTAAAACAAATAACATTAATGACGACACAAACATCACAAGACAACAACGATATCATACAAAAATAACATTAGTAGGGAATGGAGAATATTAGTAGGGAGAGAGAATATAATCTAGCTACATGCCTAAATAAAAAAATAAAAAAAATAATAAAAAAAAAAAAAAAAAATAATAATAAAAAAAAACTAGAATTTTAAATCATGGATAGAAATATATTTCATTAAATATGTTATAAAAGAAGAATGCGAATAAGTGAGTAGAGACTGAAAGTTGGTAGGTCGTGGTATGTCTGGAGGGAGAGCGTCGTATAACGAAAATGACAATTTAGGACAATTGAAAAAAATATGATCTACCGTCCCATCGTCCAAACCACATTCACAAAGAGAGCTATCCCGTACTCTGATTTTGGCAAGGAAGACCGGTGTGCATGCATGTCCTAAACGAAGGCGACATATGGTGGATGTGGCTTGTTTGCCACCTTTTCGAGATCGAAAGAACCAGGGTTTCCGTGGTATCAGAGGTTGAATGTCCCCATAGTAACGCCCTTTGGTAAGTCTAGAGGAGTCCCATAAATTTTGCCAATTATTTCTTACATGTGAGTTCGCTAGAGGAAACAAATCGATATGGTATATTTCTGTGTGGTTTTCAGATCCACTTACTGTAGCATGTTTAGCCCAAGAATCCACCATCTCATTACCTGCAATACCAGAGTGCCCAGGAATCCAAGCAAGGACAATATCTAGACCTTTTTGTCTGCAATTAAACAGTAACTCTTTAATCTTACAAATAAGAGGGAGCTTAATTTTCATTTTGAATTGATTACAACAAATTTTTTGTAAACAACTTCTACAGTCTGTAAAAATAATTGTTTTGGAGAAATTATGAGTATCAGCAAAAAGAAGCGCTTCATATAAGGCAATAGCTTCACCTGTGAACACAGATGTCTGAGAAGGGCATTTAAAGGATAGTGCCACATTGAATTTTGGAATCCAAACCGCAGCACCAACATTACCGTCAGGGGATAATTTGGAGGCATCAGTGAACATCGATATCCAATCTTGCCATTCAGACAGAAGTCTGATAAAATTTTGATTGGCTGTCGGGTCATCTTTTTCAATTCCAAAATTCAAAATGCCTTTAGGAGTAAACACTAGTGAGTGATAATCAGTTTGGAATAAAGGGTCGATATTACAACTATGAACAGGCGCAGGAAGATTTTTAATCTTTAAAAAACTCTTGATGATTTTGGGAGTTTCCTTATTAAGCCAATAACGATTTTTGGCTACCTCTTCAGAAAGACTCTCTAGACGAGGAGTAAGTGGATGCGATGAACATGACACAACCCTAAAGATGTATCTATCAGACAGATATTGTCTGCGAAGGAAGAGTGGGGGGTCTAAGCATTCCACTTGTAGAGCATTTTTTGGTGACGATTTCATTGCACCAAGCATAATACGTAAGCATTTAGCCTGTATGATATCGAATTTCTTTAGAGCTGTTTTATTACAGGGTTCCAAAATGAACGATCCATAATCAATACGACTGCGAATAAGGGCATTATACATGAGTTTTTGATTATATGGATGGGATCCCCACCAAACACCTGAAAGAGCACGAAGAACGTTAATACCTTTTTCACATTTATTAACCACATAATTTAGATGAGGGATACCAGTCATTTTAGAGTCCAGAAAAACTCCAAGAAATTTTGTAGAGGGTTCGTTAGAGATGGCGTGTCCTTCATATGTGACGTTTGCAAATGGAGTGAGTCTTGAACGGGAAAAAACAACTACTGTACTTTTAGATGGGGATAATGAAAGGCCATGTTCATCTAACCAGACGTTCAGGTAACTTAAAGCTTCATTTATACGAGATGTTGCTGTATCGATAGAATCAGAAGATGTATATAAGGCGATATCATCTGCATATTGGAGAATATTACAAAAAGGGACGACTGATTGCTCAAGATCATAAGTATATATGCTGTACAATAAGGGGCTCAGTACTGACCCTTGCGGGATGCCTTGCCATAGAGTTCTAGGCGGAAGGAGAAAGCCACCGTTTCGTATTTTAATAGTTCTGCCCATAAAAAGTTTACAAATATAGTGTACGATTCTCACAGGAACACTCAGCTCTAGCATTTTTGCTCTGAGCACCGGAATATTGACACTGTCATAGGCAGCCGAAACATCTAAAAAGCATCCCACAAGGTGATCTTTTTTAGAAAAAGAAAGACGGATATCAGTAGTAAGTATGTTCAAACTATCCATAGTGTTTTTGCCTTTTCGAAAACCAAATTGGCTTTTCGCTAGATACTCATTATTTTCCAAATACCATTCCAGGCGATTTTTTATTAGGTGCTCAAGAATTTTACCTAAGGTTGCTGAAAGAGCAATTGGTCTGTATGAGCTGGCCTTATCTGGATCTTTATTTGGCTTCAAAATAGGGATAATGATTTGGCATTTCCAGTCGTCAGGTATTTCTCCCGTAATAAAAATGTCGTTCAGGATGTCCAAAAGGTACTGAAGGCTAGGAGTGCTTAATTTGGTAATGAAACTGTATGGGATACCATCCTCACCTGGAGAGGTATCTCTCAGCCCTGCAAGTGTCGTATTTAATTCGTCAAGGGTAAATCTTTCATCAAAGGGAGTTAAATTAGAAGAGGATACAGGAAAAGGGAGATCACAAGGAACAAAAGGAGGGGCTAGGTTGTCCGCGAAGTCCTCTAGCCAAACCGAAGCATCATAAGAGTGAAGAGAGTCGGGCTTCAATGAACCTCTAAACCGTTTTACATTTCTCCATACAAGTGATGGGGGAGTTCTGGGGGATAAGCTCTCGCAAAACCCCCTCCATCCTCTCTTCTTCTTTTTGGAAAGTAGTCTTTTGGTACGAGCAGTAACTCTTTGCAAAATTTGGAAATCATCAAGATTTAAAGATTCATCAAAGATCTTCTCAGCACTATCTCTTTCTTTTACAGAAGAAGTGCATTCAGCATCCCACCAAGGAGGTGAGGAAAGCTTAGAAGAATAAGGCTTTTTTCTGGGAATGAATAAGTTGGCAGCTTCAATCAATGTATTACGAAAATGTAAGTAGTTTTGAGAAGAAGGACTATGGTACAAAGCGTTTAAATTACATTCAACATATAAAGCAAATTTTTTCCAATCAGCCTCTTGTATTTTATGTTTCAGAAGAGGTTCAGGAGCAGGGATTGGGATTACCGAAGACGGTTTTGATATAATTATAGGAAAATGATCGCTGCCAAGAGAATGGGGTAACGTGTTCCAATTTAGTAAACTTGAAAGTTCTGGAGAGCAAGCAGAAATATCAACTACAGATTTAGGATTTTGGCCAGGATATACACGACGAGTAGGAGAGCCATCATTTATGACACAAACATTAATATCGTCAAAGAGGTCCAACAACCAGGGGGAAAAAGAATCTGTATAATAAGATCCCCAGGAACTGTGGTGCGAGTTGAAGTCTCCCAAAATAATAAGTGGAGGAGGGACTGAAAACAAAATTGTAGAAAGGTCGGGGATCAGAGAGAGTTTAGGGTCAGGGATATAAATTGAGATGAAATTAATATTGGCTATGCACGCCGCAACAGCGTTGATTTCTTGGGAGTGAGGCGGGAGATGGATAACGGAAAACGGAAAGGATCTTTTAATTAACAATGCACACCCTGCCCTGCCATCCTCACGATCATCCCGCAGACAGGCAAACCCCGGGACTCTAAAGTGAGACCCAGGCCTCAACCATGTCTCAGAGATGGCCGCAACAGATACAGAATGAGCATTAATTAAATTAAATAAATCGGGTTTTTTAGGGACAATACTTCTACTGTTCCACTGAAGAATTCGGGTTAAATCTGAGGGAGCCATTAGCTACAATTTCAGTAAGTCTGACAAGTAATGGGGCAGCGTCGTACGGTAACACATCGCTAAATTTAGCGAAGATATTTGTGATCAGCATAATCAGCAGTTCTGGCAAATTTTCATTGGGCAATGTATGGGGTCTATTCAATCCACAACCATTGGGGAGGGATGATGAGGGTTCTCTAATTATATCATCGTGAGCATAACGATCATAACCCTCGGGAAGGGGAGTCCTCGCACGGGAAGGAGTTTGCACTGTTTTGCGATAAGATGTCTTTTGAGGAGTGGATTCAGAAATTGAATAAACAGATGATGGCGAGTTCTGTACTGGCTGAGGCGGAGTTTGCGCAAACATAGGTTTTGCAACGTCAGAGTAGGTCCGTCTTATTGAAGGTTCCTGAGCAGAAGCCTCCATGTATGAAATACTGTGCTCGGACATGATTTTTTTAATACGTTTTTGTCTGTCAAATTCGGGGCATGTCGGGTCAGTGGCAAAGTGTCTCCCTGTACATAAAATACACCTGACACGGTCAGAGGGAATGTTACAGCCATCTCCAGAGTGTGCCTGTCCACATCTGTAACAGCGAGCGTTTGACCGGCAAGCATTCTGCACATGGCCAAACCTAAGGCATTTCCTACACTGAATGGTAGGGAGCTGGTAAACCTCAACTATCAAAGAAGTATAATATGCGAAAATCTTCTTTGGGAGGGATTGGCCCTCAAATGTCAGCACGACCGACTGTGTAGGTAACCAAGCAGGGGAACCATCATCTTTTTTGATCTTACGATTCAGTCTGCGAGCTTTCACAATCTTCCCATACCCTTCCTTGTATTCAGTGGCATTTACAAATTCCTCCATTGTCCACTCTGTTGGAACACCACGAACTAAACCCAATCGGGAAACATTGTAGGATGGAATTTCAGCTCGTAGTTTGTGTTTGTTCAGAAGTCCGTGGTTCAGAAACTCGTTAGCTGCCTTAGCGGTGCCAAATTCTACCGATAACCTATTTCGACCAGTTTGTTTGATGCCATCTTTTTTAACATGTTGGACACCACCTTCAAACAGGAGTAACCCCAATCTAATAGGTTTTAAGCTCACACCAGAATTCGGGGAGTCAGTAATGCGGGACACATGTACAATAAATGGGCCAGAGTCTTCGACGCCGTATTTACGACAGTTAATCTCGAGAGATGGGTGCTTGTAAATGTGCGATTCTGATCCAAGACCACTCTCTGGATCAATAATGGTACGTTTGGACAATGGCTCAATGTTCAAATTTTCGGCCGTCCTTTTCCGGGAAGATGTTTGTGCAGCTGCCGAAGCCTGAGAACCTTCAGTCTCCATCATACATTCGTACTCACCACCCCCCTTATCAGGGGGCTTCAAGCGCTCATCTCCATCCATGGCCGCACTGGCCAACAATAAACTAAGGTTCACTTACCTACTCGAGTTTAAAAATAGCCACCACCACACAGAAATATAGAGGAATAACTGGATTCTCAGGAAAATAACCTAAAAACGAACAGACCCACACGACACCTCCTTTGTTCCAAATAGGATCCAAATTTTTTTTTTTTTCGATCCGGAGTATCCCGTACTCGCGCTATTTGTTTCAATTCTGTCAATGTCAAAGAAATATTAAATGTCAATTTGTCCATTCACTCAATTTACGTTTTGGTTGGGCAGCTGTTGTGATGGTGTGAAATGTGAATGGATCTTAATTTATTTATCTAATTTATCATTAAGAGCTACACGTTTCTTAAGAATATGTAAGGATACAATGCAAATTAATTCGTTATGTTTACAAATTTGTTACGAATACAATGCTGCAACGAAATACTAAAACAGTAAGTCGAAGAGAAAGTTTCCTAGATAGTAAATAACGGGTCGATAGAAATATGTCCGTCTCGGATCTATCTGTCGGATGTCGATTTGCGGATTATTTTGCCATATGTGGACTGGATTTTGATTCTGGCTTGGAGCCTGATAGACTTTGCGGTGAGTAAATTTTTAATACTTTTGATAAGGTTTTATTTTGTCTGATGTTCTGAATATAACGTAATAATGTATCTGTTGGCTATTGTAGGTGACAATTTACATGTATCTCCTTTGGACCGTTCTTATAAAGGCAAGATCTTGGCTCACTATCCTGATAACATACAAAGTAATCCATTTGATGAGCATGCAGTCTGTATGGTAAGTAAATTGCAACAAAAAATGAATATCAATATTTTTTCTGGTCTTTCTTGTTTGAGTCATAGCTGTAATTACTGTTACCAAATATCTTATTGTTTTAGCTATGCTTGCCAGCTGGTCTTCAGTTCAAAACACAAAAACATTCACTAGAGCCAAACTTTCATAGTTTTGTTGTGACAAGAGAAAATGCATCAAGATATTATGGATTCAGTCTTATTTTCTATGAGGAGGTCAGAAATAGAAACATATGCAGTGCAATGCATACACTGCAGGTACTTATCATTTACATTTGTTATACCTACTATACATACAGGCACAATGAAAAATGTTAAATTAAAATTACAAAAAGTTAATTGAATACATCATTCCCATAGATTAAATTAAAGTACTTGGTATTAATGTCACATATAATTTTCATTTTTGCAGGCAATGTACATAACAGAATTGTCGAGTGGGCAGACTCCTCCGGGACATAGGAAGGGGTCAGGCAAGGAGAGCTCTAGGTCTCTACCTAGATCATTTAAGCTGGCCCCACACACTGGTGCAGCTCATACATACTATGACATAGCCAAAGATAAACTCTATGTAGCCAAAAGTATAGGACTCATTTGTCAATATCCCTATGTGAGGGTAGCACAATTGTTTTTAGAGAATTTATTTAGGTAAGTTTTAAATAATACATAAACTGTATACTGTCTATACTTATGATACCTACCATTAAACAAATTGATAAGTTTCACCACTTATAACATAATGTAACTTATCTGTGCAAAATGTTATGCCTTTGACCACTGTTAATATATAATATATAAATAAATTCAAACAAAATAAAATAAATATTATTGTTTTAAGAAGCATGTATTACTAATTTCAGATCACTTCCAAGGCAGCCAGGGCCAGGTTTGAGCCCGGAGTCCTATGTCTACAACTTGCTGTATGAAGTACCAGTGCCACTGCCAGGTCAAGCATTAAGGCTTTATGTCCCACCAGCTGAGCCACACCTTGACCCAATTCCTGTTGTAAGTAGACTCATGTTTTTTTTTCTTGAGTACCACAATAATCTTACCATGCAAGTTAGTCTGTGAAATTTGCATTATAACAGTGGAAAGTTAATCTTAAAATTAAATGTTTTTTTCTGCTAATAAAAATATTTAACGAGTAGGTATGTACTGTGATTTACCTTTCCTAATTTATGGACAGGAATTAGACCTAACTTAACTTTATCAGTGATCAAGTGTTTTCTGAATATTTTAAACAACTCAAAATGCTATAATTAGTGAAGGATTGAATTTTTATTGTAAAAAGTAAATATAAATTCATTCTACAAAATTCATGGAAGAATCCTTTTCAGTGCAGGCTGTCTGTCTGCCTTTGAAATGGATTGCTGCTATTAATTAGACAAGCAAAAACTTTACTAGCATTTAAAAACCTCCTTAAAGAAAATTACTTGATTCAAAATATTGCAGGGTATACTTATTTACCTTTATTCTCTATATCTAGCTGTCTTAAAAAATACTATAATTATGTATGCTTATATATAAATGTACTTATAAATGAGTATTAAGTATGTATGTTTCGTAAAGACCAATTAGTTTTAGGTATATTATCTCCAGTTTTAAATCCTTATTGGTTACATCACCAACTGCCCGTTAAATGTATCCTAAAGTCATTCCATCTCACGGTTGCCTGGAAGAGATCGCCGAGTGTGAGAATGCCGCCATTTGTACTTTACGATATCACACTGTATTTGTATGTTGTATTCTTTGGTGTTGTACAATACAATAAAGTTTAAAATAAATTCCATTCTATGAGTTAATAATTTTCGTCATTCTCTCTCTCTTGTAAATAAAATTGTTAAATTACCTAATACTTGTATGTCTACTCATTATTAGGTATATTAACTTTAAGCTTTTCTACTTGCTGTGTTGCAAATAAATATGATCTATTCTAAAACAATTACCATTCTGTTCCAGGTGATAAGAATGCCAAATGCACCAGAAGAGTTACCACTACTTGACTATCCATTGCGAGTAATGTTTTCACAATTGGGTGTTGAATGTGTAGTGCAGCTTTTTACTTGCGTCCTGCTAGAGCATCAAGTGTTGCTCCGATCCAGTGGTAATAGCAATAAATTAAAGTTATATTTACTGTAACTTTTAGCCTGGCAATACCCGGCTAGGCTTTCCTCTATAGCTTCTAAGAGTGTCTGTCCTAGTTATATGTACGCATAGTGTAAACTCACACTCCTGTGTAGTATTTATCTTCTTTTTCTAATTACATAAAATCAAGGTGGGCTAGTTGCACCATTTTTACCTGAGGAATGGGTGGACTGATTTGAACGATCTCTGATTTGTTGCAATCGTCTTTTCCCCCAAATAGCAGATAAAAATAAAACAGTAGTAGTAAAAAAGAATTGTTGACTCTATTTTTATCTTTGTTACAGACTTCAACAAGCTAATGCTGGTAGCAGAATGTATAACGTCTCTCCTGCTTCCGTTCACATGGGCGCACGTGTACGTCCCTATTCTTCCAGCGCCTTTGTATCACTTCCTCGACGCACCAGTGCCATTTGTTATGGGTAAAACTTTCATTCCATGTGACACTATCCTGTTAATATTAAGGTTAAACAGTACCTTGCACAATATATTTCTCTATTGGTGGTAAGGTCAAAAGTTCATTGTCTATAGACTGGAGAATGCTACTGTTAGATACTATACAATGGCAAGCAAACAATGGAGGTCAATGTTGTCTACAGAATGTCGTGTATTTTAATAGAAATAGTAAACCATTGTTTTGTAGAAGACTTTTGCATAGTAAAATACATAAAGTTGGAATTAAGTTCAAGGGATACATAAAATTCCTTTTGTTGTGTTGAAAGGTATAAGAAGTAAATTAAAAAAAAATAAGTTATAAAAATATCTGACATATTAAAATATATAATATGCTATGTCAGTCACACAATTTGATGGAACTGTTAAATCTCAGTATCATGTGTCCAGATCCATCAAGGCGAATAGGCTACAAATATAGTTACAGCTTAATAGCCAAACAGCTGAAATAATTTTGACTGGCAGATGATTGAAAAAAATAAGGCTGGTTTTATATTTATTCTTTGAAGTAAAGCTACATTTATACTTTGTTACTTATTTATAATAAGGTTATACCACAATATGCGCAGGTCTCCACGCGGACAGTGGAGCTATGGGTCCGAATGGCCCAAGGAGTGTGGCGCTCGGCTCAGAGGCGACGCTCTGTCTCGTAGACATAGACAAGCCTGACATTCAACTGCCAGAAGAATTGCCAATATTCCCTCATCGGACGCCGTTTATCGAAGAAATTAATCATGTTCTGGATAAACATCAGGTAAATAAATACACTGTGTATTATCGATACAGTCGAATTTTATATTGTCTGTGGTGTTTAAAAATATTGCTCTGATTACTAAATTAATGTTTGCCATATTAGTATTGTCTTCTATTCTACTAAGCTGGCACGCAAGCGTACATCTCACCAGATGGTAAGCAGTCACGTTATGTAGCCTATAGAAGCTAGCAATACCAGGGGTATCACTCGCGCATATTTGTTCGATTCGTGCGATGTAATAAGAATATTATATTGGAATAGTCTTGGAGATTTTGTTTTGTATGTATTACTTTCCATACCATCCATTTCATAAAATACGTCAAGCTAATATGTACCAGATTTACGCTGTAATTTATAATTATTTATCATGGTATTTATTGCCTGTGAAAGTTTTCTTCGACTCGTTACTTAGAATCGGCAACGCGCGAGTGATACCTCTAGTGTTGCAAGCGTCTATAGGCTACGGTGACCGCTTACGAACAGGTAGGCTGTATGCTTGTTTGTCACCTTAGTGGTATAAAAAAATATGTAAGCTACTTGTTATATCGCACAGATCCAGCGACCAGAGACAGAGCCTACAAAACTTGGTGTCTCTATCAATGGAACCTCATATAAACAGATGAATGACAGCATGAGCAGCAGCTGTACTCTGCCATCAGGTGATTAAAACTATGTATACTTCTATATGTATACTTCTTATTATCAAGTACAAGTTTCCACTCGAGAGGTGTTAATGTACTGCCCATGCAGAATGATAAAACGTGATTTATTTCAATTATGATTTTTATGTTGTTGACATTACGTACCAAATTGTTCCATCCAGGAATTTTCAATAGTTACAAGATTATTATACAGTTCAGATTATCCTACAAATAATATTTGGAAAGATAATTAAGGTACATACATACAAAATTATCATCACGCCAAGTCCCTAATCGGATAGGTAGAAAGTATAAAGCGGCATTTTACACTTGATTTGCACACCTCATTTGCTTTTTTTTACATTTATCAATCTCTTTATTTATATTTTTTTTTTATTTATACATGCCCGCCAGCTCTGAGTACTCTTAACCTTTCCGTCATTGAGTACTTAAGTAATTAAATCTGAAAAGATAGACTTTGGCCTTCCATAGCTTCTACTTCCTCTCACATTCACATGAATTTACATAAATAACATGTGATTATTTTTATGAATTTCAAGATTCATATGTATATGTAGGCCACGGTATAATTAAATATAATGTGTCATATAATCGTGTATGGATGCGTAGCTGGTCTCCGGCGTAAGCACTCTGCAAACGACGTGCTAGACTGGGATGAGGGCCGGCCACTGAACGCATCTCCGGGAACTTCCCCCTCGCGACGAGCGCCGCTGCGTATGGACGCCTTGCAGCGCATCGTAGATATTGTCAAACGCACAGGTAAACCTCATATGTTCATAGTTATGAACAAAATATATTTACATTTGAGCCGCCCTACTGGGAATAGTACCTCCATCCATGGGCGTTGGCAATGGGGGCAGCTGCCAACCTTAGACATAAAAAATAAAGGGTTCCTTATTTCCTTTTAAGGTACGGCACCCTAAAAATTAAGAGCTAGTGATACCCCTGTGGTAGTAACCATCTTTAGAACACAGCAACCGCTGTGAGCCGTTGTGATTTTGTGGTTGAAACAACGGGCTGTCATCTGATGGGCCCAGGTTCAAATCCCCGCCTGTACCAATGAGTTTTTCTAAGCTTCAGTACAGTGATTAGTCACATAATCGGCTTAAAAAAGAGTTAGGGCGAATTGAGATCTCCCGTGGGTTTTCCCATTAATATTGGACCCGCCCGTCTGGGGACTGTACCTCCATCTTACAGAAGACCGCAGTGAAATAACACTACTTTGATGTAGTGTAATGTTTCTGCGGTAAGTAAGGTTTCCAGTGCTCCACGAGGACTCGCTGGGCTAGTAGTAATGCTGCTAGCACAGTGAGTCCTCAATAACAGGGTTGGCAACTCGTTAGTGATATCCCTGATATTACTAGCGGCTATAGGCTACGGTGACTGCTTGCCATCAGGGGGCCGTATGCTTGTGTGCCGCCTTAGTAGTATTAACAAAAAAAAGCCAGTACGTGAAATAAGGTAGATCACGCTATTTTTTTATTTTTTAAAAAAATAATTTTTAATTACGTCATTATATGTACTTGGATCTCCTCCTGGCAGGTGTAAATATAGACGACGTGGACGCAGAGACCGTGATGCCGACTACGAAGAAGAAAATCCTGAACGACGAGGAACAGTACAACGAGGACATAAGGTTCAACATTGCCGTCAGGGAGACCTTCCTCAACAGATTCGTTCATATGCTACTCATGTATGAGAATTTCGTCATTATGCCCGATCAGGTAAGGACATTTTAAAATACACGTTGATTCGTTTTCATTTTTCGTGTTAACATCTTTACTATTTCTGTTGTTTAATTGATAAAGATGCTAAGTTTATTTAGATTTCTCACGTGAATATTGTTTTCTTAAGAGATATAACGATATCTTAACCGGAGATAAATGCGTGAATGACCGATTTATCAACGCACAGCCTAATTGGCTGGGGTTAGGGACTTGCAATTTTGTCAGTTGACAGACAGGGGTTTTTGAAACACCACTCCTAAGGGGGTTAAATAGGGGATGAAAGTTTGTTTGAAATCCGTCATTTTTAAAGTCAAACGCATGAAAATTGGTATTTTGCCTTTCAGTTAGAAATAAAAATACATATTTCAGGATTTTTGGAAATTCCACTCCTAAGGGGGTAAAATGGGACGTTGACTTATTCACTTTACCACGCGTGCGAGTCCGCTGGCAAAATCTAGTCTATCCATATGTGTATTGTAACAGGAT
This sequence comes from Falcaria lacertinaria, assembly GCA_951449985.1. Classification (NCBI taxonomy): domain Eukaryota; kingdom Metazoa; phylum Arthropoda; class Insecta; order Lepidoptera; family Drepanidae; genus Falcaria; species Falcaria lacertinaria. The sequence goes on from OX602114.1 coordinate 6,843,524, forward strand.
CGCGATTCGTGGCTAACAGCGCGGGAGTCGATGGTGAACTTTGACAAGGCTTCGTTCCTATCGGACCAGCCGCAGCGGCACAGACCGTTCCTCTCGCGCTTCCTCGAGACCCAGATGTTCGCCACACTCGTTGACAACAAGATCATGGCTAACTGGGGAGATTACGATGTCAATCTCCAAGTCTTCGAGCATCGCATCAAAGGTGTCAGGTCAGTACTCAAATAGGCAAAAAAGAGAAGTAATATATCTTCATATAATACTTTACAACTGTTTCGGTCGCTAGTCAGTCTTTGTTAAATTAGCCTATGGACGCTTGCTACAAAAGAGGTTCTACTCGCGTTAGGACAACCCAAAATGATAACATTTAATATACAAATAGTAACATTTATTTAACTTGCTATTTTGGAGGAAATTAATAGCTATATACATAACAATAATTCTAAACATACAAAGTTTCGCATTATTAATTGTAGCAGGATTGAATACACAGTCCTAAAATCTCCCATCCTGAGCTAGATTCGAAATAAAGATGTAGTAGTAAATCACCTGTGAAGATATCTTACTTCTAATTTATACTAAGTTCACTGAGGGAGTCTGCCGAGAGCAATGCGTCAACTTTACTAACAAGTTTTTTTACAAGCTAGTATTTAATTATATACACTGATAACATTTGTGATAATAGTATTGGGTTGTAATTTTGAATGTCTAACAAATTGCCTTAGTCAAAACAATTTCACCTTTTATAACTAACACAGCATCTTAAATGGGAAATAGCACGCAGATTCATTTTGTTATAAGGACCATGGTATCACGTGAACATCTATACGTTCATACACATCGCGCGCATATCCCTCAACGTCTTTAAGGATTTGTCTATCAAGAAACAACAAATTGCGGCGTTCCTCTCCTTTTATGTCACATAATACTTAATAGGTACTTCTTAGAGGTTCTGATGGATAACTTCGCCATTATATTTAAATAAAAAGAAACTTGCTACGACGCAAAAAAAGTGTATTTCAGCCCGCGCCGCGCCACGTCAATGAATATTCAGCATCAGACAGTGCCACTGTATGTGGCTGGACACCTAGGGAAGTGTACCTGAGATATCTTGAGATAAGTCGTCTGCTTATTATGTAATTAAGATATACATATATTGAGAACACGTGTGTAAAAGTATCTACTTATTGCTTTACAGGTGGTTATGCCGAATCGTTAAACGATTAGGTAGATAAAATTTCAATTTGATGTGACACATAAGCAAATTTAATAATCATCCTAGCGTTTTGTTTCTCCACATAACGTATATACACATGCGCGCGAACTAATTTTGTTCGAAGGGTTCCAACGACGTTACCAAACAGCGCGCACACGCACGCGACTGGGACTGACCACCTGTTGGGACAATCACAACAGTGTCATATGTCCGAATATTGGAACGCCAGTTAAAATTGATACCACGTTACTTTTATTGGGCCTCCGATGTTACGTGTGAAATTGAAATTTGACGATGCTTCGAACAGTTTAGTGTACCTTCTAAATTTGGAATGTCGTTTCAGTATTCGGCAGATAGTGTAATGTTCGGTGTGGTGTCTTGGCGCGCAGTAGGCGGGGGATGTAGCAGGTTGTGTTGCAGGCGGCGGCTGGGCGAGGGCGGGCTGGCGGCGCGCGGCTACAGCGTGTGGGCGGGCGGCGCGCGCGCGGCGGGCGGCGCCTCGCTCGAGGTGGGCGCGCCGGGCGAGCGCCTGCCGCACCGCGCCGCCTACTACCGCGCCTTCCCCGCGCGCTTGGACGCCGCCGCGCTCGCCGGCCCGCCCGCCGCCGACCGCAGGTGCCAAGAAGACGCTCCCTCCTAGCCGCGACACGCCACTCCCCCCCCCCCCCCCACTTTGTCCCCGTGACCCCCTCGCCCGCTCCCAACGCGCACTCGGTTCACTCGTTACTCATACCACCATATTATTTGTGTACGTGTACGTAAGAATACTATCTAGTATGTCAAAAAGGTTTATAAGGTAGCATAGCAGTGCGCACATGTTCAGAATCCCACCAGGTTAAGTCAGTCCAGGTTTTTTCCTCCTGTCTTTGGGCTTAGACAGTCCCTATATTACGTATGTAAGAGAAACAAGCGATATAAACGAGGCGTCCCGGCTAACAAATCGCGCCAGATGGGACCCCCTTTAGGTGCAGGTGGGGAACGCCGCCCTCCTTCATTCCGCACCTCCACTCCGCGTTACGTTGCTCTTACTGGCGGCCGAGTTGACCCACTAGTAGTAATTCTTTACACATGTACACTACTGCCAATATCATACCTCATTCAAAAGTACTACGGCTTACATTGGTTTTTGTGGGTACGTCTTTCTTGATAGTGTCCAAATAAGATATTTAACATGACAACGAGTGAACCTGTTGTTGTAATTAACCCGGCGTCGACTTATATGAAGTAACCACACGGATATAAATGTAACCATAGTGGATTCATTGAAACGCTCAACATTCTAGTTTGTAGATTTTCCTTTTGGTGATTGCGAGGGAGAAATTATTCCGTATACCAGTGCTTTGACTAATAACACAAAAATAGCTTAACAAAAACAGAACATAAATGTTCAATATTCTTTTGATGTATCAAATGTTTTTTTTGTAATGTCAGTTTTCTCATTCGCAAGTCAACAAGCGAGATACGAAGGTATCGGTGTCCACGCTTGCATGCCGCCGATACGCGCCGCGCACCGAGGTAACAGTCATACAATTGTCGACTCCAACAATATTGTCTTAGTTTACTAATCTGTATACACTAGTGTAAATGTACTAACTTTATTGGCTAACAATTAGTGATACAGAGTCACAATACTACGTTTGATGTAGCATTAGAGCAACTAACGTTTCTAGATACTGTTAACTCGGTGAGGCACTACGCGGAGAGTGGGTTCTATCGTAAGCGAAATGTATATTATTACATGGTTTGCGCTAACGATCAATCTATCTAAATTTATATTTAAAAACAGAAAACCATACCTACGCTTCAACTTGCAATTTATTATACAAACACATATACAATCCAGGTAGATATTAATTTGTGTAATGTCCTGTTTAATTAATTCGAAATATAAAAAATAGGGTTAATTTATGTAAACTTTCATGATACTTGAATCTTTTTTCTTGTACCCAATAAGTCCAAAGATTGACGACGAATTTCGCTAGCTAGAGTTATTTCTTAGTCCAAATGTGAAGGGCAACAAACGCAAACTATGAAGTACGTTTCTCATACAATAAAACCCACCACTGTTTTATTTATTTGTTGCTCATTTCATTCACATTGAGTATTGAATGAATGAACAAAATATGTATTTTCTGAGCCCGCTTACGTGGTAGCATGCGATATTGTCAGCCTGAAAGTGGTTAGTGATTGTTGATTAGATGATTTATTTATCGTTATTATAATTTAATTGTTTTTTTTTTTTTTATTAATTAGGTGATCGCTTCCATGAAAATGTTAACTACAAACTATACGATTAATAAATTATTAGTTTAGTGAAATATGAATCTCGAGCAGCTTTTTAAAAATCTTAATTTATATTTGAATTAGTAATAGAGTTAGCTTCTACTAAGTAATACTCGACTATGACAAGTAAAAATATCCTAGTAAGTATAATAAGGCTCGGTAATTAGTAAATAAAACTCCATCATTGCCATATATCAATTGGAACATTTTTTCCAATAAATTCACATTTCATATTCAGTAGGTATTTAATCTCAGTAAAATTTTAAAGTAAAATAACTGGTCCTTTTCTTATTTACGTGTTTTTGGTACTTAAAAGTATCATAATGTCTTTGTTTTAAAATGTGCACGTGAACTGTGATTTTTTTTTCCAACTTACACAATTCGTCGAAACGTCGAGATAAATAAGAGAGTTAATTAACTCTTTTTATGTTAAATTATAGATATGTTATTACTGCATGCCTATAACCAATTCTTAAAAAGCACTGTTAAATGAGACATCGATCACCCTTATAATAATATATTATTATTGATGCGCATGTTTTTGTAATAGCTTTTGGCGCTGACGCTATGAATGTGTTTAGGTTTAAAGTTCGATGTCAGCTTAATCAAAATATTGAATAAGGAAATAGTAATTTTCTATATATATAACTTCAGTGGCCCTTTAACATAGATAGTTCGTAGTTTAATAATGTTTTCTATCAGTGATATTATAGCAGCTACATAATATACCGTATGTTTTGTAGGTGAACGAAAATGCAATGTCTTAACTTCTCCGGCTTCTTTAATTGTATAAGTACCCTTGATATAAATATACAGGATTTAACTAACCAATGCAGCCATATTTGAGGTGATTGTTAATTGATGTAAAAGAGCAAATAGAGCTGTGCAATAGTGAAATAGTGCTCCATGCTCTCTGTTTTGTCCGAGAGGGACTTAGCGTATGATATGTATGTATGTTTAGAATCAACATAATACCATACATACCAAGGACATTCAAACATTCGCAACGTTTTTGCACAAGATTACATTACCTTATAATTTGTATAACGCATTAAAATAATACTCCGAATTGTCCAATATCCATTGTCATACATGATCGTATCTTAAAATAAAGCTGCGTAGGTTTGTTGCACCGTGTTTATTTTATTCCCTGATTGCCAGTATTCCATTATTACAATGCTGGCAATCAGAGAGTTCATTATTCAAAATTACGACTGATCAGAACTTTTATAAATATTACACTACTGAAATTCCATAAAATGGAAAAAGATATTGTGTATACCCGAATTATTTTTGTTTATATTAATTATATTTAACGTTTAATAAAATATATGATTTACAAGATAATACTTTTAGGGAGCTCTCATTCTGCAAGGTTTATTGGTATGCCTTACCATTGCACACATGCATACATTGTGTGTGAACAGTATTAAATAGTAATTTACTTTGTTGAAACATATATCAATATTTATTTACATGTTGTGATAGTTGATTCATCGTAGTATTTGCATGCCCTGTTAACGTTGCATGCCATATCGATACTTCATAATGTGATTTTTATGTCTGTGAATTGTTTTGTATTATTATTTACTGTTATATTTTTAGGAATATATATATATTCATTGTATTTAATTATAGCATTCAAATGTGGATTTGGTTACTGCGTATAGTGAAATTAGATTTCTTTTATCGCTAATTACCTCCAATTGTACTACTTTGAGTCTGCGCTTCATAGTCATAAGTACTTACTATAAGTATGTAATGTTTGATTGTTACTCCGGCAGATCTTCAATTCATAATAAGGTAACCCAATGCAAAATATCTTCACCTTGTAAAGTAAATTTATTTATGTAAATAAGAATTTCAAATCGTAATAAAGATATTAATATATTACTCGAGCATTTTGAATGTACCTGCGTCCTTTATTATCCGTTTGCACATTTCTCGTTTGAGTTTCATGCAAATATAAATAAACACATTTCAGTAATTTGATTGCATTAAATTCACACGAGATATTTATAAGATGGATGCATGTTAGTATATTAATTGCATGGTATTAGTGAATCGTTTAAATTGCTTGTCGCTTCGCTTGCTTTGCACGCTTGCTTACTATCTTAATATATGTGCGTGTAAACACAATGTAATTAACGAAGCAAATCTGCTAATTCCAGAACCAACAGCTTGAAGCGCATCAAAAATGCCAAATGGCAGGTGAAGGATTGTCCACCAGAGTTGCTACTTGGGGACATCAGCAGGAGACTGTCTACAGAAGTCACGCCGGCCGCCATCGCTCAAAATCACAGGACCTTCGTCGAGAAACTTCTGAAGGTAGCTTTCATAGATGAAAAGAAATATCAGACGAGATTATTCGATTTTAAATCACTATTCTATTTTGAAAACATGTTATAAGCTTTCTTAGCATGCTCCCGCGGAACATGATTGGATTAATTTAATTTTAAACTCTAAACATGTACTAAATGTGTTCATAATTTAGAATTTGATAAATTATTCTTAAGGTGGAGCTTAAGGATCGGATTTCCTTGATCATCATGGGTTTGACTTACATAATGTTATAAATGCTCATTAGGTGGGTGCGACAGACATTTACTTACCCATTATCATTTATTCTCTGTAAATGTATCACTGTTACAGGAATGCAAAAGTAAGACCAAACGAATGCTGCTAGAGAAAATGGGAACTGAAGAGTCTGATTTAGGGTTGGGAAGTGAAGTGTCGATAACTGGTGTCGAGGAGAGCACAATGATCGCATCACTGTGCGACCTGCTCGAAAGGCTTTGGTCGCATGGCCTGCAGCACAAGTTGGGCAAGTCGGCGCTTTGGATGCACCTCACGAACTATCAAGAGCTGGAACAGTGCAGTAATTCTACCAAACCCATTGACCCTAATTATCTCACTCCCGGTAAGTCATGGACCATTAAATAATTAAGAATTTGTCATTTAAATTCATTTAGATTCGTATTCCCAACATCTATTAAGTCTTATAAACTTCAAAAAGTTTTGGTTTGAAGTGCAAATAAAGCATTGGAATGCTATCTATCATACATTTAAACATCTTAAAAAATATTTTATCTTTTCTATTTATCAGAGTATCATAAAATTTTGTTCTTAAATTAAAAAAGAACCTGTATTATGTCACAATTTCATCGTATAATTTATTGCTACTTCTGGAACATGCAGCTTTGGCTTGGTGTGTGTTACGCAAGCGTCTTGATTGTGAGTAAAAATTGTTTAGCATGCAAAATTTAAACATAAATAATGAAATATGAAATTTAGATATAACCAAGTAAAAAAATGCAGGTATGCAAATATGTATAGGGAGCAAATCCCTGCAGAGAAGGTAGGTACAACACCTGATGGATCTTAGGAGAAATGAAGTAAGATTATAAAGAATGAGAAATTTTAATAACTTAAAAGCCTAGCTTACTCTCACTAGACTACCTTAGCTACCCTGGCACCCCTGGGCCACTTCTACTTCCCATACATAACTAAAGAAAATAACTAACTCTTGGTTTGGCCTCACCTCGCATTTGTTCGATTAAGTAGCAAAAGTTCCCGAAACTAGAGCTACAAAAGACTCAAAAGAAAAATACGCCCTTTCCTACTGTTCTATATTGATGTTCGTTATTGTGTATGTCTGTGTTAGACTTGTCATCGGTGGGCGCGGAGGTGGAGGCTCAGCAGAGTGGCGGTGGCAGCGGCACCGGTAGCGGCAATCGATCCCGAGACAGTTCGCGCGCGGGCTCGCGGGACAGCTCGCGTGACCGTCTCAGCAACTCCGGCACTCTGGAGCGCAAGCCGTGTCAACCCAACCCTTTGCGACCGTTGCCAGAAAGTCTCACCTTTGATATGAGGTGACAAACCGCCATTTCCCCAAAGTACCGTTGGGGATAACTTTTTTCTCCTGTACAATATTCATATTGCTCGTTTATATATGTATTTATGGCGTTACGTCAACTGAAAAGTAATAATAATTAAGTTGTAAACAGGCAGAATTTACATGTAGGCCAAGGCTTTATGGAAGAACAAAGTTTCCCCAAATAACTATTAAATAAGAAGAACCTCATGAACAGCATGGAGTTCTTCTAGACGGTGAGGAGATTTGAACTTGATTACGTGCAGTCGATACCCCTGGTGCTGCAAGCATCCTATAGACGATAACCGCGGTCAATCAGACAGTCTATATAGCTCTTGTCCATCATAAATTGCATTTATTATTATAAATATGTCGTTTGTCCTTTTGAGACGACAATTAAGATTTCTTTTAATTATATTTACTCATTTAATTAAAATCTAAATAATTTGATAATAGGAGTGCGAAATGGACAACCTATTAATAAAACCAATTTCAGTCGAACAATAATAATATTATTTATTAGATAACCTTATTGCAGAAACGTGCAAGCTATGACCGATATAAAGACGGAGATCGGCTACGCTCGTGCTTGGGTCCGATTGTCTCTTGAGAAGAAATTGCTATCGAAACACCTACGAGAACTGTTGGCTGATACAACACTATTACGCTCTCAATACAAACGGACTGCGTTTCTACGCTGTGAGGAAGAGCGGGAGCAGTTTCTCTACCACTTATTGACTTTGAACGCAGTCGACTATTCCTGTTTCACCAATACGTACCCCACTACGAGTGAGTTTGACCTTCATAATTATAATTTAAAGCTTCTGTCTGTGTATGTTCTACTACTGTGGGGATTTTCATTCGGTTTTCACTAATAGATAGACGAGGAAGTTTTAGATACATATTTGGTGCAAATTATGTTCTCCCCGTGTAGAGCCGGGGCAGGTCGCTAGTTTATACTACGGTCGACTAGAAAAATTGGAGCATAGATACTTGCTAGGCGATAGAAATTATTCTTTGCTAATTTTACAAATTACGCTTCCGTTTTGACAGTACTTTTATTTTTTTGTGTTGCACAGAGCTCCCATATCGCGTGCTCATCGTGCCATCTCGCAAAGCAAGTCAAACGACAGCAAACTGCTGGGTTTCCATATCGGGAGCAAACGGAGAATCTACACCGAAAATACCCATTCCAAGGAACACAAATGAATTCGTATTTCACGTACGTATTGACAGTAAACAAATCCTTTATTAAATATCATTACATTTTGGAGATGGATAAAGTAATAAGCCGCATAGAAATCGTAACAAACGAGCTGACAGCAAAAGAAGTAAGGAGACCTGGAAAATACTGAAAACACTGAAAATTAATAGGAGAGAGATTATTAATCATCGTATACGCCATGACAGCTTCTTAAACAGAACAGAAATAAAATTAGAGGAAGGCCTGATACTTAGATGTGAGCCAAAGTAGAGAAAATATCACTGTCACGGCGTATAAGGAGGTCAAGTGATTGCTCTAGGCAGGAGTAAATGGAACAAATTGCATCAAATGTGTTGAAAATCTCAGATTCTTATGTTTAGATCACAGTTTATACATACAGATCGCGATATGTTTTATTATACGTTTCATATTTTTTTAGCATAAGAACTTGGGCATATTGTCGACCCTACGAATTGGCCATGATAACTCGGGCCTGTCGCCACGTTGGCTCCTCGACCAGGTTTACGTTAGAAACGAAGTCACTGGACATACTTACACGTGAGTAGTTGCATCCACGTAACATTACACATAACTGAGACCACAGCCATAACAGAATATTTTGCCGCTGTGTAGCGTGCGTTCTACATAATTATATTTATATTACGATACGATTCAAATTAAAACTACTAGATATCAAAAATGTAGTTAGTAATAAAGGTGCCAATTCTATTGTAAAAAATCACTTAACTAAACTAATTTGACAAGGCTAAGAAGTCTTTCTCATATGCGGGGTTAAATAAGGATGGCAATACTTTTAGGCCTGTCAAATTAATTTAATTTATTGATTTTGCACAACAGAATCGACACCATTATCTCTGAACTTGTCTACTCTGAACAATTAAGGCTTCCAGCAGGCCACATTTGTGGTATAAACAACAGATGGTGGTAATTGTGAACGCTTACGCTATGAGTGCGGTACAGGTTCCCGTGCAACCGCTGGCTCGGGTCGGGTGTGGACGACGGGTCGACGGAGCGCCTGCTGGTGGCGGCGCGGCTGCGGCCGGCCGGGGCGGGCGCGGCCGCGGGCGCCACGCCGCGCACGCCGCAGCCGCCGCACACGCCCACCACACACCTCTCCACCTCCACCATACAACACATGATCGGTAACTATTACAACCAGTGGCTGTAAGCAACTTTATAAAAACCCTGTTTTTGCGGCGGGTTTAATGTTCTTGCCAGTACAGAGGTGCTCAATTCGAAACGCTTTTTTTGTAACCCGACGCAAAAACAGGGGTTTTATAAACTTGATTAAAGCCACTGGGAAGTGTTGTAGTACACAATATATTATAATAGTTGTCACGATTCTGATTTCTAGGTGATTGTGTCAATGCGATAGTGAAATGGCACTACCAGTCCAAGAGAGACAAAGACGCCAATTCCCTGAGCGTTTTACTTTGCGGAGAGAATGGCCTGGTCAAGTGCCTCGAACAAGCGTTTCTCTGTGGCTTCAAATCTGCTCGCCTATTTGGAAAAAACCTCTTTATTTGGGACTATTTTGGTAAGTAATATTTAAAATATATTAAATATCAGTAAGTGGACAGCCAAAGTTTTATCCTATAACCCCACAAAAGATAATGTTTATCATCTGTATCTGTCTACGTATATGTATGTATGTCTATAAGTATGGCTCGCTTGGTACTACTATAGGACTTGATGGATTTTATCATATAAGATGTCAGATGTGTCTTAGTTAATTAACTGATATATTATGTAGTTATAGGCAATATTTAAGTAAGTCCATTTGCTACGGTAACCGCTTACTACCAGGCGGGCCGTACGCTCGTTTGCCACTAAGCTTTTTTCCGCAGACAGGGTTTTAAAATTTTCCATTATGCTGTAACCTATAGCTAGAGTAAAAGACGAATTCAAGATGAGTCTCTGTGACGAGCCCACAATGCAGAGCAACATGGGTTGCAGCGTCGCGTACAACTGTAGACAAGACCAGGAACACAGGGCCATCTGGCGCTGCTACTGCCACCTCATGGACGAGGTGCACAGCGTCGGCCGCACACTAGGCAAAGACGGCAAATTCCAACTCTTCGTATGCCTCAGCCTACGGTGAGAATACCACTATCCCGTATCTTACTAATATTATTAATGCGAAAGTTTGTGTGTGTGTGTGTGTTTATACCCCCTTCATTCCTTAACGGCTGAATGGATTTGAATGAAATTTGCAATGGAGGTAGCCTATAAGCTGGTTTAACATATAGGATACTTTTTCCAGTTACTTTTATTAATTAAAATCAATTCCACGTGTACGAATTCGCGGGTATAGCTATTAACCTATATGTTACCTTATAAACTCGTACTAATCATAATAATGGCCGCCTGCGCTAGTATTGCCCCTAAGCGGAATTTGCTACGCCGCACTTAAGTTGGGCCCATTTAGCAGATATGGCGAGTCACCGTCTCCCAAATGTTATCCAATGCATTCCGGAGATGATATTTGCCACATGTCCCTTACCAAATATTAAAATTGTCGAATCTCGCAAGCCTAGATAAAGGACCGGATCTTACAAAGCTCCGTGAATTTGAAAAGACATAATTTTTTTTTTAATAAATAAAATTAAATTTAAAAACCATGTTACAAATGTCACAATGTTTTTGCTTGTTTTTTTTTCTTACGGGATAAGCCCACTGGTCTCAAACTAACCAACGAAATATAAACATAAATGCTTGTTATTTTTCTAAGCGAGCACTGGCTGCATAGAATGCTGGTGCCAATGTCGTTGACACGCGTCACCGCAGAGATGTATGAAGAGCAGAGCTTCCTGCGCAAGCGCGGCCTGCTCACCTTCCTCAGGCAAATACTAGAACCGTTAGATGAATTCGATATCGTCCTCGAAAACTCACTCACTCAAGGCATTTAAATAAGTATATTTACGTTTTATAATAAATTATATTCGTCCTGCTCTTGCGTGAATTCCAAATGAGCGAGATAGAGAGTCAACATACTATTTGATGTTTTGTCCTCATAATTCATATTAAGTCTATTGATATATGTTTTCAGTCGTAGTCTTATAATCTTGAGATGGAATACAAGGAGGTTTTTCAATCACTACTATTGTGCAAAATTTACGTGCAATTCTAATGTCTTTCGGTGAAAAAAGTATGTGCTGTGTGTGTTAAACTGGAGTTTCTGTATACTTGACTTCTCTTGTTTCAATTTATATTATTACATATAAATTCTGCCATATATAATAACTTCCATTGTCTATATTTTAAAATATTATACTAGTGGGTATGTTAAGCTAAAGAGAAACGCACTAACAGATCAATAGTTAACCCAGAAGTTCTCATAAAACCTATAAATACTCGCTACGATAACATGCTTATGAATTTGATATTCGTTACCAGGGTCTGATATAATTTTAATGTTTATGTTAAGTTTTTAAGGTGATTATTATTTTTTATGTTAACTTGCCAGTTGAACCCAAAGATTTATTTTTATAAAAGGTGATTATGGCGTATATTAAGTTTATTTTGAATTTAAATAGAACCGCCGAAAATATGAATTATGTAACCTTTGTATTTAGGTAGCGTATATCTAAAGTGATGCATACTCAAAGAGTAAGGGCGAAATGGGATCTCCCGCGGGTGTTCCCATTAAATTGAAGGCCCGCCAGGCTGGGGACTGTAACTTCACCTTACATAAGACCGCAGTCAAATTTGACGTAGTCATGTGTCACTACAGTATGTAAGGTTGCCAGTGCTCCACGAGGATATCCTGCACTAGCTGTAATGCTTCTAGCACAGTGAGTCCTCATCAGTTGGCAACGCGTTAGTGATACCCCTGGTATTGCTAGCGGCTTTAGCCGAAGGCGACGGTTTACCATCATGGGGCCGTACGCTTGTGTTCCACCTTAGTGGTAAAAAGAAACAATACTCGTAGGTAATCCCTAATACAAAATTTGCCGGCGAGTGAAACTTTAATTTAGGTTTAAGTTATAGGTTCCGGTCGTAGTTACGGTAGACTTGTGTTGTTCTCTGTGGAAAAGATAATGTTTCAAATTATATTCATCTGAATGGAAGTAAAAACAGATCCACCGCACAATTTACTAGGATTTATTTAGTATTTAAAGAAAAAATATACTTTATTTTTTAGGAAAGGTAAGGATTCAATGGCGGTTCGTATTATACAGTAATAGTGAACTATAATTATGAGCATGATTTTATAATGTTGAAAATCTCAATGTTTCTATAATTTATATCTTATTTATGAGGTATTGTGCAACTACAGTTTATATTTATACTGACATAAAACTGAACAAGCTAAAGCAGTTTGATAACCCTAAGTCGTGCGTCCAACAACTTTAGAATTCTCGCTTCTCTCAATTATAAAATGGTTGTTTGAAGTGGTTACCGTCCTGCATGTTTGTTGTCAATGTATGTATATTGTCTCAATTATAGCGGTATATGATTTAAATGATATTGAGGCTATTACAATAATTTTAATGATATTAGCACCTGAATGCGCAATTTATGATAAACTCTGTCTTTTAGATAGAGGCGTATTTGCACATAATTCTAAGCAATAAACTGCTTTTATGTAGGTAATGTAAAAAAAACGATGCGCCATTTTCTACACAATACCATGTTCCTGTTGGATTTAAAAAGATAACAAATTTATTTGTGCTTCAATTACACATCGCACCTACATTGTATAAGTAGCAAAAACAACATTGTATTTCCAAGCTGCTTTTGCCGTCGCTTGCTTTCGCAGTGTGCGCGTGTCGTATTTTAGGACAAATAAAATTGGTATTAAATTCATCTGAACATAGACTGTCACGTTGTCGCCGTATGGCATAATTTTGATTATGAAATGGATTAAAACAATGTCACTCAACTGGAAAAGGGCTTACACATCACGAACGACTACAATTATTTTTAGTTGCGACGGCAAGCATTTTGATCAAAGACAAATTGACCTTATATCAAAAAGACCTTATCAAGCTGCCGGAGTAGCTTCAACTAACATAATAAGTATGTTTTAACTGTATGCGTGCACGTAATATATGTGCCAAATTTTCAGATTTCAATTTTACAGGGTTTCCTACAATTTAATTTCTAAGATGAATGAAATAAAATGCGAAGCTGAGGTTCAGTAAAATATTCCTAAGGAATCTAGCAAGCGCACATGACTCGTATTTTTTACCTTTAGTTTGACCTAATTAATGATACAAATTAATAGCTTGCCATGTGTTGATTCTGTAGCTTTCAAGTTAGATTTAATGTTAGTTTGAATATTCAAGTTGTTGTCAAATTCAATGAGGACTGTAGGTACCTCAGTTACAGATACAGGATATCCCAAAAAATACTATAAGGCTGGAGCCCAGAGATAGAATGCCCTAGACAGACCCGAAGACCCGAATAACCCCTATTTATGTTCAACGATTTATTGTAATTTTAAAGTTACCACTTTTTAAAGTTTTGTATCCATCATTCTTAAAACGAAATTACATAAAAGAGCTCAACGGAGATAAGAAACTGTATTGTGGTTAAAAAAGCTTTTAAAAATAATAAGTCGAAATCTTAGATCATACGTAGGTATACATAGGGGTCGTTACGTTTTTTTATCTCCGTGCTTCACCTTACTATTTGGGACACCTGTATAATATTTCCTCTAAACACTATACTACGAATAGGTTCCTTATATCTGGTAGCTAAAACAATTTTAATTTCGCTCTCTGTTTATTTGACGTGCATTTATAGTGCTATTTATATAAGCGTATAGTAAATTACTTCACTGCTCTGTACCATAAATCGAAGTTTAATGTTGCCGATATAAATACAATAATAACTATGTAGGTACTCTTCTAGATTTATTCTAGTAGTATAAGATCCCAAAAGTAAACAATAAGAGGGCTATCTAAAAGTGTGGGTCATTGTCGAATAATTTACCTATGTATTACATAATACATAGGTACATAGGTATACATATAGGACAGTTATAATTAACCAGTCGGAGGAAAATTCTGCAGCATGTATTTTAAGCCGGATGAAGCCCTACTGGCACTTGATACCGAGTGTAGTGGGATTGAGCAAAACCTTTGCAGATATAATACTAATTATTCAGATAGAAGAGTAAAGTACATAAATGCATGTTTATTTGAAATTTACGATTTTTATAGTCTTTAAAATATCAAAAATGAATTATGTTAAGGTTACCAATAAGTAGGTACAGTTGATTTTCGTTAGTAGTCTTCCTATTTAAACTGTGACATTACCAAAGATGTATGATTTCATTTTAATGTAATAAAATGCCCATTATTAAAATTATGAATTTATTCAACTGGATTGTTTTATTTTATTCCTACTACTCACTCAGAACAAAGAGTAAAGTAACACTACGGTAACTTCAGAGCTTGATAATATTATTACCCGTAAATAAAACATCAAATATTAAAAAATGTCTTATAAAATCTCAATGTTGCCATAGTTAGATACACAATTGCCACTAAATATGGCAAAAGTGCAATTGATAACATGAAAAGATACTGCGTACAATATAACTAATATGGTGATAGCTAATAAGTACCCTTAATTAGCATGGATTTGGATAGTAAGACCATACGATTACACGAATTAAAAGCAATTCATGCTAATCTTAGTTTATAAAAAAGGGACTCGGCATTATTAATAATATTTTTTTAGTTAATTAAAGATATTAAAACGCACTGCTACTAATCAGAATTACCGTAAGTTTTAACTATCACCTTAGAGTAGATCAATCACTGAGATCACAGCAAATAAGCAAATAGCACTAAGTATTTGCCCCTATTGTACCTAACATTTATATACTTAATACTTTATAAGTGCTTTGCAACTATAAAATTCTAAGCATTTAATGAATTCTCAATTAAGTATCAAAAGGATACGTCTCCGAAGTTAGTAAACCGTATATAAAATGTAAACAGTTTTTTTTTTTTACGAATGCTAACTAAATGCTTCAATAAGAAATAACGACTGAACTTTGCAATAACTAAACGTTTTGTTGATGTTCATGTTCATAACAAATTGAATGAATTTGTAGATGGCGCTGTTTCGCTTGTGCAGAATGCAGACGTTCGTTCGTTTTCTTTTCGTTCGACCGACAGATTTTCGACAAGTAAGATGGCGGCGAATAATGTGAAAGGCGAAACGTTGTCGTATTTTTACTTGTAAATAAAGTAATCGGTTTATTTGAAACGTTATTGCTGTTATAGTTACAAAAGGAGATTAATCTTTGAGAAGAGTGAATTTGATAGTGAACTTCTGTGTCCAATTTAAGACCTGCGTGGTTTTTCATTTCACAATAGACAAAACCCGTCGCAGCAAGCACTCAAGTCGAGGCCATATTTATGATGTTATCTGTCGTGTGAGCGTCCTGAGTAACCACATTGATAAATGCTTTTGGGAAAGCAATGCGATGGTACGTTTCTGTGCATGGATGCAATCTGCATCAGGTCAATTTCTAATAAATAACCCTCTATTGTTCCAACAGTCACTGACGCTTTAGACAAGAGGCGCCGGATTATTTTTGTTTCAATAGGAATGTACCTTCTAACGATTCTGTATACATTTGATTTGAAACCTGCTAACGATTATGTACAAATACGATTTCAGAGTTATTGGTTGATTTGTGTTTATTTGATCATATTTATATCCTGTTTTGAATGGTTATGTTGCATATTATATCTCATAGGATCGTCAGATGGTTTTGTTTTGATGCTCAATTCTCTTTTTATTTCTTTTCAGGAGTGTTTATTCTGTGAAGATTAAGTAAATTAGACCATGAGTTCCAGTGCACCAATATAGTGGTATAAATCAAATATTGCTTGTGTACAACAAACTATGGATGACAGTGTGGACTTCTGTTGACAAATTACACATATTGATACTCAAGAATCACGAAGGTGGTAATGGATCCAGTAGGACCATGGTCAGCATATGCTTCATACAACCGGTTAGCAGGGGTTCAAGCTGGTGCTGCCAGTGGAGACTTCCATCACCACTTAGCAAGCGGCAGTACAGGACTAGGAAGTCAGTCAGTGCCCTCAACAACAAGCCAGTTACTCCTACAAGCAGCACACACTACAGCTTCACTAGCTGGCCAACTTGGCTCATCAACTGCATCCCCTTTCAATCCTGGAGGTTTTCTGTCACCGCCTACAGTGGGGTATGATGCAGTGTTTTCACCACTGTTCCACCATGCCAACCCCAAACCTGCGCATTACAGTTCATCTCTACAGGCACAACATCGACAAGCAATAGCTCAAGCACAGGCTGCTGTTGCTTCCAAGCAGTCTTCAGTAGAATCAGAACTTTCTTCTTTAAGAGAAAACTATTCCCATCAAACTCTGGCACAAGGGACATCATTCTTTGATCAGCCCACCACTCCAGGCGGTGCAACAGGATTGAGTTGGCAAGGGAATAACCAACTGCCAAGCCCATTTGGAATTTTGCCTCATGAAAGTGTTGTTCCCTCATCACCAAGTCCTGCTACAACAAAAGCATCTGGGAACTATGAAAACTTCAATGCACATTTTGCTGCAGCACAAACTCTAAATAATCATCTCAACTCCCAGATTACAAGTGCTGGTAAACAAGCGAATAGGTCTGGTTCACCAGCCACTGCTTCAAAACAACCAGCTACATCAACATCATCTACATTTTTTCAACCTCCTTCAAATTTCGGAAATCAGACTGATAATTCATATAGTACAAGCAGTGCAAAGAGTGTCCAACTTTCATCACAGCAGGATTATGCTGGAAGTAAGTCATATTCAAGTTCTGCAAGTACAACTGCCCATTCCCAGCAATCATGTATTGTGTCAACTCCACCTGTCACCTCTTCCTCAACACCTCCCAGTAAAGATTATCGTTCCTCCTCCAGTACTACTCCTCGGCCTTCTGCATCTATATACAATTCTCAGTCACCTAAACATACAAACAGTGAGAAACCTGCTCGCCAAATTTCTAATAGCGGCAGTAGCTTTGTATCACCCACTTCAAAACCCCCTCAAGTACAGACAAAAGCTCAAAGTAAAATCTATCCAGAACTAACACATGATCAAAGGAAGGCCTGTGAGCCTAGTGAGAAGTTGCAACCTCAGTCTTCTCCCATTAGTTACTCCATTATGGATGCGCCTGGGAGATTGAGCTACAGCAACAATGGTACCAATTCTAAATCAACTAGGGTTGCTGGTTCACAATACTCTACATCCCAAGGATCAAGTTTTAGACACTATCAAAGTGGCAATAATGTTGAATCAGATTATCATGTTAGAGCCAAGAGTAGTTCAAGTACAGATACAGGATATTCTAGTAGTAGTTCTCAAAATGGTCCAGATTGTGGAGTAGTAATAACACGGAGGCAGAGTCCCTCACAACTTCCACCCCAAACATCTCCTATAGGGCATGGCTCCAGTCCTGCTTATCCTATGTACCATAGTCCAATGCATCCAATTAATTCCCCACAACAACACAGTGAACATTATAGTAAAGTTAATAGTGCAGCACCACGTTCCCCATTAGATGCCTCAATCACACGGCCACCATCTCAAAACAGTCAGTCTCAAGTAGCATATCCTTCAGTTATAACTAGAGCTCTGGGCATAGAACAAAGCAAATCATATCCTGATAATCGGTATGACCGCAGCCAGACTTCCACTGCTAATTGCTGGGAGAATGAACATCTGGCAAATAGAAAGTATTCTAGTAGTAGCACCAGTAATAGTTACAGTAATAATGGTTTACCAGAAAGTAGCCCTCATGTAGAGGAACCTGCCTCTCAGAACCATACAGCTAATAGAACAACTGAAAAACATCAAACCTTTTTTGATAGCAATAATGTAGCATTACAAGACTTATCCAGTTGCCGTGGTGACCCCATGAGTATAGTAAAAAATTTGCAAAATTTACAGCAAAGCTGTCAATTACAAGAAGTTAAGCCAAGTAAAATTCAAACTCCAACATCAAGCTCTGTAACTTCAAGTAAAATAGTGGCACGTAGAAAAAGTACTGAAAAGCCTGTACCTCATACAAATATTAATGAGTTATCAAATGCTGTTGTGGCAGACTATTTAGCAAATAGAATCCCTCCACCTGCACATAGTTCAACAAGCAATCAACAACAAAATGGTAGCTATTTTGATTTTGAAAGGTGGAACCTTCCACCACCCCCACCCAAAATGTTCCCAGGTACATCTGCTTTCGGTTCACAGGCTCCATTACATGCAACAAATTTTGCTAACCAACACCAAGCACTTACCATGTCACACGGACACGCGTTGCCATACTTCCCGCCATTTCACCTAGGTCCTCATCCTGATTTCCAGTCCTCCGTGGAGTTAACACCATTGTCTTCATATAGCGAGACGCCACCTTCGGCTTCCTCGTCATCTTTTTCGACGCCAGAAACACGTGAAGAGGAACAGCCTAAGGTGGTAGTACCTAATATAGAGGAAGAACTTGGTTTCCTTGCAGAACAACGGGCAAATACTGCATCGACGGTAGCACCCCCTGCACAGCAGCAGAACATTAACAGCACTTCACAAGACGCTACTTCAAAAATTATGGAAAAAAAATTCAATGTTCCAGTCACGGGCCCCGGTTCAGGATTCATGGCTTCTTATTTGAAATTCTTGCAAGGAGAACGAGACACGTCTCCACCGCCGGCTGGTAGAGGCGCCAGAAAGTCGACGTGGTCAAGAACGAACACGAATAACACAATCAATAACAAGGCATATACGCAAAACGACCATAACAAGACCCAGTGCGACGCAAATGCTCCGCAGCAAAGCGCTAACGGTGCGATGGGGTCGACAAATGTTATAAACACTGGCATGTCCTTGAGTAATCCAGCCATGAACTCAGCGAGTATGAGTGCGACAGGCTTACTGGGTGCTAATCAAATACATGGGACATCGCCTAATTTATTAAGCTCACAAACGAAGGGTGTCGAGTTAGACGATCCTCGTTATTATAATTTGAATAAAGACAGAAAACGGAAATATGACGGAAGCGAAGAGTCCGCATATGACGCGGAAGAGGAAGCGAGAAGGCTCAACAAGCCAGTTCTAAATGTGCCTAGTACACCGCTAAACGATAAAGGGAAAAAGGGTCGAACAACCATGAACAAACCGACACCTTCGGCTGTAGTGGCGCCTCAACCGGCCGCGCCTAAGAAGCCAAGACCTCCTGCGCCGCCGCCCGTGGCCTCGCTCCAGGTAGCGCCTCAACAACAATACTATTACCAACACCAGCCCGACGAAGGTGCGTTCAATTTATTAGATTTCCATTTAAGAAGTAGAGCGCGATGGTGAAGAGCTAGCCCTGAAGCTTGTATGACAGGAGCAAGCTAAGTGCCCGAGAGGCATGACTGTGAAAACTTGTTACATTTTAACTGTGATAATGTAAATTTTTATTAGATGAAATCTATGAATATTAATTTGTAAATATTTTCTATGAAGAAAATGTGATGTACCTATCTTATTAGATGAAGATATTTTAGGGTTAGCCTGTAACAAGATTTCACTCAATTGTTGTTAATGAATGACACATTATTAGTGCCATTTTAAATTGTAAATTGTAGAATTTGTGACTCTTGTCATACTCGCTACTGAAGGGGTGCTACCATTAATAATTCCAAATTGTGGTATATTTTTTTATGGAATTCATACCAGTGGGTGTCTGTTGTATATATAAATAATGTATTGTATTTACAGTATTTGAGTTTAGTCGGTACTTACAATAAATTGTATGCATATTCTTTAGCTGGAAGTGATTTATATTATAAGAAGGAAATAATTGCATAATACATTGACAGCTATAAAGTAAGTGCGAGCAAGATCATGTATTAGAAGGCCATGTCCTGAACATAAGTTTTGTATTTCTATTTAATTGTTATTTGTTTATGCACAATTCTCAATATTTTATGTAAATAATTTTGTATAATAGGAAAATACCTAAAAATAAACACAAGTATATTACTGATATGTGTTAAATAATTTTAATTTGTAATTATTCCTGGTAGCACCCCTCACTTCGCCAAAATAGGGAAACATGTACAATAATGACTTTATGTAGAACCTTTTTAAACTTTTAATTGCAACCATATTGTGAATTAAGATGATTGTCATAACTTGTGTACATGTTCTCTCGATGGTGACGAAACACCATTATATTGGCTATCCCAGTCCCGATCCATTCATTCCAGTTATAATTTTTCTCATAGTTAAAGTTCCAACCTGATTAGCTAGTTACGTAACCTAACAAAAAAAAAACAGATAAATGTATTTTCCATATATAGTGTAGCCATTGAATTAAACACATGTGACGAGTATGGACCACTTATAAATGCGCTGATCTGATTAATTACCTAGGTAGACTCTTAATTTTTCCTACTACCGATCATTTATATCAACTAATCTTATACTACGAATTGGTTATTTCGACATCATAATATGTGATGAACTTATATTAGGTACCGATACCTATATAAAAAAATTGCATCACAATAACATTCTCGTACAAATTAAATAATACAAATGAATAATTTTAATATAACCTTCTGTTTAATATTGTAATTAAATTGATTAATTTCAACAAGTTGAACTTATGACATGTTCGGTGTCATGGTCTCAATTATTAATTGAAAACTACCCACATATTTTCTAAATATTTTTTTCAGTTTTATAAAGCCAATATGTAGGGACATAGGATACAACAGAGTCGCTTTCCGCTGTCTGTTTGTCCCTATGTATGCTCAGACCTAAAAATACCCAACGGATTTTGATACGGTCTTTTTAATTGAGAGATTGATTCAAGAGGAAATATTTTATGTATAATTCATATAGGTTTGTGGGTTTACACAAGGTGCGAAGCCAGGGCATATTCATAACAATTTAGTTAGTTCATTAGGTACGTAAGTCTTGCAGGCAATTCCGTAGTGGCTTGATGCGTAGGTAACATCATGCGTGTTTTTTTTTATCTCAGTAATCTTATATCAATTCATTGCACTGTGTCCTATACTCGCCCACATGATGTATTTGATTTTAGGACCTTGTGAAGTAATAAATAATCTTCTCGGTGATGATGAATTTACCATGAACAGTTTTTCGCGATCAATTTTTATCAACTGAGCCACGAGTATGTTGTTTCTATAAATTCACCGAGGCACCGCCGCCGCGCCGCGCCGGTGTCATGGCTTCCGGCTTCCATACAGGATGGGATAAAAGAACCGTACCTGAAGAAAGTACCCTCACTTATTAATAAAATAGGAGTGTTTATTTTTGAAGTCAAAAAAAATGACCACAATATTTAGGGTAGGAATGTCTATCCAGGTACGGCTTGTTTATTCGATTCTGTAGATATATTACAATCACATGTGGAAGTACTTATTAGCGAAACAGATAAGTAGGTATTCATGTAGTTTTATTACATTCTTACATATGTTAATAATGCAATTATTTAAACAGTAAGTACCTACTCAGTGGGGGAGTAGTCGGTTACATTTGTATTTTACGACGTCAGCACATGTTTTTCAATACATATATAAAATGTGGTGCATAGTTTTATGCCACGATAGCTTAACTTTCCTTTCTAGTTGGTGCGCAAGGCGCTGGATTGGGTTACGGCTTGTATGGTACCTCGGATAACGATGCAAATGCAAACAGGAAGTTACATCACATCAAGTCGCATCAGCAAATGTCCAATACGGGTCAGTTGGAAAATTCCAGGCCGATCGAGGAAATGCCTTATCAGGTGATCGTAAATCTTATTAATTTAATCTATGTAATCTAATTCGGTGTGTTCGATGTATCCTGTGGAACTGGTTTTATGGTACCTACCTGTGCTGCTGGTTTGAATTGTACTTTTTTTATTTTTTGGACGACTCAGTAATATGCACAGATTTGCTTTAAACAACGGTAACAAATTAAGTTGTCCTTATACATAATAATGTATTAGTATATATAGAAAATAGTAGTATATATAGAATTCTCAAACGGTAGTGTTGAAAAGCTTTAAAATCAGTACTTTAAAGCTTAATACTATTACTACTACTACAAGTAGGTATAGTCAATGATTGGTTAGGTATTAGATATGAGCTAAAAAATATGTTAATGCTTATCGTGGTCGCAAATAGGTTGATATCGTGTGAGAGAAAAATGAATGAAAGAAACAATATTCAAGTTGATCCTGTATTTCTACACGATGTCGGCGAATTAACTGACTTTGAACTTATTATTCAGTCTGGAGAGTTCGTGGCAATTAAGTCGGAATTAAATGAAATGTGGCCGGCGATATGGAGGGTGGACGGCAAGACCTTACTGCAGAAATATGAACCATTTGAGGAAAATGGAAAAGTTTTGTACAGAAATATATCTACAGTAAGTAGAATAATTTTAAAATACGAGTTAATTATATTGACTAAGATCTTAACATCATGTTTTTATTTTCAGTACACAGTATGGAATCCTGAAAATAAAAAATTATATACTCAAGTATCAGTTAAAGTGAGATCTCAAACACATCTGGAAACAATAGTAGAATTAGTTAGAAGTGATCAACCGTTTGACGACTGTAGTTTTATAGAGAAGAGAATGTTGGAGACGCAGATGTATCAGGAGAATTTCGAGGTGTACATTCAAACACTGATCTCGCACGCGCTCGACCCTAATTTCTTGGCGGAAATATTCCAAGAGCAAGGTAAGGGTAACATTGAGTTAATTATGTTTTAGTATAAGTAATTTTATTTATTTATAGTACATGTGCATGTACATGCAGTATATTAGGTACATATATGGTTTTCGCGACACCTAGTTTGACTTCAAATATTTCCGTTGACGTATTCGGTTGTGGGTATCTCATCATTATCATCGTCCACCGCAATTTATTAATGTAATATTAACAGACGACGTCTT
This sequence comes from Falcaria lacertinaria, assembly GCA_951449985.1. Taxonomy (NCBI): domain Eukaryota; kingdom Metazoa; phylum Arthropoda; class Insecta; order Lepidoptera; family Drepanidae; genus Falcaria; species Falcaria lacertinaria. The sequence goes on from OX602114.1 coordinate 6,867,064, forward strand.
CACGACGTCTCATACTTGGGTAAGGTGTCAAAGATTCGTTATCATGGCCCGGGTAACAGACTGCATTCGATTTTTATTTATTTATATTCTATTCTAGAGCGGGTGTTTAATAAAAAAAAAATTCGTAGGCGGATAACAGTTTTTTCATCATCATCTTTCAATCAGTTTTTTTATGTTCTTACGTGTTTCAGACGACTACTTTTTATCGAACGTGAAGACAGTGGACGAGGTGACAGAGCGAATGCGGGCGCGCGTGTCGGCGGGCGCGGGCGCGGGCGAGGGCGGCGTGTCGGCGGGCGCGCGCGCCGTGGACGCGGCGTGCGGCGTGTGGCCCGGCCTCAGCGCCGCGGCCGGCGCGGGCCAGTGCCGCGCCTGCGCCCGCCCCGCCGCCGCGCGCCTGCTGCTCTACGGACAGCCCTACAACCCCACCACGCTCGAGCCCGTGCAGCCCGACGCACGCAGACCCTACGAAAAGGTACGCTTACCGTCCGCAGCCCTCGGCAGCGGACTGATTGAGCTGCGCCTGTGCATGCCTGCTGCTCTACAGATAACTCCACTACGCCACGTCTGTTGTATGGCCATCCCCACCATGCTCAAGTCCGTGTAACCCGACGCACGCAGCCGACGCGCCCAACCACCTTCTCGTAGAAGGTACACGTGCTTTACTCGCTGATGGTAAACCGGGCTATACCGCGCCTAAGCATGTCTGCTGCTCTACGGCCAATCACGTTCGTGTCCGTGCAGAACAAAGAAAATATTATTTACGTTGGTAATCCTTGTGGATACCGCAGAGTCTTTGTTGGCGATTCCGAGGAGCTGCGGCAATCCTAAACATGCTAGTGCTTCGCTAAAAGAGGAGGCTAGACCATGTAATTTGTTGCGAAAAGGTACACTTACTGCCCGCCGCATTCCACGGGCTCAAAACACTGATCACAAAATGTCTAAATACCTACCAGACTAAATACCTACTTATCCTACATTCAGACTAGGTAGGGATCCTTAAATATACCTTTAATTCATTTTCCTAACGCGAATCACACCGTCAAGTACATTTACATATTAGTGCTACATGAACTATTCTTCTAATGTTTGCATAAAAAATCCGAGGGTAGGTATAAATAATTAGTCTTTCTTATTTCAAATGTATAAACTGAACATATACATCTTTTAAATATGTTTTTGATGTTATTGCTCGAAAATAGTGCAAATTTGAAACTTAACGACGTAATTTCACGAGTTCTTGCAATTCTGTGCTTCATGTATTTTTTCATATGTAACAGGACTTCCTGGTGTGCACGACGTGTTGCGGCCGCGTGCAGTTGTATTCGAGAATATCTCATCAAAAGTATTTAATGTACGCGGAGTGCAGTAAACGTGTCGCCGAGAAGCGTATGCAGAATCCCAGCAAGGATACTGCAGTTATCCTTAACGAGCTGTTAGCGGACGAAGTGTGGTTATCGCAGGTAACTAGCACCACTTACTCACCCGCTTACTTGGCGTATTGGCGCTCTGTACTCTCTGCTACCTTAACAAGGACAGGACATGTAACCTAAATCGCATGGCATGCACACAAACAAATAGATGCCATGGGATGCAAACACAATAAATTATAAGAGTGCAATGCGATTTCCCATTCAAAATTGAACTGAGGCAGTACCTCCACTTCATATAATCAGATGTAGTGTAGTGTTACTGCAGTGAATAAGAATTCTTGAGCTCGAGGATTCTCTGTGCTGGTAGAGAACCTTTTTGTCTCCTATGCAGCAAGAATATTAAAGTTGAGTACACACTCTTACCGTTAGTATTACAAGCGTTCATACGCCAGGGTAAACGCTTACCATACGCCACTGTACAAAAACTGTACCACTGTGTGCAAAAATGTGCCCGCGTCAGCGCTTTTCGCCGCCGCATCACAGCATACTTAGGTTAAGTCGATCAGTAATAAATTAAGTACATATTGGTTCCAATTCTGTTATTTAAAATTTCTAAACCTAACTAATTTGAAAGGTCTAAAAATATTGCCATCCTTATTTAACCTTCATGAGAAAGGGATATCAAGACTTAGATCTGGAAATTAGTTAAGTTTAGTAATGTTGAACAACATAATCGACACCATTTAGCATTCTAATGCTGTGGTTATTTCCCCCGACTTCTGTACTAATTTCAGTATATCATCAAGCAGTATCATCTATCATATATCAGTTAAATCAGTTTATCAATATCAAATCCTACAACCTATGTTAGTTATATTATTAGAAAATGATAACAATATACAGCATAGTGCGCGTTATTGTGTTTGCAGCTATTCCGCGACGTGCGTCACTCGTGGGCCGAGGCAGAGTCGTGGGAGCGCAAGATGCGCACTGCCCCTCGTCAGATGATTTAACAGTACCCGGACACCACACAACCCCATATATAGATAATAATGATTCGTGATCATTATGTACGTTTCATCTTTTTACCTGTGAAATACGTGCTGTATGTATGTTTTATATTTTAATATACGTTTTTTAGCATTTTAATATGTTTATGGAATCTGGGGCTGGATCTTTATTTAGTTGTAAATTAACATCACATATTTTTTCTTACTCTGCGTAAAAAAACGTTGGGAATGTTTTTGTCCTATTTTTACTGGCTGTTACTTAGTATTTATATTGAATACTTTGGTGCCATTAAATTTGATTCCCAAAACTCCAAAAGGTATCTTATATATGGGTATATCAATGGTTCGCGTCGAGGGTTCATTTTATTTTGTTTCTACCTTTTACCCGAGCTGTTTGCGTGACTTAGGACAAAAAACCGTGGGTGCCCTTTTTTCTCGGATAAATTGTAAAGCTCATATGTGCAGAAACTGCAGAAGTATCTCCATATCCAATTCAATTTAAAGTCGTTTTGGTGTAATTGAGTAGCAAAAAACATCCAAACTATCGCATTTAAATAGGTACGATGACGCCTGCCTAGCAATATCCTAATAATAAGATTGGTGAGGTGTGTGCAAGCAAGTCAATACGTCTGCATTTGCACATTATAATATTGCTAGTTTTATCGAGTATGTTTCGTACAATCACACACTATAAATATAGAGTTAGGGAGAGTTTTTTAAATACGCTAGAATTTATACATTCACCAAGCCATTCTTAGAAACGTTGATTTATTTTATAATATTTCTTTCTCGCTGTCATTATTGATTTTATTTTCAACAACGTCAAAAGATTCAACTTTGATTGTGATCGAGCGGCGATTCCTGGTGATTTGGTAGCTGCAATTCTGAACAGTGTTTTTGTGATGTTTTGAGTAGAGTTAAGGCCTAACAGATGGTAGGTATGTAATAACCTTGTGATATAAATAAGTTTACTATAATCCATTACAACTGTATTATTTTATCTCATCTTTTGTATGGAAACATATCGTCCCAAGATCTGCAATATTAATTACAATATTATTTACATATATCCTATGGCATAATAATTTGTTAATATTATTTACGTTATTTTCGATGTAACCGTGACATCTAGCTGCCCAAATTATTATTCTTAATTCCTAGAAAAAAAATGAAATATACTTTAAAATTTAAATGTGAATTGTGTTACAGTAGGAACCGTGCGCTGTCGGACAAATACGTTTAATATGAAATATCAGCTTTCTGAAGAATTTGGTTTGCATTGTGTACATCATCTGCGAAACTTTTAGTTCGACTTGAATGTGACTGAAGTTTGATAAGTTGTTTTATTGATAAATCTGGCGCGGCCGTTGCTATAACTTCAGAATTCAGGTCGGACTAGAAGATTGGCGCACTGTACATGTGATAAAATCTTGTTATGACAATTTTAATACGCCCATCCCATAACACACATGTGAACAAATGGTGACGATATTATGTTTCTAGTTTGAATAAGTACACCATAAAAGATATTTTGTATAATTGCATTAGGTTGTATAGATTAAAATAATGAACACTACATAGTACCATGTAGTTATTTTTAATTAGATTAAGTAGCATTGTAAAAATACAGGTTCTGTCTGGTAATCAAAGTTAAGGGAAACTATTTATTTTGTTCAGATTGGACATGTAAATGTTGATTTATTTTGAAACCACTACCTACTTTTAAGACATCCTAATAAATAAAGGCAATATTATTGAGCTAAACATTTGCCTAGTTATTTTTCCAAACTTATTTGGTCCTACTTTTATCGACAGTGCTGAAATGTATCATCTCAGGCAGATTTTAGTCTCACGCTCACCGTCGGCGCTCATACCTCAGCGCGTAGTTCATCAGCGCTGAGGCTCAGCGTGGCTCGTTTTAGTATCGTAAAAACGTAGTGATTATGTACTCTGTGGTATCGTACTGACCACCTTACTGTACAGACGACTAAAATGCTCCGCTCCGCTCGACACTAGAACGCGCACTGAAAGCAGAGGCGCTCGTGCGATCGTCAGCGCCGACAGCTACGCGGGACCGATGCGCGACGCGTGCGGCCGCGTAGCTGTCAGCGCTGACCACCGTGCACGCTGATAGCTACGCGTCATTCAAAAACGCTTCCTAGAAGTTCATATATTTCGGCCATCAGCGCTGACGGTGCGCGTGCCGTCGGCGTTAGACTAAAACCAGCCTCAGAGTAGGTATCATCATGCGTGGAATTGGGCTTTCGACTGACGTTTGGGGATCACACAACCTGTTCTACAATAAAAACTAATGAAGCTTTCATTTTGACGAATCGGTTTTTTTCTTGTCACGAGGTCTACAGTGACAAACGAATTCTGTTGTTCTGACCGAAACGATGGAGCACCGCTGCACCGAACTTCGGGCTTATACAAACATTTTCGTGGTGAGAAAAACGCCGAGCCGTGAAAACGAAGGCTTCGTTTGTTTTTCATTGTAGACCCGCTGGATAAATAAACTGTTCACCTTTTTTTTGTTGGCCCCAAACGAAGCAAAGCTTTTACTACGTATTCATACTTTTGTACTATGTTCCTATAATACTTTTAATTGTCCTGTGTGTGTGAAGCCGGGGCGGGTCGCGAGTTTCAAATAACCAAACACATTTTTTCATAGAATACTTTTAATTTTCTTGCACACAGCCTCTATTGAGAACAATGTTATGGGAACTGTAAAAGCGGGAAAATTTTAATTAAATATAATAGATGCTGTACTTTTATCCAGAGGACCAAAGATTAGTTACATAACGAGACACAAATGGAATCATTCAATTACTTTGCGTTATTAATACTGGATTTGGCAAGATACAAGGACTTTGTTAATCGGTAAAATAGGTATTTGCAGTTTCATACGTCGATTTAGCAGGTTAAAAAAAAAATAAGTGTTATTTTTTATGTATATTATAGAAAAACTGGTAGAATAATGTTACATACGCAAACGTTTGATACTGAAAAGTCCCAAAACTTAAGAATTGAGTACTTTTTCAAATCCAATAAAAGAATAAACAAAATACATAAAATCTGGAGTAATAGCAAAATTATATTATTTTACGGTTAATATTAATATTCTATAAATAGCAGTCTGGGAAACAAATTGTTTAGTGTTTAACCAACCATATTACATTAATAATAAGAACTTCAAACAAAGTGTATTAAAAGTAGAAATACTAATGAGATTTGGAAAGGGTCCCAGTCGGACAGTGTTAAGTCAGTTGTGTGCACATCTCCTGTACTTAAATTATCACGAGGACGAGGCACGCACGAGGTACTGAGCGACGCACGCTCCACACCACGTCACATAGTCACTTACGTGACATAACTTATACAAGAATCTAGAATTACGTAACTTATTATAATTGCATATATCATACATCTAAATTCAAGTAACTTATTTTTTATTCAGTTTCATGTTTTACTTTTTTTTTATATTTTTTATCATATTTTTTATACCATTAATCTCTTGTGTTGTTACCACAGCGTGTTGTTGCCGGTGAAATCTGCCTTCACGAATGATTTAGTCCGTCATAGAATTACATGATATTATGTCGATGCCACTCATACGCGTCTCATCGTCGAGGTCCACGTGATTTATTCGTTGTTGTCTGCCTTTCGCGGGTAGTGCGTGGCGCGCGGTCCCCGGGGCGGCCCCCGCGAGCCGCGCGGCGCTCCCCGGCCGCGGCCCTTGTAGCCGCCGCCGTAGCTCTGGCTGTCGCCGTACCTGTCGCGCTGACCACCATTCTCGTTCTGGTGATGGCTGTCACCCGTATCTCCGTTTCCGTAGTATCCATCGTCGCCACCTCTACTTTGGTAGCCGTCTTTGCCGTGTCTGTTCTGGTAGCCGTCGTACTGCCTGTTCTGGTAGCCGTCCTTATTGGGCCTGCCCTGGTAATCTCCGCCGTGCCTCCCGCGGTATCCGTCGCCGGCCTGGCGGGTGTGGAAGGCGCCGCGGCCCCGGTGGCCGTTGGGTGTAGGGCGGCCGCCGCCGCGCCCGTAGCGCCGGAAGCGGCCCTGGCCGTCGCCTTGGCCTTGAGTCTTGCGCTCGCCGCCCTCGCCCTCGGGGCTTCGGCTCTCCTTCCACTCGTCGTCGTTGGCCTCCTGAGGAGACAGCGCGGGTCGCTCATCCAGCGAGGAGGGCGCAGGGGCAGGAGCGACGGAGACGGGCGACGGGGGAGCCAGTGCGGGCGGCGGGGGAGCAAGGGCCGGCGCGGCCACGAGGGTGGGCTGGGGCAGCTGGCCTTGGGGCGGGAAACTGTGCTCGAGTATCGGGATGAAGTGCGGCACATAGTGGTGGTTAGTGAAGGTCTGCGACGGAATTGGCGCCGGGGGTGACTGCTGGCTGGGCATCACCTGGGGCTGTGGGGTGCCAACCGGGCTGTCAATCTCAGACTCTTGAAGGAATATGAAGTTTTGAGATCCAATGACCTCAGAAATGGGCCTCTGTTGGGGGAAGTGCGCGAAGTAGGTGTTCTCGACCTCTTGAAGCGTGATGGGTGGGACGGCGCGCAGCGGGTAGGCAGGCGGCGGCACCACGGCGGCGGCGGGCGGCACGGGCAGCGCACACACGCACGGGGCGCTTTCCTCCTCCACACACGGCGCCGGCTCCTCGGCTAGCGGGGCGGGACTCTCCTCTGCCTCTGGGACCACAGCATCGGCACTGCGGTCGAAGTATCCACATCCATGTACTGCACTAACGATTTCCTTAATCCGAGTGTAAGTTGTACCCAATACTTCCTTGGGCTTGCCATCAATAATAGCGTAAAGGTGTTCTGCTGCTTTAATGGTCTGTATGTGAAATCCTGGTTGCCCCTCCTCATTCACTTCATGTTTTGGGGTAACTTCAGGGTACCTGCAAGTATAAGTTATGAATTATATTTATACAATGAAACTATAAGTTTAGAACAATCCCATAAGTATTTCCCAACTTGCCTTACCTGCTGATAATAACAATGTCTCAGCAATAAATAAATGTCTCATAATATTTAGTATTTTATATTATACAAGAAAATTTTTGTTTGCCGAAATTGCTATTTACAATGTTTACTGCATTAAAAGAAATATTTAAATACATTAATAGTAAGATTAAAGTACAAATTGTTCAAGTGACAGGTACTTACAGGTCATCTAAGATTTTCAAATCGTCCTCGGTTAATTTGCTTGCTCCATTAGTCCCGTTAAGGAAGTCTTCCCTGGCCTCATTGCTACCCATTTGCACAAGGCAATCCAAAATGAGAAGCACTTCACGAATTTTATTGGTTTCTGCAGCATAACGGACCCAGGCCTCCTGTGAGATCATTAAATTAAAACAAGTTAGATCATACTGCAATTGAAGGAAAGGACAATAGTTGTGATTTAGTATTGACAATTGTTTAATGTGCACATTCATTCATAGAAACTGTAGCACTGCCTGATGCCTTGATGCTAGATACAAGCCTCTCACATAGTGCCAGCATTTGTGTGCGAGAAAGATAGATTGCTAGACATTATACAGACCTTCTTAGCTTGTTTCTTTGCCTCACGCTCAGCCGAAGTAGCAATGCCAGTTACTTGTTTGAAGAGATCCCTGGCAAACTCCAATGTTTGTGCCACCTCATCATATTTAGCAACTGCCACTTTTTGGTCACCATTCAGCTCTTTCCCAGCTTTTTGCAAGTCACGGTATGATGTCAACTTGCTCTAAACATGATAAAATAATTTGAAACAAGTATTATTATATTATAAGTGACACAATATGGTGTCAGAGACAATAATCTGCTACAGAAAATAAACTGGACACAAAAGATAACAAACAAGAAAGTATGAAGAGTTAATATACAACAAGGAGTATAATAAAGACTATCCAGAATATATCTACAAGGAGTGGTGATTAGCCAAGTGATGTCATGAATAGTTTCTTTACATTGATGTAAGTAGAAGGAAAAGTAGATTGTCAGTGAAAAAAGGAAAAGCAAGGCAAGTTGAGTCTATTTAAAAAAGAGGTTGCTAACAATGCATACATTAATGTTAGATATAAGGCTGCTTTAAAAATCGAAGATGCAATGTCAATAGCTCAGTTCCCATGCTTACTATGATGATAATGATGATTAAACCAAGATTATAATTATCAGACTTATTATATTATTCCTTGTGTTGTATTATATTATGATTAGATTATATTTTAAAGATATGTACATGTCAGTGGTCTCATAGATATTACATATGTAAATAATAACAAAAATGATATAGATATTGATTAACAAATATTACTTAATTTAAATAATTATTGAAATATACAATTTACTAGAATTCATAATTATTATCCTAAAGCTGTCAGATTATAATGTAATTAAAAAAAAACAAGCACTTGGCTAGTGGGTTGGCTGAACATTAATTCATAAGTAAAAACAAGTCTTAGCAAATATTTGATATTTACAATTAGAATTACATTGTACCTAACAATAATCTCATATTTTTTTGTGAGATGATATAATCGTGTAGCCTAGTCAATAATCAATAATTACTAGGAATTTGACTTCCTAAATATTTATAAAATGTGTACTGTTTATACCTTTTAATTGAAATGATCTAGTTATATTCAAAAAGCGGTTTTTCAGCCGCATTATCAATATTTATGATAGTGACAACAACAAGCAATCATTTATGTTAAGCATAGAACTAAAGGCAAATTAGCAAGGGCGAGAATTTATGCGTTGCCGTATTATTGCTTGCTAGCGGTTAACGGGAAATATTGGAATCCGTTTTTGTATCGTCAACAATGCAGGAGCACATGTGTGAAAATGGCGTCAAGTGTACAGCCACTTTATTTACATACAATTTGTGAGCCCTAGAAAATGACAGCTTTTGAATATGAACCAAACATTTATTCAAAAACAGGGAAATACCCCATCAATGCAGTTAGTGTTCTATTGCCTTACAATGATACCACTAAAATGACTGATTAATATTGTATTGAACTCACCTTTCTTTTTTCCAAATTACGGATTTTATGTTCAAATATCGTGATAATTTGTCGTATTGGTGAATTATCCACGACCTCCGAAGAGGCTGGTTTTTCAGACTTTGCATTCGCAGCTGAAGGCATCCTTCACAGGCAACAACTTTTCTTTGATTGCGTATGGATGGTGGTGGTTAAGAGATAGAAATTTTATATCTATAACCACAAAACAACTGTCACTCATTAGTCAAAAAGCGTCGCAAAATGTGCATTTCTTGAATTTGGCACCATTGATTAAAAGACGATACTAACATCACTGGTAACACTTTGCGGTCTATGTCTATGGTTAAACGAAAAGATGAAATTCAGGAATCTAATTCTAATATTTATTAGATATCGGTGATATGATTACGTTTTGGTTTAGTAATTATTTTGTAGAAACACAACTGAATTATGCTTAAATAGATTTATTTAAACGTTTCCAAGAAAATGAAATATTCAAACAGGAAAATGCAGTGTGGCAATACTCCTAATATATCGCGCATAAATCTGCTAGTTGCTACTCAGCTACTAGTACTTTCTTTCTTTTAAAATCATAAAGTTCCATGTATTACTATCAAAATTTTCGGAATTGTACGCATTTTATTTCAAACTAGCTCTGCCTGCGACTTCGTACGCGTGGAATTTATTTTTATTTGGACCCCTTACTGTGGGCTTTGAATTGTGCTTTTAATTTCTGAACTTAGATTATATATTTACTTACTTACTATTAAGTACAAAACCGATATCTCCTAATAAACAAAAACAAATGAATTCGGTCTACGCGTTTATGAGAGTTATGTGTATGAGATTTTAGGAGAGGTAGGGCGATTTCGATTTGGGATTTCCTATTTTAATTGGAGCCGCTCGACTGGGGACTGTATCTCCACTTTACAGAAGATCGCAGTGAAATAACGCTACTTGATATTGTAGTGTTGTGTTTAAACTGCTGCAATAAGTAAGGTTGCCAGTGCTCCACGAAGATACACTGGGCTAGTATTATAGCTGGTAGCACAGTGAGTCCTCATCATAACATGGTTGACAATCCGTTAGTGATACCCCTAGTATAGCTAGCGGCTATAGGCTACGGTGACTGCTTACCATCAGGTGTGCCAACTTAGAGGTATAAAAAAAAGTTACAACTACGTAAATATTTGAATTTCATCCCCAAGGTTTCGATTAAATACCTACTTTCGTAGTATGAACTTATGACATGCCAAGTTTCATTTGAATCTATTCAGTAATTTCCTTAAAATAAGAAATCGCTGGAATTTCGGCATGATGCACGGTCCCCAAAAATAAATTCTATATATCTTCAATGTGTAGAATTGGACCATTTACAGTTTTATTATAAGATAAGTATAGGTATGCTTGTTTGCCACCTTAGTGGTATAAAAAAAAACATTTAGAGATTGATTTATAGGAACACAGGAAATTATGCTGTGATATGGCTCTTGGGTGAAGCGATTTATCATTTTGGTCAATAGGTTTTACCTAAAGGCCTGTTACGAGGCCTCAGTCGTGGATTGTTTCCAGAAACTCCAATGAGCAGTATAGTGCATGACAGTAGGCATTTTTATGATGAACTTAATAAATTTCTAAAACATAGTCCAGTCCTTGTAGAGGACTGATTGCCATAGTTAGGAAGAAGAAGAAGAACAAACTAATCCCATATCTCTACAATCTATTCCTAACTTCTACATTAGGTCATAACGTCTATCAATCAATTTGGACAATTTGGAGTTTGGGTGGGAAAACCGGGAAAGGAACAATTTTGTTGATATCAGTTTAGTGATTTTGGTATTTTTGGCTTATAACATAGTGATTTGGATATAATAGATTAGCTGCTTTATCTTGATAGTTACCTAGCTAATAAACATGTTTTCAATTATCAGGGTGAGTATGTACTAAGTTTATTTAGACCTAAAATTAAAAATAAATATTTGTAAACGATAAAGCCGGTGGCCGGGAAGTTTTGTATAGATTAGGTTAGAATAAATATTTGCATTCATAAGTAATAAAGGTGTAAGAATAAAGAGGTAGGTAAATCTACGAATAAATAACGTAAAACAATCGATCAGTAACAACGGTTCAAGTGAGATCAGGTTTTTAGGTACGGCTAGAAAGTGTGGTTAGTTTATAAATTTGGGTATTTATAAACCAAAGCTTGAATTCAATTTCGTGATGAACATTTAGTAAGTATCTATGTAAATAATTTATGCAAAATGTTACAACATTGTAGGTTATTTCTATAAAGTAATAATATCGACCTCAAAAGCTACTGTTGCAAGTGTTGAATTTATCAACCCAATGTGTTAAAAAGTAATTATTTATTTATTTCAGGTACCCCAAATCAAGCAACTCAGAAACTTACAAAATTTATGCACATCACTCATTAGACATGACTCACAGAAGACAGAAAAAAGTAAGTAAATTATATACAGAAAAAAACATTGGGATGTTTTTGCTGCGGTAGGTTGAAGTAGAAAGTCTGCTTAAAAAAATCTATATCTAAGTTAATATTGTTTATTTTGTAGCTATAAATCAAGTAACATTGCTTGGAAGAGTCGGTGCCGATCCTCAGAAACGAGGCACAACTGACCACCCTGTAGTCAACTTTCCATTAGCAACACATTTCAGTTACAAATATGAGTCTGGAGACATACTGCAGAGAACTGATTGGCACAGAGTAAGCATCTTCAAACCAGGACTTCGAGACTCAGTGTACAAATTTCTGAAGAAAGGTCAAAGAGTTTATGTTACTGGCAAGTTATCATACGGAGAAATAAAACTAGATGATGGCCAAGTGAGATCAGCATCCACAGTTATAGCAGATGACGTTATATTTTTCCAAAGTACCCCACAAGAAGTTCCTGAATAATTGTTAATTAGTATACTAATATGTCAGTTACATAGATGATTATAATAGATTTTAGTTTGTTATTCTATAGATGTGATTACCTCAATTTTTTGTATATGCAACACACAAATTATGTTGTGTTATAATATGTATGGAACATGGCCAACTGAAATTAGCTTATAAGTCCAAAGTTTTTGATTAATTTTGCTAATAAAGGTAACTTTACTGTAAATTTTGTTAATTCATTAATTATTATCATAACTCTTATGATAGTTATTAACTCTCAGTATCTATTCTATTGTTATATAGTTAATACTATTAGAATAGATGCATAATAATTTATATTTGCATAATATCTATGTGATAAGCAATAGCAATTACTCTTCTTAACAATAATGAATAGTTATTTTGTTATTCAGAGATGAGGAATACTTTGATATTAAAGTTCTCTCCAGAAAATAAACTATTCTGAAATTGTATTATGTCGGTTGAGAGGGTGTTCTTGATGTTGATTGATCCATCCATTGAGTAAGAATTGGGCGCTATTTTTTTTTGGGATAGCGTCATGTGTTGTGTTAAGTTGGTGAGTGAGACACGAAAAAGATCAATGATGCCTTGTGTTGGCAGTGAGGTGTACTTCACATATAAGTACTGCCAGCAGTGGTTACTCTCAACAAAAGGTTAGCAATGTGCATGTGATATCTCTAAGGAAGTGTCTATATTCTACAGTGACTGCTCACATGAGTCAACGTATGCTTATTTTCTGCCTTAGAAGAACAAAAATAAGGAACTTTCTGTCTTTCTTTCTGTGTAGCAATTGCGTGTCCATACGTTGTAGCTGGCAATGTTTTCGCTATATTATCATAGATGGCGCCAGACGTTTGGTCGGTGAGCTAGTTTTAGTCATTATTCTGAGGGTCCTGGTCGGTGCCTCATCTCCAAAAATACTAATTATGCTGAACAAGTTTAGTGATTGATTATATAGTTTTGTATACTCTCTGGGAATTCATCCATACCATTATAGTTGCTTATTTTTGCGGCATTGATTGGCAAGTAGATATTAGCACTGTTAACACTTTAAGAATAGTTATCTCTTCCTCTATCGCGAGTTGAAAAGTATACTGCTGAATATTCGGCGTAATACTTGTACGCAGTATAATATCTAGTCTGAGGTAATACCATTATCCATCCTATGTCAAAAGGTTGTTAAAACTTCACATGCACTATATTTCCAAGATACTCTATGCCATCGCCGCCACCCGCCTTACTATTGTACAATGAAGTGGACTTCATTTTCATTCATTAGGTAAATCGTGCTATCACTACATAGTATACAACAAAGTCGCTTCCCGCTGTCCGTCTGTCCCTATGTATGCTTGGATCCTTAAAACTACGCAACGGATTTACATGCGGTTTTTTAATAGGAGTGATTCAAGAGGAAGGTTTTTATTTGTATTTCATTTAGGTTTTGTCTAAGCCCGTGCGAAGCTAGGGCGGGTCGCTAGTTTTCTCTTCTGTGACTTTTATCACACTAAAACAGACCATAAACTGGAGCCGAAGCTGTCGAACACGGGTTCCTTACTGCTGAAAAAAAAGGATCTCGGGATTCTTACAGTTTTTTTTTTCTATTTAATTTTGCACTCGGACGGAGTTTTTGGCAAAACGTGGAAAATGAGGCCTGGGTCAAAATAATTCGGAAACATGAATAAACATTACTCTCCTTTATTTTAAGTTATAATATATCTGACACAATATATGTGAATCTCATGTTATATTGTGTACAACATGTTGGAAATATTAGGCTTAGAGGCCCATATAGAAATAATTGTAAAAATACAAACTCAGTTGTAATAGAACTTACTCATATACTAGGTACTTTGATAAAGCTCCACTTTTGTTTTACAAATCATACATACACTCTCTTTACAGTCAGTTCTTAGTCTAACTTATAACTAATCACTATAATAATATTTACAGGACGATATTTTTACTCTATGACATTTAACTACATTGATAAGAGATCACAGAAAATTGTAGCTGGAAATCTTTGAGTAAAAGCCCTAGCATACTCTATTATGTCTACCACTTTATATTTCTTATCACAGTGGATACTTTTGTTTCAAGGCATATTTAGGTAATAAATTGTTCGACATTATTGTCTTTTATGGTATCTTATAATATTGATGGCCAAATGATATTAATGTTTAGTACTAAGAGCTGCCAAGTAATGTAATTTACATGAATTCAGTTTACGTGGTAGAAAAATAATTTCACGCGCTACAATTGAAAGTATTTTGCAACAAAGAATCAATGGAAGACAATAAAAATAATACGATAATGTTTTTCAACTATCTATGTGTTCAGATGGTTCATGTACCTACCGGTAAATCAAATTCACAATATAATTAAAAACGTTCATACAACTAATTAAATTACAAAAATGCAATAATGAGCGCGTACTACGCACACATGGATAGGTATCGACTTTTGGCAACATTATTTTCTGCAACTGCGGTTAGCAGTCACACAGATGTCCATTGCACAAAATCTTAAAATATTTCAACACAAATAAACTCTTGTCCTTTTGCTAACTATTAAGGTAATTGACGCTATTAGGTGTAAAATCACTTGGCACAAAGGCATCATTAAGGTCCATACCCTGTTTCACTCCAAAGACCATGCTAAATCTGTCAAAGTACTCTCAGTGATTACAAATTATTATAATGGTTTTATAAAGATTTATTAGCATTCTTTAAGGGAAGACTTTAATTATCCTTTCTGAGAGGAACTTGACTAGAACTTTAGTGGGTGGAGCCGGACGCACATATTGAGTATATGCATTAATTTCGTATCGCACTGTAAGTGTTCCACATTGAACTCGTTGTTAATCATTGTTCACATTTTTCACTTTTAAGGTTGAGTGCATAATGATCATTATTATATTCGGATTCCCGCTTCAGCATCATGTTTTCTCCGATGAGTGCACTGATGCGATGTTTGTCTTGCGGCGTGGGCGCAGGGCCGGGGTCAGGTCGCGCACGTTTCCGCCATGGTTCCGACGTCGCCATGCTCAGGTCGGTGGGCATGTCTTCGTCAGCATGATCATCTTCACAACGTTCTTCTTTCATTTCTGTTTTCACAACAGCCTGGGGCATGACTCGCGTAGGGCTCATTTGTTGCCTCAACAGCGAGATGTTTTTGATGTTTTTCAGTTCTGTTGGGTTTCTTAAAAACCTGTGAAAGAATTGAGCAAATGAGTACATACTGTTTACAGATTAGTTTAATATTGTTCATGTAAAAAGTGTAAACTGTAAATATATACGTACTGGTAACAATGTCGTTCTCCCTGAACTTTGCGCAGTATATTGACGCGGTAGTAATATCTTAGAGCTCGCGACATTTTGTCGTAGTTCATTGATAGATGGTTCTTCTGAATACCCCAGAGCTTGGCCAGTCCAGCGGGGTCAACGATTTTGAACACTCCAGTTTCTCTATTCTTCCATGCGATGTAGTTAGTGTATCGCTGTGTGGGATCATTTAGGAGCTGTTGCAGAAAGTCCCATAGCAGTCTACCATCTAAAAAAAATATTTAATTTAATAACCCGGAAATAAATTAACATCGTTGAGCATAATATTGAAGAAAGCGAATAAAAAGAAATCTTACTTGTATTTGATTCGGGCATGTCATTGGGGAAAAATTCTCTATGTTGAGCGCGATAGTGGGGATGTTGTTGCGTCGGGTGTGTCTGGGGCGCCGGGCTCGTTAGAGGCGCCTCCTTGGGGGAGCGTGGGGTGGGAGCGAATTGGCCATCCTCATCTGAATCAGAGTGATTGCTTCCGGAACTAGCAGCTTGAACTGCAGCAGGCCCTGAAGGTGCATACGCTGGGGCATAGGTTACTGTTTCCCCGCGTTGTGGGCTCCCTGAACTATCCACAGACGGCGCAGGGCTTAACGTCACGGAATTCGGTTGGGCAGCAGCTGCTGCCGCGCTATGGAAGTGATGGAAACCATCCACAGCCCAGGTCGGAGTTGGAGGGTGGGAGTGGGGAGAAGGGGGATAGGGAGCGGCCCGTGCTGTTGGTGTTACGGGTGATGATGGCATTCGGCCCAGGAGAGCGGCATCCCGAACCAACATCTGTAGAACATTGTGTAGAACATCTCCAGCACCAGGGCACCGCTCACCCAAATCCGTCTTTGTGAGTAAACACAGAGCTTTGCCTGTAGAAAAAAACCACACGTTAGTAAATTCAATAGGATTTAAATTTTATATTGCTATTTCATTTGATCGATTTGATATGTACCATTCATTTGGAAAAGATCCATGTCGAAGTTCGGTAAGTCAAATTCTCTTTCACACCATTTTAGGAAAATAATCACATCTTCTCTCGTCCATAATCTTGGTTCTGTTGGAAGACCTGCCGGTAGTTGTGCCTTAGCGTCACCGAGGGGTGAAGGGGGCGGAGGCGCCCAAGGCAAAGGGTATCGCCAGAGCAATTCCGTTGGGCTAAATGGCAGCGGTAACCGCTCCATACTGGGCCCCGACGGCAGTTGCAAGCTTACGACTTTCATCACGATATTCTGAAACAATTAACATTTTATTAGTTACGATGAAATGCACGAAAACATCTAAATCGTTATGTCTTTCGATGCAACATAAATAGCTAACATGCTACCTCAGAGTAGATAAAATACAGCGTTACGCTACATAGTAAATTTTATATAAGCCGCTCGACAATAGATGGCGCCTTTCAGTGTCTAATTTCAATCAAGCTCTTTGTGTCGGTCATATCGCAGAGTAGATAAAGTTGGTCATATCAAATATTTAATAATAAAATATAATAATTAATAAATAATTATTAACAAAATATAAGATGTGTCAATATTTTGGGAATACAATATCCATATTCTGAAATGATGATGCAGAGTTTGGAAAATAAATTATGATGTATACAGGTTTACGCATACAAATAACGTTCTTGTTTGTGGATATGGTTTATTTTTAATAAATGTTACTTTTTTGTGCCATTCGACTTAATGAACATTGGTGCTGGCTGATTAATAATAACTTCACAAACTCAAAGGGTTCATGTGAACCCTTTCGCAAATAAGTATGTATTTACGACTTTGAAATGTCAGTTTAACTTGCTGTCATAAGAAAATAGTTCTCTAAGAATCTCTTTATGTGGGTAGTTCTATTTTTTAAAGTACTGATAATAGGATTTAATAAATAACAAAATCTTAAAACTGTCTCAATTTTACATGCTTATGTATGAATTTATTGGTGTGTGGTGACGCATTGTTAACATTGTCAAGATGTCGTATAACCATAACAATAGGTTACCTTATTGGTTGTTGGACGTCGTCGTTATCTAAATTTGCTAAACCTGCTCTCCATATCAGTGGTTCTTTCAATAAAAAGGTACCAAAAAGGTAAACCTATCACCTATCAGTGAGTAATGTCAGATATTAGCTTGAATTCAAACTTTTTGCAAAGTTTAAAATACTTATTCAGTTTTGTTAGGTCATTGGAAGTACTGAATTCAAACGTGTACGGTTTTAAAAAAGTAATTAACTGGAAAAGAAACTTTTAGAGACTCGACGCGCTGAATTATCCGATTCCGGTATAATATAACAGACCTAGCGTGTATTAGGCTATGTGTTCCGAGTCCATATCTTTAGGCACCGTTCTGGTGCCTTATCGGGCGCGGTCGGAAATGCGTGAGTCCGCGATAGCGCGGTCTGCGATAAGCACCGCTACTTACCGGCTGAGCAGATCCGGAACTGGTTGCGTTGTCAAAATCCCAGAGGTAGACGTAAACTGGTATATTCAGCACATGTACATCGTCACAACACTAGTAGCACAGTATCCAGTGTTCACAAAGCACCAGGCACACGCGTAGCAGCGGCAGTCCCTCCAAACGTGTCGTGTTACGGCTCGCCGTAAACCAGCAGCGTATCTGAGGGAACGAGCTCGCAGACGAGCGTCGCGGGCAGCTCTCCGACGCGGACTGATGATGCGGAGGCGGCGCGGGTGGACGGACGTGCGCCCGTCTCCTCGTCGCCCCCCCCCCGTTTCCTCGCCCCGCGCCACCAAACATACTGAGATAAAACTTCGGGAGCCAAACCAAGTCCCATTTTTACAAAGCGTACTATGTAGTATGTTTCCGCAAATGGCGCACCGTTATCAGGATAGATTCGCGTTGACGGCCTTACGTACGACCAGCCGTCGTGTGATGGATTACAAAACTACACTACAGTTAACTGGACATATTCTGCGTGTATGTTCCCGCTCAGGGCATGCGGAAGTGCTGTAGTAGTGCTGAATTACGTCAGCGCGCGCCACTTTTTAATAACTTGCAAAAGGTATTTCCTTATTTGTAGAGTTATCGTTAGTGCGAAGACTTGTTTTAATAAGTCTGTAATGCATCAAGTTTCCGGGTACATTAAATTCTAAGGAGGTATATTTCGTAATTAATCGTGACGTTTGACGGTAAGATACCGATATACGTAGATGAATATAGGAAGAACGAAAGTCTCGTCATAGTATTATATTGAAGGTAAATTGATTAATGATCAAGACCTGAGATGGACAAGATTTTGTAGCAAGTAATATTGAGTTGAGACAAAGCACAGGAAACGTCGCAGTGGCCGACAATTTCCTGGTGGCGAGTGAGACAATATGAGCACTAACCGGTTTGAGCTGAGCTCATTCGACTCAGCTTTATGCACATTCTGCTACCACTTTGACATGTATATAATCAAAGACTGAAGTAACGTACCTATCCAGTCTCACAAGTCTTTCCCGTAAGCCGTGGCATATTCAAAACTTTACAAGTATCACAAAGTGCTTGTAACCTGACGTGCCGCGAAAAACAAGACATGCATGTTAATGTTGTTTGAATTGATATCCGAATTATTTGTACCTACGAATACCTTCTACCTAATTTATTGTCATATTATATTCATTGAGCTGGTACCTACTTTTCGTGAATAAAATTTTGCAGTTTATGTGGCAGTCCGCTTACTGCTGGAACCTAGGAGCGGGAGACAAAAGCTAATGTTCTTGTGGTATGTGTCATGTACGCGTGTAGGTTGAGATTATCTTGTATGCGCCCTGGCCGCCGTCCCACTACCGGTTCGAGACAGAAATATTCGGCAGCCAAGACGGAAGTGGCCTCGGAATCTTTACCTGTTGCTCCCTTCGCCCGCCCCGCAGTCCCTGCTCGTGTTGTCTCGCTCTTGCCAGTTGCCCGGCCTGAACGGCAGGCAGACGTTAGCCGTGTCGTGATGTTATGTGCAGTAATTTAGAGAATAAAAGACAGTGATGTTCGGTCATACGTGACCGTGACCGCAGATCTGGCTGCTACTTTCTTTGTTACGAATACGATGGCAGGTAGTTACTCGATATTACGTTATCTAAATGCTTTACATTACGTTCTTCTATCATGTTTGCCTACGCTTCATTACTATATTATGTATGAGGTAATAATATAGCACTACAGATTATGAAGTAGATACTTCGTACCTATTATGAAGAACTAATGTTACATGATGTACCAAATACTAGATAAGATGCCAGGCGGGCAAGGCATGGTTACAATAACAACTTCTGCTTTTTAGTAAAAATAGGAAAAATTCATATTCATGATCATTATCTGTCTTTATTCCTTATTGATACCATAATTATATGTATATGATCTTTGCCATTTATAAATATTGTAGTCAATAAACTTGTTTTTAGCACTGTTTAGTTGCTTCATTGATGTAGGTACCAGACCAGCTAATAGTAGGTTTGTAGAAGTACTTACTGCCTACCATATACAACTGTAATTTATTACATATAGTTGGCGATTGCGACCCGGTCGGAATGCGACGAACGGCCGGACTCGAATCCGAACACATGCGGAAGTGCCCGAAATAAGTTCATTGCGTACGCGCATACTTTTAGCTACAGACGACGACGTTGCTACTTTGATACTTTTAACCAACCTTAGATCTGGTCTAATAGGGCATCTTATCTACTCACTTGCCTCTGAATGTGACTTCCAATTTGCTCTCAGGAAAAAAATACGTAGTGCGCAATTTTGTCTTTGTGTACTAAAGGAAAATTGTCCATTTGCTTGTTTTAAGGAATATATTTAACAAATATTTTTTTACATTTTATCTAGTCTAAACGTCAAATTCAGTCATCAGTCAGTCAGTCAGTCAGTCATTTCGAAAAATATCGGAAATAATCCGTTAACTAAGCATATACACCTAGAAACGAAGTCATACCTCCTACCTATTAAATTACTAGTGTACTAACATTTTACTTTATGTAGCAGGTTCATAGTATCGTAGTGAACATATATTTCTTGTGTAATAAACAGGCATTTGAAAAGTAGAAACACATTTTAAAATCTTATTCAGTGAACGCTTTACACGAATATTAATAGGAAATGAAAGACACGGAATAGTTTAAGCCGGAAATTAATACACGCGGGAAGAGGAAATTGGACAGCGGCGGCCTAGGGGCACCGGACGTTAGGGAGCACGGGGTTAGAAAGAGCAAATCTCTGTGCCGACTTCCGAACATTGTCGGCCCACAGAACAGTCTTGTGTGCGGAGTGCGGAAGTAACCATGTCCTAATACACTGATTGATTGATGTTAACCACGATGAATTGTAACTAATACCTACCTGTTTGAAGACTTCAAACATTTTATATCATACCATAGAGCAATCTCTAAAACGCATATGAAATGAAGCTATGGAGGTTACACCTGCAGGTGGAATTTTCTTACCCCTGTTTTGACCATGGACGGTAAAAAAATAAAAATAAACATTACTTAGTGCTCACCTTTCTTCGAAATGTGATACAAGGAAATCCAGTGTAAAATTTCATGCTTCTCGACTCATCAGCTTAGGCTGTGTGTTGCCTGTCAGCCTGTCGTATGAGTATACAACATATCTGGAAGATCAATAAACAGGATTATCATATCTTGCGTTTATCTATATCTCTGTGCAATTATGTAATTTTCTACTTGGTTGATGTATTGGATCATCAACTCACCATTAAACGCGAATATGTCGGTAGGTTAAAGAGTTAATTGCAATTAAAAGAAAATTTAAGCCAGGAAAAGTGTTGCAGTCGCGACGGAAGTACACCGGATACAGAACCATTTTAAATTGCAGACATATGAAAATGTCGGCACTTCATGAGTACTGACCCGGATCTTGCGTATTACTTCCATTCCTGTTATTGCTCGTACGACATTTTCAATTAGGTCGTTTGTATGCATGTACATCGTATTGGATATAAGGATTTCATATATTATAAGTTAAACAAAGAGTTGGTTGCCGTTGGGTTGCAATCGCAATACGAGATGTTGTAATACCTGAAGTCTCGACTCAACAACCCGACGCACTTCCGAACATTCGCTAGCAGACCGCGACCCCGATTCAACCATCGTTGTTCTTGCATTACATAATCAGGTACCACTCAAAACTAGGCAACGATGTCACTCCGAAAAATTGCGCCACTTACTCGCTTGTAGGTAGACCTGCAATGAATATTATAATATTGAGAAATCAAACGGAACTACCTTAGGTTAGGACAGCGTAATTCGTATCGCCTATATGGACTAATTAAGTATTATTTAAATCGTAAGGAGTTCGGTTTGTGACGTATTTACTCCAAATCACTACAATTTATCAGCACTAAGTTAATCCTTTCTACGTATATTCTTGCTAACCTCAGAAATTGCTATGAGGCTTAAATTCCACAGGGAATGTGGGTGATAAAATTTTATTTTGTTCAACTTAGCTAATTTTCTACAATTGCGAAGCCGGGCTGGTTTCTTGCAAAGATAATAATTTCCCTTATTCGCAGAATATTTTGTAATAACTTGCCACGCGGTTTTGTATATTAGATCAAGTTGATATTTATAACATTAAGTAGGAATTAGCAATTTGTAACACTTCCCTATAATGGGTAACACATTTGCGCAATTTCCTGTTCTCTGACACGTGGTTAAATTAAATGTCTTTGAATAAAATTAACTTTATACTATTGTGTAGTTTTGTCACGTATTATTTTGATGAATTCGTACTGCTCAATGAAATATTTAATAAACATCATCTTCGTTTACTTTATTGTATTTTTTATATGGCATTTGTATTTGCATTATATGTTTACCTACTTCGTATAAATAGATATTATGAACGTTAAAAATACTTACCTTTTAGCAAGCAAGTTAACATTCTTAAAACATATCGGTATCCAAAATTCTCTCAACAAAGATGGAAATGTTATTCATTAAACTCCTTTTAGTTTAGTACTCAATCACTCGTTCGTATTTCCGCTCTCGATGTCGCATCGCGTGGCGTCGGTACGCGACGGTGCTGCCATTGCTCAACTTATGATACTGTAAACATCGTGTATTGTTACAATCTCGCGCAGTGCTCAGTTACACAATAATTTGTTTTAATACAGATATAACTTATGCAGATCAATTTATCATATCTGACGTAGGCAATAACACACACTGTGCTAGCAGGAGTGTCAATTTTGTGTTCCGACCAGAGTGTTCTGAGAGCTAAAGTAATGATGGTTGCTTAAGAAATCACTAACATCCTTTGACCTTTCTTAATCATTAATCATAATACATAGCTATTTATGGTCACGCAACAAAGGATCTGAGGAACATCGTGACGCAATAAAAGATTTTGCATTTGTTATTCGTAAACGTATATTAGGTTTGTGCATTGTGCACATTATTATTTTTATTGATTGCCTACTAGGACGCTGTGAATGGACAATTAATCCACGATTTTAACGAGTAACCCCCGGGCGAACGTTGAGCGCACAAGTGTCGCATGACAATGCGACCCCTCTGCTCTATTGGGATCGACATGATCAAAAAACTGTGTTGGGAATGCACCCGTATAAAAGGAGGGCATACAACCCGGTATGGAACCCGTTGGTACTACATATATTCGAAATTTCTGTTTTGGAGACTGCTTCATATTTTATTCTTTTTTATTATTAATTTCCGCATAAAGTTGTTGGTGCCTATTAGCTAAGCTAGAAACAATAATTTCTACTGAATATTTTATTTATTTTAGACTATGTACCTCAATATTAAGAATACTTAATGTATTTCCCCATACCTTTGGTCACTATGTGCTTTATAGTTCCGATTAGGTACTAATATCGTCAAGAAACTGGGATATAAACTTATTACAGATACAAGAATATATTAAAGATATTTTAATTGAATATTTTATTTTAATTTCAATTTTACATGTTATAGTCGTCATGTGGGCAATTTAAACTACGATGGATAATATTATAATAATTAGTGCCTAAAATCCTGCGCGCTGCGTGATGCTGATGATCTATATTTATCGATATAACGTGACATAAGTGTGTGTCGTAAAAAGTGTATCGTCTGGGGGCTCAGTCGGTATGTCCCAATCAGGCCATGTGCGCTCGGTCCCACGCATAGTTGCCGCACAAGTGTGCGCCAGCGCCACATAACGTACCTACCTACCCAATGGTTGATATAACTGCTTCCCATGTGTGAGTAAGTGAGCTGCTACTTCCTGGTACAACGCGCGAGACGCTTTATTTAAATTCTCCCTTTGTGTGCGTACGTAATATTATTTATATTCAGCTATTTCTCGCGGGATTGTACCTATACGAATATTATTACATTTGCCACGTGTGAGTGTTGCGTCTCTTTAATCTTCATTGTACTTCCTGATTATGCATTGGTGTGTGTAAGCCACTTGTTTGAATGCTAGGGCGACTTTATCTCAGTGAGGGACAGAGTGCAGAGTCCGATTACTTTAGTGTAGCGTTGTATGACATAATAAAAGTGTCGATATTATAATTTGTTTTATTAGTGTAATAATATTAGTTCATTGGCGTGCAATGTTGTCGTACTGATTTGAATCAAGCAAATATGTCCTTTCTATGCGTAAAAACATTATTTTAAACACATAGAAATTAAACCATATAAAAACTCGGGAGTTCTAATTTTCCTGAGAGCGTGTGGTCATGTACAGTTCTGCTCCTTCGGGAACCTTTATGAATACGTCGACAGATTATTCATTTAATGTTTTTTGCGGTTGTCAAGATTGAGACTAGGACTAAATAGTCACTAGGCCCTTTACGTAAAGGCGCGATGTTGTAGTGGAATACGTAATAATTGTCTTCAATTTTGTTCAATACTTATCTACAATATTATTATGTATATTACCTACTATAACAAAAAATCACGTCTAGATCTTTTCCATTCAGAATTTAGTCTAATTGTACTTGTATCGAACAAAGCGGCCAGTGTTTATATTCGCATTGGAAACAGGAAGCATGAAGTCCGTTGTAATATGTCTCAAACATATACTGTTCTCGGTATGAAACAATACAAGTTCCGCTGTGTTTGCTAAACTGTACCCCTTTCAGGAAGTGACCGCACTTTAATTGAGTTGAATTGCTTTGGCCACAGCAGTGGTATAGAACAGCGATACTGTATACATAATAGATACTTGAAACATTGTACCATTCTAAAAGGAAGTATATAATTTATTTAAATGTGATTGGGTGCTGGCATTGAAATGGCACATCCTAGTATTGTGAACTGATTCTTGAAACATGAGGCACATATGTTATCGATATCGATAACCATTTTGTGTAATGCGCCGCCCTAGGTATGCAAGTGGACAGATGCAGCCCACAACGCACCGAGCAGTTTGCACAATTCGAAAGGGTCCGCGATATGTGAGGGAGATCTATGAATTTTCACTGCTAAGCTAAACCCCCTGTCGCTCACATCTGTCGCCTCTACCGACCCTGGATTAGATACAATGTCATTAATTGATTTCAACCGAAGTAGGGTTACATTTTACTTTTAGAAGTTATGTGCACGCACATGTCGCACTTATTTGACATGCCTACCTACATTTTTCCAAGATTTTTCTTTACCGCCGTCGTAGTGCCACAGAACACCTACTTAAAAATGTACCATATGGACTTCCTCAAGCTTTTGCGTGACCTTACGTGACCTTACTCACCAATCAAACAGAAATAACAATACAAGGGTTGTTATCACAGCTTACTTACATATTACACATTCATCCATATTGAAATGGGAATTTTCTTTTATGTTACAAAGTAATTCTTGAACAAAGTTTATCAAGCTTTGTTATATAGTCGTTGTGATGCTGTAAAAATGTTATTTTTTGTTTCCGGTTTGTCCATGACCGTGACAATGCAGTCGATAATGCAATTATACCAGTAACCCATATTATGTGTGTTCTCGGAGTGTAGAATTAAGGACTTATACGGCCTCATGCAGTATACTAGTCTGCAGGCCACCTGACGTAATCTGCGTAGCACTTGTTTAATTATATTTACTACTATTGTAAGTGTTCTTTGCATTTTCTGAGATTTATAATAAGTACTAGCGTTTGTTCACGGCTTCATTCGGCTCAGTTATGGTCGTATTATATTTGATAACGGTCTTTCAACACTTAAAAGCTCAGTTAAACTGGTTAACGTTGCTAGGAAATCTTGTTTTAAGTTCCTCTCTTCCGTGGGAATACTTGCATTGGTCGGGATTTACCAGTGTTTGATTAAATACAACTTTTTACAGTAAAAAAAGGAAAACTTAAATAATATAGTAAGCGCCAAGTTTACAGAGAAAATCAAATCGGAACTATAGTTACGCGTGATAGGTACTATGAGAACGGCTTTATCGCGTTTTTTATATATACAGTCGTAAATATATTTATGCATAAAGTACTAGCAGATCAGGCCACGCGTTGCTGTGGCTTACCTAGTTATAATACGTTGGTTTTATATTATAAAAAAATATCATTAATATAGAAAAAAAATCTATTTATTTATTCTTATATCTATTTATATTCTCTAGTTGGATCAAAATGTACACATTATTCAATTAATTTAGGAGTTCGTCGCGGAAAAACAACGTGGCACGAAATTTAAAATTTAAAGAATAAAGTGATTGATGGATATGTGAACTAATACTTAACTTCGGAACCTCACATACATTGGTAATTAATTTCATATTAGGCAGAGCCAGTAACTATGATTACCACATATTATATAGATAAACATATATATTTATACCCAAATACAGAAAGAACATGCTTTTATCAGGGTTCAAACTTCAAACTTCCCGCGTCCATCTGCACAGAAGGCAGGGTCAATAAAATACGTATAGGTAGTACGCGTATATTTACTCTGTGCCACTAATTAGAAGGCCAATCAATTTGCCTAGCCTCGCATTAGGTTCTCGAGGCATGTATGTTTAATCTTAGACCTAGCTAATCATTCCCAAAAAGAATAAATAAATCTCGAAGGAAGTAATTTCGATCTCTCAAATCAACGTCGGCACCTTGCGATGCGTGGAGCGTGAGAAGGGCAACCCCAGCCCCTAGCTTGATACACACAGGTGCAGATATTGTTCTGGGCCACGCCCCGCGACCCTTCCTAATATTCATGCAGTATATTCCTATACTAGAGAGCAGATTTTAATCTGGAAACAAGAATTAATTAGACATTAAGGTTTGTGCTTCATATTTAAAGACTATAATAGCACACTGTGTACCGTTTGGTAGATGAAAGTTATTTCTTTTTACATACAATATTAAAACAACTTATCATGACTAGAATCAGCATTGCCATACAGCGGGGCAATGCTACCAGCCTCCCTGGCACCCTTCCGCGTGACAACAATTTGGGACAAGTTTTTTATTTCTTTCTTTATATCAGGTAAGTTTTTTCTCTGTACATAGTCAAATAATGTATCTTTAAAAAAGTTTATATAAATAATATAGAATAAGATTGTATTCCGTCGAGTTTTTTTTTAGTTAACCAAAGCAGCGCTCAGCGCTCTCCTACAGCGGCTTCCTATTACGCGTAGGCCGCGTAGCGCACACGCTGTCGCGGCATAGCACAGCTGCTGTCTAACATCCTTGTTATTACAGCAATACTGATAGTGATGCAACGAATTATGTCAGCCAATGAGTTATACGATAAACCTGTATTAAACGCTACGAACAGGCAGTATAATATATATTATGGCTCACCGTATAAACAATAATTTTTGCCACGTATTGCTCCTCACGCAAAAAGCTCTTCAATGCGGTTTTTTAATTTATTGCGTCTGAATTGCCCTTTCGCCTGGTTTTCGGGCAGATTACGCTATTTATTGGATACACAAGTCCTAAATAATTATAGCTTTCTGGTTTTTGCGGAGCTTTGCGGAACTTTAGTTTTTTTGTTAAAACTTTTATTAGATATTACGTAGGTCTGCTATGGTTCTTTCCCGTTACTTAGTTATTTTCGCGATAATAGCTGTCTTAAATTTGTCCCGACGCACACTGTGAGTGATTTCTACCACAGGCTAAGTTATCTAACAAGTATGTAATTTATTATTTGATTTAACTTGTTGACAGTTTCACTTTATTATGCAGTACATAATATGTAGATATCTATAATAGAAAATATGCAGTTTTAATCAAAATAACAATTGTAAAGACGGTCCTTCCCATTGTTAAATGATAATACTATGGTAATGTGTTGTTTTCTTCAGTAAGTAGAATCATAGTCGCCATCCTCTTAGGTAAGTACATAAATTGTACTAGGCGTGAAGTTCTTCCATTTATCACTGGGTAAACTCTCATTTTAGCTGTATGAAACAAAATACTGTCTTGTGAATATGTGTCACATCACCCGTGAAACCCCGGCTTTGTCCTTAGTGTGAAAGGGTTCACTCATTAGGAAGATTGCGAGGGCGCAGAGTTTGGAAAACATTGTCTCGGCTCGCGTGGTTACGCTACAAGCATTGTCTTGCCGTAGCACGCTACTGTTGCGAGCGCGGTACCGTTGCTTGTGCGCAGGAATTTGTGTTTGCCACTATAAAAGTAACGAGGCCGTACAGTGCCATAAATAAAGTGCATTCGGGTTAGACAACTCTAAGCGGAAAATGAATGAAAGACCATTACTGGGATTACTCCACGTATGCAAGGTGCAAAATGGAAATATACATATTGTGTTTAGTATGTATACATTGCGAATATGTCATACATATCCATAAACAAACACTCGCAAACTTGTACTATTCAAATGTTTTTACATACAGGGTTAGGTACTATTTTAGTGTTAGGTACTATATTATTTATTCCGTCTATTTATGAAACGAAGCATACATTTATGTTTTCATTCATTCAAGCGGGTTTCAAAATATATTATATATTTATTTTGTACGGATGTAAAGTGACCAAGTACATAGTGCGAACAAAGCTAGTGTAGGTATGGCGCCGGCGGCGGCGTAAGCCGTCTGAGCTAGCCCAAGATGGCTTCGATCAGGAAGTGAAGTAGGAAAACGTAGCGTCATCCAAGGTCACCAGCGACGAGCTCCGACCACCACATGCCAGCGGTGCCGCGCCGTGTCGCTCCGAGCCGACAAGCCTCTATTGTTTCACAATTTGAAACGTTTCGATGAATCTGAAAATACATAACCTACGTAATTATGTATATTGACTTCCTTGAAAATATTTACATAATTTAAATATGTATTGTTGAGGAAGTGAATAGTATTTTAACGTCTACGCCTTCGCATATTTTCAACGTATGAGTTGATTTTATTCTCCGACAGTACAAGTAGTTTTTACATTGTAATGATCAATTACAACGTCCAGCCCACTTACCTATAATCTTTCTTTCTATAGTTCGCCGTTACGTGTATTATCTGATCTTTTCGTGGATATTTTCACTATTGATAACCTACCTTCGCACAATATCCGTGCAATCCGCACTTCTATCCTATTCAACAGCAGGTAACGTTTGCGGTGTACAATAGAAACGAATTTTGCTAGGCTAAAATATTAACTTTCGTACAAAAGGAAACATTATATTTCTAAGTATGGAGCACTTTTTCACTTCCTAACAATGGAATGAATGGGATACGAAGTGGTAAACAGTGATTTTGTGTTGCAGATCCAACTTAGGGCGAAGTGGTTTTTCTGTTCAGATTTCAGCGCACCTACTTTAATGCACAAGTGCATATATTTTCTTTAGAAACCTTAATTATATTGATCACATAAAACAGATAGAAATATTTACATAAAACAAAACTTAAGCTATCTACTTAGATAAAAGATTTGACCCTAAATAATTAAATCTTTTGAACCTATGCTGCTTTACCACATTATATACATTGTACCTACTAGGCATTCAATTGTTCTTGGTATTATATTTCAGCTCATAAATAACTAATGACACATACCTGTGTAATAAGTAATATACATATGTGTAATATTCCAAAAATAAAAATGATTTACTTTAATTATTTTGCTCTCAAGTGCAGAATTCATCAAAAGCTCTTTCGTAGAATGCGGGTAAACTAAGCCCTAATAGGATATTGTACATTTCCTCACAAAAACTTGGAAGGAGCAAGGAAATAAAGGGCCGCGAGTTCTATGCTCATTATTGTTGAGTACAAAGTGATCTTAACGAATGCTAGAGAAGCCTCTTAAAATTATGTACGCATAAACCATTGTCCTACAGACGCCGGCGTCAAATTCATTGGGGGGACAGTCATTTGTTATTGAGAAAGCCACTCAGTTAATTGTTACCTCGATTTGGGTTTTCAAATATTCTATGATATTGAAGCCAGAAGTAAACAAGGCATTACATTATAATTATAAATTAATATATATTGAAGAAAAAAACAAATGTTATGTTTTCATCAGCATGATACTATTATTAATTTTATTACCAACACAATTTTCATTTTAATATTGTAATTTTAAGTTCTATTTTAATAATATGATGATATGCAATGACTACAATCCATTCTAATACATTTCTACCGTCGTTTATAAAAATGATACGTGTAGACTTGAACCTGTCACTCGATATTATTTATCTTATGCATTATCTTTCATTTTGATACTGGCCAGGGGCTCTAAAAGGCCTCCTTTAGCCGACGTATTGTCTGCTCGCTCCATCACATCCCAAAGGATTTCTGATCATTATAATTCCGGCGAGCATTTCCATAAAAATCATTCTGATCGTTATCTGAGAGAACAGGTCGGATTCTTTTTATTAAAGTGCATCATTTATTATCTTTAAGGGCACAAAAAATGTGGGTCTTTAAAGCGCCGCGGAGTCCCTTCTAGGAAGCGCTCTCGGATTTGTTTGACACTCATCTGTGAGATATAGAGCGGCTAGTGGAGTGGTCAGGGCACTTCGCCGAATGCCTTGGACATTTAAAAGGACAAAGAGGTGTGAATTCACAAATTCACAGATTTTGCACGATATAGGCGCACAGTATATAAGATTACAGATATGGCGCCTGTAAAGATCCTGTCATAGATAACTTTTCAACGAATTGTGCTTTACATGTCGCATTCATCGGTCTCATCGTTATTCTGATCTCATCTTAATAGTTGACGTTTCGTGATAGATATGTATTAAATAAACTTTTAAATACAACTATGTACTTTTGGAAATCTAACCTAAACTGACTCGTATAAGTAAAAAAAATATCTTGGCAATCAATTTGCATCTACTCGTATTCAATCATATTTAAGCGCGTAAAATGAACAGATGTGATAAATTCACAGCGTATAATGTAAATCATTCCGATTTTTGTGCGTATATCGTTTTAGGAAAACATTCGTCAGTTCCTAAATTCTTGACAGCTAAAAATAATCTGCTAAAATTTTAATCTCGTTATTTTTTTTTGTTTAAATTATATCTTATACAAAGTTTAACAGACCTTTCAAGAACTGCCTTCCTTTTTAGTAAATCTTATAATTTTTCTCGTTTAGAGGCTTTGTAGCTAACAATAAATTCAGCATACCGTACATAACGGTTTTCTTATCTAGGCTTATCCCTTGAGGTAACTATGTGTTTACAAAGGAAAGGGTTGTGTAAAAAAGCGCCCACTGTACGCTTACTGGGTATCATCATCTGACATGATACAGCTTTCAATAACACTGCGATTCAACGATTTCTTATAAAGTTTAACCGTCAGACGTTGCGCAATTTCCCACAGTGTCTCAAAAGCAAATACCTTCTTTCAATCAGGACAATGGTGGGGCAAGAGTCAGGTAAAGCGCCTCTCGCTGCGGGGTTCCATCGCAGAAGTTTTATATTTCCGCTTCTTTGTCATGTCGTTGGGGCCAATTAATAATTTCTCTGGGTGACCGGAGTCATTGTTGGGGCACCTCCAGAGCCTCAGCGCCATACAGACTGTGAAGATTGATGAACTCCCTGCAATTGTCACATTTTACGTTTATGGACTGCTTTTTGCAATCCAACTGCATTACTTTTGTTGAATGACTTTAGTCCTCTTGTTGTGTTTTTATTCATAGTTTTGAGTTCGTTTTCCGATCATTTGTTATTCTGTAAATGGTATAATATATATTATTAAATTACAACTAAATAAATAACGGGTAATGAAAAGATGCTGCCTTATTTGCTAGCATGTTATATAGGCCATACTGGAATTATGAATAACCAAAACAAACAATTTGAGAAATCCCTTCCTTCACTACTCAAAAACTATATCGATCCAATTTTCGTTCAGGCGATCAATTCTAATCTTGAGAGTTCGTCAAGCTCAGCTGTATTGACATACTGAAACTTTGATGTATAATGCTCTTTATTCTGGATAAGTACATTAGGTACCTATATTTTATGGAAAATTGTGCAATTTAGTCCAACATGCCTTCCAAAATACTACAATTTGTTATGAAAATTTTTACGAATTTTGAAAAAAAAAATAGTGCACAATCATTATTATAAATAATCTGGGTCTTATGTTGTACGTTATGAATGCTTCTTGTGCATTTACGACTTCACGTTTCCCACTTGACGTCAGTGGCGGATTTAACTTAACATAATGATGATAAGTAAGAAGATGAAAAGTAAATTTGATAAGTAAATAGAGGTTATACAGTTGTACAAGAATACGGAATCTAATTTTATCTCTTTGATCACTTTATTTAGAATATGAAATATTTGGAATATAGATACGCTTTTTGGTGTGACCATTGAGCTATTGATAAAGTACTTAGAGTTTGAGCTACCATAATATTAATATCTATCTTATAGATGTTGACATCATCGTTGGCTATAGCTATTTAAGACCAACATTTACCACAATGTAGCAAGCGTATCATTGTGTTATTTCACCTTTTGTCTTTTTTGTTCTTTAGTTTGTCCGAACGTTGCGGCGTCTCAGTATTTCCTGTTTGCAAAATTAAATTCAAATGTATGCATACTTTTTGTCGACCAGTTTACAACCAGCCAGTGGTGGCTGAGCAAACCAACGATGTACACGAGAAAAAAATACAGGTTCTCGAGATATTAGTTCTGTGCGTACTTCCTGGCGTCGTTCACAGATCTCGTTATTACTCACTTAAACAGGATTACAGCAATTAACGCTAATAAATAAAAGCATACACATTATATATAATGTATTTATACATAAAACCTATCGACTAGACTCGTTTCTGTTAAATCTAGAATAATACTACATACATACTTATCTTATAATTGTGATAATTTAAGATTCTATCCAATTATCTTGAATTTGTTACTTTGTTTAAAAACGTGTTACTTTGTCTGTACGAATGTACTATTATCAAGACATGTACCTACTACTCCCTAATGAGTGAGTATTTTAAGAAGTATTAAAAATGTTTATCGAGATAATGGGTGATTACTTCATGATAATGTAACAGTTGTAGATAGTCACATAATCACCCATGACACGCCACAAATTCAATACATTCATAGCACGTCATTCGTTACAAAACGAAACAGCATTTTTAATCATTAGCTGGTATTTTATTCCTCTTAGGTAGCTTTATTCGCGAATTAGTAATTTTACATATTATATTATATTCTGTCGTATAGCATAATCGGGTTTTCGCTACCGAACAAGTATCAAATAGGTGTATCAAGTAGGTAATATTACGTTTTAAGAATGTATAATCGGGTTAGTATATAATTATAAGCTTTTGCTTTATCCGTGTGGGCTTAGGACAAATGAATTACTAGTAAAAACAATGTCCATAACGAGCTTCAGCAATTCATGTGTGTGCTGCTAACCACCGAGGAGTTCTATAGCCAGCAGGCTTAGCCATGCTTACTATCTACAATAGAAGGAAATGTAAATGTTCCTTTGATTACTTTTACGTGGTCACGTGGTCAAGTTTTTAATTCCCATTTTTTTAATCGATTTCTATAGCGTAACGATTATAGATAGTAAACATGGCTACAGATATGGAACTAACTCTGAGCACAAGCACGTCATGGTAAAACTTTCAACAGGTTACCATAGTAAAGAAGAGTTTCTTTATCTGCGTTCTTCCTGGATGTCGATTCAGGCTATGCTAACAATAAAAATGCATTGTCATCGGAACTGAACCAACATGTAAGAATTCAACTCCGTAGGATCTACTTCAACTCACAAGATTTGACAACAAAACAAAAGTTTGTATAATTTTTTTTATAATGTCATGGAAAGTGCATGCCCGATTACTTTCTGAGACAGCATACCTAACTATCAACGAAAGTCCTGAAATATGTACAAAGTAAAAATAAGCTGTTTTTGTAGTGCGGACTAAGAAACACGACGTATCTGCCGATATATTTGAACTACCCGTTTTGGTAGATAATAAAATAACGTTGAAATAACCGCATGAGACTTAGTAACTTCAGCACGTTTACGCGGGACATCTATTTTCGAAACGAAATTACTAGTATACCACTTGTAAATGTACTCATGATGTTGACCAAAGCTTCAATCGTTTTTTTATTTGATCCTTCTGTTATATAAGCTATATTGCAAAGAATTCAAAGCTTGGAAGGCGGATGCTATCCATATGTATTCTGGTTTATTGAGCAGATATACCGCATCGATGGGTTTTTATGATTCCGTGTGCATCACCTAGATTGAACATAAAATTGTCTCGTGCAACTAGCCTTGACACTCGTGCCGTTTGCTTCCAGCCTGCTTGTTAAGTGTCTCCGTGGGACATAGCGGTCCGGCTTGCACTCTACTTGCGATTTTAATTACATTTAGCAGTCTTACTTAAGCCTGGCTATTTGCGGTGTTGAGCTAGTAATAACAGTGCTACAAAAAAACATTATTTTGCCAACATTATTATCCATATCTCTAAATACAATTTTGTATTAGGTAGTAAACGAAAATTCTGTAGAACCTCGTACTATAATATTCATTACCTTGATTGACACATTTATATTGTATGCTACTACTGATCTAAGCGAGTCACTTATGAGCATATCTTTAAGACAAAAATCACAGACCATTTCAAACCTTATTATACTTCCAAGAACACCTAGATGTTTCTCAGTCTATGTCTGTGTTTCACGGAGCGTGTGCATAGGTAGGTTATAATGCGACAGTTAGTGCGTTTTTGTACGTGTCGCGCGTATTCGAGGTGTATCCGGGTCACGCGCGTCACGTAACGGGTTGCTGATAACGGGGATGGCCTAGGTCGCGCAGCGGGATGACGCGGAAGCGGGATTGCGGACGACGATTATGCCTGGTGCTAGAGCGCGAATGGCACCCGTTTTAATTCAATTTTGCCGTTTATTTAAAAATACACAGATATAAATGTAGGTATGGACATTTGATATTGTATACCATGACTGCATTCCGAAATATACGCATGCACATGGCAAACGGTTGAAAAATGTCATTTTTAAATATTATTTGGCGTGGCATTTTTTTTGCCAAATTGGGGTACAATTAGATAATACGTGTGCGTCGGAGGGCTCGGACTGCGGACACACCTACAAATAGTCAGCGCGTGACCACGGCCGATGCAACTTGGCGATACGTCGCGACGTCGCCGTCTTCGAGGTAACTACAAATTAATCTCGAGTTGTTAATCTGGAGTGATTTGGTATTATGACAATTCACCTAATCTTCACAATGTTAATAATTTTAAGCCGTTCTAGATTTTAACTTAAGATAAATTACAGACTACAATTCCTTCCTAACTTCCTATCCAAGGAAGTAATTATACATGTGATTCAATGGCCCCCATGGCCATAGAAAAGTATAACATCATTCATGATGATGATGACAGCCATATGAATTAGTAGTAGTAGTGTGATTAACTTTAATAACATAGCGCCATTGGCATGTAATTGTTTTATTGCACCTAAATGAAAAGAGGTTTTTTATCGATTTACTATCATAATCGCTTCCAGTTAAGGTAGATTTTTTAAAATCTTTATGATGCTTTGGTTCTTACAATACTTTTGCGTCCACGGTCGTTCGAGAAATGAAAAAAACTTTATTGTTTGATATTGTTTGTGTGTTTACCTGTATATGGATGCTTGTAACTCAAGCACGCCAAAACGGCTGAACATATATCGCATGGAGACGTAGACATAAGTACTGTGTTCTTGAATTGCGTGATAATAACACATAAAATTAACATTTTATAAAGAAGATAGCCATCAGTAGAATCGTTTCATTGAAGTTTTGTATTATAAAGTACTTGTGTAATAAAAAAGTGTGACAGATATTATAATATTATAAACGACATGGTAGCTGGTTCGATATACCTAGGTATAAGCGTTATTTAACGAAACGTGGTTCACGGTTGGTCGACGCAAACGCAAGGCGTCGAAGAAAGCAAGTTCACTGCCACGGTCGCGCGGTGCGACAACCTTGCTCGCCGGCTCCGCTCTACGTAACATCTATCTACTGCCAAATTAAACCTTTTACATTATTTATACATTCACATCTCACACATTAATAAATCAAATCTCTTCAGTTTTAACAAGAACGCCTCAATTTACTTATTTATAATCAGCTTCACCTGATTGATGTCTGATGTGAAATATGTATTCAGCTCACTTGAAAATTACATCGAATAACAATATTTTTCGTGGTATAATGCGACTTTGAAGAGGTAGCAGCTAGATCAGTAGGTTACTCGTGTGATTTGTGTGTGCATTTGTTTATTTATAGGAAATTAGATCAGTAATCTTCTACTTTCCGTACCTTACTATACTACGCGGAGATATGTGAGGAAAATTAATAAGATGTGAATCGGCGCCCCGTTGTTGGCGGGATTGTGTGTAGATCCGGCTTATACGCAAAAAATAATAGCAGCAATTGCATACAACTACGGATCGATTATTTATTATTATAAATTTTATTTATTATATAAAGATAAAATTTGTTTTTATCGTTATGTTTTTACTAACGCCTAGACGTAGAACGTATTATCGAACCGGTTTAAAAAATACCAAGTAACATGGCTCACGCACCAAGTCGCGTGTAGCACCTAGTGTTAAATATTCGGATTAAAATAGATTAAGGTAGATCTTTACATCCGTATCTATATTTTTTTATTATTTTTATCAAAGTAAAACTTAAGAAGGTTTATGTAAGTACTTTATTTTCTGTGTGCGATAACATTTATTGTGATTAATAAGTTAGACGTCAGATAGTGTCATGAGTCATATCCGCAAATATACACGAATCACAATTTAAATCCCGAGGCGTGTCGGGATGCACTCGAGGACGCATTGTCGCTTCTTTGATAGAAGTACAAAGCACACGTGTTTAGAATATCAATTAGAGGAATCAACGACGTTATAGGACATCTCAATACCTACTTACTTATGCTTTAATGTCATAAACATGTAATGAGTATGTGGGAAAAACACAGAAACAAATTTAATTTATTCTATTGACCGACGTTACTTTTAATTACTTAACTATTTGTTACAGACCGCTTTGATGTGATGATCTATTTGTTGCAGCTAGTTATTAATAATCTACCTATTTGCCAACCTAGGATCCAAATCGTGCATTCGGAGGGTTTATTTTACATCACAGTGTCGTCTGCTGTTATTCTGCATATATTTACCACCTAGGGTAAGGCTTTGTCTAATCTAACTAATATTTAACGGGATGCGAGGTGACTAAGCATGTCCTTATATATTATTTATCACAGACCACAGTTTCATAGCTGTGGTTCATTGCATAGGTTTTTTCTTCTAATATATGAAGAACTTCGCCTCAGAGAAATTTAAATACCAATCTAATCAAATGGTTATTACTTACGTAACGTGCGATTAATCGTTAACGTATTGTTAAACTATGTCTTGTGTTTTGTTTTTGGTTGCCAGACATTCATGGGAGTCAAACATTTGGAATCTAAGGAGACCTTGAAGATGTATGTTTGTTTGGATGCTAGACATTATCGAAACAAAGCAGCGTAGTCTACCCACCTACGTGGTATGTTGTGTAAGGCTGAATCACACCGCAGAAATGCAGTGAGCAAGCCAAAGTCAGTCGCCATCATATTATGTGAATCAGCGCGACCGGAAACTTCGCCATGTTGGCTCGCCGCCGCCATGTTTATTGGCGCTCCGGAAGTTGCGCGCGCGCCTACCGTCTTTAGATACCATTTTCACAAGTCAGACGGCACAAGTCGGAAATATTCTGTAGCTATTTTGGGTGCCGACGTTTTTCCGCTTCACGGAGACATTCGCCGGAGTTAATCATATACTTGACGACGACGCGCGTTATATTTATAGAGGAAATTGTTGGCTCGGACGTATTAAGAGACTTTTAATTTGGTCTGGGCGCTTGTTTTCGTAATAATCGTTTCAAATTATATTATAACATAGGTAACTTCCGCATCTATTCTGTACCACATGTATTGATAGCGTAAATAAACACTGAGCATTCCTTAATGGCCGATGGTGATTACTCATTACGTTAGGATTGAATGATAATTATATCATCAAAATATAACATAAACATAGCTTTATGAACCGGGGGAAGCAATGGCAACAGACACGCGTGAATCATAATAGATCCTACGTCTGTATTCGATATGTACTGGCCGTGGCTGTGAATAATAGTTACGTTACACCTCTACGTCTGCTGTTTATGGTACGATCCTATGGTGGTAATACACGTCATACTGTTAGCATATAAATGAGTCGTGTGAATTACTTCGGCAACATCGTGATCATATTAAATATAATTATCGAATCGAATGTGACTGTGACGCGTTGTTTCCTCATTTTCACATTCCAATTTGTGGTTGTAGGAAATTAACATTAAAAGGTTTTGACCCCTTAATGTAAATTTGGTACCTAATAAGTTTAGAATTTACAAGTTTTTTACTGATAGGTATAGGTAGGTACAATAACTTGCTTACTTACTTACTTTCATTTAAATGTATATTAATTCCGGTTCGTTACCGAAAGTTTCCATAAATTTTACATATTTGTTCCTTTATTTTTTTGATTGTTATGTATTTTTTTATTTATGAATAATCGTTTGTATATACACTACAACGCTTACTTACACAAGTCAAACAGTTCATATGGGTAATTTACGGTGCCGTTTACAAAGTGAGTAGTCATCAATACGCGGTTGGGAAAGGGTGCGCGAGCGCACGAAGGCTCTAACTAAAGGAATGTGGTTGGACGAGAGGGGGAGTTGGGGGGAGGAGGTTGAGGGACAAAGGCTGGAACTGGTTCTGTTTCCTGTACGTGTCGGATGTCCTGCGGCTTCCTGCCCCTTCCCCGCCACGCAAGGGTTAACTGCTAGGGTTGTGACTTGTCGTATAAACATTAGAAAGTATGGATTTAATCATTAAAAAAAATACAGTTAAAAAAAAACTGAAATGTAGGTATTTATCCTGATGGTCCTGGTCACGAGATTAGGATAAAACTATGAAATTATTGTATTGTCATTTGTCATCGGTACACAATTTTCAAAATGATCAGACGTCTGAGAAGTTGGTTAAAATATCTTTGAAATATTTCATTACTTACAGGTCGCGGCACGAAACTCTAGCGCTGAGCGAAACGTGGAGGGGATAGCTGCGCATGGGTACCATCGCGCACGCAATACAAATTAGTAATTTAATTGCTTAGTTAAAAACAGCAAAATAATGTTTTAATGTAAAGTCAAATAGTAAGTCTAGCGGTGAACAAAATGTGGAACTTAACTGCGTATGGGTACTGTCACGCACGCAAATATTACTTCATGTTACCTACAATATATTTTTTAACAAGTTTATGGGGAGTAGAAAAATAAATACACTATCGGATTTGTAAATTTTTATATTAAATACCAAATAATAAAAAAAATTATATTAAGTCCGAATTACATAAGAACCTACTGAAGTTTCTTCTCAGGATAGAAGAAACCTGCGAGTTCGGCAGGGTGTGGACATCAGACACCGCATTCTCCTTTCCGATATCTAGTCCGAATCAGACAATGGTCTTACACCTTCAATAGTATCCCAACAGGGCCTTTTGCTTACTGAGGGCCCCGGCTCAGGGCTGCTTCGGTCGTCGGCACTAACAGCGTCATCGTCATCAGACTCACCAAGGCTATCCTCTGAACTGTCACCATCAACGCGAATGATGAATTCTTCTGTAACCAAATCCACGACATGGTCACTCTTGACATATTGCTCTTCTATGTCCTTTACCTTTTGGCATAACTTTCCCCAATCCCAAGCACCCATCAGCAAAACTTTTTCTTGAATTAGTTCTATACATTTAGCAACACTCCACTTCACATTTTTACTGCCTACATATTGCTTTATGTCAGACCATGCCATTTCGATTGGATTTAGATCTGGGTGGTATGGTGGCAGTCTTAGCACTTGATGTCCTTGCTCTGCTAGTATCCTGTCAATTGAAAATGTTTTAAATCTATCTTTGTTAGCCCGTATTAAATTGTATAGTTGAGGTTTTAGTAGAGTTTCCTCATATTGTATGCCCTTTTCAGTAAGCCAACCCTGCATGTCAGCTTTTTTGGAATTAGAAGTGGGTGCAAGGTCCCATTGTTTATTATGGTATGATGCGTTGTCGACTACCACGACAGAATTAGGCGGTAAGTTCGGCAATAACTGTGTCCTCAGCCATTTTTCGTAGTTGTCGTAGTTCATATTGTCGTGGTAGTCGCCTGATTTCGCACCAGCTTTAAAAGTTAACAGTGCGTTCGGTATGAACCCAGCCTCTGATCCTGCGTGGACAATGACCACCCGCTGTCCTTTGGAGATAGGTTTTTTGAGACCTTTTGTAGTACCATCGGTCCAGGCTTTTGGAGCAGAGTGCGATGAATCTACGTAAGATTCATCTGTATATACGATGGGCCTTCCCTCTTGGCGATATTGTTTTATTTTGCGTAAGTATTCGATACGTAGTAAACGTATATTTGAACTTTCAATCAGTACTTTTCGATTGTTTTCAGTATTTTTCCACCGAAACCCTAAACTCTTAATTATTCGTCGAAGACTTCGTTCTGAGCCTTTGAAATTTATATCTTCCTCTAGCTTCTTTCTCAACTTTCCGACGGTGGGAAGTTCATTATTTGTCCTATGAAAGTTATGTATGCACCTCTTTATTAATCCTTGATCAAAGTTATCAATATCTGTGACCGGTTTTGATCTGGAGCGTTTTTTGCCTGGTGTTCTAAATACTGATAATAAGTCGGAATTATTGGCTTCAGTGGAGATTTTCCTTACCGTTGCTATGGACGTCTTTGTAGATTCAGCTGTCCTTTTCTGAATTTTCTGTAAGTCACTAATTATACTATTTAATTTTATATTTCCCGCCTGAATAACTTCTGCAGTTTGTTTTATTTCACTTATATCTACAGTGCTGCGGTCAGAATCGAGTAAAATACTCGCAGCTTCGCCAATTTCACTTTGAATTTGTTTCAGGGAATTAATGAAATCATTCGATTCCCTTTTCAGAAAACAATGCACGTCAAACACCATTTTCCGTGCCTGTCTTTTCAAAACAGTATTCCTTCTCGGCCTCGGCATTTTCACTGTTTAAAAACTGTTCAAACTTAATCAAACAGTGAATAAACTAACAAACACAACAAACAAATCAACAAAACAAACTTAACAAAAAACAACAACAAAAATTAACGATGACAACAAAACAATTCAGAACGCGACTGTACACTGGAAGTGCGCGGAGCGTCGTATCGGCACGGGGGACGGAGTACGACTGGAGAGCCAATCGGCGCAACGCACGCTCGCCCTTCACCCCTGTACCCCGCCAAGACACCTTATTTTTTACTTCTGCGCAATAACGGTCAGCGCTAGAGTTTCGTGCCGCGACCTATACATAGATA
Source organism: Falcaria lacertinaria (assembly GCA_951449985.1). Classification (NCBI taxonomy): domain Eukaryota; kingdom Metazoa; phylum Arthropoda; class Insecta; order Lepidoptera; family Drepanidae; genus Falcaria; species Falcaria lacertinaria. The sequence continues at coordinate 6,908,529 of OX602114.1, forward strand.
CAGTTGAATCTATTGTAATAATAATAAAATACAACTACAACACTACGTGCGAGTATTACGGGCGTTATTTTTGTTTAATGATCTGTAACATAACGAAACCTTAGTCAACCTGGTACTCTTTAAGACTAGAGTAAATAGTCTACTAAGGGGCAAGCGAGCTCCATCTTCGACCACATCTTTACTTACCATCAGGTGAGATCGTGGTCAATCGCTGACCCGTAATTAATAAAAAAAGAGTGAAATGGCACTCTCTACAGCGTTGCTGTCTGCCTCGTGTGGGACTTAGCGTAATAATATGTATGTTCTTATGTATGTACTTAACTAGAAAATAAGGACTAAACTCACTATTGCAGTTCAATTCATAGCTAAACCGACAAGTGTGTATATAGAACGCTAGTGTTAATTAAAATATTAGGTCCTTACATATGAAATTGGCGTTTTTCGTACTGGCCACTTTAATCACGAATTTCTCCTCTTTGGTAAGGAATTCCAAATTCAAATTTGTACAGCTATAGACTCATGTATTTGTGCTTCGATGATCGTCATTCATTTGTTTTTTTTCTTCTGTTTTTTTCTGTTTGCGTCACTCATTTTACAAAATGGAAAACCTTAAATATCGCATTATTTACGAGTACGAGTTCCGCCGTGGCACTAGTGCTGCGGAAACAACTCGAAGGGTGAATGATGTGTATGGCGGTCGTGTTGCAAAAGAAAACACAGTTCGTTTTTGGTTCCAACGTTTTCGTTCTGGAAATTTCGACCTGCAGAACAAGCCCCGTGGACGGCCTGAGACTCAAGTTGATAATGAAGAGTTGAAGGCTATTGTGGAAGCGGATCCATCGCAAACCACGTCCGAGTTAGCTGCAGGCTGCAATGTTAGTGATAAAACTGTTTTAATTCACTTGAAGCAAATTGGGAAGATTAAAAAGCTTGAAAGGTGGGTACCTCACGAATTGACTGAAACAAACCGGCAAACGCGCGTCGACTGCTGCGTTACATTACTAAACCGGCACAATAATGAAGGTATTTTAAACCGAATCATTACCTGTGATGAAAAATGGGTTCTTTACGATAATCGGAAGCGCTCAGCGCAATGGTTAGATCCTGGCCAGCCAGCCAAATCCTGCCCCAAGCGAAAATTAACCCCAAAAAAGTTACTTGTAAGCGTTTGGTGGACTAGTGCCGGTATTGTTCATTACAGTTTTTTCAAATCTGGCCAGACTATTACGGCTGATGTCTATTGTCAGGAATTGCAAACCATGATGGAAAAGCTAGCGGCTAAACAACCTAGGCTGGTCAATCGCTCCACGCCACTGCTGCTTCACGACAACGCTAGACCACACACTGCGCTACAGACGGCTACTAAATTAGAAGAGCTTCAATTGGAAAGTCTAAGACATCCTCCGTACTCCCCGGACCTTGCTCCAACAGATTACCATTTTTTTCGAAATTTGGATAACTTCTTGCAAGGGAAAAAATTCAACTCCGATGGGGCAGTCCAAATCGCCTTCAAAGATTTTATTGATTCCCGTCCGACTGGTTTTTTTAGTAAAGGGATCAATGAACTACCTATGAGATGGCAAAAGTGCATAGAAAATAATGGTTCATACTTTGATTAATTAAATATATTATATTAAAAAATATTCGACTTTTTGTTCCTCCCATACAAAACGCCAATTTCATATGTAAGGACCTAATATTACTTATTTGTAAATTTGAGTTTTGAATAAGGTCAGGGCGATGATGATAGGAAAAGTGTAATTCAAAGGTATTTATGTGTCTTATGTAAATGACAACTACTTACGTACTTAAAATTACCAAACACGTCACATGTCACATAAAAAATATTTACTTACGTAGGTAACTAAAGAGCTTGATTAGGTTCGAGGATGGTTTTCAAAATATCATCGTAATAGAGGGTAAATCGTTTGAAATGTGATGTATAACCCTACGTGAGTGGCAGGAGAGGACACGCACGATTGAGGGCATGCTCTCCACTCCGGCTCGCTGTCTCCTTGTTTTTGTTGCCCTGCGGTCACTGTAACATAACACGGGCGGTCTGCTCCTACCTTACGAATACCTGCGCACAGAAGACAGACGAGATAAAACCATTTATAATTGATAGAACATAGCTATTTAAAGAGTTTAAATAAATTGGACCCTTTTATAATATATACCTTCAATATTTAATCGTTAGCTATAAAGGCAAGAAAAATAAAAGTACGTTACGGTTACCTAAGCCTATACATAGGCCTTATATGCTTGTGACACCAAGCCTATGCCACCAGTTTTAGGGATGAACGTATTTCCCTCCTATCAGAACAGTGCTAGTCTAGGAATTCTAATCTTACTCACCACAGTTATGGCTTCAAGTGAAAGATAGTGGTTCACTGTCGTCAGTCGAGCAGGTGCTATTCCAAACGAGAAATGTTGTTGAATTTTTTTCTATTTTCCAATTGTATTTAAATAAGTGTTTTTTTTCATAAATCTACTTAATTAGCTTGTGTAATTTTATGGCTTTTATTATTGGTGGGCTAGCTAATTACCGCAGCCATTTTCAACGTAACTTGATCACAAAATACTCTTGTGTAATGGAATGGCAATAATATATAATAATATGTTTTGTTAAACATGCCCGAATACTAATAAACAATTAAGAGTATCCCAAGTTTCCGGTGATAAAAGCATTGTTTATGCAATGCAATCTCATAATAGTGTCACCTTCGGCTGAAAATTAAATATTTTCGTTAGGAACTTTTAATAACTGTATACGTACCTATTTCATATTATCATCCTACTGATCACAACAAAAAGGTCAATGTATCATCTTTTCATTTGTATCTATGCAATGCATGCAATAAAAAGAGGTAGGGCGAATTGGAGTTTCCCGTAGGTTGTCCATTTAATTTGGAGCCGCCTGACTGGGGACTGTACCTCCACCCGCAGACCCAGCACCCACAACAGAAGACCGCAGTCAAATAACACTACTTTGATGTAGTGTTGTGTTTCTGCGGTAAGTACTGTTGCTAGTGCTCTACGAGGATACGCTGCGCTAGTAGTAATGCTGCTTGCACAGTGAATCCTCATCAACAAAAGGGTTGGCAACTCGTTAGTGATGATACCTCTGGTATTGCTATCGGCTATAAGCAACGGTGACTGCTTACTATCAGGTGGGCCGTTGTGTGCCACCTTAATGGTAAAAAAATACATACATATTTTACTTTGATTTTTATTCTCAGCTGCAGATATTTTGAGGATACATAACCACAGATATACCACTCTTAGGTATACCCTTCGTTTAGACAACTTTCGTTCAAACATTGTCAATTTCACTTAAATTCTCTGTGTCATGATTTTCAAGTCTCCCTTAGTTTGTATCGTTATTTTAATGTCATGAAGATGACAAACAAGTAAATGTAACAAGGGTGCTTGCCATCTGTTGCCATCGTGCAGAGTGCCGAATACTGGAAGCGTATACGGGCTGAACTTTTAACCTAGGCATGGATGACCGACGTATAGGAAAAAGCCGTTTTTCAAACCTAACAGGGATTTGAAAGATGTTCTAGAAAAAACACACCGGCATTATTGGGCCATCTTGTAAATTCGAATCGACTTGTTTAGTATTTAATTATTTATGTAAGTAAATAAATTATTATTCGTTTGTGGGATATTTATCTTGTAAGGATGTATTAGCTAGACAAGTACAAGTAAGTAGTAGATACAAGTCACCAGTCGGTGCATCCGTTTCCTTCCCCCGCGAGCCGCCCGCGCCCGCCGCGTCTCCACCGATCAACGTAATCTGCGTTAAAACAATGCGAGCTGCTTCCGCATCGTCAATCGTTTTCCACGCGCAAGGCTAATGCCAAGGACTCGGCTTTCTATCGCATTCGCAAGCTCACTCACACAGATGTGTAATAAAACAAAAAATAATTTTGAAAACTCCAAAAACAAACGGTGCCACAGTAACAGGGCAATGGAAAATTGTGTAATAGTCGATTGTTATACAAGGTGCTAAAGTGACCCGTTGTGTACGAGGTAGTTTTAAAATAGGAACCGAGTTACAATGGGTTTCAGCGCCGTGTGTAACACGCTGCTTTCCACTACGAATGCGAAAAAACCAATAAGAAATTTAGGTCAATTCAATTTGTAATCAGAGAAAAAATCTAAAGATTTCGTCCAATGACTTTTTATTTCTTCTGTAGTCGCAACGCAATACACGTATTCCTCCCACAGACCTAGGATAGCGTAGCGGTTGTATTCTCTTGGCCTAGGATTTTTTTCGCATTCCTCCGAAGAAAGCACCGATTTGGAAGTTCCATTTTAAAAAATCAAAAATTAATCTTTTTCTAAAACAGTCATAAGTCGAATATTAATGTCTGTGTAAGTCGAGTTTTTATTCATAATTGTTCTATTTACTAATAAATATTTACGTTTTATTAAGAAACAGACAAACATTAAATAAGTAAAAACTTTTCCCTATAATAGGAACTCTCTCTGGAACTCTCTGGAACATTACAATGACGAACTTTTTGAGCACAAGGAGTGAAAAAAACTACAATAGAGTGAATAAACGTGTTGGTTTAATTCAAAACTAATTTACTTTGCTAATTCCCTACTTAACATACAAATATTTGTGCCAATAAAATCAGCATTTTCTTTTTGTAGCATTTGTTTTGTCCAATAATTGTAACAGCTTGCAACACTTTGTTAACCTTTCCATGTGAACAAGAATCGATTCACGACGTTACTGTGTAATGGACTTGAGATGGGAACTCATGACCTCACGATAGGAGCCTGTCCCCTAAACTTAAGGCTATTTATTCTACAGCAGTTGGAAGTAGGACACTCAGAATCGCAATAAGTTCAACTGGCCATGGTTATTACAATATCAGAGGATTAAAAATAATCTTGTTAATTATATCTTGTTCATGTTTTACTAAGTAATATTGTTCGTTCAGATATCCAAATTTAAATAATTGTAACATGTCATGTAGTGTCAGTCGTATTATTTAGTCTGTATGTCAGTGTCAAAAAGAACGTTAAGAAAGCCACACGTCTTTTATTACAAGAGTACCGATACAAACTAAATTCGAACTTATTACAATTTACATATGGTCCAACTTCGAGCGGATACCAGAGACTACCTAGACCACCGCAAGACGTCCCGCGCTTTCGAGAACAAAAGATAACCTAACTTATTAATTGAAGCAAAAACAAATTATCAAGATTGATTCATTTCATTACTTTGCTACTATTGAAGTAAGTGTTTACAATGGATACCGAAGTGCAAAAAGCATTAAATGTCGTGGATCACATTGCACAGACTTTGAAGAAAACTAAAGAAAACTTCAAAAAATGCCCAAAGGCAAGATTAACACGTAATTACATTTAAGCGCGCCTGAAATCCATTCATGACTATTGGGAAAGTTATAAGCAAGCTTACAGTGAAATAATACGCAACACGCCGAAAGAAAAGAGAGATAAAATACAATATTTCGTGGGGGATGAGTTTTATGTACATGAAAAATTATATATTACCCTCCAAACTGATTTTAAGGATTTGTTATTGCCTGAAGAAATAGCTAGTGTTTCATCGCCGATATTAAATAGTGAATCTCAAAACACTCGCGTACTGCGACCCAAAATACAATTACCTACATTTAGTGGACAATATGAGGATTGGTTGTCTTTTCATGACCTGTTTAATACACTGGTGCACACTAATAGGTCCCTGAACAATGTGCAACGATTGCATTATTTAAAGTTAAGCCTTACTGGGGAAGCTGCATCCATACTGAAACATATACAAGTGACAGATTCTAACTATGAGGAGGCATGGGACATATTAAATAGAAGGTATGATAACAAACGAATAGCCATTAATGCTGTCATGAAGAGACTCTTTTCACAAAAGAAAATTACTGTAAACAATTCAAGCCATATTAAGAGCCTAGTGGATACAATATTTGAATGCTTACATCAACTTAATAATTTGGAGGTTAAGACTGAAAATTGGGATCCAATAATAATATTTATAATAGTGCAAAAACTAGACCCAGAGACGCATAAAGATTGGGAAGAACATGTGAGTAGCAATAGCTATGATACCAACAGTGACTGTCTCCCGTCCCTCAGCGAGTTTCGTAAGTTTCTTGAAAGCCGTTTACGTACATTGGAGCTAGTAGAACCAACAAAACAGAAAACAAGTTATTCGTCCCTGCGTGAGAAATCTTTTCATATTACAACTAACGTCGATAATAACAAAAAATGTCAAATGTGCAATGACGATCATACACTTAGCCATTGTAAAACATTCGAAAAGTATACACCATCTCAGCGAAGTGAATACATCAAAACAAACAATCGGTGCTTCAATTGCCTTTCATCTGGACACTCTGTAAGGCATTGTCGCATACCAACATGCTGTAGAATATGTAAGAGACGTCATCATTCGCTTCTTCATGAACATAAGGAGATAAATGCAAGTACAAGTAACACAACGGGCACTACTGAGAGCGAACAAACAAAACAACCAAGATGATGAGGACATTACTATGGTGACCTCACATATTGCAACTAAACATAGTACATCATTATTAGCAACAGCAATTGTGCAAGTGAGAAGTGAAGACAACTACATGATTACACTGCGAGCACTAATTGATCAAGGCTCACAAGCGAGCTTCATAAGTGAACGAGCTGCACATCTACTCAAGGCCAAGCGATATCCAATAAAGGGTACTGTTGTTGGTGTGGGTTCAACAAAAGAGGACATCAAACAGGTAGTTCAAATCAAGGTAGAATCAAGATGTGAACCTTTTAACATGGAGGTTAGATCTTATGTTATGTCAAAGCAACTGACTACCAAGATACCATCCCACACAATCAATACAAGCAATTGGCCTCACCTTGAAGGGCTAGTCCTTGCTGATCCAAACTACTACAAGCCAGGAACTATTGATTTGCTCTTAGGTGTTGATGTGTATGCATTAATAATACAAAATAAACTAATCAAGGGTCCGCCAGGGTCTCCATGTGCCCATAAAACAAACCTTGGCTGGATTCTATTTGGGAACATTGAAGATAAACCACAACAATCTGAGTCGGTACTTGTTATGCATCACCGAATTATAAGTGAAGACTTCTTAAAAACATTATGGGAAGTAGAACAAGAGTCGAGAAGACAGTTAACAAAAGAAGAAAAGCAATGTGAAAGTTTCTATGAAGAAAATTACAGAAGAAATAAAGATGGTCGATATGTCGTGAAACTCCCATTTCGTAATAATGAGCCTATATCACCGGAAGAGAATACGAGAGAAATAGCAATGAAAAGACTAATCTATCAAGAAAAGAGAATGGAAAAATCACCTGATTTTCGTGAAGAATATGACAAAGTACTAGAAGAATATTTGATGATGGGACATATGGAAGCAGTTCCAGAAGAAGAAATAACAAACCGTTCTGTCTACTTACCACATCACGCCGTCGTTCGACATGACAAGGAAACAACTAAAATTAGAGTAGTCTTCGATGCTTCATGCAAAGGGAGTAATGGTGTTTCTTTGAATGATGAACTCATGATCGGACCTGTATTGCAAGAGGATATGCGCAGTATAATAATGAGATAGCGCCTACACAAGATATGCATTTCAAGTGACATTATGAAGATGTACAGAATGGTTCTTCTAGATGAAAAGGACATAGATTACCACAGAATACTCTGGCGTCGCAATAAGTACCCTTTAAGATCAGAAAAGGATCACCACTTAAAAACCAATGTTGAGGTTGAGCAGGATAACACAAACACAATAGCAAATGTTAAAGATTACAGATTAAAAACAGTAACATTTGGAACAGCATCTGCACCGTATCTCGCCATAAAAACTTTAATTAAGCTTGCTAATGAAGTAGGTGAACATTATCCTGCAGCTGCTAGAATAATACGTGAAGACTTTTATGTAGATGATTTATTAACAGGATTTGATAATTCAGAGCAAGCAGTCAACGTTAGCAAGCAAATCATAGCCATTTTGCAGCGTGGGGGCTTCGAACTTCAGAAATGGGCATCAAATGACACAGATTTCCTGAATTCCATCGACGCTGAGAAAATAAACACAAAGGCAAATTTAGATCTAAAATTAGACGGTATTGTCAAAGCCCTTGGGGTATCCTGGAATCTTGGAGAAGACGAGTTCCATTACCAACTCAAATTAGAACCCATTTCACTGAATATAACAAAGAGAACAATACTATCGGACTTACAGCGATTTTTTGATCCATTGGGATGGATAGCACCAGCCATTGTTACAGCAAAAATTCTAGTGCAAAGACTGTGGTTGGAAGGAATTGGTTGGGATCAAGATATAAATGAAGAATTAAAAAAGGAGTGGAAATTCATTCGACAGGATTTAGAAAATGTCAATGATATACGTATAAAACGTTGGTTGAACACCATAAGCACCAATATGGATCGTATTTCACTACATGGATTTTGTGATGCATCAATTAGGGCGTATGCAGCTGTAGTCTATTGTCGTGTAGAAACTGAAAATGGAGATGTAAAGACTAATCTTGTCGCTGCAAGAACGAAGGTAGCTCCTGTAAAGACAATTTCTCTACCCCGACTTGAACTGAGTGGAGCAACAATATTAGCAAAATTACTACATAAAGTAAGCCAAGCAATGAGAATACCATCACAACTCTGTGATGGTATTCTCATTGCTTGGCTATTATGCTGGTATTTGCATGGACTGATTCCACTATAGTCCTTGCATGGCTTGTTGGAGAACCGCATCGGTGGAAGCCATTTGTTGCCAATCGAGTGGTGGAGATACTAGAACAGACCAGTAGTAATCAGTGGTTCCATGTGCAGTCATCACATAATCCTGCTGATGTAGCATCAAGAGGTTCATCCGTATTAGAGCTGAAAAATAACATTTTATGGTGGAACGGACCTACCTGGTTAACAAATGGACCTATTGAGTTTGCTAGACCCTCCATACCAGCTACAAATATAGAAAGAAAACAAACCATACAGTCCTACGTCAATGTAACAGAGAGTGAAGAGAATTGTATTAAATATGAGAATTATGATTCATTAACTGAATTATTAAGAGTAATAGCATATTGCAAAAGATTTTTAAATGTAAAAAGAAATCCAAGGAGCCAAGAGAATAGTCTAAACACGGAAGAATTACAAGAGGCTTTGGATATTTGCATAAGACAAATACAAAGAGAAGAATTTTCAGACGCGATAAGGACTAGAACAAAAGAAAGTTGTGAAGACTACTAGCACATTGAAAACACTTAACCCATTCATCGATGGCCACAATATTCTCAGGGTGGGCGGCAGGTTAAGAAATGCAAACACTAATGAGAACCAGAAACATCCTGTAATATTGGGAAAGAGAAATAGCCTCTTGCCGCTTGTACTGGCTGATGCACACCTGAAAACAATGCATGGTGGTATAAAAATGATGATTACTTATCTTATGAGTAAATACTGGATCATCGGGTGTAAGAGTCTTGTGAAGCAATACATACAAAAATGTCTTACCTGTGCACGGCAGCGAGCTGCTAGCAGACAACAGATGATGGGCGACTTACCTGAACCTCGCGTGACTCCATCGCGCCCATTCTCTCGAAGCGGTGTTGACTTTGCTGGTCCTATATTTGTACTGAATTCAAAAGGAAGAGGAGCGAAGACAAACAAGGCCTACATTTGCATATTCATCTGCATGGCTGTTAAGGCAATACATTTAGAATTAGTCAGCGATTTAACATCTGATGCATTTATAGCAGCATTCAAACGTTTCGTCGCCAGAAGAGGGAGGTGTATTGAAATATGGAGCGACAATGGTACCAATTTTGTGGCAGCTAATAAGGAATTGTTTGCAATGTGGAAAAGGGCAGGATTAGAAATTCCTGGTCACGTAGAAAATCAACTGGCAAACGATGGTACACAGTGGCATTTCATACCGCCACGTAGTCCTAACTTCGGAGGACTATGGGAGGCTGGAGTAAAATCTGTGAAACAGCACTTACGAAAGATACTTACTTCAAATTTGACATTCGAAGAATTTGCGACAGTCCTCACACAAATTGAAGCGTGTTTAAATTCGCGCCCTTTGACACCCATATATACAGACGTTGACGTGATAGACGATATACAGGTTCTAACGCCTGGACATTTTATCGCTGGAGAAGCATTAATAACTGTTCCCGACCGCGACTACACCACAGCAAACATCAACATATTGTCAAGATGGCAACATACGCAGCGACTAGTTCAAGATTTTTGGAAACGCTGGCAATCAGAATATTTGTCGCGTCTCAACCAGCGGCCTAAACGGCTAAAGAGAACATCAGAATTTGAAGTGGGCAACATTGTGTTGCTTAAAGATGAAAATATGCCTCCTAGCAAGTGGGCTCTCGATCGAATAATAGAAAAACATCCCGGACAAGACAACATAACACGAGTTTATACAATAAGGTATAATGGTAAATCAATGCGAAGATCTATCACAAGCTTGTGTGCTTTACCAATTTCTAAAGATTAACTAGTATTAAAAATTCAGTATTATGCTAAATGTTTGAAGAAATCTTAGTTTGTTTAATATATGTTTAAGGTCATAGATATCAGAATGTAATATTTAGGTTTGTTTAGTAACTGTATAGCTTAAACATTAATAACTTTATATCTTATTATAAGGAAACTATAACTAGGTATATCGGATTCCCATGTGACTTGCTAGATTAAGTTTCTATGTACCTAATTCGTTGTTGATTAAGTCTTAGGTAATTGCATCTATGTTACTGTAATTAAAAGGGCCTTAATGCCCCTTTGGTGGGCGGCATGTTCGTTCAGATATCCAAATTTAAATAATTGTAATATGTCATGTAGTGTCAGTCGTATTATTTAGTCTGTATGTCAGTGTCAAAAAGAACGTTAAGAAAGCCACACGTCTTTTATTACAAGAGTACCGATACAAACTAAATTCGAACTTATTACAATATACAAATATTGTCTACGAATGAAATCGCAGTTCTCAAATATATTTATATTTGTGTTAGTTCATTCCTTCCTCATTGGGTGTATTTGTTTTAGTGGTCATAAGAACAATCGTAATCATAATATCAGTACAATAGCTCGTTGGCACATCCGCGATTGCGTCACACGGCGCGAGAAAAACATAAGACTAAGGAAAATGAATGGAATCGCAGCCGGATATCGGTGTTCACACGGGTAATTATGGAATTCAAGTTAGCGAGTCATCGCCGGCTCGACTCCTAGCGATTCCTATAAGTGCAGGATACGAACTGGCCCCAGCTAATTGTCTATAACAGTTTCAACTCATTTATCAATTACCTGTTTATCGGATTACGATCACTTAGTTGTCCGTCTGTCTGTCGATCTATCTGTCAAGTTTTTTTTTTCTCAAGATCGCGTGTGGTTATCAAATTGAAATTAATAACAAATACCCGGGTCTATGGTCTCTTTCAGCTGAAAATATCAAACCTGTAAGACAACGCGAAGAAAAGATATGACCGTTTACGCCGCAATTTTTCGTATATTGTGATTTCACAAAGGAATCAAAACCTATAGGGTACTTCCCGTTGACCTAGAATCTTGAAATTTGGCAATAAGCAGTGTCTTGCAGCACATATAAAAGAAAAAAAAGAAAGATCTGAAAACCGAATATGTAGATTATATATAAAAAAAAACTAATTTACTATAACAATATTACAAAAATATCACTTCCTCTCCTTACGGAACTTCCGTACAAACTTGTAGGTAACGCGTCCGACTCGCACTTTTGTCATGTAATTAGTTAACTAAAACGTTTAATATGTCAGTTTCAGTGGCCAAGCAAATGTATTTACAATACAATTATTTTTTTGTAACCAACATAGTATGTGATTCTCAAAAGTATGATTTCAAAACATAGATTACTTACACTTATTTTGATAGATGCAGTCGCAAATAAGCAGTGTATTCTCGAAGTAATCGAAATACCTAATTCCGATTCGTAAGTATTCGTGGTCTAAATCTCGAACAAGGAGATAGATTCATCTGGAGGCGAAAAGAATATCTTATCTTTGTATAAATTCATAAATGAATCATTGTGCGCATGCGTGATCGGTAAGTGACCTTGAACTCGTAGGGATCGACGAGTTCAGTGAATGTCACTTGACGAGACTTCAAGGTACTCTGAAATTCAGATTTGAACAATTTAAAATCCGTATACATATTAATAGAGACGCTACACGTTATTTTATATACAAAATAACGACGATGTATCCGATCCGTTCCTTGAAAAATCATTCATTTTATACAATCTACTTGTAGAAAATATTCATACGATCTATTATAGGTACAATGTGGATAGGTCATTGTCGTGATCATATGGTAGGTACGGTAAATTGTTTTAGTAACAATACCTACATCTTTTCTTCCTATAACAATGTCGGAGATTACCACCCACCAGTACCACTTAATTTTTCTTCGTGCATGTTATTAGTGGGACTATAATTGCGTAAATCTGCAGGCTGATGAATATTGATGTACCAATGTTGTTATGATATATGCCTAACTTTTTAATTTCACATTGATAAAATTAACGACATGTTCGTCATTTTGTGCGTGTGCGGTCAGTATTGAATCTCAAGTGCACACATAGGTCTTACTATGTCATTCCATTCCATTGGATATTCTTCATCTTCTATGAAGCGGAAACAAGGGAGATTAGGAATTGAATTATATTTATTAATTTTGCTATTCGCAAGGACTTCTGTTTCAAACTTCTCATCTCTTCTCATATCAGCTGTCTGAGTATAAAATAACAAAAGCATATCTCTCATCAGAAATTCAGATGCTGGTTTAAGATAATCCCATAGCAGTATTATAAGGTGCTTTCAAACAGAATTTTGTTACAGTATCGTAAACTGCAACTGCATCTGCCTAAATCGAAAACACTTGATACAAATTGGTCACGCGTGTTGCACTTAGAAACCCGAGGGCGTCGACTGCGACCGCTGTCACTCTCTTCTTCTCGGGCTGGGAAACAATGTGATTTCTTCGCCTGAGCGGTCGAAAAAATAATATCGAGCCAATCACACGCCATAGTAGCTCTCTGCTAATTAACTAACTGATTATAATTAGACGTGGTCGCTCGTGTCTCATGTGGCTTAGTGTGTTTATAATATGGCTTTGAATATTATTCGCTGAAGGTAGACATCTGTATATACTTCGAAAGGAAATTCGATGCAGATAAAACTTAATTGAATTTGAATAATTATTAGTCTGGCATAACGTTGCCAACTGTCACTTTTATTAAATATTTAAGCGAATGCATAAGTAGGTACAATTATATAATTAGTGATAAGAATGTGTGCACTTCCACAAACAGCGCGATGTATCGATCATCCACCTCGCTGTCAGTGGTGATAAGCGTTATCGACACACGTCCGCACCGCACCGATGGACTGTCCCGGAAATTATGGTCGTCAAATATCGCGCAGTTCTGACGTCAGAGTTATAACAACATACAACGGGAATTTACATCACAGATATTAATAATTAAATTAACAACAAGATTTTCTTGAACACTATGAAAGAGGACATTTTCAGTTTAATGAAGTGTATAGGTGAATCTATCTATGGATAATGTCATACATCATCACATCCCATTGTATACGTTTATTTTTATGTACATATTAAGTTTTTTAGGTTGATATAATATTGGTTGTTGAAGTATGAAACAAACCAAATACACAATTTATATTAAAAAAAAACTTGTACGTTATCATCTTTATCAGCCTACATTCACCCAGTGCTCTGTATAGGTCTCCCCTCACGCCATTCTTTCCGGTCTTGTGCTATTCTACTCCAGTGTTAACCATCCGTACAATATCATCCGACCATGAATCTATACAAAAGATAAGAAGATCAGGATAGATTGTTCAACTAAAAGACCGACTGCTTCTTTAGGACAGAACTTTCCCTAAACTTCGCCTGTTTTTCGTACCTAATGTAAAAATGTTCAAGATTTATATCATCTTTGCATGACAGAATATTAAGAAGTCCAACTAATTACATTATTCATTCTTTGAACATTTCCTCAGCCTGTATGTATCTTGATTCTAGACTGGAGTATTTAAGGAAAATGGAAGGGTGGTTGGGGAATTTAATCAGTCAATTAAAACAATTGTGGTTTGTGAAAAGCAATCAAAGGTAGTTAAAGTACATGTGTGCGTAATAGCGGCTGTGGTAATAGTTAGCCCCACTTGTGATGCTCAGTCGGATAAATTGGCCGAGCTGCGTACAAGTACAAGGCGACCTTAAGGCGAATTAAACTTGAAATAAAGGACTATTCTTTCAGTACGTATACAATGGTCAAGTTTTTAAAAATATTGATCTACTATTGCTGAAAAGGTAAATAATTTCATATGTTAATACTTTAGGTCGTTTTTAAAATTTCTGATATCAACATTCGAGTAAATGTTTGGTTGCAAAAGACAAAAAAGCAACAAATTCTTGGCACTATGATCAGTCCACTCCACCAGACTTGCCAGGCAGAAAAATATGCGTGAAGAATGTTACTGGCAGATGTTTGTAAACGCGAGGATGAGTAGTCTGACTAGAAAGCGGAAGGGTGGCGGTGTCGTCAATTGGGACAATTGGCAGCAATTGTGGGCGGCGTGTCCGGGCGCGCCGCGACCCCGGCCTGTTGCCGCCACGCCACAGACGCACAAATGTCAGTTGGTCAACATTTTTTTTTTCTTTTATGATTCACTATCTAATAAACTGTATAAAAGATACATTATTATAATATAATATAATATAAAAGATACATTATTATAATATAATATAATATAAAAGATACATTATTTGACTATATAGAGATAAAAAATACTTAAATGCTCAAGAAGCAATTTAAAAGTAGCAAAAAACTCGTAGCTCCTACATGCATCAACCTCTTTATTCATACACGTTTGCAATTGTTCCGAGGGGTCTTTACCGGTCCGCTTATATAATAATAGATCTTAACTACATATCTACATACTTGTTTCAGTACATGCATCCCTAAAAAATATTATTCAAATAAGCAAAATAAAATAATTAAAGTCGTGACTTGTATTGTTAATCATTATAAGTTAAAGATAAAGAGGTGTATGACTACATTTTACAAAAGGATCGTGTGATCAGAAGCCGAGGATATTTTAATAAGCACTTTATATTCAGAGAAGATTATGAGGAAAATAACTCGATTAGCATATCGAGGAGGAAGAATGTCGGAATATATTAAGCGCTGTTGTCACGGCGTGTAATTATATGATGTATTTCCCTTAATCGCCCAAACAGGATAAGCGTTTATATTGTCACAGGTCATTTTGCTTGCATGCAACAAGTTTAACTGATACTGTATAAGCTCGAACTACGGTAAATCTTTAGATTTCGAGTGAAACCTACGACTTGCCAACTCTGAATGGTAAAACTAGAACTTGGCTGTGATAGGTAACCTATAAAAAACAGGCCTTATAATATTTTATTAGGCCTGAATGTGAATATATATGAAGGCCTATATGAATTCATATAATTAAATGACTATAGAAAAAGGCCATAAAAATGTTACGTTTTTTTAAATATTTTATTCATAAGAACCTTCTGTCTATAATTACACAAAAAAAAGAAATAGCTAAATCGGTCTAACCGTTCACGTGTGATGCCGTGATCAAGTGAGATAGAGATTAATTTTTATATATATTTTATTAATCTTTTATGGAAAGATATATATAAAAAATCATCAAATTACTACATTGAAAGCGTTGGTTGCTAAACTGAATGTTTTAGTCTGTGGCGACAAATCAACTGAACTGCTAACTACTAGTACCTACTATGTGTGGCTAGCGATCACAAAGTGTTGTCTAGATTCCACACATCACATGATGTTCAAATTAGATAATTACTCAAGAAATTACCAAAATATTTTTCTCTCATCATCTCCCTCTGATGTGACATCGATCTAATGGGTTAGGGATCCCGGAGATTCGCTTCTTCGGTCAATTTTCTTAGCAGTATAAATAGTGTCAAAACATTTTTTTATAATATATTTCTTCATCATTATTTTCTGTGCCTTTAAGAGTTCCATACACCGGGCATAGAAGATGACTTGGACACTTAATAAGCAAATTAATGTTTAATTTGAGCGTCTTATAATTGTTCCGAGCGGTTGTTTTTAGTAATGTATGTAGTCACGAGCGGTGCGCGCGCGCAGTTAACACGGAAGTCGCACACACTTCCGCGTGCCGCCATCTTGGTAGACTTGGCTAACAAAGATTTGCCTCTGTTTCTTGCTCGGTACCAACTTATTAAATGCTATGTTTTTATCTTGGTATCTTATTAAACTTTAATAATGGATTTACAAACACTGTTATCTGCACATATTATAATTTCTAAGGAATTCATAAAATGGTTAGAATTAAAGAGCTTGTATGTGAGGGATACGTCTTTTAGCGCGGAGGGTGGAACCGCGGGAAACAACTAGTGTTATGTAGATACATACGAGGGAAACACTAGAGGACAATTGATATTTGTTGTCATTCAACTAGTTCATTGCATTTTTTATAACTAAATATAGTCATATAATAATAATGTTTTTCAGGCTCGTACCAAGGCCACAGTCTCAAAAATATTGGTTTGTAGGACTGTGCCAAGCGAAATCTGAAACTTCCCGAGAAGTAGACAGAGGTGTGTCTTCATTAATTGTAACTTCTATTTCTCTGGTAACAAAATATTGATATGTCTATACTAACTCTTATGACCGTAGCTCATGACGAAATACTGAAACACCAGTCAAAGTTAGAAGGCCCACGTAACTCAAAATCAAAGACAAAATCAAATATCATTTATTCAACTTAGGCCCTAATAAGGCATTTATGAAGGTCTAAATAACTGTTTGGAGCGTCGTCAAATCAGAATACAATTTTTTCCACATGTACAATGGGCGGCCACGCAAAGTTAATGTGACAGCAAATTTGACTGGCGTTTAGCCGTGAGTTACACAGGATTAATATGACATTCGTATAGTAGTATCTACAAGAGACTTGCAGAGGAGTACCTACTGCATTCAATATAATCGTAACTAGCGACCCGCCCCGCTGCGCAAGGGTTACACAAAACCTGAATGAATTATACATAAAAACCTTCCTCTTGAATAACTCTATCTATTAAAAAAACGCATCAAAATCCGTTGCAAAGTTTTAAAGATCTAAGCATTGATAGGGACACACAAACAGCGGGATGCAACTTTGTTTTATAGATACTATGTAGTGATGATGCCTTTTTGTGGCCCTTATCTACGCGGACGAAGTCACGGATAAACAATCGTATATTTTATAAAAGGCAACATATCAATGTTAGTTTAGGTACATAATGTATCAATCAATTATCATACCAATCGAGGAATTACTTCTCTTTAATGAATGATACGTAATGGTTTTTTAATACTCTAAATATAATCAATAGCTAATGTCTTATTGTAAAAGAGTCATAACGACTTATTAGTAAATATCGTTTTGTATTTTAAATCTCTAAAAACCCTGGTATAGATTTACAATAAAGAGTCGGAAACGTAGGTAGTAAAAGTTTTCCAAAGTTATAAATGGAGTGTCGAGGGCTCGATATCCGCCTAGACAATACTTGTGTGATGAACATTTTCGTCCGCTTGAGTCTAGTTGTTTAATATGTATTAAAAAATTACTATCAGTCGTCTGTCAAGCTTAACATGGCACTGCGCCGTGCATGGTTATGTCTATAGAAATATTGTTGCAAGTCATACACGCATTCACATACTTATTAATAATAAAATATGGGCGTAAATTAACGCACCATCTCTTTCTAATTGCGGAAAAACGTGGTGGAACAAAAAGAGATAACCTACTTTCAAGACCGGTCGTGCGAGATCGGGTGCGCACCGTTGCACATATTACGTTAGTTAGATCATGGGGTTATGCATAGTCTCCGTTGTACTTATAACGGAACATAGACGATGTGAATTTTCTCGCCCTAATACCGTTTTTGCGTACCTGTTCCGTTTCTGTAACGCGTGCGACGGGACTTGTGCAACGGTTGACACGCTGTGGGCGCAACATGAATCTCGGCATAAATTACCTACACAGCTGAAAGTAGGCTGGGGAACCAAAAAAAAATTACGAAACGATCGTGTGTTTAATTATCCGCTCACACAAGATTCTGTAGGTTACGATACTTGCGTAGCTATTATGATGTTTTTATATTATAAATAAATATAAAATATTTTAAACTAGCGGCCTGCCACGGCTTCGTATGGGTGCATTTTACTGAGGACAAATATTAGGTCCTTACATATGAAATTGGCGTTTTTCGTACTGGCCACTTTAATCACGAATTTCTCCTCTTTGGTAAGGAATTCCAAATTCAAATTTGTACAGCTATAGACTCATGTATTTGTGCTTCGATGATCGTCATTCATTTGTTTTTTTTCTTCTGTTTTTTTCTGTTTGCGTCACTCATTTTACAAAATGGAAAACCTTAAATATCGCATTATTTACGAGTACGAGTTCCGCCGTGGCACTAGTGCTGCGGAAACAACTCGAAGGGTGAATGATGTGTATGGCGGTCGTGTTGCAAAAGAAAACACAGTTCGTTTTTGGTTCCAACGTTTTCGTTCTGGAAATTTCGACCTGCAGAACAAGCCCCGTGGACGGCCTGAGACTCAAGTTGATAATGAAGAGTTGAAGGCTATTGTGGAAGCGGATCCATCGCAAACCACGTCCGAGTTAGCTGCAGGCTGCAATGTTAGTGATAAAACTGTTTTAATTCACTTGAAGCAAATTGGGAAGATTAAAAAGCTTGAAAGGTGGGTACCTCACGAATATACTGAAACAAACCGGCAAACGCGCGTCGACTGCTGCGTTACATTACTAAACCGGCACAATAATGAAGGTATTTTAAACCGAATCATTACCTGTGATGAAAAATGGGTTCTTTACGATAATCGGAAGCGCTCAGCGCAATGGTTAGATCCTGGCCAGCCAGCCAAATCCTGCCCCAAGCGAAAATTAACCCCAAAAAAGTTACTTGTAAGCGTTTGGTGGACTAGTGCCGGTATTGTTCATTACAGTTTTTTTCAAATCTGGCCAGACTATTACGGCTGATGTCTATTGTCAGGAATTGCAAACCATGATGGAAAAGCTAGCGGCTAAACAACCTAGGCTGGTCAATCGCTCCACGCCACTGCTGCTTCACGACAACGCTAGACCACACACTGCGCTACAGACGGCTACTAAATTAGAAGAGCTTCAATTGGAAAGTCTAAGACATCCTCCGTACTCCCCGGACCTTGCTCCAACAGATTACCATTTTTTTCGAAATTTGGATAACTTCTTGCAAGGGAAAAAATTCAACTCCGATGGGGCAGTCCAAATCGCCTTCAAAGATTTTATTGATTCCCGTCCGACTGGTTTTTTTAGTAAAGGGATCAATGAACTAGCTATGAGATGGCAAAAGTGCATAGAAAATAATGGTTCATACTTTGATTAATTAAATATATTATATTAAAAAATATTCGACTTTTTGTTCCTCCCATACAAAACGCCAATTTCATATGTAAGGACCTAATATTAGGTTTGAACATTTTTCTTTCATACAAATCAACAAAATGACAATGGCGAATACAGCAAAAAAGTTGTTCATACATGCGGCAGTTAATTTGTTCCCAGTTCGAATGCAGATTCTGGCAGAATAGGACAGCGCAGAAGCACAATTATTTCAATGATAGAACGCATGACCGAAAACATTTCTAACAAGTTTGTTTGCCCATGAATGGCTGATTTCTAATTAGAGTAATTATTGGAAGTTCCGTTCTATTCTATGTATACTTAAATAAATATAATATGTTCTTACATACTCTTACGGTTATGATTTACTTACTAACTATAAGCACACTTGTCATTCAATGGAGTTTCCATTGGTTTCCATTGGTTCCCATTCTAAAATACGTCATCACAGGTCATCACATAATATCGTGGAAATAATTAAATGTTACTACCACAGAAACTACTGACAGGGTTATCTGGGGTTGTTTACCTAGCCAGAAGAAAGCGTTGAGCACTAATCCTAACAGTTACTTATTAGTAGATATTGAAATAAAAAATATGAAGTAATTTCTGTTGTAAGTAAATACTTTCGTAACTCTGATAAAATACATAGTATGTTAGGCAAGCCTGCGGGCTTAGGTAACTCGGCATAGTTCCGAGAGAGTTTATACATCCTGCTTTGCGGACGAAGGCATTATGTTTCTTCACTGTGGACGTTCACTTTCTGGACATCGTATGTAATAATTACAATGGCTTTAACAATCAACACACATACATTAAAATGGCAACTGATTTGTATGCACTTGTATCATTAGCTTAAGATTAGCTAAGAGCCTAAGACTTACATATCCATCCACACATAGTAATATGATTATTGCCGCATCCATTTGGTGTCATTTCCTACTGTTGAACCATAAAGGTGCTAAGTATTTGTTGCACACGTTGTTTTGCAATAATTGTAGAGAAAGGACGGGTAATGAGCTTGCGAAAATATTGGAAGGTGAGCTGGAGGGGCTAGTTCGTGTTTGCGACAGGTCCGAGACCCCGCAAGGATGTCGCTGTTGTCGGCAGGCGCGGGAGGGCGCGGGTGCACTACGTAATCCCGCAACGGCACTTCCTGAAGGTGGCGCAAGCGCAAGCGGCGCGCGAATGTCGGCCGAGCATTTCGCGCCACTTTCGTAATTCGTTGCGTGGTGCGACCGGCCGCCTTGCCTGGCCCGCAGGAAGTAAAAGTTCGAAGGTAAGAAAGTAGGTCTCCGCTGTAATTGGCAATGTGCCTGCATACTGATGCCTACATACTTATTATGATTTAGGTTTCGAATCGCCCACCTGCCAGAACGTAAACAAATAGCGTTTTAAAATAATATATATTCATTTATTAATAATTCGAAAACTCTTTAAAAACAATACATACATACATTCAAATGGACAGTATTAATCTTTACCCAAAATTGTTTTTAATAATGTCGTTATATCGGTTGCATTATAAATAAATTAATCTGATACGTGTTACTTAGTGGTCTTACTTAATTGTAACAGCCATCAAAGGGTTTGCAGCACGTATGTTACGTACGTTTGCAACGCACCTAGCGTGACATAACATAAGACAAGGCGCGTGGACAAGGCGCGCAGGCGCCGCTGCTGACCCAATCCGCTGCTCTATGACGTAAGCCAGCCTACGCCGTGACAGGAACTAGGCCGACATTCAAGATGCTCCCAAACTAACCGCTTGCGACACACCGTGTGAAGTCATAACTAACTAACTACTTTTATATTAAATTAATCAAAATAAAACTCTGCCTTTGACAGGATATCGCTGCAGCGCTGTTTCGATGGGATTGAGTTGATAACTTAAAGAATATTTTTCATGTAACGCACCACTGGCTTTACTCATTTAGTTTGGGGGTGTTTGGGGTCTAAAAACGGGGCACATGAAATAGTATAAGTTGTGTGTGAGTCAATGCAATCAGACGCAGATTACGTATTGTATTAAAATTAGTAAGAATTTGCACAGTAACCGCAGAATTGTTGCATCAGGCGCAGGAAGTCTGTGGCGTGGGTATGGTTGGCGAGTGGCTCAAGAATTTGGGCGAAGCGCTGCAATGAAGGAAGTGCTTCTATCTGATGAGCTTGCAACAGATCTCGCGTTGCGAAACACTACGTTTATTAATATGTTTGTTTATACTGAAGAAGATAGACAGTGCCACGAAGTACATCAATCTGATTTAGTTCAGATGATAATATGAATATCATACTGTATTACTGATACCGACCATCAAGAGCTGAACCTATAACGATGCAATGATTTGCACTGCAGAGGGAACTAAAGTAATTAATTATTAATCAGTTTAACAAAGAAGATAAAACTTACTTAATTTGCAATGGCTAATTTACGGTTTTAATGATCTTAGCCTACAAATAAAATAGGATTCGATGAAAAAAAACTTATTAGTTTTTGCTGTAAAAAGCCAGGATCATAATGTGTTATCCGATATATTAATGTATGTAGTGAGTGATATTCTTTTGACACACTTTGACTGTAAGCACATGCTAGACCGTTGTTGGTTGAATTTATTCAGCAAATTACGATGGCTAGTGAGCTGAGAAGCCTTTTCCACGACGGGCAGCGACAAGGAAACCTCGCTGACTTCAAAGGCGGCCGGAAACCGGAACCGCGGTAAGGGTTAGAACGGAGACGACGCCCGTTTCCGGCGGAAGTGCGGCGCCAGGAAGGTGGGTAGATAGAGATAAATAAACCGTCGCCATATTGCTGAAGTCCAATCGATAAATTCGTTCGGTTTTGCATGTTCTTTACGTACGACTTCCGTCTCCTGTTTACTCTCCGAATTTCACACAGGAGCGAAACTGAACGACGGAAAAGCTAAAAAAGTATTCACTACAAGTGGAGCACAAGATCTATGGTTTGTAAATAATCTATATCTGTTTCATATCCTGTTGTGATTTCCATTGTTGCCGTTGGGGCGTGGAATCTAGATATATACTCATCTGTTAGTCCTTATATCAACTTTGTGTTCAAGTTTCAACATTAACTTTTAAACAATAGCATCGTTCAACTAGAGGCCTGAGCCGATGACAAAGTACCTAAGTGTGATCAGATCCCTTAGGTTTCTTGTTGGGGACGGTTTAAAGTTTAATTCTTTCTAAAATAGGAATGTCACGTATTCGTAAAGTAATGAAATCAGATATCGTCTGATTTTGGAACCCATATCGACATCACCAAGGACAAAAGTTGGTTCGCTCGTTGTACAACATTTCACTCTCTCTCTCACTCTCACTTGTACCTTAATAGGTACAAAAGGAACTACTGAAACTACTAAGTACCTTTCTTTCTCTAGCAGTTCTTTTGGAGGAAATGCTGACCCTTTTTGTCTCTGTAGTTCCTGCAATAGAGTAGGGATATGCTGATGAGCTACATATATCAATTATTTATTCAAATGCCAGCGAAGTGGCCAGAAGCCTCGAGTGCTCGTCAGTTCAGTACCTATCTATACGAGGAAGGAAACAAGTTGTTATTTGGCGTCGCGTCGCGCGCCGACCGGTTCTGCAAGTGTTATTCCGATAACGAGATGACTATGGACTTTCCGATCACACATTATTTTACTCATTTTTTGTCTCATTCGCATGTATGGGACCACTTTTTACTGATGGACGGTGGCGAAGGTCACGCGGAACTTGAGTGCCCGACGAGGCTTTTTTGTTTCGTATTGCGAAGGAAGTAATAAAATTGTTGTGTGGAATTCATAGAGCAGGCATGATGTACCTATGATAGGTCCATCGTTTTATATCCAAAATATAAAATATTATTTATTCGTGAATATAGTTTTTGTAGATATGGATTACACCACTGCCTAGGTGTACCTAGTACAGAGCAAAAAAGGTGTTTTTTTAGTTTTAAATACTTATGTATATATTTTTACTTTGGTACATAAAAACTTTATATTTTAATTAAGATTATAATGAAGAAAATAGCCCAATAACCTACCTACCTCGAATGCAAATATGACATTCGGGATAGTTACTTTAGTTACTCAGGTAGATAAACATGTCGTCTTATTCTCAACTTTAGTTTCATTAATATGCAAATGAAACCGTAATGAATATGTATGATCGCCGAGAGGAGGCCTCTGCGACCGCCTAGAGGTCAATGTCAGCTGACTAAGGCGGCCAATCCTCCCGGAGCCTTCACTTCACAACTACGTGCCTTTCTCGACTTGCATTACACTTTACAATAGGAACATCAAGAGCTCTACATATGTTGGCAGGTATTTGAGTACTGCCGGTTCCGCCTGAAGTATCTTTGTGTATGTTATTGCTCGAAAAGTTATCATAAATTAACTCTAGTGCACCATTTTTGATGTTTACGAAATGTTTGCGCAATATTTCTTTGAAGAAACATTATATATGTTTAAGTACCTTAGTAATTGGAATTGGTGTAATTAGTTACCTACTTACCTTCCTTATTTCACTCTGATAGGTTTGTAGAGCTATAAAACAATAAACGGCCAAGTGCGAGTTGAACTCGCACACCGAGGGTTCGGTACTAAAAGACAAAAAACAGGTTCCTAGTAGGGCCATCTTATTTTTTTATTATTAGATGTTATAGCAGCAACAGATTTCTGTTACTGTATTTTTACAGATGTGTATTTACACGTCTGTAATAATTTCGTCTACCTATTATGGTTCATGAGATACAGCTCGCTGATCGCTGACAGACGGACAGACGAATGGACGGACGGACAGCGAAGGCTTAGTAATAGGGTTCCATTGGTTATCCTTCGGATACGGAATCCTAAAAATATTAAATTTGTAAGATTTCCCAATATATTACTCACAGAAAATTTCTACTTACTATCGACTGTGAAGGTTCAGTCAGTTTTTAAATATCTTATCACAGAATTACCCAAATTATTTCCAATACCACTCAATGTAGATAAATCTTTAAAGCTTCCTCCTTTCACCTTCCCGTTAATAGGTCGTCTAATATTAGCTAGTGGAACTAAACACGAATCTAGATATTTGTGGAAAATCACTGAGTGGTCCATAAAACAGGAATAGTTTGTTAGGTACTTACTGGTTAGTGTGGTGCTAGGTAAAAGATTATCCCCACGCACGGTGTCTGGATTCTCGGGCTGGGCAGAAAAGACGCCACTTCAATATTTTCTTGTCATCCATCGTTCATTTACTAGATACATCAGTATACACAATAATCAATCTCGTCCATACATCATATTATATAGCATCAAATTAGATACTTTTATGTAGTAGAATTTTACTATAATTTCGATCTAAATCATCCCTATCCATATCCCTGAGCTATTCGAGATTTTTCACAGTACCCAAATGATCACTACATTAATATTTTCCAAATAACAAGCATGTAATAACTTACTCATTTATAATTATTTTAACAGGTACCTGAATTAATCACGCTTAATTTGTATCCTTCATATAAATACGTTGGCACAAAATTAACTAATAAACTTCACCATCTGAGTATTTTGTCGTCTTGATAATTTTTATTTCAGTTTCTAGTTTTAGTACAGTTTTATGGTTACCTACTTGCAGAATAAATAATTGTATTCTAAGTACTCAGAAAACTAACGATCCAATAAAATCCCTATTTATTACAAGGAACGTGTTCTCATCAACATTAAGCACATTGACGTCATGAATTATATTGGGGACAGGAGGAAGTTTAGCGACACGCCACAGCTTGTTGAAACAATGAAACAATATTATGGGATTTTGCTTCGGACTTCCCTGTGTTATTTGTAACTTCTGTTTCCTTTGCCTGATTGTGCCTTATTTATTGCTAGAGAAACGTGTCTGGGGAATTATATAAACAGGTTGACTCAGATAGATAAGGAGGATAAGCGCGCATAAGGAAACAGTACGTAAGGAAACACGAGTGCTAAGCATTGTTATAGAATGAGTACAGACAGTGCACTAGAAGTACACCATACGCCAGAGGGCTTTTAAGGCAGGGGAATGTATAGTGTGGAAAGTGAGAAGACTTGTCTTTTATTAGGGTTAGCCGTTAATTTATTCGACGTTCTAATCACGTCTATTTTTAATTGACATCGTCAGGTCTTTTATTGTGTTCCTATAATATTCTGAATAATAATCGATAAAACGGCGACTGCGTGTTGGACTATGGGCCCTTCATTCGACTTCGTTATGTGGGCAGACTGATGCGATGGGGGAAAATTAAGGCCGTAAATAAATTTACAATGTTATTTTTAAATAGCGTACCTATGTATGTATCTAATGCGCAAGAGTTGGTCGCAAGTGGAGCGCAGGGGGCATGCGCGCGCGGCGTGACAGAGCGCGGCAATTGGTCGAGATTGCGTGCTTCCGTCGCCTCGCTTCCGCTGATACCAAGACCACTGCAAGTGGCTCGCTCACAACGGTCAATGGACTTGCTCAATACCTAGTTTTGCCTTGCTATATTTATTATGATCTTATGCCATATTCGCTATCTCTAGCTGACTTCCTCCATTATGGTGGGTATCGAACAATTCAAGAGATATTTACATAGAAAGGCTACGTAAGGCATTGTTGAGCTTGCTTCATGATAATATTAGGTTCCGCTGATTTTTGTTCTTTACAAATAGTAAGTTCTCGCTATATATTGGTCTGAGTTTTTTTTTTATTGATTTTATTTTATAACAAGATATACACATATTCTTATTTCCAACAACACATGCAAGCTACATCTTGCCAAGTGTAATCTTAATTAAAGGTATTACACCACAGCTTAAGTTTACATAACAATGCAAAGTATTATTATATATTATTAAATAAATAAATAAAATAAGTAATGATCAATATAAAATAAAACACAGAATATAGAATAAAGCACAGAATAGAGATGGTTGTTACATATAAAGTTAAAATGGAAGTTATAATATTATTATATCCTTGAACTAAAGGAGACCTGAGTAAATTATTGGCATGTTTTTTGAAGTTCAAGATGTTATCGGAAAATATGTCAATAGAAGTAGCATCATCATTAGGTTGGTTTTTCGCACATCTTAGCTACAGTTTTATGTATAGAATTGTAACCTATAACTAATCTATTACTCACTCTAATACGCCAAACAAAAATCATGAATCGGCGTTTAACTAGTTTCCTGATGTTACTGAATTATTTAAAACATAGCTCTTAATAATTATAGCATATCACTCAGATCTCTATTCCTGTATGACAAGTGTTCCACATGGACATGATCACAATCTTATTTGGTCAATCCGTCGCTAATTACTTAATTCTGTTCCCAATTAATTTCATAACTCCCTGCCGTCCAAGGTTTTCTCTAAGGAGTACAGCATGGGGTTTCTCAAGAAGGGTGTGAGGAGATTTCTGCAGGGTCGGCAACGCGCGCGTCATACCCCTGGTGCTGCAAGCGTCCATAGGCTACGGTAACCGTATACCATCAGGCGGGCCATGCTTGCTTGCAAGCAAAGCAAGCAATTACAATCTGTCAAGTCCAGCCGGTTTTCAGTTTTCATCAAACCATTGTCTTCCCCGAGGTATAGTTTGAGGTTTTGGTCGCTTTCCAGCACTATTCGAGCCCCTCTTTTTCTTCAATCAAAAAAACATGTCTTGCCCACATACCTCATGCATTTAGTTTAAAAAGTCCTATCTAGTCTCAGCAGGACACATACCTGTTCAGCGAACAGACCCACGATGGCTATATATAACACTTTTGAATTCAAAAACTCATTTAAATAGATCTCATTTCGAATTAAAATCTGGGTCTACAGTTACTTAGGTAGGCCTAGCTTGTTAGATTTCTTCGAAGTGTTGTAAGTATCTGGTCGTAAATTATTTTATGTGTTTCAATTACATTTCTGCACGTCTAGAGGTAATAGGATGGGGACCCTTTCATCTTTACCGTAACCGTAGAGCTACATTCAGAGGTAGGGCATCTAGCGGGAACTCAAACTCGTTCAAATTCTGAGCCGTCCGATTGAAGCAGTACTGCCAACTTACGTATAATTTACTCCTGAGTAGGTTTGACTTCCTACAGTTAGCACAGTTAGCCAGGGTCCTAGATGTCCTGGTTTAAAAAGATGTAGTTCTAGGAAATTATTCGCAACTTGCTATAAATACACATCTCTGTTGCAGCACTTCAGACCGGTAATTTACGATAGGCAATAAGGCACGATAGTTTATAAATATAATAAAGATACACTGACGAGCAAATATAATTGTTTGGTTACAAAAATCGCTGTAACTGAAAATAATATAATCGTTTTTTAATTGCCTTTTGGTAAATGGATGAGTCAATCAGTTGACGCATTTTAACTTGGTAATGGAAAAAATATCAAGTGCACTTGAACGTTTTATAAACAGCCTTATCATGTTTTCATATCATCATAAATATTGCAGACTACAGAGAATCGAGCCGGGGACATTGCAACACGATCCTGTTGTGCAACTTACTAAGACGCTCGGATAATAAAAGTAGTGGAACCAAACGTTTTCGCTTCACTGGATCGAACCCACACTCACTGACCAAAACATTTCTGATTTGTGGCTCAGGTCAAAAAGCCAAATAAGACACGATTATCTAAGGATTGCGCAAGCGTCACCACCACAACATAAATAGTTGCAATAGTGTACCTAACCGTGACACAACCTATTTATAGACGTGAAATTTTATTTTTATTGTTAATATGATATTGATGACTTAATGATTAAATCTGATTGTTTCCGAAATCGACTATATCGTTTTATGCATGTAGGCGTATATTGAAGACAATACGAATATTAATAATACCATAATTTCTGTGTACCTAATAACCTTAATATTATGACCACAATATAGCAAGTAGGCGCATTTTGGTATGCAAGGTTGCAAAGTTACGAAATCCTTTCAAGATAATAATATTCTGGAAAGAGTGTGATACTGGTGCTAATCGATATGAAGATGTAAGACAAATAGAATTTGTTCACACCTTGCCGATGCAGAGGTCACCCTACATAAAGGAAATAGCTGAGAGTGCCGAGGCGCGAGTAGAGCGGAGCGGAAGTGACGGCCGTTCCCACGGACATTCATCCGTTACTTCACCTCTCCTCCCCTCCCGCAGCATTCCTCACCTCCTCCATACTCCTACAGCTTTCTTAGAAGCTTCAAGTTATTGGTTTCCCGAAAGACTTGTACAACCAACAATGACTTGACACAACCTGTACGTAAACAGTTACCAGGTAAAACGTTAACACAACAACACGTTCGATGCATTATGGCATTTTGCTCGTATGATGACAGAAATGTAACGAAAATCTCTTGAGAAATCTTTTTTGGTAGACAAAGCTTAACTTACGTCATGCTTAAAAGTTGAACAGTGAATATAGTAACACGATTCTCACTCATAACAAACTAAACATGACCCAATACATGGCGGTCGGCGGCGGATTAAATCGATGTCGTTGTTCAGAAAATAGGTGGCTCTAATGTTACACCCGCCGTAGGTTCAACTGATCTCATTGTTTAGTCTACATGTGAACGCTGCTTTTAATTCCTAACAAATCTGATTACAATATGTGTGATTATTCACGACGATATTTACTAGCTTCATTGTATTACAGTCTCAAGGTTTACTACGATCTATGTATGACGCGCAATTTTTTAAATAGCCCAGTACAAACAGTTAGGACACCTCCAATGTTGAATTGAAAATTCAATAACTCTGCGATGTCAAGAAAACAGTCCTTCTCTTTACAATCTATATATAATGAAAATACTCGGACATTATTATTATATAATAATAATAAATGTCTGATGTGGAACACGTACAAAAAAGACCCAACAAATTAGGTTAGCCAGTTCTACAAAAGCTCAACTTTAGAGCTCTAATTTTACATAGGTATTAGATATTTGTATACCCCCTGTATTGTGTATTATTATTTATTATTATTATAAATTAAAAACTGCAATGTAGCCTGCTACTATACGTTTGCTCACGATGTACTTTTTAATATACTTAATTAATCCCTGCTCTTTTGAAGTTTTAATTTGTTTGAAAAATAACCTGTCTGAAAAGCACCGAGAAAAAGCTAAGCAAGACATCAAGCACACGAGCTACCGACTAATCCTCTAACGACTACTGGATCAAGATCCAGTAGTCAATTCAAGAATTGAATCACTTTGCTATTAAGCACTTAGATAATACATGTTAGATAGAAATAAAGGAATTTTATGCTGTGGAATGCTACTAATGCAGCATAATACTCCCTTATTCTATCTAACACAGCAGTGTTCGAGGAGGCACTGAGAGCCTTGGTTCTAGAAACTTTACTCTCCACAACCCAACCCTAAAACCTCAGAGTAGATAATATACTAAGTACAACTAAAACTAAACTTAGAAGCTAAGAATTGGGTAAATTACCCGAAGTGTTTACTACTTATTCAGAAGGGCTGGTTGGTCCAGTAACTTAAAAAGTTTAATAAGAACGTGGATGGGTAGGTGTAACGTCGTGCTGACCGGATCTCCGGCTGGTGCGTCGGCGGAAGTGCGCAAGACTTCCGCTCCCTCGGGAGTCGCCGTCACGCGTCACGACGCTCCGCTGCGCAAGCGTGTCTTACCATTCCGAGTCCGACGCTTTCACGACACAAGCACCATAGTACTTTACTGAGGAATAAATATATTGAATAGCTTAAATATTACGCATTATAAGATGGTACATAGATTCCGTTATTTTGAAACATACTCGTAGAACGCGCCTGTAGACGATAATTATCTTCTGAATTTAAAGACTGTGGCTTGTTACTTGAAATAGCGACGGCGTAAAAACATCATATTAAGAAAGCGGAAGTGGACCCTAGGCAACCGTTATATGAAATTACAAATATATTCAAAACAGTGAGATTAGAGATTTACTGAAAGACTTTAAATAATATTGAGAACGTAATAAAATCTTACCTTAGCAGTACACGTTGTTAAATGCCAAGAGAATACAACCGCTACGCTAGAGTTAAATGGTTAATATATCTTCTACGTTATTTGGCCTTCAGGCAACAGTTATTTATAGTTGCAATTTTTGTTCTAATCTATTTTAGTTAATGTAAACAAAGAGGATAGCCCAAGAGAATACATGTATTAAAAAGTTTTGTTGAGTGTTAAATGGATGGTCAAACTTCAGAATAAGGACTAGCTCGTTCTAAGGTTCAAACCAAAGATTAATTATTCATTCTATCAGCTCTAGCAGACGTTCATTCTTTTCATTAAAAAAATTAATGGTGGACAAGGTACATAAGTACCGTAAGTACTTAACCTCTTCATTCCAAGAACATACAAACCTCAATACAATAACTAGTCATTATTCTGAGATACAAACACTAGATGAACACTACGCTAGTATTCATTCTGCTGTCATCTAGCGTAGCGGTTGTCATTCTAGATTGTTTTTATTCAGTCGTATTTACAGCCTTTTTACATCTATTTCTTGCTTTTACAGGCTTTTACTAAATTAAACTTGTGTTTAATAAAATGACTTCGAAATCAGAAATGTTTGAAGATGAGCCAGTAAATACGTTGCCTCCCGTGGTGATCCTAAATCCAAGAAAATTAATGGAACCAGAATATGTATTTATTATATTCATATTATTAATTATTAACTTCTTAATATAAAAATATAATATTCATCAGCATTTACGTACATATCTGATGTTATAGATACCAGCCAGCAGTCTGGTAGTACAACAAAAGGAACGAGAGAAATATGGGCCTTTGATGGATTTCCCACCTTCAGTGCCGCCAGAACCAGTGCCCAAATATCCGTTGGCAATAACATGGTCCCCTGAGCAGCTATGTTTCTGGATCGGTGAAGAAGTCGTTGATAATAAGTTATGGTGAGCTGCATACTACACTAGTTTAAACCAAAATAGAGCATTTAACTTAGACCTTGTAACCTCGTGTGTTCCAGGTGCGTTAATCTGTAAAATATTTGCAATCAGTTTGTGTACTGCTTCTTTTTTGTAAATGCATAGGTACTTATTATACATACCAAACAACATCCAGGCGCAAGCCAGAAGCAAATGTTAACACGTATGACATACGTATTCAACATATTTGCTCTATCGTTACCTATTATTAATTTCTTTTTTTAATTACGTTTATATTGATAAATTTATCAAAAATCCAAATTTTGTTACTACTATTTTTAATTCCTGAAGAATTAAAATAAATAAAATACATAAATATATACCCCGGCGGAAATTGAACCCGCGACCTCTAAAGTACGAGTCAGGTATACTAACGACTAGACCAGTAGTTTCGTCAGATGTCACATTCATACTAAAATTTATTTTATATTGGCGGATATATAGGATATGGAACAGCAGCGGCCACAGTATCTACCTCCACTGTTGTGGCTTGTGGAACGATACTGCCAGGTTGGGCGCAAGTTGGCGCTGCTATCCTCGAACCAGAATCTTCCTTCCACCAGGCCTGAAGACAGAGATGGCGATACGAGCTACTCCTCGCATAAGTTCCCCAGTACCTTGCGTGAGTTCAGTATTGCAAATAGCTGCCGCTTACTTACGAGACCACATTACCTGTTATTTCGCTGTGCCGGTACACGTCAAGTTTTTTAATTATACGCCACCATCTGTAGGGGGAGAAGAATAGATGCCATTTATTACTAGAACAGAACAAAGATAAGTACTTAATTAAAAAGATGGATACTGACCAGCCAAAAAATGTTCTGACCGTACTTGAATAAAATTTGGCAATTATTTAAGGTTTACAATTTTTTTTTATTGAGAACTTCTTAATTCTGGTAAACATATCTCAAATCAGCCCCAGATGGAATAAGAACGGCCCTGAAGTCTAGATGTTATTGCACGTGGTTCTAACTTTGGAACAAATCGACTTCCTAAAATAAGTTCCCATTTGCATAAGGAGTCTAGTGTACCTTTGTAGGTTGCTTCACTAATCAGTAATCTCTGTTTATCATATCTTTTCTTCATATCAACTTACAGGTTTGATATTTTCACAGCTGAAAAAGACCATAGACCGGGTGTTTGATCTTAATTTCAACTTTATAACTCCACGCGTTCTTGAGAAAAACGGTCTTTACAGACAGGCAGACAGACGGACTACAAAGTGATTCTATAAGGGTTCCTTTTTCCTTTTAAGGTACGGAGCCATTAAAGTGGGTTGATTATTGATTGAAATGTATGCAATGGAAATAAATAAAACATAATGTAGGTAGATAAATAATAACATTTCTTGGAGCACAAAATAAAATATGTATACGATTATTTCTCATTTTTTGTCAATGAAACTTAATTTCACTAAAGCTAAGGTAAGCTTTAAAAATAAAATACCGATTTAACTTTAAATCAACTATATTATGTTGACGTAGACTATTAAATAAGACCAGTGTCGTTAAACCTCAGTGGTTTTTTTGGTGTTAAATGATGTAAAAATATTGTAACAACATGTTTATTCAGCAATTAATAAAATAAAAATAATAATCACTGCATTGTTCGATAACGAATCGATTCTATATTATAAACAATTATAAAGAAGTGAAATATTCTTTTGTGTAGCCGGCATTTCGTGATTTAATCCTAAATCCTAATATTAAGTACGCGTATGTTTTTGCCCTATTATATTTAACGTTACTTCTCACTTACTTTAAGTTTTCATAATTGACCTATTACATGTGTTTGATAATATTCAAGATTATGGATCTGTGGAAGCAATATCCTGGTGAATTTTCAAGAAATCCATTTAAATTAGATTCCTTGTAAGTTCTACGTGTATAGACTTTGAAATATAGATCTCTTAATTCTCATGGCTTGGCGTAGCAAACGGGACAAGGCAGAGTCTCCTCGGCCGTAGTCTCGTGAAATTTAAATGTACGGCTCAAAATCGTTGATGACTCACGCCTTTGTCCCCTGAAACTGTGAAGAGGTAGACTTTGATAAATATGCAGTAAAAATATACCATCGTCGATTCAAAATCTTTGTTCAGTTTTTTTTTCTACTACGGATAGAATATCGGAAATTAGTTTGTTTGGATTATGTAATTTTTATTCCTTTTACCTTAGCCGATTTAAATTCTTAAAATAAAATTGCGTACCTATGTACATGTTGAGACAAGACATTCTAAAAGACTTTGTCATAAATTGATTCGTAGGTACCTATCAATCAGAATGGTTGGTTTTAGTATCGTAAGTGTTGGTTGATTAGTTATCTTTAGCAAATTATTAGTATCTAAATTCTGAATTGTTATCTATTTATCCTATAGTATTTCCTTGAAGTAGGTAATTTTAACAAATTCGCCTTTAAATATGCTAATGAGAATGGTTAAAACACAAGAGTATATTTTATGAGCTATCATGAACATTACGATAGATTACATTAAATAATGCTTCAATAGTCTAGTTGCATCAAAATCTTCCGTTTGGAGTCGATAATAATATAAGATCGACAGTAGCGGAATATGAGGTCATATAATTATATATGCTGCCACAACAAAGTGAGAACCTATTTGAAAAAATATGGCAGCATGGCAGGACATTAATATTTCGTCTTCTTCTTGTTTTTATTTAGGTATGGCTATTGAATCCTTTTCAGTTGCGAACCGAGTATTTCCTCTTCTTCCTTAAAGCTATGGCAAAGAATCGAGTGTAATTTTCTTGGCTATGGCAATGGTGCAATTTACCTAGACATAAACAATAATTAGATGTTATAGGATATCATTTCAACCGGGTCAACATGAGTGAATAAACAAT
This sequence comes from Falcaria lacertinaria, assembly GCA_951449985.1. Taxonomy (NCBI): domain Eukaryota; kingdom Metazoa; phylum Arthropoda; class Insecta; order Lepidoptera; family Drepanidae; genus Falcaria; species Falcaria lacertinaria. The sequence continues at coordinate 6,942,940 of OX602114.1, forward strand.
TATCCAAAAATGAAATATTTTAGCTACTTGTTAAGTCCATCATTGCAGTTACTTAACTAAATCAGTAGTAAATTAATTAAATGTTAATATACTGGTCTATATATATAAAAAAATTGATAGTTCCTATGTGCTGCTATCCGCGAAGGAAATAGATTTTACGAGTGGGTGCGGGCCGATTTATTTACGTGTGTTTACACTTTAGACGATTTTATAGGCACAACGACGCCGTCACCGCTGCCATATTTACATAAAAGGAGCACTTTGGCACCACTTGGCGTTATGTGCAGAGGCAGACTGCCACCTTTCTTAGTAAGTTAGATTATTTACGAGGATGCCTTGCAACGTTGACGAACACTTGTGTACACTGTCGGAACTGGGAGCTACATAATTTTATCCCTTGTATCGTTTAAGATAGTCTATATTTAATTTTATGTCTCTTGAGAACGTAAACACATTTATTAATGCTTATTTGTTCCATATGCATGTTATTATCTTTAAATAAGAGCTATACCTAATATTAATTTGCACGGAGATTTCAATCTGCCGCACCCTATAAGCCGATATAAATTTAATTTAAAATGACCTTAAAACGAATGTATTGTCTTAAATCAGCAAATGAAATGAAATTGAAGAATGAACATAGTAATTTTGTCCAGCGAATTGGAGTCGTCTGCCAATCATGTTCAGCTACAGGGCTTCCGGGTGTTGATTGACGTTGATTGATATAGTTTCTTATTATCGCTTGCCGGTCGCCGGACATTAGCCGGACACTTGTGTGCCATCCATTTGATTAACGTAGGCGTAACGTTCTTATGCCTATTTAGAAGTACTCTATAGATAACGTGCGTGTAGTGGATATGGATTAGCCGAATCTAGTTTCGGATTTTTAGGGTTCCATACATCGTAATGCAAAACTTTTCAAAGGAAATTAAAAAAAGATCCATTTACTCGGAATCGGCTTGATTGAGATATATCGATTACGTAAACCTTATTCTGAGGTCAGTAATCAAGTTTCTATCGGTCGGACCACGTGGCCACAGTCCAATATTTCATACCAAAATTCTCACTCAGTACTATTTACTAGGTTTTGGTGAATATACTTTATATAACTACAATCTTGAAGTTTCGTATGAACTAGTATGATGGGAGCTCATAAACGACAAAACATAGTAGATGTTTTCGTTTCCTAAAATTAACCAAACGAACTTGGCATTCTTCTCTTCATACTTTCTCAAGTTTTATAACGACTGCCCCGAGGCTACCATAATACTATAATGTTGTGTGCAACCATAATCTTATGAAAGTTGTACATCACATATTTTGTATCGATGTTTTTGCGATGCTATAAAAATCCCGAACAAGGAAAGGCGAGCTGCACCTGATTGGTAAGCGGTTATCGTATCCTGCTTCAAGAGACACGGCACATATCTGATCTGGACATGTAACAATATGTGCAAAATGCGGAAGGTATATGGGCTTATGCATCACACTGTCTTTAAAGAATAAGTTTTTTTTTATCTTTTCCGTTTTATTCGCAAATAATCTCAATCGACCTTCGAATATAGATAGCGTAAAAAGATTATTGGTAAACGTAATCTCTCGTAAACCTAACCTACGTACATAATAGATTGTTTCGTATCGTTTATCAGTAGATATAACTAGCCTGGAAAATCTGCTAAGACGTGCGCCCTGTACTGTATACATGTAGGTACGTACTACCTAATGCAAACGTTTGTTATTAAATGTAATAAATCTTAATTATCTTTAGTCACATGTTGGGGCCGAGCTGCAGGCTACCAACGGGGTCCACAGGTGGCGGATAGTGGAACGGCCACCAGATATGGTGGTTCGCTGCGAATATAGTGAATAAGCAGTCCCCGACCAAACAGCGGCAGGGTTAACAGGACGTAGTGGGAAGTCTGGTGGGACAGGTTTACCTATAAAAAGCTGCAAGGTCCTATGACGACTCTGTGACATGGCGAGTAAATGCCGCCATTAAATAGGCATTCCCTCTCCCCTTGTGCTGGGCAGCAGCAGCACTAGTACCATCAGGAGGCCGAGAAAACGGATTTCGGAAGGGCTGCTGACATGGACATCAACACCCAATCACATTGGTTGTTGTACTGCGGTACGGAAGGCAAATGGGAAAACCACCGTACTACTATTTCCTAAAATGGAGCAATGCAAAAAGTCAACAATAGAGATAACGTTCTTGACAACGGGCTTCCACGATGTCACATGCCGTGGCGGTCCGAGTCCGGCATGCGTAGGGGCAGGGCTACGCAGGACGTCATCCTGCGAAATCCCTGTACGATAGGAACATGGAATGTGCGTACGATGTTAACGACGGGTAAATTAGAAATATTAAAAGAGGAAATGAAAAGATTAAAAATTGATATAATGGGAATAAGCGAAATGAGATGGGAAGGAAGTGGTGACTTTTGGAGTGACGAATATAGAGTTATTTTTACGGGGGGACAAAAAGGAAGCAACGGCACGGCGATAGTATTTAATAAAGTATGGGGTTTAATGATTGAAAACACAGTGCACCACAGCGACCGGATAACAGCTGTAAAAATTAAAGGAAAGCCCTCAGATTTACTAATAATACAAGTGTACATGCCAACTGGTAGACATCCAGATGACGAAATCGAAGAAGTTTACAACCATCTGGATACCTTATTAGATCTAGCTAAAGAAAAAGATAACATAATATTAATGGGAGATTTTAATGCAGTTGTTGGGGAAGAAGCAGTAGAAGATGTATCTGGTAGTTATGGGTTGGGCAATAGAAATAAAAGAGGAGAAAGATTAATAGACTTTTGTAAGGAAAATAATTTAGCAATTATGAATACATTATTTAAACAACCAAAGAGAAGATTATACACATGGAAAATGCCAGGTGATATCGGAAGATATCAATTAGACTACATTATAGTAAAGCGAAAAGATAAACATCAAGTCACCACATGCAAGACATTACCAGGCGCTGATTTAAATACGGACCATAACTTGCTTATAAGTAAACATAGATTTGAAGTAGAAAAAATTAAAAGGAAAAACAAACCAAAGAATATAGATCTCAATATTTTAAGAAATAAGGAAAGTCAATATAGTGTGCAATATAGTAATAAAATAAGAAACAAGTTAAAAATAAATAACACAAATTATATTAAAGAGAATAGTTGTATACAAAATAATATAGATAATAAGTGGAACAACATAAGAGATATATTGAAGAGCAGTGTGAATGAATGTATAAAACATGAAAAAGTTGCAGCTAGGAAAAAATGGTTAGACGCTGAAATAATTGATTTAATAATAGAGAGACGAAAAATCAGGAACAAAACCGATAATGAAAGCATAAGAAAATATAAAATCTTAACTAACAAAATAACTTTAAAATGTAGAGAAAAGAAAGCAAAAGACATAGAAAACGACTGTAACTTAATAGACTTCTTAATGAAAAAGGGAAAAACCGATGTAGCATATAAAATGATCAAGAAATTAGACAACAAACACAAATCAAAAAGCACAACCATTTTAAATGAACAAGGTAAATTACTAATAGACAACAAAAGTATAGTGGAGCGTTGGAAAAGGTATATAGAAGGACTTTATGAAGGAGAAGGATTAGATGAAAATGACATGGAAAAAGAATACGAAGTAGAGGAATGTGAGTTGGGACCAGACATTTTGAGGTTAGAATTTGACAAAGCATTACAAAACATACAAAATGGAAAAGCCGCAGGGGACGATGGTATATATATAGAAATGATTAAATATGCAGAATGTGAACAGTTATTAACAGAACTATTTAATTTAACAAGGGATATGTACAGGACAGGAAAGATACCAATGGATTTCAAAACAACCAAAACAATAACATTACCCAAAAAACCTAACTCATTGAAATGTGAAGAGCATAGAACCTTAAGTCTCATATCACAGGCATCTAAGATATTACTCAAAATTATACAAAATAGAATTCGTCAAAAAATAGAAGAATGTTTGAGCGACGATCAGTATGGATTCCGAAAAGACAAAGGCACAAGAGAGGCAATTCTGGCACTGCGTATGATAACTGACAGACGTCTGGAACTAGGACTTAACACTCACATTGCTTTTATAGACCTAGAAAAAGCATTTGACAAAGTCAACTGGAAAATAATGATGAAAGCTCTAAAGACAGCTGGTGTGGATTACAGAGAAAGGAGAATCATATATGAGCTTTATAGAGAACAAGAAACTGTGATAGAGTTAGGAGAAGAAAAAAGAAAAGCAAAGATAAGACAAGGCGTAAGACAGGGGTGTCCACTTTCACCAGTAATATTCAATTTATTTGTAGAGTTAGCAATAAAGAAGATAACAGAATCAGAACAGGGAGGTATAAAAATTAACGGTAAAAGAATACACTTTATAAGATTTGCAGACGACATTGCGGCATTCGCAGAAAACAGGGAAAAACTAGGAAAATTTATGGGCATCATGGATACGATATTTAAAGAATTTCACTTAAAAATAAATATAAATAAAACCAAAACACTAACGACATCCAAAATACCTTACAGACATACACCTATCAAACTTAACAATAATGCAATAGAACAAGTAAATAACTTTAAATATTTAGGTAGTATTATTAGCAGTGATTCCAGATGTAGTCACGATATTAAAGCCAGAATTGCAATAGCAAAACAAGCTTTTAATAATAAAAAAAGGCTTTTTGGATCTGGTATGAATAGAAAAGTTAAAAAAAGGCTTATCAAGACATACGTATGGAGTATCGTACTGTATGGATGTGAAACGTGGACACTGACGCAAAGAGACAGAGAAAGGTTGGAAGCATTTGAAATGTGGTGCTGGAGGAGAATGGAGAGAATAAGTTGGACAGAAATGGTAACAACAAAGGACGTTCTGAAGAAGGTAGGAGAAAAAAGAACGATTATAAGTACGATTGAAAATAGGAGGGGCAAAATGATGGGCCATTTGTTACGACATGACGCATTTATACGAAATATCATAGAGGGAAAGATCGAAGGAAAGCGTGGCAGAGGAAGGCCAAGGATAAGTTACCTGCAACAGATAAAGACGAAGGCTAACGTTATGTCGTACCAAGAGGTCAAAGAGATGGCTAACGATAGAACGGCTTGGCGATTGCTCCACCGACAAGAGCCTAGCTCTTAAATATATGATGATGATCTTTAGTCACAGGTGATTCGCAATTTATTCTTGTTTTTGGATTTCCAGATGTTTTAAGGATGAACCTTATCAAATACTAGCGGCCCGGCCCGTTCGCACGGATAAACATTTATCAAATATTTTGACTACCCGTACAAAGCCGGCGCGGGTAGCTAGTATAATATATAGCCTATATGTTATTCAGTGATAATGTAGCTTTCTAACGGTGAAAGAATTTTGAATTCGGTTCAGTAGTTTCGGAGTCTAATCAATACAAACATACACCAAAAATTCTAATCTCTTTATAATATTATAGTATGGATAGAGAAGTAAGAATCCTTCATAAATATATTCTCTCCTTTGACGGGGCGCCAGCGGCGCGGCGGCTCCATTCTGTGCTCAAAACATTTTCCATTATGAAGAACCTTTCGCTTCTTTATTAATAACACGAGACGTCTTTAACAATTTAATTTCACCGTAGTCTGTGATGTTCTATTCGGAACACAAATTATCGACTCGGTTTGATCCCACGCCCAAAATAAAATATCATATTTCCTGTCAGCCGAGCAAGCTTCAGCATTTGAGTGTCTATTTTTTATATTTTTTTTTCAGGGCATCATGTTTTTTTAAGGAACTGTGTTGTGTTGCACATGTTTGATCAACATTGGCTACGTATTCTCGACATGTTGTGTGTAGTGGGATTTTTTCGTGTCTGCTAAGTAATATTAAAAGTATTTGTTGCGAGGGACGTGTATAGAATTTGGGAATTCAGAATGATGCGGTTGTGTTACGCTAAAATGCGTGTTATCTTTTGCCCGCCGGCTAGATATCGATCTATGATTCACCCAAAAGCGATTCACCGACGCAAGTGTTAATAATTTATTTACCTTAAAATAAAATGGAAGTGTAAAGCAGAAGTTTACGGATTTTTATCTAGCAATTTCTATGGGCATATTACGGTACAGCATTTGTGTGTTTAGTCAATTTTTCATTATTCGTTGTATTTTAGATCAGGATATATTTTACATTAGTGTGAGGTATTCTCGATTTATTGCAATGTTTAACCTCTATTCATTGCTATGTTTAGTATAAATAAAAATAAATAAGTAGGATGAACCCCGACGAAATACATATTATAATTCTGTTGAAATTAGGCAAATCGGTAAATGGATGAAGAGAGACGGTTGCGAAGAGTGGCGCTGTTAGCGCAGGGTATTTATTACGGGTGTTGCGCTGCTTCTCACGGTTCCGCACTTGCATAATGCGCCCGCGCACGTAACGCGCGTAATACCACTACATATTATGGATGTAGGACGCATGGTTCGGTTCCCGACTTTGCTTAGCCGACCTGCAACTTGGAATTTGGATACGTAAGAAATTATATCTTCCGTAAAAATACTTAATATATGATGAAAACAATCTGGGTGATGATGTTATTATTTTATTACAATGTGCATAATCATAATAGAGCGTTAGTGTTAAACGTGCTATGTTTCGAGTCGTTCTAACAAAGCTTACGGGTGGATAAGAAAAGGTTTAATCAGCCATTGAAAACAATAGCGTTACTAATACTGTAGCGCGAGCATGAATAAATTGCGACGAGGTATTTGTATCACTTTCGAGTAGAAAGAATTATACTTGGGTACCCGCAAGTTGTTGGTGCTAGGGTTACGAGAATGGAAGTTTACTAAAAAGTTAAACGGGACTAATCTTTTCCGCCCCGCATGTTAAGGCTTGTAAATTTAATTCAATTAATTTTATAATGAGACATGTCATGTAGGTAAGTACTTTATGTTACCGCTTTGCACTCATAAGTATAAAGATCAACAGGCTAAAGATTGCGGAACTAGCTACCAATAAATGTCAACTGGTTACTTCATCGCAGATCTGTACTTAAGTGCCTATAAATGATTATCATTCAAACTTTTTCATTGAACCATCCCTTTTAACTTGTGCTCGTGATGACGTTACATAACAAAAGGCATGTAAGGAGATCTGGACAGCATTTGAATGCGATTATTGAAGACGAAGCCGGTGTGTATTACAGGGCCCCTCTGTCTCGACTCCATTTAGCGTGAAAACATTCTGGGCATCGCTCCCGGCTCGCATCACGTCATTCGCATTAAGAAATCCTTTATTATCTCCTTGCCATTCGATACTTCATCGGCAGCTGGCGCCTACTGCTTCCGTAAAATGGGTGCGGATTTGGTTCCAATCGCGGAATTCGATCTTTTGTTGATAGGAGGCGATATTTAAGCATTTATCAGATGAGGATTATCTACGATGTCTCGTGCGCATGTCATCTTCATCGGTAACTCTAGACGCAGCCGCCATGGCCATTGTGGTGGTTCCACAATAGCTTGTGCCAACATGGGCAGATTTGAGATAGCTTTTAGCTTGTGCCAGTTGTCACGCATGCATTTCATCTGATAGTGTTGGCACTTGGCAGGTGTGGTATGTCGGTTTATAGTTATTTTAAGCGTTAGAAGCTAAAATCAATTATCTGTACATAACGTTCATACCTGTGTGTATATGTATCGGTACTATAATTTAATTAAATTTATTGAATACACCCTTTATAACTAAATAAATCATATTACATATTCAGGTTGCTGTGGGCTTGAGTAACCGATTGCGCCACTGGATTCCGCTATTTTTATGTTGCTGTTACGTCAAAATGACGTCCGATTATATTCTTACAAAATGGGCTTACTGCTCTTGTCCCAGTCGGCCTTGCGTATATTTCTCTTCTCCAATCTCCAAGTAAATTAAAAAACTACTGAAAGTGATCTCCAAAAAGTATGAAACTAGAAAGTATTCTATTCTGGGAATTATTATTACAAACTATTGAATCTATACTAATATTATAAAGAGGAAATATTTGTATTTTTGTGTGTGTGTTGGTATTGAATAAGTTCCGAAACTATTGGACTAATTTCAAAAAAATCACCGTTAGAAAGCTACATTATCATTGAGTAACATAGGTTATATATTATATTGATACGCGCAGTCGCGGGAAAATCAGCTAGTATTTAATAAACAGCTAGCACGTTATATATTTTAACATATTTAATAAGGACATAGGTATTATGCATAAACATGTTCAGAGGATAGCCGTCGTCGTATTTGTCACATTTTGATAAGTAGTTAAGAAGTTATGAGGGAATAGATGGGCACATACAAAATCACAAACATACCTACATACCTCCCTACATACTGTACCTACATTACATATCGGTCAAAATACTTACTTTTCGTTTCGCTGTAGTCGGGTAATAAAAGAAAATAAATGAGGCCCAAGCACTGCGAAAAATTATTTGTATCGTTAACTTAAACATTTCCATGGTTACCTGTGTTTGTTTATGCATGGCCGGATACGCAAGAAGATTATACAACTCCCTCTCCGATTATACGCTACGATGTTTAGTTCCTTTTACGCACGATAGGGGCGTTTTGTATCTTTATTTCGGGCATACATTAACAAACCCAGATAACCATGAAAATATTTACGTTAACGATACGAATACTTTTTCGCAAATCAGTACTTGTGGCTGTGGCATCAAAATAATACGTAAATACGATCAGTAACGCATAACAATTTTACGCGCAATTGATTGGTTAAGATTGTTTAATTTTCAATCGGCAGTTAATAGCTCAGTCGATTCAACTTACTTGCCTGCTTAGAGTGTATGTTTTTATCGCTTTTATGTCCCATTAACGAATATTATATGTATTTTTATTTCCGAGCGGCTGTTTCCTCATCTGAGGCAACAGTAATGGAACATTTAACTTGTACGTAGTATATTACCTCCTCTGAGATTTAACCGTGATCGTGTGTCAAAGTGACGGCATCTTCAAAGTTTTTATCATTGGTTTACTGACCCTTGCTTAGTAAGAAATCAAGAACTCAAATAAGGCAACGAAATTAATTATAAGGAAATCTCATACAGTTATGTTTAATGGCGAAATTAGTAACAAGTTACAATGCAAGTGAGGCAAGTGTCATGATAAAATGTAAAATTGAGCCTCTGACCAGTTGAAAAGTAAAGTTGGGCGCGGAAGTCCCCTGACCGGATACGAGGGCGGGCGGCGAGTGGGCGGAGAGAATATCCGGCGACGTCCTCGCCTTTCCGGCCTTTCACTTCCGGTTCACTATCGGTGCGATTCACTCCGGTGGGCAATGAAAAGTATAATATAAACGTATGGAAGACGTCACCGTAATATAATATTCCAGCACGAATGACTAACAACGTTAGCTCGCGAGCCTAAAGAAAATTGCTGAGTAAATTGACCATTTCCGGTAACCCTAATTGTAGTCTCAGTTGCTTACGCAATGTAGATACCTACACTTTTATAATAAAGCAGGGTGACCCAATACAATAATTTTAATTGTCTGGTGAACTTCTAAATCAGCTTATTTTCGCATTTTTATGTTAAATTAAAAAACTTATAACAATTACATTCAGTTTAAATATTTATTTTCATTTACACACTTATTAATTTTAGTGACACATATTTCTATGTAGCTTTAGTAACTTAGAGGACAAATAAATATTGTATACCATACTAAGTGCCGTACCTGCAACCCGAAAACACCTTATAGTTTATGGAGAGTATACTAGTACAATTTGGAGCTACCAGACTCGGCTCTGCTACCACCAAACACTATACCAAATAACAATGCGTTCCTGCAGCAAGAGCTCGTAATGTGCGTAGTGATGGTAGTAGGGGCAGGCAGGGCTTTGACTATAAGGGGCAGGGGTAACCCACTCGGCCCTTATGTAGGTAAACGAGGAACTCATTACAGTAAAATTCCAATAACATGCGATGAATACCACCAATCTGCCAATATTGCTAGTAAACAATCATTATGAGCCGAAGTACTTACAAATTGTATATCGTAAGTAAGTAAGTGTAGCAATTTAATATAACATAAGTCTATTTTACTCAGTGATAATACAGCATTCTATTGCTGAAAGATTTTTTAAATCGGTTCGGTTTTTGAGGTCATATAATACAAATCCTTTCTAGTAGTATAGTAGTACTGTATAGGTATATCTAAGTCGGCCTATTTAAATAGTGTAATAGTTCTGTTGTCAATTACGATCAATGTTGACAAATTTAAAGACGCCTTACAAAATCTGAAAACTGACACAAATGAAAATAACTAATGGGTTATCTGTGGTGTTGTTATATTTTTAAATGTGAAAGATGCATTCGTATCTAATAACGTCCACGGCTCACAAGTTTCGTAGGAACGCAGCGGGAGAGCAAGGTATTAATATGATTGGGATATTACCACGCCGGAACACAAATTAGGTGTTACATGATTATTTTATTACGTTTTTCATGCACGGCTTGTGACTACCAATATTATAAACATAGGCCGTTTGGGCACACAGGTTTGAACCATGGAAAAGAAAGTAATTTCTGAATATTTATTTATCTAATAAAAATATGGCCCACCTGATGGTAAGTTATTACTTATTACCTATATTACCTTAGGCCCAGGTTCGAGTCCCGGCCTTTACCAATGAGTTTTTCTAAGCTTAAGTACAGTGATTAATCACACCATGAGCTGTTAAAAAGAGAGGTAGGGCGATTTGGGATTTCCCGTGGGTTATCCCATTTAAATTGGAGCCGGCCGACTGGGGACTGTACCTCCGCCTTACAGAAGACTGCAGTGAAATAACACTACTTGATGTAGTGTTGTGTTTCTGCGGTAAGTAAGGTTGCCAGTGCTCCACGAGGATACGCTGGGCTAGTAGTATTGCTCCTAGCACAGTGAGTCCTCATCAGCAACATGGTTGGCACCCCGTAGTGATACCCCTGGTATTGCTAGCGGCTATAGGCTACGGTGACTGCTTACCATCAGGTGGGCCGTATGCTTGTGCCATCTTAGTGGTATAAAAAAAAACCTATTAATTGATTTAATTTAGAAAAACGAGAGACCGCTGGTTTAGTGGTTGGTATATCTGAATGCTACGCTAGAGGTCACGAGTTCGATTCTCGTCGGGAGGGGTGAATATTTATGTGAAAAGCAGTTGTGTTTGTCTAGTGTATTTTAAGTATGTATTTACAAAATGTATACTAAACTCCTTCCACGGTTTATTATGTAATGTTATTGTCGTACGTATAAATGTATATACGAAAAGAAGTGGTGTTTTCTATCAGCTGCTGGTTCCCATAGTACAAGATTTATTTAGTTTGGGGCCCGTGGCCTTGTGTGATAATGGCCAAGCATTATTAATCATTCTTATAAATTAGCAAAAATCCTCTTTCTAGAGATGAGGGATAAAAAATACACCTCTTATGTGTACTGTACCGTTTTAAGTTTGAGTTACCTAGTGCAAAAAAGTAAGTAGGTAATATAATAATGTTGCTAGGCTCTACACCTCTAAACATATGAAATGTTTTAAAAATAGATTCAAGTAGTCAGTGATGTCAACTTCGAATTCCTTTTATTTAATACATACTCTTTTTTTCCTACTCTGACATAAGTTAATAAGCGGTGACATGAGGCGACGGAGTACCGATTAAGATTCTGATGTCATCTTCTAATATCCATTTATAGAATTTGTACAAAACCATTCCTTATTTTTTTTATTTTAAATTAATTGACTGTTTTTATGACCTTTGTACTTTGTAATCGGATTGTATATTTATGTATTGTGGATGTATTGTTGAAACCAAAGACTATAAAACCACGTTGAAATATATCGCGTATCACCTAGGGTTGTCACTTAGCTTGTAGATAAGTTTCATGTGAGCTTCACCCTTGATTTGTCTATGCCACGCGCTCGTTACGCGGGTCGCGACAATCGTGACAAATTGCGACAAATCGTCTTGCGTAATCGATGCTAAATACTAAAGACTCCCGGAAACCTTAAAAGTTATATTTAAGGCATTGCAGCATCCCGGCACATATCCACGATCCACATGGGTACCTAATGTGAGCAGCTTATTTACTGGCTTTCTTGCAATGTAGCTACAGTGTAGCGTCCACACATGCGCGGCCGATCAAGACAAGTGCACTGACATAAAACGGTTCTTCGGCATCTTCAAAGTTTTTATCATTGGTTTACTGACCCTTGCTTAGTAAGAAATCAAGAACTCAAATAAGGCAACGAAATTAATTATAAGGAAATCTCATACAGTTATGTTTAATGGCGAAATTAGTAACAAGTTACAATGCAAGTGAGGCAAGTGTCATGATAAAATGTAAAATTGAGCCTCTGACCAGTTGAAAAGTAAAGTTGGGCGCGGAAGTCCCCTGACCGGATACGAGGGCGGGCGGCGAGTGGGCGGAGAGAATATCCGGCGACGTCCTCGCCTTTCCGGCCTTTCACTTCCGGTTCACTATCGGTGCGATTCACTCCGGTGGGCAATGAAAAGTATAATATAAACGTATGGAAGACGTCACCGTAATATAATATTCCAGCACGAATGACTAACAACGTTAGCTCGCGAGCCTAAAGAAAATTGCTGAGTAAATTGACCATTTCCGGTAACCCTAATTGTAGTCTCAGTTGCTTACGCAATGTAGATACCTACACTTTTATAATAAAGCAGGGTGACCCAATACAATAATTTTAATTGTCTGGTGAACTTCTAAATCAGCTTATTTTCGCATTTTTATGTTAAATTAAAAAACTTATAACAATTACATTCAGTTTAAATATTTATTTTCATTTACACACTTATTAATTTTAGTGACACATATTTCTATGTAGCTTTAGTAACTTAGAGGACAAATAAATATTGTATACCATACTAAGTGCCGTACCTGCAACCCGAAAACACCTTATAGTTTATGGAGAGTATACTAGTACAATTTGGAGCTACCAGACTCGGCTCTGCTACCACCAAACACTATACCAAATAACAATGCGTTCCTGCAGCAAGAGCTCGTAATGTGCGTAGTGATGGTAGTAGGGGCAGGCAGGGCTTTGACTATAAGGGGCAGGGGTAACCCACTCGGCCCTTATGTAGGTAAACGAGGAACTCATTACAGTAAAATTCCAATAACATGCGATGAATACCACCAATCTGCCAATATTGCTAGTAAACAATCATTATGAGCCGAAGTACTTACAAATTGTATATCGTAAGTAAGTAAGTGTAGCAATTTAATATAACATAAGTCTATTTTACTCAGTGATAATACAGCATTCTATTGCTGAAAGATTTTTTAAATCGGTTCGGTTTTTGAGGTCATATAATACAAATCCTTTCTAGTAGTATAGTAGTACTGTATAGGTATATCTAAGTCGGCCTATTTAAATAGTGTAATAGTTCTGTTGTCAATTACGATCAATGTTGACAAATTTAAAGACGCCTTACAAAATCTGAAAACTGACACAAATGAAAATAACTAATGGGTTATCTGTGGTGTTGTTATATTTTTAAATGTGAAAGATGCATTCGTATCTAATAACGTCCACGGCTCACAAGTTTCGTAGGAACGCAGCGGGAGAGCAAGGTATTAATATGATTGGGATATTACCACGCCGGAACACAAATTAGGTGTTACATGATTATTTTATTACGTTTTTCATGCACGGCTTGTGACTACCAATATTATAAACATAGGCCGTTTGGGCACACAGGTTTGAACCATGGAAAAGAAAGTAATTTCTGAATATTTATTTATCTAATAAAAATATGGCCCACCTGATGGTAAGTTATTACTTATTACCTATATTACCTTAAGCCCAGGTTCGAGTCCCGGCCTTTACCAATGAGTTTTTCTAAGCTTAAGTACAGTGATTAATCACACCATGAGCTGTTAAAAAGAGAGGTAGGGCGATTTGGGATTTCCCGTGGGTTATCCCATTTAAATTGGAGCCGGCCGACTGGGGACTGTACCTCCGCCTTACAGAAGACTGCAGTGAAATAACACTACTTGATGTAGTGTTGTGTTTCTGCGGTAAGTAAGGTTGCCAGTGCTCCACGAGGATACGCTGGGCTAGTAGTATTGCTCCTAGCACAGTGAGTCCTCATCAGCAACATGGTTGGCACCCCGTAGTGATACCCCTGGTATTGCTAGCGGCTATAGACTACGGTGACTGCTTACCATCAGGTGGGCCGTATGCTTGTGCCATCTTAGTGGTATAAAAAAAAACCTATTAATTGATTTAATTTAGAAAAACGAGAGACCGCTGGTTTAGTGGTTGGTATATCTGAATGCTACGCTAGAGGTCACGAGTTCGATTCTCGTCGGGAGGGGTGAATATTTATGTGAAAAGCAGTTGTGTTTGTCTAGTGTATTTTAAGTATGTATTTACAAAATGTATACTAAACTCCTTCCACGGTTTATTATGTAATGTTATTGTCGTACGTATAAATGTATATACGAAAAGAAGTGGTGTTTTCTATCAGCTGCTGGTTCCCATAGTACAAGATTTATTTAGTTTGGGGCCCGTGGCCTTGTGTGATAATGGCCAAGCATTATTAATCATTCTTATAAATTAGCAAAAATCCTCTTTCTAGAGATGAGGGATAAAAAATACACCTCTTATGTGTACTGTACCGTTTTAAGTTTGAGTTACCTAGTGCAAAAAAGTAAGTAGGTAATATAATAATGTTGCTAGGCTCTACACCTCTAAACATATGAAATGTTTTAAAAATAGATTCAAGTAGTCAGTGATGTCAACTTCGAATTCCTTTTATTTAATACATACTCTTTTTTTCCTACTCTGACATAAGTTAATAAGCGGTGACATGAGGCGACGGAGTACCGATTAAGATTCTGATGTCATCTTCTAATATCCATTTATAGAATTTGTACAAAACCATTCCTTATTTTTTTTATTTTAAATTAATTGACTGTTTTTATGACCTTTGTACTTTGTAATCGGATTGTATATTTATGTATTGTGGATGTATTGTTGAAACCAAAGACTATAAAACCACGTTGAAATATATCGCGTATCACCTAGGGTTGTCACTTAGCTTGTAGATAAGTTTCATGTGAGCTTCACCCTTGATTTGTCTATGCCACGCGCTCGTTACGCGGGTCGCGACAATCGTGACAAATTGCGACAAATCGTCTTGCGTAATCGATGCTAAATACTAAAGACTCCCGGAAACCTTAAAAGTTATATTTAAGGCATTGCAGCATCCCGGCACATATCCACGATCCACATGGGTACCTAATGTGAGCAGCTTATTTACTGGCTTTCTTGCAATGTAGCTACAGTGTAGCGTCCACACATGCGCGGCCGATCAA
This sequence comes from Falcaria lacertinaria, assembly GCA_951449985.1. Taxonomy (NCBI): domain Eukaryota; kingdom Metazoa; phylum Arthropoda; class Insecta; order Lepidoptera; family Drepanidae; genus Falcaria; species Falcaria lacertinaria. Next base: position 6,958,352 of record OX602114.1, read on the forward strand.
GACAAGTGCACTGACATAAAACGGTTCAATTCTCAGAATCGGGTTAATTCGGTGCGTGACGTCACCAGCGCCCGCGCAAGCTTCCTTGTCCGACGGAATAACAACTTGTGTTGTGAGTAATTAATAGTTAAATCCATTTAGTTCCTGATTGCCGGTTGGTGATTATCGCTTTCAATGTTTATTATTTATGTTGGTATATGTATATAAATACGTTTGAAACATTTGCGTATGTAGCAAGTACATCATTAATTTCCTAGTTAACCATTTGGTTTCCTATTATAGTTACTAGATGTGTGTAATTTGCTAAGATTTATTGTAAATTTAAGAACCTACCTACCTATTAATTGAGAAGAAATATCCACCTTCATTAACTGAACGTAATAGAATTTGTTGCTAGAAAAATACAAATAAAAATAAAATATTTACGCGTGTTTTGGTTCTATGAACATGAAAATAACCATAAGAGCTATAGAATAAGCGTTTATTTCAAAAGCACAAACTATTTTTTTAAATAGTTTTTATAGTCACTATATATGTATAATTATAATACCACAGATTCATAAGCACTACCGCACTTCCTCAATGTCCAATAAAGCTTAGTTTATGGAAGCAATTATAAACAGCAGTTATAATATAAACTTGATATAATTAAATATTGATGTATATTTACATTGTATAGTTGTTTTGCAAGCGACAGATGCTGCAATCAGGGTGTGTCGCAGCGGGATGTCCGTCCGTGGGTTACGATACGGTGTCCTATTTTTCTCCACTATTGATGGTCATTATTGTTATTAACCCTTTAAAGATAACGTACCCGCCGTTTGTTGTTGGATTTTTATTGCCAGCAAAATATGTTACTTTACTTATGTTCCTTTTATGAACGACGTATTCGAAAACGTAACTCGCGAAATGACAAAATTTTCACACCAATTTTTTGTTCCGTTTGTCACCGGCGCAGCGCTGTTCTTTTTACAAAAATAGTCAAAGGCGATACGAATACGTAGTCGCAATTATTCATGCTCGGGCTACAAATCTACAAACACTTGGAATACGATGCACTCCTTGGTCAGAAAAAAAATCCACTTAAGTATTTACAAACTTAAAATTGTGGTAATTAAAAATACTTGAAACTTATTAATAAAATAATTTACATAATAATGAAAGAGAACGTTAATGAGTTTGCTACACGAGTCTACCCACTAAGAGATAATAGGATATAAAAAATTAAAAGCCTCGACGGGCTCTGATTGAAACCACATGACTTAGTTGAACGACAAAATAAATTAAAAAACAATCACCAGATCATTTGAGTAAACAGAAAAAATCTTTAAGACTCGCTGCAGCCGAGACATTTGCTCCCGAAAACAAACTCGGTAGTCTTTAAAGGTTAACGAAAACGTGTTTGGGGTTCCAACTAACATTACGTGGTGCGTTCTACGACAAGTTAACGTTAACAACGGCGTTTTAGTTTCGAGGACTCGTTGATACTTAGCGTGGGAAAGCTCAGGGAGGTCAGGTGGCAGCACATGTGGTGCACTCCTGTGTAGGATGTTTAAAAATAATATTAAACAAAATACAAACGTAGGTGGTGAGTAGAGACTGGAGCGGTCTTCGCGGGGGAGAGCAGTGCGGGATCCTATCGTATCTTGCCGGTGGTCTCAAAACAATAACAAAACAATATTTTTGTTTTATTTACGATGCGCTTTTACGATAGCGTAGTGAGTGAACCTATTTGTGGTTATACTCGCAGTTATGGAACCGCATTGAAAAATATCTGATAATGTTACCCTTTATACACTTTTCAAGATAGAGAGTAGATGGTTGTGTGGTTGGTGTAATAATAAACTGTACATTTTTTTTTTATCTTCATTAGCATGCTTTGACCCAATTTGTATTTTAAGATGCTGTTTAACATTAATATTCAGTACAAGACCCGTTAGTGTGACTGAAGATTGATCGATTTGGTCATAGCGTCTAAGATCACGGATTTGATTCCCGTACGTAACTTTTAAATAAATTAAGGCAGGTACTTATCGATTGCAACTATGTTGTATGGTCAATGAACATAACATTCAGGCTTCGTTTGCCGTATATGTAAGAAATGTTACAAAAGGTAAACTTGCTTAAATTCATTCATCTTTAATAAAGAAGAAGATAATATAACTTATTGAGTTGGAGATATACCTGGATTATTTGGTTATTTTAAGAAGCTTCATATTAAATGTTTCCTTGTAATGTAAAGCTATGTTATACCTAAAGATTGATACATACATACATATATACAAAAATAGCATCACCTCAAGTCTCTCTCAGGGTAGGAAATCTAACTTTTAGCCACTTTTACCGATGCACAATGTAAGTGTTTTGTGAAGACAGTGACTATGTGCCTGCAATTATTATCACGTGGCCTGCTGGGAAGAATGTCATTGTCAAAAGTAAATCTCGGCAGAGGAGCAACGCCCATCATTGGCTTCTGTGCGACACCTGAGCCCGTGGGACTGCGGTGATAATGGGCAAGAATTTGCAACGTGGGTGTTCGTATTATGCAGCGCATTTTATGCCTCCTTGTAGATAAAGCGTATTCTGCCCAGCGATGCGCAATAATATGCACTTTGAATGAACACAGGGTGCGTAAACATGCGCAGTGACGCGTTGCTTCATTGGCTTTTTGGCAAGTTACGCGTGCTCTAAACTTCCTCTCTGACTGAGGCTCGCTGTACAATCATGAATCGAATCGTAAATAAAGAAGTGTATATCTAAGTACGTACTTATCTGGTCGACAATAACATTGATTTGGCAGGCTCGAGCTATGTTCTCAAATATATTTGTCGTAATTTCTCTGTGAGGTTTGACTTCAACGATATTTGTAATTTCAACTTGAATTGATGACAATAATCTCAAGCTACAACAGAAAATACATGATTTTTACAAAGCTACATGTATAAAAAATAGCCATTTCAAATTGAATGGAGTCATAGTCGGATATCACAAATTAGCATGTCGAATCAGTGGGTGCGAGATACGGTAGGTAGATGATACAAGGCATAAATAAAGTGACACGGAAACTAAGTGTACATCAGGGCTGGCAAATATAACCACATGAAAAATCTCTTTAACCACGTTACTGCATATAAACGGCTATGGTATACGTAGTATATTTTCTACTCTGAGGTATAAGTATAGGTAAAGGTAAAAGGAGGTTCTAAAAAAATCCACTTCTAACGAATACAACAATTTTAGATTGAAAGATCTCTTTATTACTTCACATAGTCGCAGGCATACAGTAGGTATTTATTAAACATATTATAACTATTATAGTTAAAACTTCAGCCGTAATATACATCGATCTAAGTTGATTGACAACCCTGATTTGTTAGCTGCTACTTCGCCCACACATTTCTTACGTCATAAGTTAAATCACAGGTTCTATTTACCGGCGGCATACGAATTAGTTCCTCGCATTTATATGTTACGGAAATTCTCCATTAGGTAACTATGAATATCATAAATGCTGCGAATGCTGTGATAATAAGCATATGGATCCTGGTTTATTTTACTTTAAGATGAGACTTATTTTAAGAGAGATATTAGATTGAAAGAGAGACATTATATTATGATGAACAATAAAACAGGTATAGCCGGTATGGTAAAGATAAACTAACGAGTGATTTGATGTTGAGGAGTTCATCTCTATTTCTAAAGACATTTATTAGATTTGCATAAAATATCCTACAAATAGTTACCACTAGAGCTTTGATCGAGAGACAATAATCGTGCAAATAAGCGGCCCTACAAACATAAAAAAGCGGCGGAATGAAAAGCTCATCCGTTTAGTAATCAGTTAAAAAACTCAGTAATTAGCTAGGCTTCAATCAATACATAAAAAAACATTCAGGAAACTTAGATGCTCCGCTCCATCCAATAGATATACATGACTGTTTTAATTAAGGAACAACGTCATTCCTTTCGCTTAGTTTAGCCCTGATAAAATAACGACCATATTGATCCACAAACAAACACAGAGGAGATAAGTATTGAAGTCTTGATTGAGTGAACTTCGCATAATCGTTCCGATATGCTATATACCGCATATTGGCTCTAAGAATACAAAGGGAACTAATACCTAGCCATATTGCGTAATAAACGGTTGTAAATGAAAGAGCTTGGCCCGGAATCTGCACCCATTGTGATAGGAGCTCTAGACTCGCCTTGACGTTAACTTCCCGGTTCAACGGACGTCAATGAGATCGCATACCGAACTGTGACTTAACGCCTACTTGCTGTAGAATTGCATCTAGCTAGGTTACATGCGATGAGCATCACAAGTATTACTATTAGCTAAACACGTATTACGAAACACGTCCCTATCGTTAATATTCACCTGAGGTGTGCCGTCTAGCTAGAGCAACCGCAAGGTAAACTCTACTTCGCCAATCGCCATTCGCCACTCAATAATATTATTGAACTGATATACCTAAATAAAAATAATATTCAAGACATCTCACACTTTTCCAAGTGACCCAAAACTAGCCTGCACTTTGAGAGTTGGTAGGTATTATGAAGTATTAAGGGTAAATAAGACGATCAAGCGTTTTATCGTCCATAATTCAACACCCTAGCATGGTGGTACATTGCATCGGATTATTTCCAACAACAACGGCATGTAGTAGCTATATGTTGGTCATTGAATACTGTCTTGGACACATAGTAAGAGATTGTTCGTCAATATTGTAATAAGTGTGATATACTCCTCCGATATGCTCCTGCTCATTTCAGGCAGAGAGATATGGTTTAAGAAAACATGGGGCTTTATTGGTTCTGTAACTAGAAGATCGAAATTGTCAGCGAGGTTAAATTTATATTGATCTTAATGGCATAATAGGGATTCCACTGGTCTATAAAGGCAATAATAATAAACCAGCGACCCACCATTTGTAAGATTAACATCGTCAACATGTCGTATCACTACTGATAGATGTGTCTCCTTGTCTTCGACTGGAATTTTCCTCTCAGTATGGAGAACTGTCTAAATGGCAAGTCACACATGAATAACTACAGACTGATCAATTATTTTTTTCACCATTTCAATCGTGAGTTAAGTGATTTTCCTACGTCATAGCCTTGAATTGGATTTGATAGTATCTGGTTTCCGGAATTGTCCCGTATACATTAGTTTCTATCACAGCATTAAATGCCACTACACTACCTGTTACTTGCTGTAAGTAAGTAACGGTTTATTAGTAGTTGGGTAGATAAAATGTGCCTACAAAAACACAAATAAATAAGGCATATTGCAGCTATTCATATAATAACCTTCACACATTAAAATAATTCATTTCCATTTTTGTTTCCTGTAGAAAGAAATTAAAATGAAAGTGGTTTAAAATTCCCAGAATACCTATACTACCACAAAAGGATGCACGTAAGCTTTTTACACGTAAAAAAAAAGTACGAATAACCCGATTTCTAGTCCATCTAAATCTGGATCGGTTTGACCAATTGGATGTTTAAGAAATGAAATTTTACGATATTCTATTCCGATATTTTATTGTAAGCCCAGGTTATGTTATAGGTACATAAGAAGACGTATCCTATTTGAAAGAGATTTCTGCTTTACATATTCAATTAAAAATGTACAAGATTCATGAACTATGTTAGTATAATAATAATTATAAATCTAGCAGACAAGAGTCATAGCCACCAGCAACGATCAAACGTAGATAAATAAGAATATAAGAACGTCAAATGTAACATGCTGTGGGCAACCTATTATTAAATAAATAAATAAATAACACCTACAATACGCAATAAATAAATAAGTTGTATTTTCAATTCAATGATGAGAAAAATACTTACTTAGGAGATTAAATTAGGCGATCCGAGGTCTGCCTGCTACATCATTCCGTGCCCTCGAGCATGATATTCCGGATTGTATGAAGGTAGGTTATATGGTACCTATTGGACGGAGGCGCATCACCGGCGAACAAACGCCAACGCGGAAACAAGGGCCGTATGATATGACATCGAGAGATTAGGTCAAGAACAACTAGCAATCATCATTTATCACTTGAAACTGCCTCCGACGGAAATATGACTGCTTAATTACGCCATAGAATGAATACTATATCGCTATAATGGCATAAATAACGGAGGAAACCGGAGCAAAGTTCAGCTCGGCTCAGAGTAACCAGTTACACACTGGGGAACATTGAGGTATGTCGTAAAAAAATTGATTGTGACACAAATTACATTAAACTAGCTGTTGCCCTCGACGTCTTTCAAGAGTATTTTTAATACCCTAGGAAGGAAACATTTGATTTTCCGGGATAAAATTGAATCATATTCTTTGTCGGATTGCTTGCTACCTACATACCAAATTTCATTAAGATCCGTTCAGCCATTTAAGCGTGATTGGGTGATAAACAAAGAACCAAACTTACGCGTTTCTTATCTGAATATAATAAAGGGGAGGGACATTTGAACGTTTTGGAAGTATACAAAGCTAAACAAATTCCAATTACATCAGATTATACCAGTCCCGTGTGCCACGTAACAGTTTGTAGACGGAGGAGAAAGCACGGCGCGGCGGCCTTGACAGTGAGGCGCGCGCGCAGTCGGGCGTGTCGCCGTTGCCGCACAACGAACGACCGGCGCGCCCGCGCAGCACCACCACCCCGCGCTTATAATTGGCGCGAGTTTTCACGCATGCGCTACACTTTCGTTGTCAATGAACTTGGAAAGCGGGGATGCTCTGTCATTGTCATTAGATTGCTGGGAATGCACTCTCGCTGTCTAACACGCGCTTCAATCGCAGTTGCTTGCACGCAATTGACGTAATCCGCACATTGGTATGCGTAGGTACCTTTCATCTTCTTATCAAACTAAAACTAGGAATAAAGTGCTTTAATTTGGTAAACCTCGTCAGTCAATCTGTTTAGTTTGATTCTAAAATGCTCGTGCGTGACCTCGAATGTAATTAAATAACCGTGCAATATTTTTATAATCTGGAGATACGGACATCGATCGAACATTCCAAGATTCATTCAAATGGATTCAGTCGAGAAACTCCACATTACCTTGGTACCTTACCTACCACATAAGTAATATTGACTCGCACACCTAAAACTATATTAAAGCATTCTTTCAGCTTTCCCACTTTAAACGTGATTTGTATATCGTAGATAAAAACAATGTATAGCAACAGATGACTGAGCACAATGAAACAGATTTGTAATATTTCAATCCCACCCAGTTAATTATCTGGTAATAAGGCTTCTGATGACAAGCGACTCGGGACGTTCCCCGGTGGGAAAGTGACGCGTTTGGACGCACTTGATGCTTCAGTAACCACGAAAACTGCCTCCACTGGGCTTCGGACATAGAAATATTAGGAGACGCTCGCGTGTTTTTCTTTCTTTGTTTTGTTGTTGAGAGCAAAATATGGTAAATGATGTAGTAGTAGTAACTCTGTTAGTTTAATAAGTTCACGATTGCAATGAATTTTTTTTGTTTAGTCAAGCGATCAATTCTAATATTATAAAGATAATTTCAAAATAGCTCACTGAATGACAAAATGACCGAGCTAAAATTTGCATTAGCTAGTAAATAAACTACTTCGAAGCAAATTTGTGTTGAAAATAGTTTCATGTTCAATAAAATGAATGAGAAACATCTTCAACTTCAATTTATTCGCAAATCCATTTCTAAGGGGATGTAATGTGGGAAAATCGGATCCATAAATCTTATCACATTTTAAAATCATAAAATACCTAATGTATATCGTAATAATAATGAATATTAATAATAATTTGACGGGACCGCTGGTCTAGTGGTTAGTATACCTGACTGCTAAGCTAGAGGTCGCGGGTTCGATTCCCGCCGGGGCAAACATTTATGTGACAAACATGCTTGCCTTGCGTCTGGGTGTTTGGTATGTATTATAAGTATGTATATACAAAAAAAATAGTATTCTATCAGATGCTGGTTCCCATAGTTCAAGCTTTGCTTAGTTTGGGACCAGATGGCGTTGTGTGATAATGTCCAAAAAATATTATATAAAAAAAATATATTTAGTCAACGCATTTCCACGAATACAGACAGAATCACACGTGATAAAGTTGCGAGCGGAAAGTCAGATAAGATAATAAAACCTGACCTGGATACTTGACCAATATTTCCGCTATTAAACAACATGATACAATTTATTTCAAACCAGATTATAATTAACATGAAATCTCAGTATTATATCTTGACCACACCAAATCATAAATCGGCTGAATGACCACACAAGAACTCTGATGATGTGGCAGAAATAATGCGCAGACTAAAGCGAGAGAGAGCTAAGACAGCAGAGAGGGTTTTATTACTAGCAAGATATTTTTTAGTGACGTGTGATCTGTTAATAAATAAATTCTTCTTAATACATAATCCGGGGTCGGCAGATCGTAGCGTAGTCAAACGATTTTATGTAAATTTTTGCAATCATTGAAAATTAAGTGTAATTTTATGCAGATTTGCAATATTTATTAGAATATATAATTTTTGTCACCTGTAAACAAATAAATAGCTCCACGGAGTCATTGTCTTCAATCACGGCACATAATAAGAAAGGGTCGGGAACTTCGCTCCATTGGCGCCGTCGTCGTCACGCTAGGCCCTTCGGTACGATTACCATCTGACGGCAACAGAGCACTACTATTGTATCTTTGGAGGCGCTAACTACCGATAAACATTGTTTTTAAACTAATTAAACATCTAAGTTTAGACTTGTACAAGCAGTTTTTGTTCACATTAGATTTTGTTTCGTAGCTCATAGCTTTCGTAAGAGCTCTGGCATCTTTACTTCTAGTAAATATGCCAGAGCTCTTTTTGGGATTTGTACGTAAATCAGCGTTCCCTTTCAATTGATTATTGATGTTAGGCTTCATAATTATAATATGCTTGGTGTTGTAGTTTGTCACGATAAATAATATCCGGTCAGAGTTGGCACGCTAAATATTTAAGCGAATCGTAGGTAATCGTAATCTAACCCAAAAGCATAGAGCTTTACGCGTTAAATTTGATTGATAACAACAATGTCATACTCTGTGGCTGAATGATCTAAATTATGCCCCTGTCCATCCAATGTTCTATTCAATATTAATTTATTTCCTTCAAGTAGTTACATAGGAATTCCACTATTATTAATCCGTCGTGTAGCAGGATTTATGTCAAATATAATAACTTCCTAAGTATACGGACAAAACACAGATTAAAAGCTAATAATTAGTCAATTAACGCAGTCGGAATTCAACGAAATACGAAATAAATTCACGACTATGTATTTATTTTATTGGAAACAATAAAATTTCCGGCTTAGCAACTTTACATTATAGTAGTTATTAATATGTTGATATAAAATAAAAATAACAAGGGACAGAGACAATTTGAATTAATGGAACTGAGAAGCTGAGAATCAAGTAACATTTCAGTAAGCAACTAATTAAATAACCAATTATAATATTTAGGTACCACTTTAAATAACATTGTACAATTTAGATTAGTACATACGTTAATTTGAGTCTGTATAGATGACTAGGAAGGAACGTGTTGTATTCATTGATTTATTTTCGTCTAGACCTGTTTGTGTCACTCAAATCAAGTTCCTTTGATAGTCGTTTGCTCTAACCTAACGTGATTCATTGAAACACTTAACATTTCCCTTTTAAATAATTAACGTACAAACGAGCCGTTTTTATAGGTAGGAGGGAAGTGAAGAGTGGGTAGGCAGGTACTAAGTACGGAGGAAGTGAACGGAGGTGACCTTGACATTTCCCGCGGCGAACGAGCAGGCTGTCGACACTAGGAAGTAGGAGCGCCGTACACTGACTCCCGCTGTTGGCTGTCATAGGCATGTCACAGGGTTATCGGTTTATCACTCACACGTACAATGCTGCTCTGATGTGGAATGATACTCTACTCGGGAGTTTTATTCGAGTTCTTTTAATTCTAAACATGTTTTTTGTTTCCCCGAATAATGTACGTTTTTTTCCTGCAGGTTTTCGGATTTACAACCAAAATTGGTTCCTATAATTTTTTTTAAGGGAAAATTGTATTCCCTTCTGTCAGTTTATTTAAAAGCTGGCTAAAACAGTATGTATACCTAACTTAATAAACAATAATTTATGTTGTTGTCTTGGCTACGCTCGGTTGACGCATATTGATTAGTATTTAGTATTCGACCTAAATAACGCAACATTAAGCAGTTGTGCCTTCCTCTTTTTAGTAAGCCTATGACATTATCGTATCGCCCAATACTGTGATCATAAGGTAATAAAATGGTTTGATGGCTTAATAACCGAACAATAAGTCAATAAGATTTCTCTGGTCGGTGAAACGGAGCGTGTACATACAATGTGCCCGCAGAGGAACCACATTCAGCCATAGCATGAAGTTAAAATAAAGGCAAGATAAAACGAGGCGCTGACGACTTAAAACCCTTTTATTCGCGGTCGGACAGATGCAGACACTCATTGGACCAATTGAAGCCACGAGCTTCAGTTAAGCTCAATTCACTGGACTTATACGCTAATAATATCGCATGATGCAAATTGTATGTACTTAATATTTTTAATATTTATGCTAATATTGCTAATCGTATAAACCTGCTGAAGCCGCGACAGATCCATAAATCAGCAATATAATGTTATAATTATACACGGGGATAACAAATAAAAAAGAGGCACCTTAGAAAAAAGTGTAGCGTAAGTCCTTATTCTAATCAGTGACATTAAAGTAAAATAGTGACGTTTTTCTCAAATCTTTTAAAATTCATTTTATTGCTCTTGTACAATAAAAAAAGTCGCAAACAATATGACGCGCTTGACACGAATGTCAATTCGTTTCACGATCACATCATGGGTCAAGTCATGTGGCCAAGCAAGGGCTTATGTGCCCGATGTGTATGAGTGGCCGTGTGCATATCAACAAGGTTTATGTGTTTGGAATTATGACATGTTTTAAGAGTGACCAGAATATATTGCACTGTGCTGTTGTTTGAAGTCGTAACTGACTGTGGGAATGCCACAGTTTCCATCGCAATTTCTGTTTTGGTTACGGCTAGCAGCAAATCCGTTAAATTAATTAATTGTAGGTATATTAATATTTTAGCATTATTCTATAAAAAATGCCTTAAAGTTTTAGGGTTGGCAGCGCGCGAGTTATATCCCTGCTGCCGCAAGTATCTATTACTATGGGTACCTACAGTTACCGCTTACCGCTTACCATCAGGCGGGTTGTATGCTTTTTGCCACCTCAATGGTATAAAAATATAACAAGAAAATAAAATTTACAGTTATGTATCTTCATGATATTATCGAAATGTGTCATCTTCCTGACCAGACTAGACTATAATTATAATGCTTGGACATTATTACACAGCGCCATCTGGTCCCAAACTAAGCAAAGCTTGTACTTCGGGAACCAGCAGCTGATAGAATAGTTATATACTTTTTTTATACATACTTAACACCCAGACGCAAGGCAAACATGTTTGCCACTAGCTTAGCAGTCAGGTATACTAACCATTAGACCAGCGGTCTCCTCAATGGATTCAACTATGATTTTCAAACAAGTGCAGTTTGTGTAAGCTTTACGGTAACTGTACGATGCGCCTAGTTAAATAACGACATACCTACCTATCCAGTTACTAACGACAGATGGTTATTGTATTTTACTACCATTTCCATTAAGTTTAACCTTTCGAGGAAGAATATAATTATAGGCAGAAAAAATAAGTTGATTAAGGATTAAAAAAAGTTTAACAAATAGTTAAAAACTTATCAGCAATAAAGACGAATAGACCAAAATGATTGAGTGTTTACGTAAACTAGCTGGTTGACTCGAATTAATGCTGCTTGAGTAAACAAGAAAGTAATTAGAAAATAAGCTATTTATGTTGTAATTAGTTTTTACAATACGATATGAGCGACATCTGTGATCGAATTATATAAAATACATACTACCTTTATTATTATTTCGCCCCACGTGCGCCATCTATCGGCGAGTAGAAACGATATTTTACTGCAAACTGCAATAATAAATACGTTTTTAAAAATAGAATACAATTGTTTTCTATAATATTATATTAATTTTATTATATTAGGATAATTAAATAGTTAACACCTCTCCGCTGTAATTTGCTTTACAATTATATTATTATTGCCAGCTCCATAAAGACTTATCTACTGTATGTATGTATATGTTATATATGGATGTATATACACGTTAATGTTTTTTTAAAGTTGGTATAAATTATTGTACTGTACCGTATGATGTGTATGCGTGCAAGGAAAAGTATTTATCTTTGATTAATTGACTATAATCAAAGAAAATTGTATTTTCATGTATTGCAAAACCAAAGCTCTTGGGATAGCCTAGATTTGATCCGAGCAAGTACTGGGCAGCATACGGAATTAATGGCCCTTTACTGATAGCACAACACATCAAGGAATTTCAGAGCTGCAATTTTGAAAGTATCAGTGTTTTCATGCACATAGTAGATAGTGGTTTGGTGGAACCAATGTCTCAGCCGGTCAGACGACTGAAACAGTTTAACCCGTTATGTACTATTCTTGGAATGGACTAAGAATGAACTATTATTAATTTAATCTACATATATTATATTAAGAAATTAAGTAATAAAAAAATCTTTTGAATAATACTGTAGTAAGCATGGTACCAAATGTGAAAATAGTATTCTATATCCTAGCTTAGATCAAATAAAAAAAGTAGATGGATCATTGCGAACAACGACGTGACACCAGTCTTATAGACATGTAGAAATGCAAGGCGTAGTTTTAACTGGCGTCACTTCATTGCTCGCACTGATCCATCCACCATTTTTATTACATCTAAGTAGGAGTATATACCCAATTATAACTTAACTAAGTAGGTAGGTACATAATGTGGAAATAATCACGCACCACGTATGTCTTTGTTTTTTAATTTCTAAGAAAAGCGAGTATGTGACCGGAAGTAATTATGACAACATTCCTAGTATCAATCGCTATAAAGCGATTTTCACATGCGTACGTGATGATACGTGGTAAAGTGAACACCTGAGTAATAAATTTACCTGAGTTTGTGGCCGCTGTGACCGCCAAATATTGTCATTTGTATTCAACGAGGTAACGTCAAGTGCGGAGGGAACTAAACTAGCTTTGCTACTGGCTGCGTGCTAGTTCCACAGGTTCACATTTCTTTTGGAAATATATTATCTTGTCTTGTTAATCTTCTATCTGTTATACTATAAAAAACTGTAGAACCCGTGCGCCTGTAGGTACATTGAAATTATTTGCCAAAAACTGATTGCGGATTATGTAGGGAGTGTTGCAGATTTACAGCATACAATTAGACTATATGTAGTTCTCAAAATTTGTCCATCTGTTTGAACGCGCTAGTCTACAAAACTACGGGGCGAATTTTCAGGGGATATACACAGATTAATTGAGCTAACTTGGGGAACATACCTCGGGCTCAAACATAATTGTGTCAAGATAAACAATTTCCAAACTTAGAAAATAATATTTTTGTGAAAATATTACCTACCTACTGTCATGGTGCCTTCACTATCAAGAAATCTTAAAAACCACCCTACGCTTAATTTTTATTTGTACTTTTTTTTATTGGTTACATCAAAATGTACGTCGTTTTCAGTATTTATGCAATAAATTAAATCAATATCGTTAAACTTAACGGAGATCAAAGTAAAAATCCAAGCAAAATGCTGTAATATGTGCGTAAATAAGGTGCTGGCGTATGGAGAAGTAGCCATATGGCACTAACACTTAATGAATCCTTCCATGCATATTAAACGGACATTGTAATTTACTGTAGACGTCAGTGAGTGGAACACTTCATGACTACCTACATTAAGTATACTCTGACTACATATTAAAAAAAGGTGCTGACACTTGTGCCAATGACTCTACTTGATTAACACTTCACTCCATTGTTAGTCCTGTTCGAATTAATAGTTTTATATCCTAATTCAAATGTTTAATGCAAATTAGACCAAGTTAGGTGTACACATTTTTTGTGTGTCCATACTACAAAACAATATTTAAATGCAGGCTATTAATTCATAGTGTCCACTATTCCCAGCGTAGGTATTGAACTGTTCTATGGATAAAACAATAGGACATCGTATTGTTTTATCACTTGTAGCAAACACTCACCGAATAAGGATGAACATTCTAAACATTCCAAGTGAATCAATTGGAATGTTTGAACTTGTTCATGGTCGTTTATTAACTGATTATAATAAACCATTGGGCACCAGTGGGGTTGATGTACCCTGTATTATCATGGAATATTTTAGGAACCAATAGTTGAGCTCTTAAGTATGAGTAAGTTCTCATTTTGAATGGGTGATGTTTTGTCAATGACCACTAAGTACCCATATCAAAGAGAAATATAATACCTAACCCCTTGATTATGGCGAACTACCTACCTCTTTCAAAACATTCAAGATGACGTAGGCAGTAGTTATCTACACTCATATTATAAAGAGGAAAGATTTGATTGTTTGTTTGTATTGAATAGGAAATTACTTATAATAAACTGTGGAAAGGGTTAACTGGATACCAAATTTAGAAAAAGATATCGTAAAAAAAGGCCTTTCTGTTTAGAAAAACACCGCGAGGAAACTGAGAAAGGAAATGCAAAATGGGACCACCTAATTGGTGTGTTATGGCATCAAAGGTTATGGCTATAGCCAGCTATCGCCTCATACTAATAGAATATTATAAATGCGAAAGTTTGTATTTTTGACATTTTGTTTAGGTATCAGTTGAACGCAACAAACCATTTAGGGGTGGACTACCCCTAAAATTTAGTGGGATAAAAAATAGATGTTGGCCGATTCTCATAGATACCGGATAAGCACAAAAAAAAACATCAAAATCGGTCAAGCCGTTTCGGAGGAGTATGGCAACGAAAACTGTGACACGAGAATTTTATATATTATATTATATATTTATGTATTTAATGAAAATGTGAAAATTGCTTTTTCAATACTACAATTGTTAACTAAAAGTCTTGAAATTTGGTAATGTTATATAATTTGAAGAATCCAATAGATCATGTGTCGGTAGTGTAGATATACAGGATGACTGAAAACAAACAGCCATTCTTTGAAGTTTCTTTAAAATTCGCCACATATGCCAATAGACGTTATAAAATGCAAAATACACACCTTTTGAAATGATTGTATAAATAATTAACAGACGCATCACACAACATTACAAAAAAGCACTACCATTTGCATGGCAAACATGAAATGAAATCTCCGAATTTTCCCAATGTCCATTGTTATACATACGACAATTCTAAGCAACCGGGACCCACAAATATGTATAGCTGGATTTGTTACAGCAGATAGCTACAAAATATGTAAAAAGGTTAAAAATTACTCCATGATATAAATAAATAATACAATCGATATGATCAGTCACGATTGGTCTTGCGTATTCACATTAAAAATTTATTGCTTTTTAAAATATCTTTAACCTGCGATAATATCGTCGCATTAGAATTCTACTGTCAAACAAGGATCTGAATACAATTTGGTGCTGGTATAGCGAGGCTCGTTCCGTACATAGTTATTATTCTCATTTGGCACTACGCCGACTTGGACCGCGGTGTCAACGCCCCAGCACCATGGACTTACTTAATATTACTCATCGAAACTTCCATATTATATTAATAGTCTTTTACGCATTGTGATGTAACAAATATTTTTTACAATCACCGTAACAGAAGTAAGCTTCGAGTCTAACGACAATTTGCCTACATGATCATATTGTGGTAAATGTAAACAATTCCTCAAAATACCAGTTTTCATAAATATGTCTGCTTACCATCAGGTGGGCCGTATGCTTGTGCGCCACCTTAGTGGTATAAAAAATACTGTATTGGTCTTACACTACATGTATATATACATAATACCTTTGAGTGTCCACGTACACGTACACTAGCTAATATACGTTAACTACCACTAGGTGCTAATTTATGCCGAAGTTATATAGCTGTCAACGTCATATTGGAACTATTTATCATATAGAACTAAATATTGATTAGATGATCTGATATAACTATCTAGGTATGATGACTATGAACTGACGATTTGAAAGTGCTTGCCGGTAAAGTCTAGTCAAATAAAGATCTTTTTGAATTGAATTGAATTGAATATGTTACAGAAATAGATGTTATGGTACATTACTGGCTTTATTTATAAGAAACTAGGTTTATAACCTGAGACTTTTCCCAACTAAGGAACTTAAACTATTTTGCTATCACTCTGTATCTACAGCTATGGCTAATCCGCCACAAATTTACAAATTAACATCGTCTAATTGGTAGAATAATAATGATGAGATGACACCCACTCATCTCTACATTGGTATGAATGATGATGGTATCATGGTGTATGAGGTACACATCACTAGTGTTATTTATAAGGACAGGGCTGCAAACACAGGGTTTCCCTAAGGAACTTTAAAAGATTATAACTTCATTTAAATAGGTCGCAGTCCTCGCAGATCTTCAATATTTTGCATGTACGTGGAACATGACGACTATTATCCACAGCTTTGGGCCTAAATGGTACCAGTTGGGGCATCATGTATGTTTTATATTTACTATTATTGTACCTTACCTACAAAAATCCGTAATGATATGCAATGCTTTCGTGGAACGCCTTATGTTACTCATCAATATGACGATGACAAAAAATGACAATTGTTAACAGGTACTCGAGAAGTGTCAACATGAATAGTTTCGCATCATTCTCGCTAGTTGGGGAGCCCGCGACCGCACCAGAATACAAAAGCGGGCGGCTCCTAAGCTCCTTATGCAAGACGACACATGCGCGGTCACCGACTCCCGGCTACCGCCACTGCAACCGACGCCGCACCGTGCCGCCTGTTCAGTACCCCGAGCAAGAATAATTTGCGACCGAGTATTCGTATCGCCTATGACTATTTTGGTATCGGAAAATGAACTGTGCTGCACCAGTGAAAAGTGGAACAAAATATTATTATGTTTTTTTTCCATTTCTCGAGTTTTCGAATACGTAGTCGAAAAAATTTCTTGCTGCCGGCACTGTGCAGCGTTTCCAATGTATCACTTGCGGTGTGAAAATAGTATCAAATCTACCACGATTTTATACTATTTTCATAATTGCTACTTTGAAATCTCCTATATACAACATCTGACACAAATTAACTATCTTACTGATTTGTTGTTATTCATGCTGCATATACGAAGAGCTTTATCAGATCTTCACAAAATTTGCAAACATCGGCCACCTCGAAAGGTTCTTTATGGAATAAACAAGGATAATAGAAATCATCTGTGTGCCGGTAGCAGGAAGATTGTCGACAACGTTTTCGTATCGCCTTCGACTATTTTTGTATTGGAAAATGAACAGCGCTGCGGCGGTGAAAAGTGGAACTAAAAATTAGTATGACAATTTGACATTTCGCGAGTTACGTTTTCGAATACGTTGTCGACAATGATCCTGCTACCGGCACTGTTACGAGTTTGAGCATCGCCTTCTCGTCGACTTCAATATTTTTTTTAGTTTAAAACAGCACAGTTTTTTGAAACTAGGAATATCCCCTTCGAGCGCCAATAATGAGCAAGCATGCGCATATCGCCAGTCTGGGGCAGAAAAACGTTAGATATTTTTTGAGCAAGCATCCATTTGTGATATCGAGTTGGCCCCGACGATGTGTTGTGTCACTTGTGTCCCCCTCAGCCCGGACCACGTGCGCTCGCGCCGACGACGCATATTTACCGTGAAAATGATGATTTCCACGAACCTACCGGAACTCTAAACGCAGTTGAAATTGTTTAATGATAAATTACCTTTTAAACAACCACCAACCAATTTACATGTGCATAATATAATTTCCGCGGAATAGGCGTCACGTCTGTTTTATTTTAATTGTCCAGCGAAATTGATGATTTAGTTAACGGCTTAATTGAACATTAAAGGGAATCGGTGTTTCTTTTCGGCGGAAATTCATGGCTCTCCATATACCTATTTAGTGGATTATTGTAGTTATACTAAGGCGAAGCGTTACAATATAGAATATTTTGTTAGTATAACTTGTACACAGTATATTATCAACTCTGAGGTATTTATTTCTAACCGAATTGTTAGCGAAACTAATGTCAAGTTATTAGGTCTGAGCAGCTTATTTTTTTTACCACTAACTAACAGACGGCATACAATCGTACGGCTCACCTGATGGTAAGCTGTCACCGTAGCCTATAGCCGCTAGCAATTCTAGGGCTAGTTATCACTAACGCATTACCAACACTGTTGTTAATTAGGACTGACTGTGCTAGCAGCGTCGCAACATTACTACTAGCGCAGGGTATCCTCGTGGAGCACCTTAGGATATGTTATTTATGCGAATCATAAATCCGTCACGCTATGTTTACCTTAATAAATGAATGCATTGCACTGTATGTAGATAACAAAAAAAAATAACCTATCTGAAAAGCATAAACATATTTTAGGGACCAATGAGCTTATTCCGTGCGACGGATGCACTACGGTTGCAAAGATTCTGACTTACAGACAAAAAAAGCGATAAAGTTGTGACATTAGTAACTTAACCCTTACTTTTCATGGTGGCGTTACTTCAAAATGAAGTCAGAGCGTACCCGTCATGCAACCGTCGTACCTACAGAATAAGCCCACATTAATATTATACATAGCATTAACAGACGGAAACGACAGACAGGTAAAGTAAACCTGCTTTCATTTTCTGGTGTAAGAGGACGTAGGGCCGCACTATCTCCTACTGTCTGTTGGGTAACTGCAGGAGGCGCAAACGCAATAAGCACCTTGATGTAACCAACAATACCGCAACCTTTCCGCTGACGCAACCAGCTCTACTCCTACTGACGTTCTAAACAGGGTTAGTCGTGCCAACGCGGAAATAATGTTATTACAATATTACGTCACAATGCAAATTGACCGGCACAAAGTTCAACAGATTAATTGACATTGTATGCTTATAAGGTGCGCGTTATTGTATCCGTAAAATTCTTGAACTGTATTACCTGCCTACTTTTGCAGGAAGCACGCAATTAGCCAATGAATTTTAATGTTTCGGCTTGTAGATATGATATGCAAATTTCTAGCATTTGAATTATTTATTACAAATCTAAAAAAAAAACAAATTTGATCAGTGATGCTGTTATGTTAATATTTAATTTAAGAGCTAGGTTTGCAAATTTTTGGGCTGAAACAAATACTAGGTAAGTACACTATCATATTCATTATGTCATAAAGCATAAATTATCTTGAAAACAATTACGAATTGATGACGGAATGACTAAAAGAAAAAACCTGGAGTCCCCATAAAGGATATTCCGTCCACAAACCATTACACTTAAAATGCTGAAAGCACGTTACCTTCTTCGCGGCGATTGTTGATGCGCGCAACGTTGGTCGTTATTTAAAAACAGAACACACTCGTTGACATAATCTTACCTCCATATTGGGCAAAAATACATTGTTTGGTGTGTTTATGAACAATAGAGTTAACAGTAAAACTGCTTCTTATTCCGCTCGGACACGGAACGGACGCGGAGGGACCGGTTAGAGTCTGTAAATTCCGAACATTGTAATTCAGATTGGATGTCGAAACGAACGAGTCGGCATGCGCCATTGCGGATACTTCGGCGCTTTAACGCACGCCGAGCTTTGACTTAACTTGTGGAAAACTTCTAGTTTACCTGTGTGTATGTGTCGTTAGCTACGCATGCGACGAAGGTTCTAGGTACCTACACTACCATTTAAAATTATTTTAATTCGAGTCCGACGTAAAAACGAATTATAACATAATTACATTTAAATTTGTATTCACAAATTAGTTTAAACATACAATAAAAATATTCCGTGTTTTAACTAACAAGTCAATGACTTAAGTATTTCCATAAATACAAGTCACCAAAATTGTTTGAAATTCATTATTCACCGATTTTATTTTACATTTATTACACTATACATTTATATTTTAATAAAAAATACACAAATTTATTTTACCTAACGAATATCTTCTAGGAAGCGCCATCGTTAGTATCTTCCGCATCTCCACCCACTTTATTAATCAGTAAACGTCTCGCGGCCAATAAAAGTGGGGCATTTATAGACTGGCCGTATAAAACACATAAATTCCCAGCCAAAAGAATGGCGATCCCTGTCCTACATCACAGAAACAGATTTCACAGGCACATCGTTTTTCATTGAATCCATAAACCCAGGTGTTTATGGGGTTTGTCACTTTTTTTACTGGCCCTTTACCATATGGAAATACTTAAATAACTTATAGCTGGTTAATTGGGTTATAGGAACTAGTTTTAAAATAGGCACATTTTATTAGGTTGTAATTCAATAATTTAAAATTTGTCTTGTTTTCGATTTTTGTTAGTTAAATTTGTATCAATTTTGACAAAATAAGGCTTTGTGTCATAGTTGGCGAATTCAATAAACTTGAAATTGGAGACCTCAATAGTAAAAAGTTTTGAATGTACCAATGCACATGATTCCTGTGCTTTCTGTTTGCCGACACATATCATATTAACACAATCGTGTGTATTCTATCGTAAATCGACAATTTTGCCCTTAAGTGTCGATTCTATAGTTTTGCTATCAAACAATCAAAACAGCATTGGAGTTCTTTTGTCAGCATCAGCGGATGCCGAACTTTTCTCAAAGCTTTTTGTCACACGCCGCCGCGCTGTCGAGTGTGAAAAAAAGGTTCACAATATGACACAACATTTACTTTGTGATGCCGCTTTTTACCTTTTTCCGCATTGGTTTTGTATGTTTTTTTTTGTATAAATCCGATGTTTCTTCTCTCGCATATAAGCAAAAATGGCTAGGACTGTGCTAGCAGCACGAGGGACTAGCAGACTGTGGCATCGTTACTCAAAACAAAACACTGCGAAAGCGTAGCGATATATTTTGTACTACTTCAGGGTCGCCAACGCGCCAGTGATACCCAAGCGTCCATAGGCTACGGTAACCGTTTACTATCAGGCAGACCGTATGCTTGTTTGCCACCTTAGTGGTATAAAAAAATCCTAAGTCGTGCGAGCGGCACTAAGCCTAAAAGCTAAATGGGCAACCCCATCCATTGTTTACTAGAGGTGTCTATTCAAGCCATCCTTGCTAAGCACCACTCAGTTTTTAATTTGGTTAAATCATATATGTTTTTTTTAAATATAGCGCAACGGATACTAGCACAGCGGCAACGTCAACAACTGATAACTCGCACACCGAGGGTTCCGTACTAAAACCAAGGTTAAACGACAAAATGTACTTTGCCGTTCGACCCCAGACACGGCTATCACAAAAAACCCTTTTTTTTACGAAAATATAGCAATACACACTATGAGTATGTTGCCATAAATTAAGAACAATAAAAATTACAAAAACACGTTTCTTGATAGTGGAGGCCCGCTTTAATTTTATAGCGGCAACAAAAATACACGTTGTGTGAAAACTTCAACGGTCTACTACTACTACTACTATTACGTGTCATGAGATACAGACCGATGGCAGACAAACGGAAGGAGGGACGCACGGACGGACGGACAGCGAGGTCTTATTAATTTGGTGCCGTCAGTTACGCTTCTGTACGGAATCCTATATAACAGTGATTTTATATTTTGAATGGAGCGTGGAATACTTTATTACATAAAGCTGCCTATACTTTACGTAATAGCAGGTTGATAAAATTTGGTATCAGTAAATTATACGAAATTATATCAATAAGTAAAATTACAATATATTCAAACAATAACTTTTTAAAATAAATGTAAGTAGGTATTAACGGCTTAATAACGGAGCTTTAAGTTTATGTTTATGCTGTACGAATGTTCGCACAATAATGAGCTCGCTAATATTGTTCTGAGGTTAGTAATGTCACTATTGTCTGTCTGATTAGATGATTCTGTCACAGTGACGGACTGGTAGACAGTTCGTTAGCAGGCAGTCAATCAAAATTATCAAAGCCAATCGAATACAAATGATTATAGGTAATTTATCGTTGCTTTTGTAAAAATTAAACAAAAATTTGGTAAATAAATGTATCAAAACTGGATTTTACCAAAAGATAAAATGCAGAGTACCATCAAGGAGCTGCTAGATGCTTTAGGGTGAGCGTTTATTGCTATCTGAACATAAAAACATTATTAATATCGTTGATTGTTGTGACCGGATTTGTTTTGATATAAATTAAATTTTCAGCTGTAATTTAGAAGTTGACACAGTATTAGACTATATACAAAACGATCCGAATTACGGTAATAGTAATCTCTCGACGAAACAAGTGAATGAATACGCACAAAGATTGGCACTAAAAGCATCGAATGCTAAGACTTTTTTGAAAAAATATGAAGAGCTGAGGAACAAAAAGTACGTAGATACCAGGTTGCAAATATATGTATATATTTACTCGGCTACTAAGGTGGTAAAATGTTATGTCCTGCAAATAATATGTGGTCACCATACCCTATTGGGGACCTTTAATACCAGTTTAACCAACATTTTGCTAACCTTATGTTGCTAAGAGACTTCCAGGTGTCCTTACTGCCTAGTATATTCCAGACGAGCTCTAATAACCTTTCTCAGTGCTCAAACCCAATACAAAGAACTAGCATTATTTGTCTGCAATCTTCTGTATGGTTATGGTACTCGATGGTATGGATTGATCGATTGATTTAATGATACCTATTCCTGTTTGAAAATAATGACCTAATTCATATAAATATTTATTATTTATATGAATTAGGTGTTTATCCTGTAAAAGTAATAAACTGTCAGTAATACATATTTTCATAAAAGCTTGGTCTTATATAATATCTGTTTTTTTTAAAACCGAACCTTATGATTATTTTGTCATTATTTCAGCACTGACAACTTATCTGATCTGATTGCATTGTTTTACAAGTTGGTCCATGATGAGAAAAAGGGCAAAATCAGTAAGCCAAAAGTAGCACCAAAGCCCATATTGGGTGACAACAAACACCAAATAACCAAAGAGGACCTGCCCCAGGTAACATAGTGTAATAAATTAACATAGTATGCGGAATAAACTAATGGAACTAATGTGTATGATATGTACAATTCTATGCTCTCTGCCTACCCAAAAGGGACTTGTGTGATGTGATGATATGTATGACTTTTGTTCTGGTTTTTGGGCATACTTATCACTACACCATAGGTTACCAATTGGTTTAACCAATTGGTTACTCAAATGTGTAAATTACCAATATATATAAATGACAAAACAATAATATTATTGTATGTGTATTAAATAGTAAACTAAAACTATTAACAATACTAAATAATATCAGGTGCTAATTATAAAAACTAATATTTCTAAAAATAAATAAAAAATGCTGATTCTATGAATATAATTTATTATCTTAATATTTATTCTGAGCTGATGATGTGTTGACAGTTGTGTAACCAAAGCTCAGAATTATTTAATGGCTTTTACAGATCAAAGATAAACTCCTAAAAGCAGTTGATGAGAGTAAGAAGTTAGTGATGAAATCATTTGAGGAGAAGGAATCTAAGCTCCGGCCGAACTGGTACAGCAGCCTAGATTTACCCAACTGGCAGAAGGATCACCCGGCAATGTCGTGGGACTTTCCTAAGGAGCCAGTACCTATTGTTGCATCTCTTGGTTAGTTTTGTTATGTACACTTTTAGTTCTACTCAAATTTCTCATCTCATTATAAAATAAAGGGAATGTCTAAGCCCAGTATCCCTCACATTCACAATCTAAACTAAGTAGATATAATAAATTTAAAATATTAAACTGATACTAATAATCCCTTCAGCTTAGAAATAATTATGCTTCCAGCCCGAAAACTACTCCTAGTTTTAGAAACAGTGTTTTTTTAACATTGTAACTTTAAAATGTCAAAATCAAAATTCATTTATTCAGTTTAGCCCCTAATAAGGCACTTATGAAGGTTCAATTGCCATCAGTTCGGAAAGAAATCCACCTGAGAAGAACCGGCAAGAAACTCAGTGCTCTTGTCTTTTTTTCATGTAGCACTCACTCATCATTTGTAACAAAATTCTTCTAGACATTAGTAGGAAATTACAAATATCAAATGAAAGCTACCAAGTTGCTTTTGTCACTCACCATGTTTCCCTCAATATTCTTTATTTGGAATAAAGTACAACAAAATTAATGAATTATTATTATTTAGTTCTCTTGGCCTTATTGTAGGCAGCAAGTTGTCTGCCATAGTGATAAATGAAATAATATTTTCAGGTGATATTTTGATATAATTATGGTGTTCATACAATTTCAGCTGGAGTACCAATAGTGTCACAAGAGAACATTGTCATAGATGAGCTGCTGTACATATTCTCCGGAGTGCCAGGCAACTTTATTGTACATCAGTTGGTAAAAGATACATATGATGCCAGAACATTCTTAATATCAGAAGACTTGGATGATGCTCTGAAGCAAATAGTTCAACAAATGCTCCCTCTTGCCTCCAACTATTCTATAGTCAGGCGCTTCATTGAACACTGCAACATGTGGTCTGGTCAAGTGCTGCATGCATTAGTTGCAGCTATCGAAATATTGCTAAAGGATTATTATGTAAGCGTAACATTATTTGTGTAATACTATTTCCGTTTAGGATATCTTTATTTTCCACATATTTATTGGCGAAATAGCTTAGTCCTTAAACATCATCGCCATCCACATAACCAAAGAGGTAGAAAGTAAAAAACTTTTTCAATGTGTTGTTCTATATATTACAAATGTTAAAGGCACTCATAACACAAGAGTGAGGAATGATAGAATCAGTAAAAATGAAAACGAATTCAAAACGGTTCATTCGTTTAGGAGTTACAATGCCACAGACAGATACACAGATACACACGTCAAACTAAAGAGAGGGATGTTATAACCCCTCTTTTTTGCGGCGGGGGTTAGAATTAAGTGATAGATAGTTCTACGATGGATTCATAAAATTACTATTAATACATATTTATATTGGTACTATGCTAGGATATTGAGAAGCAGGTCAAGAAAGGGAATTTTATTAATATGAAAGTGTTCCAGTTACAACAATAGCAACCCAAAGTACTATATTGATTCTCTATACTCACAAATAAACATGCATTTCTGAATAAGAATACTGTACATATAAAATAAAACATGTTGATGATTTAAACATTATTGCAGACAATGATTGCCCAGTTGGAGACAGAACACACGTCAGACAACCTAACCCTACAGAAGCTGTGGTACTTCGTGCTGCCCACCATGCATACCATGCAGGTTCTTGCCGCTATTGTTACTAATATTGGAAAGGTATGTTATTCATTATTAATATTATACATACATACATATCATCACGCCGAATTTGCCACTTTAGGTTTTCCCATTTAAACTGGAGCCGCCCGACTGGGGACTGTACCTCCACCTTACAGAAGACTGCAGTGAAATAACACTACTTGATGTAATGTTGTGTTTCTGCGGTAAGTAAGGTTGCCAGTGCTCCACGGGGATATGCTGGGCTAGTTAGTAGTAATGCTGGTACCACAGTGAGTCCTCATCCACAACATGGTTGGCAACCCGTTAGTGATACCCCTGGTATTGCTAGCGGCTATAGGCTACGGTGACTGCTTAGCATCAGGTGGGCCGTATGCTTGTGTGCCACCTTAGTGGTATAAAAAAAAGTATAGAACGCCATTTCAATCTTGACTTGCACTCCTTTGTTTCTCTTAGATTAATAAATCTCTTCATTTAATTCTTGAGTATTCTTTGCCTTTCCATCTTTGTTTTCTTGGTCAATTACTACAGGTATAATAGTTTATACCTCAGGTATAAAACTTTTAAGTTTTAATGTCTATTTATTTATATTTTTAGAGTGAACTTCGCGGCGGCGCGGTGTTGACCGTCCTCCACGACAAAACCAATACATTAATGGGAGACGCCCGAGCGCAAGAGATCTCCCTGTTCCTAACAGAGCGAGCCTGTCGCCCCTACCTCAACATCTTAGACCAGTGGATACACAAAGGCACTATTGTCGATCCATTCCAGGTAATGTTATAAATATGGAGATTCATTTAAGGTTTTAACAGTCTCATTTTTTACTTCCATTTATTAGGAAAACCTTATGCTAGAGGAATTTCTGTGCTAGCATAAATGGTAAGCAGATCTCCTTACGAGAAGAACTCTTACTATATTATAAACTAGCGGCCGGCCCCGGCTTCGCACGGGTAGACATTTATAAAATACTAGCGGCCCGCCCCGGCTTCGCACGGGTAGACTTTTATATCAAATATTTTGTCTACCCGAGCGAAGCCGGGGCGGGAAGCTAGTATAATATATGGCCTATGTTACTCAGTGATGATGTAGCTTTCTAACGGTGAAAGAATTTATGAAATTGGTCTAAAAAATAAAAATAAAAATTTAGGGGTGGACTACCCCTAACATTTAGGGGGATGAAAAATAGATGTTGGCCGATTCTCATAGATACCGGATAAACACAAAAAATTTCATCAAAATCGGTCAAGCCGTTTCGACACGAGAATTTTATATATTAGATTTGGTCAACCCCTTTTTAGACTTTTTCAGGCAATTTTTTGTTTTATTCTCTCCGTATCCATCCCATCCTCGTACTTCAAGGAATATTCTAAAAAAAAAGAATTAGCGAAATTGGTTCAGCTGCTATCGAGATTTGAGCTTAGCAACACATTCAGCTATTCATATTATAGATATTACACATAAATAACCATAAAGGATTAGCGGTATTTAGCTGATGAAATAGAACATCTTTGGTAACCAGAACTGCCATTATTTCTGTTAGTTACCGTCAATGACGTCATTATGGCCCCTGAGTGCTATTTAAGTAGTGATAAAATTATAAATATTTCATGTCCAGGAGTTCATGATAGAAGACAATGAGCTGATAAACAAAGAGGAGCTGCCAGTGGACTACTCGGCCGACTACTGGGAGAAGAGGTACAGCATACAGCGGGACAGAGTGCCCAAGTTCCTGGACAAGTTCACTGATATCATACTCAGGACTGGGAAATATTTGAACGTTATTAGCCAGTGTGGTATGTGCTTTATTTATTGAAAACCTTATTTCGTATATCATAAGCTCAAATTTCGATTGACCCTGGTCGTACAGTTAGTTCGTCGTACGTCGTGTCATTTAACTCAAATAATATTGACAGCTGTCAAAGTATATATTTTTAAATTTAGAAGACCCGAGCCTTCGTTAATAATTGGTGATGAAAATTTAATAACCGCATGTTGCCAATAGTTAAGTACAAGTTTGTTAATATTTTAACACTATAAATAAAATCTCAAGGATTTTTATGCCAGACAGAAAGCCAGATAAGCATTCTAAATATACCATATTCTTATTTTTATGTATATTACAGGCAAAAATATCTCCAAAACGAACACAGAGGAAATTAAATACTCCCTTCGAGAACAAAACTACGGTGCCATTATCCAGAAAGCTTACGCCTTCGCGAGCAAATCCCTCTTGGAACTGTTGCTCAAAGAGTATGATCTGATGGGGAGACTGAAGTCTGTCAAAAACTACTTCTTAATGAGCCAAGGAGACTTTATCGTCCAATTTATGGACTCGACTGAACAAGAGCTCTCTAAGAAAATTGATGATATTATACCTTCAAAACTTGAATCTCTTCTAGGACTTTGCTTGAGGTAAACGCAAATAGTTGCATGGGAATATGAACATTATTAGTAACGGCATTATGTTCATAATCCTGGAGTAAGAAGTGTATGAGTTTATTATTACATATGTATAGATTTGTTTGTCATGTAATGGATAAAATTAGTAGGTATAGGATCGAACGCATGGCCTGTTGCAAAGAAAACCTACTAAATAGTCGGCAGGTAATCGGGCTGAGTAGGCCAAAGTCCCCTTGGTGATGATTTAGTGAAAATAATATTGAAAATGAAAAGTTTTACTCAGTTTTGGCCTTTATTAGACACTTATTTAATATTTTGCCACTGGTTCAGATTAAAAACCTTCTGAGAGATATTGGGAAGAACTCAGTTTTAAACATTCATATGAACCGTCTTATCTAAATAAATAAAACATTGGTGCTAATTCTGTTGTTCAAAATTACTAAACGTAACTAATTTGACAGGTCTAAAAATATTGCCATCCTTATTTAATCCCGCACGCGAGAAGGTATAGCAAGACTTTTAGCCTGTCAAATTAGTAAAGTTTAGTAATTTTGAACAACAGTCGGGTTAGTTACACTAATTCAGTATCTATGTCAAGATGGGCTGGACCTCTCATCTATTAAAATATCGGTAAATCAGAGTATTTTTATATTTTGATTTTTGGTTGGGAACACCGCCATCTTACGCAATGGACAGTTCACGTCACTTACGCTTATAACTTATTTGTAATAATTTTTTAAATGCACCCGTGCGATGCCCGGGTCGGTCGCTAGTTGCATATATGTATGCTTAGACTTCTTTAGCATTTAAAATTATAACCAGTTTATTATTAAACTGTTACAGGCTATCTGCAGCCAGCCACGACCCGTACAATGAAGACATGAGGGTTGAACTCCTTCCCTATGATTTGCAGTTCCAGATGTTCAAGATTTTGTCCATAGAGACTGAAGATGAAAAAGGTATGTCCGTATAACCATGTTCCTTCGGCGAAATACAACTGCTGTTGCGCCACGCTCGTAATGTAGGCACGACGTTTTACTAACGCAAATTCATTTGTATTCGCTATTAAGTTAAACTGAAACAAGCTTTAGTATTAAAAAATATAACTTCTACTTTTACTGGCTCAGCGGATCACCCAAATAGGATCTTCCTTCAATTGGGGTGCAGAAGCACCCCAATTGGAATTCACTAAAACATATTAAAAGATGCTATTTTTTAAATTTTTATAATAATTTACTGACGTAATTTTCCCCCGGCGGCAACATTAAAAATGGCGGGTGTAGTTACTAATATGTATCACAATTTATTTTCTAAAATGACGTCAGAATCGGAATAAGCACACTGATCGCTGTAATTAAATCTATAAGACATGAGTACAGCATAAGTTTGGACCTTTGGACCTACTACCGTTTAATGTTTTAGTGTAATATTATTATGTGTATTTCAGAATACAAACAGAATAAAGACTGCCCTCCATTGACCGGCATAGAGACGTTCTCGTTCGGCATGGAGGTGAAGTGGCCGGTGTCGCTCATCCTCAACCACAAGGCGATAGCTTGCTACCAGATGATATTCAGACATCTGTTCTACTGCAAGCACGTCGAGAGGCTACTGTGCAGGTTTGTTTTGATTATTGTTGTTCTATAAAGGTGGCTAGCAGGCATTCAAAATCATAATTTAAATAGAAAACATGTTTATGCAGTTTAGGCCCTAATAAATAAGGCACTTAGAAGGTCTTAATTACCACCGGTACGGGAAAAAGCCACCTAAGAAGAACTGGCAAGAAACTCAGTGCTCTGTCTTTTTTCATGTAACAATCACGATATAAGAATGTTTAGCAAAATTCTTCTAGATATAGATGATGGTAAGCGGTCATCGTAGCCTATGCAGCTTGCAATACTACGCGTTCGGCGTTGGGTAAAGGACAGGAGGATAATGTTGACACATTGAACGAATTTTCCTTAGGGTGTGGCTGTACAACAAGGTGGTGAAGCGTTTCTCGGAGGCGCGTCTGTACGCAGACGCCTTTGCACTGCGCCAGCGCATGCTCAGCTGCATCCAGCATCTGCAGTACTACATGTGCGTCGAGGTCATCGAACCCTCTTGGTGCCAGCTCATACAGAGCCTGGATAAGGTAAGTCATGTGCTGCTCTTACGTAGCTCATTATTACAACTAACGCGCAAAAATATGTGTACTATTAACTGTTCCCGCGACTTCGTCCCAATTTTAGTCGAATCCGTTCAGACGTTGCTGAGTAGTAGGTTATTTCTATCCTTCGTGAAATACAAAATTTTCCGCGATAATAATCCTATATAAAAGATAAAAGACCTATATGTGAATTCAGCTTGTAATGTTCATCCATTCCAACTTTCAAACAAATCCATTCAGCCCTTAAGGTTTGAAGAGGGTACAAACACACACTTTTACAATATTAGGTTGATACATGGGATAACAGAGCAATGTTATTGAATCTAGGGATAATGACATTTGGCCCGGTCTGCGGTTTTTTATGTTGTATTAAATTTGTCATAAGTATTGTAATCGAACTAAAGGAAATGGAACCAATTATTATTCAATAGGATATTTTTGAAACAATATAACAATATGGACTGATTCTATTCAACAACTTTAATCATATTTTTAGATTTGCCCTATAATCCGGTCATGTTTCTTTGTTTCCATTTAAGCTGTAAGTACCAATCGTATAGTCATTGTACTCGCTGCGCCTTCCCGTTAAATCTGCGTATAAAAACTTCAAACCATTTTACCCTTACCCCTTGTATTTTAATTTAAAATATTCTCGTTGCGGATATTTACTCCCTATACTTATACTGGCTTATATTATAATGAAACAAAAGTATATTAATACAAATCTTAATAATGATTTTATGAAAGTTATTAATAATAAGTTATGCGTAAAAGTAGGTGGTGCATTCATTAATTGCGAAGAATGACACAATAAGTTAATTGAAATAAAATATTATTGTGTAGAATCAAATTATGTTTATAAATAAAAATATTCAATAAGTAGGGACAATAAGGCTATAAATTCCTTATTTCGATTGTACTGCTTGTAAAACTTTCTTCAGAGTAGTCTCAAGGCTTGCAATTTTCAGTTCGTATTGTGACAACTTATCTTTAATTTCATCGAATTCTGAGACATTAGACTTTTTGGTGATAACGATTTTAGCATTTTTCACAATCTTTCGATCTAGTCTGTAGTTGTGACAGCGTTCAAAGCAACATCCACCAGTCTCAACATCTTCATAGTCGTCACCAAACTTCCCCAGTGGTTCCGCATGAGGAATTTCTATTTTATTTCCCAGGTTCGGCTTAACAACTATCTTGTACTTCGGTAGGAAGTGGGGAAACAGACTGATACGTTTTGCAAAAGGTTTGATGCAAAGTGTCTTCGGCTTGATAATGTTCACGTTTTCCAAATTCAGTGGCAGCCAAGACCAACACTTTGACGGCTTGCCATAAGATTTAGCATTTCCTATGAGAACACTCTCGAAGTAAGATATTAACTTCACTCTAGATATATGTCCCACAAGCTCGGCATCAGCCCTGATCTCTTGAGTGTCACTGACGGCCAGACCGTTAAGCAAGTTAAATAGTACAATCGGTACCATGAACACGAATACAATAAATATAATATGGCTCGTTACTGGGAATGTACTGAATTTAATGGAACCTGCATCGAACTCTCCTGTCAACATGACGATTGTTTTGAACAGTGACCGCCCTGGATCTTCGAAGAAATCTTCGTCTTCTTCCTCCTCCTTTCCAGTATTATTAGGGTTCGGTGGCGTTTGATCCTCGTCTGCCTCTTGTCTGAACAACGTGTAGAAACTAAGGGCGAATGCAATAATTAAAATGCAATACCATAGTAGAAATTTAAAGAAATTCCACGAAACCGTTTTCAGCATCACAATGTTCGTCGACAATGTGGGAAACTGACCAATTAGTAAAACTAATTCAGCCGAGGACAATAAAATAGCCACTGCAGAAAGTTGCTGCTTCGTAGATTCTTCCGCAGAGTCGTAACAAACTATCCAAGCAGTAACAAATATCAAGGCCATTTCCATCCAGTTTTCTATACTTTGCAAATATCTTGTTGGTGATACTAGCAACTGGAACAATTCGCGGAATATCAGGAGGATCAAGCCAATTATCGCACCGGCGTGGGTGACGACATTCAAAGCTTCAATTGAACCTGATTGCTTCTTATCCACACCATATCCCAATATTATATAAAGTATAAGACACAACCATAAAAGGGAATAAAACGTTATGTTGGCATAAAACAAGCAACTTATACGCTGCCATTTTAGATATAGGAAACTGGTGATAACAGGGTGTTTTAAAAGCGGACGTAACTCTTCATTTCTTGTCATATACAATAATGCATCCGTTTCGGGAGCCAATATACTGTCGCACTCTTTGACATTATTGTTGGAATTATTATCCATTAGTGGTACTTTGCAAAGTTCATTTTCATATGAATTGTTCGGATAAACTAGGAAGCTGTACTTCATATGTATTTCGTAGTCGTCATCGCTCGGTCTCCCGCCGTTGGTTGTAATACATTCGTCTAAATAAGTTTCCAGCGTTTTGGCGTTTATATCGGCTAGTGGAGGGTCGTTAAATTTGTTTCGTAATCCCACACAGGCCCCATGTCTTAGTAACTCTAAAACTGTCTCGTTGTCTCCATCCCTGGCAGCATAATGCAGAGCAGTGTTGTCCTTGATGTCGAGATGATTAACGTTAATGTTAACTTTGGGATGCTTAAGTAATAGTTCTAAGCATGCATCAAAGTCTGCTTTTGGATTTTTGCTATAAAGTCTCTTCCCTCTTACAGTTAATTGCAATAGTGACTCACCATGCATGAGATCAAATAACGTAGATTCGTTTTCAATAAACATTTTGAGGATTTTGAAGTGTCCATACTGACAAGCAATAGCTACAGATCTATACGTATTTCCGGAACATGTAGCGTTGGGATCAGCGCCGGAAAGTAATAATGTACCAACAACTCTATCAAAACCCTTTTCTGTCGCTAGTTGTAACATAGTGTTCATTCCATTATTTGCTGCTAGTACTGGACGATGTTCATTTCTTTTTACCAATTTCGTGAAGTCGCGTATGAAATTGTCCTCTTCATGTCTACTCAGAAAAGAGAATAATTTATCCACGTCAATGGTCTCCGTATCTTGCGCAGAGGCATCAAACTTTGTCAGTAAATGTGGGAAAGCTTCTCTAAGATAATCACGCGCTGCTTTTCCTCGTCTGTCTTTATACGTGTCTAAATCGATTGGCTCTTTTGAGTAATCTAGAATTAATGTTATAACTCTTTCCAAACCCTGTTTTGCAGCAGAATAAACCGGTGTCACGCCTTTTTGGTCTGGAGAATTAGCGTTGCAACCAGCTTTTAGTATTAGTTCAATCATGTCTTCGTACATAGCCAAGTCTTTTTCACGATCGTCGTCCAAATCTTCAATTCTCTTAATAGCCATTAGCAATGCACTATTTCCTTTGTTTTTGATATTCACATCAATTCTGTCGTCTTCTAATAGCACTTCCAGGGATTCGATATTACCATTCTCAACGGCGAAATGTATAGGTGCGGCAGCGTGAGTTTCATTCATGTTGTTAACTTGTACTTCGTGCTGTAATAACAGCTTTACGAACTCCTGCTTATTTGGTTCTGAAACTGCTATTTCAAGACAGGTCTTGTAGTCAGGATATTGGTAAACATGTTCAAG
The DNA here is from genome assembly GCA_951449985.1 of Falcaria lacertinaria. Lineage (NCBI taxonomy): Eukaryota > Metazoa > Arthropoda > Insecta > Lepidoptera > Drepanidae > Falcaria > Falcaria lacertinaria. Next base: position 6,991,894 of record OX602114.1, read on the forward strand.
ATCTACTGCACCGTAACTGACTAACTTTTTAAATGTAGCAAAGTCGTTAGTTTGCAAGGCTGTCCGTAGTTGTACCTGCGGATCGGCGCCGAATAACGAGCCGCCCCGCGTCAGCCGATTCGCCTTCATCTCGTAACTGTCCCTCGTCATGTCCCTCGCAGTACTGGCATCTGAAAATACGAAATGCTCTTCTATATTACGACACCCAATTTTCTCATTGAAGTTAATCGTTTTGATACTCATGTAGTACTCTAAAACTAAACGTTATGGATAATTGTTCAATTGAATTAAATTAGTGGTCATGATCAGACGCATCACTTTTACGTAGCTTATACCGATCTTAGCCTAGTGTACAGAACATAAACAAAAGCGCAAGAGAGCGTTAAATCTCTTAAACACACGTGCTTATTTAATTAAACCCCATAAAAGATTCCGTAAACCTTTGTGGGAAATAACCATGATCGACAGCTCGTTTTAACTATCTGCTAATAGAATATTGAGAAGGTGGTAAGTCTTATCCGAACGGTATTATCTTAAATTTAGATGGATCAAAACATTAACGTTAAATACTTAAATAATCCTTTCTATATGAAATCACGATGCAAATGCATGCTTACATGCTTGGCGGTTTCGATTCAATTTATTGATATTTGATTTATCCAAGTGAAGCTACTCTTAGATGACATCTTAGAAATAAGCCGGCTGGCTCTATGTATATAAGTAAACTATAAAATATTATGTATGGTCATGGTTTCAAATGAGCTCATTTAACCCGATTACCACGGTTACCTACATCAGCTGCGTCAGTGGGTAATGAAGGGCAATTATTCCGAATTTCTCCTGGTGCCATAAAATTAATGCTGCGCGCGTGCTGCATGCCTCTCGCTTACTGGAGACTAGTAATTGGATTGATTTGCACTCACTCTCATGTAATTCTTAATTGTAAGAAGCTCCGTACGTTTGCCCCTTACGCTAATGACGTAGTTACTAGAATAGGGCGTCTCTCTATAGTAGCAAGTTTATAGCCCCCAATTTGTGTTCACCATTTGAGCGTAATTGTTCTTTGTATCGATGAACCGATCAAAAAACCAGCTTACGTGGTTTGTTATTTTACAATTTGCATAGTGAACACCCGCATGTTAACTTATTTGCTCTACAATCAGTATCCATTCGGGTGTTTAACAATCGTGATACTTGTATTCTATACTGTTTATAATCTGGTTTACATTGTGTATTTCATTTTTATTTTTAACTTTATGACAAAGACGCCATACTAAGCTAACTCTTAATTTGCTACGCTTGTCGGATTACTTACGTAAAAGAAATATTTGTCGTCGGATTTGTTCTGTATACATGGCCAATAAGCTAGTTTAGATCACTAATACCCAGTACTTTATCTTTTTGAGTATTTGCACCAAGTAGCATTTTCTTCAATTACGTTTTCGTAGAGAAGGAACATTGTTGCTCTAGTTTGAAATTACGTACATATACACATCAGTTCAAATAAAAAGCGAATGTCCAAAATACAGGAGTGGGGATCCAACAAAAGTGTTTCGACCAAACAATAGCGTGCTCGCCCATCGGAACGCAATGAGATACTCCATGTGTTCGAGCGGGCGGGTGATACGAAAAGTGCCCACAAACACCACAATCCAAATGTTACGTTTCGCATTTTGTTACGCTTTCGTAAGATGCGAGATCTATTGTATTTCGTGTACGTCATCACCTGTTTGAAGCCGATGTTCAACGTTTAGTACATCATTGATTAATTTGACGATTCAACCGGTTGTCTTGGAACTGGTTGTTTGTTTCAGATTTATTTTCGGATTGCGAAATGTGATTAAACTGGTATGTTTCTACGTAGCACCGATCGCTAATTAAACTGACGTGAAACTTCTTTGCGGGCTTTAGCAACACAAGTTTTTAAACGAGGATTAAAATGATGTTACCCCTTAACACTCCGTTAGTTTTAAGGAGCTCGAGCAGCAAGAAACTTACGGAAATTGTATTTTCAAGCCAAGCTCATTATGGTTTGTTTTTCAATTTTGAACAAATATTTTTGGTGTCAATTCAGAAAAATTACAGTGACTAGATTACATTCTGTTACCATTTATTATTTCACGTTAGATACATAGTTTAGGTTTTCGAACTAATATGTATCAGCTTTATCCCTTCCCTGTCCTTGACATTTAATTCGATCCGATATTTTAAAGGTACGTGCTTCATCGGCCCTGTTACATTGCATCTCATAACCGATGACCTTTAGTTCCTTTGTTTGATCTGACCAATGTTCGATTTCATCATAGGAATTAGCCATCATGTCATGACACTATCATTATGGTCGATCGGTCAGATAGTTACGGACCCTACATATACAATGTATAATTTTCTATTGTTTCTCGACGACACATACACATCTTACACTCTATTGGATAATTAATAGTCAACTTATATGGCCTGCATCAAAAACGCTACATTATAAAGTACTGATGTTGAAACGTTGTCAATGTTGTCATGACACTTATAGGTACTTTGACTCTCAACGTGTCAATAAGCACTTTTATCTATCAGTATTATTTGCATTTGAAATGTATTTATGTTAAGTGTCAGAGCGTTTGATTCATGAGGTGATGGGGTGCTCGACGGAGTTTCGCAACGCGCATTGTTATTTTTGAAAAGATAATTTTGCTCAACACTAAAAAGATAGTGAGTGAGAAAGAGTGCTGACAAGATACCTCAGAATGATTCGGTTAATATGCTGGCTGATGTCCGTCTTAGGTTTGATTCCTAGGTCGAGTTGTGTTGCCGTTCTTATTTGATTAAATACACTACGAGTACAGTTTATAGAATAAAAAAGACAGACAGAGCCATCTGTCATGTTGGTACTTAAATACATTCAGCGAAATGCGGGTGTCTAGTACTAGCTAGCTGACGTAACACTACGTAACGTACTTAATAGCTAATGAACTGTAAAAATATACAATTGCTCAGATTCCTAATATCAATGGAGTACCTATTGGTGAATTCAACTCCTAAATTCGTTCAGTTCTTGAAATATGTGCATAGACTGGCAAACATTTAATAAGTCGTGCTGAATACTTTTCCAAATATGTATAAAATAACAGTAATCACCATCGGTTGGGCAATTAGTTGCTTCCGTTCTTTCACCGTTATATGTTTTTAGTTTTTATCAGCACGCTACCGGCCGCTACTTATCTCTAGCTCTACTGATTGCCGGACACGCCTCCAGATCACAGTGAAATTGCTTCTCATAGAGCTTAATTGTAATGTATTACGGTATTTTACCAATTTGACGACTGATTAATTATGAAAAGGGAAAGCTTATACGTGTTAACTTGTTTACGGCTACCTACTATCAAACACTGCAATGAAGCAAATCAAACTTGAAGTAAAAGCATTCCATAAGTTTTTGTATATTATCTGTTACCGGCTTTGCACAAGAGAGAAACGGTTGGATCTTGAATCATCATATACGGGACCTTATAAAATCTTAGGTATCTGCAGACTCAGAGCCACATAACTTGTGTGGGCCAGTTATGAAAAATCGCAGATGTGATATTGTTATGGTAATCTAGGTGGAGGCCTTTGTTCAGCGGTTGTAAATGTTTGATAATGTCTAAACCTAATAATGTATTTAGTTACTAGCCTTTGTTCAACGGTTGTAAATGTTTGATAATGACTAAACCTAATAATGTATTTAGTTACTACGTTCCGAAATAGGCAACAAATAAATACAAAACAAATATTTTATATTGAAAGCGTGATTCAATTTATTCATTGTTTTTGTGGTTGTGGTTTATGGTTTATATTAGTAATAGGTCCCGGGCTAAGTTTGCGTAAATAGTTTCATTCGTAAGGCTTTAAAATACATACCTACTGTTTTGATATTCCTTACCAACATTTTGACGTGTTATTAATGTATGGTGTCGACATCGACAGTATTCGGCAGACAATGCGTAGGCGTCGGCTGTTCGGACAGATTTGCATTCTGAGTCAACTTGCAACCTGTCTGCCTTGGCCGGAGCCACACCTGTCCTGTCCCTTAGCCCTACCCTAGTTATCAATTTGTATTGACATGAACAAATTATGGCCGACTATAGGTACCTAGAAATACTAGAAAAACGGTTTTCCTAGTAAGCATCGTATGAGACTCTTACTCGTGTGAGTACCTAACTTACGGAACATACACTATTGACCTACAAAATTTGACAACAAATGCCGTTAGGTAAACACCATTCAGCAATAATCACTCGTCAATTTTACACACGTTGGTTTTAAAACTAACTTAACTTAGGCTGTTCAGCCTAAGTCGAAGCGCAAGAAACTACGCAACTTAAATATTTAATATTACAATAATTATAACGAATTCATATTTAAATAGAAAAAAGAACAGGTTTTGGTGAGATACCCACTCAGTATCGCTACGCACTAACGGTTATGAATTTAAACTAGTTTCATAAAACTTAAAAAAGAAACTCCAACGCATACACTTAACTTTTTTGTACAAATGTAGGTACATATCTTTGACATTAAGCATAGAAGTAACATTGCGTCTTTGGTATACTAATGCATATTAACCGTATCAAAGACCGTATACAATAGTAAGTTTACATGACTAAAGTTTTATATGTGTACGGATCGTGACTCGTGACTACATCTCCAAACATAATTGCAATACGCGTATTACGTTGCTATTGCACCTGCCGATGTACATATACGTAGAGAGAACTGGAATATACGTAGAGAATTGGCAGAGGCAGCGTTGCCACACATCCGCCGCTTGACCAACTAAGTAGTAAAAGCCTTCCGTTCCGCACACGACATTTCAATATCTTTGACGCCCGTGTCTACGTTCCGGGCTTTTTGTCAACTTTGTGCTTAATTTGCTTCGCTCTAACATGAAGCGCGCTCAATACGACTTTCTTCCTAAGCATTGAGTAAAAGTATACATAAAACTTTATGAAGTAGCCGGCCACTTAAACAACGTGCTTATCGTCCAGAGGAGGCTAAATGACTCACTAATTGCGTTGGCTATACATATATAAGCTAAATTGTAAATGTTTATTCTTGAACATGATACTAAAGCTAGATATAGATAGAGAGAGAGATAGAGAGAGAGATAGAGATAGATAGTTAGATATAGAGAGATATAGATATAGATCTGCATTGCTACGTAATCAGGTTATTTTCCAAAGAGTTGTTAGGAGCTCATAAAGATTCGAGCAATATACCGGGTCATTTATGGCACCCTGCAGTACCTTCGCAGTTCGCTCTAGTTTCAACGGCAAGTCTCTTTGATTTTCTATTTCTAAGCGCGCTGGACCGTCGCGAGCTCACCCATTTTGTGATCACTAAGAACAGTTTTTACTAAGATTATTGCTTCAACTTTATTGAGTTGTACACTTTTCCTCTGTTACGCACGATGAGTAATTTGGCTTAGCTCGCTCTATGTTTCTTTTATGTTCCAGATGTTTTGCTAATCTTATCTCCACTTTGCCCTTTTTTACAGCTTTCTCCTACGTCTAATTCATTCATATGCATGTCCAAATAATTGTGTCCTACTTTGCTCTTAATGTATTTCCACTTGTGAGCACTCTGCTCTGCTATGATATGGTATGAATAATATGACTATGTACTTGATATCGTTCTAGTTTATTTTTTCACCTCGACTAATGTAATTCAATTTACTACAAGATGTTGTCCTGGAACTCGTCACACAAAGACCGTTACTGTACTTTATAAGATTGACGCTTGAAGCACGTAGATTGACTTAGAACAACATAAATAGAGACAAAAGCGAGCTAGTCACATTCTATGAGGATCTAATTATATTTGCTCTGTGGCTACATATAATATAACCTAACCATAATGTGTAGCTCAAATTACATTTTCATTGTGACAATTGTGGTTAGGTACCAAAAGAAACATAATTATAATGTCATTCACACATCCAAATAATTCAGTCACTAAGAAACTCAAAGTGACGATTGAAATAGTCATAGTTTACCTCAAATGCTATGTAGGTGTAATGTTTATTACTTGCTGTTTTGGGAGTCGATAATTTATACAAAGCACCCAATACGAGTACAGTTTGACCCAAACCCAAGGTCCATAAATGGCGTGGCGGTACTGTATTATGTGGGTGAACTGTCGTCATATCTAGGCAACAATTGCACCAATGTATTTACATCCGTTGACCCATCGATTGGTATACCATAAAGCTTAATTGTGATACTCCAAATAAACTGTTAAGTGGTACAAATACATAATATATTAGTATCCATGTTTTAAAGGGATTGCTTAAGTTCTCTGACTCACTCATTTTCGGAATTGACAAGATTACTTTTAAAGATGATAGCCTTAAAATGCTTACTATTGTATAGTGTAAATTGATTTTGAATTCTAAGAACGAAAAAGCTATAACTCCACTACTACACTAAAACTAATAAAGCGTCATCTCATCACGCAACATCGTCACACATGAGCATTTGATTGCTTCCACGCTCGATTTACTGATTTATCTTTACAAACAGAATTAGTTATTCTATGGCTGGACTATTCAAAGTTGTGCCGTGAGAAAGTTTGCTTATGATTGGTTTCATATTCAAAACACATCACATGATATATCGTTTGATACGATTTAGCAGTCAACGCAGATTGCATCGAGAACTGCTAAATGTAATCTACATACGTTGAGCAGTTACACCGTTATTTATTAATAAAACCTAGTGGTACCTACTAATAATGTACTTGCCGACTTTGCAGTTAAACGTAATCGTTGCTAGTAATTTGAGTATCTGCATTTGCAGCCGCGGTATCCTGCTTTGCTGCGGCTGCAATAAATCTGGATATAATATACCAAACGTATGTCTACTCATGTAAAAATTAAAATTGTTTGATCAGAGAAATTATGAACTTGATAGCAAAATGGTAGGTACCGTAAGAATCAGGTCATTCCTACAGAAAGTAGAACCGTTCTCAGAAATATATCCCCCTTTTAAACTTGTTTGACACATGATTTCGGCTATTTCTCCTGTATCCGTTGGAAATTCCTCAGTGAATGCGAACATCCCTATAAATTATATGCATTAAATCAACTAAATCGTTCCCAACATTCCAAAAACATACCAAACATTGAATGTCATATTGATGACTTTCCAATGAGTAGGTACACGCACCTGACTCGGGTCGTCGAGGGTCACCCATGTGTCTGTCAAACAAATTATTTGCTTTTCCCACTGTGTCCGAATTTACTTTCATCTATTGACAGGGTTATCATTACTCTTGCTCCTTTACAAGTGCTGGATTAAAGTGTCTGATCTGTGATTTATTTAATTTGAATTTGATTTTGTTGGAGTAATATTATGTCTAAGTCTTTTGGTATATTATACATTTGACAGGTTTAACATAACAGTTTGAATTAAAACCAAGAAAACTTAAATTTTCGTATGCACCCAATAATACATATTTTTGTGATACATAACAAAAAGTTCCTGAAAGTATGTGCCTATGTGCGGCCGCTAACAGCTTGCACAAGGTACCAAGATTTACCTAGCATTTTAATCTTGAGTGAAATCGCTAACGCGTAAATCTTGTTAGCAATAATTGGCAAACAAACGATATACAACTGGATTATACCTTACAACAGGAATAATTGGCAACATATTTCCTAGTCATCATATTCATTGTGGTCCTAATAAGGTGCGTTACTGTCATAAAACAGATTATGTACAATTATTTAGGATATTTGGATTATTTACCGAAATGACCGATGACAATTTTTGTATGAGTCACTTGTATCAATCATAGTCGACTAGCTTAATGTGTTTATTGTGTTTTGTCTTGCTCTAGCGCGAAGTGTTTCAAATTGGCAGGGGTAGGACAAAACACCTCACATAGTAATTTTGAACACAAAGTTACATGCACCGTTTAATGCATTCAAATCCATTTTGTATATAGTCTATACTATATAGAGATAAATCATATATCTCTTCTTCTTGAGAATGCACTTATCAACGTTGAAAACTGACTTAGATGTAGGATTCAACTTACATTATTTCTGCATTTTGTGTTAATATGTTCGTTTAACCTAATACCTCTATAAGCTCTACAACGGAGCATGCACATTGCACACCTACATACGAGACAATGATTCGATTCATACACGATCACAAACCTAGGCTAACCAGTTTGCAATATTCTACCGAGCTGACCAAAAGGCTTGCATTGCTTGATGCATTTGCAATTTGACGAGTTCATTGTCTCCTATGGCATATTTTTACGCTAACGCCGGATGTAATCCCGTCAGTTTCAATAAGGGAGCCCGTATGGTATGGTTGTGTGCGAGTGCCCGCCACTTTATCAATTACCAGCTACACAAGGCACTTCCCGCGATCCATACGGTCCGCTGCCGACCCACATGTCCTGCATCATCATAATAACGATGACGTCATAATCCTAATCGACCTTGCCCAGGGCCTGACAGTCAACATCTGCACATAATGATCTCTTTTCAATGTTTACACCCACATACGGCATAGTTTGTGATTCAAACATTACTTAATACAAGTTATTAGTATTTAAAACAATGGAATATCTAGTGGCGGTATTCGTTTTGTGAGACACTATAGAAGAAAAACCAATTTAAACAGTTCTTTGGAGGACAAGTAGGTAGCATGTTTTGTCGTTCTTTATAGTTCCGGTAACATGAAAATACATTGACCATTGAGTATGGAGGTTTCATATCATGGTTTTTGCTCTAGCTGAGCTAGAATAGTTTAAGATGAAATTATTGATGTTCCTTTTAATGGTATATTACACTCTAAGCTAGCACCGGATAGGAAATAACATGTATAAATTCAACTAAATGTATCCGTATTAATGATGACGTATTTACCTAAATCGCTCATCGCCCCTCATCTCTATTGTTTTATTTTCACGGTTTTAGTTTTATGTATCTTCTACATTAGTTGAATCATCCTTCAATATTTTGTTTACGTAAGGGTATCTTCGGAAATATACACGAACAAAACTTTTGTATTGCGCTTTACGAATACCTATACCTACTGTCACCAACGCGTTAAACACCTTGTAAAAACACATACAACACATACAATTTGAAATTCGGTGCTATTTAATCCAAAAAGGCCGTATAAACCCACCTGATCAGAAAAGCTATATAAAACACTGAAAATGATTTCACAGTTTTCACAATCACTACACAGTCTCTTGTCAGTTTGTTCACATTCGCGCAGCAGTGTGTTTGGTGGCGGAGTGAGGCGGCGCTCGCGCCGGTGGGAGGCAAATGGCAATCGACGTTAAGCTACCAGCTACACGCTGACCAAACAATTACTGACCATAATACTGTTCGTTCTAGCTGTGTCTTGAATTAATTACGTTTGCTTAGTCAATATTGATCTGATTTTAAATTTAAAAATTAGAGCAAAAATATTTTGCCTTAGAAATCTCCTGAAGGTGCAGAATCTTTTCATCCTTTCATCGAGTGAATGTTCATCCACGGATCATGTTTTTTGATGGTTATTTTTGTTATTCGTGAATTGATATAGGTAGGTACTCGAATTAATTGTGCTGTTTTATTCGTATTTGTTAGGGAAGGCTCTTTCCATCCGAGACGCAATTGGGCAATGTCAAGCAGGCACTTAGGCTTTGTATTTTTGAAGCTTTCTAATTTGTTAGAAAATCAAGCGAGGTTTTTACTAACTGCTTAAGATGTATTTGATAAGTAAATTGAATTGCTCCTGGATTTGATTTTCTACTCTATTTCACTAAACAAAAGGTAGTAGGCAAATTACCTACCTTCAGCCATATTGTTAGTTTTTTGCGAGGACTTTTTTCTGTGGGCGGAGCGGGTCTGTGCTTCTCGTTAATTTGTAGGCGGTACTGGTTAGGTACGTCACAAGGCTGTATTAGTCATTGCCTTGGTCCAGCGAATCATTGTTTTTGGACTTACGTAAATTACAATACGATAATCAGGTAGGTACTAATGAATAAATCTGGTCAGTTCTCAACAAATCCTAATGATGTAGATGCGCCCCGCGGTTTTCTTTGACAAGCTAACACCCTGTTGTGTTTATATATTTAGAATAAAATATATCTTATTATATGCTTACCTTAGGTTTCAACCCTAATATACTCTAATAATGCCTGTTTGGCATGATGGAGTAATAATAATCCATTAAACATTTATTCTTCGCATTTCATAATTTCTAGGAAAGTAGGATTAAGTCACCCATCGATATACTGGTATTACTGGTCATAATTAAAGTTGCTCTACTTTGCTGATCAAGCGATTATTACAATAATAGTTCAAGACACGAGTCTCTTTGTACTCGTACATTAATAAATAATATGTATGTATATGTATTCATCAAATGCTATTAACAGATCAAACATTTCTGATTATTTTATCCCCCATAGACATAAGAAAAATATTAATTAATGGATTTCCCAGGTGCACAACGTAGACGAGGTGTTGGAGAGGCACAACGACTTCCTGGAGTCGTGTCTCGGCGACTGCATGTTGACCAGCCCCCAGCTCCTCAAAGCTGTCACCACGCTGTGCCTCGTCTGCGTGCAGTTCTGTACTTTTATACAGGTAATAATTGCTTTACTTAGAAACATATTACATCGGGCTCCTTTATTTTTTTACTTTTTTTTTCTTATTTTTTTAAGGTTCTTTGAGTCGCTTTGCGACTATGTCAGAACCGTAACATATTACAAATTTATTGAGGCTACACTATATCCGAGACCATATTAAATAGCATTCTAGCCACCTCACTCAATGGTTCGGCTAATACAATATGAATGACTCCAATATTAAAAAAATCCACACCATATTGGCTAAAAGCGTGGGTAATATTCGCCGTGCCAGATTTTCATTCGCCAAGCAGTAGTTTTCTAACTTTGTATTCGTATCAAAACGTCTTCCTAAGACGCTACTCGAAGTGGTAGGCATAGATTTGGACGTCATTGAATAAACGATTTTGATCAAAATTTCAACGTCTGTCGAATAAAAAGAGAAAGATCTTCGGGCAATGCACGGTTTCCGTCCATAGGCTACGGCCAATGCTTACATTTTGGATCGGTTAGATATTCGAGAGATTTATGAAGTGGATGGTTTCATAATTTTCTCTAAGGCCTATTCTATATTGAAAAAATATGTATAGTTGCACTTATTTTTAATCTTTAATGGCATGACTACACACAGGCGTCTGTAGAAATCGAAATCATCTGTGGTATTATATCTGTATACGTAACTTCTACTTATAATTGAATATGATGATATTCTATGACCTCCGAGATTTCTTCCTTCCATTTGAATGCAGCATTATTCATATAATTATCGATATTTGGTAATTCCTCCCCCTTTTTTAGTGCTTACCTGGTCTATTCTTTAGCTCCATATTTTGTATTTATTATTATTTATAAATATTGTTTTTAAGGGCTTTTAAGTCTCCACTAAATTATGGTTTTGAAAGCTGGTGATGGATTTTTCTGCACTTTATTAGATTATTATGCGTACTAATATATATATATATCTGTAGAAAAAATAAATTAATTAGTAAATAATCTTGAGCGTTTTGATTATATATTATTTTATAATATTAATTTGTTATGTATTTTCTTTTAACGCTACCAAAACACATTAATTGGCAAGGAGATGCACAAGTACTTCGTGGACGCAGAGCTAAACAGTATGCTTGGATCGACCTATGACAGTTCAGACTATAGTGAGGTATTGAACAAACTAGTATCACTTAGTAGTATGCACTGAGTCACATACAATATACATATATCACTAAATATCCAAACCAATCTAAGTCTTGGTATAACGTAATGAATCGATTTACTAAGTTTTATATATAATATCTCTTAGAAGAGATTTGTTTACTTCTTGTTAAATTCTACTTGACCTCGCGACACTGTATGTTTGGATTGCTCGTTCATTAAAGCGTCTTGGAGTTAAAGTAAATAAAAAAATTAAGTGGTTAAAAAAAGGAGTTCACCGATTTCTTTTGTTTATGTAGCAATTTGTATGACTTTTCTGTCCAGCTGATATGAGGTTCCAAGTGATGATATTGCAACATTGAAAAGAACTGGTGAAATTATGACAGAGATAGATTGAGATATTTAACGAATAACAGCAGATAATTTGTGCTTATTATTATGTGCGCATTGATCAGAACATAAGGCGTGTATTGTTATTGTAAGCCTTATAATTTTTATTGGGCAATGAAAATGCTTATTAAATTAAAAAATACTTATTTCTTGAACTTGAAGCTTTAACATCATTAGAATTAATAAATATAATCTTATTTTATTTACTACAGGCAAGTATTATCTCCAATAAGTTTCTATGAACGAGTAACTGATATGTACTATATAGTATCTCTTCACTCACTGTCACTCAAAGCAATTTTAGATGAATCACTTTTGCAGAATCGCGTAGTTTTAAACTCGGTGCTTACACTAACTTATTTATATTTCAGCTTAGATATATTTATTGTGATAGTTTGCTTCCATGTAGTATTTGTGTTGGGACCATAACAATAATACATATATGCTTATTCTTAACTTTTCATGACTCTTCCTTCTGTTTTAGAATTTCACTGTAAGTATAATTTTATGGTTTTTAATCAATATTATATTATATCTGTATTATATTATCTAACTTATCCCTGCGACTTCGTCCGGGCTGAATTTGGACAAAAGTAAAATAGAGCATATATAGATACATTCTCTCTGTTATAAGACTTAACTGTGACTCGTTGTGAAAATGATACGAAATATTGTCACAGTTAATTCTGTGACAATATTTCGTATCACTTTTTGTAGCCTGGATTCGCTTTGTTGACATCCTAATTCAATATTATTGTTGCAAAATATGTACAACAGCATATACAGAATCTAACAAATCAGCTCATCCATATTTTAGGAATGATGCCAGTGGATGATGCTTAGTCTTCGTATGATTATGCTTGACAGTAGATATTGCAATATTCGGACTGTAATTTTCCTTACAAATAGTTACGTGATGTAATTTATTGTGCTTTAAGGGATCAGATGGCAGATGATATTAATGTTTTAATTTGTACAGCATTAGGTGCATTTCGGTGAGTTTTGAATAAAGTGTGTAATGTCCAGGAGACCGGTTGTGGGGGGTCGACTACGACTGGGTCTTCAGACTCCTTCGCCCGCTCGGTGTCCCGATACGGGCTGCGGTTCACTGCGGCGCTACTGTCGGTGCTCGCCATCATCGAGCGGATGGCCCGCGACAACAACACCAACAAACTGCTTAACATATCTGCCAGGTACGTTGGATTTTGACCATTTGGGGGCAGCCGAAACAACTTTCAGATGTGTCCCTCGCGAGGGAACAGATGTGTCCCTAACGAGAGAGTAATCGCACGTTTGCGATGCGTTTGCTTTTCAATTTTCTAACTGTGAGGTTTAGGGTCCGATCGAAGCGTCGGCTTTGGGTATCTTCGGCCAAAAATACGACCTTCGACTTTGGCCGAAATCCACTTTCGGTCGGACACTAGTACAACCACCAAATAAGCTATTTTTATTTATTTACATTTAATAATCACTACATAGTATAAAACAAAGTCGCCTCCCGTTGTCTGTCTGTCCCTATGTATGCTTAAATCTTTATTACTACGCAACGGATTTTGATGCGTTTTTTTATAGATCTCTATCTATATGATTCAAGAGGAAGGTTTTTATGTATACCTAATTCATTTAGGTTTCGTGCAACCCTGGCGAAGCCGGGGCGGGTCGCTAGTTTCCTAGTAATGGAAAACAATTTCTGTTATAGATTAAACTTCAATACTTACTACGTGATGCAGTTGGAGAAGTTTTGTTCGGACGACAAGTTGTTGGAGAGTAAACCTGCCTCCTAGCGGCGCGCGGCGCGTACGCACCGCGTCACTGCTGTGTGAACCATTTGATTGTGTTCGTAGTTTGCATACACACATTATGTGTAGTGTATCATATCAATGATGAAGTGTGCCTGCACTTGTCACATTACGGAACTAACATTGGATTGATTAATTGATTGACTCTTAAACTACTTCCACAGCCATCTAGCAGTAGACATAATGTTATATGTTATTTTGAACATGGCTTAATGCGATTAGACATTATTTACGCGAATATACATAGTAGGAGTTGCCAGTAGGTTTGTCACAACAAATATTTACACTAACTCAAATTTAAATTAACTCTTATATCAAAATAATACAGATAATGTATTTATTCTGGTATGGTGAACCAATTGCTATAATCTTATCGAATTAGGAACAAAATTGCCGAGTACAAATTTATGTATAGACTAGTAAGTATTAGATTAGATGGCATCAGTATTTTGGTACAGGTGGTCTGAAGTTCCAGTCCCAGCCAGTTCATTAGGGTTAGCAGATTAGTTGGGGAATGTAAACTTATTATCTCATATATTTAATGTAGTAACTAACCATCACAAACGGTGCCATAATTTGATACATAATTGCCCCAAATTCCAAGACTAAATAATAAATTAATGTATTGGTTGTGAATTATAACGATCTGATTGTATGGGGAATAAACCTGCGTTGTATGTCCCAAGATACTAGATTTAGAATGATGCTCGTTTATTAAAATAAAGTACTATATTAAACGAATCACTGTATTTTTGATAGTAAGAAGTTCACAAATAACTAATTAACCAATGTACGTAGATGTTTAAACAAAATTACTATGAAGTCACAAAATTATGTATTTTGAGCATTCCTTGGTATGATACTAAAAACTTCTGTATTTTGAAACCATGACAAGATTATTTACCATACTTTATTTACTTGTGAATAATAATTGAAAGACTTATTCTGTATTTTTTGTATAATTTAAAGCGAATCTCGTGTTTTACCATTCCATGTTATCCCCAGGATGATCTGTCATATTAATAATTGCTAAGTTCAAGTCACATTCAATGCATATAAAATTGTATGTAGCGTTTATCCCAGTTCAATTTTACTACAAACAGTTTGTTTCATAATATCTATACATTTTGTATTTGTTGTTTACCTAGTGGACAAATATTATTAAGTTTATTGAAAAATAAACTGGCGAAGAACGATACATAGAATTGATTTCAAACAACTTGATAAACTGACTTCATAATTTAGAGAATCCCTGTATGTTAGTAAATACAAATGGAAAACAATGTTTTATTAAGGACTTCCCTTTTCATTGATATCTTCCTGTCTACATTTTATTGATTTTAATTAAAGGTTACTATTATTGTGTAAATAACTTGCCTAATAATTATTATATTTTGGATATTTTTATCTCAATGCCTTGTTGTAATTTGTGGACCAATAATACGAATTAACCTTATTTCTTTGACTTTTGGACCTATGATAATATAATAGTATATAAAAGAAAATCATCATGAAAAGGTCGAAACTAAAATTGTAAACATGGTATTAATGTGGTACATTCGAGTCGATATGAATAGACTCAGGGGTACACACGATGTCTTTATGTCGAGTAGACCTGTTATTAACGATACCGATAATTATGTTTTTTTTATTAGTAAACAGTAGTAGTAGTAACGTAAATAGCAGTTTATGCAATAAACTAAATAACTAATTGCATTTCTATACCATATTGTCATTTGTTGACGTCTTGTTAAAGTATCAATTAGGCAGTTTAAATTAACGTCCACAAGTGCATATTCTGTACGGGAATTAATAAAAGAAAACGTGCACAATGACAATTATTCTATTTTATTTTTAATATTTAACAGACTTAAATACCATCTTACTTTTGTAACACATTGGTTTCATTCAATACATAAGCAACTCACACTTGGTACTCGTATAACAATAAATACATTGGAATACTGGGCTACACTAAGTTGATGTTAAAAATAAATAACTACACCGTGGATGATGACACAAAATGACTTGAAAACGTGAAATATATTTGATAACACAGCATGCGATATTATATCTACGAAATGAGGAACTGTTACATTATAAAATAAAGCCGCAATAGTCTCAATTGCCTTTCAACTTTAATAAAAATACGTACAAAACAATTCAACGGACACAATTTATTCGTATAAAAGTGGAACCAACCCTGTGTTCGTAAACCGGAGAATAAAATAACTTCGAAACAATTATAACTAACCAACACACTTACATACAACCAGAACAATTTCATCTATTTGAACAGTACTTTACAGGACAGCCAACATTAGGGGAATATCGCTACATCTGCAATTACAAGTAATATCACTGTATATAATAACTAACTATAAAGTATAATCATGAGTACATGTTCTACATACACACCTAAGAGCCACACATGCTATATGATATTAAATGGTAACTGAAGTCGACAGCATTTAATTGTGCATCAAAATACTACTGAAACAAAGGTATATTTTGTCTCTAATAGCGTACGAAAAAATCATTGGCACAGTTATTACAAGCATTCAAAATGTATCACAATAGAAATAAATTATTTCATTGATTTACTTATCAATATTGCACCTTCTCCATGATTATGAATACGTACTCTACTCCAGATTGTGGCATCAATTGACCAGATATTTTAAATTTACAAATAACCCACGCATGTAGTGTGCCATTTGAAGTGTTGTTTTACGCAATTACGCATTTGCTTCCAATTTTTCTGCTTTGACTCGAAATTTTTGGTTTTCACAAATAAAATTGTCTTAAATGAATATATAAAATCTAATAAATAGCAAAGAGAGCTGCAGAAAACTGGCGATAAAAGCAAATGTATGCGGTAATTAATTAAATAAGTAAAACAAGCCTAATGCACTAACTATAGGCAAAGTATATACAGAGTGCTGGCTCACATTCACTAATTCAGACTAGAGTCTCCCTCGGGCCAGCATCACCACATGTGCGTCTCTCGGATCTCGCTTATTATCTGCCCGGCGCGCTGCAGGGCCTGAAGACAAACGATATTGACTTTAAATTATAGAATAGAAGTGCTTAATTTGTATTCTATTCTATAGAGTTACAGGGACGTATGACGGCAATCAAGCAGAGCAGTTAGGATTGTTTTCAACGTCGTAGTTTGTGTTCGTTAGGCCGTGTTCCGCCTGCCTTTTGAGGTTATCTATGTTCTCCACAAATCATAACACGAAGTTTTACTTTATGAAATGACACTGAAAATACACACTAAAGAACACTTTCTTAAATAATAGTATATAGGTAGGTGGCGAGCAAGCGTATAACCCCAATGGAAAGCAGACACTGTAGCAGCCGCTTATAGTAAACTAAGCAAGTGACATTGTAAGATACGCTGACCAGGAGCTCGGGAAACCTTAATCCTGCAGAAACAACACTGCACCAGACTGCAGTACCCCGAGCAAGAATAACTTGCGACTACGTTTTCGTATCGCCTTCGACTATTTTTGTATGGGACAATGAACAGCGCTGCGGCGGCGAAGAGTGGAACTACGAATGTTTATTCGTATAAACATTTTGAGAGTTACGTTTTCGAATACGTAGTCGAAATTATGCTGGGGCCGAGCTGCAGGCTACCAACGGGGTCCACAGGTGGCGGATAGTGGAACGGCCACCAGATATGGTGGTTCGCTGCGAATATTGTAAATAAGCAGTCCCCGACCAAACAGCGGCAGGGTTAACAGGACGTAGTGGGAAGTCTGGTGGGACAGGTTTACCTATAAAAAGCTGCAAGGTCCTATGACGACTCTGTGACATGGCGAGTAAATGCCGCCATTAAATAGGCATTCCCTCTCCCCTTGTGCTGGGCAGCAGCAGCACTAGTACCATCAGGAGGCCGAGAAAACGGATTTCGGAAGGGCTGCTGACATGGACATCAACACCCAATCACATTGGTTGTTGTACTGCGGTACGGAAGGCAAATGGGAAAACCACCGTACTACTATTTCCTAAAATGGAGCAATGCAAAAAGTCAACAATAGAAATAACGTTCTTGACAACGGGCTTCCACGATGTCACATGCCGTGGCGGTCCGAGTCCGGCATGCGTAGGGGCAGGGCTACGCAGGTCGTCATCCTGCGAAATCCCTGTACGATAGGCACGTGGAATGTGCGTACGATGTTAACGACGGGTAAATTAGAAATATTAAAAGAGGAAATGAAAAGATTAAAAATTGATATAATGGGAATAAGCGAAATGAGATGGGAAGGAAGTGGTGACTTTTGGAGTGACGAATATAGAGTTATTTTTACGGGGGGACAAAAAGGAAGCAACGGCACGGCGATAGTATTTAATAAAGTATGGGGTTTAATGATTGAAAACACAGTGCACCACAGTGACCGGATAACAGCCGTAAAAATTAAAGGAAAGCCCTCAGATTTACTAATAATACAAGTGTACATGCCAACCGGTAGACATCCAGATGACGAAATCGAAGAAGTTTACAACCATCTGGATACCTTATTAGATCTAGCTAAAGAAAAAGATAACATAATATTAATGGGAGATTTTAATGCAGTTGTTGGGGAAGAAGCAGTAGAAGATGTATCTGGTAGTTATGGGTTGGGCAATAGAAATAAAAGAGGAGAAAGATTAATAGACTTTTGTAAGGAAAATAATTTAGCAATTATGAATACATTATTTAAACAACCAAAGAGAAGATTATACACATGGAAAATGCCAGGTGATATCGGAAGATATCAGTTAGACTACATTATAGTAAAGCGAAAAGATAAACATCAAGTCACCACATGCAAGACATTACCAGGCGCTGATTTAAATACGGACCATAACTTACTTATAAGTAAACATAGATTTGAAGTAGAAAAAATTAAAAGGAAAAACAAACCAAAGAATATAGATCTCAATATTTTAAGAAATAAGGAAAGTCAATATAGTGTGCAATATAGTAATAAAATAAGAAACAAGTTAAAAATAAATAACACAAATTATATTAAAGAGAATAGTTGTATACAAAATAATATAGATAATAAATGGAACAACATAAGAGATATATTGAAGAGCAGTGTAAATGAATGTATAAAACATGAAAAAGTTGCAGCTAGGAAAAAATGGTTAGACGCTGAAATAATTGATTTAATAATAGAGAGACGAAAAATCAGGAACAAAACCGATAATGAAAGCATAAGAAAATATATAATCTTAACTAACAAAATAACTTTAAAATGTAGAGAAAAGAAAGCAAAGGACATAGAAAACGACTGTAACTTAATAGACTTCTTAATGAAAAAGGGAAAAACCGATGTAGCATATAAAATGATCAAGAAATTAGACAAGAAACACAAATCAAAAAGCACAACCATTTTAAATGAACAAGGTAAATTACTAATAGACAACAAAAGTATAGTGGAGCGTTGGAAAAGGTATATAGAAGGACTTTATGAAGGAGAAGGATTAGATGAAAATGACATGGAAAAAGAATACGAAGTAGAGGAATGTGAGTTGGGACCAGACATTTTGAGGTTAGAATTTGACAAAGCATTACAAAACATACAAAATGGAAAAGCCGCAGGGGACGATGGTATATATATAGAAATGATTAAATATGCAGAATGTGAACAGTTATTAACAGAACTATTTAATTTAACAAGGGATATGTACAGGACAGGAAAGATACCAATGGATTTCAAAACAACCAAAACAATAACATTACCCAAAAAACCTAACTCATTGAAATGTGAAGAGCATAGAACCTTAAGTCTCATATCACAGGCATCTAAGATATTACTCAAAATTATACAAAATAGAATTCGTCAAAAAATAGAAGAATGTTTGAGCGACGATCAGTATGGATTCCGAAAAGACAAAGGCACAAGAGAGGCAATTCTGGCACTGCGTATGATAACTGACAGACGTCTGGAACTAGGACTTAACACTCACATTGCTTTTATAGACCTAGAAAAAGCATTTGACAAAGTCAACTGGAAAATAATGATGAAAGCTCTAAAGACAGCTGGTGTGGATTACAGAGAAAGGAGAATCATATATGAGCTTTATAGAGAACAAGAAACTGTGATAGAGTTAGGAGAAGAAAAAAGAAAAGCAAAGATAAGACAAGGCGTAAGACAGGGGTGTCCACTTTCACCATTAATATTCAATTTATTTATAGAGTTAGCAATAAGGAAGATAACAGAATCAGAACAGGGAGGTATAAAAATAAACGGTAAAAGAATACACTTTATAAGATTTGCAGACGACATTGCGGCATTCGCAGAAAACAGGGAAAAACTAGAAAAATTTATGGGCATCATAGATACGATATTTAAAGAATTTCACTTAAAAATAAATATAAATAAAACCAAAACACTAACGACATCCAAAATACCTTACAGACATACACCTATCAAACTTAACAATAATGCAATAGAACAAGTAAATAACTTTAAATATTTAGGTAGTATTATTAACAGTGATTCCAGATGTAGTCACGATATTAAAGCCAGAATTGCAATAGCAAAACAAGCTTTTAATAATAAAAAAAGGCTTTTTGGATCTGGTATGAATAGAAAAGTTAAAAAAAGGCTTATCAAGACATACGTATGGAGTATCGTACTATATGGATGTGAAACGTGGACACTGACGCAAAGAGACAGAGAAAGGTTGGAAGCATTTGAAATGTGGTGCTGGAGGAGAATGGAGAGAATAAATTGGACAGAAATGGTAACAACAAAGGACGTTCTGAAGAAGGTAGGAGAAAAAAGAACGATTATAAGTACGATTGAAAATAGGAGGGGCAACATGATGGGCCATTTGTTACGACATGACGCATTTATACGAAATATCATAGAGGGAAAGATCGAAGGAAAGCGTGGCAGAGGAAGGCCAAGGATAAGTTACCTGCAACAGATAAAGACGAAGGCTAACGTTATGTCGTACCAAGAGGTCAAAGAGATGGCTAACGATAGAACGGCTTGGCGATTGCTCCACCGACAAGAGCCTAGCTCTTAAATATATGATGAGTCGAAATTAATGTTCTTGCCATCGGCACTGAGTACAGTTATTTGTCTAATTATTATTTAATACAATTATAAAAGTATCTGACCTTGAGCATATCGGCGGCCTCCTTCCTCCTCTGAGCGATGTGCTCGGACTCGTTGAGCATGTTCTCGGCCTGGTCCGACTTGTACAGGTGAGTGACCAACTCGGACTGCAGATTGTCCTTCACGTAGTTCACCAGGAAGTGCATCACGGCCTTAGGGACTGAGTCCTGAATCGACTTGCGCACGATGTAGAAGTACGACTTGATCAACCGCTCTAAAATGTTAAAACAAACAATTGTTAATGGTTTTTCGACTATAATTATGTTTTTTATCTATATTAATGACAGTTTTGTGTTTATGGTACAATGAGTGCGTGAAATGAGTCTGGCAAATAAACGGCGTATTTGGATTTATCTTAATTAATATAATTATTATTTCAGTTAAGATCCGTCTTTAAAATAATATTACTTGTGTGATGAAAATTGTACAAAATTTTACCTTTTAGACATATGATTGGTAATGCTTACCCTGAAGAAACACTGAAGGTAAATAATGATTGAATCAATTATAATTGATATACCAGTGTTATATCTACGAAATACGAAGTATAATTTTACATTCAAGTAATATTTTAAGATTGTAAAAAAAAACTTATATATTTTGAAGTCGGATATAGCCGATAACATACATTATATAATATACATACACACAAAATAGTTTATTTTTATCGTATATTTTTGGTATCACCTACCCAACAAGTTAGTGCAGTACAATTGATTTCTCTCTTACCATTTTGTAACTGCACAATATATTTCACCAGTAGTGCCCACTCCTCAAAATCAATTCATTACAATATGGGAATATGAATGACCATACTAACCTAATAAATGAATTCTACATTTTTTTTTATCGCATCAACTGTAATTGCGATATTTGATGTCGCCCCTGTTATATATTTCATTGAAAAAATATTACGTAAGTTAAGCTACGTATTAGATTCAACTGCTGTTACACTGTATATGCATATAAAATATAAACCCTAGCTATAATCATTGTGGTACAAGTCTCACAATAAATTATTTCTAGACATGGGGTTAGTAAACACACAATAGTATAGAAAGTAAACACATAAAGCGAAAAGCGGACATAGACAGCGAGATTGATGGTAGGTGGGCGGAAGGCTAAGTGAGCAATGAGGAAAGCCTGACGCAGACGACCGACAGTACATTGCTTGCTGAACTGAACATACAACGTATTGTTAAAATACAATAACACAAATAATAATATTTAAAATATTTGCTGTATTGTTATGTAATGTGTGCCTATATAATAGAAGTATATAAATAAATGCATGTAGTTGTTTTTTACTTACAATGTATATACTATCGGGTAACAGCATGACATTTCTGTATATAATACTGAGACAAAGGGACAATACTTTCTATATAATTACATGACAATCAATTTAATTGTGTACAGCCCAGCAGATTGACGGTACTGGCAGGCGAGGAATAGCATATTATTCATTCTCGGATCGGCTTTAGTTCTAATTACAAATTCGAACCATAGTGTGAAATATTTAGTAGTTTTATCAATCTATATAAAAAATAATCCCCATTTTTCTTGGCCACGGCATCACGCGTGAATGATTAGACCGATTTCGCTTTATTTTGTGTGTGTGTTATGTGTGAAAAAAAACACCGGAACATTTTTAATATTGGGATAAACTAAAGGTCCTTTTTTCTATGGTGTATTTGACATTACAAAGCTAAGACAAGACAACGTCTGTCGTGACAACTAGTTTTAAATATGAATGTTGGTCATCTGCAGCAGACGTCAAGCGTTATCGGAACATGGCCAGTGGTCTATCCTCACCGACTAGGTCACCCATTTGGTTCAATTGCGTCATGTTGGTGCCGTCTACGGTCTTTGAGTTAAGGTTTAGTATTGTCGGATGATCGCTCCGTCCACCTAACACCACAACAATCATAACAACAAAATGATAAATTAATTAGTTCATGGGTATGACGTCACACACAGTTTATTATATCGCAACTCATGCCACGTAAGTTTGCCTTAACTACTGTAGCCCTAGCAAGAATGATTTGCGACCACGTATGCGAAATCGTAACTTTTAGTTCAATTTTTCGACGCCGCAGCGCTGTTCAATTTCCTACAGAAAAATAGTCGAAAGCGATACGAATACGCAGTCAAAAGTTTTGTTGCTAAGGCTACTGAATTATAACAATTTCATCAGATTACGTATGTTTCAATTCATCTGTATATTTCTGCAATGTTACCATCGCAAAGTTACGCGGCTGAAATCGTACATTTATTAATTCTAATAGTTTTTTTTATAAACATCGATACATTGAACTGTTACAAAGTCGTAGACAATAGTTACAGTACTTTGACTTATATACTTGTTAAGATTTTTTTATATAAAAACGTACTCACCAATGACATCACAATCGTGTTGTTCGCGTTCGGAGAGTTTCCGCGAGGTATGGCTCGGCACCTCCGGCAGAAGGTTCACTGGTTTTTGTGGAGTCAACACCTTATTCTCAGGGGCGCCGTTCATCTAATAATAACATTATATACATATTTAATGAAAAATTTAAACAAATAACTCAGCGGCTAGGCTGCATTGATATACAAAAACACTACTTCCGATAAAGCCAGCCTTGGGAGAGGCAACCATTTTCAATTTCAAGTTATAAATTGTTACTAAGCCACATTAAAATGGAATGACTTGATATTGATAATAATATAAATTTACTTTTAAAGAATTGAACTACCTAGTGTCGTTTTTTGTATGGTATCATGTTGCTAGTTTGTGATTTGAAGACGATATGACATGACATATTGACGAACATTAATACGAGAACAAATTATCGATACTATAATATACATATTTTATTTCGGCATGGAATATTATCTATCATGTCTTTGTGTTCTTATTCTAATTTATTATATTAAGTCAATGTGAAATCTTGCATCACGAGTATTGGCACATAATTTCGAATGAAGTGAAATACACTTACGGGAAACCACATTAAGGTACATTGTTGTTCGCTATATACGTACAGGCGTGTTAGAAAAATACGCATATAATACAAGAGCACATGTGTTACGCGGACCATGATAAAATACTGTATTTAGAACGGAACGCCAAATTTATATCCAGACCGTACCTACGCGCACGGGTGTATTAAACTAATATAACAATTTAATTTTATAAATATAATACATATGTATAAGGTAGAAAAAGCTGATTATATAGCGTTTGCGAAGCGAAGCAAATACAATCATTGGGGCTAACTTTGTACTTTAAAATAACATTGGCCCGCAATATAAACTGGCAGAGCGTAACTGCCCGGTTGACATTGTTAAACTTTCTCAAGAAAATAAACTTAAACAAGAGTCCGGATCAGAGCCCAAATAAAAAATAAATGTGCATGAACGAGTTTGTTTGATAGCCTTAGCAAGAATAATTTGCGGCTAAGTATTCTTATCGCCTTCGACTATTATTATATGGGAAATTAAACAGCGCTGCGCCGGTGAATATTGCAACTTAAAATTACTATATATTTTTTTACATTTTTTTATATATATAGTCAGATGCAACAGTGGACTGTCATGAGCTGTATGTGAAGCACTAATTAACATGTACTTATGTACCTGAGGTGTTACTGGAGATTCACTGTTAGCAGTTTGTGTCGGGGATCTATTCTCCTGACCGTCTGTGATCGCTGGGATGTGCTGAAAATGGTGATACGAACATTGTCTCAGTACTAGTAGTGGAAATTGGATAGTTGGATACACATTTGTATGTAATTTTACATTAAATGAAAGACAGGCAAATTGACATACTTTCTTTCTGAGGTCAGTTAAGTATGCCTGCTTGAAGCGTCTTCGCGCCTATGCCATTGACCTGAATTATTTTTTAAATTTTGTAATACATTTTCAGAACATGTACATTATAAGTCAATGGAAATCACAGAAACCATCAAGATGTGGAATCGAATTTAGCGTGCTGCTATCACAAGGAAATAAACTATATTCATTAGACAAACAAAAACTACTAATCTATTACCCAGAACCTAATGCACTGAAAGCATGCTAATTAGTCAGTTAGTTAAATGTGGACATGTATTCTAGTGATAATGATTATTGTTGGTTAGTAATGGCCTGAAAGAGAGCCCACATAGTACAAACGAACGAAGCCGCGATATTGGACAGTGAGATACTAGCATGGAACATAGAGGCCACGTCAAAGGCAGGTTACCTTGTTATACGAGTCCCATACACTTGCCAAGAATACTAGTGCGGACCCCCTTTCACCCATTTGTTGGAGTATCAGCTACAAACAGTCAACAGTTATTCATACAAAGTAAGAAAGTTGGATGTTATGCTCGGTTTATTAGCGTTATCGCGGCTTGCTAGTTATAGAAATACTTTTGAGCAGAAAATATATTGTTTTTTTAGTACGGATTTACGATACGATTAAAATCATAACGTGCGCTGTAGCAGAAATATCCTAAAAGTATGATAGTAAGAATATTCTTATTAGCTACTACATGTGACTCGACCACAACACAATACATTTTGAAGATCTACATATATTTATGATAAAAGATTAGATACGCAAGCAATAACACAATAAAAAAAAAACAGTTCGTTTTGTGCGTGAAACAAATATGTGGTAAATACGCTAGATTCATATAAAAGTTATAGTATATCCGTATACTATTTTGTATAAACAGGGATGGGAAGATATACAATTGTCATCACGTTAACGGTATGTAAGAGTTCAGGTTCTTGCCTAGCACTAAGACTATGTGTACCTTAACGGCATGTAGTACCTGCGAAGGCGAGGCGTGCGCGTTTTTGTGGCGGTAAGGGAGTGTTATACAATGTTATCACACAAGTAAGTAACATGTACGCGTTAGGGTTCATGCCTAGCACTAAGAGTGGGCTTTGAATGCTTGTAGTACCGGCGAGGACGAGGCGCGCGTGTTTGCAGTGGTACGGGAGTATATTACATTGCTATCACACTCGTAAGTGACATGTAAGTGTTAGGGTTCATGCCTAGCACTAAGAGTGTGGTGAAGTACTTTGAGGGCGTGTAGTACCGCCGAGAGGCCCTTGTTTGCAGTGGTACGGGAGTATATTACAATGCTATCACACTCATAGTGACATGTAAGTGTTACGGTTCATGCCTAGCACTAAGAGTGTGGTGTACTTTGAGGGCGTGTAGTACCGGCGAGGGCGAGGCGCGCGGTTGCTTGTGGCGGTAGGGATCCTCGAACGCGTCCGTACTCTTGAGCAGTCCCGACACCAACGCCGCCTCGCGGTGGAAGTCCGGGTGCTTCGTGTTGATGTACGCCAACTCGATTGCCACTAGATTTTCCACCTGTAATTTCATATGATATTCTTTAAATTAACTTGAAAAAGTAGGACATAAATAATAACTGATGACGGTACTTCCAATCTGTATCTGAAGGTTTCCATAGCTCCTCGAGAATATCAACGTTGGTTTAGCGTGCAAGTGTGCTGCCGTGATCGCTTACATGACAGGCGGGCCAGACGCTAGTTTGCAACAAAATCCCATTTTACACGTACGAAGTCGCGGGCACAGCTAGTAATAAATATACTTTAAGATTAACCATCGTTTTTTTATGACTCTTATGAATTACCATAGAATTAGTAGCGGGTAGCCTGGTACGCAGTAGTTGTGTGACCACGTCGACGATGCGTTGGTGCAGCCGAGGGAACCGCAACATTTCTTGCTGCACTTCTGTTCCGCAGTGTTGCACTATACGCTGCATTTCCTCATGCACCTATAATAATAATAATAATAAATTCTCGAACGGGCCTCTACGTGTTGGATATATATCCCCACGCAAGCCTAGATAAAGGACCGGACCTTACAAGTCCGTGAATTTAAGAGAAACATAATAATAATAACCTGATACATAAAGTTCTTGCAAAACAAAATTATATTGTAACAAAAGACAAGCCAATAAAAAGGTCCCCAAAATGTTTGTATGTAAAACAACTAGTTCTGATGCGAAATGTTTTTCTAATATTAATACCAAAATATGACACGAAAACTGAACCTTAAACTGACTAGTTACCTAACTTATTACCTGAATCTTGCTTCGACCAAAAACATTAGTTACGACGACACCTGTTTTAAAGATACAAAGTTAAGTTACCAATTCAACACAACGCAGTGAGGGGTCTTCCAGACGTCGGATCTGCCTTTTGACTAGCAACTCGAATGACACCTCGGGAACGAATAGCGCCGGCCTCGGGCCAGTCGCGTTGCGTATGGCAGTCAGAATGTCCATGCGGGTCAAACCTGACAAATAGACAAAAAAATTAACACTATTGTATTATACAATAATGTTTATTTTCAGGTTTGAGATCATTTTATTTCTCAACCTCAAAAGCAACAATCCACGTACATGAGAATTTACTATTAAATTTTATGTTATTTACTTACATCTACGAGTGTGACAGAACAATATAGTATGTTGTCAATCACATTTTTGGATACAAAGTAAAATACAAAAAGTAAAAAAAGGTATTGACAGTTTGAACCATTACTTCTTATAAATACATTAGTGTTATTTCTAATATCAAGAAGGTAGATGTGAGCACCAGCATATTTCGAAATAATTTATAATAGAAATCCCCAGATGGTTCTTCTCACATATTATTACACGACAACAGATTTGCGCATTATTCTCTCGTAGAGTAGATTTAGCAGTCAGGTAAAGGTTCAATACTAAAACTGTACTAATAATGTAGCTATACAGCAGTAGTAGTATTTATGAGATGAACTATTGTGTTTGTCCAGTGTCTTGGTATTTAGGATGTACATATGAGTGTGTATTCACATGATTTTGATTTTGATTTTGAAAAAATGTATAAGTAAAATTATTCTATCAGACGTCTGATTCCGTTCGCGAGTACAAAGTTTTTGCCTCACATATGAATATAATCATGATATACGCCTCTCTGGCCATGATTTAGAGACACTCACCGACTAAAGGATGTATAGAGTCCAGAGTCCGGCCGAAGGTCTCGTGGAAGATGTAGCATATGCGGGCGCCTCCACATAGCTCAGTGGTCTCAATGTTGCGCGCTGTACCCTCGATGGTCGAGCAATACGCGCTCGCGAACTTGGTTATGATTTGCAGAAGAGTCTGAGACTTGTCCGACACATCCTCCCCGTACGAGTTGAGCAGTGATTGGAACTGTGATATCATCACGTTCACACGCACCTGTAAGTGATTACATACTTGTTAGTGTGTGTTATCGTGAAATTGGCACACATTTTTATCAAATAGAAACCACATTTACTGCCACATAATTTGCATTATTTGGCGAAAATAGTGCACGATAACTTTGATTCACCAAAAAGGAGAAATACCTATAAAAAACAATGTAGGTAACTTAACATTAAAAATGAATACGATAATAATATAACGGTAAGTTTCCGTCATTAAAAATAATTCTTGTAAATAATAAAGGCCAGTACAAAATATATTTAAGAGATACATACATACCTTAAGTTCCGGAAGGCAATCCCTTATATGGTGCATTAACAGTCTGTTCAATGTCTTCGCCAAGTACGGCGTACCATTCCGCGTTGCTATGGTAGGGTACTTCCTTTGCAAGTACGTCGCTTCGTCTTTGAGTGCGTCCTATAATGTGACATTCGCTTTTTAGACACAATGCGATAAACAACAGACAAATCAATGGTTGTTGTGGTCGTGGTTTTTCTCAACCAAAGTAGAACTGGTTTTCACGAAAAGAGCATTCAGGTATTGAAGGCATTTTGATACAAATATAATAGAAGCATATTAAAATTATTGAGGTCAGGTTTCAAGTTAAAATATTGAATTGCAATTGTTGGCAGGCAACGCGCGAGTGATACCCCTGGTGTTGCAAGCGTTCATAGGCTACGTTTACCGCTTACCATCAGGCGGGCCGTATGTATGGTTCTTTGGAACCTTAGTGGTATGAAAAATGCAAACTGATACTGTGAAACATTTTGGTTTGTCCATTTGGAGTCCTTTCCATTAGAACTCTATGGGAATATTGTATTTGTTTGTATTTTAAAAGAAAACGAATCAATATAAATTTTAATCTATAATAAAAAAATACATCGCTGAATGTGTTGCTAAGCGCAAATTTCGAAAGCAGCTGAACCAATTTCGCTATATATATTTTTAGAATATTCCTTGATGTACGAGGATGGTTCTTACGGAGACAAAAGCTTAAAAAAAATGCCTGAAAGTCTCAAAACGGGTAGACAAAATATATATTAAATGTTTACCCGTGCGAAGCCGGGGCGGGCGGGCCGCTAGTACTTGATGTAATTTAATGTCAAAAATAATAATATTGTATATAACGCCACGTGGATGCATTATGGTGATCAATGAGTTAAAATTTATTTATTTGGATGATAAACTAAAAATACCAGTAATTTGAGCTATTGCCAAGTAATGACATTATTGGTGTTTTCCATATTCTGTCGGAAAATTTACTTAATTATTCTCGACAGACTGAGACTAAAATTTTCGCCTAATAAAGTTAACACACATTAATTACGCTGCTTTGATTAGAAGACTAATCGCAAAATTTATATTACATATTGATTACAATACCAACTGTATACAATCATAGATATATTGCAACCATCATTTATTATTTGGCAGTAAATTCAAGGTCTGATTACCTTAGTGTCAATCAAAATGAGGACAATGTGCAAGCTGAAATTAATGGATAGCTACACCGATATTTTTACGCATGTGTGCGTCACCCAATTCTACCATTATAGAGGTAATTTTTGGAATAAAAAGTACCCTATGTAGCCCTATAAATATATCCTACTTTTTACAAATTCTCTTTGAAATCGGTTCATCTGATTTGGCATGATTGAATAGCAAATAAACAAACATAAAAACTTTCCCATTTATTATGTAAGTAGCATAACAATTGAAATGACTTGTGCTTACCCCAATCGATTTGTTATCTATAATATCTTGCTGCGATCTATTTACGACGCCAATGATTCCGAGTTTTACTGGAATCACGCGTCCGCACAGTATGTCTATTGCATCCGTTCCTGAAATAAACAAGTTCCTTATAGCTCAGAGAAAAGCGGTATAGTTATATAGTGACAGTATCACAAAAAAAAAGTATGATATAAAGTATAATCACAATGGGAAAAATTATGTGAACAACCAAAAAATGCCCAGAACCTATTTTATTTCGATGTAGGTTAATGATCCCATAATATATTATCTATAGATCATTGGTTTTGAGGTTGAGGTTTATTGTAAGATAAACATTTATTTAGAAGTTAGTATTATAATCTACCTGCTCGTATTGCACGAAGACCTTTGTACTTAACAATAAATGAAGGTCATCTATTGATATGGTTCAATAATGCACAATAAGAAACCTTGACCATTTCTCAATAAGATTCAATTGTTCACTTACCAGCATCCATGAGATCAAGTTTAGTGACCACAGCCAAAGTTCTTCTTCCATCAGGGTCCACATCTTTCGACATCTTGATGGCTTCGCTCGTAGCCATGTCGGTGTTAGCGGCGGTCACGGCAAGTATAATAGAATTAGGGTTAGCAATGTACTTAATTATGAGGTTTCTTATTTGGTTTTCAATATCTTCAGGTTGGTCACCTATTGGGACCTACAAACACAAACATCTTATTTACTTATGCCCATGTACCTCCACCACTTATAAGTCTGATTGTAGTAACAAATGAATTACTTCTTCATACAAAATCTTAAACTACTAATTATAAATTGTCAAGGAAAAAGGGTCAATACCTTTGTAATACCAGGTAAATCCACCAGTGTCAGGTTGACAACTCTGGTAGAGAAAATTTTGAGATTGATTGCTTCTGGGCAAATGCCCTTGTTGCTGCCAGCCATGCGGTCTGTCTCCCGTTCTATCTCTTGCCTTATTTGATCGAAATCTGAATAGATCTTGTCTTTTGTATGTAGAAATTTTCCCCATTCTTCCAAATTCACAGTTCCTAAAACAAGAAAGAAATGTTTAAAGAAGAAAACATTAATTAAAGGCAAACAACATAAATACTCAACAGAAAATATGAGTGTTATACATTGTTTGGAGTAAAGACTCTCTGGAAATCACTGTTTTGCTACCAACACAATGAATGGATCGGTGGATAACACTCACTTTCTTGTAAGTATGTATTGAAATGAGACAGAGTTCTAATTATTTAGTTGCATTCAATTGATACTAACGATCTAATAATATTGTCTTTTTTACCCTTAATCTGTATTACTATTATAATAATTTGAAAACTGAACCATGATTGGATTAGTTTTGAAATTGTACAGACATCAAATGATCATAATTAAAAATATTATAGTACTGAATTGATAAGTCAATTATCTGGTTTTTATTATTTCAATAATGATTGCAAGGGAAATATTTCTTGTTTATTTATTTAATGGCATCATAAAAGTATTTAGTTATTTTACAATATCTTGTAATCCATTAAATTCCACTTGAATTTTGTTAGATGTTTGACCGGGTCAATAAACAAAGACAAATGAATAGAAAAGTTTTATCAAACAAAACATAACAATCATATGAGAGCAGGTGAAAGCAATAAAGTCCACTCCATATCAGATACAAACCTGCATAGAACATGGAGTGAGGAAGCTGAGCTATGGGGTTCCATGAAGCCTTTACTATGTTCTGTTTCCTTAATACTAGCAACAGTTAAAAGTAGTACATATTTAGATCACATACAAGGAAGTTCTAAAAATAAATATAGTGTCATTATTTTTATACCCCACAATAAATCAAAATAGTTTCTTTCAGTACCTACCTAGAGAGAATAATTAAATAGGCATGATGACTTAAGAGTGAGCAATCAACAGTGACACCCACTTAATTAGATAAACACAAACAGGGTATTGAAATAATAAAAACAATGACTGGATAATGTGTAAGTTCATGAACACAATAAAATATGTCAATAAAAAGTACAGTAATGTTGTACCAACCCTATCCTTCATATAGAATAACTAAACTACTAAAATTTTAATAAGAATAAATTTAAATCAATAGGAACTGTATACTGCTCTATTTATATAAAAAATTGGGGATACAAACCTTCTTCTGCAGAGCGATGTTCTTTGCTATCTTTAGGGCTGTAGACTAGCTGGAGAATGAGTGGGCGGCGGGTGACAATCCCAGGTCCTCGTGGTAGGAATGACCGTCCCACCAGACTCTCTATCACAGAACTCTTGCCGGAGCTCTACAAATAATAGTTATGATGATAAAATTTATCCCAGTCTCTATTTAATAAAAAAAAATTGGCTACATAAAAAGATCCATCTATAAAAGAACATGGTTGTTAAATGAGATGTAAGAACACTGAAAGATTGAAATAAAAAAGATAATACTACCACTTTATAATACAATTGGTAACTAAGTCAAGAAATCAGTCAAACATGTTTAGGTGCTTCTTAAACTCTTATTTGTATCTTTCATACAAATAAATTTGTATATTCAACACTATACTCTCTGCCTACCTCATGATGGACTTAGCATGATGATATGTATAATTTAAATGCCTTATGACATAGATGTCATTTTACATAATCTATTTCTACACAGTTATGACTTAAGACATAGTTGACCTTGACAATGGCCAGCAGTTGAATGGGTAACCGAAACCACCAATTTAATTGAGTTGAATTTGTGCCATCATGCCTTAGAGATAAGGCTTAATTCCTGGTTACTATTTTATATTTTTGCACTAGTTTGGGATATGACCAGGGAATTTGATATAAATGACAGTAGATACAAAACCCAGTTTCCTAGATGTATTGAGTTTTGTTTGACATACTGTGATACCCATTTCACCTACTTTGAGGAAGATTTCAGGTATAAAAAACGTATTTTGTAATCCTGACAGAATGTTAAATTTCAGGCCAAATTGCATTAAAATCCATGCAACTTAAGTACGAAATTATATTGCATTGTTGCAATTACTTGCAATACACATGCATTGATGCGAAACATTTACTCTCTTGCATAGGTGTAATATTATAATCAACTTGAAATCAAGGTTAGTTAAAGTGGCAATGAAATGAGTATATGTAAAATTGAACTGTTGACTTCTTTATCTGGCTCTGAAAAGGTGTATGAACGGTCTTGGTCAATGGCAGGCTACACACAAATTGGTTAAATGAGGACAAAGAAGTCCATTGACACCTTTACATAACCACATCAATTTATGAAGAGAACATGCACTACTGACATTAAATTTTACTATACAATAAATTAAATGATAATTAAGATATTTCATAATTCAGTAATATGTATTTTACCTGCGTTCCTAAAACTATTATTTGAGGTAATTGTATGGCATCAGCTCCGACAGTATTAAAAACGTCTTGTAACTTATTGATAACTGGGATAAGTGCCTCCATATTTAATAAATTTTAACACGAGTGATACACGTTGGTTTTATGTAATAGAAAATGATTATTTTATCAATTTTACCAAAACAGACAAACCAACCGGTAAACGTCGGCCATATTGATTTTAATGCCTGCCCCCGCCTGCGCGCGCACTCACCCCGGGCCCCAGCCGTCCCCCCAACTCCCAACCTCCCAACCACAGAGTACTTAACGTCCCTAGCACAGAGTACATAGCCGGTCCCTAGCAGCAGTTCTTCTTCTTCTTCCTAAGTATGGCAATCAATCCCTTCAGGGACTATTTTTGCCAGTGTCGAGTGTTAGATAATTTTCAAGTTTCAAAATGTCTCGTGTTTGCCGCATTAAAATGTTTTTTCTCACAGTCAATAATCAATATACAGTTTTGCTTTTAAATATTGTATAAAAATATAATTTGTTTCGGGGAGCTTCAGGTGTCTATATTACAGGCTTCAGGCCTAGTTTAGTCATCTGCAGCAATAACACATATATTAAAAATTTGTAACATCTCTGCCCATTGTAACATCTACCTACATTACTTGTGTTTAACTGTTTTCATTTAAACTGTGGAAATAAATAAATAAATATACTTCTAGCTCGATAAATAAGTTAATCAGCGAAATAGTTTAAACATGGAAAATTTCATTATGGTGTCTTTTTCATAGGTGTTTTGAATTTCACATTGAAATCCCTTCTAAGCTTATGTAAATAAAATTAACTATGACAATGACAAAATTCATATTTTTTTAATTATTTTTTTATTGTCATCGTATCTCAGAAAGTCCACGTTTGGCGCACCATGTGTCGTTAGATGAAATGTGGAAAATAATAATTATAAGCCATTATTGAAAACCGCATGGCGAAACTACAGTAATTTATGTTTTGCTCTCCATAAAAAAAAAACACGTTTATACGATTTACTCCTAAAATACCAGTTAGATTTTAGGAATAAATCGTATAAAAGTTTTTCAAATTCCCTATGCCCATCCTCTCCCAACAAGCGAACCACTGTGCGCGCTGTAGACTACGCCCTACGCTGTTACTTGTCGGCGTTTGTCGGTGGTTATCGATCTAGTCTGTGGTGGTTGTGTACTCTGTGACTGGTGTCTATTGTCTATGTCAAGCATCTATCTATATTTTGTATTTTGTAATAAAATGTTATAAAAAAATAAATAAATCTATTATCAAGGGTAATGGAAGCTGCGTTTTAGTGCCGGAGTGTTTTTAGCTAAATTAAATCGATTTATGACATACAATTCTAAGTTAAGCTGCACAATAACGTTCATGTAATAATGTTTAGTGCTGAAGTGAGTGTCTTTGTCATTTGATTTTGTATGCCATTTGTGGTTATGATTTTAATGTAGCGTCTTACGTTCCAGGAGACTCGAGTGGACTCTCGTAGATTTCAGGCGAACTCTCAGTCTATCGAGTTTGGCCCATGGCATATATCTTACGATGTCAGCTGTATCTTGCCGAGTGTGTGTTCAACAAAAGTGGTTTGTGAACGAGATGACGAACAGTTTTGCCAGTTCTGTGTGTAAGTGTTATACTTAAATTACTTATTAATATTCTACCGCTTGCTTATTCTGATATGGATACCCAGCTCAGACCCCAGTCTGGGTAAAGATTTACTAAACAATAAGACCCCTATATTAAAAGCTTGATCTTGAGGTATTTATAACTGTTTTTGGTAATATACATTTAGGGTGATTTATTTAGATGTACTTAATCGGTGTTCCTATTTATTTACCAGCTTACAGAAGTCTCATAGTCTTATAGGTACTGATTTTTTTAAGAAATGCAACCATTTATTTTGGATACATTCAACATGTCTTTTGTTTTTAACTGTGTAGAAACTCTAGAACATGTGTGACATTGTCTTAAAGGAATGTTGTATACTAGGCACTTGTAATCTAACTTTAAAACTAAAAAATATTGTGATTAGAATTTGTTTGTTCTCTGTCTTCACTCCACATTACAAAAACTGTATAACAAAGTCCCTTGAAGTTTTATTATAAAGTGTGTACTAAATGTATGAATAATAATTGTGTTGATTAAAATTGATTTATGTTGATTATTTCAGATACTCCAAGGAGTTGAGTATACCTCATTTTCCTGATATGGTGTTTCCTAGAAATGTTTTGTTGTTGACTCACAAGAATGGTGCGAGGATATATTTCAATCCACTGGATGCACTGAGGTGTGTGGCAAACAAAATGGATGCTATTGAAGTATCATGTGCCGAAGCATGGCAAGAGTCAAGGTATATTTTAAGAGATTTCTTCCTTTTCGTAAAACTAAAAAGTTACAATATATTTACAAGTTAAAATTTTAAAGTACAAAAAACAAGCACTTTAACATCACATAATCCACAGATTGGGGAGTCTCAATCCATTGATTTCGTGATGTGCAGGTTCTTGTTTTTTGTACTTGAAACTTTTAACTTGTCTTTTATTTTAAGTCTTAACAAATAAAGATGATTGTGATTCTCATATTTTGTGTTCCTACAAAATCATGCCCAGTAAGGGATGTTGTTTTCCACTGAGGGAGGCTGTATTTTTTTTCATATCATATTTTATATATTGCAGACCTGATGCAGAGAAGATGAAAAAGCCATTTGATTGGACATTTTCAACTGATTACAAAGGCACACTCAATGATGCCATTATTGTAGAATCAACCAATGAGACCATAAACTTTGATCTCTTAAAGCAAAAGGATCAGATACTGTTCTATCATGATTTGACCTTATTTGAGGATGAGTTACATGACCACGGAGTATCCAAGCTGTCAGTGAAAATAGTGAGTTTGATTGTTATGAACTTCAGAAGTTGCAAATACCTATCTGGAATAATTATGTTACTATGTACCATTTTATATTTGGATCTTAATAAAATATGTAAAGATACATATAATTTCGATTTATGATTGTATATTTAATACTGATGAGCCATGAACCAAGCATAATAAAGTTCTTTGCTTATAATAATCAGTCTATTGTGTCCTAGACTGGCGCTATACACCCATGAACTCATTAGGGTGTACGAAGGTAGTGTTTTATGGAATTGTTTTATGATTATGTACCTCCAGCGTAAATCAATATTTTCTATACAATATTTTGTTTACAGAGAGTAATGCCATCATATTGGTACGTGCTATTAAGATATTTCCTACGCGTCGACGACGTGTTAGTAAAATCCAACGAGACGAGAATGTTTCACATGCTAAATACAAACTATGTGCTGAGGGAATACACGGCGAAAGAGGCACGAGCACAAGACCTAAATGTTAGTATAAAGATATTAAAGTATCACAACTTTTTTCAGCTTCATTTTATATATAAAAAAAAAACAACAGCTGTGAATTTTGCTTTACTTGACCAATAAAATAATAATAAGAAAATGGGTTCATTCCCATTGTATTAGAATTATATTAATGTCTATGCCTGAATGGGTAGCCCGAGGTAAGTCATAATATATATTTATTACACACTAGTCACCCATCGAAGATATTTTAGGTCACCCACAATGTAACAGGTTAGTTGGATTGCCGTTACTGGAATACTTTTCTTTAATATCGTTTTATCACATCAAGATGAACAACAAAATAAATAAAGATTTGATTTTTAATCTGGAAATGAAATCCTGTATCTTAAGCCTCAAGTCAGAAACAGTCGAGCCATTGTATAAATATTTATCTGTATTTTCAGATGCCCACTGTTCAAATGAAAGAAGCAGATGACGTCATTCCAATGTTGCCAGTAAAAGAGCAAACTACACACAAATTAATAGTAGATTCAATATTTAATCCTTAATACTTGATCTCAATATAAAGTTTAGATAAATAGAAATGATAATTCTCAATAAGATGTATAATAAAATGTGTGCTGTATTATTCTTTTGTCTCTTGTGTATCCTGATATTTATATTTATCATAAATTCATTTATTTGCTAGGAACATTGTATACATATATGTGAATATATATAAAACCGTTCACACATGTTCGACCAAATCAAGCTTGCAAGTTTAAAGTAGTTAAAGTACGAGTATGATCTTAATAGCTGGCACTAAGTGGATTAGGAGAGCTGAGGATTGAACTCAGTGCCTCGATGAGTGAGACCTATCAGCAGTGGACTGCGATAGGTGACTAGTGATGGTGTATTGATAAGTTTTTTTACCGCGATACTTGAGTAACGAGTGTACGGTACGACACACTTGTAGAACAAATTCAGTAGAAGGGGAAAACGCAGTTATTTAGTTCAAGGGTTTTTTGGATAAGAGTTCATACCAATGGCTGTTCAGGACGCCCGTCACGTCACTATATTAGAGAAGGAACACATAAGTAACTAGGCACGTAGCTAAAATCCTTGCGAAGCGATGTCCTTATTCTAAGCGAGAATCCTAGGTCTGTGGTAACTACCGACGGATCTCTTTGAATCAGGTTCAAAATTCAAATTGATTATAAGTAATATCTTTATCTTGAACATTACTGATTACACCATTGTAATTACTGCGTTTAATCATAATAATACTCGATAAATAATAATCGATCACAATGCTAAATGATTGAATAGATAAAATTATACCTACTCATTGGTAATCGTTGGATAACTGACCAATACGGTAAAATTTTAGGGGTTTTCAATATTTAGATCTGATTTAGATCTGATCTGTAGATATTGGTGCCAATTCTGTTGTTCAAAATTACTAAACATAACTAATTTGACAGTTCTAAAAATATTACCATCCTTATTTAACCCCGCACATGAGAAAGGGATAGCAAGACTTTTTAGACCTGTCAAATTAGATAAGTTTAGTAATTTTGAACAACAGAATCGACACCATTGATTTTTTTTTAAATAAAATTAGCTATTATTTAATCAAAGGTATATGTATAAATTATGCTACGTATTTGCATGGAGAATTCAACTTTTTTTCTATTTTATTAAAAAAAAAATCCATTGATTGGAATTGGAAAAAATGACGTGAGCTGTAAGCAGTACAAGATTAACCATATGCGACAAATACTGAATATTGACTTGAACATTTCAGATATTTGTACATATTTTTAACTGATGTACCTAGACTAATTGGTTCAGTTTTAGCGTGCCTCTTTTCTCACTCGCAGTGTGCTCAAGATAACATATCTACCTCTACGTAATAGACGCAGTACCTCTCAGTACCCTCTGAGGTTTATAATCAAATCTGAGCTGAGGTAATGGCATTTAACCAATTTGTGTCAGCTGGCTACACCCATGGATCAGATCCTCCTAAATAACCTAACCTGTTCACTGGCAATGTGTATGTTTTGTTTGTAAGAATATTGCTCAGATACTACTGAACCGATTCGAATGCAGTTTTCTCCGATCATTCAACATTTCAACGCGCGCCGCCGAC
Organism: Falcaria lacertinaria; assembly: GCA_951449985.1. NCBI lineage: Eukaryota > Metazoa > Arthropoda > Insecta > Lepidoptera > Drepanidae > Falcaria > Falcaria lacertinaria. Next base: position 7,030,841 of record OX602114.1, read on the forward strand.
CAAAGTTGAAACAAATTTAATAGTCCTCCTTTTAGGCAAATTAAAAAGATATTAACTCAAAATATTAAAAATAAAAATACATCGGTATCACAATGTTATCGTCAGGTATCAGGCATTGTACAAGATTACTTTAAAAAAGCTTAAGTTCTTACCTAATTTTAATTGCCTCATTACAATATCCTTAACAGATTTAAAATTTCGTCTTTATAATCAGTTTTCGAATAGATTCAGCAGGCATTACTACTTTCCATCAAACATACGAGCAAAATGGTGTTAAAATATTTAATTTTAGGTTGATACATTTAACATCTCGAATTTTTCATATTATTGACGATAGGTGATAGGTTGATAATGGGCTTAAATTTGCAGTGTCGTTATTGTACTACGATGCGTTTGCACAAATTGCGACGTTCGAAGTGCAGTTGGATAATCTCCTAAAGATGCAGCAAGGGATCGGGTGGCCTCACGGTTTGGATGTAGTGGAAGGGCACGAGGCACTCATGAAGCTGTCCAGCTCTATCCCAAATATGGAGACCTGCGAGGTCACCACCCCAGCGGGAGAGACCTTTAATGTCCATCAACCCACAAACAACAGGTACCTTAAATGTTAAGGAATAAAATTTGCTACTAATACCTGCTGTTAGGTACACCTGTAATCTTTTGATAACCCAAGAGAAAACAAACGTTAGGTATTTGCATGGGCGATGACTGACTGGGTTTCCTTTGGTACGGAATTGAATAATAATAAAGCAACATAACGACCGTGAAGTGTCAATAATAAATAATAGGTAACTACAAAAACACAACTTGTAAAGAGGCGAAAAAGAAGTTTAAATTCCCAACTAATTATCTTTATTACGTTTAAACGAGGTACTTACTCTTATTTTTAAAATTTTAATGTAAGTAATTTTACCCAAAGAAAAATACATATGTGCCCCTGTGTATTAAGTTTTTTCAAGCACAGAAATAGGTACTACAATAAAAGGGAAACCGTCAGTGTTAGTTATTATCACATTTAAGTATTTTGCCACTTCCCTGGCCGTATTGTAATTTGTAGGTATGTGGAATGTGGGTTAATTTCCGAGTGACCGAATAGATTCTAAAATATCGTTGGGTAAGTACCGGAGAGCAAGTTGTGATATACTAATAGGGATATCTTGTTACTTATGTAAATGTTTCAATAGGTTCGTAAGATGGAGTGACACGTGTGGCCTGCGAGTACGCAACGTTGTGAAGGCTGATGAAGGCAGATGGCGGCTATCTGCCAAAAACAATAGCCAGTCCATTACAGGGTGGACCGAGATAAACGTGCAAGGTATTCGCTACATAATAATAATAAAAAGACGAGGTTAGCCGTAGGTAAGTACATTAGTCGCATGTGATGTGTGTGTAACGTAACATAGCTGAATACTCTTTTTTTTGTCATTAAGGCATAAACAAAAGTCGTCACTTCTACAAAACAAGTCGCTAAATTAGCAAAACTGTTCCCCGGTTTTCTGTATTGATTCCGACGTCTCTGTTCATGAACCACTCCTAAAACCGAGAGGAAAGATCTTACATATCAATAAATACCTATATATTTTTAATATTAAATAAATGACTAGTTTTGAGGGGTTCCGTACCTTAAAAGAAAAACAGGTACCCTTATAATAGGGTACTTCCCGTTGACTTAGAATCATTAAAGTTAGCAAGAAGCAGTGTCTTACTCACAAGTAAAGGAAAAAATCTGAAAACCGTAAATGTGTAGATTACTTTTTTTAAATGCGAATTTACCAAAAAATATTCCTGAATCGCGCTGTTGAGAGTCACCGACGAATAATGACCTCATTTCAAGTTCGCCTACTCTTAACCTTACCTACAAATGTGTACGGAACCCACAGTGCGCGAGTCCGACTCGCACTTGGCCGGTTTTATCTTAGTTTATTTTCAATTTAAATTACACAACTATGTACATTATAATATAATAAACCACAGAGGTTTGTCAACGATGTGAGATAGTCGGCATCAACTTCGGGAGTACAAATGGCCAGTTGAACCCCTCGGGTTTCTTGGAGAAGCTTGGAGGTACTTAATTCACCGCCCCGTAGGATTTTGTCAATCCTTTAAACTTGTTTCAAATCTTAACTGTGAACCAACAAACGGCTTAACCATAAGTTATAGGTAAGCGGTTATAGACTATAACCGCTGTATAACTAAGTTGTGATAAGATAAAAGTTGTGATCATAATCGAGCAAACACGGGTCGGGTTACTTATATCATTAAATACTGATATTGATCTTTATTAATGAACAATTTAATCCTACACGTGTCGTGATATTTAAGATAACGTTTCGTTCATATTATAAAAGATAAAATAAATTTGGCAAGTGCGCGTGAGGACAAATAAACTTCCTAAGTATGTATTATACCCACATACTGTACCTACTATGAATCAACCAATAAAGATTATTTCACTGGCTTTGTACGCATATTTCTAAAATCGTCAGCATCAGCCACCTGCCAGTGAAAGTTCTGTTCATAACGATCCTGCCGTTCGCGTTTTGTTCACAATTGCATGGGTTCTTTATTCGCTGCGCGGAACCCTAATTATTTATCCAAAATAATTAACCCATGATACGCTTAGTGATGAATCTGCCAGTCAACGTCCCATTCAAATCGGTTGAGCTGTTTCGGAATTACAGCTAAGTACACATTTTGAGTTTATCCCGTATCCCAGGGGAACCGTGCCGAATTTGGAGATAAAAAGTATCCTATGTTTACCTCGTAGTATGAACTGATATCGCGCTAAGTTTCATTTGAATCCGTTAAAGAAGTTTCGTCGTGATGCGCGGCCAAAAAGTTAACAAAAATGAAAAAAAAAAAAACAGTTTGGGTTCAGTATCGAGTATGGATTTGCAATCCAAAAAGTATGTTCAAAATATCTTCGATTGGAGCTGTGACAGTTTTATTATAAGTATAGATTATTGCCTTCAAATTATCAAAGGCATCTGCAATATAGACTTACATATAGATACATATAATGTAATTATCAAATCAGGTGGGTATTCAATATATTTGGCTCTCTCTCTCATCTCAAACATACATAATCTCTTTAGTGGCATTTTTATCTTTTTACATGTATCATTGATTTTCATTATATCAAAGATCGAGCGCTGCTCACGCCTCGACCCGAGTGGGGTAATAATAAACATAGTTTATTATGATAAATCACATCTCTATTCTTAATCATTTTTAGTTTTTTTTATTTCATCGTGTCTGACGACAGGCAAATTACCTGTTCTGTGGTTATTGACCCTGCTAACTACTACTAACAATTGATAAATAAAAATCTTTCATAAGTTATTAAGTAAGTTTTTATTTTCATTGGGTACTAATTTGGAGGAATTCGGTTTTTGCTTCATCTTTTAAATTAATTTCAGTCTAGGGTTACACAGCGTGATACAATTTACCGATTTAATAATTGTTATATAGTGAATTTGTAATGTGTTTTGTAGTTTAATTAATTGAAATTAAACGTATGTCTTGAAGATATTTTTTATTGTAAGAAAAGTGACAGAATAAATATTGACTTAAGGTTAGAACAAAATTAGAAGAAAAGACTCAAAATTAGAACTAGTTTTCTAATGTCTCAATAATAATAAAGTATTTCTTCATATTTTGAAACAAACATTTTGTTCCAGATAGCATCAGCTCCTATGATGCCGCGCCAATTTCCCTCCACGATGGCCAACAGTATACTCTGGAACTGACAACCCTGGACAATTCTTATTGTTTCGTTTCTAAACCCTTCTCTGACAGCTCTTTGGTTCCGGGACATTGTAGTGTAACGTTGGACCGTACTTCCAGAGCTGTCCAGGGCGACTGGGGTGTTCTGCTTGGGTTGCCTGGCCGGGTTAACGAGTTGCACGTCGATAAAAGAGTTGTAGTTGAAGGTGAGATTGAGTTTAAGTTTTGGTCAAAAGTGAGACGGGAATATTGATATAGTTGTGCGGTGTAGCAAGATAAGATATTGTGGGAATTGGTAAACGAGTTACCTAAGAGCAAGCTTCGTAGCATGGGCTTGCGTACTGAAACATACGGAGACATGAGAAATATGTATGTTGAGGAATATCTGTAAAGTATTTTTTATACTTCTAAATTGGCACACAAGCGTACGGCCCACCTGATGCTAACCAGTCTCTGTAACCTATAGCCGCTAGCAATATCAGGGTTTTTAGTGACAACTAAAAGAGCATTACTAGATAATTATATTTTAATTATATTTCTATTAATTTGCTCAATAGTTTAAAAAGATAAAACCAAAATTCAAAATGATTATCATGTTTTATACTTTAAGCATTTCTTATTTTACTGGGGTCAATGGGTTCATGTTGAGGATGTTTTGACATTGAGGAGTTACGTGATGACTTTGATGAATGAAAAGGCATTGATTTTGATTTAAGATTGTTGATAATAGATTTGATAATGGACGACCCCAATATTTTATTGGATACATAATGAATGAGATTAATTAAATATAGAAATGTTCGTGCCGTGCTGAAGAAGAATAATTACTTTCCTTTCACCAAATCCCTATCGAAGTAGGTATAGCGATTATTAGCGCGTTAGTACCTTTATGTCATAACTTAATTCTTCTATCGGATCTCCCATGTTCATCAATCTCACTAGATCTATATAGGTAAAAATATAACAAGATCTCACCAAAGAATCTAAACTAAAAAAATTCAATCTTAAGAAAACTAATATATTGTAGTAAATGAAAGTAAACTAAGTTGTTAAGTAAAAGTTCGTTATATTTAAGCGGAACGTCTGGACGTTGGCTACGTGCGGGACACAGCTGCGAACAAATTGCATTTGTATTGCAACATTCTACATACTGCCAAGAATGTTACCTTCTGTCGCTTCCAGAAAACTACAGAATCTTCTGGATACAACGTTATGGACGGCTTGAGTGACGGCACTCACAGGTTATCTAGCTTATAACTTTATATGCAAATAGATGGACTTAAAAAGATAATGATAAAATTACCCCCAATCAAGATTATTTTCAGAAAGTTATCGCACTTATATCGCATTCCACCACGGATCTCCTTCCACGGAGATAGTAAAGATTTTTTTTTGTTTGGATAACTTTTTTGCTGAGCATGTGCGAGACATGAAGACGTAATTGACTAATATTGTATACTGATTTAATTCAAAGAGGTATAATTTTCATTATGATTAATTACTTTTATCGAGTCGATAAGATTTAACCTGTTAAGTTTTTCTCAAATCTCAAAACTGGAAATGGGTTATTTGCATAAATTTGTACCAATTTATCAACAACATTGTATGTTTTAGTTACTACGGCGAAGGTTTTGCAAACAGGCAGTGTGGTATAACGATAGAGGCTGTGACCAATCAAGATTACGGCACTTGGCGGTGTACGGTCGGCCTGCAAGAATGGGAAGGCACCAACATTGTAATGAGAACTCCTATGCAGGCTCTGATTAATGTTCCATATAATGGTAATTACCTACACTTGATAACACGCTCTTTATCTATCAATGTTTATGCAAGAGCTGACGCTGCTGTCACTGATTCGTGATAATGATAACGAAAGCCATGGTAATGTTATCTCCTAAATTAGAGATATTAAATGACGCTAATTCATTGATAGAGACGTATTATACAATACCTGCAACTATCACTATACTTTACTAGTACGTGATAAATTTTAACTCATGACAGGTCTGAATGGGAAGGCCCTGCAATTTGCGAAATTACTGGGCAAAGAAGACTCATTGTGAGCTACGATCTTGAGGTGACAAATACACTGTATTGCCAAGCTAGACTTGGTGGAATTTTAACTGTTGTATGGGTGGACCGTGGAATTGACGGTTACCAACAGGTAGACGATTTGTTAGTCTCATCACATAGGTGTACATATGTAAAACGACTGTTCAGTTAGTAATGATGTAGCCACAATATATAAAGTCGATTAAATCGTACTTAAAATTACAGATAACAGAGTAGCGCGAGATATCAGTCGTGATGTGAGTGAAGAACGTGTAATCTTCGTTCAAAGGAATATGAGCTTCACCATCTCATGCCATGCTGACACCTCGCTCATGTACTGTTGGTTCCAACACCCCGATGGTTCTCAGTATACGCCGCTGCCTTACGCTGATGAGAGTCAGAGTTTCTGGTATGCATCCAAATAAGATTGTCCTTTTAAACTCTTATTTATAGTTTTTTGTACAGTTATTTTAACTTGAAGACATGATTTTGAACGGTCACTACAAGGTTATTGAATCGCCTCTGTTTATGCATTAAATATATTTGAAAATTTGCATATTTATAATGAGTATCTGAACATAAATTATTATAATATCGATTTTGCGACCGGTATCAGTATACTACTCGGAGCCGGTATTTTGCTGAGTAACGCGACTATAATACCTCCCAAACATCGGCTGATTAATGCTGACACATTATTTGACAGTCAAGGTATTCCATACATAAGTATGGGTATAACAATTTATCTTGCCACATATTCCTTTGACGTTTTATATAAAATTCTCTTTTCTAAAATTTAGCACTAATCAATTTTATCTCTTGCTGTGAGACCTGTTGGATAGGAAGGCCATTTATTTATGAAATTTCTTCCTTTTATTTAAAAAAATACGAAACTTTATATATTATTTTTTATTGATGGCTTACGCAACGAGTTGAATGGATGACGGTAATAAAATTTACGAGAAATGTCTTGCGGGTCTGAAACCAATTTCAGGGCAAACACGTGATGATAATATTAATATATTACTGATAAGACCTACGCCTATTTGTTCATTATTTCTAATTAAACCAGGTACACTGGAGAAAGCCTGCAAACGGGCGATTGTGGAATAACTTTTTCCCATGTGACTGATGAAGATTCCGGAGATTGGCTATGCCACATGGGTCCTAGGGAACAACTAGGGTTGGAAATAACAGAAAGTGTGCAAGTTCGCGTGACTGGGCCTTTGGCGGCGAATACAAAAGAAATAGGAGCTTCTGTGGGTAGGAGTGTTGATCTCTTGTGTCACACAGCCAATGGGAACAGACCTCTGGACTATTGTCGGTTCTTAAGCCCTACCTTCCTTGGTATTAGCGTGGATTCTTCTGTTACTGAGGAGAAGTAAGTACATACATGCTTTTGGGGATTGCTTTAGAACGTTTATATGGTGATCGCCGGTAGGTATGTATGTCTAGATTTAATAACATACCTACGATTTGTGAGCAAAGTGCTGTTTATTCGCAGGTTAATGAAAGCTTATAATTTTTGAAGCGTTTTTATATTTTGTTTTAAAACTAAGTCATTATTATTTTGTTTTTGGTTTCTGTCATGAATTTAGTGTATTATTCGAATACATAAGGTAATTAATAATTTTGATCAAAAAATTGATAGTAATAATAATTATATCTGCACAAATTATTTTCAATAATTAATCAAGCTGTACCCAACATGTTTCTTTTAGCGCTATTCTGGGTCGCTACTTCTTCACGCCTGGTAAAAATTTGGATCACGGTGACTGTGCATTAACTATAGGCCAAGTAAATCAAGTGGATATTGGTGAATGGACCTGCGCTGCTCTTCTTGACGGCGAAACTGTCGAAGCGAGGGATACTTTGACCGTTCAAGGTAAGTCAATGGACTCACGATGTATCGTCATCATTATGAGTCATTCAGATCACGGTTCCCTACTCATTTTCTTGTTTCGCATGAGCACCTTGTTCGATGAGTTGTGAATTAATGAACGCGCGATGGCAAGCGCAAGCAGGCTCGCCTTCTACACCAGGACCACAGACTCACTCAAGGAAGGATGTCATTCTCGTTCTAAAGTAATTAATCTTGTATGTAGTCGTGAACCTCTCTAGTGCGCGATACAACTGTTCATGCGCGTGCGCACCCCTACCCCATCGCCCAGTGTTCAGCAGACCGACAACGTGTGATCACAAATCAAAAAACTTAAGAGAAAATGGCACAGGAGGGCGCCTCCTTCCTGTAAATTAAATCACGTAAAATAAAGGACATTTTAAAAGTAGCCAAAACGTGTGTGACGACTACCTACCCTAGGTCCAGTCAACATCCGGTTAGTCTGCTCTTATTTCATTTATTCCATCACGAGGCGAACCGGTGTGCTCCTGCTATCAACCCCCTTAAATATCGCTTTGGAGGTTCTCTCATACTTCCATCCCCTATTGTTGCAAGGACTACGCGGTCTTACAATACACGAAATTATTCTTGTTCACTCGATTCCTCTGTTGAGCTAAATTATTCGACTGTGGAATTGGATATTTAAAAAAAATTTCGAGAGTTACGAGAGAAAAGTCTCTCGCTTTCTAAATAGAGTAAATACACTGAACGTGTTAACTGTGAATTTTTGTACCTAAAATAATATCGTCAGCTCTACACTTGTTATGATGTATTGCCTCAGTCGGGCATACCTATGCATACCGCATTTGATCCTGATATGATACATATATTATTTTGTACTAGTGTCAGAAATTCGTTACTTTGTCACAGCAAACTCAATGCAGCTGTCCACGGCAGGCGTAGTTGGAATGTCTGTCAGTCTAGTAATCCTAGCCCTAGCTTTGGTTGGGTTCCTCGTGTACAAACGACGGGTGCCGATCCCATGGAGAAGGTCAAATTTATCACAGGATACTGGACCGGTTGAGATGGCATCCTCGTGTAGTAGTGAAATCATGAGCGCGAGGAGTAGTACCAGTAATGAAAGTGACTTCGGGCAAATCAGAGTTCGATAGAAAGACCTGACTTTGTATCTTACGGAAAGGATTATTAAAAATTACAATCACATTTGAAAAGTTTGCCATTTTACGCTTAATTAACAACATGTTTATGTAATTGTTATTTAGTTTTTAAAAAAACGAAAATATAATTTTATTCAGCAAATCCGGGTTTCTGTTTCACGAAATATTATCCTGTCCCGAAATTTAGGACCCCGTACATTTAGAAGGTCGTCGTAGAACCAGTGTTACGGGTTATGAGCAGCCTGCGGTATAGCGAAGTATCCACCACATAGAGCGCTTAAGAATTCCGGGGTGTTCTTAAAAGGAAGGTCAAAAAGCCTATTTTTGTACTTGTTTGTCCTTAACGTGACAATCATAGATATCTTTTCTGGCATCAATGTGTATATATCGACCCGTAACTCCTTTCAGCACTTTTCGTTATACCTCGTAAGTAGTTTCAGATTTGGTCATCCACGCCCATATGAAAAATTCATTATGTGTACCTACTAAGTATACTTACTAACAGGTTATATTCAAATCAAATGATTTGCATAGGTACCTAAACGAAAGCTTGAATGTTTGTGAAGTAAAGTTGAATAAAAAATAAGAGCTCACTAACATCCATTTATTTTCCAATTAAAGTCAACCAGTTGGACCTGTTTTGAAATATATTTTATAAAAATCATATGTGTAGCATGTAATTAACAAAAAACGTGAGATAAAAAAGTTGTGTTGAGAACTACCTCCAAATTAACTCATACCCATAATTAAACGCTTTAAGCATGGATATATTCATAAAAACTGATGTGACCTGCTTTAACAATTATAATAAATAGAGTTGCCTACGTTAACTTATTCTAGCGAACCCTATCTACTGTCCTCTTCGGAGACCAAACAATACCAGTCGGTAACTACTCATCTAAAAATATCACTCACTATTTGATCACAAACAACTTATGTTGTTTGACAGAACATTAATCTCTAATTCTATTACTTTCTAGACATATCCATCCTTCTAATCATAATGTAGATTGAATAAATGTATGAGGATTAGCATATTTCTCGACTTTGCCTCCATGAACCACCGACCAGTAAGCTATAATTGCTGGTCTGTAGAATGAACCAAAGCTAAGAGGCAAAGCGGTCAATTTTCACTGCGTGACTCAAATCCTAATCTTTTAATAATCAATTCATTCATGCGAATTCTGATTATTTACGCCGATATCAAAATATATTATAATATTCATAGATGAAATATTCGACAGTTGTTTGTGATGGATTGATGAAGATTGTAGATTTTAAATAAAAATAACGAACGTCAATACGATAAGTTACTTATAAATTAACGTTTGTATGATATCAGCGCCGTCCTTCATACCCCTCAACAATCTGGCCGACGGTCACCTTCGAGAAGAACTTGTTGATGGCTTTGACGATCGTGCGGACAATCTGCTTGATAGCGGGCGGAGACAGCTCATCCATTAGCTGTTGCCAGTTTTCGTTAGCGAACTGCAGGGTTGTGTCCGCTGTAAAATGAAGGTTTTGCTGGATACTATTTATATGGAATTTTTAAATTGATATTTTAGCAACGCGCGTGATACCACTGGTGTTGCAAGGGTCCATAGGTTACGGTAACTGCTTACCATCAGGTGGGCCGTCTGCTTGCTTTGCTTACACCATAGTGGTATAAAAAAATAGAAAACACGAGCTGGCTACATTTTATTTCTACCAAATATTATTTCTATGTAATTAATGTCAATGTCATTTTTTAAATCCATATGCATAATATGGATTGCAATTGAAATATGCATTTCATTATTTTCCTTGCGTTATTTATTGTATTTTATTTTGTATCAACTAATAATACTAAACACGTAAGCAACCCTAAGAGGAACTGTTGATACTTGAATTTTTTTCGCAACCAACTGACGTAGTTGTTGCCATATTAGTAAAATATTTGTTCGCATTATTATCTACTCTGAGAAAATGCTGTCGGTATTATTTAATTAAATATTAAGTTAAAACGAGCAAACTTACCCAGTTCCTTATTCCCGTTGAACAGGTTCTTAAGATCGAACGTAGTTTTCTCGATTGTATACTTGTAAGTAGGTGTTGTCAATTTTAAGTGGTCGCCAGTGCTGTCTTTGACGTGGGTGAACTTGCTATTGATGATCACTTCGACGCCCTCTAAAAAAAAACAAAATAATTAATGCCTACGTGTCGTTAACTTTTTTGTAAACAGGTTGTGGTTGCCAGATTGCCAGTGATGTAGTACGCGACTGTTGAACTGTTCCGAACTTTTGCCTAGTCAAGATAAGACTTATTTGAGTTTACCACCTGCCTCTGGGACCTAAAATATCACCGGAGAAGTATATGTTGATCGTCACACGCTGGATCTTTCGAAAGGCATATAAAGATATTTGAAATGAAAATTCAATAACCTGGGAACTGCTTTTTATGTAGTATGTTTAATTGGTTTGGTGTATTTCTGATTGATGGTGCATAAATATGCTTGGTTGTACAAGTGTTAAAATACTGTGGTACCTATCCCAAGTAAGGCTGAAGGCTACATCTATACCAACTTATGGGCGCTTGGAATTGGCGGAAATGTAAGTCGGCGAAAATAATATTTTGCAATTAATAGATGGACGTAATGCCGATTTGTTTTAATAATTCTGGGTTTATTTGTTCGGCCATCGTCGGAAGTGAGATTAGAAATGTCTAGGTACCTACATAATATTTAGATAGGTACTTTATACTCATTTACTCGTAGTTTGACATACGTGACATTACACCTTATTATACGTGGTCTATCTTTTTTGTACATTATTTCCTAAATAAACTGACTAAATCATGATTTAAGCCAAAATCTGAGAATAAGGACATCGCTGGCGCTAGGCCAAATTAGTCTTGCATGACAGTTGTGTCTTTTCCGTTCCGCGTCAATGCGACGGGTGGCAATTCTCCGCTAACCGTCATCATACGGAAGTTCAACTACGGTCTGCTCCCGTCAGCCGGAACTTGTCGCTATGGCCTTATGACCATATTCGTACGTATATAAAATTCAACTTTCAGTACTTTTTTCCTTAGTAATGAAAATGTTTGTTAAATTTAGAGGTTATGAAGTCCCTTTGTCAACCGAGGTCACCCTTTGATACTTCAGGATTCTACGGTTCATATGGCGCCAAATGTAAATTAAATTATGTATTCGATTTTTGAGTATCGATATCTTGGCAAGTAAATGAGATGTCGAAATTTTTTGTTGTTACTTTTCGTCCTCTTTCGTCGAGGCCTTGGTGCTGTAGGAACCGTAGTCTTGCCCGAGCGTTCTACACGGAATGTCAAATTACTTACTGGCAACAATAAGAGCGTCTCCTTTTCCCTGAATGGGCAGAATCAAGATGCGGCCGTCAGCTTCGTACTTGGAAGTCAAGTGGAAGTCACATTTGAATGCTAATGTAAATACTTCGTCAACTTTGCCGAGAATTACTCTGAAAGGAATAATGCTAATTATCACAGATGTAGGACATAGACGATTAGGTATGTGAAGATGTAATCACGTATCAATCAAGTATTGACGGTAATTTTTTGACCTACAGTTTATAGCTAAAGTAAAGGCGACTTGTATCTAATATATTCCCGATGTATTTGGATGGATTAAATCTACTTGAAATTCTAATTTGTGCACTATTGATGTTGTCTGTAAACTACAGCAGTCAAAAAGTTATAAATTTTTCACAGGAATATCATTTCATATACTGTACAATGTACATAGATAGTCTAAAGGTAATCGTTGCCACTTTACAATTACCTACTTTCTATTGAAATTTTACTGTACCAAAACATTTTTATTGCTGCCATGCGGTGATCTAATAGACCTATATAAATAAATTCACTCCTAAGATTAAGCGCTGTTCCCCTTACAGGTAGGTACTCCAGGTCAATTAGTTCAATCTGCACGTGCAAAACCAGACCTATAGTAGGTTGTAATATTCTTTATCCTGGGCATGTACGTACGTAGCTCCTATTGTTAATGATTGTACCCGATGTATCAGGTTTCCTATGAGCATTTCTAAGAAATAGCTAAGGACACTTGGACTGGCTGAATACGTAACTACGTACTGTAATTAACACACAATACGTTCGATTCTTCGCAATAATATTAGTACCAATTTTATTGTTATCGACGCAACATGCAAATGAAGAGGTAGTGTCAAATTACGGTTACAGTTACAATTGCAAGATTTTAAAAGTCCCAGCAAAAAGCCGGATATTTTAAATAGAAGGTAAACCTTTATCCTGATCAAGGTAACCTGAGTGGAGAATTCGTAATCCGACGTGCAGATAGTTTTTTGAACATTCGCGTCATTAGAAGGTTTCCCCAAATATTTATTAATATATAGCGGCCCGCCCCGGCTTCGCACGGGTAGACTTTTATATCAAATATTTTGTCTATTTAAACTATCCTATCTCTCAAGTTGGATCGAACTGCACATGGTGTGCGAATTTTATTATAATCGGTTAAGTGGTTTAGGAGTCCATTGAGGACAAACATTGTGACACGAGATTTATATATATTAAGATAATGTTGATGCAAGAAGGGTTAACAATTTTTACTTATAAATGTATACCCATGATTAATAAATATATGTGTCAACATAAACATATATTAGGTCCTTACATATGAAATTGGCGTTTTGTATGGGAGGAACAAAAAGTCGAATATTTTTTAATATAATATATTTAATTAATCAAAGTATGAACCATTATTTTCTATGCACTTTTGCCATCTCATAGGTAGTTCATTGATCCCTTTACTAAAAAAACCAGTCGGACGGGAATCAATAAAATCTTTGAAGGCGATTTGGACTGCCCCATCGGAGTTGAATTTTTTCCCTTGCAAGAAGTTATCCAAATTTCGAAAAAAATGGTAATCTGTTGGAGCAAGGTCCGGGGAGTACGGAGGATGTCTTAGACTTTCCAATTGAAGCTCTTCTAATTTAGTAGCCGTCTGTAGCGCAGTGTGTGGTCTAGCGTTGTCGTGAAGCAGCAGTGGCGTGGAGCGATTGACCAGCCTAGGTTGTTTAGCCGCTAGCTTTTCCATCATGGTTTGCAATTCCTGACAATAGACATCAGCCGTAATAGTCTGGCCAGATTTGAAAAAACTGTAATGAACAATACCGGCACTAGTCCACCAAACGCTTACAAGTAACTTTTTTGGGGTTAATTTTCGCTTGGGGCAGGATTTGGCTGGCTGGCCAGGATCTAACCATTGCGCTGAGCGCTTCCGATTATCGTAAAGAACCCATTTTTCATCACAGGTAATGATTCGGTTTAAAATACCTTCATTATTGTGCCGGTTTAGTAATGTAACGCAGCAGTCGACGCGCGTTTGCCGGTTTGTTTCAGTCAATTCGTGAGGTACCCACCTTTCAAGCTTTTTAATCTTCCCAATTTGCTTCAAGTGAATTAAAACAGTTTTATCACTAACATTGCAGCCTGCAGCTAACTCGGACGTGGTTTGCGATGGATCCGCTTCCACAATAGCCTTCAACTCTTCATTATCAACTTGAGTCTCAGGCCGTCCACGGGGCTTGTTCTGCAGGTCGAAATTTCCAGAACGAAAACGTTGGAACCAAAAACGAACTGTGTTTTCTTTTGCAACACGACCGCCATACACATCATTCACCCTTCGAGTTGTTTCCGCAGCACTAGTGCCACGGCGTAACTCGTACTCGTAAATAATGCGATATTTAAGGTTTTCCATTTTGTAAAATGAGTGACGCAAACAGAAAAAAACAGAAGAAAAAAAACAAATGAATGACGATCATCGAAGCACAAATACATGAGTCTATAGCTGTACAAATTTGAATTTGGAATTCCTTACCAAAGAGGAGAAATTCGTGATTAAAGTGGCCAGTACGAAAAACGCCAATTTCATATGTAAGGACCTAATATATGTGAGTATTAGGATGACGTTCAACTTACTTGAGATCTGACAGCTTGCCTTTGCTAAGTCCATGCATTTCTGCTTCAGAGAAGGTCAACTTAAGGCCGTTTCCGTCTATCACGATATCATCCAATTTCACTGGATCTATGGAGGGCACACCCATTTCTGGGACACCCTTCGTGAAGTGCGGTAGCGCATTCTTTATTTGCTCTTTGACACAATCTTCAAACGATTTGTCTTCTAACTTACATGGCTTGATGTATGAAGCTAGAAATAACATAATTATTAGATAAGTATTCGAAATGAAAACTATGTTTAGTTGATGGCTGCGATACAGATAGCATAGCAGAAGAGTAGGGATATGCGAACGGAACTATTGTACCTTCAGCAGGTACGTATACTATAGATGGACGTGTCGTCACCATCACGTTAAAAAGTATCATAATATCGCATTCAGGTTTAAAATACGGACGTAAGATATTTGGTAATTTATAACTTAAGATACTATTTTATCCATTTTGCCGGTAGTTATGTTTAATTGGATTGGTCATTATTATACCCACGTCGAACACTGACATCAGCGCACAGTCTTCTCAAAAAAATAAATAAATTGTTAAATCTAGTAGCTAGGTACTAAGTGTATATTAACTACATAAAGTTTCCTTACAAAATGTTTTTTGCTTATTTCTTGGTGTGCGAAGTAATGACACTTGGTTGATATCAAATAAGTTGTAAAAAGTCAACGAATCTACGGAGCAAGCACGTATTTACTATTGGTATACAGGTATACTTACCCACATTATGGTTATATTTGTAAATTGTTCATGGAACATACATTTAATAATTTATAAACTATTGTGTTTAAGCTTCCGAAAATAAATGATTACCAACTAAAAGCTTACTTCATTCAATTATTGCATGCGTGTTTCTATTAGTCCGCTTTATGATTACCCATTTGCATTCGAATTTTAACATTAGGTAAGCACTAATCTTATTTTTATGAATTGACATAGCTTAGTAGTTTTGCCAAAGTTCAAACTTTCGCCTTACCGGTAAAAAAAACACTATCTGTATTAATAGGTACATCGTAAGTTTGTTCCCGCATTCAATGAACCGGAATTGTCCGGTAAATGTAATTCTTGTTATTTTCCTAGACATATGTAGTATGTAAAATAACCATTTACTGGTTACAAAAGAAAACTTAATAGTTACTTGTTCGCCGAGTTTGAATTAAAAAAAAGGAAGAAACATATACTTAATTGAGAATCCACACCTATTTAATACAATACTCGCTTGCCAGTATGGTTATAGCAGCTTATTGCCGCTCACTATTATTATATTATACAGTATACACTTACTGGTACTTATTGCAAAGTTTTACATCTTGGAAATAAGTAGGTTAGTGAGGTACCTATAACCTCAGAGTAGACAACTATAACAAAGGCCGGAGTCACTAGAGGAAATGAATCCGTACGTGTTGACTCTGTGCCAAGATTACAAGTAATAGATTGTGAATATTACTAGTAATTGATCGGCGTGTTCTTAGAATGCTCTTGCCTTGATTGATTTTACAGAATATATTTAACGTATATTGAATATTTTTTTATTTATGTATTTGATATCCACCTGTGCGAATTTAAGTGATAGAAGAAGCCGTAAAAGGCCAGTGTAACTACCAGATCAAAATGACTAAAGTAGCCCAATGATGGAAAAGTAAAGAGTAATTAGATAAAAGAAGAAAGATAAATTATGAGAATCAATTAAAAGGTGTATAAGACATAGCTGAAATAGTGATTATACTCTCATGGCCTACCTACCCCGTGAAGGACTTGGCGTGATCATAATAATTGTATATTATGTACCTAAATATCTTCACGCTTTCCCACAAGGGTCCCCAAAGAGGTGGGCAGAGGTGTTACAACACTTCGATGACCTACTATGTTTCCTTCACCGTAAAGCTCGTGGTGTGACTAATCACTGCACTTACTAAACTCATTGGTACAGCTGTAGAATTCGGACTTGCGTCGCTAGAATAGCAGACAACGCTTCATACCAGAAGCCACTACGGCTCTTGTTATTATGTACCTAATGTACTATTTAGTGCTTATTACATATGAATTAAAGTAAGATTCCTGTGATGTAATTTAACGATGGTTTCGGAATTTTGGTTTACCATATTCTACCTAGGTAATGAATTACTGCTCGATAGTGTCAGTAAATATTTGAAGTGATTAATATTGTAATGTCTACTCTCTCAGAGAAAATAAAATTCCGGGCCTCTAGAGATTTTATATAACATATTATTTGCATGAATATAATTTTATATTACCTATACGTTAGGAAGTACGGTGAGTGGGCATACAAAATACAAATTTTTACATACGAAGGTAATTTTCTAGGGTAATAACTGTCACAATAGCTGTTCTATCATTCTATTATATGCAATAAATTACCGGGATATCAATCACTTTAATTATAGGCCAATTGTTTTCCGGTTTCGTTTGCTTTCAGACTGCAATATTATGATTAAATTTATAATTATAATTCAGAGCATTAATGATATTTGCACAAAAATATTATGATATACATATAATTATACACCACCACTTAATACATTAAATTAAACCTTACTATAATAAATAAAGTGCCCACATCAAACCGCATAATAATGATTATTTATAACGTGATTAGTTTTTTGTTTTGAACTTTATGTTTTTGGAATAAAATTAAAAATACAATAGATAAGTAACTCACGTAAAAATGCATTCTCGCCGTTGATGTTGGAAATAATAAATACAAGAACCACAAAACTGTATGCGGAAAACATTTTACAATTATTTACTAATAAAAGTTTTCTTAAAACAGATAAATGTTCTCTTCGTGACAATACTGCAAGTAGCCTATTGATTCACAAGAGCTCAGCACCTACTGTGTGCCGTGTGAGGAGAGACAGATATTTATGTTCCTTGAGCTATCCGAGAACCAGTGAGAATGAGTGTAAACCATATTAAAAAAATATTATGCTAATATGACCACTACAGCTTTTTTATAAAGACGATAATGGCATAAACTATTTTCATGTACAATGTTCAAGAGTCTTGTGTTGTGTAAATAAATATATAGTCAGTAGTTTTTTAAGCGACAGGGTATTTTTACCGTGACAATGTTGTGTTGTGTGAAATCAATTGTGTTGTTAGAAACAGGAATAACTGCTAATTGGCCGTAAAACTTGTACCTAATAATTGATCGATCTTCGATCGCTAACTAATAAAGTATAACAAGTATTCATATATAATACGTCTAAGGCTCATCCGAGATTTGTTTGCGAAATCACGTGTCTGTGGTACCCATATATAGGGGAAATTGGTTCACTTGTGTTTTGGGTACAGTGCTCTCCTCTTAGAGGTATTTTTCAATCATTCCTTTCAAATCCCATCATTTGCGCACAACCGGGGAAGGAATAATGCCACCCCTAGAATTTATTGACTGCATGAGCTACATCGTGCCACCGCCTGCCGCGGCGGCGCTTTATGAAAGTATGCAAAGCTCACTCAAACATACATACTCACCCTCTAAGACGCCGAATCATCAGCGTCACTGATTCATCGAATTCGAGGGAGTTACAACGGAATTCTAAAGACGATTAGCGAGAGGCCTGTTAAACCATTATCAGGCTGCAAGGTGAAGTTAATATATTTTCTAAAATACAGTATACTAAATGTGTGTATTATGGATACCTTAGTCTGAAATTAATTCATTGTTTTAAAATCAACGCGCTCTATGTGGCTGGTGGTTGAATCTTGCACCTTGACATTTCTCATATTGGACTTTAGTTGTCCAATTCATCTTGATGACGTCAAAAGGAATCAGAATATGATATGGCCGATAATCTTTTGTACGCGTAGCATGTATGTTTACCTACTTTTTTATCAATTACAATTTACCTTTAAACCCCCATTAAATTCGTCTTGTAGTTCGGAGACTTTCGTGTTCAAAGAGTCAAGACAAAGTTTTCAAAAATAGTTTTTTTTTGTATTCTGTTGCACTTCCTATACTACCTGCAATCAGTTTCTGGCAAATATCTTTAATGTACGGACAGGACGGTTCTACAATTCATAGTATACAACAAATTCGCTTCCCGCTGTTTTTAGGTACTTTTATATATCTTTAAGACTACGCAATGGGTTTCATAAATAGACGTAGTTATTCCCGTGAAAGGTATGTAATTTATTTAGGTTTTGTGTAAACCGGGGTGGGTTGCAGTATGGCAAGGAAATATTGCTAGTGTGGAAGCAGTAGAAGTGCTAAGAAAATCTTGCGTAGATGATAATGATTATATAAACCTACACCTACTTATTTGTATGGTTTGTATCGATTGAGATATCACTCCGGGATCTGGAATTGATCCTCGTATTAACGAAATAGTGTGGGTGTATGGTTTATGAAGTGCTTATGCATATATGCGAGCGGCATCGATAAAACAAACTCAGGGCATATTGTATCGGCTGTCATGTAGCAGTCATCCATATATTATTTGGGATTGTGTCGTTATTATCGATGAAAATAAACGATGAATAGGTATATGTTTCGTCATTGTTGTTGCACGTTGTTATAAATCCATGACATGTACACAAATTGGTGTTTTACCAGTGAGAGGTATATGTTATTTATCTGCCATGAGAGCAGAGGCAAAGATTTTTTTTTTAATGTTTATTAATTTTTAAATATGGTAAATGGTTATGATTTATACTTTACTTCAGACTCTTCAGATACTAGTGCCTCTGCCTACAAGCCTACAACGCAAAAAATGTACCTACGTCGACATAAATCTAATGTGCAATTTTTTATCTTAGTGTAGTTTGTTGCTTTATTTGAAGTTATCACTTTATTTTATCGTAAACTGGTTTCCTACTACGCATAAGCACGTAATGAAATTAAATGCCCTTAAGTATATATTAGGTCCTTACATATGAAATTGGCGTTTTGTATGGGAGGAACAAAAAGTCGAATATTTTTTAATATAATATATTTAATTAATCAAAGTATGAACCATTATTTTCTATGCACTTTTGCCATCTCATAGGTAGTTCATTGATCCCTTTACTAAAAAAACCAGTCGGACGGGAATCAATAAAATCTTTGAAGGCGATTTGGACTGCCCCATCGGAGTTGAATTTTTTCCCTTGCAAGAAGTTATCCAAATTTCGAAAAAAATGGTAATCTGTTGGAGCAAGGTCCGGGGAGTACGGAGGATGTCTTAGACTTTCCAATTGAAGCTCTTCTAATTTAGTAGCCGTCTGTAGCGCAGTGTGTGGTCTAGCGTTGTCGTGAAGCAGCAGTGGCGTGGAGCGATTGACCAGCCTAGGTTGTTTAGCCGCTAGCTTTTCCATCATGGTTTGCAATTCCTGACAATAGACATCAGCCGTAATAGTCTGGCCAGATTTGAAAAAACTGTAATGAACAATACCGGCACTAGTCCACCAAACGCTTACAAGTAACTTTTTTGGGGTTGAATTTTCGCTTGGGGCAGGATTTGGCTGGCTGGCCAGGATCTAACCATTGCGCTGAGCGCTTCCGATTATCGTAAAGAACCCATTTTTCATCACAGGTAATGATTCGGTTTAAAATACCTTCATTATTGTGCCGGTTTAGTAATGTAACGCAGCAGTCGACGCGCGTTTGCCGGTTTGTTTCAGTCAATTCGTGAGGTACCCACCTTTCAAGCTTTTTAATCTTCCCAATTTGCTTCAAGTGAATTAAAACAGTTTTATCACTAACATTGCAGCCTGCAGCTAACTCGGACGTGGTTTGCGATGGATCCGCTTCCACAATAGCCTTCAACTCTTCATTATCAACTTGAGTCTCAGGCCGTCCACGGGGCTTGTTCTGCAGGTCGAAATTTCCAGAACGAAAACGTTGGAACCAAAAACGAACTGTGTTTTCTTTTGCAACACGACCGCCATACACATCATTCACCCTTCGAGTTGTTTCCGCAGCACTAGTGCCACGGCGGAACTCGTACTCGTAAATAATGCGATATTTAAGGTTTTCCATTTTGTAAAATGAGTGACGCAAACAGAAAAAAACAGAAGAAAAAAAACAAATGAATGACGATCATCGAAGCACAAATACATGAGTCTATAGCTGTACAAATTTGAATTTGGAATTCCTTACCAAAGAGGAGAAATTCGTGATTAAAGTGGCCAGTACGAAAAACGCCAATTTCATATGTAAGGACCTAATATTTAAAATTTGATCTCGTGCCCTACACCTTGTCTATCGTAATTTCGTAACATGAACAAAATATATTTATTTATTTTTCGTTTATTGGGAAACATACAGCAATTCATATAAATATATTAACTTATACAATAATAACGTTAAATAGACAATTAATGCTTCGGTAAGGAATGTCACCATGTTAACAGTGTATATGGAGACATGAACAATCACACTTCTAGACAAAGGTTCTTTTTTAAGACTTCGGTTTTGTTTTTGAGCATATATTTAAATTTTGGAAAACGTAATATCTAATAAAATTATAAGGAACATAGGTGGACTGCCCGAGGAAAACTGCTCCTCGACGATACCCTGGTAGTAGTAGCTATGCTGCTAGCACAGTGAGTCCTCATCAACAACATGGTTGGCAACCCGTTAGTGATACCCCTGGTATGGCTAGCGGCTGTAGGCTACGGTGACTGCTTTACCTCAGGTGGGCCGAAAGCTTGAGTGCCACCTTAGTGCTATAAAATAAAAGTACATGAGGGTGGGCTCTTATAGCTCATATCGTTGTCCAACACACGTGACTATGAATGTTAATCAAGAACTCTGACGTACTATTGGATGTGACAATTATTTTAATACGGTAGAGGTAAAATCAACCAACTCTACGACTTTTCTGATTTGACTGTATATTATTCTACCCCTTCAACCCCTTGTCCATTCTAGTCAACCAGTTAACCATTGAATTTTGTATTTCATTTAAAACTAGAGCTGCTTTGCGTGGACGACATTAAAACTGAATATAAAAATAAATAATACTCGTGTGTATTTATACATTTAAAATCACAAATAAAAGTATGTCAAACTTAAAATATACTCGGACCTTATTTATAATAGAAATGAAATAAGCTTGTTCACCAAATATCTATCAAGATACGCTATGTGCCTAAAGGACATCATCCGTTTTGGTTCAAATCTGAAAGTGCCAACCAACTCATTTTTTTGGTATATTCTGTTAGAGCTTATCCGTGGGAACATTTTCACAAAATTGTTCACTTTCAGATTTGATGTCACTCCAAATCTCTATGATATATGGATGATGTCCTTTGATCTTAATCAGTATGTTGTATACTTTCCGAGTTACTAAACGTACGTGTCATGTGATTATCGGAAAAGTAGTGGTGGTTGATAACCGACTGATGCAACATCATGGAAGTCACGTAGAACCGATGCCTATCAAACCCAAAATAAAATATATGTGCAGTGCCTTGCTTCCTTGTTTTCTTATTATCATCATTATGTACAGAAATACGATATTGTGAATACAATTACAAGTATCTCACGAGGACTCTTGAGGACTCATTGAGTACTCAGAACACACTATCTAGAGGACTTCAGAAGTTATTCATGTTTACAGAAACTAAAGAAGTGCCTAGTTTTAATCGCAACGGAAAAGTTCATGGCGGCAAACGCCATACTAAGTTCAAAGTTCGTTCAGCTGGACCCTTTACATTACTTTCCCTAATTACGTTGAATATTCCCTACACGAAACTCGTAACTTTCCAGAGTTTTTCCTTATGCGCGAAACCTTACCTCCTCCTTTATACTAAACATGGCAAGTTACGTTTATACGCTCACCACATCCAAGAGAGGCGTGCGAAGACGCGAAGGTTGGTTGTTTGGACTGATATATGTAATACATTTTAGAAGAATAAATAGCCTTAGTCTTTAAATATTATGGTACAAGTAGTGTGATTTTATGGAATCTAGGTGAGTTCCTTAGAACTATTAAAAACAAGCCGCCATATCACTCTTGACTTGTATGTACAACTCTGTTACTTCTTCAGCAGATAGAAATTTTATGTAATTAATATTAATATTATTAAAAAGGCGTAAATAACCGCACTCCGTATTATTCCGTCCAAAAATCAAGTTTTTTCGGCTTGATCCAAATTTCAAAACCTTTTCTAAATATGGTCCAGAAATTTTCCGCTTTTTGGCCTTTGGACTAGGAATAAACCTCGACCTTCTTAGCTGAAATAGGCCGTTGGTTTTTATGAAGCCTAGGCTTATGGCTCAAGCACGTTTCGGCTTACACGAGGAAATACTCAAAGATGTTTGTTGTATCCGGCTATACGCACTTCTCACGCAAAAGTATCCCTCTTTGCTACAACGCTTCGGATTCTGAAAAGTATTTTATTATGTTCTTTATAGCTTACTCATTCTTAAATATTCTGCGTATAGTAAGTAAAATTATATTTATTATTCAAGCACCAACATTAAGTAAATCAAATTAATTTGACTATAGGGCTGAATAGACCATGACATAAATTAGCGAGATCTTGCGCATCTTGGGGAAAGACACCGACTTTTTTACCGACTTCCGTCATCTCCGTCAGTGTGTCAGGGCTTGTAAGAATGATACATTTTGCAAATCGCATTATCCTTATCATCGTCATTGACATTTGATACAGAAGGAAAGTTTAATGTAAGTTTCCGCTTCTCAAGAAATGTACATAAATAACTCCATGACGATATCCTTGTAAGACAAGACAATGATCGTAAGGTGAATGCCTCGTGTTAATGAAGATTGAGCGAAAACGTGTTTTAATTCCTTTAAGTTGGGACGGTGCTTTTAAGTGCCGCCGACGGATTTATTATTGAATAATTAACTTAACATATCCCGCTACCTGCGTAGGTATCATGGCAACTGACACCGGCCATCAAATTTTTTGTTATGCCTATGATAAAATTGTACGGTAAATTATACAAATTCTACGATACAATCAGACTGTTTAATTAGCAATATGTATACATACCGTAAATAAATATCATTAAATTTTGTTCTTGTACCAATGAGTTATTTCCATGGAACATTCACAAGAAAATAGCCCCAGGGATCCAGCAATTAAATTATTATGCAATTTAAATATGTGACTTAACTAAAAGAGATAGAACTCCGTCAGATCTTTCTTGTTTTTTGTTGAAATGTTATGTCGTAATGTTTATTGTTTTGTTGAAAATGTTATCAACAACAAGTAGAAGAATACATATTATACCGCTGATTAATAATTAGAAATAAGATTATTCTCTCAGCTCCTAGGAGTGCAATCTTACCTATAAATCCATATAGCACATTGCTACTTGTTCTATAACTGAGAGTTTCGGAACATTACTAATAAAATTATTAAATACTCCCCGTAATTACCCGCCGTGGTTTTCCCAAAGAGTACAGCATGGGGTTCTCCAAGAAGCCACGCGCGAGTTATACTCTTAGTGTTGCAAGCGTCCATAGGCTGCGGTAACCGCTTACCAACAGGCTGGCTGTATGCTGGTTTGCCACCTTAGTGGTATATTTTTTTTTTTTTGTAAATATGATTGCATATTATAATGACCGGAAATATCTGTCCAAAAGTATGCGCCGCCTACCTTGTTCATGGTGACCAAATAAGGACAGCGATTTATAAAGGCAGGACCAAGGCTATCCGTGAACACCACAATAAAACAAAGAGCGAAATTACGACTATACTCTCTGCCTATCCCGAAACGGGTTATGTATAAATCAACACACACCAGATTATAAATATAGATTAGCTTTTAAGGAACCATACCATGGTTCGATTTTAGAGGTGAGAAAAACTAAATTCATAAAATTTGATAAAATAATCTTTTGTCGAAACTTGTAGAATATTTTAATATTCATGAATTCGGTCCGCATTTTCGTAATCAAACTCTCGGCAGGTATATCCAATGTTGTGAGCGCCTACTACCAAACGATAGCAAAACAATAATTAAGTCATGATTATCGGATCAAACCGTCAGGTGTTGCGTGTGGCAATAAACTTTCCACAATTTATCAGCGGCGGTCCAACCAAGGCTGGGTTCCCAAACGTTATTCTATTAATTATAATTATTACTGGTCTATATGTTTGTATTATGATTTTATGTCATTTTTTTTTATACCACTAACGTGGCACACAACCATACGACCCACCTGATGGTAAGCAGTCACCGTAGCCTATAGCCGCTACCAGGGGTATCACTCACGGGTCGTTTTTAAAACAGTTGCTGTGACTGTCATTTGTTGTAATTCTTTATAAGTAAAGCTGCCTAATTAAGTAGGCAAAAAGACCGTCACATGTGGGGGTCGCAATGCTTTTTAAGCAAAAATTTGGGATCAGTTTTGTCACAGCTAGTCATTGGCTGGTATATAATAATAGTAGGTATAGTATTTCTATACGAGTACTATACAGGCAAATACAAAATAGTTAAGGAAGTACCAATGTATCTTCTTATTTGATAAGGAGCTATTGACGAAGTTTAGTAGTTATTACCAATAAAAAGTAGGTACCTCTGCCTTTTGTGAAGTCCGTTAAAAATTAGAAACAGTTTGTTTTCTTTGCCACGGCGAAGCGTGGTCGGGTATTTATAAAGGTATTCCCCTTATATCTAATCTTTAACATCTCAGCGTAAAAGAACCCTATTTTTTTAAGAACTACGAACTTTGCCACGGAACAGAATCTCTGATTGCAATAGAAATGTTTAGAATAATGTCAGAAGAAATACCTAATGAAATGTTATACTCTTTTGCTCTCAGTGTGTTACATTACATGCCCCACGCACTGAACTGAAAGTCCTGTAAATTAGTCACCGTGAAAGCTCAACACTTTCAGTTGTTCGCGAATCGTGGACGGGGTAGGATGTACCTTATTCCCGTTTGAACGGAATACTTCGTAGCGTTCGTTTACTTAAATTGGATTCTGAATATAGGTGATTTTAAAGTTATGTTCAACGTTAAGGCGAGATAAAAGTTCATAAAAAATACAAATATATTGTAAGTGTTATCGGTCACTTCATGAGATTATTGTAGTACCTAATCTTGAGTTAAAATTTAATTTTGAGCGGTGATTGTTCGGGTTGAGTAAAACGTCCACGTGACGTGTTTATATAAAAATATGTTTTTGTTAAAATATAAATTTAATCACATATAGAAATATTTTACTTCGTTTAAAAAATCAAGCCGATTTATTTAAGGTACGTAAAAATTTGCTATCACCGGGGACTTTTTGGTGCTTTCTTAAAGCTATTTTTCTTAGAAGTCTCAATTGTTTGTGATCTAGTAGATACATTATGGCTTATATTGGCCGGATCGAAATTGTTAGCTATTTAATTGGCTCTTTATTGATTGATACTGTTGTTTGGCCTGTCCATATTAAAGGAGGTAGATTTCATCTCCGATCGAAAATGTCATAACCTCTTTCTTTTCATCTTTCTTTTTCCGTTATAGTCGATTTCTAGTTTGTCCTACTTATGTAACTCTACAGCAATGCAGAGTAAGTTGCCGACTTATAGAATACAATTCTAAGTAAAAGCAATAGATTATAGTGTGAAATGTGAAGCTGTTGCTAAAAAAATGATCTAGTTTAGTTTCCAATCGGCCCTGAGGTGAAATACGTGTTATATTAAAAGGCCTTTATATATGGGATTG
The DNA here is from genome assembly GCA_951449985.1 of Falcaria lacertinaria. Lineage (NCBI taxonomy): Eukaryota > Metazoa > Arthropoda > Insecta > Lepidoptera > Drepanidae > Falcaria > Falcaria lacertinaria. The sequence continues at coordinate 7,057,276 of OX602114.1, forward strand.
CAGCTAATCAAGTTATTAAATTTTTTATTAATTTAATCGGAATAAAGCAAATTATATTATATTTTGTATTTCATATATATTAATTTCTACAAAATTACACCAGATTCTATTCGATATATAAAATGTTAAATAATGTATCTCCGTTTACCAAGTCACCATATTCTACAAATTCCAAGAGATACAATGTAATGACTTGACATTATTATGCGTAACATCTAACTGGTGGTATCAATACACGTTTCAAATTGTAAATTATATATCTTTGTGATGTAACTCTTAACTTCAGCTCTTTCATATTCTTCCCATGTAAATAAAAATAACGCCATATCGACCAACATAAGAATTGCTGGAAATAACCATCTCAATATTTATGACATTCATAAATTCACTCGAACTTGAACGCAAAGTACTATCTGCAATAAAACTATGAGCATTATAATCTTTATTCTCTTTAAAATTGTATGTCCATTTTCTATTTTAAATTTAAAGCATCAATGCAGTATAACTATGTACTTCTTTCAATATATTTACAGACGTCTAGCACAAAACACGTAGGTATCGATTTATTGTGTGAATCAATATTTGTTTCGGAATGATAGAAACCATTCAAAGAATTCCGGGTGAGGCTAAAATCAATGAGGTAGTTAATTTCCGTTCTTTTAACGATAAACATTTAATTTTGACTTTATAATCCTTTATTATGGTAATTATTGTGGTTCTGAAGACGTAGAAAGTCAGACAACTGTTTAAACCCAGGTAGAGTACTAGTAATATGGGTTGCAAAGGTCCGATGGCAGTGACTGAGTGAAAATTAGATAACCAACCATTATGGATGAGAGCTATGCCGTAACTCAACAATGTTTTGGAAAGGCCAGGGATAATGATTCCTTATTTCTTTCAACTTTAGAGAGATTAGCATTTAACTACATTAGGTACTTTGTTGTGCGTACAGCTTATGTTCAGTTCGTTGTAAATAAAATATTAACATTATTAAATTGCGTGCTAAGTTCTAGCATCGCTAATATTGATAAATCCACCAATATAGTCACGTATAAAACATAACGTAGACGTGACAAGAAAGGAAAAGTTATAAATAAGGACTCGCTACTAGCTAATATTGACAAATTATTACTCGTATATACGGTGACAGGACGATAATTTGTCATAATATTGCCATCATAGTATATTATCTACTCTGTGTTGCTATTCTTCTTACCGAATTAAATAACAAACTACGTTAGGGCTATCATCAAAGTATATGCCATCGAAAAGAGTTTCTGTAATAGTCTGTAATATTAACACAGGAAACTTACATTATTTTCAAAGTCATTTGGTTATCGTGATAAATGTGTACAGTGTAAGTAACGTGCCTCACAAATAAATATTGTAGGTAATTGTGAGTAAAATGGCAGCAAATAATATAAGATAAGTAGGTGAATGGTAGTTCGTGATGCACGCGAGCATGTACAGAAGAACTTAATCGAAACTTTGAATTTCTTAGTACCTAAAACACGATAGGCACAGCATTTAGTAAAGAGAAAAAAGGAATAAATCACGATAAGTTTACGAAACTAATTGCATCGAAATCGTTCATCTCTGGGAACATTGTTTATTCATCAATCTCAATTCTTCATTGTTAGGGCAATATACTAACTCATTACTAGCAAATTATTATAACAAAGAATTAATTTATTTGATTAATATGGGAATAAAGACAGCCTTGTCAAGAGGGTTTCTTAACGAACAGGTCAAGAATAGACACGATAGTAATAAATGCTTATCAGGACCCAAAAAAATTACGCAACGCAATATCATTATATTTTCATGCATTACCCAAAAACTAGTATACGCAAGGCTTGGACCAAACATCTTCCTAGTTTCCAGAGCTAGCACTAATTGAACAATCGCCATGTTTTTGCCGATATTTCTGATTCTGATAGCACTTAATTTACAGTATAATAAAACAAATAGTAATTAGACGATGGTGAGATCAGTGTCAAGAACCAAGTGACAAAATGTGTAAAAGTGTCAAGAATGTATCGTGGGAGACTGAGACTCTTATGGGGACTCCGCCGCAGTCGAAATGGGATCGCTTTTGCCCCAGAGCAGCCTTATCACACGCGGGACTTTTTGTAGCACTTATGTTATACACGGCAGGTGGAGGATTGGTAAGTAAATATACTTGTAAATATAATAATAGCTACATACACAAATCACGACACCTCAGTAAGCATAAAGACTACAAACATAAACTTTGTCAGGACCCTTATAGCTTGTCCGCTAGTTTTAATGTATCAACTAAAGAGGGAAGTAATTTTTTGATCATTCACTACAGGAATAAAAAGGGGCATAGGAGGAATCGCGCGGTGAAACCCATGCTTTGGGGTCTTAGCAATTGATCCGACATTTTACAAAATTATGTTCGTCCCCAAAAGGTTTTCCATTGTACTCTCTGCCGATCTCATAGTCTTCTTCTTCTTCCTTACTAGCCAGTTACTTGCCAGTGTCGAGTGCAGGAGAAACATTCAGTTTCTCAATATTGTCGTGTTTCATAAATGCCTAGTAATAAACATAAGAATGCATTTATTGGAGTTTCTGGAATTAATCCACAGCAGTAGCAGATCGTAACATGTAGGTCAGAGGCTTTGATTACATACTTATTTATAATCAAAGGTCAGAGGTAACCTATTGACCAAAATGATAAATCACTTAACCCAAAAGTAATATTCCAGCATTATTTCTAATGTTCCTATAAGTCAACCACATAATGAAACTTTACTGCGCATAATGACACCGGAAATACACACTAAAGATCACCATAACACAATTTACGAGACACTGGCAAAAGTCTCAACCACTGCGCCCGATTCCCGTCAAAAACCCCATCTGATAGTCTATTTCCTACTTTTTTAATAAAAGTTGTGCAGTACTTTTTATCGCTAAAGTTGTGATCTCGATGCTGTATCATTTGGGAGACTTGTACCTACTATGTTATATATGTTAGTTTACGTGTACAATAATATTTTATTGCTTTAATTATTTCCATTACTTGTAAATATTTAGTAATAAATGGCGAATGATGGCGAATGATGCATTGGCATCATTCGCCATCATTCAAAACTATTGCCCGATGTGTATTGACACATCGGGCAATAGTTTTGAATAAATATAATGCTGATAGATAACTATAATGATAAGCTACATACTGTTTATTACTTGTATTTGCGGATGCGAATCGTTGTGGAGTACCCGCCTTAGCTGGAGTTGGTTTGCTTTTTCCACAAAAGCTGGTATGATGAACGATAAGAAGGATAGATGTAAGCTTAACCATCTGTGACCGGCTACACCGGGATCCAGCCAGCTAAAATTAGGTGTAATTTCGGCTTTTAGCCGTAAGATATATATATGTATAAATGGAATAAGTAATTACGTGTTGTACTTTCGTACTGTATAAAAAAGTTTTAATTTAATAAATATATTTAAATGAAACGAAAGAACAATTTCTAAAAGAAACATTTATTGGAATTACTTAGAACATTAATTGTTATTAGCACACAGGGTCACGAGAGTTTATCAAACAGTTATAATTATTATCTAAGCAGTAAAACTTAACAGCTTCATAAGTACTTAAACTAAATAATATGCTTACTTTCTTTTAAATAACCTAACATATATTAACCGAATATAAAAAAAAAACAAGAAATGCTTAAAAGTCGGCAAATTCTTCCTCATATAAACAAATAGGACTCGTTTTGAATCTCTCTTCTTCAAAGACATCAAAATTTGTGGTATCACCAGGTGATCTCACTTTGGGGATAAACGGTGGTTGTGTACGACTATTCAGCAAATTATCCCATTCAATATCTCTGAACCATTTATGGTTCTTAAAATCTAAGACACCATCTTTAAGGTTTCCGTAACGCCTCGTTATATCCACTTGAAGAACGTGTGAGAGTATATCTCTTAAATCCGTGGAAAAGTGTGCTGGACAACGATACTTTCCTGATACAATTTTCTCATAAATCCGCATTGGATCAGAGGCATAGAATGGTGGATGACCAGCACTCATCTCGAAGAGAAGAACACCAAGGGACCACCAATCTACCGACATCCCATAGCCCTTGCTCAGAATTATCTCTGGCGCTAAATACTCTGGAGTGCCACATAAAGTCCAAGTCCTTCCTCGAATCACCTTACAGAATCCAAAATCAGTAATCTTTATGTAACCTGTTCTATCTATTAGTATGTTTTCTGGCTTCAGATCTCTGTAAACAAGCTCGCATGCATGAAGATACTCCAAAGCAAGAACCACTTGTGCACCATAAAATTTTGCTGACGATTCTTCGAATTTGCCCGCTTTTCGCAGATGTGAGAACATTTCTCCACCAGCTATGAACGGTAATACATAATATAGATACACATTATCTTTGAAGTAGAATTTCATGTAGACTACGAAAGGAAAGTTCAAGCCGCAAAGGATTTTCTTCTCATAGTAACTATGCTCGATTTGTTTGAGTTTGACTATCTTTTCCTTTTCAAGCATTTTCATGGCATAGTATTTGCCAGTGATGACATGTTTTACAAGTAATACGGTGCCGAATGCTCCTGTGCCGAGAACTTTTTGTTTATCAAAATCACTCAATGTGGCATTGCTGTCACACCTATCGTTCCATGTATCGACAAAGTCGTGGTGCAACTTCCGTAGGTATTGAGAGTACTGTTCTTGCTTAGATGCTGAATATCCACTTACATGACCCAACGTTGAATGATGTCGCTTCACATCCTCCGCCATATTTGAATGATGTAGGTCAGAAATCGTCTTTGGTGGTTTGCAGGTGGCCTACGTATATTATTATTCCAGATGTGGGTAGGAGATAATCTTTTGACTTGAATGTGATATATGTGAACAGCTGACAAGTTAATTATTTCAAATTTGTAATAAGAAAATTTGCAGTAAAATAATATTTTTTTTCCTATGGCATTGACTTATACATATCAAACACTTTGAATATCGATCAAAAACAATAATTCGCTTTGGAATGTCTACATAGGTACTCATTGGTTTATTTTCGAATTAAGGATCCCAAGGCAATTGCACCAACCGCAAATAATAAGTGTGTAATAGTTTAGCTCTTTTTATCGAATATAGCTATACAAACCCTATGAGCATTTCAAGCATCTACTTGCTGGCATAAAACCACGTGTCTAGTTGGGGAGTCACATTTAATTTTATAATGCATTATTATTTATTGTTACACATTCTATAAAATTTTCAACTAACAATCGTTATGCCAATTCAATTACGGGTCATGAGGAGATACAGCCCGCTGACAGGCAGTTGCACGGTCGGACGGACGGACCGAGACAGCAGCGAAGTCTTAGTAATAGGGTTCCGTTGGGTACCGTTCGGGTACGAACCCTAAAAGAGCTTAAAGCTAGAACTAAAATAAATAAAGATTATTACAATTAAAAACTAAACCTAAAACTAAAAAACCTTAAAAATATAATATTATAATTAAAATATATTATTAAATAAATTAAGTACTTGTCCCAAATCTATTAATCCACCTTTTTATTCTCATATCTCATTTAATCAGCATGGTATAGGCGTCATGAAACTGTCGCGGTAAGCAGAAAATATGTATCACCCTTTTGTATCACCACTTATCTCTGACTACTATAAACTTCTTGAGAGATTCGTTTTAAATACTGCTAGGGATACGTTTTAAATACTCAAAGTTCGTTTTTTGTTAGATACCTTGTCTGTGGAATCTACAGCCCCTTGTCATGAAATGTCATAGTGTCACAATGTGTCACAGTATGTGAGATCATAAAATAATGTATTTTTTATCTTATTTATATTTCAGAGGCGATTTTACTATTGGTGTAGATTTTTTAAATGGGATATATTAGTATAATTTCGTGGAATAGGCATGTCAAAACCCACATATACCACTCAAAATCACCAAGATCATAGCCGCTACTTGGATATGTTAAAAGCAGAATTTATAAAAAAGTTTACTGATCCTCCAGCTTTCGACAAATCACCTGATAGTTACGACAAAATAAAAGCAATCGGAAATGGGGCTTACGGAGAAGTATTTCTAGTTCGAGATAAAAGTACATTTAGTTACCACGCTATGAAGGTTGTGGAGAAGGGCGTAGTTGTTGAAAGGAAACACGTGAAACATTTGATACTTGAAAAGAAGATTCTCCAGAGTATCCAGTTTCCGTTTGTTGTAGCGTTAGACTTCGCCTTTAAAGACAACATATATCTCTACTTTATTCTGCCATACATTGCTGGAGGAGAGATGTTTACATACATTCAAAAGTATGGAAGCTTTTCCGATACAGTCTCTAAGTTCTATGCGAGTCAAGTTGTACTTGCTCTGGAATATTTACATTACTGTGAAATTGTACACAGAGACATAAAGCCAGAGAACATCTTAGTAGACACCAATGGTTACTTGAAGTTATGTGATTTTGGATTTTGCAAAGTGTTAAAGAAAAAGACGTGGACATTGTGTGGCACACCGGAGTACTTAGCGCCGGAGGTTATCATGTCTAAAGGGTACTCTTTCGCTGTCGACTGGTGGGCACTAGGAGTATTAATATTCGAAATGGGTGCAGGACATCCTCCGTTCTTTGCGTCAGATCCCAACAAATTGTACGAGAAAGTGCTCGATGGCCGGTACAAATGTCCGGACTCACTGAACAACGAATGTAAGGCTATTATTAAGGGCTTACTGCAGGTGGATCCAACGAAACGCATGGGTTCACTAAAGGGCGGAGTTTACGACATTAAAAGTCATGCCTGGTTTCACGAGACGTGTTGGCAATCTGTTCTGCATCAAAGACTGGAAGCGCCCTATGTGCCGATATGCCCTTCTCCCGGAGATACTAGCAACTTTCCTGAAATATCACAACCCAAGCTTAAAAAGACTTCAAAATGTCAGTATGGGAAAGAATTCGAGGAATTTTAGTAAAAGTACAAATATGTTTATATTGGGTGCATTTCAAGCGGCGAGAGAAGGATGCGCGACATGGAACTCTCGGATTCGAAACGACCTTGGTGAACATTGACATTAAGTGATATTTTAATGTAGATTATCAGTATGATTAAACAGCCAGAGACTTGATTGTTCTTAGGTGTTTATTTTATTTATATTTTTTCGTACGGTTATGATAGACTATTTATAACAATATCTTGCTAGTAAATTATAAATATTCATTCCGAATTTTAACTATTTTGCTTATATAAGTGAGGTGCAAATGAAATCAAACTTTACTTGAATAATCCAAAAATATTCACAGCCAAATTCGATTATCTAAATGTGGTGCCTGTGGCCTTACTATAACCATTAGGTATATTTGTGAAATGCAAGACCCTGCGATTTTTTTTACTGCTTAGACAAAAGTTACAAAAGTAAAAGTATTATGGTTATTATTAAACGTATAATAAAAAAAAACTTTTATTTATGTTCAAAATGTATTAATTCTAACCACTTTAGTTCGAAGGGACCATTTTTTTTACTAAACGGCAATAGGGACAGTGTAGCGAATTGTATTATCTTTGATTGGTATAATAACTACCTAATATTCGCTAGCTTATTGTTCTGAGCGTAGTTCTGAGACGTTCCTGAGGATTTGAACCGTTATTTGCATCAATGTTTTAGACTCAGAATAACGACTAGCTCGCTACGTGCTAGCTCGTTAGCAATCATTCATAGAAATATCTTTTTTTGTGCTCGCTGGCTCGCTACTTGTCTATTAATAGACTAAATACTAAAAGGAAGCTAAAAGCTAAAAGGCTCTACGCTAAGAGGTGAACTGCAATCAATAATTTCATCAAATTTTTAGTTTATCTATGATGACATGACAAGGGTCATTTCAGGCAAACAGGCATATAAATAAAATACGGATCTGTAAGGAAATTTAATTGAAGATAGGTCAGAATGTCGCATGATGATAATTTACAATATTTTAGAGCAAGCAGATAGCTGCAGGGCAGTGGAGTATAATGCAAAAATCAAACTGCGTAAATAATGACTCTTGATAAAGAACACAGTGAGAAAGTATTTACGTTTACACATGAGCAACAAAACAGTCACAATCGGTATTTGGACGTGCTAAAGCAGGAGTTTATGAGAGCTTACTCCAGTTCAGAATCATGTAGCAAGACTCCGGATGATTTTGATCAGATTAAGACGATAGGAAGCGGAACTTATGGGAAAGTTTTATTAGTTCGTGATAAACATGCCTTAACATATCATGCAATGAAAGTTATGGAGAAAAGTGACATAGTAAAGAAGAGGAATTTTAAACAAGTATTATCTGAAAAGAAAATTTTACAAAGTGCTAAATTTCCTTTCCTAATATCGTTAGATTTTGCAATGAAAGATAATATATACATTTACATGGTACTGCCATATGAATCAGGAGGAGAAATATTTACTTTAATTAAGAAATTTGGAGCATTTTCTGAACCCCTAGTGCAGTTTTACTCAGCGCAAGTTGTTTTAGCTTTAGAGTATCTCCACCACTGTTCCGTGGTGCACAGGGACATTAAACCCGAAAATATTTTTATTGGGCAAACTGGATTCATTAAGCTTGGTGATTTTGGATTTTGCAAAATAATAAAAAATAGGACGTGGACCCTCTGCGGGACTCCAGAGTACATAGCACCAGAAATCATCAAGTCAAAGGGATATACCTACTCTGTAGACTGGTGGTCTTTTGGAGTACTCCTATACGAAATGACTGCTGGATATCCACCATTTTATAGTTCTGAACCGATAAAACTGTACGAGAAGATATTAGCCGGCTCATTCAAAACGCCCGATGCAATGACTGCTAATTGCAAATCATTAGTCAAACATTTATTAGAACAGAATCCGGTAAAACGTTTGGGCTCCCTCAAAGCTGGGGTGTTTGATATCAAGAGTCACGCGTATTTTAGTGATATTAATTGGAACTCTATCCTTCATCAAAAAATTGCTCCACCGTTCATACCCGTCTGTAAAAGTGGAAGTGGCGATACTTCAAATTTTCGTGAACGTAGTGACATTAAGCTAAAGAGGGCTTCCTTATGTTTGTACGAAGCCGATTTTGAGAACTTTTAATGTTAATTGTGTAGCATAATTTAGTTGTAAATATGATTGCGATAGAAATCTACCTTTTTTGAAATACAAAACAAATATTAAGCCGGCTTATTTCTCAACTGGCGCCACTGTTTTTTTAATATAAAATGCATTTGTTAGATTGCTTTTAAATCAGGATCAGGTAATTCTCAGAAAAAATGATCTCTACTTACCATCTTCTATTTTTACTTTCTGCTATGATATTGTTATTGTTTCTATTCAGGTATTTCGTGCCCTCGAGTACCCAGCAGAGATGGCCAAACAAGAGTTCCACAGAGACCGCGTCCTCACGGAGAGAAGTAACCTCATTCAGTTCGTCGCCGACTACAGCTACAATGCCACTGATGATGGAGGAGTTCATAAATTAATTAGTGATCATTTAGCTATTTATGAAAAGGTAACACTTATTTATATCATGAAACTAGTTATAGAAAAAAATATTTGAATCAGATAATGTAGATATTATTTATTATAAGCAAAAGTACGCTTATATGGGAACGCCTTACAAAATGTAGTAAAATACCGTTGAATTCATGTAATAATCAATATTTAATACATTCCTGTTAGTGGTAATAGTTTCATAATGTCATCTTATAATTGATCACTTATCATCAGTATAATTGAAGGCGATGGTAATATAGTTATTATTTAGAAGATCTTTAATTACTGTATTCATACTCTTTAACTTAAGGTCTTAGAAGAAGCGTCCTCGAGCGGGCTGGCGTTAGAGATGGAGAGGAAATTCCCGCCGTTGGAAGAGAAATGGAGTATTTTGCAAGCCGTGTTCTTTTCTTCGACAGTGCTCACCACAATAGGTGTGTACAAGCATGTAAGCATTGATGTTTGTATTTAGGAGCTTAAAATTGCAAGCAGCATCCTAATTCCTAATAGGCTGGCCTAGATAATTAGGATTCTAGTATATCAAATAAAGTGCCACTTTAACATGCAATCTCAAAATTTTGCCCAAGTGTGTTAATAATATAAAAACAAAATATTCGAACATCGTATAACGTAAATCGGTTTATTTCTTAATACTTTCTTCATAATGTCTTGTACATCTCCCATCACAACCAGAAATGAAAAGAAAATTGCAAAAGCAAATTCTGTTGGAGTTCCGTGAGATTTACGTTGGATAAATGGTCTGGAAGTGACACGGCTCGAATAGTGATTTTCTTGTATTGTATTGTCGCACAAGTACTATTATCAAATTTTATTCCTTACAGGTTATGGCAACATAGTTCCGGAAACATTCTGGGGCAGATTGTTTTGTATAGCTTACGCTCTTATCGGCATACCATTTACTCTCACTGTGATCGCCGACTTAGGAAGAGTGTTTGCAACAGTCGTCTCTTTAATTGCTAAGCAATTGCCTCCTTTACCTAGTAAGTTATAAAGTCCATTATGAATTGATCTATATGGATGAATCAACGCATACTATTGCTGATCCAAAGCTCTCAATCCTGTCAGATTTATTAGTAGTATGGTTCAGTCATAGTTGATTTCCTTTACAATGTAATAAAAATTTAAAATGTATCGATTGTTGAGTATTACAGTGTTATGACTGGGTTTAAAATTTGATATTTGTTTCAGAGTGCTGCATTAAAGTGTCTGAAGCGAATCCGGCAGGTCAAAGGTCACTGTACGCCTTGGGGGCAGTAGGTTTCCTATTCGTATACTTGTCGGCCGGTGCAGGTTTATTCAAAATGTGGGAAGATGATTGGACTTTCTACGATGGCTTTTATTTCTGCTTTGTTACTATGACGACTATTGGGTTTGGTGACCTAGTACCGAGTAAGTAGACACCTGTTCTTCTGTATATATAAAAGGCAACCGTTACTGAGTACTGACTGACTGATCCATCAACACATAGCTCTAACCAGTGAACTTATTAGTAGTACAGTTATTATGACATATGCCTCATTAGAAGAAAGGAATTTCCAAAATTCACCCCCTAACGTGGATCCAAAGTTTTTATGAAGAAAAAAGATATACTTTTCTTATTCGAAACTTATAAGTACTTCTGTAAACAAAACTAATTGAATTGATTCAGGTTTTACTTTGCGGAAATTCATATTTATAGAATACAAAATATATTATAATTTGCTTTGTCCGCTTAATGAGTGTGATACGGTCGAACGGCCTGCGCCCAGGTGAGCTCAGCCGTGGTTTCTTCCGACACGTGTTTCAGGACTTCCACGTCCCATCATCAGGGTGCCGCCGCGTTGGTCGAGCAGCGTGATGACACATCGAGGTCTGGATGCTGGAGCAGCGCCGCAGCACGATGGCCGGACGCTGCTCCAGCATCCTGCGACGCTGGTCCAGCATCCTGTGTCGCTGCTCCAGCGTCCGACCATCGTGCTGCGGCGCTGCTCCAGCATCCAGACCTCGATGTGTCATCACGCTGCTCGACCAACGCGGCGGCACCCTGATGATGGGACGTGGAAGTCCTGAAACACGTGTCGGAAGAAACCACGGCTGAGCTCACCTGGGCGCAGGCCGTTCGACCGTATCACACCCATTAAGCGGACAATGCAAATTATAATATATTTTGTATTCAACAAAACTAATATTCAAAAAGCCTGAAACACCTTGTTGAATATTCAACCTCTAAAGGTGTGAAATGGGAAAATACGTTACCCCGTATATGAAGGCGTATCTAAGATGGATGAATGAAGACATCATTCGAATTAGTGATGAATTAATAAACGTATGTTAATTTGTAAGACGTATGCAAGTTTCATTTTAATGATGCTTTTAAAAACATCACAAGATTATATGACTTAATGTTAAAAAAGTAATTGTTCTAATTATTTTGACAAATGTGAAACTGCCTTAAATTCACTAGAACTAATTCTCTCATTAAAAACTTTGCCAATAAAATTTCCAGCTTTACAATTTAGCCACGTTTGTTTTCAGAACGACCCAAATATATGTTGCTTTGCACATTATACATTTTAATTGGTCTGGCGTTGACGTCGACTATTATCGAGCTGGTGCGGCGCCAGTACGCGCAGTCTTGGCAGCAGCTGAGGGCTTTGTCCGGGCCGTTGGCGGACACTCTTCGGAGACTAGGCGACGCCGGGCGCGGTGTAGATGTGTCTGCATTGCAAAGCGACCTAAGAAAAGTGCTGACTGTCGTAAGTTTTATGTCTAATAGTCTTTTAACACACTAGCTGCCCCTCAGGGACAACTAAAGGTTATCGTATGTACACAGGGTACACTGTACAAATGTGTCATTGCCTCTGTAAAGCCTGCAAAGTTTACAGATTACCTACGGTTAAGTAGTTCTTATTCCATCACTCTTGTTTTGCGGTCGATAAATAATCGGTCTCACTTTATCCCGAGCTACTTACTTTCGGCTATATTCAAAGTTATAATTTTTGTATTGTACGGAAAAATATCTGTATCGGATTACTTTGTCTAAAATCTATCTGGGAATTTAATGATTCATCTACGAATTTTATGTTCACTTCTTTAGTTTTCACTTAGAGTGTAAGCCCACTCATTTTTGTGTATTTTTTTTATTTGAATGTGTTTGTTGCCTATGTGTGTGTTTACATTAATTTTGAATATTTAAATTGTTCTAGAGTTGAAGTCTCTTTAGTTGATGTTCCAAAGAACTGTATAATGTTTGTTAATGTGAAGTACAGTAGGTACCTAGATTACAAAAATATTCAGGGATTATTTTTTGTTACAATTAGTTACAATGGTACTAATAACTATTGATATTATAACAAAACCCCGGTTAGGGCACAGCAATGTAGAGAGGCACTATCTTAATTACGTAATAATTAATATATTGAGAGCAGCATTAGAAACCATCAGAATGACTAAGTTATTACTAAAATTCCAATCATAAAGTACTTTAATTTACCTGTCTACAGCCCATGGTCCCTATGTTTCTGATTCTTACTGAGATTAGTTCATTCTAATAGTATTGAACTCACTTTTGTTTGTAGTTAGTGAGTAATGATTTTCGTCATTCTTTGAAGTTGCACATGCATTCGTCAGTCGAGGCAGCCGTGTAGACAGATGTCTGTCGGCCGATTATACTCCCGACTACTATCTCGACTTCTTGATTGATGCGATGTTTGAAGAATCCAAAAAATACTTACGCATTCACTATAAACAATTAGTGTAGTAAAGACGATTAACTGTTTGATCTCTCAAAATTGTGTTTATCCTAATATCAATGGGCTATAAAAATAGGACCTGAAGTTTATAGCTTCGACTTTTGGGTGCAAGTCAACTATTGTATTAGTTTGGTAATATCAGTTATTTTATGAGGTATTTTATGAGATTTGGATTTAAAGTAGTTTTTTTGTCTCGCAAGTAATTTGTATTGTGTTGTTTTCACAAATTTATTTCGGTTCAACTGTTCCGTTGTTTGCGGGGCGGAATGTGGACTAATTTATTTTCATGAAAATAAATCCCATTAAAGAGTTCGGAGCTTACATAACATGGAAGAGTAATGATGAACCCTGAATAGGGGCTTGATTGAAAAGATTGGTTGGAAGTGCTAGGTTTTAGGTTACCTACATCAAGCTAAGTTAGTGGTATGACTCACGTACCTAATGATGTGTGCGGTACCGAATTTATCTAAAATGGTTTTGTATAACACGGCTTATATAGAGAACAATTATTTCACAGAAAAGCTATATCAGCCCTGACTCGTTGCTACGACCTCTGACAAAGGTGCAGTATTAGTGATGATAAAACATTTAATTACTCTGGCTTTTTGAAATCGACACATGGAACAATTTTAGCCAGTGCAACGTATACAGCCTCTTTATATTTACTTTTTGTAGTGACGAGTCTCGAACAGGCACTTTCCATCATGCATAGAGGATCACCTTAAACCTTAAAGATCACTAAATATTAACTCTACAAACTAATACGACTATTTGAATGCTGTAGCGGTGCTGTACGGTGAAAATATATTTTTATTACGTAAAATTAATGGCCCAATAATATAGATAGTGAGTAGAACCAATTTGTATTGCTTGCATAAGTTCAGATCGAGGACGCCATGCTTCAATGTCGCAACAGCCACCCTTTTAGTTTTAGTACGCAATAAAATACGCCGAATGGCTCGCTAATGCTTGCCTTATTTTCTAATGCTTTGACTAATTTTGTAGAAAATTGCATGTAGAGCTACTTTACGTTTATATACAGTGAGTACGTGTAACGTGGCTGTTATACAAACTAAGTTACAAATATTCAGAAGGAGCCGCCATGGGAAATCATCTTTATTATCCTTTTTGGCTACATCTCGCGTTCTGTACACGGTAATTCCTTGACACCAGAGAACGAGAACTCGACACTAGAGTCCTATTAAATTTTTACATTTTCCTTCAGAGTTTTTATACAGTATAAGATCGCGTACAATCCTACTGTAAAGAAACTTGTTCATTATCTTTAGTCCTGATATTATTCGTATTATCAAATAGGAGTTCTAAAGTGTAACTTTCTCGGTCACTACTTGTAAGTGACGTTGAAAATTTTGCATCCAATCTTGCTATCGATGAGTTGAATGTATTCGTGTATTTTTACAGTTTCCGATCTAGTGGTCGTAAAAGTTGGGGCTGTTATAAAAGTGCGTCAGTGATGCTTTGGCCTTCACACCGTAAATCTGCCCACGTGTCAATGCTAATAAAATGAGACATAAAATACAGGTGACGGCCGCTAAGACCGGGTTACAGGGATCAATTCAACAACTCACATTGTTAGAAAATGTATCTAACTTTTGACTTTTTACGAATGTATTGATAAATTAATGCAAAGTCAAATCACGTTTTACTCGTTAGTATCTTTTGAGGACTAAAGTATCTGATACATTTGAGTTGAAGCCCCAATAATCCATTAATATGTCCGCAGAGGCGATAACAATTTTTGCTGGTCATTTCAAAGTTTTCGTGAAGAATATTTGCATTATAAAACATTTAGGGGATCACACAATAACACTTTATTATTCTATAAAATCACATTCATTTTCATTTCATGAACTCATTATTTTCAGTTAGGTTTAAAAATTCCCAGTTTTTTACGTCAAAGTGGCCACAAAATATATGGATTTGTTTCAGCCTTTGATAATCCTTATATATCAAAATATATGGGGTAGACTTGACAAAGTTTTTTTTTAAATATTTGTCTTCATTGAAGTTATTATGAAAAATGATTTATTTGAGCGTTATTTAACCAATAATTTATTGGATTTACTTATTTGCTGATTACGGGTTTAACGCTACTGCTGTTAATAAAAGAATACGTTTTTATAAGTCTAGGTGATGAGAAGGGCAAGTCGATCGCCTGATGGTAAGCGTCACGGTCGCTCTACCAACAGATGTATCCCTTGTTTGGCACTGTCTGAGCTCGACACCCCGAGACCTTAGTTTTCCTTGCACAGTAATTTCGCTGGCTACTAATATAGTAATTTACACTGCCTGGGGGCAGAATATCTGACATTACGGTGGTATCAACCTAGATGGTCTTTAGCATTATGGATTTACCATCTCATAATAATCATATGGTTTGTATGAGTAATATGCTTGCATGTATTTTAGTTTAGATTTTTTTGATTTTATAGACACAAAAATTCATAGTATGTGGTAAAATGTTCTTACAATATATCCGCATTAAACGCTGCATTTAAATCTCATATAAACTAGACTCGTTTATATTTTTAAATACCTAGTGCTCTAATATATAATATAATATAATATATAGTGCATAATCTAGGAAAATTTTAACAACTCCCTGCGTATTCTGCTCAAAATTTGGTGCCGAATTTCAATATCTTTGTTTTTAAGATTCAAAAATGTATATTTTTTAATCTAACGTCTTGGAATGGATCCCTGAATTATTCTCGAGCGGAATGCGCATGGAAACAGAATTGAATTTGTAGTTACAACTTTCGTTTCAGCATTCGGGTAACAGTTGGGAAAAGGTATTCATTTGTTTCAAAGGAAAGTAACTGAACATCTCCGTCAGAAGTTGTCTTTTAGTGGCAATTAAGCTTGTATTTCAGTAGGTGCTCCATTGAATTTATTATGTCCAAACTCAAGTTGGAATTTTCATTACGTACCAAAATTTCCTGGCAAAGTCAGTGCTGAGCATAATATTTGTTGTAGGTCACGATGCCTCGTATGAGCAGCTCTGGTGCAAGCGGTCTATCAGACAAACGTCAGTTGGAATGGGAAGCAGCAGTTGAAGCAGCCATAAGAGACATCACTTCGCCAATCTCCAATCAAAAAAAACCACCAATTGTTCAAATAGTCATCTATGAGTCATCTGTGTAAACTTTTAAGTGCATAATCTTTGCGGTATTTATTAATTCACAAAATAATTGCTCCAGCATACTTTTTGATGAGGAATTTGTAAAAGTTTATATGTAATCTTGGACACAACATACTGAAGGACATTTTATTCAGACGCGAGGCTTTATCGCTGGCGCCTTCATTCAGCGAGAATCGTGATATTTAGACATTATATTGGTAAGTTCAAGGTTTTCCACTTGAACTAACGCAAGTTCATTATATAAAATATATTGCCGCACCTTGCCACTTTTTCTACTTATGCCCAAAATATTTGTAATTTTATTCAAACGAGTTTTTTTCTTTATTAAAGTTAAGTAGTCTGGTCTTATATGAGTACAATTTGGTAAATTTAATGCCGATTGAAAAATTAATGTTTAAATCTGTGTCGTTATGGAGGGACGTTGAATGTACCGAGCCTTCGGTTTGACGAAATGTTGAATTTGTTAACGTGCCAACATCAGAAAAAGACGTGACTCGTGCTATTACTATTGAACTATTTTGTTTGACGTTATCAGTTAAGATGTTTGTATCCGGCGGCATATTGTCTAGACAAGATGAACACATTTTTATTTTTGTCAATATTTCAAGGATGACCATGTGGCACTCAGTAAGCATTGTCAGCGTAGGAATATTTTATACATTTTTAATGGGTTATATCTGGTACTGAGCTCAGTAATTACTCGAAGCTTTTGCAGTAACGGCACAGACAAAAATGAATTGCAATTTATTCGTTTCTATCATTCCACTACATTACTATTTGTTCACGTATCTGAAAAAATATTTGCAAGACTGAACGCAAGCATGCTTGTGCGAGTTGTACTTTTACGAATTCAATTTAATATATCACTTCTGTCTTGTCCGTATGTTATAAATACATCCCTAAAATACTTGAATAAGATTGACCAAATTCATATCCTAATAAATTTTCTAGATAAAACCTGTCGCTTAATTCAGTATTGATTGTGCCTGTGGTGATTTTGTAGAAAGCTCCTACATAATGTATTAGTTCTGAGATAACTGTGAGTTATGGTGACCAAGAAGTGACTAGGTAAAGGGCGCAGAGGACGGTCCCTTGAAATGGGGCCACAGATAGCAAATAAGTATAATTTATTTGTGATCTTGTTACATGGCGAACGAATGTCGTATGAACTTTTACGGTCTCAATGAGTGTGCTTTTGATATGTTGATTTATTTTAGGTAACTGTATTATTTAATACCTTTTTTGGAAATTGTTTTATGTACTAAGAGAGTTAAATACTCTTCTTAGTCCATACATTTATTTAAATGATTGATTCTAAAAATCCATCAGGACTGGGCTTCGGGATCTTTGGTATGGAATAAATAGATGCTGCGTATATAATTTAATTTCGCTTTCTGTTACTATATAAATTTCTAATAAATGATATCGAAACGCAAATAAAATAGCGTAAGTATCCTTATCTGAAGATACAGCGGTTTATTCTCTTAGAAGTCGTAACCTCAGCGATGTGAGGAATCGAGAAAATTCCGCAATTTATCGTAAAATTACAGAAGGACGCTGCGTCAGGACATAAATTTAGTCGTTTGGGTGTCGAGGCCTCGTTCTTAAGGAGGATTACTAGGAAGATAAGTAGCTACCTACTATTGAGTATTGATGAGGTTGAATATTCCTTACCTACTTGAAATAGCAGGTAACACGAAACCTTGGATTCCAATCAGAGAATTCCTGCACAGAAGGTAAACCTTTTTCTAATTATATCCGAAACGATATCTGATCTCAATTTGGTTGTTATTATATAGGTAAATAGTTGCATGGAAAACAACATTTATGGATAGAATAACAAAAGTAATTTTCCAAGTAATTCAATAATCAAATCCAAGAAATGACTGTCGTAAACTCGTAAGTATCGACTGTATGACTCTTTGTGGAATTTTGTATTATGGCACCAACAAATGTGTGTAAGGAATGGAACAACAAAATGTCAACTTAATATTCAGTTATTAATTTGTGTATGAATGTCAAAATAAGAAAAATCGCATTTTATTAGTAAGATATTTTTTATGCCCGTATATTTTTTCTTCAATGGAATATTTGTATGGAAACAAATGACTGCCAAAATTGGCTATTATGGATTTAGATAATATAAAAGAAACATAATTGTATATCTATGTTCTGCTCAGCTCTGCATGTTCGTTATATTTCTGTCTTAATGTAAGAACAGCGTATAATTCTGAAACTAAATTGAGCGTGTTACGAAGCAATATGATACAATGGCTGCCTAAGATATTGATGATTTGTTGAATAAATTGATTGCGTTTTTAATCGATTTTTATTGAAATATAACCATATATCGAATAGTCTAGAAATGCTTCAACTTCGACCAGCCTCGGTCCATTTCATTATCCGCTAGAGTATTGCGGTTCACCCAGCCATCTTCCGATGCGTCTTTCAATTTTATAACGCAATAAAATATATAGGTACCTCCAATGTTTGTTTTAATATTACAATTTATGATGTAAACATATCGCTGGCCGGCTCTGTCGGTGCGAGAGGCGAAAACGTGGTATATTCCTATACATTGTACAGAAAATAGGAGATAGGGCTATTAATAAAATAATAGTCGGTCTTAATTGAGCGCTTAGCATAGAGACGCTAATGATGAGACGCTACATGTGTTATTATATACGGCTACATGAGCATTTTATATTTGTGTCTTCTATATTTTTTTATTATTGCACCTCTTACTAGAGTTACGCTTAGGGTAGCAGATGAGGTTGAAATTTTTATCTCGGCATTACCGCAAGATTAACTTTGATATTATAGTTTATATTATGAAAGTTCTAGAAACCGTATAAATTAATATTCGATGATCCACCAATTCAGTCCACTAAGTGGACCATAATTGAGTACTTTATGCTAAAACATTACGCCTATAAATATACATAAATGTATGTTAATGGCCATTTATTTATAGTATTTTTTTATCTTTCTGGGTTCAAATTATAAACTTGCAAATGCTAATAAATCGTAGCTTTCGTAGCGTAGTTCATAAATTGCAATGTATAAATAAATATTATAAAAATATATTATGAATCACGGTTCTTGCAGCTTATACATCATCGTAGCAAATGGAGACTGACTCAGATTTCTACTCTACTCATCATAGCGTGTTAAATATTGTGGTGCACAGAAAAAGCTTGCTTAAACAATCAATAGATAGTCGATTTATTTATTTAGTATCATATCCTGTTTGTGTATTTGTATTCCTCATGGAATTCTTATGAGTGCTCCATTCGGGATGGCAGCTATCGTTATTATTACTGTTCATATCGTAATAATATCTGATATCGATATCAATACTGTTACATGGTATAGTAATTGAAAAGCTATACAAATAGAATACGCTTTAAATAGTGACATGGTTTGGTGATTTTCAAATTAAATATGTGTTATGTGTGGTTAATTTGGTTATCGGTTTTAATTAGCAGGACAGAGTGAGGCTTGATTAAAAAAGATTCTTACGTTACCATTCGATTCAGAGAGTACCGTTGTTTTATGCTACTAGGTTGGAAATTGTGGCAAACAAGCATACCACCTGATGGTAAGCGGCTAAATCTTTCCATATACATTATTATTCCAACTAAGTTCTTCTTTTGTTTAGCAAGAGGAATACCGGACCATTCTATTTTGATTTCCTGAAACCATCATGGATTTTGCCGAATTTGATTTGTTGCGTGTAATGAGTCACTCTACTTTGTCAGTCATTCTTACAGTTCTCATATATCATGTATTATCTCAGAGTAGATAATATACTACGTACAAGTATTATATTGAATATTGCTTTGGTAATAGATTTTACTCATCAAGCTTCGTGGGCGCGTCCACACTTAGGCGCATGCGAACCCAATTACGGCAATTTTTAGGGGAAATGCACATAATTTGAACTCTTCTGTTTAATTATACTACTTCATATGATCCACCCTCAGGCTTGGCTACGATATCTTCAACAAGGTGGGAGCTACTATCTTAGATAGCTTCAATTTTATACGGGAAATACCGTTGTACTCCATTCTTCTTTCTACAAGTAGCAATTAAAGACCAAAGAAAATAAGTCATCAAATGACTAACTATGGCTTCGGAAAACCATTATTTAGCTTCGTCTTAAACTCGATTTGGAACATTTGTGTGGTGTGCCATCTGTCTGACACGATTTATTTGCTGTTTTGTTCCGATACATTAATTACGTAGTCAAGTTAAAAATAGAGAACGAACTTTGAACCGCAAGTAAAAGCTCAGAGTAGATAATATACTACGTAAATTAATAGGTTGTGATGCAATCTCTTTGGTCTGTTATCGAAGTTCGATCACTAATACTTTTAGGCAGTAGATATATTATCGGAGCTAAAACTAACTCCATCTAGACCTAATACATCTCTATAAATAGTACCGTGTAATATAACGTATTATTATTATTAACATTGCAATTAGGTACTGTAAGAAGACAATTTACCGAATGCAAATAAAATATACTTATATAGATAATTATACTTAAATTATTTAATGTTAAAATATTTATGTAATTCCAACTGTTGGAAAAATTACAAAGATAGCAGAGAAACAACTGTATAACCTTCAATAAAAATAATCGCAAGTATTATTTTTATTAAAAGCATTTACTTGAGTGATATCAGCTTACAACAAATAGTGTACAGTAAACGTATCCGCTCAGAGCTTTTTCGGTTCCGTATTATCGATCTACCAAACATCTGTGCCGGTAGAAGGAACATTTTGCGATGACGTATACGAAAACGTTACTCGCGAAATGTCAAAATTGTCATACTAATTTTTAGTTCACTTTTCACCGGCGTAGCGCTGTTAATTTTTCAATACAAAAATAGTCGAAGGCGATACGAAAACGTTGTCGACAATGTTCCTGCTACCGGCACTGGTCGGTAAATATAATTCGACGAGCACTCGCGAGACAAGACAGTACAATACATCTCCGGAAAAGAGACAAAAATGCAAGCTGAAAATAAAACTGAAGGTGTTAAATATTTTTAGGTCGGTAACGAACATTCCATGCCAAGTGTAAGTGCGAGTCGGTGGCACATGGTTCCGTAATCCATGGCTACTTAGCATAATTCTATTTCAATTTTACTTATTGCCTTGTTTTGCTGTTTTCATTTATAATTCGTTCGTACAATTTATTTTATAAGGTTAAGGCCTGCCTGTCATGCTGTGTACACATTTTTTGGGACTCGGTCCAGCTTATAACTGTTTTACTTTTCACCTGTTTGTATAAGACTGTGTACTGTTTGGTGTGCCTAACAAATAAATAAATAAAAACAAAGTAGGTTAAATGACAAACTTCTAAGTCGCTCGATCCCTAGACACGACTATTGCACCAACCGCAAATAATAAGTTGGTAATAGTATATTGTATGAGCATTTCAAGCGTCTACTTATTGTTTTTGCTATGATAGACCAAAAAAGCCAAATTAACATGTCTCTAGCAGGGGTGCCCCTTTTAATTTTTTATTTTAGTTTATTTTTACGCTTCTGTTAAAATTTAAACTGTTGACCTATATCGGATTTTGCGACCTTTTGTCCAAAGCGTCCATAAAATGCGGTATTTGACCGCTAACCACCAGTTGTACCGAATGCTTGTTTGCCACCTTAGTAATATATAAGAAAAACAATGAATATCCCTTTCAAGTCTACCTAATTTATTAGTTATTTTAGTGTCCGTTAGAACTTTCAAAGGTGGCGATTTTTCTTCATGTTCGCACGTAAACGTCGCCACAAAGTCACAACAGAAGCCAAAGTTCTAAGAGCCGTGAAGGATTTGAAAAATGAATCGCTGTCATTTACGAAAGCAGCGGTCGGCTTTAGTGCGGGGGTGCGTCACCATTTATCAAAACGACAAAGGACTATTCAGATTTGATGTTACGATTCCGCCGCACCCACATACATCGCTTACTTTACCGACGATGCTATTTGCAAAATGTGTCAATTTATCTAAATGCTTGACACGCAAATAGCAATCTAAATAAAATATGTTACTACTTACGTTCTTACCCTTTAGTTCTTTACATGAACAAATCTGTCAGACGGGATCGTAAAAGCATCAAAGTATTCCAACTTCGGAACGGAAATTCGATGCGATAGGTAACAATAACAAAGAGATTAACGACTATCGTAACGCGATTTAAAATGTTTGATTCTAAGGATAAGATAAAAGGCTCTCATGTAAATGAACACGATCACGTAAACACCCGGAATTTGTATTTCATTATTAGAATCACTCTTCAAGAAATGTACGTTTTGTGGTTTGCGTAGATGTACCTTATAAGCTATTCAAATGGAACTAACAATTACAACCACATAATTGGATACTATAATATCATGTGATTACGATACAAAATGAAGGGTTGTTTTTTTGAGAAACTGTATTTAGTAGAGTACTAATTACTTTCAAAGAAAACATTGATAAGTGGTTAATTATGTGGGTACGATTACTTAATTCTATATTCGGGTGGAAAATATTTGATCGCACAATTGTGCTTAACAAAGACCCATGGCAAGGATCATATCATCGTTGCTTTTAGTTCAATAATGATACAGAAAAATGCTTCAAAAGCAAATATTATTCGAAAAAAGTTTACAGAGAGTCAATATGTTTTTAAAGTTCGTTGGTATTTTTATAGACAGCGAGGATAAAAACAGATCTATAATAGGGATTCTGCGTAACCATTGGTTTTATTGCATCAGCTTCATTGTAATAAATATAGATAACATTGGAGAAATCGTTTATCTTTTTCGTGGCATAATTTACGGAATGAGCTTCGAAGAAGTTACCTACATATTGCCATGTATCAGCATGGTCGCAATTGCAAATATCAAGTCCATTCTCTTCTTGACGCACGTAGCTGATGTAAACGAAGTTATCGAAATATTAAGAGGATTGTACACTACAAAGCAGATGTCTGACCATGCTTTGCTTGAGGAATTGGTTAAGAAGAGACTTCCATTTCTTCACAGAACTAGCTGTGTTTTACTCACTTTGGGAATAATTGCTATAATGGCATTTGCACTCGGCCCCATAGTTATACTGGCTAAGAGTTACCTAACTTCAAGTGATTTAAAGATGGTGTTACCCTTCTTCGTAACATATCCTTTTAACGCTTACGACACAAGAGTTTGGCCGTTTGTGTATCTAAAGCAATTGTGGACAGGTATGTATTTAAATTTTATAATGTTTTGTTACTTTGTCGTAACATCTTTATTACCTAAATAGTATAGTTAAAATTATATTCCTCATAAAAGTTATTTCTGTTCTGTCGCTGGTTTGAAAGCTAGCACATTGAATAATACATAGAGAGTTTTTGTTTTAAAATACAGTTTCATATAATTTGAAACCCCACGTAAAGCATTATTGGTGATAAAAACGAATGTTCGTAAAATAAGTGTTTTGCTAGATAGCCACTAATCATCGGGGCGGTGGTACACTTGATCCATCTTAGTCGGTATATTTTTGTAGACTATTGCTAAACCGCGACCTCACATAAATCACTGTTCTCTTTTATTGACAGCGAGATCTCGTAAAAATAACAATTCAATAGTAGACTATTTATATGAGAAAACTCTCAGTATTGTTATGTAAAAAATATTGACGAACTGAATTACAAGCCCAGTTTTTATTTTACTGTTTCTAAAAATCAGGCCAAGTGCGATTCTGAGTTGTGTGACGAGCGACGGTCCACAACATTTTCATAAAGTAAATAATTTCAACCAGACATTAAACTTGCTTGTAAATATTTTTAATATATGAAAAGCTATGATCGTTGGGTACGTCGTATCATTATTAAAGCATACAAAACTACATAATTTGTATAAGACTACGCTGTTCGTTCAATACAGCTAGTGTGCCATCTGTCGGCCGCTCTCTCGAAATATTGATTCCACCACTAGAGTATAAAAAATGCTGGCGACCCGCCCCGGCTTCGCACGGCCAGCGATAGCCATATAAGTAAAATACCTACAAAATACTAATGATTATATATATGAATATACATATAAATCTTCACTCTATCTATAAAAAGTTTTAAAGATCTTAACATACATAGGGACAGACAGATAGCGGGAAGCGACTTTGTTTTATACTATGTAGTGACAGTGATGTTGACTTATTCACTTTACCACGCGTGCGAAGCCGCGGGCAAAGTCTATCTGTATACCTACATTAAATAAAAGACAAAACTGACTGACTGACTGACATATCAACGCACAGCCTAAATCATGTTGACAGTAGGTTCGTTTTATGACGTAGCGTAGGCATCCACTAAGGAAGAGTTTTTGGTAATACCACCCTTAAGGGGGTAAAATAGAGGATGAAAATTTGTATGAAACCCGTCATTTTTATAATTAATCCATTAACATAGGTACTTATATTATGAGCCGCGGGCAAAAGATAGTCCTATACATAGATTTTCATAAGTTGATGATTTTCTTCCAGCATGGATCGCAGTATTCGAAGTGTATGGGCCCGATATGTTTTACATCGTGTGTTGTACGTTCATACATATGCAGTTTCGTGCCATACAGCATGATGTGGCAGCTGTTGTCACAAGAAACTTAGACAATTGTTGTGTGAATTATTTGCACGTTCACAGAGAGTTCATTAACATAGTTATAAGGCATAAACAACTTATAAGGTAAGTGAGCATAGAGCAAATCCACATCATTTAATATTAAATGACGTTGATTGAAGAATCGCTCTGAATGCCGATAGTGGCGTCGATTCTGTTGTTCAAAATGACTAAACTTAACTAATTTGACAGGTCTAAAAGTCTTACTATAAGGATGACAATGTTTTTAGACCTGTCAAATTAGTTAAGTTTAGTAATTTTGAACAACAGAATTGGCACCAGTGCCTACTAATTACCTCCTAATTTTGGTAAAATTATATTTCTTTGTATATTACCTTAAATTAAGAATAATATCTACCTTTGCTTTTCTTTTTCAGATGCGTGGAAATTTTAGAACGAATTAATTCAAAGTCAATCTTAGCTAATTTTATATGCAGTTCTCTTCTTTTATGTGGCACCGCTTTTAATATAATGGTAAAGTAAATATATCTCTAAGTATAATATATCAATTTTAATAAACATTTAAACCAACATACAAATGTGTTTGGGATTCAAATGAATGATGAATTCCACAATATAGTGTTTTTTTAATTGTAATCTAAACAAACCTCTGAATCTAGAAGACACAATCCTTTGTAGACTTATCCCTTATTAAGTGTTTCCTTCTAAATTAAATTTAATAGTTAAAGTTTTTTGTTTCAGGCAATCGACAGCTTCGTTTTAATGATTCCATTCACACCATTCCTGACTTGGGGGTTGACTCAGATTTATTTACTATGCTACTACGGAGACACTATCATGGAGTCCGTAAGTATATTTTTATTACCAGCAGTAAATGACATGAAACAATCGCTTATTGTTTACGTATTGTATTAATGTAGATCATTATAGGGTACTCTATAACATACGACGGTTTACGGGATTAACCATTTTTCTAAACTATGCACGGAGCTGTTAGAGTTGCCAATAGTTGCTATTAAATATTTATTGTGTGTAGAATTAATGAGTCGCGACCCGTGCACCCAATGTTCTCCCACCGATAGGTGCATGGGTAATCAGGAATTACCCCTGCATCTACTGGCATCAAGGCTGGAATTAATAAAAAAAGTTGTGAGCAACTTTACAAAAACTTGCATTCGTAATTTGAATGCGAATCTTTTTTTTATAAAAGATATGTCAAAGGCTATCAAATATAAACTAGAATCAAGAATTCAGCAACGAATTTGTTAAATATTATAGAGACACTGATCTGTTAAACATACTAATAAATAGAGTAGACCAATGTTTCTTTCCTAAAATATAATGTATTGAACAATCTGTAGGTCTTTTGTATAGGCTGAATGGTTTGAGACTAAAGAGAAAAAAAAACTATATATATATATTTGTTCTCTGGGTAATTATTATGAATAACATTGTATTACCAGACCCAAATACACGATTTTACAATGGTGATTATTATTTGTAGAGTGTGGAGGTGAGTGATGCTGTTTACAAATGTCAGTGGTATCGATTGAACCCAGCTGTATCGAGGGACTTCTTGCTAGTATTAACAAGGTTAGCACAACACTTACAATAACGACTCGTGTAACTAAACTTGGTTCATTATTATTTTTAATCTGTTTCAGGGCTCAGAAACCGTGCAAGCTTACGGCGTATGGTTTCGCTGATGTTAGCTTGAGGGCTTTTACTAAGGTATTGATTTAAAATGAGTTCTTTATATCTGTATAATCAATATGTTAACTAAAATTTTCCATTAATCTATGATACTTATTTTTTATTTTACAGATCTTGAGCACAGCGTGGTCATACTTAGCACTTTTAACGACTCTCTATAATAGAAATAGCTAAATATGAAAATAAATTATTAAAATGAAACTTAGTTGTTGTAGTAAATGGGCATTATTAATCAAGTAGAGCTTTTGAAGAATGTTCGCGTAGTGATAGATTGTAAGAACAATGTGTTTGAAATAAAGCCAGATAAATGTTTTTGACAAATGTTTTGCTCATTACCTACAGTTGGGTGATTATTGTGACGAGACGGTAAGTAGACCAGCGATGCGGCAGTTCCGTGCCAAATAGCGAGCATTCCTTAGAGACACAGACAATAATAAAATAAGTACGACGCCTATTGTGCGAAGCAGTAAATTTTGTGATTTATTATAGTTACACGAACAGATGTCTTGAGAGACGCATGTCGTAAAGTGGAAGAGATTAGTTATTACATCAACGTCTTCAATATAACGTAAACGTATGCACCGTAGTCGAGACAGTCCTACACTGGTTTAATATTTTTTGAATGAGTCTATTGTGGACGAAAATAATAGTGTTTTATTACTTGATAAATCTTGGCAGGCATTCTATTAGATTCACGTATTTACTGAGCATTGGTTAGTTCGCATAAGCCAAGAAAGTTATAGTAATTACTTACCAACGATGTAGAAACTTCTACCGCGAATTCCAAAATAAGCCGTATATTTCGTGTGGACAGGATAATGAACTTCGTGTTGGCACTTCTTCCAACGTTTCCCAAAATCCCTAAAAATACATGATTCAATACAACGTGGCCGCAAATATACTCACTACATATATTTCTTTAACAATATACCGAGATTCCGAACAAATATTATTGACTTGTTCTTAAATTTTAGCCCGGGAGTATGTTTTACTTACGTGAAATATGATGCAAGAAACTCGCAATTAGATGACTTCAATCTATGTTTTGAGCTTTGAGTGTTTGAATAAATTACGTAAGGAATAAATGATATGAGTGCATTTCATCTATATCTAAACTACTAGTAATATTATAAAGTTGCAAAGACGTTACTACTTAATAGGGATGTATAATAAATAATCTACTGTTGTCAGTAGAGTATGTGCTTTCAATCAATGCGTTAGTATCCATGCGCCGTGATAGGTGCGTCGGTAATTAGAAGGGGTGAGACCAAATTGGTGTATGTTATTGTTATTAAGTAAACTGAACAGTTTACATGACACGACGGTATTCAATGAAAGCCTTTACACCGATGAATTGTGTATATGTGTCTTTGATGAAATCACAAAATATGAAGCTTCGAATCTTCAGTCGCGATCTTGTTCGTCATCGAAATATTGTAACTGTATCTCGACGAATTCACATTACCGAGTCAAAGACAAAGGGAAAAGAAGGTTTGAAAACGACGGGTCCATACGATAAGATAATTCCACAAGGGTGACAAATAAATATAAACTCGAAAATACATTATCATTTTTAAGAATGAAGGGCGGCTCGCTTCATCTTCTTTTAAATAATTATCCCTTTCGTGGTAGTTACTCTTCATCATATTATATAATATAAGTAATATAACTGTCTGATTGCTGAGACGCAATACAAAACGATATGAAATCCCCACGAATCCTGCTCAATATCATCGTGATTATGTAAACAAGACTATCGTTCAAACGTTCGTTTATACAAATGTGAAGCTAAAACGCGTCAGGATATTAGCATTTTGAATTCCTGGGATGATTGGAAATATATTATCTTACTATTGATTGAAGCAGTGCAGAAAATAACGTAGCGATTTTTAACTTTCAACACGGTTTATATTTTCTGTAGAAGTATTTAGGTAAAATGCCAGTGGTAAGCAAGCCTTGAAACTAAAAAATAGCTAATTAATTCCTGTAAATACACAACTGATAGCTAGATATACTATGTATATTTGAGACGGTTTCAGTACTTACGCCAATCACGAGATAAAAGGGCGCAGATACGTCTAGTGACGCCAAAAACTACTCTACTTTACTTTATCTTAGAACCCAGACTATGTAACTTTAATACTTTAAGTAAGTTTAAACTTTGTACTACAGCTGCACTAGGTATATAACCTAATTGTACTCCAGATGGCTTTTGTATACATAAATTGTGCATAAGGTTTGCTACATAATTTTTTTTAAACTTTCCTGCTTTCGATGAAGACGAATGTAAGTTACATTTGATTATATTTACTACGTGAGTAAGTTTTAAATAAGTGCTCGGTCACTAATTATCACGGTTTGTCTGTGAATGAACAGAGTAAAGAATATCCACTATGTTTATTACTTTTCTCAATGTTGACACTTCACTTTTCTCTCGTGCACCTTTTTGCTTCATGTACACTTAATAACCCTCTGTATACATGCCCAGATATAAACTAAGTGAAATAAAATGTACACGATTTAGCGGAATTCCAATAGTGAGGAACGAAACGTATTGCGGTTAACGGTGTTTAGCCTCGATCGATCTCTGTTGACCTAACTCGCTCATATGAACCGACAATCAATATACCTACTTACACTATATATAACAGTGCCGGTAGCATGAATTTTTTTGACAACGTATTCGAAAACGTAACTCGCGAAATGTCAAAATTGCCATACTAATTTTTAGTTCCACTTTTCGCCGCCGCAGCGCTGTTTATTTTCCAATACAAAAATAGTCGAAGGCGATACGAAAACGCTGGCGCAATTATTCATGCTAGCCCTACTGTAGGTACCTACATATATTATACAAACTTTAACTATGGACAGTTGTTGTATGTGTGACCAATCATCCATACCACAACGAGTTCCCCCTGTTCTTCGAATAGCAGGCTAAGCCATCGGTCCCGGTTGTCAATGAATATTTTTGATAATCATTTGAGGTCTGTTAGCAGTAAGTCTGACCCGGAGTAAAATAGGTTGCGTAGGTCAGAAGGCAGTCGCATTGTGTAAAAATCTGGTAACTAGACCAGACATATCGGATTAGATCTAGTGGCGACCTCGACAGTAGTTGGGTTAAGGTCAACTCCATGATGATGAACCTAGAATAGTTCGGGGCCCACTCTAATTTTATTTATCTGCAACATCAGAGCGTTCCAGCGTTACATGTATTTTGCCCAAACGTGCTGTAATAATAATCGATATATTAAATTAAATAATATTCTCCGGCTTTTTCCAACACTTACCCAAGTAAGTTTATGATTCCAATAATACGTGACTCAGTATTTAAGAATAAACAATAAATAAAGTCTCATGAAACTAAATGAATTTCAGCTTAGGGCGGAAGTTGAATCAGAAGTATATATAAGTGTGTGTACAGAAAGTAATGAATTTCCGAGTTAATTATGATGGCGGGCATCATTACGGCAGTAATACACCGTGGTGGTAACACGCGCTAAAGTAGAATTAGTCATTTATAAAGTTAAACCATGTTTAAAAGTCTTTAATGGAATATAAAATGGGTCACAAAGGTCCCGTAGTAAGGTACCAGCTTCACTTAGTTATATTTGTACGTAGTATATTATCTACTCTGAGATTATATTGACTTGGGCCCAACATGTTTGGGGGGAAGGTCAGTTAGTGGTATGCTAAAGAAATCAACATCTGTATTCGCTGAATTTGACAACAGATAATGTAGGCTGTGTGCAAGATGTCAAATTATTCTAAATGCCACACGGCATTTAGATTAATTTGTCATCTTGCACCAACAACAATTTTTGTATCGAAAACTGGTCAGCTCCTTCATTTAGATGTGGTTGCCAAAGAGTGAGAGAGATTCAGAGAAAGAGTGATGTTGTACGCAGTCTAGTTTATGTACTCTAAGCTATAATTATATTTATACACCAATAGCATGCATAATGTACATCCATAGAATACATAACGCACATCAAGAGTTCTGTCATAAATAGCTTAGCTATTGCTGCAATAAACAATACAATGTTTGATAATTCCAATCTACAATCAGTCGTTGACCGCTGTCCTTGTCAATGCTTGCATGCAGTAGACACACGTCTGGCTGCCTTCCATAAATCGGATCACATTTCGTGGCATACCGCTATTAATCTTTGTCTATCTACAAAGTGTAAATAAAGGCACATCTTTTATTGAGCGAACATCGTCTGTAAATGAGGAGTTACACTGTGAAAAGGTTACATAACATACAATACTAAATAACTTTATTAATCAGGCTTATGTAAGAAGTAATTTCGTCTTGATGATATTGATTTTGGTTAGCATTTTTCAGATTTGAATCCCACTTGCATAAAGTTGAAAGGACGGCCGACGGGCGATTTATTTTATGAGTTATGGTGGCATATTATTATGAAATATTGCATATATTATCCTGCCTGGCTAGTTCTACATAAGAAGAAAAAATAGGTC
The DNA here is from genome assembly GCA_951449985.1 of Falcaria lacertinaria. Taxonomy (NCBI): domain Eukaryota; kingdom Metazoa; phylum Arthropoda; class Insecta; order Lepidoptera; family Drepanidae; genus Falcaria; species Falcaria lacertinaria. The sequence goes on from OX602114.1 coordinate 7,088,515, forward strand.
AAGTCCGGACAGAATTTGCATAACCTTTTGCATGCCTTTAATTCTGTTTGTAAGTCCTATGAATTGTCGAACTTGAATTCTTAATCCTTTAATCCGTACAAAACACACAGGTTATAGTTACAGGGTTTCATATCGTGCATCAAAAAATAAACACGAGGCGATATAAGACAAATTTTAGACAAAAGAGAGAAATTAAAGCTAAAAATCTTTTTCGGGCATAAAGGGTACATAATATGGGTCAATTTTATGGCGAGGCGAAACTTTTCGAAGCTAATGCGGAATATATCGATATCGATCGTCTGCTTTACATACAATCCAATATTTAATTGAATAAGTTTTTATTTATCGATAAAATTTAACTAATGCAGTCCTGGTTTACTAAAGTAAATGGCCACTTGTAATAAAAATAATATTCTGAAAAAGCAGTATTTGGATCTTAAACTCGATATCACCGTTCATAAAATAGGTTTTAACATTTTAGTCGCTAGACGTGAGTTTTCAAATTATTTTAGAGGAATATGCCATAGCAGCGTACAAGCGCCCAACGGCTCCTATTGCCAGCAAGTCCCTCTAACAACTTTAGAAACTACCGCCGAAAACGCAAACCTTTATTTATTTAAGTAATTTGTCAGACATCATAAATATGCGTCAGTTTAATTAGCTTCCAGTATAAAGGTCGTAATTACCTTTAAAATGCGACTGGCTTCCAAAACTTGGCACAATAATTTCTGTTGTTTCTATTTTATTGAGGTTGCTCGGGCTTTGTAGTTCTTACAGTTAACGTATGCTTAAAGTCTAAAGTTTAGATTTATTTTGTGGCAGTCTCAACCTAGCTCTAGAGTATAAAACCGAAAATGCTCGTTGGTTGATACCAGATGTCATTAAATATATATTTTCATTTTACTCAGCAGCAGGTGCTTGGTTGTTCATTTATTGCTAGATAAATTAAACACTTATAAGCACAAGCTTATGCTAGAATTTCGCGGAGATAAACAAATATATTTCTTACCTTAACAGTTGCTTTTATCGATGTTCACGCAAATTGTATGCACTTGGATGGATGAAAAAATCTGTCAAAGAACAATCTGGATTCGAAAGTATCGTACATCTATACAAATAAGTAAAATATTTGTATAGATGTAAGATAAGATAACTCACGATAAGATACTCTATACAATGCATCTCAATTCTCTGGCGCATTGCTTAGAAGCGGTAAGCCAACACTCAAGTGCAGTCGATTTAACAACACATCGGTATGGATAAATGGAGACCTTTCAGTGTTATAAAGTCTAGTATATGTTGTGGATGCTTTTAGCTGCGGGCACACAAAGGAATTGAATAGTACGTATATCTATTCTATAGTAGTACCTCAGAGTAGATAATATACTACGTACAAGTAGTACTTACCACTTACTTAGAAAGTCATATTATACCGTACACTATGCTACCCTTACAGTACACACTTTACTTATGTCTGAAACTTGATAAGTACAAGGTAAATAATGATCTCCCGGGCACTTCGACCACGGCTGGTGCCGCTGCTGTACAACAGGAGCCTCAAACACCACAAATATGTGTATCCCGGAAGGGGTTAGCTACAGCAGATGGGCCATGGGGTCCAGGGCCCATCTGCAGTACGTAGGTCTCACAACGATTCATTGAGGCCTCCGGTGACAAGAAGGCTGAAACATATTTTGCGCAAAGGATCAGCATTGCCATACAGCGTTGCAATGCAGCCAGCCTTCTTGGCATCCTTCCGCGTGACAACAATTTGGGACAAGTTATTTTTTTTTTTATATTAGGTTAGTTATTTTCTTTCAGTTTTTGTTTATATTATTATTGAGCTGGTTGAAAATAGTATTTTACTTAAAATAATGAATATATAATACTGATCTCTTAACATTTATTTGACATTTTTTTAATGTAAAAACACTTTTTGTGTCAGATAGATCCAACATTATGATGAAATATTCCTTGGCATGTAAAATGGTTAGATCAATGTTACATTATAAAGGTGGTAACCGCACCGTAAATTACAGAACATCAAGACGCGGTATTTGAAATTTATAACTAAAACTATTTAGTAATAATTAATGTAAATAACATGGTAAATATGCTGGGTTTTCGTGACCGGAAATTAGCATATTGATTGAAACGTGATCATTAATTATTGTGCCAGTAAACGCCTAAAGACGTTATAATAGTATAGTGCAGTAAAGTCACAACATTGCCCTGTCTTTTGGTTCATTCTCGCGTAGACGTAAACGAATAAGTGCTTACCGATCGGAGTCCATAATATACTTATATGAAATTAGGTGCTATGCACAGAGTACACAAACACTACGTTTTAGTGCTATGTAGCGTAACTCTAGTTGCTACCCGTAGTTGAGTTAGAGTAGTTATTAAAAAGATAGTACTATCTTTATAAAAGCGTCTGATGTTCATGATGCACTTTATTTTCGTGTAAAAGATAACAAACAGAGATGTACTTTTGCATAGTGTCACGCTTTTATTGTATAAATGTATCGTGTGCATAACATATTAAGTGTCCAGTGTTCCACGCTACATGCATATTCATCGAAAACTACGAAGCTTTTTATTTGCACAGCTGTATGCAAATCAGAGCCATTTAGAGGTAGCGTGGAATGCATCAGTGGAATCGTAGATTTAGTTATATCTTATCTAACATATCGAATATTTCATACATTTGTCTTCATTCCCGTATCGAATATTTGGTAGCGATAACTGCGATGCGGTGTCCTATGCCACGTAACGGTTAGAGACATTGCACCTGGCATGTAAGTGATGTTTACAGTCTGGGGTAGGAAATTAAAATTTGGACTAATCGTCAACATGAGAAACAAACTAGTGAATTCAAGATACCCTTGATACGCTATCTTATGGCTAAATCTAAAATAATATAGTGACTAAGAACCACTTTTTCCACGGAACATGAAAAATATTGTAATTAAAGCTGAAAGTCGTTGAAACAACAAGAAATTCAACAAACACAAAAAGGGTGGAAAATGAGTCGATTATTTTTTTGCGTTCCTACGATTATTATAGCCTACTTAATCTCCAAGACCACACGAACGGTTATTAAGTTTAAGCTCCGTGAAACGAGATATTTTGTCACTTGATATCTTTAACTGTCAACTCTAATAACAAGCAGGCATGTTATCTCGAAAGTACTTAAGTAGATAATTTCCACTAGACAGAACCCAATCTAAGGCGAATTATTTTATGGTAATATTTTGCTTTATCCCAACATCTACCTACCATTTGAATTGGAATAAGACTATATAGAATTCTGAGTATTGTGTATACTAAGTCTGAGTTGCGTTACGGAAAAGCCTGAAGAGGTTTACGTAAGTGAGTATCATTTAATTTGTGGTTTTAATTTCATGCTTATAGTTTCACATGTATGGGTGCATTATGACAGTCGTTAAAAACATGAACTAAAAATTTTAAAGCCGTGGTGGCCTTGTGTTTGAAGCAACGACCTGTCATCTGATGGGCCCAGGTTTGAATCCCGGCCTGTACCAATGAGTTTTTCTAAGCTTAAGTACAGTGATTAATCACACCATGAGCTTTTAAGAAAGAGAGGTAGGGTGATTTGGGATTTCCCGTGGGTTATCCCATTTAAATTGGAGCCGCCCGACTGGGGACTGTACCTCCGACTTACAGAAGACCGCAGTGAAATAACACTACTTGATGTAGTGTTGTGTTTCGAGGATGGGGATTCTAAGCAGACCTTCAAAATAGTTTATATGTAGATATATTTCAGTGACGAGCTCTAGGAAGGCGACTGATAGTAAGCGTAAGGGCTCATATTTATGTTTCAGATAAGGTTTAATAGCACGGGTATTGGGGCGATTCACACCACGAACGGTTCACACCACGGTGTGTATCGCTAAAATACTCTGTTTCAATTTTACTGCATCGCTCTTGATGAAATGGAATAAATTTGATATAGCTTCGGCTCATGTATAAGTTACACACACACAATCAGAGTTTACATAACCCTTAATTTATGTGTTCGCCTATAAGTGATGCACATAACATATTGTAACGTTATAACAACTGTATTCATTTATTTTTTATATTTGTATGCTTGATATACCTATATTATATGTAAAAAAATAAGTTCTATAACTAAAACCCGACTACGGAATAATGACCCTCTAAAAGGTGTAAATGGTAAGTAGTTTAGAATTTAAAGGGAACATACAACGTGTATACATACCGGTCCAAATCATAACCCTTCGTTTTACTTCGCCATAGTCGGGTAAATAGAAGGTTATTTATTCGTACCCGACAAGGGCTTAAGCGCGGCGCGTCTTCTATTAAAATCGAAGTGAGGATATGTATATTCAAATTTTATTATTCTCATTATTCATAAGCAACAGACAGTTGACGAATATATTCACGCCGCCGTGTAAGATGGATGTCGTCAAATTATTTTTGCAAATATATTTCGGAAATTCAATATTTGATTTAATGCTAATGTTTAATCATGAATCGAATTGAAATCCTGTCAATATAGGTTTTTCTCATAAATTAAGGCCATAAGGTCAGGATAACAGAAATCTGAATAATAAGACGCTATTTAAAAAAACATCTGTAGTGAAGAATGGATATTTTTTACTGAATCTAGTGATTGTATTTGTTTCTAAGAAAAAGCTTTTGTATTATTTGCTTTTAAAAATTAATAAATTACAAAGTTAGTTTTATAAGTTCCTGTTCGTTAAGCTAATTGTTATAATTACTGTGGAGGATTGTGTATGTGTATATCACTCATTGGCTAGCTACTAAACAGGTGTCACTAGCTTTAAACAAACGTCTCTCAACCTGACTAACTCCTTCTACAAATTTGTTACAAATCACATGTTTTGTAGGACAGCAGAATTTTTTTACTCCAAGGACAAAGTATATTGGAATAAAATAAAATTAAAACCTTCTTGAATACCATAAACCTTAAAAGTTTCCCATGTGTGGGGAATCTGCCGAGATGTGTCAAACATAGTCTGCAATAGAAACAGATGTGTCGATAAAAACAAACTAAAAATAAAAGAGGGAAAACAAACAATAATAGTAAGCGGGGAACATTATTGAAAATGTAACTCACTAATTGGTGATACAAAAAGGCGGGGACATGCCGCTTTCAGCAAATTTCCGTCGAGGTAAGATGAGATTCTTGTGAGATACGATAGCATTCCACTGGTATTCGTATAGAGCACGCATCTTCCGCAGTAATAAAGTCTTTTCATTGGGTGAAGGAATATCACGGACGGAATTACAGAAGAATGTTACAATTTTGAAGCCATTCTTGGGAAAGCGACGCTCGATGAACTTTGCTTATTTCACGCTATTGATATTAAAATAAGTGCATCTTTGTTAATTAGATGTTGTTACGAAATTTACATACGTGACCACAATTTAACCTCTTATAAAACTAAGACGCTAAAGTTGCTGAGTAATAAAAGAACATTGTACCTACCTACATACAAATATTACTATTTTAGATACTGCATAATTTTTTGCTGTGCTATGAGTATAATTAAAATTAGAAATCTCAGTACAGGTTGGTTTATTTGAAATACGTTAGACACGTACATCTCAGAGCTTCTACTAGCTATGTCATATACCTAGCCTTCACTCGATCAAGTAATGTCTTGAACTGACTTTTTCAGAGATGCTGATGGCTCTGAAAAATGCAAAGAAGAACAAAAAGAAACCAGATGACGAGGATGATGACGGAGAACCCTCGGAGTCTAATGAAGGGGCCTCAGGCAGTAGTACAATCGAAGATTCAGATGATTCCAAAAGCATGGGCTCGGTCCTCGCAAAGCCTGTCGTTTCTAAACGCTCTCTGACCATTGACGATCGGCAAAACTCCAGTATAACTTCGAAAACTCCAGACCCTCAAAATTTAGAAAACAAAACAAAATGAGCACCTTAAAATGTAATGTGAAGTGTTTTCTGCAGCATAAATTAATGAGATTAATTTCTACAATTTGTTAATTTGAGAACCTTAATTTAAATATCTAAGAAAAACAAAACAGGTACAACATGACCTTTGTTGATTACTAAAAATAATCAGTAACAGGTATAATATCATATGAGCAAATAAGTTGTCAAGTTTACTTTATAACAGTCATGTGATTTGTGGCGAATTTAAGTTTCATATGAAAATAAACCTTGTTTGTGTCAAGTGTACCAAACATTTTAAATTTATGACATGTATTTTGTATATTCGATTCTACATCCGAACTATGTTGGTGATAGGGATTGAATAACAAAGGATTGATCGGGTGCCGGCGGCGGCGAGGCGGGATGGCGCCGCGCCAGCTTCCACTGAAAACAAACGGCTGGTGACACACAAACATCCTTCCATCCGACATATTTTAAAAGAATCTTATTACTGTCACGAAATAATTCATCATGGGTTTCCGTTGAGGAACCCGTAAAAATAAACAAATTGTAATTGTGTGTAGTTTCTCTGCAGATCAGCCGATCATAAAATTGACCGAGCAGTCACAGATGCACTGATACTCATTTAGAGAGTACTCGTAACTAGTGGTCATGTAATGTATGGAGATTCATGAGAGTGTACGACTAGAATGGGCGTTTAAAAAAGGTTGCAGTGTCCTGCCTGCTTACCCCGAAAGGGACTCCACTCGTGAGTTAAGTTGGCGGCGTTGCGGCGGCGTGAAGATAAGAGAAGTCCTTTGCCCAACTTTACATAGCTTTTAAGCTCGTTGACTCGTAATAAATCACGTATATTTAATATAAGGTAGGGTCGACGTGCGGTAGTAGCAGCTCGGACCCGCAGTGCGTCATGTAAGATAAGAAAATATTAGGCACTTAGTATGTAAATAGCCTTAAATAAAACAATAATTTGTTTCCTTTAGGTTGGTAGGGGTAGTCTTTTGTTACAATAGCTAGACACCCTGTACACAAACAACTCGAGGGTGACTTTAATTCCTACTACATTCCTTCTGATTAATTTAATGACTGCCTACAAGTTAATGGAGCGGTCTCAAGTGGAACCTTCGAGTGTTTAATATAGAAGTGTAAAAATATAGGTTTCTCCAACAGTCCAAAGCCTTTTTTCCCTAGATTCAAATAAATCTCAAAATAGGTTCCTTTGGAACTACTAAAACGATTGTGTTTTCACAGAAAAGCTTCACTTTCTTCACTGAGTAATATATACACTACTAGCTGTGCCCGCGACTTCGTACGCGTGGAATTAATTTTGTTGAAAATTTCATTTGTTCATTTTCATTGTTCACAATTTTATGGGTTATGGGTGGGTTAATGGTATGGTTTATGGTATTCGTCGCACGGAACCATTTAATTTCTTCAAAAAAAGTAGCTTATGTTATGCCCAGTAAAATTAGCTATCTGCTAGTAAAATTCCATTCAAAGCGGTCCAGCGGTTTCGGAGATTACTTGGGCTAATCTCCGAAACAGACAGCCAGACAAAAAATAATGATTTTTGTTATTCGTATCGTGTTTACTTTCATATGCATATAGCAAAGAGCTGTTAGTTTGACATTACAAACAGACATTACAATTTTATTTATTTGTATTGTATTTATACGAAATTAGCTCACTATTCTACGTCACAACTACGAGAGTCCACTAGTTGAGCTATGCCATTTATATTTTCTTAAAGACCTTAATTTTCCAGAAAAAAACTTACAAAATCCAGCATTTCCTTATTACTATATATTTTTCAGAAGACAGGAATGAATCTGCATCCCCTGTGGTTTACTTTATAGCACGGGTTTTACGGAGTCACAAATAAAAGTTAACAAGTCAGTCTATAAAAAATAACAAGCCAGTCCTTTTTCAACAACATTTATAGAGGGCGACAATTTTACGCCTTCACCGATTCCATAGCAATATGTCGCGGGAAATGATGATTTGAACCTGCTCGCTATATTTGCATAGTAGACAATATACTGCGTATAAATTGTATATAACACCATTTTCTTTTTAATTGTTCTCGTGACTTCTTATGTATTATAAAATACGGTATATATGTATCCCTTTGATTATATTAATCATAGATGTATCCATATCCATATAGGTATCCGATTCTCCAGTCTTGACTTTGACTTCAGGTCATGATCTGTCTGCAATACCTGATGTAGATGTGATCAGATAGATGTAGTAGATGTAATCAGGTACTATTGAATTGATTTTGGTTGTGAGAATATGTAAGATACTGTACCAGTCGGGCGGTTCACATGTGAAACGCCATTGTACCCAACCTCCTTTCAGATTCTTCTTTTGTTATTAAGTTCATGGCAGCACAAAAAGGTTTTTGTTAATATCTAGACTAGCTCGCTGTATTGGGGCCACATAAATCTAAAAAATGCTGATCAAATCATTTAATTATATATAATCAAAGATAACATTTTATATTTGTGACATTTTGAGAGAACACAGCAAGGGAGACCATAAGCAGACTATTTTGCTTCTTAAATTTTATATTCAATCAAAACTTACAATCAGATAAAAACAAAACACCTTTATGGTATCCGAAATTTATAACACTGGCCATCATACTTCTAGTGACGTTTGCGGCCAAATGTCAAGTGTATAAATGTTTATGACATTTAAGTCATGTAATATCTCGAAAAACTTTTTGTCGATATAAATCATTAATTGAATTGATATTTTTATAGTTGTTTTTGTTGGAGACCATCAAATATAAATCATGACTTCGATGAAGCGGCGTCAGCTGCCGAAACTAATGGCGTGCATGACGAAAACAAGTTTGGAGAATTTGAGGAATAAAGCTCTATTTAGCTTGGATCTTCTTGACTCGAAGGGGATCAGGAGGTATGTCTGAATTAATAAATATTACTCAAGCACTTTTCTTGAGGTGTCTATTAAAACTCTTGTCTTGACCACCGAGATTTGACAATACCTACTAACCTACTACTAACTTCTAACTTAACTTTTAACGGCCTGTCATCTGATGGGCCATCGAATCCCGACCTGTACCAATGAGTTCTTCTGGTATTGCTAGCGGCTATAGGCTACGGTGACTGCCTACCATCCGGTGGGCCGTATGCTTATATGCCACCTTAGTGGTATAAAAAAATAAAAAAATAACTTACTACTCAGCCTCCTAAGCACAAGAGACTTTGAACAGATTCCCTAAATAGGCAAGCCATATAAATTAAACTATAATGTCCTATAGCACATAGCTACTTAGTTTATGGCAAATAACGTAGTAATATTACCTCAGTCACGGTGTGGTCATAAATGCTTTAAAACTATCTCTATATGGACATTTTCAAGATTTTATTAAATTTTCAGTGTTTGTATGTTTAGCTTTCAAGATAAATTATAACCACTTCTACGTATCCTACGGAGTTGAATTTTACATATTTAGATATTTACGATTAAATGGACCGTATTACTAAGACTTCGCTATCTTTCTGTCTGTCTGTTCGGCCTGTCTGGCTCTATTTGTAGAATTGTAATAGGAAGGCTATTGGAATTTCACAGAATAAGTTTTACTTTCGCGCAATCGTAAAATATATATATAAAAATGGAGCTAGTCACACGAGATAAGTGTTTTTTAGCTTTGTCGTAAACATCGCAAAATTTATCCAATATTGAGATATATAGCATGGCATCCCATAGTCCAGATATCCCAATCCATTAACAGTTCATCATAATAGCTCAATTTTAGTTTTCCATCGCCATGTAATAATCTCTGCACCTAGAGAGGATCATCCCCTTCTGCCAAAATTTATCCAATATTGAAATATATTGCATGGCAGTCCGTAGTCACATCCCATAGTCCAGATATCCCAATCCATTAACAGTTCATCATAATAGCTCAATTTTAGTTTTCCATCTGCATGTAATAATCTCTGCACCTAGAGAGGATCATCCCCGGGTGCATCACTATGCATTCTGGAGATGATCACGAGTGTCCCTTACCAAATATTAAAATTCTCGCAATATATCCACGCAAGCCTAGATAAAGGACCGGACATTACCAGACCCCGTGCATTTAAGAGATACATAATAAAAATAATACAATTTTGCATATTAGTTTCTAAAATTAGGCTGCTTAATAGAATCATTAATAAATCATCATTAATGTTATTAGATCATCACAGATGGAGAATTAAACTAACCAACCAACATGACCAACAAATCAGATTAAAAAAAAACCTCACCCGATTTTTAATACCTTGCCACTTTTTTAAACCTAAGTCGATCAACTAGTTATACCTGCTCAAAAGCGTACTAAAAAAACGAAAAACTTGGTGTCCAAAACGAACATATAACAAAGCGGCCAAGTGTGAGTCGAACTCACGCACTGATTCCGTGCTACCACAATATTATATTTGTGTTATAATATATTTACAAAAAATAAATAGTATTCAGTTCCCGGTCCATAGCTCGTATTCGACCAATAGTTGGTTAGTTTTTACTATTTGTTCTATATAATACGAAGTTGGACTTTAGTTAGATCTACTAAAGTCTAAATTAGTGTGATTATAAATAATAGATAGAAAGTTTTTTTTTTATGATAATCTCTTCGATCTTTTATTATCTGTTAGAATGTCATATTTTGTTAAATACAACCAGCTGTGATTCAGGCTTTTTCAAAATGCAACCCTCAAAAGCGTGAAGGGGAAAAATACGTTAAAAGTTGGCCCCGCTTGCAAGTTTTACTAATATCTCGGTAAGGTAGGTCCGTGACGAAGGGAACCATTATGTAGATCTGTTACATTTAGCATAACCTGCCTTGCTTCTTTTGGTGACCTGCGACCGTGACTTGCGTAATAGATTAGGATATATAAAACTTGCCGTATGCGTACCAAGCATATGGTAAAGTTCAAAGGCATCTTGTAGGGTCGTAACGCGCGAGTGATACCACAGGTGTCGCAAGCGTCGATAGACTACGCTAACCGCTTACCATCAGGCGAGCCGTACCTTGTTTGCCACCTAATAAGGATAAAAAAACATCCCCGAGCACGTACATTTTTCTAGTTGTAATAGTAATAGTTTCCGAGTATTGTACTTAATTGTACCTGTAACGCATATTATAAGTACAGACAGACAGGATGAAATTACAGTGAATCCGTTTTTGCATTTGGCTACGTAGCCATAAGTTAAATAAAAATATATCGTAAGGTTCTTCACCTTACGATATATTTTTAATTAACTTCTCATAAAAACAAATTATAAATAGCAATATCAGGTAATTAAATAATCCTTGTATTTGAGTTTAAGGTCGTTCAGACCCAACGAAACGCTGGTCTGGTATCGAGTATTCCTTCGTATCTTCAATGTAAGTTCAATAAACAGTTCTATGGCATTTACGGCCGAATATTGAAACGACATTCAAAGGTTGAAGGGTCACGTAACTGTTTGAAGCGTCGCCAAAATACAATCTCGAATTAAAATAATTAATGTGGCGTCACATTTTACTGAGGTATCAGTATTCGGCCAGTAAACAAACAAAAAGCAAAGCTGATGCAATAACCTCAATCAATAATAATGTTCATAGAACAGGAATCGAAGCAATGTCGATTTTAATATCAGCTTATTTCTTGGATAACGTCGTACATTGCGGACATTGCGGTTTAATTAATAAATATATGTATATGCTAATTTCAAGGGTACACCCTACTTATAAGCATACATACAGACTATATTATGTATAAAGTATTTAATGTTGCGACGTTAATAACAAAACCCTAAACTCGTTCGCATTCCATCGATAACTTCTTGTTTAGAAAGTATTTAGGTTTTATGTTGTGGTATTTTTTATTTAATGAAATGAAATGACTTGCTGACAAAAGAGAAACTTGATTAAATGGAAGTCATATAAGGGGCCCTATGACTACGCCTACACGTCTAGGTACACGTCTATCTATTTGTACGTCCGTCCGTCTGTCTGACTATCCACCTGTGATGTGTATAGTGTATACCTATGTTACAGAAACATAATAGCACAAGTACTTCCGTGAAGTTTCGAACAAAAAAGTCTATCTTATTTTCTACAGCACTAAGGTGGCACTCAAGCATACGGTCCACGTGTTGGTAACAAGCCACCGTAGGTGACAGTTGGTACAGGCCGGGTTTTGAACTTGGAGCTATCAGATGATAGGCCATTGCTTCAACCACATGTCCTGGTGACCTAATAAAAAAAAAGAACTCCATACTAACTTCGGACTCCGGTTTCATCCCCTTAGGACATGAATTTTGGAAATAATTATCGGCGTGCCAAATTTCAGCGCAATCCGTTTAGTGGTTTATGCTGTGTATATAGATCAGGCAGTAGCGGTTGCCTTTTGTTTATATAAAAACTAGCGGCCCGCCCCGGCTTCGCACGGGTAGACATTAATTTCGGAGCATAGACATTTATCAAATATTGTGTCCACCCGTGCGGAGCCGGGGTGGGCAGCTAGTATAATATATAGCCTATGTTACTCAGTGATAATGTGGCTTTCTAACGGTGAAAGAATTTTTGAAATCGGTCCAGTAGTTTCGGAGCCTATAGACATTTATCAAATATTGTGTCCACCCGTGCGGAGCCGGGGTGGGCAGCTAGTATAATATATAGCCTATGTTACTCAGTGATAATGTGGCTTTCTAACGGTGAAAGAATTTTTGAAATCGGTCCAGTAGTTTCGGAGCCTATAGACATTTATCAAATATTGTGTCCACCCGTGCGGAGCCGGGGTGGGCAGCTAGTATAATATAAAGTATAGCCTATGTTACTCAGAGATAATGTAGCTTTCTAAGGGTGAAAGAATTTTTGAAATCGGTCCAGTAGTTTCGGAGCCTATAGACATTTACCAAATATTTTGTCTACCCGAGCGAAGCCGGGGCGGGCAGCTAGTATAATATATAGCCTATGTTACTCAGTGATAATTTAGCTTTCTAACGGTAGTAGTTTCGGTTTTGTCTACCCGAGCGAAGCCGGGGCGGGAAGCTAGTATAATGAAAAATAGATGTTGGCCGATTCTCATAGATACCGGATAAGCACAAAAAATTTCATCAAAATCGGTCAAGCCGTTTCGGAGGAGTATGGTAAGGAAAACTGTGACACGAGAATTTTATATTAGGTCCTTACATATGAAATTGGCGTTTTTCGTACTGGCCACTTTAATCACGAATTTCTCCTCTTTGGTAAGGAATTCCAAATTCAAATTTGTACAGCTATAGACTCATGTATTTGTGCTTCGATGATCGTCATTCATTTGTTTTTTTCTTCTGTTTTTTTCTGTTTGCGTCACTCATTTTACAAAATGGAAAACCTTAAATATCGCATTATTTACGAGTACGAGTTCCGCCGTGGCACTAGTGCTGCGGAAACAACTCGAAGGGTGAATGATGTGTATGGCGGTCGTGTTGCAAAAGAAAACACAGTTCGTTTTTGGTTCCAACGTTTTCGTTCTGGAAATTTCGACCTGCAGAACAAGCCCCGTGGACGGCCTGAGACTCAAGTTGATAATGAAGAGTTGAAGGCTATTGTGGAAGCGGATCCATCGCAAACCACGGCCGAGTTAGCTGCAGGCTGCAATGTTAGTGATAAAACTGTTTTAATTCACTTGAAGCAAATTGGGAAGATTAAAAAGCTTGAAAGGTGGGTACCTCACGAATTGACTGAAACAAACCGGCAAACGCGCGTCGACTGCTGCGTTACATTACTAAACCGGCACAATAATGAAGGTATTTTAAACCGAATCATTACCTGTGATGAAAAATGGGTTCTTTACGATAATCGGAAGCGCTCAGCGCAATGGTTAGATCCTGGCCAGCCAGCCAAATCCTGCCCCAAGCTAAAATTAACCCCAAAAAAGTTACTTGTAAGCGTTTGGTGGACTAGTGCCGGTATTGTTCATTACAGTTTTTTCAAATCTGGCCAGACTATTACGGCTGATGTCTATTGTCAGGAATTGCAAACCATGATGGAAAAGCTAGCGGCTAAACAACCTAGGCTGGTCAATCGCTCCACGCCACTGCTGCTTCACGACAACGCTAGACCACACACTGCGCTACAGACGGCTACTAAATTAGAAGAGCTTCAATTGGAAAGTCTAAGACATCCTCCGTACTCCCCGGACCTTGCTCCAACAGATTACCATTTTTTTCGAAATTTGGATAACTTCTTGCAAGGGAAAAAATTCAACTCCGATGGGGCAGTCCAAATCGCCTTCAAAGATTTTATTGATTCCCGTCCGACTGGTTTTTTTAGTAAAGGGATCAATGAACTACCTATGAGATGGCAAAAGTGCATAGAAAATAATGGTTCATACTTTGATTAATTAAATATATTATATTAAAAAATATTCGACTTTTTGTTCCTCCCATACAAAACGCCAATTTCATATGTAAGGACCTAATATATTAGATAATAAAACGGCCTTTACAATCGCAAGGAGTACGTCTATTTACGAGTTGAGTTTGCAATATTGTCAATGTAATCACTACCATAATCATAAAAATGTATTACATTATCATTGATACCTACATTAAATCGCGCTATGCTTTAAACTCATTGATTATCCAGAGATCAGATAAACGTGGATCTTCACTTCACTCAACATTGTACCAGAAAACAGAATACATAACGGTAGTGGTTCGCATACTCTTCTTATTTCGTGTTTCTTTGGCAACGCGTGAGTGAGAATCCTGGTGGTGCAAGCGTCCATAGGCTATGGTTACCGCTTACCATTCGGCAGGTCGTATGTTTGTTTGCCACTTTAGTGGTATAAAAAACCGAATGAAGAGGCAACAAATTTGTAGTCATTTAGTTATGGCCGTGATTATAATCAATGCTTTGAGTCGCGAATTTAAGCCAGTAGGTAATTACTAATATTTTTTGTAATTTTTTTTTACATAGCCTAATCAGGTTTTATATTTGGTACACACTTGATACACGCCAGATAACTTGCGGATTGACCTTCATTCTTATTGTATATAAGTATGTACCGTGAGGTCAAATTACATTTTAATAGTCTCGTACAGGTATAATTATGTTCTACATCCATGTGCAGGATACACTATAATCTATGTTTGATTCACATAATATGTGAATAATATAATAAATATTATTTATTGGTCATAATCATTTTTTTGAAATAACGATATAATAATAATGATACAGCGAGCGTGTTTCATTAGGAAAATTACAATAGCCAAAACCCACCGGGACAGACTGGGCTTAAAACTTAGAGCACCTCACTTTTGAGAAAGAGTTGTTTTATTGTTCATCCATTGAATTATATAATGATTGTATTGTGCCTGAAAAACAGCGATGGGTTATCTCTCTCGTCGGAACTTGAAGTGTTTTAAGCAATTCGGGAGTTCTGACTGAAGTAAAAGCTCTGTTTTTAAGAATTATTTTGAAGATAGTATATATTCGCTGGAAAAGTTCGTTCCTAGATAGCTTAGTTAAAAGCCAGATGGAGAGCACCATGAGCTGTATAAAATGACTTCTCTTCATTGTGTATATCTATAATGGCTCATTAGAAATAAGGGAATATCTGAAAATTAGTTTAATCTGGATTTATTGAAGGTCAAATTGCAGTGGGTTCATGCAAAAATAAATCCGGTCTAACTTGCTAAGCAAGGTACAACAAGGTTGGCACGGAGACCGACCACATCTCCGTCCCCGGCCAAGATGATTGGCCAATAGCCCAAGATGATATGATCAAAATATAATATTTTGATACGTACCTGTTGTATTTACTTTATTATATCTGTCAATTATATTTAGACCTTCAGTAATTATCATTTTAAATTAATCAGTAGGTATAGGTAATTCTGTTTAACCCAGCTCTGACATGTACTGTACATATGTTTTTGAACATATGTATATTTTAAAAGAAAGCTATTACATACACTTATTTATACGTCACTTATTTATGCCGTATTATACTTGACCTACAAGTCATCGTAGTTCTTTGTGAAAGAATATTATTTATTTTGTGGTTGTTGTAATTAAACGTAATTTAATTATATAATTAGTTTATTTAAATAAGAGACAGATAGATAGAGAGTGACAAAACGCCATCTGTACAAAAGAACTATATTGCAACAATTTGGACGTTCCGTTACACTAACACTTTGAAATAACATTTGATTGGGTCAGTGTATGAATGTCTATATATTGCCAATGTTTTATATAACTTGTTGCTGTATAATAAACGTCAGTCGGGTTTTTGCCACTGCGTCATGTCCTTGGCATTCAAATCGTTCTCAATCCAGTTGATTTACCGTCATTCCTCACGTCTTCAACCTAGGTATTTGAATTGCTTAGAAATTACTCCATTATTTCAATAATTTTGTGATCGCTTGTATCGCTATTAAAAATATTAAATTATTATGCGTGTTCACTTGTAAGGTGTCTATCAGGTAATGAACGATCATCAAATAACTATAAAAACAAAGATATAGCTCACGTCACTACTCTAGGATGCCTTGTTTCGTGGTTGTCGTAGATACATCTAATTCACGAACTTTACACACGTACCAAACAAATACGTGCGATGCATGTAACCCTTGTCATTACGTTATCCATTAGTTTTTAGGGTTCCGTACCTTAAAAGGTAAAAAGGAACTCTTATAGGATCACTTTGTTGTCCGTCTATCTGTCTAACTGTCTGTCTGTCTGACTGTCTGTCTGTCTGTCTGTCTGTCTGTCTGTCTGTCTGTCTGTCTGTCAAGAATTATTATCTCAAGAACCCGTGGAGCTATCAAATTGAAATTAATACGAAATATCCAGGTCTGTGGTCTTTTTCGGCTGTAAAATAATCAAACCTGTAAGTCAATATGAAGAAAAGATATTACCGCTTATGTCGCAAGATGTCGCATATTTTGCGATTTCACAAGGGGATCAAAACCTACAGGGTACATCCCGTTAACCTAGAACCATGAAATTTGGCAGGAAGCAGTGTCTTACAGCACAAGTAAAGGATACAATCTGAAAACCGTAAATATGTAGTTTCTTTTTTTTATGCGAATTTACTAAAAAATATTCCTGAATCGCGTTGTTGAGAGTCACCGACTAATAATGACCTCATTTGAAGTTTGCCTACTTTTAATCTTACCTACAAGTGTGTACGGAACCCTCGGTGCGCGAGTCCGACTTGCCCTTGGCTGGTTTTTTTGGTGTTAACTAGAAATCCGTCTACAACCCATAGAATAACTAGGAATCTTTTTCTTCTAGACGAAAGCTTCCTCTACACGAATGTCTTATACTGGAACTCATAGAATCCGGCTACACGGAGTCTTCAGACTACTTGCAAGATTTAATCTACGACAACATACAATTAGTGGCCGAAGACGAGATCGGTATAGTAGTTGACCTCAGGAAAAGAGATGATTACTTGGAACATATATGTGAAGGTCTGAAAAAAGCTGAAAAAGAAAAGGACAGAGGTATTCACGTTTTCTTGTTAAAATTGATGTTAGTATGAATAGTGTGCCTTCGTAATTAAAAATAATAATAATGCTTGGACATTGTTACACAGCGCCATCTGGCACCATACTAAGCAAAGCTTGTATTATGGGAATCAGCAACTGATATAATACTTATATACTTTTTTTATAAATAAAAATAATACATACCACGCAAGGCAAACATGTTCGTCATATAAATGTTTGCCCCGGCACGAATCGAACCCGCGACCTCTAGCTTATCAGTCAGGTATACTAAGCACGAGACCAGCGGTCTCGTCAGCGGTCTCGCCATCTCGTCTCGTCACATAATTGGTATAGGAGCCTTGATATAAAGTACTTAAACAGTGTACTTAAATTTATTAGAAACGATACTGAAACATAAACTTCTGTTAAGTTTTATTCACACCCAATAAAATGATAAATAGGTATTTATTACTCCCATTAAATATATATATATATATATATATATATATATATATATAAACATTGCGTCAGGCTCGTGGGAAATATATTATACTTATAACACCACACCTTATAAGTATAATTTTGTAGACAACACGAAAAAGGAATGTCTGGAGCTTCTAAAACTCGCGATTCATTATGCGGAAAAAGGGAAAGGCATACTCTGGTTGGCTGAAAAGATTTTCCTGGCGTCCATCGCAGTTTCCAGCAAGTACCTAGTCGACGGTGGAAGGCAAAAATGTTGCTGTAAATTTCATTATGCGAAATTTCTCCTCGATAAATGTAAGTATATTTCTAAAGATCCGATAAAACATCCCACTTCAACATGATGAGATTGTATAGGTATTGACATTCCTCTAATGCAGTGTTATTTATTTTTATTTATTAGGGAAATAAACAGGTAATTAATGAGAAGAAAAAAATATTTTATAGGGCAATATTAAGTAAATAATTGAGCAGCCAACAGCGTTATCCACAGATTAAATAATATAAATTGCAAATCTACTAGAGGGCAAAACATAATTTAGTTAATTATGTAATAATATGAGTAAAACATATAATCTGTATTTTTTATAAGGGATTACTTATTACTTATAGGTAATATTTTATTTGGAAAACGCAACGTTGAGTAGTCTTAAATCTGAAAGGGGTAGAAGCGAATATGTGAATAAAGTCAAATGTTTTATTATATTTTTAGACGACTATGATATGTTTCAATATTGGGACAACTAGATCTTTTTTAGGAGTCGATGAGCTGGTATTATTGAGGGGGTGGCATTCGTTGCTAGCACAGATGTTCATTTGACACTAGAAAACTGACTTGAGAGTATAGGCTTAGAATAATAATCGTCGCTGACAGACTTTCACTGCCACACAAAGACCTCACTATTAATTTCAAAAAATACCAATTTAATATGAGAACGATCGTAGGAAACTCACAGAGTTGGATTCATCCTAAGGAACACCTTTCTGCTTTTCTCGTGTCCCATACCCATATTTCCATTCCTCCACACATTATGATCTCCTCATTTATTTTGCATAATAATAAAGGTTATTATTATTTAGTTCCAGGAGGTGACCCCGAAGAACCTTTTGTCATATTGACGGAAGTTAGAGATATGGCTATTGGAAAGGTAACGGAAATAAACATTAACATTCACTAAATAAAAAAAGTTACTCTAAATTAGTCATCGAAATGGTAAGGAAGTCGTTAAAAATAATTGCTTATTGAACAAAATAATTTTGATTCGTTTTAAGGTGGTACGAAGGTATCTGGTGGGATATTCTATTATTATGCTAAGGTTCTAATTATATTAATATTTTAGGATAGAACGATTGAATGAGGCTAATAAAATATAAGGAACCGTTACGATTTGGAAATATCTTCTCGTTTTTATGGGCTTCGGCTGCACGAAAAACGATTTTGCAATTCTAAGCTTATTACCTGATTAGTTCATATAGTCGAACGTTGAATTCATATATTTTTAGGATTGGCCATTATACGAACGCGATGACGACGATGACCCTGAAAAGGAAATTTCAACCGAGACTGTGTTCAGAGCTACTGCCGTCCAATTACACAGGGTGTTGTTGAACAAAGCGCGTGCAATTCGTAAAAAAGATCCTGCAAAGGCTGAGAGACTTTCACGCTTGGCAGAGAGAAGAGCTAAAGATGGTTGGTATTTGGGCATGTGCTTTTACGCTTATGGGCATGGTCATTGTTCTGACAAGATATTCGTAGATGTATTGGTGGAACAGACTACCTCTAAATCAATATATTCTATAGCGTGCAATCTCTTCCAAAGGTTTACATAAATTACAATAGGTTAAGTTAGGTTAGTGTCGTGGTACTATCAAGATTCATTTATTCTTCATGAAGAGCCATTCCTCTCAACATAAGGTCGGCAATGCGTGAGCGAGATCATGTCCCTGGTATTATAATTACAAGAATAGACAAAATTCTATGCAAAGTTTTAACTGGGTGTATTTTAATAGCTCAATAATTTATTTTGATTGTATAGGTAGGTCCTGCCTGTTACGTCAAATTATAATTTATGTATTTTTTATCTTCTCAATTGGTTAAATCCAAATTCCATCTACGGGTTTAATCATAAGTTCAACAATCAGGTTCTCAATTGCGAACAGGTATTTCGAGTGTAAGGTAGTAATCGAATTAATAATATACACAGTAAAAATACAATTCTTGCCCAAGGCAATGCCCTAATGTTATCACGTATACCTTAGCGAGTTGGCAGGGGCCTTGTAGGTCAGAAAGTTTTAAAACAGTTTTCATAAATCGAAATGTTTTCGGAATATACAGGTCTTAATATACAGGTCAATTTAAATAACACAGAAAAAACTTGTAAGAAATCCATTCATCGTGTAAAACTAGTTTTATTCTCATTAAAATAAAACTAACGCTGATTACAAAAAATATTTGTAGGAAGAATATAATAAATTTATGTATTTCTATCCCCTATTCTCTAGAGAGGTGCCTGATCAAGATACTAGTAATAATTTTACTTGTAGATCTGACGTTAATTTATGAATTTGTTTTGCTCTGCCGCAGCCGACGACACGGACAGACTAGCAGAAGCAATTATTGAAATTGGCATCTGCCAACTGATGATGAACAATTTGAACAATGCCCAGAAGACACTCGATAGAGCCTTTGCAATATTCACGGCGAATAATAACGTTGACGGTCTGTGCGAAACAAAAATGCATCTTGCTGCAGTTATGCAAAGGTACCTCAGATTTATAGTTGTTTTTATACCACTAAGGTGGCAAAAAAGCATATGGCACGCCTGATGGTAAGCGGTGTTCTAGTAATCTATCAAAAGAATTAACATCTTGTTCGGATTTCAGATAATCTCCGAGCTTTTTTTTGTAATTAAGTAGTATTTATATGTCTGTTTGACAAAACATATCCATCGCTTCGTGGATGTTGTGTTCCTATAGCAGTTATAATTTTATTCCTAAATCAAGTTATTCCACTAACTAGATATTAAATGTATATGGTTGTGTTATAAGAAGTTGTATTATTATTCTGAATATTAAATATGTGGTATATATAGCAGCGCTATTATCTAACAATGGGTATGGAAATCATTCGAAAAAATAATACTGGTATGCTCGTTGTTTTAATTGCATTGTGAATTAATTAACCTGAGATGGACGGTTGGATTCATGATTAGGCATCATGCCGCTTTGTGTCTTTGTTGGGTTTAAATTCTCCTTAATCCAATGTGAGAATTGCTTGCCATTCTCCCATCATCTTGCATATACAGAGAAGGGCTGGTTCACTTGATATATAGATAATAGCTTTTTCCCCGCGACTTCGCCCGCGTAGCAGTATAGTATACTATTACCCGTTTTCCCGTAGGGATGAAGCACTTCCCCGCGGTAAAAGTAGCCTATCTGCAACAAGAATAATGTCGGCTTCTATTGGTAAAATATTTTTTCAAATCCGTCCAGTAGTTTCGGAGCCTATTCAATACAAACAAACAAGCAATAAAGTCTTTCCTCTTCAAAATATTAGTGTAGACTATTGGTCTTTGTTGATAAATATCGAGGCAATGATGATTTGATACTCATACGATTACGATTATGGTGACTATATACATACCTACCCACATTGCCATATGCAGGGAGCCGCTAAATCAAGACTTAATTATCATTTTCCTTACTACCGTAAACAGAGTTAAATGTATTGTTCGAAGGCTGTGTTAATTCCTGCTGCATTACTTCCTTAGATCTACGTCAGTGATACAGTTTTTTATGTCTCATAGCGGGAAGGAAGTCTGGATTAGGTTGAAGTATACGAGGCATGTTCTAATTGTTAATACAAGGATCAAGGTAGGGTCAAATAAAATGCTGCGAGGCTTCAACATACCACTTGCGGCTACGCATGCATAGTATAAAGAAAAATGTATTTCGTTATAACTCTATAACGGCATGGAGATAAATTTTCGGTATATTTTGGGACTTGATGACACTGTGTAATAATGTCAGAATTTTATTACGATTCAATAATAAATTGATTAATATTAAATTTTACTTTATCGCTTGAATTAAATCAAAATCAAAATAAATTTTCAGCTTAGGCCCGAATAAAGCACTTATGAAGGTCTAAGTTCCCCCCGGTTCGGAAAAAAGGCCACCTAAGAAGAACCGGCACGAAACTCAGTGCTCTGTCTTCTTTTCATGTAACAATCATGATATAACAATGTTTAACAAATTCTTCTAGACATAAGTAGGTATTTACAAATATGAAAATGACCATTACCAGGAGCCAATTAAAATACTAAAGTAAATTATGAAATCATTCGATAATTTTTCAATATCCTGTCTATTGTGCGTCATATCAAATTTGTCGAAGTCGGTTTGTAGAAGTACTCCTTTATAAGTAACTTGAACATAGGTACTGTCGTTCTTCCTATTTAATATATTAAGTGGAACATTTGTTTATTTCTTTTTGTTTACGGATCCTTAATGTTCGGACGAACAGGGGTTTAATTTTACACTTTTTACGTTACATAAACAAATGTTGTTCAAAATGTCAAGACTTCAGATCTACCGAACTGGGCTTGTGTGCATTCTGAAGACAAGATTTAATCTTAATTAGTGAAAGGTAGCCAGCACGAGTTTTAGTTTTTAGGATTAGCGGGACGAGTCAAGCAAGTTGAACAAATATTTTTTACAGATTAGGGGAACATGAGAAAGCAGCGAAATTGTTGACTGAGATGGGTGCCCTGGCGATGGAGTATGGTCTGCGTCGTCAGCTGGGACGGGCTTTGCATCTACTAGGAGAACTACATTTGAGAAGAGAACGACCTGAATTAGGCACGCAGCACTTATCCGAAGCATTCGCCTGCTTCATGGGGTTTACCTTCCAGAAGGTAAATATCCAGTCATATATTAGCCACGTGACTCTTACTACACCACGGGCTCATAATTCACACATTCAGTTGAAATTTATACCTACAGCCATAGATATTGCTAGTTCTCAAATTTGTATGAAAGCTAAGGTTGAAGTTTTATTATATCTACGATAATGGGATATTCAAGTAGGTATCCCTAAATCTTAATAGATTTCATTAACGAAAATCACATCTACATATAACATTGCCATGTTAGCTTTATAACTAGTTATTTTTTAATGATTGTGACGGTTACCATTCATACCATATTTTAATAGAGTCAAACACCATATTGTAATAATATAGGATCACTGGTAAGGTACTGGTTAACAATCACACTTAAGAATACAAAGAAATTATTTAAAATGATTTGGCTTACAGGTCAGCGACACTCGCTTATTAATGAGTCAAAATATTCTCCCTAGTCAAATGGACCTCATATATGGCTGCAATAAGGTAGAAGTATACAGAGAAGAAGCTGAACAATCCAGGCTTATGATGGCTATATCTGCAGGTGTATACATAAATTACATAATTTATAAGAAACAGCATCAACTTGTAGTATGATTTTATTTTTAAATTGAATAAACATAAGGTCAGATAAATTATTATGATGTCTTACTGGTTTTGAATATGAGAATTTAGAAAAGTTATATCTAGGATTCCTTAGTAGCCATATACAAAAAGAGTCATATTTTTTATATTGTTTTTTTCATCGCGTCCGTCTGCCATACAGTCCATTAGTAATAAAATAATAATGAAAATACAAAAAACATTTAACGCTATACAGTAAACTATTTGTTTTAATACACTATTAACATAAATCAAAAGGTTAACTCTGTGAGTATATTCGGAACCGCTAGTTTATGCGTCTCTGACGCACATAAGGCCATTCTATTTTTTTAAACGTTAAGCGTTTGTTATAGGCAAATTAATCAAATTCGGAGGGTATATTCCACGTATTCTAAGGATTTATGATGTCTGCAAATTGAATCCAATTTCAATTTAAAACCCGTCTATTTCTTTTAAGGCCAAGAACTGATGGCTTCATACTTCGATTTAATAAGAGAATCGGGCAATTGTGCCGTTGCTAAAATAAGAACTATTGAATGGAAGCTCTCCCGTTCTGGCTGGTGGGTCAAGAGGCAGCACCACGATTTCTTACCATGTCTATGCCCTACCCATAACCGTACTCCCTTGGACGTATTGAGGTAATACAATAAAATTTCAATAAATAAAAGAAGGTACACTTGAATTTGTATTTTACTATTAATAATTATTGCTCTGGATTTCAGACTGCAGTTGGATTTAATGGCTTCTTTGGCAAATAAGAATGAGCAATCTGAAGAAGCATTACTTGGGAGAATGGATACTATTCATGATATGAGAACTCTTCGAAGTGTTCAAAACAAGTCATTTGGTCCTTCATAGGCTGTTTTGAAACCAATCGATAAATATTAAAACCACTAGCATTAATTAACATTGATTCGTTTATTATATTCCTGGAGAAATTCACAATGAATATAATTAAACTAAGTATTTACATCGTCGCTATTTATCAAATAGTTTAGTTGATTGAGCAAAATATGCAGTCCTTGCACCTTCATTTTACACCGCCCCAGTTTAAAGAGCTCTACCACCAATTTGTTCAACATGCTTAAAATTAAAATAATAAAAAATAATTTATTCAGTACTGATATCACAAGATCAATAATTCTAACATCTGACAATAGAGTAGGTATATTTACAGGTATAATAGTTGCTGAACACGTTCACAGTCCAAGTGCCACCAAATGTGATTCACGCAACTACTTCTTGCGAGGAGTCCATGCTTCCACTATGGAGTTACTAGTACAATTGCACCCACTATTGGGTCACATCGTCGTCGTCATATCATTTTGTATGGGTTGTGAACGTGATAAGGTCATGTCTTGTTTTAGGCTTTGGTTACTCTTTTGCGGGCTTGCAGACGGACTTTGAACCCTTCAGCGCGCTTCAGGATGATGTCGGCCTGCAGTTTGAAGTCAGACTCCTTAAGGTCCGAGTGTACGCGGAAATTCCTAAGGATTGTCGATAGGATGATCTTCAATTTTAGCATGGCGTATTTGCGTCCTGTGGAAAAAATAATAGTCACACATTTTCGGCACCATATAATACAATTTAATACATTTCCTAAGATCAAATATGAAATTGTTATTGACGGTGTACTGACCTACACAACTCCTGGGACCAGCAGAGAATGGAACGAACGCATAGTAGTGACGGTTAGCAGAACGTTCCGGTAAGAAGTTGTCGGGGTTGAATTTGTCTGGATCAGGATAAACATCGGGACGGCGATGTAGTTTGTATGTTGCGATTACCACGGTAGTGTTGGCAGGAACCTGCTTATTGTTGGAAGCTAGAAATTCAAATGAAAATTTTACACAACCTGCATCATAATTAGCTATATAAAAAAATGGCGTTATACTTACGGAGTGTGATGTCCTGATTCAAGTGTCTAGCAATAATGGGTACTGGCGGGTACAACCTAAGGGTCTCCATAAGGCACCTCTCGAGGTACTTCATTTCCAATGTATCTTGGAAGGTGGCAGGACGGTCTGAGTCACCAAAGATCTGATCGAGCTCCTCAATTACTTTGTCCTGGATTTCTTGGTGTACCCCCATCATGGAAAGAAAGAAGCTGCTTCCAGCGGCGGTAGTGTCGTGACCCTATGTAGTTTGATTGAAAATATATGATATTAATTACAATATAAATATTTGTTAAGTAATCTAGAGGCTATGAATGACTAGCTGACCCAACCTGGATTAATTTTATTTTACGCTTAAGCTTTTCAACGGAAACAACAATTCTTTGGGAAGAATCTAATCTAAATATAGATTTAATTACGTTACAATAACGTTTCGACTGATAAACAACCACAGCGGGTGTCATAACATTAAACTTTTTGCCATATTGTGTTAAACCAGGTACTGACTTGGTATGAAGGTCAGGGCTATTGATTCTAATATCAAATAATCTGTCAATCAATTTCATTAATTATTACGATGTTATTTTATAAATAAAGATTTCCAATTATTATTATTTAATAATAATGTCATTTACCTCAAACATGATAGTATCGACTTGTTCCTTAATTTCTTCGTCAGAAATAACTACTCCACTTTGAGAGCTCTCCAAAAGCAAGTCAAGGAATGCAAGACGTTTCTTCTGTCCGACATCAGCATCATCGACATCCAAATCGTCCTTAAGTCCAGCTGATTGACCGAAAGACAGGCCCTCGACGGACGTGGTCTTGCCGGATACATCGGTTTGAGCGGAAGATTCAGCTTTGTACTCTTCCAGAAGACTTGGTTTCTTGCCGTTCTTGTATTCTTCCTTCTTCCTCTTAATGACCTGGTCGTGAATGAATTAAAATATTTGTACCAATTCTTATAACAATATTATGCTTGTTTGTTACTGACGCGGTAAATATTATAATGACTGTGCAAATTATTATGGCCATATTATACTGATCGAGTTTGACCTGAATGAAAAATGCATTGAGTGATGCATGGTTCTTAGAAATTTACTTAGCACCAAACTTAACTGATATCTAATAATATGCAAAATATTTATATAAAGGCTAGCGACTACGGCGCAGCTTAGAATTATCATACTGCATTAATTGCTTTGCATCATGTTGTGATGTATATGTATTAGGGTCGCAAGATATTATGCAAATATTATGTGCACCTTCTTGGTCAGGCCGTGAATGATGTCGAGAAGCTTGCCCTGGCTTTTGGCGTATTCGGTGAAGTTGAAGAGGAACTCGGGTCTCAGCCAGATCTTGGTATGTCTCAAGTGGAGGATGTCACACATCTTCATCACAGCCATAGCGTACTCGAACCCACTCTTGTCTTGAGTTGACTTGCTCACACCCATTGCAGTTTCTAGGCAATACAATAAAAAACAAATGCTATTGTGAAGTGTATGTTTAGATATATGTTGATTTCAATTTTGATGTTATAGTGGTAGAAGTATGTAAATATACATCCAAAGGAAAAGAAAGGACTACTTGACCTCTATTCAATTGGTAAATGTTGCGTAACGTGGCTCGCAATAATGGCGCGTAAGGATATGGAACCCTTGATGGTTATTATAGCCCATTAGCGCGTGAGCACGTGGGGGGTCGCCAAACTCGACCACACTACGTGTGACGATAATGATTCACTCCACTACTTACACCTCAATGCTGACGCCGTTAAATTATTTAATGTAAACAACATAAATGCTACCATAAACATCGCGGATGTAATATTGCTTGCAATTTAGAACATTACATACACTTTTCAACAACTTCCTTTTAGAATAACTACCTACTATTATTACCGTGTACCCAAGTCATTTACGTGATATACGCGACGCTTAGATACAGTTTAGTAGTGCCGATGGGACATTCATAAAACCGCATACAAACGTGTACAGGCAATACAAAATAGGCGGAAAGTTATGGCTGTTTTAGGAGTAGGACATAAATGTCTATCTAGATAATTTAGCAATGTATTCACAATAATGTTCTGTAGCATCTACACATAGGTAATCTTCGGCTGGTTTCGCAAACAACTAATACGTTCGCGAGGCATTTGCTTCGAGAATACAATCTGGCGTCCCGCTGAGGGCCAACGTGTTGTCACCAGCGTGGCAGCTACGTGACATTACATACAAACTACTTAATATTCTACATTATATCTGCGTAGACTCCTTGAATTTAACACGATTTCATCTGTGTCGCTCTCTATAGTTGACTTTTCGACTAGTCTGAGGATATAACCCTAGCGACTTAATAGCGAGCTTAAGTTACTCAGAGTAATAAAGCTCGATAATTTACGTAAGAATGAGTAAAGTAGTTTTAGTTGAGAGCGAGCTTTAGTGTAAATCAAATTTATGTTTTGATTTACGAATATAACGACAGTGAAATTATCAACTATGCATTAATGTTATTAGGGTAATCATTTTTATGAAATAATTCCAATGAAATATCCCTATTGCAGTATGATTTAAGTATAATAATGAACATATTAATGGTGAAACAAACTGTTTACCATGTTATTTATAGTGAGCTTGTCCACGATCAAATGACTTAGTCGTGCGCTGAAATCCTTGCACATTTAATTGAAAACTGTAAGTTAATCCATTATTGCATAAAAGTGGGAGTAAACACTTCGTATTCAAGCTAAAGAGTAAAAGTCAAATTATTACAAAACTCTAAATCAATAAAATGATAAAAGGGTGTAAATTATTCCTTTATGTTTACAAGCAAATATTGTTTAAACATAAATATTTTTATAATCTTTACTACCTAAACAAAGTCGCTTCCCTCTGTCTGTCTCTATGTATGCTTAGATCTTTAAAACTACGCAATGGATTTACGCGGTGATTTTTAATAGATGGAGTGATTCAAGAGGAAGGTTTTTATGTATAATTTATTTGTGTTTTATAGGTATTTTACTTATATGGCTAACGCTGACCGAACGAAGCCGGGGCGGGTCGCTAGTTTATTTCTAATTTATTCATCGAAATACAGGTTACACATACATGGTGGGTAATTTTCATTTCACTTAATTATGAAACTGAAAAGATTTTTCGTAAAAAAATATGAAATAAGTATTTTTATAGTTTTAATGTTGGTTTGGCTTAGCATTTATGCTCAACTCAAGTTAAAATAAATTTATAACCTTCTTAGATATAACGTCCCACAGTTTCATACTTCTATGGGAAGGGCGAGCATGAGTAAATTGCGACATCATTTTCATATCGCATTCGACTATTTTGTATTGAAAAATGAACAGCGCTGCGGCGGTGAAAAGTGGAACTAAAAATTAGTATGACAATTTTGACATTTCGCGAGTTACGTTTTCGAATACGTAGTCGAAAAATGTTCCTGCTACCGGCACTGAAGATAAATAAATTTAGAAGTAAACAAAACATTAAACTTATTACTTACCAAGTAGGATCTCGACGGTACATTCGCTCATATAATCGTGGCAGTCGAATGTGCCTGCTTCCTTCTTCAGCTTGTCAACAACAGCTCTGGAGTTAGCATTGAACAAATCGATGAAGCTCTTGAGTACGTTCAAGTGGAAAGTGGGAGCGATCAGCTTGCGGTGAGAACGCCATTTCTGACCTAAAGTTAATAGGCTCGTGAGTAGTGTTAACATAGGTATCTTAAAGTATCATTATAACGGTTTAGAAATCGTTGATATATAGATAATGACGCCAATTCTCTTGTGTCACATAAATTACACTCAATTCCAGCTTCGAACTGTCAAATTAAGTTTTATCGCTATCATATTAAATTAAGTCCTGTCAAAACGATTAATATATTGAATTTCAATTAAAATATTTTAAAGTGTTAGCTTAGACAGGTGAACAAGATAAATAACCGATAGCAGGATAGATGCAGTTTATTTTAATGTTAGCATTATTCCAATACTTAATTAATTGTTAACGAAAATCTGATCTCTATATAAACTTATTTTTATAAAAGTTTTTTTTAAAACAATCTTTTATTTGGTCATCAAGTTCTTTCTTATGATACCCATATCATAGGGATTGCTATAAATATTATAAATATCAATTTGTCCGCAATATTGTGTAAAAGGACAACATTTAGGTAATCGTGAATTGTCACGAGAGCCAAACGTGTATACCGAATCTCAGCTCGATGCGTCACTTGGAAGTGGAATCAAATTTAACTTGCAAGATTTGATCGAACACACCGGTATGTCACCTGTCCCGGCATAAAAGCTTGTAAAAAGAGCTTAGTTTGCTACAGAAATATGATGATAATGTGAGTATTCTTCAATGCCTACCCGTGCTGATGAGAAGACCGTTTCCAAGCCATGGTTTGAAGAATCTGTATTCTTCAGCCTTGTCAATGTGGACGTGGCTGCCGAGGATCAGCTCGACGTCACGAGGGTCGTACAGGAACACGAGGAGACGGGAACCGATCCATAGCTTTACAACTGACTCATCGTCGTAAGGTATGCTCTTGGACACCACATTTTGGAATATATCTACAAAAATAATGTGCATTTAATATTTTTGTTTTGATGACATTTTCTGTGAATTTGTAGTTATATAATTAAACACATTCACAATTTCTGCAATTCTGAAACAATACATGCTTGGGGCAGGTGTGCGTAATGACCATGCATGATCTTTTTAAAGTGACTTCTTTTTGTTTTATATCAACCCAATGACCTATTCCCATAGCCATAAGCGATCCAACATCTAAAAATATAGTTTTATACTATTATCTAAATTATTAAATGAAAATTATAATGTGTTTTTTCTTCCCACGTTTTTATTTATGCATTTGTTTAATTATTATAGCATGTAATTTTATTAACAACGTGTACCTATACCCAAACAGATTACCTATTTAGCAACTCATAGGTCTCATTTTAAAAGAGACCAATTTAGTGTTTCTATATCACTTACCAGCAGAGCCTCCAGTGAATTCCAATGCGTTTCCAATAAGGGGCAGGCCAGGCGGTCCGTTGAGTTTCTCGGCCAATTCATACAAGTGCCGTCTGGACATTCGCCAGTAGGTGTACCATAGAATTAGAGCCGGCACTAGTAGGACGTAGAACATGCTTGTCGCAGTCCAAGTGCTGCTTTGCAGCACATTTTCAGCTGTCGCGTATGACATCTTGGTAGTTTATATTGCCTGTAACAAACACAAGTTGATATTATCCATATTTATACTTATAATATTATAAAGCTGAAGAGTATGTTCGTTTGAACGCGCTAATCTCAGGAACTACTGTATCGAATTTAAAAATTATTTGCGTTGGATAGCCCATTTATCGAGGAAGGCTTTAGGCTACTAGCTGCCCGCCCCGGCTTAAACGCACGGGTAAACAAAATTTGATAAATGAATACCCGTGCGAAGCCGGGGCGGGCCGCTAGCCTATTATATTTATTTAAAAGAGAGGTAGGGCGAGCTGGAATCTCCCATGGTTTGTTCCATTTAAATTAAGAGTCGCGCCTGGGAGCTGTACCTCCACCTTACATAAGATCGCAGCTTAAAATATAGAACTGTAATTCCATGTTTCTGAGGTGAATAAGATTGCCAGAGATCCACGAAGATACGCGGATTTTGCTACCTTCGTATATCAAATATTTAAGAAAACACTTCAAGTATGTATGTGGTAATAAAATATGATTGCACTGCAATTCCGTATTTTAAATTCGATCTTATGTTGATGGCTATAGCTCAGTATCTAGATAATATAGGTAGTAGTAAATAGTAGTTGCGTAAATGAATAGCAATTTGTACATCAATAGCAAAATATTTCAAAACCACTTGTTGGATGCGTTAGTCCGCCTTACTTGTGCAGTTCAGACTTCAGTTTATGTTTGTGGTTTATTTGCATTTGTTAATTGTTCCTAGTATTTATGCGATTAACTCCTATATAATTATAATAACACAGGTGTGTCTGACTCTTCGTGATAATTAGGAACAGAATGTATATGTTTGAAGTTATACTTTCCTTGAGAACAAACCAGAACAACATACAGACTAAAACTGATTATTCAGATTTCTTACCGTTTAATTAAGCATATCTTAGCACTTATGCCCAGGTATTTTGTAATACAAAATCGATGAAATATAACATTAGCTATGAGTTAATAATATATTGCACCGTTAGCATAAAGGGGGAAATTGCTAGTTATAAAAAGTACGCTATAAAGTTTCTTGTAATTAATTTTATTCGATAGGCTAAAACTCTATGATTAAAATGCATTAATGTTGTCATATTAAACGTATATTAGGAAATATCAATTGATAAAGAGACTATGTATGAAATTGCAATTTCAGAATACTCTGTTAATATAATGTCGCAGTACGGTAATTTACTTGCTGACTCACATAAATAAATGGGTTTAGAAATAGTACATGAAATGATGCATCTGATGACGCGCTATTACAACAGTCAACCTAGTGTGGGTACGTTTTTTTTTTATAAACATTATTTTCATTATTTAATTAATAAGATTTTAAGATGTAAAATTGTAAGATAGGCTATACACCTACGAATATAATATATAAAGCGAATTAAGTTGTGGGAAAATATATTCTCCTATACTAAAATACTTTTTTGTTAGGTATCTGATTTCAGAATGTTTTCTCCTGATATATTTTATTAAATCTAATTTTAATGTTGTAATAAAGAAAGAGGAAGCATAGGTAAGTTTCTATATAAATTATAGTGTCGTTAAAATTCCGCGATATCTGTAGTTAAATCTGTAAATGTAGAACGTTGCAACTAACTATATCCTTCAACAAAATGTATTTGATAATGATCAAAACATTATGTAGCCTTGCTAATTTGCGTAAGATGTCAACCTATTTAATTAACATATAAAGATATTAAAATATACGCTACTGACGGACACTTTAAAATGATTGTATTACATTGGGAAGAAGAAATATAAACTTTTACTTCCACTTACTGCTTATTGGTGAACAGTCTAATGAATAAGATTGAGCGATTTATACCTACAAGTATCATAATCATTAGGATATTGTGTATCAACTAGTTGTACTTAGAATTACAATAAACGCGCAAATTGATTATGTTTAATTAGCATTTCTATTGTTATGAGTTCAATTTTATTCATTGTGTCTGTGTCAGGTCATCGTGTGAACAAACAAAATTACAATGTTTTACCTACGTTTTAACTAGTTGTGTCTGCGACTTCTCCACATTTTCAAGGGCTTTATTACTTTTGCACGGAATCCTAATGATTTTTCCCAAACAAAGTTATCCTATGTTACGCCTTATAGCATCAACTATTTGCCAGTGATTTTCCCTATTTAATCGGTTCAGCCGTTTTGGAGATTACCCGAGAACATTAGACTGACACTTGTTTTTAATTGGTTTTTTGATATATGTGCCGTATATTATACTTCCGTATGCATATGTAAAAAGCTGTTATTTTGACATTACAGACAGGCAGTTCAATTTCAATTATTGGTAGGTATATAGTTTAAACTAAAACTAGATAATTGTAAACACGTGAGTTATGAATCAATTTATGTAGTCCACCAGCATAGCATACGCTTTTGTTATATATTTTGATGATTAGCCACTTTGTATTGCATTGTTTATTTGACTAACCGTCTGCCACATTTTGACAGCGCCCCAACCGCGCGGCCTTTGAGCCGATTGTCGTGGGTTTTTTCCTGGCTCAGGACAAAACATTTTAAAGTACTTCCAAGTTCCAAGCGAAAATACCTCCTTTACGTACCTAGTAGCACAAAATTTCATTTAAAACTGTGGCAACAAATAAGAAGTATATTTCGGGAAATAGATATTTATTTTAGATTAGGTATTCCAACTTAATATTATTATTACTCTGTTATTGTCTTTATTTTCTTAGTATCTTACAGTCAATCCAATGTTGCAGTATTGTAGGACAGTGTTACTGTTCACTCCATTCCAAGTCTTTGATTAATAGTTAAATAGATAATATGATTAATTTGTGTGATGAGCATAATTGCTTCTTCTGGTGTAATTTTTTTTTCTACTTCTTTCTGTTAAGTACAAGCTCCGCTTAATTTGAGGCCAGTTAGAGTTGTGTACGATGTCCCGTATATTATAACTATTTTAACTATGAACACAATAACATTTGCAAAGTTTCGTAAAATCCCATAAAACAATTATAAATTTAGAAAAAACAGCCAGTACAATTTTATATAAACGTTATACCTTATTATGAATATAAATAACAACGGTTCCGGTCCAGAAATTAATACGGAGATAAGAATGGTGACTGAATTTTGAACTTAACAAAGGACCCAATAAGTCATAAAATTCAGTCAATATAAATAATAAAATGCTAATTACTAAAAAAAATACAATACCTACTTTAATTTCCGAGTTCTTATTTTTGCATCTAATTAATTATTTATAAGTTGAAATGTCAAAATAGAAATATCGTAGTTATGGTATTTTTTTACACGGCATGTTACCTGCTATATATTTAGAGGATTGCAACTTCATATTAATTTTGGCTGACTTTTTTTGATTTGGGAAATATAAAATAAAATTTAAAAAAAAATAAAAAAATTGCGAATATATATGTATACCCACCTAACAACTATTGTAGTTAAATAATGCATAATGCTTTCTTATTGATAAATAGTAAAAAAAAAGCACAATAACAAATATTCACAGAAAAAAACACCACTTGAATACACGTTAAATTCCTTATCATAAAAAGAAAAAAGCGAAATACTCGCAGTTAAATGCCACACATTTGTAAATTTTCCGGAACACAATTTCCACCACCAATTTAATTGATTTAAAAATTAAAATTCACAATCACTCAAGAAAAAAAAACTATTCCCTACCTGTTCAGCAAGCACAGGAGCCTTCCTAGTTGGCACCAAAAGTATCGAGTCGCTTGTCCCCAAGACGAAGCGAGTCTCGACGTCGACTATTTACGAATCTCCTGCGCAACACTCTATATACACGCCAGTGACGACACACGCCAATACTTATAACACGTCAGTCAGTACTAGAGGTAACATTTTTAAATAAATGTTTTAATTTAAAACTTTTTGATATATAAATTCCAACAGTTTAATGACTGGATTTATTTAAACCGCGGATGTAATCTACTTTTTGCATTTTCCATTGCGTCCATAAGACGCCTTGGCACAGGCAAACTGGTTGATTTTTACTCATTATATGTATATTAATAATTATAACTAGCGATGCCCAGTAGTCGCAGGCGCGTAATAAGCGTCTTTAATTTTTTTAGAGGCTGGATTTTATAAAAGACTTCCTTAGTTGAATATTGCGCCCTATAAAGAGCCTTACCTACTTGCCTAATTTCAAATTTGTAGGATCTTGATTACGTGATGTGTGTTTAGTTTTTAATAAAAAAAAAACAATATGCTATACTATGTCTAAATCAAAGCGAAATTAACTATATTTTTTTCAACTTTTATATTTCGTTATTTTTACTTTAAATTATTTATTAGAACTAGTGCCTCTAAGATTCAAGAAAAAAATTACCGCTGGTCTAGTGGTTAGCCGTAGCGGTCATGAGTTAGATTCCCGTCGGGGCAAGCATTTATGAGCTAGAGGTAAGTATTATAAGTATTAATTACACAAAAACGTTATATTAGTAGGATTCATACATAGTACACGCTTTGCTTAGTTGGGGCTAGTTGGCGCTGGGTGATAATGTCCAAGCATTATTATGATTATTTTGTTTGAAACCTGATTCGTTGTAAATAGATATACTTTGTTTATCAGAACTACTTGATCATCGGGATGAATTTTCAGATGGTTGCCTACAGAAAGACGTCCCACACCATTACAAACGCTTTGCTTAATTTTTTATACGCATATATATATCGTATATACATCTACGTAGACCAGTAAAGATTTATACGAGATCAACTGGAAGTTTCCACTACTGCAACATCATTGAGGAAACAAAAAATATTGCTACACATTATCTTCCGTCGAATGGACAACAAATATAATCCATTTATTCGAATGCTTTTTCGATTCACATCTTCCTGTAATTTTCACGACCATTAATGCTTTGCGTGTTTATAATATTATAATGTTTTTTGTAGCTTTTCGAGGAGTTTTATTTATCAGGTTTTAATAAAAAAACATTCTGAATAACAAAGTGTGGAATTTTCCGATCGTATACTCATAACACTAAATTTATTTATTACTTTCAACAGTTATCAAAGTTTCAATCGTATTTTCCAACATTTGATTCTGCGATAATTCGTTTAAATTAGTAACTATACGGAGCGTGGCATAATTTGGTCTAAATAGTTTATGCAAATCAGGACGAATCTGCGTTTTGATTTTTATTGTGTCGCCGAGTAGATTTTATCTCTCAAGCTGGACAGCTAGCAATAACCCTGATGCTGGCACTATTCAAAGATGCAGTAACTTCTCATCAGTCGAAGTTTGTTTTGCCGTCATTATTATTTTTAACATATACATAACACATAAAGACTTGAAAAAAAATGTACAATAAAACATTGACAGAAAATCAGTCAAGATAAAAAAGAATATAAGTAATAATACCAATAAATAATTGTAATTCAAATGGATTCTCCAGGGAGTCGTAAAAATACAGAACGTCCGAAAATATGAGTGAGGTCGACGACCGAAACTACGGTCCCACATTTGGTGGTTAAAATTGCTTACCGTCTGTCCGTAGGCTAGGCATTGCCCCAAGAGACGTAACACATGAACTCCGAGTGGCGTTAAGCGAGCTGTAAATTGATTAGATGAAGAGAGCGCAAAGGGACTTTCCATTCAAATTGGAGTCGACTGACTTGCAAGTTGCATTGTACATAAAGCAGATCGCAACCAATTCAGCTACTTTTTGTTGTGCCATGTTTCTGTGGTGAGTAAGGTTCAAGGGCTTTTCTAAGATGCGATGTGTGTACCTAATGACACCAAGTCTGTTTTGAAATGTTGTCCTGCTATTCAAACGATTCGTCTCAAAATACCTAAGGATGGAGACGCTAGTGTATTGCAGCCGTCTATAGACTGCAGAGACTGCTTATTTTTAGCGTAAGCTTTGTTTGCTTAACTTTTGTTGTATAAGCTATAAAACAAACTAGTTATTTGTTTTTAAAAGAATTATTATTACAACATAGCAAGGAGTCGTTGAACCCGATTGTCCGGTGTTCGGCTTTACATCTGTCCAAGTGCAATTGAGTCCACCTATAAAGGCTATATTAAATAACCTTGGGTAAAAGCTTCTCATCTTAAACGGTCGCTTAGATTAATTAAAGCACCATTCTTGACGAATTAGACAATATAATCCGATACAGGTAAAAGGGTGTGAGTGTATATTATTATTTATAAAATAAATTACTAAATTAACTACAATGATATTGATTTTTAAAACCAGAATTTATAGTCAATAAAGATATGTTCCGTTAGTATGGTTTTAGAAAATTGTGTTTATCTAAATATTTTACTGACGTATACAACTTTTACAGATGCCGATTACTTAAACGCGTTTATAATAAACAAAGAATATAAGTGCATTGAACCGGTTCAATTAAGGATTTATTTATAAATAATGCGTTTTCCATTTCCTATTACGTTACGTAACGTAACGTATACGTACGAATATAAACTATTAGACTTTGTTTAGGGTAAGGGCACTCACAAACATCATGTGTTATTTATTGTGTGGTTTTGCTATATTAAAGCTACTTGCTATGCAAATGTATTGTTAAATGCTGCTGAAAGAAGCATAGCCCCTGTGGGGTCCACGGGTGAAGCACCGGTGGGGGGTGAGGGGTGAAGTCCGCCATTCTTAACACAAATCTCATATGTTATTCCACCATGTCCAGCACAATGTCTGACCCACATGGCCGTGGTAGGTAAGAAGGAAGCTAAGGCTTGTACGTAGTATATTATCTACTCTGAGCTAAGGCTAAGGGGCGAAGTGTAGTTGAGCACCCGCCTTAGCCGACGCTGGTTATTATTATTATTGTTCATTTTAGTGTTCTTTCACAATCTCACTACATCTACACTAATCTACATCTACATCTACATCTACACTTTATCTATACTCCATACACATAAATAAAATTGTAGTGTCTGTTTGTAATATCAAAATAACAGCTTTTTACGAAATGCATATGAAAGTAAACACGTTTCTAAAGACAAACTAGCAATTTAAAAAAAATGTGTCAGTCTGTCTGTCTGTTTGTTTGGGGTAATCTCCGAAACGGCTGGACCGATTTGAACGGGAGTTTCACATAGCATAGGCTACTTTAATTTTGGAAAAATAATTAGGGTTTCGCAAAAAGAATAAAAAACCATAAAATTGTGAACAAAATCCGAACGGGTGGACCGATTCGAACGGAACTGGCAGATAGCTCATGCTATAAAGCGTAAATTAGGCGCTTTCATTTTGGAAAAAAATAGGGATAAATTTATGTTTTAATTATTTGTACCCTACAAAAAATGAAAACCAATTGAATTTGTCAATAACTTTCAACGGGCGGGACCGATTTGAAAAGAATACTATAAGGCGTCAGTCGCTGGGATTACTTTTATTTTGGAAAATGAAATAGGATTCCGCTCAATAAATAAATTCAAATACGGGGCCCTAATAACTTAATAGGCTTCGTACGCGTGGAATTAAATTAGTTAGGCATAACATAAACACCTTTTTTTAAAAAAAAAAAAATGGTTCCGCGCAACTAATAAAGAACCCATAAAGTTGTGAACTACATCCGAACGGCGGGACTTATTTGAACAGGACTTTCACTGAAAGGTAGCTGATGCTATAAGCGTAACTTAGGTATAATTTATTTTGGATAAATAATTATGGTACGGTGCAACAAAAATTAAACCAATGAAATTGTCAACAAAATTAATTCCACGCGTACGAAGTCGCGGGCAGGTTTACACTATAATAATATTATAAAGAGGAAAGATTTGTATTTTTGTATTTTTGTGGGTTTGTATTGAATAGGCTCCGAAACTACTGGACCGATTTCAAAAATTCTTTCACTGTTAGAAAGTAAATTATCACTGAGTAACATAGGCTATCATCATACTAGCTGCCCGCCCCGGCTTCCCACGGGTAGACAAAATATTTTATAAATGTCTACCCGTGCGAAGCCGGGGCGGGCCGCTAGTTAATTATAAACTGACGGTTCGTACAATAACCCGGTGACGACTGTACTAACAATCGTAATGCCTTTAATCTGGCCTGCTTGTTGTAGCAAATTTTTATATAGATTTTTAAACCAATCCCCATCGTGCAATTCAATAATTCTCTAACTAAAGGCATGTAGCCCTTATTAAGAGCAAACACTAGAACCTCAGAATTAGGACTGATATTACGTAGGCCACCTCATTTATACCAACTTGAAGGCGTCTGGATGAAGAAATGGTCCACCGGAGGTGTCTGGCTAGAATCTCAGTCAGGACAAACGCTTAAAGGTGATAAAATTTTAAAGAATTATAAAAAAACTGAATCGTTTAAGAATGTTGTATATTTTACAAGTATTTAATAATATGTAAATAAACTGGAACGGCGTAGAGTTTGACATTAGCGCTTATCACGTTCCTAAGTTTTAAAGATAGGTATTATATAATTATCATTTTTATAATTTAATATATTTAAATATAGTTTTACCCGACTCCGGCGAAGCAAACAGGAGGCAGGGCGGTTATGTGTTTGACCGGTATGTATGTATATATGTTCATCAGTTTCCACATAACTTCCAAGTTACTTATCATAATTTGGCAAATGAGGTATCGTTAGGCGGCCCGCTAGTTTGTGTCCTAGTGGGCTCGCCCTCTACCCCCACCTTCCTATCACGAACGCCCGTTGAGGCTCTTTCCTCCTAACTTCAGCCGCATTTGGTGGGGCGGTTCCGTCCGTCCGGCAGAGCATCCATCTCCGCTACCCTAACACAACAACTCAAACAGTAGTACCGAAAAGATCATAAACTATTATAGGGCAAAGTGGCATACGACCACGGCTACTCTCTGAAAATCACTATGAATATTGTTAAATACATTAAAATATACCAGATGCGAATATTTTCTTGTTTAATACTTTTTAGAGCGTGATTATTCCGTAGTCTGGTTTTAGTTTTTGAACTTATTATTCCTTTAAAATGACACAGAAGTTGTTTAGCAATTTATGTAGGCATCGTTTTAAGTATCCTAATATACCTAGTATTTAAACTAGACTATAAATTAGGTAAATTAGGCATGCAAATTATATAAAAAAACTGCGAAATTTATTTTAGTCTAAGCGACCTCTATTAAATCTTGTGGTCAAGGCCATTGTGTTAAGGACACAGCTAGATACTGAAAGAAACAAAACAAGTTAAGTAAGACGGTCTAAATAGCCCAATTAGTTAAATTCAGTCCACAAAATGTTATTCGTCAATATACATATAGATATACATATAGTAACGAAAAGAGCCTTCGGATCCTATAAAGCGATACAAGAGTGTGGCTTGTCATCTTTAGAGGTCACTTAGTAGCTTGGACACTAACACCATACCATTAATTTACAACCTCACAGAAGTCACAGATCAGAAAGCTTTTCATTAAGTTGTGATTATTTCACCTGGCTGTGCTAATATGATAATAATAATCGTAATAATCAATGAGTTTGTATAACATTTGTAAATAAATAGATAAAATTTTGCTGTGATGTTGAAATAATAATAATAATAATAAACTGTATTGACCTATAATAAAGGCTTTCTTAATATGGTTATTTAAAAGTAACAAACGTTTTTTCAATTCACACCTGAAAGGTGACTTGATCGAGGGTGTTCTTAGCTATACTTAAAGAAAATCTTTAAGAAAACCAGCCGTTTGGAGACCAGCACCCTCAACTCCTCACCAACTTACAGAAAATATATCGTTCTAGAGCTCATTGCAAAGGTTTCAATAAATACAATGACATGGTGACCTGGACTTGATGCTGCAGCATCATCTGGAAGCTACAGAATACCCAACTCCTTACCAACTTACAGCAAATATAGCGTGCATGGTTTCATTGCAAAGGTCTCAATGAATATGCTATACTTATATGGTGATGAAGTAGTAAATAGTATTGAGGATATTTCGTTGCATTAACTCATTTAATAATTAAGAAATATTAGTATACAATGTTGTACCTACCGTTTGCAATTGAAACAGTATCGTCTATAATTTGTATTATATTTTTTTCAGTTATTTCATTAAATATTTATGCCATTACAATTATTTTTAAAAGGTTATATTGGTAAAAAAATTAGCTTCATTTGACATTTTGAACGCTTGTGTTGGATCACTGTACGCTGCACTATAAAAAAATTAGCTTCTTTTATTTCTCCTGTAAAATTCGATATTTTATATTAGCGCTTTATTGCCCGGGGCCAGCGATATTATGCTCACACCAAGTCCCTTCGGGGTAGACAGAAACCACTAAGTATTTCGTAGGTAATGTGGTACAAATCGATTCACAATACTCAC
The DNA here is from genome assembly GCA_951449985.1 of Falcaria lacertinaria. NCBI lineage: Eukaryota > Metazoa > Arthropoda > Insecta > Lepidoptera > Drepanidae > Falcaria > Falcaria lacertinaria. The sequence continues at coordinate 7,129,410 of OX602114.1, forward strand.
AATCTGACAATAATAATACTGTAGTAGGACTTCATTGCGAACATATATTAAAATGTACCTGTCTAATAAGTCCATAACAACCGCATTCACATCATCTTCCATCCTGATTGTTAGTGGCAGCGAATTCGTCTAATATTTTTTTTTATAAAATATCAGTAACGTGGTGTATTGTTTTGTTAAGCGCGACAAATATAATAATATTTTTTAAATTGGCGCGTTCGCGCGCAGTATGAATGATGCCGGCGCATTCAATAAATTTCTTTTATTGCATAACCAATGATAAGTTAAAATAATTGCATATTCCTGAATATTTACGGTTAAGACATTTTAGTTAAATTTAGGAGGCACCAATTTATATGCCACTTAAATTCATCGGATTTTAGTTTGACGTTTCTAATTTTAGGAATAATTGGACATAAATGATATACAACAGAATAGCAAATTACCACTTAAAACTAAGTTGAGTAATTTAAATCCCTCAGGCCTAATTTTAGGTTATACTATGTAACTCTGAATAGCAAACGTCGTTTGACAGCTCCAAACGTAAAATTAAGTTAAGTTTAGGCTAATTTGTGACAACAGAATTGGCACCAATGACTATATACTACTATATAAAAATGACTATATAAAAATGTGAATTGCGCTAATCTAATTTTACGTCTCATCCGCTCCCGGTCTGGGATTTTAAATATACCGACCTTTAGCATTAGAATAAAAACCTAGTGAATAATGCTAGTTTGCTACTACTGTACTGTATTTAAATTAGTATTGAATTGAATATGTACTTTTTATACGGGCGTCCAGACTGTGGAGGACAAAAGAGACACATCATAGTTGTCATAGAGTATAGGTACCCATATGTTGTTGTGCGTTCTTGAGTGGCAGTAACTTTAACTTTGACAAGGACAAATGCGATTATTATCTTACCTAAAGAAGAATGTAGTCTTCGTTCGTGGAAATGGTTCATGATCTCTCTAAATCTATTGATAATTGAACATAATACGAGCAAAAGAGGTTTTAGTCAAGAGTAAAATGGCGCTCTGTACTCTTTGCCTATCGCGATAACTCTGTATGAATATAAGTTATTAAGAATAAAATGACTAAACAACTCATGTTAATACGATTTAGGTGCATAAAAGCATCATCATCAAATAATTTATTAAGTACTATTAGCAGTTTAAAAATGTCATTGCTTAAAATTTATTCATTACTTACTTTTTTTCTTCATTTATTTTATTTATTCATTATTTACTTACTTGCGGAAGTAAGCTAATTACTGTGTGTGTGCACTCGATTACCATTGTCGTTAATTTAAAGATTTAATTATTAATTAAACTCTTGTTTTAAATAGAGCAACACAAAGGAATTTTTAATTTTACATGCATATGATACCTTGCGCATTTGTGGACTTTATCATCCAAAGAATTGATGTGCACTAACAACGGTGTGCGGTTAGTGTCAAAAGAGTGCTTCAGAAACTCCCAAACCATAATAACATTCGTTTTCCTAACCAAAAGGGCATAATTTTGCGGTGAATTCTTATAACACTTTAAAAACCTGTATTCTGGAGCAATTATTTAAAAATAAAATATAAACAATGAAAGCCCTGAACCATCCATTTGATTCAATGCCCTTTTAATTTAACTTACCTACTTTAGGACCAATTCCAATTTATTTTAAATTAAATGGTACAACAGTATTTTTTTAATAAACAAAATGAATAAATGTCTGTATTTGGTAGAATACTCAAGAGGAGACGCGGACACTTAAAATATGTTATCCGAACTCTGATATACTATGTCTAAACCTCTTCCATGAATTATGCAAGCACTCCATATTATTTTTGACAGAAAGCGCTCGGCAAAATTTTTAGCGAGCCACACAAAATCACGTGGCACGAACAGGTGCCTTGCAAATCACCTTTAATATATTTTAATGTCAACCCTGTTATAAACAGAATTTGATACCGACTCGAAGACATAAAAAAATAGTTTGTGTCTATTTTTTTGTTTATATGTAAATTATATTTAGAAACTATTTAAGAAACATATTTTTTTAAGATAAGATGTTAAATGGTGTTATAATAGACACTCAACCGACGATTAGCCTACTCGCACTCGCACAAGCTGTCTCGCACTTGGCCGGTTTTTTAATGCATGTGACGAATTTACCTGCAATGTATGGTGTTTACAAAATGTGACAAATGTACAACGACCCGTGCAAATTAAGAGGTAGAGCTAAATTTAAAAAAACCGGTCAAGTGCGAGTCGGACTCACGCACCGTGGGATTCCGTACACACTTGTAGGTAAGGTTAAAAGTAGGCGAACTTCAAATGAGGTCAATATTCGTCGGTGACTCTCAACAGCGCAAAACAGGAAATTCTTTTAGTAAATTCTAATACTACTGTATATAACTGCATATTAACGGTTTTCAGATTTTTCCTTTACTAGTGCTGTAAGACACTGCTTCTTGCCAAATTACATGGTTCTGGTCAACGGGAATCCTAGGTATTTATTGATTGCAAAATTTTGCGACATAAACAGTCATATATTTTCTTCATATTGATTTACAGGTTTGATTATATACAGATGAAAGAGACCATAGACCCGGGTATTTGAGATATTTCATATTAATTTCAATGTAATAACTCCACGCGTTCTTGAGATAAAAATTATTGACAGACAGACAGACGGACAACGAAGTGATCCTATAAGGGTTCCTTTTTTCCTTTTGAGGTACGGAAACCTAAAAAGTGTAAGTTATTTATAGTATTATACATTATGTATGTGAGAAGAAATCCTAGGAAACACTAAACGGCTCCAAAAATTCAAAACACCACAAAACTCCTTTATTATAATCGTTATATGATATAGTATTATATGTATGTACATAGAACGACGAAGATAGTCTTTTCAATATATCTCATTTAATAATAGAAAGGTAGGTAGGTAACATCATAATGGACTGCAACTAATTGAAATTGTGAATTTGTATATACTTACGACTGGCTTGTGTTTATTCATGATTCTGTTTTCACGTGTATCTGTAATGTTATTATTAGCTTATGTAGGTACCAAATACCGCTTAGTATTCGAATCACTTTTAAGCAAATGGCGTAGATATCCGAGTTAGACCAGTTTGATCAACTCGTGTGCTGTCAATACCAAATGATTTACTGTTGTCATCAACAACGGCTTCATTAAATGAATTTATGAATGAAACATTGATGTACCTAGGTGATATATCACATTGACAACTTTCTTTCTGCTTGAATAACCTTTACACATATTTTGTTATAAATATGTCACTAAGCTGCCTTTGCTTGCAGCGGCATCCGAAAGATGGGTCGCTCACTGCATGCATAATGGTTGAAGAGGGCGATGGCTTCATTCGCGTCAAACTTGTGATCAGGTGCTGCTTGTGGAGGCTGGGAATCAAACCTTTCTATTAACTACTAGCTTAGATTTGAATTTCAAGCGTTATATCATTGTTTATGTCAAACTCAAAATCATTTATTCTGTTTAGGCCCTAATAATGCCCTTATAGAGGTCTAAATTTCCACCGGTTCGGAAAAAAAGCCACCTGAGAAGAACCGGCAAGAAACTCAGTGCTCTGTCTTTTTTTTCATGTGACAAACATAATATAACAATTTGTAACAAAATTCTTCTAAACATTAGTAGGAAATTACAATTATCAAAATGAAAGCTACCAAGTTGGTTTTGTCATGCTTGTCATGTGTTAATATTAGTTTATTTTTTACGTATATATATTCTATTGTGAAAAAATCATGTTATGTAAGAAATTGAAATGTACATTATATATATTTCTTTTGGTTTTAAAATAATTATTGCTGAGTTTCTTGCAAGATTCTTCTAAGCAAAAAACGACATCGCGAATCCGGTGGTAGATTCTGATTCTGACGATTTGAAAGTACTAATCTGTAACGTCTAGTCAAATAAAGATAATTTTGAGTTTTAACATCTAAAATGATAAAACTCAAAATGATCTTTATTTGACATAATTTTCTGTGTGTAATTTTTAACACATCCATAAATCATTTAAGAAAATTTTTTTTTTTTTCTCCAAGGAGCGATTATGTTAAGGAACTTTTGAACCGAGTTGGCAACGCGCCAGTTATACCTCTGCCCTGGTGTTGCAAGCGTCCATAGGCTACGGTGACCGCTTACCATCAGGTGTCGAGAGTCATCCCTGGACCATTAAAGTGCTGAAAATGTTACCCTCAAGGCAGAAGTAGCCCCTGGATTTCAGAGCTCCATGCGAAACAATTTGTATTACAAGCTTTCATATGCCATGGACAACACTTACAAAGAAAGCCCTTGAGACTTCATTTTAATGGAAAAAACCATTTGATATTCAACAATTACCAATTTAATTGAATTCTCTACATACCATTAAATAGACAGCCAAAACTTAGTGGTCTGTTAAAAATAAAAAAAAACAAAAATAGTTTATTCAGTTTAGGCTGCAGTGAGGCACTTACTTATTTATTTACTACCGGTTCGATAAGACAATTTAGAGTTTAGCCTATTAAAAAAGGTATTTGACCCGTCTTTTCCAACAAATTGAACCGAAGCTGATATATTATCCATTATTATACTTATTTTATATTGAAATGTATCACCATTTATTAACTCAAAGAACGAATTGTCCGCGGTCAATGACCGAAGTAATTAAGCGTCATGAAATTGATGCATTGATTTTCATACTTCAATAATTTTGTTGGTTAAGGATCCAACAAATTATTAAAATATGATTTGCCTGCACAATAAACTTGTATAAATATATTTCATACTAGGTATATTATCTACTCTGAGATACTAGTGACCACTCAATGCGCGTGGTCCGGTTGCTTATGTATCCGAACCACGTTTTTTTTTCGTGGTCCGTGCTCTAGCTTCGCATGCGTGCAATTTATTCTAAATTTCTAAAATCTCCAGTTGATTTTCTTTCATACAAACCATGTCGCGACAAATAGGAACACAAGAAAAATACACCTTCGAATTCGAAAAAAGTAATTTTATTTATATGCATTTGGAATAAGATACCTTAAATAACCTCTACAAAAAACCTAATTGGCGGTTGGGCTAAAAATAGACGGCTTAAAGTTAAGGAAGGTTATTCTCAAAGCTAAAAATGCATACACAATTGGAATTTGTAATAATTTGTGTCGGCAACAATCTTATGATACCCCAGGAGTCTGTTGGTAACCATAAAAAAACATAATTACGCAGGTCGCATTCTTACTTACCTCCTTATTGGAATAAAAACACGAAGGTAGCATAAATTATTATGGTTCTGAAAATGTCATGTATGCAAAATTTGTGGCTTGATCAAGCATATTTGTTTGTTTATGAACTTATTTTGTACTACCTTCGCCCGCGACTTCATCCGCGTTGGGGTTTAAAATCCAGAGGAACCTTACATTTTCCCGGGATAAAATGTCTCGTTAACAAATACGAGACATTTTATCCTGGTTATAAAGTATACGTGTGCCAAATCTCATACAAATCCGTTCGGCCGTTTTTTTGGATTGAGCAACAAACATCCATCCTCACACACTTTCACATTTATATCATTAGTAGACTACATCTCAATATAATATTGTGGATTGTTTCTGAAACCCTTAGTACGGGCACGGTTCATGTGGGGTCAGCCTCGGGTCAGTTGTTATTATTGTGTTCGATTTCCTGAATGTTTTATTTTTTTTATTACAATAATAATTTTAATGTTATGCTAATTTCATTGCCACATAATGTAGGCAATATTGCTTTGCCCACTCGTTTCTATTTAGTTAGAACTGTTAATTTATTCCAATAAAATAAATGGCAATTTTAAACCTCCGGTTGCGGATATGATATTATGGTAAATACTATTTTTGAATAGATTCGTCTCATTTAAAGCATAACTATACCATGGACACTATTAATCAATATTTTTATTTTGAATTTTGCATAATCGGTTTTGAATATTAAATGCGGAATATATATATTTTAAATTGACTAAGTTAAGTCTATATTTTTTAGGCTTCTGAGAGATCTAACGTAACAATTTCCAACGTTAATCAATAACGCAAGAAAGTAATTGCATACATGTGTATATACTGACAAACACTTATGATACGCATCCTACTTGACGAATATTATAATTGCGGCTGTGAGTTTTTTTGTTACGCTTTCAAGCGTTACTCTATCTGTCTACGTAAAATTTTGCACACATATTTTTAGGGGTACAGAAAAGGTACACAGAGTACTTTTCTCCCAAAAAAACATATATTTTTCTCTCTAGAACCACGCGGGCGTAGCCAAATGTAAAAGCTAATAACAATTTACTTCCAGGGTAATAACCGCTTCAATGATAGTAATTATTTGCGCGGACGCTTCCCTATCGTAATTTTACCAAGTGAGAACAACACAGGGCTCTTTAAGAAAGGTGTAAAGAATTTTCTGCAAGGATGGAATTGCGTGAATCATATATTCTCCTGATGTTGCAAGGGTACATAGACTTGGGTAACTTATTATCATCAAGAAGGCCGCATGCTTGCATATGCCATGTACCCAGAGACATGTAAAATCAAAGCATGTACCATACGGTAAAGGGCGGTCACTCATCCAACTACTGACCCCCATAGAAGGTTGCTTTTTTTTTTGTAAATACATACCAAACACCCAAACGCAAGGCAAACATATTTGTCACATAAATGTTTGCCCTGACGGGAATCGAACCCGCGACCTCTAGCGTAGCAGTCAGGTATACTAACCACTAGACCAGCGGTCTCGTCAAATAATAATATAGTATGTTTCACAGGGGAAACACAACTAGTTTCGTTGAAAATAAGACATAGTCGAAAAAAGTACATAAATTATGATTATATTCGATTTATTGTATCTAGTTTATTAAACACACTTATATTGGCAGAGAGACTCGACTCCAACTATCGAGAATGTTTATTGCCATAATAATATAGTATTAGTCGAAGGTAGATTTCCACAACGACGTCATTGGTTGGCCTTCGCTCGAAGCCTTAATTTGTAAACATATATCTACGAGCCCTTTGAAAGATATTTATAAAATAAAACATCATGTCGATATCTCCGCACTCCGCACTAATGGAACTTTTTTGATGTAGTGTGTGATCATTTCTTTTATTTGTGTTCAGATGAGAATGGGTAAATATTTATAGGATTTGCTCTACCTACTCAATACTCACATCAAGTATGGAAATAAGTAGTTACTAGGAAGTATATCTAATTACGGATTGTTTTTCATACAACAGGTAACAAATAAGCCCGTCTGATGAGACGCAATACCGTGGTGGGTGCCTTTGACACGTTGTCAACGTTATGAAGAGAGGAATTAATGTGGTAGCACTAAACAAACTTAGGTACTAATAAGGTACTTCTGAAAGACTACTTTACAATACAAATACAATTACACAGGAAAAGGTAAATGGAAAGATTAGCAGGCAGGTGGCAGGTTTAATTTAACACCGGTGCGGAAAAAGCCACCTGAGAAGAACCGGCAAGGAACTTCTACCTACTTCAACTACCTATAAGGAAAAACAGATCTCTATAGTGCCAGTACAGCGCATTTACCAGTTCTCTGGAAACTTTACTCACCGCAGGAAACCAACACCACAAAGTGGTAGCGTTCTTTGGCTGCGAGTTCGGTGCAATCCCGCTTTATTTTATTTTTTTCATACCACATAGGCACACAAGCATACGGCCGACCTGATGGTAAGCAGTCACCGTAGCCTATAGCCGCTAGCAATAACAAGGGTATCACTAACAGGTTGCCAACCATGTTGTTGATGAGGACTCACTGTGCTAGCAGCATTACTACTAGCCCAGCGTATCCTCGTGGAGCACTGGTTTGTGCAGCGCCTATTTTAATCGGGACATTTCGCTATTTCCTGGCTGCATCTATTTCTATTAGGAGCTCTAAGAATCTTACTAACCTTAGTACATAATGATTTTGTCGAAACGTCTGACATATCTGAGAGATATATAACAAAACGTAGATACAACCTCAGAGCTTTCTCAGAGTTGTACGTAGTATATTATCTACTCTGAGTTATTATGCAATAAACTAATAATGAACATTTTTAACATTATCTCTATCATTTAATATGTTTCAAATGAATGAAACTTTTTAAGATATATTCATGAACCTAGAAAAAAGGGATGTATTATATTTTTTATTATTATATTAGTATTTTTCTTGCAAAAGTTGTGATAAACATATTAAAACAAAGACCAGCCAGTGCCATCTGGCCCCAAGCTAAGCGAAGCTTGTACCATGGAAACCACCAGCTTATACGATACTTAATAATACATAGCAAACACCCAGACGCTAGGCAAACATAAATGTTTATCACATTATTTTTGCCCCGGCAGGAATCGAACCCGCAATCTCTAGCGTAGCAGTGAGTTATACGAGATTATACAAACCACATAGACCAGCGGTCTCAAAAAAAAATTTTGAGTGAAACAATATTATTTTTTGCAAAAATGACCGAATCGTGGTGGCCTTGTTGTATGAAGCTTTGCCTGCTAATGTAACGACAAAAGTTCAAATAACAACTGTCTGTACCAATGAGCTTTTCTAAAAGAGTTAAGTGCAGTGATTAGTCACACCACGAGCTTTACGGTGAAGAAAAATATCGACGGGAAACCTACATACGTCTGAGAAGAAATTCAACGACGTATGTAGTGCCTAAGAGACGGCGTTGGGCACACCATCAGCTGTCTCGTTGGCACCAAATTATCTTCAGTGGAAATTGGGTGTTTACCCTTGTGGGACCCTTCTGGGAAGGCGTGCGTCAGCTGCAGTATGAATGCTTAAGATAACTTCATCATAATATTGTAATGAATTGGATTCATATAATGCTCTCGATTATTAGCATAGCGGATTTAGTTCCCAGCTTCCGTCAGTACTTATTAGGTGTATAACCTTCAGACAGATGCAGGTTGCATCGAAGTATTTCCTGAGAATGTGTTTGTGTTGATTAAGGCTGACATATTAAACAGATTTGAGACGCAATTTTCGTTAGCGCAAAAATGAATTAGAGAAATTTTCTTTTAAATTTGGACAGGGCTAGCTAGTTTTTTTAAGTATATCTTAACATAGCTTAGAAAATTACATTTCGAAACCTCAATAATGAAATTTCGTAACACTTAACTGTACACGAACTATGTATTTTGTTATTTATTATTAATATTTTTATATGACTTTATAATTAACCTATAGAAAATCTATATCTATACTTCTATACTAATATTATAAAGAGGAAAGATTTGTATTTTTGAGGGTTTGTATTGAATAGACTCCGAAACTGCTGGACTGATTTCAAAAAATCTTTCACCGTTAGAAAGCTACATTATTACTGAGTAACATAGGCTATATTATACTAGCTGCCCGCCCCGGCTTCGCACGGGTAGGCATTTCATCACATTCAAATATTTTGTCTACCCGTGCGAAGCCGGGGCGGGCCGCTAGTCACTGATAATATTACAGTGCCGACGCACAACATATGTATGTAAAACTTGTGCGTTGTATCTACTCTAAGATAATTCTTGACCGCAAAACTTGTTCTTGAAATAACAGTTAGTAAGAAATAAATAATTTGGCGTCTGTTAAGTACCCTTCTAGCTATGGCTAAGTTTTCGATTGAAATGAACATTATTGATCAGACAAATCTTCTTCATATTTTTCTCTAGATATTATTCAGCTACTTTTGGCGATATAAGATTACTATGCTTTTAAAAAAAATGAACGGTGTTTATTAAGCAATATTTGTGATAGACTTAAGCTTGAAATTATTTGAAAGGTCAATACCCAGATAGTATTTTCTCAAAGGACATTTTATTTTAGTGATAGATACAAAAAACATGTTTTATCCATAGTCTGGCTCCACATCGAAAACAACATGATAGTTTAATGTCATCTACTTTAATATTTTAATGTTGACCGGTCATGCTAAAATTAACTTACTTTTATTTTTAAAGACTGATCGGCTAACCTTACATAAGCAATTGAAGACTATAAGTTTCTGAAAAAGACCTTGGGACCCGGATGCTCATGAGAGAGGTCTGTCTGACGTCGAAAATCCAATTATTATAACCAGTAACCAATAATAATTATTATAAAGGGTCTAGAATAACCTTTTGTACTTTGGTACAATGGATGGTTTGCGTCATTAAATCTGAGGTATAAACACGTTCAATCGCACGGCTGCACAATAATAATAAACTGAAATATGCATACCTGGTTGTCGATACGCGAATTTCTCTCACAATCCAAACTCAACCCTTAGTCTAGTAATTTGCTGTTTATCAAAAGGGATAATACAACTTCTAATAATTTGAAGATAGTTAGCTAAAAATCGCTTTTAATGTAATGGTTCTAACATAATTTTCATTCTTACCCCTCTAGGGACTGAATTAAAAAAAATAAACTTTCTTGGCAGTTATAAACGGGCGTCAACGTACTCGCCAAACAATCCTAGCTTTATAATTTTTGAGATATCGTGATGAGTATTGTGAAATGAATATTTTGCTTGAAGATAATAATGTAAGCTATCTGTAAGAATTTTACTAACGCGTTTTTTAAAATCAATTCCAAAACTGAAGCCCCGTCTTCGTGAAAGACGTCTTTGAAATTACATGCACACATCTACAACAATAACGAAACCACGCCTTGCCCACGCACTACATGTTTAAAATACCGGCGCGGCGTCAGTGCGTTATTCGCAAAGTTTCATCTATCTTTTTTTAATTCAGTCTGCTAGGTTATTAACTGAAATAAAGTCCATTTGTATCTATCTAACTTACGAATGCACACCTATCACACTCGATGTACCCAGTTTTAAAGAATTTTCCTTCAGCAGTTTTCCTTAGTGTTAAGATTCATTTTTAACAGGGTCTGCCTGTAGCCACGTGTACACGCGTGAGTAAGTTATTTCTAGCTAGAGTTGCAAGTGTCTATGGACTATGGTAACCGCTTACCAACGAAGAATCGTAAACAGCAGGATTGTAAGTATAATCTGTTATTTATATGTTTAATTCTTATGAGGTACAAAAACAAATCAAATTTTAATTAGTTGTACCTTTAACCTTGATTTAGGTGGTTTCAAGCAGGCAATCTTTTATATCCGATGCGTGATACAATAACCAGTTAAGTAGCCTATCACGTCAAAGCATAATGTTAGTCATTTATAAGCTTATTATAGCTACCAATATTAGGCTGTGTATTAATCTGTTAGTCCAAGTTTTTTTTATTAGCATCTAGCAACCCGCCCCGGTTGAACACCAATTTTTTTTTGTGTCCTAGTATCATAACATCGTTTTATTACAGCCAATTCACAAAAACAACTTTTATTGAACATATTCCATAAATTTGATTAATTGACTCACGAAGCATTCTATCAAATTAGTTTTTTTGAAAATAATTTAGTTTAAATTCATTGTATGAAACCCGTTGAGTATTTTATAATACGTAGTCATATAGATAGCATTAGATTGTAAAATGAGTTTTCAGTACACATGAATCCTGTCACTATTCTTTAAAACTAAAAGTCATGTGTCAAATAAGTCATTCATTGAAAATTATACGTGTCAAAAAATTTAATTGTAAGCTATAATTTTGTGGTGCCTTTAAATAAAGAAAATAATGATAAATAATGAGTCCAAAACAGAGGGGTAAGCCGAAATCACCACTATGGAAAAAGATTCAACCGATTCCTACAATCAATCTTGTTTATGAGAGCTTTAATGACGATAGCTCTTTAACAAAGGCTTCTGTCAAAGAAGAAACAAAGACTGACCTTGTAGAGGAAACACGACAAAGATACAAAGCGAGTCATGCATTCCAGTCTGAAGTTGAAAGGTTCATCGAAATTTCCAAATACTTCTCTAGCCCGATAAGGAAGACAGCTTCTTATATTTGTGAGAACAGATTGGTTTCGTATCCAAACGTATTTAGGATTGAATACAAAAGAGGAGGCGTCACAACAGAACATATAAAATTCTGTAATTTAACTTTGGAGCCAGTTTTCGTAAAATTGTTCAAGCTTATCCCAGATATGGAGCAACTAAAATTTATTAACCTATCTTTATCTAGATCTAAAAGGATACCTCCTGGGCTTTCTTTCAATTTGGGATTCGTGTATGATGACGTGAATGAATCACAGGAATCGAATGCGAAAATGATATTCGTTGCTTCTAGAAAAACAACCACACCTTGCTATCAAGTATGCGAAGTTGACTTGCAAATAGAAGCTCAAAAGATTCGGACTATCTAGTGCATTACAATACAATTGGTTGGCGTCGATAAGTAAATTGAAGTAACTTTCGAACATTATTTTGCTACTTTTGTTTTATAGTCTTTTGGATTTTACTGAGTAATGTTTGTGAATTATACTATTTAATATAATTAAAATATCCAGATTTTTCTTTGCACATTAGCTTACCCCAAGGGATTATGTATTCTGAGTTTTCTGCACCTATTGACCTGTATTCATTAACGTTTTTGGTGGAACTTTGTACCACATGCATTATTCATATAATTGTCATTAGAACATTTACGACTTGAATGTGTGAGACGTCAATGTATGCTACTGTACAATGTTTGCATTTGAAAGAAAAATCACCCTAAACCTATTGCCATGTGGATGAGGTACCTAAAAAAATCCAGTGCGCGATATTCACCCACCTGCTAAGGCATGAAATCGTCCTTAAGAATGCCTTAATATGAAGTATATAGTTTGGCACTAAGAAAGAGTTCTTGAAAATGACGTGGGTCTTGGTATTAGAAGTTTGTATGTACTGTTGAAGCCTCGAAACAGCTAGGTCAAATACAAAATGTGTTAAAATAGTAGATATTTAAAAAAGAGCTCTAAGCGCAGTGTAAATGTGTGAAAGATAATCATGATTACGTCATAGAGGTATAGCCTGCCCTGATTAAAAGTTCAACACTGCAAGGAAAACAAGTTTGCGTGCAAATAATTTAAAAGCAATATTGTTGCTTATAGCCGCTGCTCCACTGGAAAATAACCCATGTATTAAATGTGTGACGTGTTCTCCAAGAACTACGAGGTAAACAAGCTGCGATCTATGTAAGGGACATCAAGGCTTTCGAACACAACTAAGATGGAACATTTAATAATGGGGAATCATTTAATAGTCATCCAGGAAGCCTATTTTGTAAATGCTCGTACATTGTCACACAGCGGCATCTGGCCAAAGCTTGTAATATGGAAACCAGCAGCTGATAGAATACTTGTATACTATTTTGTAAATACATGCATAGTTATAATACATACCTAACACCCAGACGTAAGTTAGACAAGTATGTAGGACATAAATGTTTGCTCCTATGGTAATCGCCACCAAGCGTAGCAGTTAGGTATATTAACACTAGACCAGCAGCGGGTCGACAAGTATCAGTGTCGTCAAATGTGGACGTGGTAATAATACAAATTATTTCTACTTAAAACTGGGTAAACATAACTTGGACTAAGTATTTCATATTCTGTAGTAGGTAAATGTTTATGTCAAAAGTATGTATGGAGCGTGGGAACGACGGCATGGCTGAAAAGGAATTGAAAACAAAATCGGCGGGTGATGCAGAAGAACGGAGAAGTTATCGCGCCGACCTTAGGTAAGTAAAAGAAAGTCATTATTCAACTGATCTGGAAAAACTAAAAATTAGGGAAAATAGACGAAGTGAGAGCCGTGGTGGCCGTGTGGTATGAAGCGTTGCCGCCAATTTTAGCGCCGCAACCTCGAATCCCACGGACCTGTACCAAAAAGTTTTTCTAATTTAAGTGCAGTGATTAGTCACACCACGAGCTTTACGGTGAAGGAAAACTTCATCATGAGGAAACCTGCATACGTCTGAGAAGAAATTCAAGGACGTATGTAGTGCCTAAGAGACGGCAACGGACTCACAATCTGTCTCGTTGACACCAAATTATCTTCGGTGGAAAGTGGGTGTTGTAACACCTCTGCCTACCCGTTCGGGGACCCCTGTGGGAAGGTGTGAAGAGTATATTTTTATTAGACAAAATGAGAGGGATAAGGAAAAGATAAAATGCACATGCTTACTTTGTTGAAGTCATTGATTGCTTCTTGGACTTACACACGAGCATTAATCATATATTTTAAGTAATCAAATGAATTATTAATTTATTTTCCGTGGACATAGCGGCTATGGCTTCGGTGACTGCTTACCATCAGGTGGGCCTTATGCTTGTGAGCCACCTTAGTGGTATAAAAAAAAAATTAATTTTATGAAATCTGCAAAACTTCACGTTTGTCGCTTTGATAAGTACCTACGCTAAGACAACAACAAAAGTATTTTTAGTTCAAAAATCGAAAGATGATTTTTTAATTGATGTTTTTTTAAGTTTCCTACTTGAATGGTAACTTAAAATACTTTTATTTCAAAAAGCATCCCAATTAGTGTCAAAGTTTGTCAAAGAAACCCCTGGCTCAGAGTAGGTAATATACTACGTACACCCCTGGTGAAGTCGTTCGGAGCATCTTATCTTAATCTATATTCTATACTAATATTATAAAGAGGAAAGATTTGTATTTTTGTGAATAGGCTCTAAAACGAAACTACAGGAGAGATTTCAAAAAATCTTTCTCCGTTAGAAAGCTACATTATCACTGAGTAACATAGGCTATATATTATAATCTAGCTGCCCTCCCCTGCTGCGCACGGTTAGACGAAATATTTGATAAATGTCTACCCGTGCGAAGTCGGGACAGGTCGCTAGTATAATGTAAAACTAATTTTAAGACTAAAGAGCTAATTTTATTTTTATCATTTCGCATCGTTGCACCCTCTGTCGTCTTATTTGTTAAGTAAAATAGACACCTAATAAAGCTTCTGTTGTTACCACCTACACACTAAGTTGAATAAAACAAAGCCGTAGTCAGTTGTTTTACAACACAGTTCGTTTCTGAACCTATAGATGTCGCTAAATTGACTTAAGCCTTAGCGATGGATAAGTTCTTTCTCAGAGTAGATAATATACTACGTACAGTTCTATTGATTAAAAATTGGTCCTTAATTTAATCATTATTGTTTGCATTTAAGTAGACATAAAGAAATACTTTTAAAGCGTTCCTCGAGCGACATTCCTTAACTAAATAGCAATCAAGATTAATTACTTTGCTCCTGTAATTTGACAGGCGCCTTCAGCCATTATTTTGTATTTAATTATCAAGTACATCATATTTTAAAGAGAGCTGGGGCCCCCATCAAAATTGGAGCCGCCCGGCCGGGGACTGTACCTCCACCTTACAGAAAACCGCATTCAAATAACACTACTTTGGTGTAGTGTTGTGTTTCTGCGGTAATTGAGGTGTCAGTGCTCCACGAAGATACGCTGCGCTAGTAGTAATGCTGCTAGCTAGCTAGCAGTAAGTCCTGGTCAACAACTTAATGTGCACCGCGTTAGTGATACATCTGGTATTGCTAGTGACTATAAGCTACGGTGACTGCTTAACATCAGATGGGCCGTAAGCTTTTGTGCCACCTTAGTTGCATAAAAAAACTTAAAAGGCCGCTGTTTTATTTTATGTAATATATATAAGTGTGGAAAAGTTTTTATTAACTATTCTCTACTATTAATACTAAACTATTCTCTACTACAACTCTACTGATCTGTTAAAAATATCTATTAGTTTCAAAAATATCTAATATGCTTTTAAATTGCATTCCAGTTTGGAACATTGTTGGAAGTAATAAATTACAAAACACCTATTCTTTTCTCCAAGTAACCTAGATAAACGTGCCTTTATCCCAAATCTATTATGTGTTAAATAAAGGTGAATGTCCCCATACTGAATATCTGAGTGTGTAACAGGTTAATTAGCGGAAATATTCGCGCTGCGTCGGCGTGTTTTGGTCAGGACTCGGCCGGTACCGTTATCCGTATGTGGGTCATGCGACTCAATGCCATCGGTGCCGTAAAAGAGTAACGTGGACAGTCCTAAAGTTGACGAGATACTGGCAATATGTTCTATACGTATTCAAGAAAAATATCAATGTTTGTGTAACCTAGATCCCTCGAGTTTGTTGTGGCATGACACGATGCGTCACCAAAGTATACAATTGACGGTGGATATATCTGCCTACTTAAAAAAATACCATTATATAAACTATGAATACTTTTGTTATGGAAATGTTTTGAAACTTTTACACTACCCCACCTACTTCTAGAAACGTTATGGAAATTTGTATTGGATAAGGTAATACTAATAACGCTTCTGGCATCATATTGTTACAGAAATCATGTTGTAGAAAGTTGTAAGATACTTATAATCACATCCTTAATATACTTAATTTAATTTCAGTTTCAGTAGCAGCTCGCAATAATAATCTGATGATTGTCCATTCATTGATAAATAATTATACTACCTCAGGAGTAGATAATAGGATAATAGGAGTAGAAAATATACAACGTAAAACTAATAACTATATAGAACTAGGTACATAACTATGTTTTCTAATGTGATTTTTAGCCGAAATCTCTTTCTACAAACGACTCAGAGTCGTGTTACTTTGGCTGCGCTCTTCTGCATAGTAGAGATGGTTCAATCAATCTGGAAGGATTTTCTTTTGAAAAACAGTAAAGGTACATACTTTTTCTGTTATTTTGTTAAACGTCTAGCTCTCTGGATTAACTGAATTAATATTCTGTTTGTCGGCTGAAACGTTTGGAGGCCCACGTAACTATTTGAGTCTGGTAATACGTAGCATACATTAATGATTACTGCGTAATGGTCTGACGCAGTAACAATATAACACATACTAAGAAAATAATTTGCCATGTAGATCATGATTATGAATTAACTCTTATATTGCAAATGCTCAGTATACGAAACAATAGCCGTTTATTTTTTGATAAGTTTGGTTTGTCAATTTATCCTCATTTAACTATGAAAATGAAATGCACAGAAGCATAAACCCTAATGAGCATGTCGAAACAATGCTGGAGGTTGCATCTGGTTAAAAAATCGTCAATTGTCGCACTTAGCATAACTATTGCGTGCCAAAGTTCTCAATTTGCATTTAATTAATCACGTTGTATTTATAGAAATCCAATTTGGATAACCGGGGCATGTTTACACATGACACCGTTGGGTCAAGTTAAGTCACAGCGTCCTTGGATATGACGCGAGGAGAACAGTTATGTTAACGCGAGGCGGCGACTAGCGCGGACTATCCCATGACTCATTGTTGCATGATCGCATCGCATGACGTTAAAACTTTAACGGGAGCTTTCCATCTCGGCTTCGGCGCAGGATAACGGGATCACTCCCTTCGATTTCAGTTCCGAACACCTTTCGTTTTCGTGTGTTGTCGCACGACCTTTGCAACCTTGCGTCAACTCAGCGTAATCGGGTTTTAGAAAATGAAATTCAGCTCGCTCGTGTCCTTCTTTATATGGCGCTTTTATGTTCTTTGTGTCCCGTTTGTGGTCCCCTATTATGTCATGTCTTTTTGAATGGAACAAACTTCTTTGGTCAATTCTACATTAACAAAGACATGTAAGTTGGCACGCTGCTTAAAATGTCGACGATCGAAAACGCTTAGCATTACTGACTCAATAAAGCTACTAAGTTTATTGTTTTTTTTTTTCATTCAGGGTTCTGCAGCTTTATTCCCACATATTTCAGCCCCATAATGTCTACCACAGAAATGAGAAAATAATGTTTGATTAAATAGTCTTAAAGAAAACATTTCAATTACCATTTATGGGATTAAAGTTAGGATAGAATAATCGAATGAACAATATACTCACTTATTCTGACTTTCCTTTATATAGTTATCATCAGTCTTCAGTCTTCACCCTGATAATTTTAAATAGGAACTTGATAGGTACGTACTTTAACACGTCATTATTTAAATTTTTAGTTTTGTTAATAAATTGAAGGTATAGAATAAAAGCGCGCATGTGTTAATAAAGCCATTGATATATAAAATCAACCATGATTTTTAAAATGTAAAAGTTCTTATGACCATGACCTGTGGCATTGTCAGTAGGTAGTTAGCTAAAATATGATAGTGAACGCGGTTAAGCGAATTTGAATTTAAAAGCTATGTGAATTTACAAGTCATTTTCGATTAAATAAGTATAAAAATACAGCCGAATTATTATAAGGCGATTGTTGACTGAGATTTCGGGGCCCCTAGACAGTGTCATTCACCTCTGCAAATTTGACGTCCAAATTGAGTCTAGGTATTTTCAGATGATATTTATATTTTAGTTTTAGGTTTCACTTATTTTTAGGTACATACCTAAAAATGCATTTGCTGCGATTAATATTTTATACTAATTTGTTCACTTTCCACAAAAAACATCTCAATAGTTCAGTCAACTGAACTGGATAACTGAATTAGTGGGAACAGACCAAATAAATTAGGTAAGCGAAAAGGCTTTTCATCTGTATATAGGGATAATTTTGGGTGGGTGGTTAAATTATATAAGCTTATTATTGAGTATTCATCTACTTTTTTTAATGATAAGAGATATTGCGCATAATTATTACATTTCGCAAACACATGGTTCCAAAAATAAGTAAAAACAGAAAAAACATTTAAATAATTGCATTTTTTTACATAAATACAACAATGAGCTTGAGCAGTATAGTATATATTATTTTGTACTATGTAGTTACTTCGTATCTATAGCCATTGAGTGCTATTTCCAATGTTGTTTACTTACCTATCTATCCAGACTCACATAGCTCTATTACATTTTAGGTGTGTTTAAAAAATATGTAGATAAAATTATGAGTGGTTTCCAAAATCCCTTATGACCCCACCTAGGTATTTCTACATTAGACTTAAAAAAAACAATTGAAAGCAATTATCTATTAAAATTAGTTTCTGCTTATGTATCTACCATGCTTCCAAATTCTAGTTAGAGGTAATAATACGACTTATGCGGAATAATTATACATACTTGTACTTACCTAGGTAATCATATATATAGGCATATGATGAAAATTCATCCAAGACAAGTATATGTATAATCAAAGAGCATAATATCTACTAGTTTACTGATTCTAACCCTTAAAATCTCATTGTCACGCTACTCGTCATCTCGCGGCAGCCTCTGCTGCGCCATTTTCCGAGTGCGTTAGCGAAAATATTCCGGGAGTAAGGGAGATAGCACGATCACGCAAAGAAGTGCGAGAGGGAAGAAAGACGCTATGCAAGTCTGCGGCGGAGGTCAGGGAACCACAAGTAGGTCGGCTTCATCCTTCCTTAACCATGTCTAGAGCGCTGTGGCTTTTGAGTGTTGAACTTGAACGCGTTCATAGTTAAAAACACGGTTTTTGAATTTAGAACTCTGTTTGAATAGTTTTCATTAAAATGAATAATGACTTGTAGCTTAGTTCAAGCTCAGAGTAGATGATATACTACATTGGGCTATACCTGCCTATTCACTGGGACTGACTGTACTAGATAAGAAATAAAACACTTTCAATTTGAATTACTTACTCTGTTTAATCATGTTTAATCGTAATATCTGATATCTATGTTTATAGTGTAAGTTGATTCGTATTCTTGAATTTAAATGGTTTATTTTTGTATAAACTTTACGCCCTGAAAATATCTAAAAAATCAACCCAAAATATCGGTCTAACTTAGCATCAAGGTATTAACTAAATGTAATTAAATTCCGTATAGGTTCAAACACGATATTAACGTGGAATCTCAAATGCTTTTTCTCATCTTTATTCTGGTCTGGTTTAGAATAACTTTGAATTCAATTCAACACTCGACGAATTGAATGACGCAACAACCAAAATGGTCAACAGCGGTCATATCACTTTGACCAACTTACGTGAGTGGCCAGTCTCTTTATTATCTATCTCTTTTTAACTAGTACGCAAAATGTAAGTGCGACGAGGAAAGAAGTTGATCAAGAAAATAGTTCAAAAATATAATCTGCCCTTAGATCCACTGCGGGCCTCTCAAAACTTGAACGTATGAAAACTTATGGATACCACAAATTTAATATGAAAATATACATAAATAAATTATATTGCATTTGATACATCCATTCTATTCTATATTAATAATATTCATTAACACTCTAATTATTATAAATGTACAGCTTTTAATATAATATATTTTAAATTTAATTTTGTAACTTATAATAAATTTGAAATTATTCATATTTTATAATTAGTCTTCCTCAAAAAATATGATTTCTACTTTAGTTAGCTAAATAATTGTTCCTAAAAATATGAAAATACAATACCTAATGCTATTTAGAAGAAATTTAGCTTTCATCCTTTTGGCGGTCATGAAAACAAACGTTTCGTAACGGTAAATATCTTCATAATTTGTCCTCCAGAAACTATAACTTCTAGTTCCAAAAAATACACAATTATTCTCTGCACAAACTTGTACTGGATAGTAACACTGAAACAACATAGGTACAGTATCATTGGACTATGGAAAATAATATTTACTCTTGTATTTAACCTCATACTATTATGACCAGGTTTCGTGCACGGCATCAAAATCTTCTGCAACATAAATAGCTGCATAATCTATACTAATATTACAAAGAGGAAAGATTTGTATTCTTGTATGTATTGAATAGGCTCCGAAACAACTGGACCGATTTCAAAAATTCTTTTACCGTTAGATAGCTACATCATCACTGAGTAACATAGGCTATATATTATACTAGCTGCCCGCCCCGGCTTTGCACCGGTAGACAAAATATCTGATATAAACGTCTACCCGTGCGAAGCCGGAGCGGGCCGCTAGTCATTAATATTTGGAATTTCACACTTACTCTTTTAGTACATTTTCCTAAAACTTTACGGTTGTTTTAATTGAAAACACTTTCTACCTCTGTTTGAAGCACAAATAGAGTTCTTTGAATCATAGACAATGTTCCACAAATGTTTGTTGTAAAGGTACAATCGTACCGAATTCAACACAGTTGGGTCAACAAAATGCAACAGTTTTGTAGTTACTGTTAAAGGCAGTAAATTATTATTGACCATTGAAATAGAAAGTTACGGCACAAATCAGTTTTTGTTATGAATAGTATTGTTTCAAGTTTCTTAAATTTCATACTAACAATACCACTGAAACCGAAAAGCCTTCTGTTTAATAATGCCATAAAATATTACTCATGTTTATTTCTTGTAAAATGCAATTGTTACCAGCTTGTCTACTTTCGGTGATATATATTATATTATGTGTGACTGGATGCATGGTAGAACTGACAGTGGCCTTGCCTAGTGTGCAGATGAACGCGAATACGATCCCCACTCAGGACAAACTTCTTGTGTGATGAGAGGATTATTTTGTACGAATAAATTAAATAAAGTACCAACACAAACCTATGTTTAATAAATTTGAAAATTTATTCGACACCTCGCTTATCAAGAATTCATTTATGCATTCGATGGCATTTTTATTAACAACATCGCCAGAAAAGATCTCAAAACTGTACATTTGGGAGTCAAAATATACAATCTTTTGTGATATTAATTTACATACAACTTCATTGAGACTTTGGTTTTTGTTGAATGGAGAGATGCAATAGAGGTCACGTGACATGTGGAGCTTGTTGGCAAAACAGCCAACACGTTGGTATTCTCGTGTGATGTGACGTGCTAAGCCTTGGTTACTATGCTGCAGGCAGATAAATAATGCATTAATTTATGGTTCTAGATAGGTTTTTAGGCCGTGGCCTCATGAAAATCTTTACTGAGCCTAATTAATGGTAATCCTATTATCGAGAGCAGACTTGCACTTTCAACTAGACTTATCAAGGATACGTCAAACTGTTTAATAGTCTTTATACGACTTATTGCAAAAAAGGTTCTTATCGGTCTTACAAAGCAAATCAATGAGGACATTTTTGGTTATCTATTCGAGTCACGGAGGAAGCGATCACAGGCTCGGACTGCGTTTAGAAAAAGTCCTGTCGTATTTATTTTTAACAGGAGTAATGAACCAAGTTACGGTTCTTTAAATAATTTAAAACCGATTTTTTTTTAAAAACAACTGATACCTTCATCTGTGCTTTGAATTATGACAAAAAGTGCTGCAAACGGGTGGTCGAAATTTTTAGCATTTTTTCTCAAATATATTATATCGTTGCAAATTGAAATTGCTATTAACCGAGTATTTTTAACAATATATTTATTAAATACAACACAGCATACGATAATTTGGATGTGGTATAGAATTCTCAATGTTCGTAATAATAATAATATGGCCGCAGGGCAGCTTGTGGCGAGCTGTTGGTGAGTAGCGACACCACGGACCCGAGGCCTCCAGGGGGCGGCTCCTAGGCCCCCGCCTCTGGCTTGCCTTCACTGGCCGGCCAGAGTGGAGTGCGAGAGCTATATGCTCGCACGTAAGGGGGGCCCATCTAGCAGGTGGCGAGTCACCGTCTGCCAATTTTTATCCAATATCGATACATATTGCATGGCAGACGTCCGTAGTCTCATCCCATAGCCCAGTATCCCAATCCATTAACAGTTCACCATAATAGCCCAAGTTTAGTTTTCCATCCCCATGAAATAGTCTCTGCACTCGGTGAGGATCATCCCCGGGTGCATCACTATGCATTCCGGGGACGATACTCGCCACGTGTATCCCTTACCAAATATATTTAAATTCTCGAACGGGCCTCTACGTGTTGGATATATATCCCCACGCAAGTCTAGACAAAGGACCGGACCTTATGAGTATTGCTTATGAGGCTCCGTGAATTTCAGAGAGACATAATAATATTCATTGGCTTGGCTTGGCTCCTCGGTAGGTTAACGTAGGTTGGGAATTATAGCACCGATACAGTACATCCAGACTACCTGTAGATAACTTTGAGGCAGTATTTTGTACGATACGGTTATCGAACTCGTGACTATAGGCGCGGTAGGCCAATCACGTGGTCACTAAACCTGCTGAGTCTTCATAATTATGGAAGCGTTGTCGAATATACACCTTATCATTAAGCACGTGTTTTTTTACTGTTATAAAAGGTTATGCGTATCTTTATTAGTGAAGCTCACAGCCAACGTACACCATAATTTAACGCACGGCAAATTAATTTGCTCTGCCATGTGGAAATAATTCTCCAACTTTTTGCATCATTTTAATGGTTATATAAATTGTTTTATAGCATAAAATTTATCCTTACAGCACAATTATTGAATAATTTACATACTTGCGTGAGCTATTATTAAATTTAACTTTATTAGCGAATATAAAGGCCTGTATAACGGGCAGAGTACACTTTTGTTGCTTAGATAAAGTTGTCTCCTTAGAATAATAAATAAATAAAATAATAGCTGTCAGACCCCTTCAAGTAATAGTGGGTACAATTTTTAATATTTAGTTCACAGCAGAGTATGGCTTATCTTACGCATCGCATTGCATCTTGTTATAACTCTATTTCTGTATTTTTCAACCTGTGGGTTGTGACTCCCTGAGGGGTCATGAAGCCTCTTTGGGGGTCGCGAAGCTTCTATAGGGGAGATGCAAAAGGTTGGGAAAGGTACTGCAGTAAAAAAAAGTTTTAAAAAATATATTGAGGAAATTGTTAACTAAAGACATAATCATTTCAATATAAAGAAATGTTTTGTACGTACTTAATTATACGAACCCTAATTATGAAAATGAATAAATATATGTCGGATGCAATATTTGTCACAATATAAAATACATGAAAAAAGGAACGGGTAGGGGTCGCGAAATATTTCTTTATATTAAAGTGGCCGTGTCATGAAAACGGTTGAAAAACACTGCTCTATTCGAATGGACAATTACTGATCAAGATTAATGGAAGTTAAACATAAATCACCCCGACACAAATTTATGAGAGGGGGAGAGAACACCCTATTCTTTTGTGAATGTGCAAATTGTAATGATTAAACACGTGTTAGCTCAGATCAAATAAAAAAGTGGTACTTTGCGAACAACGAATCGACGCCGGTTAAAACTACGCCTTGCAGTGTACATTACATATACACAATTACATACACTCACACACGCCTACATCTCACACAAAAAAACAACGCCTTGCCTACACACTACATGTTTAATTTTAAAAACCCGCGTCACCTCGTTGTTCGCAAAGTTTCACCTACCTTTTTAGGGTTCTGTATCCAAAGGGTAACCAACGGAGCCATATTACTAAGACTTCGCTGTCCGTCCGTCCAGCTGTGTATTTCTGTAGCCACTACAACACCAAATACTAAGAATGAATATAAATAATAAAATAAAGGGGGCTCCCATATTAACATCGTGTTTTTTTTTTAATTTCCTTAATAATAGATTACCATTATTAAGAAAACCCATTATTAAAAAAACACTTTATTAAAAAAGGTAGACAGTTGAAATGCTCATAGAGTGTGAACTATGTATTATATTCTCTAATTTTTACTATTACAATCAGCACGGAACTCTGGCTCATTGTTTATTCGATAGCTTTTTATATACCAATTCCTGTCAAAAGTGGTTGAAAGGCGCGTATATTTTGTAAATATATCAACTTTACCCTATTCCTGTTGACTTATTACTAATTAATGATTACTAGTAAATTGTTGAATTTTAGCACATAGATACATTTTGAACCAACGACAGAAGCATAAGAATTGATGCTTTTAGCATTAAACACATTACTTCACTGGTGTTTCTCACGAAAGCTTCAAAAAATTCACCTCACGCGCGCGATCGTGGTTCCTCCGAATGCCAGGACAGGACAATGCTGAATCAATAACTAACTGTACTCGCCAAATATCGCCTGACTCGGTTCGTGATTGAATCGTGAAGGACATAATAGTGTTTTGCTTAAGGTCGATTGCTATTTAGATAAGTGGTTTATGGGCTTTTCTGCGCAATATATCTGATAATAATATGTCGTGACAAACTTAGGCTTAGTCAGATGGAATGCTTGTAATAAGATTTTATATAATTATAGTTAACTATAAAATTGAAATAAGCCTCTACATGGACGCAAACACATATAAGGTACGTAGTATAAAGAAGATGTTTTTATTATTTTTTGTGGCATGGACAATATGTCGAAGAATTATATCGACATACAATGTAAAGATTGAGGCCTATTAGCAACAATTTACAACATTTAGCAACATTTTGTTGCTTATTGGCTACTAACCTGCAACTGGAGACGAGGCTGAAACTGGCTGATCTGGTTAGTATGGCTCGTGATTTGCATATGAATTGTCATACATTTGATTTTACTGTTGATGTTTTGTTCTCAGTGACAAAAAAGTGAATAGTACTCGCTACTTGCAGGCATAATAACATTTGATGTAGAAGATTAAAAACAGGTGGGCAAGTCCAGCGTAAAAAGCACTCTTTAAACTGTCTGACTTCATTGAAAGAGACTTGATGATATCTATTTCTTTTGTATTAAACATATCTATAAATTTTATATTAGTAGTAATTTTCATACAATCATTAATAAGTAATTAACGAATGAATGATTAATTAAAATTCAAAATTTTGTACATTATTTCAATCCTAAGAGCGCGTTGAACTCTTTTACGTTAAAAGAGGCTTCTTTCAAGATTAAGCTATACATAGCCCCTATAATAAATAGGTTTAAATAATTTATTTTATATATTATTAAATCAGGGGTTTATGTATCAACGGAAAGTCATATAATTAGCTTGAAAACTATGCCAATGATCCTCCGAATGTAAATCCAGGCTAAAAATTGTTGCAATAAATTGCATGTCAATATCATTTTGGTAGACGCGAGTGTTGCCAAAATATCCTAAAGCCTACGATAAAGCCTACGGATATGTATAGTGGTTAAGAGCACACATCAATTGAGAAGAGTTATTGGCGGATTAAAGTTTCTTACCAAAAGTGCCGCCTTCACAACCACCATATTTTGGTACGCAGATATCTTGATTGATTATAGATGTTAGGGTTTTCGTACGTGCATTAATGACAAAATTCCCCATATATAAATACGTCTTTCAAGGGAGGTCTGGCGAAACTATTTTATCTCCGTTTTCATTTTTTGTTCTTCCACGGGTTTGCCCAACTGGGGACTGTACCTCTATAACCAATATTAACCAATAACACTACTTTGATGTAGTGTTGTTTTTCTGTGGTAAGTAAGGCTGCCAGTGCTCCACGAGGATACGCTGCGCTAGTAGTAATGCTGCTAGCACTAGCGGTCAGCCTTATGTTTGAAAAGTATTTTATTTTCGACTTAAAAGTATATTTTGGAGGCTGTTTGTTACTTCTTATTTCATCCTTAAAATGTTTTTTTCCATCTTCGTTATATTTGCAAATTTGTTGGGGTCGCCACTGGATCTCACCTGATAATCCTATTATTACAAAACGTTATTACAAAATTTTACCTAAAATCGATTACCTGGGTAAACTAAGTACCCATCAAACTTGATGAAGCTATCAGACCTCCTGACAACTGCGAAATATACTCAATATGTCAGTTATACGAAGGTAACAGAATTTATGATGAAAACTATGGCAATGTTATGTCATTAGTATTATAAATCTTCATTATGTACTCTGTTCATGTCGCATCGTAGTCTCGCATCCTTTCTAAATTTAAAATTACATAATATTTGGCTTTATGTTTCAAGAAATTTAATAACAAATTATAAATTAAGTAATATTTACATACATAGTTAATACTGAAACTGGTTAATCTTAAATTATAAATAGACACTGTATGGATGTTTAATATTTTTCCTTTTGCTTATTACTTTTAAGTTATTCGCTATTATTTTCTATGCAGCAAAATGTAAACTAAACAATAAGTATGCGCGGACATTAAACATATTCAAATGTTTTCAAAGAACATAAATTCAGAGATAAAATGTCCGGTTTAACAAGTGTGTAGTTGTTATCTACATTGTGGGTTATTTATGAGAGCTAACAGACCTGGTAGATGGCTAAAATTTTAATGAGAACTGTGCATGCAAGAAAGCTTTTTACTTTACTGTAAATGCAACTGGACATCTCGCATCATCAACAATTTAATTTTTTATCACTCTGTATCCGGAATCGTTCCTGAACGTAGCCCCAGTAAACAATGGCTTAATTCTGATTCATAAAAAGCTTTAAGCCGCAACCCTTAACAACCTAAGAAATATTTTTAGGCTATTTTCGAGCATTCAATAATTATTAAGCATTATCCTTGGATCCGATCCGAACAAAATTGTGAAGCGATGCGAAAAACCTAGATACATTACTGGGTATAACAGACAATCTCAAGGATACGAAACTATCCTTGACACCTGGGTGGGATTGCATTTTTATGGCCAGGCTGTTTACCACTAGCCAAACAAATACAACAAATTAAAAGACCATTTATTAAAAATTATCACGGAACATTTCTCATTAGCAAAAACCTAAATGCTCTTGATACCTCGCCCGCAGCTTACTGTAGTGTACAGTACATTATTATAATAATAAATAAAAAAGAAGTGACTGTAAGGCAAGGTTAGTGGTAATTGGTCAGAACCTTCAGTGGAGTACAAAGGCGTAACAAACCATGACCATTACTCATGCGCCCACACATGTCCGCCATATATCCAGCCAAGGTTAGAAGGTCGTAATTGCACTCCTATTAAAATAAGAACTCAAATCTTATGGTTTAATACAGGATGTTGTGCGATATAAATAATGCGAAATAATAACGTTGTAGTAATATAATAGAAGTATTGTTTTTTTCTAACGCACTGCTCGAGTCGTGACAGCGGCTTCATATCATATGGTATATGTTCCGGTTTAAAGCTTTAAAGATTTTCCCTTCCAAATAGCATCGCACCAAAATGTAGGGATGCCACACAATACCTTATAGTATCCTAGCCCTTATAATATCCCTTAAAATGAAAGCGTGATTCAGTTACGCCATGTTGATAACATTCTATTTCATTAATACGTATTAAAGTGTAAAACATCATCAGTATTTTGCAAACACAAGACAAGTGTAGTGTCTCTATTTCTAGTATCTGGGATGGCAGTAGATTTCCCCGTAATCTCTGATCGCAGTCCCGTTGCCAACGTGTCACCGTGTGACAACTGACTTGTTGCCTTTACTGACTGATGCGCTTAGAATGCTGTGTTTTCTGACAGAGGTAATATAAATCTACGAGGCTAGCGTGATGTACTATTAAGTATTTTGTGATCGAGTTCATATTCTATGTGATTGGCGACCCTTCCTGGCTTGGCACGGGTGCATCTCAGGTCGGATTGTCTGTACCTACTATAAAATGCATGAACTATATGACACTTAAATGAATTAAATATAAAAACCTTCCTCAGCCATTACTCCGTCTATTAGTAAAAGCAGCATAAAAAGCGTACAAACGGCGGGTGCGACTTTGATTTTATATGTTAAGGGCTAAATTGATCTATATTAAATGTATTTGAGATAAATAATTGGATAAAGATTAATGCTGTAATTAAAATGAAATTTCATTTTTATTTTGGCTTCATTGTGACTGATCGCTGTCTTTGTTTAAACTTCCTACTTGTTTATTAAAAAAAATATTTAAAATAAAAAAGAAATATAAACAACTGTTCTGAAGCTACGTAATAAAGATAACCAAATATAAAGTTTTTAATTTTATTTCTCTACTCTTGTCTTCTCAAAATTCCAACTATGTAGATGTAGCATATGGTTGGTCCACGCGAGTGATGCCGTTGGCGTTTTAGTCGTGCATAGGCTACTGCTACGGCCGGGACCGAAAGTTTTTGTACAAACTTTAAAGTACAAAAAACCTCAATTAGAACGTTTAAAACAAAACAATTTTAAGTCTAAACAAACATTATATAAACATTCGCGAAGAAAGCAGCAACAAGCAACTGGCGCATGTAGCGGTAACAACTAACGGCGCGACACGTAACTCTTATGTCACCCGGCCTTGGCCTACAACGGGCCTGATAGATATGCCGTTGTAGCTCTAAACTCCAACGGACAAGGTCGAGATTTGTACGGTTATCTTCATCATTTTATATGGGATATGGAACTAAAATTATGCTATTTCATTACCAACACAACATTAAAAATAAATTGCTTTCTTATCGAATACAGATTTAAACTTTTTGATCAAAAATATGTACTAGATAAAGTGGATAAGTCGACGAGGAAATCATTTTGAAGCATCATAGCTCGTGCACGAACTTTTTCATTACTCACGAGTTTATTGTATAAAAATAGTAAAGATATAATAGTGTTGCAGATTAGGCGACATTGTGAATTCGTGGAGAAGTAAATAAAGGAGTGGGTTTTATATCGAAGAAGATTGAAATGATAAGGTTTTTGAAAATGTCCGCCTATCCGCCTTCCTTTAGGCACTTTTTAAATTCTTAATTCAATTACTATTATATAATAAACATATTAAAATTGATTTTGCTAATATATAAGGTTTGATAAAATTATAATGTTCGATTGCAATTAAATGTTGCTGTAGTGCATCCAAACCAATACATACTGCAAAACCTAAAAATAATAACATACTCATAACAAACTAATTTTTAAGCAGTCACCGTAGCCTATATCCGCTGGCAATACCAGGGGTATCAACTACGGGGTGCCAACCATGTTGCTGATGAGGACTCACTGTGCTAGCAGCAATACTACTAGCCCAGCGTATCCTCGTGGTGCACTGGCAACCTTACTTACCGCAGAAACACAACACTACATCATGTAGTGTTATTTCACTGCGGTCTTCTGTAAGGCGGAGGTACAGTCCCCAGTCGGGCGGCTCCAATTTAAATGGGATAACCTACAGGAAATCCCAAATCGCCCTACCTATCAAATTATCCACGTACTTATGTTACCTATAGTTATTATAATGATGTTTGTCTAAATATTCTTTACGGTTGACTTTATTACTCCATTGTAAATCTTTAGAATTAAAATACTTAAATAGGAGAGTACAAAAAACAGTTATAGATACCCATTGGATGTTCCAATATTAATATTTTCTATCAATGAAACATTTCCGCTTTGTTTAAAAATAATTGAATATTGCTTCAATTATTTTTAAATAAAATAAAAAAAAAATTTTAAACCAAATTCTTCTGTTGTGTGTGGTTAAACAAATTTAATATATTTTCCTCCTGTTTTTTAGAATAAAATATTTTTTGTTAAGGAATTATTTCGCCTCTATTCGTTTATTATAACTACAGTGCCTTTCAACTGAAACACATGGTGTAAGATGATTTTTTTGAAACAATGATTTAAACGTAGAAACAATTTATTGACTTTAATTAATATTTATTTGAATCTGCGTTCTTCGGTTGTGTTCTAGCACGATGGTCGTTGTAAAGTTAATATAGATTTTTATTGTACGTCTCAAATTCAGTTAGATATCGATTTCCAGGCCTTGTATAATAAAACAGGAAGGCTATATATTTAAAAGTTAAGTATCGTGTTAGGAATATACAAACATATTTAGAATCTCTAAAGCTTCGTTAACATTAGTATGGAAGCGACCGTGAAACACAGCCTTTATGGAGTTAATTATAGCTCTAGTTGGCTAGTGGTGATGCAAATCACCTAACGTGATTGGATATTTATTGATAAGCCATTGATGTATTATAAAACAGATACAACTGATGCAATAAAGTTTACCTTATCTTATTTATCACTAATCTATCTAATCTAAGTAAGTACATGGTTAGAATCTTAAACGAATATACATTAGCGATTCCAATACGCCTAATAGATTTCAGTTGCTTCTCTCCCTATATCAGTTTTATTAGAGGTCCATTCTTTCTCTTTCGTCCGTAATCTCTATATTCCCTTCCAATTAACTTTGAAAAAAACATGTTCAGCTTCGAGTCTGTTGACAGTTGCTTTATCTGGCACTGTTCCTGAATGTACGATCAGGTTATGCTTACAGTAAAAATGCATTGATATCGAAACTAAAGCAAAAATGTCTACTCTGTAGCATAAGTGTAAGTGGTCCTAATTCAGCTTGCAAAATTTGACCTAAACAAACAATTATTGACTTAAAAAAAGCTTTCTAAATAAAAGTCGGATAAAGTTTTTGCCCTACAGGTTGGTCTTAGATATAAAACGCAAACTTATTGCTTGCCACTTTGCTCTTGTAGCTACTGTAAGGTGGATACGTTAGCCGTCCATTGGTAAAATATTTTATATAATTGAATCACACGTTTGATATTTTTGTTTATTTCTGAATAACATTAAGTACTACTAACAATGAATAAAAATTTAAAACCACGTTTCTATCTCAATATATGCTCACTATTTATCCGTACAATCAATAACGTGTGATATCTTGCAAGGGTCGTATTTCTTCGTGTAAAATAGCATTCATAGGTCATTTATTACCCGTATTTCTTGTTGGTTTGTATTGTTAAGCTGCCTCGCGGTGTCACAGCAATATTATAGCTTGTACCTAAAAATAACAAGGTGCATTTTATCTTGAGATAATATTTTAAGCTTTGTCATTCAAAGTTCCAGTCTCTAACCTTTAACTAATGGATCAATAAAATATAAGATAAGATTAAGAAGGATCAATATTACTATTAGGATGCTCCTTTACGTTTTGGTATCGTTATGGGTGAGTAATTTGATACCAAATAAATATTTTCATTCACTGCTTGTGAATGTTAAGCCTCCGGAGAGCCTCTGGGGTCCCAGTATCGTATCTATCATGTAAATATATTTATATTTTAAGACTGTGTAAAGCAACTATATACCAAGGGTCAAATAGCATTACAATTAAATACCTAATAGCAATAAAAAAAAATCAAACGATATACTTATATTAAAAAGTATGCATTGGGCATACCCATAATACACATAAAATAATAAACATTTATTAATATTACAGGTATTACATAGTATTTTCAAATATACCCCTGGATCTCATAGAACAGTTATATGTTTCGAATGTGATGAACGCAACCCCAGACAAAGATGCTCAATGCCTTAGTACGATTAATACTAAGACTATTATCGTATTAATAACGCATTAAGCGGTGAACTATTTATATTTAATAGGGAATCAAACCTCTCTACTTCGAACATCCATTTAAACATAGGTACGTAGTTGCTTTTTTTTACCTAATATTATTATTAAGCTAATACATTAACTCCGTGAAGGACTTTGCATGATGGTATGTATGTATATCATTTCAATTCAAACAATACAACAAACAGTAAGTTCCGCCCACATTAGAGTCATTTGCAAAACAAGCGGACGCAAACTTAATCGTTCAAGCTTATGCGTAATACATTTGAAGAGCTGACGATCATGAGAATCAATTAACTTCCAAATTCAGTATCGACTGCGTGACTAATTAGATTAACCGTTCGGACCAACAAAAAACGAGCAATTGTTTTTTAGATCCTCATTCCATATAATACGGGCAATAAAGAGCTCGAATCGCAGAGCCGATTTGAAATTGGACTAAGCGAGGAATGTCATTAATGAACATGAAAATCAAGGTTGGCTATTGTGCAAACCGCTTTGTTGTAACGCCTACATACAAGTTCTTAGTCTACATACAAGTTGCAACAAAAAGAGGTTGATGAATCGCTGACAAATCCCAGCCCTTGTGTGGTTGCTTTATCTTCGTACCTACAATGGGGTCAGAGCACTTTGGTTATTTACCAACTTCCAAGTATAGTCAGCAGTTGATCACCATCTTAACATGTCAATTAGCAGAGCTCATTACCATAATATGATGTCATGAAAGCGTAAAATTCCTACCTACTACCAACTCGCATATCCAAACTTTATGGAGATGCTTATACGAATACAGTGGCGGTACTGGGTTTTTACAACATTTTTGATTCAGCAGTCGGCACTAGCCAGCAGTTAAATATAGATCGAATGCATATTATATAGATCGATAGTATTGAAATACATATTTGTTAACTTGTATGAATTATCATTTGAAATTGGTCTGGATTATAAAATTGAGACAAAGACTTTATTTCAAGTTCGCGAAACATAATCACTATGATTATTCAATTGACCGAGTGCGAGGTAGACCACGCTTATCGAAGTCATAACAGTGTTAGCAGATTTCAGACACATTTTAAATTACGATGTTAGTTTCCCACTTGTCTCAACTCATTTTATTTTATTACATGTTCGTTGTTGTTTTTTTTTTGTTAGTTAGTTGGTCGACTATTATGGTCTTAAAAACTGTTTGGCTCTGAAATGTTTCTTTTCACTATGTTCATACTTCTATTCGAAAACTTCTTAGGTACTCCTATTAAGTGGTTTAACATTCACATGCACGTCACGCTAGTAAAATATCTTCAACGTCTTCAAGCCTTATTCACGGTATGTGACAAAAAAACTGTGGCTTACATATATACCGGAGACATACATCCATGGCCAATAAAATTGATAATGTAGTGTTCTCAATTTTATTTTACTTCGGAGTGCTATAAAAGTACCTATGTTTGTAGACATACAAGGAATTTACAGAATATAATAAGCCTATCAAACATGCAATAAGCTTGTTCATTAGGTCTTGTACGTATATAATTTTAACCCATATCGGTGAATTTCCAAGCCCAATTTACATCGGCAATAAATTATGTAAAATGTCAGAGCAAAATTACTGGACATTTAACACAAAATAGTGTTGTAACTTGCTTATCGATATTACAATATTTTAGGGCTAAACGAATTTGGTGCAATCTGATAAAGTTTATGGAATTTATGCTTGAATAATGCGTCTCATTTTACCCATATTTTTTATGGACTGTATTAATTTAACTTTTTATGTCACTGAAATATAAAAATACCGTGTTATATTTAATATCTTAAGATCTGACTAAAAGAAACTAACAAATTAAACTATTCTAATGAAGAGTTTCGGTAAAAATGATTTCCAGAATACCTTGTAGAGGTGCTGGTTATATATACGTGGACTACCTAGTGTTGTTATCATATCATTTTTCTCCAAACTTTGGCAATAGCTCAGAGTAGATAATATACTACGTGCAATAGTGAAATCACTTACATCCATATAGCAAACGTCTTGTCAATCATATTTTAAGATGAAAATCTAAGTATACTAGAATATCACGAGGGATAAATCGCTTGATTGCCAAAACCAGCTTTCTTAGGACCTTGGGCTAACTTCCTAGCAGTTATTCTTTTTTAAAACACTCCGTAACTAATAAAATAATTATTGAAAATATCGATACCGCGACAGGAATCCTTCAGCAGCACTATTATTTCTTCATCTGCAAGGCGTAACCTCTCCATGTATTTATTTTTCGTGATTGAATGGACTTCGAGAGTTATGAAGAAGGATCTTTGCATCTTGATCTTGAAGAATTGCTCACGTCAAGTATTATAAGGCAAAGTAATATTAAAGGCTGGCCTTGGACAAAATAATGTGAACAACTGCCATTCGAAACGTTATTTGAACTTGCGAGAATAAATATCATGAGAACTCGCCTGTCAAATACGTGTACTTATCTTATAATATAGAAGACGTACAATGGGTTAGTTTTACTTCGTAAACCTACTGTATGCAACACATATTGTTTTGGTTAAAATTAACTTATAAATCTATAAAAGATCTAATATATTAACAACTATTTAGGTTCTTAGATAACCTTAAAGGTTGCGAAATAACACAAGTAATTGGGTTCTAGCAGCAACTATTAAAAATAAATTGTTATATTTGTATGCTAGTTATAAATTATGACCATCTAAATAGGTAATAATAACATCAATCCCCCTCCCAAACCTACAAAAGTCCCTCACGGGGTAGGCAGAGATAGAGCGCCATTTCACTGGTGACTTGCACACCTTTTTTTCTTTTCTTCCTCTTCATACATGTTCCCCTGTTCGAGTACTCTTTACCATTCCATCACTGAATACATGATATTGGCCATCCACGGTTTTATTTTCTTTTACATTTTTAATTGATAAAAAATATGAAAATTAACATTCTTAAATTCCGAATCAGCTATCTTGTTTTATTTGTTATAAGCGGTAAGGTATCAACGTATTAAAATACATATTATAACCTAACGGTTCATTTTATTGGCACTATAAAAACAGTCAGTTTAAATCCTTAATGATGTATTATGTTTTATTAATATCCATTAACATTCAGTTGCAAGAAACTTAATTGGCCGTTCAATAGCTCAGTTTACTAGCGCTCTTCATTAATTTAAAACGTCCTAAAATAGATAGATCGTGTAAGTGCGTCAAATAGAGCAATATGCACTCAATTCTGACCAACCTTTCGAATCGAATGCGAAATCTATTCAAAATATCCGCATACAAATATAAAAAAAGTTTAATAACAAAGAAACAATATTTTATCATATACGTGTGTACGTAGTCAAATAAACCATCACTTCACACATTATCGTCACTATGCTAAAATAAATAAAATATTAGTACTTAACTGACAGTTTCCTTTAATGTACTATATGTATTCTCCAATATATGTATTTTAAAATAGACTCATGACGAGAGAATATTCTGTTTGGTCTCACGAAAATATAGACATTTGATTGGGTTTTTGTCAAGAAAGGTTGTTGTGCAGAAAATCAAGGGAGTCGGAAGCTATCCTCAAAAGTGTAAAATTAAAAGATTTGATGTCGCTCTTGTTTTGACCTTGCTAAACGAGCAGTTATTTTAATGCACCCACCTTACAGAAGAGTGCAGTAATATAAAGCTACTCAGATTAAGTCTGTATTCCTGCGGTAAATACGTTCTCAGAGCTCCTCGAGAAAACCGAAGGGGTAGAACGTTGTGAGCTAGAATGATAACCGTAAAAAATTGTGTATCTCTATATTATTTGTAAGCAAGAAAAGATACAAACAAGCTATTTAATATTCATAATAATACGGACGCTACGTACCTGTTTTCTGTGCAACATGTACAGTTTGGTGACGTCACGCGAATACCTACCTGCAAGTTATTTATCGTAATATAGTTAACAGTAGCAGTGTTACTGTGATGTCTATAGCGGCTAATAAAGCCTTGGCCGTGACCACAGCAACGCAGCGGTTCTCCGCGCACACCCCTCCACTAGCAAAGACTAGCTAACTAGCTATATAAACTTATAGTTCATAAATATAAAAAAATATACGAGTGCACCTACGTACATAGCAGGTTAACCGTTGTTGATCACATATTGTAACTTAAATAAAGTTACATTGAATATACCTAAAAAAATTATGATACAAACTGTGTATTTACGTTTTTATAATGATTACTGTTTTTAAGCACCTATAAACAATTTAATAAAGATTAATGGTATTTTCTCGTTATTTATACATTTTATATTGATGTAACGGGTGTCCTGGTGCTTATCTTTATTAAAACAAAGTCTTGTTTGTTAATATTTATTATTTTTGTGTGTTTGTATTTATCTTCATCCGGAATAAGAACATAACTATTAAAATATTTAAATGATTAAAGAAAATAAAATAAAATTTAAATTTAGATAGAAGTCCATATATGTATGTTTCCCGCCCCGGCGTCGTGCGGTTCGACATTTATCAAGTATTCTGTGCAGCCATGCGAAGTCAGGGCGAGCCGCTAGTATTCTTATATAAGTATACGTAAGCGTCTTCAAAAATGGTAGTAACACAAACCATCGCCTTTCATGGATATAATTATAATGTATGATGATCAGATATAGAAAAAAAGCATTACTAAGACATATATAAAAGACCAAAGTGGAAAACATGTTGCTTGTCCCCAAAAACCGTACCAACACTTATTTAAAATAATTGCCTCGACCAATATTAAAATAATACTTGGTTAAACCATCAACAATTTTGTAGCCATTCCCAATTTTAGAAGGTCTGTACGACAACAACAACGATTCTATTTTGAAGGCATGCCCGTATGTAGTTGCACTGGCAACAGGTTGTAGGTACAATATTCAACATAGGTACAGGTTAGTCTACGGCTACGTATTCTATGGACAAGTAGGTAACATTGCGTCTCGCTGTTCGCAATTTACGTCGCAAAATTACCGTCGCGTCGCTTGTGTAATGCCTCGCAATGATATATCATTTTGTCTCTGTGTCGTTGTTATTACGGTGATGGCGATGCCATGGCCATGCACGCAATGACATTGGGGTGCCCATGCTCAGCCTGTGATTTGAACCACTTGGGATTCAGTACCTACTCAAAAACTAACTAACGAATACCACGTTCTTCACAGGAAAAAAACCTTAGAAATATTTCGCTTCTTGGGATAAAAAGTAAATGCCTTCGTGGAACTGAGAATATTCATACCTACCACCTATAAACAGCAATTTAAGGTGTGCAATATTGAAGAGGTGTTATGAATACAAGACCTAGAAATTATAAAGATCATGAAATTTTAATTAGTTGGGTGCTTTAACTTTCTGGGCATAACAACGAGTAGTTAAACTAGAGATAAGAAAACACACCACTAGTTTGTTATGTACTCTGAGATACCACTAACAGAAGCCAATAAATATTTCGTCATATTACGCGAATTTCTGGTCAGCAACGCGTATTTGATTCCCCTGCCTGGTATTGCAAGGGTCAACGTAGCATAGGCTACGGTGTCCACTTACCATCAGGCGAGCCGTATGTATTGCTACCTTAGTGGTATAAAAACACGAATTGACATCTACACACTTCAAAGCAAGACATATAAGACAGGTACATCTTCTCAATAAAACACCATGAAGCTGTGTGGTTACTTTAGAATTACTTGGCCATAAGCAGCCCGGTAGGATGTTAGTTTTTGCCCGGACAGGGCGACCGGTTCGCATCCTGCTTGTCCCGTGGCCACTAGTTACACAACATTGTTGAGCTAAGCACCTTTATAAAATACCAGCCAACAAGTCCACTTAATAAAGCACGTAACGAACGAAAATAGTTACAGGGTTACATACACCCGAGGCTTATCTTGAATAACACTGGTGGTTTGCGTTAGGATGTTCAAAAAACAAAGAAATGCTATTTGATTGGAATGCCTCTGAAACTAACAAATAGTTTTTTGAACATTGGAACCCTTTTTGTTGAAATATCAAATATACTGAACGGAATTTTAACAACTCAAATAATAGTATGTTACTTGTTTATTTATGACATTTATTATATTATGAGTACAATGTCGTGCAGTACATAGACATTATTGTTCTAGTGCAAAGAACTGGCGAATTGCGATATACACACAAATTAGCCTATGTCTAAAAAATGCAGCTACGAGGTGATTGTATATGGCAAAAAGAATTCTCACATGACATATTACTTATTTTACAGAAATGTAACGCTCTAATGGGAAAGCAAACGCTTGATGTCTACGACCTGCCCGTCACGACACAGAAATGTGCTAAATTCGTCGAACCAAGACAAACTCGACGTGACGAACCTCTATTAAGTTGTTTGAACTGAGTGTACTTTCAGTCATCGCAACAAATATGATATGTCATCATGAATGTGGGACGAAGCAACATTCTCACTCCAAACTCTTGGTTTCGGTAAATGTATTAGTTAATAGTTCCCAATTTACACTTCCCAGTAAATATTTTAGTTACCGGATGGGACTTTTATAGTGTCTTCTAATATTTAATGCCCATATTAATTTACCTAAGATGGTTTATTATGTAATATATTTTTACGGTAGCCATTCTATACCGAGCCTTCCATTCCGTAGAGGTCTTCGGATAATAAATTGCGTAAAATAAAATGAAAAGTATTATATGCACGCGGAATATACAAACAATAGATATGTATGATAAAATAATGATCTTCCCGTGTTTACATGATGAAACGGTATAGGAAATACCGTAGGGCACAGGTATTTATTACAGATGTTCTTTTTTACGCCAACCCTGCTATTATAAAATTTGTCAGCTTTAATTCAAGTGATTCTAAAGTAATCATAAGAAACAGTATTCATACCATTTTAAATCTTGTTACATCAGTACATTGCAAATAGATTAATATATAACTTCAAAACATATTTACATAGTTTCTGCTCAACACGACATTAAATAACACTTTATTAATTTAGAATGTCCGTCACGTGTCAACTTTAACGTCACTAATACATTACAAATAATACCTAGACTAGGTAACTCAGGAGTCAGTCGTCATCGATGTGAAAGTTATATCATTGTGGTCGCACCCTGCGTGATTCGCATTGCAGATTAGGTATCAGGATACTTGATAAATACTGAATATGCGCGGTTGAATCGCGCGCATGCCTCAAGTCAGGTCAGGTTTCTTATTTATTATTTTTAAGACTTTTTGAGGCAGTTATAAAGTTATAGCACATTTTTAAAGGTAACCAAGAGATTTTTTACTAATAAAATCAGAAGTCTTCTTCATACAGTTATCAAAAATGGCGTCTATATGAGCATTGTTACGATACTTCCGCACATGGCTTTGAAGTTCCGAAGGTCATTCATTATGAGAAAGACAGATCCGGTCTCAAATCCTGCAGACTTTGTTCGAGTAACGTCAGTTCGAGGGTGATACAAATTATAATAACGTTGAGATTATAATTACACACACACACGTTACCTTAAATATCCACTAATCAATCCAAGCTGTGTACTACCTAAGCATAGATACGATTTTAGGTAGCCAGCCCTATCTTTTAAGATATATTACTGTTAAATTATACTTGAATAGCAGTTACATTTGCAAGAAATATAGTGTTTTGCTAAGTGTATGCGTATATAATGGTGTAGGTGATTTAAAATCACATGATTAAATAATATATGTTAAATGGTGCGTGTGAATAATATGTTAAAAAATATGCGTGTGTGACTGAGTGGTGGATGGCAGACATCCATACTCGCTTCCCATATCCTAGATAACCATCCATTAAAAGTTTCCCTCTACACTCAGCATACAAATGTATGTCCCGTCGATCGGCGTGGAGAACCTGCGTTTATCAACAACGTGAGCCGTTCGGCTTTTTGGACTGGTAGTCATCATAGATATTCAAAACAAATATCAGAATTACTCTTGGTTTCGCTTTATCCTTCGTGGCTCTGGTGCCATTCAGGTGCGCTCAACAGAATCCATCCATCAGGTGACTCTGAAAAATGCATTTTTTGCATATATTTTAGTGTCCATATAAGACCGCGGGATATTGTGCAACTATGGTTCTCTCAACTCATGATGTATTTTTTTTATAATTTCTAATTTCGATTTCAATTGGTGACTACTAGAATTAGATCTTAAAAATCTACGAATACTTAAATTTAGTAACCAACTAAAAAGCTCGTAAAACACAGCAAGTGATAACCTAACTCTTTTCGACAAGCATCTTTGTTCGTAGTAAACACATTAATAAGCCGTAAACTCAAAATGGCAAAACCACTACTAGTAGTTGTTGAGGTTGAATGTTGAGGTCATTACCCTAAGATTTATGTGGGTCACTCCGGCCCTGCGAGTTTTTATCTTGAGAACAAAAAGTCGCACAGATTATAGAAGACAAAAACAAATTGCATGAAAATGATTAGCATTGGAAATCCCACCATCGGTCATTGACTCACGAAATTCGAACAAGGATGAGTAATTGAGGCATCGATAAAATTCATCTTTCGCTTTGAAGTTTGACATTTAAATAACATTTAAGAAGTAACAAATACTTTTATCAATTACAATTATTCATACAATAATGTACAAATATTATTATTAATATATTGGATTTTATTTGCATCAACGGTTACGTACATTAAAGTTTGTATAAGTTGATTTAAATACCTCAATTATCGTAAACTAAAAGCTCCATTATAATAATATATAAATTATGATGCTACACAAAAATTAACAAATGAGTAGTTTTGCTATAAATATATGCAAATTTATTTGCCAAACTATTTTTCTACTTTACAATATTGCAAATTAAAAAATACTATACTAACTTATACTGCAAAAATTTACAAATGTTTGCAGTTTTCTACCCACGATTTGAATAAAACAGGTGGCGAATTAATTCACCTATTTTATTGTATAGAATAAAGATATTATTAGAAACTTTATACGATAAATTATATAATAAAGTTAAAACAATGATATGAAAGAAAGAATGAAACAATGATATCAACAAACACTATTGTTGCACTTTATAAAGTTAAGGAGCTATTCTAGCTTTATAAATAAGTGCAAAGAAATGAGATCCTGTCGCTTCGACTACACATGACGAATCATTTGTCTGGCGGCTAATAGATTGGATTTGTGCGGATTGAAGAGACGTTTCCCATAGGAACAAAATAAACTACATACTTATAAAAATATTGCCTTCAAATTATTATACGAGTTTACTACATAGTTACATCATCACGCCACGGTGTAAAGGCAGAGAGTTTAGAGCGCATTGTCACTCTTGACTTGTATTAATTACTTTGTGCAACTATCAAAATATACTCTGAGATGTTAAGTGGAGCCTCAGAATAATAACTAAAGCTCGCTAACGTTAGGTGGAACTTACAATACGAAGATCTTATATCGTGGGAGCAAAGTATATGATAAAATGTTAATGTTTCATTCATTGCGAATAGGTTAGTAGTGTGAGTGATGCGTTTTTACCCATACCAAAATCAACAAGTAAATTTTCCACCAACGTTCTAGATTCCATAGGAAGGTATAGGTATGTATGTAGTAGTTATATCTGATATTTTCTCAAGTATGAGTATACAAATATTGAAACCCGCGCGAGTTCAATACTCCGCCAGTAGGTCACAAATGAGGCCCTTGATTCCTGGTTTTAACTTCGCTTCCTCTACCATTACTCACTGGTGAAGGTATAGCTATGTTGGACTTCCTTTCGCTTCTCAAATCTTTATTCTAATCAAATAAAATAACGGCACGCTTAAGACTTTTTCTAGAACTTTTTTATATTCTCTCAGGCGGCCGTATGCTTGTTGGCTACCATATTGGTATTAAGAGTACTAACTGCCTGATGGTAAGTGATTACTGAAACTTATTGCCGATCGCAACATCAGAGGTATCACTTGCGCATTAGTAAATGCCAACCGTGTGTACCCATTTATCTCCTGATGACTGCACGTTTTCAAAAATCTCTGGGTACATTTTTCTCTGAAGAAATACAGCACTACATTGGAGTAGTGTCAATGACTTAAGACATAAGTACGTAAATCTTTCTTAGTAGAGGTACTGCCCCAGTAGAGAGGCCCTAATTATGAACGGCAGATCCTGATGTATTAAATTTATAGACGCTATTAAGAACCGGATAATGTAATAGATAATATTTGTATCCCTTGAAAACATGTACTTTATGAATTACCATTGAATTACCGATTAGAAAGTGATTTTGAAAATACTATTAATATAGGTACACATCCAACAAAACTGAAATGTCAATTTTTTTTTAGAAAATACATTCTTGATCATTTATTAATTATGAAGAGCTTTGTTGTTTTAACAGATATATCTATTAAAAGGGTATAAAATACAAATAAACAACTATCTAAAAATATTGGGTTAAAAATTTATTTTCAGTCTAAAAAAAACGAATTAAAAACTCACAACGGTACTGAAGAATGAGTTGTTATCGTACATAATTAACTACTTGAGAGTTAATTTGAATAAATTTAAATAAAATCATTCGCTGCATATTGTTTGTGAACATCTATGCCCCGTTAGACTGATAAATTATAAGAATACTATGGGTACGTCCTCTGGTATAACATGCATAAAACCATTCAAAATGGTATATTATATTATTCAATTCTTTGTGATAAATAGTATCGTTGCGCGAAATATATCTATTTTGGGTTAAGTGCTTCGTTCGGTAAATATAGTACATTTTAAATAGGGACAAAATTTTGAATGTTACAACATCGACGTTTAGTATTAAATAAAATATTTTATTAAAAATTATTACTCTTTTATTTATTATTATTATTTAAAAGATAATCAATAATTACGGGCACTATCAGAAATCCATCAGTGTAAACATCCACCAGTATATTGTATTATATTATTTTATTAGTAACATGAGGTATCATAAATTAATTAATCTAATATTAGTCACAGAAACGAGTATGTTTGTTATAGCTCTCAGCTTTCTGTAATGCCAATACACTAGCCCCTTTATAACGTAATAGAACATGTGTTAATAAAGACAAACTTCAAACTATCGTATAAAAAATACTAAAATATATTATTAGCTGCAAACTGCGACGTTTCCCCGTGCCTCTCATAAGTAAGTTATTATTTTATTAAAATTAAATATAGTACAGATTGCTTATCTATTGCTTAGGCATGTTGTAGTTTAAAAGAGTTTTATTTAAAATCAATTCATTCGTTATAAATATTATTAAACATATATTTTCAACCTTTTATAAGTTTAAATAACAGCAAGATAGAGTATTTTAATAACCTTTATCTAAAGATTATTACGTTCATAATATGATGTCTCGAAAACGATTCCTGACATGGCATGGACTAATCATACTTATAACTTTGTAAAATAGCTCAATGAATCGTGAAGATTTCAGCAGAGCTCTACTACTTGTGGCTCTATAGGACAAGAGAGGACGTTCACCTCGAACATAGATGATGTAATAATATGGAATATTATTTTTATTTCTATTTTATACATACGAATTTATTTTAAAAACATCGCTAAATGCCATGCGGCGATAAACTTCTGTATCTAACTTTAAAGCTTAAGCCGTTGAATAAATTAAGGTTATTAGTGATGTTAGAATGAAATCGATAATATCATATGTTTCATATTTTTATTCTTTGACAAATTTATCGATAATAAATATGGTCATTATAACTAGAACTTCATTCACGTAATTGAAAATTGTAATCAAAATTAAAATCTCTACATAAACAAACAAATCTAAAATCGTGAATCAATTCACTGTCATAGGGTCGTTTTGTGGAGACTACACTTGCATAAAAAAAATACTTTAAGGATTTAAATGTATAGTAATACCTACATCTTATCAACTGGCTGACACCAACACCTATGTATAATATGTATATTATAAATTAAATGTCAATTGATTTAACTATTAACAGACTAGTTTGACAAGCAAAGATTCAATCGTGGCTTTGGTCTTGCTAATAACATGTATAAGTACGTTAATTTGTTTGCTAGAATATTTTTATTAGATCGTGGCTGAACACAAACAGTTTTCGACGAAATATTACAAAAAAAATATATATATTCTAAAGTAGCACAATGTGAATTTTACGCAGATAAATGAACATGGTTTTTACAACCCTGTTAAATCAAAGTGAATATCCTTACTAAGATAAACGAATCGATGACACCTGTTCGTTGGCAAAGTATAGAGTAGTCACGGATATGGAGGCAGAAAAAACAGAATTACAGATACCAGTTCCTTTGATAGTGATGAAGGATCTGTAATGATAATTTAGATAATGATGATTTAGATAGAGCTATTGAAAATAGAGTTAAATAATGCTAAAACAAACACTGACTGACTGACTTAGTTTTTTTTTCTAATATGTTTTTAGCATTATTGTGTAATCATCTTGAAGTATTGTGTACCGATTAGGTACGCTGAGTACTCAAGACACTGTAAGACACCAAACATATCGCAATACAGGCTACCTGCATGCCACTTCGACGTGTATT
The DNA here is from genome assembly GCA_951449985.1 of Falcaria lacertinaria. Classification (NCBI taxonomy): domain Eukaryota; kingdom Metazoa; phylum Arthropoda; class Insecta; order Lepidoptera; family Drepanidae; genus Falcaria; species Falcaria lacertinaria. The sequence goes on from OX602114.1 coordinate 7,174,060, forward strand.
TATTTGTTAATTAAGGTTATTCAAACAATTGAACCTCACCTTATTGCTTTACGCCGTTGAATAATAAACCCCAGAGGATTATTTTTATGTATTAATTGATAGTAATAAAATAAAAAACGAATCACGTGCGTCGCAAATAAAATTTCATCGGAATAGAAATACCTAGTTCCAGTAATAAAATTATTTGTTTTTATCTTTGAAATTTGTATTTTTGAGCGACAGATTTTAGAACGACTGTCGATTAAAAATTCTTGTAAGAAAAGGAAATTATGAATCTATTTATATTTTAATAACATGTTTCGAATTTGGCAATGTATATATTTAATTTAATTAAATGCTACTCAGGTATGTGTATGTACTTACATCCTTTTTTTTAATTTAAGCCATATTCTCAAAGAAAGCATACGACCCCATTCGGAGATTTCGAGTTGCATATCGTACAAATGATATCCATCAATATGAATACACATGCTTTGATCTTGCAATTCTTATAACTTCATTTATATCAGAAATGACAGCTATGCAATAAATTATTGATCATCAGCCACTATTTACATTTTCCACCTTGTGTTATTATTGTCTGCGCAATGTGCTCCTGTCAAACTGCCAACACGAAAAGAAAGAATGAAAGTATACATCGGTAAAGGTGTACAGGAATAGTATACTTCATCTGGCGACCACAAAGGCTACAAAAAAGGTAATTGTGTCCAATCTGTGCAATCTGTGCTTGTGGTTACGACATAAGCGCAAAGATTGCAAGTCATGTGGTGTACGCTTGCACAAACTGGCCAAAGCGTTGGCACATTAATACCTCACAAGGGCTCCGTCAACTTTGGCACAAACATTGGCGATGAAAATTCAATAAGCAGACAGCAGATGGCGAGTCATCTTGGTAATTGCGAATAACAAGACTATTATGGGATACTTCTTTACCCGTAATATTAGCTAAATATAAGTTCACTTAAATGTAACGTATGTTTTCTTGACATGTAGATGTATTTTGTCCAGAGGAATAGCACTCTCTGACTGACTCATCACGTGATCTCCAAACTATACACTCGCTTAACTTGAAATTCAGCATAGATACTTTTTTCGCTATGTAGATGCTCACTAAGAACGGATATTTAGCAAATAGGTTTTGAAAAAAGATTTTGACCTAACTATTTTTTAATTTACTAGTTTTACCTCGCGAGTTCGCTCGCGTATTAATATAATAACTCAGTGTATATAGCATTCTACTGGTAAAAGACTTTTTCAAATTGGTTTAAAACTTTTGTGTTTATTCAATAACATCATTTTTCTTGTAAGTGATCGTGTTTACTGTATAAGTAGCAGTATTCACTAGTACACACAGTTCATTATTTTTATAATACCAATACAAACGTATAGACCATCTGACTGTTGCAGGTTATCATAAACTAGGCTCTCAATAGCAGTGGTATATCTTTCAATAGCTCCAGTTGGTAATGTAAGTATTTCTGTGAAAATACACACTGTTTTTCATGAATCCAATGCTATACGTATGTCACGATACAAATAATGATAAAATTAATTAATAATTAAAAACATATTAGTTTTTTTGATAAATATGTTATTGATTTCAAATTAATTTTACTATATTATTTGCGCGCACGTTATAGCTCGTAAACCTGGTTTAGGTCACGTTGCAAATATTGACAACGCACTTAAGGTGGTACTGACTCACCAACTCCTGCGCAACTTAACCATACTATTCACCTAACCACGTCTGTCTGTACGCGCCACACATAATTTTTAAACGGCGTTTCCTCACGACATTTATTGTAATGAAAACTCATTTATTTGATTGCTGTTGACTTCCAATTTAAGCCAATGCGTCTATCACTACTTGGTCTATATTTTTATAAGCTGCCAGCTTAACTTAATACTAAATAAAAAAAAGTCTAACCTTGAAAGTGTGTTGATCTCAAGAACTATTGACATAATTAGGACCCTAAATTACTTGTCAAACAAAACTTACGAAGTCTTTTATATAAAGCCTGTATGACTAAAAGCGAAAATTTTGTTCCAATATGAAGCGTTGAAGTCTTTTGTATGAACAAGATATGTTCATGTTGAATTTTAGGAATAGCAAACATTTTTGACTTTTATTATTCACATGATCAAATTTAGCAAAGATTCTTCAAATAAGAATTCTTACGTTTAAACCCAGCCAGCAACTTAAAATTCCAGGCAATTGCCACATTCCCCGTTATGATATTCGTCTATCAGGCAAAATGGTAACTATCGTAGATACAATGAGATGATGGAAAAAGAATTATCGATAATGAAACATATCCGTTAAGTAACATATTATGAAGCAAAATATAAAGGTGAATGCACAGGTACAAGATGAATCGCGGTATGAGGCTGGATGCAATCCTTTCTATGCCCGTGGGAACCTCGACAGATGCGCTCCTAGTCACGACCAGCCTTTTTTATGAAGCCTCCCTGCTAGGGTGACTGAGGATTTTGAATAAAATTCGACGATTAATATTTTTGAAGCCTTTTTACAAATTTTTTTTGGTCAAGAAGCTATTAAACATTACGAATGAAATAATAATATTTTACTTAGAGAAGATACATATTAATAATAATAAATATATCTTCACGCCTTCCCACAAGGGTCCCCGAAGAGGTAGGCAGACAACAACAGCAACCGCAACACCCAATTTCCACCGAAAATAATTTGGTGCCAATGTGACAGATAGTGGGTCGGTCTCTTAGGCACTTCAAACACTCCATACAACAAGAGCACCACGGCTCTTTAGAGTAGATATTTTATGAATATTTTATTTTTCGTCATCTTATTTTTTTTTACTAAGAATGGAGATTAGGCAGCGGAGTCCCAGGGTGACCGGGATTAAACTTTCAAGACCAACAAAAATTGACCAAAAGGCATAGAGAGAGTACTTTGAAACGGCCTGTTTTCTTATAATCTGTTTAGATTTATTCTTGTGGAAGAACCAAAGGTGTGTATGATAAGATAACATTGAAAAGACGCTCATTTCTCTCTTTCTACCTGAAAAGAATGGGTATCTCATATTTTTATTTTCAGTCTAGTGTTGAATTTAGGTCCTATAGTGGTGATATGCACATATGAACTCATTAGTTTGCAACATAATTTCCCCAACAAATGAATCATGGTCACAACACAACCACCAATTTCATCAGTAGGACAGGAAACAGGGAACACTATTTGTTAGATATTTTTCGGAAACATACGAGTTGCTGATGATGATTTTGAGAATTTTGAGAAAGAGTTATATTGCATCCGGTTCATATGATATCGGTGGGATTCTTGCAATTTTGTGCGAAAAATATTTCATGCGATGCTCATGCTTTTTTATGGTGTTTCTTTATAACTATATTTTTCTGTCAAGGTTAATTCTTATGTCATTTTTTAAACAAGTGTACAGTATATTGATAGAGGTATGATTAGTTATGGAAAAAAAATGAGTCAAATACATATTTGTATGTATGTTGTACCACAAAATTCGATTATATTATTGAATAGTAATATAAAGTGCAAAGATAGAAATGATATCACTAGCTTGTCTGTTAAGCGGGTTTGTGAAGCAGCTTGTGCAGAGATAGATAAATACATAATCTTATGTGTATATAGACCTCCAAATTCGGATATTCGTTTATTTTGTTCAACAATGGAGGCAATGCTTAGAAAATTATTTTATACAAATAAAAAACTATTTATATGTGGTGATTTTAATGTAGATACTTTAAAAATGTCAACTGAGGCCCGATTATTTAAAAATCTTTTCAAATCATTTAATTTAGACATTATATTTAATGAGCCCACAAGAATAACAGCCACTTCGTCTACCTGCATTGATAATATAATATCAAATGGAAATATAAAAAATAAGTCGTTAATAAGTGGCATTAGATCAGATCATATGGCTCAATTTGTTGAGTTGCATGATAGTGCACAACCTAGCACCTCTATGAAAGAGTGTAGACCCCTGTCTAAGAATAGAATGGAAAGGTTTAGGAAGAATTTAGAATCAAAAATTTATAATTCTAAGTCTGGTGAGCCCAATGAATGTTTTCAAAAATTACAAAACGTTATATGCAGTGAATTTAATAAGGCCTGTCCTAAACGAAAGATGAAGCTAAATAACAAATTGGAATTTAGTAACTGGGCAACTAAAGGTATAAGGAAAAGAAGAGACACTTTGTATGAGTTGTATTATAAGAAATCTCATACAACTAATGAAGAGTTTTATAGTTACGTGAGAAAATATTCTAAATTATTTAAAACTGTTTGTCAAATAGCTAAATCAAAATATATAAGTAATGAAATAAGTAATTCCGATGATAAAATAAAAACGGTTTGGAAAGTTATTAATAGGGAAACGGGAAAGAATGGAATTAAAGAAAAAGTAAGCACACTTAAAATTAACGAGAATCTTGTGTCGGATAAGTTAGACGTCGCAGCAGCTTTTGAGAGCTACTTTGCCAATATTCCGTCCGAAATTACAAAAAACCTTAGCTCGTGTGCAAATACAGCCGAAGGCTTACTTAAGAAATCGTTTAATAAAGTTATTCCAGAGTTTTACTTTCGACATGTAAATGCAAATGATATTATTAAAACATTTAAAACGCTCAAAATTAAAAACACGGAAGATTTATGGGGACTTTCGATTAAAGTTATTCAAGCAATTCTACCAACGATTGCTCCTATACTGGCAACCATTTTTAATACTTGCATTGATCAAGGAATATTTCCTGATTTAATGAAATATAGTAAAATAATACCGATTTTTAAGGCGGGATCTAGAGAAAATCCTTCTGATTATAGACCAGTATCAATACTGCCGGCTTTGAGTAAAATATTTGAGAAAATTATGTTAAATCAAATGTTAGGTCACTTTAATGCGCATAATATATTACATGGAGACCAATTCGGTTTTACTAAAGGTAGATCTACAAGTGACGCGGCGGCAAAATTACTGAAACATATATTTGAAGCATGGGAAAGTTCACATGATGCCCTAGGTGTATTTTGCGACCTATCTAAAGCATTTGATTGCGTTGAACATAGTACGCTACTGCTCAAACTAAAATATTATGGTATCCGCGGAAATGCCCTTGATCTTGTAGCCTCATATTTGTCCGGTCGTCAGCAAAAAGTCGGTGTCGGAGGCATAACTTCCAAAGGCACATTAATAAAAATGGGAGTTCCGCAGGGTTCAATATTAGGTCCTTTCTTATTTTTGGCATACATAAATGATCTCCCACTTGTAGTGGATAATATCTGTGACATAGTCTTATTCGCGGATGACACGTCTCTGGTATTTAGAGTGAGCAGAAAAGACAAAGAAATGATAAGTCTAAATGAAACGCTAGCATCCGTTTCTAAATGGTTTGACGCCAATAACCTAGTTTTAAATTCAAAAAAGACAAAATGTATACGGTTTTCTCCCCCAAACTCATCGCAGGTAGACACGAATGTACAATTAGATGGCAGAAAACTTGATTTAGTTGATAACACGATTTTTCTAGGTCTAACACTAGATGCAAAATTGCAGTGGGGCTCTCACATTGAGACTTTGTCAAAGAAACTTAGTTCAGCTGCGTTTGCCATTAGGAAAGTCAGACAATTGACAGATATTGATACTGCAAAATTAGTTTACTACGGATATTTCCACAGCCTCATGTCTTATGGCGTGTTATTATGGGGATCTGCGGCGGATCTGGATACGATATTCATTCTACAGAAAAGGGCAATCAGGGCAATTTTTGCAATGGGTCCCCAAGAATCGTTAAGATAATTGTTTAAGAAAATTTATATTCTCACGTTACCGGCTCTTTACATCTTTGAGAACTTGTTGTTTATAAAAAAGAACATTAGAAGTTTTCAGTTAAATTCAGACAACCATAATATTTATACAAGAAACAGAAACAAAATTGTGGCTCCTAGGTTTAGACTTACAAAAGTAAACAAATCATTTATGGGAAACTGCGTCCGCTTTTACAATAAAATCCCACAATCTATTACCGAATTGAATTACGATAAGTTTAAGACTCATGTCAAAAGAGTTTTGATAAATAAAGCCTATTATAAAATTAATGATTATGTAAATGATAAAAATGCTTGGAATATATAGACTCACTCTGCACAAGTGGCTCCCCGCTCCTGGTAATTGTAATAGTTGGAATATGTATTTCATGAAAGCAGTGACAAAACCAACTTGGTAGCTTTCATTTTGATATTTGTAATTTCATACCAATGTCTAGAAGAATTTTGTTACAAATTGTTATATAATGATTGTTAAATGCAAAAAAGACAGAGCACTGAGTTTCTTGCCGGTTCTTCTCAGGTGGCTTTTTTTTCCGAACCGGTGGTAATTTAGACCTTCATAAGAGCCTTATTAGGGCCTAAACTGAATAAATGATTTTTGATTTTGATTTTGATTGAAAAGTATTGGGTTTTTTCACTACAGTGTGAATGAAAATAGTCATGAGCATATGAGCATAGTCAGCTCCCGTGATGTTTCTCTCTTATCAAATTAAGGTCAACGTCACCCAGAGGGAAATTAAATATTTGAAATGTAATTTAAATAGTTTGCATTTATCTAATATTTTCTAAAGAAAGTTAGGCGGTTCTCTTAGAAGTATCCTTTTTAAAGTAAAACACTTTCCTGTTTATGCAAAGGGATCTATGGCTTATCTGTGTATCATAAAACTTTCTTTCATTTGTAACCTGGTGAGGGTAAACAGGGATAATTATGTATTGTGCCGGTCTTAGTATTGTATGTTGTGTTGCATTGTCCAAAGCTTTGAAGCGTTTTTTTTATCTTGTACTCGATACACAGTATCCTTATAACATTGGAGGTAGTATATCGGTATGGTAAAAGAAGCCGTATCCAGAAAGCCGTTACAATAGAAGTGCAAGGAAATTAAATGCAACAAAAAGGCTTAACTTGTTTAAAATTATCCGAATAATATTATCATGATAAGTGAAACTAACTTTGAAGAATAATTTCATTTAAGCTTCATCTCCAGAAGCGCAGGGTGAACTTGGCGGAGACCTGTGACCGTCTCCCAGTTCGGTAGGTAGTCCGGGGTTCAAACCCTAGTCTGCACTGAATAGATTTTCTAAGCTTGTTTACACATATGTTTTAGTAGTGTGAATAATCACAACATGCAGGTCATAAAATTACTGAAATAATTTTAAATTGTCACTAACCTTACTCGATTCCTAGTTAAGACTAAATAAAACCATTATACCAGTCGTATCACGTGTTTTTTGTAGTAAAAATGCAAGGTAAGGAAACCTGTACAAGACAAATAATTGGGCCCTTTAGAATTGTAACTACAAACTACATGCTTCCAGATAACAAAAAAAAAATACTAGCATGCTATCATCATAACCAATAAATCTTAAACATGGGCCCTTATAATATAATCTGACCGTTTCATTCACAAGAGCCAATATTAAAGAAATAGCCTATAAAGACTATATTCCACTCAAAACATGAAATTAAATACTTCAAACCACATCCATTGATAGTATGGGAGACTTCCGGTGAAATCCGGACAGTTCCAGAAAAAACTAATCTAAGCAAACACATGACAAGAATAGCAGATGGCGCCTGAACGGAAATCGAAAGGGATTTTTTAATTAATCGTAAGCATAAAGTGTATGGGAATATAGTTTTTGATGAATAAAAAGTGTAGTGAAAGCATGTTTTATTCGATAGTTTACCTACGCTTAGAGGGCCATACCTTTTTTTGTATAAATTAATTTTAAGATCAGTATCCGATGGAAAGGATACACTTTTGAATATTCATAGTAGTGTGTTTTAAAGAAAGCTATTTGTGTTAACTAACTTTTAAGTGTTTACGAGCTGGAGTAACGTGTATACTAAAAAAACATAAAATATATATAAACATAGTATATTTCGGGAAAAAAAATGGTGAGGGATAAATCAAAAGAAAATGTTGAATAATACTGTTGTCTGTCAATGTTAAATTGTTTGGAACCCTAATTTTTTCACACTTTTTTAACACATAGATAAAAAGTATCATGTACTTTCTTTAAAAAAAAAGTATAAAAGATGTTTTCATAAATTATAAGACACGCAGAAACTCCTTAAATATTCCTCCTCCCGTTATTACCTGTATCTTGGACAGAAAAGACGCGCCCATTCCCTTCTTCATACAAAACCTGCCGAAGAATTCCGTACCGTGAGACTGGGAGTGAATTACATACACTTCGATGAAAGAAATGTGAATAAATTTATAGATAGGTATGTTTATAATGAGAACTGAGGAATATAACATCATTAATAGTTTATACCATCACTCCTCTATTTGAACACTTCTAGCTTATTCGCATTGTAAAGAAAGCTTATTTCCAAGCATTATTTTTATTATGTATATACATATTTCTAATCCGAGACCTTTAGCTAAAAAAAAAATATCAGGCAACATGGCCAGTTATTTTTATATGGCAGAAATATGTCTTCATATGGAAAAGCATGCATATCTGCAACTTTTAAGTTCAAATAAACTAGGAGGTAGTCCGATTCGGAAAATATATAACTACAAAATACGAATATTTTGGCACATTGTATGCGATAAACAAAGATAAGCAATACATTTGTACGTGAAGTAAGGTGTGTATGTTCAATAGTGCACATCGTGGGAGTACGCCGCAGGTGCAAGTCGCTTCCTACGCCGCAGATGCACTTGTCATAGACATAGATTGTGCTTAGAAGCGACTGTTCTATTTCATTGTATTTTATGACTCGATGGCCTGGCGAGTGAGAAGATATTCACACACCTCTCAAGACCTGGAACGAATTGTGTACTCGCAATTCGTTCACTAACTACATTACTGCCCCAATCGCACGGCAGTGAAGTAAAAATATAGTTGGAATTTTTCATTCAAAAGTGGATACTTTCAAATAAAATGTCATATATTTGACATGTGCATTCTCCCAGTCCTAACGTATGGTTCTCAGACTTGATCACTCTCGAAAGTCCAACAGTCCAAACTCGAGGTTTGCCAATGAGCAATAGAGCGCAGTATACTCGGCGTTAAGCTGACGGACCAAGTCCGAAACAGATCTGCGTTCACAGCCGCCAAAATAAAATGGAATTGGGCTGGCCACGGATGCCAGTCAACTTCTGGGCTAAAATCACCACATTCTAGTCCCCACCTATCGGACGCCGCTGTCGTGGCGATTTGGACGCTTTCATTGCGGATTGGCCAAGCACAGCACAACACCGAGGCAACTGGACAAAGGGGAGAGACGCCTTTGCCCAGCAGTTGACAGCAACAGCTGAATATAATAGAATAAAAGAGATATGTATATTTTTAAAATAATTACACTTTCGTTTACAGTTTTATGAGGAGTGTCTAATACCTTACGAGATCTATGGGCAATACACCTCTCGGATGAGATTTTTTGCTAGTTTGTTCAAAGTGAGTTCGCTATATTCATTAGATACTTATAAATAAGGGAAGATGATGTCTAATCAACAGCATAATTACACTAACAATAATAAATATAATATACTGAAATAAGAAAAAAGTAAACTACTCGTGGTCTCGTTAAATATAAGTTTCTGATCAAGCGCAGGTAGCCCTCTATGGACTACGTGTCTACTACGGTTATCATCTATAGGCTACGGTGACCGTTTACCATCAGGCGGGCCGAGAAACTTGCTTGCAACTTGCTATTATAAAAATATTTCAATATAAATGGCCCTTGATAAAAGCACTGAATTAATTATATACATTCAAAATGTTTCAAATGTTAATAAAATTCAAGTTTCTCATTTACCCGAAAATAAGTGAGCAAAAAATATACAGCGATTCTGAAACCGGCAGTAACCCTTCCTCGACACCTGTTTAACCTGTTTTTTCAATAAACATTTCGATAAGTAAGATTTGATAGCACAAGGTGCAAAACTCAAAGAAACTGAACACCTTATTAGCATCCCAGCTCGCGGCGATCACTCCCAGAAATAAACCAAATCAATATCCGATAATAGCACTCGAAATTATGGCCCCGCTAACCCATTCCTGACCTATACTATAGATCAGCTGCCTCCCGCAACCCATATGCTACAAATATAGGTCAATTAGAAACGTTTTATTATAATGATAATGCACTCTAGGTTTTTAATGTTACGATTGGTTTTCCTTTGCACTATTTTCTGATTGTGTTGTTGTAACTTCTAAAACAAGGCATCGGATTTGTATTATTTCGTGTTAGGAAATTGGTGACAGGTGCACCTGACCCCGGTCATTTGTTACAACCGAAATGTGTCTTCACTCCGATTGTGCGTTATTACTTGTGCCTATATAAAAATGAAAGTGATTTTTTGTGTTCCTTTAATGTATGTATAATAACTTCATTCCATTTGAATATGTCAAAGTGGGTATTTCCATTTCTACTACTGGTAGCCATTTTAACATAAAATACTTTATGCTTATTAAATTGAAACATAGATGGGGGAATAATTTAAATTACTAACGGTTATGTCAGATGACCTTTGAATATTGAGAAGATTTTTTTACGAATAATTAAATGAAATTATCTAGTCTCTGAACACGCCATATTGGATAGAACTACTTGATATAGTTTAGCCGTATACACACTATCTCTAGATAATATTTTAATTTTGCAAAGCTCATTGTAATTATAAAACAAAAAAATACACCCTTTTCTGAGCACTTCCGCTCAACTTCATACTTTGCTCAGCTCATACCACTTGATTCTCATAATTATGCATATAGAATGTGTAGTTCACGTGGAAATGAAGGTATGAAGTACGTACAAAGTAGTCGCAATTATCATTTTAAGAGTAAGCACTGAGTCTTACCCACCATTATGAAGTCTTGAGACAAAGGAAGTTCTCACATCATAACAGTGGTAAGCGAAGATAACGATTATATTACTCATGGCCTTAAATAAAGTGCGATGCTTAGAAGCTAAGATGAGGTTCCGTGGCTGTATTGTAGGTGCAGTTCCACCCAGAACAACTGATCCCAATGTTTTGTCACCTAGGGTCTTAGCTCATAAGTGAAGTTTCCTTTTATAACCAGTTATAAATTACCTAGGTATTTAAGGTATCGCTTTAGACCATCAGTCACCTCATATTTGAGAAAATAATCATTCATGATTTTACAAATAATTTACACCATACATTTCCGCTAAGCGTGTTTGTGGGTTTTTCATTAATGTTATTGAACCCTGACACATTTTTTACCTATTTCATTGAAACAACAGGCGTAGAATTCTTGTAAGTAACAGTGAGTTATTACAAGAGCAAACCTTAACCTAGTGTGACCAGAATAGTACGTAAAGCGATTAACAAACGAATTTAAAAATATATTGATTCGTTTACGTTTCCTTATTCCAATTATTTCTTAAGTCATGTTGGTTATATAAAATGTAATTAAACATCTTTTAGTATCAGTCCAATGCCATCTTAATTTCAGAGAAACTTTTTTTTTCTAATTTGCAGTTTGCACAATTATCGTAAAATTTTACAAGCATCACTAGTTTTTGTAGACCTCTCGAATGTATGATTTCCTTATAAAAATAGACGAAACAGGTTATATTCGGATCTATGCGGTTTTTGTAATGGCCATTACAAATATTACCGTTTCAGCCGTAGCCCATAAAGCTTCTTTAAAACAAGGCCGACCGGCAAAAACTTCAGATTCTAAGTAAATAGGTATATCATGGGAATTAAAACTCTACAAACCAGTTTTCGTCTAGAACATTCCACATAAACTACACGTAAAACGTGTTGAAATGGTAAGTTTCAAAATTTTATCAAAATGTTACGCATCAACTGACACAATCATTTATTTGTTTTTAAAATTTAATGTACTTTACCGTAAGCTAGTATATAGGTACTCTGTGGTCTAACACAGTTACTTGTTTGTAACTAACTGTTGTAAAAAGGGAAAGAAGAAATTACAAAAAAAGAACCTTCTTGAAAATAAATAAAACAGCAATTTCTTATTAGGTTTTTTTTTTCTTCTTTCTCCTTGTGTTTTTATTGGAATTCTAATTTTTCATGGATTTAAATAAGCTACCAAACAAGTAACATATTGTTATAAAAATAAACAGCTACATATGGATAATTATAATGCAGGGCGCGTAACTAAGCCTAAACCTAGCGGCACTAATTCTCATCAAGAATATGATATTGAACCATAAGTACTCATTCATAAAGTAAAACAAATTGAATATTGCCACGTCGCGTCTTGTGTAACACACAGCACAGTTGCATAGCGCAGCATAACCGCGGCGACAACGTAACCACGCCATTACGGCGCGCGCAATCTTGCGTGATAGTGAACTTGAGTTTTTTCGCAGCACCGTTAGCATGAGCTACATTCCGCGGTTGCCGCGACTCGACGCGCGCGGAGTCACAAGCCTGTGATGTACCTTTTGGTGCACGTTTACTTTGATACTTCTTGCGTCTGTGTGTCGATGAATGCCGGTATTTGTTCGGCTCGTTAAAGTTCTAGACTACATTGTCAATAAGACGCTGCTTCACAGACTAGATGTGAAATATCTTTTTTTACTTTACTACGTATCTAGTTAGGCACTTTTAAGTTTTTTAACGTCTCAAAGTCGAATGAAATACAAAATAACTTATATCTGGGACGTTTAACCTTTATAATATAATATAAGAAACATAATTATGTATATTTTTTCTAAACATTTTTTGTTATAGTAACCTATCATATCAGACCTCTCTATATTCTGAGCGAATAGAGCGATAACACACATAGTATAGATTACTGTGAGAATTTTCAAAACTGTAAAATGATATTCAATCAATAAGGTACCAAAGTGTCTCACACAACATAACACAGCGTGGTCGAATGCCAAGAAGTGACAGAGATACCAGTGGATAGATTACTTAAATTATTTTATAACGTGAAATAAACAAGAAAACACAACTTAAAATTCGTTATCACATGGCAAAAGATCATTCATACAATAAAACAGACTGACTCAAGAATAAAATAAAAACATTACGGAAAATAACAACCTCTCTAATGCTAGATCTAAGCTTTGAAGGCTGCGCGCGCGCCGGTTCAACGACCTGCCATTGCCAATGTCAGCCATCTTGAGTTCCGCAGTCGCTTACGTTCTTCACGTAAGAGGCTGTAATGTTGCGTGCCTGTGTGGGTGGGTAATGCTTGTTTTTCTATGGTATTGTTTGTGTGTGTGATTAGAATTGAATATGTATGTATAAATATACATTCGTGGAACGTTGCAGCGATGTGTGAGTGCGAAAGTACGTTCATCTAACATGCCACCAGGTGGCGCTACCAGTAGAGACGGAACAGACACATAGCTAGTTCTGACTGAGTCCGGCTATTTACTTACAAGAAACGATTAATTAACTAGGTAACCACAGGCATAGAACTACTGGCATAAGCTTGGACAAGCTTAGAAATTCTTAAGTGTCTTGCTAAGTAAACGGTGAGGTTAATGACTCTCCAAATAAATCTTAAAGTTATTTTCCTCTCATGGAAGAGTTATGAGCATATTTTCGGCGAGAGAAAGGTTTTAGTTGCCATTCTACTAATATAAAACGCTTCCTTTTACGATTACCTACCATTTTGTGAATAGTTACTTTAATTTTAATTATTTCCGTGTTAGTTCCAAAACGAAATATCAATTTAACTTTTAGTACATCAAATTATAATGACATAAAAAATGAAGCTTAATTTTCCCACAATGAACAAAGACGGCAGATATTAGGATGTGATTTTCACCATGGTGGGTCATTATGATTCAACAATAATGGAAAGATTAAACGAACTTACCTGTAAGTGAAGTTCGATCTTGATTATGTTTAACTAAATCGAAGATATTATTTACTTGTAGTAGGCTCCTATCGTATATTATTTACTTGTAGTAGGCTCCTATCGTGCTCTATTTCGCGAAATTCAGAGGTAAAAAGCAATTTTTTAATGCTGGTATCCCCAAATACGCCGCTTGTCATTACGTTTAGAGTACCCAATTCCTATTTGATTGTATGCGATCTATTCATGTTGTTGAGGGCGATAAGACCACAGATCGTGGTTTATTCGGGAGGGTGGGACCTACCATATCTTCGATTTAGCTAAACATAATCAAGATCGAACTTCACTTACAGGTAAGTTCGTTTAATCTTTCCATTATGTTTAACTAAATCGAAGATATTATTTACTTGTAGATGTTTAGATATACATCATATCAATAATTTGGTAATCGAATAACATATTTCCTTCAAGCAGAAGTTATTCTGTTATGTAGAATAAACAAATCATGAATAGATGGTACGAAACATGTCTTAAAAGTAGCAAACTGACCAGTTGCAGAAAACGCATAAATGGTATTTTTGCCTTGATTAAAATAAACATACATATTAATTAAACAAAGGTGAAAACGAATGTACGAAATAATCTGAAGGAAGCAGTATTCAGAATAAATATAACAAAAAAAAAAAAATTCGGGTACATAATGAAGTATCATTATTAGTACATGTATGTCTAATGTTTTGTGAGGTAATAAATTGATTGGTTGGGGACCAACCAGCAGATGACGAGAGGATAAATATTGTAGATCCACATTAATTAATGTATACTTATTGAAAATCCTTTACTAATGTTGACACTTGATATAATGCCTTATAAAAAGTAAAAGGTGGCCAGTAACACAAAATTTGCCTTATATTATAATAGAGGCAAGTAAACATTGCTAATAGATTGTTGTGTGCATGTGTTACCAGTACAACATAAGACAATATATAAATATTGAAGTATTACATTTACTTCCAAGTGGAAACCCAGGGAGATTGATGTCTAAATAACGGACTGAATGCTACTGGTGAAAAGGTCATCGTTTGGTTCTATACCATAGCATAACAAATGGTTCTATACCACAGCAGCAAAGTATAAAATAATATAGGCAGCAGTATGCCCTACAGTGAGCGGACAATTTGGAAGTTAGTTAAAGGAGCAGCAGCATAAAATAGTGTCGATTTAGACTATTTGGAATCATAACTGAACATCACTCTATCTTTATCTTATAACATTGAGTAAAAGCATCGTACATAGCCGATAATATAGCCATTTAAATGTTAACTTTTACGTATAATCGGAGGTTTACATTTACGTACTTACGACGGTCGTGGCACATTATGTATGTGTGGCATGTTATGTATAATTACATTTTTATGCTCTCCTTACACAGGAGTCCATACTGTGAAAACACATATTCTAACCACTATTTGCGTCCTAGTATAGGTAAATTAATTGTGTAGTGTTATAAAAACATCAGTAACGATTTTTTTATTTTTTTATATAAAGATTTAATTCGAATTTCAATAAAATTGTGTAAGGAGCGTGCCTTAAAGCCGTTTTTTTTTTTTTTCATACATATTTATGCTGTTTTTCGTTCTTAATAATCAAATGCCGTTTGCTCATCAAGTCCTTTAACTTGATAGCCATTTATGTATGTATACAGGGGTCACTGTGGACATGATAAATATTAGATAAAAAATGGCGGTATTCAGGCAAACGTGCATTATTAAATATGTGTGCATTATGTATGCCAAATTTCAACTCAATCAGACACCGGTAAACGGGTTAAGTTCAACTCGCAAGTTTTGATTGCAGACACTGAACAAGTGAAACAAAATAAAGTTTGTAAAAAGAAGGATAATGCTAGTAAAGGCCACATATTGGATGATTTATAAGGCAGTATGTTCTTCAATAACATGTAGGCTTTTGTGACCTTGTAACTAATGCTGTAATTAAATATGTAATATTCACACACTATCATTTCAATGTATGGTATATGGTTGAATTAGTCTATTTAAATTGATATTTTGGGCAGGTAGGCACTGAATTGTTTCCGTGTACATCATGTACCACACAGTCTACAGTATAGTATAACTCCCCAAACGTTTAAAGACTAATGTTCAGGTATCATCGGCATTCATGTATTGTATTTAAATAATACTGTTACATAATGCAATTGAAAAAGTGCTTCACAAATAGAATATAATATATTTATACCGTGATATTATTTAATAATCATATTGATGACATTTAAGCTAATATAATTTATACTATTTAACTTCTTAAGATGTATCTACCACTAATAGCATCTTTGTGTGTAAATATACATTTCCAAAAACATCAACTTGTTTGGTATGGTATACATTTTAAATTTGTATTTTGTATAGACAGCCCAGTATGGGTATCATTGATTTATTATTTTAAGACAACAAAGGTCTCCAAATATTTTTGCTTGGATATATTACAGAACGTTATCTTTCTAAGACAACTCATAAATGTTTTAGAACATACCTTTTGCTCCTTTTGTTATCATGTATACTAGATAGGTACTCATCTTGTTGCTGTTCCCAGTCCTCAATCAGCTTTCATGTATCTTGAACTTTTGAGCATATCCATGTCATCTCATTTCATGAAGGACTTCTGTTTGACATGACGTCATAAGATTCTAATACTAATCTTGAGGGTCGGATAAAGGAGCTGCAAAGCTATAATATTACAGTTTAACTGATAGCTGTATATATATACATATATTGAAACATACCTGATATCAGACCCTTTGTGATGAGGTCAGACAAGTGCTTGCGGATCTATTCACAATGAATACCTCTAAGTAGGTACATAGTCTTTGTCAGGTATATTTACCATCACCTTTAAATAAGCAAGTGGTGGTGTAATATTGAAATTGATGAATGATTTAAGAACTCCAGTAGGTATTATACCTATATGGTTATTGTCATGATAGTTTCCATTAAAATATAGTGTGTCAATCAATATAATTAAATATGTATTTAACTTCTAAACACAACTGTAATAATGTAAATCTTTAAAACCATTTATTTTTAAAATGTGAAAGATTTTCTTCTTATCTACCACATTAGCAAAATACAATTGACTGGAATTGTTTTCCCTCAGTTTGTTAAATCTTATAGTTTATTATTTAGTATCAGATTAAATATCTGTATCATGTAAATATATGCACATTCATATGTATGAACACCCCTTATATATTTTAATCAATAAATTATTGTAGGAGGGTGGCAATAGATAATATTTAATTATTTTTACTAACATTTATATGAATGGTCACAATTATGTCCTTCATCATTGTGATCCTGGGCCTATCCCAAACAATGTTAAGGTTGGCACTAAATCCAATTTAAAGTGGCTTGTAATACAAAACCACTGCCATCTGGCCCCATACTTCCATTGTGATGAATCTATTATTTTCCATTAATTTATAATAAATTCATGCTTTTGATGAACTATAATGTTGTTTACTGACTATTTAATTATGAATACATTGTTACATGTTGCTATGTTATAGCCACCAGCAGAGGATAGAGATTAATCTTGAATTTATAGAGATCTTACAGGCTCTTGTTAGCCATCTTACTCGGACACAATTATTAACATGAGATGCACAAACCATGTTCAACTGCATTAATTAAATTGTATTATGACACCACAGTTTTTTCAATCAAAGACTGTAATATCATGTAACATTAAGTTGCTAGTATAGATTATATTTATTCTTCTATACCAACCCAAGTATGTATTATCAACAAAGGCCAGTGTTGTCTCGTCT
The DNA here is from genome assembly GCA_951449985.1 of Falcaria lacertinaria. Lineage (NCBI taxonomy): Eukaryota > Metazoa > Arthropoda > Insecta > Lepidoptera > Drepanidae > Falcaria > Falcaria lacertinaria. Next base: position 7,191,741 of record OX602114.1, read on the forward strand.
TGTAATGCTGCCTTATATAATTTTGCTACTCAAAAAGGGTTTCCAGAGGAGCAGACTAGTCATTAATAGTTCCACTCTTCGCAAGATATTAACATTGGCTGTAATTAATTTTTGATAAAGATTCAATAGTTGTTATAGGCTTATAGGTATATATTTCAAATTGTTTTCTTCCACTTTAGAAAATCTTTCATAATCTAGTATCAATATAATTCAATACATAAAGTTATTTTGCATATAATTTATTCTCCTTGGAGCTGGTAAGTCCCCGCATGCTAGTGATTCCTTACATTGTACACTGTTATGTATGCTGTGGTATCATTGAGGTATTCTGAGGTTCTTCTAACACTCCTGTGTAAGCCTTCTTAATAGGTTTGTAAACCGGTATGAAAATCATGTATTTTTATCTCCAATAATGCCTTTAACTGTATAATATGTTATTTACTGGATGTCCATGGTATAGTATTGTAGGTTCTCCCCTTGTATAAATACATAAGCTTTGTTCACTCATTTAGGGAATTTAAGCCCATCCAACGGGTGGGTGCATCGTCGTAACACGAAAATGCATGAAATTTTACAATGTTAATATTTCCCCATAGCCTTCCAACGGAAGGATACGATTCGTAACACGAAAACGTATTGATTTGGATCATAATTGAGTGCCCAGTGGTTTCATATCCATTTGTATGTCTGGTAATGGGTTGGTATAGGTATGATTAATAGCATGTAAGGCTATTATTATTGTTCACAATTAAGTAGTAATTTCCATAGACCCTTCCAACGGGCGAGTATTGTTTGTAATAGCAAAACATTATTTTTATCTTCATCTCATATCATAATATGTAGGTAGGGAATTTCTATGAGCCTTCCAACGGAAGGTATACGATTCGTCACACGAAAGCGTATAAGTTTTCATCACAAGTGGGTTGTAAATATTTCCCATAAATTCGTTCGTTTGGAAGGTAGATTTAATGCAAGATCGTGGTTATGATCCAGGTATATTTTGTGGTTGTGCATAATTTAACAACATTATGAAAATTCGAGCTATACATACACCACTAAGGCTTGCACAGCAACATTACAACTCTTTATAATAAGTAAATATTGCAATTTTATTTTGATTCTAACCTCAATTCAAGTTTCCAACAGTATAGGTATGTTTTGAAAACTCACATATTTGATGTAATCTCGTCATCTTTGTATCTCACTATAAAGTATTGCAATTCTAACACCTCACTTTCACTGTTATAATGTAAACATTATTATTTAGACCTGAAAAAAGTTTATTTATGAGTAAAGCTTTCATAAACAAACTATCGCGAGAGAGCGCGAAAGAAACTATGACAAGCGGCGTATTTGGGGATACCAGCATTAAAAAATTGCTTTTTACCTCTGAATGTCGCGAAATAGAGCACGATAGGAGCCTACTACAAGTAAATAATATCTTCGATTTAGTTAAACATAATTTTACTGTTAACTCCAACTTAATGGTGACTCAGATTAATAACGAGCTCGTAAGAGTTGTGCAAGAGAAACGCAACTCTATACTCTGCCTATCCCTAAAGGAACTCTGCCTAATTATATGCGTATATCTTAAGCATAATAATATGAACAATTATTAATTTTATATACTAGGTAATTAAATATACTAGCATAATTAAATGCAAAAGTTTGGATATTTGTTTGTTCGTTAGTCAATAACACCCACTGATGATACTCAGTGCTAGCTGTATGTCCGTATCTCAGTCCCTCAAACAATTCGAGTAGGTACATTTCCAGTCATTTATACAACATACTTATACATATGTATAATACCAATATACAAGTATATTTTATGTGTCGACTAAGTTGGCTCCTTGTACGGAAGTCACAGAAATGTGTAAATGATCGAAAATTCATCAAATCTTATTATTAAGAAAATGAAAGTGTTAGTATACATACACAGATAGGTTTAATTGTGTATTTTTCTAGAACTACCATTCTTAAATAAACAAAAAAGAAAAAACACAACAATTTTTTATCCCAAAAACTTCAACATCTCGAGTCAAATGGATCAAATGCGAACCCTGTGCGGTTTACTAGAAGATTAAAGAATCTATATAGTACATTGTTGTACAAATTTTCTCTTTATGATGAAAGAGTAAACTTCTGATTAAAGTCTGCACGTAAAAGGATGTCAGATCATCAAGGAGCTTGTTCTGGGACAATGTTTGAATAATTAAGGTCAGTTAAAATTATATGCCAAAACAATAGCGCGGCTCAGATTATACCAATTATTATACGCCAACACATTTCGACCGCAATACCTCCGGGCCTCTAAGCTTTGTGCATTGATTAACGCTTAATACTGACAAGTATTGTTATTTATGTCATACTTAATAAATTGCAAGGAATGCCGATTTTACTTAATTTATCCAGCAACAAATTTTATGCATTTTTTGCATGTTTATTTTGTAATAAAGGCTTCCGGTGCGAAGAAATAGATTTAAATGTATATCTTGTGATAGGCGTGCTGGAACATATCTCGCTCAGAGAATCTTCATTGCTATCCAACGTGGCAATGCTGCCAGCATTCTTGGCACGCTCCCGTATGATTCTGGTTTGGGTCAGATTTTTATCTATAAGTAGATAGGTTAAGTTCTGTTTTTTGTAATTAGTTTAATCTCTCTTGTGAATAAGGGTTGTTCTCATAGTACCACAAAATTATTTCCCAAACTACTCCAAGACAAAAAAACCTTCATAAAGTGAGTTTTATTTTACTCCATGAAAATATATTTTTCTCAAACTTTTCCAACGTACTGGTTTAAATAATTAAATAATTCTTACATTCATTCTCAAACCACTTCACGTATTTATTTATTTGTAACACGAATAAAGTGCCTGAAAATAAGTATTTTTTGTAAGAATATTAAACCATACCAACATAGAAAAACAGTTAGTCACTCGTCTATCAAATCAACACTTAAAAAAATAGTACATATTATTTACATCCTTCGATTGAGGTTTATATATCAGTAATTTGTTACAAATTATAGCAATCAGTGAGAATTCTCAGAATTATTTCTGCGCGAAGATAAATGTCATCGGTATAAATAAGTCTTGCCGTAGATTATGTTATTAAGCTTACATATGTCATGTATGCACGGCATTGAAATTACAGATACTACATGAGTTGGATATATTAAGTAATTCTAGACGCCACCGAGACATTTATATCTTTATTCTGCATTAATATAATAATCGTTTCACGACTTAATTAATGATGCTAAATTCTCCGCGTAATTCACCGTGAGAACCTTCTATCGTGATACGATAATGTTAGATATTTATATCGATACACATGAATATGTTAACGCACCTGTCTTTCAAATGACCTTTATACATTTATATTTCAAGTATTTTCGAAATGTTATGAACATGATATTATTATAGAGCAACTTTAACATAATTAAATTATCGTTTTTTGGGGGAAGATAAAAACACATTATAAAATTCTGACGACTCCATTCCTTTTGTGGATAAGATATAGGGTCACCGCCCTTAGAGTTACAGTACTACATGTTGCAAATATACTGCGATATTTCTTCTGTTTGGGTGTTATGTGAAAACTCACAATAATTACAAATGATAAGCTCAGCTGGTGAGTATTGTGCTTATTAAGTGTAAACGGGTATTCCAAAGACATTTCATAATCGAAAAACCTGGAATGGTACTCTTTGGGGTCGGATGGCAGAACGGTTCCTCATCCAGGGAATTTTTGAGTATAAAAACAATCATCACTCGTAAAAAGACACCAAAAATTTGAACGGAACTAAGAACTGAAACCGGATATAAAAGGACTCGCTGGAATATATAATTTTATATGCACGAATGATGCAATGCGCTGAAACCTAAAAGCAATGATCAGTACAATACATTAGTCATCCGCTGCCATAATTCAACAGCCCATACTTTATATAAACCACATTATTGTCCAATTTGTGTTATAGATTTCCATCAACCTCTTGTCGATAGATTAGAGTCACGCGGGAATAAAAATCTAACCACGACCTCGCACTTTGTGACCTTCACTGAAATGTTACTGCAGTTCGATAACCCATGCTATTGTTCCACCCAAATCATTCCCATTTTATTTATCACGATCTTTGCATGATTTCCGCGTCATGACGTGTTGTAGTTTAATAATTAAAATTTACGATACATGAGAATTTATGGCGACGGCCGAAGAACGCAGTGGATTGTTGTGATTTATGCGACGCACTTTAATGATTGGTTCGTATGCATTGACTTGCAGTTACCTAAAAATTACAGGTACATAGGTTAATTTGATTTATCGCCCTTCTGTTTTTGTATTATCCTTCAGCATCGATATCGAATCCTGAAGGCACAATGCAATACTCGGTATCTTGCAAGAGGATGTACCTTTTTCATGAGCAGACACGAAAAACAAATTGTACTGTGTGGCATTGCTTAAACATTTCTAAGTAGTTGAAAGATGTTTAAAGGGCGCATATTCGGCTTCTTTATTTTTCCCAAGTTTCTTATTCTGTCTAGTCTCTATATTTAGAAATTATTAAGTTTAAATTTCCATTTTATAGTAAAAAAAATTCTGGAATATGAGTTGGTAAACCTATATAAAACATGGCTTCTGGCCGTGTTAGAATAATCATCGTAGATACAAAAACTCAATCGTCTGCACAATACATTCAAAGCCCAAAGCTGCCAACTTTCCACGGCTCACTGAAAATTGACATTCACTTTTTGTAGCTAACGTGCCAACGACTTTTTCCGAATCGAGACACTAAGATTGTACGCCAATTTCATAAAGTGCATTTGAACGGAGGTCAATATTCTTTTGATTTGCCATTATTTATAGTGAATGCTATCAATTATGTATGAATGTGAAAGAAGAGAAATAAAGGGGTTGGTTGTATGTGGCCTAAGTGAACTAAGAAATCTATATTAACATGTCTCATAGTAATTATCAGTTTTCAGTCTTTGCACCCTTCACGACTTAAAACGATTTGTTCCGGATTCGCCCTACGAAGTTTCGGCCCACATTAAAAAATCCGTATTCGGCCTACATTTTATTCCGTTTTAGCTCCAAATATATTATTTATTCTGAATTTATAATCTTTTCTTTACTCAAAATTTAATAAGAGTTATTGAGTTTGAAAGATGAACATTTCATAAAAGTAGCTACACTTTTATATATTTTCTGAATTAACCGTTTTCATTTTAACGATCAGTATTCTTACCTAGGCACGCACCACGCAGATAAAAAAAATATTAATGTGTCCGCAGTCCGCAGGTTTATGTGGTGAACTAAAAAGGCTCTTTAATAGTCGTTAACTCCAATCCACTTCCGTTTCCATGTCAAAATGTTAATGGCTTCCTTCTTCTATCATACAATTCAAATTGATATGTGAATTAAATAATTAAATCATGTAAGTACGTTTCAAAAGCTAGCGAGCTTAATGATTTTATGAAGTATTCGTAAGATTTTTCAATATTACTCATACATAGCCATATTGTGGAGACACTTATTACCTAATTAGATACAAATGGCATATCCTGGTATTACCATGATTATGTATTGAAATAATATTTTACTGGTTTTCAAAAACAATTTAAACCTTAATATCTCGGAATCTAGGAAAGAGCCCATTCGAATTAAAGTATTCAACCTACTATCGAATTACACTCAAAGGTTTCAATTAATAAGACTTCGTTTTTATTATTTGTTTAACTTTTCATTTTAATTTGCTATCTTTGTCAGATATAGTAAGATTTAAGTTAGTGATCAGAATTCATTGCTCCCGAGTGTAAATAATATTTTTAGGAACTGATATGTGTACTTAAATTGCTCCTAATTTCCATGAGTTTAATGAAATTAACGTATATGATGAAACCCATTTACTACAACACCAGTAAACGATTTTCCAATGATAAAAAATATTACTCATAAGGACCGCAACTTTCCTCGTGTTATTCCACTTAAAATAATTTATTTACTTATAAAAAGTTATATTTCAACAATAATGTTTTAATAAAATAAGTCCAACCGTCATAACGTATTTCTTAACAGCTTGTCTACCTGCGAACGAGATTCACCCCCAAGCTTTAGAATGGCTTTCATATTGTGCGGGGGATGAAATAAAGGTCCGTGCATTATACTCGGGCCGTGGGAACCGAAAGCCTTCATGAATGAACACACCTGTGCCTCAAAACCACTGGCGGTTAATAAGTTTGAGAATAATTATTCCAAATTTTATTTTTATTTTAGATTAGCCGTTTGGGTTTCCCGGAGACTAGCGCTTTCCAGAAAATAAATAACATTATATTTTCTGTAATATGTATGTATAAGTTTACGTACACCGTTTCGTATTGATTCCAGATTACATGATTCAATTTTCGTAGAACAACGTTCTGGTAAAATTCGATATTAATTTGTTATAACGTTAAAATAATTTACTGAGATTACTTATTTAATTCAATAACAATTACAAGATAAATTTAAAATACGAAAATATACTCTTCCCTTATTTATTGTACTGCGTTAAGCTGATAGCTGCACTGAACGGCGCAATGATTTATATCAACAAAAGATTGGCAACGTGCAAGTGTAACCTCCCTGGTATTGCAAATGCAACCATAATTGTAAATGCAAAGCCATTATGTCTGATGGATCAGGATGCATCTACTATGATGAAGTTATACAATTGATTCGAGGTGGAGTAAGTTATCTTGTTACAGTCTGAATCTCTATTATAAGTGGCACCCGTGACGTAGGACAGCGGGTGAGAAGCGCACATTCCTCAAATATGATAAGTTTTATAATACCGTTATGTAACCATTTATAAGCCCCTAAAAGGAATTTCAACAAATCAAAATTTCATAACCACATCACGTGAAGGCACGCGTGCGCGATGGAACCATATATTCTTATCTCATATTTATAAGTAGCAAATTTATTTTACAGCTAGGTAAAGTAAATAAATGTATACTCAATTTGTTGTAAATATTTATACATTTCAATATATTATATTTAGCTTTGTATTTTGTTTTTGCCAAGTTACTTTGTGAGTGTTTGACGTCAATTCTAATATCGTTTCTGTATCACATATTCTTATGATTGTTTATACAATTATAGGACAGTTTAATCAGAGGTATGCATTAGATTACATCATTGAGATATGCGTAAAATCTTAAGAAATATTATAAATGCGCATGTGAGTTTGTTTGTTTATTTATTCGTTACGCTTTCACGCTTTAACCGATCATCATGAAATTATACACATCCGTTGTTAGGAGTACAGAAAAGGACATAGGGTATCATCTAGAAAAAAAAACACTAGACCAACGCGGTGAAGGCACGGGTAAAAGCTTGTATTTTTTATAAATTAATACCTTATGATATACATATATATATATATATATATATATCTGATATATGATATGCACGATAACTTTAACAGTCCATGTAATCTATCAAAATATGTAAATTCAGGTTTTTGTTAACGAATGTACGCCGATCTCTCTAGCGTTTCTGGACCGAATTGCTCTTGATTCGGTAGAGGAAGCTTTCGCAATAATCCCTTGCACATTGTAACTTTGCTGAAAGAAGTTTCTTTTATGATTTGAGATGCCGGACGTAAAGTTTACATTTATCGACTAAACAATTTCATTAGCAGAAGTGATTTGTGTATTTGTTTAGGAATTTCGTTATCTATCCGATGACTGTCATCAGACATTTACAATAAGAATGCGACTTCTTCGAAACGTACCAACAATAACAGGAACGTCATGGCAATCGGCTTAGTGCTAGCCAAAAAAAGTGTGTATTGTATTTTATTACAAAATAGATGTCTAGACTTGATATTCGTTTTTAAATCAGTCATCGCATGTTATGTAACACGCATTTACCATAACTTAGTACTCCATTTCTAAACTTGATAAATGACTGCTAGTCATCAAAATTCACATAACAATAGAAAGCCAAGGTAAAAATGCAACTCCTTTGGATCGGCAAAAAGTAAATTATAAATAAATCAGGCGTTACACTGTTTTGTGTAGTAAATAGATGGTGATTACACTTGGCCCCAGACGTTAACTATTGTGATTTACGAGTAATTTCTGCAATTCAAACACTATGTATCCTGATATACAGTTCTGTTGATAAGACTGTATAAAGGTTGTCCCCGTAGAGAAGAGTATATTTTCGTAGAATTATAAGTTTATTATACTCGTATAACAATACAAAAAATCTGCCGCCTTCAATCTTTGATGATCTTAATGTATTAACGTACTTTTTTCAATGTCTCTTTTGTTAGCCAATTAACTGGCAAGTAAGCAAACGACAGCCGTAGATGGTCATAGTTACTGCCTCTAGACGTTCGGGTTTGCAGGAATCAATCATCTTTCTCACACCCTTCGTGATATGCCTCATGTTTTACTCCTCAGGAAATGCACTTGTTACCCTGTTGATGTGGATCATTCACTTTTTTTACCAGTTATGACATACGGAAAAGAAACATGGTCACTCACTATGGGCCTCATAAGAAAGCTCAGAGTCACCCAACGAGCTCTGGAGAGGGCTATGCTGGGTGTTTCTCTGCGAGTTCAAATCAGAAATGAGGAAATCTCCTCATTTCTGATTTGGGCTGTCGGTAACTTTAATTCTTCTGCGAATCCGCAGTTACTAAAGTTACCGACATAGCTCAACGGATAAGCCAGTTGAAGTGGCAATGGGCAGGGCTCATAGCTCGTAGAACGGATGGCCGATGGGGCCGTAAAGTTCTAGAGTGGAGACCACGCACTGGAAAACGCAGCGTCGGACGGCCCCCCACTAGATGAACCGATGACCTGATAAAGGTCGCTGGCAAGCGTTGGATGCGGGCCGCATTTAATCGGTCATTGTGGAAATCTATGGGGGAGGCCTTTGTTCAGCAGTGGGCGTCTATAGGCTGATGATGATGATGATGATTTACTTTTGAAACCGCGCAGTGCGAGAGTACTTCTGATTCACATGTAAGTGTATGAACGGAAAGAATAGGTATATAACCGTAAGTAACATTTATGGTATGTTTTTATTTTTAACATTCATATCAGTATATATATATATATATACACAGACATCTTTAATGGTGCCAATAACTCGTGCCTGACCTCATAATGATGGTTCGTTACTTCCTTAACAGTCATTATTCAGTGTTTCAGAGTTCATTCATAAAACATAATTATAATTATGTTGAAATTCATAGGCAACAAAGCATTTCTTATACTATGGGCTTAAATCATATTTTCATGTTTTTTTTGCCGGACAAGTCAATATACCTACTCGTATTGTTTTCTTACAATCTCCAATGCTTGTGCATAAATATTCTATTTGGATATTTGATACATATATGAAGCGACTGTGTAGTACACGTGACTTCACTATTATGTGAATTATATTATTTTATGTACATTTATACCTGTGACAATGAGACGTGATTATACAATCGCCATGATGTCATTATACTAAACAGGCCAACGAAAATAAAATTTTAAGGAGGACTCCCCACTAGCACACTTTTCCTATTAACAATTTAAAACTAGTAAAATCATATACCTACCTCTACTTTGGACCTTATATACTAACATTGTGGATTTGAGAATAGCCTGAGGAAGAACATACCATACTAAGCCTAGTCAAACAAGCAGAAATAAAGTTCATTTTTTCTAACATGTAATATAGTCACGAAAGTAGACTGACTCGCCACGCCTACAACTATTCATTTTATTAATGTAAAATTAATTATGCTAGACGATAACACAACTCAAGATGGGCAGCCCTGGCGCCAGAGCTCAAGGCCGGACTCAAAGGGAAAGACAACGAAGGAGAAATTACAATTTGTAGAATTGTAAATTGTCTCTCCCCCGTGAAATTTACAATTTCTATGCTGGTTTGCTCTTTAAATTTCTTATTCAAGATGTACATTCAAAGTCACGTGTCGCACGTGCGTCCTACCATCAAGGATATAACTATGACGTCACAGTCACACAAATATATTACCAACTATTTTGACAGCATGGTATTGATTATTTCGTGTATATATCTAGGTACATCAAATCTATGAGGCGCATCACTATTACGGCCTACAATCGAGCTGATGTTAATGTACCCTTGGACCTTATACACTTGGAGCTGGATCTTGCTTCAACCGCAAACAAGATTAATAATAATTCCAAATTACATCCATAATATTGACTTTCAAATTCGTTCCAATTTTGAGTCCTCCATCTCTATTCTTTTTAGGTCAATATCACACACATTGAGACAGATAACGCTTCCAAATATGTTATTTATTTATCACCTCTACTTGAGATATCTAGAAACGTGTAGTGAAAACCGAATTAAATATTTTGTGAATTGATCTTCTGCTGTATTAATTTAGTTACCACACAATTAGTTCACGTGACTTAATGGTAATGATGTGACTGCTGTACAATCTATTTTTAAGGATCACATTCATTACGTGACACGTGTCTAAGTAAAGGTTAGATTGCTTTAAGGTAGCTGTTTATACCTAGACCGTGCATTTGAGATGAAGACTCGGCGGAAAAAATAAGGATGCCAATATCTTATTAATGAAATTAATCTTATAGCTGAATGTCGCTTAAAACACAATATCCTTTTAAGCAGAAATTTGTGAATATGAAATGAAATATGTTGATACAAAGTATATTAAGCACCACTTTTATAATAGAAATATCATTAGATAGGAGTTCGTAGGCCCCGATAAAAAGAAAATAACACTTGTAGTTGTCATTGTGCAACGTGTTCAATGGCCCGTATTCAAGAGGCTACGCAATTTTAGTTTACAGGTCAATATGCAAATCAAAGTGCATTGAATTTTACTGGATTGTTTTTTAAACACGATAGGTTATTCGGTCACTAACGTAGATAATTTAATGTGCTTCACAGGTGATATCAAGCAATATAAAATATAAAAACTTACATTAATAATAAACACGCTTTTTATGTTATTTCATTTTGAATAAGGAAAACTTGCAAAATTAAAGCTCTAAACCTAGCTCCCGTTCTGAGATGTTCCTATGAAAAGATTTCGTAGTGGAATTCCTAAGTCGCGATTCCTAAAGCGTTTGCCTTTTTGTGAGGAACCATAAAATATACACATGAAGTGATTTCAAATAGATATTATTTCACGGAATACATTATAAACATTGTCCCTATTGAGAATATTTTGGTCATTAATCCTTATTCTTAAGAGCCCCGTTGCTCCCAAGCTATTTTAAGCTATAGTAACGTGAGAATACATTTTAAAATTAGTTACGTAAGATCTTTCAAGAATTGAACATAAGAATGTTCAACCAATCGATTGAAGCGGCGTGAATTAAGAAATAACTTTAAACGAACATCCCCTTAAAAATAAAACTAAAAGTACACTCTATTTTGCAGCAACTTTAGAGTTGATTTTAGCGTGTGTTTGTTTGATGCTTAAGACTTTTCGTGCTGGGCAGGTTGTATTGCGCGTAGAATATTGCGCGGAGGCCGAGGGTCGATGGCTCCTCAGAGACACGTGAACGATACCGTTAGCTTGCACGCCAGGGCCTCCAACACATGGAAAATCTGTGGAACTGTACAGTCCACAGATAAACATTTCATTTTGTAGTGTGACACTCGTTTTCATATATTATGAGTATTAAAAAATAATAATACGTAATTAGGATTTTTATTAATCATTGATTCCGTCACTTATTTCGAAATATTAAGTAGACAATATGCTGACCCATTTTTCCCTTCATGCATAATCATAAAGAAAAGAAAGAATAAAGAAGAAATAAAGAGGAAGTCAAATAAAATAAAATCTGTAGAAGTGTTTTCATTTATGTTGTAACTTGCAACTGACGCTACATAATATGTATTTTAGGAATACCTATAAAATTATTGTTTTGTCGAGTTGGCCACAACGAATTGGTTGGAGTGTGGTTTAACTTGCTATGCTTTATTTAAATGATTTTATCTTTCTATTATTAAAAAATATTATTAAAACATCCATGCCAAGAATTTTCAGACCGTACTTATGCTGTCTCAATTTAAATTCCATTGTTTATTTTAGACGTTGCGTACATATGAATAAGGTTCGAAATAAGTAAACCCTATTTGTTTGTATGAGTCTGTGTGTAATGTTCGATTTTAGTCGCTAATATGACATATAATTTGTAACTATATTTATATCCCGGCTGACCGAAATTTTAGGAGCCTCAAAACTCATTAATAAACACAAAACATAAGTGATGGTCTATGAATTCTATGCACCATTAAAAACTAGTGAAATTTGAACTTCGAAACACACAGAGTAGATTATTAGGCGTAAAAGTAAGTGGCAAGTGGTGGTAAGGCACAAGCGCTCGGATGAGTTCTGAAATCTTATCCGGGTTTTATTTAAAAAAAATGAGATTTCATAAAAACCTTTAAAATGCTTCTGGTGTCGGAGGCCAAGATCCTCTATGGGTCGCGGAGCTATCGAAAGTAAGTAAGTACCACCACTTCTAACAAAGGTTCTCACACTATCCCAAAATGTTTGTGAGGTTATCGTTTTAAACCGTCCTGAACTTGTGCCCGATACTTTTGGGTTCAGTACAAGCTTTAACAGAATCTGTGCTGTGACTGTGCGCAATTACACCACCACAGTCTCCTGAACGAATAAGTAATATTGGGGCTTATTCTATTTATTGTCACACACAAGCTTAATAACACAACATTTAGCTTAGTCCTGTCAAATCAAATGAATGGCTGTCAAAACAATGAATAATTTAGCTTCAAAGAAGAATTAAGTCTAGCCAGATGAAATAATAATTGTCACCATTATATTATTATATATTATCTAAGTAACAAATATTTCTTTTTCAATAATTGTATTATCTTCTTTTCACTAAGTTCAGGCGTGCAGAATAATATACAGATTACTAGAGTGAAATTGAAAACATTTACTTTTACTGCCACACATTACCTTTATGTAGCAGTCGACTTATGCCGTGGATACTAAGATAAGTAATACATAGTAACAACAATGTTAGCTTTAGTTCCTGCCACTCAAATACATATAAAAAGTAACCTTATTCAAAGAATATTTATTTATATAGGCCAATAGACACGCAACGGTAAGCAACGCGGAAATGTACCAGCTGATAAGATTAATATGCAAATTCATTATCGTGACAATGACGACACTTTCTGCGGGGTGTATTCAATAATTACCTATGTTTTATTAAATGTAATGTAAATAAGTACAGTTTTTAAAAAGTTCGCCGTTGAAATTACGGGGTACTTCATAAATTAAATATTTTTAAAACAATAATAATGATATATTGATGGAAATAGTTATTTTTAGACTGCAATTATTTTTTAGAAGAATAAAGAAGTCAAATTTAGTTTGTTGCTTCCAATTAAGTAAGTTCCAAGTAAATTATTTATTTCAAAATTCTCCTCTTATAACGACATTCTTAATTAGTCATGTATGTTAAAAGCTCTCCCGTTTATGTCTTTTACATGCATATTTGGTGCTCTCTACTACGTATCGTGCGGCTTAGTTTTGAGGCGTGTAAGCATAGATAATATTGATTAAAATCAATTAATCTAAAGACATATATTTCTAAATATCTCAGAGAATACACAAGAATACGAGTACCACAAATCTTAAGAGCATACTAGGAAAAAGATTCACTTTACGTAGACGATCCCTTGGTTTACTGAGTATAGAGTTACGGGTTAGTTCTTGCATCAAGTAAATATAGCGTGTATGGGCTTACATTTATTTATTTAGATTCTTTGTCTTTATGGGCTGAAAAATACTGACCGTAAGCTTTATTGTCTGTTTTTTTATTTATTTTGAGTTAAGGATCACAAACAGATTAGAAAATACATTTTTAAAAATATGTCCTTAGTTTGTTGCAAATAGTTGTGTGACAGATAGCTTAAATATTAAGAACTAATTTAAAATGCTAACATTTGCCTACTTATTTTTAAAACTGTTAGTACATTAGTATTTGCATCAAGTGTACGGGTTGCAAGTAATCCCAGGAGTACCTTTGGCCCGTTGCCAACATTACTTATCTTAAGAGCAATTGAATAATTTACGGTACCAGCATAAGGGACGAATAGCATGTATAATTTTACTTAAACAATGAGACCTTTCCTGTTGGCACGATATGTTAGCTATGGCGTCAGATTTTAAGATTTTGATCAAAATTTAGGTCAAATAAATATATTTACCTTATTTATACACTCAAGTCTTAAGTTTGGTAAAAAATATCTTCAATTTTTCTCTCCGCCCACATAAGTCCACTACATTATGCATAAGTTATTCGTAAATTATGGAAGTGTTAAAATCCATGACATAATTACCGAATGCTTGCGATTTAGGTACAGCCACGTGGCCCGACGTGAGCGGATCAAGGTTTTTAGCCCGGTCTTGTTTACAAAATCACTGGCCACTCATGCACTCTGAATACATTTTGAGGTCGTTGCCGTAATCTCGTGAGGACAATTAAATTGGCCAAATGGAGTATATAAAACATGTAATATTTCGAGGTTTGAGGGCAATATAGGTATAACATGCAACGCTCAACCTTTCTGGGAGTTCGACTGTGTGAATGGTACCTCTAAGCTTTAGAACTGTGAGGTGAAGGTATGACTGGCACATTAGTGGAATTGACTGTAACTGTCCTATTTATTTACATACATGGATCGTCAAATATTATCAAAACAATACAAAATAATTGTTTATTTAAAAAAACAATCTTATAGCGATTGTTGATTTTCATATTACGTATGATATTTTTACGTATATTTCCTTTCGTTATGTTTGTCTTTAGAAGACAAGATTGAAATAGCGCTCCATACACTCGGTCTATCCCGAAAGGATACATACGTAAAATAAATGCTAAGATAAGAACTGCCTACAATTTTTCAAGCACAATTGTACCAATAAAATTACTTATAGTTGATAATCTAACGAAGCTAATAGTCTATGCAAACATTGTACGTGTTAAACATATGTGATAGTAGGGTGCGAATGTCCTCGCATCTTTTTTAAAAGTTAAAAAAGCAATTGATTATTAGAGATCCATACTTTAGAGTTTATTCATCTGTAAATTAAGCTGAATGTCCGCTTTTTAACACATAAGATGTTTCTGTATAAAATGATTATTTGCCTCTCACTTTAGAAGCTTCTAGAATATTTCGTATTAAAATATTATAATTTTCGCCTAAGGCTAAACTTATGTGAGCTAAATAAAATATTTTGCCTCGTGGTTAATCTAAGCTTATTTGGAAAGGCAATTTTTCCATTCAACGGAAGTAGATATTGACATTCATCCGTTTTCATACTGAATACAAATATCCCAACTAGTAAATAATTGAATCGGGATGTGGTTTACTGAGGTATAAAACATCCAAGAAAAAATTGGTTACTTATGATGTATGCGAAAATGTTTTTTATAACACTTAGGACACAAGCGTATGGCCCACCTGATGGTAAGCAGTCACCGTAGCCTATAGCCGCTATCAATACCAGGGCCATCAATAACGCGTTGCCAACCCTGTTGTTGTAGAAGAATTACTTTGCTAGCAGTATCACTACTAACGAAGCGTGTCCTCGTGGAGCACTGGCAACCTTACTCACCGCAGAAAGACAACACTACAACAACGTAGTGCTATTCGACAGCGATCTTCTGTAAGGTGGAGGTTTACTCCCCAGACGCGGCCAGGGTTGCTCCACTCCAATTTTAATGGGTTCGATTTGAGCAGATCTGGCATTGCGCGTTGGATACCTTTGGTGCCGAAGGCCTTTTTAGGCTCTTGTCATCGCTTATCATTAAGCCAGCTCTTATGGCATTTTTTCCACATACGATAGTGGTATAAAATGCATATTCAATACTTATCACGTTTACCCTGTGCCCAGCTGCCACCAATTTTGTCCATTATTTTTAGCTTACAAGCCACCTGTACAATATTATCTGAACATCAGGCTGCCCATTTGTCGTCGTCCACTTATCAGCCATAATTAAAAAGCCATAAATAAATATTATACTTCAGTAAATGCAAAAAAATGCTTGAAGGACTAAGCAATTGCCAAATCCATCGAGGTCGTACGTAAATATACATCTGCAATGATCATGATATGCTTGCCAAAGATGACAAAACATAGTAGTGCCTAGAGTGAAATGTACAAAACAAAATATTGTATGCATCGTGCAGCTACCTCTACTGGGAAATATGAATGTTTTATACGATTTGAATTCCAAAATGGGCCAAGTTTTAAAATTCCAATTGTGAAACATTGGCATCAACAAGTCACGGGCAGTAAACAAACTTAAGGTTTATGTCCTGTAAATATGACACGGCGTGGCACGATAATAGGAATAACAGTGTTTGCTCGTTGTTTTTTCGTTCTATTTCCGAGCATTGTTTGACAACGTTTATTTCAGGCAGTAAAGTAAAGGTAATTTAATTAAAATACTATGTATTATTTGGATATTGCATTTTTCTTCATTTTATTACAATCAAACCAGTAAATAAATGAACAATTTAAATTCAGCTTAGTCCTCTTAATTAAACGGCTATTGTATTTATTAATGAAAATTATGTTTTGTAAGGAGACAATTCAGATATTGTTGGTTGAATATTTTAATATGTTCAGTACTTCACTTTTGCATGCTAATTAAAATAAAAAAGAGTTGATGATCTTATTGTTTTTCTCACGCTGATTCATACTAACCCAACCAAAATAAGTAATCTGGTCTTTGCGTCCCCATTTTTTGCCACAAACAACTTCCGAGGGCATTACCCTCTGTCTCTCTCTCCCTCTTTCCAATGAAAACATCTAGCTTTGAGGCGAATGGCCAAACTAGCTCTGTACTTCAAAAAGCTGCGAGAATAAAACTTTTACAATTTTTAAAGTATTTCCCATTAAAGCTAAAAGTTCAGGCAGTATTAAGGACAAATTAGGTATACCTAATGCCTATAATAAGCTTTAGCTTAATACGGCTTCTGCTAATATAGCAAGGTCATTTCTGATGATATTTTGAAAACGCTGCTGCAGACTGCTACTGTATGATAGAAGCATTTGAATATGTACATACGAAATGAGAATGAGAAATTATTTAATATTTTTTTACAAGCACGTAATTTTGCTAGTACTAAAAATCATGATAACTGTCACGATGCTCCTACGCATTTACGTAAAAAATGTATCTCAAATAAACAACGCTTTACGCTACAAAATATGCAAAGCTTAGATCCTGAAAATTATACAACCTCATTTCGCGAAGTCAAAATAACTGAACCGTGTCGAGCCCGCCTACGAAAACATACGAATGAATGCCGAAAGCGCCATTCTACTTTGGGTCCGAGGACCTTACCCTAGACATTGGCTCATGGCTCAACGCAATAAGGTTGTCGCCGGTCAACGGCCGCCCCTCCCGCGCCCTCGCGACCTCTTTTCGCAGCTATCCAACAACTTTATAACGTCACCTCCGCCAACAATGACCATACCAACAAACTAACATCTCACAATGGTAGGTTTATCTAACACAGGCCCGAGAGAATGTATGCTTAGTGTTCGTTCTATACCAATACTGGCGCTGTTAAATTGACTCTATTTGTAGATATAATATGAGCCCTTGGCAAGTCACTGCAATTAAAGTGATTGAATCATATATTTTTATGATGAGATTTTTTAAAGTCTTTGGAATTTTGTCGTGTTTAAGTTACACTACTTTACACCTTACACTACCACTACATGTGAAACCAAACTTTGAAAAATCGTGAAATTCTGTACAACCTTGTAGGTACTTTTCGTATTTGAAATTGAATTTAATCTAATCTACTCTCCAAAAACTTGTAAATTAGGTACCTACCAACGAAAAGCTAAAAGTATGAACATTATTCGTCAGTAATAGAATAATTTTACACTTCATTTTGTTAAAGCATGCGGTGTGATTTAACATTTTATATTGGATCAAATTGGTGCGGACGGTTCGGCCATTCCTCCCTATGTGATGATAAAGGTTCGTGAGTTTCGTGACTGTATCGCGTCGAATATTGCACAATATCGTTTTTAATTGGTGTTCCACAATCAGTGCACTCGCCCGATTTGCTCCAGTTGTTACCGATTAAGTTTTTACAATCCTCTTCTGGCTTAGTAAAGTTTACAGTTAGCTTCGCGGGTTGCCGCCGAGTTATGGATGGTTATAAATAATAAAATTGATTAAATTGCCGGAAACTGCGATGTAGCTGACCGCTGCGACGCCGATGTCTAACAAGTGAATCATTAAGTTTCTCTTAAATAATAACAGTTTAAGATAGTTCTGGTTTGAGGGTGACATCCTTGCGCTGTGTATATGCATAAATTCAAAAATTATCATTAAAATATCTGAATATATACTGGAATTCGATAATTACATGTGAAACATTTTATAAATACATGAATTTCCATTTATACCATAATTAAAACAGTTTCAGAATACTTAAGGCACATATTTCTTAATTTCAATATCGTTCTATCATCGAATCGAATCGAATTTATCATTACTGAAGCCGTGGTGGCCTTGTGGTTATAGCAACGGCCTGTCATCTGGGCCCAGGTTCAAATCAGCCTGTACCAGTGAGTATTTCTAAGCTTAAGTACAGTGATTAATCATACCATTAGCTAAAAAATAAGAGAGGAAGTGCGAATTGGGATCTCCCGTGGGTTTTCCCATTAATATTGGAGCCGCCCGACTGAGGACTGTACCTCCCCCTTACAGAAGTCCGCAGTGAAATTACACTACTTTCATGTAGTGTTGTGTTTCTGCGGTAAGAATGGTTGCCAGTGCTCCACGAGGATACGCTGAGTTAGTAGTCAAGCTGCTAGCACAGTGACTTCTAATCAACAACAGGGTTGGCAGCTCTTTAGTGATTTCCCTGGAATTGCTAACGGCTATAGGCTACGATAACTGCTTTCCATCAGGTGGGCCGTATGCCAGTGTGTTACCTTAGTGGTATAAAAATAACTTAAAATATCCCATAAAATACGTTTATTGCATTTCTAATTATGTAACGGATATTGATTATCCTTCAATAACAATTTTCTACAGTTTAAGTTTAAATCCATCTACCTCTCTGCGACCCATTTCTGTCTTGCATTTTTCCTTTTAAAATCCTTAGGCTACCAGTTCGTCAGAATTATCCTTCAGCTATCAAAACAAATATTTACCAAAATTTTCATCATAAGTTTCTGTTATAATTTTATTATTAGATATATATTACAATTTAATTTGTTTTGCCTATATGTAATGTTGTGCACATGTTTTGGGACACAGTTCAGATTATAATCATATTATTTTGTAACTGTTTTTAATTTAATTTTATTCAGTTTTATATGCCTAATAAATAAATTTGTATCGAACCAATTTAAACATCTAATGAGATTTCTAGTAAAACAGCGAATCGATTAAAACACACGGCACGTATTCAGTTCGGAGTAGGCAAGTCCTTATGATATCTGCATATACATTACTTCCGTCGCGCCTGTGGGTGCCCGCATCGCCGAAACGTTTTCACTAAAGATAGCAAGTTTTATGACTGCCGTGTGCTAGCTGATATAATAGTTTTTTTTCGAATGGGCTTTGCACATGTTTATAAGTTGAGACATGATCCACCATACTATGAATGGATGAAAGAAAAATGCATGCAAGTAACATGACGGTTGAGATGTATGTCTGGTGGAACGAAAATGGACAAGGTTACAAGTTATACCTAGGCTTTATTTCATAACTGAATTACACGTAAGTATATATATGGGAAAACGATAACACAACCTAAAACTAAAGAAAAAAACTAACCTCATATAAAAAAATATATAATAAAACACTTGTCCCAAATTGTTGTCACACGGGAGGGTGCCAAGAAATCTGGTTACAAGTTTATTATGATGTTGGAAGTAGCATAAGTGACAGCAAAGTTGAATTGCAAGCGCTTGTCTTGACATGGGCAATTACCCAATTGGGAATGCAATATGCGGAGAAAAAAAGATAACGTCAAAGAGTTCTATGCAATGATAAAATACTCAAACATCATTACCTAGATCATTGATCATACCTGTTTCAATGTAAATAGTTGATTATGTAAATTCAAGTCTTTATTTTGTGCATTAAAATAAACTCTCCGATGGTGTATAATTGATGTTGCCATATCAATTTAATGATAATGCAGTGGCAAAGCGGTAGCAATTGATAATTTAGATGTTATTCAGGCTGCGTTCGCACAACGCAGGTGGTGCCGGCCGCTTCCGCTGCGACTGCCAACGTGCGAACCAATGCCATGTCGACTCCTTATCAATACGTATTTCGTTAGAGATAGCAATACTAATGCGACTTATCTCAATAAAAATATACAGGAAGGGATATATTACAAAATTAAATTTCGCAAAACCATCTAATAAAAAATTGCCTAAAGAACTGCAAATTTCTAGCGAGTTACCACAAGCTAAAGTTTAAATAAATACTTAATATGCATACCAAACACCCAGACGCTAGGTATTTTTTTTACATTAATATTTTCCCTAGTATGAATCGAACCCGCGACCCCTAGCGTAGCAGCCAGGTATACTAACCACTAGACCAGCGGTCTCGTCTAACAAATGAATACTAATATGATCTATCGGTCAGACACGCTAATTCATGATCTGACCAACACATACATACTTCAAAGTGTACATAGACAAGTACATACTACATAAAGAAACATCTATTCAAGTACCTATACGGAAAATAAAGCTGTAAGTTAGTTTTGCATCATCAATTAACACATCGCTAATTTTATGATGGAACGGTGACTTTCCGGTAACAAAGAGTCTGTACAGTCATTACTCACGTGGTTATAATAGATGCAGAATTAACGTTATTTATTCCCTAGCTTACCCCACCCGCGTAGAAATAGGATTACATACAGACAAGTATAAATTTCAGCCTATTTTTCTTAGGCATAGTGACATGTGTTACTTTTCATAAAACTATGAGAGCTGCATTTAAAAAAAACAATATTTCCAGAGATTACCAACATACATACATACATCCAGGATATATTCTACCTCAAGTTCATCGTCAACGTGGACTTTGAATGCTACACTAATGTCTACACTAAACTTTGACATCACCTAAGTTCAAACTTATCTCTTGTGGACGCCTAACCAAAAAAAGCGTTGCAACAAACTATAGTAGCTATAACTAGTATAACTAGAGTTGTGGTTCATAATTACAATCTTTTTGATGTGTATTTAGTAAAACAGGTGAACGTTAAAATTGATGATGAACATAATAAAATGATATAAAAGTTCATTAACACTTCAGCGGTCATCTGTCTTGCGTTATTTATAGTAGCTAGAACTCATACATATTGATTTAATGAATTTATTTACATAAACTAACACTTTGTTGACTTCAGTTCTGTTGTTGTGAATGAAATCTGGCCGCTGGCGCACACTCGACGCCATTATATATTAATTATAACTGTTTCCCCGCGTATCAATATAATATATAGCTTATGTTACTCAGTGTTAATGTAGCTTTCTTAGGGTGAAAGAATTTTTGAAATCGGTCCAGTTGTTTCGGAGCCTATTCAATACAAACATACACCCTCACAAAAATACAAATCTATCCTCTTTATAATATTATAATATAGATTAGTATAGATATCCCTGCAAAGTAGGAAAATTATTACGATATTTTTGACGGTAAATATTTAATAATTATTATTTTGTAGATAAAGCTCAGTTTTTTTAGCCAGCTTCTCTATGGTGCCTATCCCCGAACTACTAATCCAATCAGCTTTAATTTTGTCCACTCTTGGAAATATAAATAATTTAAAGTTAGAAGAACAGTTAAAATGTGTGAACAAATAGATTTTTTCCTGTGAACTAAGCTTAGTTCACAGGAAAAAATCTATTTGTTCACACATTTTAACTGTGTTAAAAGACAAGACGCACTGAAGAACAGCTGTTCTTCAGTGCGTTTGAAACTGCATTTGTAGTAGGTAACTACTGCCAGCATCATACAGGATACTTCCCGCGGATGTCCATTAATGGCACCGGGTCGATGGCACAGCTGCCAATGGCCTTCCATTTCAAACTACAACCGTGTCACTAAAGTAGTTACAAAAAATCCAACCCAATTGAATATTGGGTTGGACTTGTTGAGAACTAAAGAGCCACTAGAAATAAAACTTGATATATTTTATTTTAAGCAACGATTCTCATATTTTCAACACCTCAGGCTGGTCAAACATGTTTTTATTTAAATTGCAATTTAACTTTATGTTCTTGTTATAAATTGACAATACTTATAAACCAAAAAACGATATATTGTTGACTAAATCACTGTGAAGTGGTAATATAATAAAAATTAATATTTTCCTACGTGGTCTGTTTTTTCTTGGCACACTAATCTCTAGTCTGGCTGAACTTCGGGCTAAAAGTAACTGAGATCTTTTTATTGCTTAAAACATTTTTTTATATACCACCAAGGTGGCACACAAGCATACGGCCCATCTGATGGTAAGCAGTCACCGTAGCCTATAACCGCTAGCAATACCAGGGGTATCACTAACGGGTTGCCAACCATGTCGTTGATGAGGACTCACTGTGCTAGCAGCATTACTACTAGCCCAGCGTATCCTCGTGGAGCACTGGCAACCTTACTTACTGCAGAAACACAACACTACATCAAGTAGTTTATTTAGTTTATTTAGTTTAGCTTGTTGTATGAACGTATCTGAAGCACGGCTTCAGGCATAATGACAACAATGAGCCAATGGACGCTACATCTATCATGCTGACTGGTGATACACTTCCGGTGACCCTTTCAGGAAGGAGTCATACTAAAAGGTTTCTTTAAATACAACCATTTGGATAAACGCTTTAGGATAGGGTTTTACTACCGAAAAGTGGTGGCACTGCCCTAATAACAGCCATGGCCAGTTGTTTGACCATTGTTGGCTGTAACAAAACCGCAATTGTGCGCAAAATAACCTAAATTAACGTAGATCATTAGACGGGCAAAACGTTTTTGGTACAGCTTTTGAATAAAGTTAAATAAATAACGCACGCAGAATATAATGCCGAATACGATACCGAATATGATACACCCTAATTTATAAAATAAGTTAATTTAGAAAAAAAAAACCTATTATTTCATAACTCGACACAAGTTTTGCCTTGTGTCAGTTAAGTAAAGTACGACACTTTTTTTATGATAGGTATAGATGAGAAAGAAGGAAAAAAACTAGCCTAATATTTTAATGTACCAGTAGCATCCCACTATGCTATGCGATCTTCAGAATATCTCTTTTATTTTCACAGGAACATGTGAAACTTCAGCAACTAGCAGCCGTTCGTTGGCAACTCACTAAACAAAAATCAGTTCTATTCCGAAATTTTCGAGAACAGCACGGTTCGCGTTGTTATGTGATTATGAAATTAGTTTGTTACAAAAAGAGGTTTTTATGCTGCTGCTGCAGTGATATATACAATCTGCAGCAGCTACCCACACTAGTATTATTATTTATTTAGTATTAATTATTAATTTTATTTCTAATTTCTAAAGAAACACTGAGTATTTCATAAAATTTATGTATTTAGATACTCCTATCTACCTTTAAACATAATAAAATTAAACTTCCTTAAGCCGGTATATACTTGTCTATTTTAAATTATTATAATAATCAAGCGAATCGTTTAAATTATGTAGATTTTTGTCTTCAAAGTCTAAAGGTGTGAAGTCAATGGCTGCTACAAGGCGTAGCTAGAATCGAAAGAGGAACTACACCTATTTAATTTGATTTAAATAAGTCTTGACAATTAAATATTAAGAGTTATGAATAGTAAGTAGCAAACTATTTGATAAATTCAAATACGATAAGTAATTATTTTAGTCTTAAAGGAGAATAGATTTTTTTATATTTAATTAATTATTATGCATTTTCGAAAAAATATAGTTACCCCCTTATAAATACAGAACATGAGAATGAGACGTCAATGAACACTTAATAAATACTAATTTCAAAACAGTTCGCTGCATTAAAATACAATTCTTATAAACAATACGTTTAACATCAACCTTTGTACAGATTGCACAAATCTTCAATATTAATTAGCTTTGTAAAAAGATTAAATAATTGAAAGGAATAGTTTAATCATATAGTAATATTTATTTTAAGCTTAGGTTATTGACTCGAATCGAAGTTTATTGCGTTCGGTGCGTATGACATCACACATTAAAACACACTTTTTCTAAAATTCATAATAAATATTATAAATGAAGTCCTTGTGGCTTCGTTGTCCTAGCAGCTTAAGGATTTAAAGCGTATTTTGCCAGCACGAGGCTTTTGCATCTGTGGTCGGCCCATTAAAGTTTTTTCGGCCAAGGCAGTTATTTATTTATATAATTTCAGCACACGTTGTCCTGCATATCACCGAAAGTACAACTATAAACATATAACCAGATAAGTGTATTTTTTGGGATGCGAATGGCGGCAACTTCCTACATATTACACATATATTACACACAACACAAACACTCCTCTAACATGGCTGTGACCTACGGCTTATAGTGTGCTGAAGGGGAAGAATCACTCCTAATAAAATTAGGGGTAAAGCACAACAGTATCCCCTTTAAAAATAGCAGGTGAGATAATACCTCCACCTAACAGACGATCGCAACCAAATAAAATAACTTCTTTATAATGTAGTTTCTGCTGTAGGTATGATTTTCAAAGCGTTTTACTGACAACAAGACCATCTCCATTTCTGGCTGTTAGATTGATTCCCACAAGTTTCAGTATAAAAATACTTTTCTACGCTACAAAAAGCCCTAGTCTTTCCTTGCGATTTTATAATGTGAATTTAATAGGCATTATTTGTCATTACAAGCCGTTGCCTGTACGTGGACAACTCCTGTTATTATCTAAGCCATAGCAGCTAAGCTGTGAAGATTAAATTAATTTAACAGCTAACATAATACCCTGTGGGAACTTATATTTAGATAGGAATATCCATGTAATGGGGAGGAAGCTCAAGACTAGAATGATATAGTCAAAATGCCTGCAGGCTGAATATTTTATCCGTTAGAATAGATAGAAAGACGAGATTGGTGTATGGAAATGTACGTTCTATTATCCATAATCAGGAAGCTTCATCGCAGTGAATCGAAACATCACGTGATTACGATGGCTTAGAGTTTGTGAATGCCCAAGTGTAACACCCCTGGTATTACAAGCGTCCATAGGTTAAGGTAACCGCTTACCATCAGGCGGGCCATATGCTTGTTTACCACCTTAGTGGTATAAAACAAAACTAAGAACCTAAATAAGTTTTGACTAATGCTTATTTTAATGAGAAAAAGTAACAAACATGACAAGGAAAAGCAAACGTAAAATCGGCGACTATCACAAAAGAACTTTACCTACACATATACCTAGTTAGCGAATATAAGCAAATTTCGCTTATTCATCCCGAGTAGATAAGTGAAACATATTTGAAGTGAGCATCAAGTGTTAAGTGTTGGTACGGAACAGTTGTATGTAACAAAGAAGCGCATGAATATGCATATGCTCCGCGGCCCCATTACAAATGTCGCAGTAAACGCTGCGCCGACGCTGACACGGTTTCTGTTTCGACTCATTCGAGACGCTTTGTCGATATTATATTGTACCTGTTCATATAGTAAGCAGACGTTCAGTTTCTCACAGAAAAGTATGTGTTCTTGTTTTACTCAATCCAAACCGTGAAAAATAATTATAGTTTCTCCAGCTGCCATGTCTGAATGTGCTCACATATCACAAAACATTTACCTTATTTGTTTATACTTTTAAATTTGTTCGCATTATTATGTACTTTCATTAGACGTGCCAACTAATGCAACTTCTGACATTGCTTCTACTCAGTTATTTCTTATCAAACCTGACAGCGGTACACCCGACACTTGATCTTGTCATATTATTAACATTTACATAATCTAATATACAAAATTCTCGTGTCACAGTTTTCGTTGCCATACTCCTCCGAAACGGCTTGACCGATTTTGATGAAATGTTTTGTGCTTATCCGGTATCTATGAGAATCGGCCAACATCTATTTTTCATCCCCATAAATGCAAAAAAAAATTGTCCACACGAGCGAAGCCGGGGCGGGCAGCTAGTACTACTATTATATGATAGATCAACTTGATTTCAATTGATTTAAGGTCAATCTTTGTGTGAAGTATCTCTGATGTTCGTATCTGTCCAAATATTTATAGCATTATTTCATGTGAAATGTAAGCGTTCTCGAATTTCGCCTGAGCAAAGTAATCAAACTCATAATTTACGACAAAATGAGCCCCGCCCCGTTTATCCATATCAGAACGAAATACAGGGAAAAGCTATAAAATATTTGATTAAGTAAAAAAAGATGCCTACCACATTTCTTAGTGATCGACATCTTGATGACTTTGAATATCAAACGATATGTTAAAATAACAAAATATCTTCCAAGATCCAAAAGCTGCTAATCTCAGATCAAATAAAAAGGTAGGTAGATGAAACTTTGCAAACAATAAAGTGACGCCGGTTAAAACAACACCTTGCAGAGTACATATACACAATTACCCATACATATTAAAAAACCGTCGGCGTATACCGATAGTGAACGGCAGTAGTATATTATCTAAGGTGAACGGTCATTGTAGATGCCTATGAATGCTGACAGTCCTAGGGGTATTTATTACTAACACATTGCCAACCCTATTGTTGTTCAGCGGACTCATTGTAATAGCATCATGCTAGGACAGCATATCCTTGTAGTAAACCACAAAAAAACAACGTAGGACGACGAGTAGTGTCTAAACACTATTGGCATGCTTGGCAGCTTTTATTTGGTAAAGTGTATATTATAGATATTGGGTTACGTCACAATACAAGGGAGAACAAGAAAATGAGGGCGGGCAAATGATTAGAAGGCAAACAGTCCCACATGATTCGTGATTTGTGTACCAATTTTTACAGGATTGGTGAAATAAATGAATGCGGCAATAGGTTTTGTAGATAAGAATGTACATCAGAGTCGCTTTAAATTATACACAGGGTATCAATATTATTTACATGAAAAAAATGCAATATAGATTTAGAGATACTCTCAAATAAAACAAAAATAATACCTTTAAATTTGTTATGGCTCCAAAATTTAACATACAATTTCGTTTTCGCAAATAGCTTCCCGAATTGACGCAGGTGCAAATAAGTTCATCATTATTGGTCCACCAATCTGCGCGGCCCATTACACCACCATTATATAAGCGACAAAATCATTACC
Source organism: Falcaria lacertinaria (assembly GCA_951449985.1). Taxonomy (NCBI): domain Eukaryota; kingdom Metazoa; phylum Arthropoda; class Insecta; order Lepidoptera; family Drepanidae; genus Falcaria; species Falcaria lacertinaria. The sequence continues at coordinate 7,219,130 of OX602114.1, forward strand.
AAGACACCTGCCAAAAAGATATTTAATTAAACTAACGACACTTACTTATGCCACCTGTGCAATAAAGGACACAGAGTAAAATTATCGTGTAACAACAAATATTTGCACTGCAGCAACGTGTTGTTAAACGACAGAACTAAATGTACCCTGTGTTTTATATCCTACTCAGGTTCAGTTTGACAAATAAGCCTTTTACAATGGAATTTTTAATTGAGTCAGCATTTATTTTTTTGGTTAAACACATTGCGATCATCAATTAATTTATTTAATAGGTCAAATTAAACATTGTGACCATTTAAAACCTTTCTTCTCTGAATTCTTTAGGATAAAATACATTTATAATTATTATACATTATTACGAAATCAAGATCAAAGTAAAATTCCGAGTGCCTTTAAACAATTCTGCAATACCAATCGAAGGTGTATTTTCTGCTCCGTATGTAAAGTAGGTAATATTAGTTTGTATGGACTTGCTAAGTCACCAATGGTTACTATTCAATACAATACTGATAACTGTCACCGAAACATTGTTCTAAGCAAAATAAAGATATGATAATCTTAATTCACTGGTGTTCCAGATTTAAGTACAGAAGATATCAAACGAACAGATATATTATAGTGTAGCGTAGCTTCAAATTACTGTCTACTTCTCAATCTCGAATCATTACTGGATAAATAATACCCTTTGATACAGCGAGAATGTTAAGAACTGGACTTCTGTTCCCAATACGAACACAACACCTTCGAAACGCAACGTGCTCGATAAAACAAGTTTTGTCGATAGTTTCGTAACATTTCGCCTCTGTGGGGTCTGTGTCTCGGTCAGGGCCAGTCGCGGGGGGAGGAGGGCATGTGAGGAGGGAGGTGCACCGGCGCAAAGCGGAACGCCAGATCGTGATGCACCGCCGAGCGCGACCGCAGGCCGGCTCTTGAATTGCAACACCGCCTTTGTAATCTGTTGGCTCCATGATATTATAGAATTTATGAGTTACTACCACACTGAGCCAAGTTAAGTTATGACAGATGTCATCTTCATAATACTCTCACAAATGAATAATGCATGTCTGACTACTTTTGAGGCTGTAACACGGTAAGATCATAATTTGATGGTGCCATTATCTTCGGTTACAAAATAAACCGCTTATGCGTATGCGCATATTTTCTAGACTTAGCTCTTTACATATACTGCGAGCATTTATTCTTTTGTCCAGAACATATGGCTTAGAAGTTTTGGTCATTTGATTCGGCATGGAGATGATTAAAACTCTTAAGCCATGAAAAAAGCCGTTGAAGAAGAAATAAATCTATTGAATTATGTCAAGACTAGCTTCTGCCCGCGACTACGTCCGCGTTGAGCTTAGAATCTCAAAGGATTCTAAAATTTTCCTGGGATAAAACATTTTCCCGGGTTAAAAGTATCCTATGTGTTCATCCAGGCTATAAACTATCTATCTGTGTTCCAAATGTCATCAAAATCCGTTGAGTAGTTTTTGTGTGAAAGAGTAACAAACATCCATCCATACTAGCATTATAAATCCATACTCGTAATATAAATTAAGCCTAAGTTACGTCTTATAGCATCAGTTACATGCCAGTGAAAGTCCTGTTCATATCGGTCCTGCGTTTTGATTTTTCACAATCATGAGTTTTATATTTGGATGCGCGGACCCCTAATTATTTTTCCAACATAAAATAGTCTATTTTACCCCTTATAGCATCAGCTATCTATCAGTGAAAGTTCAACCGTTCATATTTTGTTGACAATTTCATGGGTTCTTTATTTGTTGCGGGGAACCCTTATTAGTTGTTAAGTTGCTCAAATTACGACCAGTGAAACTGCTATCTGCCAGTTCAAATCTGTCGAGCCGTTTCAGAGTTACAGCCCAGTACACATTTTGACTTCGATCCCAAGGGAATCGTCCTGAATTTCGGGATAAAAAGTATCATATGTTCATCTCGTAGTATGAACTCATATCGTGCAAAGTTTATTTAAACCCATTCAGTAGTGATGCGCGGCCAAGAAACAGATAGAAGCAGACAGAAAAAAACAGTTTTGGATTCAGTATCGAATATCAAGTGCTATATCAATCCCTTTTTTTTTTTCAAAATTTCTTAAATTTACAGAATTTGCCTTTTACAGTTTTATTATGAGTATAGATTAAGTAGGATTCAGTGGTCTTAATCATATTAACCGAAAATATGTAAATTCTAGGTCTAGCTCAAACAGCAATAAGAGGAACACACCTATGACAAGATTGACAAGGTAACATGAACTTTGATGTTTTCCATCAAGTTCTATGAACGAAGCGAAGACTGATGTTATGACGTCACCTTGACAGGCAGGTATGATTGGGAATACACGTTTAAAAACGAGAAGATAATACGGTAAATCTAGTATATACCGTATTCGTCGTATATCAGTATATTAGTCGTCTTAAACCTGTAAAAATAAAACCGAAATGAAAAATATTATTTCTGGATTTATCAGCACTTTCCATAATTACTGACGGAACTATGATTCTAGTGATTACGGTAGATATATAGAAATATCTACGTCGTGTACCTTACCGTGTGTTTTAACAGTCTAACCATTTTACGAATTTTTCTTACAGAAATGGTCGATTATTATGCATATAGCCACCAATCTGTGTCTAGGTTGGCCTAGTATGGGGTTCATGGGAACGCAGTGCTGCTATAAACCTGTAGAGCGGACGAGGTGATTATCCTCAGCCGCCACAAAAGCTAGTCCAACCAGGCAGACTTATTGTGCCTGGGACACCGCAGCTCCAACTGTTCTAGTCGGAAACCTTCGGAAACTTATACATATATATGTGTTTGTTGTTCAGAACACTCATTAAACTCGATGTAGGTTCTTTTTCATTCATTGTATGGGATTTCCACAATTCTTAATAGCACCTTCTGTTGCATCAGTTGCCAGTTATGTTTGTTGCGGTATTTTTGTTGTTGATTTCAACTTTGGTACCTATGTAGAATCCTATGATAATCGCAATATAAACCTAGGTTTATTGTGAATTTTAATCTCATCTTATTTCTTTGATCTTTTTTTAGTGCCATCTATTTGATCAGGAATCAGGATGTTCCAAATTTGTCACATACGAGTATTTCATTAAGTATTTATATATTGAGTTCCTTTTTTGTCTATCACGCCAAAACATCGACTCGTTAATTAACTCCGCCGAAGTATGTTAGTCGATTAATCGATCAATATTTTAATAACTCTGATGAACTAAACAGATGTAACTAACAATATTAAAATATTAATCAATTACTGGCATCCCAGACTATCAGTCAGGTTGGCTGTGACTGTGAGGCAAGAAAAGTAATTTCCATAAGTCAAACGGCGAGCAGAGGTCATCGATCTTACGGACCTGTGTGACCGGATCTCGGAGGTACTTTTTATATGTCCAGCGGCTCGCAGGTTATATGTTTACCCAAGAAACACGAACGACATTGGGCGCATATTATTATGCTGTATTTATTTAACAAGCTTCATGCAATTGGCTTTGAATAAATCACGTCAAGTTAAAGGCTTAACTTACTTTACTAATTACCGTCACTTCTCTAAGATTTATGTACATATTTACCCAGAAATAATTGTATTAGGTAATAATGTTGTTATATTAAAAGCGTCCCAATTCGCAATGGAATGTGCCACGACGGCTTTCATCATTGCCACGCTGGAAATGAATGTGGTTATCTCATTTGATATGATCCCGATATTTCCTAGCTTGCCAAACGCGCAATGGCTGTTACCAAAACATTTTTATTCCGTGAGCATATAATGATGTGGACAATATCCTCTAAAACCTTTTAGCGTCGGTCACCTTCCAATCTATATTTGTGTACTAAAGTTGACATCTAAACGTCTCTCGCCACTTCGGTCACGTAGGTAAATTGATTCAACAGGATTCTCATCAATTATCGCCTTGAACGAAGTTTTTGGTATAATGTTTGCACTCATCGGGTACCGGTCGTATAGAATGTCCGTTAGTACGTATAGCTTTGATTCAAATTCAAAGGCATATAGCTATAATATGATGTACAGAACATTAGTGATCAGCGAACACTGTGTAACTTAGTTAGGAGTACTGCCGAAATGCATTCTCAATATTGGTGAGAAACCTGTAGTTTATGTTGAGGAATAATATGAGAATCGTGAATATTATTTAAATCAAATTACCTATGTCATGTCAATCAATGTAATATATAGTTTTATAGTGGCTTTATACGTTATATTAGATACGCCTGTTGTACTGTACGATGATAAAAGAGTTGGAAGAACGATATTATTGTTTGGGTACGGTACTTGTAGTTTAATAAATATTTAAGCGCGAAGTAAACTGAGGTTTTGAGTAGAAAGAAGCTTAAGATCAATTAAGAAATTATGTAGAACTAAAAAGGTATTTAATTGTGTATTGGAAATGTCAAAAAACAATCGGACTCCCTTTCAATTTCAATATAATTTCACTGACTAAACTGTGCGATCCCGCTACATGACCCGTACGCATTAGGGCAGTGTGTGTTGGTTATGCTGGCTATACATAACCCACACCGACTGAAGCGCCGTACAAACCGTCTGTATTATGCGCAAGCACAAATCGTACGGCATTCCTCCGCCACGCTGAGCGAGACAACAACTGAGATGATGTCATGTTCTCTCGCTCTACACTCGCAATCCTTTCCTTTCTACCTGTTGCGCTGTTACAAAAACCCGGTCCTTAGGGCCGCTACCTTACGTGAAATGAATGAGGATTGCGGGAGGCTACGGCTCGGCCCATATAAAGATAGGGCAAGGGCTATTATGCGCGGTGACAACGAAGCGTGTGTCTTGGGACTCTAGTCACAAGATGGTGGGCAAAAAGCGGAGCTTATGTGAGCCGCTTGCATAATAGCCACTCGTTTGGGGAACAGGAAAAGTGCGTGATTGGTACACATAATAAACCAACCGCAGACTCCATAGCAAATCGTTCTGGGCACTCACCTGCATTTATAGATTGTAGATGCTTCGAATAAGATTATATTCCTCGATAGAACTTGCACAAAAAGCTCTAGAATGTTCACTAAGAAATAGTGTTTAGGAAACAGTCCATGAAATATAACTTACACGAACAGTAGACGGATATGAGGGCCAGTAGCACTGGTAAAATTAACAACTTACTTAGATTTCTACTATTCTTCAAGGAGTATTTAGGTACTAGATAACATACATAAATATAAATACGAGTGCAATACCTACAAGATATTCAATCATTAAGAGTATACCTACTATGCCTTGGTATTGAACTGAAATGGTATCGATGGTAGTTGCGCGTTAGCTAGCACGAAGCTCGATCGTGACGTGGCTGACATTCGCCGCGCATGCGCGGTCCGTGATCTTGGCAATGGTGGCTGCGGTGCGGCAACCAGCGCTATTGCGGTCGGTGTACCCGGTGCCCCCGCCCCGCGCCGCCCCCGCCCCCCGCAAAGCCTTTTGACAACCGGTATAGGTAGGTAGGTTGTAGTTACCTACACGTGAACATTGCTTGAGAATTTTCTGACGTTTAATTCACGTAACGAAGCGTTCTCGCAACCTCGCAATTGAACTTTTAATGGAGCTTTTGGGACGTGAGGTAATTCCCACTTGGTATAGTTGAAATTCTTTGGGCAATTATGTTGTGTGCGCATGAAAATGCCTGTGTTGTATCCCCATGAATAATTTTATGAATATTACAGTAAAATACTGCACAAGTAATTTGAAACAGGCCTGCTGGACCTGTCATATTGATACATATGAAACTATCGAAACTGCATATTTTATTAGTATAATGAACGCCAAGTAAACACGTGGTTGAATTAAAGAATCCGATGATCAATTTCATAATCCTACCAACAAGTGCACCCATTTGGATATAAACATTGGATTTATATTGTAAATAATAATATTTATTTCAAACAGAAAATTGCAATCCAAAGTACAGGAAGTAAACATTCAATGTATTGATTAGTTAACATTTCTGAATTGTATTGTAACTTCGTATTTAAAGCATGTTAATTCGCATGATATATTCTAATAGTTCCATAACACTCTTTTTTATATTTAACTAGCTGTACCCGCGACTTCATACGCGTGGAATCAAATTTGTTTCCAATTTCATCAAGGTTTTTTGTGTGAAATTCCATTTATTTTCAAAATAAAATTATAAGCTACTTCCATTGCAAATTTCATGCAAATCCATTCAGCCGTTGAGGCGTGAAGAGGGAACAAACACACACACACACACAAACTTTTGCATTTATAATATTAGTAAGATTAATAAAGTAAATTGCAATCAATTGTCATTAGCAACCGTTAATTTGTTCTAAGAAGTTGCTTACTTTAAACAGGTTATCAATAAAAAAGCAAGAAAACCTTGTTACACCATATTATCTAAGCTGTTTCACCTTAAGAAGCCACGTAATGTTATGTAGCCATTTATTCAGGCATAAATATGCTATCAGCAAAGAACCGTTCACATCTATTCAGTATTTTAGGTCACATACGTTACATTTATGCATCCTTCTTCCGTTCTTGCGTAAGTGCGGAACGTACAAGGCTTCGAATCTACGGTTCCAGGGAGAAACCTAAGTATACGTTCGTTAATATTTCTGATATTCGATACGGTGAATAGAATTTGGTTCTGAAAAACATAATAATGATAAAATACGTTCCAAGATTGTTTTACAATTGTACCACAATATTATAATGGACTGAAATGTGCACCGAATCCATAGGTTTTAGAAAGGGTGTGAAAGATTTTTACAAGTTTGGTAACGAGCGGGAGATATAACAAGCATCTATAATAAATTATAGTAAGAACCAAGACAGTTCACTTAGAGGGTTAAAGCATCATTTACCGATTACAACCGGGCGGGAATGTCTCGACTTTTGCAGTATCTATGGAAATAGAAACTTATAAAATCGTATTTTGTAAGCTCTGTGTGTGCCGTTAGTATCGAATTTAATAAATTGCATACGTAAAGGACTTTTTATTTATATACGTGCTTTTTTGCAATGTTTTTCAATACTTAAATGGTAAATGTCAATAGTTGCGTTTTACATCACGTCCGTGTGCTCCTCCCATTAGTCCTTTAAAACTTGACTACAAAGAGGCATGTGGGCGTTGGGAGCGAAAAAACCGAATGGACATCGTAGAAAAATAATGACACTATAAAAATGCGATTGCCGGTGACCTATAGCATCATAAACCGGTAATGGCGAATTATGTTGACTCACTAGTTTAGCCGCGGGCCTTACATGTTTTCAACCTTCTGCTTACCTTTTATATGCTCCTCTCGTAAGTTAAAATGTATGGTCAAACGAACTTACCAAAATATTATAAATTGCTAACAAATTCGCCACAAATAATAGCCAGCCTAGTATTGTTGATCTTCTCGAAGGAGTGAAAACCGACCCTTCATAAACTCCAGCAAAAATTATAATTGAAATGCTCTGATATTTTCTTCCGCTACTTTGTTTTTATATTAGTGCGCACAAGCACTCATCAGTAGCTGAAACAAACTGAGTAATTTGTTCATCCAAACGGTCAGTGATCTAAACTAATTGCACTCACATAGCGAAGTGTCAAAAATCACATCTATATAATGTTTACACAAATGAGGTAGACATATCCTGCTTTATGATTTTTGGAACGTCTGTGTGACCAACTCTAAAGTGTAATATGATTGCCCGCAATGTGTTCACTCTCCTGAATCGGGAATATTTTTGTCTCATATGTAGCTTTCCAATACACTTTTGACCAAAGATAATTTGGTGCCAATATGGCAGATGTTGAATCTTTGAATTTCATTATTTCATACCACACAGCCACCACGGCACTCTATAATAGGCTATAAATATCGCTAGCTTATTAACGTGGGAAGACAAATTGTTATAAATAAAAAGATAGTAGGCAATCAAAAGTAACTATCTACCTGATAGATAGCGGTAGCAGTACCCTATGGATACTTGCGATACCATCACTAGTGCACTACGAATTGCTGTTGAGTTGAGAGGAATCACTGAAAATAATAAAAACATTTACCTAGTATAAAACCAGTTTTTAATTTAGCGGGTAAGTTAAGTTAACAAAAAATCTAAAGAGAAGATAAAGTACTCACTATATAAAATGAGGTAAATGATTAGGCTCGTGCGACCAATTGAATAATAGGAGTACACATATCCAGTGGGGCCGTAATCATCGGACCGGTTCTAAACATTAATACTATTGCAATTTATTCCCCGTGATGTCCGTCGCGCGTGCGCGGGCGCAATCATCGAGAATATATGGTGCAGTTACCGTTGCATAGCGATCTATATACAGGAGACGATGGTCGTTGATGGAAACAGCTTTGACCATGATGTGGGTACTTAAGATTTTGTTCTATTAAATAAACGGAAGCAAGTTATACGTTATATAGTCGGATAATAAATGCACAGATGCAACCAACCACCAATGCGCATTGGTATTTTTTTGACAAATTACGTTAGTTTTATTTAACAACAACGACGTATCGATAAAAAAATATCGACTTTTTTAAATAATTCGAGCCTTGATGCAGTGGGTGCACGGGTATTTCCCGACCTCCGCGCACCCACCGGTGGGTAAAGCCAGTGGCTTACTAGTGCAGTCGAAGTCTTATCACAGTAAAAATCGGATGGTATATGTATGTATGTATGTATAATGTTTATAGCTTAGCAAAATGTACAGCAACAAAAAGAACCACATCATTCAGCCAATAAAATTAAAAGAATAATAGTAGGTATGCACTACTGCTATTACCTCTAGTTGGTACGTTATGCTTAAGAATTTAAAGCCCTTAATTTAAGGTGTAGGTACACTTAATATAATTACTTGGGCAATGAATTAAAACTTAACGGCACTTTCGAAGATTGACACTTAAGTCTAACCGATTTCGAAAAGGTTTTCAATTCAGTTTTTTTAATTGTTCACCTATTTATTATTAATCGAAAGTTTGTGAACCGATTTGAATGATTATTTTTCATTCGATAGGAAAAGCTCTTGAGTTTTAAACATGTGATGAACTTCTTCGGATGTAACAATATAGTCGCTTGTTCCTCGTACATTACCAAGTTACATTACCGGCAATGTACAAGTAAAAAATATTCTTCGTACATAACCGGGTAATGTACAGCTTCAACCAATGACAGTCCATTTTCGTATCTATATTTTCGTCGCCTAAAAAATGCACTCATTCAATGCAAATTCATTTAATTAATGTGACTTTATTTTATTACAACCTTTATTTATCTTGCAATGTTTGTTTGTTAAGGTCAATATTGTAAGCTGAATTAGAACCACTATCACTTATCCTACCGAGTTGAATTTTTACATGTTAGTTCAGTTCTTTACATGCTTTTTTATTGTAAGAATGACCTTAATCGACATCCAGGAAGAGCTCCATATAAAGGAACTCGCCAAGATAAACACAACATTTTGTATTTTTTTTTTATGACAGTCGGTTTGAAGTGTTTAAAGTTATTCTCGTCCGTATTTTTAAAGTAAAATTCATGAGAATAGTCGCGGGTAACAGTTATCATTTATATGTATATATGATACAGGTTGACTTATTCACTTTACCACGCGTATGAAACCGCGGGCAAAAGCATAGTGATTAATATTAAGAGTATATTTTAGAATATGATCAGGCAAATATTATTATACGAAGGCGCCAACAAAGCTTCCTTAAAATTCTTGAAGGAGGTTACCATCGCCGAGAACTTGAGTGGACGCAGCGGCGTGGAACCAGCGGCGCGGGCGCACGCGAACGTTGCGCAATCCACGCACACGCAGCGCCCGCTCCAATGCACATAGATGTACAAAAAATCACTCGAAATAGACTAGCTTTTTTTCAATATAATTACATTGTTATACCTAGTTTTATAAATATAGCTAACAGAAACTAAATCAGTATAACCGTAAGCGTATGCGTGTCAGTAAAAAAAAAGTACCAAGTTCAATACTGAATATAATCAGTCACATCTATAAAAAGTCACTTAAAATTACATACAATGTAATGCAAACATATAATTTAATTTGATCGTCAACCAACTAGTGTAGTCTACCAACGAATAATTGATTTTTAAACTTAAAATTCTTAAGTAATTTTCAAGTTTCTTCTTTATTAAGGAAAGTTTGACGTAAAATTCCCAAATTTTAAAAAGATTCCATATTCCATTTCCAAGCAACAAGATTGGCCATTGGTTTTACGACCTCGGCTGTAAAACAAATTAAGCTCTCGAATGAAATGAGTCCTGCCTGCCTACTGAATACTCCGTTTACTATTTGATCAGTGCCGGTAGCAGGAACATTGTCGACAACGTATTCGAAAACATAACTCGCGAAATATCAAAATTTTCATACAAATTTTTCGTTCCACTTTTCACCGCCGCAGCGCTGTTCATTTTTCAATACAAAAATAGTCGAAGGCGATACGAAAACGTTGTCGCAAAACTTCATGCTACCGGCTCTGTATTATTACTATATTAACTAACTTACACAAATCTCTGCATATCATAACTTATGTCGATGTTCGTAGTTCCGTGCTCCTCTTATCTCTATAGATGGTAAAGAACTTGCACGACGATGGCGCACGACTCCCAAACACGTACAGTCGGAGAAAGATACATGATTATTGAGAACTTACGATGCCCTACATTTACAACTGATACAATCGAATTATACCGAATAGCCTTACCGAATAAATATACCATATATTATACTTGAATAATATTTGCTTATTTATTTTATTATTATTTTTGTAATCTATCAACAATATATATAATAAAAAAAAGTATACTTAGTTTATTATGAAGGAAGTAAATACATGGATAATAACGTACACTTATATACTTAATTACAAAGGTAGGTGTATTAGTTTTAACGCCTACATACACTACAATGAGTGAGCTGGTCATAGATATTTAATTTTTAATTTAAATTTTAAATACGATCATGATTGGAGACTTAGGTCAAACAATACATGAATTTACCTAATTAATATACTTCAAGATTTAATGAATTTTATTAGAGATTTAATTAATCAATCAGGAAATGTTTTTATGTCAGTCAGAGAACAGGTTAAGTAACGCAATATTGAGTTTCGATTTAAAAATAAATACGCCAGTTAACGACTGCTTTAAATAAGGATTGCCACAAAAACCACCGTCGTATCTTAAGCAGTCAACGCAAAAATCGGTTTCCATTTTTTATTGGAGTTAAAAAATAAACGGGTCCAATTCGGTAGCTTAATACAGTCTTGCTTTATTTTGGTCAGCAACACCACATCTTGGCACTTTATGGCTCGTTAGGTGTTTTATTTGAGTAAAAATGATTTATGATAGTTCAAATAGAGGTACACATTCACCATGTAACCTGCTAAAATATTTTAGACAAACTCAACTCTAAATAAAAACGTAAAAGTATTTTTTCCTGGGATGATCATGAAATGGAATCGCTTACCAAATTTAGCTAGATGCAAATTATATTCTTCTGCTTTATTGTGTGACCAAAACTTTTTTTTAATTAATCGGCTCACCAATATTGCCAGCCAAATTAAGTGGGGACCTACCATATAGCAGAACCATTCGGGAGAGCTCGAATAAAAATATTTTGAAAAATGACAATATCTTATTGAAACCCTGATCGCGTTCGTGCCGTTTTAATTCAAACCATTCATTCACAAGTCTTAATCCTCGCAACGCTAATAATAGTTTCAAGTTTTACTTATTTAGGGCTTAAATAATATATCAAACTTAGAACATTCTTCTCCGCACTGTCAGTTAAACCAAACAGCATAATCCCTTCTTTACAGTAACCGATCACAGCAGGGATCCTTTTTGTAACATCCAAACAAATTTCACACTTGGTTTCCAAATATACTCATTGTATTTTTTCATGACAGCTAATAATATCTTCATAAGAGTGGAAGCACTTATTCTGACAACGCAAAAATCCATCGAGTTGCCGGAAACGAGAGTGTTAATGAAAGGGAAGGAAGTTTATTATTTAGAGGATTTAGTGCAATGGAACATGAAATACCGACATCACTTTACATGTAGATAAATTTCTCTCAAGGCCAGACGGTGATAATAAAACTAATAAGTCAATAACTGTCAAAGGAAGTGCAGTAAAGCAGTTGTCTACAGCACTGCGTCACGAGCATGTGATAGGAATAAACGACAAAGACGCCGACACTCCCCCACTGCTATGAGCTAGGCTAAAATATATATTGTTTCCTAACTTTGCAGACAATTGAGGTTGTTAAGTTTATGACCGTTATTTCATAACGTTCGTTTTGAAAATCCAGTCTCTATGTTCGAACTGATTGCTTTCCGTATCCCTTTAGGGCGCTTTTGTTTTGTAAAGCAGACCGTTGATTGAAAAGCTGCCGACAACAGACGCTGTGAGGTCCTTACCTGAAACATTTGACTAAAATAATGAGTTATGAATATGCAAGAGATAATCCTGCAGCTCATTTACAATTCCAAATTTAAAAGTAATTCTGAAAAGGAAATTATTCTTTTGAGATAAATAACAATGCCTTAGTTACTCATGTAAAAAATAACGAGCTAAATAAAATGCATCTGCATCTAAGTAACATTTCACTACGTATCTAATATATTAGATGCCATATATATTTATATATTGACGATATTTAATATATTATTAATTTCTAGTTAATATAAATTTCATTTTTTACTCAATAATTATGCAAGCAGTTTCGAAGTATGTATTTAGCATTCTTGTCTACCAACTAAGAGTCTTTAAATATCCAAAAAATACATACAGAGAGCACCATTTAGAACAATGTCAGGTAGGACAATATCCATAAACAAAATAACACTTTTACTGGAATCTATGTATGTGTTGGTCCTGAGGAGCGGGCGTGTGTGCGCGGGCGCACGGGGCCGGGCGGGCGGCGCCGGCGCGGGCGGGGGCGGACCTGTTCGGGCAACGGTGTCGCGGGCACCGCACACTAGCTCTCAGTCCTTTCGCAGCGGCCAACGGTACCGCATGTGCCGCTACATTGTACGCACTAAACAAACATCAACAACGCGAGGAAACTTAACGTGCAGTGTGATATGATGCTGATTTGTGAAATTTAGATAGACCTAGTGACATACACGAACACAAGGATCGAGTGTTGTGTACATTAGCGCCCGAAGATGCCGAAAATCTTCCTCATCAAGAAGCGGTTGCACGAGCAGCAGCTGGGGTTGCAGGAAGGACAAGAGCTCCTCGCCAGCAAGGCTGACACGCTCTGTCCCGGCTCCCCACTCGACGATGGCCCCATCCCGCTCTTGTCTAAAAGGGACAAGGAATGCGCCGGTAAGTCCAGACATCCTGCAATATAATGCACCCTTTCATCTTCTTCCACTTCATTTGTTTCTAGTCATGCCCTTTTAAAAATAACGAGCTCATTCATAGCATCGCCGACTTCACGATCAATGTCAAGTTTTTGCATAGCTATTTCAATGATTACTTTACTTTCATTATGTAAAAATATTAACAGTAAAAATATTTCGTGTTATATCATTTCAGTCCGCTGCGTTATTATTTTAAGAAGAAGTTTTTATGTTTCTGTTATTTCTACCATAACGGCCACTTGTTTAACCAAAAAAAGAATACTCGCACTTGAAATGTCCAGTTTTCGGCTGCGCTCTTCTAACAAATGTCTACCTGAGATCATTTGTGTGACTTGCGTAATCTGGTGGATCTTTTGTCAAATAACTTTAAGAAGAATTTATATTTGATTTTATTTATGTTGTGCTACATCCTTTCATATATAGGGTATTAGATTAGCGTCATATCGTATTAAGCGTGGTTTTAATGGTTGGTAGTTTGTTTTTGGTAACGTTTGATACACTTTACTAGAAACGTTAAATTGTCTATTGTTAGCCCAAAAATGATTGCGCAGACTCCATGAGTGCATATTCTAACGGTCTTAGTTAGGTAGGTAGGTACCTAGTCAAGTGTGAATCACTGATATAACTGTCGTGTTTTTACGTTTTTCCACGAATTGTTTACTCTCATAGATGTGCTAAAGTTGTGACTGTACCTACACCTCACTCTTAACTTAAATGTGATCTTTAAGAGTAATGAAATTAGATTTCATGCTACGAATCTTTGTGTTCGCCGTGTATGGTATCTACCATGATATCCGTGACCTTTATGTTATTGATTTATGATTCTATCATATAGAAGAGTCGTAAAGATATTCAAGGATCCCGTCATTTAACTAGATCACGGAAGAAAACAGCCATCCTTTATATGTCGATCAAATTCTCATTTTCCAGACTATTCTCTTTTTAACTTATAACTTCGTAACATTATAGGTAGTTGTTAATTTAACTTAGAACTAAAGAGGGTACACAAAATAATGTAGGTAGACATTTGTCACACAAAATACGAGGACAGGAACTAGCAGGAATAGGGAAAAATATTTAGAAACCATTTATTCAACATTTGCCTTTTTGAGCAGGTATCTGTGGGTTTTGCAGATTTACAAGTCGAAATCTACAAGGTAGTTTTGATGGTAGATGTTTATTGATGATATTTGAATGGTTTAAGCTAGGAACTGACCGGATGATGTAGGCAGCGAGGTGTCAATGATTGCGGCACAATGGCGCTGCTTCCGGTCACAGCCATCGCCACTCGCTTTGTATTTAGGTTAGTCACCGCAATCTCGACTGTAATTTCAATATAATTAACGTGGGTGACGTGCCCTGGTCCCGTATGTTTATATATATTCTGCTCTCTTCTATCATATATTTAGTTAAGCCAAAAGTGGAACTCAACGACACATACAATAAGATTATATAGGTAAGCATTGCATGATCTAAAGTTCTAAACAATACACGCAACAAGACAATGTTCTTAAAAATGATCTAATAATAGCGTCATCACCATGAAACTGAAAACGACCCGCTAATACGGTAATGAGAGGCGATCAGGTCCGAGGCGAGTGGTACGCTTCCGAAGAAATAATCAGACGGAGCTGAAGAAAGTAGATGAATAAAGTGCAGGATTTCTTAAACTTTTTGCCCGACTGGGGACTGTACCACCGCCTTACAGAAGACCGCAGTTAAATAACACTACGTGATGTAGTTTTGTGTTTCTACTTGTAAGTAAGGTTGTCAGTGCTCCACGAGGATACCAAGACTCGTTATCAACAACAGAGTTGGCAACTCGTTAGTGATATCCCTGGTATTATAATGGCTATAGGCTACGGTAACGGATTATGACCGGGTGGGTCGTATGCTTGTGTGCCACCTTAGTGCTATAAAGAAAAAACGAAGCACTCAGCCCCTTCACCCGTATTCACATTAGGATTCCCTAAATCGTCACACAAACTGCACAGTACACCCAGAATCAAAACCAGTAGGTTCTTAATTGTACCTTTAGTCACAAAAACTATTGGTTCTGTTATTCCGCGATCATAGTTAGGGCAATATACTGGCCACCATACTAACCGGTTCGTCAAAATGCTTACACAATATTGTATCTTTGAGTTTCATACCTACAATTAGATTAAATTAGTCCAAATTCGGGTATAATAAAGGAGACAGATTAATTTTTTTTAAACTTACAAACTTATTTCTGGATAAATTTTACCCTAAAAATTCCTAAAACACCAGATGATCTCAAAGTCAAAATCGTAAATAGTTTATTCAGTTTGGCCCTAGTAGGGCACTTATGACGGTGTATTTGACGCCGTTTCAAACAGTTACGTGGGCCTTAAAAATTTGAATGTTGTTTCAGTATTCAGCCGTGTGTTACTTATAAATATTATAAAACAAAATACAAAGGTAACTTCAAAATAATATGAAATACCTGAATAAAAAAAATGCAATGCCAAACTAAATTAATATACAAACTGTAACTTACGAATATAATACACAATTAATTCCATTTCCGAACAACTGTTTCAATGATATTAAAAATTTTAATTACCACAGTTAACTCTTTCCGTCCGAATGTTCAATGCAAATTATTCAAATAAGGATTGTTCAATTCGTCTAGAAGTGACTTGTCAAATGTCGGAGCGTTAATAGCTTAAAAATAGTCACATGAACTTAGACTTTTATAGAAGTGCAGGTGTGAAGTCACCTGTGCAATAAAGGGCGTGTGCAGAAGGTCACCCCAACCTGTGCGCCGGCGCATGGTCGCGTGTCGCATTCTCGCATTATAGGGGTATTTCAGACATTATAGGGCGACGTCTATAGCTACAAATATTTTGTTTCGCTTATGGCCGAATAGAATACTGAAAGGCCAGTAAAATTTGATGCCACCTTAATTTGAGTGGCCTTCGAATACATGCGAAATTCAATTTTGACGACGCTTCAAATAGCTACGTGGTAATATCGCTTTATAGATCCATATAGATGATTATAAAATATAATAAATAAAATTATGAAAACAAACATTACCTTTTTATATTTGTATACAACAACACAAGACATATATTATATACTGTACAGTATTACCTTTTTATCAGAATTAAATTATGCGTAATCAATTCTCCGCTAATCTATAGTACAAAAGACATCAACGAGTTGTCGTCACTCCGGTAAAAACTATATACTATCAATGAGATCGTAAATAATAAATAACATTATATAACCAAATCATCAATTTCGAATCATCAAAACTTAATTTTACTATTGATTCTCAAGCCCTCCCCCTCATGCCTCACGGCCTGAGATCTTTACGGTTATAGTTGACGTCCTTCGCTCGCCGTCAAAGCCGCTACTATAAGAGTTATTTTAATTATTATACTACAGTCACAGTATTTCGGTTTATTTAAATATCAATTCTCTTGTTTATATTTACCTCTGCTTACTAAACTTTAGTATAGCAATTTTTGTTATTTCTCCTTCATAAATTGATAGCATGTTATTTTTTGGTCATTCACCTATTTATAGGGAAATTTTAACGCCTACATACATATTTACTGTCATTTTATTGCCTATTTACAACCTCACATACAGTATTTATTCAGTAAGAAATATAATTATGCAATTAACCAAAGCATAGATAATATTGTTTGAAGTTGCGGTTTCCTGTGGGAGATCATGTACCAGCATAGACCGCACAAGATTCCGATGATGTCAATGCACTGACTGACCAGTGCATTGCAATTATTTATACTTCGAACGCAGGCAGGCTAGCTTACGGGCGAGCCCACATAATGGTTATTACATATTATAATTAAAAATACTATGTTGTATGCACTTTAAAATAATAAGAATGAGCTGACAATACATATGTATTTTAATTAATGAGCGCCCAGCGATGTATTGTTCACATCATTTAAAGTATGTGCGCGCATGTCTGTTTGATGTCCGCATTAAGATCAAGGGACTCAGCAAGCCTTTTCTCAGACTGCACCTCACCAGAGCGCAGACACAGAATAAATAATAGTTACTGTGTATTTTTATTAAAATAACATAAATATCATTAAAGCTGGGATTGAATGTATGAAAAATTGTTTTGTAGAACAATATTGATAAGGGACGAGAATAAGCCCTTCAAGGCCAGACCTTGGGGTGTAGATACACAGCATAGAGTGATATCGGTTAACACGCACACACTTCTCACTAAAGAAATGCTCGCATACGAGAAAAGTGTTTCATATAAAGAGGTTATAATATACTAGTATGCCTTAAAATAAATTATAAAGAATTACGAGTTTTGGAAACGATTGTACCTGACAAAGTAGAGAAGTTATTCCTTTTATATTTTACTACAGCTCAGGTATAAGTTTTAAGGATTCGTTAATTCTCCAATTGTTTAGTTAGGCCATCATAACAATCACCGATAATGAAACGAGCAAGACTGCTTATCGCGAGTTGCCATTTGCGAACAGTAAAATTTGCATCCTTATGAATACCAAATAAGAAGAAATGTATGTGGCCATGTGGCCGCGGCTATTGTATCCTCGGACTATTGTAATGCAGCTACCTGTTAACATTTTGCTTTTTTAAAGAGTATAAAAAAGCGATTACGTTCTCAATAGGTACAGCTAATCTTTTTTTGGAACAAGATCGTTTTTCAGAATTAAATAACCATTTAAAAGAACGAATACTTGAAGCGATTTAAAGTTTACTGGAACTAGAGTTCGATCAACTTTGGAGATTACAATTATTTTAAAATGTATTCATTCGGAAAAATCAATTGAATCAAGCAATTTTATGTATTGTACCTCGGGACATAGCATAGCGAGATTTCTATGGTTAATTTTTATTAAGTTACTAGCTTTTACGACTTCGTCTGCATTTATATAAAGGCCAAAGTAGCGTGTCCCAGAATATAACCTATCTCCTTGTAAAATTTTAGTACGTTCCGTTTAGCCGTTTAGTACTGAAAAGTTAGCAAACAAACAGAGTTACTTTCGCATTTATAATATTAGTATGGGCTTACACAATTATTTCTAATCTGACCTTTATACCCAGAAGAAATTGATATCCCTCTAAAGTCGAGCGAGTCCCTCGGACGAGTCGTCTCGCAATTTTTTACACTCTTAGGGCCATTATGCGATGCACGTGAGGCGACGGTCGCTTGTCATTTGTTCTAGGAACATTTATGGAACATACATTTATGGAACTTATGGCCGCACATGTCGATGCATCGAGCCCATGCCAATATTACTTTACATATGGCGAATGCGGGCGCAGCCTGTTTGGACAGCGCTCTGCCTGTCTCCATACATCTGCGTAAATTGTAAATGCCAATGCGGCATCTAGTTTTTTCTTCTTAATTTAAATTCCACCTTCATGCAACCACAAATTATTATTATTAATATAAAAGGGTTATTAAACCCACGTAATCAACATTTCCGAGTATAAAGAGTTCTTTGATCATGTGCCACAACATTGACATCAGTTGACATCAGATTGAATGTAATCACTTTGCTAACAGTATTATGCGACAAACAGGTCTCCTTATGAATTTTCTCCAAAACATAGCCTTTAAGAACACTAAAGGTACTTAATTTTGGATCAGAGTAGAGTTAATATATTGTTACACTTCTGGAATAAGCATTTAAATAAATTTTAATGACATTGAAGTCGAGCACCGATGCGGGCTGTAGATTGCGGTAAAGGCAGGGAGGTTGCGTTGTGGCTGTAACCAATTGCCTATATTGCGGAAACAATCAAACAAAGCCCATTCCCGAGTGATTGATAATATAAGATCTTATGAAAACACCGCAGAACTGTACATTATGCGCACCGTAGATTCTGCCCTAAGTTCTAACAGACCCGTAAGTACATTATAAATGTTGGTACACAATTGAAAAACAATGTTAATCATCTGAATCATTAAATAACCTGCTTTATGCATTTTTTCATTCTCCCAATAATTTACCTTTAATTACTCAAATAGGAAATGGTTTTGATAATAATTGGTAACGTAGCCACAACCAATCCAAGTGAGAAAACGTAAACGAAGATTATCACAGCCAAAAATTAAACACAATCATCTATATTGTAATACAGTTAAGTGATACTATGTTATGACTAATTACAAGTTATAATCCTCCACAATGTAAATAATAGGCAACAATTTCTAAATAAAACGGTATTTTGTACTTATTGTGTGACGTATCGTAAATGACGGTACCTGCGCACGCGCACATAACATGTGCCGATTGTATTCTCACCATTCAGTCTTGGCACTTGGATAAATTACATACACGTACGAAAATCACATTTGTTTCGCCGCTTCCCTATACAATTCTTAAATTGTTTCATAATTTAAATACGGCTTAATGCTTCGTCTAATTAACTTATTTTGGTAATTATCGATGTACAATTTGCTTTCTGCAACGATGTCGTCAATCGACTTGATAAAATAGGTTTTTAACCAAAATGTATCCATTACAAGCCGATTAAATTTGACTTCGAGTCAATGTTCAAAATGCATCATGGTATAGTTTTACTGTTTATCAGACACTCAAAGAAATGACCACTGACCACCTAGCGAGCAAGTTATCTACTTCCAATAAAAGCCTTAAAAGCAATAATATTATTTTTCATTAAAAAACTGACAGCGGAGTAAAATCAAACATTCCATACTAAAATATTTATGTAAATGTCACATTAAAAATCTTGTCGGCTAGATGAATGTTGGTAAAATAATTCTTTTAGCGCTTAACTTGGTTTTTAATCTTGAGAACTTAAGGTCAGCTCGTCCATTGTTGTACCTTGCCTCAATAAAATATTATCATTTCATGTATTTTGGAGCTATTTACTGCGGCTCGCCCACGACTTTTGCCAACGTTTGAGAACAACATACAAATTCTGGACGAAACATAAGACGCACGATTTTCAAACACGTAACAAATTATTCTTTATCTCGCGAATCACTCTTGAAACTAAACATTGACAACAACGAGAATATTAGTAGTGTATTTTGGTATACACTCGATATACACTACTAATTTACGTTATACATATAACTAAATGACATCTAGGTAAAAAAGTATATAAGATAAAAACCCGCATAACGCAAGAAGCACTATATCAAGTTGAGACATCCCATTGCCTATTTAATTGGCATTCAAGGTTCGATCGACCTATTTGATTCCCCAAATTCAAATACCAAACTGGCCTAAATTTTTGTTGGCAAATGTCAATAGATTTTTTCCGTAGATTAATCTATTATTTTAACCTATCGTTAATCCCTTTTAAAGTTTGAATAACGGTAATCGTTTTTAGGCGGATAAAACTGTAATAAAAATTCAGTTGCCTCCAACGAAACCGAGGGCCGACGAAAACAAGCCAACCGATAGATTGCTTAGATACCGGATTTATTCTATTAACTAGCCGAATTAGTTGGTTCTAGCCTTGAACACTTCGCTCAACATATTTGGGTCATTAACCCTAGCCAAATCTGGTTGTGATTCACGTCGTGATCAAAATAATAATAAAGTGTTGAACAGTTTTTGTGACCGTTCGTTTCAAGCGACGACGTATCTGAATCGTCGTTTTTTGTGGAGCGCAATTGGCTTTGAAAATATCCGGTAGATCCAATAGGCAGCTAATTAAGTTTTGTAGGCGTCGCGGTGTAGGCAGACTGAACTGTCACCTGGTACTGCAAAAGTCAACTAACTGAATGCTTGTATTCCAGCTTACTGGTATAAGACACGTGCGTGTATGTATCATGTAAGTATTAGACTAACTGCACTCACGGCTAGACATAGACAATGTGGGAACATAACAATGGTTGCATGGGCTAGCAATAACACTGCTATTTCAACCATTTCTCAACTCAATGTCAGACATTTAAAATGTACTGCGGGCAAAACGTCCAAAGTTAGTCTCATAACTGTAAAATTATGAAACAGTATTCAATTCGTTACTCAATATAATAACACTGGAACATTTGGCAAGACATGTGAAGCGTTTACATATGGCCGAGTCGGTCACCATATGCGGACTAACTGATGATAAATAATTCAAAACAAAAAATGTCCTTCGCAGCGACCTTTTAACCGATCCCAGCGCGGGCGCCGGTGTACCGCGCTATCGGTACTCGTGCTTATGGAAAAAAGGCTTCAACGGAATTTTATGTGGCTCGAGTGGTTCTTCATAGCTGTCTTACGTTTTATAATGCGTTAAATGCTAACTGCGTCCGATAACCCCGCCCGCAAGGACAGCCTAACCCGCCCCACTGTTCGCTAGTATTTATTTATCGCCCGAGGCAAGTTTTACTGCCGCCTTTTTCTATGTGTGCGTCTGGCTAATATCTTTTATAATATACTGTGGTGAATTTGTTTGAATTGCATATTAAATTGAATGGTTTGAATTATAAGCAAAAAATATATGAATTACGAGTTTAATCTCTATACCTATTATGTTCTGTTACATTTATTGTCGATTTCCTACGAATGAATTAAAGTATATAGGAATATACATGTATAAGTGTTAATTAAGTGTAATAGGTATTACACATTACATTATATGCTAAATGATAACCAATAAACACGGGTTAAAGTTACTGTTGTTTTATAGTTTTTAAATGTATGGGGCAGTGCGTTACGCCCTTTAGTAGTGACATTGTACTACGGCCGCTTAGAAACGTAGCAATTAATCATTTGGTCTTATTAGAATAACATTTTACCAATGATTAATGTACCGATAATTACTAGGAACACTCTGCGTAATGATTCAAGCCACAAAATGTGCTAATGTTTTAAAGACATTATTTTTAAATCATTATTTCACAATGTAATTTAAGAATACGTTGTTATACGAGACATGGTTATAGCAGTATATTATCTACTCTGAGGTTATAGGTACCTATATCCTAAGATAAAGTTTGAAGGCGACACAAAATCTATTGGTTTGTGGTATTGATAACAATTGTTTAGATTAAATGACATTGTATTGGACCCATTAACTGATTTTAACCAATATGTGATTATACAGATATATACACAAGTAAACAAGGAAGGTATGCGTAGGTAGCTATGGATATCAGCTGATGGATGATTCACAGTTTATTTTCAAGGCACGATATATATTGAACCGATTATAGGTAGGTATTTATAATTTATATCGCCCGCGAATCTATACTAATATTATAAAGAGGAAAGATTTGTATTTTTGTGGGTTTGTATTGAATAGGCTCCGAAACTACTGAACCGATTTCAAAAATTCTTTCACCGTTAGAAAGCTACATTATCACTGAGTAACATAGGCTATATATTATACTAGCTGCCCGCCCCGGCTTCGCACGGGTAGACAAAATAAATGTCTACCCGTGCGAAGTCGGGGCGGGCCGCTAGTTACTAGTAATTGCCAAAATGTATTGCGGAGAAGGCTGCCGTTAATAGCCAAATAATAAGCGTTCGCGTTCAAGGTTGCCGGCAACGTTCCTCCACAGGAAACGGCAACTAACTGACTAGATATGGACATGCTAATTGCGGGGCCTTGACTTACCGTTTCAGAATAAAAACCGCACTATTACAATTTATAGCAGAACTAATGCAGTTTGTGTGTTTGAAATTTATTACAGTGTCGGGGGTCTAGTATTAAGTATTAGTTTAATGGTAAAGATTCGCTGTGGTTTTCAAATTATCAAATCATGTGAATATCAAGGCATTTCGTACAACTTATTTCTTAATCATCATCTGTCATCACAGATTTTAATCGATACATGCTGTATAGTACATTGCTACTCGATAAAAATTCCCGAGATTGTGTCTGTTAGGTTTATAAAAAAAAAATAGGTGTGGCACTCGGAGACTGCCGCGGTAAAGCTATTGCATAGCATTTTTTATCAACTTATGCAATTATAATTATTTATTTATTTTATTAATGCAGTATTTTTTTATATACCTATATACTTTCTCATAAACAGCTGATTACGGTAGTTTTCCAATACAACCAATGCCACCTAAAGGCGGGTTGCTGAACTAAAGAGACAAGCGTGATATTTCAAAAAGTCATTAAAAGTTCTGGTATTTATCGATAGATGGAACTAAAAAGTATCACCGCTGTGCCGGTCGGAGTAACACCCCCCGTGTTAGGTTTTTTCCGTTACGGAATTTCTGGATTCGGTCCCCACGCTCAAGGCCGCGATAAAAGCTATGCAATAGCCTAACAAGACAGGCTGATGAACGTCTGATTCGAACGTTTATTGATAATTATGTTCTGTTCTAATCCCTCTGCTAAAGTGCGCGGGCCTTTTGTTTCAAACACGTGTTTGTGGCACTAATGGTAAAATACAATGTACCTAAGTATTCAAAGGTGGACCCATGCAGTATAAAATATCAAGTGTTTATGATACAATATATATATGATGGCAAAAACATACCTCAGAAGGTATTTAACAAATAGGTACCAACCATCGCGTCACTTAAAAGGATCAAAATAAGACCCCGATATTATTAGCTGTCACTTTCAAAATTATCGTTTGTAACGATCACGATTCACGACAGCAAAAAGTAAACTATGATTAAATAAGAAAACGTTAATTAACCACCTAACATTAAAAATTATAATATAATATAATTTATTTCGCGAACTTGTATGACGGGCGAACATTTCAAGGTAATTTATGTTATGTCTACTGTCTAGAGGGCAATTCATTAATAGAATATTATAATAGTTATTTAATTAGTGAACCCCAAAATAATTATGTAGCACATTATATAATAATGCATTCCTTGGCATATGAAGAAATACGCCCAGCCATGATGATTCGATAACCATGTAAGTACTTACATAGTAGTATTCTCGAAGCGTTCGGTGAGCAGTCAGTCCCGGTTACTTGAACCTTTGAACGTCTCTCACAATCGGACCTAGGACCATGAACATTTTGCTATGTATGCTTGGTCAGATTAATGTGTGTTACAAATCATACGAAAACAAAAACCAATCATCTAATATAGGTTTGAGTATCTTTGATTTTTACTATTATTATGGTACCTTTACTGGTATGTAATGGGTTACGGATCAGATGGCACTGGACCAGATCTAATTCAATCCTAAAACCTAACATAGTTGGATAAAAGGTTATGGCACCTCATATGCTCGCTATAAATCGGTCCAAAGCGTATCATTCAATGGTTGGAATTTGGTCAATGAGTTTTTTTTTCGAATACGATTTACAGTACGGCTTACCCGTTTAGAAACGGGACTCTTTTTCCGAAATCTACACTGACGAAGTCGACGGGATAAGCATATAAGATATATAAAGTTATCATGAACGTGTGCAGCATTTATGTACATTTCAACGTTATTTTGCATGAAGTCATAACTTTGCCTAGGAATGATATCTCCGACTTTTTTATTCCATCATCTCCATCTTTCCATATTAGGTAGAACAGCGGCATACCTCTCCTTGTGCAGTGGACTTTATACCAAATTCGTGAGGTATTTCAAGTCGGAATGTGTTTTTGCAGAACAACCATTCTGATGAGATCTTAATTTGCATTGCAACTTGTATTCATGATTATTAATGTACA
Organism: Falcaria lacertinaria; assembly: GCA_951449985.1. Lineage (NCBI taxonomy): Eukaryota > Metazoa > Arthropoda > Insecta > Lepidoptera > Drepanidae > Falcaria > Falcaria lacertinaria. The sequence goes on from OX602114.1 coordinate 7,244,165, forward strand.
TGTTGATCCTTATTTCATACTAAAATAACATGCCAGGCAAATGCTTATGACAATTTTCATCGTCATCGGTTCCAAATTGCATATTATTATCTAAAATCCACCTACTTACCTACTATGATATAACCAAAATGATGATATTTAAGTATTATTTATTGACCTATGTTGATATTGTCATTCTTATTTACATTTTAATTAATACTTCCATGTTCTTATACACTGTCACTATAGTGTAAATGTACTCGACTAGTAGATATATAACTATTATAGCAAACTCTACTGTAGGTACCTACTACACACACACTGCACTGCGTGATACAGGAAAATAAAAAGATACTAACTGTTGTGGGTAAATGTTTATCGCTAGGTACCTATCTTTAATTCAAATTTATTCGACCTTTAAGTAAACAATGGACCTTACTACACTTTATCTCTTGAGGAAATGTGTGTCAAACAGGACCCACCTTCCTACCTACCTCTCCATACCGCTTTTAATAGTAATGTATATGAGGCTGATTCTAAGTTCACCGGGTTTTTTTAATTAAATGTTAAAGAAATACAAACTAAAAACAATACCTAGGAGAAAATAATCTCAAAATGAATGGCTTGGCGTGTGATTGATTTGTTAGCGCTCAATGAATGTAGACCTAGCCCAGCTAGCTAGTCTATAGAATTCATAAATTGACAACTTTGCAGTTAATTGACAATTGACAGTGAGATCCAAATGTACAGAAAAAAATATTATTGTAACAAAAAATCCGATTTAATAAATCTGTGTCCAGTATAGTGGTAGCTGGTAACTGACATAATGAAACTTTTGTATAATGATTTCCATACTGGAATACATACACCCGCAAAGCAACATCATAATTCAAGCCAAAACACTGTAAACCATGGATGGTACTAAATGATAACCGTAAGACATGTCCAAGAAACCGGTGACCTAATAGGCGTAGAGAATAAAAAATAGATGAACTGGGTATTTATGCGCGCATGTTTTTGTACCGCTACAAACCTCGGCAACCGGCATGACTGGAGCTTTGAAGTCAATTTTGAAAACACTTCAATTTTACCAACTCTATTAGCGCCCATTTACATCATGAACAATATAACTTTGTCTAACTCTTAGTTTTCTGTGTGAGCGTATCAAAAGTATGAACTAAGAACACGACTGAGATAAAAAAAAAAATCTTTATGGTCCCCTCATACCATAACAGATGAACTATGACAGATCCACAGAGGCAGACATTTTTTGCAACATTGTTTTGAATCTGCGATAATTATGACGCTATAGAATTTGGGTCGGATTTTTTATATGTTAAAATTCTTGCATATTTTTATAATTATTCGTAGGTATAACTGCCTGAATCTGAATATACTACGTATAATATACCTAGATTTGCCTATAAATACTACCGTGTATGTAACCTGACCCTATGTATGAGTGGAAAGATTCAAAACGTGAGTCTGCGCGCCGTCACGCCTCGCTGTGCAGACGCATACAATTACGGGCATGGTACAAAAAAGAGCCCAACAATGCCAGGCTTCGTCCTTGGGCCCCCAACAAAAGCCGAGAAAGGGCAAAGGAACTCGTTTTGACCAACCTTGGGACTTTCACTGACTACCTACGCATATTTTGCTACAATGGGATGGGACGCATTCTCTCCTTCGGGAACATCAGCATCGCTTTGAATCCATGCTGCTTTTATTGTGACTTCGAAATATTGTACAATATGTCAATATAATGCATTTATTACAGTTTCGATATCTGATTATTGTGTGAAACATTTCGAACTTTGTTTTTTATTTATTTGACGTCGCGTAATGCCTGCTTACCTAACATCATCGGCCTTGCAAATAACACAGTTACGGCTCGAGATTAAGACAGGAAAGATTTAATTTTCAACAACAGTTATAACTAGACTGAGCAATGTCAATAGTTGGCAGATTTGGGTCGAGATTGAATTTGTCACTTCGTCTGCTGGCGCGCCAATTACAATAATGCAGCACACAGACTCACGCACACATGTATAGAGGTAGTGGGTGTACATGTGGAGGTGAGTATTACCGTTATGGAGGCACATACCAGTGACGTCAACGAGGCCTTATGCCTCCGACGCCACATGAATACGTTAGTAATAAGCCGAGGTCGAACAGTGACTACTCAACTCGTTTCAATATTCATTTTATAATATCATGAACGAGATTCAAGATACATTGTTTATGCCTATATTAAAGTCTCTTAAAATGTATTATCTTTCTTTACAGATCGAGACGTATTCGGTGTGAGCAATGGAGCAAAAAACACACAAGATCGTCGAAAAGAGCCAAGGAGATTCATATCTTCTATACTCGGGGGTGATATACCATACGGTAGTCACAGAGGTCACATCCTCACACCGGCAGAGCGAAAACAATATACACCAGTTGCTGCTGAAGACAAGAAAAAATCAGAGGACAAACCTTTAATAAAGGAAGAAAAAGATTCCTTAGTTAGTGAACCAGTAGTACTTCCAACCAGAAATACTCCTTCTCCTGAAGCTACACCCTCGCCTGATAACAATGTCACATGCCAAAAAGTATCCGTTATACAAAGAACCCCTTCACAGTCACAGTTTCGAGACAACAAAAAAGAGTTATCAGACGTAAGGCTTCCATCAACATTACCCACCCCTGAACCAGAACAAGATCAACCCATAGATTATGTAATAGCTAAAAAAAGAGGAGAATTAGAGGATGAGGAAACTGAAAAGAAAATTAGGGAACAAAGACGGACAAGCAGCTCCAAAATAGCTAATGGAATTTTAGCTAGACCCGTTCTTGTTCTTAGAAACTGTCCAGCGAGTAAAGTTCCAGGAATTATCAGTGCTGCAGCTGGCCATGGACGATCAACTGGAAGTGGCGGTTCGAACAATGGTTCGCAGAGTACCGGTGGCGCTGGTAGCTTTAGCTCTGGTGGAGGCAGCACGGCCCCATCCTCCGGTGGCGGTGGAGCCATGGGAGGAGGTTCAGGGAGTGGTGGTAACGGCCGCGATGGTCGTTCAAATTATGGTCCTAACAGTCCACCGACAGGTAGCCTACCACCATTTTATGAAACACTTGGGCCTTCAACCAAGGGTGGCCAAAATTCTTTCAATGCTAACGGTAACTTTTCAAATGAATTTAATATCATAAACGGATTCAACATGGAATGCGAAAATAATGATAATGCTACTAACTTCCCAGAACAAAGCAAACAATATTCCCTAATGCAGAATGCACCTTACGGGTTAGCGCTCAAAGACGAAGAAATAGACTATGAAAACAAATTAGAAAATTTAGGCGCTATTGGAAATTATGGAAGTAATTTTGATGATTCAATGGTTGTGGACATGGAAGCGGATGTTATAGATCAGTTTGAGAACACTTTAACCTTTCCAGGTACAAATGAAGGTATTTTGGGACAATTATCGGATTCAACAGAAGACTTTGCCAGTCTTCTGAATAACCATGTAGAATCAATAACTGAATCCGAACTGAGAGAGTCCTCATCTATCTCTCCAGACTCCGTACATAACCCAGTGGATATTGAATCATTAGCAGAGCATGTAAATTTTAAACAGTATTATGAAAAGGCTAATTATTTAGGTTTCGAACCTGGATCATACAACTTACAACTGAACCCTGCACTTTTACAACACAATGAAGGCCACATGCAACAGCTACAAATTCATGTGCAACTTCAGCAAAGGCAGCAGATCCTGTCTCCTGGGTTCCCCTTCACTAGTCACTCTCTGGACCTGGACTCACCGACAGGCGTTTCGCTGCCATCGCCTGGCGGGAACAACTCGCTCGACGGAAACAGCCACATCGATAGCACCTCCCTCAGTCCTGCTGCCGCTGTAAGTCTCAAGAAAGGCACCGATGGCAAAATTCAAATCTTGCACCAAAGGGTAAGCATTATTTGATTTTAAGGCGAAGCTTTAACTTGTTTCCATCTTCGATGTTATCCATGACACTATATTAATTTTATTAATATTAGTCGATAACACCGAAGTTGATAAAAATGACGCCGAGCCTGAATCAACTTATGCTTTTACCTACTGCACTTGAATTCTGTAAATTGTGTTTCTTTTCATGATCAATTAAGATTATGCTCAGCCTTATAAATAAAACTTATAAAGTTGATTTTAAATCTCTCTTCTTCTTCAGTGTCATCTTATATATCATAAAAGTCAATTACGTTTACTTTATTTACAGTTGGGTCTTCCCGCTGAGCTCCCTTTGGAATTCATCAACGGTGGGCACGGTGTAAAGAACCCTTTGGCAACAGAAGCCAACGCCAGGCAAAGAGAGGAAGAGAAAAACAAACAAGTATTAGTTAGCGAAGACGACCCCTCTAAATTCGTCTGCAGAGTGTGCTCGAAGAATTTCAGTTTACAGAGGCTTTTGAACCGACATATGAAGTGCCATTCAGATGTGAAAAGATACTTATGCACATTCTGCGGCAAAGGTTTTAACGACACGTTTGATTTGAAACGGCACACAAGGACCCACACGGGCGTTCGGCCTTACAAATGTAATCTCTGTGAGAAATCATTCACCCAAAGATGTTCCCTAGAATCACACTGCCTCAAAGTTCATGGAGTACAGCACACATACGCGTACAAAGAAAGAAGGACAAAGGTTATTTTCTTGTACTTTTTTTTTACTTTAATTTCAAATATATTTAATTCTGTATGTATTCCACTTATGTTTTACATGCCATAATAGAAGTGTTTGTTTGATCACGCATAAACGGGTGAATGGATTCCCTTAAATTTTCCCGATATTTTTAATAACAAGTTTTATTTGTCAAAATAGACGTTCTTTCTGACGTTATTAATATTATTGTATTATGTTCTCTGCAGATGTATGTTTGCGAAGAATGTGGTCACACGACATCAGAGCCAGAGGAACACTACATGCACCTAAAGAAGCAACACCCATATTCACCGGCTCTGCTCAAGTTCTACGACAAACGACACTTCAAGTTCACAAACGCAACGTTCGCCAATCAACTCCTAGGACAGCTTCCGATGCCGGTTCATAACTAAATTGTACCTTTTCACAATTGAATACTTCAATCACAATTCTAACTGATTTAATCAGGTAAAAATTAGGCAATTTAAGCCGAGGCTAATAAAAAAGCAAATAATATACTATTTCAGATGCACAGTGTTTATTTCCTTAAACAAGCCTTTTCAAAACTAACATCAGCCTGATTAACTACGTTAGTATCATAATAAAATAAAAATAGAAATCGAGGGTACTTTAAACTACGAATTTATTCCGTCCGTGTGTTAGCTTAACTCAAAAATCAATGTTAATACACTATCCCAGTGCTTAATTTAGCTGCATTTAAGCCTGTAAACGAAAAACGGCACTTAGTTATATAATCGATGTCGTCTTCCAAAATAAATGTAGACATTCCGTTGTAAAGCTACATTCATTTTATACGGTTTATATTAAACTATGGAACGGTAAAACATCTTTCGTTCCAAACAAAAATACCTTAATTTTTTAACAGTCAATCTGATTTACATTAGCTTGTGAACGGGCAAGACTGCAAATAAAAAATCAAAGTATCGGGTATTATGTGCAATCTTTGGTGATGGTACGGGGCTAGTTTAAGTTTACCTCATAAGTTAGATTTACTCAATTAGCTTTAGTCCGACTGTCTTGGGAGATAGATGTACGTTTCATTTCAAACCAGCTGGATTATTACTTGATGAGATTTTTATAATAAATGGTATTGGACTATAATCGGTTGGTGCTACGAGTAAGCGGGTGTTGCTGACTTGAAATGAAGCCCTTATGAATCGGATGACACTTCTTGTCCGATTCATTCTTAATATATCAAAGCGGAATAGCGTTCGGTTCCCATCCGCATTTAGGAATCTCTTTCCTCGATTTAGTGATATTAGCTTCTAATTATTTCTCAATTTAACACAAATTATGTCACAATACTTATGTGTATGTACTTACCTGTAGAAAATGTTATGTTTGTTTATTTTTTGTTTGTACGTATTATAGATGTCAAAATTGTTTAATTTGATAGTGAAGACCCTCGTTGGTTTCACAACATGTCGTACCAAGTCGAAATGCATTTCTAGAACTATTTATATTATTTAAATTAAAACTATTAATTGGTTACAGTTTGTGCTGTGAGCGTGTGTATGTAGGGTGTACTGTGTAAATGTGTTATTTAATGCAATTTTTATTATTAACTAGACATCAAAATGGAGTTAACGAAGAGCTTCCAAGTTTATAAAGAGAGGGTTTAGTAGACTATGATGCTCAATTTTATTACATTTGCGCTTTCACAGAGAAGCTTGTGTATAATAAAGGTACTTAAAATTTGTAAATATGTCTAAATTTAGTGAATATGTAGCAGTAGTACAATTTTGAGAGAATAATATTACCTAATTATGTTAGCCGTACCTACTTAGCATTTATGAGATTTTTAAAAAGATAATAATTGTTATAGTATTTTGTACAATTTGGTAAGATTTGATAGATCTGAAAGTGTTTTTATATTGGCTTATCGATCGGTGACGATCCTGATATTGTGATAGCGCAATGCCTTGGTTAAACTTGTCTGTTGCATTTACTAGCATTTCGATGACGTTGTCAAACTGTAGTTTCATATTTTTAGAAACAAACATTTTGTTAATCTGTATTGATAAGCAATATATCATGATTAAAACATTTGTCTGTCGTTTCACTTCACATATCATAATTATATTTAATTAATCATTCAACAACATAAATGATGAACACAATGTCCACTGACCTCTTTATTCTAAACACTGTATTTCAATCACGAGTTTGCCACAAGTAGTTGATACATTAATGCTTTTGCTTATTATATTATATTATATTGTTTAATGCTTAAGAGAGGTAGAGCGATTTGGGATTTACTACCTTACCTTACCTTTACCTCACTGAAGACCGCAGTGAAATAAAACTACTTGATGTAGTGTTGTGTTTCTGCGGTAAGTAAGGTTGTTCCACGTACTCCACGAGGATGCGCTGGGCTATTAGTAATGCTGCTGGCACAATAAGTCCTCATCAACTACACGGTTGGCAACCCGTTAGTGATACCCCTGGTAATGCTAGCGGCTATAGGCTACGGTGAATGCTTACCAGCAGGTAGGCCCGATGCTTGTGTGCCATCTTAGTGGTATAAAAAAAATGCATTGAATATCGTTTGACTTATATTAACATAGCATTCTTTAACAGAAGTCGGAAATATTTCGTTCCTGCATCGAAATAGATGCATTTTTTGGTGCAAAAAATACTACGTTCCTGAGAGATATAGCGGTGAGGATGTATTTGACTCTGTGTTATCTCATCGCTCTCTTCCAGAACGCAGTAGTGCTTTACATGTACCTTGTGTTTGCGGTCCCAGTATCCATCCGAGTCGTCCGCAGTGCTTTCTGCACCTGGGCATTTTTCATTTATTATGACTACTCCTTCTTCCTCTACAATTACTCGTTTGTAATAATACGAGCTCGATACTTAAGTGTGGCAATAATGAAGTAGAGTAACTTACACAATAATTTATTATTATTAGTTATAATGGATACTCTTGGAACTCGCGACAAACGTAATGGCCCATTACTAATGGGTGCTTTTGCAACGGAGCAAATATTCATCATATACATGAAAACTCCCGTGAGTAATGCATAATGCAATCACTAACTAGTCTTTTTCATCAGGCGTTTTAACATAGCATATTTCGAATGCGCACTATTTTCCGAAAGGCGCTTTGCTCAGAGATGTTTCACGGTGATACTATTTTAACCGACTACTTACTACGTTACTCTTTCACGCAAAATCTACTCAACGGATTTGGATGAAACTTGGAACACAGATAATTTATATCCTGGATTAACACATAGGATACTTTTTATCCCGGGAAAAAAATAGGTTCTGAGATTCTAAGCTCAACGCGGACGTAGTCGCGGGCAGAAACTAGTATATTAATAAAGCTGTAAAAAAAAAAAAACATTTTTGTAACAAGCTTTTGCAGCATTTAATGTGTCTGATGCTGACGATTGAGGCGAGCCCTTGTCAAGACCTAACACTGAATACAGCAACCATGCCATATGTTACTTAAAACCAGCCACCATAAGGTCATTTTTACAATAAAAATGCATTGCCATCTAAAAAGAACCAACAAGTAGAAATCAGTAGGATAAATGGAAGTGGTTCTTCAGCTTGCGATATGATATTTGACCATAACAAACAAACACACAAACATTTGAAGATTAATAAAAGCTTGAAAATTTCTTTTTCTATTTCAGGGCAAGTGTTAAAACGGACAGAGAGCATTCTACGCACACTGGAATTTCGTGAGACCCGTATTTTCGTGTACGACCTATTAGTTTTCGATACTCGGGCTGCAATTAGCATTCATTGGAAATATACAGTATATATTCAGATAGGGTCTTATAATATCTTTAGCGAACGTGCGACCTCATTAGGCTCTCGAGAGAATTAGTATACTATGTCTATGGAGAGGCCCTGTTTCTTGTTTTTTTACGTTAACATAACCAAAACATTTTAAACAAAAATCCATTTATCCACTCACGGTTGGAACATTGGTTTGTCAAATAGCATAACAAATCAAGACAAGACTGAGGTAAGCGAGGCACCGTTCATGATGTCCTAACAAAGGATGTGGCATAAGGAAGGTTTTAGAATGAGATTTTATTGTCCAAATTTACGCAAGCCTGTGTTTTTGTAATTTGTCACCTGTTATACTGAAGCTGAAACATAGTTTGAGATGAGTATATAATAAGAGGCGGTAGAAGAAAAATTGTTACACATACACGTGACTCAAACGAAATAATAATATAACGGCTGTAGCTAAATAGAAGTGAGAAAAATGAAAAACCTTTTCACATTATTGTTTTTTGGAATATTAATGTATTATGCAGTGAGTACATATTTGAAACTGAGGCTTATAATTTCATGAAAGTCAGAATACCTATATAATATTGTTATATTATTTATTTTCTATTTGTATTTTCAGTATGCTGTGCCTGCTGACATGCGTAAGTATCTTAAAATAAAACTAATAAATGATTACTGATTATACAAGTGTGATGTTCAGCTTATTTGCCTCATTGTATAGAAGACGGAAATCCAATGTATCTCGATAACGCCGTGCAATAGATGACTATAGAATAGTCACACGTATTGTAATCTACTATTTTCTACAAACTAAAGTTGGTTGGTTGTGTATCAATTTGGTAGCTTTTAGGGTTCCGTACCCGAAAGGTAGCCAACGGATCCCTATTACTAACACTTCGCTGTCCGTCCGTCCTACCGTCCGTCCGTCCGTCCGTCCGTCTGTCCGTCTGTCCGTCTGTCCATCCGTTCGTCCGTTTGCCTGTAAGCGGGATATATCTGATGATGATGATATATCTGATATGATGATCCGTAATAGGTATACAGCTGAATTTTTTATTTCTGTTGCCGCTATAAAAACAAACACTAAAATTGAAAAAAAGGGGACCCCTTACTAGAAACGAGTTTTTTTTGCTTCATCTTAATAATGGTAACAACTTTGATTATATATATATATAATCAAAGGGTAACACGTAGACGCTTGAAATGCACATAGGTGTGCATTGCTATATTTTCTAAAAAAAAGGAGCGAATTTTTCTTTTACAAACATTACGGAACGATCGGTGTGCGAGTCCAACTTGCACTTGGCCATTTTTTTATAGAAACAATGTTCTAATTTATGTTAATAATCACGGCTCTTTGGGTGCAGCTACAGGCGCCGCTGGTGCAGTAACAAACGCGATAACAGGTAGGCACTACTTTTTATTATTATTTCAATCTATCTAACGTTCTGATGTTTTCCTTCACCGTAAGGTTGGTTGGTGGTGTGAAAAATCACAGAACTTAAATTTTTAGAAAATCTCATTAGCGCAGACCGGTGGGATCGAACTTACTTCGGTAGATTCGCGGGCAACATACCACACTACACGACCCGGCTTTAACTTGTGTGTATGTTTTTAATTAGTAGTAATAGTAGTTAATGAAATTAATATTCTTTATTAATTGAATAGATGCAAGATCTACCGCAGCATCGAGCATTTCGAGTACAGCCAAGTTTGATCCCGTTATAGAAAGCTGGAAATTAGTTAAAGGAATTAGAGAATCAGTGGTAGACGGCATGGAAACTGGCCTCCGACTGGGATTGAATGCCATAAAGACATTGAGAGGTAAGAAAAATAACATAAGAATGGTTAGGGATATCTCTAACAGTACCAAAGTCTAACGTTTATATAGAACAGACAATTAAGACCCAATTTATTTACTACGTAGATGGCAAGCGAGCGTGTGGCCCGTTTTATGATTAGTATATTATACTAGACTAATACTAAGACTAGTACTGTTATTTAGTGCAAAGATATGGCAATTATTTAAATATAATTTATAGATAATGAGCCAGCTAGAAAACTACGCTAAAAAGTTATTTTCACAGCATAATAATATGTTTTTGTCGACCGTTTGGAATAAGAACTCAGCTCGCATACGCTACGAGCTGAGTCCTTATAATGAGGTCGAGTGTAAAAAAAAAACAAGAAAGCAATACCCGGTCAGCAACTAAATACGGGATTTATTCCGATCGTAATCCGAGTTCGCCGTAATAGGTTAGATTTTTATTTTTATTTTACTCGACTACCAGAAGCAGCTCAATTCACTTTGTTTGCTGACGAAACACATTTTGGATATGGCCAAAATCTCTTTAACTGTCTGACCGATTAAAATCCTAAGACTCCTTCGTGTGCTAATTATCGTTACTAACCTTTTATATCTTAAAAGAACGTAATATTTTTTTTATATAATTTATATGTTTATCTTACAGGACAAATATAATTTCCTACTGGAAAACTGTAACTATTGCACTGAGTACTGGCAAGAGTAGCAAGGAAGAAGGCTGACAGAAAAGAACATGTTTTTCATTATATCAATAAGATGGCGAACAAAAGAACCAAATGACGCGGTCGTATTAACTTCACATCACAAATTCACGTACAAATTCTCAATAAGCTTAGCGACAATTTATGTTTAGTTATTATTAGTATACAAATAAAAATGTAAAAACAACATTGTCTTGTTTTCAGCTAATTTCTTATTTTCTTTAAACGAAAAAAAAATTCTGTACCTACTTATCACCACCGATTTGATCATTTTGTACACATAGTTTTGGATAATCGGAAATAAAATTAGGCCTACAATGTTAAATGGAATGAATATCATCGACTATATTCGTAACTAAATAAAAATGTATTCTCGCTTCGGCATGACAACCTAACAAACGCAGATTAGTTTTATCAGTCTTTTTTTCTGGTATTACAAGCGTCCGTCATCCATAAACTCCGGTGACCGATTACCAACATACTGCGCTAGTTGTGTAAAAATTTCGTTTATTTTTCTGTAAGTCATCAGCTTTTGTCCTAAAAAATGCCTTAAGCATGTGATAGCAAGTTTTCAATGATAATAGAATTAAATCATTAAGCGATTTCTTATTTAAATACAATTTAAGCAACACATAACATAATACCCACTGGCATAGGCATAATACCCACTGAAATATTGTTTTATATACTACTAAGTCGGCACACAAACATACGGTCCAACTTATGGTAAGCAGTCACCGTAGCTTATACCCGCTCGGTAGCAATAACACGGATATCACTAACAAGTTAACGCAATGCTAAAAAAATCCATCCTAATTAATTAATTAATTATTACTTAACTAACTAATTTTAGTAAAAAGAATTCTTATTTTATTTAAATCCTTACAGAATGGATGTATGCATGTTTAGTGCTTTCGTTTTTTGTGTGAAATTTGGCATACGTATATCTATAACCCGGAATAACACTTAGGATACTTTTATCCCCGAAAATAATTAACAAAATTAATTGCAGATAACGTTGTGTAAAGTAGTGAGCGTCGCTCAACATACAGGCTTTATTTCATCAAAATCGACTTATAGAAAAGAAGTCTGGTTAATTCCACGAGCACGAACGCGGCCACAGACAGTTATGAAAGTTTTGTGGCAAAATTTGTCGCGTACCTGCCCAAGCATGAAAAATTTCTTGTATAAATGCAAATATTGATGCAGGTGTTATATGAAAACTGTTTTTGTCAAGTTCAACTTCTTTTATAAAGTATAGAATATGGATGATTTTTGTCCCGATCTCTTCTTTTCGTACAGAGAAGGTATTATATATGTATTATCTACGGTGTACAGTGTAAGGCTACGGTGACTGCTTACCATCAGATGGGCCGTATGCTTGTGTGCCACCTAGAGGTATTAAAAAAAACGTAGATAATTAATCAGGATTTTAGCGTCCTTTTAATCCCGAAAATACAAAATCATTGAATTTTGAAGTAAGAGGTACTGTTAAATATAAGACATTGGGGAGGTACTGTTTTTAATAGAGTCTTTTAAAATGATTAAATCTCGCTTAAACTTAAAAAACACCGCGGCTCTTACTACTAATAAGAGCCGTGGTGGTCGTGCAGAATAAACCGTTGCCTGCTATTCTAGCGACGCATGTTCAAATCCCACTGGTCAGTCTGTACCTACCAATGAACAGTGATTAGACACACCAAGAGCTTTACGGTAAAGGAAAATATGTGCACCTGCAACCGTCTGAGAACCATTTCAAGGACGTATGTATGTAGTGCAGTCTGCCTACTTCTTTGCGGATCTTGTAGGAGGGAGTGAAGATATATTTTATATTGACTATTAATTAATTAATGGTTTTAGGATGATTGAAAAACACATAAACAGTAGGTATTTACTTTTTACACGTTTATTTTGTATGTGTATGTATTACAAGGCTCAGGCGGGAGCGAAGCGAAGCAGAGCTTACATCGTAGCAGCTTATATACTTGTCAATCAAAGCTTAGCAGTTTATCTCTACCATATCTACGATAAAGTTTTTTTATTCCTTTTATACTCTATTGGCACGCAAGCATACAGCCCACTTGATGGTAAGCTGTCACCGTAGCGTATAGCCGCTAGCAATATCAGGAATATCACTAACGAGTTGCCAACCCTTTTATTGTTGAGGACTCACAGAGCTAGTTAGCATAATTTCTTAACTACTAGCGCAGCGTATCCTGGTGGAGCACTGACAACCCTACTCACCACAGTAACACAACACTACATGAACGTAGTGTTATTTGACTGCCTGTGGTCTTCTTTAAGGTGGAAGTACAGTCTCCAGTCGCAGTCTGGAGGCTCCAATTTTAATGGGAATACCCACGGTAGATCCCCTTTTGACCTACCTCTCTTTTTAAGCTCGATGCATAGACATAATATGTCTATGGCTCTAGGTGTGATTTTTTTATATACCACTAAGGTGGCACACAAGCATACGGCACACCTGATGGTAAGCAGTCACCGTAGCCTATAGCCGCTAGCAACGAGTTGCCAACCCTGTTGTTGATGAGGACTCACTGTGCCAGCAGCATTACTACTGTAGTGTTATTTCACTGCGGTTATATTAATCACTGTATTAAGCTTAGAACCGGCAGGTAAATTGAATCCAGACCCATAAAATTACAGATGGTCAATTCGACCACATGGGCACCACGGCTGCATGAAGTTAACTTAGATCGGACTCAGTTTGGCACGTCCTGTTGGGGATTGTATGTGCGCACATAGTAAGCTAAGAAGTAGACTTAACAGCTGACGTCATTAACTTGAAATTCTTTTGTCTACCAAACAACAACATGACACGATTAAGCGACGTTTGTTTAAATGTACGTCATACAACGATTCTGCACGTATAGGGTTACCAAATCAAAATACAGGAAATGTTATTTTTTCAGAAATTCCATGATTTAGGGATTTCTAAAAAACTATTACTATGAAATTTTAAAAAGGAGGTTTTCTAGTTTCTTTCCTCATCCAGACATGTTTAATTGCCCTAATTAGTAGATCAGTGCTATCCTAAGATGACTTTATTAAGGATTGTTCTGGAAAAGACATCGACTTGACAATCTCCTAAGTCCTAAGTACTAAGTACATACATAAATAAACTACATCGGTGACGGTGCCTATCCTCATCTCGAAAAATCCATCAGTCCTGACAGTCTTTCTGGAATTTGAGAAACCTGTCGTTTGGTAACCCTATGTATATGTCATCGCTGTAAATTTACAGGCTAATTCACGGCTAATAATTACCCCGTCTATGATGTCCTCACAAAAGTGTAACAAATAAGGCATTGTCAAAAAAACAATTTGACCATATATGAGTATGTTTACAAAGACTGGAGGGTTTCAGTAATTTCAATTGTTAAAATGTACGTAGCACTGTACTTACTCTTATTTGTACAATTAGTCACATTAAAGCGGTTAGCGCTTCATCGAGTATATAATAGGAACAAACTGTTTAACAGACAGTCAGTCTTCGGATTTCTTAGTGCTTTGAAGATTAAAAGATTAAGGAAAAATGAAAGGTTTTCTAGTAATATTGCTATTGGCAACTCTGATTGCATATTTGGTGAGTACTTGTGATTTTCTGACTCCATAAGAACGCTTTCATAATATGGCGGGATTTTTGTATAGGAGAGCTGCATATTAATTAATGTTTTGAATAAATGATTTAGGAAGTAGGTGTAAAAAGATTTTAAAAAAATAAAGAATTAGCTAATTATTTCTTGAATATTGTATAAATATGAGTATAAATTAATTCATGTTTTTTTTATAAGAACCTAATTATTGACTTTATAAAATAAATATTAATAAAATACTAAACATATGTAAATATAATAAATAAATAGTAGTAGAAGATGCCCTGTGCATTTATACTTGATAAACTAATTTAACTCATGTTTAAAAATGTACTTACAATTGTTTCAGGGTGCAATTCCAGTACCAGATGACGCAGCAGGTAAACAAAAACTCCCAATTTAAAAGCATAAGCCACAAATGAATGAAATTGATTAAGCTCATAGCGATTTAATTAAAAAATATAAAGAGCATTTATTATCAACAAAGTTTTGTATTAACGGTGTTGCAATATCCTTATTTATTTCACAGCACCAGTGACTACTCTTACGACTCCTGCAGCTCCTACAGCTCCAGCATCTGCCGTATCTACACCTGCGGCTCGTAAGTAACACTTGAAAGATTTTCCAATATGAGTAAAGTATATTTGCCACGTCTGTTCTTTCTTCTTTACTTTTCTATATCTTTTCCTCCATGACTTCTGTCAGATTTGAACTTGAAAACGGTGGTGCCTATCTATTTTCATAACATAGTTTTATTATTATGTCTCTCTGAAATTCACGGAACCTCATAAGCAATACTTATTAGTTCCGGTCCTTTATCTAGGCTTGCGTGCGGATATATATTATTATTATTATTATACTACGGTAACCATTTAATTTTTTTCTACTTTTCACAAAATTACTGACGTTCATTATGATAATCAACACATTGTGCTCCAAGTGTGTTTTCTTTTGAACAAGCATATATATACACTATCTGCCTTTATTTGCAGTGGTATCATTAACGCTCCATTGTTTTATCAATATATTTATCTATAACTATATATATCTCAGTATATGCAGCATTGGAAACATAAAGTTCGAACGGATCACGCTTTGCCCGTGGTACAGTTCTCTGAAAGTTCTTGAAGAGTAGCTCTGAAAACCTTAGTTTAGCGTTATTAAAACCAGTTACCAGTAAAAAGCGTCAGACCACAGGCCCAAATGTCTAAATAAAATCTCATGCTGCCGAAACTCATTAGGTGACCACCTAAATAGTTAGGGTGACCATGTTTTTGTTTCGCACCATCTAATGGTGTCGTATTGCGGTTGCTAATCCTTAAAATACATAGATCAGTGGCTCTTTTACAGTTTTATAGCAGCCTCGACTCAACTAAAATTCAATAAAAAACTAATGTAAAACTACATGTATAGCGATGAAGTATTTTTTCACAGTACGTGCTTTTACAGTAGTTAAACCGTTCAATAATATCTTAAATTGTGGATTGTGTCCAAAGATCAGCTCAGCATGTTTTGATAAGGATAGCGACCTGGCTTGATTCAAATCTCTTAACCCTCAATGTCGACAAAACTAATTATATATGCTTCACTATGAACCAGCGCACACAGCCTCCTGTTGAATTCGAAATTAAAATTCATCAATGTCTGAACCTCAGCTACGGAGCATGCTCTTGCATTAACATAAATAAAGTACAGCAAACTAAATACCTAGGCATAATGCTCAATCAACGACTTTCCTGGCACATGCACACTGAACTAATAATGAGTAGAATACGTAAACTAATCATTAAAACATTAAGAAACATAGTGACAAAAACCCTCTTACTGTAAATATATACCGCACTTGCTCAATCTGTTATAATGTACTGTTTGCCAAACTGTGGCGGAGCAACTAAAAATGAAATTTCTACAACTGGAAAGGGCACAGAGATCACTAATAAAAGTCATGTTTTTTAAACCATTTAGATTCCCAACCGAAAGCCTCTATCTAACATCTGGTCTCCTGTCTGTCAGAAAGCTTTATGTGCTTCAAATAGCACTTTAAATTCCGTTTGATATTGAGAAGACAAAAAGCAGAAGGAAAAATACAGTTGCCCCCCTAACAACAGCCAAAAGTGCCTTTGCAAAAAGACAGCATTCTTGTCAATCGTCCCATCTGTATAATTTACTTAACAAAGAATTAAATACATACCCATTAAAATATTTCGACTGCAAAAATACACTATGCGACTGGCTTATGACTAAAAGCTATGAAGATATTGAGTCCATTGTGCAAACAATGATCTAATAATAATTTAAAACATAATTATATAAGACAACCCTACGCGCACACATACACACACACACACACACACAGTTTGATTGGTTTTCTAGTTTTTCTGAATTCATATACTTTAAGCTAATTTGTTTAAAATGTAACATACAATAGATATAAGGGAGAGCGGAATCTCCAATTACAAGCACACCCTTGCTTAAAAGGAGGCTCCCAACACTAAAATGTTTACCTATAATGTTACAGAATAAACAATTTATTATTATTATTAAATAGTTTAAACATATAAACATATAACATTAAACATATTTTAATCTACAGCTGCTGCTACTCCACCCACATCACCTGTTACCACGCCAAAGCCTGTAGAACAACTGATAAGCGGGGCAAGGAACATAATGGAAGGAGGCATGCGCTTCGGCATGTCAATGTTCGGATAATTTGAATGTTGCAATGAGTAAGTACAATTACATATAGACTACTAAAATGCTTTATCAACAACCATTTCCCAAACTGCTTCGTTCACCGATCAGGAATGAAGTTCATTCAAATCACGCTTTGTCGAATTGTATTAAAGATTGGGATGTCTCGTGGGTTTTCCCATTAAATTGGAGCCACCCGACTGGGAACTGTACCACCTTACAGAAGACAACAATCGAATAACACTAGCTTTGAGTCCCCTTCACCCCTTCAACAACAGGGTTGGCAACCTACCTCTCCGGGAGCCCTTGTGGGAAGGCGTTAAGATATTATTATTATTACAAGTTTTTCACAAGCGATAATGTTTTAATTTGTTTCTACCAACTATGATCTCAAATTGGCTTTCTCCACCATTGTTCAGTAACATTAACTATTTTTTTATTTCAGATGTATTTTAATTCGACCAAAGAAGCAAATATAATCAGTACAAGATACAGTACGTACATGCAGATACACTTAGCATACCACAGAATAGAATAGAATTATTTAATACATACGAATGTTTAACTCATTAAATGAATTTTCAAAGATCACTGTCGTTTAAATAATTGTTTAATTTCTTCTGTTTTATATTGCTTGGCGGTAAGCAAGCTGTAGCTTACGATTGCAAGCAGGCGCATGTAGCTGGTCCCGCAAAAATGTCTTTACACACAATAACTGAAAGTTGTGTGATTTAAAACCTCTAACTCAACTGTGATTGGTTTGCAAAGGCTATCGCAGCTTCGTCTGCGTTCTAATAGCTTATATTACTCAGGGATGCTGAAAAAATCCATCAGTGAATTTTTAGGGTTCCGTACCTCAAAAGGAAAAAAGGAACCCTTATAAGATCACTTTGTTGTCCGTCTGTCTGTCTATCAAGACCTTTTTCTCAAGAACGTGTAGAGTTATCACGATGAAATTAATAATCAAATCACTCGGTTCTTTGGTTTCTTTGACCTAGAATCATGTAATTTGTCAAGAAGCAGTGTCTTGCAACACATGTAAAGGGAAAACCTGAAAACCATAACTAAATAGTTTAATAACAAAAATGCGAATTTAGTATTAAAAATTTATAAAATTGATGGCACTGCGTTTGTTTACATTATTCCTTTACTTCTTTTACCTTACCTACAACTACAAGTGTGTAGTGTAACCCTCGGTGCGCGAGTCCGACTCGCACTTGGTCGATTATTTTTTTATTCGCTACAGACGTTCCAGATATTATTACCCGATTGATGCAAGCAAACTAAATTTACTAGTATAACATTGTTACAGATTAAATAAACGAACACTTTAGTTTCATTTTTTTTTCCCGCCTCGTATGTTCGCAAAAGAATGAGACAGTTTTATAATGAAAAGAGTTTTAATAAAATGCTTATTCCACATTATTTTCATGAAGGAGGTAAATGATCAACAATTGTTCAAATATATAAAACCATTACATAACATTAAGAATATAATTTTCTTTATGTACCCAAAACCATGAACAAATACGATCAGCTTGACGCAACGAATATCTATTCACGTAGGTGATTTATTATAAGTGAAACAATATTGTTCGGCGAACACCTGTGTTTACAAACGTGTTAACACAAATTAGATGATATTTTTTGCTTACACATTTATTTTACATAGGATTGAATTAAATTAAGTTAACATTGTGCATAATTGAACATTGAGAACAATTTTATTTTCTACAACTAATTGATTTGAGAAAGTCCTACAATACCTTGCAGCTATATGGTTTTCAAATGCAAATTTTACGGCTAATTGTTTCATGCCTGTCGCGTCAACATAAAGCTAAAGTAGAATTTTCTTATTCTAATCATTTATTCAGTCAACAAGTTGTGCCTCAAAGCCATTTTTTGTGTACTTATTCATAGTGAACTAATTAATGTTTCAATCCTTTCTGATATTATTAATGTGAAATTATACATATCTATCCGTCTGTTCTGTATGTCGATCTGTAACCTTACCTCGTCATAGCAAAATCATGGTCGGACATCATCACAGCGCCATTTGGTCCTAAGAAAAGCTTGTACTATGAGTACCACTCATTTATTACTGACTAATATATGAGTATAACTAACAACAGATAGAATTTGTATGTACTTAACATACATACCAAATACACAGACGCCAAGCAAGCGCAATGTTTGCACGGGCGGGTACCAAACCCGTGGCACCTAGCATAGCAATCGGACATACTAACCACAAGACTAAAGGTTCCTCAAACTTATTTTAAATTTAAGGTACTTTATATGGGAATGAGCCACCATTACCACGAACCATAAACTTATTAATAAACATATTTTCAATAACACTTAACTATCGACTTTATTCACTTAAACGTAAGGTATAATTCATTATTCATATGCACTACAACCAAAAGCTTGCATATAAATGCAAGCCGAACTTATATGTAAAATATTTTAAAATTGTACCTTAAAACTAGTCCATTACGGATCAAATTCACTTTGCTTAATTCGCCATGATTATCACAGTCACTAAAGAAGAAAATTGGCATGTACGTGTTCAAAACTGGCTAAAGAAGCTTTCTAGGCTACAATACAAATTGAAGTTGTAGTACTTGTGTGAATTAGATGAGGTATCCCTTTCTACCCATGAAGGAGGCGGAAGAGCTCAGATTGGGAACGTCTTGGATGAGAGGCGCGCGCTCATCACGGTTCGAACTACGCTTGTCCTTCGCCATTTGCGCCACCTAAAGAAACAATGAAGTAAGATAATAGAGAAATAAACTAGTCTGTTTCGAGTACAGTTAAATATTGCGAGACGTAGGTCACCAAAAACCTTGATCTTTTTGTAGTGATGCGACAGCCCATCTTCCACGGTTAAGGCCTAACAATAGGCGGGCTGTATGCTCATTTGCCATCTTCATGGGATAGGATTGCTTGAAGGTTATGTATGTATGCATGTTTGAATGTATGAATGTATGGATATAGGAGTCAAGACACAGCCTTAAGATAAAATATAGCCTTCTCGGGGACAGTGCAGGTTTTAATCAGTGAAATAATACCTAAAATCACTTCAGTAGTTCCAGTCCAGACCTTACCTCAAACATAAAAGCAACCCTACAATGTCTTTAAAATATTAATATAGATTTATGTACGTTCATATCTTTGGCTCGTTCTACAGCCTAAGCAGCTTAAGAGATTTACCATATTTGTAATTAGATTCTTGTTCTTGGGAATAGCTACGAAACTAGAAATAAGTCAAAATTTTTTTTTTGTTCCACTAATGTGGCACACAAGCATACGGCCCAGATCATGGTAAGCAGTCTCCGTATCCTATAGCCGCTAGCAACACCAGGGATATCACGAACGAGTTCCCAACCCTGTTGTTGCTGAGGACTCACTGTGCAAGCAGCATTACTACTAGCGCAGCGTATCATTGTGGAGCACTGGCAACCTTACTTACCGCAGAAACACAACACGACATCAAAAAAGTGTTATTTCACTGCGATCTTCTGTAAGGTGTAGGTACAGTCCCCAGTCGGGTGGCTCCAATATTAATGGGAAAACCCACGGGAGATCCCAATTCGCCCTAACTCTCATTGTTAGCTCATGGTGTGATTAATCACTGTACAGAAGCTTAGAAAAACCCATTGGTACAGGCCGGGGTTTGATCCTGGGCCCATTAGATGACAGGACGTTGCTTCAGCCACAAGGCTACCACGGCGTATGACTTACTTACAGCATCATCGATGGCCTTGAACTGCCAGTTCCAATGCACCCTGTAGAGGAAAGGCCGGTGGTCGTAGCGGTTGTCGTCCGGACTGTAGGTCTCCGCGTGGTACGAGGGCGTTAGCACTGTCATCTTGTGCCTGTTGATGGCGTAGCACCTGAAGAAGTGCTTCACTTTCTCTGCCACCTTGAATGACGTTTATCAACAGTTTAATAAATGTATTTAGGGTCGGCAACGCGCGAGTGATAGCCCCGGTGTTCCAAGCCTCCATAGGCTACGGTAAACGCTTACCATAAGGCGGGCCGTGTGCTATTTTTTTTTACGTTGAAACCTAATCTTCTAGCCTCGTCTTAAAGGGCATGTTTCTCAATCTGTATTTTTAAGTGTTTGTACACCAATTATTTCGGCGATTCTGCACCGATTTGTACGATTCTCAATTGTAGAGATTCGTAGATAGAGAATGGAAGTCCTGCATGGATACAAAAACATCAAGCATCTCATGGTAGTGCAATTGTTCAATAAAAAAGATGTACTTTGTACCTCGCCACGTGCAAACACAAAAAGGTTCGAAATCACTATATATTCAACCTTTAGATGCCTGTATTCGATTTTTAAATATAGTTAAATAAAATTTAATGAACGCAATCGGAGTATGTGTCGATAAGGCAAAAAAATTCGTATTAGTTAAATCGTGATTTTCTTCAAAACTTTGTCCCTTTCACGGTGTACGTACAATGAGTATAGAGCACCAGTTCACACTTCTTTCGATTCGACACTCATTTATTTGTATGGATTCATAATTACCTCCTGCGGAGTACATTTTTCACTCCAAGTATGAACTAGCTTCTGGAACATACTGAAAGGTCCGCAGTGATGCGTCTTCCTTAGCCGTCCAAATTCCGATAGTTCTGCGTACGTCATGCCCATATCTTGTTCGTCTGTTTGTGTAATCTGACCGTCTGTCAGTGGTTCCAATTCAGCCGTCGGCGGCGCTTGTAATATCTCCGATAAAGATGGCAAGAAGAATCTGTGGATCAATACTGTACAATGAAAATTCAACTGTAATGGTGTCGTTATAAGGTTGAATCAAAACGATGGAAACGTAGTTGTGCGTACTTTAATGTATACAAATTTGTTTGCCCGCTAAGCATTTGATGTTACTGATCCGTGTCTAAGAAGACTTCTTTCGTAAACCATTCATTGCCTACGAATAATATGTGTGTCTATGAGGGTATCTCTTGCATTGATAATTTAATTAAAACAACTTCTATTTAAAATAAATAGTATTTCATCCTTGTAATGGACGGCAACAATGTTTATGAAATAGCCTTACAACTTACCTATTCTTAGCGTACATCAAAAACGACTTGAGATCAGTCTTGGATATGCCTCCAATGGGATTGATATCGGCGCTGGAGCAGTCGTACTTAGTCATATAGCCTCTTAACGCCTCGTCCACGTTAGACGATCCTAAGACCAGAAGCCCGCCTGGACGACCGCGCACCCATAGCATTAGTTGCGCGAACAGGTATGAAAGAACCATCCGGAGACGAGCCTGTCGATTGGAATATGAAATAAGCTTCTTCCCGCGACTTCACATCGAGCTTATAATCGCAGAGGAACTTTACATTTTCCCAGGATAAAAAGGTCCAGGTTATAAACTATCAGTGTTCTAAATTTCATCCAAATCCTTTTTGCGTGAGTCATTTTTTTTCATACCATGGGTTCAGGCAATCGGAGACTAGCGTAGACAAAAAGACAGAGACAAAAATAATTGTTTGGGTTTTGCAAACAAGCTAATGAGTATTGGAAAAGGTGTTTTAGAAATCACAAACCAAATACTTACATTTTATTTATTTGTTAATGTAATTTGATATAGAGATTTAAGTAAAAAAAGTTCTGTTAACGTTCCTGCTATTTAGTTAACAGCAATTCCAACAGTCTTAAATATTTGGACTTCATGTTGTGGACGTACCTGTATATTCTGTAAGGCAAGGTTCTGCCTCGGACAACCTCCCTTGTTCCTGAACTTGGGTACGAGCCCCGAGGCAGCGGTGAAGATTCCAAGCACGGCGCTCACTGCAGCATCTATTAGTATTGGGAAGTGGTAGCTGCCTATCTCACTGGCAAGCTGAAATAATTTAAATTTTAATATAGTTTGAGTCTATTTTACAAGAGCCTCCTCGGGTTGTTTCAAAGGGGCTATTATATTCACAGACAAAAACATTGATAATTGTAACAAACCTACGTCCATAGATAATTCAGGTTGTGTGTAAATAACTTTATAATATATGATAAAGTTTTATTCCGTAATAATCAAAATTTATGAATTCTATATAATAGGGTTTTACCTGCGAGGCGCGTTGTTTGGTCTCTTGGCTGGAGTTCTCAGAAGCCATATAGCAGGTGACCAGCAACCGATTACATAGCTCCATGGGATCTGACGGCGAGTAATCCGACTGGCACAGGATTTTGCGCACGTCATAAAGAACTTGACTCTCTAGACAAGCAAATAGACAATGTATAGACAATAGACAAACGGTGTTAATTGTCTTGTCACATACTAGCATAAATTATACTAAATTGTAGCAAAATACACAAAATTGAATCTTAATGCAATACAAAACGGGATAAATATTTTAGTTCAGTCAGATAAACAAGAGAATACACAAAATTCTTTTCAATAATATTACATGCATGACTCTTGGCTTTGGTCTCGTTCCTCGGTTGCACTAGTACCAAATTAACATTTGTATGATGAGCGAATATATTTGCACTGCCGATGTAATATTTATTTATAACAAGACATATTAGAGAAGAGAAGATTTTAAGAGAGGTAGAGCGATTTGGGATTTCCCGTGGGGTTTCCCATTTAAATTGGAGCCGCCCGACTGGGGACTGTACCTCCACCTTACAGACAAGACCGCAGTGAAATAACACTACTTGATGTAGTGTTGTGTTTCTGCGGTAACTAAGGTTGCCAGTGATCCACGAGGATACGTTGGGCTAGTAGTAATGCTGCTAGCACAGTGAGTCCTCGTCAACAACATGGTTGGCCGTTGGCAACCCGTTAGTGATACCCCTGGTATTGCTAGCGGCTATAGGCTACGGTAACTGCTTACCAACAGTTGGGCCGTAGGCTTGTGTGCCACTTTAGTGGAATAAAAGAAAAGACCAGAATTATATCATAGATAGAGAATCTGTCTCTAGTACCGAAACAGACTGTGGCCCAAACTAGGACTATTTTGGGGTCATGGCATTACGCTAGTGTGGCATTGTACCCTTAATTTATATATTATTAGTATCATAATATAAATACATTACGTAAGGATAAAGATAAATAGGTGTGTAAGACAAGAATTGAGTGATGCTCTATACCCCCTACCTACAACGAAAAGGTAACTGATTAGGCTCAATATAAATAAAAGTTACCTCCTTTCTTTATAGCATCACAAATCTGCGTACACATGGAGAATACGATGCACGCAGTACTGGTAGAATCTACTCCTCCACTCAGGGGCAGGAAAAAACCACCTTGGCCTGAACGACGTAGATAGTCCCATAGCCAACATGCTGGTCCTGTAATTAAAAAAGAAATTAAAAAAGAGGCAAAACACAGTACATCATAGATAACGATCTAGATAAAGAATATAAACCTCATTTGACACCGAAAAAAATATGTTGTATTCCAATGTTCAACCAAGTTTAGGGTCGGCAACGTGCGAGTGATACCCCTGGTGTTGCAAGCGTCCATAGGCTAAGGTGATCGCTTACCATCAGGTGGGCCGTAGGCTTGTTTGCCACCTTAGTGGTATAAAAAAAACTTATTATTCTTGCTAAGACACATTTGACCGCGTTTATCATCTTTTAAGGTGAGTATAGACTAGAGCATTTAAATAGATTTTATAACAGACCAACGAGCCGCTCTATGATAATGTGTTCTAGTGTATTACCCTTTCACGAACCAAACGTTGAGCACGAACTTTGGAAACTTTGGAACATTTTTCGACTACGTAAGCGAAAACGTAACTCGCAAAATGTCAAAATTGTCATACTATTTTTAGTTCACTTTTCATCGCCGCCGCAGCGCTGGCTATTTTTCAATACAAATATAGTCGAAGGCGTTACGAAAACGTTGTCGCAAATTATTCATCCTCGCGCCTACAGAGCTATTATTTACCTGTATTGTAATCGTAAGAACTTTGCATGGCACAGAAATGCCAGAGAAAATGCTCTAGTGTATATCAACCTTTTCGATCGTAGGATGGGCCATATCTAATTCGAGTTTCATAATCCAAGGTAACCTGGGTGCTTAATTTTTAAGTCTAATTACCTAGCTCTATCTCTTCTTCGGGTGTCAGATACGCCCAGTCGACGGGTGGACTGGTGGTCAAGTGCAAGTCTTCATCATCGGACAGAGCAAAATCAACTGTGATGCGAGGGAACGGGGGGTTCGATGCGGCCAAGTGAGTTCTAGACCGGATTTGCGTACGATATGAACGTATATCTTCCAAATCTATCGTTGCTGTTATTACTTCCTGAAAAAAAAAAACTTCCAATTTGGTGCAAATGAACGGTTCACCTAAACGGTGCAACTTGCGGCCTAAGAATAGACAATCAGTAGGTTGTATGTCGTAGACTGAGTAACTAATAGAGGGAGGTACCGCGTGCCTTGAAAGTGATGGAGATAGTTATCAATGTGTCCGTCCGTGTGCGTAAAGTGCTGCCACACGAGTAACTACTCCCGCTTAGCTGAACCAAAATATAGCTTAAGTCATATAAAGTTTTTTACGAAACGTGAAAAAACCTTGCACATGGCACAAAAAATAGTAATTGCAAAAATAACGATATATTTCACTCACCACATCATGCAACGCAAACTGCAATCCCCTACTAACAATATCACCATTGACCGCGACACAGGAGCATCCATTGAAGTATATCCTTTGTCCGTCACAACCCCTCAAGTTGCTGAACAAGTAAGCTCCCCCACTCTTAAAAGTCGCACTCTTAACTAAATCCACTGTGACGTAAGCCTTTCGTAGCTCCATGTAGCTTCCGGACCCGTTGGATATGATCTCCACTCCGTCAAGACCTAATGGAATGTGACGGCTGTAAATGAGAAATAAATCACAAAGTGGCTAGATTGAATTTCGAACGCTGATTGAACCTTAGACTTTTTAATAATGAGGATGCCTACAATATATTAAGTCACGATATTAGTATCTTTTATTTAGGAATAAAAATGAGTATCTGCATACACACAAAAAAATAGAGATACATACGACAAAAAACTGCTTTATACAGATATTTAAGTTTTTTTTCTTAATGACGTACAGTAGCTATCTCAGTAACAATTAAGATTTTAGCACTAACATGACGTGCAAAATTCACTAACCTTTGTGGATTCCACAACTCTTCACATATTTCAAACCCAATGCAAGTGTCCCGTGTAGAAATGACCGCGTCACCAATCGGTACTGTGGTCTGATTAGTGATGGCTGTTATCATCCTAGGCAAGAAATAATCTTCAGTTTGGCGTTCCTGTAATTCAATGTATTGTCATCAGTCATCACATACAATAGAGTATGGATTTTTTTCTTTGGGTATTTAAGAATTTAACGCATCGGTTTATGAATATCAATAAATCAGTTTCTAACGAGAAATCAGTTATAGGGACGTAAACACAAGATTTTTGGAAATTCCAGGCGTACAATTATATATATATATATATATATATATATATATATTGGCCAACTTACTTTAGTCCAACAAGAAAACCACCGAGATTCTCTGTAGTTCCCATCTTCGCATAACAACATCTTTGGCCTGATGAGCAAGATCTTCTTATTAAGGAACATTATCCGACAATTATAGGACACATTCCTATGCTGTACTGGCATGCCAACGTCTATCAGCATGTCTTTACATGTGGCCGATTTCAACAACTCTGCCAGAACTTGCCAGCTGTGAAGGTACGTATCTGACTCGTGGAAGTGGTCTTCGCAACTATAGCCGCTGAGAATTGGTACAGGAATATATTAATATTATCAAAACAAAAACACACCCAATTCTATAATAGGTCGAAATACTTGTAGATCATATAGGTTCCGTGTGAGAAAAGAACCGACACGGCAGCACAGTACCTAATATATCGCCTATCACTTGACCACAGGACAAACTAATAGGCGACAGAGCATTGTAAGAAGTATATTCACGTAAATAACTGAACTAAATATTCGCTTTAAATACGTATGCGATACGAATGTCGAAAATAAAACTAAAAACCTCTTACCACTACTACCACTACTACTACTACTATTACTATTACTACTATTGTAGGCACTTTTTACACCATCGATTTAGTACAATATAATCCATGTACGATGTACCTACATAACGTATATCGTACATTTCCACAATTTTATTAAATAGGTATATTATTCGACTACGGGTAGGTACAATCAAACCAGAAATATGTACCATTACATACCATAAATAGTAAAACGTCCACTTATATTTGATATTACCGTCCATAATATTTCAAGAATCCGGGTAAATAACAGGCATAAAGTATGTTACGTTTGTATGAAAAAAGTAACCCTGCAAATAAACAGCGAAATTTATATATTGAAAAATTTACAAGTAATGTCCAGAATAAACATTACGCCCGCCCGATCGTATATATCGCATTAGAATTGAAATATCACTGTGGGAATGTTAAGTTTTATGTTATACAATTGTATTTTAAGTTATATAATTGTATTAAGCATATAAGGTGTACCTCGCAGTATCACCAGCGGATGATAATACTAGATCTAGTATTCCATTTCTGTGGTTCTAAATGTAATAATATAAGTATACGCTATCAATTAGAATTTCATGGAAGCTTTATTTCTCTGGAACTTTAAGTAAATGTAAAGTTAGTCGTACCATATCTCCAATTCTGGTCCAGTTCGGTACAGGGCCCCCATCTCCTTGGCCTCTTGAACAGACTGCAGAATCCTGCTCAGATTCCCTTCGAAGTCCAGAGCCCATTGGTTCAACGTGCACACCGCCACTGTCACTTTTCGCCCCATTGTGCAGTTCTAAAGACCAGAAATATCTTAGTAGAACAATTCGGCTTGAAGGTAGACTACGAAATAAAGAAACTAACACAAATTAGTTACATAATTACAGTCTACAAAGATAAGGCCATTATTATCGTATACACTTGTACCTACAACTTTATTATTCTCATAGACAAACAGAGCGTTAACGCGTTTAGCGTAGTATACGTTTATTCGGTTCGTGCCTATGTCTAATTTGAATATTAGGTCCTTACATATGAAATTGGCGTTTTGTATGGGAGGAACAAAAAGTCGAATATTTTTTAATATAATATATTTAATTAATCAAAGTATGAACCATTATTTTCTATGCACTTTTGCCATCTCATAGGTAGTTCATTGATCCCTTTACTAAAAAAAACAGTCGGACGGGAATCAATAAAATCTTTGAAGGCGATTTGGACTGCCCCATCGGAGTTGAATTTTTTCCCTTGCAAGAAGTTATCCAAATTTCGAAAAAAATGGTAATCTGTTGGAGCAAGGTCCGGGGAGTACGGAGGATGTCTTAGACTTTCCAATTGAAGCTCTTCTAATTTAGTAGCCGTCTGTAGCGCAGTGTGTGGTCTAGCGTTGTCGTGAAGCAACAGTGGCGTGGAGCGATTGACCAGCCTAGGTTGTTTAGCCGCTAGCTTTTCCATCATGGTTTGCAATTCCTGACAATAGACATCAGCCGTAATAGTCTGGCCAGATTTGAAAAAACTGTAATGAACAATACCGGCACTAGTCCACCAAACGCTTACAAGTAACTTTTTTGGGGTTAATTTTCGCTTGGGGCAGGATTTGGCTGGCTGGCCAGGATCTAACCATTGCGCTGAGCGCTTCCGATTATCGTAAAGAACCCATTTTTCATCACAGGTAATGATTCGGTTTAAAATACCATCATTATTGTGCCGGTTTAGTAATGTAACGCAGCAGTCGACGCGCGTTTGCCGGTTTGTTTCAGTCAATTCGTGAGGTACCCACCTTTCAAGCTTTTTAATCTTCCCAATTTGCTTCAAGTGAATTAAAACAGTTTTATCACTAACATTGCAGCCTGCAGCTAACTCGGACGTGGTTTGCGATGGATCCGCTTCCACAATAGCCTTCAACTCTTCATTATCAACTTGAGTCTCAGGCCGTCCACGGGGCTTGTTCTGCAGGTCGAAATTTCCAGAACGAAAACGTTGGAACCAAAAACGAACTGTGTTTTCTTTTGCAACACGACCGCCATACACATCATTCACCCTTCGAGTTGTTTCCGCAGCACTAGTGCCACGGCGGAACTCGTACTCGTAAATAATGCGATATTTAAGGTTTTCCATTTTGTAAAATGAGTGACGCAAACAGAAAAAAACAGAAGAAAAAAAACAAATGAATGACGATCATCGAAGCACAAATACATGAGTCTATAGCTGTACAAATTTGAATTTGGAATTCCTTACCAAAGAGGAGAAATTCGTGATTAAAGTGGCCAGTACGAAAAACGCCAATTTCATATGTAAGGACCTAATATTTCTAATTCTTAGAGGACGCTAATTAATAATATGTAAGATAATATGTTTTATTAATAATTGTCTGCGATCTCTGATTTAGCGCGCCATTATATGTGTGTTATCTTTGCTGATACGATGAGGAAATCTGCACTCGACCAAAACCCAAATTTAATACAACACGAAAATACCTACTCATAAATTCTTTAGGTAGTATAAAAGTACAAAAGTCCTAAATCATATAGTAAGGAAATTGTAGCATTTAGAGTTATGATAAAAGACACATTGATTGACACGAATGACGAAAGGTAACAAGAGACTGCATCGATCCGCACCAAGCGGTGCCAAGCGCGGGCCAGTCACCCCGCAACCCAAACACGTTCAACTACTGAAATGGCTACCATAAACCTGCCAATGTCATTAGGTCATGCAGGTGATCGACGAGTCATTTTGAAAATAATTAGTTATTCCAGCAATCAATAGGTTCTTTACAGATTCCGGACTGATGTTATACAAGAACTGTGACAAAGTTAATAATAAAAAAACAAGTAAACATTTTAATGAAAATAATAAAAACAGCAAACTATTTTACTTTTCAAAATGGATAAACCCTTCATAGATCTAATTCATGATGACAATAATTCAAGCTTACAACTGCTAAGATTATATTTTAATGGCAAATTACTGTAGGAATGGTGGCAAAAAAATACAATTTCCAAACTCCATTTTCTCCAAACCTTTGCTTCATCAAAATAATTTCCTTTGTTTCTAAAGATTAGTTCTTTGCAGACAATAATTTTCTGTTGAATAATTGTTTATGTCTAAAGGTATTCATGTTACAAAAACTGTAATATATGGTTGATTTCATGGGCTTTTAGTGGGTAATGTAAAAATGTAGACTAGAAATGAAATGCTAGCCGACTGCCACATTATATTAATGTTTCAGTTACAACTGAAAAATACGAGTTACGAATCAATTTGGATAAATTGATGTGAAAGTTACAACAATGTATGATTCGACATAAAAAGCTCTTCTTTTTAATTTGAAATGGTTTGTAATTTCAGTCGGATATGTATACAATAGGTATAAATGATTTATTATAAGCCATCTCGCTCGTTTTAGTATACGTAAGACAATAACATTACCTATACATAATAATCTTGCAAAGTTATTAACAAGTAAAATAATTATAATTATGTAAACTATGCAATACAGACAACGTCACTCAGACCCAATACATCGAACTTGTTTTTAAAATTTGCAGTGCTAAAAATTATTAAGAAGTGACATAATACTTTAGAACTCTTTACTTTCAGCACAGACAGAATACCTTACGAATTTTGGAGAGAAGTTAAATACTCAAAGGCTGTACTGAATAGCAAAGTATTTAATATAACCTATTAGCAATGAAAACAATGAAATTAAATTGATGCCACGCGAAACAAAAAGAAACGCAGTAAGATGATTGGTAGGTTGTACAACGACATTGGCATCAAAATCATTAATGTATTTTTTTTGGATTGAATACATTATCATCGTTCTGGAATTGTAGCAGGCATTGTTGTTTCCGGTTGGCAGTTCACTCGATGTAGCTGGTTATCAGATTTTTACTGACGTTGACCTGTAACGATTGTTAAAGCTGTTCCATTGACAACCGGGACCCACATTTAAGGTGAATACCTCCGAAAATTTGTGATATTTTTTTTTCTTCTTCTTTGTCTGCATAATTTTAGGAGCTACCGAGTTACCTGAGTTCTACTTCTAATCATCCTTTCTATACACTTCGCGTATACCCACATTCATATACTTCGTCTACTTGATTGTATTGTCTAGATTCGGTCAGAGGGAAATGACAATGACTCAGAACATTTGCTCGATAGGAAGAAAGTATAAAGTGACCTTTTATCATTACTTTTATTACGTTCACGGATTTTCGTAATTTCAAAGTACTTTTGATAAAAAAATCTTTAAAGATTTGTTTGTCACTTGCGTTACTTTATTTTCGCGCGCAAATTTAGTATTGCCTGCTCATAACTTGCATGCATGAAGTATTTTCCCTCTGTCATTTAGCCACACCTTAACCCAATACGACTCATTTTCACATCTACATGCAATGCACTCCAGGGCACAGACAGGATTCTGTTGTTTCGGTTTGGTGGCTTAGATTCGCAGAACAATCGATGACTTAAAATAATAAGCATCTTAGGCAAACTATTAAAAACAACAATCGTAGGCAAGTAGGTCCAACTAAAATGCAAGCATTATTTACCATTCATATGAAACCATCGCAAAGCAACTGGACAAGCAAAACTTATAACCAATACGTAAAGACTTACTAAGCTTACCCGCTAAAATCCACGAAAATGCTTCTCTTACTGAGGAATTCGATCGATTTTACTTGTTCAGTTACCGTAGCAACTTAAAGTGTGCTTAATGATAATCTTATAACCTGCTGGTTATAGTACGTATCGGAGGCCTATGCAGCAATTGAATGCGTTAGAAATTATCTTAATATAAATTTGTTTTCTGCTCAACGATGTCAAGATGGCTTCGGAAACTTACACTATACATTGTTTGATTTCTGAATATTTTTGGCCAGATTTAAATTTTACACTCAAGTCTAGTTGTTTACTACAAGTATCTATTCGAATATACTAATTCGAAGAGAAAGTGAAAGAACAATCAAAATCACTTGGTTATTTCATAAATAAATAGTAATAAATGTCAAAAATAGCTCTACGTACAAAGAACATCGAATAACTAAACATAATACAGTTGTGATAAATACAATTGGAGAAATTAATTACTTGCAAAGAAAGATGAATTCACGCTTATGTATACCTACATTTATTTACATCGTATAATAATAATTTGTACATAATAATCGTGAAAGCTCAACAATCATTATACGACAAAATTGTGAAGCATTATTACCTCAACGGCAGCAATTTAAATAATCACTTTGCCGTAAACGTATAGCTGTATGTAATTTCCTTTTCCTTGATGGGCGGTCTATTTGGTAGACCACAAAAAAAACAGAAGGACTGCATAATAATAATATGCTTATTTAATCACATTATTAAAATGAAGAAATTACTCATATGTCTACTAAATTGGTCATCAATAGCATAAGTGCTAGCTAACCTACAACAACAGCTTGGTAATTGGTACTAGTTATAGCGTAGCGGCTTCGTAGCGGTTGTATTCTCTTGGCTAGTAATATAGCAATGCTGTTAATTTCAATATAATAGGTACAGTTCTGTTGAAATGTGTACTTACCTAATAGTAAGCATTACTATTTTATTTTATAGAAATGGAACTAAATATAAAAGTAGATTAGCATCAAAATCACGAAATTAAAATCCATTATATAAGTTGGCCTTCTTTGTTGCTTTCCGAAGGGAAATCTATTCATTCTAAATCCTACGGCACGTTAAAGTTTTACAGCCATGATTGCGGCCAGTTGCCAAGTTTCCACCACACTTTGTGGAAGTGCATTCACCTTTTAAGCTCTAGCGGAAACATTGAAAATAACACTTACACGAATATTTATACCTCTAAAATTAAGGATTCGATATCCAGTTTATTGCAAATCTACTTACAAATCAATGTGCCGTATTGTGCGACTAGTTAGTACTAGTGTACCAGAAGTGTAACCAGAAGGTGTAGTCACCTTCTGGTTTATTACGCTCCATACGGTAAAGAAATCAACGATCAACAATATCACTATAACTATGTCTAGCTAGATACTTAGTATCGTCTAGACGAAGGTGCCGACTAGAATCGCGAGTCATTCTCCCCTAACGGACACGTTTACGTTTAACTTGGAAAATATTATTTTTTTATTATTTCATAATGAGTGATCAAAAATATTTTTAAAAATATGATAAAGAATGTATAATGGAAAGTTTACAAACGCGACTTGAAATCATAAAAAAAACCTGCGATGCTCAAACTGACGATGATGAAGCAGGTATGTTTTATTGAATTAAATGTAATAATTATTACTAGCGGCCCGCCCCGGCTTTGCACGAGTAGACATGTTTCAAATATTTTGTCTACCCGTGCGAAGCCGGGGCGGGCAGCTAGTATAATATATAACCTATGTTACTCAGTGATAATGTACCTTTCTAACGGTGAAAGAATTTTTGAAATCGGTCCATTTGTTTCGGAGCCTATTCAATACAAACATACACACAAAAATAAAAAATCACAAATATTTCCTCTTTATAATATTACAATAGATGTTGTATGTCCCTCCATACAGATGTCTTCATGATAAGCATCCTTATAAATCACGGAATACCGAATTATGGCTCAGTAATAACTTTACCATCAAATACCGGAAGGTATCATTAAATTAATAATAAATATCAGTTCAGCTTATGCACGAATAGGTAGTATTAGGATTGGAGTTCAAAGAACTGTACTAACAGAGATTCAAGCTAGGATACAACGAATAACTTCAGTCTGCAGACAGAAGTTTAATCTCTATAAAAGCACGGCATCAACATTTCCATAATTCCAAGAATTCACATGAATTGACGTCACCAATCACCTGATAAAATTTTGTACGATCGCAACATGACATTACTGAAGCAAACGTCTTCCAATAACCGAAAGCATGTGCCCCTATTTTTGTCGACGTCAGTTTGGCTCCGCGCGTCGCGCTATCCGCAAGCTCGCCAGACATTGATAAGGCTTGACGAACATCCAAACAAATTCAGTAGTCATGGTGACAAATAACTTAGCGTTTCAAAATAAATATATTAAATTGACTACCATTAAACTGTGTTAGCAAACAGCTACGAATGTGGCTGTTAGTGAACTTTTCTAAGATGTTATGGTGGAAACAACTGGAGAGCACGCAGGACTACGTAATGATGCTTGAAGGGGAAGAACAAAAGACCAGGGAATATGTAGAGAACACCACAGTGACGCTAACTCTCCCAACCATACACCCTATATTACATGACAATATTTTGATTGCTAATTTTGAACACGTAAAGTCGCTTCAGGCATCTCTCTTTCCTATATGTAACAAAGGTAAATGAGACTTAAATATTTTCAAATGTACATAATACAGGTAAGTTCTAAATTAAAATATTTATACTAATTAATGCCAGCCCCAAAGCATAACTTGTGCCGCATTAAAAATAAACTTTGTTCTAATTCTCAACTATATTATAATATCTAGTATCCAATTCACAACAAAAGCTGATCATATTTTAATTTATAAAGTACAATACGACGTTATCAAGTTTTAACATCTTTGACCTGAAATCGAAACTTGCGTGCTTATTGATGCAATTTGTTCGTAAAACGTGAACTGGCTCTTGATGCGGAAACCATAGACATGACATGAACAATGACTATGAAGCCATAATTTTAACTAAACTTTTCGAAACTAGGTCATATCGCACCTGATTGCAATATAATATTATATTTATCTAAATTAAATCGATATAAAATACTACTTAAAAGTTTTGAGTTTCATAACTTTCATCTCGTTTACGAGTTAAGTTTATGAAGAAAAAATATTTGTTCCAGGTACGTTTTTATCAAATTTTCTTCAAAACAACATAAAAACAAATCAATTAGAAATCAACACTGATGCGAAGACATTTAGGACGATAGCTAAACTAAAGGAACCAAGAGATTTATTTGCGCTTCCTAAAGAACTTGACTGTCCACAACAAGCACCACGATGGCCTTCAGAATGTCAAGTAAGTAAACAATGAAGCCTAGGACTACATACAAATCATATTAAATTTGCGGATAGGAGAGGACAATCATTAGTAGACACTCAAATCGATATAGTAAGTCAGGCAACACCTAAGGTAAACTGGATAAAAGAACAACCAATAAACTATATGCTGTAATATTGCTACATTGAAAAGGAAAGCTCCATGGAGAAAAACACTTCGAACCTTTTTTTCGCAGACATCGAGCAGTAAATTTAACTATATATATAAATTTTAATATAAACATTATTTAAAGGTTGTCGACGAAAAAATACAACACATAGTTTGGAGCCCGGCAACACCAGAACCATATTACATGCAGACGGGAAAAGAATTGCGACCACAACCTGTTGGGGAAGATGCGGGCACAGTAATATTTCAGTACTATCCCATGAGTGCAGTTAATTATGTAAGTGAATATTTACATAAAACGTACTACGTTATTTGTATTGGCTATACGGCAATGGGCACACCGGTACATTTACCATTTATTAGACATACAATATGATAATATGGGGGCCCGATCAATTCGACTAGTACATTTTCAGTTCAGTAGATCTACAGTAGGTGGGTCAAGATTGTTCCTATCAGCGTGCGCAAGTGCAAGTGCCGGAGTCGAGGATGAACTACGCTTTGAATCTCGATTTGAGAGCGGTAATTTAGCTAAAGCGATACGTATCACTTCAGCGTATTACGAACTACATCTCCGTACTGATCTCTACACAAATAGACACATGCAGTGGTTTTACTTCCGAGTAACGAATACAAAAAAGCAAATGATGTATAGGTAAGGCTAAAGTTTTCATGATTTGCAAAGGTTTCATAGTATTTTCTATCAAATTTATAACGACCTAAATGATTTTAGATTCTCAATAGTAAACTTATCAAAAGCTGAAAGCTTATACAATGAGGGCATGCGACCTCTATTATATTCAACGAAGGACGCACAGTTGCATTCGATTGGCTGGCGACGCTGTGGCGATAACATTGCATATTACAAAAATGATTCCACGTGAGTAAAATTCAACTAATCGATACATCGATGCCAATGCAATGGAATAAAGAGAACATCTAAAATAAAAGTATGCACTTCAACAAATTGGCCAATGCGTGTACTAAATAAACGGCAAATTTAATTTAAAAATTCCCATCCTAGGATTAAATAAAGACACTACATATACTGTATTATGATTACAGGAGCGAAGAAGAAGAACAATTTCCAAGTTACACCTTGACTTTCAACATAGAGTTCCCACACACAGATGACGCAGTTTACATCGCCCACTGTTACCCGTACACTTATTCAGATTTGCAAGAGTATCTATCAAGGCTTCAGTCTCATCCAGTAAAATCTACATACTCAAAGCTAAGACTGCTATGTAGAACCCTAGCGGGGAACAACGTGTACTACCTTACCATCACGGCACCCCCAAATACCAACGAAATGGAGCAAAAGGTAACTATCCTCTGTGAACTCTTACACCCTCATTATGCACTTCACTGCATTTCATTCCGAATTCCCAAAGATATCTTACTATTGTTTCAGAAAAAGAAAGCAGTTATAATAACAGCCAGAGTACATCCTGGGGAAACTCCATCATCATGGATGATGAAAGGCTTCATGGACTATTTAACAGGAGATTCAAATCAAGCACGCGAACTGAGAGAAAAATTCATTTTCAAATTGGTACCTATGTTGAACCCGGATGGTGTGAGTTAAACGCATATTTTAGACACAAAGGATGCTGTTAACGTGATTCAAATGTTTATATCAATGAAGCTTCCATTGCAGGTAATTGTCGGTAATAATCGTTGCTCGCTGACCGGAAAGGATCTGAATAGGCAATATCGCACTGTAATAAGGGAAACATACCCTCCTGTTTGGCACACGAAAGTAATGATACGAAGGTATGTACCGTCTCTCTTGCCTCTCTATCACTAGGTGAATACACACTAGATACAATGAATCTTATAAAAAAACACTTTAGTAGCAAACAGAGATATTAGGCAGACATACATACAGACAGACAGACGGACAACAAAGTGATCCTGTATGGGTTCCTGTTTTCGGGTTTTGGGTATATAACCCTAAAAACACTTGAGTCTTATTATATCATCAATATGATAAACTCAATACGATGTTTTATACCATTAGAAATGACCATCGAAAAATATTCTTTCTTTTCAGGTTACAAGAAGAATGTGGTGTTGCAATGTATATAGACTTACATGCACATTCACGGAAACACAACATATTTATTTATGGATGTGAGAGCCGAAAACTTTCAGACAAACGACTACAAGAACAAGTATTCCCATTAATGTTGCATAAAAATTCAGCAGATAAGGTAATTTATATATTCATGTGCATTTATTAACCCACACCACACAGAATTTTAATTTTCATTACAATTTAAGCAATTTAAACGATGTGGCGGTTTTAAATTTAATGCCAGTACGGTCTACAGTCAAAATCTGTGCAAAAAGATCGACGAGGATGTTTTCTTTTATGATTTTTTTAACGACCGTCTTCTTACATAATCAATGAATCCCTTTCACAACTAATCACAGTAGATAACCCATGCTAAGGAAATAATAAACTTTATTAGTCGAAAAGATTGATTTTATGTGTGTCCGGCCCGGCCACTAAAACTTAATTGGGTTATTGGAAATGTTTTCGTAATTGAAGTCCTTTACTTCTCTTGTAAGTAAAAATATCTGGATATGCAGTATTTTCGTTTTATTATTGATCAATTTGAAGACATATGACATATTATATCACTAAGCAGAATCCTTCTGTTTCAGTTTTCTTTCGAAAATTGTAAATTCAGAATACAGCGCAGTAAAGAAGGTACGGGCCGAGTAGTTGTTTGGATGCTGGGTGTAGCTAACAGTTATACTATGGAAGCTTCTTTTGGAGGATCAGAACTAGGCAGTAGAATGTCTACGCATTTTTCCGTTCAGGATTACGAGAGTCTCGGACGGACGTTTTGCGAGACCTTGCTTGATTTCTACGATGAAGATCCAAGCAAAGAGAGACTGAGGACGAAGATCGTAACTCGACTTTTGAAAGAAGGTTCAAATGCAGATGAGCCGACTAATATTGATTTATCGGATTATTCTAGGTCAGCAAGAATAGGAAATTATATAAACTGTTGTCGTGTATACGGCTGTTTAAGCAAAATCTTTTTTTGCAGCGATGAGGGTGATACTTCTAGTAGCAGCTCTGATGCCGGAAGAATCATGAAGGATGCAGTGGATGTAAAACAGCCCGCTCCGCCATCTTCACCAATATTCCCAGATATCAAAAATTCTAATTGCGTAAGTCTTAAAAGTTTAGTCTTAAGGCTTTAGGGCTACTGTAAAAAATAATCATATTGAGAACCACTGGTTACAGAAAACCAGAAAACCACGTCCGAGATTGGAAAATACGAAGAGAATCGAAAAGAAGAAAACAAAACGTGAAACTCTACAGGTAATTTAATCAAGATTTTTGTTTTACTGGTAGGATTCCCAAATTAAATTTACTTTTGTAGGTATCAAGAGCAACAATTGACTTAACATCAGATGCAATGACAGATGGTTCGTCGGATGGAGAATCTATAGAAGGAAATATTAGTCCGGTAAGAAGAGTACAAAAATTGTTTCACTCTGCGAAAGTGAAGCCGAGGAGGAAAAAGAAAATGCCGCCTGAATTAAAAATTATACCAGCACCTGTGAGTGATAATATATTAGGTCCTTACATATGAAATTGGCGTTTTGTATGGGAGGAACAAAAAGTCGAATATTTTTTAATATAATATATTTAATTAATCAAAGTATGAACCATTATTTTCTATGCACTTTTGCCATCTCATAGGTAGTTCATTGATCCCTTTACTAAAAAAACCAGTCGGACGGGAATCAATAAAATCTTTGAAGGCGATTTGGACTGCCCCATCGGAGTTGAATTTTTTCCCTTGCAAGAAGTTATCCAAATTTCGAAAAAAATGGTAATCTGTTGGAGCAAGGTCCGGGGAGTACGGAGGATGTCTTAGACTTTCCAATAGAAGCTCTTCTAATTTAGTAGCCGTCTGTAGCGCAGTGTGTGGTCTAGCGTTGTCGTGAAGCAGCAGTGGCGTGGAGCGATTGACCAGCCTAGGTTGTTTAGCCGCTAGCTTTTCCATCATGGTTTGCAATTCCTGACAATAGACATCAGCCGTAATAGTCTGGCCAGATTTGAAAAAACTGTAATGAACAATACCGGCACTAGTCCACCAAACGCTTACAAGTAACTTTTTTGGGGTTAATTTTCGCTTGGGGCAGGATTTGGCTGGCTGGCCAGGATCTAACCATTGCGCTGAGCGCTTCCGATTATCGTAAAGAACCCATTTTTCATCACAGGTAATGATTCGGTTTAAAATACCTTCATTATTGTGCCGGTTTAGTAATGTAACGCAGCAGTCGACGCGCGTTTGCCGGTTTGTTTCAGTCAATTCGTGAGGTACCCACCTTTCAAGCTTTTTAATCTTCCCAATTTGCTTCAAGTGAATTAAAACAGTTTTATCACTAACATTGCAGCCTGCAGCTAACTCGGACGTGGTTTGCGATGGATCCGCTTCCACAATAGCCTTCAACTCTTCATTATCAACTTGAGTCTCAGGCCGTCCACGGGGCTTGTTCTGCAGGTCGAAATTTCCAGAACGAAAACGTTGGAACCAAAAACGAACTGTGTTTTCTTTTGCAACACGACCGCCATACACATCATTCACCCTTCGAGTTGTTTCCGCAGCACTAGTGCCACGGCGGAACTCGTACTCGTAAATAATGCGATATTTAAGGTTTTCCATTTTGTAAAATCAGTGACGCAAACAGAAAAAAACAGAAGAAAAAAAACAAATGAATGACGATCATCGAAGCACAAATACATGAGTCTATAGCTGTATAAATTTGAATTTGGAATTCCTTACCAAAGAGGAGAAATTCGTGATTAAAGTGGCCAGTACGAAAAACGCCAATTTCATATGTAAGGACCTAATATTAGGTATTATATAAATATATGTAGCGAAATTATTAAGAAAAAACTTGCACGCGACTCAAATTTAGGATGTGGGTTGCACTAACTAGAAAAAGGGTTATGTTGACAATTATCATCTACAACAACTCCTATGTTTCACACCCAATGTCATGACAATGTAGATAGCTGTGTTACCATGGAAAGTATTAGCCTGCAATGTATAATATTTCTCTTTTCAGACAAGTGACTCTCCATATCATTCTGACAGAGAGAAAAGAAATGTAAAAAATAGCAGACCACGAAGTGTGTCAATGTTCAATGACTCAGCTGAGAAGCCAAGACTGAATCCTGCTTCATGGCATCAGTTTAAAAGATTACCACCTGCAAGGTTAGCCAATCATAGGTATAGGCTCTCATCCAGATTTCAGGGATCTATAGATTCTAGCTTGAGGCCTTAATATGTATATTATAGCACAATTTAGTTTCATTTCGACAATCTTAAGAGTTTTACACCAACATTTTGACTAATGCAGAATCACTCTTATTTTTGCATGGTTTTTTTATACTTATATGCCACTAAGGTGGCCAACAATCATATGGCATGACATGAGCAGTTACCATAGCCTATGGATGCATATCACTTGCACGTTGCCGACCCTGTTCAGCAGGACTAATGTTTCATCATAGCCATTATATTATGATTAAATTAAACATATTTTACATATTATATATACATTAAATGGAACAAGGGAGCTCTAGCTATGCTGCACTTTTTCTTAGTTTGTAACAAAATATTTTTACCATACATAAAACCAAAACTAAATTAAGTCTTTTTATCTTCATTATGATAAGTCATTTTAATAGGTGTTTAGCGGATTTAAAGAGTAAAAACGCCCAACCATCAGAACTGCAGGTGAAACTTACGTCACTCAAGAAACATGTTTGGACTGGAGTAGCCAATGAAGAGAAAGGTCCATTATCATGGGGAATATCCAGCTTTGGCATGAACTCATACTTTACAGACAGTGAAGCATTACTCAGGTAATTAATGCAAAATGGGGCCAATTTCTACTTTGAATCATTATTTATACTGAAAGTGTCATTTTGTAGGAAATGTTATTTTACTCAACAAAATCATGGGCCACCTGTTTTTATTAAATTCAACAATTAATACATGTATATTATGCAAATTGAAAATAAAATTTTATTACAGGTCCTGTTCAAAAAAACTGGAAGAGCTAGAAGATGAGAGAAAGAAAATCAAAGAGGAGAAAAAGAAAAAGAAAACAAAATCTAAAAAGATTTCTCTAAAAGTGCCAAATTCTCTTAATGATACCTTAGAACCAGTAACAAAACTGCAGAAAACTTTAAAGAAGAAAGGAAAGTAAGTATTGTTGTGATTTTTTTTATTAAGGCATTATGTAAACTAATAAAATGAAACCTGTGATTCCAATACAATCAATTATTAGGGATTGTTTAAATAAACTAATATCATATTTTTGTTTATTATGTGTGCTATTCAACAGATTAAAACACTCAAAATCAGAGAACTCTCCATATATAACAAACACCAGCTTCACAGAAATCCCACGAAGTATACAACCGCCTATGTACAAGGCTAGTCCTACGGAGTTACGTCAAGCTAAAACTAGATTTAAGAAAGGGGCTATAGTAACAACTGCAATACAGACGAAAAAATCAAACAAGCTGAATGTACCTGTAATGACAGACAACAGTGACTCTGAAGATTCAGTTCAATCCATGAAAAAAGTAAAAAAGAAATCAAAGACTATGAAGCCTAAATTATATAAGGTGACATCAGAAAATAAAAATAAGAATCAACAATAGTTTTATATTTTGGAAAATAAATTGAAAAAGTGATGGTAAAACTAGAAAATCTTTTTCGACGTTATGATCACCTTGAAAAATAATCTTATGTTACAATGAAATGTATAGTACTTACATAATAAAAAGTGATTTATTAACTATTTATTTTATTAGTAAATACAGATTTTATTTTAAAGGTTGTATCTACTATTACGTCAGGTAAGTGTAACTTATTTAACCTGTGAAGTTTATTCTATACAAGGAAGACACATAACCTAAAATCTTATTCTAGACCATTAACACAAACCTTTGAAGTAAAAAAGTATATTAGAAATGAACCGCTATGGCATTACTTCTAAGCCTTATAGCAAAATTCTGCTTCTAGATAAAAAGATTAAATCTCGCATCGTATTACCTAAATATAAAATATAAAGTTATTTAGACTTACGGAAGCAGCAGAGATGTAATATAAAGATATACGTCTAAATTATAAATACACTAAGTAATAAAGTTTACGGGTAAGTTTAAAATTTTATGGCTTTAGTAATCATTTGTCTGAATAATCTAAAATAAATATTTTTTACAAACAAATCAAGCAAATGAACTTTGAATGACGATCAACTGTTTACTGTCAGGTACTGTCAGTAGAGTGACAGAATAATAATGGCATGACCACATACCTAGGATTTTTTATTCTAAATCTATGGGCATGACGAACAAAATTGACAATGACAGCGATTTTTTCTTCTCGATTCTTATTAGTGGATACATACCCTTTTGAGGCAACCTTAAAGCTACTGCAAAGAGCCCACACCAACCGAAAGTTGATGGCAATTTTGTGTAAACAATATCCCATCAAAACATGAATGTAAAATGAGAGCCAAGTTCATATATGCCTTGGTTGTTGACTTTAACGACAAAAGAAGTGAGATCTAAATGGGTGCCAGGTTCAATGGTCAGTCCTCAAATTTATTTATAACAATATAACTTAGGATAATATATTGAAGCCTAAGGTCTGACT
Organism: Falcaria lacertinaria; assembly: GCA_951449985.1. NCBI lineage: Eukaryota > Metazoa > Arthropoda > Insecta > Lepidoptera > Drepanidae > Falcaria > Falcaria lacertinaria. The sequence goes on from OX602114.1 coordinate 7,287,347, forward strand.
TGGCTGAGTTTTGATATATAGGTCAGTAATAAAAATGACGATTTTTGGACGTCAATATCTAAATATCCGTTTGAGTTTCGTTTATGAAATTTGGTGCACATGTGCTTCTCGCTAGTGAATATATATGCCAAATTTGACATGCTTAGGTCAAATAGTTTTTGAGTTATGAGGGGGTCAAAAGTGGCTCCAAATGGTTCGTGTAATATTATACACGGTGCTGCTCGCCTAGCTTGAACTTGGCTTGACACGCTCCGCGTGTCTAGATACATACCGGTACGGTGTCTTTTCGACTGAAATGTTTGATTTCTACTTCGTATACACACGCGCTGCATTTTGTTTCCTCTTAGAATAAAACCGCTTAAGCTCCAAGAATGTTGAAAATGTTGATTTTTTTTTTTAATAAATAGAATAATGTGAACGTATTCACTTATGGAGTTGTTGTAGATGACCGTTTAATTCTCTTTATTTTAACTTAACACACATTTGTAAGCCAATTCGTTTGAGTCAAGTTTGTCGACGAGGAACAAAATGATTTAGATACTGGCAAGTTTGCTGAAAACGCAAGTATCCTGAGTTCACCAGTCTCAGAAATTTGAAGCGCATTGCTAACTCTTGTTCCCGAAGTAGTATATCCAGAAACCTGTGGATCCCCAGTAATTGGATTATATGAACCACATCGAGATTTTGCCAGTAAGCACGAAGTAACATTTACGTAGAACCTTATATTGTCTGCATCCAACATAATATTAATACCGGTTCTTGCTTCTCTTGTACATTGAGTAATCTGAAAATTTTAAAGTATTGCTAGTTAAAATAAATACAGTTTACTCTTAAATACTTTGTGGTAACGTCTTTATATTAAATATCTTACTAAATTAATTGAGTTTGTTCTTCTTAAACAACGCACGAAATCACAGTATCCCATATAGCATCCAGATGGTTGAACATTCAAAGCTGAAGTAGACAATGCCTGTAAGGGAAAGATTGTGTTATGTATGCAATAAACGGCAAACTTTAAATCATTAACAACATTAGATACTGAATATTATGAATTATTATACCGCAAGAGATGTTGCACATCCAGCATATGTCGTATTGACAAAATACTGTAAGGAACAGACACTCAACACGACTAATTCCTGAGGGCCCTGAAATAAAAAAACACCAGTTATAAAACGTACAGTATTACTAATATTAATCATAATCGATTGTGTTTTTACCTCGGGCATGGATGTAACTCTTGAAAAACATGTAATACAAGCATCCCTTAAAGTAACATTCGTAGGTTGTGCCGTACTACAAACAAGGTTGAGCAAATTTTGAAACTGCACTCTGTAATAAAGCAGTAGGTACATATTATAACGGTATGTATACCCCTGCAGATTATTTACATTACATGGTGATATATTTAAGGCCGGGCATGGGTTTCTGGAGTATAGAGAATGAAATAATATTACGAATGGTCAGTATGGGGGAAGTCTAAAACTATAATAGATAAAAAAGTATTAAGTTCTTATTAATCATGTCGTCGATTCCAGTGTTATGCATCTATTACAAGTAGACGCTTGAAATGCTCACAGTTTGTATTCCTATATTGTAGCTATAAAATTAGCGAATTAATTATCACGAACTAGGTCTAGAAAGGTGGGGAGAGAAGGGCAAACTTAAGTTTTTTTAGTACGGAACCCTCTTTACTTGGCCGTTTTTTTATCTATGAATGTCGTTTTTCTTATTTCCAAAATCGACGACAACAATAATTCCTAGTTCTATCCTTAATAGTTTCAAACATCACCATACTGACCGTTCCTCTTGTTTCATCCTGTTTATTCAGTAGGTAGGTACGGAACGCGCATTAAGTGATATTAGAGGTTGTATATTACTATAGTAATAGTTGTAATATTATTATTAATTTATACGATTTTTCTTACCCATTAGACGGACAGAGTGCAGCCAGTTTTTGGGTTTTCCATTGTAATATTTTATTCTTAACATCACTAAAGTCAAAACCTCCGTTAGAAGATACACCAGTCTATAAGTAAAAAAGTTGTTAACTGTTTATTTACGTAAAAAATATTATCCACTGTACAAAGCAATTTTACAATGTATTTTTATTCGCTGACCTCACTAAGATTAAGTAAGTTAAGGTTCTTCCATTGTAAAATATTTTTTTGCACTTCATTGAAGTCAACAAAAGTAGCTTTTCTTCCAATCTGAGGGACACAAACGTTGTGAAGTAGTAAAGTAATATCGTGAATTTATATAAGTAAGTACCTACATCTTATTCAAATTAACTTACAAAACATATAAATAATAATAAAATGCCATGATGAGTTCTTATCATTTTTAAATTTAGTTAAGAATAGAATTATTGTAAAAATTTAGCATTATTTATTTATATAATCAAACTATTATGGAGGCAAAAATATATCATAACTATTTTATATTGACGCGAAACTTCTAAAATGATAAAATGGTCATACTGAATGACCATTAAATAGGGAAACCCTCAGGAAGTACATAATCAACTTCATAGTTTCACACATCCTTTCGTGTGCAACACCATGAAAAATGAAAGTGATAAGTTGTAAATAATGGAATTGCTGAACCATAACATAAAATAATTATTGTGGGTGCCGTACCTACATACAATTTATTCAGTCAGTTTTTATTTTAGAACAAGCTAAATAATACTTTGGTTTTAATTGCCATAGTCAAAAATTAGAAAAATAAATAACATTATATTTTCCTCCTGAATAGGTAGGTAGAAATAGGTACTTAAAATAAGGACTCAGCTCGCTTACGCTCTCTTGGATAGCTCTGCAATTTACATAAGTTATTCGAGTAGTTCGTTCATAAACGTTGTGGTTATGTACTCTGTGGTTCGTTAATTTTATTTCATTCATTCATTTCATGTGATTGATTGATGAAGGTGGTAGCCAGCAAGTTAATTTTTTCTTGAATTTTAATTTATATTTTTTATTTTTCCTTATAATGATTGAAGGCCGCGCAAATGTAAGTAATAATTACATTTACTTATGTATTTTAACCCACAAAATATGTGTAAATATTATTTGTATGAATGATTACTTTTCTTTTAGGATCTACCCGATTTTCTGGTCTTTCGGACGGTGATAAAATATTGTATGATTATTATTATCGTCCCGGTGCTGTCATTCTTCGTGGCGAAGAGCATACTGTTTGATGGGATTCTACGACTCGAGGCAATTCCAAGCAGCGTGTATTCAGCAGTAGTTGCTGTCGTAGTTTTGCATGTCACGCTAGGCCTTTATATATACAAGGCATACGGCGAAGCAGAGAAGACACCCTCTAAACCTGTCAAGAAAGATTAAACTCTAATTGTACTGATAAATCCTCTGAATCTAATATAATGGACAATCTATACATGAAAGGAGAACTATTACAAGTTCATACGAAAAATTGCGAAATATTTGAAGGCCGGTTCTTTGATATGACCATTGACAAGTCGAAAATATCACTTTATAATGTCAAGGAGTTGCCTGAAGGTGGACAAAGTGATGGAGTGCTTCATTACTATGACAGTGAAATAAGAAACATTGTCAAATTAAAGGAGCCCAATGAACAAAAATATTTGAAGATTTCACAAAATGAAGTTGAAAACATTATCAAGGTCTCAAAGAAATACATATACATCAACCAGATTGATAGCAGTTTCCATGATGCACTGGCAGATTTGAACCAGTATAGCTATATAGGTCTGAGTACAGATGGTGCAGGCATGGGTAGGAAGTGCAAAATGCCATTTTTGGTAGTGTCTACTCCCCAGCAAATCTATATATTTGATATCCAAGTAATGCAATACCATGCCTTTGATGCCGGCCTTAAGAAATTACTTGAAACTGACACACCTAAAAAGATTGTCCATGATTGCAGAAAGATTTCTGATTGTTTGTATCATAAGCATAATGTGAAATTGAACTCAATATTTGACACACAGGTATAAGATAATACATTATTTTTAGGGGATATTGATGTGGTGAAAACATATATTGAGATGAAGTATGTGTATGGCTATTTTGATAAGTGATAGATAATAAAATATCCAATTAATTGGGAAAATAGAGCCAGTAGATTTTACATCCAAACATAATAAGAATACGTGTCATGACCAGTAGTATTTTCCAAAAAGTCAATTAAGTAGCACCCATAACTTAGAAATACAAAAAAATTTCTGAGTGTGAATGAAGCAGAAGATGAGAGGAACTAGGAGATATAGTAACTAGCAAAGTTCATGTGGGAGATACGGTCTATAGGATAGGATTACCCTAAGCCATTCTAAATATGTATGTATGTTGTTATAAAAAAAATCATCTATTATATTGTCATATTGATTATGAATACCTTAATGTGCAAGTAATTTACTCTCAATTGAAATCCTACTTAATCAAATCATTTTCGACACCATAATACATGTTATGAAAGATATTGTAAATTTTCATTTTACAAGTGTGCTACTTTTTATGTTTACAGGTTGGTGACCTCATTATTATGAAGAACAAAAATAATATAATGCCTAAAAAAGTGAAAACCTTGTCTGAGTGTCTGAACACATATCTTGGTCTTCAACCAAATATCATTGATGAAAAAGTAAGTTTAGCACAGTGAAATGATGCATAATGTTTTAACTGTATGTATTGCCTGAATTGGAGGGCCACTAAAATGACCCCAGATAATAAATTTATTATCAATGTTTTTACCTTTATACTTTTCCAATGTTAGTTATAAAATAAAAATATTAGGCAATAACCCAACATGTTTTTTACTTTTCAGCTTGACATTGTCCAGTGTACAGAACGTCCATTATCAACACAAATTAAAGATAGTCTCTCTAAAAACTTGGCATTTCTCCATCGCCTTTCGGAAATCATCAACGATGAGATGTTGCTGCCATTTGTAAGGGGTGTTGAATGTTTTGTTGAAAATCTTCGATCATGTGATGATTTTAAAGCTTGGGAGTTGTGTGGCAAACTCAATCAGTTACCAAAGGATTTCAATAGTGCAATTGAGTATTAATGGTTGGAGTACATTCCTTAAACTGTAGAAATAGTTTTATATTCTTGCACCAATTGATTTAAAAATTGTAACTGGCTTCTAGCCTAATATTTAAAACAGTATTACAAGTCTTATGTAGTGTGTATTAGTGGTATAATGTGCTTACAAAAATATTGATAAAGTATTTAATCTGCTACCAAAAAATGGGTCAATAGTAAAAAATGTGCTTATGTTGTTACACCTTGATAATACCACAAATGTTAACTGCTTATAAGAATTAATTTACTACATGTAATCAACTCTATATATTGTTCCTTTATTTTTATATTTTAAACCAAATTAGTACATACCTATTATAGCTTTGATAGAGTTTCCTGTAGAATCTAAAGTTGCTTTTGTAATGTGTTATGGTATGGAATAAATTGTTTCATCATATCTCTTAGATATATAACATTTTGATGCTTTAAGTGTAAGATTGAGAATATTTTGTGAAAGGTTTACTGAAATGGAATAATATATATGGCATGAGTGATTATATAAAATAATCTATATTTGTAAGTTAAAACTTTTCTAAATGCTAGCTTTTGTGAAGTTAGGAGCCAGGCTTCAAATTGAAAATAAATCACTTAGTGCTTGATGTGTTGGTTTATTTTAATTGAAACCAATGATGATTATAAAACATATAATTAACTCTTCTAACAAAGCAATGTACAATATGGCATTTTAAGAGGTCTCCCTGAGGAATAGGTTAGGGTAAAATGATATGCCTTCAATAGATTCATCACGGCAAGCGAGACCAAGTCGTTCTGTAGTAAATAGTTGCTCGCGTGCGAGTAGGACAGATACGTTGGCGATTTGAGACAACTTCACAGGTGTAAGGAACCCATTTTCTTCGAGCTGTGGGTAAAAAATATTTAGTAAGATGTGAAATGATGATTTATTTAAATAGATAACAAGCACTGCAAGAATTGGTTGTTGATAATTGATATTGTGAGCGCCTTTTCTGGCATTATTTGTCAATCGAGGTTTGTCAAGTCAAATACCTATATGTATATTCCAAATTAATTACCAAATCAGTAGTTGTTCTAGCTATTTCTTCATCTCTTTGACTATTTAGTTGCAATACACATGCACCACTTGGAAACTTTCTCAGTGACATTGGAGCTCCAATAGTTTGCAATAATCTGAAAAGATATTGGAGTCAACAATCTTAGTTTAAACATTTCAATACTAGGACTCCTCTTTTAATTGGATTGATATATGGTTTAAAAAAAAATCAATGAATTTATTTATTTATTTATTTATTCAGGAACAAAATTCAAAATTATACAAAATCAATTTTGCGATAATATCTGCAGTAGTTTAAAACTGTGTCGCAGATATTAACACTCAACCCCAGGTAGTGGCGTTACAGAGTTCCAGGTATTTTTTAAATATATTATAAACTAAATTAACGTAAGTAAATTAATGAAACTAATAACATTTAACGATAGAGCAAATATTTTATAAAGGTATGTATGTATATGTAAGGCTTGTGAATGTAAGTACATGTAGGCGATATGAGGGTGTGGTGTTGTGTGTGTGTGTGTGTGTGTGTGTGTGTGTGTGTATGTGTGTCTGTGAGTGAGTGGAAATTGGAATTGTGTGAACTCATGTAAATTTTACGCAGTAAACTTTATAAGGTCTTCTGTTTCTTCGTATGTAAGTGATTTGAGCCAAACTGTAACTTTCTTTTTGCATTGATAAGAAGAGGTATTTTGTAAATTGAGGATTCGATGAGCTCTATTAAATAACAAGGAACTTATGAAATGGCAATGATGGCTAGCTATGGTGGTTCTGTGAGCTTCTAGAGTGCAGATATTTCTACGGCTACGTTTGAGTTGTGGTTGTTCGCATTTGGGTGAGACCGACGAGTGCTTGCGGAGAACAACATTAAGAATAAATAATTTTCTCACTGATAGTACATTGCTAGTGGCATAGAGTTGATGAGTAGGAAACAGTAAAGGCTTACACAACATAACCTTAAGAACAGCTCTCTGAGCTCTCTCTAGACGGATTAGCAGAGATTTATTCGCTCCTCCCCATGCAGCAATACAGTATGATAGGATAGATTGAACAATAGCATAATATACTGTTTTTAGTGTAAGAAGTTTTACTACTGACCTTAGCTTTTTAAAAATATATATTAACTTTCGAGTACGCGAAAGTAACATATTAATATGTTCATTCCAATTCAATGAACTTCAACAAAATTTGCTTCTATACTTACTTGCAAGCATTCAGCAAATCTTCTGGAGATATAAGCTCTAAGCCTCTAGCTCTGTTTACTCTACACCACACATCAGCAAGTGACATTATACCCCCACAGTCCTAGAATACGTAAAAACTAAAATAGTACAACAATCAAATCAACTTATATTGGAGAATGGAGCATTTAGTATTAAAAGAACTAAGGCTTTCTCACAAATTGCAATTAAATAAAATTATACTTATTGTTAGTAGCAGTACTGGATACTACTAACATCTCATCATTCTCCTGCCCTTATCCCATATTATTTGGGGTCAGCGCAATATGTATTTCTCTTCCATCCTTCTCTATCAGCCATCATCTCTGTATTCACTTCCTTTCTGGCCATGTCATCTTTTCTTCACACAATCCATCCATCTTTTCTTAGGCCTACCTCGACCCCTGTACCCATCTACATTCATACATAAAACCTTTCTTACCACGTTATCCTCATTCCTCCGCATAACATGCCCATACCATGACAGACTACTAACATCTATATAACTATTAAAGATATATGTATGAATCGAATAATTTCTGAGACCATGCAACCAATTTAAAAACTATTTATGAATTTTATAGTGGGGTAGTGTCGTTTTTCACTATCCCTGAATATCATAGGCTATATTTATCATTTGAAATATCACTAAGTAGTATAGACAAAAAAATTACCATCAAAACAGCAACCATCATGTCTGAAATTTGCTGTGAAAGTCCCATATAATAATCAGAGTCAGATCTAAATGCATCTCTTGTGACAGGGTCATCAATTCCTAAGCTCATGAGATAGGACTTGAACCTCACTGTATCATCCTCCGATATATCTCCTTGTTTGTCCTGAAATCATTTGTTGTTTCATGATAAGTGAAATTTACAACAATGATGCATTTTTTATTTGGAACGGGAGCAATAGCAAAGATGGGTTTCTTAAATCTCCAATTAAATAATACATACTATTGTATATGCCTTTAAGGGAATTTTAGAACAATAATAAAATATACATCAAACAGAAGAGTAAGTGTTTTTAATTGTAATGACTTTTTTCTCTCTGAAACAAGTATGGAGAAAGATGGAGAAACACATTAGATAAATATATCTGGGCCAGTGTGGGCCCACAGCAATGTTTTATGTATTTGTGCTATTTTTTTGCACTTAAGAGGATTATAAAAATTAAAATATAGCAAATATCTTACCCTTATCTTAGAAGATATAGTCTTAGAAATTGTAACCATCTCCTTGGCTTTCTCTATAAGCTTTGTTAAATCTTGAAATGCTACACTAATACTTTGGTCTGTAGCCCTATGCTGTTCTTCAATGCTTCTTTCTATTCCTACTATTCCTGACCTCATCTTAGAGCTCACAGGTGTGACAGAAGGCCTAGGAGTAGGATTTGATGAGCTGATTGGGGAAGATATAGGTGTTGCCCTTTCCCAGGCTTTTGAGTTGACTGCATCAGAGAGGGCCTTATAGAAAGCTTGATCAATACCATCCTTGAATGAGAATTTCACAAAATGGAATGGGCTGGTGACAGCTGGTCCAGGCCTTTTACCTAATTAATGAAAAACGAAAATATTTGGCACATGGGTAGCATGGGTATCTTCAGGCTTTCTCTTTTAAGCTTGGAAAGGAAAAAGACTTCAGTGAAATGAAAATAAAGCACGGTACTCGTTGTAAATTATGTAACATGAACACAGTTACTTTATAAAAAGCAATGGTGTTGTATGTACTTGATTTTCTTGTTAAAATTTGGTCTGATGCAAGGTATATTGACTCATAATAAGTGAAACATACCTGGAAGAGTAGGGCCTAGATGTAAAATAATTCTCTTTGGGCCTCCAAGCCCAAATACTCCACCACTCTCCTCTTCAATACAAAACACATAGTACAAGTGTAAGGATAAACACACCAGTCCTTTCGGTATATCACCAGGCTTTCCCCACAAAATTCTGTGGGTCGTTAGCACAACTTCTCCATCCACGAACTGTGTCTACAAAAATATAACTCTATCAAACGATTTGGTGTTCCTATGGGTAAAGATTTAAATGTTACAAGAATAAAATAAAGGTACTAAACCTTATCCTCTCCATCGTATATTTTCACATTCTTATCGCGTTTAATATAATTTTCACCGTCAAATAACCGAGCTTCGATATATTCAAATCTATCCATAATACACACGATTTCATCTACCTTATATTTTATTAAATTAGTAACTCAGTTCGAGTGCAAAAAAATTAAATTACGAAGTTTGCTTGCAATTTGAAATGTTTTTTTTTGACAGAAGAAAAAGCAGAGCAGAATGACCGATAATCAGCTGACAGCCTGACAGCCAGCAGACAGATTACATCAATAGATCTTCTTCTTCTTCTTCTTCCTAAGTATGGCAATCAATCCCTTCAGGGACTATTTTTGCCAGTGTCGAGTGTTAGAGAATTTTCATGTTGCAAAATTTCTCGTGTTTGCCGAATTAAAATGCCTAGTGTCATGCATTCTAACGCCCAATGGAGTTTCTGGAGACAACCCACGGCAGTAGCAGATCGTAACACGCCTTTAGATTAGAGGTAACCTATTGACCAAAATGATAAATCACTTAACCCAAAAGTCGTATTATGGCATTATTTCCAATGCTCCTATAAATCAGTCACTAAATGAAACTTTACTGCACATATCGACACCAAAAATACACATTAAAGATCACTATAACACAATTTACGACACACTGGAAAAAATCTCAACCGCTCCGCCTGATTCCCGCCAAAAAACCCCTCAATAGATCTATGTTCACGGATAAGATGAAATTGCTTCTTCTTTATCTTGATTTTGGTTATGGCAACTGAATCCTATTCAGTCTCGACTAACTCCCAACACTGGCACAAATAGTCCATTGCGAGGATTGATTGCTCTTAAGGTTCCATAACTTAAATGGTAAAAAGGAACCCTTATAGGATCACTTTGTTGTCCGTCTGTCTGTCTGTCAAGGAATTTTATCTCAGGAACGCGTGGAGTTATCAAACATTAATTATGAAATACCCGGGTCTATGGTCTCTTTCGGCTGGAAACCCCACCCACCACCTAATGCTAAGCAGTTACAGTAGCCTATAGCCGCTAGCAATACCAAGGATATCACTAAAAAGTTGCCAACCCTGTTGTTGATGAGGACTCACTGTGCTAGCAGCATTACTACTAGCGCAGCGTATCTTTGTGGAGCCCTGGCAACCTCACTCACCGCAGAAACACAGCACTACATCAAAGTAGTGTTATTTGAATGCGGTCTTCTGTAAGGTGGAGGTACAGTCCGGCAGTCCTTAGTCGAGCGGCTCCGATTTTAATGGGAAAACCCACGGGAGATCACAATTCGCCCTACCTCTCTTTTTAAGCTCATGCTTAGAAAAAAACATTGGTACAGGCCGGGGTTTGAACCTATCATTTTAGGGTCGGCGACGCGCGAGTGATACCCCTGGTGTTGCCAGCGTCCGCGAGAACCGCTTACCATCAGGCGGGCCGTATGCTTGTTTGCCACCTTAGTGCTATAAAAAAACACATATGACAGGCCGTTGCTTTAACCTCGAGGCCACCACGGCTTGTCAAAATTCCTTTCGAGTGAGTTTGCTATAAATTTCTACTTCCATTTTTCCAACCCTTTATTGCTATATTTAGGAAAAACAAGAAGAAGGCTCTGTTTAGAGTTCTGTAACGGAAGGGTAACCAACCATATTATTAAGACTTGGTTTTCTGTATGTCTGTTAGTGGGCCGTATCCTATGATCGGTAATAGGTAGGCAGTTGAAATTTTTACTGAATGTGTGTTTCAGTTGCCGCTATAACAACACATGGTATCACAGAAAACAAATAAAAACATAACTAAAAACTAAAGAAAAAAAAAACTAACTTCTTTGTTTTTAGTACGGATCCCTCGGTGAGCGAGTCTAAATCGCACTTAGCCCATATTTTTTAGTGACAAATTTTTTTGAGTTGTTTTCTTGGGTCTGATACTCTGGTAACACTACATCATACATACGTCAGATAAGTGTCAGTACTGTCAGATAATAGGTACTAGTGTCACTCGTAGACGTAGAACGTAGAGAGAGCTTTCATTTCATCAAATCAACCCAACCTCAAAATTATAGGTATTGTTGCTTTGCTTGCTTATTTTACAATAGGTACAATTTTGTAGCTCGCTGCATAGGATTTTGTACATTAACGACCTTGTCGTGGAGTAAAATGAAAGGAATTAGGAGAGAGGCTGGCCTATAATTATTTCGAGTACCTATTTGCTTGTGCTAGCCTCAACTCAAGTTAGATTATTAGTCTAGTGGCTCGACCGCGGTGCTTTTTGTACGTAGTTACGTTCTCTAAATTTATTTTATTGATAGTGATGGCAGATTCTCAGGATACACTACTTTTAAAAATTAAGGAACAAGGTGATCTTGTGAGGAAATTGAAAGCTGCTAAGGAGCCGAGTGAAAAGGTTAGTACGTAACATTAGAATTGCATTTTGCTATGGTAATTTATATTGCATCATTTGCATAATTTTTTATTCATTCAATGTATTTGACTTTTGTAGGGCAAGTGCAATTATGTGCAATATAATATTGAAGAAATAGATAAACATTTATCACAATATAGTTATATTGGTGGTTACATGCCAAGTAATTGTGATATAGATGTAATTAAAGGCATACAAGGAAAAGATTTTGAGAAATACAAACATTTCAAGAGGTGGTGGTACCATATGGGAAGTTTCAGTGACTCCGAAGTATCACTGTTCCCTGTTACTCCACTTCCTAAATCTATTTTGAATGCTAAAGCCTATACAAAACCTACTGAGGAGCAGGTTGGCTATTGTGTAAAAAATATTGTTTTTTTTTTATACAAAGAGTAAAGAGATTTTTGCACATATTATTAGATAGTAGTATCTTTGGACACCCCTGTATGGTTATTATTGTACTAGAGCCTGCACACATGGTATCTTGTCATCACAACTCCCAAATAACTTACCTTTGAGAATTCTAAGTATAAGTATACACAGTTGTTAATATTTATACTACTTTATATTCATATATAATAAATAAGATACTGATTCAAATATTGACTGCTGAAACAAGTGATATTTATTTTTATTGTGCTGACATGTCAATTATGCTAAATTTTATCTTTTTCCGGTGTAAAGTATTGAGCTGTGGTGGCAAGATACCATTTTGGGTAGTAGAAGTCAACAAATTAGTGAAGCATGTCATACAAAGCATTGGGCTTGATAAAAAACTATGCAACTCTGCGGTTGTGCAATGTTACTCCCAGAGGCAGTTTCACAAAAAGCATTACAACAACATCTTGCTGTAAGGTATTGGAAATTGTTTTTATATGGTGCAATTCTGAATCTTATTTAAAATATGTATACAGGAAGAATTCCTGTAATGATTAGCAGAACAGATATGATAATCATATTAATAATTTATTTTAATTTAAACATCTTTTTGAATGGCTGTTTGCTTATTTTGTACTATGCCTACCTTTATAGTTTGTTTTACTGTGTGAAATTGATTTACATATTATACACAAACATACATATACATTTGCTTTTGATAGACTATATTTACAGTAATATTGTGTTTAACAGATTCAAGAAGAAGTAGCCAAGTTGCTAGCATTAAAATCACAACTGGGCAAGGATGATGCTGCTCCACAAAAGTTCACTCTCAAAACTCCTAAGGGAACTAGAGATTACAACCCACAGCAGATGACAATAAGGAATGATGTCCTACAAAAAATTATTGCAGTGTTCAAGAGACACGGGGCTGAGTGTATTGACACTCCTGTGTTTGAGTTGAAAGTATATAAATCTATAATTAATTTTATATTTAATTCATTCAATTATTAGTAGCAGATTTTCTTATTATATAATTCTCTGAATATGCCATCTATCTGTCATATTCAAACACACAAACTATATTTTTTTATCAACATATTTTTTTACATTGATTTTATTTCCTTATAATGTACTTTTTAAAATGATATCCTATAGTAATACATTTTATATACGTATATATAGCTATAATATATTGGATCACAATAACTAACATTGTATAGACCTTAGAGTGATCCACATAAGTCTTATTAATAAACTCACTCAGCTGTTTTGTGTTTCTTACAATATTTAATGTTACAGTCAAAGTAATGCCTGGTGTAATGTGTGAATCTTCTTAATTTCAGGAAGTTCTCACAGGCAAATATGGAGAAGATTCAAAGCTGATCTATGATTTGAAAGACCAGGGTGGTGAGATATTATCTCTAAGGTATGACTTGACTGTTCCTTTGGCAAGGTACTTGGCAATGAGCAAGATAAATACATTGAAACGCTACCACATTGCCAAGGTTTACAGGAGGGACAATCCAGCCATGACTAGAGGAAGATACAGGGAATTTTATCAATGTGTGAGTATTCGGTGAAATTAATATTTTTAGCTCATTATAGATTAGCCTTAGGATAAACCCTCCAAATCTGGTGGTAGATTCTGACAATTTGAATTGCCTAATCAGATAAAGATGATTTTGAGTTTGATGAAATCTATTAGGTATAAGGTTAGTCAGTTGGTAGGGCTAATGTTCAGAAGATTCTGTTTAAAATTTGCAATGACATTCATACTAAGGATTTGACCCTTGCCATAAAACACTGTACCATTTGCAGTTATGTTTTTAACTTTCTATTATTTAGAATTCGTTTGTCTGTTCATCCATGATTTCTGTCTCTCTACCAGTAAATTTGGTAGTCTGAATCATGACAATATCAGACCAAATTCATTTAGTAGCCAAGAAGATATCATGAAACTTAGAGAATTCATTGAAAGCATCTTTTATTACTCAGATATATAAATTTAAAAATGCTGATACATAGAAAAATAAAATACATCACATCAGGAGCTTACTGGCATTAGTAGAAATCGATATATGTATTAATAGCTTTAATCATGATCCAGCTGGTCAATAAAATTCGAATTGTATTCAATTTCCAGGATTTCGACATTGCCGGCCTGTATGACCCAATGGTGCCAGATGCGGAATGCCTGAAGGTTGTTACTGAAATATTGGACTCCTTGAACATAGGACAGTATGTGCTGAAGGTGAACCACAGACGGTTACTGGACGGCATGTTCGAGGCTTGTGGTGTGCCAGAAGACAAGTTCCGCTCTACTTGTTCCACTGTAGACAAATTAGATAAGGTATGTGACCAGGTTCTATGAGCAAAAGTGGTGGCAGTTATATAAGTCATACTTGTTTGCTTGTTCATATTCAATGTGCTCCTAAACTATACATTAAATTGCGATGAAATGAAAACCGCAGCTCGCTCCATTTACGGCTATTCATCAATACTTAGGAAAAAGGGATCGTAACGCATGTTGAGCACGGCTAGTTATTAATGGAGGTTTATTCGGTAAACGGATGTACAAAGCAATTATCAATAAAGACTGTATTTACCATCCATAATGATGGACGTTGCATGCACGTGAAATTAATGCATTACAAAAATATTAGTCATCAGTACATCTGAAAAAGTTGTCACGTAAGATCATATACCTAGAGTTAATTTGAGACATTATAGTCAAATGAAATATGGGTAACTAGAAGTAAAACTTATATAAAAAGAAAAAAAATAATGTAAATCTAAAAAAATTTTTTGCAGTCACCATGGGATGAAGTGAGAACAGAGATGATAAACGAGAAAGGCGTTACGCCCGAGGCAGCCGATAGAATTGGTGAATATGTTCGACTGAACGGTAGCACGGAGTTAGCGGACAAACTCCTCAAAGACGAGAAACTATCAAAAACTAAGGCAGCAGTGGAGGGACTGGAAGGAATTAAGTTGTTGCTGCAGTATTGCGAACTCTTTGGCATTAAGGATAAGATACTATTTGATTTGAGCTTGGCGAGAGGGCTAGATTATTACACGGGAGTCATCTATGAAGCTGTACTTACACGTGAGTTTATACTAAATGCAATATAAATATTGATTTATTAACAATTTACATTGAATTTAATACTTTCAGGCTCATTAAGCCATTTGCTTGATGGATGACTTTACTTATGAATTGATGTTCAATTTGTCTTCATTTAAATGTCATTATGTCAGCGATTATATAGCGTGTAGTCATATGCCCATTATCCTTTGTTCTTCTTTTCCTTCTGATATTGGACGTTTTTTTGAAAGGAAAAAAAGGAACCCTTATAGGATCACTTTGTTGTCTGTCTGTCTGTACGCGTGGAGTTATCAAATTGAAATTAATATGAAAAACCCGGGTCTATGGTCTCTTTCGGCTGTCAAATAATTAAACCTGTAAGTCAATATGAAGAAAAGATATGATCGTTTATGTCGCATATTTTGCGATTTCACACAAAGAATATTCCTGTTATTTATTTTATATACTTCTACACTAGAAGTACATTTATATGAAGCTGGAAATTCCTTCTAAGTGTTGAAGTAATTAAACGAACGCATGGAGGATCGATTCGTTTGTTGAATTGAATAATTACCTTACAGAACCAATCAAAATCGGCAATGAGGAACAGACAGTAGGCTCCATCGCTGGTGGTGGAAGATATGATAACCTTGTGGGGATGTTCGACTCCAAGAATAAACAGGCAAGTTATTTGGAGTGACTATCCAATAAAAAAAAGGGTAATTTAGACCTTCAGTGCCTTATTAGGGCCTAAACTGAATAAATGATTTTGATTTAGAATCTTTTAAACACCCTTGTCTAATCTCAAAATCAATTAAATAAGTTATTAAAATAAGGCACTTATGATGGTCTAAATTACCATTGGTTCAGAAAAAAAGCCACCTGAGAAGTACCGACAAGAAACTCAGTGCTCTGACTTTTTTTCATGTAACAATCACGATTTGTAAGCTGAGCACATGGCTAACAAATTAAGCAAAGGAATTTGTAGTTATTTTCTCAAAGACAAGGTTAGATCATCGTCTGCGGCTCCTTTACACATTCCTATTGTATATTATGGTAATGCAACAAAAGCTTGATCACTATCGCTACATGATATAAAACAGTCGCTACCCGCTGTCTGTCCCTATGTATGCTTGCTTTAAAACTACGCAACGAAATTTGATGCGGTTTATTTTAGATATATAGAGTGATTCAAGAGGGAGGTTTTTATGTATAATTCATTGTTTTTTTGGAGGGATTTAACTATGGCTATCACTGTCCGTGCGAAGCCGGAGCAGTTCGCTAGTATATATATAAAAGTATTTTGGCATTAAGAACTCATATAATTGAGTAGCATATCTTAAAGATGTTAATTAGTGGATATGTAATAAGTATAACTCGTTTAAGCTATGTGCATTATATAACGGTGTACCTGGCCTTGTGTATAGGTCAATTTACTTTCGCTGCAACCAGTTGTTAGCTGAGTTGAAATAAGTAAGGCATGATTCAGCTGGTGCCGAAGCAAAAATCGCCCATTATAATATTGTTAAATGATAACAAATTACAAAAATAACGTTTTGTGATACTTATTAGTATTTTTTATGAGCCAGCTAAATTCCACTGCTGGGCAAAGTGCTCGTCTCTCCCTCCACAACCCCCTGTCGTTTGCTGTCATCGCCTAGTTGATTATGTAAAGAAAAAATTATAATTTCTGCTATCCATATTTTATTGCAATACTGCCCGTATTGCAATAAAATATGGATAACACTGTTTATTTTTTTTATTATATACATTCTGATGTAGGCCTCAGCATCTATTGGTAATATTTTATTCTTTATTATGGGCCTAACTCTCTCTAAGGCAAAAATACAACACAAAGTTACATTTTGAATTGTTGGCCCATTCTTTTCCCAAATTCAAATAATTATATATACTTACAGGTCCCTTGTGTAGGTGTAAGCATTGGCGTAGAGCGAATCTTCTCTGTGCTGGAGGCTAAGTTAGCGGCCGGAGAGCTGCGCGTACGCACGAGCGAAGTTGACGTATACGTCGCCTCTGCGCAGAAGAATTTCCTCGAAGAGAGGATGAAGATCTGTACGGAGCTGTGGGATGCTGGCATTAAGGTATTTAGCATAATATTCATTGCTTTATGATGGAGAGTACTCTGAACCGACGGTCATGTATGTAAGAGATTGATGAATGTAAAAGAAGCAGAAGAGAGAGTGCAAGTCAAGAGTTAAATGGCGCTCTATACATTCTGTCTCTATTGACCCCCTAGGCATTGTATAAAACGCTGCTTTATTTTACACATGGATTGTTTGATACATTAATCTATCTTAAGGAAGTTTCGATTTCACAAACAGTCGCACTGGAGGAAATTTTAAAAACCATGTTAGCTGAACAAAGAGTTCATCCCCACACATTGGAACCAAAATGGTCCCGAACTGCGCGGTTCCAAAAGAGCTTCCTCCCGCGCACAATTAAACTGGAATGAACTCCCCGCCGTGGTTTTCCCAAAGGAGAACAGCATGGGTTTCTTCAAGAAGGATGTAAAGAGATTTCTGAAGGGTCGGCGACGCGCGAGTGATACCCCTGGTGCGTCCATAGGCTGCGGTAACCGCTTACCATCAGGCGGGTCGTATGCTTGTTTGCCACCTTAGTGGTATATAAAAAAAGTTGTTTTTAATATCATAACATTGCGTAATTCTATGAAACCTTCAGGGTATGGTGTCACTCGTATTCGGTCATAATTTGCCTTTTTTTTTCTCAGACTGAACAGTCTTACAAAAAGAACCCCAAAATGCTAAACCAGCTACAGCACTGCGAAGAGAACAGTATTCCCTTAGCAGTGGTGCTCGGCGAGTCTGAAATGAAGAGAGGCGTCGTGAAGGTCAGAGATATTGTTTCGCGCCAAGAAGACGAGGTACCAAGGGACAAACTAGTAGAAGAACTCAAGACTAGAATAGCTGTACTCAGTGTTAAAGAAATTAATGGCTCTGAATAAATTAAAAACAATAAATATATAATGTAAATTATAGTTTAGTTTGAATTGTGAATTCTGTCTGCTTTTTATATGTTGTCTTTTTAAACTATTACAACAACAAATAAGAATACAAGATGTCTTATGATGATGAGTCTTATCCCAAACATTGTTGGCTAACATGAGATTTCCTGATCAACCCGGTGTGGCTGGTTATTTTTACACAAAGCGACTGCCGTCTGACCTTCGCGCGTAACCTATTGTACAGGGTTAATCGTAGACCGTTCGACGTAAATATACTTCTGTAAAATTATGCCGTGGTTTTCCCCGGGGAGTATAGAATTGAGTTTTTCAAGAAGGGTTTAAAAAATATTGCTGGGTCGGCAAAGCTCGAGTTATATCCCTGGTGTTGTAAGCGTCCGTAGAAACGTAGTGGTTATGTACTCTGTGGTTAGTCTTGGTCCACAGACTACAGTCGCTACGGTAACCCAACCGCTGACGATCAGGCGGGCCGGCCGCATGCAGTTTTTTTAAAGATGAATAGGTAATTTTAAGTAAACTAGCTGTCTCGACAGTTGTCCTGGCTTTGTTTTGTATTTACATATCAAGTACACCATAGAGAAAGGGACCTTTATTTTATCCATAAATTAAAAATATTTTGGTTTTTCTTTTCATAAGAACCTTCTGACAATAAAAAACACAAAAAAATATTCTTTATCAGCGAAATCGACCTAGCCGTTCACGCGTGATGCCGTGACCAAGGGATTAGAGATTCATTTTTATATTTAAGTAAAAGGTGATAAGCAAAATTTTTTTCTTTTATCTCCAAGCTATCTTGAAGTTAGCTACAAAAATAAAGTATGATATCACTAACATACGTATAAGCATATCAATTGTTGTGTTCAATATTTTTGGGTACATACATACCTATACTGCAACAGATAAAGACTAAGGCTAACGTTATGTCGTACCAAGAGGTCAAAGAGATGGCTAACGATAGAACGGCTTGGCGATTGCTCCACCGACAAGAGCCTAGTGACATACCTATACTTAAGCTTAATTCTAAATGATGTGATATGTATGCATTTCTCTATTGATCTACTTT
Source organism: Falcaria lacertinaria (assembly GCA_951449985.1). Lineage (NCBI taxonomy): Eukaryota > Metazoa > Arthropoda > Insecta > Lepidoptera > Drepanidae > Falcaria > Falcaria lacertinaria. The sequence goes on from OX602114.1 coordinate 7,306,680, forward strand.
ATTTCCTGTTCTTTATCACACATGACATCCAAAACTATTCATCAGAGAGACTTGTCATGCATGATTCCACATGTAAATCAATACAATCCAATGTCGAGCATACCTTATTCGTAGGTACCTATCATTTACATTTATTGTACCTAATTTATTATTGTTAATTATTATTAAACGTTGGTGTCGTAGTTATCAGCCTAAGCACATTCGATTTACATTATAAAACATGCGTTTTGTTAATATTCATTCCCAATATAATATTATTTATTTATAAAGATGTTTTAATTTTATTTCCATTTTGATATAAAACTTAGTATATTATTCGTCATCACCTTAGATCATTTACACTAATCACTATTATGAAAAACTTATTATTTGCGGTTGGTGCAATAGCCGTGTCTAGGGATTGAACGGCAAAGTTAAATTTGTTATTTAACCTAGTTTGTTTTAAGTACGGAACCCTCAGTGTGTGAGTCCAACTCGCACTTGGCCCATCTTTTTTCGCTCTTCCTCTAATTAAATCTGAAATCTTAAAGAGAGAGCTAATAATATACCGGAATCACTTTTCAGTGGTGATGATTCAATGACCTTCTTGTCATTGTCCCCGAATCGGTTTAATGGACCTCGATCGGTTTGTCCTACAGCGTGTCCGCATGCCTCTAGTTCAATAATGTCATGTCACGGACACGCCGGCAGTAGCATGTTCGATTGTTCCCACCACAGCCTCTGTAGTTCCTGTCATTGTGCCCTAATTCGCCGTGAACACCAACACGATTTTCAACGATATAAAACTATTATTACAATCACACTCCCGCCTATTATCCATCTTACCGTTTCGTCGACAACATCTCAGTGCTGTCCCGTTATCTATTGTGTGATGAAATGATTCCTCGGTACAAAATTTACTTAAGTTTTTATATCTGTGTTATTCTTTTAACATCTGGCGTAAGTGCATCGGCGATCAAAGAAGCATTGGAAGAACATCTGAAGGAAGCTGCCCGCAATGAAGGAGCCGAATCTCTTAAGCACGACAAGCAGAAAGGAGAAAAAATACACGAAGTGGACACTCAGATCAATGATAGACATAAGAACCAATTCTCGAAAGCTAACGATGAGGCGAAGTACTTGAAGAAAGAACATGATATCAAGTCAGGTTCAGACAGCGACGCCTACAAGGGCTACAACAGTAAACAAGACAAGGCAGAAGACTCCCAAGCGACCGGATTCAAGCGTGGTCACAAGAAAGGTCACCATAACCAGGGCTTTCAAAATTCATACCACAAAGATGAATCCTCTAATAAGAGCACGTTTTTCGACGATTTCAATGATGAGGGAGATCAAGCAGCCTACAATAGTAAACTAAACAGCCACGACAACCAAGGTGGGAGGAGCTACAAGGGTGGCCATAACAATGGACAGGAGTACGTGCGGGACAACTACAACGGCGGTGGCTACAACCGCTACGGCGACACCGGTAACAAATATCAAGGACATCAAGATCACGGTAGGAAATATTACTTGGACGATGACTTGCATCACAATAAGTTTCGCAATGGCCACAATGCATACAATAGAGATCATATCCAAGATCGACACGAATACCGGGCCCCGCAGGTTTACCACGACCCAGGGTGGGAGTGGAAGAAATGGGAGGATAAGAGGAGAGGATGGGAACGTCCTGGTTGGGAAAGAGAGCAAGGATGGCAAAGAGACCAAGGGTGGGAACGGGAACCTGGATGGGAGCGGGATTATGGCGGTCCTGGATATTACGATGATCAAGGCTTCCGTCATGAAGGAGGATACGGCCACGGACCACACCACGGCTACGGATATGGATATGATGAGTCCCGAGCAAATCCGGTGCAAATCCCAAGGGATGTACCCGATATACCTAAGAATGCGCCTGTTGTAGCCCATAGGAAACAAACGATAACTATTTACGAAGATCCGAGATACGACGGAAAAGATAAAGGTAAACTGAGACGAGAAGAAGGCGACTACCTTCAGTTGGATTTCAAGCCTAGCAATCATCGATATGCAAGGTACGACGATAGTTACTACAACGGACCGATGAGGGAGGGCGCTGTTCAGGCGAGCAAAATCAATAGATTAGTTTATAATTACCGACGACAATAATTAATATACAAAACAATCCAGAACTTTGAAATAGGTATGCTTTCTAGAGATACTCATTAAGTAGCTTAACATTTTATAGACCGCGAATGTTTGTAAAATTGCTTTTTACACCTACTTGTCTAAATGATAAATAGAAGCAAGTCGGAGTCATCAACGAAGTTCGCTTTTGGGAATGGTGAGGGGTAACTGTTAAGAATAATTATTTATTTAAATTTATACTAAGATCTGAATTGCGTTGAACGCGATATGTAGGTATATCGACAAACTAAAACAGAAAACGTGTGTAAAGGTTGTAAATAAAATAAACCAAAAAATTGCATTGTATTTTGCCGATCCTTTAGCAGTGTTAAAAATTCAGATTATGCGAATATTAGAAAGGATTTTCCATATTGGATATCCGTCGATTTGCACTGAAGCGTGCAAGTCAAATAGGTAAGCCCTTTGAAGGGATGTTTCCTGGGGCAGTTGCTATGTAATAGACGGATGGTCAGTCGGGCGGCATGTTTCAATATGGTACCTAACATTATGTTACAGTTGAACGGTTCGAGGTTCGGAGTGGAACGGCGACGATAGAACCGTGCAAAATCGGTGTCTATTGATAGGGGTAAAAAAGATATTCTTAGAATTTTTATACGTAAAATGTCATATACTAGTGTTTTGCCTACTTGTAAATAACATAACACATAGCCTTAAGAATGTATATGTTAGTAAGCCTATATCTTAGACAGTATAGCATATCATGAGCGATGCGCATATCACGAAAGGTATTGTTTTCTAATTTCTCCAGATACACTCATTAAATATCGGTCGTCGTGATCGTGATCTAAATGTCGGAGGAAAACCACTATACATGTGTTAAAGGAATTCTGTTTAAGGGGATTATCATAATCCGGTTCTCAGATACGAAGGAATTCAATCTATATAATTATCAACTTTAACTAAATATCTTTCCGCCGCGTCAATGTTATAATTTGCTTGCCACGGCGTAAACTCTTGTAAAATTCACAAAACTCTTGGGTGTCTTTGACAATAATTGCAGCCAAGTTTCCGAATTAAGTAGCTTTATTACCCTTTCTGGTTTAATTAAAGGACATCGTTATTGAGCCACTACCCACTCGTAGATATTTTTCAGTGCTTTTATTTGTAATTTAAATTTTGCAACCCTTCGTTGCGGTACGCTTTGGGGGATAAACTAATTTAAACGTTAAGCTCCCGACAAACTCTCGTTTATAATATGTATGGTCTGGGCAACATTTAAAATTGGATTAAGTTATTTATTTGAAATACTAGTTAGGTATTTCATTTTTAACTAAAATAGCAGACTATATAAAGTATGGTTGATGCCGATACAGGTCCTTACACCTACCGGTTGAAATAGGCCATAATTTTCTGTTCGTCTTACGAACCCCAAAAATCTAAGCAAATTTAAAATAAACAACGGTAATTCGGACTTCCTAATCTGTTCATAATATATATTTTGTATAAAAAATACGAAAAATTTAAAATCCCTCAAGGTATTCTACCTAAAACAGCACCCAAAATATGGTTGCTGCTTGGCTTGTGTTTGCATTCAGTCTGAATGTAGTAAAATTAGGTATACAAAACTACTTATTATTATTATTTAATCTTTGATTGACACTCAATAAATATTTTTTGTATACACGCGAAGTTTGGAAGAGAAATTATTCCAGCCTTGAGGCAGTGGATGAATCCAGGGGATGCTCAATTTCACGACCCAAATATTGTATTCTTAGGTACCGATTCATGGGATCAGTATAAGTAAATTATGTGAGTCGAAGACTTTGGCTATGAACAAAAACCGGCTGAATAAAGCCCCACTAAAGATTTGGACGGTATGAATATTACCAGCCAATTTGCAATTGTAAAATTATTCAAGCACTTTTTGCTTTGTGAAGCGTCAGTAGTCTCCGTTTTTAGTTTTCGACTGAATAATGAATCATTCATGAACCTGATTTTCATTCTTTTGCATAAAATAACTTATATTACTAAGTACTTAGTTATACCTATTATAATACATAAGGAGATATTTTTTTATCTTTATTATTTTTGAGTCTTTGCAAATGAGAAACCTAGATGACTCAAAGATCTGTAGTTAATCAATTCGCACTGCATCAAATGTTCACCCAAAAACTAGCATAATGCTACGGTTAGCCTTGCAATCGGTTCATAGATTAAGGTCGATAAAGGGTCGAGGATTTAAATAGTGACACTAGTGTACCTAGTAGTATCTAAGCTTAGCCAAATAATGGATATCAGTTTTCCTGTCTGATTTTTCTATATCTAAAATACCAATTACAAGTTAGAGAATAAAACTTGCAAGCATTTGCTACACATAATCACCTTGAAGCCGACTAATCACCGTGCCCTCTTTTTATTGGACTTGATAACGACTTGTCTTACTGCACTAAACCAATTTCAAAATGGCACCCGAATAACACGCCAATAATCGTTAACAGCGATTGGAAAACAAAACTGTGATTATACGGTATTATCTCTCCCCTTCCGTCTTTGTCTTTCTACTACAAAAACATCATGTCATCTCTCTCGTCACCAGAGGGGATGGATAGGATAGAGTGACATTACTATAACCTTGTAGTAGCTATAACGAACTTTCGATAGCCTATTTTGGATGGGTTTTGGATAAGATTTGTTGATAGTCACGATTTAAAAGGAAGTCATGTCATGTTGAAAATATTAGGACAATCTTTGTTAAAAAAAATTAGCAATACAAATACCGAAAAAAAACCGTCACGTGCGCGTCTGAATTTTTTATAAAATTTCCTACATCATTCTGTAGGCGATATAAATACTATGTACATCAAATTTGAGCTTTATAGCACTACTGCAAATAGTCTCAAAGATATATAGTCTCAAATAAATATATTCAGTGTATGCCATGCTCTATTTAGGCACACCAATAGAGACTGGGTTGATATAATGCAGTCTGTGTAGGGTATAGTTCCAACATACGTACACAATGATGTCCTCACACTTCCTCTTACTCTTACTCCTCTTACTCTTACTCGTAGAACAAAATATTTAGAGGTATTTATTTTCTAAGCGTCTAGCGAAGTTGTTGCAAACAATGGAGAGAGCGCAGCTCACTGTCGGTTATCTCCCACTGTTTATTGTCTAAAGTTGGTCGGATGGCCGTTTTGTTGCCAATTCCGCGACAACTCGCTTTAGATGAGCAAGTTCCCCGTTTCTTATACGATCTCGTTTATATTATAAGACACGACATACATGACAATGTTTCAAAGGACACACCTGAAGTTTAATGGAGGGTAATTTTATCATTATCTTTTAAAGGTTTTATAGTTAGTTCCTGAGGATTATGTATTTTACACTCACATTACGACTTATACTATTTTCACGCAATTATTTAAATAATTGTGGTATCTTAACTGTACCTATCATTTCCACTATCTTCATAATTTTGAGAAAAAAAGATCTAGCTTATACATGATGAATTTTGTATATATAGCGTTAAAATAATGTATTAACGATTACGTTCCGATATCGTGTCGGTCCGAGACCTTGTTTGCGAGAATCGTAACGCGTAAAACATCATTCTGAAAGGGGTACTCATTCAATCGTAGCGAATCCATCGCCTGTAGCTAACTAATTGCTATGAAATGAAGCGCCCTCGCGGGATTTACCCCGATTTTGTTTTAATCGAAATTTTCTGCACGTGGAATAAATTGTCACAATTCAAAACATCCAATTAAACATTAGGCTTTGTTGAAGGTAATTTGTTAGCTATTATGTTATACGACTTCATTTTCTTTTAGAAATATGAAGTAAAAAAAAAACAAAATGGAAGAATGTAAAGGAAATAAAAAGCGATGTTTTGCAGAGAACGTACGGTTTCGTATTGTGTTAGTTATTTCTATTCAAATGTTTTCCCTGGCTCTTACAATAACTAAGTGAACAGGTTTTGAAAAGGATAGGTGGTCCTTCAAGCTGGATCATGGAAGAACGCTGGGCCAATGAAACAACCGACTCGAGTCGATTTGCCGAATTGTTTAAATTGATATTACATACAAAATTAACACGTACTTGTACTTGTACGTAAATTATTACGACTTGTAATAAAACGTATCAGCGAAATATAGTGATCAAAAGTTAAACTAAGCTATGTTACTTTCCTTAACAAGTATACATAAGAATAAGTATCGAGTATAAAATGTTTGGAATACGAAATCATACTACCTACTGAGTAGCAAACGTCAGCCGCTCATCAGTAATTGGGGGCTTGTTAAACATCATGTTTGCTCACAGGCGGGGCAATATGTTCCACAAACAGCCGTCAGGTGGGCTTGTGTTTTGCTTATTAACGAGACCAACATGGCGGGCGTTTGATAAGATTTTGGTTTGTCTTGGCATTCGTGCCTGGAGGCGGTCTCCGGGCATTTGGAGTTGAGGCCACTGTGGGTAGATGCTAAATATTGCAACATGGCGTGTGCTCTACTTGTGGAAAATACTATAATATTGGATTATTTGCTTCAGTTCTTCTAAGCTTAAGTAACGTGATTAATCACACCATGAGCTTCTAAAAAGAGATTTAGGGCGAATTGAGATATCCCCGGTATTGCCAGCGGCTATAGGTTACGGTGCCTGCTTACCATCAGGTGGGACGTATGCTTGTGTCCCACCTTAGTGGTATAAAAAAAGAAAGAAGAGATATTTTCATATCTATAATATGCGAAACTATTTAGTACCTATGCTGGGTTATGAATGCCTTTATCAGTAAAAGTAGCGATTCCGGATGAGGTAAAAATAATGATTTCATATAAATAGAGCCAATTCGCCAACGTGCTAAGATATTTGGTGTATTAATAGTGTGAAGGCGCGCGCGGCGCATAACTGCCAGCTCGACACAAATCGCCCGACTGCCTCGGATAGCTTAAGGAGTGTGTGTACAGATTCTATAAATTATTAAGCCTTATAAATTATAATGTTTTAACATCCACGTAAGTATTGTTCTCTTAGCTACCATCAGACTTAGAGAGAGTGAGATCTCACTTTTTTTAGCTATATGCTGTGGTATATGGTGTAGTAAGTGGTAATAATAAATCAAAATTTATAAGATAATATGTAGGTAGATATATGATCTGTCAAACGAGTTATATGTCCATGAAAAGAACAATCAACGATGAGTTCCAAAATTTATTTATTGAGTTTAAGGGAAAGAAAGATTTATATCCACGGCGCAGGCTTCGTCATAACTTATTAAAAACTAGATCCGGAACGTACCCGGCTCAAACGTACCCAAGATACCAGCTGCATTACTGCGCTGAATAGCCAAGGAAATACGCTGAACCAGGCTCAATCGTTTGCCTAGCGCCTGCACAAATATTTTAGCCATCAACGATTGATTTCCTTATTTATTTAAATTTACTGTTCTTCTAATGCATTCCATCTGTGTCAAGTTATTCTGTACCTACAGTATGCTCAACCATTTAAGATAATAAAATATATCGCTTGAGTAACAAAACTTCACGTACTTAGCAGTATAAACATGGCGAAGGAGCTCAGTAGGCTTAGTCGCGTCGTGTTATCTCTACAAAGTTCGGAATTTGCAAACGCCCCGAGCTCGCTTGCAAAATATGAGCCCCACTTGAGCTAAGTTGTATCGCTGCCGCCTGACAATGAGATACTAATAGTAGGTACCTACGTAGTATGTATGATATTATTATATTACGAGACTGTAGAACATGTAAACCTATTTCGTTTAAAAGGGCTCAACTTTTGGAACAAATATTATTTATGCCAGTGAGCAATTCTGACAACAAGGGACACATTATGGATTTATGAAACTAGAAGTAATTTAGGTCCTCCTTGAGAAAATCAGCTGCAGGGGACTTTACAAGGTCAAATAGAATTCATCAAATAGCTTTAATAGTGACGTCATATGAGTTTCATTATTCGCTCTGAATAAAAATATTCAAATGACTTTTGTAATGATGTTAGTTCAAATTTTGCCAATATTCATCAAGATCAGTTCATCCGTGAATAAATAATATTAATGACTGACAGAGTAATTTCCATGGTTAAGTTTGTGCTTGGAACTGGAAACGACAAACTTTAAAAAGCGTTTTGCCCTATCGATCGCTGGTATACCCACAAATCCACGATATCCACAATGTAACCAATTGTTTGCTGTTTTATTCTCAATAAAGATTTCCAACTATTTCAAGAGAAAATATCAAAGTAAACTAATTACGTTCAAATTTCCTTAGGATTAATAAAAATGTTTATACTATTTACCTTGCACCGAAACAGTATCGTTGACTGAATGGCTGATAGATAGATCTCTATCTAGAGGATTTGGGGAGGACAATTAGACACGATTTGTCCGATGTAATCTGCACTCGGCTGCTATTTGTTGCTACGTAAATTAATCGGGAAACTTATCTAGATGAAGGAAATTATATTATGTATATCATTCGTTACTTTCTATGGTCGTATATATATAATATCTTATAAGTTATAATTTCTTTATGCCTTCCCGAAGGGACTCCTAAGGGACTCCAAATGACATTCAGTCATTTCCCACCTCCCATCGAAGATACTTTAAGTCCACGTTTCAGGCAAAAAAAAACCTTTAGCACATTTTGTTATTGCTTATGAGTTTTGCAAACGGCTACAGTACAATCTTCTAGGGCACAGAAATTCAGAGACTATATCACTCTTTTTTATTTTTGATTAGGTGTATTTTGTTTTATAAGTACAACGCTGTGGTACTGGTAAGGATACTTAAACATCATAAATTTAGTTTAAAATGTGTCGTGTCGCATGACCGCGTGACTTTAACAAATAACATACCAAAAATACTACCGAAAATTTTACTGCCGCCGCACCGCGGCACAATTAATTTAATTACATCATAATATCACCATCTAAAATTAAATTTTCAGCCCTGCGCAGCTCAAAAGATATCAAGTTGAACATCGAATAAATGTGGCCATTTCTCATTTTAACCGAAGCAAAACTTAATAACCCTACTGGAAACGCAATAATTACTAGCGTTCAGTGCGAGATTCGGGCGAGAAATAAATGAGAGCCATTAAGAGAGTCTCGTTTAGATATTTCATTCCCCCGATGAAGACGTTAGCAGGAGCTGTACGCACCGATGTGAACTGTTCCCACGCGACCGACAAAGAAAAACAATACTTACCTTTTAGCTTACAATAAACCCATCCTTACCTATCTTCAAACTTTTCTGAGTACCTATAGCACACATATATGGAATTCTTCAAATAGTAGGTTAATTCAGTTATTTTGTTTGTTACATACAAACAATGTGCCACAGGCATGCTGGAATAAAAGCTACTTATACTGCAACCATAGGGTTATCAAGAGATACTCATCAGGAGCCTAAAGCCAGCCAGTTTCCATGGAGCATTTTAACTACTACCGCAATATCACCTCGTCAGGTATTGCGCAGCTAATACCAGCCGAGCCGCGCGTGCTGTATGTGAATACCTATTTCTCGCAGTTCCTTTTGAAGGTATGAATAAAGTAAGGCTCAATGGATATTGGTGCCAATTATGTTGTTCAAAATTAGTAAACTTAACTAATTTGACAGGTCTAACAGTCATGCTATCCGTTTCTCATGTGCGGGGTTAAATAAGGATGAAAATATTTTTAGACCTGGCAAATTAGTTAAGTTTAGTAATTTGGAACAACAGAATTGGCACCATTGACATACTAATTATTCTGGTAAATAATAGTGCTACTAGCCTAAGCTCGTTACAAATGTTCCTTACACGATTATTTAATCGCAATGTTTACATCCAGGGGACCACCCTTAATTTGTACCTTTCTGTTTAGAAACCGTTGTTCTTTGAGAAATACCACCTGACAAATTATCAGTGCTCACAGGCAATCCTCACGTTTGTTTTTGTTGAATTGTGGGTGTGTTTTCGCGGCGTGAGACTAATGTGCAATGTAATTGCCCGTAGCTTGCATCATGTCTACAAAGAAAACCACGTAAATGACAGTATTTAAGATATGTTTTCTTTTGTTACTTGGTAGCTGTAAACGTAGACCATCATGTCATGAGCACATCACATCATGTTGACGATGATTAGTATTAATATCGACAGTACTTTAAAAACAACAATCTCTCCTCGTATATTTTGTAGTCAAATTGGTTTTCAATTTATCTTTTCTTTTCTACTTCTTTTTGCGATCGTCTGATACTGTCTTTTAAAATAAAGTGATCGGTAGTTACTACGAGTTTGCACGAATTCTATTGTAAATGTTGATAAGACACTTAACTAGTACCCAAGTAAATGTGGCTTTTATATGATTTATGAAAATTTAATTTAATCTATTGTAACGAAAGAGGCGTGTTGACAGAGACTCCGATTGCGGAGCGTTGTTCACGCACAAAGCGTTCCACACGTATGTACCATACTGCCACACAAATAATACATTACTACCATATAAATAAAAATCGTGCTATTTCTACCTTGCTTCTGTTTTCTGTCATATTTCTATAAGTTTGTGAAGTATTATTGAGATTGTATCGATGTTAATGAAGCAAACAACAACTATAAAATGCGTATAAATATAAAACACACTTGAAAGCAATGAGTCTGGGTCACCAACATGATGCTTAAAGTTTGGAAACTATGAATATACTATCTGAATAAACTGAAATGTATAACATATTATAATATTACAACTTAGAATGGTTAATTATTGAATCTGAATTATTTTAATTAGTAAATTTTTCATTCGATGAATTGTTCATTTCTGATATATTATAGTTTATGCTAGCTTTAAAACCCGTTTTATGTAAATTAAAATTTTAAACCTGTTTTATGATAACAAAGGAATGAAAAAATGAAAGAAGAAGGTCAAATAGTCAAAGCATTAATTCGATAAAAAAAACCTGTTGTCATATAGCAACAGAAATAGAAATAGTTCTATTAATATATGATGATTAAGGAATGATTATGGCAGTCTTATTGCCACATGCCTCAAGACCATCAGATACAAATTGCTTTTATGTAAGATTGTTATTGCTCCAAAATAATGTTATAATGTCTCCGGTATAAATAATTTGAAGTCCGTACCACATGTATATGTCGCGATAGAAGAACACCAATAAACGATGATATAAGATAGTACACTATATAGTGCGGGTGCGGAAGGCACACCTCGAATCAGATCACACTGCGACCCGCATATAGAGTGCGATTTTTTGACAAAATCCCATCAAATCGACACCTTCACACCGGAATTCCTAGCCTATTTCAACTGCTTTGCACTATGAATAAAAGTATCTGATTTAACGACTCACGGGGCTTTAGTTGGCGCATAAGTGAACTATGTCAATATCTTCGGTAACCAAATAAAAAAGTGCATAATTTTACACGAATTTGAGAAAGATTAATGATTCATTATAACACAAAACATTGTTCTATCTTTGCATTCAAATCCAGAAACGTTACTTAGCACGCAAGTATAATAGGGACATGAAATCCGTAGATATATTTGCGAGGTACCCATTTTCTCCAACGTTTGTAAAGTAAAAGGAGTCGTTGAAAATCCGTCGGGTTTATCTTTTCCCTTTAATTGTTGGCTGGAGTACTATCTCGAGGTTTACTGGCTCCGATTGCGCGCCATAAAATGTTACAGCCCTTTTGTTGTGAACTTGTGAGCTGTTCATATCATCGTACATTGTCGCCTGTTGTGCTAAGTCTATTCACGAGTAAGCAAACATTAATTTGCATGATAGATTATGAAATATTTGTGTTAAGAAAGCCGCTTTAGAGAAGGTAGCCTTTTTTATAAACAATTTTTACCTCGTTTCAAGATTACTTTTCAATTCTGTGTGTTGACGGTTGACCTGTTTAGTCTCGTTGCAGGCTGTGCCTTATAGTTTATAGAAAATATAATAATATGTATAACAACTATAATAATATGCAGGGTTGCTAAAATGGTATATTATTGTCATGTATTTTTCACTAAATTTATACATTGATTTTATATATTGCTATTATGTACTATGTACAGTTCTATATACGTACCATCTTGCCCCAAGAGAGAGCCGGTTGTATATATACCAGTCGAATAAATACGATAATAATCATGAATATATCTGTGCATGTCTTCAAAACTTTTTGCCCGCACGATCGTGCTGCCTATTTTGAATAATTTAGTTTGTTGCGAATTTCCCGGGTCTTATACCGCGAATGCGAGGCCTCGGAAGTCGGTAATACGACTTTGATATGTGATCGAGACGTGATCATAAGAACTGTTTTGTAAAATGAAGAAAGTAACAAAAAAATGTGCAACGCAGTATCCGCAGTGTGACTTACAATATCTATTTTATTATCTTCTACTGACAGTAATAAACACAAAAAAAAAGAATTTGCGAAATCGGCGTAGCCATTTACGTATGATGCCGTGACCAAGGGAAATAGGGATTTATTTTTTTATATAAATAGACAGTATTATTAATAATTATTTATTACCGTCTTCTTCTTCTTCTTCTTCCTAAGTATGGCAATCAATCCCTTCAGGGACTATTTTTGCCAGTGTCGAGTGTTAGAGAATTTTCATGTTGCAAAATTTCTCGTGTCTGCCGCATTAAAATGCCTAGTGTCATGCATTCTAACGCCCAATGGAGTTTCTGGAGACAACCCACGGCAGTAGCAGATCGTAACACGCCTTTAGATTAGAGGTAACCTATTGACCAAAATGATAAATCACTTAAACCAAAAGTCGTATTATGGCAATATTTCCAATGCTCCTATAAATCAGTCACTAAATGAAACTTTACTGCACATATCGACACCAAAAATACACATTAAAGATCACTATAACACAATTTACAACACACTGGAAAAAAATCTCAACCGCTCCGCCTGATTCACGCCAAAAACTCTATTACCGTCTTATTAAAATTTCGGTCATTGTAATGTCATGGTAAAATTCACTTATTGACATCCTGAAAAAAGTTCTATTAATATTTCCGTATCAACTTAACTAAAACCTTTTTACAAATTAGATTATTTTTGCATTAGATGCACACGGAAATTATAATACAGAGGCATAATATTAAAGGCTTTCATGCTGCGTCACAGTGTGCCGGCACCACAAATATTGCGGTGGCATTAATACCATAATTACTCAGCGGAACGTTTTATAAAATTGAACCAAATTGTAGCTTCATTGCATTTATGATATACGGATTAAAGGTCGAGGCTACCAATTAATCTATGGCTAGGTAGTGTACATATAAAATAAAGGCTTACCTCGTACTTCATTAGGCTATTCGATTACTTAATATGATCTAACTGGTTATGTGTTTTAAGTTCTGTTTTTTGTAAATAGTTTAATCTGTTTTGAATAAACTTGAAATGATCATAGTGAGAATTGCTATATTTTCAAAAAAACATGCGAATTTACTATTATAAACAGTAGGTACGGAACCCTGGGTGTGCTAGTCCAACTCGCACTTGGCCAATTTTGTAGAGTAATATCTTATGTATATCATATTTTATTAAAATGTATAAAGACCTATGGTAAAAGCCAAATTGCCAAATATCCTTAATTACATCCGATCATTTTACCAATTCAAATAGACAATAATGGAATCGCATCGGTCCGCACCCGTTCGCATTTATCTCCAACCAAGAAGTCTCATTAAATCTGTTACATATAATGAATTCGTACTTATAGAAGAGCCAATTTTGTGGGGAGACTAATAACACTGATTTTACGGTCCCATTGTCCTATGCAATGTTGTAAGCTTCCATATGCTACGGTTACCGCTTATCATAAGTTTGCCTTTTTAGCTGTATGAATAAAAAACGTCCTGTGATTGCAAGTCATTAGACTAACTGTTGTAGATCACAATATTAGTTAAACTTAGTTAAGCCCTGCGTAATAGTGAGGTATCTTATAGAATTATAATAATTTGGCATTCTGTCACAATTTCTCATATCAAATTAATTTACATGCTTTATACAACGACAGGTCTTATTTTTTGAAGTCCTCAAATTGTTACATAACACATAATATCTCTAATTTCTACCTCTGTGTTTGTTTAAAATTAACAAAACATGTTAATTGAATCGAAAAATGTGTAATAATTAACGGGAGACCTCAGGCAGGAAATCCCTTAAGCCCATGGTTTCCTATGGGTTTTCCGAATGACTGATTCTTCCTGTGACAATACACCGAAGCAATATTACTTTACTCTTTGGACTGAAGCTTCGTTAATCCACATAAAGTGACACTTTCCAATAGAATGAATTTATTGAAATATTCCATTTGGCGGGTTATCGGCTGGAAATACTTCAATAAATTAAAACGGTTTTGTTAATAAGGGTAGAATAATTGGAATACCGTTTAAGAATTAAAAATACATGAATTAGGTAAGACCTGGATAAGGAAAAATATATATACCTAACAAACAATCTAATCTCTAATCTTGGTAGTGTAATCTTTCGAGTAAACTGTAGCTAACTCACTATATGTGTGCAAATTCAATTTGGTACTTATGATTGTGGCAGCATTTATTCCTAAATTCGACACAAGTTTTAAATAATATATGGACGTTATATTCAGTAGTTCTAGCAGTTAGGTATGTAGGCTGAGTATCTATTCCAGATGTCAATGAAACTTTTTAATTAATTTATCTATGAGCTTAAATATTTATTATGTATCTGACCAAAATGTTGAAAAGTTTGGAACGCTTTCATGTTAAAATCTCTATCCAAATAGCACTCCCCACTAGCAAGTAGCACGCTCGGTGACTTTGATATTTTCGATGGAATTAATTAAAAAATTATAAAGCTTCCTCCCTTTTGTTCGGTCCCACAAAGCATTTTATATCGCGCAAAAGATAAATATGCGAGACGCAGGTAATTGCGTTCGCTTTTATTGAGCTGTTGTTTGATTTCAAAGGCTTTTCATTGTGTTTTGTTAAGTAAATACCGCGGCTGTCATTATGTTGTATTACATTTGTGGTATTAAATTTTTATTTTTTTTATATTCTCGTAGTGACTGCAATTTTAAGTACTCTTAAAGTCTAACCATATAGGCATGCCTGCCTACACAAGGCATTAACTTAGTACTTAGTGTATATTTTGTTGTTAGTAGAATGTACATATTTATTGAGAACTTTATTATTCTGTCTTACACCTCTATTTCTTCTCTACACACGTAATCGTTAGTACATACTATTAATTTAAGCAACGAATACCAAAAGAATACGAAAAATATAGTTCGAATGAATTTAGTACCTACGCGATGAGTAAAAAGTATTTATTGTTATAACAAAGCGAGTGGAAAGGCGATGATTTTCCGTACAAACGCCTCCCTCAGGAAGGATTGGGTAATTATGATTGAGCACAAAATGGATAAAAATAAAGAGTATTGTTTCAGACATAATTAGGGTTGGTGGTCCCGCTGGGCTTGAATGAAATGCAAGTCAGTGAGTCTGCGGAGCTATACAGGTAAGTAAAATCACACCCTCTTACCCCATTATTTTGGGTATTTGGAACACCTATATTTTTTAAATTACAGTCTTTTATGTATTTTTATGTGTATGCCGCACCTCCTCCCATTTAAACTAAGGACCGACGATAAGGACAGACTGGAAACATTAACTTAGACATTTCTGAGAGGCAGGGCATAATGGGGTTTCCCATCAAAAAATAAGCATCTATAGACTATGGTGATCACTCGTCATAAGGAGGGATGTACACTTGCTTGTCATCTACATGCTGAGTAAATATGTTTATTTAAAAAAATACTTTTTATCTTTGCCCGAAAAGTTGTATAATTTTTGTTAACGCTTCTGGTTATAATTACCTTGCATTGTAATCACGCCATCGACGAGTTATTTCTTCACCGTTTATTTTGGTCATACATCCACGTGCTGTGGACTCTTTACCACCATACAAATGGGCCATCAAACATTTTGTATAACAATATTCCTTACCATTATTTCCTTTCCCGTCTGTACTTACTTATCTCGGTTTCCTCGACGCAGAAATAGCTAGGAGTAGATTATGAATATTAATATGGCGGCGACACTGTAGGTTAGCGGTTTAACGCTAATTCAGATAGACAGTCCTGTCTCAGTTAACGCCGTCGTTATACTAGACACGTCTCTATCGATTTAAGTACTTAGAATAGTTGAGACACCTATGACTAGAAAGGTAACTTGATTCGATGCTAAGAATCTTAAAGCGAAGTCCGTCTGTTTATCAATAATAAGATCAGGATATGATATAGGAAAACTATTGTTAAAAGATATGATTTTTAATGAAACATCGTTAAAAAGAGGTTCACAGTGAAATTGTTTTAATAGTAATTAAAAACGTGCTCTAATATTTGGTGTGCTTTGTGATGTCATAACTTAGGGATGTTTTATGTTTTGCACCCTTTGTTTTTTAGCCTCAAGCAGGATAAACATTATATATGATAACTCTAATAATAGTACTTTAACAAAAATATTTTTTTTTTGTTTTGTAACGTAAATTCACCGTTTGTGCATATAAGTATTAAGCCGAGTAAATTATACAAGCGCCAAATTGGAGTCAATTTATATCCAGGCGCTTCGATCCTCATTGTTTCTAAGATAAAGCCATAATTAAGGGCCTTCTCGATCGATTAACTTAAGCCGAGTTTAAATAGACGCTAACTCCAAGGGAAAGGTTTACTCCGGCGTGAAATGGCATTAGGTTTTGGCGCGTTTTATGCTTTGTTCAAGTCGAGAGACGAGTCGCTAAGAAAGGGGGATTTTATAAGCGATTGACTTAATTAGATACCCAGCACCGTAAATTAGTAAAAGTATTTTTGATTGATACGGCTTTAAAGGATTTGTTCGACGTTTACCGTCGAATTTCTGTGTAAAAGAATTAGGATTTCAGTACATTTTGGTTAGGAAAGCTGTCAGCTTTCTCTTCTAGTTGTGATTTGTCCTGATTTGAGCTTTATATTGTACCCAAGTTTTATCGTTTTTTATTGTTAGGCACCACTGACCTAGTAATCCAGGCGCAGTTATTAACTGTCTATTCTTCTATTTCATAACAACATAATACATTACACTAGCTTTTTCCAGCGACTTTTTTCAAATGAGTTGCTATTTAAATTCACGAGATTTTTACAATCTGGTCATATCTCAAACAGTGCACTAGATCTAACATAAAGTGGCTGGTTATCTGGTTGTCACAAAACGGCTTCCATGTGACCTTCACAAGCTAGTCTACTGGAAAATCATTTTCCTGTTTTCAGATATGCGCCTTCCGACAGAGTCGGATTATTTACTTTTTTGTGTATTTTTTTAAGAAACATTACTGGATTACAAATATGTATTATCCTTACCGCACCTTTTACGCCCATTAAATTAATATACATATAGCTGTGTTACTTCGTAATTATATTCAGTAAGTCCATATGACCTCTTAAATACAAGTTAACACGTTGTTTGAAAAAGGCTTCCGTGTTAAGGAGCAGTTAGAAATTACAGTTAATCAAATCAGGGTTATTTCCAGTATTATTAATTTAGTAGAAGCTTTGACAAGGCATTCCGTTTCAAGTACCTCCTACCCTTAAATGGTAATGCTTGAGGTGGCCTAAGTAAGGATGTCCCTCTGGTGTTTTCGTCGATAGTCTTTATTATACGAGTATGAATAACATTTCATAAAGTACTTTAAAAATAGAACAAAATATTTAGAGTATGGTTTTTTGATAAATCGCATTATAAATCCAGTTACAATCTACTGTCGGGCGCATGCATATTAAATTTCAATTACATTATTCCGTAAAATAATATTTTTAGAACAAATAATAGCAGTTAAGGTAAAACAGCTAAAATAACAAGTTACAAAGAGTCTAATCGAGACTAAAACATTTTAACTAATAGTATGCTTCTGTTGATTTAAGTTGACCTCGCGCTATGCGTATAGATAGCATTATAAATAAAGGCTACATTGACACAATATACATTAATAAACGCGTTTATTAACTTATTCACATAGATAATAAATTCGGTACATCGATATCTAGCAGCGAACAACACTACAGCTACCGTTGCGTGACGTGTTTTGTTACGCGACGTTATGAATTGGCGGCGACGTAAATGTTGTATCAAATGTCAGGTTGACCTTATGCTAAGTGTCGGGCCTCCCTTGACATAAGCTTCAATCATACCTATGCGAATAGAGCCAGAGAAACCAAGTTACGATTTGACAGGTACAAGGTATCTGCACGCAGACGTTCATAATAATAATGGTAATAAGTACTTTATTTCTCTTCTCTTAATCAATACAATCAAGATTATTAAAGAGTATTTTGTTATCATAATGTCTTTTCTGCAATCTGAGGGAGTTATTTCGTGAAGTGTGTTACAGCAAGCCAGGGAACGCACTGGTGCGCACTATATGTCATATGCGACTACAGTAAAGCTGGCATTTTTTTAAATTTTATTACGAGCACCAGCAATTAAGCAGTATATTTATGGGAGGACATGAGCCATAACCAAGTTGACTCTGTTATGGGTCTGCCCTGTCTAAGATAGAAAAAATAAAACGTTTATAGATTCAAATACTTGTACGTGTATGAATATTTACAATGTTATCTTAATCAATGAAACTTCTAGAATAGTTATTGTCACCTTGATATTTAAAACAAGAATAAATATTTTGTTTGGCGCTTCTCTTCTAGCAACACGCGCGTTTGTTTTAAATTTAATCCGATCATAAATAAAGCGATTCTTCTTCGCCGTCTCTGTTAGATGCTCAGGTGTGTTCAACCCTCTATGCGATGGACTTGTGTTTGATCTTTGAAATATGCCCTTTGTATGAATGCTGTCAATTTACTTGCTAGGTAGAACTTAAAGGTTACATTGACATTTTAACGTTCACATTACGTTTGACGTATTAATATTATATTGAAGAGATTTTTCGTAGTCGTGCGATTGCTTAAAAATATGACAGTCACAAGAAATATTTTAAATACTTACAATACTAAAATGTCCCACAGCGACAAATGTATCCCTACTCAAGGTTAACCTATTCTATAGTAAAGATATTTAAAGATTATGTCATTTACATTAAATTACAAAAAAAAGATTCGCAATATAACATCCAAATAAACAGCACATAAATCATATTTAAAATTAGATCATATATAATAAGGTGGATAGATAACGTTCTCAGAAGAAATTTACATATTCCTTTCATCTTTGTAAAAACATTTCCTTCGAGCCGGATTTGAACCAGCGACCTATGGATGTCCGTTGTCTTCCAGCTACAGTCCACCGCTCTACCAACTGAGCTATCGAAGGTATACATAATGCAGCCAAACTCTCATATAGATAAGTACTTAAACCGCAGTGAAAGGAAGAATGCACCGACCGACCTTCTACTTTGCGAAATAACGATACGTGTTTAAATTGCGTAAGTTGTATAGAAAGGAATGTATGACATAAAACCACCTTAGCTTGTATTTAATAAACGAATATAAAAAAGTCGGCCATGTGCGAGTTGGACTCGCACACCAAGGGCTCTGTATAAAAACAAACTAAGTTCAATGACAAACTTAACTTTGCCGTTCAATACCTAGATACGGATATTACACCAACCGCAAATAATAGGTTTGTAATAGTAAATTAACTCTTTTTAAGAAAATATAACAATACACACTCTATTAGCATTTCAAGCGTCACTTTCGCCATTATTTTTTTAGATTTTGATTAAGATAGAGCAAAAAAAACACGTTTCTCGTTCGTTCCACGTTCATATGGGAGCCCCCTTTATTTTTTTCTTTATTTCCATTTATTTGTTGTTATAGCGGCATTAAAAATTCACATTTTGTGGAAATTACAACCACAAACTATTACGGATTATGAGATACATCCTATTACGGATCATGAGATACAGTCATCGCTGTCAGACGGACGGACGGCCGGACGGACAGCGAAGTCTTAGTAAAAGGGGTCCGCTAAAACTACGTTTAATTGACAGATTTTATGTGAGTGAGCCGATCATTTCAGTGCTTATTAACCATTTAAAAAAGGAAGAGGTTCTATGTTAATCTGTTTGTTATTATGTTAATAATTTTCAAAAAAATATCGATCAAACAGATAAGGATAATTTAAGATAGATACGAAGTTCTGTGATATATCTTCTTCATAGTCTTGGAATCCTTTATCCATGAAATATAAATGTAGAGTATTGAAAAATATCAATAAGCTTCGAATTTGATCGATTCACCCTCAGACATTGGAACCGAAATGATCTCGCATTGCGCGGTTCTAGAGGAGTTTTCTTCCGCGCAGGATCAAATAGTGGAATGAACTCCCCGTCGAGGCTTACCCATATGGAGTTCCTACAAGAACAGTTTGAGGAGATTTGTGCATGGTCAGCTATGCGCATTGATACCATTGGTGTTGCAAGCGTCCATAAGCTACGCTACAGTAACCGGTTACCCTCAGACTGGCCGTATACTTGTTTGCCACCATAGTGGTATACAAAAAAAAACAATTGTAGAGCCTATTATGATCACGATATCAAAACACATTTAATCAATAAGTGAATTTTACAAACAGACACTTAATTTTTTTATTTTACTCATGTCTATAGTTTTCATTTGACTCTATCAATAAACTACAATACAAAATGTTGTATTTATTTTATTTTATTTATTTTAAAAGTCGTCCCCATTCTCGAAAATATCTAAATTTTCTATGGTAAGTGCTAATGTTATCGATATCACGTGATACGAATTTCACCGAGTCATCTAGTCGAAAATAAATATATAAAAAACTGGCAATTGAAGTAAGTTCGATAGTTCTTTAATTCTGATATGTTTTGAAGGTAATTTTTTTGTTGAGAAACTGTTGTATTGCATTCGGATTAAAATAAACAAATAAATGATAATTTGGTATTCATAGATTTATTTTATTAATACAATTCATTGTATTGTTGTTGTTCAAAGAAAGAACAGCTGTGTCATCATCTCATTAATGATAATAGCGAAATAAATCGAGGTCGATTATTTACAGATTTATTGCGATGCATATTGCAATATGGTACGGATAATATGGTGCGTAATACAGAGTAATTTACAAAACCCAAACAAATGTAAATAAAGCACACCAACAGAACTTTTCATGGCACGTATTTAAATGTGGCCGGAAACTGACGTGTTGTCTACTGTTTAGATTTTCTTCTACCCGTATTATTTAAAGAATGCCTTTTCCATTTACAATTTAAAAGCTAGAATGAAGACCATAGTTAAAATATAAGCCGCAATGGAAATCAAATGTAGAGGCAAAATCGCTTAGAAAATATTTTCAGACTTGGAATGCGGTAGAATCGTTCCTAATTTGAATAGAAACTGTCGCGGTGGCAGGCGATCGCTTCCGACCCGTCGTGCTATCGGACCAGTGGGGGGATGACCGACCCCTTAACGAGCTCCCAAAGAATTTAAGTGTTGAGTTACATCAGTTACTCACGTAACAAGTTAATGTACCGACATTAATTACGTAGGAATAGACATTCAATTATGAACTCTAGTCTCCGAACTCGGAGCTATAAAGCATAGCTAATTCTGGTAGAAAGCATATTTTGTTTATTACAGTGTTCATACAAAAAAAAAGTTCCAAAAGAGTGGGTCTTATCTCGTAATGGATTAATCCTATCACCACATAGAAAATAAATTATTTCATTTTCTTTATTTAGTCTACAATTCTATATAAACAATAAGAAATAATACTGCTTCCGCCAATATCAAAATAAGGATTAAGGCACAGCCAAGTGAAAATATTTTTGACTTATCGCATCATGTTGTTAAATATTATATATAAAATTATGCGTATAAAGGTAGGTGTCAGCGGTGGTATACACCATCTTATACTTAAAGTTTAAATAAAAACCTATATATTCAAAAATATTCCTTCGAGCCGGATTTGAACCAGCGACCTATGGATTTCAATTATATACACAACTACAGTCCACCGCTCTACCAACTGAGCTATCGAAGGTACATATGCAGGTGATGAAAATGAATGTTTTTTAAGCCCGATATATATATACATTCACTTTTACTGAACGCGTCACTATTAAGAGATAAACTTGAAGAGAAGTAACGTGCACATATTTAAATAATCTATGTATAAAGAATTATATATACGCGAGGCGTTAATTTATTGATAGCAATATAGCCTAACCATGGGGTTATCAATTTAAATAGCATTACTGGTGTTATCAATAGTGGTCGCCTTTGATCGAAATTCGACGACAGTAATATTCAAAATAAGACATTCAAATCAGACCAGAATTTAACAGGATCTACAAATTCTGCTCTGCAGGGATTTTACCACACCGTAGTTGCACCCCTTGTCAGATTCTCCATATTATTAACATATTAATTGAGTATTCGAGTAAGGATCTGACGGAGGCAAATTCGCTTTAGACTCACAACACTTTGCCATAGTTCTGCAGTACTTACTAAATGTTAGTAGCTAGTATCTTATTAAAAGTGTAAAGTAATTATTTAGTTTGGTTTTAACCACTTAATAGTTTACTATGTACCACAATTCAGGGTGGTACACATATTGTAAAAGTTACTTAATGCAACGGAAGCTGCGAACGTTAGAATTACTGCAACTATAATTATGGGGTTGATTTTTTGATCTCTCTTCCCGAATAAAAAAAGTACTCCTTCGAGCCGGATTTGAACCAGCGACCTATGGATGTCCGTTGTTTACCAGCTACAGTCCACCGCTCTACCAACTGAGCTATCGAAGGTATACATATACTTAGCAAACTCTTGTATTATATACTACAAACAACACCAGTCTTATGTAACAGTGACGTGAAAGTTGTGGACTAGTTTAAACGATGTCGGTCAATGTGAAGCACCTTGCTATTCGACGCATAATTTGTGAATGCGTGATTTGTTTATTTTTACAATAATAACTAATCATTGTAACTTATTTTTCCCTTACAATGGCTTGAAAAGGTCAGATGACAGTCGCATTGTGTAAAAACCAAAGTATATGTACATTGGTACCGAAAACTTACTATAGTAGTTATTATATAAATAATTCTCTACAACTACTTATAAATCTATCCCTTTAAGTATTCGAGGAAATGTTTGTTATCATCTCCATACAAGTACATATATCAGATAATTAAATTGATATAAATAAGGTAGCCTTCTAGGGAATGATCATTACGAAAATTGATTTCAAAATGCTGGATTTCATTGCATTTATTGTTTTTGGCATTGGAGTAGTCACAGGTAAGTTAAAAAAAATACCAGAAAATATTATTTCATCCATCATTGTACGCAAGGAAATAATAATTATGAATCTTGAAGCTATTTAATCCTCACGACAAACTAGATCGAGATGTCAAGGTCACTCTGCCCTGTGGGCTGACATCCCGCATCAAAATTTAGTTACGAATGCATTTGTTTTTTCGAATTACAATTCGAACATAAATATTTCCCTTACGTATTTCCAGGCGACCCAACTAGTCGGATAGTCGGTGGGGCATTGACACAGGTGAACCAGTATCCTGAAATTGTCGCGTTGCTTTACGCTAATACTGGAACCAACTACAGACAAACCTGTGGTGGAACTATACTTACTACTAAGGTTATCCTTACTGCTGCTCGATGTCCCCAGTAAGTTACTACAAAGCTCGATATCAGCACCAAAAGTGATACGTCACTGTGACGACACATTGCCATGAGCGAAGTAATGCTCTCAATTTCATTTAAAAGTTCATTAGCATTAGCATTAGAGAAATAATGGATTTATAAAGTGTCAAGATGTATAATCAGTGTAAAATGTTGGATGGAAATAATAACGACTTCAAATACACCTTTTAGATTTACTCTACACACACAGTTTAATTTGCCGCAACAATATTATTAGCAGAATATTCTAATCAGCAATATGAAAGTTTAGTCAGCAGCAGGATTTGAAGAGATGACATCTTTGTTATACTGACTTGTTATGATTGACAGATTCTGGTCCTGATTTGGGACTCGTTATATATAAGTACTAGCTTTTGCCCGCAACCTCGCTGGCATTAAATTCGGGGTATCGTATTTTTCTATATCACGGCTTAAGGGATTGAATTTAGAAAAAGCCTGTAACTCGTATTTACTTATTTATTTACAGAGGTTTTTTCTCGTTTTTTCTCCATTTAAACTTTTTACCCCGTTTCATCACCTTAGGTGGTAAATCTTTCCTTGGCGGCTACTATTACGTCATTATAAATATCTGCGTGCCAAATTTCAGCGCATTCAGTTTTTTTTGTAGATATACCTGAGTGTTGATAGATCAGTCAGCGAGTAGCGATTACATTTTATATATACGGATTATGCTTAATTTCTTTACAGTGGCGATCCGGTATACCGTTGGCGTGTCCGGGTGGGATCATCTTACGCTAACAGCGGCGGCACCGTCTATGCCCTGACTTCTATCACCAAACACCCCAATTTTAACGACACGAATTTCGACAGTGATATTGCTCTCATGCACCCTTCGTCTCCAATCATCTACAGCAACATTGTAAAAGCTGCATTCATTGCCGGCCTCAATTACAACCTCGTTGATAACCAAGTGGTTTGGGCTGCTGGCTGGGGACGCACCTCGGTACGTGTAGAGTTTATTTTAAAAGCAACTTGGCTTAAAAAAAAGTCGCTTCTCGCTGTTTGTCTGTCCCTATGTATGCTTAGATTTTTAAAACTACGCAACTGATTTTGATGCGGTTTTTTTTATAATGTGATTCAAGAGGAAGTTTTTATATAAAATCATTGGTGTTTTGTAGGTATTTTACGTTGGCCGTGCGAAACCAGGGCGGGGTCGCTAGTGTAGTTATAACACATACTCTTGCTGAAGCGTCCATATACTTTGTGACTTCTATTTACCTACTTTATGTCATTATCTACGTATAGATAGTATCTGTTTTATTAAAGATGGCAATGTATGAAGCCGTAATAATTATATAATATTATTATTACATAATATTGCGATTTCTTGATAGCCCTTACAGTTTTATAACAATAGTTGTGCAATTTTGTTCTACAGCACTACTCATACGATTTCACCTTGACACGCTATTATTGCAAGTGTGCATCCTCATAGATAGCATCTACCTAGGTAGGTGCTATCAATCAAAGTGCTAGCACTTGATCGTGAAGTGTGTATTCCATGACAATTATTTTAACTTGAATCTATTGATCACACACATACGTAGATGTACACTCAGAGTAGATAAATAATATACTGCTTACACGAGTTAATATACTGTAGAAATATATACATAATAATATTGAATTACTTTTGTTTTTGGATTTATTCAGGTTAAAATAGGCTTTAAATTATTTTTACTACTAAGCTCGCAAACAAGCACACTGGCCGCCTGAAGTTAAGCGGTTACCATAGCCTATGGATGCTTGCACCGCAAAGGAGGTATCCGCGCTCTGCCGACCCTAATAATAAATAACCCTATTTCCTAGTACCCTAATAAAAAGGTAATCATATATCTAACCTTGTTATTTACAGCCAGGCGGATCACAATCAGAGCAGCTCCGCCACATTCAAGTCTGGACGATTAACCAAGCTACATGCAAGTCGCTTTACGCTGTTGTTGGTTTTGTGGTCACTGACAACATGCTGTGCGCGGGCTGGCTGAATGTGGGTGGTCGCGACCAGTGTCAGGGTGACGCTGGAGGCCCCCTGTACCATAACGGTGTGGTCGTCGGAGTTTGTTCTTGGGGAAGAAGCTGCGGTGACCCTTACTACCCGGGCGTCAATACTCGCGTCTCGCGATACACTTCCTGGATACAGAGTAATGCTTTAAATTAACCGGTATTTGCAAGTATTTTGTAATTATATTATCCTATTTAAATTCAAGCATTTTTTTATTCACTGCTTTAATAATATTTGTTACTAGCATCTCTAGTCATATCTAAGCCCCAGTCGTACACTACGTATTTTTGCCTTTTGCCTTCACTTAAATAATAAACCTTTGAGGGTTCGAAACTTGCAATGAGCCTAATCATTTTACTCGATCACTAAAGTAAATAAATAGAATATATTCTTGCTCTATTGGCTTTTCACAATAAGTGACACGAATGTGTAAGTTCGTTCGTCGCAGTCCCTAGTCCCTGCCTCGAAGCATTGTGTCAGCGCTGTCACAACATCTAACTTATGCGACAGTTTGTGAACAATAATAGCAGTGGGAACGAAACTATTTAGCGAAGTTTGCTCCGTCAATACGGGGTGCCAACGGAAGGAATAATTCATTTAACAAGAATTAATTCGCGAACTCTGCAGTCGCGTGTCGTCTGACTCACTGAGGTTGCACTTCAAATATGTTGATTTATTCTCATATAGCTGAATTTTATTGTTCTACGAGTTGAAGTAATATTGGTAATTTTAAGGAATTATTGTACGCTCCAGCCGCCTTTGCAACTGAGTTTCACAATCAGTTTTTAAACAAAATGATATAATATTTTGTATTTAATAATCTATTCAAAATAATACTTCTCGACTGTCAACACTATCATACTCTGTTCGATAAGACGATCTGCACCATACCAACTTATTGCAGCTTGCCAAATAATAATAAATACATATTTATCTACAGTCCCAGTATTTTTATACTAACAGCTGTTGAAGTGGTAATTTTTGATTATCAGTTTCAAAGCAATCTCAAATATAAACATTTCATTAAAAATGAAAGTAAGTTTATTACGAACCACATTGTAATAGGTGTGCCATGTAAAATAATGCTTGTCATTATGTCTCACGCACTTACCGCCTATATAATATCATAATCGTGCTCCACAAGGGGCAGGCGGGGCGGCTTCTAAACCCATTGTGACATCCACTTAATTACATAGATTACAAGTTGACATTTTCGTTTGCCACTGCGATTTAAACCTGACTGATAAGGATTACTTCGCTCCACCACCGATTTCATATGTGTTTGTTATTAGGAGGACCAATAAAGGGTTATTTTAGTTATAGATTTTTTTTTTTTAGATTAAATCCCAATATAGTATATTATTAGTATATTATATACCTAGCTAATGTTCTAGTACCTAATATTTATTTGAAACGATAAATGAACTACTAGCAATTTATTTTTGGTGGGTATCATACTTATGAATAGTTGCTCAATCCCTCGAAGATAGTCGTGTCGTGTGATAGTCGCTGTGTCCGAGTGTTCGATAAGTTCGAGCCCAAGTTGGGCTATAAATGTCCTCTAGTATAATTCAAAATTATTAGTATTGTTCAAAATTGTTCGGCTATTTATGGGATCAACACCTGTCATATCAGGATCTAAATATTTTCTATGCGTAATATTATACATTCAAGGTTTTTGTGATAAAATTCAGCACCTTTAATTTTGCTGAGCCAACACATCTATTTACTATAGATTAAATAATATACCCTTAAAATTAAAATAATCAAATTAATTTAATGAATTTGTGATCAAAAGTTGTGTGTTTGTTGTATTGTACGTATGTATGGTGGCATCGTTATACATTCTGAGCAATGGGACTGTCATATCCTATATTAATCAAAGTCGAAATAGACGTGTGCGGGCTTTTTAATTACGCGCGAGTAATGATCATTTTTCATTCTTAATTGCTGTTTTCATGCATTTTAGCTAATCACCATTACTAAAGTAAATATTTCTGTTTTCAACTTTGCGTTTGAATTTAATTAATTCCTATTATGTCAAGGCAGATAACAAGTATATTTAACATACAAATGTGTAGGGTTACAATTATATGGTAGTTTGCGAACAACAATAAAAGCCATTGGGGTTGAGTACGTAGTCTCCAATTCTCCATACATGAATATTCCGTGGTGTTTGTGATCCCCGCCGCAGAGGCGGGATCTTGACAGCTAGAGTGCAATAAAACTAAGCACACGACAATCCGACGGCTATAAAACTGGATCCGTGTAGTTACTGTGATCTGGCTGGAGTTGACGTCACTTCGTTTTCACATCACGAGCCTAAATCCTGTGTGTCGACCGACGTCGCGACGCCAAAGGCTATGTTTTGAGACTAGTGATGGAACGATTTCTTATCGATATTAACGTGAAAAGAATTTGTGTAAATTAGAGAAATATTATAGCGCGTTGAGATTTAGTGTACTATGTTCTCAATCGTGGACTAAATTGAACTTATTGTTTCCTAGATAGTTAACAAATCAGTTATATAAAAAAGCATTAAAATCTAAATGTATTCTGTCAACCCTAGTCAGCAGGTACCTGTACTATACTATACGTTTTGAAGCCAGTATTGTTAAGCTAAGATGATCAGACCGTATATATCTTCGTCGTACATTTTATGATATTATGGGAACAAATAGGGATTTTTTCGATATCGTTAAGCGATTACGGTAAACAAACCTACTGTTTCTGTACGTTTTCGTAGGTTAGACAACCCTCAAGAACTTCGCCACCTGCCACCATTATGCTATTATAATATTTTGCCATCCACTGATGTCTTCTTGACGACGCAGTGAATACAAAATTCATGTATTGTATTTGAACTCCAGCCGAAATGGTACCGTTTGATTTTGTCTATGAAATTTATTGGAGATTGTATTTGTATTTGATCTTGGTGTTTTTAGAAATAACGTCGTAAAGTTTATTTTATCGGTATCGCGTCGTGTACCACAGACAATACATTAGTACCTTTTGCGATTGAAGTATTTAAGAAACGTTTTTTAAGATAAGTGGCGTTCTTATGATTTGTGCAAAACCCATAACATTATATTATATAGTAAGGTATATTTTGTGCGTATTTGTGTGTCCTATCATAGCCTCAGATCAAATGAAAACGTCAAAACTAGGCCTTGCAGTGTACATTTACCATATTTACACACTTATAAGCACACACTTTTAACGAATATACCTAACGAAACGACACCTTGCATACTGAAACTAACACAACCTTACACAAAGCTGGTGTAGGTATATTATATATAACAATCCAACGAACTATAAAATACCAACCAGTAAATCACATATGTATCCCATCTCACCTGTAATTTTTACTCAATTATTTACTACAGAGCTATAATATTGTACCTTCAATAAAAAAATATCGAATGCAAATAAAAAAAACGGGCTCATGTTTCTGTGTTTGCCTCGCATTTATTTTTTATTGCGAGGGTTCGTATCCAATGGCGGGATTTTTGTTTAAAATTGCATTTTTATATTTGGAACGCGATCCGCGACCGACACGCGGCGTTCGCGGGTGACAAATACCCGCCTCGTCGCCATGAATGACAATTGAAGAGATGTTTTTATAAAGACGCTCTCGATTTTATATTTTTCATGCGAAAGAAATTGCCCCCATAAAAATGGTGTTGAAATGATGAGTGCCATTTTTCACTGTCGTCGGAATGCGCTTTTATGAGCCAATTGTGTCTGAATGATGGAGGAACCTTCCTTTTACGCGTTGACGGTGGGCTGTCATATTGACAGGCTATTGTTTTTTTTTAAATTATGGCATTCATACAATATTTATTTAGTATTTCTGATTTATCGATAATTTTACACTACACCACTATTTACGTAGTGGTGTAGTGTAAAATTATCGAGAAATTACCAATGGTACGAAATAGTAACAAGGTATCGTATTGCTAATTTGCTGTTAAATTTTAAGCATAAACCTGACTAACTGAGAAATAATTATGTTGTAATTTAATATTTCATAATATATAAGTAAAAAGTAAATTGTAAATTTAGGCCACATTATATATTGTTTATTGGCAATGTATTGTAAAATACTAAATTGATTCGATCGAAGATAGATAGTTTTAAGGCCACTGTGTGACGAGATTAGTCACTTGTCTCACAGTATCAGCAGTATTCCTAATTAATGAAATCATTTTCAAAATTGCTTTATTTCTAGTATGTGCTGGTAGTAGTTACAAAGGCGAGCTAACCCTATTTCATTGAGCTTGAGCTCTCGTATAATTCTGCCGCTCACTGCTATGTCAGGAATGCGCTCACATCATGCAGGTAAATCTAGACTGTCGCCCACACAACTGTTATAATTGTGATTCGTTATATTTATACAACAGTTCAATGAATTAAAACCACTTCGCTCGTTTGTATGGAACACAATAAATAGTCTTACGTTTACAATACAACACAAAACGAGCCGAAGTGTTAAAATGACCCCGTTTTGTGTAATGGGGTAAGTAATAACTAATGTTTAATTTGAGTGAGACATCGTCACATCACACTTATTTAATACAGTTTTGATTAAAAACAAGCAGCAAATAAACTGAATAATAAAAACATATGCTCCGAGAAATAGCACTGCTGCACTTTTTGCACACGTAAGGAACTTGTAGTAAACGTCACTTTTATTTATCGATATTAAAGACGCAGTATTTTATTTACTCTGAGAATAGAATAGTAACGGACTAACTATATAAAAAAAAACTATTCTGATATATATAGAATTAAGTACTGGCAAAGAAAAATACTATTTGTCATAAAAAAACACCATAATTGTAAAATGATACATCAAAATTCAACAGAACTGAAATACGCTTTTAATACAAGCGTTAGTTTGTGTAAACATTGAATAGCGCGAGTGTACCTCTTGCATATTCCTAAACCCCAGCGGATACATTTGATTAACCTGACTAGACAGGCTTCATTGATTTACAGTTTGGCATCTACTTTAATCCTACACCGATATCCAGTTTCTAACCACTACACCGACAAAGGGATTTCAAATTACGTTTTCAAGAGTATATTGTTATCTATCCGGCAGTTTGTATCTTATTTTGTTGGCCACTTGAGCTCGCAACATAACTCTTTTAGTTTCTTGATAAAGTTCCAGATACTGAAAAAAAAATTAAATCCTGTCTCTGGTCACGTTGCTAATAAGCGTTATTACTTATATTGCATTGTTAAGTAAAATAGATAATTCGTTTTTTTTATACCACTAAGGTGGTATACGAGCATACCGCCCACCTGATGGTAATCAATCACCGTAACGTATAACCGCTAGCAATACCAGGGATATCACTAACGAGTTGCCAACCCTGTTGTTGATGAGGACTCACTGTGCTAGCAGCATTACTTACTAGCGCGTGGAGCACTGGTAACCTTACTTAGGTGGAGAGAAAGATACATAATTAGATGAGGTAATAAAAAAGATTAAGGATTCATTCGAAGAGAGACGACCCAGGATAATTGGGCAAGCGTTGCCGAAGATAGACGGCAGGTGGAGGGAATTGAGGAAGCCTTCGTCCAGCAATGGGGCAATAGGTTAAAAAAAAAAAAACATTGTGTTCTTTTATGTTTGGGGTAAACTATAGAGTTTTATTTATTATTTTATCCTTAAGCTATGTGTTCTCGTATTTCTACGCGGGCATAGTCACGGGAAAAAGCTGGTAAATAAAAGACACAGGATTAATTTAGGTCATGACATATGATAGGAAAAGATCGTATGGTTTTTGCCGGGAAAATGAACTTCAATCGTAAGGCCACTTATTTAGCCTACTGTACATGGCGGGGATGGGATGTTTTTTTAATCTTAGTTCATTAATTGTGAATACTGTAACTATGATAAATATTTTATAAATTGTATCGCATGTGTGTGTAAAAACGGGCTACTGGCCGATACTGGACATTAATCGCCCGTTAGCGACGCATTATTCACGGGCACGCGTTGCACCGATCCGCCACCCTGTACCACCCCTTGCAATTCCACCGTAACATGGTACACATATGAATTTCACAAACCAGTCAATTTTAAGTCTTTTAAACGTTCAGTTAGAGCATAATATTCAACGGTCAATACACAAAGTTACGTGGTACACTATCATTCGAAATCGTTTAACTAAGCCAAGCCAATATATTCTCTATTTCCCAATGAATAAAATTAATTCGTTTTTAAATTCCCTACATACTCGTATGACTGTTTGGAACTGCCCGTTAAAATTTGCTGGAAGTCTGCTGCTCGTGGTATGTAGATAAAAATATATTGAACTCTATTTTGATTTCCGTAAGGCTGGTTTCAGTGTGATGTTTGCTATCACAAATATGTTTATCGATATAGACCGAAATGACATAGCATTTATTATGCCAATATCAACAGCCACAGTTGCATTCGACAATTAATTATTTGTAAACAATATTGGAGGTCGTGCGTTGCCATAAATGACTTGTTTTACGGTAGAATTAAGCTTTATATTCTTAAGTCACGTTGTAAGTCAGTAGTCATACTCGATTAAAAATTAAGATTTTAGACATAATATAGCTCTATTGAAGAAAGAAACAATATCGGTTATAGGTAATAGGCAGTAGTAATAAATATTGAAACTTATTATCTATTGTATTTTACTTTGACATTTTACATTATATAAAGAAATCGGATGGAACTCTGACAATACGAATACGCTACGACTATTTCTGAGTAAAAAAAAAATAGGTATGTCTTATTAGCTGTGCCTGCGAATTCGTACGCGTGGAGTTTATTTTTAACAATAATTGTTTTAGGTTCTATTGCGTTGATAAAAGCTCCCAATAATAGGTTTTCTCATATATCTTCCATGTAAAGACAATGTGATGTAAATGACAACCAGTATTTTTTTTATTATATGAAATATTTTAATTGTTATCTGTAGATAGTTTGTCCTATCGATGCTGGTATTTTCATTCAAAGAAGCTAAAATTTTGAAAAAAAAAGACAATAATAATTTATTTAGGAATGACAATCATAGGTTTTTAAGCACATAAGTTTGCCCGCGTGTTGTCAGAACGGCAGTTAGCTTACTACAAATCCAGTGGGTTTATTACCTAAGTCTGGTTTAACTGCTCAGGCATCGGTCCATAGTGAGGTAGTGGAGCGCACTATCGCGGTATCTTCACGCTCCGCCGAGTGGAAGCCTTCTGCTCCATCAGACGCGTCGATCGCTTCACACACTTTACGCACGTAAATATTTTTGGTATATTATTTTAAATTTTTATAAAATTTTCTTGTTATATTAATCCTAAACTAACTTAAAACCTTTAACTATATACTCGTATACGGAATTTAAAATAACTGTTCGACTTTGGCTAGTTGCTCTTCGAAATGACAATATTTATAATTTCTGGATTTTAGGCTAAGGTTTTGAAAATGGATTCATGGAAAAATCCAATTGACTGAAGGCTTATCAATGATTTTAAAAATACTTTGATACAATGTGTGCTAACGTATATCAAAAATGTTTTTGATATTTACATAATTACATTGTGTAAGCGCCAATAAATATGGTGCAAGTGCCTCTTAATTTCAACTAATAATTTTAATCGGCCACTTATAATAAAATTTGCCATATAATTTCATTAAAATACCAAATTAAGAGTCACGTAACGATTTCTAAAGTGGGTTTACGTACTTTTGTTGGTAAATGAACACATCTGTCGCGCAAACAATACGCAACTCCGAAAGGGCTCTCGAATTTAATACTCCCAAAATGAATATTTATAAAGGCGTCAACTGTTAATCCGGTATTGTTACAATTTTCGTGAGTCGTGACTGATGACGGCGGGACAACACAGGGTTCTCATGGTGTTCATACATTGCGGCCTCGTCGTCATCAGTAAAAACTGTTTTAACGATTGTATTTTTAAACTTAATTTTAATGTAATTGAAATCATGAACCGTCGTTTGTAAATTCGCCGGATTAGTTAAATTTTTTGTAAATAGCTTTTTTTCTATATGAGTTTATTTGGGAATCACCTAAAATAACTCTTTTTAACGTCACTTATCTTCTCAAGCGTACCGTCTATTAATAGACATATTTATTACAAATTTTGCCTAGGTATGTATTTTTTCATAATGACCCGAAAGTTGTTTTATTAGTAATTGAAACCGTTTGATCTCTTCACTTTACCATCAACCAACCGTGGAACTAAGCTGTAATTTTCATGTTGTTCAAAATTCATTCGTTTTTACCAACACATCTTGTCTCTCATATATTATTATTTTTAAATTTAACTCTGTGTTCAAATATTTCGTGTTCGAGAGTCGTAAACTGTACACTCACCAAGGAAGCGGTGTTCATCCAAGGAATTAGCGAACAAAAGGCTTAAGTTAGCTCCGACGCCTCTGTATACGAACGATTC
This sequence comes from Falcaria lacertinaria, assembly GCA_951449985.1. NCBI lineage: Eukaryota > Metazoa > Arthropoda > Insecta > Lepidoptera > Drepanidae > Falcaria > Falcaria lacertinaria. The sequence goes on from OX602114.1 coordinate 7,340,998, forward strand.
GTTTAAAGATCTCAGCTTTGCAGCAGACGGGCGCGTCTTTAACAGATCAGTTTTCACAGTGAATATATTTAATTTGTTTGTTGTGTTCTTTGCTTAAGTATATATACAAACCTACTTAAGATCATTTTAGGGTGCTAATATATGATTATAAGTATATGAAGCGTAGATCTTACAATATCTATATGTATATAATACGTAACTTGGTACATGAGGTCCTCGGTTCGTATTAATGGGTACGGTATTTTTATCTATTTGATGCCCCTGAATAAAATATAGTAGCTGCCTGCGCTAGTAATAAAGCTATACTGCTAGAACAGTCAGTCTTCAACAAGAAAAGGGTTAGCAGTGAATTAGCGTCTATAAGATACGGTGACTGCTTACCATCAGGTGGGTAGAACGCTTGCGTGCCAATTTAGTAGACCAAAAATATAACTTCAGGGGAAAGTGGGTGGTACTAATTCGGCCTACCTAATTATTATAACCAGTTAAACTGGTAAAACTAGATATACCCACTAATCATATTTACTTTAAAATATTGTTTAGGTATATCCCATATCTATTAATACTTAATCAAAACATATTTTTTCTATATGGATATGGTCTATCATTCTCATTATATTTATCATTATATTTTTTTAATTGAGATAACTTTTAAATGAAATCAGAAAGTTTTGTAAGTTTGATAAATAATTCACAAAGAACATTAAATTATGGCAATATAATGCAATGTTTTACTGCAGTCCAACAAAGACTGTAGTACAAAACTGTAGCATGAATGGGCTGCGTTAATCATGGCAACACTTGCAGTTAAGGTGATATTGCCCATTACTTATGCCTTAATTAACTGGTGTAAACATGTGCTTAAGATTTATACTGAGAACGTACTATAATAGGCGATGTAGATGAATTATAAATAATGGTGCCAATTCTGTTGTACAAAATTACTAAACTAATATAATTTGATATTCCTTAAAGTATATCTATCCCTTTCTCATGTGCGGGGTTAAATAAGGATAGCAGAATCTTTAGAACTGTCAAATTAGTTTAGTGATTTTGTACCACAGAATTGGCATCAATATCTATAGTTAAAAGGTATACGGACTAACCATGTGTCACGATGGCAGTGGCACCAAATTATCCTCAGTTTAGAGTTGGGTGTGGTAACACCTCTGCCTAACTCTTCGGGTACCCATTAGAGAATGCGTGAAAATATAAATCGAATCGAAATGGTATATATAGGTCGTCTACATTTCTAAGTAACTGAAATCCATCGATTTACTATTTTCATGACATTGGCAAAATGAAATGACATTTGTTGTGTTGCTAAAAAAATTAAGAATTGAATGGAATTGTTTTCAAAGCAATTTTTTTAAACCTCAGTGAAGCTGTGCGTGAAGTAACATGCCAGTTATTTGAATTTCAAATACACTAATTCAAATCTGTTAGCTAAAACCTCAGGGTAAAAAAATACGTCGCTTTTGCATAGCTGGCCAGTAAAGTAAAAAAATAAATGTCAAATTTGGAACGTATTACTATAGTATTAAGTGTATATTACAAAAAAGGTATGAATAATATTAAAAAGCTAGATTAAAAAAAAACACGTTTTTACATCCCAAAGTCAGAAAACATAACTTCGGGATTTGATATATTATTTCAAATATAATAACTTGAAGGAAAACAATAGATACTTTTAAAATGTAATTATTTTAATTGTACATACTGTTTTAGAGTATATCCTTTATCGTTTACATAATTATACTGCGCAATTGACTGCATTAATATAACAAACACTATAAAACTGTTTTACTCGTTTTCGATTGCGCCATTTTATTGCAGACCGGAACCGGAAGCAGACAACCGTTAATTACGTTCATATTTTATTGAGTTTGTTTACAGCGCTGTTAAATATGAATTCGCTATCATGCTTAGAGGGATATTAAATTAAGAGTTATTTTAAGTACTGTTTCAGGTAAATAGATGTTAGTGTTGACAGGACTAGAAGGCTTTGTGTTGTAAGTATCTACACGTGTAAACTAGGTAAATTAGGTAAAAAAAAAATTACAGTATGCGGTTGGGGGACCCTGTCAGGAACGTAGTTCCTTGCAAAAAGTTGTAACGAAATTTCCACGTGTTCAGTACTAAGCGGCCGCCTTTTCGGTTTGTAACGTATTCTACCGCAGGCCAAGTTAAGAAGCTTTGGTCCACATAATATTTTCTACCAGTCCTACCGCAGTATGCTGGTATGACTAACGTTATTCAAGTTATACTAAGAGAACAATAAAACGAATAAAATATACACATACGTAAAAATATACAGGCAAGCAAGACATTTGATCATTTCATCACAGCATGAGTAGTACATAATATATTTAAAGCTACCTTACCTTGGCAGCATCTGGTCGTACGTGGATCCTTAAGACGGTCCTAACTGCGGTTGACGGAGATAGATGCCGGCCCTAAGATAAGAGGGCACTTCGTGATGAATGGCGAGAGAGCACATGTCACATAGTGTAACTTACTAAGTTACTTACTCTAACAGAATCTATAGAGATGTCTTATACTTTACTGAAAGAACATATTGAACTTGTGTTTATATTACATCTGTTGTCTATGCTCGAGAGAAGTGGATTTTGATAGTGTATTCAATGTCTGCTATAGAAGCCGTGAAAGACCAAGGTCCAACTTACTAGACAAAATTCACTAAGGCAGTATGTAGGTATAGTAGTTAGACTTTAATAAATGTCAAAAAATTCCACATTCGCCGGTATTGGCATAAAGTTATTTGTTAGTGAATCAGAGCTATGATCGGGTGGTTCTATCGACAAATCGCTGGACTCGTCAGGTGACGCCGACAGTCCGGGACCCAAGTGGCGTAAATAATTGATAAATTGCGCCGCGTTCCCGGGAGTGACCCGACCCAAACTTGGAATTTACGACCATTTAATTGTAGCTTAATTCCCAAACTAGTCTTAGCTTTCGTGAAATATAGCGGCAAACAATCCGCCTGATTTAGTTGTACGTGATACTTGCGGTGGAATAAGTTGTTCGAATATAGGAATAGAGGTAGAGGTCATTTTGTATATGTAGTTGGTTGTTTTATTCACACCAAAAAGTTTCTACTTTCTCTCTACACTTTATCATTCACTCATACGCTCCTAAAACAATACGAAATGTATTCAAGTTATCTCACAATATTTATTTATCGAAAGTCCTTTTTTAGCGCATGTTTTCCGTAACGTAAAAATATCATCTAGCTAGAGATAAGTATTATTATTAATAAAAAGGTATTTTTCTGTATGTATATAGTATTAATATATACTGACCTATATACATACAGAAAAATACGTTAGTAATTCACCCTTACCTGATACTATTATCAGGTAAGGGTGAATTACTTTAAGACCCGCACAATTAATACTAAACTTGTCATCTTGCCAAGCAATTGTCTCTGCCAGTTTTCCGCCTAAAAACCAAAACCAACAAAACAACCAAAATAAAGTGATTTTCTACACGCCATGGGTCTTAATTTGAATGCACCATATTACACAATATGTTGAGTAAACTAAGTCAACAAAATGGCAAACGCCGCCAGCACCAATAGTGGCTGCAAATATTGACTCGAACACAAGTTGTAAGAGAACAACTAATCATATTAGCTGTATTAATTACCTCCCGGGGTGTTGTTATTGCCGAATGAAAATATATGGTGTGACTACTGCAAGTTGGTAAAGTAGCAGGGTGTTTTGGGAACTCTATTTCATGCCATTATGATATAACTTTTGTTTATTTATTGAACGTAGCTTAGAAAGCCAGACTATCACTGCAAATATACCTAAGTATTGTTTAAAGTATGCGTTTGTGGATTCTACGAAACCAGGTGTGTAAATTGTGTTATGTATCTTTTTGTCTATGAGGTCATAATTAAATTATTAACTTTCAAGCACTATCCCTTGTAGAATAATCAAAATATAACTGGGTAAAATGCTGTGAATATATTTATAAAGAAATCTATTTATAGAAAGCAGTTTCATTTTCAAATTAACGGTTGCAGATATAAAAAAAAACAGTTAGTTGCGAGTCCATAGTTTTAATTTTCGAATGTAATATGCTGTCGACGTTGATTGGTCAGCGTGCCCATGCTCATGCCCAGCTGTGTGTAGGTAATCAAATTAAGTTGTGCGTCGAGTATCCGTTTGGCAAGTACACGTCTAGCGCACTATTCCATGGGTTACGTTGTAAATTGAACATGACAGTCTGCGGTTTAATAACTGCAGCTATCCGATTCACAGACAGAACCACTGTATTTTACGTTGATTAAATAATTACCTTTGACTGTATGTACCGGCACTTACCTCAATTTCCAATAGTGATCATCCAACAAAAGTGATGCTCTGTTAAGGAGGGTTGAACAAGTAATTTGGTATTTTGCCTTTAATTATTCTTTGTATCAATTACCACTAACTCAATCAGATACATATACTTACATACCACATATCTCAATATGAAGCATAATGGTTATAATCTGCGTTTGCCCAACAATTTGTCAAATCGGGAGGGCTGATAACTTTTTTTCTTTTTGCTTGCAATTCGAAATTCCGAGCGGGCGCTTGGATTCGGCCGGAGGCGGTGATCGGTCAATTACGGGGTTAATATCACACGGACCCACGGCAGCAATATCTTTGTAAAAAACTCACAGCTAGCATGAAGCCGTCATTTACTTTTTTGCTCATAGAATAAGTCAAGCTGTGAAAAGTTTCGCAGTCATTTAAGAGACTAATTTCTAATATTACATATTTTGTTTTTCATAAATATTATCCCGCTTGTAAATGTTGTAACCTAGAGACTTAAGAGCCAGATCAGGGAGAGGGAAAAAGTAATTTTTGTCATTGTTCTAATTACCAACACAATAATCATATGAACAAGTACTTTTCGTCAGATAGCACTGTTATTTATTGCTTCGCGCGTCATGATGTTAGTCGGACTAGTTGTAGGAACATTTTTAAAAACAAAAATTTTCTCTGTAAGTTTTCAAGTATACACCGTTATAAAGTCATCTACGGTATAATATTTGGAGACAGTCGCGTAGATTAGCGGCTGAGCGGAGCACGGTGCGACAGATGCGGGTGTACAGTCGACCGCGAAATCGTACGACGAAGCGCGATGCGACGCGACATGGAGTAGAATGGAACCAATATTAATACAGATATGGCAAGTTGTAGATTTTGATAAATTTATTTCATACGCCATTATTTTAAAAGATTGTTTAATACTATAACATATACTTGATGGTTTGTTCCGGTTGAAAGATGTTGTTTCTCGATCAATCGCGATAAAAATTTATTGACTACACACATCAACTCGCGGATTCTTCTCGAACTCTTAATTAATAGATAGAAAAAAGTTTAAATTTTATAATATTACATAGTAAGTACCTACAATTCATAGTGGTTAAGTCCTACGAAGAAAAATATTCCTACATTAACGTTCACAGTGAACAAAGTACCTTATCATTAGTTTCCACCTCGATACTGAAATGAGTCCCTTTAGTTTGGCCCTTCATGTTTGCTTAGTTAAATTAAGTTGAAAATTTATTCCGTATCAGTTATGTCGGGCCCTCTATGTCAGCTACGAATTTATAATTTTGCGCTAAAACTAATATAGTCAAATGTTTAATTAGTTTTTGATAACAATCGCTTTGCCCACAGGGCTTAGTTTCAAATTTTAATATAAGGTTTAATATAAAGTTGTAGCAGTACCTATCATAAAATATATTACTGTAATAATAACCTGAGTTTCAATAATTGTTTTCTTTAAACACTAAATTTTGTTTGTAATTACATAGGAACATTCCTTGAAGGAATTTTAAAGTGTCATAATTTTTTCTCATCTCATCAAACTAGTTTGAAATCAAACGCTAGAATAAGAAGCAATAGGTATTAGTTTTGAGGTAGGTATTTAAAAAGACACTTCTAATTTAGTTGTATTATGCGGACAAATGTAAATGTTACTTGGAGAGTTGGGGTCAGTGAAGTGGGAAAGATGTCCGCTGGATGCGGCAGTGGCAGGGAATTAATATTCGTCGGCGGACGGCTGCCGGGTGCAGGCCAGCGCACGCATGCCTGCTCTTCGTTCATGAACACTCATTTGGGTTTCATCAGATAATTCCTGTTTAGAATATTTTATTTCAGAGTACATTAACTATTTTGTGAACTGTAGGCGCTTTGATTGTTTTAATTCATTTGCTTTTGCAAACGTATTTTAAAATTGGTTGGAATATACTTTTAAATAGATGTTTTTATTTCTTCTGTTGACATATTTTTATTCATTTTATTTTGCCATATATAAATACGTTGGTAACTTTTACATCTGATACTATTTACTATAACAAAAATATATACAACTACTTATGAACATGTTAATATAGGTTATTGAGATAAGAAGTTCCCCTTGCCCTGAATATTTTCCACGAATACATTTGCATAGTTGACAGTATTTAAATTTTGTTTGTATAAGGTTGAGTTTTCTTGGTCATCAATTGTCAAAACGAGGGGATAAATTAAGCCGCCCGGCGGGGCAGGGGCAGCCAAGATTAATGCTGGTATTAATCGAGTGACCGCCACTGGTTCGCTGGTACGTTCCGGTCACGTAACAACGATTTGACTCTAGTACTCTTTTTTCGTGAAGATTAGTACAATTTTCTTAGTACAATCTGAAAAAGCGCCATTTCACTCTTGAGTTACACACTTTTTGCTTCTTTTAAATGCATCAGCATCAATCGTTTCATACGTGTCCTCCTATTCCTAATACTGTTTACCTTTCCACCATTGTACTAGTACTTTGGTAATGTCTACAAAATTATCTTGGCATTCCCTCAGATCAAATAAAAAAAGTAGATGTGACTTTACAACAAAGTGACGCCGGGTAAAACTACGCCTTGCAGTGTACATATACACAGTTACTCGCACACACCTACAACGAATACAACGAAACTACGCCCTCCTCACGCACTACATGTTTAAAAAACCGGCGTCACTTCGTTGGTCGCAAAGTTCCATCTACGTTTTAATTTGTTCTGCATTCCACGGCTCCTTCTTCCATTGACATTCGCATTGTATATTTTTTTGTCAGTCTTTTATTAATGATTCGTTCTAAATGCCCAAACTCCTAAACAATAATAAATATAAACTAAATAAATAAATAGTATCAAAACAGTGGCGCCAAGTGGAAGACACTACGTAGGTGACCGCCAATTAAACTGGCGGGTGGTTTATCTTGCACGCCACCTGCAAGTAACGAGCCGCAGGAAGCCACTTCTCTGTCCACGACACTTCATTCTATCAACATGTATATCAAGATAAAAATAAAAACATTTATTTTTTATTTTAGAATCTTACAAACATACATATCACACCAAGTCCCTAACGGCGTAAGCAAAGAGGATATAGAGCCAATGCACTCTGGACTCGCACGTACACCACTTGTTTATTTTTTATTTTAAAATATAATAAAACCTTTTTTTATATACCATAAGGGAGGCGGAGGCAGACAAATCTACTAGAATCCAAGTCCTACTGTATGTGACTTGCAAGCTCGCATTTTTTTAAAATATATATATATATATATTTTTTATACCACTAAGCTGGCACACAAGCATACGGCCCACTTGATGGTAAGCAGTCACCGTAGCCTATAGCCGCTAGCAATACCAGGGGTATCACTAACGGGGTGCCAACCATGTTGTTGGTGAGGACTCACTGTGCTAGCAGCAATACTACTAGCTCAGCGTATCCTCGTGGAGCATTGGCAACCTTACCGCAGAAACACAACACTACATCATGTAGTGTTATTTCACTGCGGTCTTCTGTAAGGCGGAGGTACAGTCCCCAGTCGGGCGGCTCCAATTTAAATGGGAAAACCCACGGGATATCCCAAATCGCCCTACCTCTCTTTTAAATACCGATATCACAAAAACCACATGACATACTTTTTGAACAAGGAAGAACCCTTCCACTGGAGTTGATTCAGAAACATACAGACAACAATAGCAGAACGACGTACTGAAATCATAGACCAATTGTATTATAATCAAACGCAAGGTGCAAGGATATCTCGGAAGCGAGCGCAGACACAAACGAGGGCTGCAATATTAGCCAGATTATGATGTTGGGGGAAAGGCGACGGGGAAAAGAATCAGAAGGAGAATGGAATCAATAGACGATAACAACATACGGGGTATAATTTCTTTTTAACTTAAGGAGATTTTCCGAACTGATATGTCTATCATCTTCAATAAAAAAATTGATAGTGAAATATTTGTAACTTTAAAAACATATCCCTTACCTACTGTTAATAAACAAGCAAAAGTGTCAAAAGCAAGTTTCTCACTCAAATAATTACGCCAAGCCCATCAGCGCTATTCACCGCCAGAGCACACCGACAATGACATTTAATGTAATTTAATTTCCTCAACTAACCCTATTTTATCGCTGGATTATTTGATCAAAGGGCTAATCGAGTCCACATACCTACGGTTTAGCCAAAGATAAACTTGCGACATGCGGGTGGGTGTGCGTGTTTAACTAATGACCGAGTCATGGGGGCTATTGGGGGGTCGTGGGAGCTAGTGGGGGATCGGGTGGGGGGTCCAGCGATATCATTAGCCACAGATGCCGCTGGCCGGTGCCCGGTATAAATACATTAAGTGCGCCGTCAAACTGTTAAAGCTCGGTTTAAACGTAGTTTCGTGTTGAGATTTGCCGCATCAAGCGACACAGATATTTTGTTTACACTACATTTTGCTGCTCCTATTTTTTGAAAATATTTCGTTTAAAAAAGTAAATATACATTCACCATAATATTAACTTTTTTACTGAATATTAGCCAAGCATTTTATACAAGTATGATATTATAATCGGCGCTCACTGTGCTGCATTCCCCGCACATATTATGTTTATTTAAGACACATACCTAGTTTTATGCCGTCTATAATCTTCACATAGGAATTCCATGCTAGGGTTTCATTCTAAAACGTAGCCTTGACGGATGGAGGATAGCGATAAGCTTCCCAACGTAGACGTGCTATAGTAGAAGATAGCCATAAGTTTTTAGTAAAATAATTCCTCACAGTAAAAGTTAACAGCCGCATAAAAAAAAATTGTAATAAGTATCTACTCAGTTAAAGCCACAAACTTTTTACAATTCATTATCTCCATTCAACAGTTTCGTGGAAGGATCCAGCCGACATCAGAATCAATAGACAATGAAAAACAGCGGTCACTGGGTGGAATATGGCACCATAAAATTCTATAAACCCAATAAAATTCGTGCTTCGCGTTAGAACGTTCACATAAAATCTGAAAGTACATAAACATATCATAAGAGGGAATGTAGAGTTATCCTCACAAAGAGAGTTTTTCTCGGGATAAGCGGCGGTTTCCACAGATGGTTATTTTATACAGTGAAGTCGAGTTAACGGCCCGGCTTTTAAGCGTAGCGTTCTGTAGAGTCGTAGACTCAGAACGCGCTTGAAGCAGCCGAATAGCATTATCTATACATTATGATCATCTATGCTAAGCGTATTATTGCACGATTTACATAATGTAATAATTTCTTTTCAAATTAAGTACTTGTAAAGTATTATTATCAAAACACAAAATATGAAACGCCATAAAAAGAAGATATAAATACTCCTTATTTACGATCGCAGTTCCTTCTCGTTTATTGCGATATAAATCGGCGAATAGATATGATTTATCTGCTCATCACTTCTGGTTAGGTGTGAGTAATGTTCTCGCAGTTATTACACCGAGTTTAACCATACACAACAAATATAAACATTTATTTGTTTCGAGTAAAATATACCACGGTTGACTTAAAACGCAGCATTCTCTCTGGGGACACTCACCCTTTATAAAGAGACATCGGAACATTCAAATTGAAATGGATCGGATTGGAGAGTCCATCCATCACGGCGTTTGCCCCACATCTAATGGTTTTTTAATAATTCCACTTTGGACCTCAATATGTCTCCCCTCATTAGACGTTCGAGTGTGATCGAGTGGCGATTGTTCGGAATATGACAGTCAACTGACAGCTCTCGATATAATCGAACTGTGGGCATAATTATAATGGAACAAAGAACTGAATTTCCCTTTGTCTATTACTTTTTTTTTAATATAATCATATACTTTTCTGAAAACTTTTTTTTAGTCTAAAATTAATTGGTTCACTGTATTTGCAGTTTCCAAAGTAATAACTTGAGGTGGGGCTGTAATGAATGAGTTACATACATTATATGCACAGACCTATTTTCGCTACGCTGATTGTTTGTATATACTGACATACTGAAAAGCAAAACAGCAGTATGAATGAATATTTAAATTGGAGGCACCATCCACAAAATGGGCAACTTTTGTCTCCGCCTTTGTTTATACGTTAAGTGAATATATTTGGTTGTCATAAGCGGGAAGCAAGACAATAAAGGTAGGAGCTGGAATGCGAGGGGAACAAACGGCGCTCACTGACCGCAATAAACAACGGGAAACTATGTGTGCGGCCACCTTTATATTTCATGCAAATCGACTTGCTTGAGGAAAACTGTTTGTGGTTTGATCGCGAGTCTCGACATAATTCTGTTTAGTAAATGTTTGTGATGTAAGTTGTTTGTCCTTATTGTGAATGAAATGGACATGGAAATAATTACCTACTTAAACAAAATGTACTAGTTTGAATGCTTTGATGTAATGCAACTCAGATAACCTGCAAAATATACCAAAATGTAAATGACATTTGTGTAGTATGGAATAAATGGAGTAATAGAATTACGTTTTATGTATTTTTTGGAATATATAAAATGTATATTTCGATAAAGAGACCTCACCTAAATTCACTTACACGCATAATAATGGCACCAAACATAAATACTTATCTAAAAACGCATCACTAAACGCAATCTATCCCCGCCATAAATGTTACAAATAACCGCGAAACGGCGCGTCATTAAATAATATCGTCGAGATAAGTGTAGATTAATGGGCCTTTTTATCGATACCGCGTTTTAAAAACGACCCCTTGTTGCATTAAAAACGCGAGCGAACAACGTATGCGATTCCGAATTGTGATACCGAGTTATCGATACGGTAAGAATCGCGTTATGCCTTTAGAATACAAAATGATATTCGATTTACAAATTGCAACACATTAACTTTCGCAGTATAGAGAGAAAAAGGTACGGTGTACAAATTAGAGTTGAGGCTGCTAAATTATGATGGCTTGTTATCTACATGTGAGAATTTACTGTCACCCAGTAAGAGGTCGATATCTTCAAAATTGTGTATAGCGTAACTTTACAATAGAAACAGGAAGAGACGGGTAAAACAAATAAAATTCTTTAATAAAACATAGTTCCGAACGTAATGTAAAAACTATTTTATGTGACACTCATATATCAGAGCTATGAAAAAGTTTGCCCTACGTAGGTACATAATATTGGATGGAAGGGCAAAGCATCTGTGCAGAAATCACCCGGTCACTAGAATATTGTTTTCACTATATTAGATACGTGATCGCCATTTTTAAGAGCGAAAAAATTCTATTTGAACTGTACTCTCTGACGTTGGGAGTATTTGATTATACGTCGAGTGTGTATTCCCTTTTACAATGCTGTAAAGTGAACGATATTGAAGAGTTTTACGATTCGATTTACATGCAATATTGAAATATTCGCTGTTGCATGTATTTTTTTTAAATAGTTTTGTTTTCTGGAATTCTGTAGAGTTAATTTTACTTGCGCGCGAACTATTGAACAAAGATTCAAGTAATTCATAATCCATGTGTACAATATTCGATTTAGAGGATATATCAAATGGCTTTAGCTTTGAAAAAACAAATCTTAAGATCTCTAGCATCAAGGATACATTGATACACAAATTATAAAAATTAATTATAAATATATGAACATAATGTCTGTTCTCTCTGACCCTGTTTGCTAATAATTTAAATGTGCTACGCGAAACTCTCACTGGTAAATGCTTTGTATTTAAAAGAAATCTTTCAAAAGGAATAGCATCTTTGTATGCACGCGGATTATATTAGTTTCTATTTCATTAGGCTACGGTACGGATGGGGTTCACATCAATAATACATTAATATCTCTATTTCGGAACACTCCAAGGCACCTTGCTCTTGTCCGTGTGACAGAAGTGGGTCCTAACTTTACAGACTGATGCAAATTGCTGAGGAATCCTGACACATTTATTTGTATATAATGTAATTATTATAATCTATATATTGAGTTCATAATCGGATTTTGGATATGGCTTACTATGTAGGACTTCAGAAGTCGGAATGGAGCCCGCAAGTTAATAAAAAACGCTTTCTAATATCCTAGTACCGTCATAATATTTGGTTACTCATAAATTGATAGTATTATTTTCAAACAACGTTTGAATTTTAACTGTGAGTGTGACAATATATTTTACACCTATGCGCCGTCATCTGACATTCTGATAATAGGTCTTAACAGAACTGATACATTTTGCTTGTTAAGGTAAGAGTGGAGTCCCACAAGTCATACAATATGCAAAGTAAGGAAACTAGTGATGTCACATCAGTTTATTGTGTGCTCAGGAAATTAACTTGAGATAGCGAGTGACAGCGCTACTGTTATTGTCTTATGATGCTGTCATTGGAATTGAACTGAAATATCTATGGCGTCTCAGTACGTTCGTCTTTTGTATTGATTTTTGTAGCATTAGCACAGCTAAGTTTAATGTAAGAACATTGCTGTTATGTAATTGTTATTTATTTTGCAATACTACTTATTGAGCATTTACGGCAGAATAAATATTTTATTATCGTATCATTAATAGGTGAATGACTTACTCGGAAATTTGCTTAACTGTTTCATAAAGAAATTGGTATTTTGCTCGTAAATCTAAATATATAAAACTCAAAGGTGACTGACTGACTGACTGACATAGTGATCTATCAACGCACAGCCCAAACCACTGGACGGATCGGGCTGAAATTTGGCATGCAGGTAGATGTTATGACGTAGGCATCCGCTAAGAAAGAATTTTGGAAATTCCATCCCTAAGGGGTTAAAAGTTTTGTATGAAAATCCATCGTTTTTGAAGTTAAACGCATTAAAATTGGTATTTGGCCTTTCACTTAAAAATAAATAAAAATGTGATTCAGGATTTTTGTAAATTCCACCCCTAAGGGGTAAAATAGGGGATCCGTAATTTCTGAAGTTAAATCCATAAAATAGGTACCAGTGGGCAAAGGCTATCATTTAGAATTTAAGATATATGTACAATTTGACTTATTTACCACGCGTGCGAAGCCGCGGGCAAAAGCTAGTTCGAATATAAGTTGGATCGTTTTACGCTCGATCAACTATAATTTAATATTTTGACCTCTACAATTAAAATGATGATCAGTTTATATTTGACTAACTACTAACTATCCCTGACCGAAACTTGAAACTGATTTTAGTTGATTATATTGTTATTATAACCGAATCAAATATTAGACTGGGAATGTTTGTTTAGTGTTGTTTCCCTGTTCTGATTAGTTGCGTTTCAGTTCCGACAGATATAAATCTTTGTGTAAAGCTGCATTGCAAATTGATTTTCTTCAGAAAGATGACTATATCTATTATTATACTATACTACCTACTAAGATAGCTTAGATTTATATGTTATTACTACCGTAAGTATTCTTAATATCATTAGATTTTTCTCCATAAACGATTATAGTATGGTAATTATAATACTATTAATAATTATTGAAGTGTGAATTCAATTATAATTAATATTAGGTGTAATATAAAATAGATAATATAAATTTATAAATGCCCTCGCCATATCACAATTACTGTGTCCTATAAACAGGGTGTGTACTGTCTATTAGTATAATTCTAAAACGCTATACACTATTGCAATAAAAAATTATGATTTATGATTATAATAATTGTTAACATAAACTTAGGTACAAGTTTTAAGGTCATGAACATGAAGGGAATCATCATGTAAATTTTGTTAAGTATCAAGCGATATTTTTCTGAAGTGTCATATCGAGGATATTTTATGATATCTCTCTAGTCTGTCTCATTGCAGTTCCGGACAAAGTAAAGGAAGTCGCTGGCAGTTCCGTTTCTCTTGTTTCACAGGACGTTGCTTGCAACTTGGACTCGACGAAAGAAATACTTTCTTGACTTTTTCGTTGGCCCTTTATTAGTCTTTTGATTTGTTTTGCTTCGTTAACAGAAGGGTTCCTGCCTTTAAAAATTTTGGAAAGGTTAGAAGGCTTCCTATTCAACGACAAAATGAAAGGTTGTTCTTATGAAAAGGGTATTTAAAATAATTAAAGTATATCTAATTTTTTTTTTATGTGATATTCAATGTCAAAATAAATAAAGATAATCTTAGATACAAATTTAGATACTTCAATACCAAACATTAGATTGGACTCACGCAATTATTAGTAAATTAATTTACAATTTAATACCTCAGAATACTCACCAGTTAAATAGAGAAACTATCTGCAGTAGACAAAGCACGAATTTCGAGGGCTTAGTTCGCAACTAAAGCTTGATTTAATTTTAAAGCCAGGATTCCCCGCCGGCATTTTGGAATAGCCTCTTAATAAATCTGCTACTTACCCGCCGTCCGGAGTTCGATTCCCGGCGGACGCTCCGTATTAACTAGTAAGACCTTTCACTGACCAGCGGAAGTTACGCTAACTTTGTAATTGCCAAGAATTTATTACTGATATCTTGAGAATACTCCTACTATTTAGGGGAGGGTTGGTTACAGATTACTCTTTGCCTATCTATATTTTGGCATTTAATCTAAACATTCTGTAATTTCTAAATAAGTGCCTAAAAGAAGATATACCAAATAATTATGAAATACTTTTGTTAGGAATTCATCGATTATCCTGTATTATTTACTGAATTTATTTAGCTATGGAACTATGCGCTTAGGTATACGCATTCAGATCCAGCACCATCAATAAAATGTTGACACAAAGCTCATCAGTATAATCAGAATAACAAATTATTTAAAAAAATCTACCAGCTTTGTATTTCTTATGGTAAAGTATAAATTAATAAAAAAATATCTTTTAAACGTAAGGTACCTTTGGGGATAATTTTGTCAAAATAATCGGAAATTACTGAAAAGCGATTAGCCAAGACAGGCACGTCTGGGCCACGGGTTGTCAAAGCGAACTAATCCCAACTATGATTAATTGAATTTGCGAGTAGCCCGTGCAATGGCAACAGTGGGGAACTAAATCTGTTACTTCAGACGTCTGCGCTATAGGCATGTGCCTATGTACACTGCAGTCTTGAACTTCAGATAAACTTTCACCGTGGCTGGCAGGTAACCGAATGTTGAAGCATTGGAAATTCCTTTAGTACCTATTTATGTGGAATGTTCTCGCTACTTAGAATACAGTTAAAATATATTTAGTTAAAGATATGTTTGATTAGAATATAATTAAATTAAATTTATGTTTTATTTTTGAATTTAAACTACAATTCAAATATTTAGTAATACATCCGTTTTATGATGAATGCAATTGAAATAAGAGTAATAATTAATTAATTATTTATGTATACATTAAGAAAAATCTTTTAGATTTTGAAGAATATGCACTTACAGTCAAACAAAACATTTAAGTAACATTTAAAAAGCAAACATTTAACAAAACAACAAACATTTAAAAATATTTGAGTTTTTGTAGTCAGTAAATAAACCTGTGGGCTTATTTTGTATGATGACTGCGAATATTCTGACGTCATTTTGACGTAGCATCAATATAAAAACGGTGGTTTGCTCACCAAGGTCACAATTTTTTCCGCTTTTCTCTAGTGCCATCAAAATGACGTCTGATTGCAATAATTTTACAAAATTCGTTTTCTTGAGCTCGAATTCAAATTCAGATTACCTAATACTAGTGAACATGGAAAGTTCATTTAATTAAATTAATGAATGTGGCAACTCCAGGCACTACAGAGCCGGTCAGCACGTATTAAACAGGGGTCGTAAGCATCGGTGCTTAAGTTTTTGATAGTTTGAGCGGGTTCTGTATTTACTGGTTAAGTTTTAGGGTCAGTTTGCGGAAGTTAGGCGAACCTCGGGGAAAACAGTAAGTCAGTATGGGAAAATGTGTTTCTTATAGCTGTCGAGGCGATTGTAAACTGTGGAAAGCGTTTGTTTGCTTAGTTTCAGGTTGTTTATTGCCGTATCTGCAATATTATAATCACTTTTAGAATGTTGAATTAGGGTTGCTTGGATCATAATGAAACATCATATTAAAAAAAAAATGGATTCCTAGTTTTCAGAAGATTTTTTGATGGTAGAAGTAATGACAAATGTTATACTAATTATCTTCGCAAATATATAATTCTCGTGTCACAGTGTTTGTCTGCAAACTCCTCCGAAAAGGCATGACCGGTTCTTATGAATTTTTTTGTGCATATTTGGTAGGCCTGAGAATCGGTCGTAAACTATTTTTAATTTTGACTGAACGAAGTCTGTCCGGGCAGCTAGTATTTTAAATAAGATCGATCTTCACGGCTTCACAGCAATTTTCATCCGCAAGAAACGTGTGAGCTTCAGAAGGCTCGAGAACTCTCTAGCGTTGCACCTATATTTTTGATAAAATTGCACAACACTAACTCGACCAAATATGTACATCCGACGCTATTGCCTTTGAAATAAAGTTCATAATGTGTTACTATACTTACCGACCAAGGAGTGTAAACTGCATTTGAGTGAAGGCACGTTCCGACAATCCGTCATGCGCCGTGCGGTGTCGCTCAGTTTGCGAACGGGCCACGCTAGGCGCTCGGTGCATTCTAAATAAATGCACACAACGCTTTATTTGCAGATATATCTATCGTAGAAATACGAAACATCGAACCGCGTTCTGATATGAAACATCGATTGGCACGAATTGGCCGTACACTCTACTCCTATGCCGTGATGGTAAACGGCATGAAGGACTCTTATACGAATTTTGATTTTAACAAGGTGTCATGAGTACCAGCGCAACGACGATATCATTGGGATAAGATTATAGTATATTATCTAGTCTGAGATACTACGAAGTTTAGTTCCATTTACGCACGATAGGGGCGTTTTGTATCAAAATTCCAGTCATAGATCAACAAACATAGGTAACCATGGACATGCTTACGTTAACGATACGAATAATTTTAGATCTAGTATATTATTCAAGCGTAGAAAGCGCAGGCACATGCCGAAGGGCAGTCTGAGGCACGCGTATGCGCCTGAACATTGAATTATACTGTCATTTCATAATAGACTATTTTAGTCAAATTATATGTGCTTGGGCCTCTGTACAATACCTATAGGCTGTTGACGGTAAGCTTGTGATTGGTTATTGTTTAAGGCCCCGATCACGCGCGGCGGTGTTGTCGCCGTATAATGGCTGTTTGTTTAGGCCGCGTCCATACATCTAACAAACAATATGTTTACACGACTGCGACATTAGCTAAAATCGTCATGCAGCATTGAATCCGTAATTGCGTGATTTGTTAAATAAATACATACCTTACCTATTCTGGAAAATTCGTCCATGCATGTCTCTCGTTGACACTTAATTGTAATTACGATAATTAACTTCGATAAACAAAATCTCTTTAATATACTAATGTTGGGTTTTAGTTCACAGTGTATAAATATGATGACATATACATTTGGACAAATATTGTTTGGCGAAAAAATCTAAAACTATGAAATGTAGGGTCGACAACGCGCGAGTTAAACTCCTAGTGTTGAAAGCGTCCATAGGCAAAGGTGACCACATACCATCAGATGGGCCGTAAGCTTGTTTGCAACCTTAGTGGTATAAAAAAATTATAATATCAACTCATACACACAGACTTAGGTTCTAAAAACTGATTTTCAAAAGTAGTATGTGATATACATCCGAGTTTTGTTACTTATTTTCTATATTAAATAATATGTCCCCTACCAAGTGCCGAATATACCGAATGCGAATTAATTACTTGTAATAAATAATATTTGTATAACAACCCAATATAAAGATTAACATCTAAAATAATATCTTTATACGAATAAAATGAAATCGTTGGATTTAATTGTCTAATAAAATATTATTATAAATAAAAAATATTTCATATTTTCTGTTCGCTTAAGCGTAGGCACGTTTTTGTACAGTTGGCGACGAAAGTACATTGGCGATATATTTTAACTAACTATACGGGAATTAATATTGTGTTTCTATTATTTTCGTCTACCTATGATAGAAAAATGACACAACCAATATGCCGTACCGGTCAGTTATTTATAACCCTACTGTTCTGAAATGGTCCTTCTACCTTATTTTTCGTAGAGCCTGTATTTTTTTGGATAGTACCACTCGTGTAATTTTTGAGCGCTTTTACTACCAAAAATATGAAATGATATGAAATAATTTAAATAACTATTTAAGCAATATTTTTCACGGCTGTACTACCAGTCGCGACTGAGTCAGCGAATGACCCACGGTAACAAATTTAGTCAGTGGCCGCAAACGCGTGTTGTTTTAGGCCGTACGCAAACAAGGTGCAGCGTGACCGGTGCTAATACTGTGTTTGCTTTTGATATTTATTGTACAGCCGTCCACTCGACGTGCTCACGTCGGAATAATTAGCTCGTTATAAAATGCATGACGCTAACTTATTTCATATGTAGATTTTTTGACTGACTGTACTTTTAGGGTCGTCAAAAAAAAATATTACATTAAAAAATTACATAAAAGTGACTTAGTCCACTAAATCGCTGAAACGGTCTTATAAAAAAACATATACAAAAATGTTCTGCCAGTATCACCAGTGTTATTCTGTCAAAATGAAAAATTGACGCTCAACACTGAAATCTTATCAAAATATTGGTACAAATTAATTGAGAAGCCTTATTTTAGAACATCGGCATGTCTTACCGGTAGTATAATTATTGTTATTATTTATCTCCAATATAAAAGCCTTCAAAGATTAATAAGGCAAAATGGTGGCCGTAAGAGTGAAATTAGTGGTAACTCAATAAACGTTAGAGTATCGAGTACGGGCGGCGAGTCGATTAAACGATCTAACGAGATTACGATGACCGTCGGCTAAGTGCCAGTTAGCCTACGACTACCACAATATACTGGCCACACGATAAGCACTTTAGCTATAGCCTAAAGCATAATAGTTACTACGAAGATTAGTAAAACATATAAGTATTAGAGTAATACTCCCTACTAACTACCTTCGAGAGCACTAGTCTACCCTCTTTAAGAGGAGTAAACAAATGTTTTATAAAAAACACATACTTTAATAGAAATATGTAATAGAAATATGTAATTTAATTGCATATTAAGTACGCTTATGATATATTATTTAGTTAGCTTCTATACTGTCTACGGCGTAGTAAGTCTACGTCGTAGAAATTCTACGGCGTAAGGAGCCTACGACGTAGAAATTGTGCCTACGGTGTCTTCTCAACATTTTTAATATGTAAATACGGAAATAGTAAGTTTTTGCTGTTCGCACATACTGCTGAAGTGCAATGTATCTCTTTTTATTATTGGTTCTAACTTTATGGTGTGAAACTAAAACTTATACTAGTGGAAAAAAACTATTATAAAACAATTGTCATCGGATAAAAACACTAGTAAAATACCCTGTACACAGTCACTCTCTGTCTACCTCGAAAGGTAATTTGGCGTGATAATGTGTATGCATGTAATAGATGATTGTTTTTTGTGGTTGTATAGCTTCGATATGTGAATTTTACTACTAAAGAAACCTTTAAAAATATGCCCGAATTAGTCTGCTACAGACTGTAGATAAACAATATATTTTATTAGTTGTCAGAGGATCCATGTTAATAATTGAAACGATACAAGCAAGCCTCCATATATTTGCCATTCATCTCTCAAGCAGGCAGATGTAATTAACTAAGGGTTTAATGACTCCTTCTAATTGGAGGCTAAGATTTGGAAGCCATTGTCTTACATATTCATAGAGGTACCTTGAGGGCAGGTGCCTAATTTATTCACGGAACCAACGGACATGCAAATTGCCTTTAGAATATCGGTCATGTTTGTGTCAGATTTGAGTGAAAATTATTGCGGATTGGCTTTACGGGACGACCCTGGTTAGCATACCGTGCTTTGAATTATTATTATAGAGGTGATTTGGAAATGTACCTATAAATTATTGATACATAAATTAATGTTTAGTTAGAGTACCTATCTAGTATAGAGTATATCTGTGTTACTATCAAATAATTAATACGAAGAATAGAAGTGCTTTATTAAACTAATCGTGGTCTGAATTCAAATGTGAAAATTCAAAGCTTTAGCCATTGGCATATATTTCTGAGTTGCAATCGAGCTCCAAATTGTATTAATATTTCAAAATTATGTTAAAATTATAGTGACTTGTTTAGTGCTGTAAATGAAAAGAAAACGGTAGCTAATATCTATGAACTTTTCTCAACTCTAGTGTGGGCCACAGTGATAAATCGCATAACGAGCGCAAACAATTTTTTATGAGGTTTGTGAAGTCGGTCAATCTGCTATGGGCCGAAAGATTATGTACAGACTAGTCCTTCATTGGGAAAGTAGGCCCCTGCAGTGGGCGTCTATAATTTTGACAAACATATGAAAAGACTAGAGAAATTTGAATAAAGATTAGGTGAATAAGGAATAATAATAAGGCATCGAATAGTTTTTTTCCTTTTTGCCTTCAGACTTTGCAGCCATGACGATCGTCGATGTGCGGTAAAAATATCTACAGTAGGTGATAATTGACAGGATTTTCACATCTCATACTCGGCACTTATACATTTGAATTATTAATTTGATACGAACACCAGCTTTTAGACATGTCAGGACCCTCTTTTGAAGTTCTTCCCCGTGTGTGGAAGTTTCATCGGTAATTAGTGAGTAATAAAATATTCATCGCGTGAAGAGATGTGAGAAAATCAACAGTGATTCTTGAGACTTCGTAATTATAGTGTTTTGTTATTCAGTATATACGTACGCGTTGAATAGAATAGAGGACTAGAAAATGTGAAATAAGTTATAGAAATTGGTAACAGTCGAATATAATTATAAATAACAAAGCTAACTAAATAAACGCAGTATATCTAGTTATTAATTTGAGATGTCCAGAACAATCCGAATCCGCCCTGGAGCCGGTAAACATCTTCGATCAAATATGCTAATTGTGTTGTTATCTTAGGTTAAGGAGATTTGACTTCCGACAACAAACTGCGCTTATCTTCGAGGAGTTGGCTGAAGGGCGAACCCTTAGCAGCTAAGGGCTATGTGAGATTACTTATTAAGCTATTCTTTTATAGGTTGGATTTGTGAAGTAATTTATGGCACGCATTACAAAGCAATTATTGCTTTGTTACGTAACTGACGTTATCGAAATACGCATCGATAGTGAAAATTTTTTTTGTTGAATATAATAAAATTACAAAGCAATCAACTTATTATGATTTTTCATGTTTATGTGGTAATGTTCAAGCAATTTATCTGTTTATGATACTAAATTATCTTTCTGGCTGAATGTGGAAATATTATACACAGCAGTAAGTTATGGAAAATAAACCTAAAAAAATATTTAAAGATGTGGTAAGTTATGGTCTAAGTGTGAATTAATTTTAATTAACATGTAATTACTTATAACAAATAAAAAGGATATCTCTATAGATGATCCTGCTCCATGCATAGTCTGCAAGTAGGTGCATTGATGGGAGATCATACGAGCAACCAGTAGCAGCAAAGGATATAAGTTGCGTATTCATGTGGTACCAATTTAATAAATAAATACAAGTCAACACACAACAGGTAAACAAATCATTTCTTGTTTCATTGAGTATCGTTTGCGAAGTAACCTGCATGCCAGACTGAAGTGGCTCTTTGCTGAGCTCGGTTCGGATTGCTCTAACTAGACAAAGCGTGCCATTCTCTCGAAGCAATATAAA
This sequence comes from Falcaria lacertinaria, assembly GCA_951449985.1. Lineage (NCBI taxonomy): Eukaryota > Metazoa > Arthropoda > Insecta > Lepidoptera > Drepanidae > Falcaria > Falcaria lacertinaria. The sequence goes on from OX602114.1 coordinate 7,363,020, forward strand.
GTGTCTTGTGGGTACAACTTTGAAGTACATAGAGAATGTAGACTCTCTAACAGAATTACTATCGTAGCAATGCGCTAGGCTTTCATGGGACATTAATTGTTATTTAAAATATTTTGTTTCAATGAACTAAATGAAAGTATTTAATAAAAATCAGCTGTCGCATGTATGAAAAATTATCACTTGATAACGGCTTGATTGATTTTTGTGTTCGTAAATATCAGGTCAAAATTTATACGAAATGGTTTTTTGGAAATCCATTCAACGTCTGAATTTTTTGAATTGCATCTGTAGGAAGCTTAAAACAATAAAATTACACAAGAAGCCTCAAAGATTGGAACATGAAGAGTCGGGAAACCACTGTTACCAAGAAGATCTCAAGAAAAATATATTTATATAAATTCAGTTATTGTCTAGAAAATAGCTTTATTTGTAATATAGCTGGGTGGGTTACAGCTTACGTAGCGGGATATTCGAATTAGTTGATGTGTGAGGCGATCGAGGTTATCATGCTCTGCCGCCACAAAGGGAAGATCTTCCAGCCAAGCGGGTGTTGTGGAACCGTGGCTCCGACTGCTCTAGCCGGAAACTAGATAATTAAAAATACAAGCGGATGCTAACGCCATTTTAACCGATGATAGTATTAATTGTATATACACTGAATTACGTATAAAACTTTGCTTGCACTTTGTAGGATTGTGACGTATGTATGGAGTTGTCATCCGTTGAATGTCATGTTAGTTAGTCGACTTTTAAAGTTGGTTAATGTAGCGGTGAGTTCGTTACAGATGTATAACCGTGCTATAATGGTTGTGCACGCGGTGTCTTCTGCATCTTCACATTGATGGGGCAGAAGGGAAATATAACTTTTAATCTACTGTATATGTAATTTACTATCCTCTGTTAAAATGGTGCTGGCATCCGTTTGTATTTAAACTTATTAAAAACATTAATATGTGAAGTCGTAACTTGATAATACGGGTCAGCAACGCGTGAGTTATACCCCTGGTGTTGAAAGCGTCCATAGGCTACGGTAACCGTTTAACATCAGGCGGGCCGTAGGTACCTAAGCTCGTTTGCCACCTTAGATGTATAAAAAAACTTTATTGAGATACGAACATGAATAACGGAAATTACCAAAGCTGTTAATTATACAATTAATTAATTGCGCCCGCAACCACAATACATTCATTAAAACGTAGTAAACGTTTCTATTGCAAACCACTTGAAACTTTTCCTTTGACGGCCCTTTGCTTTCTGTATCTAAACAATCGTTCGGCTATAAAGTTTCGGCTTTTCAAACTTCGCTCGCTCGCTTGCGTTTACAATAAGCATACACTAAATGAATACAACTTTCAAGTAAGTCAAGTACTATTTTCTATCAGTTTACGACATATTATGCATATATAACTGGTTTACACAATCATACAGCGATAACAGACTACCCTCTCCATTATAAGACTGAATTAATATATTACACCCAGTGTATCCCTCAATTTGTTTTTAAATTAACCAATGGACATCATCCATGTTTCATACATATTTGGTCCAAATTTGAAAGTGACTGCCAACACTTTTTTTATATTCTGCTTGTCCTTCTGAGCATTTGTTATTATGTCACCAAAGTTAGACAATACAGGACATTTCATTTATTTCGGTTATTTTGAATTCCTATTATCAACATAAATATTAGGTCCTTACATATGAAATTGGCGTTTTTCGTACTGGCCACTTTAATCACGAATTTCTCCTCTTTGGTAAGGAATTCCAAATTCAAATTTGTACAGCTATAGACTCATGTATTTGTGCTTCGATGATCGTCATTCATTTGTTTTTTTCTTCTGTTTTTTTCTGTTTGCGTCACTCATTTTACAAAATGGAAAACCTTAAATATCGCATTATTTACGAGTACGAGTTCCGCAGTGGCACTAGTGCTGCGGAAACAACTCGAAGGGTGAATGATGTGTATGGCGGTCGTGTTGCAAAAGAAAACACAGTTCGTTTTTGGTTCCAACGTTTTCGTTCTGGAAATTTCGACCTGCAGAACAAGCCCCGTGGACGGCCTGAGACTCAAGTTGATAATGAAGAGTTGAAGGCTATTGTGGAAGCGGATCCATCGCAAACCACGTCCGAGTTAGCTGCAGGCTGCAATTTTAGTGATAAAACTGTTTTAATTCACTTGAAGCAAATTGGGAAGATTAAAAAGCTTGAAAGGTGGGTACCTCACGAATTGACTGAAACAAACCGGCAAACGCGCGTCGACTGCTGCGTTACATTACTAAACCGGCACAATAATGAAGGTATTTTAAACCGAATCATTACCTGTGATGAAAAATGGGTTCTTTACGATAATCGGAAGCGCTCAGCGCAATGGTTAGATCCTGGCCAGCCAGCCAAATCCTGCCCCAAGCGAAAATTAACCCCAAAAAAGTTACTTGTAAGCGTTTGGTGGACTAGTGCCGGTATTGTTCATTACAGTTTTTTCAAATCTGGCCAGACTATTACGGCTGATGTCTATTGTCAGGAATTGCAAACCATGATGGAAAAGCTAGCGGCTAAACAACCTAGGCTGGTCAATCGCTCCACGCCACTGCTGCTTCACGACAACGCTAGACCACACACTGCGCTACAGACGGCTACTAAATTAGAAGAGCTTCAATTGGAAAGTCTAAGACATCCTCCGTACTCCCCGGACCTTGCTCCAACAGATTACCATTTTTTTCGAAATTTGGATAACTTCTTGCAAGGGAAAAAATTCAACTCCGATGGGGCAGTCCAAATCGCCTTCAAAGATTTTATTGATTCCCGTCCGACTGGTTATTTTAGTAAAGGGATCAATGAACTACCTATGAGATGGCAAAAGTGCATAGAAAATAATGGTTCATACTTTGATTAATTAAATATATTATATTAAAAAATATTCGACTTTTTGTTCCTCCCATACAAAACGCCAATTTCATATGTAAGGACCTAATATTTAGATTTTCGAACTCAAATAAAATCAGCGACAATGGTCCTACAGCTTTGGTACCGGAGTAATAAATTCTCAGGCAAGCAAGCTCCAACAGAAAATACAAAAAAAAATGCGTTAGCCGGCACTTTCAGATTTGGCCCAAAATGGATGATGTCCTTTGCGAGACTCTTTATTTTAAAGTGCAATTAACTGGTATTTTTATACTTATCAGTTTAGACTCTTTGCAATGATTATTTCTAATAGTAGTTATATTATTTCGCCTACTAGCAATAGGTAAAACGGAATTTGTAATCTTTCTTGGTTTTGAGCATCAGTGGGGTCAGATCACTGAACACGAGATTCCAAATCTGTTTTCTGTCGACCTTACTACGAGTACCTTAAGCTACTTCATTTAACCGGTGTTATATTCATATTCATATTGTAAATATGTATTATCTATGCTATACTACAAGAAACCTGAACTCGACAGGCACATGGATGCACGTTCGAAATCCGATACGATGTTTTCCGTGTAGAGCGCTCTTCTTAGGTTTAACTTAGATATAAGGGCCGCAATTAATTCCTGATTGATTCACAAAGCTAGTTGGAATTCTCCTTCCCTCCCACCTCCACGTGAGGATCAGACAAAGATACGAAGTTCCCGTCAGCCAACGCTTGTTGTACAAAATTTATATCAAACTTTGCTCGAGAACTGCAAAGATTGCGGGCTCTATACGGCGAATTTGAGGTTTAAAAAAGTTAATACATTATTTACTTTATTTAAATTCTCAATATACGGTTATGACGAGCGAATAGAAACACGAATATTACATTTAGAAAATTAAAGATAACATTCAGAAAATAAACGTCAATAATAGCTCATAGCGATGAATTAGCTGGTTATATCAATGAACGCTGAGATTTGATATTTTCATACCATTTTTGTATTATCGTATAAAAAATCATTCTTTTACAATTGGACGAAACATATACTATATTACCTACTACTAAACTAAAGATAACTATGCAGTATACTATTAAAGCCTTATTTCAGATACAACCAAAACGTAGTCTCAACCCATTATGGTAATCGGAATGACGCCATGCAAGAAACATTTTTTTTTATTAATACCTACAATTCGTCGTTGTGCGTCGGCACCTCGAATGTGACGTGATGCCGGTTGAACTGCTAAGATATTCCGAGACGTAGGAATATTCGCGGCCGACGCTCCATTATGTAGGAGCCTCCCTTTTTGCGCACTACCTCTGTATATTGTTCAGGTAATTATCTGGGAATACTTAGTTCTTCATTATATAATGTGTAGTGGTAGGTAAGGCCAATTATAAAATGTACATTAATTAGATATTATAGAACTTAAAGGTAAATAAGTATTAGTATACAGCAATATTATTTTAGCAATTTATGGTTGTAGAAATACACTACGAGCTTCGTAGCGCCTAACCACAGACCTAGGATTTTTTTATGCACATAAGCTATGCGTGACGTCAGCTGTTAATTGCGTAAGATGGCGGAGTTTCAAACCTGTATACTATATTTTTCTGAAAAAATATTTTTGCTATTCAGGCGTATACAAATCCAATATTTCAAGAACATTAAAATCAGTCCAGTCCTTCTTGAAATATACACATTACCCTGACTTTGTTTTATTCTATGTATTTACAAGATAATTGAAGCCGTTTCTTCAAAGAGAGTATAACATTCAATAAATAATTCGAATCCTGTAAACTTTTCAGCGTAACATAATCACTGCTTATGATATCAGACTGGCTTAACCTCGGTAACTTTAGGGCATTTTCGCGCAGATAGCGAATATTTTATTAACATAAGCACGTTAAAATTAACTTTGTTACCTTACGAGGGCGCTCAAGCCTTTTAGCATCATTCAGTTTTAATATTTTAACGGATGGTGGTATAACGCGTTACGTAAAATTTTAACCCACCGATGCTAAGCAAAAATTAGAAATATTTGATATATTTTAACTAGTGTGTACGAAAGACAGTCAGTGGGTGTGATTATAACTCTCGAGAGGAGATACTTGTCACAGCACCGAAACTAAAATATACACCAAAATAAAAGATATTTTATTTATTATCATCCTTAAATAATCTCAACTATCTATTAACTAACCCATGACGACTAAAACTAATAGTATAAATACGAACCCATTACATAACCTCCGAGGGTCATCGCCGAAAACTGAAGCGCCAGTCAAATCTAATGCCACATTAATTTTGAGTGGCCGCCAATTTCACATGCCAAAATATTTTGACAATGCTTCAAACAGTTACGTGGGCCTCCAAACTTTGAATATTGTTTTAATTTGGTCGTAAGTCACAAATCACGGTTTGAAACTAGATTTGATTGGAGATTCATTCTAGAACTCGCGTCCAGATTTCTTATAAACTTGAACTATAGATTCAATCTACAAGTAATAATCAGGGGAATTATCGTAGATCAAACGAATCATCACTCTGGTCTGGTTTAAGAACACGGCATTAAATTTTTACACCAAATCTCGCCATTTTAAAATGCGTATTTAACCCCAAACTCCGAAGCTCATTTAAATTGTCCCGGCAATTTATTTAGTAGCCCAGACACATTAACAAAAACCAGGACAGTACGAAAAAACACCGTAATCCCGGCCCAAACTAAGCCCACGGGCTATCTAATAACATTTATTACGGCCCTCACTCCCTAGTGTCCACTTTGGGCTCCTGATAAACTGGTGCCATTTTTGCCGCCATATTTATTTATAGGTGTCGGTTTGGCGATAATGGCGATACGCGGATCGTTCATTATGTGGAGAGCTACCGATCGGAAATCAACTGGCCGTGACATAATAAGCGGGTAGCTATCCGTACAAACAGTTTTTGGTTTAATAGTGAGACAGACTGTAGACCGCATACATATTGATTTCAATAACATAATTTATGAAATCAATTAAATTAATAATTGTGAACCTGACTTATCACGCTTGGCTTGAGTTGTTGATTAATTTGATAGGTAGCCCTCGTGTGTGACTTAAGAATGCGACCGGCTTACCAACCTTAACCTAACAATTTGAGATCTATAGATATTATTATAATATATTTGGTCAGAAGTGCGATAGAAGTGATGCAGTCAAATGTAGATGGAATTCTTAATAAACCGACATAGGTTAAAAAATGTAGTTGTGAGCAGTTGAGTTTTGCTAAAAGTACGTAAAAATAAAACGTTTCATTAACCTAATTACGTACCATTAAATTGCTTCAAAGACATTACGCTGAGGAAAATATTATTACTCATAAGTTGAACAAAGCTCTATGTATATAAATCATATCGATGAGAACGGGCAAGTGTTGGGATTTATGCCATTGTGTGCGATTGTGCGATTGCAACTTTGTGCGAACACCGGCTCGCTAATGACTGCGATCACGAACATAAATCGCCTCTATTTATTTTGCAGATGTGAAACAAAGTTATGTGATTCTGTGATGTTTGTGTCTAATTGCAGTGTTGATGAGATATTACCAAAATGTTTATGCCGTTACATGTGGGGTAATAGGATTTTTTTTTTTGCTATCCGATGTCTAATTTAATAATTGCAGCAAGAAAATTATAACATGATTTAGTGAGTACATGTAAAATTAATAAATATGATTATATCCAAAAAGGCCTTTTAACTTCAGAACGTTTATTAAATAAATATGTTTTGTCTATGAGGAAAAACTTCCACTTATCATTGTGTTATCTTAATACTCCTACAATACCATATGTATAGGAGGATGTTTGTTTGAAGTGGACAGCAAAATCCCGGATATAAATCGCGATGAACGGCCGGGTGGGAGTCCGGGATGCGCCCGAGGGATCGCAAACAAATCATTTGCTCTTGAGACACGCTACCGGCTGGATAAACATTGTGCTAGCACAGTTTATAGAAACAGGTAACTATAGCCGGCAGGACTAAAGCATGGTTGGGTAGAGTTGGTGAAGTGTCGTATAAGAGCATATGAGTAAGAAATTTGCAAGTAAAGAGTTAGTCTTTACTTTTCCATACAAACAGATATTGTAGGCTTATACGGTATAGAATGCCTTTTTTTCCTGCTTTCTCGGGAAGACTATATGCTCAAAAATCTTTACAATTTCATGGAACGTTTGTTTCGGTTGGTAGCGGTCCTGCTTTCTTTACTAATAGGTTTAGGATCGGTTGGTAATGTATGAAATGTTCTGAATATAAAAAAGAAAGATTGATATTGTAAAGCACTGGCTTTAAATTTTTTGTAAGCCATAATGCGAAGTATTGTTGAAAATAGTAACGATTCCATTTTCAATAGGATCTGTAACCAATGTCCAAGCATTACCTGCAACCCAGTAAGCAGGTGTACCGTCAAGCCCCGAAGGGCGATCCATCGTGTTCCCGTGCCACACATTAGCCCTCCTACACCCTTGTCTCTTTGATTTGTGCCCCCACACAGATCAATCGCTTGCGGCCGTCTTCACTAGGTCCTAGCGGAAATATACATTACATTAAGTCACAATATGATCGACTATTGAAACGCCAGTCAAATCTGATGCCACATAAATTTTGTATGACCTCAGGGTTTACCTACATGCGAAAGTACACTTTGATGTCGATTCAAACAGTTACGTGGCCCTTCAAACTTTCGGATTCGGATATATAAATGCCGACCCCACCAATTTCTGGAGATACACGACTTGTGCCCAAAATAAAAAATAAAAAAAAATAAGGCATTTATTTTATAACCGACATAAAAAATACAAAATCTATTTAATGGAACCATAAACTTATACCTTTTATTTCAATATCCGTCTCACTGATATGTCTAAAACTCAAGTCAATTTATAACCGTCACGGCGGCTGTTGTGGAGCCGGTTCATAATTAATGATAATATCCGGCAGATGCGGATTTTTCATCCGGCGCGAAAAAAACGCTGGTCGTCAGAAAAATAATCGCGAAAGTCTTTAGTCATTTATGATGTTGGCTGGTGGAAACTGGATTAAAGCTTTAAATTGCTGTTTTATGGAAATGGTATCGGGCACTTGTTCTAAAATATGTTTATTTATTTATCATTTAGCATCATTATATAAAGGGGAAAGATTTGATTGTTTGTATTGAACAGGCTTTGAAGCTACTGGCCCAATTATAAAAAATCTTATACCGTTCTTGTAGAAATATGTTCCTGGGCTATTCACATATAGATAGAGAATAGATAGAAAATTTTATCACTGGGTTTAGCGAAGCAAACATACTTACTTAAGCTTAAGCACATACTACTCACACAATAGATGTTTCTTCAACCACTTTGATAGAACTTGGGCATAAATTAAATCTTGAATTGATTCAGGTTTTACTTTGCGGAAAATCATATTTATAGAATACAAAATATATTATAACTAATAGATAAATTAAAACAAAAAATAAAGAAAAAACATGTTGTCTATAGCTTTGTCTTTTGTGCATTAATATCGTCATTACGACTTAAGTAATCAAATGAACGTAAAATAAGGTTATTAAATAAATTATTTATACGGCACTAGATCCCACCTTCGAAATGCAAGTGTATTTCGCCAGTCTGGAACTATCATAACGATACACAACTCGTATATCAAATGCAATTATTTTTATCATTACTTCTTCCTTTTACGTTTGGGATTTAATGTACATGTAACATTATAATCTCTGTTAATCCTGCAAATGTTTTAATTTATAGAATACAAAATATATTATAATTTGCTTTGTCCGCTTAATGGGTGTGATACGGTCGAACGGCCTGCGCCCAGGTGAGCTCAGCCGTGGTTTCTTCCGACACGTGTTTCAGGACATCCACGTCCCATCATCAGGGTGCCGCCGCGTTGGTCGAGCAGCGTGATGTCACATCGAGGTCTGGATGCTGGAGCAGCGCCGCAGCACGATGGTCGGACGCTGGAGCAGCGTCACAGGATGCTGGACCAGCGTCGCAGGATGCTGGAGCAGCGTCACAGGATGCTGGAGCAGCGTCACAGCATGATGGTGGCGTGAGACGCCACGACAGCACGTAGACCCTTCTGTAACTAAAGCTGAGAAATGAGTGACTGTTTAGCGGTGCGTCCCGTCCTTTTATAGTAGTAGAGTGGTGGTGGAACTCGTATGTCGTGTCACATCGTATTTTATCGTGTAATAGAGAGGAATGTGTAACGTCGGTTTGTTCATTCAACAATGATTCATTATTTATATGTTTGATTATTTCTAAACCCTCCAAAACACATAATTTTTGGCCTTTATTACAGGTGTGTGAAATATTAAATGTGTGACTATCATTTAGGCTGTGTCCTGTCTCTAAGAGATGTTTGGCGAAATTTGATTTTTCGGGATATTTGTTTTTATAGGCTGATATGTGTTCTTTATAACGAGTATTGAAGTTACGTCCTGTCTGTCCTACGTAAAAGCTATCGCATTCCTGACATGATAATTTATATACACCGGATTTTTGGCCGCGATCTATTTTTTCTTTAGCATTACAAATTTGACCTAGTTTATTTCGCGTCTTATAGGCAACATGTATATCATATTTACGTAGTGTTTTAGATATTTGTCTATTAAACAAAGGTATCAAATACAATTTGAATCAAAAAATTACACAAAAATAAATTGAATTACTAGCTGTAGATACGGAAGTTGCCATCAGCACAAACATAATAAAAAATCGAGCAATAAAAACTTAATTAAAGGAATAACTGCCCAACAAATACACACACACCTATCTCAGAATAATAAAAATACAGTTTCCGAATATAGTACGTTAAAATCTATTCAACAAAAAATTACTACAGATGATTTAATATTAACAAAAGCAGATAAAGGCAATACCCTGGTGATACTCAAACATAACGAATACAACAATAAAGTAAATGATATCATAAATACAGACGAGTTGACACAATTAAAATCAGACCCCACCAATAAATACACCGCCGAATTAAAAAGAGCTATTGTGTCGTCAACCTATCTATTTCCAAATCCATCTATTTCTAAACAAAAAATTGTACCAATGAATCCACAAGCCCCTATACTATACGGCCAACCAAAAATACACAAAGATGGTGAAGCCATACGACCTATCGTTTCATACATATGCGCTCCTGCGTATAAATTAGCAAAACACCTCAACTATATAATAAAAGACAAATCAAATTTTAAACCAAAATATAGTATAAAAAACGCTTTATATCTAATAGATAAAATAAAAGATATAAACCTCCCTCCAAATGCAAAACTCATATCATTAGACGTTGAAAGTCTTTTTACAAATGTCCCTTACCATGAAAGCTTACAAATCATAAAAGCCAATTTCAACAAACAAAAACTACACCCATCTGAAAGTCAGGATATCATTAAATTAATTGAACTATGTATGAAACAAAACTATTTTCGGTTTAATAATAAATTCTATAATCAAAAAGAAGGGTTAGCTATGGGATCACCACTTAGTCCATTAATGGCAGATATCTTTATGGATAATTACGAAAATAAACATATTATGGGAAACAACAACATTCAATATTACTATAGATACGTTGACGACATAATCATTTGTTGGACAGGAACTACAAGACAGTTAGACAATTTCGTCAAAAAACTTAATACAATCCACCCTAAAATCAAATTTAAACTAGAAATCGAACAAAATAAATCATTAAACTTTTTAGACCTCACGATCACCAGGGTAGAAAGTAAACATGAATTTAGTATCTATCGCAAACCGACATATACAGACCTTACTATACCATCTACGTCTAATCATCCATGGCAACATAAACTCGCGGCATATCGTTCTATGATACACAGATTGTTGACTGTTCCTATGAACAACGACAACTATAAAAAAGAATTAAACATCATATACCAAATTGCAAAGGCGAACGGATATAATAATAAATTAGTCAACAATCTCTTAAAGAAAAAACAAAACAATAATATCAGAAAATGTTTATATGCGATATCACCAAAGCGAGCTGAGCGATATACCGCGAGTTTGTCATATATAGGTCCAATCACGGAACAAATATCTAAAACACTACGTAAATATGATATACATGTTGCCTATAAGACGCGAAATAAACTAGGTCAAATTTGTAATGCTAAAGAAAAAATAGATCGCGGCCAAAAATCCGGTGTATATAAATTATCATGTCAGGAATGCGATAGCTTTTACGTAGGACAGACAGGACGTAACTTCAATACTCGTTATAAAGAACACATATCAGCCTATAAAAACAAATATCCCGAAAAATCAAATTTCGCCAAACATCTCTTAGAGACAGGACACAGCCTAAACGATAGTCACACATTTAATATTTTACACACCTGTAATAAAGGCCAAAAATTATGTGTTTTGGAGGGTTTAGAAATAACCAAACATATAAATAATGAATCATTGTTGAATGAACAAACCGACGTTACACATTCCCCTCTATTACGTATGTTTACATACGAGTTCCACCACCACTCTACTACTATAAAAGGACGGGACGCACCGCTAAACAGTCAGTAAACTTTCTGGCTGGAGGCCTTAAATGGCCTCGCCACTTTAGTCCGGTTAAGCAGTAAAAGTTCCCTCGAACTAACTGCGAGAGACCATATTCTTAAAAAAAAAAAAAAAAACTAAACAGTCACTTATTTCTCAGCTTTAGTTACAGAAGGGTCTACGTGCTGTCGTGGCGTCTCACGCCACCATCATGCTGTGACGCTGCTCCAGCATCCTGTGACGCTGCTCCAGCATCCAGACCTCGATGTGACATCACGCTGCTCGACCAACGCGGCGGCACCCTGATGATGGGACGTGGAAGTCCTGAAACACGTGTCGGAAGAAACCACGGCTGAGCTCACCTGGGCGCAGGCCGTTCGACCGTATCACACCCATTAAGCGGACAAAGCAAATTATAATATATTTTGTATTCTATAAATTAAATCATTTGCAGGATTAACAGAGATTATAATGTTAAATTGTAATATTAGTTAAGTAATACATGTACATTAAATCCCAAACGTAAAAGGAAGAAGTAATGATAAAAATAATTGCATTTGATATACGAGTTGTGTATCGTTATGATAGTTCCAGACTGGCGAAATACACTTGCATTTCGAAGGTGGGATCTAGTGCCGTATAAATAATTTATTTAATAACCTTATTTTACGTTCATTTGATTACTTAAGTCGTAATGACGATATTAATGCACAAAAGACAAAGCTATAGACAACATGTTTTTTCTTTATTTTTTGTTTTATAAAGCTTAATCCTCCAAGTAGATTGTCAAAAATTAAAAAGTCGTTTTGAAACTCGTGTCCATTGCTGCGTGACATCGGCTCCTGCGCCAGACCGGAAATACAACCTTTGAAAAAAGGTGTGCTCGCAGCCGGAAGCGTCGGCAGGAAGATTCCGACGACAGTGCCGCGTCGCCGCCCGACCGAATTAAAAATTAAACGAGTATCCGTTTCCGGATACCGTGACTATTGCTCTGCTTTAATTTTTTGTACGTTGTGGAAAATAGCTAGGTACTTCTACATACATAATCTATTTGCAAAGCTTGTTAAATAGCCAGTTACGAAATTACAACACCAATTTAATACTTGGTAGACAGTTATGTTTTTATGTGTAACATATTTCCTCTTGCTTTCCTGAAATATGTAGAGATTTCGTGAAAATGAGGAAACTTGGAAGGCGCGCGCTACTTGATAATATGATCTATGATTGCGCGCGGTGGTAAAGCTGGCGGCCGTCAGATGTCTAATGTTACATATCATATGAGACTACTGTACAGTAAAGCTCCCCCGTTTTTTATGTATTTTTTTTGTAAAGAACGGGTTTGACGATTTCTTTCTTATAAGAGGAAAGTGAAACTACTACTTGTCTTGTAACTTGTACTCAAAAATCTAAGTAGCAAAACCGTGGTTTTGATATTTATTGCTTTTTAGTATTTCACTTTCTTTCTCTTTAACGAGTAAGTGAGAGTTTTTACTCTGTCACAAAACGTATACAATGCGCATTGCTTGTGCGAGATTAAGAGTCAATGTATCTCAACTAGCGGTCGCTAGTGATCGACATTCGACCAAAAGCGTGTGAAACGCATGGTACTGTGTGAAATATTAATTTTACTTAATTTATTATGCATAAAATATGAGTTTTCTGCGCTCTTTCTTCATATTATAAACAATAACAATGCCAAAATGTATACTTCTTCCTGCCGCGAAATTTTCGTTTCCGTCGTTCCGGGGTTTAAAATGATTGCTTTCTGTTAAATGTGTGTATTAAGAGTTAATGTATGTATATAAATTCGTTCCTCAGGTTAGATGATGCTGCACAAATTGTAGTTGCCTCTTTCGTGAAACCTTTTTACATCTGGCCACTAAAATTGTTTCAAATATTTAGAACAATGACGATTGTCTTTTGTTTTTCACTCTGCAATAAAATGTCACATATAAAAATATGTGTGTTTATTAATAAATAATTTAAACGATGAATAATAAAACCATAGTGGTTACCTGTAAACGTTTGTTATGTTAAGTATGTAAGTATTATTATTAGTCATACCTAACAAAGATTATTATAAGGTATCCTATATTCCACATAGTAACAGCATATATTCACAGAATTAACAACGGAATATCGCAAGTTTTCGTTTCCAAGATAGCGACTACATAGCTTTATTGATCGCGCCGCGATTTTAGCTCCCTCCCTCTCTTATCTTTATTATGCCAATTATATAATGTTAGTAAATAATGGGCCTTCTATGTGTCTATGTGTGCTTATATATATCTTCTTTTGAGCTAATTTTACCGCCTCTCTGTACGTGTGTGGCAGCGATGTGTGCGTGATTGGTGTACGAGGCTCTTGAAGGTCCATTATCGGAGAACGAAAGAAAATGTCTCACTCTAGAACTTTAGAGAGAGGATATCTGTGGGCGTGTCGCAAGGAAGGCGTGGCATTAGACGGACACTCCTTGAAATCCTCTTTTTTACCTCACTGCGTATCTAGGTACACGACGTCCAGTTTAGTAAGACCCCTGACACTTGGTCCATTCACGCTACTAGCGTCTTTATCTCAACATATAGCAGGCTGCGGGGTAAGTCAGCATCAGCTGGTCATGTGTATGTAAGGGAAAACAAAGCTCTGAACAACTTTGGTCGTTATCGCGTTTATAAACTTCTCGAGACAATTCCATTTTATGGGGTGTTTTGCTTGCGATAAATTTTTATTTCTTTTGTCTGGATTCATTTTGTTTGTTTCGCGGAATAAATGTCACGATGTTTATCAAACAAAAAACCGACGTATATACATTACCCAACTGGTACTTATTACAAATAGCCTTAGGAATAGTGAAAATACCACTTTATAGCTAGTTACGAAAATAACCAACTCAAAAAGTAATTTGTAAATTTAATTCATGTTTGTAACACCTCTGCCTAACTCTTGAGGTCCCTTGTGGGAAGGCGTGAACATATTTTATTTTTTATATTGTACACTTACAGAATAATTAAGTTAACCTTTTTTGTGAAGTAAATGTACTGTATTTGATCTCTGCTTACCGATAAATAATCATCTCGGATGAGACTGGCCCCATAAGATTGATAGGCAACATAAATAGAAAGCTTATCTCTCACGTAGATTATTAGAAATACAGACGGGGATATACGCTGTGATGGATTGAGTAGAGAAAGTTTCTTAGGCATCTGGTTATTAATATTAATATTCTTCTTTGCAATACATAAATAAAATAAAATTAGACTCAAAATCAAAATCAAAAATCATTTATTCAGTTTAGGCCCTAATAAGGCACTTATGAAGGGCTAAATTACCTAATAAACTCTGTATAAAAGGCTAATGTTCAGGATTTTTGTGCATTTTAGGAATGCAGCTTCGTGGCGTTAAACGTTGAAGTGGAAAGGATCCTCTTAATTTATTTCAAAGGCATTCCTGATATCCTAGATGTCCACCTCCTCATTCACTTCTTTTTTTATCAATATTCGAGTTCGTATAAATATTCATGTTTTAAATTGTATTATGTATAGTCATGGGTTCGGTACCTTCGAGGCTACGATATAGTGAAACCCGATGCCTTTACAAAGTAGTATACAAAGCCTAGTCATTATGTACATTAACTGTAAAATTTGTCACGTTTCCAACAAATAAAAAAATAAGTAAGCACAGTTTTAGGTCAAAAAGCATTACAATTTTATCTAAAGAATTATATGTATTTAATTTCAAACTTAATATAATAATTACATAATTTCAACGTAAATATACAATTAAAGAAACTAAAGATGTATTTTTCACTATTGCACATGTATCGGCGAAACAAAATATTGAACGTGTCTACCGAACGTATTATTGATAGTACATCAACCTTTTCAATATTAATCTACCACAAAATTTAATTACATTCACGTGACATTACAACAAATTATCAATGTCACGTGCCACGGTGTGAACTCAACCCTACATAATTGCATGTGGTGTGTGTGTGCGCACGCAGCGTGCGTAATTGTGTGTGTTATCTCTAAGATTCCACCTCATTTCCCGCGACCCGTCTCGTCAGTGACGTCACAAGTATATTCAAGCAATGTTGCCGTATAATTTGCATATTTTGTATACATGTTTATAGACATTTGAAGGATTATACAGGAGTAGGTAAAATGTGTAACTTTTAGTAAAAACAAATCTTAGCCAGTTCTTTGCATTAAACGGTAATAAGGTCTTTATTTCAATGATTTAATTTGTTGTATATTCCCAAATATAAGTAGGTATACAGCAACATTAATACAATTGAGGTCCGATATATAATTGAGCATTTAAATATGCAAAACATCTAAGATCCAGAGCCAAGTAAATTGTGGGTTTTAAGAAAGTACGTTAGCAATTTTAGCTAAATGGCACTGTACGGGTATAAAAATGACATAAAATACTCGTTTAATGACATATAATTTAACAAGTAATGATTATTACTTGTATGCAAAAGAAGTGTGCAAAACCAGGTCTTCACTCAGAAACGGAATCGGCGTTAAAATGCACTCGGATGTTATAATTTATAACACTCTTGGATAGCTTTGGATTTTTTACATAGGTATTTATATTCTCTTGTCAAGTATTTTTGCCACGTAGGTAGTACAAAAGTAAATAATAGTTCTTTTTAAAAAAGAGTAAGCTGATTTTCTTGCCGGATTCCTCTCAGCAAAAAAAGACGTTCCACGAACGAAGATTCTGACCATTTAAAAGTACTTATTTGTTAAGTCTAGTCAAATAAAGATTAATTAAAATTTAAATTTGAATTTAATACAGGTTTTGCTTGTTTTATTTGGGCCTCAACGGCAGTGAGTGATTTAACAAATGTGATGTACAAAATATCCATTTTGCCCTATACAGCTCGTTTGCACTCCCCGCGCATTAATAAATAATACATCAAGAGAAAACGAACATAAACTAGGAAAAGATTGGAAAAAGACCACAATAGCTGGAAGCTCCTTGGCGTGTAATGAAGCCGTATCTTTAATAGTCGCGATAAGGCCGCTAAATGTTTGTGCACACGCTAAATAATAAGCGGTCCGATCATTTGAGAGGGGTCTCGTCGGAAAAATGGCTGGAGGCGGCCTATTATAGCAATCGCTTATCGATAAGAGAGACGTCAGATCGAATGTGGTATTGAATACGTCTGCTCTGGTGTTCGCCTTTTGTTGATGATTGATTATGAGGTTTTATTGTTTCTTTATGTTATTATGTGTCTTAATTTTGAGAAACGTTGATGACAAAAATCTCATGGTTTACAAACAATTCATAAATAAATAATAAATAATGATAATATCTAAAAAAAAAAAAAAAAAAAAACAATTCATAATTCATATAAATATTAAACATAATCTCTTAATATAAAAATGAATCCCTATTTAACTTGGTCACGGTATCACGCGTGAATGGCTAGTCCGATATCTCAATTTTTTTTTTCGTGTTGATTATTTTCAGGAGAAGGGTCCTATGAAAAGAAAAAATTGAAAAAAAACCGGATCTTTTTTCTATGGTGTAATTGACATATGAATTCATCGTTACTGCATCAAATTAGTATTATGTTTAATTAATTATAATAAGGAAGTCTTTATTTCCTTTGCGAACATTCTATTAGCATAGGGATTTCTATCAATATTAACATTTTTATATCGGAAACAGAGAACTAAATTATAAATGTCTATGGACTACGGTGACCAATTGCTATATATCACGTGGTACGCGTCTTTGACACTATCGCATACCGTAAGAAAATGCAAATTTCTTTAGAAACAAAATCCTCTAACTAAAAAACTACGGAACACTCTGTTGAATCACTAGGCATAATATATGTAATGGTTCGTAAATAATCGAATTAATGCACTAATTCTAGCTTAAATACTCGCGCAAAGCACATTTTGTTACACAAAGTAGTTAGGATAGTAACCCAACATGTATAACGTACTGGTCTTCGTTTTGGTAAGTTTTTAAAACGCTTTTACTGAATCTTAAATTGTAAATTGTAAAAAAAAATATAGAAAAATCTTTTGAAGAAACTAATTTATACCCAGTAATATTACACATAGATGACATTTTATGTTTGGGGTAATATGCCTGAAGCCTTCATGATTACGATATCACGACATTTTTGGTGAAATTTGACACTGCCACTATGCCATTTAAGAATTTTTTTATCTCAGAACATGAACACTCGTCGTGAGATTAGAATTGACGGTTCTGTGCCGTTATTTTTAGTACATGCAATAGACCATGAGACCCTTAGTCTAGTCTAACTAGTAGTTAGTAAAGCCTGTGGGCTAGGCCAAGTGTACGGCGTTAGGTCTAGCATTTAGCATCAGGGCTAACATTTGTGGTGAACATTTTTTGTTCATAAAAAAGGAAGCATTTTAATATTCTTCAGTTTAATTTAAAAGCATACATAAACGCGAGAAATCCACTGGTTTTTTGAGGTTAGTTCAGAACAGATGACGATGAACTTATTTATTATTCGAACTTTTTTTTTAAACAATTCTTAAATCGAATAGTTTACTGTTGGAATATACACAAAATACGGATATATTTTAATCAAGTCGCCTTCGCACGGATAGACGACGTTTTCACCAATGGATAGACTGTTGACCAATTTTAAGTTGACGCAATAGTACGGCATTTATATAAATTTTTAACACTAGTACAATATCGTGCTTGTTTTATTTCAGCTTTGTTATGAAGTTACTGAGATTAAAGTAACAGTAAAAGAAGGCACATTACTAGGAGAGAAAAATAAACTTGTCACAGGCAATGGAATGTATTACAGTTTTAAAGGTATCCCTTTTGCTGCACCACCTGTAGGAAATCTGAGATTTAAGGTACCTAGAAACATACATTATAATACAATTTTGTTGAAAAAAAACTTCATTAAGTAACACATTTCATTTATAGGCCCCTCAACCTTTTAAGGCGTGGAATGGAGTAAGGAATGCGACCAAATACGGTTATTTATGCCCACAGAGCGATTACACAAATAATTACATTGCTGGCAATGAAGATTGCTTATTTCTTACGTTTTCACACCAAATCTTAAGCCTAAGACCCCCCAAACCCTTCCGGAATGGAGGGGTTTTTATTATTTACGTAACAAAAATATCTAAATTTGTTCGAAAATCAATATCTGAAAATAACAAATTTCTATTATTTTCTCTTCAAATAGCCTACTTTTTGTTCCAGCAATCCAACACCTGACGAATCTCTAGGAGCTGTCTGGCCTGAATATGACGCAGAGGGATATGTTTTTCATATTAATGAAACATTGTCAGTCATGCAACCAAATAATTCTAAAGAAATAGAATTTTGGCATGACATATATGAAAGCGTTAATCGAAATGCGTGTGACAACCGACCCTCCCTTTTCTCGGACTTATAGTGCACTTGCGGAACCAGTGGCTGGGTCTGTCGATCGTAAGTGCCGCAATGTTTGACACTGCTTAAGTCATCTTTCATAGAAATAAGAGGCCTTATGATGATGATCGAAATAATTTATTGTTAAAGCTTCCTAGTCTGCAATGAATTTTCGTAACTTCACATGGGAATGGTGAAATATATACTTGTCGGGAAATACGTTTTATTTAATTTTACTGTTACATAACATACTTATTTATCAATTTAAGGACACCTGGCCCTGAATTACAGCTTTCAACTAGTTCCGGGACCGGAGGGTTCGTAGGTCTTGAAGCTTATTCTTCAAAATTATTTTTCTAGGATTTCCTACATGGTTTGTGAGCGTGCCATAAAATACTCACATACAGAGCAAATCCCGAAAAGTATGTACCTAATACCTTAATAATAACTTCTCAGGAACACTCGGCGTGTTTCAAAAGCTGGGCTACAATATTTACAAATATTGGGAAATTGCAGAAAGTCGTTTTTATTCCACTTCTCTATAGCCAATAATAAGTCGCCAGATGAATATTGTTTCAAGTGGAATTAGCACGCCCAGTAGAATGGGATCTTATAATTGTTATTTTATTCATAGAAACAACAGCCCGAGGGACGGTGATAGGAAAACAAATATTATGACGCGTCTAGCACCTTTTAGCGGGGGCCATCAATGATTATGGCCGAATACAAAAACGCCAATCAAATCTGATGCCACATAAATTTTAAGTCGCCTCCGTTTTTACATTCCAAATTGTATTTTGACGACGCTTCAAACAATTACATGCACCTTCAGACTTTTAATTACGTTTCATATTTAGGCTTATCAGATTAGTGATTTTTTACGAAAATACGAATTTGTGTTATTCTATTAAACAAGGTAAGCTAACAAAATTAGATACATAGGTACTGTAGTTTTTTACCATAATGAGAACCGGGGGCATGTATGAAGATATTGTTCGATGTAAAAGAAGTAAAAGTGGTGTGCAAGCCAGGAGAGAAACTCTCCACCTTCTTCGTAAAGGACTTGGCGTTGTGATATGTATGTAAAATGTAAGCCTACCAAGTAAGCTTTTAAAACATAAATCAAATTTAACTAGGTTGTTAAGTTACTAGGACCGACCAGCTCAAGCTGTTCTTCCGTCGTCAGGCCAGTGTTCTCACCTACGTCCGCGTTTCATAATCCACCGCGGGATTTAAATAAGACGCATACATAGAACCCATCTACCTATTTACTACATATTTCAACTTTATCTACCTACCTACCTATAGACCTGTCTTCCCAGGTCACAGTCGGGAGAATATTCCGGCACATATAGTCACCGACTGAAATCCGGAACTGTCAGAGTCATTCCCGCACCTGTAACCGCCAGATAACCCTAAGCCTGCTTCGAGTGGCTGACGTTATCCCGTATAATCATGCCGCAAATCCCGTATCATTAAGTATCGCTAAGAAAGCGATTCGCGGAACATTACCATGTTAATAACGTAGGGGAAATGGTGATTAATCAAGTTGACGGCTAGCGGGACCCTGCAAAACTAACCACGTTGGCATTCACAATTTGCGCTTTGGTTCACCAGAGATGCGATTGGGGCTTGAGATTTCGATTCTGGAAGGAATGTTTAGCGAAGTGTTTAAATTTTTAGACATCATCGCTAGTGAAATAGCGCTTTATAAATTATCTGCCAACCCCAAAAAGGACTTGGGTGATGATGTGTATGTATGTCATGTATGTCAGGATTTTGTCATTCAAGTTTTATCTCTATAATCTTGAATAAACTCAAATTACACTCAAATTAGAGGTCAATTTAAATCTCCCAATTTGAATATTGGGAGACTTAAATTAAACAGCTGGGATTCAGTTATATTCAACCATAAATGTCCTGGAAAGATTTAACCATGAATAAATATTGTAATTTTTTTTAAAGAACCATCTTAGTACATCCTATTAATCCCACTAATATTATAAATGCAAATGTGTGTGAGTATGGATGAATGGATATTTGTTACTCTTTCACGCAAAAACTACTGAACTGATTTGGATCAAATTGGGAAAACACATAGTTTATAGCCAGGACTAACAGATAACATACTTTTAACCCAGGAAATTGTTTTCATCTTGGGAAAATGTTAGGTTCCTCGGAGACATTCGTTACGAAATAATTCTGAAAATAAAGCAATGCAATAACTTCGGCAGTCCAGCAACCCGTTTCTCATTGGACTCATAATTATATTATAAAATCCCGTATACATTGAAATGCAACAAAACATTACGAGGATAATCTGAGGGCTGCGGCGACGGTCAAATATTTACGGCGGATATTTCTCCTTTTAATCCCTGTCAGATTATTTAAATTCCCACCTGCGAGCTCTGCATTCGCTCCGCGCTACATTTCCCGACGCTACTTTTTATTTAACAAAAATAAAATATAAAATATTCCCGTATTTGTTTTGGACGGGCGGAATCCTTTAATTTTCGGCACGGCTGCGTGACGGCTTGCTCGCTGTCCACCCGGCTCGCTTTGAGAAAAAAAATCATATTTCATGTTTGTTATGTAAGTATTTTATTTTATTTACATTTGATGCTTGGTTTACATTTATTTTTCAAGCATTTATTTATATATACATTTTTGCTATGCGGTATTCTAATTGCGTGTCAAACTTGTGTAAGTTTTGTGAATGATTTTACAAAAGACTACACCACACAAAAAATATAGGTATGATCATATTTTATTAACTAAAGTAGACACTTTCTCGCCATTATTTAACAAAGGAAAATAATGTTGAGACAAACGCGATATATTAGCACTATAACAACGGGATAAAGTGTTTTTGCACAGGACGCTTTGGAGAACGGGTTTCACAAAAGAAAAACTACAAATAAGTTGTCCAAAACTCTAGTAGTCGCTCTACAGTGGGATCATACATAACTTGTAGGATTTTATCAGAACTTCATAAACAGGATTAAATTGACAATGGTGCCAATTCTGTTATATAAAATCATTTAACTAAACTAATTTGTACACAACTAAAATTATTGCCACCCTTATTCAATCCCACACATGAGAAAGGGATAGCGAGACTTTTAGTCCTGTCAAATTAGTTTAGCTAAGTGATATTTTACAACAGAATTGGCACCGTATCGATTGTCTCACAATGGGTACCAGTAATATCTCACTAAAGCAAGAAAACAGACTGATAATCGGTAAAAAAAGACTAGACATTTTCACGCCTGAAATAATGCTTGTAAATTATTTTATCAATGTAGCAAAAAGTTTTTAATAATATTTACATGTGGACATCAATGAGTAACCCGAGTAACTTGATATGTTTTAAAACATATTTACATATTTTTTTACTTAGAAATAAACATTATCATCATGTTATATGTCCGCATATAAGTATTTGATAAATCTCAAAGTAATTTACCGAAGTAATAAAAAGTACTTAAATATGGAAATATATTTTTATTTTTTGTGGTTCAATTGATTCCTATGGAGTAATTGCTAATTGATTATATTTTAAAGAAAAATGAGTGACGTCACAAATGACGTTATTATAGAGCCGCCAGCAAAGGCAGGACAGACGGGCGCGACGGTCCCGAGGCTGGAATGTAGCAATTGTTGGCGTTCGCTTTATCCCGCGAGTGCTGTGCGTTTTATTTCCTCAACTGTACTTAAATTCTTTCCCTCACTGTACGCGCTCTGCCACACTCGCGAGTACGTAATGAAAACAACTTTTTGAATTAACGTCACAGTAAGGACTCGATCCTAGTTTTTTTCCTTTTTGCCTTTGTATTGAAAACTCGTGCCTGAAGTTGTAAAATGCATTTTTGAAAACATTGCAGACTTTATGGTGTATCGCAGACCGGTCGCCCATGTGGGTTTCAACTGCTACATAGATTGCATTGCATTGAAAGTTTATTGAACTCGTTTGTAATTTAGTTTTGAGTGGTGAAATATTTTTAACAAATTATGATTCGGTTGAAATGGAGGAACGAGCTACGGAAGACCACGGTATAACTACTCGCACTCAAAAATGGTAAAGCAAAGAGTATGTACTTCTATTGTAGTTGTGAATAATCACGTATGTCGAGATTCATAATAATAAAGAAAAAAGAAAAAAGAGGTGAATATGAAGAAAAATACTAAATTACGTTCATGTGTCAATAATAATCTTCCACGTGAAAATAATTTCTCGATTGTTTAAATTGTTGAACATATTAAGTCTTCCTTCAAACATTATGCGAAGTCACGAATACAACTCAAAATCACCATCGATAATTCGAAACACCCGTAGCGATTGCGAGCGACACCACCATTCAACGGGTTCAGAACAAACCGCAACAAGGCAGCCGATAAATCACCGCCAACTTCAAATAGAAATGTCATATTATTTCCACAAAAGATTTAACTGGAAAATAAATTATATTCCCCCTTTGTGCTATTGTTCGGCGACGTGTGGAAACGTGGTTCCGAGCGATATTTAAAAAACCATTAAGTGCAGGGTTTTGTGTACGGAACACTGTATACAATCGGGCTAATAGGCTGGAAAGGTCGTTTATTTACATTAGTGAATTAATATACATTAATATTTTATTATAGAAATATTTAGAATGGTACATCTGACGTCTTAATTGGGAAAAGCGTTTCAATCAAAGCCACATGTACATATATTTTACAATTTCTCAAATAGACCATTATAACATTACAAGTTTACAAGGGGCTTAAATATATAATACTAGCTTTTTCCTGCGAATTCATCCGCGTAGAAGTCGAAGATGGTTCTAAGGCTATAGGCTGTTCTATTGTTTTTTTACGTTATTAATTTTGTTATAACATATAATTTATTATGTTCAAATGTTTGAATAATTATAAAATATATCAATCTTTATTATTGTCCAATATATACTATGAGCTACCAAAGGAACTCATATTTTCCCTCAGAATAATAACTAAAGCCTGCTAACGCATTTTCCAATAACATGTGTTTAGCGTCAAAACTGGGAATATCGCCATAAATTCTCCGCTAGCCTGATTTACAGCCTCCGACTAAATGTTTGATTTGTACTCGTAAATCGAGATGAGCCTCTGTCGTAAACACAGATGGTTTTTCCACCGGGAAAAATAATGAGATACGTCATTGCAAATAAATACGCAAATTGTGTTACTAATGGAGCGAAAACTACATCTGCTGCCAAGGATTTAGTTACTAAAAATAGTCACTGAATTGAAGTTGAGGCTAAAAATGAACTCACTGCGTGGTAGAATAAAACATGCTCGATGATCAAAACAACCGGATAACTAGGCTGCTACAGTCGGTAGATATCAGTAGATAATGGTGTCAATTATGTTGTAAAAAATTACAAAACTAAACTAATTTGACAGTTCTTAAAGTCTTGCTATCCCTTACTCATTTGCGGGGTTAATAAGGATAGCAATACCTTTAGAACTGTCAAATTAGTTTAGTGATTTTGTACAACAGAATTTGCACCATAATACTTGCAAATAGGTATGTTTATCGCACTGAAATCGTAGCAATCAGACCTAATAAACACTAGACTTAGTAATGGAAGTAAATACAGGATATTTGTTTGAATGTAAGATGTAGCTAGTGAACCGTTTTTATAAATATTGGATAAGTATTAATTTCTTGTTATAAAATAGATTAAACCTTCGCAAAAAATAGCTTATTAGACTACGTATTATACAGAAAATAATCCTAGTAAGGTACTTGATTTAAACTTCTTTATACAAGTTTAATTATAAGGTAATTCAGCATGAAACACGAAACTCCGCGGCAGAGTCCCCATTGAAAGCTAGTATTGTGTGAGCGCGATAGCGTAATTGAATCATTTTAATCTATAGTAGTAAATGGAAGTGAAATAGCGATATAATAGGGAAAAAAAAACTATGAATCCAAAGTATTTCTAAGCTCCTGTTAATCTGCGACTTTGATTCCAGGTATAGGTATTATATAGGTTACAAGATATAGGTATTTAAAATTTCAACTGAAATTGCGTTATATTAACAAAATACAATAATAACATTGCCGGCACATAAAATAATATAACCCACAAAATTTATAGAATTTTGGAATAAATGAAGTTGTGTGTACATTTCAGTTAACTAAAAATCATAAATGTCCTCATGGCAGGCCAGGCCACCACGGTAGGAATAAATCCGGTAAATAGCCGGTCGTGTCGCATCGCAATGTCGTTAATTCGCCGATTTAAATCGGAAACACGCGATAAATTGCCGTTTAGCGCTTTTGAATTCAAATGTATTCGAACACTAACAAATTGTGGGTAGGTCCTTATTGTAAGGGTAGTCATTTGTGGAGTGCGATGACGTTTTGGTTATAGATCTCTTTTGTTTTCACATAAAATTATTGCCTTGAACTAAAATTGATATTTCTTGTAAAGTTTTCATTTTCTAGCGATTCATTTCTAACCTATTCTAAAAATTTACGTTCCTGCACATGCTTTGTATATTTATGATTATGATAGAATAATTGAAATAACTGAACTATTATCTAATTATGCTTAAATAAACATTCCTTAAAGTTCTTGTTCACTGATAGATATAATAAGATTTTACATAAATCTAATAATTCTAATTGAACACCTTTTTAACCTACAACAAATCATCGGTATACAAGGTTTCATCCAAGGCTAAGCTCAACATAGAGAACGTCGTCAGCTACTTAGCTAAAGACAACAATACTTATCATTCTAATATTACATTGATAGGTTTGATTTTGAGGCCAGCATCGACCCTAAACTTTTGCACGTTATTTATGGGCGAGCCGATACCGATAGAGCCGGCGGCCATATCATGAAATATTAAACGCATTACAAGTGGCATATAGGCCGGAAGATGAGGTAAGAAAAAACGTTTGCTTTCATTTGGTTTTGTGAGCGTTAAAATTATATGGATGTGCTGTGGGTATTTGCTGATTCTTAGATTCTTTCTTGTGACCAATATGTTGTAGTGAAATACGTCAAGAATATATGGATGAACTTATACTCGGCTAAATATAAATATGTAAAACTAATGGATTCTATCTTATATATTAAATAAGGGATTCATTTATCAGTATTAAGTATAGATAGTTAAGCCTTTATTTTAGATTTTTTCTAAAATATTATAATATATTAACAGACGAAATAATCATACGATAATTTGATAACAGCCTATGTAGTTTTCTCATTTTCCTCCATTTATTACAATTAAGTTTAATATAATTATATAAAAATGATCTGAAGTGAGCGCCTATTTAAAGTTATTTAATAATTATTGTCGTATCCACAATAACCTGTTCCCGAACATTTCGAAAGTATCTGCGCCACCGAAGCATTATCTCGCACAAGAATCACACACAAGTTTATTCGCTCACTTTTATCGCGGCTCGCGGCGCGTTAGCGAAAATGATTTATGTGATTTATCATAAATAACTTATTTCCATTCCATTTGGAAACTATTGTTGATGTTGTTTCGTCCCCCATCCGATTTTGATTAAATAAAAACGATTAAGTGTTACTTAATTTTATACCACTTTACTTTAGACAACGAAGCCTATAGCCGCTAGCAGTACAGGTATCACTAACGCTTTGCCAACCCTGATGCTGATGAGGACTCACTGTGCTAGCAGCATTACTACTAGCGCATAACAATAACTTTTTTAAAGCTCATGGTGTGTTTAATCACTGTGTTAAGCTCAGAAAATCTGATTATTGGTACATGTCGCTAGGGCTTTAACCAGCGCCCATCAGATGACAGGCCGTTAATTCAACCACAAGGCCACCACGGCTTAAAACACATAAAGATAATACATACATTTATTTTCTAACGTTAAGACCTAATTATCGTCAGTAAGATATGCGTGTTCATTGATGACTTACCTTTACCTATTTTTTTATATTTTAATTGAGAAACCCTTTCTGGAATATATAAATATAATATATACGTATGTAAGTTTCTAACCTTCATCTCACAAACGGAATGGAATAACTGCGGTTGTAATAAAGTATCGACAGGTCCCTCGCAATATTTCTAATATCGGTGTAATCTACATATTATTGCCATAAGTGGGGCTCCTCCATCCCGGGAGTAGCCGACCCTCGGTAAGTTTCACCTTTTATTGTTTTATTTATAACTTTGTGATTGATGACGGCTGAGAAGTTCGCTTCATAAATATTGAGGCGTGAACTCACGCTGCGCAATAGTACGGGATGTTTTCCAGGCGTTATGTGTGCAATATTACAGTGCTATTTCATAATGTATTAATTTAGTTTGGGAACTACTACTCCACCCGCAATTTTTATCGACGTATTCGTATACGATACATAAAAAACCAAATAATCTCGGAAAAAATGTTAAACGAATGTTATCATTTTAAAGTGGGCATTTTGAGTTTGTACCTATTAACTTACACAATATAAGACGATATCAAAAAATTAGACCCGTTATATTCGAAGATAGACAATTTATTAAAAAAACTAGCGAACCGCCCCAGCTTCATACGGCCAGCGTTAGCCATATAGTGAAATACCTACAAAACACAAATGAATTATACATAAAACCTCCTGCTTGAATCTATCTATTAAAAAAACCGCACTAAATTCCGTTGCGTAGTTTAAAAAATCTAAGCATACATAGGGACAGACAGCGGGAAGCGACTTTGTTTCATACTATGTAGTTATTTCTTTAGAATCTGGTTAGTAAATAAGGCATCGTTCAAGCTTTGTTGTTGTAAGCCCATTCAAGACTCACCTTTTAATTTTAATTGGTAGCGTAATCACAGAAATGTATTTCAACATAAAATTTTACTACAACCCTTACTATTATAAAAGAAATAGAAATAAAAATTCCGTTAATCTTAACACGAAACATTTAATTGCCACTTCTTAATTCCATTGTAGGTATGAACATTGGTTCGTATTTTTATAGCATTCTTTCGCACGTAACGTTTGACCAAAGTCGTGTTTAGACCACAAATATGGCGCTATCGGCAGGAAATCCACGCCACCACCGATTGCCGTGCACTCGCGGACAATTCAATTTACATACAAACATTTATCATTATTGTTATGTGCTATTGCTAGGTGCAGTTAAGTTTTATCCACTTATAGTTAAATATTTATAAGGATTTTATCAGTATGGAGAATAGTTTTGAATGTTTAAAATATCTGTGTGTCTATTTGTTAGAGTTTGGCTATTTCTCTATGTGGTAAATAGTCACTAGAACCATAACTATACTTCTTATATTTTTGCTGGAATTATTATTTATCGTGCATTTAAAAGGCTGCCTCATCGAGTCATGCGTAATGCTGACCTAGTGGTAATAATCGGTGAGGAACTCTCTTTGAAGTTTTAAATAAAGAATCAATTAAGTTTATGTAATTAAAATAGTTGACATGGTCGACAACGCGTTAATGGCACCCCTATTAGGACCGCCTTTCGGTACTAATAGAGTTGTTTTACATTGAATATATAAGCAAGTATATAATATATGTTCCGCTACCTGCGTCCTAATATCCCTTGCGAGTAAATACATTCAATTTGTTGGCATAGAAATACCAACCCAAACATCATAAAGTTAAGCATAAAAATAAATAGGTAGGACCATTGAAAGCTATAAAGGTGACAACAAAGCATTTTAGAAGGTAGGGCCGCGTATCAGTCCCCTTAAAGAGGGGTTCACAAAGAGTCGGCCGCACGGCCCGGCGTCCGATAACACAATGCGGCAAACGACGGCGCGCTTCCTCTTCCGGCCGCGGCGCCACCGTCGCAGATTTATGCCCGGAGCTTCCTCCCGCCATATGCGAGCCTCATTTACACACGACTCGAGTTTTTCACTCGTGTATACATGAAAGAGTTAGGAGCGTTTTTGCCGTTTTGCGGTGAGGTGAATTATTTACAGGTATTATGCACGGAGATGGAAGATGGAAAATACTTTTGAGAATTATAAGGCATGAATAGCCTGTAGCCGAATAAAGCAGTCATATTTTCACAGGTTGTTCATATTTGCCGTATGATCCTGTATGTTGCGGACGTTGTAATCATCTTTATATATAAATCTGATTCTATTACGATTCGTAAGGAAACCTTGAAAAAGTTACGTTTCTACTCAATATTTTCAAACACCCAATATTTAGTTGTAACCAATAACCATAAACTAAAATATCATTTATTTATACGACCATTCTCTATTACTTATTTTACATTTCTTAAAGTCAAAGTACTTCCTAAGGAGCTAAACAATTGTTGTCTGTTAGTGAATACGATTTGGCGTAACAATATCATTAGATAATCCAAGTCAGTATCTAAATGCACTGAGCGTATTGAATCATGATGAACAGACAAAATTATGTTTTCAGACATTGTTTGTTTTTAAGAAATTGTTACTTTTATTTATGTCCACTTGATGGTCGCCGTCACCGTACCCTGTGAATGCTTGCAATAGTAGGCACTACATGCTCATTACCAAACTTATGTAATGAGGAAACTTACTTGTTAATAATAAAAAGATCTGTGTAATATCTGACGTTACTACCCCACAATGTAGCATAAAATACATCGATAGTTTGGTAAATTCAAATGAATATGTTGTACAGTCAGTACCAGTTCAAGCGTCGAGCCGATGGCCGATAGTGTCAATACCGGCAGCCCTCCAGCTATGAACAGGCTATGGCAGGTATTTACTTGAATCCACCGCCTTATATAACTTAAATAAAATATTACTGTTTAAAACTGCTACACAATAATTGTCAATTACTTCTAACACAGAC
Source organism: Falcaria lacertinaria (assembly GCA_951449985.1). Lineage (NCBI taxonomy): Eukaryota > Metazoa > Arthropoda > Insecta > Lepidoptera > Drepanidae > Falcaria > Falcaria lacertinaria. The sequence goes on from OX602114.1 coordinate 7,392,731, forward strand.
TAATTGATATGCCACGTAGACTGTCACTGCGTAGCACGCTCTACGACCTTCGTAGATCTTGCTACGAGGCCTACATGTATCGTAGACTTTGTAGCTGTTAGTACGGATATGCTTTTTGTTGCCACAAAATCAAAAATACACACTTGAGTGCGCAAGACCCTAAGCTCGTTACGACGGCCACTAATTACACCCACAGTTCCGTAGCTTAAAATTTCAAATTGCAACCCTCTCACACGTATCTCTGTCCCTCTCTTGCACGTTACAACAATCCAACTGTTGCAAGTGAGGCTGTATGTGAGGTATGCGTGTGTGCGTGGGTAAACACCGGTTTAAGCCTAACTGGTCTTAATGAATCGTAATGGCCCCTATAATTCGCGGCGTAACTAACTGGCCATGTGGGGTTGCCCCAGCCCCCGGCCCTCTCCCGCGCCGTTTGGAAGCGAGCCATATCGCGTGTATGACAGCGGCGATTCTCTTTTTGAAATTTTCAACCCGACCGCGTTTGGTAGCGATTTGCGGTTTACGTGTTTAGATTGTACGCTGGACACAAATTTGTCATACGTAAAGTTTTTTACCGATAGTAATTCCCCGATCGTAAAATTTTCACGCACGGTGTAACTAATACAGGATTTCAACAAACCAACGCCATTTAGCTTGCTGTTTATTATTTATACAATCAATAAAGTTGTTAGTATTTATTAGTAGCTTAAAATAGAATGTGTATATAAATTTATAAGTCACTAAATACATGCTCTAGATAGGGTGTTCCCCTGGATGTTCACCGAACTCAATAACGACATTTTGTATTTCCTCTGTTTGCATAAGTGTTGATTCAACTTAATGATTTCGCAAACTGAATCTGCACTTTTAATATTTTTCTCCCACGATATTGTGGACTCGCATTATATATTTTTGTATCGTACATTTTAAACGGCTATCAATGTCAATTGAGTGTAATACAACACACGGAAGTAATCACACCTGGGGGCAGGCTGTTTGAAGAAACCGTATCGTATTAATTTAAGCGGAATAAAGCTAATTATATTATATTTTGTGATACAACTTATTTGTATAATTTTGGATTGATATAAATATGAATGATATAATCAAAGTTGCGGGTCGAACCTGGATATGATTGGCGCAGGACCGAGGTGAATGGCATAATAAAAGAGAGGCATATACCCAGCAGTGAGATGATAAGTTGTGAATTTCGAGAGTTTTGTCATTATAATTGCAACATCCGGCTCCCCGAGTGTAAACTAAAGCCGGAAAGGTCGTTATTCCTTCAGTAATTTATTTAATTGCATCTGCGGCGGTAATTATTCATGAAATTACGGCAATTACGACTCGGGAAACAATTATTTATCGTACAAACTTGAGTCTTAACTCACATTTGAAACCATAATGTATCTACAGATAAGGAAACTGGTTTCATCTCATTTATTAAGGTACAAGATTCTTCAAGCAAGAATATCTACATTTTTACACTGTCATACATACATACGTATCATCACGCCAAGGCCCTCACGGGGTAGGCAGAGTGTATAGAGCGCCATTTCACTCTTGATATGCCTACATTTCTTACTTCCATTACGTTTACAAATCTCTTCATACATGCCTGCCGCTTCGGAGTACCTTTTACCATTCCATCATTGAGTAAGTTGGTAATTTTATATAAGCTGGCAACATTAATAACTAAAACTATAAAAAAACAAAAAATAATAAATAAAACTTCTCAAACACCACAACAATCAAACACGTCTGAAAGACCTTGATAGCAATGAAATCACTCTATCTTAACATAGTAACATATAGCCGTGGTGGCCGCGTGGTTGAATTGACCGCTTGCCATTTATGGGGTCAGGTTTCAAACTCTGTCAGCCTTTTCAATGTTTTTTTAAGAACAGTGATTTTTGTATACCACTAAGGTGGCATACAAGTTTACGGCACACGTGATGGGAAGCAGTCACCGTAGCCTATAGCCGCTAGCAATACCAGACATACCACTAACGAGTTGCCAACCCTGTCGATGAGGACTCACTGTGCTAGCAGCAATACTACTAGCGCAGCATATCCTCGTAGAGCACTGACAACCTTACTCTTCGCAGAAACACAACACTACATCAAAGTAGTGTTATTTGACTGCGGTCTTCTGTGAGGTGGACGTAGAGTCTCCAGTCGGGCGGCTACTCTAATTTAGTCAAGTGCTTTGATTAAAAACTGCAGCAACTTATTTAATAAACACCATATTTTTATCTTATAAGCAATGTTAGGCTACGTAAATACAAAGGTCCAACGGATGAGGTCCAACCAACGAATATTAATAAAGTAACGCATATGTTTCTCCTATATTACAAATACGGTGTTTAGAACTGAGCAAATAATTTTATTAAAAATTTTAACTGTAAGAAATCTCAAATTTGCACGTCAGAGTGAACATGACGCAAAGTGATGCAATTAGAGAAATAAGCGACACGTGACGCAGCCAACCCTAAATTGCGCGAATATGAGAGACGGAGCTAAGCTTTGCTATTTTGAAATGGTGCTTTGTGAAAAAGGTTTATTTCAAAATGTAGTTTTTTTAAACATTCATTGTAATGACAGCTTATGTAAGTTAACTGACACAAGAACGCGCTATTTATTATATCCCCATAGAATACTTTTGTTTTACTTGCCCGCCTACTGTTAAGATCTCAATGCTACATATAGATGCTTGGAACACCAGGGATACGACTCATGCCGTTTCCAATGCTATGATATAAGCCTTCAGTGATTGTTAGGAGTCCATAAGTTTCATAATAATTTTGATGATAGACAATTTAGACAACGTAAACTACTCTATGTAAACTAGGAGGTGGACACTGAACACACCGAAGTGAAAGTTAACCTTAGATCTAGTTCAATATGGATGATTATCACTTACCATTAACCACCCGAACTTTTTAAAGATAATGTGGTATCCAAATACATATAAAGGATGCGAAATTTAGGAAAGGTATGAAAACAAGAGAATACTCGGCTGAGCGTCCAATTCTACAGCGTCCATCCTGCATATTAATCACTCGCGCCATCTGTCGACTCCTCGCCGTTTAAATTAAAACGTTCGGACTTTGGGTCCGGTCCGGTAACACTTGCTGCTAATTATCTGCGTGCCTTGTCTATTGGAGTGGTCTTCAAACTTAAATATTATGCGTACAAAAACAATATGGCAGTGACTTAGTGCGTGTTCTCACCTTATGATATACCTGAAGATTGTCTTGTTTTGCTTGTCTGAGTATAATATTTATAAGATACGCTTATTTTCCTTTTTTAATTATTAATCGCATGTAAGACAAGATAAGCAGGCATTCCTTTCTTTTTATCTCCTAGCAATCAGTGAAGATATGAATTTTCACCGATTGCCTTTTGGGTAAAAGTACCTACTTTAATAAAGTATAATTTTTAATGTGATGTTATTCCTACAGAACAATAACCCTTGTTAAACATAATAAAAGTACAATATGAAACAAAATAACTTAATTGAATACAAAGGAAAACAAAAGGGCCTTTCCTATTAATTGTCCAAACACGGGACAGGCATGGATAGTTGCCCGAAAGTGGCCGGCGCGCGTGATAAATTCATTTTTGGCCACGGTTTAATTTGTTTGCCCGCGCGCCGCTATTTGGAAAACGCCATTTCTCATTGAACAGATTACGGAGATTACGAATTCATTAGGGACGCCGTATCTTTTGTCCTCAGCGTCGGGGACTCTGCTAATTGATATTTCACACACACGTGTAGTTTACCCACTTTGTCATAAATTAATTTCCTTTTATTTTATTAGGGATTTTAAGATAGCTACGAATTGCTTTAGCCATATAATATTATATTACTTTAACTTGCACCTTTATATAAAATTCCATCTTTTAAAATGGTGTGGTAGTTGGTGTGCCGGATCCAAAGGTAAACATACGTAAGTACACTATTTTATTGTGCAGGCATATCGCTATGAGAGAGGGCTTTCTCAAATGGGTATGTCCAAAATAATACCGTTTTCAATGGAATGGTTTTGTTCCCATTTTAGTGGTACCAATTTTTTCTGTTACAGTGCCACCCAAGCTAACGTATATTTTGCCTTCCACATATTTTGTGTTTTAATTTCCAAATTAAAACAAGAATGTTTACAGAAGCTGCTTAATGAATACATTACAATATATTTACATGAATTATGAATGAATGAACTATCATAGGTCTACTATAACCCAAATTCCTGCTTCCATGTCAAATCTCTTCGACAATACATTGGCCTGTAGGGTCAAATATTCGGAGATACCAGAACTGTCTGGAACAGTGTACCGCACACCGTGGCGTCGGTCGTGGCGAAGAGAAGGAATTAATTGCGGCGCAACTGAGGTACGCCGTAATGATCGTGCCTGTGGACATTGAGACGATATTAGTTGCCATAGGCTAGTTACAGGCAGTATAGCAGATACGTAGCCTTCCTACATGGACGGCTATTCATGTAGAACGAGACAGCCTTACTTACCCGTATGTTAGATGAAATAAGATACTAAACTCAGCATATGCAATAGTTTTAAGAAGTTGGATATAATTGTTGGTAATGATGTTTTAGACTGTTGTTTAGTAAGTGTTCAAAAACTTTTTATTATTTATGTTATTTTGTGAAGTTTTACCAGAATGGCTTTTCAATGTTTATTTGAATGTATATCTATACTAATATTAAGAAGAGGATATTTGGTTGTTCAAGAACTTTTGTGCAATGCGAGCTAAGTTGCAAGTAAAAATAGTATATATGATGAATATATTAGTAATATAGATTATAATTTTATTCTCCGAATCATTGAGTATAACTGTGGGGTTTGCGAATTGCGACACGCGGCGAAGACAGGGGTCGACCAGGCATGGAACCGCAACCTCTGCGTACGACGCTAGCTCAGTTAATTGTACACTGGACCCTAACCGGGTTTTAGAAATATTATGTTTTTATTTTAGGTGATTGTAAGAACAAAATACTTTCTAGTTAATGTTATCATTGAGTTTCCTGCCTGGTTCTTCATAGGAATAATAACTGTTCGAATTTTCATTGTACCTATTAATTTGTAGATTATTCTCATGTAAAACAAAGCTATTGAGTCTGGCGAGCTTTTACCATAAGAAAACACTTTTTAAATTTATAAAACTATTTTCTATTCGCAGGTAATTTTTATCGATCGTATTTTGATCATTCCCTGCTTTGAAACTTACGCAGAGTTATATATTTTATATCTTGCCTGAAAGTAGCTACGCTAATACATAATCCACGGCACTGTAGAATTTAATAGTCAATCGTGATAACTGGCACGTTTACCTGAATACCTAATAGGTACCAGGCGATCAGTATTCTGCAAGAGTTGGTATGATAAGCCTCGCTATCCATCCCGATACTTGTGACTAATCGCGGGATTCACCTCGCACCGTCTCGCGATAATCCCGGACAAATTATAGGGGTGCTTACTACTGTGCGGCTCGTGATCATTATTAAACAGTCAGTTGAGAATAATGCTGCCTTTGCGGATAAAGGAATTACTCCCAGGAAAAGTTATTTGGTATTTTTACATTCGGAAATCATGCAGTTGAGTGGTGTCTCACCTTGGAAAGCTTAGGATTGGTAATTAGTACCTGATAATGACTATAATAATAGAGAACATTTAAACGGATCTAGATCCCTCGTAACAGTGGTAAAAAGTATAGGTTGTTTTATTCATACATCTTAGCGGTAAGAAACTATTACTTCGACAATTATTTGAGGTTTATAAGATGGATATCATCGCGTTAAATATTCTACAGCTATGAACACTCTGCGATCAATTGAATTCCAATAAAATGGAATCCAAATGGCCAATGAAGCCGGATCCATAAAATAAAAGACCAGCGACACTCATAAATAAATACGCTGAAAAATGCAAAGGGAAAATAAAAAAAAGGAATAATAGCCAATATAAAAGAGGACAGTGTGCGTCACAAAGCCACATGCGGGCCTCAGATATTGACAGTAAATTTCATTCATCCGGCATTAGTGCCGCTCCATCAGAGCCAGGGATATCTGGCGCAAACAATGCACCTGGGAACGCGTAGACTCGTTACACATTTCATAATGTGCCGTGGAACGAGTGTAATTTGTAATTACACCAAACGAAGATAGCTTGGTTCTTTAAAGTCTTTATGAATCCTTACATTTTAAGTTAACTTAATCTTAGCGGGCACAATAGCTTTGAGTTATTGCCATAGCGCTGATGTTTAAGATATAAATATATTTTAAAAGAATAATTTGTATTGTTTACTTAGCAATAATAACAAATATTACTTATACAGTCTGTTAGTAAGCGGTTACCGAAATTAGGGGCCAGCCAACATTGTTGAATCATATGTAATCTAATACTATATGAGTTACTACAGACAATAAAAAATGTCAGTTACATACATTTCGTAGCTCTATGTAGCAACGTAGCGTAGCGTCGTCTACGCTGGCCCGCTATACGCTACGCACTCCCAGCCTGTCAACCAATGTAATTGATACAATCCGACAAATATGCTATGAAAATACTGTTTCAACAAAAACACGTGAAATTCCTTTTGATATCGAATTCAAAGAAAATATTGTTAAGTCTTGTAATTCCTGACATTACAAAGCCAACGAATTCATAACAAAATAGATGTCAGAATAAACGAAACGTATTTTATTTACAATAAAGTCCGGTAAAAATGTTATTTGTATGAAATCCCGGAACAGCGTTTTGTCCCATTCTTCAAAGTTAAGCCAATATTTGGCGAGGCGGCTACTTCCGCGAATGTGACCGGATAATTTATCGCCGGACAAAGTGAACTTTATCGAAAGAACGGGAATAACTTTATTATATAGTGACCGGAACCGGGGGATGGACGGCGTACAATCCTTAACACTCGGTACACATGTGCGCGAAAGTGTTGAGATTGAGATGTTGTATAAATATTTAGATGCAAATAAAAATAAATTGCTTTATTTGTATTATATGTAATACCACCCTGGTCGAGTGCATACGTGCCGCAGGCTGCGATTTTGGTCGCTAACCATTTTGTACCATACTATAAACGTTATCTTTTCCTTATCGTTTGATAATAAGAAGGTTTCATAGCCTACGGATACTTACAACACTATGAACTCACGCGTTACTATCCCTATACATCGCTTCTTCTTGTTCTTGAAGATTTCCATGTAGGAAGTTCATAAGACCAGAAACACCCTAATCTCAGAGTGGATAATAAAACACACCCTAACATAAAATAAACATACATGTAATGTAAGTACGCGAGAATTTGGGGTTCTTATTTTAATTTTCTTTATTTTTAATTCAGATAAATTTGAGCACCCGACTGTACCGCTTAACTTCATACCATTTTTATGAAGTCTGGGTATTTCTGCAATGATGAAATACGTCGTGTCCGTCTCTCGGCCCTCATTGTAAACACATTTCGGGAATCGTCCACATACGTCCGCTCCGGATGTAGGCGACGTGGCCCGCGTTTTTGTAATTTTATTTCGTTCGCATTTTGCTTTGTAACAAATGTCACTAATATGCATGGGAATGCGACGCGGATAGTTTCTGGAACAGTGAGCTTCGTGAATAGCCGGCCATGTCATATTCACTGTTATATCTGTATGTGGAAAATACTCTCCGTATTTTCCACATACAGATATAACAGTTTATGAGAAAAAAATTAAAAGTAATCTTGGCTCAATTATGCTCCATTATAGATTGGTTGAGAATTTAATTTGACTTGAATTAATCTATATTTCATAAACGAGATGACTCCCCATTAATTTTTATAATATGCTTAATTAGATATTATTAAAAACCATTATTCAACTTGCAATTTTTGTTTGTCAGTTTGTGTGTTTAGCTAAAATTATCTAACCTGAATAATTATTTCTCAAGAATTTGTTTTAAAAACGTGGATATAATGGACAGAATTTTCCGAAAATAGGTTTTACATAAATTATTCAAGAACTCCATTCAAAGCTTAACAGAATGGACCGAAGGCTTGGATATAAATGAAAAATGTCCAATAAAGTTTCATTTGGCGTCCACTCTACAAAGGGGCCGCTTCAGATATGATACTGTCAAGTTGTTCACGGCTCACTACACTCATGCGCTGTGACGTCTTTGTCCAGACTTACCACGTAAATGTACATGGTGTGGGAATTAAATCAATTCTTTACTGATTTTTACTAAGTAAATTATATTTATTTCAGAACGGTTACAACCAAGAAAGTATAAATTTCCTTGGAATTTTCAGTTGAATGTCTTATTCTTAATGCTCACGACGTATTCTTAATACTATTTAAGTAATGCATCTTTTATTCAGACAATATTCACCCACATTCAAGCGCAATAATATTATTCCATGAACATAAAAACATGTAGATTTGTATTAATCAACAATAAAAACTATCCGCTAGTAAAATATAATAGACGTGAATGTTTACATTCTCAAGCCGTACCTTTGTCCAGTGAGTAGCTGGTTCCGATAAAGACCCGTTTAATGCTACAAAGTGATCTCAAGTAGGGACCCAGTCGCCCAGGGCGACGCTTTGCCGGTCTCTTATGAAAATTCTGTCAAGAACTAACATGCCATGCCTGTTTACATTCTCTTTGTTCCTATTACAATACGTGTGTGTCTGTATAATTCATAGTTACTTAAAATGAATAACAATAAAATCTATCGATAAACTCTTGCAGGGTTTCTTAATCCAGAATAGTATTTTTTCCATAACAGTCACTGAATAAAAGTTGCATCAACTTCAAAAATACTTTACTTTATATTTACAATAACTATTTGTAATAGAAGAGCTGCTACTTCTTTTAAAATATTGTTCATTGTTTAAAAATCCATTATTAATGTCTTAAATTATACATTTACGTATTTATTTTAATTGATTAAATGCATAGGATAATCACCTACTCGTAGAACAAACAAGAAAGCAAAATGAATTCTATAAATATATTAAAAGCTTCTTCATATATTTGTCTGTGATAAATGCTATACATATTAACCACAGACCTAGGATTTTTTTTTCGTATGATATTAAGCTAGTCTTTCTTTTCTTTTTCTTAAAATACATGGCGGATATCACAAATGGTCTGGATATTTCTTAGAAAATACTTTTTTTGAATAATTACGTCTATGTAATAGATGCTAGGCTCGGCGCGTCAGTAAGAACTGATCTCGGTAATCAATAAAAGTATCATATATTCAAAAACACCCAAGCATATTTAAGCGCCATAGATTTTTATCAACAACTAAATACCAAGTTACCCAGTAAGATATTTTTTCCATGATTTAGTTGGCATCGCAAACAATATAGGGCGCGAACACGTGTTAACAGTGCCATAACCGTGCGAGTTAACTGCCGAACTTACGGTACTTTGTAAAATATGACGCAGTGTGAAACGACGCTTATCGGCTGGTGATTTTTTATGTGAGTAGCTGGACGGTGCTATCCCGTTTATCACATTTTCATAGATTTTTTACTTGCAACGAGTTAAATAAAGATTAAGGATAAATAAGCGCTATTTTGATAATCTTTATTCTTATATAATACAAGTTTTGATTTTTTCATTGAAGAATGTAAAAAAGGTATCTTATACACACACGGGTATGTACTATGATTAATAAAGTCTTATAATTATCATAACTTATTCTTCTTACAACCATATTATATAACCTTTCAATTGGATTAAATGCGCTTTTTACTTTTGAATCATTTTCTTTGATTTTGCCATTACTGCCTCAGTCAGGAAAATAATCTTGTGGCCTCTTAAGTACTGTAGCAACAACGTGCTAGAAATATATGGGAGCAAAATGACACGATTTGACTTGCTTGACTGCTTATATATAACTATATGTGTTTTTTATTAATATCCATGACGGGAATCCGCTAACTAGTATAATAATAGTAATTATTATTATTTAATAGTTTTAGTATTTAGTGGTTTTTAATACAAGTGTTTGAATCGATCACATCCTCAGAAGTTCAGACCTGTGCCACGGATGTCGAAACATTTCATAGAGGTACTAGACAAAATAGTATTGTTAATTTCCAAACAAAAATAATTGTATTTATCGCGTGGTCCGACATATTTAAATTAGTAGGATTAAAAACATATATATTATAAATAATATTTGTTTTAAATATTTTTATCATAATATCTCTACACATGTAGCTATTCTATATAGCTGGAAAAATCTAACAGCTCTGAAATCGAAGGGACACAGGTGTTCGTAAAAGTTTATACACATTTCATAGATTTTATCGACAAAGGGTAAGGAAAGAAAAGTAGGTACATAAAGAATAAACATTGCCGTGATCGTAATGGCCTTCAGGCGCCGACATTGCCTTAGTATGATATTATACTTACCCCTTATGAACACTGACTGAATTACAAAGATGAATGTGGATAAGTGTACTCGTATAGGTTATGCTATATTCAAAAAAGGTTTGATAACCTAGTTATGTTAAAAAAATACTCTTTACTTCTTTATATTTTTTTAATAATCTATATTGTCCCACTGCTGGGAAAAGGTCTCACAAATTTAGCTTAAATAAATATTATAACAGTACTTCCGATAAACTGCGATAGATGGCGCTGTACCTATTGAAGGCCTTCCTAGATCGCGCGGTAGAGAGTCTCCGCCAATTAATGACCTTACCTGGTGTTGTTTCTTAACGATGGATATTTGTAGGTAGATATGACAAGCTTGCTAATCGCTTCCATTGTCGGGACGTTCTAGCGACTTGTCATACTCTTAAACTCAAATAAATCCATTCTACAAATTTTTTCGTCTTTCCTTCATTTATTACCTCCACACGTTACCCGTCAAACTTCAATATGAAATTAATTCAAAAAAATTATGCAAACATTAAGTTGCGTTGAATTCTATCTATTAATCTTTTTAATATTTTTATACCACTAAAATGGCACACAACATATGGCCAACCTGGTGGTAAGCAGTTACCGTAGACTAGAGACCCTAAAATGTCTTCTTATTAGTTAAAATATTAAGTAAAATAAAAAAAATTGCATCAATATAAGAAAACCAACACCGAAACTCGTAAATCGTTTTCTCCCCAAATGTTTGTGAAAAATAACACGGAAATATAATACACGAACAATGAACTTCTTTCACAATGGAGTTTGAATGATAAAAAAACATCCATCAAATAGCTGCGGCATTACTTTTTAATTTGTTAATTAACCTCGGACACCTGCAAGGCTTCTCGCGAACTTTGACCAGGGAATCCGGAGCAGTGCGCATTGTGTAACGCGACCCTGCTTTCTGCTAAGCAACTATTCACGATAGGTTTCCTACAAACAAACGTATATAACTATTAAATCCTCTCTGTACACCCAATAACTTGAACCGCCTCACATAAATCGTGGCATTAATTTTACAACACAAATGTAACAATTTAGTCGAAGGCAAGTAAGCACTTAGTTATACGCCAGAGGCGCCCTTCCTCGGAACTTAAGCGGCCCTCCTTTGCCGCTAAACAAATTTGACAGCTCCGAGTTAGGCCAAGTTTGTGTACGTGCATGTTACATTAACATTACCGTCACCCCAAATTATTGAAAACCTTAATAGTACGTTTATAAGTAACATATTCGAATACATTTGGCCATATTGTTCGATTGTGAAACTTGGTAGTAAAGTATTAAAGTTAAGTTTGACTAGTTAGCATTGTACCCACGTTGAAACAAGCTGTCATGATTATTAAGGTGTTTAGCGTTGCGTTAGCCGACTTTATGATTAATATCCAAGACTGATAACATCTCTGAAACTAGCATCACTTGAATTATTCTATTGTTAAAAAATTTGGTAAAACATAAGTAGGTACGCAGATATAACCGCCGTAAGTTTTCAAAAGTTTAAAGTGCTATGATGGGATTGATTGATCAAAATAATTGTATAGGCTCATAATGGAACTTAGCAACATTAGCATAAAATGAATACCTACTAACGAAATTTTGGTCAAAATCACTTAAATATTAATAGATAAAAGATACTGAGTCCTGAGAACGACGAACATGACTTCCCGCTAACATAGCACAAGAAAACTACTTACTCTGTACCTTTTTTTTGTTGAAGTGGGAGAAACCTTCAATCACCCGTCCGCTTAAGGGGAGCAGACGGGGTATGTGAGATTTTGACTCACTACAACCCCCCCCCATCCCCAAGGCCATCCTCCGTGCATATAGGAGGGCTCCGGGATCTACAGTGAAAAGCACCGGTGCCCTCCTGCACTTTGCCTAGCACGTCCCCGGGGCAGCCATGCCACCTGCTCTGGCTGCTATCTACTGGTGAAAATTTATTAAATACTGGTGAAGATAGATACTGAGAGACCCGACAACGATTGACAAAACTTCCCGCTAACATAGCACAAGAACATGACTTATAGTGACAAACTCTGTACCTAACCTATCCTACCTACTTGCATTAGTTATTGATTTCCACAACCTTTATGAACAACATAGACATTTTAAGTCACGTCAAAAGCGCATGTTAATAACTTGAGGGTTGCACCAGCAATTATTCGTTAGATTACATTAAACGTACGCCGTAAGTTAGTTCGCGCGAGCTACCGCCGACTCGCGATAAGATTTAACTTTCGCCAACAATTTGCATAGAATACGTAAGTTCTGCGGCTGTTCATACCCAGTATTGTCTTGCTAATCATATCCTGGGAACGTGTGTACTAAGCTAAACTATACTAGCGTAGGATAAGTTAGATTAGTTCAAATCATTCGTAGGGAGGAATAAAATAAGTATAAGTTTGATAGCGGTTACTAACTCTTTTATATTGCTTTTTATCTTATATTCATGACACGTTATATATAAGATGATACTATGAAGTTGATAGGTATCGAGGTGATCAATAATCCGCTGCCAAGCATTTCCGAGAAAATACGTATAACATGCCATCAATATTGATCGGTTTTCACGATATAACTACAAAATTTATCTCCGAATCCAAACGGATTTATCATGATTTTGTGATATTTAATGTTATGTATAAAATCTAATCTACACGGAATATTAGTAATTTAGAATGGTGTCGAACATATTAAAATTCTAGTAAAATATCATACTCGTATTTGGGGGTTTCAAGAATGTCCATTTGATCCATACATTGTGTACATGTTTCCAACCTGATTATAAAATAACGACCATTAAATTTCGACAGGGGCAATCACGGAACATGCTGGATTAATTCTGATTTAAACTCGGCGAGTCGGAAGCTTTTAAATTCGCATAAATACAGCATGTCATGGGTGGCGGCTGCGTTCTGCCTTTATCAATTACACTGACGATCCCACGTCAAAAATGTAAAAAGGCTGAAGGATACATTATGAGCGATCGTTTAATATTTACATTAATCTGTAACGCTTCAGTTACGTAAACTGTTACACAAGGTAATAAGATAAAATAATTAAAGGTTTTGTAGAACTCAACAGTGTTTTAATAAAAATGGCTAGTAACACTACAGTTTATCTTATTTACGACAGTGATATTAGTAAATATACTATTAATAAGTTCCAAAAGTATGATATCCAATCCCACATCAGACTACAGAAAGTCAGTGTTTGGTTGGGTATATCTAACTACTCAATTACACTAAAATAAAACCGTAAAGCTATATCGCCGGCGTAATTATATTTCCTAGCATTCGACAATTGGCTCTATGCAATCGGACATAAGGAATATTTTACTTGATGTGATTTTTAATTACAGTGATGGCGCCGTCGGTATAAACAGACTGCACGATTCATCGTTGAAAGCTGCGCATAGAATCAGGTGTAATAAACAGCTGGAAACATTTTCGCGATGCCTAAGTACAATTAGCCCTTTTGCCAGAATCCATAATTTTACCACTGTATATCATATTGTAAACCGCAGTTTAATAAAACTTTAACATGTTTTAATTACAAGTGACTCTACAAACCAAAAATATTTGCTCATTTGCAGGCGAACATGATAAATTGTAAATTACTTCGAAATTTTGGTGGGCGGCTGGGGCTTAAATTTTAAAATGGTGGAACAGCGGTGAAAATGAATTTCACGGCAAATAATGAGAGGAGGATTAAAAATGCAAAAATTGATTAATGGGCCGTGGTTGGCGATGTGTACTTATTGAGTGAGTACTGCGTGAGTCACCGCCGCTCGCCTGTTTGACTTGCTCTAACAACCCTCATTGTAATGTCAACCCGCTAACCGAAGCAGGAAACATCGCGTTCGTTTAATTGTCTCGCGACGTTTGTAGCCGACGTTTTTCTCTTAAATTAATGGTATGTTTGAGGCATTTTAATGTATACCGTCGCCTGGCAAATATACAAATTCCGATAACTTACAGCTATTTGTTCTAGTCTAGATGCATTTTTACGATACAGTAAAACATCGTGTCTTATAGAAAGCGTTAAGCCGGTGGTCTTGGGAGCCAATTGAATCTTTGGTAATACAACTTATATTACAATAAAAAACCTTGTAACTTGTTAAGTCAGGTAAGGTACTGTTATTCCCTGTAAAATGGATTGGAAATGTCAGTGGCAAAACATTGCGTAAAAATCTAGAAGCTAGGTTAGAGATAATGCCGACCTCAATATTGCTTTGGATATGGCCACGGTGGCGTGAGACTATATATAAAATAAAAATTCGGACATTATCACACAGCTCCACCTAGCCCCAAATTAAGCAAAGCTCTTACAATCAGCAGCTGATTTTTCTTCATGAATAAATAATACATACCAAACACCCAGACTAGGCAAACAGGTTTGTCATATAAAATGTTTCACCCGGCAGGAATCGAACCCATCCCCTAGCATAGCAGTCAGGTATACTAACCACTAGACCAGCGGTCTCGTCTAATATGTGATAAGGCGTTTATAGCATTTTATGCAAGCAATCACTATTGTAATACTAATATTTTCTGCTGATGCATTTATAATGAATGGCATTCAGACTAAAAATGTTAACTGTTATTTTCGTATAAGTCGATCATGCACTTGCACCACAAACAAAATTTGCAACATATTGTGTAAGTATTGTAATTACAGTTAAAATTAAATGTTTGCTGGAACCCTGCGGCAATTCACGCCGAGCGAAATTAACAACTTTTCCATTGTCACCGACTGTTAACTAATTAACACTTCGTTGCTGCGTCGTGGGCAGTCCAATGTTTGCGTCAGTCAGATAACTTATAAATACTGTCAATTCAAAATGTCAAATTCAATGTCAACGGCAGTCAACATATTAATTACTAGCCTTATCCCCGCGACTTCACCCGTGTATATAATAAATATAACCTATAGATGTTACTCAGTGATAATATAGCATTCTACAGTTGAAGGATTTTTTAAATGGATCCAGGAGCTTTGAGTTTTTATAAATACAATTATGGAAGGTAAAATAGAAGGAAGGCGTGGCAGGGGACGACCAAGGATAAGTTACATCAAGCAAGTTAAGGATAAGATAGCCGTCACGTCGTATAAGGGGTCAAAGAAGTGGCACTGGACAGGCATAAGTGGAGGAAGATTAATCGGCTGCACATAAATCCAACTCTTAAATAATAAGAAGAGTTTAGAGCTAATTAATTAAAACAAAATACAAATCTTTTCTCGTTATATTATTAGAATAGATCCATTTTAACTGGGCTATAAATAATCGTGTGCTGGGTTCTTTTTTTCAAGTGCGAGAGACGGTACCATGACATTTCTGCAGGGTTGGCAATGAGCGATGGACCCATGATAGCGCGGCTTCTATATTATGGTAATCGCTTGACAACGAACCAATCTATTTGGAGTCCAAATAGATCGGTTCGTTGTCCAAAATTTGGACTGACGTATATGATAAGAATAATAGCGCCGACAAGACTTGAGCGTTTAACTTTAGAAACTGAACGTATTCATAACAATTACAATTTCAAACTGGACATCATTTTTATTAAAATATCGCATAACCAAACAATATACATATACAAATTTAAATCTTAAGAGTTCCAGGATTAAAGATTGGTCGCGTCTGTTCCGAAATGTTGTCCGAAAACATTGGAAACGAATCCCTCTAATAGTGAAACAACTGCATACTTGATTTTTATGCTGTATAACACAAATATATGGGTATCATTTACATCTAACGAGTCGGTTGTTATAAAAACCAACACATTTTACTACAGCAATTGTATTTGAAGAATAAGATCGTGTAAACAGCAGTATACATTCCCCACATAAATCGTATCAATCTGAAATCGGCAATTGTACACGCTCGCCTGTTTCGCCAGACCATTAAACGCTGGCTAAGTGAACCGCACGGGATCGCGTGCTAAGCGTGTATTAGGTGTCATAACAGCGGACGACTCATTGTAGGCCTCAACCCTTCTAGAATAGCTATGACTGAGATGGAATAAAATAATTTAAATGAACTCGAAATATTGTAAACGATAAGTACGACGAATGCTACGGACCCGCTACGCCGTAGCACTGCGTAGTACCAAACATTAAATGTATCTGTATGACTCAGATTGAATTAAAAAAATTGGTCAAGTGCGAGATGGACTCGCAGACCAAGGGTACCGCACCTAATAAAAACAAACCTGTCTATATTATAAACTTAAGAATTATTATTATTATGATTATATGAACATTTCAAGCGCCTAATTTTTATCATTATTAAGCTTAAGTAAATAAAAACAAAAAAAACGGTCGGACGGACGGACAGCGAAGTTTTACTAATAGGGTTCCGTTGGTTACCCTTCGGGTACGGAACCCTTTAAAGCGATACGTATTTTTCGTAGGCGAGATTTAGGCGATAGTAAAATTGCACTAAAAGATAGACTCATTAAAGTAATAACGTAAGTAAAGATGAATGTTCTTTTCTTACACCCTCGAGTACGTTATAACTCCATGGTGTAGATGCATTGTACGGGTGCCATTTCGCCTCGAGATCGCGACGATAATGCGCCGCCATGCAACAAAGGCCACTAAACACCGTAAACTTGTGAATTATTAATCTCCTTATCGAGCACTAAACATGACCAACTTCATGAAAAATTTAATAAATCGCCCTTTAGATTTATACTGGTTGGATTTTGCGCCATTAGCTCGCATATAAACATGGCACTTTGAAACGTGGAATGTGATTGTTTTATCCGTTCAAGTTTCTACGGATCGGGCGCACTGTTGTTGAATATCCATAGCTTTGAACATACCAATATTAAGAAGAGGTTAAATTTGTTTGTTTGATAGTATAGCGTCATCTCCGGAACAAAAGAACTGATCAAGATCGAAGATTAAGCATTCGGAATTATATCATTAATTTATCGGAATACTATGCAAGCGAAGCCGTGAGCAGAAAGCTATTAGGATATGTGGAGAATATTTTCCTCGTATTATTCGTATTTTTTATCGAATATCATTGGTATATGTAAATAAAAATGTTGGCGTACAAAACAACGTATACATAATATAGTGACATTGCGTATGTTCTTCAGACGTACATAAACTAAAAACCATTATAATAATATATTAAAGAAATAGAAACCCTTTTATAAAATACTTCAACATTAAGAGAATCTCATAAATTAAGGCAGAAATGGTAAAATATTATCTTGTAACCCTTTGAAAACAAACAGAGTAGGAAGAAAAGACAGAGCGGCGGTGAACAAATTCGCTAATTTTAGAGACCACCGAGATATATTAGTGGTCCTCGCAAAGATAAAGGAATAAATTGTGGCCGCGATAAATCAGTAAAGGATGGTTTTAATTACACATCCTACGGAACCATTGGGAGTTAAGGTTGGGGTGCACTGGAAATGCTTTTTTTTTATTTATACTATGATGCATACGGTCACTTGATGATAAGTGATTACCGTGGCCTGTACGCGATTGCGACTTGCATACATTCAGAAAAATCTCACGTCATCATGCTTGAAGAGACACTGATGTACTCTTGTAAAAACTTTGGCGGCGAGAAGCTCTTACCACAACTTTCACATACGCTGAATGGAGCTGTTTAGGAATTGCACTGTACGAGACCAATTTGATTTTAATTTGTTGGGATAAAGATTCCGGTATGTTTATCGTTATTATACTTTTATTATACAAATAGAGTATTAAGGATCAAACAACAGTATAGCGTTTTAATTTGTTCATTTATTTTGTTTATAAAATTTACAAAATGATAAAATAAAATTCACATTAAAATTTTAATTCACACGTTAATAAAGTATTAATATCAATAATAAATATTAATATGAATTGTTATTAATATAAATAAAAAAAAAATATTTATATGAATATCCAATCAAAGACAGAAATTGAGTAAAGTCCTATTCACCTTACACACCCTAGCAAAAAATAAAGTGAACGCAGTGTATACTTACCTTAACAAAGGGTTCCGCAATTGCCTGAAGGCAAAATGTAAATAAAGTTAATTATTGCTAGTTAAGTGATTTCAGACGAACTGAAATATATTTAACTTCCAGTTTGCTGTTTTAGTATTTACATGTAAATTTTAAAGCAAATATATAAAATATTTGCTTTAAATTTTGACGATTCCCTTAATTTATGCAAATAAGCGATATGATTACATCACGTGTTAGTTCCCATGACAAATAGCTCTCCTCTCCACCGATCACCACTTTACTGAGTCCTGGGAATAACCCAGAGAACATAATGAAATAATGACAATGGTGATTAAGTTATACTTAAATATGAGTCGATATGGTTTTAAGCACAATACCACACTGCATAAGATAACACGGTAATTGTTGACTTTCGACAACTTAACTGTACGGTGATTAGTCCATACTGAGAATTAAAGGTGACCCCATAGGGTAGCTAGGTAGGTAATTAGCTTTACCCAGATGCAGGCCCACTGCACCGAGCCTGACTGTGCGTAATGCATATGAGAGGTTGTCTTCCGAAAATGATACCGTTATTGCAGCCTATTTATGTCTGATCACGCAGGTATATACAGCTCATGTGTTGATGATGATAATGAATCGTCATCACATTATTATTAACTAGCAATAATATTCGTTACATCATCTTTACTAATTAAATTACCAAAAAAAGGTATATGCTGTCCGTTGTTCCTTAGTACGGGGTAATCTCTTTAACTATTCATCTGATTTCAATAAGGGAAAGGATCACTGTCTCCGAGTAACACAGAACTATTATTTAATGTAAAAAACGATTCAATAATCCAATTGCGCTCAGGAAAATTCGTGAGAAAAAGTAAGTAAAAAATAAACGTCAATATTGTATGAAAACTTAAAGTACCGAAATATTCAGAGAGTGCGACATGAATTAATTAGCGAGCAAGCAATGTTTTGATTTTCATTTTGCAATTGGACAATTTCGTTAACAGAGACATAAAGCATAAAAAACTCACAAAGTGAAGTGGCCATATTACACGCGTCAGTCGTTCGAAATCTCGCTTTGACTCACGGCTGAGGATCTGCGAGTGTTATTTTAATTATAAACATTATGAAGTCTATGACGGTAATGATGTTAATTAGAGATTTTGCCATCGTGGTTGCAAGCAGCGGTAAATTGGCGGGCCACTTAATGCCATAATTAGGCTCAGTTTGAGCACAGAGGCGGCGAGTGCTCATGTTAAGCTGTGTGCCGACGAGGTTGTTAAACTAGAGGCAATTAAAGCGTGCAGGTTTATTTGAAGCGAGTTCTATTTGTAAAGTACTATAATCATATTTTTGTATGTTTTATTTAATTGATGTTCTAATAGACCATATGCTTTTGGTATAAGGTTAAATTCTTTAAATTTATACATATCTTTACGCTTAGCCCGAAGGTGAGCAGAGAGTTTAAAGAACCATTTCACTTTTAATTTGTAATTTTTTTGCTTATATGTTATCATCTAAGAGAGAGAGTAGAGGTATAAAATTGAAGCCGCCCGACTGGGGACTGTACCGCCTGCAGTCAAATAACACTACGTTGTGTTTCTGCGTTAGGGTGCCAGTGTTCCACATAGATACGCTTCGATATTAGTAATGCTGCTAGCACAGTCAATTCTCATCAACAACATGGCTGGCAATGCGTTAGTGATACCCCCGGTATTGCTAGCTATAGGCTACATTGACTGCTTATCAGGTGGGCCGTATGCTTGTGTGCCACCATAGTGGTATAAAAAAGCACTGTTTAAAATAAGGCAAAATGAATTTACTTAATAATTTCTGCCTAATTAGCGTTTCCATTCATGATGGTTAAATAGCGCCGGCGAAACCCGAGTCGACGGTAATGATGAATCAACAACATAACATTCAAATTATCGAACACTACATTATTAACTTTTTATGACGTTACAATATATTTGCGTCACCACCAGAGGGGTATTTAAGAATCCTTCTTTATAAAAGAGCAAACACACACCAGGTTTATATTAAAAAAATGATTAAATGTTTCATATACAGCATCATCCAATGACTTACGAGTTTGTATTCATGAGACCTTATTATTATTACATCTTTATTCGCAATGTAGGCATATTCTTTGGCATATTCTTTGACATATTATTTTAAAGGCACTACAGATATTTTCTAGTCTCACTAATTCTTTCTAAAGGGAACTACTGAAACATTCCTTTGTAATTCTTGCAAAGGAATTACTGACGTTAATAAACATCCGTCATTTCTG
The DNA here is from genome assembly GCA_951449985.1 of Falcaria lacertinaria. NCBI lineage: Eukaryota > Metazoa > Arthropoda > Insecta > Lepidoptera > Drepanidae > Falcaria > Falcaria lacertinaria. The sequence continues at coordinate 7,413,458 of OX602114.1, forward strand.
TATCGAGTAGTGCATAAACCACGATGTACTGTTCAGTATACCGTAGTACCAGAGCTCCCAGATTTACTAGCGAAAACATACAATTTGGGTGATTAATTTGCCGTTTCGATACATAAATTTAACTTACCTATTACCTTCATAGCAATATCACATAGTTTCCAATCTCGTAAAGACGTAGTTTCAGATAAGAGTGAAGAAGATGGGTTTTGACCGCCCTTATATCGAGGCCGTTAACTCACCACCCTATATTTATCGTTAAGGGTTATCGCTAGTCAGTAAAACAGTGGTGACGCAGATTGGCTATGCTTGCATATACCTACGGCTAATACGGCGACTTGGAAACTTTTCGGTTTTTTTTTTTTGCAATAAGGCACTTATGAATGACCAGGAGTCTACCATCGGTAAAGAAAAATTAGAAGAACGTTTTATTCTACACGTGTCTTACAATGTTAAGCTCAAAAGTAGTTATTTTCTAGGGCTCTAACTTGGGTATTGACTGAGTAAAATTTTCCATAAATGATGGAAACAGATTCACCATCTGTTACGTCGTGATTGCATGTTTTATTGTCGGTGAAATTGGGTATAATTATTACAACTCTAATAACTAGACGATTAAATAACATATTTAGTAGGTATTTATAATGACGCTTGTTCCCCGTCTGTACATAACCAAGTTACATTATTCAGTAATGTAAAAAAAAACTCAATGTTGGAAAGAGTATTCGGAATCGGTGAGCATGTATGAAACGATTGATAAAATTTGAAGAAGCAAAAGAGGTGTGTAAGTCAAGAGTGAAATGGCGCTCTATACTCTCTGCCTACCTCGTGAGGCATTTGGCATGATGATATGTATGTATGTACTGTAATGTAAAGAAAAAAGTACGTCGTATGAAAAATAAGTCCTACAGAACACAGCGGACATTTTGTATAGTTATGAAAACTCACCTTCCATTAATAAAGTATTTTACATAAATCAGAATAAAGTCCAGCAAAAAATTAAGAACATTTTCCCATCAATTAACTACAGCGCATTTTAATGAAGGTGTTAAAAAGGGCCATTATCTCAGTCTATTTGCGTTCTCCTGCGCATAAATCAACGCACGAGACAATGCTAATGCCGCGGAATTAAAAAATACTTGCTTGGAGCCCACTCCGAAATAAAGGACTTAGCGCAATCTTTGCGGGCGGTTAATGAATTACTTTTGCAAATGTTTCATTGGTGGGACGGATTTAGGCTAATAGTCTCAAAATGTTCAAGGTACAAGCAACGCCATATATTATGTTCATACGCAACATACCACAAATTTTTTGTTCGACTATTATTTTTTGCTTATTAAAAAAATACCAATAAGGCGACATGGAAGCTCTGTCGGATGATAAGGGTTTACCGTAACTTATGAGCGCTTACGATAACAAAGGTGTCACTGGCGTACATAACAGTATTTTTTATGATTTTGCTTGATATACTTATACCATAAAAAAGTATTGTGGTGTCACAAAAGGTTTTTTTTATAGTCAGGTACTATAAGTAAATAATTATAAAACAAAATTGTTCAGTCTAATACGCCCCTGCCTTGAATAAGACTCTTAAAACAATATTATGATGTATATTTGGTCGGCGTGCCCTTCGCTGACGTCTTAATTAATCACCGCAGATTAAACTTAAAATACGAGCGCAGATAACCGACTGGAAAGAAAATAAAGTATAGCTTTCCTACACTGATTTAAGTTAAAGCAGAGTGTACAAAAATGTTTAAAGTTTTTCTTAAATTACACTGAAAGTTTTTAACATGATAATTCATTAACAATTTGGGCTGATTATCTCGATATTGGTGCATACTGTTTGTCTGCAAAGAGTTTTAAGGTCGTCTAGCCGGTCATTAAAACATATTATTTATATTTTGCAAAAATATTGTCCCGACCGACTGACCGATCTAAGCCAGAAAGTTGAAATTTGACAGTAGGTTCCTTTCATGACGTAAACCCACTGAAAGGGGCTGTTTGTTAATAACCCTGCCAGGGGGGTAAAATAGGGGATGAACGTTTTATGGAAATCCATGTTCTAAAATTTTTCGATATAAATTGAAGAAAATTGGTATTTGCGCATTAGGCTAAAAATAATAAGCAGAGAGGAATTTACAAATTTCCTCGTTATTGAGGGTTTCAAATTCCACTCCGTCACATTTTTCGACCCCTTCCGTTCTTTGGATCTACTTCGGGACAGCATACGCTAGCATATATTTTTGGAGAACAGGATGATCGGGTGGAATATCAGTTTTTGTAAGGAGTTTTATCTTTACAAATTATCAACGGTTAGCTAGGTACTAGGTATATGAACCCATAAAATTATGAAAAAAATATTTACAACATTTTTATTACAAATGGGTATAACTTAAATATTACATAACACTTTCTTGACTTGCAGTATTATTTCTCAATAGCAGTACAACACCATATACCAAAAGAATATAAATACTCAAATTATTCAGTCCTAATTTTGCAGAGATACTTGGGAACTAAGCCAGATATTTTTTCAAAAAATTTCTTGTGCAAGTGATGCCTTGACTATGCAGACTATTGGATAGTCATAGTAGACAGTATCATCCGAGTCGACGCTTGGAAGGTGACTGAAGTAGCAGCGAGTGGGCGTGGCGGCCGACAGGCGGGCCCATCTACTGGGCCGGGCTACATAGAATACGCCTTCTCAAAGAAAAACACGTGACAGGTGGGAGGGGCGCCCAAAGTACACTCGTTAAGGGCACTTTATCAACTAATTTGTTATCTCCGATACGAATTTCAAATTTATTTGTCTAGCTCAAATTGCTGAGAAATTCATAATTCGAAAATCAAATCATAATGTCTAGTTGAGTTGGTTTTTAGGAAAATGTTGTTAAGAAATTACTAGCCAGGTATCAGATTAAAAAAAAGCTGATACCAACTGATGAAAAATATTTTTGAATAGACTTTCTTAAAATAACTAATAAGAATTGTGGATTTCTAGAAAAAAAACTATCGTACCTTTAGAGTTTTCGTTCATTATTCATTTTCTGTTTGCGAGGTAAAGTATTTAAAAAAATCAACATCAAGCAAAACACCAAATGTTTTAAATATTTGAACTAACTCGTAATTCCAAAAATTACAACGCAGAGAATATTTAACGCCAAAAATCCGAGTCACCTTAAAGAGTTATCAAAGCGTTACAATTCTGCAATGAACGGAATGTCTTTGAGAAAATTGTTAGCGAGACGATCCTTCTTGCATACTCCCGGAGCGTTATACTGGGGTAGTTAGCTAGTTGAAATATTTCTATTATTAATTAAATTATTCAAATTAGCGCCTACGTTACTTCAAAGGCAACCGGATTTACTTGTCTTTAATAAATATTTTGTAATCAAAATACCTATTGTAGCTTGTAGGTACTTACTGAAATCTAAACATTCCTACAAATAAATAAAATTGGAGTGTCTCTTTGTAATGTCAAAATAACAGCATTTTACTTAATGCTTGTGAAAGTATATACGACACCTTAAACATTATTTTTTGGTATGTCTGTTTGTTCAGGGGAGTCTCCAAAAAGGCATGACCGATTTGCACGGGACGTTCACTGCCAGATAGTTAATGTTACAAGGCGTAATTTAAGCTACTTTTATATTGAAATAATAATTACGGTTCCACGCAAAAAAAAACCAATGAAATTGTGAACCAAATTCACTCCAAAATTATGAAATCGCGGGTACAGTTAGAATAAAATAACATACAGGTGATTTGAGAATGTCCTATTAACAAATCAGTTAAAATTATCGAGATGTCAAGGGTCTTCATATACTTCCATTAATTAAAGGAGTAGAGAGAAACTTAGGAATAGTTAATTAATTAAAAGTAAGGCACGTTATTTTTAAAGGTTTTTCCTCATTATTACCTACCTAATAAGAAGTGGGTTCATATTTTTTTTTATTAATATCAAAACTAGAAAATATTGATCTCTAAATAGATTTATGGCATATACACCTAATACACACTAATACACAGTGAAAAAACTTGCAACTTATTTCATTCTTGTGACAAGCGTATAGTCTTATATTAAATATTAGGTCCTTACATATGAAATTGGCGTTTTGTATGGGAGGAACAAAAAGTCGAATATTTTTTAATATAATATATTTAATTAATCAAAGTATGAACCATTATTTTCTATGCACTTTTGCCATCTCATAGGTAGTTCATTGATCCCTTTACTAAAAAAACCAGTCGGACGGGAATCAATAAAATCTTTGAAGGCGATTTGGACTGCCCCATCGGAGTTGAATTTTTTCCCTTGCAAGAAGTTATCCAAATTTCGAAAAAAATGGTAATCTGTTGGAGCAAGGTCCGGGGAGTACGGAGGATGTCTTAGACTTTCCAATTGAAGCTCTTCTAATTTAGTAGCCGTCTGTAGCGCAGTGTGTGGTCTAGCGTTGTCGTGAAGCAGCAGTGGCGTGGAGCGATTGACCAGCCTAGGTTGTTTAGCCGCTAGCTTTTCCATCATGGTTTGCAATTCCTGACAATAGACATCAGCCGTAATAGTCTGGCCAGATTTGAAAAAACTGTAATGAACAATACCGGCACTAGTCCACCAAACGCTTACAAGTAACTTTTTTGGGGTTAATTTTCGCTTGGGGCAGGATTTGGCTGGCTGGCCAGGATCTAACCATTGCGCTGAGCGCTTCCGATTATCGTAAAGAACCCATTTTTCATCACAGGTAATGATTCGGTTTAAAATACCTTCATTATTGTGCCGGTTTAGTAATGTAACGCAGCAGTCGACGCGCGTTTGCCGGTTTGTTTCAGTCAATTCGTGAGGTACCCACCTTTCAAGCTTTTTAATCTTCCCAATTTGCTTCAAGTGAATTAAAACAGTTTTATCACTAACATTGCAGCCTGCAGCTAACTCGGACGTGGTTTGCGATGGATCCGCTTCCACAATAGCCTTCAACTCTTCATTATCAACTTGAGTCTCAGGCCGTCCACGGGGCTTGTTCTGCAGGTCGAAATTTCCAGAACGAAAACGTTGGAACCAAAAACGAACTGTGTTTTCTTTTGCAACACGACCGCCATACACATCATTCACCCTTCGAGTTGTTTCCGCAGCACTAGTGCCACGGCGGAACTCGTACTCGTAAATAATGCGATATTTAAGGTTTTCCATTTTGTAAAATGAGTGACGCAAACAGAAAAAAACAGAAGAAAAAAAACAAATGAATGACGATCATCGAAGCACAAATACATGAGTCTATAGCTGTACAAATTTGAATTTGGAATTCCTTACCAAAGAGGAGAAATTCGTGATTAAAGTGGCCAGTACGAAAAACGCCAATTTCATATGTAAGGACCTAATATTTTAGCAGTTGTACCAACTGCAACTGAATTATGTTATGTACTTTTCATTAATTTATATATTTAAAGAACACTGAATTATTTCAAAACGCTTCGTTGTATGTTCTGCATCACTTACTATTTTAGTGGTTTTGTGACATCCACTTTCCAACAAGCACCCAGGTGTCATGTGCCCTAAGGCATTTCAACCCTTTGCAGTGAACCGATCCCGGTCTTTGATGTAAATGAGATGACTCCAATTATTCGCTCAAGTATTTTAAGTATCCCCTTTATTTTATATTGTTCTCAACAATAGGCTGAGTGATGGTGTTATGTTATTGGTTATTTTTCTTTCCACAAGAAACCCCGAAGAGGTAGGTGTCACACACTGTCACACACAGGTTTTCACCGCAGACCTAGGATTTTCACTACGCTGGTTTTCACCGAAGTAAGTTTGGTGCCAACGTGAAAGATGGTGAGTCTTGCCGTCTCATAGGCATACCCTACATACGTCTTTCAATTCCTTTTCAGATGTAATAGATACAGAACGGTGGGATTCCAACTTGCGTCACTAGAATAGCAGGCAACATTCAATATCTTTCATTCATTCAATATAAAGTAGTAACAGTAAAACCGGTATATCTTAAAAAAAGACAATAAAAGGATGTCAAACTTGTAGCAAATATTGCATTCTAAGTGGTATTATGGACAAAAAATACATCTTTATGTGTGTAAATATATACCTATCTTGCAGTCTGGAAGAGGTCAAAATCCTTCATAGAACAACCGTGACTGGGTGAGCTACGTTTTCACAAATTCATCAATGTTAAATAAAAACCAGCCAAGTGCGAGTTGGACACCGAGGGTACAAAAACGTTAATAGTAGGGAATCCTCCTTTAATTTTTAATTAATCTTATATTTGTTGTTAAAGCGGCAACAGCAGTACACATTCTGAAAATTTCAACTGTCTACCTATTATGGATCATGAGCTACAGCCCGCTGACCGACAGACGGACGGACGGATAACGGAGGCTTAGTAATTGGGGCCCGTTGGTTACCCTTCAGGTATGGAACCCTAAAAATAGCGTATATGGCGTGCGAGCGAGTAAGGGACACAAACTATGAATTCAAAAATAACATCTTTGCAATGTATGTAATCTAATGTATCTGTCGCGTTTGCACATCCTTGGTAATTGTGTACCTTGCAACGTCGCATAAAAAAACAGTCAACCAATTTCAATTATTTTTTTCAAGTATTGCAAAAATGTTACCTCTAAGTATCAACGACTAACTTATATTAAAAATAAAAACCAATCATTTGGTTATTTGTATGCCCCATGCATACCAATAACCAAATGTTTGATTTATGAAATACTAATCACGGTAGTGCAGGACCGTTTAAAAAAAAACTAGTTAAAACCCTATCCCTGGGTAGTATAATACATTATCGAATCGATAAAGCATTAATTAACAGATTAAAATAGGAAAACATCTATTACTTAAATCCACTATATTAAAACCCCCTACGTTCGTTATAAAAAAACAGTACCTACTCTTCGCCGTTACAGAGAAATGTGTAACCTGTCAAAAAACAGTTTTTATCGTTACCCTAGGTAAAGAGATGCAAGCGCTACGCGATGCGGCGCGGCTCTGCCACGACAATTAAGGAAAGGAATTGATGCTGATTTATGAACGGACCAGACTAAGCCGATCCGACACTGATCCGGGCCGGCGAATGAAGCTCGCACCTAACGTGGCCTCGCCCATCGGAAAAAATTACCGGTGAGCTGATACTGATGCTGAATATACTGTTAAGGTAAGAATATAAATTTAATATAACATGCGCACTATAAGTAAGAACACTTTTTTTTCTCGGCAGAATGATAATGAGGTACACGCACATCTATTTCGTTACCATATGTATGAAAGAAGACGTTGATTCCTTTTTAAAATTCGTCTGGTCTAGGTCAGTAGGTCAGTAGAGTTATTTTACTTGCATAAAAAAAAGATACTAAGTATGTAGTCATTTCAAGAGCTCCATGTAGAGGGACATCACTTTTACAATATTGGAGCTACTTGACTGAGGCAATACTTCTACTTCACAAAAGATCGCAGTAAAATGACACAACGCCATGATAATAGTTTAAAGATGCAATACCTAATGTATGGCCAAGAAAACACATCCTATTGTTTATTTACTTCGGTTATTGGTGGCTTTAGTTGAACTAAACTGGATAATAAAACCTAAAATACCTAAGACAATACTCATTTAACAGATACCACAGTGCCATTAATAAGCAATCATCAGCACATTATTCACGTCCAAGAGCACTCGAGCTTCCTGCATCTGTTATCAGTGATCAGTAGCTAATTGTGCGTTAATCAGTCGTCAATTACTGATTGTGGGGTGTGCGTGACGTCAGTACCCAGTACAATCAATATGCACTGGCATGCAACTCGATCTAATTTGTCTTCTGTCAAATTATGAGGGTGTGCACTTTCGTGGTGTAACATAATTCGATATAGTAAGGTTATTTATTATATACTTACTGAATAAATCATATCCAAATTAGGACGAAAGCTACCCTGTCCTATGACATGTTATTTCTTTCGAGGGCTAAAAACTAACAACTTTGCTTGCTAACGCTACTTTAAGCAAAATTAATGTGAAATAAGAATTTGCGACCAATTTACAATAACCCTTACCCAGTTGTGACGAATTTACACATAATTTTAATACGTGTGACGAATTTACTTTCAATGTATGGTGTTTTCAAAATGTGGCGAATTTACTTTGTGCCGAATGCACAACTCGTTATTTGTTGTCAGCGCAATAGGTATACATTCAACTTTCATTTATTTATTTATGCCAGCATTTCTCGACTCAATTATTTTCTAGCCATGCCGTCAATTGCAAACTCCACTCATCTATTCTCAGGCTCATTCTCTTAAAATTATAATAAAATTAAACCATATATATTTACATATCATCACACCGAGTCCATTTCGTCTTAGGCTATCGTAAAAAGTAAAATATTGATAATATTAGGTTCTACTATGGTAGTTATATTCTATAACCAGCTTTTTCCCCGCGACTTCGCCCGCGTACCAATATAGTACACTATTACCCGTTTTCCCGTAGGAATGAAGCATTTTCCCGAGGTAAATATCACACCTATGTTATTCAAGGATAATGTCGGCTTCTAATGGTAAAATATTTTTTCAAATCGGTCCAGTAGTTTCGGAGCCTATTCAATACAAACAAATAATCAAATCTTTACTAACAAAATCAATTCATTGATTCGTTGTCGCTGTGGGTGCGTATTGTATATTTTGATTTCCTTGTACTAATATATTTTTTGTATATAAAGATACATATCTCTTAAAAATGTATTGGTGTCTAACTTGGTGTGTAACTAATTTGGCAGGACTAAAAAGTATTGCCATCCTTATTCAACCCCACATATGAGAAAGGGATAGCAATACTTTTAGTCCTGTTAAATTAGTTTCGTTTTGTGATTTTGTACAACAAAATCGACACCATAGTATAGGTATGCAGAGTATCATACAAATCCGATCCATTATCGTGACACGTTGGTCAGGCTTGTCGTGGCATACAATGTCGCTAATTCATTAGCGTCGCGACGCATCACATGCGTCATCCGATACGACATTAGCGCGCGTCAATCGCGTGTGATTAGTGAGCTGTGATTGTGCATTGATCGCCTGTTGGTTGTTAGACGTAGTGGTGTGCCGGGTGAGTTGTACACTGTACAGTCGCGGTCGAAAGGTAGATCTACATCTGGGAGCACGGAAGTGCCCTCGCCAAGTCGAGGAAAAGCATTTTAATTTATAGACTTCGGATTTTGTTCCTAATTACGTGCTAGTCATATTGGTACCTCAAATCGCTTGTGTTTAGGCTGCGGTAACTACTCGACATCGGGTGGGTCATACGCCCGCCTACTATCTTCATAGAATTAAAAATCATAAAGCTACTACTTATATTTTTTAAGTTGAGTTAATATGTTTTTATACTCCATACGTATTAAGAGATTGAATGTAGAAGCAAAAGAGGTGTGCAAGTCAAGAGTAAATAGACGCTCTATACTCTCTGCCGACCCCGAAAGGGACTTAGCGTGATCTATGGAAGTTAAGTGTAACTCAGCGCCAATTAAACAATTTAATTTATCACCGCTTATTCTGCTTTACTGTCCCATCCAACTTAATAATACGTTATTTTATACATTCGACAGCGTAATCAATTCTAGTCAAGCCAGGCGATTTTAATCTGAACTTAATCCTTTAACCCTGCCAAAATATGAACTAGCGCTATAAAAACCGCCATAAACCCATAACGGTAGTCGAACGTGCGAATAAACGGACGTCGTAAAACTGTCGAAACGAACGAACGCTGTACAGACCGGACGCTGGCACGATCGCTAAATATTATAACAATGAACAGATTTCCTTTAGGAAGTATTATAAGTGAGCACATTGTCAAACTAAACTTTGTCTTGCTTTGACAACAAACGCGATACTAACCCAAAGTTGTTAAAAAGAATAAAATAAAGAACAAATGTCCTCTAAAAGCGGCTTACAGTCTTATATACGCACTTTCACTTCATTGGTCGTATTGTTATGAAAAAAAAATGTGTTGTTGGATACCGAATTGAGAGCAACATAGATTTTAACAAAAATTAAAACGCAAATGGCACTGCATTAAAGGACAGCTATATTTGGACATATATTTGAGCGTCTCAGATTTGAGACAACTGTCAAATCAACAAAGCTCACTACAATAAACTTATCTTACGAGTCTAATCTACAAACACATTAAATCCACACACGCCAACACAAAATCCATACAAAATCAGGTGCGTGCTGGGATCACGTAGGCATTAATAATGATAAATTTTCGTCATTAATTCTCGTGGATTAGTCGCGGAGGCCGAGTGTGCGCCGCCGATAACCAAATATTAACTCAATTAGTGCGGAGACGCGCCGGCCTTGCATTCAAATGTCTGCTAATCCTACCCATGGCACTGCCAGCCGGCTTTACCGATGGACAATAATAGCATAGTATAAAGAAGAGGGAGTAGGGTATCTCCGGCCCAATTCGCGATATAATTACCTACTGTCTTAGGGTTGTCACTTTTAGCTAAATATTAGGCGCGGCTGTTCGCGCTTCGCTAGCAAACGCATGATCAGCGGCAACGTCAAGTCGCGGTTCCGACTCGCCATGTCGCCGCTAGATGGTACAGGCGGCAACATAGTCTAAGAGCTTGTGTTAATTTATTTGCTTAGTGCTTTATACAAGTCAGCTTTTTGTTTTTTTTGTTATTATGCATAATGTAGTATTTTTACACATAAAGGACTACATTTATTTTTAATTAATACAAACATATCTATTGAATCACACATTTATTACAAAATTACAAATTAGCTACAGATGATGATATTGATGAATAAATCATTTAGCGGTGCCGAAAAGCCGTGACGCGCGCGCGAACCTTGTTCAGTGTTAGCCCCGACTGGCGCACTGAGAAACGGGTCGAGATTTTGTTAAAGTGTGCGTGCGTCGACACATAGATACAATAGCGCACACATACAAGCCGCGCGCGGTGCGTTTGTATGAAGATAGCCTACTTCCCCTCTCTTTATACTATGATAATAGTCCGCGGTGTAGACGATCCTTTGTTTTATCTCTGTCTGCTAATAAAACACATTTTATAACGAAGTACCTAAAGTGTATGAAATTTGTTCTGAAAAAAAAATCTAACCACCAAATGCAGGTTCATCTATCTGGACTAAAATATTAAAAAGAGATCAATTTTGTATCTATGGATAGGGCAGGACATACGCTTAAACAATAATTTAGCAAAACATCAACTTTTGGAAAGTAACACTCTACTACTCACTGATTAACATAGGCTATGCGGACGAAATCGCGTGAATAAGCTAATAAAACAAAACTAATTGATTTGCCACTTGCACCACTACAGAATAGGTTAGTAAAGATATAAAGCGCATTCGTAGTATTTCTATAGACTTATTTTTCGTGAGACTGTCAGAAGTTTGTATAGTTTTCATCATTCTTAAATTCAAGTGGTGATTATTTAATTCAATAAAATGTAAATAAATATTCGGTCATTATTACACAACGCCAACTACGGCACCACTCCGCGTACGGGTGACAAATGGAACAATGGGATTAATTAGTTTTTTTTTAAGAAAACACTACAATTTAATTCTCCAAATCTTAGTAGATGTACGGGATCTTAGTGACATGCGTGGTAGCAATGACAGATCACCGGGGCTAGCACACAACTGACGCGGCGGAACTGGTGACGTCACACATCCATCATTAACTTGATATACCTACTGAGGGATGTATAATTCAATTCAAAATTCAAATTCAAAAATCATTTATTCAGTTTAGGCCCTAATAAGGCTCTTATGAAGGTCTAAATTACCACCGGTTCGGAAAAAAAGCCACCTGAGAAGAACCGGCAAGAAACTCAGTGCTCTGTCTTTTTTTGCAATTAACAATCATTATATAACAATTTGTAACAAAATTCTTCTAGACATTGGTATGAAATTACAAATATCAAAATGAAAGCTACCAAGTTGGTTTTGTCACTGCTTTCATGAAATACATATTCCAACTATTACAATTACCAGGAGCGGGGAGCCACTTGTGCAGAGTGAGTCTATATATTCCAAGCATTTTTATCATTTACATAATCATTAATTTTATAATAGGCTTTATTTATCAAAACTCTTTTGACATGAGTCTTAAACTTATCGTAATTCAATTCGGTAATAGATTGTGGGATTTTATTGTAAAAGCGGACGCAGTTTCCCATAAATGATTTGTTTACTTTTGTAAGTCTAAACCTAGGAGCCACAATTTTGTTTCTGTTTCTTGTATAAATATTATGGTTGTCTGAATTTAACTGAAAACTTCTAATGTTCTTTTTTATAAACAACAAGTTCTCAAAGATGTAAAGAGCCGGTAACGTGAGAATATTAATTTTCTTAAACAATTCTCTTAACGATTCTTGGGGACCCATTGCAAAAATTGCCCTGATTGCCCTTTTCTGTAGAATGAATATCGTATCCAGATCCGCCGCAGATCCCCATAATAACACGCCATAAGACATGAGGCTGTGGAAATATCCGTAGTAAACTAATTTTGCAGTATCAATATCTGTCATTTGTCTGACTTTCCTAATGGCAAACGCAGCTGAACTAAGTTTCTTTGACAAAGTCTCAATGTGAGAGCCCCACTGCAATTTTGCATCTAGTGTTAGACCTAGAAAAATCGTGTTATCAACTAAATCAAGTTTTCTGCCATCTAATTGTACATTCGTGTCTACCTGCGATGAGTTTGGAGGAGAAAACCGTATACATTTTGTCTTTTTTGAATTTAAAACTAGGTTATTGGCGTCAAACCATTTAGAAACGGATGCTAGCGTTTCATTTAGACTTATCATTTCTTTGTCTTTTCTGCTCACTCTAAATACCAGAGACGTGTCATCCGCGAATAAGACTATGTCACAGATATTATCCACTACAAGTGGGAGATCATTTATGTATGCCAAAAATAAGAAAGGACCTAATATTGAACCCTGCGGAACTCCCATTTTTATTAATGTGCCTTTGGAAGTTATGCCTCCGACACCGACTTTTTGCTGACGACCGGACAAATATGAGGCTACAAGATCAAGGGCATTTCCGCGGATACCATAATATTTTAGTTTGAGCAGTAGCGTACTATGTTCAACGCAATCAAATGCTTTAGATAGGTCGCAAAATACACCTAGGGCATCATGTGAACTTTCCCATGCTTCAAATATATGTTTCAGTAATTTTGCCGCCGCGTCACTTGTAGATCTACCTTTAGTAAAACCGAATTGGTCTCCATGTAATATATTATGCGCATTAAAGTGACCTAACATTTGATTTAACATAATTTTCTCAAATATTTTACTCAAAGCCGGCAGTATTGATACTGGTCTATAATCAGAAGGATTTTCTCTAGATCCCGCCTTAAAAATCGGTATTATTTTACTATATTTCATTAAATCAGGAAATATTCCTTGATCAATGCAAGTATTAAAAATGGTTGCCAGTATAGGAGCAATCGTTGGTAGAATTGCTTGAATAACTTTAATCGAAAGTCCCCATAAATCTTCCGTGTTTTTAATTTTGAGCGTTTTAAATGTTTTAATAATATCATTTGCATTTACATGTCGAAAGTAAAACTCTGGAATAACTTTATTAAACGATTTCTTAAGTAAGCCTTCGGCTGTATTTGCACACGAGCTAAGGTTTTTTGTAATTTCGGACGGAATATTGGCAAAGTAGCTCTCAAAAGCTGCTGCGACGTCTAACTTATCCGACACAAGATTCTCGTTAATTTTAAGTGTGCTTACTTTTTCTTTAATTCCATTCTTTCCCGTTTCCCTATTAATAACTTTCCAAACCGTTTTTATTTTATCATCGGAATTACTTATTTCATTACTTATATATTTTGATTTAGCTATTTGACAAACAGTTTTAAATAATTTAGAATATTTTCTCACGTAACTATAAAACTCTTCATTAGTTGTATGAGATTTCTTATAATACAACTCATACAAAGTGTCTCTACTTTTCCTTATACCTTTAGTTGCCCAGTTACTAAATTCCAATTTGTTATTTAGCTTCATCTTTCGTTTAGGACAGGCCTTATTAAATTCACTGCATATAACGTTTTGTAATTTTTGAAAACATTCATTGGGCTCACCAGACTTAGAATTATAAATTTTTGATTCTAAATTCTTCCTAAACCTTTCCATTCTATTCTTAGACAGGGGTCTACACTCTTTCATAGAGGTGCTAGGTTGTGCACTATCATGCAACTCAACAAATTGAGCCATATGATCTGATCTAATGCCACTTATTAACGACTTATTTTTTATATTTCCATTTGATATTATATTATCAATGCAGGTAGACGAAGTGGCTGTTATTCTTGTGGGCTCATTAAATATAATGTCTAAATTAAATGATTTGAAAAGATTTTTAAATAATCGGGCCTCAGTTGACATTTTTAAAGTATCTACATTAAAATCACCACATATAACTAGTTTTTTATTTGTATAAAATAATTTTCTAAGCATTGCCTCCATTGTTGAACAAAATAAACGAATATCCGAATTTGGAGGTCTATATACACATAAGATTATGTATTTATTTATCTCTGCACAAGCTGCTTCACAAACCCGCTCAACAGACAAGCTAGTGATATCATTTCTATCTTTGCACTTTATATTACTATTCAATAATATAATCGATCCACCACCCTCCACTGAGAGTCTGTTAAACATACTGGCAATTGTAAAGTTACTAATATTGAAATGCATGGTGTCTGGTTTTAACCAAGTTTCTGTAAAACATAGTAAATCAATTGGAAATTTGTCTAGTAATAATTCTATGTCGAGAATTTTGCCAGAGAAGCGGTTAATATTTTGGTGTAAAAGGTGTATATAACATGCATCCGACTTCTCTCTTGTCTTACGGACTAGTTTAAAGTGTCAAAATGACTATTCACAGTGCTAGTAGAACCACTACCTAGCACTGTTTCGTCTCTTAAGCTATTCGTTGTTATATTAGATATAACAGAGTTAATATAAAAACCTAACAATGTAGCAATATGCAGTCTGCATTTCTTAGGGATAAATAGTGATTCCCCGGTCGGTCTTACACCACTAATAAAATGGTTTGTGTCAAATAGACTAAAAGTTTCATTATATGTCGTCATAATATGCATTAGATTATTTATATAGGCTATCTGTTTATTCTCAGTCTCAGTGTAGTATGCACTATAAGGAAATGTACACAATAAAATTTTACCAGCATTTAGGCTTGTCAAAACATCAAAACTACTACTAAACTCTTTTCTGCTTAAGTTTAGACATTGACCTACTAATTAAACTAATGTATATGGATAGTGGTACATGACAATTTTAGGGTCGGCAACGCACTACTGATACCCCTAGTGTTGCAAGCGTCCATTGGCTGCAGTAACCGCTTACCATCAGGCGGGCCGTATGCTTGTTTGCCACCTTAGGGGTTTATATTGCGAGCGTATCCTTACGGATTACTGAAAACTCTAGTCACTGCAGCAACAGCGTAACACTATATCAGAGTTGCATTATTTCACTGCAAGATGGAGATACAGTCCCCAATCGGTCGGCTCCAATGTAAATGAAGTGATAAAAAAAATATTAATATAATAACGAAAATTAGTTTAAAATCTTTCTTGTAAGATAATGATGTGATAAAAATATTTTTCAAAAAAATAAATTTAATAATGTGCGAAAAGTACATGAGCTGAGAACAAAAGTAAACTAATCAAGCCTCAACGCAGATTCGCTTAAAATAATTTCAGATGAACAGCTTTCTTCAACAAACCGAGCGGCCGAAAGCAAACTTAATCCAATCCAAGTCTGTGGAGTAAGACGTCGACTCAAACAAATTATTTGACATAATATCGTTAATTAGAACCCCTCCTTTGTACCGAGGGTGGGGTAATTAGGTTCGGATGTTCTGAATGGGCCCTTTTTCTGCTCGTTACGACTGAAACAAAGGGCTGAAGAAGTAAACAGACCGTATTCAGACGAAGATTTGCATTAGTTCGAACAATGAACGGAAGAGTTTCACTTTAATTCTGCTAATGTTGGTATTGGATTGTGCAAATACATAATTGGTGGGAGACTTCGTACTTTATATAAAACCATTGTTTAAAAGGAATAAAGCTAGAACCATAGAAAAGATAAAGGAACACGTTTCAAAATGTATAACAATTAATATTTTATCCACTCTGTATACTTAATCATTTTAAAAAGGTATGACTTCGTCAATAGGTTTTATTTTGGAACGCAGTATATACAGTCATATTGCTTGCGTTATATTTGTATGCTGTGTATTATCTCTGTATATCGAATCTTATAAGATCTCATTACCTTACTACTTCATTTGCATAAATGTTTGCGAATCTAAGTTAATGCTTAATTTTTTTTTATTGTTGTTATTTTCTTACTTACACCATCATGGTAAACTAAAACAACTTACTACCAAAAATTAAACAGTAACTAAATTTTTATAACTTATTGCTATTATTACTATTAAGGCCATTTTAATTAAACAAAATAAGGATTTTTATTATTAATTTCGTTGAATGTTGCCAATTAATCTATGTTGGAAAATAATATTTTCATTGGCTGTGTAGCGATATTACAGTACATACAGTAGCTATACTGTAGCGATATTATGAATACGTACCTGTCCTAGGACAGGTACGTATTCATAATATCGCTACAGCTGCATAAAATTACAACATAGGTCACGAAATTCCGTGTCAAATATTTTTTTTGTTTTTAGATACCCAATTTGAATTTTGAATTATAAACTTAACAGTCGCTCAAGGGCGGAGAAGTCAATTACAGACGAAGCGGAAATAAAAGGGTTGTTGTACATTTGCCACAATGTGAATTCGCCACTTTTGTAAACACCAAACATTGAAAGTAAACGTCACATGCATTAAAAATATGTGTGAATTGGTCACAGGTAGGTAAGGGTTATTGTAAATTTGTCCCAAATCCTTATTTCACATATTTTTTGTTTAAAGTAGCTTTAGAAAGCAAAAATATTAGTTTCTTAGGACTCGAAATAAATATACAATATACCTACTCTGCACAAAGATTATTTTTAAACTTCCACTCGAGCATACAGCCACTCGAGATCTTTTATTTTTCCATAAAAAAATATTATTGTATTTTTATTATTATTTTTATACTATTTTTATTATAATTGTAATATTGTGGGTTAATCTGCCACTTGAGAACTGTGATTTTTATGTAAATGTAAGGTAGACTATTAAAATTGGTGCTTTCGAAAAATAAACAACTTTTTTATTCTACCCAGTACTGTAAATTTTTTACGCATATCTGAATTAATATTTACTACATAAACAAAAATTGTGGCGGATTTACACAAACTGTTTTCGTGACGAATTTACTTTGTGGCAAATGTACAACAAACCAAATAAAAATATGTGAAAGCGAGCCGCGGTTAGCAAGACGTTCCCCTCGAATTTTAATTGTCCTCCATTGTTCCGCCTGATTTGATTCTGTATCTCTCTATAGGGCACAATCATGATAACGAGGTCTGTACGCACCACGGCTAAAAGTATGTAGTTGCAATTTGTAAAAACTGCTAAGCATTTTCAACCTGAAGTACCAAACAGAATTGTAACTTTTTGAACCGTGGTTTAATACATTTTACCATTTTTAACATTTTTGCCAATTTGTATCATGCGATCATTAACACTATATATTTTTTTAAATTATGATTTTGTTTTTGTGTGAAGTTTCCTAATTAGTTTTAAGCCTATAAAAATGAGATAACTAGTATATCTAAAAGACACAAATTGCAAACTAAAAAATCGTTAAAACTATTTATTTGAGCATCTTATTTTTAGAAACTATAATCGTATTATAAATGTATACATATAAATAATACAGATCACTATTCTAAATATCAGAATGATGGTAAAGTCTCTCAGAACAATTACTAAAGCAAGCATTAGTTATTATTTGGACGAACGTCTCGATACTTCAGGAGCGACGTGTCATGCGCACTCTTTCCCTGACATTTTCAAAACAACTTACTCCTAATTGTGTTTGCGATTCCTTTAGAAGGCTCTTTCATTCGTCTTCAATTGTGAGAACTCGTTTGAAACGACCTTTAAAGACAACCGAATTTCAGATAATTAACTCAAGATTACCCGCTTTCAGCAAATTGTTGTCTTTTGTTGCAGAAAAGCGTGCCAGAGCGTATTATACATATTTTAAGCGGAACATTTACATTACAATATAACTATAAAAAATTGTATTTTGCGACTCAAAATCCTGAACAGAGTTTATCTGTATATATATATAAATCATTAGATCCACTCCGTAGATAAATAAAGTTTGTGTTCAATTAAAAACTCAAATAATAGTCCAAAGACAATACAACCAAGGACAAAAGCGCATCGAATTTCATACATTGGTCATGAGACAATAGTGCGATCACCGCCGTGCAAATACCGAATATCGAATTACTTTGCATGGTCAAATTCTGAAAAATGTATTATAATCTGAATCGCACACCGCTGGACGCTCTTTTCATTCGATGCCTTTTGTCGGCGGATTCAATTAAGTTTACATGTGCGCCGAGGTCAGTTGATAAAAACCGAAGCCTATAAAAATTGGCACGTAAATCAAATTCAATAAAGTGCAGGCACAATAGTGCGGGACGGCATCAGAAAATGAAGCCGGCAAACAATCGCTCATCGCTTCTCACTCGCTCGCCAGGCGTATTGTAACTCGCTACACTGTGCTACGCCACGTGTGGACACTGTATCAGACTAAATAAATTCTTCACTATTGTGCTTAAATAAAATATTGTACATGTGAATCTTGTACGTTGTGGTGATTCATTGTTTCGATGTTTGAATATTGGATAAATTGATGTTTGTTATTTTGAATGAAAAATATAATAATGCCTATTATTCTGTGATCGAATTGAGTTGAGAGACTTAAAATCTATAATCTCACCCATTCTCAATAGAGTATATCCCTTTCTATCGAATTACCACCCTTGCTTCACTAAACGTAAGTACGGTCTAGTTCCGTCATTAAAGTGTACGCAAGCCTGACATTAGAATGTTCACCCAAGTATGATTTTACCTAAGTTTTATGATACCAGCCAATATAAAAAGAGATGTAACTTCAAAATTCTTTAGGATAGGTAGAAATCAGTAATCCCATAATTTGTAATGAATAAGCCTTGGAGCCGTGTTCGGCACTTCCACAGTCACCCTTTCACATTAAGAATTCCCATCCACCTTTCCACGTCTCCGAATTAATCGCCC
The DNA here is from genome assembly GCA_951449985.1 of Falcaria lacertinaria. Classification (NCBI taxonomy): domain Eukaryota; kingdom Metazoa; phylum Arthropoda; class Insecta; order Lepidoptera; family Drepanidae; genus Falcaria; species Falcaria lacertinaria. Next base: position 7,432,777 of record OX602114.1, read on the forward strand.
GAGAGTCTCTCTCTATTAAAGTTTCTTCGCGAGTTGTTTAAGAGGCTCAAGTGCCTTAAACTCTACAGATAATGTTAAACATTCATTTAAGTGCGCGAGGTCCGCCTAACTTCCGAATCGTCGTATAAATCTCCTAATTCTTGGAGCGTTTAATATTCATATCACTGGCGCGAGTCGGTTCGGTAAGCCAGCGAAAACTTCACCCGACGACTCCACGCCACGACGGAATTCGCACAATAGCCTACAGTCTACACCGAAGCATACTTATAACTTGAATTATACTGTATACTAATCGTATACGAGATGTATGTTATTTAAGAGAACTTTATTAATTGCTACCTTAATTTGATGGATAAGCTTAGCTTACAAAAGAGGATGAGAGTCTAAATTCGTATTTGTGCCATGAGACAGTTTATTTTTAAACAAATAGATGCTGTAGGTGCGTCGTCGATTGGCGAATATGTTAATAGATGCGATCTCTTATTAACGATACCCAAATAGTGGAGGCGATTATACTCGTGGTTTTTGTTATTGCCTATTGTCATTATTTTATTTATATTATATTAAATCATAAAGGCATTAGAAAATAAACCGCAATATATACCGAATAATACGTGTAAGAACTATCGTAAGTAGACAACACACTAAGGCTGGTATTAAGCGGGCTATGAAATAAAATTTGAATAAAACTACCTCCATTGCCATTCTGGTCCGATAGGTCCCGCGGGACTAAGGCGGTGTATTCTGTAACTCAACTTGCACTTGGAGAAAAGTTAAACTTTCTTGCTTAATGGTGACTGATAGGCCATGTATAATTTACTTACACATTCGCTGCGGCTGCGCTAGAACAAAACTTTCTTCCAGTGCGTTACGAGACAAATACTGCCCGTATCTATATTTCTCAGTACAACTATTTTGACGTATTTTATAAGAGTAGAATATTAAAAGATAAAAAAAATTAAAAGATCACCGTCTCTTTTCTACACGTACGGAATATCATCGCCCCCGCACAAAGCGTAAAACAGGAACACCGAGCTGCCGCAATGGCTGATATTCAAATACGTCAAAATACTTGCCACAACTTGTACGTAGTATATCATCTTCTCTGAGCCGTAACGCAGCGACGGTGCTACTACAGCTACCGACGTTCAAAAACATTACCCACCTTATTACTTCTATCCAACAAAGCCATTTGACTCGACCTAATTTATAGCTCAGATAACTTAATATAAATTACCTACTTTTGGCGTTGATTTTCATCCGAAGATTTAAAAACAATAATATTTTTTAATCTTAGACCTCACTTGAATTTTATTCTAATCTAACCTTTATCTGGTATCCATATACAAGCTTTGATTTGGGGCTAGATGGATGACCAGACATTATTGTTATCATTTATAAATTTATGTTTTCGATAATGATAAAGCATATTCAATATGACGTCTCAATGAATAGGCATTAATTCAGCACACAAGAACTGTGCAAAGCAATTGTGGGATACCGCCAAAACACGTAGCTCGTTCATTGGAGTCGTTAAACCACAGCCAAAATCTGTAGACACTTGTGTGTCTCGATCACGTATAGATTGTAGGGATATGTTGAGAAAAGGGAGAGCTCATGGCAAATTGGTGGGGTAAAAACAGTCCGGGTGAGTACGGGCGCCGCCACATCAGCGGGTTTGGATACAGCATTCAAGCTCATTTGCGGGTGATAAGATAACACAATGTTGACATTTAAATTACATTAACAGCTTTTTAAAAATATTAGTATTGACTGAAATTAAATATAAGGCAACATTGAAGTGATACTCCATACTGCCTACCCTGAAAAGATAAATGGTGTTCGTAACTGGAACGGAGTAAAAGCTTAAGATGCATAAAATATATGTTATTAATAATATAATAATCATAATCATTTATAACCCTTTACGATAATGTGTCCAAATATTTAAAAAAAGAAAACCATTTAAAGATAATACTACTGTCGAAGCTCCTAAGATACGTCTGCTTATCACACTAAATATTTTTAATTTATTTCTTTTGTATATTTAAAAACAGGAAAGATGTATGGCGAATTCGCCGGGCGGAGCCCGCCCAAGTCATGTTCCCGTCCGCGGGGTATAAACAAACTGCACTTTTTTATATTCTTGGCATATTTTTAAAAGTTCACCCGCTCCATTAATATACGCTCTTAAACACCCCTAACATGAATAATTAGGTATTTCACGGATTTATTCCACGACCTTATCAGTGAAACACGGGCTTTAGACTTGCAAAGTCATTCTTTCCGCTTTATTGAGGATAATACATCTCGGCTTGGATGCGATTCTGATTAATGTCTTTAACTCGACTCGACGCAACTTTGTCACAGATAGCGGAGAAAAATAAAGGGACGTGACTCAACTAATTCGCTTTTTACGACGAGAATTATTAGAAGAGTAATAGCACTCCACATAAATTATTCTGGAGTTCTAAATAGGTTGATATATATATTTTACTACCTGCCAGTAACATTTTATTCTCTTAATGAATCCGTATTCTTCTTTTGAACTGCAATGTCAGAAGAATTACATAAATGTCAAAACGTAATTCATTATCTTTGTTAGATATATATAATTATTTTCTAAAAATATGAGAACTCGTATTTTGATATATCTGTGTTGTGGTAAGTTTGAATTATTTACTAGAAGTTTTAAAAAATTAATATTTTAGCTTTTATTAAAAATAAAACTTTTTAATAAAATTGTGAACATTATCAAAAATCTGTATTGTTAATTTCCAGCTGTATTCTGTCAAGTAGTAGCCGAAGGTGAAAATGAAATAAAAAGAGGTATTTTCCCTTTCATGGTGAGTTCTTCGTAATCTTAAATGTAAATTTATAGACAAGTTATAGACTTAGTTGTCTGTCACGAACTGTCATAATGTCCCAATTTTTTTGTCTAACCATGGATCTACTCAAGTACCAAAAACCATTTCAAATGGTTTTCAAGTCAGCACCTTCTACTGTATTGGTTTTTTGAATGAGCTTGGGCTTACTAGTATGGCTACAACTCCTGTTCCCGTGGTAATATGCATGACCTGCAAGTTCTTAGTCTTTGCTTAACTTGTACCCATCTTTCTGAGTCTGTGCAGTACCCACAATACCATATCCTAGGTACAGTACCAAAGTTCTCGGTATTGACCTAATCCTAGTAGGTAGAATTTCCGTAGTGGGACTATCGATAGTTTAACCTTGAAAATTTGTTAGTATATCTTTCTTAACAACTAACTTTACTGTAGATATTATGGTTCTAATGTGGGATACTATTGATGACTTATATTACTATCGATAGTATCGAACCTCAATAAATAATAATAATAATAATGCTTGGACATTATCACACAGCGCCATCTGGTCCCAAACTAAGCAAAGCTTGTACTATGGGAACCAGCATCTGATAGAATACTTAAATCCTTTTTTTTGTACATACATATATAATACATACCAAACACAAATAGTCGCTACACTATCGATACTTTCGATAGTCATTCAGTTGCTTTACTATCGATAAACTAGTCGAGTGTCACTTATCGAGCTGCAGAACCACTAGTAGCTATTCCAACGCAAACACTAACTCCAACCAAGATTGCAATGCCATGGCAATGAGATTGATAACAAAAAAATATTTTACAGGCGTTCGTGTATTATCCGGACGAGTTGGTAGCAGACGGGACAGGTGAGCGGTTCCTTCGTGGCGCAGTTCTGATCCGTCCCGACTGGCTGGTGACCGCTGCCGTTGGTCCCAGTGTCATCAACAACGTGCCCAGTGGCTTCCCACGCAAAACCCTGCTTGCTAGACTCGGTGCTATCGCCATTGATGCTAACTTTACACTCAATGAAGATGAGGATGAACAGGAGCGTGAGGTACAATCATTACAAACATGTATATATTAGGTCCTTACATATGAAATTGGCGTTTTTCGTACTGGCCACTTTAATCACGAATTTCTCCTCTTTGGTAAGGAATTCCAAATTCAAATTTGTACAGCTATAGACTCATGTATTTGTGCTTCGATGATCGTCATTCATTTGTTTTTTTTCTTCTGTTTTTTTCTGTTTGCGTCACTCATTTTACAAAATGGAAAACCTTAAATATCGCATTATTTACGAGTACGAGTTCCGCCGTGGCACTAGTGCTGCGGAAACAACTCGAAGGGTGAATGATGTGTATGGCGGTCGTGTTGCAAAAGAAAACACAGTTCGTTTTTGGTTCCAACGTTTTCGTTCTGGAAATTTCGACCTGCAGAACAAGCCCCGTGGACGGCCTGAGACTCAAGTTGATAATGAAGAGTTGAAGGCTATTGTGGAAGCGGATCCATCGCAAACCACGTCCGAGTTAGCTGCAGGCTGCAATGTTAGTGATAAAACTGTTTTAATTCACTTGAAGCAAATTGGGAAGATTAAAAAGCTTGAAAGGTGGGTACCTCACGAATTGACTGAAACAAACCGGCAAACGCGCGTCGACTGCTGCGTTACATTACTAAACCGGCACAATAATGAAGGTATTTTAAACCGAATCATTACCTGTGATGAAAAATGGGTTCTTTACGATAATCGGAAGCGCTCAGCGCAATGGTTAGATCCTGGCCAGCCAGCCAAATCCTGCCCCAAGCGAAAATTAACCCCAAAAAAGTTACTTGTAAGCGTTTGGTGGACTAGGACCGGCAGGTATTGTTCATTACAGTTTTTTCAAATCTGGCCAGACTATTACGGCTGATGTCTATTGTCAGGAATTGCAAACCATGATGGAAAAGCTAGCGGCTAAACAACCTAGGCTGGTCAATCGCTCCACGCCACTGCTGCTTCACGACAACGCTAGACCACACACTGCGCTACAGACGGCTACTAAATTAGAAGAGCTTCAATTGGAAAGTCTAAGACATCCTCCGTACTCCCCGGACCTTGCTCCAACAGATTACCATTTTTTTCGAAATTTGGATAACTTCTTGCAAGGGAAAAAATTCAACTCCGATGGGGCAGTCCAAATCGCCTTCAAAGATTTTATTGATTCCCGTCCGACTGGTTTTTTTAGTAAAGGGATCAATGAACTACCTATGAGATGGCAAAAGTGCATAGAAAATAATGGTTCATACTTTGATTAATTAAATATATTATATTAAAAAATATTCGACTTTTTGTTCCTCCCAAACAAAACGCCAATTTCATATGTAAGGACCTAATATTAACTGACTTCAAAAATAGGGCGAAGAATTGCTCCCTTGTGTTTTCTCGTTTTTCTGTTGCCTTAGATTTCTAGAATTAGTTAACATCATTGGCAGTTAAACTGTTATATTTACGTACTTTATTGTTATCCCACGTGGTTTACCACTTTAAAAGATTGTTCTTTCTATAAACGCATTATTATTTTTGCTTTGTTTGAACTTATTTCGCAAAAAAAATGCTTATTTTATTTTCAGATTATACAAATAGTCCGGCCATACAACCACAGTGCAACTCAATGGTGGCGAACTGACATATCCCTCATGAAGACTTTATTACCGTTCAACATGACGTCAGCCGTGGCAACAACTACCCTTAGCTACAGGCATGACTCCGTCGAGAAGACTTGCAACATTCTTATATTCGCAGTGAGTCCCGTATTCTGACGTCATTCTAACGTAGTAGCAATATCAGAAATGGTGGATTCGGTTATCAATGCCTCTTTTTTTGCTGTCAAAAATTAAGTTGGAATTAACGTCAGAAGGATAGCAATATTTTAAAAAGTACGGCCCTTAGTGTTGTTACACTTGGTTTCAACTAAATACAATTAATCAGGTAAGTCTACAACTAAAGGTAATTTTACTTCCTTGCAGAGAAGATATGGCAACTCAAGTGAAGACAGAATCCTGATGCAGCTGTCAGTTGAGTTATTACCGCCTTCAATTGAGAACTGCGGCAGCCACTTCGTTGGTCCGAGCATGACGTGCGCAGCTGACAGCGATGAAAACAAAAACATTGCTTATGACGCTGAGTTTTGCCAAGTACGCTCTTTTTGCATGCTACTTATAAATATGTTCTTATCGTAGCTTGGAGAGTACGTAAAAATGTTTTTCTTTGCTTTATTGCAGGGCAACAGCGGTGGTCCTCTTATATGTGAAGGACAAGTGACTGGACTGCAGACGTACATTGAAAATAACTGCAAGCAGCCCCATCTGTACCAGCTGTTGTCTGCGTGGGAAAATTTCATCACCTGCGGTACAGAGGACAAATGTCACGAGGAGCATTGCTCAAATATTTGCGACGTTGCAAATAAAGATCCACCATTGATGGAAAGCTTTGTTCCATATAATATCTTAGATGAAAAAGATAGTGCATCTTCTGGTGAGAGTATTGCTTCCACAGTCGCAGCCCGGGAGGACATATTTGCTACTGAAACACCAACATTGACTTCTTCTGCAAACGATCAGTCAACGGAATCTAGCGAGAATATTTCAACAGCAGCAACAACAACACCTCGTGACCAAACAGAAGTAGGGACTAAGGTCTGGCCAAAACAAGCACCTCAGGAAGAGACTTCTACAGAAGTGGAACATACAGCCAACGTGGAGGCCCAGCAGCAACAAGAGGTTACTGAGATTATAGGGACGGTCAAGGTGCGCAGCAACGCGTACCGGAATATGTGTATCTTTAAATTATTATTTGGACTATTTACTTTGGCATGTTTCATTTAATGTTGTTCTTCGAAAAATATTAAAGATTTGTTACAATTTCCACCATTGTTTTTATTCTGGTATAGCACTGTATACTTTGATTATAATATAATCAAATCTGTATAATAGGACTAAGTGAATTACTGTAGATATCTGCATATAAACAAGGGGCGAATTTGTTATAAAAGACGTGGTGCAGCGATGGTGTCGAAGTTTTGCGAGTAAGTAGAATAAGTAAGGTTGCAGCTTAACGCCTCTGCAGCCTGCTCTAATAGCATTAACAAGTTTCCAGACCGTATTGAGGAAATATTTGTGCATGTAATTACTTCATTTTATGTTTTGTCTTGCCAGCATTATTATTATGCCGAGGGTGTTTAAAGATCAAAAATTTAAACTGCTTGATTTAAGTAGGTATATTTAGAATCCTACAAGCATTTTTCAAAGTTATATATTAATTAATACCTAGGTACCTAAGCATACTAGTTTACAACATGTAAATTATGAAGTTTGTCTGCTTTTTTTAAAATCAGTCGTAATTCATATCAGATTCAGATATAAGCAATATTTTATTAGTCACCTATTGTATATATGTACATATGTAGATACACCATAGTTACCTCTTACTAATTTGTTAAGGTTCTGACTGTCATCTTTGATTATATTGTCATATCGGGTGGAGGCGGTAGTCCCGTCCCGGGCTCGGGTTAAGGCGTTAAGACCAATTTACATTTTCACAAGTCGTGGCTAGGTAAGTACACTTAACTTCTACTAGCCTCTTGCAATTTGTATAAAGGTTATGTGAACTCATAAGATGTGGTTTGCGATCATTTAATTAATATGTAGGTATTGTCATAAACATATTTTTATTTTGATATATGGCTTTCTTTTCTCTAGGAATAGAATTTAAAAATATTTTTAACTTTTTACTTTTGCCGTTTAAACATAATATATTTCTTGACTGAATCAGTCAGCTCGTGATTAGCTTGGTCAAAAAAAGTTGAGATAAATAAATAAATATAAGACCGCATAAAAACCTGTTTTTATGTATTTAATAACGTTATAGATAAGTCAAAATTACCAACATAGTGACGTAATTAATTTTAAATAAAGGAAAAGTATTCCATATTCCTAGGATCTCTACTCTGTTACTTGCGAACTAAAATAATGTATTACGTAGTCATTGATAGAATTCAATTGACTTCGAATATAATTCTGATGATATTAAAACTGAATAACATTTTCTTCCCAAACTTCGGAAGTGCAGTGAATCGGAATGTATCTTAATACGACTAGATGTGTTTAAATTCTGAAAGGGGAGCGCATCGGAAAACTGTTATGCATATTTTAAAGTTAAATTTACTTACAGAGGAGCTTCGGCGCCGAATGAAGATCAGACACGAATAGCTCTTTCCAACTTTAAAATGTTTTATGATATTTGAAGAACGTGATAAAGGTATATTTGAAAATTCACTTGACTGAAATGAATAAGCACAAAATGTATGAGGCCCTTCGAACACTTGAACGCCTGCCGAATTAAGAGTCGCAATGTTTCCTAAACATTTTAATTGCAACGAACGTTGGAACTCATTTGCTTAAATTTTTGAAATATTAATAAAAACATTAAAAAATATTAATTATAAAATAACTCATCGTATCATGCCCCAATATAATTTATGCGAGAATTTTTTGCTCAGGAACAATCACTCTGAGTAAGCACATTATCACCGTAACAAAGATACGGAAGCTGAACTGAACTTTCTACAATTGATATTACAACGGGGAGTGAGTTAATAAACAAAAGAAATTAATTCAACAATCTCATAAAAAGAAATAAGCAGTTCATGAAACTTTTGATAATTAAAAGTCAAATAAATATAGGAGCATTGGAGGCGGCTAGAACCATAGTAAAATGATCTCTGACGCTTGTTTTCGTGGGTAAAAGCCGGTGAAATTAGTCATTTTTCCACGGGCCATCTTTCTTGGTTTTTCTGTTGGAGCTATTTCCTGGCTCAAATCCCTAGCTAGGGGGTAAAAACTGGCAAACTGTCGTTAACTCATCCTATGCAGGCATTAGGCAGTGTAAACAGGGAATAGCTCATAAAGATAATAGCTCGTTTATTTATAATGATATCAGTGAAATATTAAATTCCTTACCTTTTTGTTGTTTTGAGAGAAGTGACCAAATTTTTGGGAAATCAAGCACGTGGAAATCTTAATTACTGTAGCTGGTAATATTGCCAGCGATCGTTCATAGCACTCAAATCGCGTTTCGACCACGTTGCACTGATCGTGGTCACGGGCAGGCTGATACAGCGCGGCTAGTCCGTTTGTGAGGTAGAAATTTGTTAATCTACCCACGTTATTTCATATTCATTTCTATTAATTTTTGCGCACACTACCCTGACCGCCAACGATATTATATGTGTAAAAAGGTGGTGCCCGCTAACTTACCGACTGCAACTGGCGAAGTTTTTAACTAATCACTGGATTCTACGTAGAATACTAACTTGCAACTGTCTTCTCGATTCACGCACAACTCTCGAGTAGAAATGGCGTTTAGTGAAGAGGACTTGTGGGTTGTGAAGTTCTATCCAGTGCCCAATTGAAATAAATGCTCTGCAATCGCTGATTTTTCACAGTATGCTCTTTGACCCTTTCCGCAGTACGCTTTGTGTGGCCTATGTAAGTACGAACTACCGCAGCTGCAATTAATCTTGTAGTAGGTAATCAATGCTACCTGGTCGAAACGTCGGGAAACATTAAAAGGTAATTCATTCCCGTGTCTATTGTATATTGTAATATAAAAAAAATATCTTCACAAAATGTTTTACACTCAAAGGCGAACCTTTAAAGTGAAGTTAACTAAACGTAACAAGTTAATAAATCGCCGTCCTGACTACTGCTATCTTAGTCCGATGCTTACAATTCCATTTTCTTTTAACTCGCGATTTTCGTCCACAAATAGATACACAAGTCCGAATCAGATTTATATCTTACTGTCTAGGAAGTAGTACCTAAATAGAAGTAGGTAATTAAGCAAATGAAAAATATTGTATTAAGTCATATTATTGATCTGTCGATAAGAAGTATTCAATTACACACACAACAGTAAATACGAAATAATAACAAAATCATCGTATCCGTCGGCGACTGTAGGTAATTTTCAATCTCTTTCCTATTTGTGACAGTAATAAAGCGTCCGGGAAAAGTCAACAATCAATTTTGTATTTCAATTTATTCCCAACCATCCTAGTTGGTGCGGTGATAAGAAAAAGAAAAACGCGTTCATTGAAAACGGAAATTATTGCAAGAAGCCATCAGTGGCGTGCGCGGCTTCCTACGCTGTTCTCTCTTTTTATTTTCATTTTTTGCCGAACCGTTTCACAGTTTTGATTTGTGGGCCGTCGCGTCCGCCGGTGCTATTTTTCACGTACCTCATTGTCGTTCACGCTCGAAGCGGCTCGTAGGGAAGATTTGTTCGTTACCAATCACACCTTTATATTGTGCCCACTCAATTTGCATTGGGGTTATTACATATTTATTCAGCTACACTCGCGATGAGAACTAATCTAGTTTCTCAAAGTGTGCAAACTAGCATATATTTTCATTATATGACCTACTTACTTCGCATATTGGATTAATACCTTAGACTTTATATTTATTTCTATATCAAGGATAGCTTAGATACTATATATTTAAATGTGGAAACTTAGCTGATATCTGCACATTTTATTGTTACGATAGATTTAAGATTCTTTTGATATTGTTTGTTTCCCAAATAATAGATAAATAAAATAAATATATAAACTCGAGTTTAAAAATTAAAAAACTAGAATAATATACATAGTTATTAGCCCTGTATACGTGCTTAGCGTTCAAAAATCGGATATCTGATAAAGACTTCAAGGAATTTGAATAGTCAATAACATTTCGTAAAACTTTTTATATGAGATTGTTTTGTGGATTTCCATTTATTACCAAACTTCCTTGATCCTAGTCTGAATTTGATTGCTTGTATCGAGGTCGCTTTATATTTGTACTGGTGAAATTAAAGATGGCATTGATAACAATTCTATCAGGCAGTGGCGGCGACAATGAGGGTGGGGGTGTGGGAAATTGGGGTGATTTTTCTCCTCTCTACGCGACCGTTTCTTGTACCGTCAGAACACTTGCAGTTTACAACTATGTTAGCTCTGATTGCACATCGTAAATCGTAGAATAGCTTAAACATAAAATTATTAAGAATTAGCAAAAAAAATTGTGCCGTTTGTTTCACTTTAAGATGCGGAGGTCAAGGTCCACTTACATATTTGATATGGCCTGTAACTGGATAAATATTATTAGTGAAATTAGTATATTATCTACTCTCTGGCTAAGTCCATGGTTTAAAATAAATATAATAAACAGTACTGTATTGTATATAAATCATTGTTATTTAAGTTGAGTTGAGGAGTTCTATTCTTCACTGGGCTTATTCAGGTTACAATGGACAACAAAATGAGTTCACTTGCGGCCGTTTCTAAAATCAGTGGTTCCCAGAATAACGTCTTTTTTTATTCACACAAGCCTGTAATGTAAATTTGGTCTTCACTCTAAAATAAATTAAATATTTTTGCAGTGCTTTTGTGTTCGCTATAAAATTGTTATACTAACTACCCTATGTTGTTGCTTATTTTTAATTGCAATCATCATAGCATCTATTAAAAATCGCCATGGGTGCTGTGCTTATTTATCAAATAATTGTCCTAATTATATTTTATACTCATCGGCATAAATGCAGCCCTATATAGTTGATTTGCTGTCTCTACTTGATGATTGAGAACATCGTTAAGGTGTACGGCAGCCACTATCAGCCGTAGCTACAATGCACGGACGACATTTTTACGCCCTCGATATGAGATCATTTTGGTCTCCATTTACACCCACTAGTGAGACCTTTTCAAATTTCCGTTCGCCGTTGCGGTTGAAAGCGTCGCTTCTTGTACTCAGTGTTTTATTGTGTATTTTATCGTAGGTCAAGTGGGAGGGTGCCTTTATATTAAGACATTACATATTTGTCTGTCCGTGGGTATGGTTTTTAGTGTGAATAACGAGAATCACTGAACCGATTAAGTTTTTAGGTAATATTAGGTGTGTTCACGCTTCTAGCCAAATATATATTTCGTATCTGCTTCACGGTTAGTCGCACTAAGTCGCGTCGCCGTGTTGACTCTGTGGTTGAAGCAACGGCCCAGATTCAAACGCCGGCCTGTACCGATGCGTTTTTCTAAGCTTAAGTACAGTATTTAATCGCACCATGAGCTTTAAAGGACAGGTAGGGCGAATTGCGATCTCCCGTGCTTTCCCATTAAATTTGGAGCCGCCAAACTAGGGAATGTACATTCACCTTACAGAAGACCGCAGTAAAATAACACTACTTTAATGTAGTGTTGTTTCTGCGGTAAGTAAGGTTGCCAGTGCTCCACGAGGATACGCTGTGCCACCTTAGTTATTGGTATAAAAAAATCTTTGGCCTGTAGGCTTGTACGTCGGGGTAATTCGAGGATCAAGTTTCTTTTATTTAATTCATATTTTTTACGGTTAAGTAATGTGTTAAATAAAAAGTCATTCGTTATTTCGAACAAGGCTTTAATGAGCTACATATCTTTGGTCGAATCATTGGTTGGGAACCTGACACATTCGCATGTTATGTACTAACTTCGAATACATCTTTTAAATCGAACTTATATCCTATATTGATAGGAATGCGTAAGGTTGTACAGTCGTCTTCATTCGTCGTTCGGCAAAATACATATGATTTTAGATAACAGCCGATTTTCCCTTAAATACCCATTTTAATCGAAGGCTGTCGCTTTGTGTAAAAATCAGGTAACCAGCCACATCGGGCCTACCACAGCTGTGTTTGGGATACATCCAGTGCCATAATAATATATGTTTGTATAACATATATTTCGTGTAGGTACATTGTACACGAAAAAATTAAGAATGATAATGTTATAATTAAAAAACTTGTATCTGAATAGTTGTTGACGACTGTACATAATTAAATGCAAAAAATAGAAATAAATCATATCAAATTAATGACCGTTTACCTAATATCACTAGGGATACCAATTTGAACTATTCCATACTATGTATTTCTAAATAACACATATAATGTTGACATTTCACTAGTTAATTAATTAAATTTTACATTTGCTGGCGCAAGAATTAGTTATTACGCTAATCTTCTTATTATATATAAGTTTTATATTTACATAAATAATACAAACACAGTAACAATGTTCGTAATAAACTTAACAGGTATTATACATCGTAGGTACAAAACAAAATAACAAATCGTTAATACAAATTCAGAATATAAAAAATTATATATGGCTTTGCCTAATCATTAAAAAGTTGAAAAGTAATCGTGTTTAAATATATAGGTAATTTGATCGTCTTATTTACTACTTTTATTATTTGGAACATATTTAGTATAAATGGGCTTCAGTATACAGAATCCGTAGAACGTATTTTAAACATAAAATAAAATTAAAGACAGCTTGGTACAATATGAACAGCACTGCAGCTGTTGTAATTGTATTAGGTATAAGAAAATTATGTATTTAAAAATTACTTTACAACAAATATTTAATTAGTAACAAGAATTTTCTTAGGAATCAGAATAATTTTACAACTATACACATTTATTTACATTAAAATTAATTCTAATTTTAACATACATTTTAACCCTAATACGTTCCTTTCCGGCCGGGATGAATTCTGTTAGCAGTCTTGTGCCCGCTCCCTTTTAGACAACTATTGCGCTGAATCTACGAATGTTTTATCAAATCACATGTGGAACACACAATATTTTACATGAATAAGTACTTACTATATAGGCAAATAATTCGTTCAACAAAATGAAAACTCAGCTTTAACAAGAATAGGAAACATGATAAGATGTTATGAAAATTTTCGTAGGTTCTATCTTAGTTAGCAAATTGCCCGTCTGAGATCAAAATCTAAGATTAAAATAACTAATAGTATTTTTATTTCCCCCTACCTAAAATATATAATTCATACTTCCATAATCCTGGAATTGGAGAATTAAGTTAGTCAAAATAAATTTTATCATAAATACACAATAAACAATGAGATTTTTACTTACAGTTTGGCATTTACTTTGCGTTAACATTACACTATATTTCAACACTTAGAATTTGTCCGAAACGTTTTTTCATGATACGCTAAGTAACAAGTTTTAACACTTTAGTTCTTGATCGACATTTGTGTAAAGAGCGCGCGCTCAGTTTTGATACTTGGCGTAGGGGTGGGCCGCGTCTCAGACTCGATAGTCTCAGCTAGGCGCAGAGAGGCCCAGGGGCTTGAGGTGAGGGGGCCCAGCGAAGGGGGCCGGGGACGATCCCGACATGTTGTTGTTGAGGTCTCCGGAGCGGCCCGAACCGTTCATCATGCCGCCCATTGCGTTGCTTGTCTGTTGGAACATCGTTTTATTTACAATACAAGTCATACAAATTATTCATGCAGAGCCTATTGTATCCATCCCACAAACTTATGCAGACGACATTCTAGTTAAAGTTTCCTTAAAACCTTTTCAAACGTCTTAACCTGTCAAAATATCACTAGGTAGATTATATTATTAATCACCCGGATATTTACAAATGGTGATCGGCTTCGGTATTATTCAATGCCCTCATACAGTGTAATTGAAAGGGAAACTTACAGGCGCTGGAGGCAGGTGTGTGGTCTGTCTCTTGAGGTGCGCCAGCGGTGGAGGGTTGTAGGCCATGTTAGCAAACACGAGCCGCTCTTCGTAGTCATACTCGCAAAGGATCTTGTTCTCGCATAGGTAGAAACGGTCGCCAACGCAGAATCTATGACAATTCATCGATTAAAATTTCTTTTTCATGGTCGCCCAAACAATAAAATTAGAGTGGTGGTGACAAAACCTATAGTTAAATAAAATTCTGCATCGGTTTTCTTTATCAGATCATTGAACTTGCCTACGCTTCCGACACCTACGTAGCCTCGCCGCGACTTCATAAAATGTACAGGAATAAAACATATCTATTTCCGTTCGCATTCATTGATCAACACTATTTTTTCCCGAGAATGTAGTCTGTTTATGGAATTCAAGGTAATTAGTTCACAGGATCCTTACTGCCAGCACAGCGCTATAGGACCACTGGATATCTTACCAAAACTATGTTTTTTTTTTCTCTATCGCAGAAACAACACTACCAATAGAATACAAAATATATTATAATTTGCTTTATCAGGGTGCCGCTGCGTTGGTCTGATGATGGGACGTGGAAGTCCTGAAGCACGTGTCGGAAGAAACCACGCCTGAGCTCACACCTGGGCGCAGGCCGTTCGACCGTATCACACTCATTTAAGCGGACAAAGCAAATTATAATATATTTTGTATTCTATAAATATGAATTTCCGCAAAGTTACACCTAAATCAATTCAATACAACACTACCAACAAAGCAGTAGCTTCATTTGGATTTAATCTTAAGGTCTCATCTACTGCCCTAGTGCGGTTTCAATATTCAATAAGAATCTTTACCAAACTACTGTATAAATAACAGCGTAAACTATGTTTTAAGTAAAGTAGTAACAATATTTTGTACTGCAAATTAAAGCTAATGCCACACTAGTCGAATTCCCAGTGGTCGTTAGTCCCGTTACCGTTGCTATGATCATTAGTCTCGCTGTTGATAAACAACTACAAAACTGTGTCTCTAATTAATGAAAATATGTTCAGTATTTCCTAGAAAAACTATTCGGACCGGAAATATATTTACATTTTATCCTTATAGGTGATATTATATAAGTAAGTATAGTAGAGCAAATTAGCACAGTGAGGGACTGGCTTACGGGGTAGACAGAACGCTCTGTCTACCCCGTGAGGGACGTCTACTGAGGGACTGAGACTGGTCCGGAGTCACACAGTAGGTTTGTCTTAAAACAGAAAAAATAAATAACAGAAATGAAAGACAAGTTCGGCCCATGAAAGTTATCATACCACTGGATCATGTGATTTAATCTATAGAGTTACAATCCTTATAATTACACCGGTTCCCGGTGACCCAGTCAATCTTTTAACCGACGAATTCAGGGGGTCAGGTTGATACTAGTATCTAGTTAATGTTTTTAAATGGCCACATGTATTTAGGTAAACAAATTTGGCAAACAAAATACCTATATCAATATTCTATAATTTTAACTATAAATTGGTACTATAAATAAAATTTCTACCCTAATTAACGAAAAGCTTTATAGTCTTTAGTATCTTATTACGCAATACGCATGTTAAATTATTGTTTTAGCTAAACAGTATGTTTTTAAGCGACACGTAGAATGCCTATGCCTATTGCCTACCTACATCAAGCTATACAGAATATTGGAGTCTAGAGGTTTCTGTTACCGAGTGGGCAGCGTGCAGAAATATCCAATTAGTGATTCGCCATGGCACGTGGCTTACTCACTAATACTGGTTCGCACCTACGCGCCAAGTCTCCCAACTCCCAATTAGGTTAATATAATTTATTATAAGATACCAACTACAGCACAGCCAACTTTAGATTTAATCGAGTGCATCATTACTTTGATGAAGGCAAGGCCGAAGCAAACCGCTGTCGTAAGGAATAAAATTTAGTATCACGAGTGGAAAGGTCAACGCGAAGCAAGGAGCCGCGATAACGTCACGCGAACGCGCATCCCTCAATGTGGCAAAACAAAGGTATCGCCTTCGACTCGCCACTCGCCAGTGGCCGCCCGGAACCAGCGGTGATAACGCCGACCTTATCTCCCCTCGTCTTCCCCCGCCCGCACCCTCCTTACTCCGCCACCCTACCAACTCTTTTGTTTCACTTGTCACAAAAATTAAGCGCAATAGCTCCGCTACAAATGTCTCTTTTTTAAGGGGCCAATTTCCACCGCAACTCAGTCGATTTCGCCGCTCTTAATTAACTTTATTTCCTGTTCTCTTCGTTCCCGACTTTTGTTTTGGGCTTGTCGTTTTTTATTTTCCTATTTTTTGTCTGTTGCCGCGTAATGGAAAAGATGTAGAACGCAATTTTAATGACTGGGTGCACGTTAAGCTTTGTGCGACGCGCCATTGTGTCGCGGCGGCTGCGACGCGAAGTTTGACGTTTAACGTTAAACGGATGCGTCTATTGAATGTTTTCCCTCAGGCAGAGACAATAGCACTCAGAGATTGTTCTGATCGTGAACACAAAGTAACGAAGAGTGGAGCGTTTTGAGTATGAATTATTAACTTAGATGACGCAAATTGTTTCAACATGCTGCTTTTTATGTCTGGAATTAAACTCATGCCCACCCAACCCAATGTCTAGTCGAAAATCAAATGCAGCATAAGCTATATTAGTCAGCGCGAGATACCAGCAGTGTCAGATGCGAACAACAAGTGAAGATGCGACAGTGCGCGTCGGGCGCTGCAGCGCGCGGTTTCCGCCGCGGGCGAGCCTCCATCGCCCGCCGCCGCCGCCGCCACATTGCTACTAAATTATTTAGCCGCTTAGTGATATTCGCCCGTGATATCTACCGTCCGTCCGATCGGACAGCCTGCAAATTGGATTCAGATTTCTGCCAGCCGGTGAAAATGATTTGTACCTGATATTTAATAGTTTACGCTCCATATTGTTAATTAAGTAAACACGAGCCACGCTAGCAAGTAACGTAAACTGAAACTAGTTTTGAGTCAGACCACATCGTCGGTAATGTATAACTTAATGAAACTTTAAATGAACAAGACTTAAACATCCCTACTTTATGTACTAACGCGAATATGTTTACTATAGGTACATCTTAAAGGAGTTTGAGCTTTGAAAATGAGTTGTTCCTTTATACATGTAAAACTGTTATCTCCCAGCTGGATGTGTGTTGAAAGAGCAGTGAAATAAATATGTAATTCGTGGAGAATGCCACGCGGGCTCAGCTAACACTAGAGAGGTCCACGAGTGACATATAAACCATTCGGAGTGGCTCCAATCTTCGCGACCTCTCTATTATTTAAGCGGACAACGCAGTCCGGTGAAAATTGCCATTTTCGCGCCTGAACACTTCTGACACTATTGTTACTTGTAGCTCGGATACACAGGGACTGTAATATACTATATCTGCATATTATAAATCTTCTTTGCCTGACCTAGTCCCAATTGTTTGGGGTTGGCGCAATATGTAAGCTTTTTTCGTTCATCTCTTCTATGCACCATCTTTTAAGTTCCTCCCTTTTTCGACAACCAATTCAATTTATCTATTTTTAAAACCAAAAACAATATTTGGTTTCAAAAATAATATTGCTAACATTCAATATTATACATGTAATTATTACTTAAATATCATAATAATACTTAATTGAAATGGAGTCGGTAAAAAAATTGAATTAAATAAATAATAAACTGATGGAACACCCTTCAGACTCGATCGCTGAAGTGCACAATAAATACCTTTGGCCTATGGAGTATTAGCACGGAGGCTGTATTGCAACGGAGTACCTAAGCATCATTTACCTTCTGTTTGCAAACACGCGTACTTCAGAGTAGATAATAATACTCGTACTATGAATGGAACAGTTGAAGGTGCAAGTTCAATAAATTCAACAGAGTTAGCAATATATTTACTATAGCGGCCCGCCCCGGCTTCGCACGGGTAGACAAAATATTTGATAAATGTCTACCCGTGCGAAGCCGGGGCAGGCAGCTAGTATAATATAGCCTATGTTACTCAGTGATAATGTAGCTTTCTAACGGTGAAAGAATTTTTGAAATCGGTCCAGTAGTTTCGGAGCCTATTCAATACAAACCCACAAACCCACAAAAATACAAATCTTTCCTGTTTATAATATTAGTATAGATAGAAGTTTCAATCGTTCATCTGATTAAGAGTGTACGTTGTGTTTTCAGTAATTAATTTTTCTAACACAAATGTATTAAGCCGAAAAATAAAAACTATGAATATATTATGTTTGTTTATAAGCCCTCAATAACGCTGTATTTGTCTCTTTTCTTCTTCTTCTTCTTCCTAAGTATGGCAATCAATCCCTTCAGGGACTATTTTTGCCAGTGTCGAGTGTTAGAGAATTTTCATGTTGCAAAATTTCTCGTGTTTGCCGCATTAAAATGCCTAGTGTCATGCATTCTAACGCCCAATGGAGTTTCTGGAGACAACCCACGGCAGTAGCAGATCGTAACACGCCTTTAGATTAGAGGTAACCTATTGACCAAAATGATAAATCACTTAACCCAAAAGTCGTATTATGGCATTATTTCCAATGCTCCTTCCTATAAATCAATCACTTAATGAAACTTTACTGCACATATCGACACCAAAAATACACATTAAAGATCACTATAACACAATTTACGACACACTGGAAAAAATCTCAACCGCTCCGCCTGATTCCCGCCAAAAACTCCATTTGTCTCTTTTATGCTCAGATTGCATCAAGACCAAAAGACTACAGAAACAAAAGACTGTCTGGTGAATTTATTTTTTATTTATATTTAGCTCGTATTGAGATGAAATGTGTGTGCAGAATAGACGGTATATTGAATTTATAGTAAGGTTGATTTCGCTCTTTGAATTTAAAATCGAACATGTTTACCCATTGACTGACCAAAAAGTCTGACAGACAAAAATCTGAGGTTAGGTTAAACCTCAGAGTAGATAAAATGTACTGCGTGTTTAACCTAACATAACATCCAATAAATTTTAATACATCATTTGGGATAAACATCGACAAATTTATGAACACATGTGTGGTCAACGTGAGATTAAAGGTTAAGCGATTACCTTGGTATATGTTCATGGGTAGGTATAAAATCATAAATCTTTGTTGTATTTCGTTGAACCTATAATGGACTCCAGAAACGTGTTCAATTTCCACTTTAATGACGTAGGAATCCCATAGTATATTTAAATCTCTCCCATGTAGATTTACAATGTAGCGGAAAATTTAATCGTGCCCGTGTTTGGTCTCCGTGAGATGAATAAACAATCTAAGTATTCCGTTTCTCTTTCACTCTCCGACTGTTTTATAATATTTTGTTCCTTACTACAGTTCCTACAGTTGAACATGTATTTATTTCTCCCTATACTTTTTCCAAAACATCTGTGGTTGATTATAAAAAATAGAACTTTCGAGAATAGTTTATCCTGATTTTTTTTATTGATATCCGCAAAGCAACGTCTATTCTATTCACTATATATTATTAGTTTTTGAGACTAGCTATATGAGAAGAGTAAATTCCTAATGAGCCAGAATGACAGATAGATTACTCACCTATGATTGCATTGTTGACAGGCGAAGCATTCCAGATGATAAACATTACTTCGTGCTCTCATCACCATCTCGAATGCAGGGATTACCTTGTTGCACGCTGCGCAGTAGCCGGTATTGCCAAACAACCTGCGTCAAATAAATAACCTTTTATCACCATGATAACCATCGCCCTAGCATCTATTTGGGGTCTGCCACCCGACCTGCCCACATGGCTGGCCACGAAATTGAACCAAAATCTATCACCAAGTCCCCATACAGCCTTACGCAGCAAAAGTACCTTTCCAAAATCAGTACTTTAAAAATTACATCTTCTGGCTTTCCCACAAGGATCCCCGAAGAGGTAGGCAGGGGTGTTGCAACACCCATTTTCCACCGAAGATAATTTGGTCCCAACATAACTGACGGTGAGTACGTCGCAGTCTCTAAGGCACAACATACGTCCTTATATTTCTTCTCATATGGTTGCAATTTCCTCACTTTTTTTTCCTACATAGTTAAGCTCATTGTGTGACTAATCACTGCGCTTTTGTAAGAAAAACTTTTCTATTTTTACGGAAACTAACCTCAGATAGTCCCTTTTGCAGAGTATAAGGTTGGCGCGGGTGTAAAGCGTGTGCCCAACTTCCCCAAGCCGACAGTCGCAGCAACCACACTTGAGGCAGTCCTCGTGCCACAGCTGGTCCAAAGCCTTCAACAGGAACCGTTCTGTTATCACCTTGCTGCATCCGGCGCAGATCTATGACCAACAAATGGTTTGATTGAGGATGTGTTTATCTTGTACAACGTTATTTTTATGTAAAAGCCTTCGTGGAACCCAACTTGGGTGCCCGAGTTCAAATCGTTCAAACTAACGCTGTTATCTAATCATTAGGCGAGTAGTTACTGGTTGATTACTTATTGGATTTCCAATTAATTATTTTAATGTCCAAAAGTAAAGTCTTCCTCTCAATATCAGGGTATACAGATACAACCAGTCTTTTAAGTATTGCGTATTGGTAAAGCATACCTGTGGCTGTGGTTGCTGCGCAGGCGGCGCGCCGGGCGTCTGCGCTGCGGGAGGCAGCGGCGACGCGCGCGCCTCCTTGCTCACCTCCATGGCCAGCATGTGTGAGCCTACTCCTGGACTTCCCCCACTGCTCTGCGGCGTCCGCCTCTCACACTGTGCCAAAATACATCGTCACAATTAATAAATACTATCTACAAAACCCAGCGTGGTTATAGAGAAAACGCTGGACAAACCCACAGTTTCCTTTTGTATTCAAGATATTATGATATAAGATGTAAGGAATATCCACAACTCGGATAACTTTTTGTATGAAAAAAAAATTATCAGCTTATATTAAATACACATAATTAACACAATATTAACGGACCTTCTTACCGTTAATATTTTTTCTACTACAACGAAGCAGTCCCTATAATTGACCGTTTAAAAACTAACTATAATCTCTCATATTGCATTGGAAAAGTAGATCCAAAATATGTGTAGTGTAGGTTAAATGGAAACTTTATATAAATAAGGTTAGAATTCATATAGCATTGGCATATGCATTGAAATTCTATACTAAGCTATTCTTAACCCCACAACAATAACATCAGATTCTGTTCGTATCGGTTTTCATTCAATGAAATCCATAAGTTCCAGTAATCAACTCGGAACAGTACGACTCATAGAGGCCATTTTATGTTAGAGCATAAAATACAGAAGCATGAAATTTATCGGCTGTAATATTTCTCGAAAAAATTAGCACAACTACTCAAGCGATTAATGGGAACGTGAAACCCCACTCGCCTTTTCTGAACTATAGCAATTATGTACCTTAAAATATCCAATAAATTACAAATAAAAAACATAGTTATTGAGATCGTGTCCACGTAAAAAGAGGTCGTAAGCAATAAATTCGAGCACGGAGCCGCCGTCACGGTTAATTAATATTTTAAATACGAACATTTTCCATTGCCTAAATTTGGCAATTCCACAGGCCCGCACTATTTTTTCGGCATCGATCCCGCCGATTACGATTATGAGACCATTCTGCTTTTTTGGTGGATAGCAAGTAGTTTTCTTGTAGAGCGGAGCCGGGCATTAGGAGCCAACGTGCCTGAAACAATGCTGGCTATTGTAAACCCCGTGACAAATGGCTCCACGGCTCTTATTTTTGTGTGTTTTCGAGAGTGCGTCCGATCGGTCGGTCATAAATAATAGGATACGGATATTGGCCGGAAGCATGCACACTGCGCCACAAACTGTGTCAATTACTGTTTGTTTAATCTACAGAGGAAGCTAATCAACAGTGTTGACTTTGTTGGACTTGGTTCTGCACTTAAATATGCATATCTAACGTTCTGTGGCAAATCGCTTAATTGTTCATTATATAATAACAATGTTTAATAGCTTTCTGCACTTTAAATAAATACCCGCTCAAACCGATTTCTACGTACCATGCTTCCAGGCAGTGATACAATATAGCTCAGCAAATTATTATATTTACGTCCATTAATTATATCTATATCATCTCGCTCTAATAACTAGTGCTACGTCTTAATTCAATGTGATCGAATTCATTCGCAAAAGAACTTGGGCCAAAATATTTGTATCAATCCAGTTTCTTTATCAATGATCCTTTATAACACGGTATTACTGACCTCAGTTACTGACATATCTAAGCTAGTAAGCCGGATTAATTTGTACGGATGGATCGAAGCGATCACGACAGTACGGCACGTTTCGATGTGACATTTTTTAGCACGCAGACGACAACTCGTGAAGCGAGCCTTCGTGAATAATTACCAATCGGTGACAGCGACATGCCACGCCACTCGGAAAACAACCCGTGGCGAATGCAACCAACCGAGATTAGAAGCAGTTGAAGCAAAAAAGCTCACGCCTTCCATTAGCGTTGACTTTCGAAACGTCAATACGCACGAATTAGGATTTAACGAATGCCAGCCACGGCAGAATAAAACTATGCGAAAGTAATTTTACGTCACTGTCAATGCCAAATTGGTGGGTTATTAAACGAAATAAAAGCTGCGCGTGCAACGAGAGCGGGCTGAAATTGAAGGACTCTCGGCCCGCCAGGGAGTGCATCCGGCGCACACGCCACGTTAATGATTAACGCAGACCGGTCCGAGAGCAATTATGCGCTGCCACCACACTCCAAATTAGAAACTATTTTGGCCCATTAGTGGCCAACTTCATAATCAATTACACGTTAAAATTTCACAGCGCTGTTTTGGGAGCTCTCTGTTTGGGTAATCGGAGTTTGTGGTCCCTCGGCGAGCTATTACGTGCTGCACGGCTCATAAAGGTTTTTGTGGGGCTGCAGGTGAATTTTAATGCTCCTACTAAAATGTATTTTTGTTTCCGTAACTGCATTTAAAAAACTGTGACCAAAATGCTCGAATTAGGTATAATAATGACATAAATAAAATTAAGGCGGCTTACTGTTAACACTACCTAATAATGTTAATAAATATACCTGGTTGAGTAATTCTTTTATTTTATTCTCAAACTACATATATTCCTATAATTTAAAAAAAGGTAATAGTGGCTAACTTTATTTGTAAGAGTCACAAATACCTGCCCACCAAGAATCATTTGCATATGTAAAAAAAGTTTCAATTTAATGACCGCCATTTTAACACTTTTAGGGGCAAGGTAAAAAAAAAATATACCATTGATGATTCTTAGTCCCTTTAAATGAAGCACCTGAGATTTTTTCACGATGTAGTGGTTTGTTCTTCTATTTATAAAAAGTGTATATGTATATGATAGAGGATACATGCTTCCAGTCTATAATTTTAATTAGCCAAAGATGGTATGTCGTTGTCAAATTGTACACAAGTGCTAGATAAACAAAACAAATCTTGTAGGAAGAGGCAGACGGGCCTAATAGGATTAAGTGCACTTCGCTAATCATAATTCATCAGTGAGATTAAAGAATAAGCGGCGCGATGAGGGAGATCTCTCTCAGTGCGGACTGTATACTGCTAACTGTACCTACTGCAACTGGTGGTATTGCCATAAGCTACGTGATACACTATCTGTTATAAAAAATATATCTAACTTTGTATTATATCATAGTGTAAAATCAGAGGCATAGAAAAAACGTTATGTAGGTTTGTTTGCATTTTCAATTTAAAGTGTGCGACATGTGCCTTCAGAGCTTAATTTGAATTTTTCGGTTTTTATTTTTTTACAACATACTGGATTTCCTAGCTAAAATAAAAAAAAAAAACTAAAATAGCGTTCTTATGCTATGAAAGCGTCACGTATTGCATATCAAAATTATTTCTATCGGTTATATAAGTAAGAGAAACTATTCGAGCAAAGCAAAAAAATCTATAGTAAAAAAGCTCAAAAAATCTCTTTTTTTTAAGGTAATGTTGCCGCGTTGTTTGTGCGAGCCCCCGGCGCGTGGGTGAAACTGAGAGACAATATGATTGCCACACCTGCGGAAACGCGCCAAAGTAATGAGACGGGACGCTAAATAATTCAAACCACTACCGTTCAACTGAACACTGCTCTACATAGTGTAATAAAAGTTTGAAAAGGCAAATAATCCTTAATGTAGGTACAAAATCACTAGTCAATACTTTATTTTAACGTATTCCCGTGACGTCGCCCTTGTTGATATACGATACTACAACTTACGTTACTCAAAGATAGCTTGTATTTATTGAATAAAAAATATAATTCAGTATTGTAGTTCCACAGATTACCTCATACAAACAAACGAACTTATTTTACCTGTTTATATTATATTATAATAGAAAACAATAGTAACATACAAAAATATGAATAATTTATTTTATATAAAATGGTCAACAAAACACTGATAAAATTAACACAAGTACAGCTGTTCCGTACAGCAAAAAGAGGGGTTACATTTATTAATAGCTTCCTTCTGCGCTATAGAATGCACTGTTAAAAATCGATATGTTAAGTACTAGAGCCAATTAACTTATAAATGGGCATCAGTTAAAGAGTTATTTTGTTGCCTTCTAAATGTAAGTTTCTAAGGTATATTGATATGTATGCATAATTCAATAAATAACGTTCTTCACAATTAATCACAATTTATTGGCCATCTTGTCTAGTCATCTATTTAATGACGTCTCGACATCTCTCTCAGTGTTGCCACCCACATAACAATAATATATCATATATACACATCGTTGCTTCCCCTCTAATTTGGAAACCTCGTTATGTCCTTATCAAAGTTAATTGCTTATACACATTTCTAGCGCACGACTTGCTTAAAATTAGAATTATTACTAATTCTCCCAGAAACATGACCGCAACATATTTTTATCTCTTTATATACAATATCGACAAAAACCTACGATTTAAATAGTCCTAGCAATAAAAAAATATTTAAACAATTTCTGATACTTAGTGTGGTCACGTACAATTATTAATTGATTTAGAGGTTTCGTCCTATTGATTACAAATTGAGTCAACAGATTATTATATAAAACATACGTACAAAAAGTGGACTTGACAAAATAAATTTATCTTTTCGTAAGTAGAGCAACCTTCATGGCGTGTTTACGGCGTACTTATTTAGCAGATTGCTTTCCTTTAAGTTGTTCTTTAATCTAGCCTCGGACGACGCTTCACACCCTCTCTCGACATCCGGTGTGAATCAAAAAGGATTGTCTGCACGCACTTCTTTGGATAAAGCCCTTTTTATCAGTTATTTATATTGTATTATTACCAAACGATACTAGATCTGATGCTTATTACGTTAAGGTTCAGTTTTGGCTTTTCAGGTACATTACAATAAAAGGTTTCAATTCGAGAATCTCGGCAATTAATATTTTTCAAAGAACAAAACTTTCAACTTAAAACCTAATGCTGTTATTTACGTGAGAATAACAAGCAAGACATAATCCATAGACAACATACAATGACTGCATTTAAAAAGCGAGTTTTAACGTATTCATGGAAAGGACGAAAATATATTTTTAATACCACTAAGGTGGCAAACAAGTATACGACCCACCTGATGGTATGCGGTCACCGTAGCCTATGGACGCTTGCAACACCACGGGTACCATTCGCGCGTTGCCGACCCTTCAAAAATCTCTTCACAGCCTTCTTGAAGAACCCCATGCTGTACTGTTTTGGGAAAACCTCGGCGGGGAGTTCAAAAATATTTAATATCAAATATAACATGTATAAAACGCGAAGCTGTAAAGGTGAGGTACATAATTGGAATGATAACGTCAACTAACATTATCACTCGCACCACGCAATGAAACCGCGGAGTCGACGCGAGGATGGCTAATGCCTACCCATATTGGATTACTGGCACCCGCCCGCCGCAATAATATAACGAAATTCAAACATTAATAGGCTCAAACACAATCACGGATGGCCGCATAATCGAGTTAGCTGCTATTCGGCTAAGCCCCTATCGCGTAATCTGCCCCATTGTCTGACAGTCGTTGCGCTGATCATGAGGGCCGATTATTGTGGCAATTTCGTGTTTATTGTTTTCAGGTGTCTGAGTCCTGAAGGAGCCTGCACAAAGCCTCTCCTTATCTCGACAAGAGAACATCTCGTAAAATGTTGCTATGAACGTTCACGATACCAAATATACTTGATAAGTGTAATGTTGTCAATCATAAAACCTTAGAGGTCTGAATCAAATCGATCGATATTATCTATAGTAATATCTACCCGGTTCAAGTGAGTACGGAATAACAGCGCGCTCGCAGATAATAAACAAAGTCCCGCGCCAGCCGAAGTAAGTGATACTCGGGTGGAATATACGTCGGGTAAGTTAAAAGTTTTACCTGGATTAGATGCACCTCAAGGAACAAATAAGTAGATAGAAGCAACGTCAAAACTGCCAAAAACAAAGCTATAAAGTTTGCTTTATACCGGCTAGATATCGGTTCATCTATTTGAAATGTCGAACTCAATTTGGAACTAGGAACTCTTTTATAACTAGTTCGATAGTCTGCTGATATAAGTGGCTTTATGTCGCTTTCTAATCAGGCCCTACCTATTCAAAAATGTTTTCTAATTATGGCAATGGGCTTTAATTAAAGTTGGCCACTTAATGGAATAGCAATTACTTAAACATTCATTGACGTATTCATTAAAAGTCTCCTAATAGCTTTGACCAAGTTACAATTTGTTTTAATTCTATTAGCGGGCAAGTAAATGACTCCGAACCAGTTATTTCAACTTTGTATCGATATCTAATAAAATCGAAAACGTTTTATGATTACTAAAACGCATAAGGCGTGTTAGCATAATAACGTGGAGTAACGATGACGATGTAACGTTACCGATAGCCGATTCTGCTGATGTTTTATTACATTATAAAACAAACGTCTCGTATTAATTATGAGACATGGTGCAGTCACATCCCTATAGATCGTAAAGAATCTTTGATGGCTGTTGTAAAATGTTCTAAATCGTTGTCATGATAATTTATGAAGCATGTTTATAGATGGTTTTATGTCGATATCTGTCTATATTAAGCTATTGCGTAATAAGTATACAAGAATGTGCAAGAATTTTGACTAACGAGTCTACTGCAAGAAATATTGCTGTTTTTGCTGTGAAGGCAAATTAGTAAACGGGCCGCGCGACGCGAGGTAAAGTGAATTAAAGCAACTCGGAACCTATTACGTGAAGTGAGTTATAAAATAAAGCCGCGGCGAGTAACTTCATACATTACAAGCCGATAACCAGACGAGACTTCTGAGACACAAACCAGTCCCTTTTAGTGAAATTGAAAACTTTTTCTGTTACTCATACCGACCACGACACAGCTCCTTTTAAATCAATTGCCTTTTATAATTAACTTACTCCGTTATTGGAGTGCACTCGCTCGTCGACTCAATTAAAATTCATCGGAGACGTAAATATTACAGTAAAAATCCGTATTCCAGATAGGCGTAGAGTGTGGACACCGCTTATTTATCCATATTCATATTAAAACGATAATATTATCAAGCGGTTCCAATCACTAAGTCGTCAGCATCACTTTAAACCTGAACTGGCATGATACCACTTACCATCAAGTAATACATTTTTGTTTGCTTGTCACCTAAGTGGTATTCTTAAAATAAGAAGATTTAATTGATTATCGTGAGAGCTTAAATACTCAAAGAATATCGTAGAATAACTTATTACTAAAATGGCAATGGGGTAGCCCTAACAATAGAGTGTCAATTCTGACATTATGCAGTCCCCTTTAATGCAATGAGCTTCCCCGCTTAGGCGGGGAGTGCCACTTTTACCTAATTCTTATTAAACATTTATTAGATTAGACAAAAGCTATCGGAACGTATCCTCTTAGATGTTTTATTTATGTCCACTTATTGAATTGCTTGTATTTCAAGCAATTGGATACAATTTCTGTAAAAATATTAGATTAGGTAGGTGAGATTGCTCCTAGATGCCCATAAGCTTCTCAAATTATGACATTCGACTTTTTATTTTGGGGTTATTGTTTTAGTATGGGACTGTGAAAGAACTATAAGTTTAAAGTAGGGCTTCTTGTTATACTTATACATACACCGCGTTGATACATTCAGATATTAATGTTGAATTAATACATACTTAAATCATATTTAATGATCACGTATGCAACTGTTAAACACTCGAAACCGAGAAGTGGTTGCATACTTGAATTGAGGTGAAATTAAATTTGTTTTACGCAATGGTAATAATTATTTTAAAATCGAACAATACTTTAAAATATGGTGAATTTCAGATATTTATAAAATACACTACAGTTCCAGTACTTCATTATTCCTTATTTGATTACATAAAATCCCAGGCTAAAGGCCAAACAAATTGGTTGACAATACCCAACAGCAAATATCATTGCCAGATATTTTTAATCAGAGTTATGCGAGCCATTAATTAAATTACATTAGCAGTGGGCAGGGCTATAAGAAAATTGCTTTTATTTGTGGGGAGTCATTCAATTAAACATTCATTCATTTGCGCCCATCGAGCGGCGTCCATTACATTTAATTATAATTTAGCCTGTCTCTATAATGATTACACGGAAATTATTTCATAAGCATCGTGTATGCGCCACTTCCTATAGTAGCATATTTCACTTAATTGCGCTAAACACTTAAAAAAGTAAGATTACCAAGAAAAGAGAGTAGAAACCCAGTATTAGCACGTTTTAATCGAATTAATTAATTATGTACTTACTGACTAACGCATTTTTCAGAGGACATTGATATGTAAGGTTTTTATTATAAAGACAACATGATTTAAGAAGTCAATTTTAAAGTCCGAGTAGGATAAATAGCGCAAAGGATTATGTCACTCCCGCATCAAACCGAATGTATTAATTAATAAGTAAATTGAAAATATAAAATAATAATTAATACATCACAAAGCCTAAAATCTGAAGAAAGAAAGAAATATACATACAATGTATAGACACTATTGACACTCGAAAAACTTAACCTCCATTTAAAAAAAAATACGATACTAAAATTTAAATAGAGATATTATCAGAGTAGTAGAATCAGATATAAAGCTTGTGATAAATTTTATTTTCTAACTAGGAAAACATACTTATTAAGAACTATAAAAGTTCTGTTTTTGTAATATGTGTATGATAATAAAATTAAGAGCCTGCCAAAGGCTCATCTTGCCAAGGCATGCATAATCTTGGATTTTAATTAGCTCATTACGTTAATATCGCGGTATTTTATTAATAGAAGATACGTTTCACCTTCACATGGTAATTAGGTGTAGTGGTTACCTTAAATGCCTAGCTTCCTGATAAAATTAAGAGATTGTTTTAAGAATATTACATCATAATTTTTATCCTAACCGTATTACTGTACAGTCAACTTACAATAATAAATGTATATTTATTTTTACATACACCATCTTACAACATAACCGTAGACTGGTCAACACTAGCTTTGATAAGATACTCTTGGAAGTCGTGAAGGGAGCCCTTTGCCCTGCAGTGATGTAAGTACTAAGCTGACAGTATAGTAACCAACGTTTAGGCCAAAATAAAAAGATTTTTATCAGCGCAGCATTGCAACAAAACTTTCAATTTTTTGCAGATTATATTAAAATGTTCGAAGATTTAGCTCCTAAAGAGGTGAATCCTTATTTTTATACTATTCTATATTTTTACTGCTCAGTAACTTATCCCCGAATATTTAAAGTGTTTCTAAGTAAGCTGAGGACAGCAAGTACCTAAACACATATGAAAACATTTACATATATATATATGTAGATACTGTTGGCGCTATATAAGGCACTTATGTTTATAAAAACGTGTTATATTTTGTGTAGGTCGCGTACTATAATAATCGATAACGATTTTGGCAGTAAACACATAATTATTAACTAAAAATAATTACCGACACAATGTAATCGCGGATATAAACTTCCTCTGTTTGACGTTTAAATTTTAATAATAGCTTACTTAGCTTGCATTTATGTTTTTTATACCGATAAGGTGGCAAACAAGCATAAAGGATGGTAAGCGGTTACCATAGCCTATGGACGCTTGCAACACAACTCGCGCGTTGCCGACCCTAATTTTGTATTATCTATTACAGCTCGAAGGTAATTACGTGAATATGTATGTTCCAGAAGACCTTAATAACTTTCGTTCTAGCTAATGTACATAAATACACTGAGCAAGAGTAGGCATAATTTTATGCCTACTCTTGCTCAGTGTTTTTGCAATTAGTGTTATTAAAAAACTAAGTAAGTTAATGATAATTAATTACGCTTGAAAACTAATCCAGTTCGTTTAATTTAATTATAATTTACAATTTTATTACGTCCGTTAGAAACTATTAACAAAATTAAGCCTAAACTTTATATTTTGGAGTAGGCCAATGATATTTTGTTTTCTACTCTTTACCAACATCGTAAAGAGACGTTTCGTTTGTAACAGTATAATTACAGAAACTATTTACTCGATCAAAAAAACTCACAATAATGAAAATCTCGTTAGTAAAATAGGCTTAAGTTTTTCGTGTGAAATAGCTCGTATTTTTATGGAAAATGAAATTATACATGTTTCGAATTTGTTGTAAAGTATTAAACATATACATTAAATCTTACAGAACAGGAATCCCCGGGTATTAGAATTTATGTATTTATGGATCGCCAACATGTTGAGCAATAAGCATTTCGCCTTACAAAGATTGAATTTCACAATGAGACAACTAAATGCTGCTCAAAAAATACGGCCCTAAGAAAGCATTTACGAAGGTCTTAATAATTCGAAAAAATAATGTTTACCAAAATTCTTCTAGACGTAGGTATTTTCACATAACAAAATGAAAGCAACCTAGTTGGTTTTGTCACTGCTTTCCAGTTTTTTTTTAACTATTACAGTTTGTCTTTTACTCTTTCATATAATAATAATGTTATTTAATGAGTATACATTTAACAATAAGTATATTGTGTAGGTACTTACGATAAGTTTGAAATAAATGTGCATGTGGTGATACGATATTAAGCGTATCTTCTGCACTTTAAATGCTTAGATACTCGTATGCAGAAACTTCAGAAAAACAAAACACTTCTGCTAAGGCAGATTCGTTTTTAAACTAGATGTATCAACATTAAACACATCACAATACAAACTCGTTTATTTAAATTTGAAAAATATCGGTCGAATTGTACAGTAATGCACGAAATATCAAAGTATCAAATAATTATTGAAAAAAGTGGTATAGTACACGTGTTAACAAAACGGTTTCCTTGTAAAAACTGAATGAACGTGACTGTATCGCTTCCTCTGTGATAACGCTCGGCTTAATGAGACGTCTGAGGCGACCACTTATGCTAATTATTTAGAACGCTTTGTTACACCTACAATGAGTCTTTTTGGACTGTTAGTTTCAACGGTATCGGTAGAGAGTGTAATTGTATGTAACAAGTGTCTAATTAATAGACATGAAAATTAAAATCGCCGTCTGCGTTTGCAAAATTTGCATTGAACAATGCATGAACGTTGTAGTTTTTACACAAATTGTACTTTACATCGTAATTTAATTTGACGTTGCGCCATATGTCTATAACTGAATGTAACGAACAAAAATTTATGAAGTTCCTCAATAAGTGCTCGAATTCGACGAAACCATCTAAATAATATAAAAGAAATCTATATGGTAGGTATGTTTTTATATTTGGATCAACTATAAAAATTGAAATTAGAACAGTGAAGAATCATAGTTTATTTTTGAGATTGGCCACGTGCACTGGTAGAAAAAAAGTAATATTATTTTTCAATTCCCATACAAAGGTGGTCGGTGTGCGCCGGCAAATTGGTTGTATTGTCAATTTGGGCAGTGCGTGCTGGGGCGCAGATGAAATGTTTATTTTCAATTTCCGCCATTTTCCCGCCACATCCGCCACAGGATTAGGATGCGAAACAGACTATCACGATAGTTTCATTTTATCATACTATCCGTCTAATATATGCCAGACTTCGAATGTTTGTTGATTTGTTTCTACTATCACACTAAAACAGCAAAATTTTAATGAAAGTCACTGTATAATTTATTAAAGTTAAATATGAGTTTCCGCGCGATTTACAAAATAAAAGTTTTCTTCCGAAACTACGGACGTAGTCGTGGCAGAACAGTTATGAATAAATATATAATAATAATACTTGTGTGATGTGGAATTTGTGGTTTCACGAGAACCGATTCGTTTCCGTTATTCGATAGCATTTTATTTCAAATCGTGATAAACATTTTTAATGTAAAATATTTATTTGTTAACAAAGCATATAATTGTGCTGATAATATGTTAATCATTATTATTTATTGTAACTCCAGAAACAAACATGTAGGTAAATGATTTTAATGCAACCATGCTACCTGATTAAATTACGCTAATTTAATAATGAATACTTATTAAATCTAAACAGACCTATAAACAATCATGGGCTATAGGAGACGAGTTATATTTATAATATTTCATGGGGCTATTTAGTATCGCCGAAGATATTTTAAGTCTCCACAGCGAGCCCATAGCCGATTTACATAAGAAAAACCACTCAATAATATTTTATGTTTTATCTTAATTAGCACTCACGCGTCAGAAACATTGTCAAAGGGTTCACAGAGTACTTCGTTGGTGGCATGAAAGTCAAATATTAGCACATTACTATACAATGTTTGCTTAGAGCTTCCTTTGACTGCTCGTCGCGGCGGTGGTTCATAGATAAAGGGTTCGTTACACTAATATTGCCTGCAGTAATAGTACCTAAAGCTGCTTCCTCCGATCTTTGATAAGACAGGAGTTACAGATAGATTACAGAGACCGCTGTCCCCTGGCTAACCGAAGACTTGTGTTTGTAACTTTACCTGAAACAAGATATAAGGCAAAATTAGTCATTATAGGAATAATCTTCTGAATTATTTTTACTAATATATAATAAAGTTCAAGTATAGTTTTACGACAAAATAACCATTCATCTAGTACCTTAGTTCATAACCATTTATCTAGTACCTTATTAGGTACCTTAACGTAAAAATAACTTATCATACTAAACTAAAATGTTTAAACTTCCTTTTAACGTTTTCATAATAACCATCATCATGAGATTTTCTGATTATAATTCTAGAATTATTCGGATTCTTTTTCCCTTAAACACTATTCTCGTGACAATAAGGCCCACGTTTTCTTGTAAACAATTCGATATTTACAAAGAATATCCGGCAAAGTCGCGGTAATTCGCTTGACATTCTAGTCTAAAGGCCTCCCCGACAATTGCATGCCATTTGCTGCGAACGCGCTGTATACATCTTTAAATATTACAAGGTAGTGTTCTTATTTGCCGATTGCTTACAATTTGAAGCCTTCATACTTAAACAGCTCAAAACAATAAAGCAAACAATCTAGACGCTTATAATCATTTGTATTAATCATGTTGCTAAGCAAAGAAATGTTCCTACCGAATTGAATTTATATGATAATGGAATTTAAAACAACATTATGATGGACCTACGAACTAGATTTGTCGTACTCGTTATTCTCCTTCTTAGCCTAGTATTTATACCTAATAACTGCTTAATAATAAATTATTATTAATCAGTTATAGTTACATAGAATAAGACTCAAATAAAGTAGGTATGCAGACTTCGGGTCACCAATGAGTTCATACCGGCATATCATTTGTCTGAGACCTGACAACACTAGACTTTTCTCCCACCACATTCGAACACTTATCATCTTTTTCTATTTAAATGAAGATTAAGTAAAAAATATATAAGAGTGTAATACACATAATCTAATAAACTCGATAAATTAATTGTGTCCCGATCGGTAACCACGTGCGAATGCCATCGCGTTACAGGAATACCGACGGGACGGCCACGGGCTTATTAACTCCCTCCATTAATTAAATTATTAGAAATCTCCAGCCGGACTAATTAACGAAGAATTCCAACATTTCGGTCCACCTATCGGGGCTTTAATTAAAATTGACAAAGCCGCGGGTGAGCGCGCCAAATATCACCTCTATTAATGGAATAATCACTTGAAACTAATTAAATTATCGAGCTAATGGTGCGTGCAAGTGATACCGACCACTGCAGACTCTCTGTAATGTAACACCCACGTTCAATGAGCTTTTACCTATCGAATCTGATTATTACCGGCCATTAAATATGCTGGGAGAGCATGTTTGAAGCGATTGAGAAACAGAAGAAGCAAATATAGGTGCGAATCAAGAGAGAGATGTCAAGAGTGAAAAACGCGCTATAATCTCTGTCTTCCCACAAAGGGACTCGGCGTGATGATAAATGTATGTTTTTAATATACTCTTCACTCACTCCCTCATTCATAACCAACTTGTTCGATAGGTATACATTTATGAAATGTATTACCTATTAATTAAGTGGAACGTGATTAAATTAAAGATTGTAAAGGTTTTAATTTATAAATCTTAGTCATTAAAACATTTTAATTGCGATGGATGAGGAAATAAATAAAGTAATTTTATTTAATACTACTTACTTTTACCCGCGCCTCCGCCTGCGTGGTTCTAGATAAAGATAGTTTAAAAGGTAGGAAACAAACAGAGTGACTGATAATAGTATGGAAACCTATAGTATTAAAGGACATAAAACGAGCTATAGATACTTAAATTATTTCTTGAAATAAACTTTGTACTACAGAGATAAGGAACAATTTATTTCCTGTAATACTTTCTCTCTGACACTGTATCTACGTCGTTCCTAATTAGACTGCGACATTGTCGCACGGGGCAGGGCACACTAGGCGCAGCGACATTAAAATGAGTAATTATAATAAACCTGATATGTCCCAGTAATTAACTAAGCACTCTTCATCAGTGCTTCAAGAGGGAATCAAACGCACACCCGCTTTAGCGCTGTAATAACAGCTTTTGAAGCGGTTACCAGTTGCAAGATTCAAAATATTATTATTCGTTGTATCAAAAAAATGGTTTGGTTATGACATTATGGTGCAAATAAATTCAGCCCCAAAGTAGAATATTCAAATATCGTAGATAGACGTTAAGAACGTCTGTTTTATCTATAGTTAGTTATTTTCACGCATTGTCACTTTTGAGTTACTTCTACTGAAACAATTTCGTCTGAGACGAAAATTTTCTACTACCAGCTAGATTGTTACCCTATGGTATAAACATCTTCGAATAGCATTTTAAGAAATGTTTGATAAAAGAATAATCAGAAACAAACTTCAAAATGCTAAATTATTTGTTGTATAAAATATCGTGACGTCACAGGTTAACCCGTTTAACGCTGCGTAGCGCCATAACGCTTCACCCGCACGCATACAGCAGCACTAGCGCTAATTAGACGGAGTGACAACCCACTCCGCCATAAAGCGTTGCAGATTTATCGCCACAGATTATTTATATTATGTTTATAAGCCCCGCCCTCCGTGCCCGTCCTGCTTTCCGCCTAATTGAATTGCTGGGATTTTTTATACCCAGCACCTGTATTGCGCGTTATGATGCGTTGTTTTGCGTCAAATGTAATTTCCTTATACCTGGACTGAAATTAAATTTCATGTATGTATTCTATTCCATTAGTTGCTTAAATAATTCAGAGGTCGTTGCTTCCTATAAATTTTATGTAATTGGCAGGCATTTATTTGTTTTGTTATTTTATTTGCGATATATGAGATAAGCTTTACCATACACCTTCATTAGAAAATTAACATTTTGACTAATTAATCGAGACGATTAAACTCAAATAATTAACTTTTATATTACAACAAATGATTACGTTAATTTATTCACTATTTTTCTATAATGTATATACAAAATTTTTTTCATCAAATTATTCTCAATGCAAGTAACAATCAGGACCACGTGAAACTCATCTGCTGCGTAATTATAATTTTAATCCTGCTGAACGAACAAGTGCCTATCATTCTAATTAACATTAACACTATAAATCATCTCACAAGGAGTACGAGTTATTTTGGCAATCTTTCCGGTTATAATTAACAACAGTCCCGCCCGCTCACAATGATAAATTGACAACTAAAATAACTGCTATTCTGTCATAAAATAACAGTTATTTACAAGCACTAGTTTCACAGTTTTGTAGGGTTGCCACAGACATGCGCCAAATGTCAATTAGTGAACTGAATACAGTCACGTAACAATTTGTTAACACTGATGAGCTTCACCATGTCTACAACATTTTATAATGAAACTAAAAAATACAAAATAAATTATAATAAACTACTATTTCCGTTTCTTAAAACAACAAGTGAGTAATATAGTTATTATTGATGGAAGTAATTAGACTCAGCCATCGAAGATGTTATTGCATTAAGTGGAATAACGCCACTGGTATGATATTAAAATGTATAATAATTATTATAACCTTATTATTAATAATAAACAGATAGTGAAAGCGATGTAATTTTAACATTATTAATTAAAAATTAACTCATATTTCGCAGAACAAAGGACAGAAACATGTAATAATAAATGCAACACAATAACTGCAGATAAAGAAAGTTAATACCCATAAAGGTACTGCCTTAAATGCGTTTTGTGGGCATATAAATTTGGACACTATTTCATAATCACTAAGGTCTTAATTTTGAGTTGTATGCTTCAGCATGTCCTTATCCGAGAACGGCGCTATCAGAGGTTGTATCTTTCGTTGATTTGTTGCTTCGGTTTGCCGAGTGTGTTCTGAAGCTAATTAATTTTAATTGGACTGAACTGCAACGCGTCTATTATTCGTGTTTTGGACCATTCGCTTTAGGTGCTTGACGATCTTCAGACGTACGTTCTCGCTCAAATTATTATAGGATACATAGTTGATATTTTAAGTATTATTAGGTCCCCTGGTATTGGTAACGGCGATAGGCACGGTGACTGCTTACCATCAGGTGGGCAGTAGGCTTGTGTGCGACAAAGTGTAAGGCAAGTGAAGTGGCACTTAATACCTCCTCTTGCCTACCGTGAAAGAGACACAGTAGGATAGTAGGTTCTTGGTTTCATTTGTACGTGTAATGTTAGCGTATTAAATCCACGGGACTCGTTATTGCAAATATATTCGAGAACAAGTTACAGACACAATGGGGAAGAAATGCGATCAAAATCAACAGCCGCCCATGAATGTGGCTAATCCCCGCAGTGCGTAGGGTTGCTACTCCAAAATTCACACCACTTGCAACAATTGTATTTAATTTTACGCTCGTGCGCCTTCATTAGTAATCCGGGTATCGAATTGAAATATTAAGAAATCACTCAAATTCCAATCATGATTACATTACAGGCTTAAAATTGTTTAGAACTAAATGTAAAGCGGTATATATGTAAGCCATATAAAATTTTGTCAGTCACTTGCGAATACCTTAGCCTTAAAATAAAAATTACAGATCATAAGCCATAAAATCTTTGTAGATGGCGTTGGCCTTTGCGAGTTTAAGTATTTTTGTGCTTTTAATTTGAAGATAAAGCTTAATTTATTGCCCATAATCGTAATCTGTTTTGCTGTAAAAGTAAAATGAACCACCTCTCGATGCGTATCGTATGTTACATAACGCTCGATCATTCACAGGATGGGCCTGTTCAATAATATAATAACGTTCGTAATTAGTTATGTGATCCTGGCACAAGGCACTCATGCTGTCAAATCTATCATAGTAATATTGAGTGTGAGCCAGCCATTACGTCCGAGCTGACAGCTAACACGCGCTGCGGGCGTTTCAAACCGGTCGTTTGAAAAATCTGGCAAACATGCGCACTCTACTTGTTTAATCTCATGAGCAAGCTAATTGTCCACGGCAGTGACGATGACAGGGGGCCGTGGGGGGCCGGGAGGCAGGGGGTCACGTGACCCGTCACTCGCAGGGAAATTAAAACATTCCGTTATTATTTTCATTTCGCGGACTGCGTGCAGGGCGCATACACTAGGGCTGTCGCGACAGATAAAAATGTTTACAATAAAACAATGTTGAATAGCTAATGAAAAAACTTTTTCCGCACAGAGTCTAAAGCTTGATCTTGTCATAAACACTGTGTCCGGCTACATTTTATCACCATTTATATACATCTTACAATATATATCTTACAAAGTTTGTGAGTTATTACAATGTATCTTTATAATCGTATCCTTATGATTGTTTGGCTATGTATGAAGCCGTCATGAGGAATCATTATAAGCAAAAGTACTGAAATGTAATAAAGGCAAGCATTTAAACTTTAATAAATAAAGTATGAGGGAGCATACCTAATTCCACGGTGCTAGATGGGAGCGAAGAAACGAGGAGTTATTTTGTTTTATGAGAATTTAATAACAATCGTTTGTTCACAATACTTGAGATCGCTACCTGAGCCACGTGAGAGGAAACAAAATTACATTTTATACATAAATTTAAACTTTATTGCTACAATATAAACATACATTTTGTTTTAACTGCACAATAAAAAGATATTCATTGAATTATAAACACAGAATACTAAAGGATGCAAATATTATGACGATTCATTAACGGGCTTAACAATAAAACATAAATATTATTTTCACTATAATAAATATCTCATGACAATGATATACCTACTTTACATAAAAATTGCAATATAATTTTCTTGTTGCTCATTTTTACCCGTCTGCCGCCAAGGAAGGATTATATTTCAGGTGGGTATGTATGTATGCCAGTTTATTCGTACGCTCCGTAGTGTACACGGCTTGATAGATTTTAAAATAAAATATGTCATTGTATTCGTCTTAAGTGTTATTTGTGGAAGAGGAATAGGCTATTTTCCATCTATATATATACACGCTTTTCAAAATAGGCAGAGGTATTACGACTCGCATTTTTCAACTGAAGATAATCTCATGCTGCACACATGACAGATGGTGAGTCCGTCTATGAATATAGGAACATCCTCGAATTTCTTCTCAGAAAGTAATACAATTGAGTGCTATCAGCAACAAAAGGGTTGGCAACGCGTTAATGACACGTCTTACCATTAGGGCTGTACACTTTTTGCTAACTTTGTAGTATTGGTGATGTGTAACCTAAGAAACAAACCTAACCAAATACAGAATTGAAACATGAGG
Source organism: Falcaria lacertinaria (assembly GCA_951449985.1). NCBI lineage: Eukaryota > Metazoa > Arthropoda > Insecta > Lepidoptera > Drepanidae > Falcaria > Falcaria lacertinaria. The sequence continues at coordinate 7,472,355 of OX602114.1, forward strand.
CCTATCTACTGCATAATTATGTTTTGCACCCTTTTATGTTCGCAAAACAATGGCTGTTGTAGATGCTGTAATATTGTTAAATCAATGCAGTATGTGCATCTAATAAGCTGCCATATCTCTGTCTGAGCCCCATATCAAAGCAATATCGACTGAAGCCGGCGGCTAGAAATTTAATAATTAAAAATCACCCCATGGAGGGAGGTCGACACACTGCACATTACCGTTATCATTTTAATTAAAAATTTCCAACGTTACTAACCAAAACGATAGAACAATTTTCAACTTTATTCATCATCGAGTATTTTTATTTATTATAACGTTTTAAGTAACAATTTTATGGATAAATTTTATCGATAATCGTAAAAAAAATTAAGTTATAAAAAAAACCTACTCTTTAATAACCATTCTCGTTTTATTTGAAGTTAATTGATTTGAAGTAACGAAGACCACACAAAGTCATCCAAATCCGAGCAATAACCTTTGCAGTGAACAACACGACAGCGAAGACTCACGTAGGGTTCAACAGGAATGTGCAATATAATAAAGGACATTATTAAACAGCGCCGACATTGAACAACCCATAGCCGACAACTGCAAACAATTTTCAATTTCCATTCAATTAAAGTGCGTTCGTTGATGCAATATAGAAAAAATAGCAAACATTCATAGCGATTCCAATAAGCTAATCGTGAGTTATTAAACCCTCGCTCCACCTGAGCTCCCAGCTATAATAGAAATGCCAGGGACTTATTATTAAAATTGCTGCTAAATTGTTCCCCTCACCCCTCCGATTTCGTGGCCCGAAGGTGACTTATCGACTATTGCTCTACATTATTACGCCCTAATAGTATTAATTCGCCATTGTCAAGTTAGAATTAACGTTATTGACAGTTAACGATATAACAGCGCGGTTTAATGATCGGGATTGGGATAGTATACAATCACCATATAATTATGTAATATGGGCCTCGCTGCCTGATTTAAATTCAAATAAATTGATTTTGTCCACGTAGTGTTCGATAAATAACCCTCTAAAGTCCTATGCCGCGTCTTGAGACTTTTTTTAGATTACTTTCGTGTATTGAAATCTGCATTCAATACAATCAGTTTTTCCGTAAAAGCCATTTTAGTATTGATACATAATTAAATGTTACTTTAGTGAACATAATAGTGTATATATATTACATTTTTTTTTTCTATTCCAAAATTAAATCTTACAAGTAAATTAACATCTTAAATTAGCGATGGTAAAGTTGTAATTACATTCTCGACATAAGCACCTAGATTTAACCGTCCAATAATACGATATGAAATGAACACAACAGTGTTTACGTGAGGTAACTCAATCACAACCAGTTAGCGGTATTATAATAACATTGGTATTGTCGTTCGGGGACATTAATTAGGTAAGTTGGAACACGTCACTCTACTAATTAATTGAGCATATTATGGGTGCACATAGATAATGTGGATACGTTGTCATACTAATAATTATAAGTATAACAGCGTAGTTGAATAATAAGTTGCAAGTTGTAAACAGAAAAATATTTGTAAACATGTATCTAAGACTGTAAATTGTTGCACTAGAATAAAAAACTTATTTTTAATCTTAATATCTACTGGAATTTCTATGTTGTTATTATTCGTTAACTATTAGTTATTCCGGGGTTTGTTATTTTATATTTATCTGCAGTATATACATGTACACATATTGACATTTAAAAATTAAGCAATTACACGCAATACAGAATTAAATTGTAAAATTAGCTAAGGCCCCATAACATATGTTATTCAACATGAGAATATCAGATAAATGTGTTTTAATATTATTTTCATTTGTGTCGTCAACTTCTTGATTTCGCACGTTCGGTCACCATTCACAAATCATAGGGCAGTGAACGGGTTGAATGGGACGAATGCTATCCCTTGGGTATTCAAATCAATAAATTGAGCGGTAGTATTAATACACACTATTGATTAATTGAGTGCACACGGGTGGCTACTGAGTAGTGACTGACGGACACTACTCTGAAATCAAATTGACTGTTTCACTCTCCTGTTTGACGTTTGATGCTTTAATCAGTAGTAAGCTTTTGATCAAAGATGTTATGAATAAGAAGAACTTTGTTGACCAATTTTATTTTGTTTACTTTTTTTAAACAAAGTAAGTAGATTGAGCACCTGAGTCCTCATCAACAACATGGTTGGCAGCCCGTTAGTAATACCCCTGGTATTGCTAGCGGCTATAGGCTACGGTGACTACTTACCATCAGGTGGGCCGTATGCTTGTGTGGAACCTTAGTGGTATAAAATCTATACTGACACTAATTCCAAAATTCTATTCAAAATTTGCAAACTCTACTGATATCATTTTTTTTTGTTGCGTGTAAACAATGACGATATATTGTAATGCAAATAGTTACGATTGTACGTAACCAAACTGAAATCTAGTATCTCTGAAAATATATTGACATTATCGTAGAGGCAAGTAAGGCACTGGTAATGATAATAATCGGGTTGCTAAGGCTAACACAATTTACCAATGACCAGTTGCATTTACTGCAAAGCATGCACGTCTGAGCCAAAGATCCTATGCAAAGCGTCGAGAATTAAAGTAACGAAACCTGCCTTGCATGCGCGCCAAACTCCAAGTAAAACATGGCAAGTTTACAAATTCATCAAGAAGCATTCAAGTAATACTGAAACCCGAATGTGAATGGAAATAATCAGGACGTATTCACACCGTGTTCCCAAATGGGTCCTCAACTCAATACTCACTCAAGGGGCGAAATAAAAAAAGCTATTCCCGTCGTATGTTTTTAATTAAACGCTTATTTTGAAGAGGGAATGACTCACACAATAGCTCATTGTGCGACAGTGCTAGCTATTGCATTATTGACGTTTCACGGTGTGAATGGGAGCCGATCAAGGTGTCGATCGATTAATGAAATTGAACTTTATTATTAGCGCTTTATGATTGGAATTTGTATCGTGGTAATTTGTAGATTATAATAAAATGAGAGCAAATAATAAAGTGATTGTAATGAGTTAACAATAAAGAGCTAAGTAAGTTATTATGAAAATGGTAATTCACGTATAAATTATCTTTGATCAATTTAATCAATTTACGTATTGAACTATTCCTCCACACACATTAGGAGTAAAATATGTAAAACACCAGAAAGGATAATAAGTATACAAATGAGTAAAAATAAACTGCATTGATATAGGTTTATTTTTGTCTCTCACTCATGCATGTCGCAGCACAAGTGAATCAAATTGAAACGAAGCGTTGTTCTACAGGTTCTAAAAAACACAACTTTTTTTATGTCATGAATAATTTTGTTTTTAATATTTTGGCACATCAAAGTAAAATGAGACGAATATGCGTTTAGTGCCGAATAAAGCAAAATGCATAATTCAATATTAACATCCACGCAATGGGGCTTATTTTAATTAATATTTCATAAGTCTACTTATTCAATTTGCCCAGTGGACTGGTTAATTAATGTAAAAAGCTGGTGAACATTTAAATACATAAATAAAAATAGGAATAAACATATTTCAACATTTTTACTGACTCCGGTTCTGTAAATTAGCATCCTTGATTTATTATTAACCTTTGAAATTTTATTAAATTGTTTATCACTTAATGAGCTTGGACACTATTTATAAAACATATGCACTCCAAGTATTTTAAATTAGTTGTGAGTGAATCGGATCTGGTGCAAAAAGTGATATATGATATACGCTACGAATATGATATTTTAATTAGCACTCATTTTATGAGACAAACTTTTTTAAGTGGACGAACGAACAAAGTACTAATGATACCCACTCGAATGCTATTCCGGTTATGATGTTATGTTCTTAGTTTACAAATCTATCGAAATATTATTGACTTTAGAATCGGGTCCAGAGAGGAGGTCCCACAGGAACATAAAATTATTCCGGAATAAAAATGTAATAAAGTACATCTGTGTGCCAATTTCATTTAAATCCATTCGACCGTTCTTACGTGATAGAATATGAAACATCCATCCATACTTCCAAACTTCACATTTATCACATTAGTAGGATAGGAGAGGATAAGTAGGATATTATGATAATAGGATTGGTATGATTACAAGATTTTTATATGGGAGTATCATAAGTCGCCTTCATATACATAAATCGCAAAAGGTTAACCTCTTTCTATCCCTCCTCATCTCAAAGACCGCTTTGAATTCCTTTGTCGCCCACTTTCACGACAGTGGAGGTCAGCGGAAAACTTAAAATTCATAATGTTTTATTCAATATAAGAGGCACTCGGTACCTTAATCTCACGTCATATCACAATGTTTAAGATACAATAGCTTCCATAGTACATTTCAGGAGAAAATGCTGGTACTTCATGTAACCTATAAAAAAGTAAATAGAAACTTGATAATTCTCTAACACTCGACACTGGCAAAAATAATCCTTGAAGATGATTGATTGCTATAAATAGTTAGGAAAAAGTAAAATATAAAAAACAAATCAAAATGATATTGTATATATTCTATATACATGTTTAATTGTATGTGTTCCTTAACGAATACTGAAACACTTGGGGGGTGTGTAACAGAATATGGCTGTTAGACTAATTTAGGTGGAAGATCATCCTCGTAATTAATCCACTTAGGATCCGACACGGGTGAAGCTTTGAAACTGGAGCTCGCTGCTCGACTATAGTCTAGGAGCTTGCTTGGCCTCTTGCTCTTGTCTTAAGTAGTTAGATCATTGAACACATGCAAATTAGTTTATAGTAAAGTTAAACAATCTATCCTGAGACATGGCTTACAATGAAATTATTAGATAGTTTTAATATTAACAGTTCCAAAAAGTTGGCTCGTTGATACTATTTCTTGGGAAAGAATCTAAGAGCTAGTATTCATATTCGGATATGTTTCCTTAAAAAACTTAAGCAAGCTTTTGCAATATCACAAATATATTGCAAGCATATAAAAAACTGACTGACGTAGTGGATCCAATCAAAACATTGAAAATAAATACGGAGCACTGATTTTCTTGCTGGTTTTTCTCAAACGACTTTTTCGGAACTTTCATAAGTGTTTTATTAGGCGGAAGTATGTTTTTTCAAGAGCATCATACTACAATCGTTGTAGATCCCAATATTTGTTCCTAAAATACCCACAAATCGTTATGAATATAATACGTCAACAAAATAAACCTCACAATGCAAAAAATACTAAGATAATATACGTATTTTAATTTAAATATATAATAAGAACATACTGTCTAAATAAGCGCACGCGCAGTATGCAAAGCTATTGGACCAACATTTCATTTTACGAGCGATTGCACACTATGAGAAAAACTAACACAACTAAAGCTTAGTGCCAACAAACAGACAAGCAGCTGGACAAACACAGTCAGCTGTACTTTTAATGTTCTAAGCAAATATTGAGCTATCGAGAGAACGTATTCGTGGTCAATTGGTCGGAAAAACCAGGGGTTTACCCGTGGTGCGATTATTAAAACCGGTAGCTAATGCACATAGGTAACTTTCACGAATATTTTGTGAGTGCGAGCGGAAGAAGACGATTCAATAATATTAGCTGTGTTGTGCTATGCGTTAAAGTTTTTGTTCGCGACAGAAAATGCTACATTTTCCACGATAGAAAATTCCATGTGTATCCAATCTGAGAGCTGAGTAAATGCTAGAATACAACAACAAGTCTTCCCGTTTCATTCGCACAATGTTCGAATGAAATAGCGCGTTAACGGTATCACCCGTTCTTGTCTAGCAATTACGGGTTTTTTCCACGTTTTTAGGGCTAATTTTCACTATGTTTAACTTACGTTTTAGCTCACAGATTGGAATTTAGATAACCTAAGATAATGTTTTATGTGTAATTAGATAGATTTAAAGGTTTTCTTTGTAATAATAATAGATAAATACTTATTTCATGTAGGATTTCGTAGATATAAGGGATAGAGTAGGAAATAACTTGTAATTTTTGTCATTTGTAAGCACATTATTGTTTGTAACTTGTAAAGCTTTACAGATAGGTTTATGATTATTGTGGTTTTAGATAGAGAATTTTGTGTTCTAACCATTATGTATAGTTTAATAGTTGTAAACCTTTATAGTTGTCTGTAAGGTTGAGACAAAATGTAGATTGATAATAAAATTATTAAATTGAAGTCTTTCACCTACGGGAGCCACACACACATTGGCACACATTATCACATATGTGTGCCAATATGATAAAAACAGACGAGCGCAGCTCGACCGTGTCACTTCGGCACAGCAGCTCGGCGGCGAAACAACAATAGGAAGAAAGGCTCCCAATAGGAAGAAAGGCTCCCAATAGGAAGAAAGGCTCCAATTAGAATCTGAAGCGAATACGGCGTTTTATTTCGACGTAGCATCCACCTGTAAATCAAGAGAGATCCAGTATAGAAAAGTGCGTAGGGACTCCTACTGCTACAACTACGTTTGGCAGGGTCCGTCCCGCACAGTTTTCTTCGCTCTCTTCGGTAAATGAAATCGGAGATGAGTACTCGCACCAATCGCGCATGCCTATCAGCCCACCATTACCTGACCCGAAAGGTATATAAAGTGAGGAAGTGTTTTAATAAATAAATTAATATTCGATTTTCTAAATTTATTACAAATTTAAATCCAAAATTAAAATTGTGGACATCACTTTGATGCATTACTGCGTATATGAATGCTGCTGAATTCATATTTGTCTTGATCATGATCTTTAATATTCATTAGGTGTTCTCTCTGCAAAAGTGGGTTTTATTTACAACTACTTCACTATGGGTTGACAAATATTACACTTGCGTATTATGGCTACACTCGTAGAAATTAGTCAACTAAACGCAAATGCCACTATGAAAAAACATAATAAATCTATGGAAAAACACTTATAGTTGACGGTTAATATACGCCACTTTCAGTGTGTATTTATTATGCATGTCTTTAAGGATGTGTTTCAGATCTCATACGAAGTATGAAGTACCTCCGTACTTGTAACAATACGAAGAGAAGAACCCACAAATCCAATTGGAAAATCGCAATACCAATACGACCTAAATTGACTGCTAAATATTCAAAAGCAATTATCCGTAGGAAACATACATGGGTAATTCGACAATGCAGGGCTAATTCAATTTGAATTACACGCACAATATTCTATTTATCGTGACGGACAGGTGTAATCAATCCGTGTGGGAGCCTGTTGCGGCTCGCATTGTCCTGCGGATCTGCTGAGTATGATAGCCTTCTCCACACTCGCGCTTTTACGCCAAAATGTACAAATATTAACTAAATAAATCACAGTGGAATACTATTTCCCGATTCTGATGTGCGAGCGAGATAAGACACATCAAAAATGTATGCGATGTACCTGTCGCGCTCTAAAACTTATTGCCGTAAATCAAAAATAAATTAAACATATTAGCATACTGGGTATGCAACTAATTGTTAAGAGGTCGAATATCTGTGCATACAAGACAAAATAACGGATGCAAAGTGACGAATATAATCTACAATGCAAGATTTTTACCTGGATGGCACTGCAAATCATCGTGAAACTTTGTATAAGATATTTTGGATAGCCATAATATAATTTAGCTATAAATGTGTACAATGTATGAAATAAATCTTTGGGAATAAACAATGTCTCGTAAATAATTAGCATTATCAGTGAGTGTTTTCATAGTTCCACGAATTGCTCGTTAAGTACAAAAACATTACACAAGAGGCACGACTGTATTTTTGTTTCGTTAATTAACACAAAATTTAATTAACGACATATTAAACTTAATCTTATGTAACGATAAACCAACTGCCACGCAGCAAAGAAGCGACATACAAACTCAGAATTTTATTATGCTCAAAAGTGTTTACATAAAGTAGTTTTTGCTACAGATAACACAAGAGCGTTTTGTTTCCTCTGACTTATCGTTAACAGATAACATTTATTTATAGTTTTTAATGATGAATATTCTGCATGTCATAAGTATCTTCGCCTTTTATAATTAGGCTATTTGGTTGTTTGTTCGGATCCGTACCTACTACGAGGGACAGCATATTATTATTATCCATACTAAAATTATAAATGCGAAAGTAACTCCGTTTCTTTGTCTTTTTTTTACTTTTTTGCCTTTAAACAAATGCAGGCGAAGTCGCGGGTAAAAGCTAGTTATATATAAAAGACTACGTGTGTTACACAATCCATCACAATGACGTCTGCCCCAGCCGCTGTCACAAACACCACTAATGATTAAATAAACCAAACAAACAGATAACAAGAGATGCCAATTAAACAATACACTAATTAATTCCAAACATTGGTGTAGTGGACTTAATTAGAGTAGGTACATTATCAAACGAACTATATACGTACACTCTACAGGTATACGCTCACAATATAGACAAAACGTGATCGCCCTTATTCGGTAGCAATTAAAGTATGGATATTGGACGGTAAACCGTGTTATCAATAAGAACCGTAATTGAAAATAGCATTAGAGATGAAAGTAACACAGCTATAAAGGAGTTTATGACAAACAATGTCATAAAATAAGCGGTACTAAGTCGACTGTATCTTTTTTAATATCTCGAGGCGAGATGCGGCCGCAGTGTCCCACGAAACATTTTCCATTAATAAAACGCGAAAAAGGAATATTACATATGAAAAAGACATATATCCGTATCGCCGGACCCGCCGCTATCTTCTCAGAAGGTAATAACTTCTTTACAAGTCCAAAGTCCGAGGGATTGAAAAGCAATTTCAGCAGGACACCCCCGCCCTCACACGGGCCGGACTCGCCATATTTCTTTTTCGCCGCTACTGTAATTCGCCTTTGATTTAATCTTGAGAAACAAATCTTTGAATGTGAAAGTTTAGTGATAGGCATCAGTGGAACTAGTTTCGCTGATTGGATTCCATCCCCCGGCATATACGCGGAGCCCGATCGTTCCTACAATTTGAATTGGTCAGTGCAGATACTGCCATTTGTCTGATTCTACTACGAGATTGCATTTCTTATTTTCTGAACCGAAATTTCATTTTACCGTATTCTATTATACGACTATGAAATGTACCTTTCTTAAGATTATCTAAATCTTACAGTAAATGTCTAACTTTTAGTTACGAATACGAACTTTCTTCTCTGAGTTTTATTATGAAATTATATACGTAAATGCATACTTGCATTATCCCATCCATTTTATTATTTGAAAGAAATAAATCTATTCCTAAATCAATCAAGAATCATCAAAATATGTACCAAAATTCCAAGAAATGAAATAAACAGTAAATATAAAAATGTTACATGTTAAAAAACTCAAAATACACTCAAGCAAACCGGCCCTGTCCCGGACGACAAGACCACTGGAAGCCAATTCTGCAAGCAAATTCGGTAAATATTGTATTCGACCGTATAATGTATGGGCGAGAATAAGATCTCTATTGAATCAAGACCATTTAAATTAACAAAACCACATTTTTTACTTTAACTTCTTATGATTACTCTTTATTCTGTAATAGTTAATAAGCCTGCATCAATGGCACTGCTCTGCATTCTTCAACATCAAGCTCAACACTTTAAATATTTAGTAATCGTCTCGGAAATTCATTTTTTGACATATCATAACAAGGTTTACATTTACTGCTTTAGCATTTCTGGTGTTATGTGTGGTATTATTGCTTTTGCACCTATCTGACCTGTTAAATGGCCTACCCTTTACATAATGAGTTTGGCACATCGGTAAAAACGAACATATTAAACGAATGTAACTTGAATCCGCGGGCGAGCGTCTCGCCTATCGACTTACCACATCGTGCGCTGAGCTAACCGCAAAATATACATTACAGTGGCCATAAAAATTACGCATATTATTTTACACATCATGGACTAAACTATGATATCAATGTGCTCACTTGTTTTGACATTATGATATTTGTTTGACTGTAAAGAATATTTCTTATTCTTAGTTTCTTCTTATAAGGAGTATAGTTTTTATTGTGAGTCAATTAATTGATTGAGCTCCTCTCTTCTCTTTTGACATCTGCTGCTAATGACTCAGATTCGTCTCTACTCACTTTTTAAACGTTTCATAGATCAAAGCTTTAAGTCGCATGTATTAAAAGTCTTGAGTATTTTAAAAAGAATGGCTTTACTTTACTCCTCTCTTATGTTTGTAATAGAATGACCGTAACGGGGCCGTTTGTAAAAGCCCCCAATTTGCGTGAGACGGTCCGGTCCGGCCCGTCAGTCCGGCCGCAGATCGCTATCGGTCAAACCATTCTCGGCGTCTTATTTATATAATCTAACTATTTGGATACAAACTCTCCAGCTATTTTTATTTACAAAAAAAAATTATGATAATAACATAGAACTTCTATGCAAAACTGCGATTATTTTTTGACCACATTGAATCTAGATATATTCAAAATCGTTAAAGCACTTTTCACACAGACGCAAATCCTGTGAAATCGCTGACTCTCACTGTGCAAGCTAATTTGATTAAACCCGTTCGCGGTGTGTCGCGATGAATTTCATGAGCATTATATGTGGAACACTGATTCGTGTAATGCGTTCCACCCATTTGTAAAACTTTAATTATATTTCATGGATTTATGAAGCACTTCGTGCAGACTTATGCTATAATATTAATCAGAAAAAAGGATAAGAAAATAGTAATAAAATAATTTCCGGAGCAAAGCAAACAATTTTATACTTTCTTAGACCGTCGTGCATTAACTTATTATTAACTACCTGGTTCAAGTATTTCATCATTAAGTACTTATTACATCTACATAAGGCTACATTTAGCTCTATTAAAACAAGAACGAAACCGTATTGAACAAAAAGTTATTAATTCTGATAACTTTCTTTAAAAATCTTCATAGCTCGAAGGACCATTTTCATAGACCTTCGAGAACATTATTTGTTACATAATTATTACATATGTTTTCCAAGTCCAAATGCTTTATTTAAAAAATGTCAATAACTTTATACAGCAAATACTATAATAATTCAGTAAGTGAGGGCAACGAGAGAACTCGATCCAAGGGCGCCGCTCACGCGTCCCGCCATTTTCTGCGCGAACGAAACTCTATATTGAATACAATTCTAATAGAAAATCCTCTCCACAGTGTACCCCTAAATATTATTTGTTTCGCAAACAAATGATTATGATTTATTTGTCTATGCAAATACGTAGTAGTTTTGAATTTAACAATTTTGTAGGTTTCTGGCCGAGACTTTGTTTACTAATGTCAATCATGAAACATCTCTCATGAAACTGACATTAGTAAACAAAACAAGTGATGACATGCTGTGGGTTTTAAGAAACACCCTGTTTTTTTACATTATGTTAGTAAAATCAACATGAGACGGACGACATTTCAATTAAAATTAAATAGTGGTTTATTTTTTATAAATAATTATATTTCAGTAAAGTATAATTATTAGTGGGTTTATGTATAAAGTTTATATCTTATGGTTTATTCAGTCGCTCTGAATCTGCTTTGACTTATAATGTTTGTCGTAATATAAATGTATCACCTAATTTAGCCTATAATGTAGTTAGGATACAAACAAGCTATAGGTATATACACCTATTGTTGCGAAATGAAAACTAATTTCGATAAATTAAAAATAAAACATCAGTAGTACAAATTACGACGACGGACGTAAAAAGTATGCGTATTAGAAGAAGAAAGTTAAAAGAAATTGTCGATGGAAAAGTTGTATAAAAATCCGCGACCATTGTAGAAGCCTTGCGAGCTGCGATCGGGCCATTTGGTACTGTTTTCAATTTGTCCGCCGCGACCATACATCAGCGGTGGCAGTCGCGGCACGCACCAACCACCCCAACTTTAATACACTTACGCTTGACATTTTTCCGCCCATTATGCATTCTGCTAAACCAATGCTTTCTGTAAATACTTACCAGGAAATACAATTTATAGTGACTGTTCTAGGCTTCTTGGAAATATACGAATACGATCGGAAATAGAGACTACTTTGCAAATACAAAGGGAATATTATTTTTACAATTTAAGTTGTGTGCATTTAACGCAACCAATTTGCAAAATAACTAATTAATGAACGTTCAATTATGACTTTAAATAATTAACCAATATCAAAATAGAGTTACCTTTTGCTAATGAACTCCACATAATGTTTTGGTAATTTATTTGTTTCATTGAATCATCTATCCAAGCTTCCAACTATAACGGTTTTTGGTTTTTATACCACTAAGTTGGCACACAAGCATACGGCCCACCTGATGGTAAGCAGTCACCATACCATACCAGGGATATCACTAACGAGTTGCCAACCCTGTCGTTGATGAGGAGTCACTGTGCTAGCAGCATTACTACTAGCCCAGCGAATCCTCGTGAAACACTGGCACCGTTACTCAGAAACACGACACTACATAAAAGTAGATTTATATCACTGCGGTCTTTTGCAAGGCGGAGGTACAGTCCCCAGTCAGGCGGCTCCAATATTAATGGGAAAACCCACGGGAGATCCCAATGCGCCCTACCTCTCTTTTTTTAGCTAGGTACTTAAAATAATAATTCAAAAAATCAATAGTTAAAAATGTACAGCCCGTATATAAGTGGTTGCACTTCATTAAGTTTATAGTGCAATTTTGCTGGCAATTTATTAAAAACCCCAATTTATTTACATAAAATAATCTTATTATACAACTCGTTTGCTCTCATTATTAAAAGCGTGATCTATCGAATCTGCTATACCTAGTTTTGCAAAAGTCTAGATTTCCTAACCATTCATAATTATACCGAGATAAGTTGAGATAATTACATAATGTGAAACAGTTTCGGAATAAATAACAGTTAAAAAAAGCACACTTTTCAAATTTTTTTATCCAGATGAATAGTATTAGGATAAAGTTTTGAAATTATCGTATCCTTTCGATTAGGTCCTTAAAACGTGTGTAAATTTTCAAAACAATCAGAAGTCTTAAAGTCGATTAAAATGAGAATTCCGTTATATTCAATGACTTTTAATATCATTACCTACAGGGTAATAAAAGCATTTTTAGAAACAAAATAAGGTATATTGTGAATAAATGCAAACGACCAGAGAATGAGTGAGCGTTAATTCGCTGGCTGTGAGGAGGTAAACTCCAGGGGAATCAACGTAGCTCGTATCAATAATAATTAGAGGTGCTCTTAGTCGAGGCAAGTTGGTAGCGGCCACGCTCAGCTTACCGTCCTAATTGGCCACCGAGACCACCCCACAATGTTTGACGAATAGCCCAATGGTTGACAAACAACATTTGATACACGGCTCGGATATTACACGGCAACAAACATTCACTTTGACGTGATTCTAAGAAATTAATACCATCAAATACAGCAATTTTCTGCGCAAAAGCAAAGCGTTCTTGAACGGATGCATTTCTGCTTACAGCCGTAATTAGTTATAACAAGTCTACGGTGGCTATTTAGTCGAAAAACATTAAATATAAAAATAACTTCGACCATGATTCGTGTCGTGTTTGTGCATTATTGGGATATTTTTGGAACCAAAAATGTTCTATACTGGTCAAATATTCATATCTGAACCCTAAATTCTTGATATAAAACTAAGTTGGTCGATTAGTCTGTTTGTATGAGTAAGAATACCACGCCAATAGTTCTTTTACCGTATAAATCATGAAAACTGCGATTGAATAAAACAACACAGTTCTCGCAGCATACCCAAAAAAGAAAGCTTTCTCATCGAGCACAGGGTTATAATGTGTTCTTTATAAACAAACTTTATCAATACCAAAAAGTTATTACATTTTTTTTAATAAAATGTGTAGCTCTAGGACTTAGTACAAGTATCTATAAAAATCAATCAATGTATATTACATTAGGTACGCTCCACAAGCGATACCATGTAATGAATACGATATGACACCGGCCATACGACATACGACCGCAATGAGTGCTGACGTCATGGTCACTGCACTGGTATGCTGTTATTAATTCCGCTAAATCGAAAGCCGATCCCGCTCTGTGTTGACTCCGATTTGTCGACTTTAAATTGAACTGCGACGCTTTGAAACACTACCATGCAGTCCCGGAAAATATTTCAATTTGATACTACGCCGCTGGCTTTTAATTTTTAATAAATCCCGACAATACTTTAGTATTGTGCGCTTTGTCTAATCTATGCCCTATATTTAATTCATATTTTTATTTAATTTAAATTTACAAAAAAAGAATAAAATCAAAAGCTTTTTGCTTATACAAAATTATGTAAGTAAGGGTTGGCACACATCCTTAATTTTCATCTGAATGTTAATCAAGTCGCTAATCAAAACACAGGTTAGCAGCCAGTATTGAGTAGTAATTTCGAGGCCGGTTTGTGCGCGCCGGGCCACTGAACGTTCAAATTGCCGTGGCTGCCATTCCGTTCATTACCGCTCCACGGTGTTTGCTACTCCGCCATTCAAGCACCACCTACAACCATCAGGAAATTAACCATTTCTATTGGCGGCCGGCCACCGATAAATCACTTTATTCTCCGCAAATACTTTTTAGAACTCCAGTACGTGACTCCATCCAAGTCGCCTGAGAGTTTATGTCGGAAAAATATTATATTTAAACGCTTCAATAGTTTTATTTCAAATTTGGATAATACAGACTCCAACGATGTTTAAAACTGGAATACAGTGGCGGTTAAAGATCTACTCGCTTACAATGAAACGAGAATGTTTTGCAATCGGCTAAGAACATAATTTAAACCTTGTCAAAAAGTCCATCGAATATATCTTACACGTTTTCTTACCAATAATAATGTACTCGTGTAGTAAAAGTTGATACGTCAAATTTTGTTCTCCGTTTCTTGATAAAAAAAATATCACTAACTATTTACAAGTTCGGCAAAATATTTTATTAGTTTTAAGTCACCCTCCCAACACACCCAACTCCCTGGATGCGCCGATCGAATATTATGACAAGATATTTCAGTTTTATTTTTTTATTTGGTTAATTACGTACAACCAATTTCCAATTTTTACAAAAACTGCACTGAAACGCTACCGTCAGGTACCTACGTACCTGATGTACCTAATGGTATTCAGAGGAGGAGTACGTACACATTCAACGTAATTTATTTGCAAAAGCTTAGCTGACCTGCACACCAGTTTGGCAAACAAAACGCCCTAATTGGGCACTTATGTCTTCACTACACAAACCAACCAGTTAACGAAGACAAGCTCTCGTTCCGTTTACGCGTGTAAATTGCTCTGAATGGACTACATTTTAAACTTACAAGGATACCATGCATTTTCATGCCTAAAGGTCACAATCGAATGAACTTGAGCACTTGAGCTAACAAAATCTTTACTGCTGTTGTGTTGTGTCCGTATAAAACTCAAAGCTCTGAAAACGTGTCTAACTAGATTAGTAACATACAACAATGATAAGTTATTTACCTCAGTCTTAACACTAACAAAATGTTTGTCGACAAATATTCCAGTAAAAATTCAAATATGTCTACTTATTATTAGATTAGATGTCATTCGTTCGATATTAAATACTTGAAGCTATTAATATTGTTAAAAGATTTTGTTTAAAAAGAGGCTTAAAAAAGTTGTTAAAAGTGGACAGTTTGTTACCCTACTTAACGTCATCGTGTCGAATTTGCATAAAATTGGGCGGGCGACCGTTACAAAACTTTTGACTGTACTTTAAAGCACTAAAAATCGAAATGAAGCCATAAACGAACCCCTGGGGCACCAAACTCCAATCAACTTCTTGTACAAGCCGCTTTTAACTAAGTAACACTTGTAATTACAGTACACGACTCACTCTCTGCTGATTTTAAAACGGTTAATATAAAACTTATTCCTTTCCTTATACCCGACTAATTTTATATTTATTACTATAAGTAGTATATGAAAGATGTAGTACACAGTTTAAAAGATACCAGCAGACAGACAGACACGTCCTTTAATAAAAATATTACGAATATAATAATAAATTACTGCCCGTTTGTTTGTCGTTAAAATATGTTTACTTCGATTGCGTAAGTTTGAAAAATGGGGTTAAGGTTCCCAGCAACGTTGTTGCATGACTATAGAATTTCACAGAAAATAACCGTCCACCAATCCATGAATCACCCAGTGTTGAACAGTTAAATACCTCAAAATATTTCAAATAAAATAAGCGTATCGTTTAAGAACATAACGATGAAGGGCATGAGTAACTTTTTTCATTATCTCTTGCGATACAAAAACTGTAGGGTGCAACCCAAAAACATTTATAACTTGACATAGCCGATAAGGACTATAATGAGAATATTTTTGGTCTTAGAATCGAGATACCGACGATGAATGATTTTTAAACCTTTTTTTATAATAACACTTCAATTTTAACCGCCGACGAATAGGAAGGGTTTTATAAGTTTAACGTGTGTATCCTGCGTGTCAGTCTGTGGCATCGTAGCTCCTAAACGGATGCACCGATTTTGATTTTCATGTTTCAAGGGTGTTCTTAGCTTCTTAGCTGTGATTTTTAGAGGATACAGAGTTAGGAACTTTTAAAATAATTAAAAAATTCTATCTACAAACCTTTTTTCTTGAATACCTATTACTTAAAATCTACTCACATTAATGCCTTATGAGGAACCAGTCCTGGTACTTTAATAAGAATACTGTGGAATAACTAAAATACAAGTACTGTTCGTTCCAATATAATTATATCACAAACAAAATACTTATTACTAAACAAGTTTTAATAGTAATTCAAGTAATTAATAACTGACGATAAGAAATTCAAAACATTCCTATTCGTGACACAGTGCAGACAATTAAATGTACGTATTTTTATGGGCTCAAAAGTTTATCAAGTTGTAACTATTAATAACAAAACAAAGATACAAAACTCATCGTTATGCTATGAGAGAACATGAACAGTCGAGATCAAAAGTGACGTATTCAAAATATAAGTTTAAAATGTAGGTAAGTAAAATGTATTGAGCAATATTATCCATACGAGACTCCGCGTGAACTATGAAAAATGTAAAAATAAACAATGTTTGTCTCCTGACTTTCTGTGCCAAATTTTCATTCAAACAAAGTATTAATATCCAATCATTCGAAAGTATTCAATACATATACATTGCATGAGCGGGATAATTCCAAATTTGCTGTTTTAATTTTATTTTATTATTAGTAATGTATTAGAGAATATGAGACCTAACAATGTTTAATCAAATGTAATGAATAAAATGTAATTTGAGTATCTACTTATACCTCTTCTTCAAAAATTTAGTGTGGTTTGACTAATACAAATTAAATCACCAACGTCGCCTGTTATCATTTACCCTTCATTAATTTTAACGTTATCGTTTTTGAACTAATTTGACAGCCAGTTAATGGCAAGTGGGTAGATAATGACGATTCAAACTTGACGTCAAACAAGAAATAGTATTATCGATAACCCTTCGTGGGTCGCGACTTCCTCCACTCAAGCGCAGCGTTTCTTTCACAATAGCCTTTCAAACTATCTTGTACGTTTATAAAAACTTTTCTATTGATAAGAAGCGTTCATACTATAGAAACGGATCTACATTAATATTCAAAGATATTTTCTTTATTTATTTACGCAGAGAACAGTCGAATAAATAAATAAAAAAAAATATAATTTAGCAAGTGCTTAAAATAAATCGATTTCCAAAGAAAATTGACCCGAGTTTAAACTGAAATATGGAACAAATTTTGACTTGACAAAAAAAAACATAACCACTACAGCATACACAAATACCAAAACATACACATAACTATAAGTATATTACAAGTTTTTGACGTGAATAAATCTAATTGAGCTAATGAGGGAGGAATTTCTTAATTAGTAGTGTTTCGAACGAGCCATAGGCACACGTAGTGTACCGAAACGGGTTAATTACGACCGATAACTCTTTAATTAACCTGCCTAATAACAGAGTATTTGCATTCAAGCCAATTAGGGAGTCGACTAGATCGATAGAAAATGTTATTTAGTACGTTCACTATTTTATGTTGGTTGATGTCTGACAGACATTATAGATAGGAATCGAATCGCTTGCGTGTCTTGTTAAAACTGTGCCGCGAACAATATTTTGATGGTTTGCATTTATATGTAAAGAAAAGATGTCTTAAGACTATACCACATCTGTTATCAGCGCCTCAAAGATCTGAAAGTACACTACCTATAATTTGAGTTATTTCGTGGCAGTGATGCCTCTATCACAAATTACCATTGAATTATTTGGTTGAGCACTTTCATCTGTCACAAAATTGTAGTAATTTTTACTAAAATGAAATTTTGTTTCAATTAAATTATTGCTCATAAATGTTAAAATCGATACATGGACACCAGTACCTGAAACCCGGTAATAGATCTTTTGAAGTAAACAAAAAAACGAATGCGTGTGCTCACAAAGTAAGTGTTGTGTCGAGGTGATAATGGAGTGAGTTCCAATAGTAATAGCAGCAAGTTAAAAAGACTGAAAGTAGACCCATACGTGTATGTCCCTAATTTGTATCCGCGAATCGTCAGTCTTCGTGATCGTGTCTGGAATGCTGCAGAAATATTGGGCGCTCATAATTAAATAATAAGCGTGGTTTGAATCAGTCAAAATGGGTAAGTTAATATGCAACTAATTAATCGATCAATATAAGGCACAACTAGTTTGGTGTGTCTGTAAACAGTACGCACGTCAGCGTACGTCAATTGTCACGCCACCGGAGGTTATCTGGCGACCATATTGTCGCAGGATGCGCTAATAGGGCCCCGAGGTTAACACGACTTTCTAATTGCATTCACATTGGTGCACTATATCACGTATATTACTTATAACGCTTCCCTTTATTTTGCTTGTAGATATAGTTGTTGATAATTTTGTACGTACGCAATGCATTGATTGGTACTATATTTACAAGATTTACGATACTTGGAAAAGTAACCTACACAACACTAACGAATCATAAGTCGATGAAAAGCTTATTTTTCGTATATGATTTTTATAAGGCTTTTTCCTCATGTGCAGCTTTGTTATAACAAACTATAATTGCTTACATGCCTGTAAAGTATGTTTTATAATACCCTTATAAATACCGTAAATAACTTTTTATAAATTGATCTTATTTTATTACGTTATGATTGCACTTTTGACTATTATGATATTTAAGTCGTGAATCGATTAACACAAACTATGCCTGTATCTTGACCATATAATATATTAAAGCGTTAGTATTGAGTGGATAAACCACAGCCTATAAGCTTGTCCAGTCTCCATTAATAAGCTTACAAAACTTCCTATTTTGAACGTTAGATGGAGCTATTTTTAAATTTATGTTTATAAAGGATCTCTCCTACACTTTTGCATGTGAATGTACTTCTTTGAATTCGTTCACGGTAGTTTTGAGACATTATGAAATTATAAAAATATGTACTTGTATTGATATGAATACCTTATCGATGAATAGTCAGTTGCAATTTGTACTTTATGACATGTGTCCTCTCGCATTTATAATTTTATCATTTAAAGTATTACTCTAACCTACACTATCACACTGAAAGTAAATTCTAGGTCTGTAAAGACGGCTGACGGCAAGCTTCAGCAATGTTCTCTGATTTAATAAGTACCACGAGGAAGCGACACCGGCGGAGAAAAACATAAGCCTCACTAACAACTAGCTAACAACCTAATTACTGTTGACCTTCGCCCTCGGGCTACCACATACTAAAAAATCATCCAAACTGCAATAGATTTCACTGACAGGTAACAAATTGGATTTGCAAATTAAGCCGATCCGGTTAGTGGAGCAGTTTTAATATTTTTTGTGAATTAAGTTATTGGTATAGAGACCGTTTTTGCGGTTCGAACCACGTTCATAATTTGATTAGATTTCCGAGTCGGTAGATTAGCTCGATCGGATTGGAACAGACTGTTTAATTGCCGACGAAAATGTGATTGCTCTATAAACGTCACTTTCAAATTCAGTTTAACTCAATAGAAAGCCTATTTACTACAAATGGTTAAAAATATCGTGATATAAATCGTTATTTCCTAAAAAAAATTGATTGATAACCCTAACATAGCGTCAACATCCGTTCCTGGAGCTAATTTGCTTGTAGTACGGAGAAGAGGCTTGGTGCAGCCAGACCAATTAGTGCGCTGGGTCCCGCATCACGCGACCGGAGGGTTCCGTATTATATTCTAATAACCTTCCTTCAAATTAGTCGTATTTTACAAAACGCAAAATTTCGGCTTCTGAAAATCGTTCGGGCCACTAATGACAACCCTAGTATGCTATGATCACATGTTGTTCTAATTATTTATAATGAATGAAATAAAAAAGCATGCTGCTTACTCTTTCATTTCCGTGACCTCATAACACAGGCGGATTAAATAAAACTTTATACTCAGTACGATTCTAAAAACACAAAACATACCTTAAAACAAGTGCATTAGGTACGTTTTAACAAATTCCTAGCGTAATTTACGGTGACTTTTATTAAACCTTAACTCACTAATTAATGAAAAATAAAAACGCGACCAAGTGTTAATTATGCTAACGATTTAATGTGTCTTTACAAACGAGTAATCAATCTAATTTCCATACATATTATTTTTTATAGTATGGTTAGGAATGTGGCGTCCGTTGCAAAATTAATGTTTGATTGAATCAAGTAACATCAAACTGAATATTTATATATCTGTGAAAGAGTTAATTAGGTTCATAAAAAATATTTAAAAAACATCGAGTAAATTGCAATTCCCAAGCGGGACTTCTCTGAATCCTTGTATTATTTATAAGAATGCAATACCGGAATTTAAAAAAGTTATCGTTAAAATTTTATAAAATCTCGTTAGTTCCACCAGTAATTCTCAAAAAGACCAATATGCATACAGAGCTCCTATTTATTATTAGCATTAAAAAAAATGTATCTATGAGACATCTGAAGAATGATATTATATAGATAATTCTTTATTGTACACCGAAATCATTAACCCAAGAATATTTTTTTTTGTTTCAAAACTACTCATGCGCACCTTATAAGCCCAGGTTATTATTTAAACTAATTCCGTTAATACACCCGTTCACCAGCCTGTTTATTAATGAGCTTAAGTTAATTAATGATAATTCAGTATTACATTGTGTTAAATTTTGAGGTAACAACACGGGAATTCATAATGTTATCATGTACCACAATAATCGGTGTACTGTCATTATTAACTACTGCCTTAATTGAATTTTAGAGGCTTTTGATACATATTTCACAACCATTTTTTTATACCACTTAGTTTTATGCAGCATTTAAATTATAGTAGCCAGTCGCATTGGCAGCTTTTACAACAGTGAAAGCAATTCATACATTTCTCAGGTAAATATTTACTTAAATCTGCGGCGGGCATGTATAATGATTGATGAATGTAAAAGAAGCAAAAGAGGAGTGTAATTAATTCTACGCTCCCTACCTATCCATGACTTAAAGGCGTAATGATAATGTAATATATGTACTTAAAATCGAAGTCAGAGATCACAAGATTTAAAAAGAGATAAAAATTATTTAAATAGAATCAACGGCTCTATAATAATAAACGGAAGGACTAATATCGTCTAGCCGAAAATGTCAAATCCCTGCACCTGTAAGGCTATGTATTCTGTTAGTGGTAACAATGCAGCGGGCCAGCTTAATTAAGACGACTACGGCGCACATCTCTGTGTCGGTTCAATATGACTTGATACATTCCCGCAAGTTCGAACTCATCACGCACTGTTGCATTAGCGTGTAGGTGAATTGGGTAGCGTGTAACGAGGTCGGCATATTGATTTCAAGTCTAGAAATTATGTGTGTGGGACAGATCAAATAAAAAAATTACATGGACCTTTGCCTAACAACTAAGTGACCCCGGTTAAAACTACGCCCTTCAGGGTACATATTGACAATTACACGCAAATACTTAACAACGAATACAATTAAACAACGCCTTGTCCAACCAATACATATTTAACCGTCTTCACTTTATTCTTCTCTTTATTTGATCTGAGGTGTGCGCGTGACCTTATAACTTTAAACTTTGGTAAGTGTTATTTTAAGCACTTTTAGTGAGATTATTGTCACAGATAAACTAAAGCTAAGTATGAAGTTATGAAACGATAATAATAATTGTTATGTCATTAGGCGTAGTTAACACCTTTATTTATAGCACCAGTGCTTCGTATTATTGAGATTAAATAAATGCAAGGTGCAGGCAGGTCATCTGTGCTGTAGATAAACTTACCAATTGTACTTTACAACAAGGAGTAATCAGATAACCGGGGCGAACTTAACTAAAATAAATAAATTAATTAGCAGCCATTGTTATGGCAACCGAGACTCCGATAAAGAGTAGGATCGTTAATCCATTATAAATATAATAAATAACCATTGTGCGTAAGATAAGCAATAAAATGTTGTCCATTAATTGTCTGTGGTAATTATAAGAACAGAAGGATCCCGTGTTTATAATTAAAACGAATGAAGCATTGCTCTCGGCTAGTGATGTAGCTCTAATGAGCGAGTGGCTAATTAGTGAATAAACAAGGCGGATACGGGAATTCTAATTGGCTTTTGGGACAAGCATGTCGCAGCGTAGCCGAGGTAGCCACTAGCCGATGCTTTCATAACAAAAACTTGTTGCCTTCTTTTTAGAAGCTGCCAATGAAGACTTACTATAATTTAATTCGTTACTTTTGATCATTTTAATGAACCTATGTTTCTTCTCACGACATAGCAGGAAGTTCCTGTTTTTTATTTTTTATTTTTACCTATTTTAATCATATTTTAGTTCATAATGGGGCAGAAATATATTCTGTTTCTTGATAGTTTTGAGAACAATTATATTGTTTCTATCGAGTAATTCTTGCGACCGACCGATGTAGTAGCCCTAAGCTTTTTGTCACAATCGTTTTGGGACATCTGATACAAATTATAGGGTCGCATTGATTGATTGATTAACTTTTATGAATGGTTCACATACTGGAGTTACAATAAGTAATGCTCTTATAATACAATAAGATAGTTTTAGTTTTATAATGGGGAATGTGAAATAGTTTAATAATATTAGTATACTATTTTTTGTGTTCATATTCATAGTAAACATAAATACAAAACTTGTTATCTCTTTCTTAATATCTTTTATAGTTGTCTTATCAGTTTATTTATTACTATGTTAGGATGGGTTACTAAATTATGACATTTAGATTTATAATTTTGTATTATTTTAATGATACGTGCCATTTTATTTTAATTCTATTTTAAAATAGCATAATCCTTAAAATATAATAATTCGGTAATAAAAAAATTGAGTCCAATAAAATTACGTATATAATAAATTAAAAAATAATAAAATCCGAAATAAAAAGTGAGCAAATAATTTACTACGTATATTTATACTCTTTTCAATTTTTTTGAGATTCCGCAACTAAGGCAAATAATCATTACGGAATCGGCCCAAATATTGTAAAAGAATTTACTCTTTAAATATTTGTGTAACAAAAGTGTAATTGCTGGCAACAAAACGATGATAAAATAAAAATAAATCATTAACACTAATTGTCAGTTTCATTTACACCGGAAACTTTATCTTTGACCATTCGTCACAGAAGTAATGACACAATGTTATCTAAATGGTTACATATTTATAATACTCGGATGAGTGGGTTTCAACATGAAACATTATTATTTAACAATTTTATTGGAATTAGATGTAGTGGTTTTAAGGACAAAGTCTAAATAAATATACATATTTATGATAATAAATTCTTAAAATAATATAAATAGAATGAATTCGAATTTGAATGCAATGGTTATTGGATTAATAATAATTTTAAATAATCATTATTTAATATCACTTAAAACTTTCAACAACAATTTATATTAAGGTTAAAAAATGAAAAATGTGAGTGAAACGTTAAGTTGAATCGAAGAGAGCTTACACTACTGTAACATTATAATAAAAGCAAGTTGTTTTCCAACAATAACTGTGCATGCACGTAAAGGGTTTAGTTTTCCAAGAACCCTCGAGTACTGGAGATCATTAGGGGACTCTTCAAACCTGTCGCCGCATTACACTAATTGACGCAATTAGAGGGATTGCCGAACGGAAATAAAAGTCGGCTCACCTTCATGAAACGCCGGCCCGCCAATTAGACTAGCAACTCGTAATTAGCCTCTTCGGAACACTCTTACGGATGATTAGTCTTACACAGATTCAATTTAATCACAGCACAGAAAAATCGTGTCCATTTCGGGTGCGGTTTGTGAGAATGTTTGTTTTTTTCACACACTTAAAAGTTTTTCGCGATCGCGTGTTTCCCTAGCGAGGTTTTTTCGGAGCGACGACGTGTTCTCGCCGCGGCGGCTGAGAAGCGAATGCGCTACGGGCGCCGGGCGGGAGGATCTAGGCGGGCGGAGTGTGTAGCCCTTCCTTTTCATAAAGCTCACCCGTTGTGTAGCTTTTTGTGTGAAGCCCGCGTTTCAGTTACGCCATTCTACAACTGGAGCGACGCTTAACTCTGTAAGTGGGCAGATTTGCGCGGTATTGCATTTAGGCCTAAATAAAAACGACACTGAATCGAATTACTATCGAAACGATGGTTTTGAAATGTCATAACTATCTGTATTTCTCACTTCTGACTCGTATTTATTGCATAACTTCGCAACCTGATTACAAATGCAAAAGATCCTTCGTTGATAAATCTGGTGAGACCCCATTCATTTCTTTATGTTGACCTTCCTACTTGAGGGGCAGCCTTATAATAATAAAACATGTTTTACGAAATAACTAGAAATAGTCACCTTCTGTAAAATAAATTTTAATGCAGTGTCAAAAACGTCTTATCTGAAAAATAAGCTGTTATTTATTTCTTTAAAATATAATATTTAATTAATTGCAGAAACTTATTATATTAACATAATTCTTATATAAATAACGTTATAATTAGGGTCCGCTTATGTGCTACTGACTACTTATTATAATAGACTCACGTACGATCTGAATGAAATGATTTATTGTACAATTCTGAATTGTTTGACCCTTAAAGTATCAGATTCATAATATATTTTAAGCGTCAAACAAACTAGGTACAATCTTTCAAACTATTCAGCACTGTCACTTTAATATCGTTTGTTTTCATATAACTGTAATAATAAAACTATCTCTGTATATCTTTGGGTAGAAAAATGAAAAACGCTACTTGCAGTCATATACCAACGCATAAGTAAGTAGCACAATAAAAAAAGGTCAATAATAACGGGTGATACAAACTAGTTTAATAGTCCACCATCTAACTAGCAATGGCTTGTTATCTTTTTACTATGGCAATGCTGTATTAAATCAATTAAGCCAACGTAAAAGGGGTGCAATAAACCATGATTTATGACCACTACCGTAATAGTTTTTAATTATATTTCAAGAGGGTAATGCAATGCGAGTACCTCGTACAATGCAACTCCATAAGAAAGGAACAGGTAGACCGGTTAATAACAATTAATTCGAATAAAATATATATATTCAAACTTTATCCTCAAAATGATATGGTGTTCATATTTATATATTTTAATCAACTCTTCGTATTAAGAAATAAAACCTAGCTTAATTCAAATTATACTAACTATTACAAAGAAACGATTATTTTGCTATGCACAAAATGTTTCCCATATTTGCGTCAGTTTAAATTAAATGTAGGTATATATAATGGATGTTAAATACAATATTCTGGTTCTGATTTTATGCTGGTTATTTGTAGTATAACCAGCATGCAATCAGAAAGATTAGATTTAGCACTTCAGCGATGTCTCGTAATGAGCTATTCTTCATCCCTGACAAATATATTCTTCTGTTATAATTATACTCATTGAGTCGTCTGTTCACCGAGTTAACTATGACCAAAATAAAATTAAACAAAAAAATACATGAATTTATATCAATTATATTGGATTAATAAAGGGACATTTAATATAAAAAACAGTATCCCAGTTAACACAAAAACCCGGTATCTAACTAAAGTTTTATTTTATATTTGCACGTTAGTTGATGGTCGTAAGCTACAGTTTATTATTACATAGTAACAAAATCATTTTCATAATATCTCGGTTACGACTTACGACGTCATAAATTATGATTACTTTTCTGCCGCCATAATTTGAAGGATATTTGGTATATCTAGTTACTAACAAGATGACATAAGAAGCTAATTAGACAGAACTTGCCTTGAACTCAGCCGAGTTAACCTTGTGGTTGAAGCAACGGCCTGTCATCTGTTGGCCCAGGTTTAAATCCCGGCTGTACCAGTGAGTTTTTCTAAGCTTAAGTACAGTGATTAATCACACCACAGCTAAAAAGATAGGTAGGGCGAATTGGGATCTCCCGTGGGATTTCCCATTAATATTGGAGCCGCCCGACTGGGGACTCTACCTCCCGCCTTACAGAAGACCGCAGTGAAATAACACTACTTTGATGTAGTGTTGTGTTTCTGCGGTAAGTAAGGTTACCAGGGCTCCACAAGGATACGCTGGCCTAGTAGTAATGCTGCTAGCACAGTGAGTCCTCATCAACAACATGTTTGGCAACCCGTTAGTGATATCCCTGGTTTTGCTAGCGGCTATAAGCTACGGTGACTGCTTACCATCAGATGGGTCGTATGCTTGTGTGCCACCTTAGTGGTACAAAAAAAAGAACAACTTTTAAATCCTAGTACTAACCTTATATAACCTTATCCTGGCTGGAGGTCATGGGCAACGCACGCTACGAGAAACAACAAAGAAGGCTTTTAAGAAAAAAAAATAAGTATACAGTCCGCCTGATGGTAAGTGATCACCGTAGCTTATGGTTCTTGGAGGTATAAATCGCGCGTTGCTCAGTGTGCAAAGAATCGCTATGCCAACAGTGTAGCAGTGCGCTCTCTCTGAAACCTTACCCACCATTGTTTCGTTAAAATTATTCGTTACGTTTTTATATACACACAAATATATTATTTAAATGAGAGTATGGTTTTATAAAGAATAAGTATGTGACGTCATAAATCTGTTGTACGGGCTGCAACTCTAGGTGGTTGTGAGAAATATCCAAGCTGAGAATTTCCAATATACGGTTCGAAGCTTCAATATCAAATTACATCTTTAGCCCGAAGCCTGTTAACGCGAATCGAAGATATCAGATGTTCACTATTAGCTTTTCAATCTTTATGGTATATAGATGTTAGGTAAGTTACGATAAGTTTATTTAAGCAATAAAAAATGCTGTTAATTCACTAATGGATAAGGCTATGCTATGCTTACCACTGCAGTCCGCTTAATAATATTTTTCAGCTAATATTAAAGTAAATATCTTATCTTTAGAATAAAATAGGTCAAACACGAAGATAAGTTAGAATATCAATTATCTACCTAATAAAATATAATTTAAATATGTGTTAATATTTAAATTTAATAATATGAGAATAATATTGAATTCATAATAACATATTTCAACGATATTTAATCCCCGGTTTCAAATTTTCGAACGTTTACAAAAAAATATCTACGTCGTAAATCGAAACACTCCGCTTCGTGCTAGTTTAATTTATTACCAAGTAAGTCGAGATGGGTTCCTTCACAAATAAGCTCGGCTTTTAAAGCATTTTCAGTGACGTTTTGTTCGCAACTCATTCGAAAACCCTGCTCTAGCCATCTTGTAGGGGCTACATTCAATACATCTTTACACGACAATTTGAAGATTGATAATTTACAACCTTTATCCATTTTAATAAGGATCAAAATATGTACTGATTTATATTTGGAACTGTTAATTCAACCCTTTGAAAGTTCAACCCAATTTTGTTGAATAGCTTATAATTTCCTTCTAGTATATAAGCACAAACAGAACCTGTTTCTACTTCATTGTGCCTATTATTGGGCTTTATTCAAAACACCCGCTTCTTTATTGGGTTAAGGACTTTGGTACAATTTAATGAAAGGCGTGCTGATGAATAGACTTATGGATGAGTATCTTAACTATGCATACAGATTCTCGTTGTGTATGTATATGTGTGTCTAATAGGACAATTGATTGACCATGAATGATAGATGGGGATATGTAAAAATATATTAAGGTTCATTATTATTCTTAGCTTGGGAATGAAACAAAAGAGCTAAAATAAAAAGTATTATAAATAATCCCAATTCTATGATACGAAATATAACAAATTTTGTCATACGTAAATCATATTGAGTATTATTTAAAAAAAAAACATTTTTGATATTAATATGTTCCACCCGTAATCTTTACAATGGGGCAAAATCAAATAGATTCGAGCAAAGCTGCGGCCGTTTGTGTGAAATAAATTTATCACCTCTTTAAAGCAGCTTAACCAAAAAACCACGAAAAGAAATCCGACGGCGTTTCCGAATCGGCTTTCATTGAATTCGACTTAAGCAATTAATCATTCTTATCAGTTCCTTGAGTTGAGCTGAGGGATCGACTGACCATTGAGTCGTTGTTGTGGGGCGAACGAGCCATTGTGAGCCATTATTGCCAGCCATTGTGCCGGAAACTGATGACGCCTCCGACCGGCCCGTGTAATCTCACGATTAGTCTTCGGCAACGCGTAAGAGCCGATTGACCGGTTAATATTGCAATACATTCTATCCCTCTGAGTGCGACACCCATTTAGAAAACAATTCAATAAACTTATTACATACAAATGTATAATATTATGTATATACGTATACATTCCCACGTACGTTACCTTTTTGGTAATTAATTGTTTTTTTACAGTTCGTAACGTACAGTTGAACGGTAACTAGTTACCATCAGTTTATATGTTTGTCTGCTAACCAAGGAGTGAGTAAATGCATGTTCTAGAAGAACCATTGTCATTGTTAATAATAAATGAGATTAGTGTCACATATTTTCGACACTTCTACGGAACATGATTAATATTTTGGTTGTTATTACAATTACGAAATTTCATCTATTACTTCGGTAATAAGTACTTATAAGCTCTTGTATTGTAATACATAAACATATTCCAAAATTAAACAACAAGCCAAATAATTAAAGTGCAATTTTAACGACTTCGAAAATAACCGCCTACCGTCGGCTCTACCGCCCGCCGCTTAGCGTCTCCCGTCGAAGAAACAACGAAACTGGAATTTGCATAAATTAAACGGAAGCACCTTTTGCCAGTTAACAAAGTGCTAATGATGGCTTAAGGCTCTCACGCGATTCGACCCAACGTCACGTGACGACCGATGCCAAAGTTCAATTTGTCTCGTTGTAAAAAATGCTTTCGAAATTTTTTCGGCGACATAAGGCTTCCGAGGTTAACGTCCGGACCTATATAGTTCCGTCATTTCCGTCGGTCTGTCTGAATGTACTTCTGTATATCATCTAATTTTCGCTACTATTAATACTACAAAGTTAAATCTCCGACTATTAATGCTAAAATTTGGTTCGAATTTACATATTTACCTATAAAAATAAAAATGTGGTTTGAATTTACGTGTTTTTAGTATACATTATATATAAAGAAGACAATTTAATAATCCAAAAGAGTAATTGCAGATTTACCCTAATAGCCAAATGATTGTATGCAAAGCAGTCCACAACACCGCGGTACTTATTTGAATTTTGTTTACTTGAACTGTTTAATAACCGCCTTCTGGCACAGAAGAAAATTAAGCTGATTTTAACTCTCTGTTTTCATTATCTTAAGTACTTAGCCGTTTAGTATAAGGCTCATAACAATTTCAAATGTGCTTTCATAAAGTTTTATACGTCCATACTTACATGCTGGTACTCAAACCCAAACGTTATGGTTTTTGGAGCTGACAGACTTCATCAAATATTGTAACATTTTTTTATATAGAGATAAAGACGCAATCCGACAGCATGTATGAAGATAATGAAGCATGTAGAAGAGTAATTTCGCTCAATACTCGGCCTACATCGAAAGGGACTCAGAGTGATGATATATGGAATACATTAGTAGAATTTTCTTCGTTTTTAAAGAAAATCTATGTATTTATTACATCATTAGAGATCAAATAAAAAATGTAGATGGAAGTTTGCGAACATTTAGTGACGCTTGTTTTAAAGAAATGTACGGAGGCAAGGCGTAGTTTCTTTGTATTAGTTGTAGGTGTGTGCGTTTAACGTGTACACGTACAGTGCAAGGCGTAGTTTTCACCGGCGTCATACGTTGTTCGAAAAGTTCCATCTACCTTTTTTATTTGATCTGAGCATAGGTGCACAATATACTCAGTTCATCAAGTCTTATTACACAACCCGACTCACTCTTTATAGAGATCATAAAACAAAAAAGGCGATGCTAAAAAAATAAGGTCAATTATAATTATCAGTTAACCTTAAATTGATAATACGGTGCATTTAAGTGTAAAATAATTCCACTTTTCTATAGTATTGCGGTGTCTACGGTAGTGAAGTAAAAAACATAGTTGCGATTGTTCAACCGAGGACCCTGAACCCATTGTGCTAGGCCGCACTTCACTTGGCAATCACAACTTTACGCGGTGTAATGAAAACTTTTTGTTTTTAACTTATTCACTAAAATAAGACTAATTGATTTCGTGACCTAACCGTGGCGGATTTTATTCTTGTATTTATATTAGCAAAAAGGGTAAAACGATAAATAAAAAATTCAAACCAAAAGCGAGCATCAAAACACTAAAAGGTTGATAATAATTAAGTATATAATGTATTTTAGTTGAAGCCAAAGCAAAATATAATCAGGGCAGATATCAGACATCAAATTAAAACATAAGATCCGAAGGCCTTATAATTTACTAGCGGCCCGCCTAGAATTTTTGTAATCGGTCCAGTAGTTTCGGAGCCTATTCAATACAAACCCACAAAAATACAAATCTTTCCTCTTTATAATATTAGTGTAGATAATGTAGATTTATAACGTTTTAGGTTTAAGAATCATAAAACAAAAAAGGCGAATAAGAATAAGAATGCAGTGTTGTTTCACGATTTAATATTGGCATTAATGAACGTCATGTAAGGCTTATGCTCGCGACGAACGCGATAGCGAATGATGTGATAGTGGAACCAAAGGCAGTCCTGGCAACATTATAAATATACAACATAATAATGATACATAAAATAACATAAAGCCATAAAACATATATTTTCGAGTCACATGTACTATTCAGTATCTTACTACAGAATAGTACGAATAACGACCTAAATAAGCGAGGTTCACTATTTTTATTGGGAAGAAATTGTCCATTCAAACTTTTTACAAGCTAAGAACTCGGTTGCCGCAACGCCGAATGCAATTTTTTACTAATAATTCACAACAAAGAGCGAGTCTTCAAAATTCGTGCAGACCAAATCGATGTTAGCAAACGTGACAAATCACAACATTATGAACGGGGATTTGAATAACGAGATCAGTTTTACCCCACCGTTGAACCACGGTTCATGGGAAATGTAAACATTGGGGAAGACGGGACATTATGCTACGACTAATCCGCAAATTAGTCGATAAATACTCGACCTCCATAAAAATATTCCAGTTGAGCGATAACAAAAGTCTAATAAGCCCAACGATAAACAGTGAAACGCATCTTTTACATGTCGTAACAATCATTACTAATTTGATGATTTATTTATTTATTTATCATGAGTAACTTTACACAAATGGATCCTGGTAACAGTAAAGAGAACACTATGTAAGCCCGTGTTATAAACCGACCTTAAATTTTCGAATGCGAGGAACTTTTACATGTTTTATTCAGTTGAATCGTTGAGTACTTAGGTACGTCATCAGGAAAATGCATTATGTAGGCTTATTTGTAAGTCATCTTGGCCCTATTCTTATTCCGGCATCTTAAACATGGTCGATGTTTGCTCCAAAACTTCAGCTTAAATGTAAATTTCGGTCACTTGTCAGAGCTTAGTGGTGTGCCGACTGTAGTGTTTTGCCAGGATTTAAACGAACAATAGTGGGTAATGTACCTAGTCAATATAGCTTGAACTATGTAATTTGTTTCCTACAAAGTAAAAAAAATATGAATCTCAGTTTGTTGCAATGTTTGTCTCCTATGATAATATCGAGAATCCCAGTGTGGGGCACAGTGATTAATTATCTTCCGTATTATTAATGGTGTCATCAAAACGCGAAATGTACAGGTCAGATTGATTTTACCTTTTAATTGCTTTTTAATAGAATAGTGTCTTTATCTATTTTATTTCAAAGTTCTCACTTCCCTAATAATTTATATATAAAAATCTGGCCGGGTTTAACTAATCTTTAAAAACATCATTATAAAATAGATTGAAAAGACTTGTGTCGAAAAACAAATAAAACATAAAACTTAGAAAAACAAAATGTAGTTGTTTAACCCTGCCGCCCAATCGTCCATTCAGCACGCGGCGGGGCCATAAAATTAAATAAATCCGTTATTTTTCAGGCTGAGAAATGTGCGGCCGGAGAGCGCCGGTCAATCGGGCCGCACGATAACGGCCCACATTTGTAAAGATTTTGTCCCGAGCGCGGCCCACGCCGAGGTTCTATTCGACGTAGTGGCCATACGTTTACCTTAGACTTCAAAAACAAATAGAAAAGACTCTATGTATTACTATTGTTGCTGATTGCAATGGCCTTTTTTCTTTCTGAAAGGCCGCCGAGGAAAATCGGAACGGCCGCGTGCGAGGGATATGCACCAAACACCTACTACTACTACTACTATAAGGATATTAGATTACACGTTCAATACGTAGTTTGAACATATAGCAAATCTGACTTAGGATAGAAGTTCTAAATATCCCGAACACATCTATCCGTGTTTTGTATTTAAAGAAATTTATAACATTTTGACTTATTTTTTACAGTTGAGTTGAGTTTCCTGCCAGAATATTGACCTCAAAACACTTGTAAAGACCTCCAAATAAATGTGTTTTATTTTTAAATTCTATTTACTCATCAAATACATTAAAAAGTACGTTCGTTGTTATTTCTATCTGCCACATTCTGCGCTCTACGCCATAAGGCGCACTAAGCAGTAAGACTAAGCCGGGAACAAATGAAAATTGATTTTAAGATTGTACTGCGGCGAGTTGACAAATATCACGGCCTTATTTCATAGCCTACGTATTAACTTCACTCCCTATCGTAAGTATAAATAAGAGGTCCAAAACTATTTACCCAACTATTTCGTTAAGGAAATACTGTTTGATAAGAATTATATACCTACAGTGAAAAGAAACGTAACTGCCACATTAAGGAGGAGCATATTCTATTTTTAAAATGTTACGGACATGATCAATGCCACAAAATACATATTTTATTAAAATAGGAACATCACTAATTATCATATGTAAATAGAGAAATAAAGCATTAATTAAACTCATATGATGAACCACGTGCATTTCCAGTATGTATATATAAATAATTATATACTACTTCCAAACTGTCAACTTAATAAAAAATACGGACGACTCCAATATTCTGGCCACGCAGGGGGGGACAATTAAGAAGAGGAGAGGAGAGGGTACATGAAAGCTACACGTGACGTCACTCATCTGCATCCCTACACCCTTGATGCAAATTTAAACACTTAAAACTCACTTTTTTCCTTCATTCATTTTTTCCGTTTCCGGCGCCAGTTGGTATCCTCGTATGAAGAGAATATTTTTTAATTATTTTGCCTTATAAATATTACAATTTTTGTTTCGGATCACAAAATATAAACAATTCTACCTAATTAATATCAGTATGTGTTGTGGCTCATGTATTTTTCAGCACTGACTTTATTTTACAATCGGATGTTATTATTAAAAATAAAATGACATCGAGACTTTTTTTTATACCATTCAGGTGGCAAACAAGCATACGGCCCGCTTGATGGTAAGCGGTTACCGTAGCCTATGGACGCTTGCAACACCAAGGGCATCACTCGCGCGTTGCCGACCCTTAAAACAGACTTCTTACAGAACATAAATCAAAATGAAAATCGTACAGTCGGTTTATAAATTCAAAGTGAATTCGAAATAATATTATAAGAACATGTACAAATGCATATCAATAGTTATTTTAATGAGTTTAGTTTTTTTGTCATGGGCATGAAACGTGTACCGAATTCTTATCTCATTCATTTTTAAAAGTGGAACTTCTGATCTCATTCATTCAATTTTAAAAATGGATCCGTCGAACGTTTTGAATAGCGTAGAAATTATTCAGCGTGAACGCATTACTTCACGAAACTAATTGTGAAAATAAAATAGGAGCGTTTAAATTCGTGGGAATGTGACGGTGTGTAATGAGTTGTCGAAAAAAATACTGTTTAACGTTGTAAGAGGGACGTGATTAAGTTTGGGGCTTAATATCCGGCGGGGATGCGCAAGACATAATGCACTTTTGACTTAATCGTATAGGGTTGTCTCTTCAATCAGTATACAAAAAATAGTTCGGGTATTTATATTGTAAGCTCATGTAAACCCTTCACGTGACATTAAGAAGGATTTTTAGGTCCGTTTCTTGTTAGATTCGAATACGTGATAATTTATAACTTATAATTAATTAAATAGATACATACATACATATAATCACGTCAAGTTCCTCATGGGTTAGGCAAAACGAGATTATGAGTTTTAAATTATTTTTGGTATGTATATCCTATAGAATACAAAATATATTATAATTTGCTATGTATATCCTATATTTGGTAGAAGTGGGAATCGAATGACATCCAATCGAAATGTATTTGTACCTACGGCCATTAGGTCTTTTTACGGTCTTATTACGGTCATTAGTGTAATATAAATCTATAGCTTTTACTAAATAAATTCATGATATGTGTATATAATATAATCTTAGGTGCATCAATAATTTCGAGCATAAAGTTATTTTAATAAACATAATTGTTCAAATGCGCAACCCTATTAATTTGCCATATCAACCGGCCAGTAGCGAATAGAATACGACGACCGCAACAGTAGGGACGTACGCCAGATATCGAGCTAATGCAATTTGCTGTTACACCGACAAACACGCATGGCATTTTACACCATATACCTTAGGAAATAAGGTTTAATGTATGCACCGGTAACCAAACATAATAGTAAATATATTTTTGTTGTTGAATAGTTAGTAAGGGAGGGATGTGTGTATGACGTTATAAAATAAAATTGAAGCCACAAGGGCGCTCCACGCGGATCTAATTAAATGATAAGTGTGATCTAAGATTAATGTGCTGTACTGAAGAGATCGCCTGCAAAAGTCCTTATGAACGTTTCGCATTCAGCTCTTAGTACGAACTAATTAAAATCCTTACTGTAATTGAGTATATCACGTTTGCACGTTTTCATTTTGTGTTCTCAATTCTTTTAAGTGAAATTTTACTAGCCATCTTAATAAGATTTCAAAGATATCTGCAACAAAAACGATTCGTAGAAATTATCTTCCTAGCAACGCTTCCGTTAATAAATAATACAAGCACAAATCTAAATCCTACTTGTTATGTGAACGTTAGAAATAAACAATTAGATTCATATTATTTCACAGTCATGTCAACAATGCTTTGTCCAAAAATGTTTCGCGAACGACTCTCACGGCACTTAGATGAAATTTAAAAATAATCCTGTTTATTCTGTGGCATAGAACCAAATGCCAGAATTAATGGATTGTAATCCCAACTTCGCATTAACACTAAAATAAAGATTAGGGGTACAAACGGCCACGTCACGTCATAATAGTCCTAACCATTAAGTACAATTTACTGTTCAGCAGCTTCGTATGGTTTTGGTGTCATTCATATGCAAATATTATAAACGCGCAAAAAGTATCCCCGATTCAGTGAGCTATGTCAAAGGAGAAGAAACTAAATTCCCATAAAAATATCAATTATTTTGTTGCAAGCTGCATCGGTAAGTCTAATAGAAGCCTTACATGGCAGGAATACGTCTCGCTTAGAGAATCAGCATTGCTGTCCATCATGGCAATACTAGCAGTGCCTGGTATCTTGGCACCATCTTGCAATCTTGCAACAAAACTAAACAGCGCAAAGCAAATGAATTCCTAGCCCTGTGGGCTTACTCCGTATGACGGTTGCTACGATCCTGGCGTGATTTTAGAAATAACAAAGATAACATTTTGACATTAGTAACCAAAACGTCAAAATGACGTCAGAGCTTTTGAACCGTCATACCCAATAAGCCCACCGGTCGGTCCCTGATTCCATATGAGACCAATAGCTCGTTAAATCAACACGTCTATTGCCTGTGTTTGTCGAACAATCGACGCTGGCCGACTCCCGATCATCATTACGCACATTATCCGGGATTTGTTCGACCAATGCGCCCGCAGATGTGTGATAACATGACGCGTGCTAAATGATCCTTTTCTGGCATTCGCGGGCACACTTACCTTATCAAAGCGCTTAGAAGGAATAGAGCTGTCCAAAGACGTTACGATTCCAAATTTAAAATATAATATTGTTTTTCAATTACGTGGTGTACGTGTAATGATCAAATATTTGGTAATTGTTTGGTTCAGTTGGCAGTTTCTATGCATCCTATACCATTGTTCGCAGGTTTGATACCCACTCGGCATCAACATTAATGTCATATTTGTTTGTTCTGTCTCTGGGTGTAATATTTATCTATTTAAGTAGGTATCTATGTGTGTACTTATGTAACTCTTTGGTACTCATAAGACAAGCTTTGCCTAGTTCGGGAAATCTTATGAGAATTAGTATTAATAGTAGTCTTTATTTTATATTCATCAGATTTTGTGGAATCCTTGTCAAATTTCTATAGTTTAAATCTAACAATTTTAACTCTTGTACGTTCTAATATTTACTCAACGCTTATTTGCCATTGCCAGCGAAATGACCTCACGCGCCGCGCACGCGACTTTAACGGGTTATCTTTACTTACATCACCGCATGCGAGTGACACTCTTTATGCGGGGGTAATAATGACCCCCTTTCACAATACTCGATATAAAAACACTTCTACGATATTTAATATTGTAGCGTGAACGTCTTTCCTATTCATTATAGGTCTATTTTTAATATGTATCTGCATGTAAGTAAATCCTCGTTGTGAATTATTAATTAGAAGTTATACTACGTCGATTATATTCATGAAACTATAATTTCAATGGTATAAAAAAGTTATGAAACATTACAATATCTGCACTTCCCCGAAGAGCTAGGCTGAGGAGTTACAATACCCGCTGTTCACCGAAGATAATTTGGTACAAACATGACACCACCAGTCTCTTAGGCACTACATACGTCTTGAATTTCTTCTCAGACGTATGCAGGTGTCTATACGATGGTTTCCTCAATCGTAAAGCTCGTGTTGTGACTGCACTTTGTAGATTTTTAGAAGAAATATTGGTACCTACAGACCTGTGTGAATCGAACTTGCATCGCTAGAATAGCAGCCAACGCTTCATACCAAACGGCAACCACGTTTCATTTACATTAACATTTCCACATTGTATACTACTAGTTAGTTATCGTACTTATCGACGAGACCGCTGGTCTAGTGGTAGTATACCTGACTGCTACGCTAGAGGTCGCGGGTTCGATTCCCGCCAGGGCAAACATGTATGTGACAAATATGTTTGCCTTGCGTTTGGGTGTTTGGTATGTATTATAAGTATGTATTTACAAAAAAAAGTATATAAGTATTATATCGGCTACTGGTTCCTATAGTACAAGCTTTGCTTAGTTTGGGGCCAGATGGCGCGGTGTGATAATGTCCAAGTATTATTTATTTATTTTATTTATTATTTATAATATTCAAGACTTGTCTCATGCAATATTCAGAATCAACTTCAAAAGGATCCTTACTCGATCTCATTACAAACTCGTAAGTTTATTTTTGAAAATTTAAATACATTCAAATTAAGTTTAATATACTCAATAGAAAAATCAAAATTTGCCTCCAAACATAAATGAAGTGAAAAGTACAAATTGATAATCCATGCAATGAAGAAGTTCAAGAGAAAAGAGAGAATAGAGAGAGACACGACACAACAAACGTCTGGCCGATAAATAACCCGTACCTTATACCTACAGTAAGTACCTGCATACCTCGAGTGCCACACCGCTCATTTGTACTGCCGACATTTTAATAATCGCATATTTTTATTTAAGTGACAGCTACTTACGCAAATCTGCCTATTATCGTAATGTACCGTAATGGAGGGCCTCAGTGGCTTAGTAGATTGGACGATGTTAAAGTTAAGCTTCCTGGTATGGCACTTGCTGAATACATAAACAGTATCATTTAAGTAACGAAAAAACTCTACTGGTACGTCCGTCAGCATACTAAGAAAATTGCCCCATTTTCTGGCATAATGGCCACTGTCATTGAAGCAAAAAAACTAAAGACATGACTAGCACGCGATTTAATTGTACCATAGGTGCTGAAAAGGTCCATAGTCCAGTGTAACTATTACCATCAAACCAGCAGCATACTTGGTTTCAAATCTTAGTAGTAAAAATAAACTGTTTCGCTACATGTGCTTACTGCTATGCAATACCCACATGACACGTAATAAACCGATTTTCAACTCAACTATAAACAAGAATTATGTATCAACTCAATCATATTTTTTATACAACAAGCTTATGTAATGCCTTTGTATTACAACAATATCCCATTGACAGACATTACCCCAAAAGCCAGTATAAAAACTATTCCTACAACGCACGTCGCGCATCCCACGGCTCCCGAGCCGTCTTTAGAATTTTAATTAAATTGTTCATTGGCTCAATTAAATCGATTATTAAAAGCTATCGACTCCCGAAGGGGTGAAATGTTGCGATCACTCCATACTGAATGAATTGCATGCACGTGGAATTCATCACATGACGCGGGTGTACAGAAATTATTAATATAAATACCATTTTGTGTTAATTAATTCATATAAATCTGTTGCCGGAGCAAATATGTGTTTAATTAAATATGGTATTTCATTACGATTGTATTTTATGCTTCTATTTTAATTTCACCAATTAGTTGAACCTGCTACGTACCTATAGAATGGGGATCTCAGATCGAATAAAAAAGGTAGTTGGAACTTTGTTCGACAATTAGTGACGCCGGTAGTGCGTAAGGCGTATTTTCATTATATTCGTTGTAGGTGTGTGCGTGTAATTATGTATAATGTAGACTGCAAGGCGTAGTTTTAACCGGCGTCACTTTGTTGTTCACAAAGTTCCATATACCTTTTTTACTTGATTTACACATTCGTCTGCCGGGTGAAACAGCTCTGCAGCACGGCGATCTTATGAATCCAGCTATTCATAATTTTGGTATTATTTTAATGATTGCATTAATTAATTCTACGACCACTTGTCATAGCTTTTTAGGTTTATTTATTACAATTTGAAGATCATAATTGGTTCTGTTGTATATTAAAATATATATACAATATCTATAATATATCGACCCAATAAATATATGACGTCTACAGCATCTACTTAGTTTTATGTATCTTTTGAGGAAGTAGTATTCACCATAGGTTGAACCACGTGCTATGGAGCTCATGAAAATGTTCGATTAATTAGACGCAATATTGAGTTACAGAGCGTCGTCCCGCCAGTAACTTGGTTAGTTTCCTTCAAGATCACATTTTAAAGGCAGGATGCACTGTAAAACAAGTAAAGGCTTGTT
The DNA here is from genome assembly GCA_951449985.1 of Falcaria lacertinaria. Classification (NCBI taxonomy): domain Eukaryota; kingdom Metazoa; phylum Arthropoda; class Insecta; order Lepidoptera; family Drepanidae; genus Falcaria; species Falcaria lacertinaria. Next base: position 7,512,069 of record OX602114.1, read on the forward strand.
AGCTGTGAGTGTGTTCAAAATTCCATGCATATTGAGTCTAACAAAGGCAATATTCTGAAGCTAATATTCGTTTTCACCTGTTTCTTTGATGCAAGCATTTAACTAAAGAGATTTGCAATATTATTATTACTTTTTTATACCACTAAGATGGCACACAAGCATTCGGCTCATCTGATGGTAAACATTCAGAGTAGCCTATAGCTGCTAGCAATGCCAGGGGTATCTCTAGCGCGTTGCCACCCCGACCATGTTATTGATGAGGACTCTCTGTGCTACCAGCATAACTAAGAGCGCAGCGTCTCTTCGTGGAACGCTGGCAATTTAACTTACCACAGAAACACAACACTACGTCAATGTAGTGTTATTTCACTTTACTGCGGTCTTCTGTAAAGTGGAAGTACAGTCCCCAGCCGGGCGGCTCCCATTTTATTGGGAAAACCTACAGGAGATCCCAATTCGCCCTACCTCTCTTTTATTGCTATTTAGTAATGTTGAAAGGCTGCTATGTATTATGCATTGCTTTTTGCCGACTGTCTGTTCTGTCAGTCAATATGCAGCAGTCTTCGACTACCTACTAATACTGGCTATAAATTAAGTGCAATTATCAAAGCTCATAAATTGTTGTCAAATCGACCTCTGCCTCCGCTGGGTAGCTCCCAGGGGCGTCATCGATGCTTAATTTATTGCTTTTCTTTGTCACAGTAATTTAAGATGACGTTAAAATATAATAACATCTTTATATTAACTTAATAAGAAGAGATAAAGATGTTGTTTTGTATTTAATATCTTCGCCAGTTTATTACGTAATGTTATTATATATACGTAATGTCTTACATGTCATGTATACGAAAAACGACCGAAATAGATGCCTAGAACTGCCTAGAATAGATGATTAATGTGTTTATTAGCGTAATATGATATTTATTTCATTAGGTTTAAAATAGGTATATAATATTATGCTGTTATTGTAGTATTTCGTATGAATATTATACTTGACCTTGTTTAGCATCGGACGTGCGTCAGCAGTTTTTTTTTATACCACTAAGGTCGCACAAGAGTTGTCAACCCTGTTGTTGATGAGGACTCACTGTGCTAGCAGCTTTACTACTAGCGCAGCGCATTCTCGTGGAGCACTGGCAATCTTACTTACCACAGAAACACAACACTACATCAATGTAGTGTTATTTCGTTTCACTGAGGTCTTCTGTAAGGTGGAAGTACAGTCCCCAGCCGGGCGGCTCCAATTATCCTCGTGGAGCCAGTGCTCCACGAGGATAATTGGAGCCGCCCGGCTTAGGCAAGTTGCCAGTTCTCAGTAATACACCCACCCACCCATCTTAATTTAACGATGGATTCTGATGGTTTGGAATCTTAAAAAGAAGTAGGAACCTACTTCTACACAAACACATAAAGCAACTTACAGCTGCCATCTCTTCGTAATATTTTATTAAAGTTACGTTTTACAGCTATATTTACAGCTTACTCTTACGGGGTCTTTGGAAAAACTTGAACAATTTAATCGTTATCAAATCTGAATATGTCAGAGTTGCGGAACTTAGCAACACATGTTCGTGCAGGAAAGAAGTTTAAGTAGAGAAAAGACGCGATCAATCACCAACAATGGTGGAAAGGAGGTACACCCTCGGGAAAAAACTTGAACGGGGTTTAGGTGATTTATCGGCGTAGTTAGAATTATCGCCATTTGCAATTCTTGCCGCTGAGAGTTTAGCTAACAACTTGGTTAGATAACGACTTCTGGGAGACCAGAAATACAAGTTTTGTAATCGCCACAAAGAACAAAATGGCTGTCATTGATAAAAATTTGATGATGCTAGGCTACTCATCACGCTTGGTAATAAAAGTTATCAATTTGCATTTTTTTTATCTAACTGCTTAATAAAGCATTGATAATTATGAAGGCATGTGATAGTTTCACCAAATATTCACTACAGTTGAAAATCCCAAAATTAAAATGTAACTCTTAACGCTCTCTACTCTACCTAACTAATATCTATCTATCTACAAACCCGATACCACCGACCGACATGGACACATTTGCATGTATAAAAAATTACATTTAATTAGATAAACATTACAAAACTTCAAACTAAGAGTGAAAATTTATTTGTGTCTGTGTTAACACAATAACACTGATTCAGCTTGGTCGGGTGATGATTGGTCACATCCACCAAGTTTAGTTAGAACAAAAAAAAAGGATATCGAAAACTCATCTAGCAAAAGAAAACTCCCCGTCCACATTCCGGAACAGTGCAATAGCTGGAAGCGCCGACAGATGACCCCCAGGGGACTAGTCGACGAGGACCCTAAGCTTGTAGGTATGTCTAACAGATTCGACACAGAACTTTTGGCTAAACTTTTAATCATAGATCCTGATCTGAAAACTACATATTTCGAGCCATAATTATGTATTTTTGTTGTAAAATCATACGTGTACTCGGTAACCTTAGTTTCCAGATGCTTGCAAATCTTGCCACATAAGGCATGCTAATTCCAATTCTTGATGACTTATATCCAACACTATTTGTTTTTCATTCTTTGCATCGAACCAATATTTACGGTAATCTAATTTGATTGATGTCGTGTTAAATATTTTTTTAATCAGTCAAGGCAATGGAAACACCATATCTGTTAGTTAAGTAGCAAACACGCAATCACACAGTTGAACAGTAATAAATGGTACTTTGCAACGGGTAATCACCGGCTTCCGACCTTTAACCCTCCCGTTAACACCCGCATTCGGGGGTCTTGAAGACCGAAAGACATTAAAACTCAATGTAACATCGCAGACCACGTATGGCCGCTCGGCGATTATCTTAAAGTTACCCAGTCGTTACGATCCTTATTTGCGGTTGCACCCGACTGACAAGGACCCGGGTTAAGTTTGAATCACACTAAGTTCGAATTAATGAATGTAAAGTAGTTTTACTTTTAGAAAGAGAGAAACAACAGGTTGTCTCGTTCAAAATGGATACTCCAGAACTAAATGAGGTTCTACCTTATGGAAGATCACAGCCAAATAAATCCTTTGCATTAAATGTAGAATTAAAAGCAGTAAGGTTTTCAGAACTCTTAGGGACTCGTCCTGTCTGATCCTAACCCATGAGGCAGCGCGTAATTTATAATATAACCCTTACTTGATATTTGGGTCAGGGTATGTGAAAAATAAATAAATTATGATTTAACGATCTATATAAAATATATATGTACCTACGTTTTTTTTTCTATTTTTATACCACTCAGGTGGCAAACAAGCATACGGCCCACCTGATGGACAGCAGTCACCGTAGCAGTAGGTGTGGACGCTTGCCAAGGGTATCATCACTCGCGCTTAACCTGTTTATTAGTGTGACTTTCGAAATACATATAGTAAAACCAGAGTAAAACTGTATTTTTCCTATCGATGGTGAAAAGGTAAGAAGATCGGGAGCGGTGTGCCCGCAGCCTTATTACCTTTGGCTCGCGACGCAATGGCAGTTACTGTTCACCGAATGAGATGCCACTCAGATGGCCGCTTTGCGTCTCTACCTCGCCATTTGTCCGATATTGGCTCGTTACTCGCCGCAAGCGTCAGCTCCGATTATGTCGTTTTATCACTAGCACTGGTGAAAATTCACACTGTGGACCACCCTTTATGGATTACATTGTTAGAAGAAATTAAGTTGGTTTACATGGGGAAACAATTATGTTTTTATTTGTGCCCATGAAAATATACTTTAATATATATTTCAAATTCAGATGACGTTGGATATTTTATTTCATAGAAATTCGTAGCTTTAGCCCATATTCTAAGGGATTTTCTAGGTTTCTAGCTATCTATGAACAAATCTTTGATTGAACAAATGTCAATTTGTCAACCACGTCATTGCTTCCTACAATGTTTGCTGTTTCCAACGCACAAAATCCTTCTACCGCATATAAAAGCCTATACCTCTTATAAAAGATGAAATAAGGCAATAATCATGCTTGTTAAGCCTATCGCAAAATTTGAAGTCTGGTCGTAAATCTATAATGTTTTCATTTGGCAAATCTATAAGAAAAATTTTAACCCCCCTCCGAAGCACCCGAAGAAACTTCCAAGTATGTGTCATCGGCGGTGCAAATCCCGTTGGCCAGTCACTATCTTTACTACTTAAGGAACATCCACTAATACATCGACTGACGATGTTCGATGCACCTGCAGAAACATTCGGTAATGCGATGGACTTGTCTCATATCCCACGCGAATCATTCGTCGAAGGATGGACCGGTCGCTTGGATCTAGCCCTACGATACAGTGACATTGTTGTGATCGCTTGTGGAAATCCAAAGATAGTAAGCCAATCAAATTACGAATTGTTCTGTCAGAATGCTCAAGCAGTTATAAGCTCCGCTCATGAAATTGCAGCTCATTGTCCGAGTGCCTTCGTCGTGGTAGCCACAGAACCTATTAACCACACTGTCCCCTTAGCTTGTAAAGTTCTACAGAGCTGTGATGCATTGAACAAAAGAAAGGTTTTGGGAGTAACCGGTGAAGCCCTTATGCGAACTCAGGCGTGGGTCAGCAATATCTACCCGGTATGGCCACATCTGATCAACGTGCCCGTTGTATGTGGCCACTCATCAGACACTATAATACCCTTGTTCTCCCACATGGCCCCACCAATAGATATCGATAAAAAAACTGCAGCTATGCTTACTGGCGTCATTCGCAGCATGGATCACCGTATCCTAAATTACAAAGGAGGATATGGGTTTTGCAACCTCACAACAAGTTACGCAGTCTTTAATACAATCAAGACCATCCTAAATGCCATTAATGGTCTTCCAGTAGAACATACTGCATTTGTTGCCAATAATGATTACGGAACCAAGTATTTCGCTACTCCTGTCATAATAAGTTCTGATGGAATATCGGCCGTAAGACAATACAAAATTGTCACTGAATTGGAAGCAAATTACATCTATACGTCCACGGAACAACTCGCGTTAGACGTCTATGAAGCAGAATCATTATACAACCCAGCCTGGTATTACCCGATACAAGTGAAAGGCAACATGGATTTCTAATTTATTAAAACTCTGTAAAATATTAATAAATAGGTTGATAATCAATATTACTTTTTTCCTGCAAAATCCATAAACTGAATATAATCCTCTCCAACATAGACGTCCCTATTTATAACAGGGACGGCGCAATTCAGAAGGAATGTTTCGTATTCACTCATGGAGAAATTGGAACTTGGTTGTATAATACCATCCGGGCCCACGCATGTCGGGCCCGCAAAGAACCTCGTTCCAAAATGTGGGTTAGCAGTAAAAGCGTGAACCACAACTTGACATCCCGAAATGGCATCCACAATGAGGTCCACAAATTCATTGATAGACCAAGCCATGGCTAGTGTAGAAGAATCCCTACCGCACTTGTGAATTACCACTTCAGTTCCAGCTTTTCGTACAAGTCGCGTTAACGTATCTGCTTGGCAAGCATCCACAACATAGTAACTGGGCGATATGTTTGAATAAAGCGGGATAATAGTTCCGTCCGAGTGACCGCCGATCACAGGCACGTCCAATAGTCGAGGATTTATTTGCAATGCATTCCCTGCAAATGCTCTGCTTCTTGCTGTATCTATGTGCGTGATGCCAAATATTTTAAAAGGATTATAGCTGTTGTATTTCTGCATGAGAGCGCATGCAAATGGTACCAATGAATTTATTGGGTTAGTTGACATAGCAAAAAATGCGTGAGGGTTATGATCTACTATAGCTCGGCACACTTTCTGTACAATCGGAGCATTTGCAGCTACCATTTCATCTCGCGAATGCCCCGGCTTTCTGGGAACTCTTGAAACCATGACGACTAAATCGGCTGATCGTATAGCTGATGCTAAGTAGTTGTCACCGGTGTATGAGGAAACAAATGGTCCACCAGGTAGACAGCCCAGCTCCATCCCAACACCTCTGACTCTCTCATCATCATCGTACAAATTGAGACGTTCAATCTTATAGTTGTGCTTCAGGAGCATCGCTAGATTGGATCCGATGTCTCCTGCGGCACCGATCACAGACACATTAACATTCCTTTGAGGTAAATAGCTCCGTTTCATATTCGACTTCTTCGAAAACAAACCACTTAATATCCTGCGATGAAACATCTTATTTTTTTAAACGTTAATTTAATCTAATTAAATACTTTACAGAATTTTAATAATATCTGAAACAAATAAATAATTAGTTTTGTCTAATTTTTTACATGCTCTCTAAAACTTTATCTGACTTAATCTCAAGAAGTCAAAGAGCACTGCACAGAGTAAACAATCACCCAAGAGAATACAAATAACCACTGAGCAAGTATGACCAAGGAGTATAAAGCATAAAGTCTCTACACCAAGTCTACTTCAAGATCGTAATATACTCCTAGTACTACAAATTGCACATGTCCTTGACTACACTAATAGATAATATACTACGTACCTAACACTAAAAACTTATTTTAGTATGTGGCATAGTCTATTATAGCCGTTTATAAAGTTTATAGCTAAAGCCTGACATTACTTTGTCATACTAATGTCATTATTTTAAAATATTTATTCTAACATCATGAACACCTCCTAACAATATTTTCAATTCACAATAATTCTAATTTTAATATAATGTAAAATAAGCTATCTATCAAAATTCTAACAATGCATCAAATAAGAAGCCTACTCGCTCCCTTAAACAATAAGTGTGTAAAATCTTTCATTCGTCATTACCATGTAACTGTGTTGGGCGGTGCGAATGATGTGGGACAGTCACTCTCCCTGCTCCTGAGAGCCCAACCTGCTGTCACCACGCTCCATGTACACGACACACAGGAACAAATCCCCGGCGTCACGCTAGACTTGTCCCACATACCCACCGAGACAGCCATCAAAGGTTTTTATGGAAACGACACATTAGAGAAGGCATTAGAACATTCAAATCTAGTTATAGCCGTTGGTGGACTCACTAGGAAGCCTGGTATATCAAAAAGTAAATTTATTGCAACAAACACAGACTTCATTAGAAATGTCATGTCCAAAGTAGCAAAACTGGATCCTTTGCCATTTGTCGCCATTGTAACCGAACCTATCAACTGTCTGGTGCCAATGGCGGCCGAAGTGATGCGAAACCATGGGGATCACGATCCGAAGAAACTTTTTGGAGTGACAACAGTGGACAGTCTACGAGCTCAAGCGTTGTATGCCGCTCAAAATAATTTGAATCCACGTGACTGCGTCGTGCCCGTCATAGGAGGGCGCTCTGAAAAAACGGTGATACCTCTTATATCACAGACGAAGCCCAGAGCATATATGGACGAGGAACAGGTTCGAAAGCTGATTGGAAAACTTCGCAAGTGTGACGACGAGGTAGTTCGGAACAAATGTGGTTGGGCCCCAACACTGTCGGTGGCGTACGGCGCGCTGATATTCACTCAATCCATTCTGGACGCGATGAATGGGCATGCAGTCAAAGTAAACGCGTTTGTTGAAAACAATGACTTTGGCACCTCGTATTTCTCCGGTTTGGTGAACGTGAACCAGCACGGAGCTGGAGAGATGGACAGGTTCATCGACATGTCGCAGTACGAGTGTCATTTGTTGGAGCGCAGCATAATACAGTTGCGAAAGGACATCAAAAAGGGAAAAAAGATACTGGAAATGGCGTAGATAACAATGAAATAATAATGTATCTTTTATATTTCGATGTGTTACCATATAAATTTTAAAATGCGTAATCCTTTTGCTTCACAATAAAAATCGAATTAACTTAAATCAGGCTCTTTTAATATAGGTACCTAACTGTGGTGCTGATATTGTATGTAATTAATATATCTGGCTCTTAAGGTAACACCGACTACTGGACCAAATCGATATATGTACCACTTCAGAGAATTCCTGCGAATTTAGATTTGTTAACTTAATCTTCAGGTCTAGCCCAAATAAGGTATATTTGATTGGGTAAGCTCAAACAGAGACCGCCATTTTTGTACTGTTGGAATAACAACACATCAGATCCAGTCAGTGATATTTCCAAAGAATAGTATTTTATTGGAATAGAAAATCTATATATTCCGATGATTGAGATTTACATAGCTAATCAATGGCTTGGCTCACCATTTCCACAAATATTTTCTCATCCCATACCCAACATAAGTTAAATCCTTAATTGAAGAATTTATAAATTGTCGCCTAGAAGAACAATGACGGAAAGGAAGAGTTGATTAAGACACATTATATACGAATTTATGAATATTTATTCACATACGATCTTGGTTAGTTAACACAGAGTACTTATGTACCTATCAACAACCTAAGAAGTTCTAATCATATCACAGAGAACAATTAATAATTGATTAAAGTTTTGGACTGACCGTCTATAGGACATCGCCGACTTAACACCGAGGAAACTTAACAATCATAAATGTTGATTGAAATTTGAGCCTTAAAATAATAGTGGTTTAGAGATAGTTTAAGACTAGATGTAATTGTGCCAATACTCTTGTTCACCTGACTAGATTAAAACTAAACTTAAAGAATTTATTATTATTTTTGATTACCGTAGTCAACTGTTTATTGAAACCAATATTTTTCATTTTGCCAGGATATCGTTTAATGTTGTCAGCTCCGAGCTAAATTAAAAAAAAATAATAAAAAAAATCGTGTGATCTAGGCTAGTGCGACCAGAGAACTGGCACCAATGTCTAATCAATTTACTAAAGTAAAAGGTATTACTAAATCACTATTACATAAAGCTGGAATTTCGACGACGTCCTTAATTTGTAAACATTGTTTGGATTATTATAATAACGCCCCTGGAATTTGGTCAAAAGGACGGCTGTTTCTTTGTGGTATTGTATAAATATTATACAACAATACTTATGTAATTACTAACAATGCTTCAAATTAAGACATGGACATTACAACAAAAATCACATACCTACAACGACAACTATTCTACGCTTATCTAGAATCAAATACTGAACACTTCACTTTTGGCTAATGATTTGATTTCATTTCATACAAAATATTTCAATAAGACAAACTTTTTGTACTAATCCAATTTTTAGAATGGAATAGGGGAAGATCAATATATATGCACAAACAACAATTTATTTACAAAAATATTTCAACACTTAAAAACAGAAATTAATTTTATTTCAAAAGGGCAACGAGAACATGTTTCTCAATACAACAATGAGTGTTTTCAAAAAGGACATTAGTTATGAAACATTAATTTGATTGCTTCTACATATATTACAAATTGATTTCAGACACACTCATACTTTAAGCATTAAACCGTTTAAAAATAACAAAACTCATTTTAGAATTTGTAAAAAAAAATGTTAATAAATCTTATGTAATCAATAAATCTTCTTAAAGCTAAAAAAATATTTCATCAGAATAGTTTAAAAATAGATGGAGTACTTGCATTCTGTATAGTTCCAGTGAGACTCATCCAAGCAGGGCAAAGTTCTAGACCTATTTTCACCAAGTATCCTGAAAAAGATGGCATATTTTATTGTAAAATCATTTCACTAACTAAATTAGTGCCTGCATTGCATTTAAACTAGATGAGATTAACAATACAGAGATTTTAACAATCGAAACATTTGATGTATGCGGTTGCAGTGACCCAGACGCGGAAAAAAAATTGGTAATATAATATAATTAAAATTAAATTGTTTTTCTGTAGGGTTCTTTATGCTTAAAACTTTAAGCTACAACACAGAAGAGTCGACTTTAATGGCAATGTAACTACGCAAGACGAATGCTATTCATCCCAATAGCTTCATCCAGACCATTGGACCCAACGCACCCAAGTTTATTTTCCGTAAATTTATTTGTAGAACATCAAATACACACCACTTCATTCTTCGTTGCTTTTACTGAGCTCGCTGCCCGATTCGCTGATCGACGTAGACCGTATACTGACTGACGTCTCCTTGAACTGGCTGATGAAGTCAAGTAGTTTCTGGAGGTTTCTCTGGGTCTTGATCTGGTCGGCAAGCAGTTCTCGCTTCTCGGCGTTGTGTTCGTCGAGGTTGGCCTTCAGGGTTGCCGCTCTCGCTTCCAACTTACGCAGTTCCACGCACAGTTTTATGTTTTTTTCTTGTAAGCTTTTTCGTTCTGCTAGTTTATCTGTAAAGTAACAATAAAGAAATTGCCATGCACAGTGCGCGTGCTGTGAGGGTAGTGTGTCTGATGTCACACCTCTCCCCACCACTTGCAGTGCAGTGAGCTACCTCTGAAGAGTTGCGGGTAGTGTATGTGCAGTGAGCTACCTCTATGGAGTTTTTTTTTTATTTAATTGTGTTACACGTCCCTCTGAAATGGGGTCAGAGCCATTTTGCATCCTTTGTTTTTATTTTGTTCCAATGTTTGTGTTGTATGTGTATTTATGTTTAAGGTTTAAACTACATACTTATTTTATTACATTTTATTTATCTAAGGATCTCATTATATTGTACTATGTTCCGAAACCTCTGTGGAGTTGCGGGTGGTATGTGTGCAGTGAGCTACCTCTGTAGAGTTGCGGGTGGTGTGTGTGCAGTGAACTACCTCTGTAGGCGGGTAGTGTGTGTGCTGTAACTCACCTCTGTAGAGCTGCGGGTGATGTGTGTTCGCGTCGTGGTGAGCGGCGGGGTCTGGCAGATCCGCGTGACAGGCAGAACAACGAGCGCCCGAGCATCCCGTATGTTGCCACACTCCGCACCCGCTACACCACACCAACAACGACGGCACATCTACACACATCACATGCTTTAATAATAATCAACATCTTTATTACAGGCAATACAAAAATGTAAAACAAATACAAATACAGGGCCGATAGATTCTTCACCTTGTCTTAAACCTCAGGCCAAGGCGAAGACAACACCATTGGTCTTGTGGTTAGTGTAGACTGCTACAGCTAGCTGTCGCGGGTTTGATTTCCGTCGAGTCAAACATTTATATAATAGACATTTATGTTTGTATTGCGTCCGGGTGTGTGTTATGTAGCACACGTATTTGATTACAAAAAAGTTTGTAAGTATTCGATTTTGCTTAGCTAGGAGCCATATGACGCCGTGTGATAATATCCAAGCATTAGTAATATTTCCTTATAAAAAAATATGTATTGTTATTTATATTACTAGCTTTTGCCTGCGGCTTCGCCCGCGTGGTTTTAGTTAAAGATAGCCTATGCCCTTAAATTATTAAATAAACAAACAGAGTTACTTTCGCATATATAATATTAGTATGGATATTTACCATTCCTGCCACACCCATGACAGACTTTCTTAGCCGACGGATAGACCGGCTCTACGGAGAGACTAGGCGGCAGCGAGGCAGCCCAAGCAGGTTTGCTGTTACCCCAACTGGCTGTAAAATATAAAATAAAAAATGAAAACCGGCCAAGTGCGAGTCGGACTCGCGCACCGAGGGTACAGTACACACTTGTAAGTAAGGTTAAAAGTAGAATTCAAAGTAGAACTTCAAATGAGGTCATACCACGTCGGTGCCTCTCACATTAAAAAAAAAAAAAACTACCTAATTATTTACAGATTTTATCCTTTACTAGTGCTGTAAGACACTGCTTCCTTTTTTTTCATTTTACGGGTTCTTTTTTACCTTTTAAGGTACAGACCATTTAAAAACGCCTCCATAAAATACTGCTATGAAAAGATGCACTAAAAAGTCAACATTAAAAAAATAACGTGTGTTACCACACCTTGGCTGGCACCAACTCCAAAGTTTGCTAATACCTCAGAGTAGATAATATACTAAATACAGTTTATTCAGTTTTATGGGATCTCAACATTTTTACGGCGAAAGCTTTACAAGACTTAACTTTTTTACAGAAATGTTTTTGGTCGGTGAAATTAACATGAGAACCTGCGAACTTCGTAGTTCGTGGAAAGGAATGGAAATACTACCTTTGTTTTCCGTCGACGATCCTGAAGGAGAGCCTTCGCGGGACGATTTATTCTGGGACTGAAACAAAAAATAACTCTATAAATGTATAAGTACAACAATTATCAATATTGAGTTATTTGTTTTGTTTGACTTAAATATTAAAAAAAAAACTATAAATACACGTAAGCTTCTGAATCAAACCCAGACCTTACTGACTCTTGTCAAATAAATAACCACTGAGCCAGAAGTTGACTGAAAAATTGAAAATACATATAAATGCAGGATTTTATATTTGTTGTTGGCAGCACTACAGGTGACGAGCTGAAACAAATGCTAGCGTAGATAGCATTTGTCTTTTTATGCTCGGTGGATTTCTCATAACAAAATGGCGTAAAAAGTGCATGCGGGACTTTCTTTTTCCATCCCACATAAATATATTATTACATTATACCTGTTGTTTTCGTAATTTGGCTGATCTTGTTTGCGGCGGATCATTGTGTGTTTGAAGATATGGATACTGGTTGTATTTCTTGCGTTTCTGAAATAATAAGCGAAAAACATAAAAAATCGTCACTTTACTACTAAAAATTTTTATGTTGTGACATATTCCTACCTCTACAGGGACTTTTATGGGAAGGCGTGAAGGTATATTATTATTTTTAAATTAATGAAGCACTAAATTGTCTATATGGAGATGGTAGCTGGTGGTTGTGATAGCTCTCTTACCGCTTCTTAGTAATGAACTGAGTCTAAACCAACATAATATGTTTTTAATAAGCGATAAGGCCTAGTTAGGCTATCCAGAGTCTCCCCTTTTGCTGGTTCTCAGAGTTCAACAAAATATTATCATAAAATACCTTTAACTCAATTATAGACATTAACAGTGGACGTATGACGGTTACGACCAAGCAATTACAATAAAAAATTGTGGTTTGGGTTACTATGTAACATTTTTTTTTATAAAATTACGTCAGAATCTTCGCAATGATCGTGCAACTGCCATATGGAATAAGCCTACTGGTATTGTTATCAACCCACTTTAACATAACTAGTTAAATATTAGCAGCGAGTTAGGAAAACTTTCATAAGTGCCTTTTTAGGGCACAATGTTGGCTTTGAAATATAATCTTGATCTAAAGTACTTACAGGTAGCATATCATAATTTCCATACATGAACTCATTTCTGTTTGTGCTTGTTGTGGACCTCTTTCGGCGTTCATTTCTCTTCTTCTCTAACAGCAACTTTTGAAATGGTGTCACCAGACCTATTAGTCTGTAAACATACCTTAGTTATACAGTTGTTTGAGACTAATTTAATACATACATACATTTATATCATCACACCAAGTCCCTCACAAGTAGGCAGAGATATATCAGCAGCCATATATAGTGCCATTACACTCTTGACCTAATTTAATAGTTAAGAAAATAAAGCTTTCAGTTTTCTAACTCGCATCACAACCCTTATAAATGATATGGAAAATTATATTTCTTTACTCCTATGGGCCTCACTCATGAGATTTAAATATATGTCATTTTACAACCCTAAGGATTACGCTAGGTTAATGTTTATCCAGAATCATTTTTCTTTTTTTTTCTTTCATTGTTTTTATCTCTCAGAAGGATTTGAAATTTGGCATGAAGTAGTTACTAGTAGGTACCTCATAAATGTCTCTTGTGACACAGGCTCGCCTGGCTCTGGCAAGGGCGGTGGTGATGGCGTAGGCGATAGCTCTCGTCCTTGCGATGAATCTGAATCTGATCTTTGTTCCTGCCACTCATTGTTGTGTGGTTTTGGCCCACTGTGAAAGCATATTCACCACATATACATATATGAATTTATGGATATAATAAACAGCATTCTTACATAATTTGTAAACAACATGCAGTAATAAAGAAGATGAAATAATTATATTGGCAAGTGAGTAGAAATGCTACCAGCATTCTTAGCACACTCCAACGTGATTGTGGTTTGGGTCAAATCTTTTAACTGTAAGCAGTTCAAGTTATTTGATGCCAATATATTCACCAAGTATATGTTTCTTTAAAGTAATAAGAAGAAATATTTGAATTAGATAATACAAGTATCCAGTTGACTGTTTTGAATCACTTCAAGCTAAATTCATTATATTATAAATTAATTAATAGATACTCAGTTTTCAGACAAAATGATAGTATTGGCCTTTATTAATCCCCACACATCAGCCATGGATGGGTCTACCAAACTATATCTACCATACTATAATATTCTTGCACAGTAGATTTTTTGTATAAACATAAAACTTTTGCTCAATGTCCCAATAATACTCACATAAGGGACTCTTTGACTTTGTTAAGTGCATGTGCAAAGTTGCTTCTACTATCATGGACAATATTGGGCAGAGAATAGTTCCTATTGTACTTCTCCCTGTCCTCACCCTCACTGTTGTTTGAATTCTCCTTTTCATTTGATGATTTCAACTCCACTTCGGAATCTGATATGTTTTCCTTCACATCATTGTGATTCTCCGTTTTGATGTGTATCTCACTGAGGACCGATGGCTTAAGCAGTGACACAGTTCTAGTTCGGTTGCGATATTGCAACTGATGATCCCTCAGCTGCTGGGCCACATAGCGGTTGTCATTCTCAATGTTTACTTGCTTGTTCCTTGATTTCAAACGCTGTTGGTAAAGTTCCAGCTCTCTTCGTAATCTGTCTACAACTAATTTCTGCAAAAATATATTTGTGATTTTATTATTTTATATATTTCTATATCTCTATGCTCACACCTTTATGAAGAAACAATGTCCTCTGCATCTTTAAGATCATAACTTTACTGTTTAGGAATAGCTGTCTTTCAAAATAAACAGTTATAAAATCACAAAATTATCTTTATAAACTTACTTGTGTTTGACCTATTGCAATTATTTCATTTTCAGCATCTTTTACTTTAGATTTCAGGTGTACATTCTGCAAGGGGAAAAAATATATAATATGTAGAAATTTATTAATAATTCCAGATACATAAAGTAAATCATCATCAAAATATATTTAAAAAACTCACATTTTCGTCCTCTTGTAGACGCGCAACCCAGACCTAAAATAGAACAAAGTGATTTATGCGTAACTTTATTTCTTCCTACATAAGGTTACCTACCTGTTAGGTAGCCTGAATTTATTATTTTATGCTCACCTGATGCACTCTTATAGCGTTCTTCAAGTCCGATTGAGTTTTGCGTATGTCTTCTTTTATTTCGTTAGACACTTCCATTATTTACGTGTTCGGTAAGTAAAGTTTTTAAATAATCAACAATTTCTTTACACAATACAAGATTAGACAAAGAAGAGAATATTGTGATAATGAGAGTTTTATCAAAGAAACATTAACCCAGAAACTGAAAAGAAGGAAGCAAATTCCATCGCATAACTTCCTCAAACTTGATGTTTCCGAAACAATATTTACGCTAAAAACTAAAACTGTACTACTATTCAATTAATTCGCTAGCAATTTAAAGTGAGATTTCAGTTTTTTCAATTTTAAACATTATTTTGTGTGTATTGACTTCAAACAACACACACAACACCTAAATTAAAGAAAGTAATTTTCATTTCACACACCAACAAAAGGTACGGTACGACAGTTCCTCAGAGTAGTTATTAATACACACTACACACACAGTATTACATTACTCTTTGACAGTACCTATACCTACCTACATACGACACAGAGACCATGATCTTGTCCTTGGAACATAAACATCATTTTCATGTATGAAAAATAGAAAATAATTTCGCTTTTACAGCACAGACACAAGTTCTGTAAATTTTGAAGGCAGTCATATATCTAAAAGAAGAAGTTGACTGACTACCATTTTTAGCTTTACAGCATAGATATAGCGAATAAAATCCCAGCTTTGTGATTATTAACATTATTTATTTATTTAATGGCAACACAAAGAAGTACATTTCGTATTCTTCTTCTTCTTCCTAAGTATGGCAAACAATCCCTTCAGGGACTATTTTTGCCAGTGTCGAGTGTTAGAGAATTTTCATGTTGCAAAATTTCTCGTGTTTGCCGCATTAAAATGCCTAGTGTCATGCATTCTAACGCCCAATGGAGTTTCTGGAGACAACCCACGGCAGTAGCAGATCGTAACACGCCTTTAGATTAGAGGTAACCTATTGACCAAAATGATAAATCACTTAACCCAAAAGTCGTATTATGGCATTATTTCCAATGCTCCTATAAATCAGTCACTAAATGAAACTTTACTGCACATAGCGACACCAAAAATACACATTAAAGATCACTATAACACAATTTACGACACACTGGAAAAAATCTCAACCGCTCCGCCTGATTCCCGCCAAAAACTCCTACATTTCGTATTTTGCCAATGTCAAGTAGTTAGTAGAGAGGATCCTCTTGGGAACGTCGTACGGTGGTATAACCGTACGACGAGTATTATGAGTGCACAAGTATTTGTCGCTACCTAACAAATGTCCAATGTCATAAGTGAAAATAGTACAAACAGTTTTGTTTTGATGCGGTTTCTGTAGCGTAAGCGAGAGCTCAGTCCTTGTTCTAAGGTTAGAAACTTGCAATTTTGACAAGAGACATATCATTTACAATACCTTAGAATAAGGACTTCGCTATAGAAACCGTACTTAAATAAAAGCTGTAAACAACTCTCTCAGTCACATTTTAGTAATACAACGTACACGTTGTTGTACAGTTTGAGTGAAACAAAAACTCCTCTTTGTTTCTAATAATTTTGAAGCAGTCGAAGCATGTTTGATTCGGTGGTTTTAAATTGATGGCGGGGATTGTCTTGATTCATCCGGCGGTGTCAGTGATGGCCTTGCCTCACCTAAGGTTGCAGGTGACAGTGGTTGTATTGTCTCACCAGTGGGCGCAGGTGGTTGTCTTGCCTCTGGTGACATCTCTACTGGGGTGCTGGTCCAGAAAGGGGAAGTAGAAATAGGTGTGGGCGTTAGCTGTGTTGTGGTATTGATAATGGATCGAGCATGATGCATGGGTGATGAAGGTTGAGATTGTAATCTTGGTCGAATATGGTCAGCATGTCGCCGAATATTATCTCCTCTAGGTGTTGAGATTATATAAGCGTAACGACTCCTACGCTCGGCTACGACATCAGGTTTCCTGGTTTTTTCTAGTCTCGTTCTGTGGTACACTGTATCGCCAGGTAAATAATCTGCTTTAGCTTGAGGATCGTTCTTAATGTTAGCCTTCACTTGTTGGTATTGTAAAGTTCTACGTTTACTGGGCCGGATATTGGACATTAAGCAATTTAGATGACGACCAAACATTATCTCTGCAGGTGATTTACCAGTCGTATTGTGAGGCGTATTCCTGTAGGTAAACAGAAACTCTCGTAGGCGTTGTTGCTGGGACGGTCCTTCTGAGGAAGAAAATCTTGACTTAAAAGTTCTAACTAGTCTCTCCGCCAATCCATTTGTTCTTGGGTGATAAGGTGAGGATCGAATGTGTAGTATTCCTTGACTTATGCAATATTGCTTAAAATCTGATGATGTGAATTGCGGCCCGTTGTCGGAAATAATCATCTGAGGAATACCAAATGTACAAAATATTTCATCTAAAATAGAACAAAGATTTACGGTGAGCATATTTTTCATGGGTCGGATTTCTATCCATTTCGACAACGCATCGCATAAAACCAGCCAATATGTGCCTTCAAAGGGCCCTGCAAAGTCAATGTGTATCCGTTCCCACACCTCTTCAGGAATATTCCAAGAGTACACTGGGAGTTCTTGATTATGAGATCTATGTGCATGGCATCTGTGACATCTCTTAACAAAATTATCAATATCTTCGTCGATTGATGGCCACCATACATAGTAACGGGCAAGAGCCTTCATTGCAGATATACCAGGGTGACCTCTATGAAGGTAAGAAAGAACTTTTTGTTGCAGAATGCCAGGGATTACCATCCTTCCTTGCCACATGATCATTTTGTTTTCTATAGAAAGTTCGTTACGCTTTCTAAAGTAATGTCTGATATCATTTACGTACTCTAGGTCTCTCCAGCCCGTTTTCATGCACTTAAATACCTAAGAGAGTGTTTTACCTTGAATGGTCTTCTCTCTTAAAAGATCTTCAGTGAGGTGCAGATCAGAGATTCTGTCTTCACGAAGACGTGATTCTATTCTGTGCACCATTCGCTCTATCTTCGATGGTAGTGTGTCACAATTGGGTAATCTGGAGAGGCAATCTGCTAATATGTTGTTCTTTCCTTTCTGGTAACAGATTTCATAGTTATAACTGCCAATTATTAGTGCCCATCTTACGAGTCTGTTATTTGCAAGTTTAGGCAGATTACGCTGTGAGCCTAGAATATGTATTAGAGGCTTATGGTCAGTAACTAAAGTAAATTTTGTGCCGCGCAAATACTGGTCAAATTTCTTTATGCCAAATAAAATAGCAAGTGCTTCGCGATCTATTACTGAGTAGTTCGCTTCAGCTGAACGTAGTTTCCTCGACGCAAAAGATATAGGATGTTCAGTATTTCCATTTTTGTGGTATAATACCGCTCCCACACCCTTTTCCGAAGCATCACAAGCCAGAAAGACTGCTCGATTTTCATCAAAAGCTGTTAAAGGTCTAGATGCGACAATGCATTTTTTTGTAGTCTCAAAAACGTTTCTTTCGTGACTTGTCCAGCGCCACGGTTGTTTACCACTAGTTAACTCGTGGAGGTCTGCACAAATTCCATGCAAGTGAGGAATAAAGCGTTCATAAAAGTTTACAAGGCCAAGAAATGACCTTAACTCTTTCGAGTTAGAAGGTTCAGTAGCTTTAGAAATTGCCTCAATTTTCTTGTTTGTGGGACGTATTCCATTTTTATCAATTGTATGCCCAAGGTATTCAATTTTGTTTTTAAGGAAAGAACATTTTTTTAGATTCGCTTTAAGGCCCTCTCTCTGCAAGCGTTCGAAAATAAGAGATAATGTGCGTAAATGTTCTTCCATACTTTGTCCTGCCACTGCTATATCGTCGAAATATATAGCTACATTGGGTATGTCTTTTAAAAGTTCGTCGAGGTAATGTTGAAAGATGGATGGTGCAGTGGAAAATCCAAAAGGCATTCTATTATATTGAAAATATCCCTTGTGCGTTGAATTGTAAGGTATTTCTTCGATTCTGGTGCTATTTCGAACTGTAAGTAAGCATCCTTCAGATCTATTTTTGAAAATATTTGTCCATTTGCCAAATTCTGTCGTAATTGGTCAAAGATGGGAACTGGGTGCAAGTGTTTGACTAAAACCGGGTTTAGCGTGCTTCTATAGTCCCCACAGATTCTGACTTCACCGTTAGGTTTAACAACGTTGACGGTGGGTGTTGCCCACTCAACAGGTGTTATGTTAGGGTCTACTTGATGTATTATCCCTTCAGAAACAAGTCGGTCTATTTCTTTTTCAATATTCCTTTTTAATCCAAATTTGATTGGTCGTGCTGGAAGGTGTACAGGTTGTGATCCTGGTTTGACATGGATATTTACTTTGTAGTTGTTTACTCTTCCAAGTTTGCCATCGAAGAGCTGTTTGTACTTATGTAAGACTTGCGTTAGAGTTGTAGGTGTTATGTTTTTAATTGAATATACCGGTTTAGGAAATTCCATGCCAAAAATTTCGCTCCATTGTAAGCCGAAAAGCATCGGGTTTGCATTCTTTATAACAATTACTGGAACAATTTTCTGCTCTCCTGCTATTTCAACTGTCACGTCTGTAATGCCCTTCGATTTAAGTTTGTGGCTGCCGTATGCCTTCAGTTTAGGTGCTTTGGTCAAAACTGGGGCTCCAATATGTCGCCAAAATTGTGTGCTTATAATAGAGTATGCTGAGCCTGGATCCCAATCCATTGTGCAGCCCTTTCCATTGATAATCGTATCAATTCTCTTGCAATCTCTCTGTGTGTTTCTGATGCTGCATACATCCTCACTGTCGGTGTCATCCTTTTCCGAATGATCCTCAGTGAAAGATGATGAGAATGAACTTCTGTTTGTTTTGCTAGCTATTCTTTGTAGTTTAGCTTTTTGTGTGCTGTTCCTTACAACATAAGCTCTGCCAGATTTAATGCAACAACTTTCGAAATGTCCTTTGGCGTTGCATTCTTCGCATGTGTGCTTCTTAGCTGGACATTGGCTGAAGTCATGTTTTTCATGCTTACCGCATCGGAGACATTGATTACTGCGTATTTTGCGAGGGTATTTGTAAGTTGATGTGCGTTGGTCGTTGTGCACTGTTTTCATTTTAATTCGTTTAACGCTTGTTGATGGTGTGTCTTGCTCTGCTTGTTCACGTGATTGTGCAATCGCAAAGAGTTGTAAAAATGTTACTTCCGTAGGTTGGCCTTCATATGTTTCCATTAAATTAGGCCATTTCTGTTTTAGATCTGTTTCTAATTCCGTATGATTTAACCCAGTCGCAAATCTGTCACGGAGTTGGCGTTCCAATAAATTATTGTCATATCCGCAGTCTTTGCTTAGGTCTTTTAAGCGATTAGCATAATGCTCCATCGATTCATTGGTATCTCTTGTGCTGTTCCAAAACTCAGTTAGGGCTCGGTACCTTGTTCTCTTGATACGATATAGGTCTAACAACTTTGTCCGTATATCTGTATATGTGCTTGTTTCGAAGTTGGGCGTAAGTGATGTTTTGATTTCCGTGAAAATGTTAGGTGTAAGACAGTTAAGGAGTAAATCCTTTTTCAGAGGGTTGTTGCCATCTACGTCATGTATTAAGCACTTTGCTTCAAAGTACTCTATGTAATCGTTAACTCTGTGCGTCTCTGGATTAAATTTCCATATTAAAAGCTTTGATAATAGCTACCTTATTAGGTGGTTTAGGTGTAGTGATAGCGCTCGTCACGCTGCCACCCTCTACCGACGTCGTGGTCGTTGCTGGATCCGTATTCCGCATTGCAACAAATTCGAGTACTGTTGTAAACAGTTTTGTCATTTGGTCGTGTTGAGCTTGTTGTACGCTCAGAAATTGTTTGAATTGTTCGGCGTCCATTTCGTCGCCAATTTAATATCTAATAAACGTGGTACACAATTAAACATTTTATTTTAATTGACAGGATATCAAGACACAGTTTTTGCTCATCTTTTGTAACCATGACAAATCTATGGTATTACTAGAAAGAGTATTATAACAGTTTTGCCCGTCGTAATTCGGGGGTGAGGGTTGGGTTTGGTTGGTTTGGTTCAGAGTTTCTAAAATGTGTAAGACGGGTGTACGAAGAAGTAGGCAGGGTTGATTGATCACAGACTATCATAAACTGTCATTCGTAAGTCACGTCACGTCTTGTAGTCGACTTGTAGAAGTTCTATGTAGTTGTAGCGTAGCGGTTGTATTCTCTTGGGAACTAGAAGTACTTATTTCCTATCCTTTTCCTTGCTTGAACGTATTGAATTGGATTGCATGAGCGAGAGCAAGATTGACTGAAGTCAATCTCAGATACAGTGAACTGTATCTGAGAGAATAAAAACGCTATCTGTAGACTAAACGAGTGGACTAGTTTGTACTCTGTGTAAATGGACTGACGTTCTGAACGAAATTCTCTCGTTTACTGAATTACTGATTACTGACTGACTGTGCAGCAGACTTTATACGCCTTACACTGTACAGTTTTCTGTGAGTTTATTACAGTTCTAGATAATAACATCTATCTACGCATAGTTTTAGTTCATCCTTAGTAATTTACAGTGGCATCACTTCGCAACAGAATGGCTCAGTAAAATAATTGGTTGTTTGTTACAAGCACTACACAAGGTACTGATTGGCGCCACGAATGAACGTGTAACACACCTGGTTATATTGAAAAATGTCTGTTAAAAGACAAGCTACTACACAGTTGAATCATGATAACTGGGACCAGGAAGATCCGTCTGAACATGAAGAGATGGGAAGCTTCAAGTCTGCTTCAAAAGATATATTGGAGAAACGTGTGATAAGAACAGCTAAGAGACGGTCACTAGCTTCTGGTTCTGAGGTACAATTTCCTTTTATCATTTCATTTAGAATTAGCTTAGCTAAAGGGAAAGTACTTTTTTTGTATGCAGGTAGGTACATTTTGAAAGAAAGAATGAAAACATGAGCTTGTAAAGAAAGTACAGGTTATAAAATTCACTGTGGTCACTTTTACTTTTTTTGAAATAGCTTACCTTATGATACTAACGACTGAACTGAAGTTAGTTATAGATCTTTGCACCTAGTAACTCTTCATGCTTACAGACAGAGCATATAGGTAATCCTGTCCATCTGTGTCCCCCCTTAGATGAACAGAAACAATATAATTCTCAAACACTTATTTTTATTTATCTACATACATTCTGTGTATTCTTTTTCAGACCAAAAGTGGTGTTTTCAGTGGGTTTGGAGGATTTAATAAAACAAAACCATCATCATTTGACTTTTTGGCTAATTTGACAAATGGCAACAAAAACACGAACGAATCCCCCAGCAAAAGTGACACATTTGTGTCTTCAACCTTATTCTCAAAGCCAACTCCAACTAGTCCTGGTGCTGGTGGTGGTCTGTTTGGAAATCAAGAATCAACCACACCTCCAAAACCAATTTTTGGTATACCCAATTCACTTTCCCCAATCAGTGGAGGGACTGGAGCTGCAAGTACTGTATCATCTGGATTTACACCACCCAAAGCTGATTCCACAGTTGGTGACTCTCCATTCAAAATACAGCCAGAAGTTTCAAGTTCAGCTGAAACTAGCCATAGTGATTTTACAAAGACTACAAATGCAATATCAAGTGCATCTACATCACAAGTAACATCTACTATATTTGGAATTCCACCCACAAGTGCCAACAAGCCTCTGTTTTCAACAACAATAAATTCATCTCCATTTAAAATTCACCCAGTGTCCACCACCACTACATCTGCTGCACAAAGCAGTGTAACCACATTAAGTATGTCTAAACCTAACACAAGTACCTCTGATAATAAAGCAGCAGAGAAGAGTGATGAAAAGAAGCTGAAATATTATACTAAACTGAAAGGTCTCAATGAATCTGTATCAAGTTGGATCAAGAAGCATGTAGAGCAGACTCCTATCTGCATATTGTCCCCAATATTCAAAGACTATGAAAAACATCTTAAAGAGATACAAGATGAGTATCAAGGCAATGAGAACAAAGATTGTAATAAAAATAATGAAGACAAAGGTACTATGCTACCACCAGTAAGTGCTTCATCTACCCAGGTTAATTCAAAAAAATCTTTTTTAAATGTTGGAACTACAACTAACAATCCTTCTCCCTTTGGCATACCCAACCATGCTCCTGCATCAGAAAACAAGCCCACTTTTTCATTTGGTATTAAGCCTACAAGTCCAACAAACACAGCTACTGTTGGTTCAGGACTTCTGTTTGGATCAACTCCATCTACACAGCCAATGGCTGCATCAACACCAGGAACTTTCTCATTTGGTTCAAACACTACCACAACTAGCAGCAATGGAACAGCTGGATTTTCATTTGGTACTGGCAAGCCATTTAGTTTCAGTTCTAATGTTCAAATAAATTCTGACAAACCTAGCAATGAAAATGAAGAAGAAGATGCCCCACCAAAAGTTGAATTTACACCCATTGTTGAAGAGAATAGTGTTTATGACAAACGATGTAAAATATTTGTGAAGAAAGATGGTAACTTTGTTGATAAAGGTGTTGGCACACTTTATATCAAGAAAATAGAGGACTCTGGGAAACATCAGCTTCTAGTGCGTGCCAATACGACTTTGGGTAATATACTTCTGAATTTGATATTGGTTTCAGCCATACCCACACAGCGCACAGGTAAAAATAATGTCATGATGGTCTGCATTCCCACCCCTGACTCAAAACCTCCACCAGCGCCAGTCTTGATCAGAGTGAAGACACCAGAAGAAGCAGATGAACTCCTGGACACATTGAATAAATACAAAACATAAATATTAAATTTTATGGTATTCTGTTTCTATCAAATATAGCATTATTGCTTACAAAATCAAATAATTATGTTCATTCAAAAATCTCTTTGTATTGTGACAGAATGTAGAGATTGACTAAATTAAAGGTGTGCATCCTTTGCTCAATTTTAGATTAGTCAATTTCAATCAGATTAAATTTTGTCTTTTCATTTTGTACTCATACATACGCATTGAGTTCAATGGTCAATATTTTTTCATAGTATAATTAAATTATAATATGGCGAGCCCCAGTTAGTACCAGTTTTTATGACCAATTTCAATTCCTTAGAGATACCTTGTATAAAAGTTGGGAACTTTTTTACTTTACCTACTCTTAGCATGTATTAAATTTGTTTTTTTTACCTTACGCAAAATATTGATCTTTAAATCATGTCATGTCTACAGAATATTTCTTCTTGGAATACTTTCAGGGTATCCATAAAGCTTTCTATTGGTTAATAATCTACAATGGATGGCTCTTAGACTATTTGCAGTCTATCCTGAAATATGACGAGTGGGCACTCACAATTTTAGATAAAAAATAATGATTCGTTGAATATACTCCAAGTGAAGCTACCTAACATGCTCTAGATTCGATGACCTAGGAACACGAGTAGCTAAGAGCGTAGAACGTCTGCAGTTCCTTAGGAAATTGATGATGTATTCATATGCAATACAAGTAATACTTAAAATAATGATGTTTATTTATTATCATAACAGATGTAACGTAGGTAATGCTTTGGCACTGACATGAACGAGCCCGTGGATTACAAGAGTGATACAACAAGGAATATAGATCAAAATTTCTTAGGTCTGCTCTGGTATGCGTAGTATAAATTATCTAGCTATAACTACTGTACTTAAGTATAGTTTCTGGAAGAAATAACCACGCCCGCCGCGAGAAGAAAAGGATCTTTCCTTTTCTTATACTGTAATGGTGCCAAGCTATCATTCGGGCCGCTTGATGGAAAGCGGTCACCGTAGCCTATAAACGCATGCAATACCAGGGTTATCATTAGCATGCTGCCTCTCATGCTGCATCTCAGCAGTTAGTAAACTGCTGAGATATTAGTATGCTAGCAAGATATAATTCTACTGCTAACGCAGGGTACAGGGTGTCTACAATAAAATTTCTTCTTTCGGTCCGAACAGTAGATGCTTTTCAGAGTAATGTTCTTTTTTTATTGTAGACCGAAACATGTATATACGTGGTAAGAAAAACGCCGATCCGTCATAACGAAAGCTTCGTTCGGTTTTCATTGTAGACCCCAGGACACCGCAAAAAACAACACAGAATGAGTAATGTATTTCGGCTGCAATGCTTGCGAGGTGGAAGAAGGCGAAAGGTACTTACTCTACGGGAGTTGCCCCCCGAGCAGAAAATGTTACACTAAAAAATAGCAAATCATAACGATGATGTTCAAAATATTCCCTTTCCCTTGCTCATGGTGTTTCGGTTAACCGGACTACGTGCGTGGCCAGCTTCGTCCATTTGATCCATGAACAAAGAACCTGTATACTATACGTTCTAGACTGCCTATTTGACATAGGTCTTATTCAGTTATCTTTTTTTTTATTACCTACTGACTTACTCCAGAGAAAAAATGAATCAATACTTACATATAATAAAAATGAAACTAGACGCTGTCTGTACATGGAAGATATGTGAGAAAAAATGAGAAATACTATTATTTTGGGAGCCTTTACTATCTGTAAATGCTGATCTCAGAAATGGCTTAACCAATTTGGATGCGGTTTTCACTAATGTATTGTGGTCAGATTAGCGTTTGTTTTATTTTATACAATAAAAAAGTTATATAGGTACGTTGAAAATCTTACGAAAGCGCGTCATTAGCTTTATAAGTCCAAAAAATAAATTACACGCTTACGGAGGCATATCTAGTAATAACATGTATATATTGTTAGAGGTAAAGAATAAAATGTAATATAACAAATATTTAATTTTTAGTTACATTACATTACATTACATCTATGTTCTATATTATATTACAAGTAGAAAATACTTTCCAATGGCACTGAGTAACTGATACCATCACAAAGATTCATACATATTCCTATACATATACATGGATAGCATTGCAAGCATTTTCTCTTTAAAATCAATTTATCAAGTTGAAAGAGTATAGCATTTTGATTATTATAATTTACTAATAAATATACTATATACTATAGTCAGATGTTGAATAACTTAATTTTATAAACATTACAAATTTGTAACAAATCCATTAAGCATCATCATAAAATGTGTCAAATGTAAAACAGACTTCCTAAACAGTTATTGCACTTGTGTTTTATGTGCCAGCAACATAACTATTTGATGCCATTTGTCCCAGACCCATTTGGATTCTGTGCATATGTATTTCTACATTGTTTTGAAACAGTCTTTGATGATTAGGATTTAATTTTTGTTTTATTTGTTCCATTGTACCTTGTAAGATACTCAATTCATAAGCATTTTGATCAGAATCTGACAAACTTTTAACCTGTAGCATTAAAGCTGTAAGGTTTGTTATGAGCTGAATCAAGTTAGGATCTTGTACAGTACCATTATTGTTCTTTTCAACCAGTATTGAGGCCTCGTCCTGGCACTTGTCCCTCAAATGGGTAGGCAGAAGCATAGCAGCTAAGCTAGGTCCTGGCGCTACTTGCTGGCAGTACTGCTGCACTTCATTGATGTAGTCCTGAAGGTCCATATTCATCCTCTCTAAATCAATTACAACTGCAGCATATTTCCTCTCAAAGTCCTCAGGCATCTTTTGACCGAATGATTTCCTCTTTTCTGCTTCACAATTATATTCTTTAAGGCGATTTATTTTAAGTTTCTTTGCATTTAGGACCTTTTTCAATTTAACAATCAATTCTAGAAATTGAAGGGGATAGTTACTTGCAGAGGACTCAGATGCCTTTGTTATATCTGTACAACCAATCATAGGGTCACCTTGAGAGTTGTTGTTTGACGCCATTGAAGGTTGATAAAGGTTGAAAATTTCTTGCATGACATATCTAGGTCTGAACTTTTGAGTGATACTAGACAAACAGATTGTATCTGGAGGATCATTGGACAGCACCTCATAATCAGGCACTGAGTGTGTCCCCAATTTAGGCCTTTCAAATGTTATTCTGTAGGTATTGTTAGACGTGTCAACAGCATCAATACAGCCAGTAAATAAGCCATCTTGAGGCTTGCGCAGCCTAGCTGTCACTTTTGTTCCCACCACCAACTGCATAGGGATTTCATTAGGTAAATCTTTAACATTTATGTCTGCCGTCTTTCTCTGTTGTATGTATCTTATTAACTTTCTCTTTCTTTCAAGTTCTTTACGCTCTTCAGCAAAAAATGCTTGTGAACACCTTCGAGGTTTTCCCATCATTCTTCTTATTTTAGACCATTGCACTTGTGTTAACTTACGATTAGACAACTGAGGAAATGACTCCCTCAGGCATATCATAAAATCATTTTCACCATCAAATAGAGCTTTATCAATATTGCTATAGAAGTATTCAAAGCAAACCCACTTGTGCGCTTTAGGCAATTTCAATAAGTTCCTCAACCTCATGCCTATCCGTTGCCCAGATTTGGGATCTGGTGACTGAATTTCAGTCACATCAGTTTTATCTTCATACTTGTCATTATTTCTCTGAACTTTAATGGGTGATTTTTGTTTTTTAGCACTTGGTGGTTTGCTGGGAGTTTTGTTAGTAATTATCTTTGGAGTTCTTTTCGGTGACTGTCGTGGGGGTGATGTGTTCACGAAATCATCAACAAAGATAAATCTGTTTTTCTTCCTTATTCGAGCAGGCATACCTCTGGCGTTCAATTTTTGAACAGGTTCACTGGGCGCGGGTTTTGGCGGTAACTTGGTGCCCACTCTGTGAAGTCCGAGAGCGGCTGGACCAAATGCCAGTTCCTCTTCTTCTTCTTCAGGGAAGTCCATTTCCATCGGCTCATCCTTGACTCTATATTGGGATCGAGGCGATATAATATTTTCTCCATCTTGCTCCCCTGAATACAAACAGATATATTTTATTCACTTTATCTTTAGGCACTTATTAGAACTTACAAAAGATTACATGAACACTTGTGACCTTATCAAAGTGATAAACAACTCTAAATTCTAAATTGCGACAAATAGCGAGTGACAATTCGCCTGAAAATTTGAATTTTTTCAAATTTTGAATCTAGCGAAACATCATTCGTGAATTTTGGAAGTCAGATCGCAAAGGGAAACACATGGAACTCACTGGTGAGAAAAATACTACAAATGTTTAATGTGTAATTGCTAAAACGACTTTTTCAGTATTTCACAAAATAACTAAATGAAAATAAACAAAACTTACTTTCCGATTTATCCGCCATATTGGTGTCGTAAATTTTTGACCAAAATTTGAAGATGAGAGCGCCAAGTTATGCTCTGTTCGGATATCTTTCTGATATTCTCTAACCTACACATTGAATAAATTTAGATTGTCTATGGTTTTGTGATAGATGTGGTAACTAGAGACGGCATGGCACGATATTATTATAAATAATGTCTGATAAAAAATAATCAATTAAATTATCTACGATGTGTAGCGACACATTATTGCATCGTATGACACGACTGCACATCAGTCGTCCACCACATACATCGGTAAAGATACAAAACTGATCAGATCATATCACGCAAGCGGAAGGGTTAAAAAAGTATTGTATTTCTCTTCTCAACGTCTGTTGTCATTTATTTGAGTAAGTAGAACCGACTGTGATCTAGAACTGGTAGAAGGTAGGTACTTCCCATTTCGCAAAAGCTTGTGGTTAAGTGTCGGCGGACTCGGCGGTGATCGTGCAGTTTGCCGTTACTTAGAAACAGATTCTTAAAAGTAAATTGTTTCAGAGGAAAAAAGGAAGAATGCTATGTAATATTTTGGTATTTTTAAGCTTACTATGGAGCAAGTTTATTGGTAGTAATGTTACTTGTGCACTGACAGATTTAAAAGTTTGTCAAGAACGCTCATATATGAATAAAGCCATATCCTATACAAAAGTAATTGATATGCGTAAAGGATGGTCAGTTCAACTATTTTGCAATTATTGGTAAGTTTGACAAGTTATCTATAGTTATTGTTGATGGAGTATAAGTACAGCTATCAGTAGATCATTTAAAAGAATCGAGCTGGGGTCAATCAACTATGTGACAAACCACAGAGTACTTAACCACTACGTTTTCCAAAAATAAATTAAGTGTTTGTGACAAACGGCCAACATAAAAAAAACTGCGACGGGTGCGGGGTGCGACGTGCGAGCGAGATAGGGCACAAATACCATAAAAAAACCATATATTTGGTACTCCCTCTACGCTTTGGTATTAATTCTTATCTCTGTCGCTTTTACACATAGTGAAGTAGGAAGTAACTTTGACGGAGTTTTTGGCGGGAATCGGGCGGAACGGTTCAGATTTTGTTCCAGTGTTTCGTAAGTTGTGTTAAAGTGATCTTTAGTATGTTTTCGGTATCATTATGTGCAGTTAAGTTTCATTTAGTGACTGATTTATAGAAATATTGGAAATAGTTGTAATTTGGCTATTGGATTAGGAGATTTATCATGTTGATCAATAGGTTACCTCTGACTTAAGGCTTGTTATCATCTGCTGTGGATTTACAAACTCCAATAAACATTAGAAGAATGCACTACACTAGACATTTTAATGCAACGTACACGAAAATTTAAGAAATTTGATACATATCTAACAAACACTTGACACTGGCAAAAATAGTCCTTGAAAATAATTGATTGCCATAGTTAGGAAGGAAAAGAAGAAGTAATTTTGACATCTCGCGCGCGACCCGCTTCAAGACTGGAGCAAATTTTAGTAGCTATTTCCAGAATAACTCAAGACCGGCTTAGACCCACAGAATACCTAAAGCTCACTAACTCGTTAAAGTAATTGTTTAATTTTAATTTTTTGAATGGATTTGACTTAGTTATTGGTTACATAATAATGTGAGGATATTTTGATAATCATAATAAAATACTATTTGCTAGCAATGAAGAGGATGATTACGAATCTAAGCTGTGGTATTTTAAAAAAAGAGGGAGCATTGAGAACATGAAAGAAATAGAAACAGGGAAAGTTAATATGAAAATAGAAGTAAACCCAGCGCA
Source organism: Falcaria lacertinaria (assembly GCA_951449985.1). Lineage (NCBI taxonomy): Eukaryota > Metazoa > Arthropoda > Insecta > Lepidoptera > Drepanidae > Falcaria > Falcaria lacertinaria. Next base: position 7,542,141 of record OX602114.1, read on the forward strand.
TGTGTTAATTTTGAAAGAATATAACGGAAATGATTCCGGAATTTATACCTGCACATATTTTAAACGAGATGACAAAATTAATTTCACATATGTATTGGATGGTATGAATTTTATTCAATCTATTTTATACAGGCTGTAACTCTCCCACTTCATGTTGGATGGTTCTGAAGGATCGCCATTTATCTGTTTTGTTTGTATGGCAGAGATTTATTTTTATATAAACAATATTATTTTTCTTAATCCTACAGACAAGTGCCACATTTAAATTCATACGGTAAGCTTTGATTATCATTTTTGAACGTTAACAATTCTAAGCAATTTCCTTAATGGGGCCTGAATTTGATTTTTAAAAAAACGTGTATTGAATGTGACATGTACTTCTATTCTTCGCTTCCAATGTTTACAGGTGTTTTCAGTAATAATATAGAAGCCAAAGTTGGTACAATTACGGAATGGCAGGAATTCAAACATAATGTTATAGATCCTTTAAATGAAAAACTTACGAAAACCAAAAAGGATCCATGGTTTGCGTTACGGGAATATCTAAAGTTTTCTTTTGAAATTCAATTTATTTGGGAAAATAATACCGCTTCTGAGTTTGATAGACATACAAGTAGACGAAAGAGTGGGAAATGTCGCCTTCATCCGACACTACTCACGAGGAAAGAGGTATTTGTAGTGTTCCATTCGAACTTGTTTAAAAAATCGTTAAAACTTCATCTCGGTGAACGACCGCACATACCTCCCACACTGAATCCTTTAGTATACGAACATTTCCTTAAAAAAAGAATAAGGTACATAAATATTTATCTTAAAATTTCAGATTTCAACACATAAAAAATAGTTATTTATTGTATTCCAGAATGTTCCGAAAAACAACTTAACCGCCTATTACCTTAGCGACCATTATGATGTTCCCTGTCGATCAATTAAACTTAATGAAACGTTCCCTGAGATAAGTAGGATCGTTAGAAATATACCAGAATACGTATTGATTGACCAGTCAGAAAAAATGTTAAGCCTTGGTAAGTTCTGTTTTCCATGATTACTTATAATTAATTTTAATTTGCCTATTTTTGTGTTACCTATCTACTTAATTGTTTTGTTTTAGTCAAAAGTAATATTGTTATGAAAAAAAAGAACATTAATCGCAACACTACTAAAGTGTTAGAAAATGGGCACATTACATTTGTTTGTCCAGAGGTCGGCGTCGGAACGGGTTCTGAAATAAAGTGGTTCAAAAATAACAAAATACTTAACACCTCTTTCAGGCAAGTATTAGCGCTTTGCGCACCATACCAGCACATATTATATTTGTACATCCAGGGGGACCAGGATCAGTGTCCCCGCCAAGTCGAGTCAACATTTTACGAGCGTAATAAGCGTACACAGCCTAAGGCACGAAAACTTACGACAGTCTGTACCTAAGATATAAAAATATACCGTAACTCCTTAGATTAAACTATAACTGTAGGCATTGAAATTTACAGTAATAATATCGCCGAACGTAAAGAAGAACCCCATATTACTATAGATTCATTTAGTTCCTTACAATTGTTACACGTCACAAAGAATGAAGAAGGAATTTACAAATGTGTCCGAAGTGGTAGAACAGTATACAAATGGTACCTAGAAGTTGTGTCAAATACCAAGTTACTGAATGAAGGTGTGTACTTAAATATTATTGAGATTAATACATTATTTACTTAAGGGCTAAGGGTATGCATCGGGTACCAATCATTCATTCGTGGAACCTCTGCATGCTACGTATTACACAGCGTCAGCGATTGATGCAGTCAGCACGGGGACACAAGCAACGAGCGGCTCGCTGCTCGCTACGAGTGTCCCAGCTCACTGTCCGTTTTTAGGCGAATCTTTTGAGCGTTCTAATCTACGTTCGAGCTTCGAGCAGTCGTCGCGTAGATTTCGAAACTAGCGTGTTACACGGATTTTAGCACATGGCGTAAACGTAACATGGTCGCTGTATCGCGAATGGTACATTACGCCCTGTAACACCGGTCAGTACCCACCAAGAACGTACTAATTAAATTTATAATGAATATTTTTTCAGAATTCATCCGATATTCCATATATTTGGGTTTTGTGCTGTCTTTAACAATAACATGCTATTGTGCTGGTGTATGTGTGGCATGGCATCGACGGGCTTCCTTTGCTGATCCCTTAAATATTTATGCGAAGAAAAAATATAGTCATAATTATTCAGACCGCGAGGAAATTATAAAATTAAAGTGAAGTTAATCCTTAACTTTCATGTTTGCGGTAAAAATAATATAAGCTATGATATATATATACGGTTTATTTTTGGAATATTATAATTTAGCTATCTTCTTATTTTTTTAATATGAATTTATTGGAGAGTTAAATCTATATCTAAAAAAAATAATTCCACGCGTATGAAGTCGCGGGCACAGCTAGTTTTTAATATTTGATATTCCGAAAAAAAGTACTTAGATATTGGTATAATTGTGCCGCCATGCGGAAACAGTAGCAAAGCGAACTAGAAAAAAATGTTCAAGTATTGAATCACAGTTTTAACTCTCTAAGCCAAAACAGATAATTTAAATTTGATACAAATTTACTTACATACAAATGAAATAAAGTTTACAGTGATATACCTACGTTGTATGAAATCTATATAAGTAATGATTTAAGCATAAATCTATGCATTTAAGCTTGGATTTTTAGAATAAGGGCTAAAGCCTTAGACTAAAAACTCATAGTGGTTATGTACTCTTCTTCTTCTTCCTAAGTATGGCAAACAATCCCTACAGGGGCTATGTGCCAGTGGCGAGTGTCAGAGAATTTTCGAGTTTCAAAATTTCTCGTGTTTGTCGCATTAAAATGCCATCATTCTAAAGCTTAATGGAGTTTCCGGAGACAATCCACGGCAGTGGAGTTTCCGGAGACAATCCACGGCAGTAGCAGATCGTAACACGCTTTTACGTCAGAGGTAAAGTGGTTATGTACTCTGTGCTGACTCTGTGGGACAAACTCGGAAAAACGAAATATAGAAATAAACCATAAAGATTTTACATAAAGCACGAAAGCAGTTCCGGCTTAGATTGTCTACGGACTTAAGTTTAAATACAGATAAAAATCTATTCTTTATTTATATCATCGCTGTCAATGTCACCCTGTTTACTTTGGCAGGACAGGGACAGTTCGGTCAGGTGTCAGTCAAAAAGTTGATTACGTTTTGCGAAAGCTTTTGCGAGCGTATTGTAAAAGAAAATGAGCTAAAAGTTTTATAACTTAATAAATGCAATATCGCTGTTGTATTAAGCCTAATTTTTGTTTCTGTTAAACGATAAAATGAACTGCAAAATTTGCCTATTGTTTATTTTGATTTGTATTGTGATGAGGGATGTAAATAGTAAGTTTCTGTTTCTTTTATTTCTCAGTTTCGTTCAAGGTAAAGTGAGAGTGGTTACTGTTAGACAATGGATGATTAATAAGACAAATTTACACTCAACAGTTTAACTTTTTAGTACGTTTTGTAGCAAGTTAATGTTGAATAAATGTATAGACCAGTATTCATTACATAAGTCGGCTCGTAATTGCATATTAAAATTAGAAAGTTTGCGTGTTTATGAGGTACAGTAAATAATACATTGTACATTTTTCAAGTAACAAAATGATTCGGGATCTAAATTTTATTCAAATAATGGGCACTGGTGCACACTTGTATTGATTAAACTTGCATACCATTTTGACTTCATTGAGTTAGAAAAATGTAAACATAGGAATAGACATCAAAACTTTCTTATATATTGTTATCTTATCTTTCCTATTAACAATATTTAACTTTATTATACCTTAAGTACACACCAAATTTTTTTTTGTTCAAAACTGCCCGTGGGAGCCCTTACATTGTTTTGAGAAGAAAACTATATTCTCCTATCCTATCTTACTGTACTAGGAACATATGTTATCCTTACTGTCAGTGCAGTGTATCCTCAAACAGTTCTGATTACTTTTTTCACTGCATGAAACAACACTACTCAGCTAGTCATGGTGCAACTGCAAATTCTGTAAGGTGTGGACCATATCCACAGAAAGGCTCCAACACTAAACAAATAGATTTAAAAAAAGGTGCATGTGTATTGCAGGCTTAAGCAAGAGATGTATAAGATGTAGATCCCGAGGAGAATTAGGCACTTGTGCAGACTCAGCCCCATTCAATGTGACTGACCCCGAAGCTGAGGTGGGGGTCCATGTTATTGCATGCCCTTCAGGATGGTGCGGGAAGCTGATTGAAGGTTCCACCGGCACATTTAGAACAGATGGTGAGACACCTTTATTTATTTTAGCTATTTATTGGTGTCGATTCTGTTGTTCAAAATGACTAAACTTAACTAATTTGACAGGTCTTAAAGTCTTGCTATCCCTTTCTCATGTATGGGGTTAAATAAGGATGGCAATATTTTTGGACCTGTCAAATTAGTTAAGTTTAGTAATTTTGAACAACAGAATTGGCACTAATGTCTGCAAGTTTAGCTGTGTCACATAAATACAAAGTTTATTTATAGAAAAAACTTAAGCTATTTGATAACTAAATAAATTTTGAATTAAGCTTACTAAAACTTTGGGGCTAATGTTATATCCCAGTGGCTCACTTCTTCTTAATTTAATTTGTTCTAAACAACATACAGTCTAAAAGTCTAAAAGGCAATTGTTGTTGTTTATAATTAACATAATTTTATTGACTTCATCTGTATGTTTGTGTCTTCAAGTCTTTCAATGTCATTTGCACCCGCTTCAAGATGACTGATCAAATCTGCACATGTATTAGGTCCTTACATATGAAATTGGCGTTTTGTATGGGAGGAACAAAAAGTCGAATATTTTTTAATATAATATATTTAATTAATCAAAGTATGAACCATTATTTTCTATGCACTTTTGCCATCTCATAGGTAGTTCATTGATCCCTTTACTAAAAAAACCAGTCGGACGGGAATCAATAAAATCTTTGAAGGCGATTTGGACTGCCCCATCGGAGTTGAATTTTTTCCCTTGCAAGAAGTTATCCAAATTTCGAAAAAAATGGTAATCTGTTGGAGCAAGGTCCGGGGAGTACGGAGGATGTCTTAGACTTTCCAAATGAAACTCTTCTAATTTAGTAGCCGTCTGTAGTGCAGTGTGTGGTCTAGCGTTGTCGTGAAGCAGCAGTGGCGTGGAGCGATTGACCAGCCTAGGTTGTTTAGCCGCTAGCTTTTCCATCATGGTTTGCAATTCCTGACAATAGACATCAGCCGTAATAGTCTGGCCAGATTTGAAAAAACTGTAATGAACAATACCGGCACTAGTCCACCAAACGCTTACAAGTAACTTTTTTGGGGTTAATTTTCGCTTGGGGCAGGATTTGGCTGGCTGGCCAGGATCTAACCATTGCGCTGAGCGCTTCCGATTATCGTAAAGAACCCATTTTTCATCACAGGTAATGATTCGGTTTAAAATACCTTCATTATTGTGCCGGTTTAGTAATGTAACGCAGCAGTCGACGCGCGTTTGCCGGTTTGTTTCAGTCAATTCGTGAGGTACCCACCTTTCAAGCTTTTTAATCTTTCCAATTTGCTTCAAGTGAATTAAAACAGTTTTATCACTAACATTGCAGCCTGCAGCTAACTCGGACGTGGTTTGCGATGGATCCGCTTCCACAATAGCCTTCAACTCTTCATTATCAACTTGAGTCTCAGGCCGTCCACGGGGCTTGTTCTGCAGGTCGAAATTTCCAGAACGAAAACGTTGGAACCAAAAACGAACTGTGTTTTCTTTTGCAACACGACCGCCATACACATCATTCACCCTTCGAGTTGTTTCCGCAGCACTAGTGCCACGGCGGAACTCGTACTCGTAAATAATGCGATATTTAAGGTTTTCCATTTTGTAAAATGAGTGACGCAAACAGAAAAAAACAGAAGAAAAAAAACAAATGAATGACGATCATCGAAGCACAAATACATGAGTCTATAGCTGTACAAATTTGAATTTGGAATTCCTTACCAAAGAGGAGAAATTCGTGATTAAAGTGGCCAGTACGAAAAACGCCAATTTCATATGTAAGGTCCTAATATTAAGGAGATGACAATAGTATAAATTTGTACCACCATCCCAACCATGATCCCCAGAATAAACACATTATATCATTCATTTTTTAACTGTAATTTATTTCATTCCAGACTATGGAGCAGCAACAGAAAGGATGTGTCTGCAGAGGCCACCAAGTGACTACGAGGAGAGGTGTGCATACACTATGTGGAATCGTAAAAAGGTATACATGTGCTTCTGTAATGGAGACTTGTGTAACTCAGCTGTAGGAGTTGCGCCATATTCCCTTGGTATTTTGGCAGCAATTCTAATTACACTCCTTTTCTATTAATTTATTTTGAAGAATCGATTATGTAAATAGGTTTTAAGCTCCTTTATATCACAAGTTCCTTACTCTATAGTTGATTGCTTTAAAAACCTTTTTGATTACAATCTATAGTAGGTGAGAATCTCATTCATGCTCTAGTGGGCACTAGTTAACTATTGCTCAAGAAATATGCAAAGCAATAAAATATTAGTATGGATAGAAGAATGGTGTAAATATTATTGTTATTATTATATGTATATAATAGTTAACATGTATACGTAATATATTTTTCTATAGTATGTCATTTATTTAAAACTTTTTAGAATGTTAAAAAGAATACTCAATTAAACTATTTTAGATAAATATTTTTACACTATAATCAAATTTATTAGTACTATTCATAGTTTATTGTAAAATATTAGTAACTGTTATCTATAGTGTGGCATAATCTTTGAGGCAGAGGCCCCATAATATACATATGTCTGTCCTAGCTAGTATTAGCAAGGTTGTTGTCAAGTTGTCTCATTATCTTGTAGGTTGTGTCAAGACTCCTGTGATGAATTTGGCCTAATTCTTTACTATGGCCAGATGTTGCTTTGAGGAACGCATGCCAATACCTACTGGTGTCAGAGAGCATGTAAAGTTAAAATATATCTTTGGTGATTGTTTGTGGTCAGTTATAAGCAGAGGTGTCAATGTTTGGTAGAGCGCGTTGCCAATTACATTTATGGCAGCGGCTTTGTATAAAGATTAGGTAACCAGCTACATTGGGTTAGAACTGGTGCTGACCTCAACAATGTTGAGTATAAAGCCCGGGCGACGATCTATTCTTCCACATTGGAACCCTTGTGTTTGGACTTCAGAAAATCCACTAAAGATAATGGCTGAGCACCATTGGTCAAGATAATCAATTAAATGGCCATGTCTGGTTGCTCTTCTCTATCTCTTTAGTTATTAAGTACCTATAATATAATGTTAAGGAATAAATTTTGATGTGATATAATAGGAAGACATTCCATTTTGTGATTTTTTGTTAGAGTCATTATTCGCTAATGGTTTTATAAATGTTATTATGTACTAAGAACAAGGTGAGAAATAACATGTGGCAACTTATAGCAACTATTTATATTATGTTGAGGATTATTTACTGTATAGTAGGTTGCCTGTAACCTTCAATTCATATTTTTTATGCATGTCAATAGGGAATTCCCCTTATATTGTGCCAACAAATATAAGTACTAAAATGTATAAACTTTTTAAATATCGCATTTAAACTGCGCGTTTTAAAACTTTCTGTTACATAGCCGTCTTAATTTTGTATGTATCGAAAATCTGTTAAATAAAAGCACCTTCACATAGGTACATTTTCGTATTCCATTATATTTTCTGCCAACACTATTATTGTCTAGGTGTGTATTATTGTTTTAAATATGTTTACAATGTACTTATATTAGGTGTAGTATGCAGTATGCATGGTTTGTATATTATAGAGCCTTTAGAGGTGCTTTAATAAAAATGGATGGAAGGAAAAGCCAAGTGAGTAAAGTAAGAGCAGGAATTATATTTGAGGTATTTTTATTCTCGAAATATAAATGACACCAACATTTTATGTATTTAAATTAAGAATGAGTATTTTTACAATAAAATTGTCTAATAAAATATAGATATCCTTTATGGCATTTTCGTATTTTTGTGGGTCGTGCTACGGTCGGTTATAGGGCCAGGTGTGACGTATGCTGCCAAGTCGGTGTGGCTTGAGATTGTTGGCGACCCTGAGCTCCTGGTTCTCAAGAAGGGACTGGATGTGGGGAATATCGTGGAAGTACAGCAGGCCGTGTCGCTTCGTCTTTATGACTGCTGCGACCGCTTCCGAACCCTCTAGTAGGTACGGGTCCACGTATTCTGAAAATTATAAAAAACCCTTAGATAAGTTGGTTGTATTATGTCTCTAAGATACGGCAAGGTCATATATCATGGCTAATTTAATTTGAAAACGATGTAGAAATTTACAGCGAGAACACTGTCTGTCGTATTCCACTTGGGTTTTCATCCGCGATAGTCTGAAAGGAACTAAAAGTTGCGACCGTGCCATCGAGAAAGATCTGCTTATATCAATGACTTATACCACAAGTTCACAAAATATATGCTAAAAGATCTGCCAAGCAAGTGTTACCTGCCGATACCTCTCCGTCGGAGCGGCGTCCGATTTGTCCGAAGCGCGGCGGCGGGAGTGGAGGCAGGAATAGGCCTTCAGGCCACAGCGACTCTGGGTCAGGCGAGTCCACCTTGTACGGGGACGGGGGCAGCACGGGGATGTTCATCTCTGAAACATTCAATATATTATAACTCGACTGTACCTTCTTGTGGAAAGGGGTATGCTTTGAGTTGGTTGAGACATCTTTAAATGGAGTTCCCATGGCACTGCCACTGCGGTGTGAAGGAACATCGTGGGATTTTTAGTCGGTGTGAGTACGACATAACTCTATAGATCGAACTAATTGGTCTTGCTTTATAGAACTACCGTCTTCCTTGACCGTAATGTTGCCAATTTCTGTGCCCTTCAAACCGGAGCACAATGCATACAATTCACACTACTGCTCAGGACCTAACTGGCACTGCGGTGGTGCCATTTGATAGAATGTACACGGTTACCTCAGTAATAGTAACCTATGACCTACGGTCTTTGATTATATACCAGTACGAGTATATAATCAAAGCCTGGCTATGGTATCCTGCTTACCTAATCTAGATTATTTTCTTCTGGATTTAACTTACATTATAGCTTATAGAAAGACATCTGCCTTCGCCATCGTTTCAGTAAGAGGTATTTTGTCAGTTTTTAAGTTTTGAGTAACATTTAATTAGCTACTCGCTAAATTGCTTATTAGATCATTGGGTATTGCCATTATTGATATCTACTTGTAGGCTACTTAATGAGGTTTTATCGGTTGCATCCGAGCCTGTAATTCTCGACACTTTTGATGGATGGTTTCATCGTAAGAGAGTTCGCCAGCCAATTTCAAATATTCCGATTTATCTCAAGAAGAATCCGCTGTTGTCGGAGTTGTGAGTGTGACTTATATGAAATAAAAAAATTAGGTTGATAATAGTGTTCCTTCTTCCCGCAAATCTAGACCGGAATCTAGAGGACCGTGACTGAGGGAGAAGTCACACCTACGAGCAGAAGCGTGACAACGGCCGATGCAAAGTACGTAGCCGAATTGTTGAGGTAAGTAAATGAACATGAATATCGTGTTTGATCCGTTATTTACAAATTAGTGATAATTATTTTTTTAGGTATTCAATTGTGTTGCATTATGGCACTGGAGGAAATTACACGAGATAAAATTTGTACTTCCGTAAGTCTCAGCCCCCCATGATACACGTGACCTGGGTGGCTGTGAACCGTATTTATATTGAAAGAAGGCGCGATAATATTTACAGTAGGTACTTCTAGCAGAAAACCGTAGCCAAATAACACTACTCTTTGCGTTGCAGCGTTTGTTTTCGGAGATGCGCTGTGAGCTCTTCTAGGCTGTTCCCGTAAAGTACAACTATGTATTCAGTGACCGTATTCCGCTTTGTAGTGGAAGTATAAAATGCGATTAGAACATAGCAGAAGAGCATGTATAAATATGAATTGTAAGAAAGTAAAAGACGTGTGTGGAGGACCTCACTCTGCCTTCAAGCATCTTCAGGGCAGATAGAAGAATGACTCAGGCAAAGTGCAGGAGGGCACCGATGCGTTCCACTGGAGATCCCGGAACCCTCCTATATGCACGGAGGATGGCCACCGGGGGGGTTATAGTGAGTCAAAATCTCACATACCCCGTCAGCTCCCCTTAAGCAGGCGGGTACCATATGAAGGTTTCCCCCTCGTCAACAAAAAAAAGGTAGAAGAATAAAGGCGTGCCAAGTTATAAGTCTGATAAAGCGCCAATTTTCTATCGTAATATAATTAGAAGGAACACAATCAGCGCCGGTAGCAGAAACATTGTCGACAACGTATTTGAAAACGTAACTCACGAAATGTCAAAATTGTCATACTAATTTTTAGTTCCACTTGTCACCGCCGCAGCGCTGTTCATCAATACAAAAATAGTCGAAGGCGATACTTAAACGTTGTCGACAATGTTCCTGCTACCGGCACAGGATGACGATAATGGAGTGAGTTATTGTCATCAATGGAAGTAGTATAATCAAACCGTTAAAATTGTTATAGTGCCAAGGCGTGAGTGGCGTGATTCTGTGAGCGTGTCCCCGTGAGAGGTCTTCGTTGTCAAATGGCACGGAGGGTTTCACTCGCGGGTAGCCGCTGCGGACCGGTGAAGGTACTGGCGGGTCTGAAAGATGAAAGGTAAGCAGAATTTTAACTGGGTATTTCGTCAAAGCTGCGGTTACCAACCTATGCGGCTTTTAAGATACGTAGGATATAGTCTTTGCGTAAGATGCACCGGTGTCTTCCGTTAGCTCATTCAATATACCTAGGAGCCGTGATGGCCGTGTGTTTGTTATTTTATTTGTGACCGATGCTTAGTGACCGCCAGTCAATTGATGAATCTAGGTTCTCGTCACTATTTTTACCATGAAGTGGCAAACAAGCATATGGGTGCTTTATCAGGGTACTTCAGATATAATTGGTAATTTTTCACACCACGAGCGAAAAAGAGAGACAGGGCAAAATAGGTTTCTTCATTACTTTTTTGCCAGTAATCTCAAAATAAATTGTAAAAAAAACTCTAGTCTACGAGTACGTATCTCTTCGCCTTCGTAACTATGAGTTGTATTCAGATGCATTGTCTATTAAACTGAATATGTAAATACTAGTGGAAGTACATATTTGAGTATAAGCTCCGTAATAGTAATTGTAATGTTGATATATGGAGAGCCACTTGACCCTACCGGATTCGAATAGTGATTGTATAATGCAAATAGAATTAAGAATTGCATTAGGTTATTTTAGTGTCACTCAGCTGGTTTTATTTATCTACACTGGCCTATAAATAACAACGTACGTTATGATCTTAATGGTCATCTAGATTCCAACGACTACGCCCCGCGTAGAAATAGTATATATATATGCTATGCTACATCCTGTAATTTCCCCGATGCAAATTAATAAAAGGAATCTGCTTATAATAAAAGTAAAGATGAAGATATTAAACATATACAACGTAGAATTTAATTGCGAAGGGATGTTTTTGTTACTTGTGAAGTGTCTTCGTCGCGTCTTACTCACGTTGTATGCTCTTGAATATGGGCTGTGGCCGTCTGCTCGGTAGAGGGTCACCAACCCCATGGGAGTAGCTTCGCGCAGGTGTGTTCACGCTGACGTGCGATGCAAATCGGGTCCCAGCTGGAGCTTGCGATGATAACTGTACCAAGTACAGCAAGCAACTGATTATGTGCCTGATCGATCTCTTCGTTTGTACCTGTATAAAGATAACATTACTAAAAATTTGGTGATAATATCCAGTCTTCATCTGGTTCTACTGCCATCGAATCGGAAAATAGAATTTTGGGACCTAACTTATGATATTATATATTTTACTTGTAATATCTTTGGACGAAACAGTATAAAAAAAGTCAACTGACTTTGTCCTTTTCTTTCTGTGTCGGTTTTGCTGTCACCGATCGGCGATCTGTGAATTATAATGCTCCTACCATCAATACTAGGCAGGGTAATAGGCTTTAGCCTACAGTAATTCGATTGCCATCATCGCTGCGCGAGCGCTCCGCGACTCACCCCTATTGTCGTATGTTAACAAGACCTATCCTTCATCTAAATCAAATTAAAGATAATGCATACGGTAAATTCATAGATGGTAGCCGTGCAAAATAGTACTGGTAGCGCGTCTGAGAAACATCGAAGAGTACCAGAAATTCTTAGTAACAAGATAATCCTTTTAAGAATTTGCGTTAATGATTTTTTATAACTTGTCGTTAAGGGTAGTATAGTACCTTCTAATTATTTGTCCTATAAATTCAAGGTTGATTTCGACAAAGGTGCTCATCAAATAGAAACACCTTTTTTACCTTGGCCTTAAGCCGGTCAAAGCTGTTTGACTGTCAGTTGTAAATTGATTATACCTTTTCGAGTACGCTAAAACAAAAACTAAGACAAAAGTGCGTAGGCTTAGTGGTTTCACACTTGAACTACGAATTTTAGCTTCTAATTTCGTATTCGCGTGTGGACACGACCCACATAATTCAGGGTCGTAACACATTAATCAAAATGACATAGGACAACATTTTGATATGGAAAAATGTTTAAATTGATTTTTTAGATGCTGACCTAGGCTATTCAGACTACTTAGATAGTTATGGGACATCACTATTATGGAGAATCAATGCCACAAATTGTACTTGTACAAATTGTTATTAATTTGAGATTCGAGGTTGAGGCATGAGGCAAAGGTTTCCATTGTAACTTGAAGAATGACATACCTAATGGCGTTATTACGAACTAAATGGTCTCTGCATGATTTATGAGTTGTATCCGTGGTAACCAAAGATAATGTTCTAGTATACCATATCAAATGGTGAAGCGATTTCCATACCAGGATGTATAAGAGAACCTTCATACTTTACATCATGTTTTAAGGACACAAATAAAAAAACAGAAACTAATTACAATTACAAATCCATAGCAACTTCTGCAGAGCCGCAATCATTTCATAGGCATTCCGAGGATACCAGACAAAAAAATCTTTCTTTTTTTTCGGTAATTTAGGCATAGTTCTCAAGCGCCAAATAAAATAAAATGTAAGAACTAAAAACACGGGGCAAGGTGGGGTTGTCATGCCGAATTGAATAAAAAAACATACCTACTTTAAATGCTCTGCTCAGCTGCATCGAAGTAACCACAATGAAATAGTATGCACTAAAAGCTAGGTACGTAAGTTCGTTTGAAGACGTGCTCTCACCGCGGGAGCGTTGCAAAACAATGAGTGTCATCTCAATTGGAGCTGCCGAGCGGTGTCGACACGGTGCAGACGAGCAATTCACTGCACTGCTTCTCACTTGTGTACATCTTTTTGGGATATATAAGCAGCTCTCCAGGAATAGCTTTGCATTAATGGTAGTGCTATTTCAAACATTGGAATTGTTTTTTAACCTATGCAAAACTAGGAGTGCTGTAAGATTTTAGTTTGTATCTGTGTCTCTCTATGCTATGGCATCGTAGCTCTTAAACGGATGAACCGATATTGATTTACTTTTTTTTTCTTTTTGATCTATGTCAGAACAATGTTCTTGCTTTTTGCAATACATCAAGTTTATTTACTTATAGGTTACCTATTCATACTCGTTAAGACTCAAATATCGCATGCAGCATTTATTTTTAGCTATTGTATATTAGTAAGTATAATACTTATTGAAATATCAACGCCACCAAGAAAAAAGTGACGAAGAACTAAGGCATATAAAAGTTAGTGTCTTGGTTCCTTCCAACCCGTAACCTGGTTACCTTATGTAACGTATCACAGAATCTTTATGGCTAAGGAGATAATTTTAATCTTATCTGTGTTACGTTATTAATTTATAATAATAATAAGTATCTTGCATTGAGTGTTAATGTAGTAAGTATGTACATTAGGTCAGTATATAGCAACTCATATTACTTGAACATATGATGAGTGTACTGCGTACCTACGTTCTGATTTCAATAATTGGCACAGTGGGCTTATTACATGTGACGTTTGCGAACATTCTGACGTCATTTTAGCAGTAGCAGCGACATAATAATGCGCGGTTTTTATTATAAAGGCCGCCATTTTTTTTGTCTGTTGAGCAAAAAATGCCATCAGAATAATCGTAACTGTTATAGGTAATAAACCCACAGGTAATAAATTAGTACTTTGCTTATTTGAGGTCGATACTGATATGCTATAATACTTTACATATATCAGCATTTTAATTATTCTATAATTAAAATGCTGATATATGTAAAAAATTTTAGTTTTGAAAAATTTTATGAGTTTTGCTGCGTGATACGGACTACGCTATTATTATAACCTATAAGTTTTAGTCGTAGCAGCTTCTTTAAGACAATTGGCAGGTTTATTTGTACACGCGTCCACGTGTCGAGTTGAAATTGTAGTTTCTAAATATCTAGTCAGATTCTTTACAATTTGACCTACCTTTGGACTGTCACGCGAGATAAAAGATTAGATCCAGAAATTTCATTTGTGAATGAGCGATAACGTTTGAATTATAAATAGTGGGCTCATATAAAGCAATAAACGTGTGTAATAATCGTATTGTCAAACAATATCTGAGCATTACAACCGATCTTTAGTATAGTTTTTTTTAATAAATATGACAGAAAAGTCTATAGAGAGTGATCCGCACATGGAATTTGAGAGCACGCTGTACGGTGCGATTGGGCAGTTCGGGAGGTATCAGCTGCTCAATGTATTCTTGGCGGCCGCTGCGGCTATGGTCGGCGGGTATGGTGCTGGGGACTATTTATTCACGGCTGCCAGACTTCCATACCGGTGTGCAGTACCGGAATGCGACGGGACGCAACCCCAGTATGCCACAGACTGGATACTTAGCGCTATACCGAGCACCGCAACAGGATTTGACGACTGCACTCGGTTTGCATATTCAACAAATATTACTGAGACCGTCAACGCCGAAGACTGCCCCGCCTCCTGGTTCGACAGAAGCACAATAATACCTTGCGAAAGCTACGTTTACGAAAGAGTTAATAGTGTAGTTTATGATTTCAACTTAGAATGCGAGGAATGGCTGCGAGCACTTGCTGGCACCTTGAATTCTGCTGGAGCTCTGGTAGCCCTGCCGTTAGCTGGATACATTTCAGATCAATTCGGTCGTAGAGTGTCTATAGTGTTTTTTGCATTTAATTATTCATTGACAGGCTTGATTCGTGCATTCTCTATTAATTACACTATGTATCTAGCATTCCAATTTGTGCAAATAGCTATAGGCGGTGGAATATTCAGTGCCTGCTATATTTTGGCTACAGAATTAGTCGGCCCAAAATATCGTGTAGCAACAGGAGTATCAATATCGACGGCGTTTGCTCTTGGACAAATGATTTTGGGTACGTATGCGTACTTAGTCCCAGATTGGCGTACACTCACTTTAGTATTGTACACGCCACTGTTCCTCTTTTTATCGTACTTCTGGATAATTAGCGAGAGTCACCGCTGGTTGATCTCTAAGCATAAAAAAGTCCAAGCGAAGGCAACAATCGAAAAGGCGGCGAGATTAAATGGAAAAGACATGTCGGAACAGAATATTAATTATTTGCTAACGATACCACAAACACGAGGAGTAGACAATGAAGAACATAAGAAGAATCTATTCCTACGGGTGATAAAGTCACGGATCATGTTAAGGAGATGCTGCACTACGCCAGTAATGTGGATTGCAACTACGTTTATTTATTACGGATTATCAATCAACTCGGTTAGTTTGTCGGGAAATATGTATCTGAACTACATCGCGGTGGTAGCTATCGAGATACCTGGCTTCTGGACAGCGTTTTTGTTACTAGGCAAGGTTGGTCGTAGGGCTGCTCTGTTCGGGGGCTACATGGTGTGCGCTGCGTGTTGTATTGCATTCGCATTCACACCTGACAATGCGATTGGTGTATCTATGTTCTTTTACTTGCTCGGAAAGTACTGCATAGGTTTGGTAATGACTACTCTATACCTCTATACTGTCGAGTTGTATCCGACTAGGTACAGGCATTCATTTTTAGGTTTCTCGTCCATGTTGGGTCGTATTGGCAGTATCCTAGCGCCGTTGACTCCTCCGCTCATGGAGTACTGGGTTGGTATACCTTCTTTGCTCTTTGCTGGGATGGCCATTGTAGCAGGTTTCTTGGTGCTCACACAACCGGAGACTAGAGGCTTAACTGTTCCTGATACTCTTGAAGACGCTGAGCAGCTGGGTAAACGATAATGAAATAATTCTCGCTGTGCTCACATTATAATTACGTAACGTAAGCTTTTACGGAATTTATAGTTATATAAGATTGACTTAAAGTGACCTGTTTTAATGTAAACTTAAAGATAATAAACTCTCTTTCGGAAGAGTATTTTGTATGTAGACAGATACCAAGGAGAATATACCATTTTATAGTCTTTGACAGATACAAATGAAGCCGTATATTTTAATTTATTGAATATAAAATTACTAACTAAAATACCGGCCGAACTTTACGAAGAAAATTAATAAGGTTTTTATAATGTGTATGTTTAAAGAATTGTTAGTATATATTAGTAGGTTTAATATCATAATATATTATTGAATTCAACAAAACAGTATATTTTAATTATTTATACAAAAGTGCTACCAAAAGTGTAAAGGAGCAATACGCACAACTTGCAACGTAATCCGACATCGTACACTAAAGCGGCCGTTTATCCCATAGGGACGAATTCAATGATATTGTATGTAAAAAGAGGTTACTTGTAATATCATTGGTCGAATTACTATCCGCTGCATGTAGTTATTTTATTGAAAAATTTGGAAATTTAGTTCTATGATATGGGATTTGTGACTATGGGCTGTACGTAGTATACTACTCTGAGCTATGGGGTTTGTTTTACTACTAATTGTATAGCGCCATCTCGTGTTATAAAATCAAGTTAGGCACCTATACTTACATGAGAACCACTGTCAGATTAAACGCAGAAGCCTTAGCAAGAACAAGTTTTCTACATATTCGTATCGCTTTCGACTATTTTTGTATGTAAAAATTAACAGCACTGCGCCGGTGAAAAGGGGAACTAAAATGTGTATGAACATTTTGATATTTCTCAAGTTTCCTTTTTTGAATACGTAGTCGAAATATGTTCTTGCCACCTATACAGATGTCCAAGTAAATAATATTGTCTAACCACTGATTTAAATACCATAGTATTCTGTTTCCAACACAATAATTATGATTTTAATAATTGTATTTAAGCTCATAATTAAAAAAAGAGCTCGGAGCTCAATCACGCGACCGTGACAGGACTCGAACCTGCAGTCTTCGGATCCGAAGTCCGACGCCTTATCCATTAGGCCACACGGTCTTGGTGCTGTATTTCTCAAAATTAGGGTACAGAAGGGCTTCAGGGAGCTTCTATTAACACCTGTAAGAGTTATTGTTTAGAAGAACCTCTTGTGTGTATGGTAAAGAATTACCGTCGGCTGTCGGCTGAGCACTGAAACGACACTCAAAGTTTGATGGCGCACGTTACTGTTTGAGGTGTCGTCAATATAAAATTACGCATGAAAATCGGAAGTCACTCAAAATGTATGTAGCATAGCATTCCCCACGACTTCGCCCGCGTAGCTATATACTACACTATTACCACTTTTCCCGTGGGAATGAAGCATTCTCCCGCGGTAAAAAGTAGCCTATGTTCATCAGGCATAATGTCGGCTTCTATTGGTAAAATATTTTTTCAAAACAGTCCAGTAGTTTCGGAGCCTATTTAATACAAATAAACAATCAAATATTATTAGTGTAGACAAAATTTTGCAGGCGTTCTGTAGACTGGCCAATAGTGTAGTCCTTCAATGGTAATCGAGACGGTAAGAAAAGTTTTCAATGACTATACATCAGCAATTTATTTAAAACTAGCTGTTTTCACCGCGACTTCGCCCGCGTATCAATATAATGTATAGCCTATGTAAATGTAGCTAACGACAAAAGAATTTTTGAAATCGGTCCAGTAGTTTCGAAGCCTAATCAATACAAACAAACAAACAATCATATCTTTCCTCTTTATAATATTACTGTAGAGGTAGGAGGACCTGTAGTTTTTAATTACTCATTACACTTACCTACGTATTCAGAATTCAAAATCATTCCATACTCATCTCTATCTATATAAGTCAGAATGAATTAAATGATACCTAATGGAATATTGTTTTTCGGTAAAAGGAGGTTGCAAATTTTGTTCAAACAGTGCGTATTTCATGTTTGATTGCACACAGTTACAAGAATTTGAATTTACAAAGCATTTCAATTAAAATGCAAAATTCAAACCGATAGTCTCTATATCTATTTTACAATAAAACTAAATTATATGCACTTGCAATTATAAGAATTTTAATTTCATAATTTGATATTGGAAATGAAAATGAATGTATTCAGTTTACGCCCCATTAATAAAACGTAGGGCTTATATTTTCTTTGCCTATTAAGGCATTCCCCGAAACATTTGTCCCAGATGGGTATTGTAGGTCACGGCCATGATGGGAAGTTGATTCCCGAAACAACTCCATGTAGCCTCTGAAGGCTCGAGTTCTTAAGTTCGAATGTCCTTCTTTATCGCAGAATGCAAGAGAATAAAATTGCTATCCTCACAGAATAATAAATAAAGCTCGCTATAGATTTAGTTATTGTTCTGAGTTCTTTACTGTAGGTACCAAGAATTGTCACCTGTCAGACCATTTATCACAGCGCTTCTCGAGACGTTCTCGAGTGAGAGACAGGAGCTAAGTCGGTATTTGTTTTGTTCATGTAACTTGGACTATCACTTATTATTATATATAGGTATGATATATTACAGGTATTTATTACTTAACGTTTACTTTCTATATTGTCATCTCGAACAGTGTGCATGCTTGCAAAAGGTATATTTCACTTGTTTATCACGTTAATCACTAATCAAAGGAAATAATTTTATTTCACTTGTTTATCACGTTGTTCATCACAAATTTAAGGAAATAATTTTATTTCACTTGTTTATCACGTTGGTAATCACAAATTTAAGGAAAGGTAGTACTTAAGATAAGCATATATAGAGGGTAAAGATCACTAAAGTTTGTACAATCTGGAACGCACAAATAATTGTTTAAATAAAACTTTTTCGTTCCTATAAAACCGGCAGTCAGTATTTTTATCTCAAAACAACGTAGTAAAAGGGCATGCGCTCTTTTGTAACGCTTTTGTCTAATTAAGATCAACGAACAAAAATTTTTTTCAGAAATATCTAAGTACCTATGTAGTCGAAAAGTTAAAAGGGCGACTTACTACCGCATATTCAGAGGCGGATTTGATACTTTGGCTGCCCTAGGCTATTGTAAGATTACCACGCCCTACCTTCATCCTTCCTAGACCTCTAATCCAGTGTTCCGCAAAGTATGTGCCACGGCACACTGGTGTACCGTGGTTATTAGCTGTTGTGCCACGGAAGAATAAGATTATTTCATAAAGTAATATAGACGAAAGAAAAAACCTCAACAGCTGCAAATCACAATTTTCTAAATTAACCTTTGGCACAAATAGTTTGCGGTGCGACTAATCCATGTAAAACCCGAAAATATGTATATAAAAATAAAATTAATGTAAAAACAAATAAAGTCTGTATATGAAAAAGAAAACTTTAGAATTTTAATGTTAACCTGCTTTATTTATTAAATATTGACATGAGGTGCCACAAAGCGGGATGACTAAAAATATGTCGCCTAGCCTAGTTTTTCCGCCCAGTGCTCGGGCCTTCTAGGCAAGTAAGTGTAAGGCAAGCGCCCCTACTTATAAGAGCGTATTTATGGCGTTGGTTACTGCTTTGGCTTTCGTTACAAATGTTCCAATCTTCTCTCTGTAGGGATCATGACCGTTCTTATTCTCAAGTTATTTTGTGATTGTAGGTACACAGAAAATACCGCATTCTCAATTATCCTTCAACAAAAAAAAACAAATGCTTAACAATGCGATACGATAACTATCAAAACAAATGCTTAATTGCTTCAGTTCAAATTATTAGTATCAGTGATCTATACTTACGCTTATTTTCACAGCTTATTGTTCAAATGCGATATAATTTATTACCAAACTATAAAGGTAAGTTATTCGTGACCTTAGATTTATAATACTGATATAATACGTACCTTACGTATTAAGAACAAAGCTTGCAGAAGGTAGATCACATCACTGACGGAGCTATTTAGTATCAAGGCGTTTCGGCACTCGGTTCACAACAAAGAGATACGGATGCGATGCGCCACATCGATAGTTTGAATAAATAAACCCAATCACGATTGAGGATGTCTACGGCACACGTGTGCTTTGCGGCACAGGTGAACAGCCTAGTAATAGTCAAGTAATACCATTGACGGCAAAAAGGTTTTACTAAACATGCTCTTACGTGTGACGTTACTATTGTCTCATAAGAAAGCTAGCAGATTAAGTTATTGTTGGCGCTTAGTGAGAGGATGTCAGCGTATGCTTTACAGAGAAAACGTAAGTGGCGACATAGGGTCGGCAACGCGAGAGATACCCCTGGGGTTTCAAGCGTCCATAGACTCCGGTAATCTCTTACCGTACCTACGCTACGTACTTGTTTGTCTTCTCTTCTCTTTTCTCTCTCTCTCTTAAGATCCAGTCCAGATCAATAAGAAATGTTGATCTGAATTATTTGGTAGAAAAAATCTGTTTGGTGGTTTGGTGTGTTGCTATAGGCTGACTTGGCAATTACATTTAATATCCATTACGATAATATACTGTAATAAATATCAGATTAACGTCATCTTTTGAGCCATTAAATAATAAATTAAAGATGCACGTTATTTATAATGAATGACCTTAATTTATTGTTTTAGATTCCGCACATCCAGTGCAAGGTTGAAGTATTGGTACTAATCTATTATCTAGTTTTTATGTTCTCATTAATTGCAGATTCTAAAAGCATGCGTAGAACATTTCCGATAATATCTCGGACATCTACTTACTTACCTACTTAATACACTTTTTGTATTGCAAAATAGTAGACTAATAGATAGTTAAATTACTGTAGACTTACCTACAATAGTTATTGGTAATAAAGGAAGAATTTAGTAACTTGTGGTAACTACATATTGATTGGTTTTTAGAATATAATAGTGCATCATGAACATGCTCTGAGACAAGACAACGAATAGAACTCATCAACGAATAAAATAACAGCTAATCGCTTGTTTCTTCTTCAGGTAAATATTGACTTCAGAACTAAAAATTGGCAAAGTGCTAAAACAATCTAGGTTAAATGACAAACTTAACTTTTCCGTTCGATCCCTAGACACGGCTCTTGCACCAACCGCAAATAAAATATTATTAAATTTGTAATTTAAAAAAAATAAAGCAATACACACTGTTATCACATTTAAGATAGAACAAAAAGTATGTTATAGCATATAACAATAGATAATGAGATGCTACACATAATTTTTCATTATTGTCTATTACTTGTTTTTAAATTGCTTTAATCTGAAGAAGATGGTAGCTTATAGGAAACATATTCCGATAGGAAATCTCTCTATCCTGCCTGATTTTCAAGTGAGGTAGTAACGGCTTCGCTAATACGTTACGATACGTTACGTAATAAGGGGAAAACTCTTATCTTATGTGGTGTAATTTCATTACTTTACTTATAAGTCTTGTCAAGTTAATTTCTTCGAGTTATCTCGTTTGTAAGTTAAACTACAACTTCTCGATACATTCGAATTGGTCTTGTTGTAACAAATAATCAATCAATCACTTGTCATGAACCTTACACATACTTACCTCTTGAAACGTGACTTCGGACAAAGCGGCTTCTAATTATCGATTCAGCGATCCATTTTACAAACGTTTAACATTACTAAATTACGTTTTAGATCGCGAAAGACTTTTAATCGGTACCACCTATGTGTTAGTTAGTAAGTATGTAAAGCCCTGTTCACAATGTGTCACGACGTCTTAGATCGGTCACGAAATGAAGTCACGGGATTTATATACGAAGGACATTTCAAGATAAGTATTCTGCTGACATCTGTGGTAATATACAGAGACTAGTTCGATAGCCTTTGTTATATTTAATTTAGTTCCGGCGCGATGTACCTACTGTTGAATAGAGCTGAATTTATTTGTTGGTCCTTCACTCCTCCCCGTAGGGTTCTCGAAAGGGACCCTCTTTCGAGAAGCTACTACGAATACCTACATTTCACCGGAAAAATGAGTTTATGCTAACAATGCAAAGATGCTCATTTCAATACATAGGTTAACCAATAAATATTTATTTCGAATATTCGAATCAGTCAAGCCAAGTAAAAAAAAAAGTTTATAAGTGAATATAGGCGCTTGTATAACTTGTATTATAAATAATTAGAATAGATGGGAAGACCAGGCAAGATATTCGATTTCATAGATCATCAAGTAAATGGTCTCGTTTGCTTGTGAGTACAACCCAAACAAATTTAACACGGGTCGTTACACGACAGACAAGCCTTTGTGACTGCAATGGCTGAAATAATTAAGGTCATCACGTTAGTATTGGGACTATTTTACGTCTAGCCTAAAATAAAGATTACCGCTTTGATTATACATCACATACCCAATGATTATTTTTTTATACCTCTAAGGTGGGACAGAAGCATACGGCCCATCTGATGGTAAGCAGTTACCGTGTATCCTATAGCCGCTAGAAATACCAAGGGAAGGGGAATTACTAACGCGTTGCCAACCCTGTTGTTGATGAGGACTCGCTGTGCTAGCGCATAATTACTAGCGCAGCGTATCCTCGTGGAGCACTGGCAACCTCCGTAGCAACACAACACGACATTAAAGTAGTGTTATGCTGCGGTCTTCTGTAAGGTGGAGGAGGTACAGTCCCCAGTCGCGGGGCTCCAATTTTAATGGGAAACCCCACGAGCGATCCCAATTCGCCCTACCTCTCAACAAAAGCTCGATAACGCTGGACATTATAATACACGTATTATTATCCAGTATTTACGATTTAAACAATAACTATTAGTAATTTTCTCCAAATTAGTCTGTTAGTTTATTTAATTACACAAGATCCCATTCTGTTTAATAGCTTCTAACAGTAATAAGTCTCAGACACGAATTTCTTATAAAATTACCTATTTAAATACCTTCGTTACCTCTACTATAGCTGTATCATTTATAATGATAAATGTAAATTATCACATCGTGATCAAAACCTTTACGATGACTTACATCTAAATCCAGATGTAAGGCTTAGCGTCAGCATAGTTCGGAAAACAAGCAATCACATGTGACTTCATAATGTGTGACTTACTAATGGTGCCGTTTCAACTCGTACTTAAGCTGCCCACGCTATACCTACCCACACTAATTCGCTCGAGGTGACGAAAATCTGATGCAAAATATATTTTGTACTAGGGACGTCTATCCATAGTACACATACCTAATCCAGACGCGGGCGAAGATTAATAACAACCCCGAACTTGGTTAAGCGATCGGCTCATCATACCTAGGCTGCCGGTTTGACACCCACGCAGCGGAATTGCCTTCGGTCGTATATTTGAATTTCCAAAACGGTGACAAAATTCCTGACAGAATCTGTAGCATCTCATATTTTAATTATGCAATGTAAGCTAAAGAACTTAAATTACTTTGTAAAAAAGTAGCATTTAAAAGTCAAATAACCCTTATACGTATACAGTCATCATAATTACAACAATAACCATAATTGCAATGCGCAATCTGATCTATGAAGAACTAATAAAGAAAGTCCATATTAATATCAAGTAAATTCTTGTGATACCATGTAAAATAATAAGTTCTTTTGATATATCGATTAAAATATTTTAAGTAAGAGTTACTATAGATATGTAAAGGTCACATACACTATAAAACAAGCAAGACCGCAATCAATTACCGCAACAATGCCCTTACGAATTCCGTTTAATTTAATTTAATTTATAACCTATAAATATTAATTTAAGTTTTTTCGTATATCGTAGATATGTGATAAGATATTTACTTGCGAAATTAAAAACTCATTTTTTTACTGAAATATTGAATGCTTTAGTGTTTGACCGACTTATGTGGTGTTGAAATGTTTACTAAATATCAATTTATCGAGTATTACATATTTATTAATTGTTAAAGTTGAATACCGTTTCCAAATTCTTGCGGGCTTAACATCGAGAATTCGAGTCATATGAGAAATAACCTTACATACAAATAACAGATAAACGATGCATTTGTAATCTGCAGAAAGTACGTTTCCTATGCTATTACATCGAATGGATTTTCAGCAATCGCCATACCAGTGTTTCATCTACGAAATCAGTAATAATCACCGATGAATTGTATTACGTTTATCGGTTACTTTACGATATATGCTGTACAATAACAGAGGTAGGTGCATTTCACCATGCATTTTGTCTCGCGAAATTTTGATACGATCTCTACTGTTACTTTTACGGTAGGTATGTTCAGGTCAGTTGTATGTATGTACAAAATATAACTAGTATCATTATAATAACTCCAGCAGTTGGTCGACAAAAGTTCAAAACCATTTATAAGCCCACCTTTTAGTTAGGTACCTTATTACTATCCTGAGGAAGATTTTAATGGGCAATGTAGGCTTGTAATGTAATGGTAACAAAAAATTTAATAAAAAAGTCATAGATCAGATCATACATGTTCCGCATTACCTTATGTTGAGAGGAATCGAAGATGTTTTAATGTACGAGATTTGTACTTTTGATATTTTACGAAATTAATAAATAATAATACTTATTTGCTGAATTGTAATATAAAATATGATAATAGCTTTTCTGGCTATTAAATGGCTGAATTCAATTAATAATTACTGTGTAAAATAAAATTCGATTGAGAAGTGACAGATTTAGATGGAGTACTCTTTGTAAACCTATCGATCAGCTGAACTTACGTTTTCAATTAACTTGCTGATTGTTTTTTGTTTTGGTATGGTATTAGTTAATTCAGTATCGACCAAAACTCCTAGCGTGATTACCGATCGACTGTTTACGAAGCGATAAATATACCACGATACGATAAAATACAACTCAAGAGTATCATGCTCCTACAGACACAGTCACGAGCCGATCTCCAATATACTTAATTCTGTTGTGAAACAATTCCCAACACTAATTTGTAGTATGGCAACACGATTATCGACAAAGGATCCGGTACGAATGATGTTTACCAAATAATTGAGATATTAAGGAACATAAACGACCCTTACTATAAAAGTTAACAATGTATTGTTAGCACCGATCTATTTTAAACCAATGATTGTTAGCAATATATTTTACCTAGGGCATGTAATAGTTGCACCGCTTATAGATACATTGGTTACTTGTGCATGTAACTGATCAAAAAACATTTTATGATTATTTTTTACGTCATCTGTGGAACAGGTAATTAGGTACCTACCTACCTATAAGTTGTACGTAGTATATTATCTTCTTTGAGCAATAAGCAACAAAAACCAAATTCTTACGGTGAGTGGTTTAAATTTGAAAATGACATATCGTGAAAATGGAAATAGCTAGAATCTACAAAATATTGGCATTTTCATTAATCATAAGCCGATCCTTATTACATAACTCACTAAACTTATTATTTTATTACTTTTATACTTAATTATTTTAAAAGCCGTGGTGGTCTTTTGGTTGAAGCAACGTCGTGTTATCTGATGGGCCCAGATTCGAATTCCGGCTATGTACCAATGAGCTTTTCTAAGCTTAAGTATATTATAGACTATAGACTACGGTGACTGCTTACCATCAGATAGGCCGTATGTTTGTGTGCCACCATATTGGTATGAAAATACCCTAAAATATGGTGAATTAATCTAGTCTCCTGTAGTAAGGAATAATCAAAAGTACTGGTACAATACAGGTGGTCTGTACGTGTGAAGCTTCACGGAATAGCCACCGAATTTAATATTTTATTGCTTTGAGATCATAACTATTATGTCAGTTGTTCATGCAAATTAAATTATCTACTTGTCATAAAATTGTACAACTTGGTAATAACTTGAATAATATGTATTGATTGATTTAAAATTTGTATGTATGAATATTTTAACAGTGATAGTTGTTATAATACATACGAGTTAAAAATATTAAAAACGCTTGTTTTCGATTTGTCAACGTGAAATCACTAACTGAATAACAATATATAACAATATACGGACATCAGATTTATTTATACGAATAGTTTAGATTACACTGAGGTACCACTTACCTACTATTGGATTATTTATTCATTCATCGAGGTACAATGAGCTTGTGGGGCGAGCGAGGTGATCATGCTCAGCCCCCGCAAAGGGAAGATCTTCCAGCCAGGCGGGTGTTGTGCCTGGGGAACCGCGGCTCCGACTGTTCTAGTCGGAAACTTGTATATATGTTGAATTGCGTAGAAAACTTCGCTAGCGCGTGGCAGGATTGTGACGTCATTCGTTGAATGTTGTCCTGCTAGTTAGTCGATTTCTAACGTTGGTTTATGTAGCCGTGAGGTCGCTACAAGCTCATTGCCTATATGTATTTAAAATAATGTATTTAACTCACGTAAGTCACATTTGTAGTAGGTGTATCATAAAATGTAACTTTCGCTATCAATTTGGAATACTTAAATAGGCGCAGCAATGCCTTAGTACGGTTTTATTTATCCGTCTAAGTATGTAATATGTTTTTTTCGGACTGAGGTTATAACTTGCCTTAATGACAGATTTTCCTTTACTTGTGCTGTAAGATACTGCTTCTTGCCAAATTTCATGATTCTGGGTCAACGGGAAGTGCCCTATAGGTTTTCGTTCCCGTGTGAAATCGCAAAATATGCGAAAATTTTCGACGTGAACGGTCATATTTCTTGAAATTGACTTACAGGATTGATTATTTTACTGCTGAAAGAGACCTTAGACCTGGGTATTTCATATTAATTTCAATTTGATACCTCCACGCGTTCTTGAGATAAGCCCATTGGTCAACACGAAAAAACTACACATGACTATGGAACTTAATTGAATGTTGGAAGACCTTATAAAATATTGCGTTTATAAATATGTAGGTAGGTTTGACTCATAATATTACCTTCTACAACATTAATAAGAGATGTGTAAGACCACAAGATAGATCGCTGATACATATAAAGCCCTGAAACCTAAGATAATCTAGGCCTCTAAACTATATAAGGAACTTCATACAACGCCGAAAAACCTTAATGGTTGCAAAAGGTTGATAAAATCTGAGATAATGCTGCCCGAACGTATGTCATGTATCACCAGTATATTATCTACTCTGAGGTATCACTCAGGTTGGATCATCAAGGTAAAACATGAAAGAGGTTTTATCTGTGCTTATTTAATATAAAAGTGAAAAATCACAAATCACAAAATAATGTTAAATTAACGGGTTAAAAAGCAGGTTGGAAGTAGTGCAGGTCTTTATTGAAGAAAAACATAAAAAAATATGTGGTCGGTTAATAGCTTAAATTAATAAAGGGCTGTAGTAGCCGCTTTAGATCTTTAAAACTAGCCACGGATTTTGATGCAGAGAGTGATTCAAGAGGAAGTTTTATAATGTATAAGTCATTTATGTTTTGTAGTTATTTTACTTATATGGCTAACGCTGGCCGTGCGAAAAACTAATATCGTGGCAATCCTAGCCAGAAAAGGGGCCGATTCGCATCAAATAAAGATTTTTGACGAAGATTGTTGCCAAATAACACTCGTCATACATCAGATCAGATTCACACAAGCCGGCTGCAATTAACTTGTTATCTTGTGAGAGGCTATAAATAACAGTTGAAACGTCGTTAAATCATTTGCAAAGTTTTCGCGGCAAGCGAACCCGAGGAAGTGGAGCAATAGGAGATCGTGATCCACGTCACATACCGACAATGGGAACTATATTGCCAGATGCGGTTCGATCCATTGCGCAAACTGACCTTCACACAGTCGCTTGATCTCGCTCCATATCGCCTATGCAATTCGTTAACAACAACAATAAATATGCACTGTCGACTGCAGCACGAAAGGATACCAATTACTAAGCCCACGTGCTTATTAAGACATCGATACTTGGAAAGACCTCACATCCTCTCGAACGTTGCACAATTGGGAACGGAGAAAATGAGTTCATAATCATATCGTCCAATAAAGTACGTAAAAATATAAAGATTACGTGCCTTTCTTAAAGCGTGATGTCATCTTCCTATTTGTATTTATTTATTAAACCAATATGGTCGCACTTACCGGATGTATGTCAAAAGTACTCAAAAGTATGGTTAGATACAACTTACCTTACACTGTACACCTGTATAGGTTTAAATTCGCATTTCTTTATTTAAACTAAACCCATATTATGGGATTGTCAATAGTTTGGGGACGTCTGATTAACCCTTTGTGCAGAAGCTGTAGCAGTGCTTAAGTATCTTTGTTCAAATAAAGAATTATTGTCTTTCTATGCGGGCATCGTTCGAAATCGCAATCATCGTTACCTATACTAAGTAAGCCAATTGCTAATCTACTGAAACAAATACAGGATTAATAAAGAATTAATTAGGATTAATTACAAACTGTCCAAAGACCGAACGGCGCCAGCTTAATTAGTAAGATTGAAAAACGCAAATACTGTTCAATGATTAGTTAAAAGTTCATCAATAAAAATAATAGGAGTGACAAGGTTAACACTTGAACGCGATTGGACTATTATAGGTATTTGATATTACCAAGGATCATCACGTTGTGCGTGCTTCAAAAATTCGGCAGCGTTATTTCACTAATTAAAACGAGTGTTACATTTCAGCTGTTAACAGCCCACGGTCAGGTCAAGACACGCCGTGATTTGGGATTCAGGATTAATGATTATTCTAAGGCTAATAATCATGAACGTCTTTAGCAATCGTTACAGATCTGTCAGAAGCTTGAGCTTGTCTAACTACTGGGTTAATTACAGTGAACCGTTTTATTGCAAAATGGGTTACGATCCCTTATACTGTGGGATCTCATGATTAAAAGTTATTTTTATTGTGGAAAGTTTGGGTATTAACTAAGTTAATAAATACACAATATCCGAATTCGATTTTTTTAGTTCACTTTTTACCCCAAAAAGG
Organism: Falcaria lacertinaria; assembly: GCA_951449985.1. NCBI lineage: Eukaryota > Metazoa > Arthropoda > Insecta > Lepidoptera > Drepanidae > Falcaria > Falcaria lacertinaria. The sequence goes on from OX602114.1 coordinate 7,571,366, forward strand.
AAGGTAATATAAAAAAGATCAAAGAATGTATGACTCTCTTTCTTTGGGAAGCTCTGTTTCATAAAAACATCAGGAAAAATATATAAACATATTAACAACGGCAATCGCAAAAACCTTCAGTGCTTATACTATATTTTGTTCATTAAGCAGATGTACTGGCATTCCATCATAATAATCAACGAATTGCAGTAAAAAACCTCTTAATTACATACTTTCAATTTTAATCGTTCAGTATGAATGGGTTTACATTCCAAAACCATTTTCTATGCCTCATTTAGTAAGCTCATATGAGTTGGTAATTATACCAGGAAATATATAAATTAATATATACCAAGGCATATTAAAAGGTTCTACACCGATTTATTTGTGTTTAAAGTCGATTTATTCGTCGGTCGTAATGGCAAATCGATGTACATCCTCAATTTAGCATTGACTATACTTTCGATCTACCTTAATTCGTGTTTGTCATTCAATTAGTATTATTGATTGATTTGCGTACTTGCGTACACTTGGGCACGTATTCTGTATGAAAATTTCAATCACATTTTAATCACCATGACGTAATTTTGACGTAGCCGCAACATAAAAAAATGTTGGACGGTTTAATTTCCGCTGTTAATCTAAAAATTACGTCATAATTATTGAAATGCGTTTATATTTTCATACACTACGTCATTACTGCGGCCAGGGTGCATATATGTATGATGTACCTAATGCAGAACATTGTATTTATTTTTATTGTCCCGTGTTTTTACCCATGAAATTATCTAACCTCCTTTTTACCCATATAGGAAGAAAGGTCCCTTTCAATGTATATCCCTCCACAACCATTTCCTACGAATTCTAAATCCTCTCCGCGCTTCACGCAGTTAGATAACTATTTTTAGCTTAGCTCAAAGTGTCATTTCTATCTCACTCTTTTTTTTGCTTTATCTGATTCCTACCTCTACGAAGCCTCTACGTACCTATTCGGTAGGAAGCATTTTTTTTAATGGTACAAAAATGATTAGTTAATAGTGAGATTAAAGTATGCCTGTAATAGATCAATTAGATCATCAGAGTACAAGTCAAGAAATGATTAAACTATAAAACACATTTATATTTACATCTCAAAATGATCCAAATGAGATCATTTTGAAACTTAGCGTCATTACGACAAATTGAAAAATTTCAGCAAGTAGTATAGGTGCATAATTTAAAGTTGTAATCAAGGTTGTCAGCAAGTTGTTACTTTTTATGTTTGTTTGATACGAAATACTGTCAAGGAAATCATTAATGAATAATTTTATTATTACTTGAATACGTATGTATTGTAATTAATTAACTACAAAGATGACGAACAAGCTCTCGGCCAGCCTATTGGTAAGAAGGGATTACGTTAAAATAGGAATCACTTAGCCAACAACACAGACGAACTCTTATTTCAATGGAAAATCCCATTGTGCCCTATCTCATTCCAAGTTCCGGTATTTTAGCATCAACCACGTCACACGTCACGGGCCCGTGTCCAAGCCCCCGAGCTCAGGGGGCCTGACAACTTAACTTAGGTAGGAGGCTGTGTCAGAGTGGTAGGCGTTACATATACTTATTTATTTAAAAAGTCTACAATAACATCATCATCTCTTGACAAGAGATGATGTGATAATATTCATCTCTTGACAAGAGATGATGTGATATTATTGTAGACTCTTGTATGTTGAATAACAATTATCTAGTGTATGAATGAATAGCATTTATAAATTATTGTGTGTCCGTGATCATAGCGGTTGCAATTATGCCGAAATATCTGACAGTCACATATAAATAGGTACTTGACGTAATAAGAATCCTTCAAATTGGTATATAATCGTGTAAATAAATAGCTTAAAAATAATATCAATTATGTACTTAGCAACATTGTTTTAAGATAAATAGAGTAATTCCGTGGCAACCCTGATGGCACGTACCCTGAAGAATAGCTGAATTAAGTTATCAAGGCTGTTTTGTTTTAGTTAGAGAAAGGCCGCACATAAGTCTAATTTCGATGTAATGATATGTACTAAACATAATAAAATGTAACGAGCCTCCGAAGGTAAGTAGAACATATTATCCGTACTAATTGTAGTCTGCAAACGAATCGGCATGAATTAATGATTTCAGGGGCAGAATAGTGCTAGCGTCCATTTTAATTGCAGTGAATTTGTTTAGATATATGATGGTTATAGTTTTAAATTTAGTGTTATTAAGCTATTGCATAGCTTTTATCGCGGGCCTTGAGCGTGGGGACCGAATCCAGAAATTCCGTAACGAAAAAAACCTAACACCCCCCACTCCGCCATCTATCGATAAATACCAGAACTTTTAATGACTTTTTGAAATATCACGCTTGTCTCTTTAGTTCAGCAACCCGCCTTTAGGTGACATTGGTTTTATTGGAAAACTACCGTAATCAGCTGTTTGTGAGAAAGTATATAGGTATATAAAAAAATACTGCATTAATAAAATAAATAAATAATTATATTTGCATAAGTTGATAAAAAATGCTATGCAATAGCTTTACCGCGGCAGTCTCCGAGTGCCACACCTAATTTTTATTGTTCTTTCAAGCTCAACACTTGTCACCTTAGGACCTAAAATATCTTTGGACAAAACTATCTATTCGGGGTTTACTTTCAGGAAGGCATGGTGATTGGCGATTTTTGGATGGACGGCATAGATTTATTGTATATTGTATCATATTAAACACGGGGAAACTGTCACTTGGTCTACAAGGTCAGTAGAGAATCTCACATCACAAGCCCCTCTCAAGATGGATACCTACCTACCACGTCAGTAAATATTCAGTCTAACGTGGTCCCCAGACTGGCGATATGCACGTCCGCACTCATTAGTGGCGCTCGAAGGGAAATATATAGATAGGTATATTACATACAATAAAGCACACGCGACTGGTAAAAATAGCTATATAGTATGGTAGCTAACGGATACTGAGCTCAGAGAGCTTAGTGTGAGTTTTTCTTACTACTCGATCGCGACAACGCTAACTGTCATTTGTTGGAGTCAACTGTCATGGAGTTGTAAAAGCGCCATCTAGCGGATACAAAATGAAATAAAAGTTGCGAGTGCGAGTTTACAAAGGTTACTTTGTCGATAGTGAGTAGTGACTATCGAAGATCGAGCACTTAACGCGCCTAAATGTCAATTGTGCGAGTGAGTGGCAACGTGATGCCACATTGACAGTTCGAATAGAGAAGTTCTCACACTCACAATAGTTTGTGTTCTCAATTTTGGCTTGGATGATGTTTACGACTACTGACAAGAAAATACACAACTCAGAAGCAAACACCTATTTTCTCTCCCTCCATAGATTTTTGTCATGCTGTTACGTGAGCATCCTTCACAAATCACATCCAGCCTGTCCCTCACACCAACGCCTTACATGATATCATCTCTTTAGATTTTATGGAATCTATATAAGATCACTCTGCGATGTCATATTATAGCCCGAAGATCGTATGTATGCAAAGATGAATGAACTAGTGAATGAACTCACTTTAGCTATGATAATGCGCAAGCATCAAGTTGGGTACCTAAGTCATAAATTCTATGATGAATGAGCAGACGAGGTAGCAACATGAAACTTGCATAAGATCTGTTAATTCTGTTATAACTATGTAAAACTAAGTATAATTGTCTAACTAATTTAAGAATTTATACTCTACAGTTAACGACGTGCGTTGAGTTACAATGAAACATGAGTAGAGAAGATACCGACGCAAAAAAAAAGTACGCTGAACATACAATATAACTAACTGACCGTGTGGTATATAACGATAATATGTTATGAAAATAAGGGATGATGAACCTTTTCACTTTAAAGTTAGCGTATGTCCGCCTAGTCCACTGACATCTTGTATCTGGCAGGAAAATAATACTTTCCCAAGATGTGCCCAAGTTCACTCAAAATTTAAAAAGTCCTTTTTCAGATGTTTTTTTTATTTTTTTTTTGTTTATCCTGTATTTAGGCGGCAATATTGGGTATGTTCCTAGTTCCGAGTCGTTTACTTAGTTGCTGTTTCCGAGTTGATTACTTGGTTCCGTTGGTGCATAAAATGAAATTTCTAAAATCAAAAGTCATTTATTCAGTTTAGGCCCTATTAAGGCACTTATGAAATACGCTAAATTACCACTCTTTTCTCTATTCCATATTCCGTGCATTACAACTTGCCATCGAGGTGGTCTCATATGCCCTAATTCGTCCAGATAAGGAGGTTATTGTATTGCTTATTTTTAAATCATGGACAAGTAGCTTTTACTAATGCTTTTTAAATTTCAGTGAAAGTAGACCGATCACATTATTTTTCTTTATACGACATAGCTAATATTTTTTGCTTATTTTCTGTAGGTAGGTAGATATTTAAGAGCTTAATAAGCACACTGTTACAATGAGAACTGATGGAAGCGAGAGGAAAGTAGCCGAGGCAGACATGAACTCAGTATAGTTTTTTTTTTATTTGTTAATGTCGGGATATAAAGAACTGCGGAAGAGCTCATCTTGGTAGATATAAGTACTACATATATTACATAGAAAAATGAGAAAAATAACTAACCATAATATATGCTTTAGTCGTATTAAAAACGCAGTAAACAAGTGAATTTTTGCTTGTAATACTTTTCCTATTAAAAACCTATTTATTTATTCATAGTATTCTGAATACAATTTTTATAGGGATTCAAACTGAGCGGCGTAGCCTGGGGGAAGAAGACTCTGGGGACACGTAAAACTAAGAAACATTCCTGGTTTAAATAAGTAGTAGGTAAAAATAAGAGATTTATGTGGGCATCACTAACTTCCACTCGATGTAGGGCTATTGAAGTTGCTACCTGAAGGATTGTCCAACTAATGTAGGTCTTATTAATAAAGGCAAAAATGATAATGTGTTCGTTATTTACGTATTAATAGCTCAGTAATAATAACTACATAGAGCCGTTTGCAAGAATAGAGCAAATTGAAACGTAACGTAACAGAACTGCCTTGTACCTACTACGTAAGTTAGTAATTTTTATAAACCTTGACTGACCGTAGGTAATTTGTCAGTTGTGACGAAAAGTTGTAATTATTGTATTCTCCAGTCAAAGTTGACAAAAACATTCGTAAGAAGTACCTATTAATTGTCATTTGTCACCAACCATAAAAACGGTTAATCTATGACCATTCCGGTCTCCGCGTAGGGTCTCCGTGGTATTATGACATATTAATTACAAGAACAACATTTTGTATTTTGTTTTAATATTCATATGCGTGCTCTGTATGCGTGGAATGAAATTAGTGAGCTTTAGTAATTATTCTGAGGAATAATATAACCATATTTTATTTTGTAAATATTATTTTCTTTAAAAAGTTTTTAATATCTCGGCCGTCTTTAGCATCGTTATTTTAAAGGTATAAATGGGTCTAATATGTTTTTAGTGTTTAATACGAATTAACAAAATTAATATTTAGTCGAACTTACCATTTTGAAATTAACAGTAAACTGTGTACGTTGAAATGCAACTAATTAATATGTCTGGCACTAGTTCACTTTATTTTCTTGCTTTTTTTTAAATAATAAAAAATAAAATTAGCGATGGTTGCTTCCCGCCAAAAAATAAAGTCGGTTCGGTTAGCATGCGCGACGTACCCGCGCGTTACGTCTTCTGCCGGGCGGCGTGTGCGCTTACGTTCTGCGCCGTACAGGCACCGCTCACCGACCATCGCGACAGGTCTTTCTCCTGCGAGAACGTACATATAGCACGTGATGCGCGTTATGCGTGCCTTATGAAAGCACTGGCCGTGGGAGGTTAAAGTTAAATGCCTTATCAGGGCCTAAACTGAATAAATAAGCAAGGTAGTCTTGCACCTTACCTACACCTCTTTGTACTTCTGTACTAGACTTTTGTTGCACTCTAAGCTGTCCCCGCCTACCACCTTTTTCGCCTGGAATACGCAACGTAGGGGAGTTTTTGATTTGCTGGTCTACTTATTTATTTGTTGAACTAAGTATACCTCGACTATGTACTCGTAAGCCTCGTGGCTTGTAAGAAAATCTTTCCGGAAACTTAACTTCCCTGTTATGTGGGCAAAACTGATTGCTCTCTGTTTTGTAGATCAGAACTATTCAAAAAGGTTTTCATTGTTTTTTTTTATAAGTAGTTTGTGAGTAGATAATATATGTGAGTATACTTATTTATAAAGAGTATTGCTGTTGCCCGGTTATTAATTATTATGTGTATTTAGTTCCATGGTTCGGGAATCTGAATAATATATTGGTATTGAGATACAATTTTTATCAGCATGTCATTATAGTACGAGTATAGTATTATATTACTTATAGTTATTAGCTATTAGATCCTTTTCGGTAGGTATACCTTGATCACAGTTACCGATGAGTAAGTACCTATTATATTATCTAGTAGGTATTTCTTTTATCCAAAATGCAACTGGAATAACATCCTTTAACAGTACCTCACACGATACCTGTTACGATTAGGATTCCGAAAAACCCACAGTGAGGTCATAGTCCGTTTTATTGCATCTTTCACACACCCGGATGTGTGGAGGGATGAAGTTGTCAGAAGGCACACATAAGTACAAATAGTTAGAGAGGTATGGTATGCTTCGTGCCATATACGCAGGTGTTGTGTTGTGTTGTGTTATATAAGAAGTTGGCATGATCACTGTATCGGTCACGGTGAGAAAGGTTGGTGACCTCGATGGTGGCTCATCAATCCTAAGAGACAGGTTTATTGTACTGGCTTTAACTATTGTGAGTGAGCTGTTATTGTTGAAAAGTTAGTTATGATAAATAAAGAACTAAAGTTGGTGACCAATGTGCTATCGCTATTTATTTAGTATGGCAAAGCATGTTGTAGCGTTCACTATGTATGTAGCGTTTACTATATAGAAAAGCATAGCCCATAGGCTCTTATGAATCGATAAGCGAAAAGATGGTCTAGTTTGGCACGCTGGGCTACAAAGTAGGTAAGTACCTATAGAAGCTTATAAAACTTTTTGAGTACAGGTAATTATCTAAGTCATGTCACAACAAAGCGACCATGTGACGGACATTCCTGTCATTTTTTATTTATTTATTATTATAGACTTATATTTTGTATTTATCCAATGTTGGTTTTTATAAATAATGCACGCAATGAAATTTTAGAAGAAATAATAAATGTACTGGATAGAATATCTGATGAAAGCCTTAGCTTGTATGACAAAATAACCGAAAACTTGATAGTTACTCTACGAACTCGATTTCGTAAGCCCCGAAGTGGTGATAAATTTTTGGTATGAGATCAGACCGTTCCAGTGTGTAGTTTCCATATTTGATTGGGTATTCAATTGAATGCTAAAAAAATATAAAAAATGGAAGAGCAACCAACAGAAAATGCTGAGCCAGCGGATAATAATGAGGCTACAGAAAATCCTCCAGCCACCGAGGAGGCAGGTGGTGGTGATGTACAGGAAGGGGATGAAGCTAAAGAAGGTGAAGATGTAGCTAACGAGGAAATTGTTGGGGAAGGGGAGGAACTAGAGGGTGAGCATTTAGAAGGAGAGCACATGGAAGGGGAGCATCTCGAAGGGGAACATGGCGAAAAGGAAGACAAAGAAAAAGTTTTGGGAGAAGGTGAAGAGGTAATGGGCGAAGAGCTTGAAGGAGAGCAACCTCCAGAAGAGAAGGTCGTCGAAAAGGTCGAGGAACAGGTTGAAGAAGAAGAAGGTTTTGTAGAGGAACCTCCACCAGATCCCGCTGCACCTTATGACTTTACTGATTCAAAGGAAGCTCTCAGAGAACCGTTTGAGTTGAGGCCTGATCAACTGGCAGAAGTAGAACAGCTGTGGGAACTTTATCAAAACTACACGCCAGCATATACTGATATACAAGGGTACATTACTGAGAAAGAATTAATTTACATGCTTAAATGTCTGCTCCTCATGACATATACTCCAGAACAATTACAAGAGTTAATAGAATTTTGTGTTAAGCCACCTCACCCCGATGGCCATATAACATACGAGCAATTTTTGAAAATGGTGATAATACGGCAACGAGATTTTCCAATTGAAGAGGAGTTGCGATCGGCATTGCAAGTTTTTGATCCAGAAAAAACAGGATTGATTGATAGAGAATATCTAAAAGAAGTTCTTGCTAAGCAAGGGCATAAAATGCCGCAAAAGCAAATGGATAATCTTATTAAAGAGGTTGATATGAGTAACGATGGTACTATAGGTATCGATGACGTTGTGGGTACAATGTGCATTGATTTGAATAAAGAAGATTTGATGATGCTAAGGGCAGCCGTATTTCCTCCCGAAGAACCGCCTCCGGAAGAAGAAATGTAGATGTAAACTATTAACATTCACTCGGGTTCATGAAGTATTTGTAACCAATCCAGGATTGAATATATATTTCCTTGCGATTTCTCATCTACATATTAAATCCCCTTTCTCGTCGGTCCCTTACATTAAATCTCAAAAAACAAAAGTCGACCCATAAACAGAGATACAGAAAAAAAAACATAACTACTTTGAATTATAGACTGTAAGCACAGGAAAGTCCGGAACCATGAGATTTTATTTTTCATTTTCATTATCAAATTTACTCATGATATCCTACACAACCGATTATTAAATTTTATTGCACGACCCACGCTTTTTTCAAAATTACCGGATTTGGTACCTGAGTTTTGTATAAGTTTTTCATAGCCGTAGTGACCGGGGCCCTGTGCGGTGTAGTTGAAGCAATGGCCTGACATCTGATGGGCAGTTTCGAACTCCGGCGCGTGGGTTTTCAATTAAAATTTGATCAGCCCGGCTGGGGACTTGGGAGAGAGAATCAGCATTGCTATCTAGCGTGGCAATGCTGCCAGCATTCTTGGCACGCTCCCGCATGATTCTGGTTTGGGTCAGATCTTTTATTATAAGTAGGTAGGTTAAGTTCTGTTTTTTTTTTTAATAGTTTAATCTGGTTTGTATTACAGCGATTAAAAGTCAAAATTTTCAATGAATCATCGCTTGTTATATTGTCCATCCCTTGTATGCATAGAATGGAACCGAATTCAAATCAATGCAAATGTCATGTCAATGTCATTTAAAATTATGTCACTGTCAGTTTGGTTGGATTTCGTTGATGTTTTGTATTAAATTGTAATTTTTGTATTGAGGGAGTGGACAGAAGTTCGTACAAAATTGAATTTTTTGTTTATTTTTCTTTAGTTTAGTTAAGTTTGCTTCAATCAAACCTTATTTCTCTGAAAATATCGTATTGAAAAAAAATGGACATGAAGCATTATCTGATATTTGTCGGCTTCGCAAGTATTATCAATTCCGGTAAGTTACAAATAACACGAAGGGTGTGGTTTAAACCTATTGTAGTAATATTCAATCAGTAACTAGGTACCTATACATTTTATTACTTTAAAATTGTTGGTGGACACTTAACTAGGCACATATCTATAGCAATTTTAAATGTTCATAAACGATACTTCATTCATCATTGAAAGTCAATACTAACTTTTTGGATTACCCATTTATTGATGTGATAATACGTTACATTTCTGAAGATTAGGAGTTCTAGAAAGAGCTCAATCCGGCTATCCATTAGTATGCAGGGAGGATGTAACACAAGTTCTTTTTCGTATTTTTTTTGGGGTTAATATTCTGTAGATACTCAATGATGGAAAGGTAAAGAGTGCCCAAAGCTGTCATGCCGTAAAATAAGCAGACAAGGCGTGGAAATCTAGAGTGAAATTTATACTCTCTGTCTACCCCCTGAGGGACTTGGGGTGATGATTATTATGTATTGTATGTATATCAAAATGTTATCTATATCTTTCAGGTCAGGCTATTTGGTGTTATCAGTGCACTGCTGCTACCCCTGGATGCTTGGAGCCATTTAATTGGCGTGGAATGGGATATCTTGGGAACCCATGTCCTGACACAGAGGATGTCTGTGTTAAACTCATTGAGCGGAAAGGAGGTATCTATGTTTACTAGCTTAATTAATTTTGCAGTTGAGCTTTAATTGGAATTGGAATTGAATTCATAATGTGTTGCCATATTGAAAGTCTTGTTTCATGTAGGTGAATAATTACACAATTTCATTTAATTTCTTATTTCATTAAAAGTTGGTTAAATTACGATATATTCCTGAACTAAAATATAACAAAATGTTTTAACAGGGCTTTGACTTAATGTCACTAAAATAAATCTTATTTTATCTGTTTCATGATTGAGTGATATACATTGAGAGAGATATAAATATTTTTTTTACTCTATATATCTAATGAAACATATTTGTTTAAGTGCTGCAATTTAGCCAGTCAGCATCCTCATTTCCAATTTCCCTGCTTTCTTAATCTATATCTTTATAATCTTATTATACTAATGCAGCTATTAAGTGGACTTTACATGTATCAATTGCCACTATTGCCTTTATATCCACTTCAGAACTATTAATATAACCATTTTTTTCAGCCCAAGAAGTGATCACTAGGGATTGTTTGAGCAACTTCAGAGCATTCCGGACAGACATACCAGCAGATACATATGAAGGATGCAGACCTGCTGCAAAAGATCTGAACTTGGCTCACTATGTCAATAACACCATCAAGGAACTTGATATTAAGCGGTAAATTATATTATTATCTATTTTAAAACATATTTAAGTCCAATCTGAATTTAGTAGGTACCACTGAGATTTTTGCGAAGAAATAACAGTATTACTGATGCATTGTTGTTTCTGCCATGACATTTCTCAGGAGTCTTCTAGGAGATGGCTGTGTTGGCATTAAGGACAATATATGCTTCTAGCATAGTGGGTCTTAGTAATACTTCTCAGTTTTCCCAGCAACTATAGTCTATGGTGCCCTACCTGCATAATGCATCATCATAGAGAAATACATCAAATTTAAAAAAGAAATTTGGTTCCCAGGGACTGGTTTGATGAGACAGTATGGTGTTTCTGCTTTCTGGACCACAGATGCAACAGCGCATCTAGTACAGCAACAACAATGGTGTTACTAATGTTGCCTGGTATTGTGCTACTATTCAATATCAAACTCTTTTGACGCAACCTTGGACATTTGAATGGGGTACAAATAACATTGTAGTGTACTTTTATCATATGTAAAAGGATGTGATGATTGTAATTATTCATTGAATTATTTTCTACTGCTCAGGATGAATAATTTTACTTAGTATAGGTACATTCAAATCGGTTCAGTGGTATTTTCTGATACTGACAAAAAATTTACATTGAAAAATATTGTGTTCATGTACCTTCCAATACCCTATCTTGAATGTTATTAGATTTATCTATAATGAGCAGACATTTATTTAATATTAATTCAATAACCATTTTTGGAATAGTATAAATTAGAACTGTTATGCAACTAGGAGGCGGTATATTTATGTAAATATAGATATTTTATTATAAATATCAAGATTTAATGAAAAGGGATGGAAGTGTGTATGAGGATGATGGGGAAATGCGCGCTTTTTGATTTGGCAATCAGCGCGCGTGTTTGTCAGTGATAGGCAAATAGTCAAATTCCAGTACCTACATTAGCATTGCTAAGTTAATACCTGCTTAATGATTATCGAATCATATCGCGATAGTTATCAAAAGACATAATTATCTTGATAATTTCATACCCTGATTTTAAATGAATCTCAATAAATTGACATATATATTTTATACATTAATTCTATTACGATGAATTATTTTTCTTTATATACATCCATCTAATATTATTATCTGGTAAAAGTAATCCGTCCATTAGTGTAAGTCTAGTTATTTTAGTAAGATGGAAACTTAGTGCCTGTGTGTAAACACTTTAACATATCAGTCATCTCAAGACTTAGATATTTATTGGTGCGAATTCTCTTGTTCACCTGTTCAACTAAAACTTAACTAGAGTATTTAGCTTATTCTGCTGCTCATTAAAACTAAAATATTCATCGTTTTGGCATCAATTAATTTGATTTTACAGATAACTAAAATTGTACATGACAGTTCTAAACGTAAATTTATTGTAATTAAGACTAATGTGTGGTGTGACAAGGGAATTGGCACCATTGACTTTTGATATACTCTATTAGTACTAAGTTCTTAATTTAGTACTCTGTTGGCTGCATACTGAAACGCGTCTCAATTCTGATGCTACATACATTTTGCGTTGACTCTGTAATTGTATTTTGACGACGCCTCAAATTTCGCTTCAGTATTCAGCCGTAGTACTCTTAACCTTTTAATGCACAATAAAATTTTGAACATAAACGTAGTTTTTTCTCTCACCGATACTTGCTACAAAATTATCAATCTAACTAAATGTTCAACTAAATGTTGATTACGCAAGTGGGGTCAAACACCAACGTCCAGGATGTACGTAATCATAGTTAAAATTAAATCTTTTTGTGTCCACATATCACTGGTTAAACAATAGGTATATAGCCGTCGAGTCTAGTACAAAATTTGAAAATAGTGTCCGAACCTGAATGTAAATTATTGTATAGATAAAAAACACTTAAAATTCAATTTTATCTTATTAGCAAACAGTAGAATTTTGCTTGCAACATTATCGGCTTGTACAGTCGACTAATCGGAGCTGTCTCATACGCATTTCGCATTTGGATGTGTCTTAGCTGCGGACACTTTCTTTAACATTAATGAATGTCATAAACAAATTTCCAAGATGGAATATAGGTACGTAAATAAAACCGTAAAAAGTTGACGTAATTATATTCGCGGACACCGTTGATGGCGTTGGTCTAGTATACCATACTATACCTACATTAGGTGGCGCGGATTCGATTCTAGCCGAGGCAAACGTTTATGTGATAAAAATGTTATTGGCTGCGTCATATATTTATTTACACCAAAAATATAATAAGTATTCTATAGTTGCCTGAAATCACAGTTCAAGCATATGGTACAAGCTTTGCTTCGTTTCAAACTCACAATCATCTTTATCTGACTAGACTACAAATAAGTACACACTATCAAATCAAATCCACAACCAGGTTCGGAATGTCGTTTTTGCTGACGTTTTGGGGTTGGGACACTTGTCTTATAGCGTTGTGTGATAATGTCAGAGATTCCAGGTATCATTATGTAACGAATAAGTCGCTTACGTTAATTACAAAAGAGCAAACTGTAATAAGGTGACTATAATGGTGGTCATTAACATGAAGAGCTGCAGAAGTACCCGCGCATCTACCACCCACATGTCGTAAACGGAGAAACGAGGGGGCGTGTCTTCAGCCATCTTGTACATTCTTTTCGCCTTCTCGCGCAAATGCCCTGAAAATATAAAATTTTACTATAATTTTCCCGCGACTTCGCCCTTTTAGCAATATACCTAATAAGTAGCCTATGTTATTGAGTGAGAATATAGTATTCGGTTGGTGAAAGAACAGAGAGTTTTTAAAATCGGTCCAGTAGTTTTTGAGCTTATTAATTACAAACAAAAATACAAACCTACACATTTGTGGTTCCGTATCTCAAAAGGAAAAAAGGAACCCTTATAGGATCACTTTGTTTTCATACCACTAAGGTGGCACACAAGCGTACGGCCCACCTGATAGTAAGCGGTCATCGTAGCAACTAGCTATATCAGGGGTATCACTTACCCGTTGCCAACCCTTTTATTGATGAGCACTGACTGTGCTAGCAGCATTACTACTAGCGCAGCCCATCCTCGCACTGGCAAACTTACTCACCCCAGAAGTCCCAGAACGCCCCAGAAACAACACTGCCTACATCAAAGTAGTCTAGGTACATTAAAATTATTATACTCTTTATAATATTATTATCTTAGATAAAGAGGTTTAGGATTGATAATAACCTTCTTGGTATACCGACATAATTGATATAGATAATTTCTTTGTTTGCCTGACTTGGTAGAAGAACACCTCAAACCGGATGCATAGTGATGTTATTATTAAAATATCTAGGAATATAAAAACACACACTACAGATATATCTTCTGCTCCCAACACCTGCAAAGGAACCACAAAAATAGATAATGAGAGTAAGCTTCTAGGAACTATACGTTTTAATATTTTAAAATTAATATATTGTTAAAACGTAAAAACTTACCCCATTTTGTAACCCGATAAGTATAATTTCAAAATAAATTATAGACATTAAAATTATTCTTGTAAAAAATAATAATACCTGAAATGGGGCGGCATTTATAAGTACCTACATATAATTTGAGATTATAATCAAACACATAGTATAGGTACATACATATAAAATGAGGTCGGTTAAAAATAGAACAGTACCTGGAATTTGTAGATATTATGGAATTCACGAAACGACTCAAATATCTCCTTCAAAAAAATGTCTGTTTCACTTGTCGTAAATTCGTGAGTTAGCGCTGCCAAATTTCTGATAATTTTTTTTGTCGGAAATTTAAAATTATTCATTGGTATTGGGTATCCTTTGTATTTTTTCAAGTGATTTTGTAGAATACCGTTTACAACGCCTATTCTGAGGCCGTAAAATATTACAAGATTAGAGCAGAATGCTAATTCCAATATGAAAGTGCTTTGAGCAAACGCTATTCCCAGGAAGGCCAAAGTATCTAGGCTACGATAACTACCGCATATGAAGATTAGTGCAATACATGTCAATACAACTATTACAGTAATAGCATTCAATCTGCGCGGAATTCCGTTGATGTATACATTGCGTTCAATTTTCATGAGTCTATCAACTCTCTGCATTCCTAGGAAAAACTCCGCGTTAGCGTTGCAGTTAAAGAACCGAACGTGGACCATATTTGAAAAACAAATGAACACATGCACCCAAGATGCAGTTACCATTAGGTAATAGAGGATGTTGTTATTTTGAAAGTTTTTAAAGAACGCAACCACCACAAATATGCTCAGCGCAAAGCATACCAGCATTACAAACGTAGTGTAAACTTTTTGCCATCTAGATGGTGAAGAAACAAAGCGATCCTTCAGGTGAACTCTGCAGGATCCCATCCACATTTGCACTCGGCAAAACAGTTTGAATGTATTCACGAATGTATCTTCTAGTATATCATTAGATAAATATTCCGGATGAATAGTTATTGGTTCCATCTTGCCCATTGTGCTAGGACCAGTGATTAAGTAGGACTTTCTTAATTAAGATAAGTAATATTGAAGTTTCTAGCTTTGATACTGAAGCAATGCCTTAAAGCAAAGCAAATTGTAAAAGCACAATTGTGTAAGTGGTTGTTATAAGGAACAAGTGAAGTGGTAAACGAGTGTCCAGTGTGAATATGTTATAAACGGCTACGTTTCGTTTTCCCTCCACCAATATCACCATTTGCTTTGCATTCTTCCGGGAATTGCCTGCGAAGAGAAATTATTTTTTACGTTATTATTATTGACCCGGATGGTCTCGTGGGTACGGCCCAAGCTTAATAGCTTCTAAAATTTCATGGTCAATAATAAATCCATACTAATATTATAAATGCGAAAGTAGATCTGTCGTTTGTTTGCTTGCTACCTTCTTACGACAAAGCGGCTGTACGGATCATAATGAAATTTGGAAATGAGATAGATATAACATGGAGAAGGACATAGGCTATCCTCATCGAGAACTACGTAGGCGAAGCCGCTGATAAACACTAGTAATATATTATAATAGGTAATAGAATGTATGATACTTTAATTCAGTTACAAAGATTAAAGTTAGGCTCAGAATGACTCATGCCATAATGGAATAAAAGATCATACGCAGGTGATAAAATTCTGTTCTACCCGGACAGTGTGAAAGTTATTTTATTAGTCAGGTAAAGTAATTATGTAAAAATGCTATTAGCATGGAAAATTAATGTTGATCCATAAGAAAGATAATACGTGATGTTTGATTGAACAGTTCATATTTGATATTTTTGAATAGCACTCCATTTGATATCGTTGTAATGGTAAATTGATGACAACATTTAATTTACGAGCTCATTCATTAGACTTAAGTACTTACGTATCTATCTGTCATCTCGGTACATAGACGAGGTCACAATACATAATAGGTCCATTACAAATTATGGTTTCATCATATATTTTTTTCGTAAATACATTCCGAACGCCCAGACGCAAGACAAACATATTTGTCACATAAATGTGTGCCCCGGCGGGAATCGAACCCGCGCCCTCTAGCGTAGCAGTCAGGTGTACTCACCACTAGACCAGCGGTCTCGTCAAATATGATGAAGACTTAGGTATAGGTTCTATGTAGGTCTTCTGAAGAAGCCTATTAATAAGTTATTACTAACCCCTTCTATTCATCAAACACGCACTCTTTGTGCATTAAATAAATGATCGGACTTGTTTTGCTAATATCTTAATGAATTATCTTCCTACGAATTCTTATTCTTACCGTCGTTCTGTGTCGACATTATGTTAATGCAAAGTTTTTTCGAAGCCTCTAATTTGGAATCGAGGGCATCGGCTGCAAAGCACAGAACGAACAACATTGTCATCATGGAGAGCAGAGCAGGGGCTGTTCTTGAAATGGGTAGCAAGTTCAGTGACATCTGCAACCAAATACTACTTAGATATGAGTCCGTTCAGTGATACCTATTATTCCTTTAACATCATCTTCTAGGCCTTTGTCCAGCTTATTTGGGGTTGGCTCTAAATGTTTTTTGATGCCATGTACCTACCTCTCTGCAGCCATATCAGCTGTCACTACACACTTTACCATAACAGTTCGGATACTGACCATCCACGTTTATTCTTTTACCTATTTCCTCACGCATTGTTTTTTTATTTACATTTCCGAGGAAAAGCTTTATGTATAAATTCTATGAATGTTGATGGGTATTGGGTAACAAAAGGGTCAAAATAAACCTAAGAAAAGTTTGATGGATTGTGTGATGAATGGACTGAAAGATGACACGAATACAGATAAAACGGCTGATAGAGAGCAATGGAAGAGAAAAACATTGTGCACCGACTCTAAACTAATTTAGAACTGACCTGTTCCTTGATTATCGTCACCAAGCTATTCATTGTTGTCAAATTCCAAGTCATCATCTGGCATGTGAAGGAGAATATCTGCCGGTGCGGAAGCAAGGACCGTCAATATGAAGCTATTTTTTTACATAATTTTTGAGCAAATTTTAAAGCACGTAAGTAGATAAGTATTAAGCTACTGTTTATGTACTTACCGAATACTGGAAAAGATCCATGAATTGCGCAAACGCCTCTAAAATGCTATGCATACCAGCAACCAGCTCACTTGGGACAACTTCTTCATCTATTTCATAAACTTTTTTTTCATAAACTTGAAAAACTTGGGTATCCCCTTGATAGCGAAGCTTTTTTGAACGTTGTAATAATACTTTGTTAATATAATCTACTCTTATTGTTATGAAACATATAATAAGTATTGCTAGATTAATTTCCAAATGGTTTCCGATGTTAGAAACTATAGCAACAATACTGGAAGGGCAGCGGGTTTTTATAACGCAGACGTTGAACAATACAACACAGAGAGTGCTCAGGGCAATAGTAGCTGATGTTACTCTGGACAAGAATACGAGTTTCTTATCTAGATGTTCTGTCTTCATGTTGAGACTATTTTCTATTTTCTGAAGCTTGACATAAAGTTGACTGTTTTTGTTTCCGAAATGATAATTGTTTCGCCATGCAATGATTGCGTTTGCACAGCCGTTGGTCATAATGCACAATTTTAAAGACATTTCTGTGGCCGATATGTTGAATGCTCCGTCGCAATTGATAATGTAGTCCGCGGTACAGAGAAAATACACTACCCAAACCAAGCCGCAGTATAGCCGGTAAACGTTAGACGGTGCAGTTACATATCTGTATCTAATGTTCACGTGAAGGAAGCCGAATATACTTTGTACGAAGAATACCGGCTTAAAAATTGTAATGAAGTGTTCGCTAAGCATATCTTCCGAAAGTATATCTATGCTTTTAAATGTCGCTATCATCGTAATGGAGTTCAATACCGAATGCCAAGAAGCTATCGTATGACTTACTGAAAATTGCTAAATTGCTATGAAGGTCTCCAGTTAATAATATAGGATGTTGTGTTTCATATCTCATGGGACGCAATTTTTTAGATAACTTCGATAAGGATCATTAAAACGCAATCAAGAAAGTAACATAATTTATTTGTTCCAATCCACTACACTTTTATTTATGAATGGAAAGAGGTAGTTTATCGTCACGCAATTGGGAAATTTGACTATTTCTAAATTAAACACCTTAGGTACCTACCTACTTATTTTATTGTTATGAATTATGAGAAACTTAATCATGTGCATTATATATCTACTTCAATATAAACCTTGAATGGTAATATAGTTCCCATTTTGTTATCAGTCGAAGTTCTGTCCTTGTGTCTCTGACTACATTTTGATAATGGTATTAAAGAAAAAAACAAGTGATTTTCTAACATCCACTCGCTTGATTTGTTACGTACAATTGTTGACGGGATCATCACGGATTATAATTGTAGAAGGCGCTGTGTACCCCGTCTTTAGCAAGCGAGGCCCAATATTTTTTATTTACTTTGCTTGGGTGTTAGCGTTGATCAGCGTTTCCATGATAACTTTCTACAAATCCTTCGAATTCCTTTTTCAGCAAGATGGTATTATTACTTGGAAAATAAATACCATATTAATTATATTCCTACGCTATTTTCTATTTTGCCACATTATTTTTTCGCGTAGATTAGCTACCACTTTGTATAGAGTTTGTGAGGAGTTAACAATTAACCCAAGATTAAATTCTTGCTTGAGAAACAAAGATTACACGGATTTTGGAGTATTCGTAGTGTTGTTTATGATTTTCTTCAAATGTTTGTCAAGCCTCACCAAGTTTTGGTTCATTTTCGACGATAACTGGATGCTAGACCTATTATTTTGGATGAAAGTAAATAATTACCTGAGATTGAGCCTTAAAACTTTCAACTTGGCTGCGCATAACATAGTTCACAGGAAAACCAAAAGCTTTCCGAAGGGGAATGTTCACGGTTCTGGCGAAGTGGACATGAGTAAGATGTTCTACTTATTCGAAAGAACACTTCATGCGCACGAATTGTTGATGAAATTATACAAATTTCCTGTAAGTACCTACAACTAATAATTAAAACTTATAAACATTGACGAATAGGTAAGTATCTACCTAAAAGTAAGAATTGCATCCTGGTGGCTCAGTTCAGTTAGATGGTACCTACACAACTCAGGGCATAATGATGTAGGCTGGTATTTTTTTATGTTTAGTTACGAACATCCCAGTAGCCAATATGTTTATTATCGACGAGAAAAAAAAATAGATCAAGTACATTTTTGGAACGAATTTCTGACAAACTTTTAGCCTCTTATAGATTGTAAGTAGGAAATTCATCAATAAATAATCCTAAAATCTTTGATTACCTATATCCCAAGATTCCAAGATGTTTCCGTTGTTCGCCGACGTTGACGTCGCCAAACTTATTCGGCGGTTTTGTTGCTAAAATTGTTTGTGCAAGCAATCGAAGGCATTATGACACCGTGTTTTTATCGAAAACCTATCAGAATCAAAATCAAATTCAGGGATCATTGTGATATAGTTAAACTTTTATATGCACATAAAAAACTTGAATAGCAGTACACATGTTTTCAGTTGCTGATCTATATTTTGAACATTTTCTATTGGATAATGGCTTTCATTACGCAAACAACGAACGAGTTCAAAAATACCGTAAGTGACTTTACTTATTAATACTTGTCATTTAAGTAGGGTAAATGGGTTTTACTCTAAAGATGCTTGAAATAGGTACCTAGTTCCTTATTAGTATTAGCTGCGCCTGCACCTTTTAGGAATCCCAAAACAGGGTACTTTTGTGATACCTTAATTTGATTAGACTCCGATGTATCTTCATCAAAATAGTGTTATTTCAGTGTTGTCTTCTCTAAAGTAGGTACAGGAGAGGAGTTACAGTCCCCAGTCGGGCGTCTACAAAAATATTAGGAAAACCCACGGGAGATCCCAAATCGTCCTACCTCTCTTCTTATAAGCTCGTCGTGTGATTAATCGCTGTACTTAAGCTTGGAAAAACTCATTGGTTCAGGCCTGGGTTTGAACCTGGGCCCATCAGATATCAGGCCGTTGCTTCAACCATAAGGCCACCACGGCTTAGGTAGGGCTAGGATTTTTTTATACCACTAAGGTGGCAAACAAGCATACGGCCGGTAACCGGTTACCGCAGCCTATGGACGTTTGCAACACCAGGGGTGTCACTCGCGCGTTGCGGAACCCGAGGCAGGAATCAATATTTCCAAAAATCTAATGATGCAGTTTTTGTTTCATCAAAATCGGGCCCGTAACTCCTTTCAGCACTTCTCGCTATTCCTCATAGTTTCAGATTAAACTATCCACACCCTCTTGAAAAATATAATCTGTATACCACGTCGTAGATAGTGTTCGTTCTGATATTTTTACAGGGCAACGTAAACATTCAGATGGGAGCCGCAATGCTTCTAAGCAACCTACTTTTCATATTGGTTATAAGCATTTATGCTGAAATATTCTGTAAGGAACTAGATGGATCTTGGAAGTTATGTCTAAAGATTTTGGACCACTACAGCGAAGATAGTGAGAGTACCTATTATTTTATGACACATTCATGCCTTGGCCCTTCGAGCGCTGCTAATGAGTTCACATGTGCATTAGTGCCAGTCGCGGAATCGACAGTGCTCGACTGAAATATAGGGTAGGCTAGGGCTGTCCAAACTACATACCTTCGCGGGATTATAAAAGTTTCTACAAAAGCTGGAGGACCGCAGAGAAAAATATTTTCTGTTTTCAAGTAAAAATAATACAGAGTAACAATTTCTTTATACATTCCCCGAATATAAGTAAATGTAGCTTCACTTTTAAATATCATGCGAATGGAATGTTACAAGAATATTAATATTACCAAATATTGATTATATTATATTTTGACAAAGAATTCTACTATCCAAACTATTTATGTCCAAATAATTATTGTTATTATTATTTGATTAAACTATCCTTTGTTTGGTCAGCCCTGGGGTAGGCTAGCATTAAAATACAGAGACCACGGTTTGTTGCAGTATTTTTTTTTGGTAAATCCCCTTACGAAGTATGACTTTTTTGGCAGGTGTCGAACACATATATGCGGGGCAGATTATTTGGATGCTGGAAGAGATCCCTCCTACATTTAATATTATGGGAATGTTCCAATTGGACGCTACAATGCCGTTCCGATTCTTGACTCCGATTTTTACATACACACTGGTAATTTTTCAGTTCATTTTGCTATAATGGACATCATGTAATTTTATTACAAACTATTTTAGTGTATTAATCACTTTTGTAGTATGTACCACACAGTTTTGACTGAGATGTTTTACATAAAGTATAATTAATGGAGTTTCATTGCTCTGGGCATATGTATCCGATATAGTTCGAGTTATTCCCATGCGATATTAAAACAAGAAGTAAGAATGTATAACAACATTTTATTTGATAACTACAATGTACTACAAACACCTGCGGTGATCTATTCACTAAATATATACATACATCTATAAAAACATTAAGCAATCAGTTAGTTTTCTATATAACATGGATCATTTAACCTTCATAAATAAAAACATCAACAGTTTTATTTGTTTTGTTCAAAAATGCAATAAACATCTATGTTATCAAGTATTCTATCACGTGACATTATATTAACACGGAAAAAATTAAAACGACATTATATATACATAAGCAAAACAAAGAATGAAATAAATAAAAATATCTTCGATTGCTTTGTTGAAAGAAAGAGATGGCTATTATAATATTTAATAGTGAAGAATGGTAGGATTGTAAGGTTGTATCAGGTACAGAAATTAAGAATAATAATTCTTAGACTGTTCGCTTGAAGGAAAGCCGCTATATATTTCTCATAACATCTCCTTACCTATACTGCTCCATCTAAACAAAGCTTATGGAATCATTATAGATGGTATATTTTTTGTATATAAGAATAATATCTGAATCTTATCTTCCTATCTCTTTCTATCAATTATTATGCAAAATGTCACCTCTTAAATAGTACACATTCAAGTTTTTAAGCTAAGCTTATTGTCTTATTTATCTTCAAACGTACCCGCCACTTGTTTCGTATTCTATGAAATACAAACATATTCTCGCTCCGAGCATGTCTCCAAATTGTAGATATGACTTAGCAATCGTATGAAAAAAAGGATATAGTACTAAGTCTTAAATTATACCAATGCGTCCCAAACCAAATAATAGTTGACTATTGAAATTGTTTTCTAATGGTGTTATTACGACTACATTTTGAGTTATCTAAACTTGGTAGATTACCAATTATTCGATTTGTCGTACAATTAATGAAATGGTACCAGTGTTTTACATCGCAATGGTTGGCATTAAATAGCAGGCAATGAATGCCAGTTTTGACCAAGTCCCATTCTGGGTGGTAAGAGAATATAAAGAGACCATTTCTTTTGCACACGGATAACTTGAAAATAGTAGTAGCACCTTGGTAGGCCGTACCCGACCTGATGGTAAGCGGTCACCGTAGCCTATGGACGCTCGCAACACCGGTGGTATCACTCGCGCGTTGCTGACCCTAAATATTCTTAGTTCTACCAACGCGAAATTGTCGCAACCCCGCAGAAGCCACTTATAAAGAAGTTAAAGTTGAAAATAGAAGCGATTTCATACGTGCCGTTGTGGATTGTGATGATGTATACCGACAGTTAGTAGGCGAAGCGCAGCTCGTCTTTGTATCCCAGTTTTTCTAGCGCTGGGTTGCAGGCGAAGTTGATCATGGGCGGGGGCCCGCACATGAGGACGATGACGTCATCAGCTGGAGGCAGGAACTGGTTGCGGAGCATCTCCTCGTTGATGAAGCCTGTACTGTATGCCCAGCCTGGAACGGTCACGGTAGCTTCAATGTGTGGTAATGAGTTTTTGGAGTCAAATTTCATATGCCTCCAGTATGACTATTTATGAGGACTCCTCAATGAGGAGTGAAATTATATAATGCAAAAAACTCACCTTCAGTAGGTCTATCCACGGTGTACCACACCTTGAATTGGTTGGGGAACTCGGCTTCGTACTTCTCCAGCTCATTCCTGAGAAGAATATCTTCCTCAGTCTGGTTGGCGAAGAGCAGCCTCATCTGTGTGTTGTCGTTAGCATCTCTGCAGATTTGCCGTACTAGTTGCAGCATTGGGGTTATTCCCGTTCCACCTGAACACGATAACATTTATGTGTTATAGATTTCGAGGAAACTATGCTTAATTTAATCTGTTTTTGGATCTCTCTTTTAGACGCTATGTAATGTGCATCAGAACATCCTGTGGTATTTTAGGATAAATATGAAATAAGTTTTACCAGCAATCATGTTAAGTTTCTTGACAACGACTTTGACAGGGGGATCTTTCCTCAGCTTCTTGATGAGGAATGTTCCCGGGGACACGTACTGCAGCCGGCCGGACGGGCCGCGCACGTCGATCGTGTCATTGATCTTCATGTTCTCCAGGTGTTGGGACATCTTACCACCTTCCGGGAACTTGGGGTGGACGTTCTTGAAGTAAACCTGAAATTCATATATTTATCACTACATAGTATAAAACAAAGTCGCTTAGATCTTTAAAACTACGCAACGGATTTTGATGCGGTTTTTTTAATAGATAGAGTGAGGATTTATATGTATAATTCATTTGTGTTTATTAGGTAATATTATGTAATTAATGTATCTCTGAACGATTGTAGAAATTATTTCCATATGTTTTAATACACTATAAATCCACGCTGTATTGGAGTAATTATTTTACTATATTGCTTTGCATACGAAATCATAAAAAGTAGTAAATACTTATCTAAATTATTATTTTGTCATCTTATACATATTGAACTCTGACAGTTTATAATTAATTTTCTATGCTTGCAGCAGGGTATTTTATTAAAGAGCATTTTAAATATCATTCACATGGCAATACTTCAAGTCAATTCAACTTCTGCAGTGGAATATGAATGTTACGTAACCCTCCATGTGCTTATTTTGTGTATTTCCAAGGCATTGCTTTGCAAATTGTAAAAAAAAAACAAGCAGTAACCCCAGCAAGAATAAATAAATCGTATTGGATTATCAAGTAAGGAAACATGTGTACCTTAATGACCAAGTCAACATATCCCTTCTCTTCATCACTGGATACTGGAGTGTAGGCCCTGATGACCAAGTCATCGTCAATTTTAGCTGACAAGTGGATGTGTTGGCCAATTGGTAAACCTGAAACAGATATAAGAAAACTAAATTAGTGAGTTAGGTAAATTATTTTTGTTAATACATTCATTAAACTATTATTATAAGGTGAGTAAGTAATTAGAAAGTGATACAATTTGTTTGTTTGGGGTATTCCCCGATACTACTGAACAACTACTGGATAAATCTTTCACTAATAAGGAGTTGCAGTGTCCCTGCTTCATATTAAGACACTGCATTCAAGTGTATCTTATTTGAATGCAGGCATTGCTAAATTAATTATGCACTAAGCAAACATATAGTATGTATATATTCATTTAAGTACATTTGAAATAAATAATAATTAAGGAGATGATTTAAAAGAATACATACATACTCATTCTAATAAATGAAACTTATTAAAGTATGAATTAATTAAATTATGAAATAAAAACATTAAACAAAACACACACAATTTAATTATACAACATACTAAAATTATCTCTACATATATTAGTTAAACATGTAGGTACACAATGCTTTTTTGCAGAAGGTCAAGGTTACCACAAAGTTATTAATATTTTAAATAACAATTGTTGATCACAGGTTTTGACATTGCAGCATTTTAAGAACTCTATAAGGTTAACTTTTATAACCAACCAGTTGTCCTCAGCATGCATTGCAATGCAACATCAACATACCTTGTGGGCATGCTCAGAAGACCCTATCAGTTTTTTTATAATCAGATCAATTGTTTAGGAACTCATAAGAGGACAAATCAACAATTGTTCATTTTTATTTATATAGATAGATGGATAGAAGGATATTTAACTTTTTACCTAGGACATGTTCTGATGAGGGCAATCCGAAACGGAACCTCCTTGTGTCATGGCTAATCTCTTCCCGCTCAATAAGGGGCAATGCATATTTCACATTAGGGTCTACTAGTGCAACTAATTTCTTTTCTTTCTTCGACTTTTTGCCCCACAAGCAGTTTGCTACCACTGTCACTAGGACAATAACTGTCCCAGCTCCTATTACAATTGGTAACACCTAAAAAGAAAAAAAAACACATTACTTTTTGCCCACAAAAATATCTTAAAGAC
Organism: Falcaria lacertinaria; assembly: GCA_951449985.1. NCBI lineage: Eukaryota > Metazoa > Arthropoda > Insecta > Lepidoptera > Drepanidae > Falcaria > Falcaria lacertinaria. The sequence continues at coordinate 7,596,741 of OX602114.1, forward strand.
GTATTGTCTTAACCCTAATCTTATTTTCAGGTGACTAGAACATACAGGCTATGGATGGACAACCTTTTTGAACAATAAAAACATTATAATAACAGGTAGGTACACTGAGTTTTATACAGAAATCATACTTCGACCCTCCATTTGCAATAGTTTGAAGGGAACGCAAAGGTTTTAAAAATTCAGTGACATGCCATAGTATGATTTTGTTACTAAAGTAGTTGAAAATAATAGGTTAAAATATAAGGTAAAATATACTGCATGAAGTTCTAATGATATAGGTTAATGCTTTGATAAAACACAATTCTCAAGATTAACATGATAATTAAGTGATTCATAGATTAGATCTACTACCAATTAGAACCATTGTAGATACTTTATTTTATAGTTTTCATTGTAATAAAGTGCCTAAGTCGTGCATTTAGTACCAATCTAAATCAAAAAATTATGTCTCAACATTTCTTATCTCCTGTAACTAGAGGTTATTGATAAAGTTATCATATTAACTCTGAGTTTTAAACAAAGTTCCTACACTTATCTGAAGATTTTTGATGGTGAATGACATGATTAAATTGCACTTTTATTACCTAAGTATTTATTGTTAGAAGAAAGAAAAAACCTCAACACAAATTTAACATGGAAGTAAATACATACAGACATCTTTTCCATAAACTCAGTCAATGCCACTTCTAAATTACTCATGATTCAAACCACAAAATTAACAGATCTTCACTTGTTAGAAAGAAATTACAAATTTTAAATTTATCGCGAGTTTACACACGCAACTGGTTTGTAATTATTCTGAATACTAAAAACAATTAAAATGAAGTTTGTACAGTTGTTCCATCACGAAATTACTGTGACACATGATTGACCGTGTGTGACCGTGAACTCTTGTCAGAGATTGGTCTGTTTACTTTGGAATTTTGGATAGGTCTTCGTCACGGACAGTACCTCTATCACCGTAATAAATGGTAATTAATGATATAACAAAAGAAAAAGAGAAATGCAATGCGACAAACTCAATGAAAGTGTCCAACTAACTAATTACTAACCAAACTTTCCGATTCACTCATCTTTCTTTTAATAAATAGTAATGATGTCGGTACACTGTTAAAAATTGACTGATTTTATATGTAATAAATTTATATGTGATAATGTATGCCACATTATCAGTTCGATTACCATTATCAACTTCATATTGATAACAAAAATAAGAAACTAACCTCAAAAATGAAAAGATAAAAGTAACTTACTAAAGTTTATGAAATACGTACCACTTTAGAGTTTACCGCAAAAGTCATTTTTTATAATAAATTATGGGTATGGTATTACAACCAGTAGGTATACAAATTTAAGTTCTATTTTGTGAATTCGGTCAGAAAAATATTACAGTGTGCACGTTACCACTGCCGGGCTGCCACTCTGCCGTCCGTCACTCCTAAAATGTACCTATTTTAGTTTAGTGCTAGTATTGAGAAAATACTATATTACAGGTCGTTGCCTCTCTCCGATTCGGGAGATGACATGACAATGAAATTGTTCCTAAATATAGTCTTGAAATATTGGAATGCACGGCTTTGTGCAAGGAACGTACGTACCTCCCTAATTTTAATTTTATGCACAGATATCTAGCTAGACTAATAAACTAATTTTATGAGTCGGAGTTAGCCGAGTAGGTATTTAACCTAGGTACCCTACTGTTAACTATTTGTTGTATGTAATGTTTTTCTTTAGTTCAACTAAATAGTAGTGTCATAAAATAATTCGAATTTGATTTTGTATTTGGCGCGCTTTTCTGGTTGTTTTTAATTAGGGCAATCAAATAATTTCTGGTTATTTTTAATTAGGGCAATCAAATAATCTATAAAGCATAATTCCTGCCAATACCTATTGAGTTTACTAGAAACTCAGAATAAGGACTAAGCTCGCTTACGCTATAGAAACCGTACTAAAATAGTAGCAAAATAAAACTGTTTGTGCTATTTTTACTTATTACTTTGGACATAATATTATGTTAGATTAGAAAGCGATGAATATACACTTTATCACTTTAACACTCATAAATTAGAAGGCTGGATTCAGCCAACCGGATGACGTTATAAGCTGTCATAATGCTAGTGATGTAAGCATGTCTTCGATATCGATAATTAAGTAGACTAACACGAACTATGTAACGTATTTTCCGGCAAAAGAAAATATTATTTTGAAAGTCAAGAAAAACCTAGGGATATTAACTACTGTAGCACGGCGGGGTTGCAATAATACGCGGTGGATGGACGCTAAACAGTTTATTAAGCACATAAGGAAACACACTGGTAACAAAGTACAACAATTGGCATCGGAGAGTCACAGCATAGCGCGAGAGGTGTCGCGGGTCCTGCCACAAGGCTGTGCGTAGCGGCCTCGCTCGCCGTTGCTAACCGACTATTTTTAAAGGCGATGGGACGCGACTCGCACGGCTTCACGTGCACACGCTACACTACTTGATTTAAAACAGATTAAACTATTTAGAAAAATCAGAACTTAACCTACCTACTTATATATAGATAAAAGATCTGACCCAAACCAGAATCATGCGGTAGCGTTCCAAGAATGCTGGCAGCATTGCCACGCTGATTATCTGAGCGAGATGTGTTCCACCGTGAGACCTCCTTAAAAAGCTGAAGAGCATCCGGGCCCCAGGGACCCAGAGTTTCAACCGTAAATGCAGAAAATATGTGCCCTGGACCAAGACTTGCATATTTCCTGCGCAGGAGGCACTCCTGCTGAACAGCAGCGGCGCCAGCCGCCTCGACAGAGTATCGACACAAGTTGCATCCCACACTAAGGGCCGACCCAATCTCCACGGTGCCAAAGACATGCTGTCCGGCCTCCGGTCATCGCCCCCCGCCAAACCGACTGGTTCTAATACAGTAGGCACTCCGGCGGTGACCAGAGCCCGGTGTAGCAGGTAATTTAGGGTAGAATGACGTGACAGATGACCGGTGCTACCGGTACATGAAAGGCCATGGTTCCCAAATACAAAGGTTCCAACAAACTTAATGTTCGGGCCTCCGAAAACGCTCCAGATGGTACACGCAATGTGACAAACGTCAACTCACTGGTGCCAAACTGCCGCTGTCATTTACGTCAAGACAAGTAAGTGGCGGCAAAACAGTAAGCACTCTCACTGATAATCCTCTTCTTCAACTTAAAGCCACGCGAGCCGGCCGGCTGCTTACTTAACTCGGCGGAAAAAATCATATTGTAAGAAAATAAACTACTATTGCAAATTCACAGATTTTCTTGTCGGCTCCGATACTTACCGATGAATAGTTACGCGTTTATTCGTATTTTCCGTTCTAGTTGTTACAGACGTGAACCACTCACGCACACACACCATGGCAAATATATATTTCGAGATAACCATACATACATTTTCAGAAGTATTTATGTAGTTTATTATTTATAATTAAATTATATGTTCACGGAACCCTGTTCAATGTTTCGCGCCACTTTAATGCGACTATGTCAAAATTTACCAAACTTCACGATAAATATCAAGCTGTGCGTAGAGCTGGGCAGAACAATAACTAAATAAAGCTCGCTTCTTAGTGTTTTTATCACAGAGTACATAGCCACTACGCTTACGGTGTTTTTATTTAGTAGCATATTATATTTTAAACCAAATTTTACAACCAGCTGTTAAGAAGCGATTCAAACATGCTTCGAACGTGTGACTGCTTCAAAATTATTATAAACAAAGAGGACTTTTTGTTTCACGTACACTCGTGTACATTGTATACAAGCTCCCTTAATCACATTACTAAAATGTGATTAAGGGAGCTTTTATTTTAGTAGGGCTTCTATAGCGTAAAAGCGAGCTTAGCCCTTATTCTGAGTCCAGCACATATATTTAAACGCAGTTGGATGATTAGTAGGTAGGAAAATAAAAAGCCAGTACTTAATTATTAGGTACTAGAAAAATATTTTATTCTTAAAATAGTAGATAGGTAAATAAAATATACAGATAAGTAAATATCATAATTAAAGTTAGTCCCTTAAAGATGTTAACATAGATCGGGCAAAAGGCAATCACCAAAAACATTTAAAGCCATCACAACCCTCAATCTAAATTTTTATCACACCAGTGATGTAAATTCACAACTAAAATAGAATCATGATATTAACCACAAATATCTTATATTTACAAAATTAAACTAATACAATGGACTACGCCACGATCACTGATTAGTCCTGACAATCTCCCTGATGCTTTGCGTCACACCAGCAACGAGAACGAAGGTCCCGAAGAATATAAGGACTATATCCTTTATCTTTTTGAATAGGCTGAGGTCTCTGTTCCAGTTGAACATAAGATCCAGTATTGATGGTGCAATCAGTCCCAGAAAGGAATAGAAGAAAGCACCTTCCAAACCAATCACTTGTTCCAGTCGAGGTAACCAGGCAGCTGCCACGACTGAAATGAGAATTATAAATTATGGTTAATTGGTGGAATCTGCTACGTCATGACGCATTTATATGAAAAGTCATAGGCATACTTTTATTGTCCGTAGCCCGCAACAGATAAAAACGAAGGCTAACGTTATGATTATGACAAACTTTTTTAGAGAATTGAATTTAGAGCCTCACTACCATAAGGTACGTACCTACTCTATTGGGTATTCTTTGCGTCAAGGTCTTTTGTTTTTTGGAGAAAATTACGTCATCCTTAAAGTCAAAACATACGTAAAAAATTTGCTTACATTAGACTACTTCCAAACAAAAAAGATTACATAATTTTTAGCTCAGAGTAGATAATATACTAAGTACAATTATTAGCTTATTATTGCACGAAGCCTGCGCTGTGGAAAGAATCTGTTTATAAATGTCTATAACGTCAATCAAATAATAGAGGTAATTACTATAAAAAGAAAGATTTAGATTATTTATTCTGCTTACCAGTAAGAACGGCAAAGACAGCTCGGATGAAAATTTGTGCAAGGTTGTGGTATTTTTGTGTGACGTGGTCCTTAGTGTTGCGCCACACGATCTCCATCGGTACGTAGAATTGCAACGTGTATGTGAAGAAAATAGCTAGGACGATGAAGATCTTCGCTGTTAAGGCTAGTCTGCAAACAGGAGCAATAATACTATTTACGCTCGGGCTTAGACAAAACCTAAATGAATTATACATAAAAACTTTCCTCTTGAATCACTCTATCTATAAAAAAACATCAAAATCCGTGGCGTAGTTTTAAAGATCTAAGCATACACAGGGACAGACAGACAGCGGGAAGCGACTTTGTTTAAATTATACTATGTAGTGATATTGATATGAGATTTTAAGTTGATATTATGTGAGAGTGGGTATTTTCACCTTTATAGGTTAAAGATTCATTTTATTTTGGAAAATTGCTAAAAAGTTACATTATTGCAGCTAGCTGAAATTCTAAGTTAATACCAGATATTTTTTAAAATATATTTCCTTCAAATACATTTACGTACGATATTATACCTCATTCATTAGATACTAGAGTAGCATAAGCAAGAACAACTTTCGACTACGTATTCGTATCGCTTTCGACTATTTCTGTATAGGAAAACGAACAGCGTTGGGACGGAGAAAAGTGGAAAAAAAAACGTCTTAAATTGTTGACATTTTGAGAGTAACATTTTAGTATACATTGTTGAAGTTATTCCCACCAGTACTTACATGTCTTGAGTGGGAAGGTTGAGCGTGATGCTTCCCAGAGCCTCATCGCCGTAGCGAATATATCCCAGGAAGCCCATGTTCATGTACAGTAGCACGACCACGGTCATAGTGATGTTCAGTACTCCACAACAGCCGAGGAAGTGTTGGGGCTTGGCCATGGTATTCTCCACTGGTAGAACTACGCCAATTCCTTCCATGGCAAATATAACTGTACTGAAATAAAGTGAACCATCAACTTGATGTTACATGTAAAAATGTATGTTGTATGGCCAATCGTTCAGCTGAGCCGACCAAATCACGATACACTGGCATATCGTGATTTGGCATGTTCGTGCTTTTTGGATTAGCCTACGATATATATCATATTTAATCGTATCATAGTTTGGAGTTGGTCGTCTCAAGCAGCCTAGATTAATTTTAATATCAAATATTATTCCGTTATTTTTATTAGCATTAAAATGCTTGTATTCAATGTCATTAGTATCAAATTGATATGAAAGAAGTGGCTGAGCTTCTTCAGCTTCTTGCGTAATTACAGCATAACCTAAGTGGTTGATTCTGCTGATTTTAAAGCTATCGTAACCAACCACCGAATCATTATTATTTCTTATCAAATATATAGTAATTATGATTTTATATAGAACTTTATGTGCTACATATAGGCTAGAGGCTTGCTTTTTCCAATGTTGAAACGCTGAACACTAGAAAAAAAACCGGCCAAATGCGAGTCGGACTCGCGCACCGAGAGTTCCGTACAACTTATGGGTAAGTAGAGGAAGTGATATTTGTGTAAGATTGTCATAGTAAATTCCGTTGTTTGTTATTAAACTACATATTTACAGTGTTCAGTATATCAGTAATCCATTAACAGTAGTATCCTTAGTTTAAAATATCCAGGATACAATATGATTGCTAAGAAATGGGATTTGTATTTTAGAAAAAAACCTTAAGACTTACCCTATAAAAAGCGGTAGTTTTCCTATATCTACCGTCATTGGCCTCGAGCCCAAGCGAGGGAAATCGATGGCAATGTAATACAAGCAGATGAGGAATGTTAAGACGAGCAGGATATTCGCGAAGCCGGAGAACGGTGCCAGGTACTTTAAATTCTTGATCTGTGTAAATATCAGTATTGGCACCAGGAATGCTAGGCAGTAGAACTTCTTGTCTATTCCGTTGTGTTCGGCGAAGTGGTCTACTATCTGAAAAGTATGTCTGTTTTATTACAAACGTAAAAGCATTCTTCTGGATGATGGTCGGCAACAGTAGGGTGTCAATATTGCTGGACTTGTTCTGAGGAGAAGCGCTGTGCTGCAGCTTCTTAACATCTTACCAGTATTAAACAAAGTCAGTTAGTACGATTATAGATCCTTTAAACTAAGCAGCGGATTAATGAGGTTCACTAATAGACTGAGTGATTCCTGAGCAGGGTTTATAGGAAGATAATTAATTTAGGTTTTATGTAAACCCATGCGATGCCGGGTCGGGTTGCTAGTATGTTATAAGATGAACGGGTCCCCATCCCATACTGCTAGGGTAGCGCTTCTTTAATGAGTTCGGAAATCTTATTCAAGGTAGAAGGACTAGTGTAGAGTCAAATATTAGATACGTCTAAAAATCTTAATTCCGTGTGTTGTTTCATCTTAAAGTGCTCTTTTTAGTATGATTCTTGAGGAAGCAATTGTTTATTTTAAAACCGTGAATGTTGTTGAATGTTGAATAAATGGTAAAATTGTCTGGCGGCCAGAATACCTGAGCGACGGAGTCGACGAGCAGTATGACATACACTGCGCATGCGCCAAGAATGGTGAAAGCCATTGCCCAGTCTATAAATATCCTGAAACACGTAAATTTATGACCGGTTAGTTTTCGGCCCGATGCTAAACTTTGCGCGTAGATTCATCTGAATTCAAGCATACCTACATTCATCATTAGGGGTAAATTTCTAGCCGGATTAACAGCTGAGCTATCATTGTTTTTAATTATATTTGAAGGTATTTCAGAAGAAATACTTGGGATGGGGTTATGACGTCATTGACGTCTGTGAAGGACTGAACCCAACCCAAACAATAAATGTGATGTGCCTACTAGTTATAAAACATAAGGTTTCTAGTGTGTAGGAGCGATAACTGCTCGGCACGGATCGGATCGATAACTGCTTACTTAGAATTTCCTTTCATATCGAAAGTAGATACTTTTGCAAAAGCCTAATCTTGAGGTTTAATACTACATCGGACACGGTTATCTTTAAAATGTCAGTGTTCACTGAAATCTTACTTTTAATGACAAAGCTATTAAAATACCCAGATATAAAATATGTTGAGATCGTGCAATGACGTAATGTATGTCTTCAATAGGGGTCTCATCAGTTGAATAAAAAACCTTATACATTAAGTACGTACTTAGTTTAGACTGAGACCAATTACAAAAAATATTATCATATGAGTCGGCGAGGTTGATGGTAATATTGAATCGTGATTGATAAATCAAAACGATTGAAAGAACAGTTTCATCCTTGAATGAGAACCAATGCTCTCTATTACTTGCTGATATGCCATTTATAATTTTACTAATAGGTACGTCAATATTTAGGTATAAAGGCTGTGACAATTAAATTTGTAATAATAATCGTGATATTCTGTAAAACTGTAACGGTCTACCAACAGGTACGCTGCGGAAAGCGTAGATTTTTATCAACATACTGTTCTAGTTTCTTCGACGTAGATTCGAAAATAACTTTCAATGCCTTTCAATCTTTAATCCTGTGGGACTAAAGAACAGTCGATTCAATAGTTTTTAGTGCCATTCTTACAAACAAACTGTGTTAATTTTATGTTATACTAGCTGCCCGCCCCGGCTTCGCTCGTGTGGACAATTTTTTTTTGCATTTATGGGGATGAAAAATAGTTGTTGGCCGATTCTCATAGATACCGGATAAGCACAAAAAATTTCATCAAAATCGGTCAAGCCGTTTCGGAGGAGTATGGCAACGAAAACTGTGACACGAGAATTTTATTTTATGTTATATGTGTTTTGCATTTTGAGTTGAATCAGGCAAATAAAAAAACGTGTGTTTTGTTTTTTTTTTATATAAAGCGTTCAATGTATCAATCTTGCGTGGATATAAAAAAGGATATATACCTCGATGCTCGGGAATATTTCCGCAGCGGTTGGGGTCCAGTAGCGAATACTGCTTCAACCGTTTCCGCGTACCCTAACGACGGTACTTTTGTTACTCTTGCTACGTCTTGTGAGGTCTTAACCTGAAATCAGTTTGAATATTTATTTTCTTTAACTTCCTATCTTAACACCAATATTTTTTTTCTGAGGTAAACGATTTGGATACGAAATTCATTCCTCAGATATTTAATTATCTGTCGTAAAATATGTAAGGGTCAATGAAAGTATAATAGCTTTGCAGCTTTGTCAAATCACGTTTGAATTCAAAACTGAAATTTTGGCAAGGTGACAAGTTGCGTAGAGACCGATGCCTGAGAAAATGCGTATTTTTTTCTGGGTAGCACCACACCGTTTATTTTCACTGAGAAAATATAGGACATAACAAACAATAAATTGTGTGCAACATATAAAAAGAAACTTATTAAACAAAATATGTTACAAAATTTCAAAATGCTCGTTTTCACACGGAATGTCGCTAAGCCTATACTGCCCCTATGCTGGGAAAAACCTTCCACAATTCCCTCCTTGGTCCCTATTCCCCAGCAATATGGACCCAGTCCCTCCGGAAGGAATCCAGTCATTTCTATTTTACCTATATGTAATTGTGGCTAGTTGAGATAATGGGTAATATCATGCTTACCAGTAAATAGACGCAGTGTGTGCAAATATATCCCAATATGATTGTGCCGATTATTCCGACTGCAGAGCCAGCATTCTTGAAGGCAGCCGGCATCGCCAGGATCCCTGATCCTAGAGACGACTTCAGTAGATTGGCGAAAGATCTTACGTCACTGAAATATTTATTTAAAAAATACAATTAGAAATACTTGGAAGAGTGATAAATTGTATTTAAATTAATATATTTATTTAACTTAACCTTTTAAATCAGAAGAAGGTTTTCAAATCAGAATACGAAATGTGATAGTTGTCAAAACATTATTTTAAGTTCCACAATATTTACTGGCTCTACCTATTGTTAAACTCATTGTTAGGATTTAGTGTTCGGTGTCTAGATGTTCTTCGTAACTATACGCGCTACAGTTAAATAGATACATTGGAAAATATAAATTGTTTATGAGATAAAAGCTACTTACGAATTTGGATGCTCTAATTTTCTATTCTTAAAGGGATCATATGCATTCAACTCTATGTCATTCTGTTTACATTTTGTGTTGATTGTGCTAATGGATATTGTCGACGGATATATCCCATTTTCTGTTATGATGGCCCTGTGAAAGAGAATAAATCATACATTGACACAACTAGCTGAGGAAATATATAAATTAATTACATTCTCAGGTTCGCGCGTTCCCGCGACGTTTCACAAAAGGTGCAACATCACCTACATTGTACTTTACTGGAGTATAATAGAGCCCATAATGATATCTATGATATACAAATAATAGTAATATAATAATAATAATATGATATCTGTCATCTGATGGGCCTAGGTTCAAATCCCGGCCTGTATCAATGAGTTTTTCTAACTTTAAATACAACCATTAATTACACCAAGAGAGGTAGGGCGAATTGGGATCGCCCGTTGGTTATCCCATTAAAATTGGATCCGTCCTATTGGGGACTGTACCTCCACCTTGCAGAAGACCGCAGTCAAATAACACTACTTTGATGTAGTGTTGTGAGTAAAGTAGCCAGTGCTCCACGACGATAGTCTGCGCTAGTGCTGCTAGCACAGTGTGTCCTCATCAACAACATGGTTGGCAACGCGTTAGTGAGACACCTGGTATTGCTTGCGGCTATAGGCTACGGTGACTGCTTACCATCAGGTGGTGTGCCACATTAGTGGTATAAAAAGAACGATCTAGGCATATCTATTAGGATATAATAGACCATATGGATACCTGCAATCCGACTATGACAGGGATTGTGACTCCTTGTAGGCTATTGTGTTCTGTGTTTATTTTGAGAAGTATGCCGTGGTCTCTCAAGCAAATGTTCAGTTCCAGCTTTACTTATACAGGCCGTTTCTTACAAGATTGATATCAGTACAAATTACCTACATGTTATTTGTCATTATTGGCTAAAACACTAGGAATTAAAAGGTTTCAAGGTTTTGTTCACTAAAATACGTATATTTGCAGGTTTAACGTCTAACAGATAATAATTAGAAAAATATTTACAGAGTCAATATTTACTAAAAGACCGAAATAAAATTATGCCTGTCATACTTCTGTATTATTGATCTATCATAGTTCCTATAAAAGTACATGAGTATAATAATGATATTCCTAGCTAGAAATGATTTTTTTATAACACTGAGGTGGCAAGCAAGCATAAGAACCGCCTGATGGTAAGCGGTTACGTAGCCTATGGACGTTAGTAATACCATGGGTATCAGTCGCGCGTTGCCGACCATATCTCATATATGTATACTCTAAGAACACAAAGTATGGTGAAGATTATAGTTATAAAATATGTATGATTAAACATTATTTATGTTTCAATGTAATTTAACGCGACGCACTGCAGGTAATTAAAGGCTTTGCTTTAAAGTAGAATAAATAGATTCGTTTATCAATTTTACGACACGTGGCGTAAGTTCAATTTAGGTCTAGTTTTAGCATCACTTCATTTTACCAAATTAAGTAATGCTATCATATATTTTATACGTCTAAATTTAGGCCTTGTTAAGGTTCGTTAAATTTTAACCGACTCTAAAAAAGCCGAAATGCCAAGCCCGTCCGTAGTAATTGCGGAGCTGTTGAAGCAGCTTAGTAAGTAAGTAATACCGCAAGTAGATAATATACTACGTGTAATACAATTGAAATGAAATATTATGTAAATAGTCAAAGATCAATTTATAAAATACTAGCTGCCCGCTCTAGCTTCGCACGGGTAGACGTCAAGGCGTTATCAAATATTTTGTTTACCCGAGCGAAGCCGGGCGGGCAGCTAGTATAATAAATAGCCTATGTTACCCAGTGATGATGTAGCTTTCTAACGGTGAAAGAATTTTTGAAATCGGTCCAGTACTTTCGGAAAATACAAAAATTCAAAAATACAAATCTTTCCTCTTTATAATATTAGTATAGAGTATAGTTTAGACAGTATAGATGCACATTCTACAAATTAATGGTAAATGTTATGAAGCATCAAAATTTGATGCTTACGTCTAGGCTTGGCACCGCCTTCAAAATATATCAGTGGGATGGGTGGATAGCGCTTATTTAGTTAGATATAGTTGATAGATAGAATCTTAACAAGATTGAAGTAATTTGGTTATTTCTCGCTTTTTAGTACCATTATTTTTATGCTTTTTAATGGCGGTTTTTAATACAATGATCCTTGAATAAGCACTAGACAAGAGCAAATCCAAACCACGCTCATATAATAATTATCGGCTTTGACATCAAATCACGTTCCGTTGTATATTGAAAGCACCCAAAATAATATGATGCGTGATTTTACTTCAAATTCAGACAAATCACGTATAAATGTATGTTATCAAACTTTAATACTTATATTCAAAGAGGTAACGTTCATCCAACCGCAAAAATCTTCATAATAAACCAATATAACCGGTAAACTACACCTTAGATGATGGTACGGGTACAGACACAAAAGTGACCTGAGTCAGACCGTCAAACCTGTTCCACAAAATTAAATCACAAACACGTGACGTGCCATTAATGTTAACTCGTTTGAAAACGGATAACATCCTTTAGTTTACTCGTGTTTGATCGAAGCCATCACATCTAGGTACCTATATAGAAGACGCGGAATTACTTTAAGATCTATTATAATGTGGCATATTCCTAGCTTGCTGACCGACACTTTGACAGCGCAAAATTTATATAAGTGGGATGAAAAGTATCCTATTCATATCCTTTATCGAGTATCATGAAATCTCATTATTTTTTAGTTTTTTTTTTTAAACCACTTAAGTGGCTCACATGCATACGGCCTACCTGGTGGTAATCAGTCATCGTAGCCTATAATAGCCGCGAGCAATACCAGGGATATCACTAACGAGTTGCCAATACTGGTGTTGATGAGGAGTCACTGTGCTAGCAGCATTACTACTTGCCCAGCGTGTCCTCATGAAGAACTGGCAACCTAACCGCAGAAACACAACACTACACACAAAGTAGTGTTATTTCACTGCGGTCTTCTATAGAGGTACAGTCCCTAGTCGGGCGGCTCGAATATGAATGGGAAAACCCACAGGATACCAATTCGCCCTACCTCGCTTTTTGAGCTCATGGTGTGATTAATCACTGTTCTTAAGCTTAGAAAAACTCATTAGTACAAGCCGGGATTTGAACCAGGGCCCATCAGATTGACAGACAGACAGGCCGTTGCTTCAACCACAAGGCGACCAAAATTCATGAAATTCCGGACAGCCGTTAGGTTAAAAAAAAAATTGTTACTTTGACATGTATTTGAATATAAGTGTTATGTGATAGGGTCTATGCCTAGCTTCATAGTTGTAATACTTCTACTTTTTTTAAAAACCTCTGCTTATGTTAAGATCATAAATATTTGCGGAATACGCGCTTGTTGACAAGCTTTGGTATAGGCAAGTCTGATGCAGAATTTGTTTCTTTAACAACGCGATGGCAATTGTCAATCAAGACGTACCTAAATAAAAATCATTCAACGCTAGGAGCTATGAGCTCTGTAATGCATGAAGAAAGTGTGAAGTCTTATTTTAGTTAGTGAAGCATAAAAATTACACAATGTTGGCGCTCGCTATAGTCGTGATTATTACATTGTATAAACGCCCACTAGACTACAAATAGGTTAATTATTCTTGGCATTTTAGGTAAAAAGAAAAACTTTACCACAGAATGTTGAATTCCACCTACAGTTTTTTTTATAATTATAAAGAACAATTCCAAGCTGTATATTTTATGTGAAATAATATTAAGCATTGTAGTTACATAAAAAACATTTCTACCAACAAACCATAAAACTCTTGCAAATAAGAATTATGATAAAACTTACGTGGAACTGAAATCCTTCATGTTGTAACTGTTCGTCATTATCACAGGCTTAAGTTCAAATTGGTTTTGTTGATGGTACGGACACATTCACATTAATTTATTAGTCAATTAAGTTCTTGTTATAATGGTTGTAATCTTTTGTTTACGTTGTGTTTATTGGTTGAATATTTTTAATTTGATGTGTTTGCGCGCACGCGACATCTTTGGCATGCGCCAGGGCAGTCAATGATCACGGCTAGGTGTATACTGGCGATTTTTATAAATATAATATCACTAGCTTCTGCCCGCGACTACGTCCGCGTTGAGCTTAGAATCTCAGAGACAAAGTAAAATTATCCCGGGATAAAAACATTTTCCCGGGATAAAAAGTATCCTATGTGTTAATCCAGGTTATAAACTATCTGTGTTCCAAATTTTATCCAAATCCGTTAAGTAGTTTTTGCGTGAAAGAGTAACAAACATCCATCCATCCATACAAACTTTCGCATTTATAATATTAGTAGGATACGCATGACCGTCTCACTCTCAGGGCCATTTTGGCGACGGCATTTAGCTCAAGGACGATCAGTGAATTTTGGGAGAAATGTGCACTAAAACTTTTCTAGTGAACCTCATTGTACCCTGCGCAGGATTGCGTCTTATTAAATTCAAGGGATAACTTCATACACCTTTTTACATCATTTTTGAGACTATAAATGCACATCACTACTGACTTATACCTTTTTAAACTTTACAACAAGGCTATTTCAATATGCACAATTTGATTTAAAAGCCTGATATAAAATGTATAACTAACTTAGGGCATTTACGGATAAAAGTTAATAAGAATCTTCGGAATTAGGTATAAGAGATTGAGGCACGCAAACAGATTTTCCAAAACATATCTTTAAGTGTTAGGTCTCTTTTAACTTAATTTTATAAATTAATTCTAACTGGTTAAATGAGCAGGGCCCAGTGTATTACAAGGGTCTCATTATGTACTCATTTTGTGATAGATTTATTTGATTTTTAAAATTCCTAATTCAATACGCCTTAGTACCGATATAGGAAATGGTAGTTGGGTTGTCAGAATCAAAAAATAAAATAAAATCATAACAGCCTTAAGGGACGAACATAAGAAGAATATTTTGTTTTGTTTGGTTTTAAAAGTTTCTTAATAGAATAATTGGTCAAGCTGTAAGTACAAAATTTTTTGCGCTTCAAAGCAATTGCTAAGTTTACATTATCAGGCATTATCTTACTTTATTTCTCGCCGAGATCAATAGCCACTTTTCGGTATGTACAATAGATCGCTTCACTCGTGTCACAAAAAAATTCTTCGCTGCGTTTAAAAAGACCAATACGACTGCGTAAAGAAGATGTCTATCAATATTTTTAAGATACCTATCGAAATACTGTTATAATTTTGTAACGAGTACTTCCTATTTACCTTTTGCGTATTAAATCTCCTCTCCCAGCCTTTTTTCAGAGTTGTCAACACTAGAAACACCCGAGAATACACTAAATCACTATTCGAATAACTATTTTATAAAAGTAGAAAATATATTTAAATGACATGTACACTGTACAGGAAGAAATAAAACTTATAGACCAAAATTCATTTAGCAGACATGACCGACCACCCCCAGTTGCTTGGGTTGAGGGTCATTGTAATTCATGGCAATGGAACAAGTTTTTCACGCTTAACATTCAAGTTTTAAAATGATTGAAAGAACGCACCACGATACCCATGGCTGTGTTTGTCTGTTGGTATATCCACTGAAATAATCCTTAACCGATGTCCATAGAGGGGACGAAGTTGAGAGGAACGATGAGTCATACATGCATCCGCTCTCACCAATAGGTGCCAATAGCCTAGCTAGGCTAAAAAGAAACTTAGATTTTTAAACACTAGGCTAAAAGCCAAACTATATAGTCTTATATTCTTAACATTATATGGCAGCTCGGAATGAAAATTTCTTATGAAGTGATGTACGACTTAGTACAATTTAACCTTAACAATTGAACAAATTATACATTTTGCCCGAGGCTTCGTCTACGTAGAAGCGGTTTCTAAGATAAGCCTAGACAAACCAACAGGCAGACGGACAACATATTTTAAAAAAAAAGTACCTAACATGTAGCTGCAAAAGAAATACGGAATAAAATGAAGCACATGGACTAATGAGCGCTGAAAAAAAACAGTTCATGTACTGACAGATTGTTTACAATTTTCATTAGTTCAGGGAGGTACTTGTGGACATGATCATATTGTTTTATATTCACTTGGCACGGACAACACTGCTTTATAAATAACCAGAGTAAACGACGATTGTCTCACTGACTTCTTGCCAGTACAGGTTTGTTATTGGAGAACTCTTGGTATGAGTAAAGAATTCCCCATGTGGGTGTCGCAATTTTTTTTCTGAAAGTAGACCGAAATACAGGTGTATAATAAGACACACGCATGGTAACGTCTTATCATTGATAAGTTACACCCTTTGTACTTAACTTGAATGTTTCATTATACATATAATGGTGCTAATTGTGCTGTTATACGAAATCATCCAATTAAACTAATTTGACAAGACAAATGTCGTTTATCTAACTAAATCTATAAATATATTGGTGCCAATTCTGTTGTTCAAAATTACTAAACTTAACTAATTTGACAGGTCTAAAAATATTGCCATCCTTATTTAACCCCGCACATAAGAAAGGGATAGCAAAACTTTTGGATCTGTCAAATTCGTTAAGTCTAGTCATTTTGAAAACAGAATCGACACCATTATCTCGTGTTGCAAGCGTCCATAGGCTACGCCGTAGTTACGGTAACCGTTACGGTATGGTTGTTTGCCAACTTATTAATATGTGAAGCGAAAACTTTGTACCCCTGTTTACGAAAATTGCGATGTGATGGAGGAGTGTTAAATTTGGAATGGTCAAACTTTATATGGAGACGTAGCCCGGAAAGTTATTAATAAGGTAATCAAAATATTATTACGCTTACATTAATAAAAACAGATTACGCACACTATCATGCGTTTAGCACACACTATAATAGTCTTACGTGAGTAAGTATTGTACTAGTTATGTCAAAGTTTGTTTCTAGTTCAAATGGTAGGCGATAGTACAATAAATATATAAAAAGCGGAATACCACTCTCTCACAGACTAACTCATCATCAAATCTCAGAATCTCAGAAAGTATGAAGCTTGCAAACTAGAACTTTGGCAGAACTTTTTGACTTGAGGGGTGTAGCTATTTCGCCGCTGGTTCGCCACAAAGAACTAGCCTGAATTATTTATGATTGTCTAGTTGATCTCATTTTACTCATTATTATGCCATTAGCTTTATTCTTAACATAAATATTCACGACATTATGCACACTGATTTTTTTATGTCATTCGCTTAAAGTGTAAACATGTACTTCATGTTACATGCACGTTTCTTTTTTTATCAAGGCTGAGTACTTGTACTGGTCTACTTCCACAAGATAATATTAGCACTCTAAGGGGTATATAATTATATACCTATCTTTATTTATCACACGATACATTACTGTTGTTGAGGACTGGCAGCTTACATTAAAAAGAAGATTTTACGAAATTACATATTTTCAAATAGAAGAAAAAACAATTGACGATCGACGAAAAAAAACGCACGAAAAGCATGTAATAATTTGTAATTTTATATTTCGCATGTAATAAATAATGTGTTTTAACCTATGGAGTTCATTATGAAGTAATTAGCCCTATAACAAGATATATACGCGCAAACAACTGTTCTTATGTGTTCATGGTGCAATTAGTGCGAGATTTCGTAAATTGAGTGTTGAGTTAATTATGTCTTTATCAACATGTCTTAATAATCTTGAGATATGTTTTTACTTTTTTTTCACTGTATCTGCCAATAGGTGTTCGTTCATCTTCTACACACTGGAACCAATCTAGTCTCGCCTTAGAGTAGGATTTTTTTTCATATATTGTAATGTTTTCGCACTGTGCGGTTTCCTACCATGAACGTTTCGGTTCTAGAATAAAATCACTAACGCAATTTTCCTATGTATTTATTAAATACAGTACTGTAGCAATACTAACTAAATACTAATTAGGCGGCGATATGCCTGTCCGTCAAATTAGTGGTCAATATAGGCTGTTATGTAAACACAAACAACCTCTTATTTGAGATTTCCAAAAGGATTGAAACCTTTCTATTGAAACATTTTCTAAGATTTTGCAATCTTCTACTGATATCTATATTCACTTGAGCTTCGCTAATAAGATGGTACCTAATGATAGTTATTGACAGAATGTACTCACATGATGATCACCAGTTTCTTTACATAACGAATATACACTCATTACCCTTGAACAAATGACAGCTTTACTAAACATTTTGCGCGACTGGAAATGCTTAAAATATCTAGTCGAATATTTTTGGCGCCGTTCTATTTATTTGTTGTTCGGCTCATAGTTGAATAATTACATACTTACTGTTATTTATATCGTCACCAACACACTTTGTGCTTCAGTCTTTACGTCGAGCGGATATTTCTTTAGTAAAACATTTATTTATGTTGTGCGTGTCTACAATGCTCCCACGTTACCGACACCAAATCATACTAAATAGTACTCTGGAACTATAATAATAAGGTCGCGACGTAGAAAACTACATCTGACGCAATAAATACATCAACACACGACAACATTTTATATGTAGTCAAACGTAAACATATCCTCTTATTGTAAAAAATAATATAGATGATTCATTTTCGAATATTATTTTGGAACTTTAAATTTTCAAAATAAGGTATGTTCTGCCAACTTATCACGAAGGAGTATTTTATGTAAAAAAATAGCTTACTTTGTTCTGGGCTTATGAGTAAAGGGGAAAATAATTATATAAATAATTATATGTCTTATGGCCGAATACTGAAACGGCACTCAGTTTTATAGCCCACATAAGCGTCGTTACAATAGTACAATATCGCAAAAATACAGTATATTCGAAATCGGAGGACACTCAAAATTTGTGTGGCATCGGATTTGACTGGCGTATCAGTATTCAGCCATTAGAGCGTCTGTGCCAATGCCTCACAAGTTTGGACAGTGCAACTGCTATAGGCAGGAGACACTTGTTTACTGCGTTGAAGTTTCCAAAACTGTTTCTGTGCTGCCTTTAGGCGATCGGTTTATCCCTTTTGTTGCTACAACTGTAACTCGTTGTAACGCCTACAGAGCGATCGTGATGACCTTCGTATTGGTATTGCTTACGTCCATAAGATACGGTGATCGTTTACCAGGTCGTTGTTTGCTGCTTTGTTGTATAAAAAAAATCATTAGATCAATTTATGTACAAGAATTTTCCTTTTCTCCACCCATACAGATGCCATACATGTGCCTTCCTGCCACTGCCTTACTCCAATGCCTTCATAAAAAGTCGTGTTCTACGTCAATCTCATGCTAATTTACGTTACAATGACCATAAATTCCTAAAGGCACGTAGCATATAGCTACTATATGCGGGTATATGTTCGCCTACATGACTCTTAAAACTATCAACATAATCACGTGTGATATGATTGCGTTGCATGTAGAACTATAAATTCTTGATCACGTGTCGAGTTTTATGAGAAATCGAAATACCAGACGCTTGCATCTACAGCATTTCCTCCGCGAAAATCTTGGCGCTTAAATATAGGAAATTCTTCACCCACATCTATTTGCGTATTTGCATACAACATAATATAATATGTTGACATATATTATGTTTTTATATATATATTATTGTTGCTATTGCGCATTTGGCTTAGTTATGCGGTACACTGAATAAATCAGAGGTAGCTTCTCTATAAATTAGCTATGATGACTTTCTGTCTTACTCTCGTTTGAACGAAGAAGATTGCAGTATATGTTGAAAAACGAAAGCGTTCCCATTTAATATTTTTAATTAAGATTATACCTACCTTAGTAGGTAGATTAGGTAGGTTTTAAATTTAGTATTAGTATACTAAATTTAAAATTGCATCGATCATTAAAATATACTATATAAAAATTGGTTCGTGTAGAGTAAAATATGTCTTCGATTTTAATTTTCGACTTTTTATAGCGTAATCGACTATGCCTGCTATTAATTACAACTACCAACACATCTCCCCTTCAAGGAGCTGGAAGCTGTAATTATAGCGCTAGAACGTATAATATTATAAATGTTGTTTAGTAGTTAGCATTTCACTGCGATCTTCCTTTTTGTGATGGTAAAACTCTCTTATAAATAGGCAGGTAAGGTACATGTTGGCTTTTTATTAACCGCAGCCTATCAGGTAAATTTGAGGGTAAGGGGAATTGGATTTTATTTGTAACAATGCTCGTGCATTACGAGAAACCAATACAATTGGGCACAATTGGCAAATTAAATCGCATCATTTCACCAAAGGGTGAGGTAGCAATTCGGTTATATTGGAATATTTATTTTTTATATTTCGGGACTGTCCACCAGATTGTGGTCATTATCTTTTAAAAATAAACGAGGATATATCCTAATTTCTTACAAACCTTGATAATATTAGTCACATTCTGGGGTATCAATAGGTAGTGGGAGGTTCCCCATTGATTGTTTTAGTTTTTTTTTTATTTATATCGGTGGTTTGAACACCATGTAGTTTGACCGAGTTACTTCTTAATCAAAAAGCGGGCTTGCGGAGCACCGTGCCAAATATAAGGTCAATGACTACAGAATCAATGTCAATTTATCTATATAAACTCCAGACAGATTTAGAAACGATGATGCGTACAGACAAGTGAATTCAATATAATAATACAATGTAGTAGCTGCCGACGAGTGAGGATTTATTTTTATATTTGTCTCCATCTTATTTGGCCTTTGTTTCCAAGAGACTGGCTAGATGACTATTGCCGCTGATATTCAACTACCAAGATATCTTAACACAGTATAAAACAAAGTTGCTTTTCGCAGTCTGTACGCTTACATCTTTTAAACTACGAAATTGATTTTAATGCGGTTTTCACTAATAAAAAAACGGATTGATCGCTGAGGTAGGTTGCAATGTATAATGCACCCGTGCGAGTAGTGTATATAAGTACTATGTACTAGTTTGAATGGTACTGAAGTAACTTGGAACTACTAACTAAAATCTTGGACTCTTTGGTAGCAGTGCAAGTAGGTACTGTAACAAGTTTAGTTTTTATTTTCTTACACAAATGATACTATAATATTGTATAATTACGTTAGGTATTTTGCAAGGGCCAATGTCTATGGGCCAATAGGTTCCTGATAAAAAATATTTAATTATTTTCTCATATATGGATTATTTTTACAATATTTATAATATTATTATTTTTAGGTACTGAGCTGTATTGGAAAAAAAAAATAAAGGTACCTACCTAGAAGATGTCATTTACAAGGCAACTCTATTTATAGATTTTTTTGTAAATATGTTTTTTCCGTTATACTTTTGTTGTATTTGCTATTTATTATTAAAAGTAACACGGCTTTGGGAATTTCATGTTCAGGCTGTGAAACAATTGTGGGAAAATGTTACTAGGAAAATAATGCTTTAATAAATTATTTTAAAAGGTTCTTTTAATGGTAATTAAAAAAATATTATATGTTATTCTACTCCTCAGTTCTACAGGTTCTGAATATATGTATACCTGATAGTTGAAGAGCGATACTGAGAAACAACACATTTACCACATAACTTCGAAATGTATCCTTATTTACTTTAATGAGAAGTATATAATTCAAGCTTATATTGATTAATCTCGGCCTCGAATATTCTAGCTGAATTACACACTAAGTATAAAACATATTTTATCAAACATAGTAGGTATTAAAAATTTACAACAAGAAGACTTGGTAAGTTTGTAAGATACCACAAAGTTAGCTAGCAAGCTAGATCTCCTCGGCGATAAGCGGTTACCGTGCAATTTGTCGCATGTCGAATCGGATCCACGTATTGGCGACTTACAATTTTTGTTCTATAATCGGGGAGTCACAAAGACGTATATTAATTATCTTAAATTACAATCACAATCATTGGGGAAATACATCTTTTGTTTATTGTCACTACATCTACAAACAAAAGGTACTTGTAATATGATAGTAGGTGCATATTCTTTGGTAGTATTATAAACAGTATATTGTTATTGACATTACTACTAGTTTTATAATACGGCTTGGCTCGGGAAATAAATACTTTATGATTAACTCTTGGAATAAAATGACATTAACAAATTAATTATGTTAATTAATAATAGGTGTAATTTCAGCTTGATGTCTTTTACTTTTCAAAGTGTCAAAATACTGTACGGTTCTTGGTAGATTGATACAATTGATTGAATTTTTACATGTATAGAAAGGAAATAATATGTTCACAGAGGATATCGGATAGAGAAGAATGGAACAGATGAAAACATTTCACCAGCTCCAGAGAATTTATGTTCAAACAAACTTCAGGCATAACTTCTCACTCTATATCCGCGGTAATATGGGATATTCCTTACTAATAATATAATAAACGCTTTATGTTTCACGTTTATGGTTTTATTTTTCTGTTCAAACACATCACAAACAACAATTAGGGAAGTATGATTTTTTAAAGAAATTTGGCACGCATTTAGACATTGATGACGCATAAATGTTTTTTTAAATATTATATTCAAAGTCACGGGCGGCTGATGTTAACAGTTCTAAACTCTACTCTATAGCTTACTTTATCAAATTCTGTTATGCAGTCTTCTCGTGTAACCTAGCTATAACGTCTAATATTGTAATAGTACATCCAGAGACTAAGCTTAGCATTCCAAAGAAGACGATAAATACGTTCTTCCATAAAATCCAGTTGCACTTGCCCAGGTCTTCCCAGAGGAATATAGTTTCAATGATGCCTGGAATGATGAGCCCAAGAATCGAGTAGAACAGTGCTCCAACTAGGTTGATGATTTGCTCCAACATTGGTAGAGCAATGCCAATGCCACCTGTAATAAGCAAAACATGTTCACTCCAGGCGCTTTACCTTTAAGACTTTAGTAGTGAAGAAAATATATATTCTATTTTTGAATGTCGAATTGAAGAAATTGATAAGAATGTCGAATTGTTTTAGTTGATAAAATTTTCACAAATTGAGGACTTAACATATCCCGATTTAATATACACACGCATACACACACATTTCGTGTAAAGCTGGTAGCGGCAAGTGTTTTGGTTGGTACTCGTACTATTTATCTATACTTTTACTAAGTACTATCGAGTGCTCAATGCTCATCATCGACTCTTCTATTGAATATATCTTGTGAATCCGTGAGTTTCTCACAAAATCAATACCTACATCAAATGTATGGTGATAATTACAGCATTTTCAAGGCATTTATTGGAATTTCAATTATCTTGGCACGATAACCACGCTAGGTTGAATCACAGGCCATTCACTCTACATACACTCCACTGATAAATGTGATAGCTGTTTCGCTAACAGTCGCTAAGCCGGATTAGATTCGAGTATGTATAATATTCAGGGGTAAAAATTCTCGGATTTAATTGTAATTCATTTAGCTTGGATGTCGTAGAAAACTGCTTTGAGCTATGATAGTAGAAAATTATATTGACTTCCGTATTCCTAATCGTAGTCATTTCCTCTATGAAAATATTATATGTGATGGTGTTGTTTAAACTAAAAATGCTAATAGAAATGGGAAAACTAACTACTTTCCAGACATGTTAATTTTGATTTGATTTTTATTCGTTTCTTATCGTATCAGCACATATTTATAATGGAACTCTTATGGCTATTATAAAGAAGTGGGTATTTTTTAGATCATAAGATATCTCATTAGTTATCCCTATAGCTTCAGCAATTATCAAATATAATTATGTAAGTAATTTATAACTTGTATTTTTTTAGGTTTAGGCATTCCACCTTTATCAAATTGACGCCACGGAACAATGCGATGCTACTTTGGCGTATGTGCAACGACTTTATTTTTATCATGTTCACATTTGCATCTCAAAATAAGTCAATGAGTAATTATGATAACATTATTATATATGTCGCCGCGAACATTATTTACTAATAATTTAATATTCAACAATTGATTTTATGCATCTCTTAATTGTGAATTAGCATAATCATTTCGAATTTACCAGATAAGAGACCATGCTCGATTAAATAATATTACGATTCTATTCAAATCGAATGAATGTGCAAAATAAACCTGTTTAATTGTCAGTGGTCTACACCATTGACTTGAGATGGTGTTCAAGTAAGTTTCTAATTAACTTTATATAAAGTACTTTGGCTTTTATAGCTATTGATTTAAATTTGTTAATATTATTAGTAATTTTTAATAGCTTTGAAAAGCTTTCGTATGTAATTGCTGTTTAAATTCATAACCAATCCCAAGCGTTCGCAGCGCCGCCGTTGGTCATAGTTGGAAACTAAAACTAACCAATAGTAGTATTTGCTTTGGCGGGAAAAAACGACTGTGACCGAACGCTTGGATTGGGGTCTGATACAGTGAGGAGCTCAGTCAGTTGCAGAACTTCGAGCGGAGAACATTGTAAGCAAAAACTCTGTTACTTTCTAAAAAAAAAAATCAGATTATTTAATTAAGGTGTTTTAGTTTATTAAAATGCTTGCTTTTAAATTATATTTCTGAATTACAGTAATGGGTTCTTTATTTTACTTTACAAAAAATAATAATAATAATATTGAGGTGAATAAATTGAAGAGCAGAACCAAATGACTACGGGGTATGTGGTTCTGCGCATTCTCTTTATTTTTTTAATTAATTAAATAAATTATTTCGACATCAGAAGTGGGATAGGATTCCACGTCAGAGACTATTTTACTGCTGGTCATTTGTTTAATTTTCAGGATTCCTGGCTATATCTGAGCATCAACGGAAAGCATGAGTGCACCCGAGTCAAACGTGTCAACGCCGAGTACATCTGCAACGAGCGTGGCAACAATGAAGGAGTCCGGAGCCGACGCATCGGTGCCGAGCGCGCCTCCTACAAGTGCACCCACGGTACTGCCGCCGTCACTGCCACTACAGGCGGGTAACGTACCGCCCGATTTTTTGCTACATATGATGACTCTAATGCAAGGTATGAGTGAGCGACTTCTTCAGCAGCAGCAGTCTGGTGAAAAGATGAAAATTACTGAAGTGTTTCTGCCCTCGTACGACCCGGATGGTGGTGTTGGGGTCCGTGAATGGTGTGATCATATTACTACAGCTAAGAATACGTATCAACTTAGTGATTATGATATACGCATGAAAGTAACTAGCTTGTTAAAAGGTCGTGCTAAAATGTGGGCTGATAACTGGCTGGTCACGACCTCTACTTGGGAAGAGCTGCGTCAAAATATGATCACCACATTCGAACCTGAAAGTCGTTACTCACGAGACATTCTCAGGTTTAGAGAACATTCCTATGATCCTTCCAAGGACATAGCGGAATTTTTATCACAGTCTTGGATATTATGGAGGCGTGTGACCAAGGATAAGCTTGATAATAGTGATGCTGTCGAAGCGGTGATAGGAACGGTTAGTGACGAACGCCTAAGAATCGAATTAATGAACGCCAGAGCCATTTCTGTGCCAGAGTTAATTTCTGTTGCCTCTTCTATTAGAGTTAAACGTCAAAGTCAACATAACACCAATCAACCACCTCAGAAACGTTTAAAATACTCAGTTGATAGCCGAAACGTACCATTTTGTAATTATTGTAAAAAGACTGGTCATGCTTACAGCAATTGTCGCAATAGAAATTTTTCAAATTCACAAACGACTCCTTCCGATAGGAGCCCTGCCACGTCGTCCTCTTTACCTAGGGCAACTGATAAGTTTTGTTCGTTTTGCTCGAGACCCGGTCATACATTTGACACGTGTTTTCGGCGTGATAAACAAATAACTTCTAACGTAAATTCTATGTCCAATAACGTGTCTAATTTGAATACAATGAAGGTACCTGTCGGAAACCAAGTAGTTAATACCGTTTTCGATAGCGGTGCAGAATGCTCTGTGATGCGCGAATCGATCGCAAATAAATTACCCGGGCGTAGGCGTCGAGTGGTCAGCTACTTACGTGGTATAGGTCCATTTCCTGTAGTATCAACTTGTACTTTAACAGCAATATGCGTTATTGACAACATTAATGTCGAGATTACGTTTCATATCTTACCTGACTACGAAATGACGTCAGATGTTTTAGTCGGTTCAAATTTGATACACGAAACTGGCTTGAGTGTTATTGTCACACAAAATAGCGCAAATTTGATATCTCAACCCCGCGTTATGCACACACGATCAAATAGCGCTATGTTTGAAAATATTAACCATGACTTGACTGACGACGCTGAAATTGAACAATTGTTAATTTTACTTAATAAGTACATTGATACTTTTACACGCGGTTTCTCAACATCACGAGTAAATACAGGTGAACTAGAAATACGTTTGAAAAATCGCGATAAGTATGTTGAACGAAGGCCCTATAGATTGAGTCCCGTCGAGCGCGAGAAAGTAAAAGAAATTGTTAATGAGTTAATAGATAACAATATTGTTCGAGAAAGTAAATCCCCATATTCCAGCCCAATTATCTTAGTAAAAAAGAAAAATGGAGACGATCGCATGTGCGTCGATTACCGGGAGTTGAATGCTAACACGGTTCGTGACCACTACCCCCTTCCTCTGATTGCGGACCAAATTGACCAATTGGCCGGTGGATTATACTACACAACCCTTGACATGGCTTCTGGTTTCCATCAGATCCCCATTTCCTCTAATTCGATCGAGAAAACAGCCTTTGTTACACCGGATGGACTGTACGAATATCTCACAATGCCCTTCGGTCTTTGTAACGCTCCGTCCGTGTATCAGAGATGCATTAACCGTGCTCTGGGACACCTTCTAAATCAGGGTAGTGCTGATAACGGCAATCACGACAGCGTTGCCCAGGTCTATATTGATGATGTCATCAGTAAATGTCGAGATTTTACCAGTGGAATTTCATATTTGGAACGAATTCTCATTGCTTTACGTGAATCAGGTTTTTCAATTAATATCGAAAAATGCTTATTCTTTAAACGTTCAATCGAATATTTGGGTAATGTAGTAGAAAATGGTCAGGTTCGTCCAAGCCCCAAAAAAATTGAGGCGCTAGTGAAAGCACCAGTGCCTACTACTGTCAAACAAGTTCGTCAATTTAACGGGCTGGCGGGCTATTTCCGTCGCTTTATTCCCGACTTTGCGCGGACCATGGTCCCTCTATACGAATTAACTAAACAAGACATTAAGTGGAAATGGACTCACGTTCACGAGGAGGCACGTCAAAAGATTATCCATCACCTAACATCCACACCTGTCCTTACGATATTCCAAGAAGGTGAGCCTATCGAATTATTTACTGACGCCAGCAGTATCGGATTCGGCGCGATACTAGTTCAAATCATTAACGGCCGACAGCACGTAGTAGCTTATTTCAGCATGCGCACCACAGAGATAGAAAGCCGGTACCACAGCTATGAACTTGAAACACTGGCTGTGGTCCGGGCCATCAAACATTTTCGGCATTTCCTCTATGGACGCAAATTCAAAGTTATCACTGATTGTAATGCATTGAAAGCTTCAAAACATAAACAAGATCTGCTACCTCGCATACATAGATGGTGGGCGTATCTACAAAATTTTGATTTCGATATAGAGTACAGGAAGGGCGAGCGGATGCAACATGCAGATTTTTTGAGTAGAAACCCGGACCCTCTCACTGTAAATGTCAATACAAACAACCTTGAATGGGTCAATATAGAGCAACGGCGCGACAGCCAGCTTCGGCCCATTATAGACGTCCTACACAAGGGAGAGGATGTCCCTGGATATCTTCTTGAAAACAATGTGCTCAAATACCTGAAAAGAGACTCTATTTTAGGCACACAAAAATTGATTGTAGTACCAAAGTCCTTTCAATGGAGCCTAATAAATACTTACCATACTGCTCTCAAGCACCCAGGGTGGGAAAAGACACTGCACAAGCTTAGGGAATCGTACCATTTTGATAAGATGTCAACCAGCGTACGAGAATTTGTAGATAACTGCGTAGTGTGCAGAACATCTAAACAAACCTCTGGAGCGACACAAGTACAGTTGCATTCAATAACGAAACCGATGGTACCTTTTGAGGTTATCCACATGGACATAACCGGCAAGCTTGGTACAGCGAACGAGCAAGAGTACGTGATTGTTACAATAGACGCGTTCACAAAGTATGTACTCTTCCGTTACACCAACGATAAAAGTCAGCAAAGTACTCTAGCAGCTCTGAAACAGGTGGTTCACCTCTTCGGTACGCCAAGACAAATTATTGTGGACGGTGGGCGTGAGTTTTTGGGTGAGTACAAGAACTATTGTGACAACTTTGGTATCGAAATTCACGCAATAGCTCCTGGCATGAGTAGAGCCAATGGACAAGTTGAGCGTGTTATGGCAACCCTCAAAAACGGTCTCGTCATGATAAAAAACTATGATACTCCGGACTGGCATACAGCACTTGAAGGACTTCAACTTGCCCTTAACTGCACCGTTCACAGAACTACAGGTACAGCTCCACTCACACTACTCACTAGACGACAGAACTGTGTGCCACCTGAGTTATTGAACTTGGTCAACTTGGATAACACATGCATTGATATTGATGCCCTAGAACGACATGTACACTTAAGAATGTCTGCGATTTCTTCAAAAGATAAAGAAAGATTTGACAGAGGGCGGGCTAAAATTCGTCAATTCCAACGAGGTGATTTTGTTCTAATTAAAAATAACCCTAGGAACCAGACATCCCTAGACCTTAAGTTTAGTGTGCCTTATGAAGTTCTCAGGGTCCTCGACAACGATCGTTATCTAGTTAAAAAGGTCGTTGGTCATCATGGGCGTCCCCGCAAGGTAGCGCACGATCAACTACGGCGCGCCCCACAACCTGGAGCAGTCGCCCAGGCGGCCGTGTCGCCACGAGACGAGGAGCAAGCTGGACCTTCGGGCACGGCGGCATCGCAGCCTTGCGCAGATAAATCTTGAAACTGAGAAACCATCAAGGCATCATATGGCAGTTATCCCCGGTGAGAAATTTTCATACTGTTTTCCAAATATTTATAACACTATTGGCGCGTGGAGTAGTCCAATAACCAAAACAAGCATGCGTGTAGTCTTGCAAAGTTATTTTGTGTATATGAATGATAAAATACTGTCCACACAGAAAATAAAATATTGTATTGGCGCGTGGAGTAGACCAATATTCAAAATACAAATAATAATATCCTATCCTGAAAGAATAATATGCCCCTGTGTACCACGGCGTACAAGACCGCTTAGAGCACAGCATCGACCTCTCACCGACCTATCCTTGTCATAAAAAAAAAAAAAAAAAAAAAAAAAAAAAAAAAAAAAAAAAAAATCCCTGTCTCCTTACCCATTATCCTTTAGAGCCCTTGTTTTGTACAGCATCTACCTTTCACCGACCTATCCTTCCTTGAAAGAAAATTATGAAAATATATTTACTACTGACATGAGCAGTAGTAATCTGTGTCATGTGGAATGAGCAGTAGCATTTATTACATACAATTCTGTAATCTGATATCACATACAAAGATCAGAGATGTACACAAAAGAAAAATTACATCTGCATATAGGTTTAGGTTTACTGTGGAAGTACCTAGCCTCAAAATATTCATTCATTTATTTCAGGGATAATCCAACGCGATGCAGAGCACGCATCGCAGATCAGTATGGCCGTGTCGCCGCGAACATTATTTACTAATAATTTAATATTCAACAATTGATTTTATGCATCTCTTAATTGTGAATTAGCATAATCATTTCGAATTTACCAGATAAGAGACCATGCTCGATTAAATAATATTACGATTCTATTCAAATCGAATGAATGTGCAAAATAAACCTGTTTAATTGTCAGTGGTCTACAACATTGACTTGAGATGGTGTTCAAGTAAGTTTCTAATTAACTTTATATAAAGTACTTTGGCTTTTATAGCTATTGATTTAAATTTGTTAATATTATTAGTAATTTTTAATAGCTTTGAAAAGCTTTCGTATGTAATTGCTGTTTAAATTCATAACCAATCCCAAGCGTTCGCAGCGCCGCCGTTGGTCATAGTTGGAAACTAAAACTAACCAATAGTAGTATTTGCTTTGGCGGGAAAAAACGACTGTGACCGAACGCTTGGATTGGGGTCTGATACAGTGAGGAGCTCAGTCAGTTGCAGAACTTCGAGCGGAGAACATTGTAAGCAAAAACTCTGTTACTTTCTAAAAAAAAAAATCAGATTATTTAATTAAGGTGTTTTAGTTTATTAAAATGCTTGCTTTTAAATTATATTTCTGAATTACAGTAATGGGTTCTTTATTTTACTTTACAAAAAATAATAATAATAATATTGAGGTGAATAAATTGAAGAGCAGAACCAAATGACTACGGGGTATGTGGTTCTGCGCATTCTCTTTATTTTTTTAATTAATTAAATAAATTATTTCGACATCAGAAGTGGGATAGGATTCCACGTCAGAGACTATTTTACTGCTGGTCATTTGTTTAATTTTCAGGATTCCTGGCTATATCTGAGCATCAACGGAAAGCATGAGTGCACCCGAGTCAAACGTGTCAACGCCGAGTACATCTGCAACGAGCGTGGCAACAATGAAGGAGTCCGGAGCCGACGCATCGGTGCCGAGCGCGCCTCCTACAAGTGCACCCACGGTACTGCCGCCGTCACTGCCACTACAGGCGGGTAACGTACCGCCCGATTTTTTGCTACATATGATGACTCTAATGCAAGGTATGAGTGAGCGACTTCTTCAGCAGCAGCAGTCTGGTGAAAAGATGAAAATTACTGAAGTGTTTCTGCCCTCGTACGACCCGGATGGTGGTGTTGGGGTCCGTGAATGGTGTGATCATATTACTACAGCTAAGAATACGTATCAACTTAGTGATTATGATATACGCATGAAAGTAACTAGCTTGTTAAAAGGTCGTGCTAAAATGTGGGCTGATAACTGGCTGGTCACGACCTCTACTTGGGAAGAGCTGCGTCAAAATATGATCACCACATTCAACCTGAAAGTCGTTACTCACGAGACATTCTCAGGTTTAGAGAACATTCCTATGATCCTTCCAAGGACATAGCGGAATTTTTATCACAGTCTTGGATATTATGGAGGCGTGTGACCAAGGATAAGCTTGATAATAGTGATGCTGTCGAAGCGGTGATAGGAACGGTTAGTGACGAACGCCTAAGAATCGAATTAATGAACGCCAGAGCCATTTCTGTGCCAGAGTTAATTTCTGTTGCCTCTTCTATTAGAGTTAAACGTCAAAGTCAACATAACACCAATCAACCACCTCAGAAACGTTTAAAATACTCAGTTGATAGCCGAAACGTACCATTTTGTAATTATTGTAAAAAGACTGGTCATGCTTACAGCAATTGTCGCAATAGAAATTTTTCAAATTCACAAACGACTCCTTCCGATAGGAGCCCTGCCACGTCGTCCTCTTTACCTAGGGCAACTGATAAGTTTTGTTCGTTTTGCTCGAGACCCGGTCATACATTTGACACGTGTTTTCGGCGTGATAAACAAATAACTTCTAACGTAAATTCTATGTCCAATAACGTGTCTAATTTGAATACAATGAAGGTATCTGTCGGAAACCAAGTAGTTAATACCGTTTTCGATAGCGGTGCAGAATGCTCTGTGATGCGCGAATCGATCGCAAATAAATTACCCGGGCGTAGGCGTCGAGTGGTCAGCTACTTACGTGGTATAGGTCCATTTCCTGTAGTATCAACTTGTACTTTAACAGCAATATGCGTTATTGACAACATTAATGTCGAGATTACGTTTCATATCTTACCTGACTACGAAATGACGTCAGATGTTTTAGTCGGTTCAAATTTGATACACGAAACTGGCTTGAGTGTTATTGTCACACAAAATAGCGCAAATTTGATATCTCAACCCCGCGTTATGCACACACGATCAAATAGCGCTATGTTTGAAAATATTAACCATGACTTGACTGACGACGCTGAAATTGAACAATTGTTAATTTTACTTAATAAGTACATTGATACTTTTACACGCGGTTTCTCAACATCACGAGTAAATACAGGTGAACTAGAAATACGTTTGAAAAATCGCGATAAGTATGTTGAACGAAGGCCCTATAGATTGAGTCCCGTCGAGCGCGAGAAAGTAAAAGAAATTGTTAATGAGTTAATAGATAACAATATTGTTCGAGAAAGTAAATCCCCATATTCCAGCCCAATTATCTTAGTAAAAAAGAAAAATGGAGACGATCGCATGTGCGTCGATTACCGGGAGTTGAATGCTAACACGGTTCGTGACCACTACCCCCTTCCTCTGATTGCGGACCAAATTGACCAATTGGCCGGTGGATTATACTACACAACCCTTGACATGGCTTCTGGTTTCCATCAGATCCCCATTTCCTCTAATTCGATCGAGAAAACAGCCTTTGTTACACCGGATGGACTGTACGAATATCTCACAATGCCCTTCGGTCTTTGTAACGCTCCGTCCGTGTATCAGAGATGCATTAACCGTGCTCTGGGACACCTTCTAAATCAGGGTAGTGCTGATAACGGCAATCACGACAGCGTTGCCCAGGTCTATATTGATGATGTCATCAGTAAATGTCGAGATTTTACCAGTGGAATTTCATATTTGGAACGAATTCTCATTGCTTTACGTGAATCAGGTTTTTCAATTAATATCGAAAAATGCTTATTCTTTAAACGTTCAATCGAATATTTGGGTAATGTAGTAGAAAATGGTCAGGTTCGTCCAAGCCCCAAAAAAATTGAGGCGCTAGTGAAAGCACCAGTGCCTACTACTGTCAAACAAGTTCGTCAATTTAACGGGCTGGCGGGCTATTTCCGTCGCTTTATTCCCGACTTTGCGCGGACCATGGTCCCTCTATACGAATTAACTAAACAAGACATTAAGTGGAAATGGACTCACGTTCACGAGGAGGCACGTCAAAAGATTATCCATCACCTAACATCCACACCTGTCCTTACGATATTCCAAGAAGGTGAGCCTATCGAATTATTTACTGACGCCAGCAGTATCGGATTCGGCGCGATACTAGTTCAAATCATTAACGGCCGACAGCACGTAGTAGCTTATTTCAGCATGCGCACCACAGAGATAGAAAGCCGGTACCACAGCTATGAACTTGAAACACTGGCTGTGGTCCGGGCCATCAAACATTTTCGGCATTTCCTCTATGGACGCAAATTCAAAGTTATCACTGATTGTAATGCATTGAAAGCTTCAAAACATAAACAAGATCTGCTACCTCGCATACATAGATGGTGGGCGTATCTACAAAATTTTGATTTCGATATAGAGTACAGGAAGGGCGAGCGGATGCAACATGCAGATTTTTTGAGTAGAAACCCGGACCCTCTCACTGTAAATGTCAATACAAACAACCTTGAATGGGTCAATATAGAGCAACGGCGCGACAGCCAGCTTCGGCCCATTATAGACGTCCTACACAAGGGAGAGGATGTCCCTGGATATCTTCTTGAAAACAATGTGCTCAAATACCTGAAAAGAGACTCTATTTTAGGCACACAAAAATTGATTGTAGTACCAAAGTCCTTTCAATGGAGCCTAATAAATACTTACCATACTGCTCTCAAGCACCCAGGGTGGGAAAAGACACTGCACAAGCTTAGGGAATCGTACCATTTTGATAAGATGTCAACCAGCGTACGAGAATTTGTAGATAACTGCGTAGTGTGCAGAACATCTAAACAAACCTCTGGAGCGACACAAGTACAGTTGCATTCAATAACGAAACCGATGGTACCTTTTGAGGTTATCCACATGGACATAACCGGCAAGCTTGGTACAGCGAACGAGCAAGAGTACGTGATTGTTACAATAGACGCGTTCACAAAGTATGTACTCTTCCGTTACACCAACGATAAAAGTCAGCAAAGTACTCTAGCAGCTCTGAAACAGGTGGTTCACCTCTTCGGTACGCCAAGACAAATTATTGTGGACGGTGGGCGTGAGTTTTTGGGTGAGTACAAGAACTATTGTGACAACTTTGGTATCGAAATTCACGCAATAGCTCCTGGCATGAGTAGAGCCAATGGACAAGTTGAGCGTGTTATGGCAACCCTCAAAAACGGTCTCGTCATGATAAAAAACTATGATACTCCGGACTGGCATACAGCACTTGAAGGACTTCAACTTGCCCTTAACTGCACCGTTCACAGAACTACAGGTACAGCTCCACTCACACTACTCACTAGACGACAGAACTGTGTGCCACCTGAGTTATTGAACTTGGTCAACTTGGATAACACATGCATTGATATTGATGCCCTAGAACGACATGTACACTTAAGAATGTCTGCGATTTCTTCAAAAGATAAAGAAAGATTTGACAGAGGGCGGGCTAAAATTCGTCAATTCCAACGAGGTGATTTTGTTCTAATTAAAAATAACCCTAGGAACCAGACATCCCTAGACCTTAAGTTTAGTGTGCCTTATGAAGTTCTCAGGGTCCTCGACAACGATCGTTATCTAGTTAAAAAGGTCGTTGGTCATCATGGGCGTCCCCGCAAGGTAGCGCACGATCAACTACGGCGCGCCCCACAACCTGGAGCAGTCGCCCAGGCGGCCGTGTCGCCACGAGACGAGGAGCAAGCTGGACCTTCGGGCACGGCGGCATCGCAGCCTTGCGCAGATAAATCTTGAAACTGAGAAACCATCAAGGCATCATATGGCAGTTATCCCCGGTGAGAAATTTTCATACTGTTTTCCAAATATTTATAACACTATTGGCGCGTGGAGTAGTCCAATAACCAAAACAAGCATGCGTGTAGTCTTGCAAAGTTATTTTGTGTATATGAATGATAAAATACTGTCCACACAGAAAATAAAATATTGTATTGGCGCGTGGAGTAGACCAATATTCAAAATACAAATAATAATATCCTATCCTGAAAGAATAATATGCCCCTGTGTACCACGGCGTACAAGACCGCTTAGAGCACAGCATCGACCTCTCACCGACCTATCCTTCCTTGAAAGAAAATTATGAAAATATATTTACTACTGACATGAGCAGTAGTAATCTGTGTCATGTGGAATGAGCAGTAGCATTTATTACATACAATTCTGTAATCTGATATCACATACAAAGATCAGAGATGTACACAAAAGAAAAATTACATCTGCATATAGGTTTAGGTTTACTGTGGAAGTACCTAGCCTCAAAATATTCATTCATTTATTTCAGGGATAATCCAACGCGATGCAGAGCACGCATCGCAGATCAGTATGGCCGTGTCGCCGCGAACATTTTTTACTAATAATTTAATATTCAACAATTGATTTTATGCATCTCTTAATTGTGAATTAGCATAATCATTTCGAATTTACCAGATAAGAGACCATGCTCGATTAAATAATATTACGATTCTATTCAAATCGAATGAATGTGCAAAATAAACCTGTTTAATTGTCAGTGGTCTACACCATTGACTTGAGATGGTGTTCAAGTAAGTTTCTAATTAACTTTATATAAAGTACTTTGGCTTTTATAGCTATTGATTTAAATTTGTTAATATTATTAGTAATTTTTAATAGCTTTGAAAAGCTTTCGTATGTAATTGCTGTTTAAATTCATAACCAATCCCAAGCGTTCGCAGCGCCGCCGTTGGTCATAGTTGGAAACTAAAACTAACCAATAGTAGTATTTGCTTTGGCGGGAAAAAACGACTGTGACCGAACGCTTGGATTGGGGTCTGATACAGTGAGGAGCTCAGTCAGTTGCAGAACTTCGAGCGGAGAACATTGTAAGCAAAAACTCTGTTACTTTCTAAAAAAAAAAATCAGATTATTTAATTAAGGTGTTTTAGTTTATTAAAATGCTTGCTTTTAAATTATATTTCTGAATTACAGTAATGGGTTCTTTATTTTACTTTACAAAAAATAATAATAATAATATTGAGGTGAATAAATTGAAGAGCAGAACCAAATGACTACGGGGTATGTGGTTCTGCGCATTCTCTTTATTTTTTTAATTAATTAAATAAATTATTTCGACATATAATATATAGTATATATTTAACTGCATGTGAATTTAGTGTTGTGGATTGTAATTATATTTCAGAAGTCTTCAGACTTTTGAAAAGAAAGAATACTATTAAAACTGTCAAAGTAAGTATGATGGACAGGGCAATTGGTTTTTCCATACCGACATAACATAATTCATATCACAACGAAGCAATTTGTGTGCCGTCATATACTTTAGAAACAATGGGTAATCAATGTTAATAGAAAGGGTTTAACTGTTTTAAATTATGTTGCATGACGTCCGAGCTAACTTGCTTACATATGACAACTTGCAAATAAATAGATTCACAGGAACTCTGTATTGTCTAGCTTTTATTTATACCACTAAGGTGTCAAATAAGCATACGGCCCGCCTGATGGTAAGCGGTTACCATAGCCTATGGACGCTTGAAACACCAGGGGTATCACTTGCGCGTTGCCGATCCTAAAATTTTCATTCCGTTAGGTTGAGACCTAAATGTGTGTGCTATCTATAAAACTAAGGCAAAATATTAAGTATAATTTCCCAGGACCGGAATTAGGGGAAATATTTCAGATATTTCGAAAATAAAACAAATTTCGACTATTAAACGTTTCCTTTGGTTTTAATAATGAATGACATGAAAGGAACTTTAATATATGGAAATATCTACACCGAGAAAAGCATAACTTTTCAATTTCCGCGACCCACAGAGGGGTGGCGATCGATCCCCCGAATGCTCGCCAGTCCGCGTTCTAAGGTGCGCACGCCCCGCACGCGTCCATACAATAAAAATAAAAAAGTTCGCGCAGTGGTGTGACCAGGTGTACCAGGGGTATCACTAACGGGGTGCCATGTTGTCATCAACATGTCATACCATGTTGTTGATGATGACTCACTGTGCTAGCAGAAATACTACTAGCCCAGCGTATCCTCGTGGAGCTAGCTAATGCGTGGTAATAGGTAGGTAATTAAGCTATTATTATAGTTGCCTTGATCTTTATGCCAAACATTGTTCACGAAACCAACCCGAAATGCCTTATTACAATAATTTTATAGAAAAATATTGATTATATTTATTATTGACACAAAACAGATTAAACTATTTACAAAAACATATCTTAACCTACCTACTTATAGATAAAAGATCTGACCCAAACCGGAATCATGCGGTAGCGTGCCAAGAATGCTGGCAGCATTGCCACGCTGGATAGCAATGCTGATTCTCTGAGCGAGATATGTTCCAGCACGCCTGTCTCGGGAGGCCTCAAAAATTTTATAGAATATGTCTGTGATTGTGAGTGTGACCAGAATTTATAACTTTTTTTTGTTGGAACTATTTGTATCTGAAACTTCTTACGTATATTTAGATAGGCCATTTACATTTTCTATTTACTTTTAATTAAATATTTGTATTTTAGTTGTCACATTATCTTCTCACAGAAAAGTCAGAAAAATGAAATTATATTTATTTTAATTATTATATTAATAA
This sequence comes from Falcaria lacertinaria, assembly GCA_951449985.1. NCBI lineage: Eukaryota > Metazoa > Arthropoda > Insecta > Lepidoptera > Drepanidae > Falcaria > Falcaria lacertinaria. The sequence goes on from OX602114.1 coordinate 7,634,230, forward strand.
TAAACGCCAGAGTTTCCACTATAAACAAATTTTATTTCCTTTTTTTTTAAACAGTAGCTGATATCGCGCTTTTTATGATGCGACATGTTAAAATTATTACGAGTCACTAGGCTGTGTAAATAATTTATGATTTGTGTCACAAGCTTCAATTCATAAGTTGACGATAAAGCACCATTGAAGATATTGAACGTGCCCTATATACGATTATAGGAAGATGAAATCCAATTTTCTTTGACGATACTAAAAACGCTATTCTAAAGCTCAATTTGAAGACCATCAACATACGAAGAACTTACCGCAAACACAGACGATGATAATCCTCACAGCTATCTGCGTCAGGTTCCGATACTGCTCCTTAATGTGGGATTCCGTGTATCTTGTGAATATATCAATCACCACGTAGAAGTGAAGAGGGTAGGTGAGGAATATTGACAATGCTATGAAACATTTTGCGCAGATTGCTGCCCTGGAAAAGATTTTACTTTAAATTGCGAACTATTGATTTCGTAAATAATATTTTTTTAAAATATATTGCTTGTATGTACTTAATACTGTAAACTTGTGCCGCGTACATAGTGGCGAAAATATATTTGACCCTGAAAGTTGAATACAAGCGAAAATTTGTTTCTTGCAATAACGATTCTTTCCATCGAAACGTTAGTAGTAAATCCTACTTCGTATTATAAATGCGGAAGTTTGTGAGTATGGATGGATGGATGGATGGATGTTTGTTACTCGTTAAAATGTTTTTATCCCGCGAACATTTTAGGTTCCTCTTAGATTCAAGTTCAACGAGGACGTAGTCGCAGGCAGACTCTAGCTCTTTATAATATAGTCGTTTGAATTTAAGTATCATCACTTGTTTGGAAGAATATAATGCTTTTCAATTATTTCTGCACTAAGTTATATAAAATGTGCAAATTTGAGCGTATCAGAATTGTAACTATGAACGTTATTAAGGCTTTACTACTAAGCTAATTTCTGCACATAGTTATATATAAATATAAATTGTACTAATTTGAGCCTATCAGGAATGTAACCATGAACGTCTTTACTACTAAGGTCTCCTAAGAGCTCTCACCAATCATCCATAGGGAGGTTCAATGTTATAGAACCCTTGAGCACGTCGCCATATCTGAAGTACCCGAACATTCCTAGGGTAGTATACAACAACATGATGCACACCATGGCAAGCACGAGCACGCTGGGGCAACCGAGGAAGTGCTGAGGCTTTTTCATTGCGTTTTCCACTGGCATCACAACCCCTATGCCTTCCATTGCAAAGATTACTGTCCTAGAAATTTGAGAAGACATTCAACATATTTTTTCAAAGGTTCACACGGTTTTGGTTAGATATGGTCAGACTTATTTGTGGCGTAATAATTTTAATTGATTCAGACACTTGATCTTATTTACGTTACTATTTCCAATTTATTTCCAAAACTTCGCGATTTAAAATAAAGCTAATAAATAATATTAATTGAATAATATAAATATTTTCTTTTCAAATTGACACTACAAACCCCTACTTACGATAGAAAGGCGGGAAGTCTTGAAATATCTCCAACAATCTTCTTATTATTGTATACAATATCATCTTTGAAAATATAGTAGAGACATATACCAAACGTAGCCACGAGCAGAACGTTGGCAATGAGGGACGATGGAGCGAGCCACTTCAGATGTCTTATCTGAACCACCAGGCAAAGTGGCACCATTAGGATGAGACAGTAGTATTCCACTGGTAGGATCATGTTTTGTACATATGTATCGAGGAGCTAGAAATAAAACATGTTGCTTATACAATGCACTGAACTGCGCTTACCCAGCAACACCATAGTTCTAAGACTTTTCTGTCCAATAATTTCTAGTTACAGTGTCCTTCAAATCGAAACACAATCAATCCAAAAATACTGCTTGGCGTGATATCTGACTCTGCAATGATTATGCTCACCCTCCTAAGCCGTCTATTGTCATATGAAGAGACCTACGCTTAAGAGATGTCGGTCAAACAACGATTATAATATTTTAAATGAATGAATATCAAAATAGGTAAGCGAATTAAAAAAGCAATATCTCTAAAACAATTTGATACTAACCTGTTTAATAGAGTCCGCAATAAGGACAGTAAATATACAACAAACTCCGAGATAGGTAAACAGTAACGATAGTTCAGCAAATACTCTGGAAAATAATAAAGATCACCCTTTCAAGGAAGGTTTTAATGTATAATTCAGTTGGGTTTCATTTAAGTACATGCATATACTAATCCGGGATGCACCCGTGCCAAGTCGGTGCAGGTCGCTAATATGGCATAAAATGAGTGGTCAAACGACCGCTGGAAATAGGATACTACTACAACTAGTAATCATGGAAAGTCTTCTTGTATTTGTAGAGGACATAATATTTAAATGCAGACAAAATCGCAGGCTGAAAGCTAGTGTAGGATCATACAATTTTCATTACAAAGCCAGTATTTTAAAAGGCTGGACAAGTAGGACTATGTACTTACTTAGCCCCATATGCAAATTTTCTAAGAGGTTTTGGTCCATTAGCGAAGGCTGATTGGCATGTTTCAGCGTAGCCTAATAAAGGCTTTTTCTCCAAACGACAACATCCCCGAGATGTTTTCACCTGTAAACAAGTGTTTGTATTTTATTTAGCTGGTCGCAAGCGTGACACGACTGCCCATCAATTGCAATTATTTTTAGTCTCATAAATAAGGATTCGTCTGGCCTTATCTAATTATTTGAATATTTGCAAAAATCGACAATAATTATGACAGAGTTCGAATACTTTGTATGATAAACTGACGACTTAGATTGTAAACATTTTCATGAATAGTTAAAAATATATGCTTTAAATATTTGTAATCAAGAATATGCAAATACTTCAGTCACAAAACCTGACGTTGTCCAAAAATTTACTCGGCTAATCAGACACAGTCAATCTAAATGCTACAGTAAACAATGAAACGTTTCTTGTGTTTAACAGGGTTACTTGTGGGTCTTAACACCCACACACATAACGTTAGACGTTTCTCACTTAGAAAATATTATAAATTGCATCTAATCGATGACCTGTTGGATCTGACATGCCGGTGACGCTTCCAAAAAAAAAATTGATGAACTTTCTGTAGAAGACCTTGGTAAAGTACAGGCTTGTCCGCATCTAGGTACTTTACAATTAATTAATATCGTAAGATCTACACAAACTGCTGAGCTCAATCGCAATATTATTACGTCACTAGACTACGCAAGTGCGAATGATACATTGCAAATAGGTATATTAGTTTACAATTTATGGTTGTGTCCTATCTCGCTCGCACGTCATCATTTTCCGTCACAGTTTATTAAGAATTAGATAATCGCATATCTATACTTAATGATCAGAAATACTTACAAATATATGTACACAGTGTCCACAGACAAATGAAATGATGACTGTCCCGACTATGCCAACTGCCCAACCTGCGTTTGAAAACGCTAAGGGCATAGCTAAAAGACCCGACCCTAGAGAAGATTTCAGTAAGTTTGCTAGGGCCCTGATATCCCTGCAATGAAAGAATATTTATTTATAAAGTTCACACAGGAATTTCTCGTGGAAAAGTTATAATGTATGTACACGTATCCATGTATCAATTGATTTGAAATTACGTGCTAAAATTTAAAATATTACTTACGAATTAGGCTTCTCAACATTTCGATGTTCAAAAGGGTTATATTTTTCATTTTCTTTGCCATTTTTCGCGATATTATCTTCAAGTACCATGTCTGCTCCTTCAGTAAGTAAATGCAACTGGATCGGAGAATCTTTTTATCTATCGACACAAGCTGGTTTTGCTATCGCCGTATGAAGTAATACTGTAAGTTTCAGACGTTTCAGTAAACAATGAGGTGGGTAGGTAAGGTACTTGAACTTGATAGTTAGTATACTGGAAAATAAACTACACAGATATATATATATAGGATATATTTGAGAAATGTCTCATTCAATTAAGTTTTTAGGGTTCCGTTCTTCTGTCCGTCTGTCTGTCTGTCAAGACCTTTTATCTCAAGAACGCGTGGAGTTACCAATTTGAAATTAATATCAAATACCCGGGTCTTTTTCAGTTGTGAAAATATCAAACCTGTAAGTAAACGTGAAGATATGACCGTTTATGTCGCAAATTTTCGCATATTTTGCGATTTCACAAGGGAATCAATACCAAGATATCAAAATAGGGTTCTTCCCGTTGACCTAGAATCATGAAAACCATAAATATGTAGTTAAATAACAAAAACAAAAGAGAATTTACTAAGTTGGCGCGGCGAATCGCGCTGTTGAGAGTCACCGACGAATAATGACCTCATTTGAAGTTTGCCTACCTTACCTTACCTACAAATTTGTACGGAACCCTTGGTGCGCGAGTCCAACTCGCACTTGGCCGGTTTTAATATTTATTATTTGTGTAAATACATATTTAAATAAGTAGCTGTCACTTTAATCACCTTCCATTGTTTAAATTAATGCAGAAGAACATGGCCGTATTTGTTCAGCTGGTTGATAGATGGAATATATTAAGAAGTTATTTTATAATTCAGTGGTAAATGGTGCACATCTGCATCGTGCAAAATCTAACGTGCTGCTCATAAGATTCAGGCTTTTGTCCACGATTTCGTTGCTATTACTGTATACCAATAACTATATCGAAAATGTTAGACGTTACGATTAGTGAGCTCCGATTATTGCCGGCAAGAAAGGTTTAATGTGTGTATAATGTTTATAGAATGGGCATGTGTAATGTGAAAACGAAAAATAAGAATGACCAAGGCGCTGGTATATATTATATATCAGAAGACTTACTTACGGATAATTTTACGTATTTGTTATGGTATATAGACGAATTATTTCTTTATATGGGTGTATTACCGCTAAATTCAGTGTAGTCCCGATTAAATTTCGGTTTATTCCAATCATACCTATATTGATATTATTGTTATCATTGGTTTATTCACTAATCAATCCCTAATTAAGCCGACATAAACGCTCAAGAAAAAGGCTAAGCGCTATTTATGTTTCTGACGCAGTAGTTTGCTAATTATTGAATTAAGCAGTGATTTGCTGTTTTTATTAATAAATAAAGGCTTTTTAAAAGTGTTTTCACCTCACTATTAAGTTTGTCACTGAATTTAAAAATATCTTAATCACATCTTGCACTGAACATAGTTGCGCACTTCAGTAAAATATTCACCGGTTTATTAATGTGTTACAGACGTAATCGCAGCTATCTAAATTAATTAAGATAAAAACGCGTCTCCAACTCTTTTCACTGCAATAGAAAAGTAAATAATTTAATCTTGCTTTAAGCTTATAAATCAGTTCACCTTTATTTGTTCATAGGTCTTGATACATTTCTCAATATTTTCTTATCACCAACCACTTATGAATGATGACTATTTATTGATGACATCAAATTTATAGATGACAATATAAGGCTATTTACATTATGCACTTAATTGCAGTACATTATTGTGGGAAACACATGTGTTAACCTACATTGCACAAACTGTGTTTTCGTGTGTCTCTGCCAAGGAGAAAATATGTACTGGTTTTTCTATGAACGAGTAAAATGGCAAGCTAATACACATGGTAAGATGGTTATTTGCACTTAATGAATCTACGTGAAGGTACATAAAGTGTAACTAAATGAATTACACATGTGTTTTATTGTTTAGCTTACCATGATTTATTTGATGCCTAGACGTACCTAAGAGCCACAAGGTAAATGTTTTTCTTTAGTCTTAGAGAAAAATAGCTAATATCTATCCTTACGAGAGCTCAAGGGAGTTCATGCTTAAGCAAATATAACACGAGTATTTTCTGGAATATCTTTTATTTTTCCATTTTTATAGAAATGAAAGAAATATTGTATTTGATAAATTCTAAATTGTAATTAATATTTACACTTTCAAATTCAGTCCCTAAACTAATCTGCCTAAGTGTAAGTGGAGTAATAGGAAATAAATGATAGGCCATAAAATACATTTATTTTTTAAATACTTTATTGACCACAATAACTTACGTAAATTAGGAATCACTTAAATACGTTCTTAAGTACCTAGTTATCACATTGTTGAATATAATATTTTTATTACAATGCACTCGTTATTTGTTGCCACAAATTATTAGACTTACGTAATAAACTTACGTAACAACATTCCCTAAATTAAGTATATCTAGCCTCTGCAAATATTTAAAGTTATTTATCTAACTCGATGGAGTTAGAAGTAGGTTTTAGGTACAGTTTTACAATAAATTATTACTAAGATGTGAGCTGCAATAACCCTGGGAGTACCTTATCATTGTTTATTTTATTTCTCTATATAATCATTCATATACTATACAGTTTTCGCATGCAATATTTTGATAATATCCATAATGGTTACAGTACACCCTGAAATTAAACTTCCTAGACCGAATAAAACTATAAATGCGTTTTTCCACAGGACCCAGTTGTATCTGCCTAGGTTATTCCACCTGAAGACTGTCTCTATGATACCAGGGATGATCAGCCCCAGAATGGAGTAAAAGAACGCTCCTACTATATTAATGATCTGCTCCAATAGTGGTAGGGCGATTCCGATGCCAACTGTAACGGAAAAATTATACAAATATAAAATGGTTACCGAATTTAAATTTGTTTGAGAAGGGACTACTCCCTTAAGCAAAACCTCTGTGGGCTGATTCTTGAAAATGACCATCACATATAATTACGATGAAATTCTACAGTAATCATACTAATCACGCTAATATTATTATAAATGCGATAGTTTGTGTGTGTGTTTGTACCCTCTTCACGCCGAAACGGCTCAATGGATTTGAATGAAATTTGGAATAAAAGTAGCTAATATGCTGGAATAAAATATAGGATCTTTTTATCCCGGAAACCATGAAGAGCAATCATGGATCATTTATTCTCCATGCGGGCGAAGCAGCGGGCTCTTTTTACTATAATTTTACATCTTGTTATTTTTGATTCCAAGTCTGCACATTATTTAATCTCTCAATATGACATTAACTGCCCTGGCTTAGAATTCTTAGTACGCAGATACGTAAAATGATGCGCATTTTACAAAAAAAAAACTACCATCCAAATACATGTGAATGAGAGCGAATGAGTCGTCTTCTTGTCCGCGTTCTTAGCAGTTTTGGAAGTCCTCGAGTCGATATTATCTTAATAACTAGAGTGAATCATCTACTACTAACGGAAGTTGTATCTTAAATACCTGAATCGTTCATATATTTTGAAATACATTACTTATGAGTTAGCCATTGAGTATTTTCCCATGGAATTTGTGAAGGTTAATTGATAATATAATCAACATTTTCCAATGATGTCTAATTTTATTAGTGTTTGTAATTAAACCAGTAATTTATCGGCCTCAATGTGAATCATTGCATGTGATTAGTATACAAATAATATTGTACTTTTCTGGGAACGATCGTTTTTAATAAAAAAATTATGTCTAAATTTGTTCTCATGATATTAGTGAGTAATTCTACTATAGCCATAAAGATCTCTTAACCCTTTTCAAAGTTGCCTGCTACGCGGTTCAGTAGTAAAATACCAACTTAGAATATTCCAGGGGTTAGCGTTTTGCATTTTTCTCTTTCTATGTGTTGTGTTTTTTTTCTTTTGGTTATAAGCAACAGTGAGTGCATTTTTTTCAGCCGCAGTCGCTGCCAGTATCCTATGCCACGTACAAAATGCTAATAGTTAAGCGAATTTTCTCAAAATATGGTCGGCAGCGCGCGATTCAACCCCGGTTTTAACGATTATTACACAACAAAAATATTATAAATATATCTTCACTTCTTCCCACAAGGGTCCCCTAATAGGATAGACAGAGGTGTTACAACAGCCATCTTTCACCGAAGATAATTTGTTGCCTACGCGACAGATGGGTTCATCGCCGTTTCTTAGGCACTACATACGTCCTTTAATTCCTTCTCAAACGTATTTAGGGTTCCTCACGATGTTTTCCTTGACCTTAAAGTTCGAAAACTAATTTTTTTATTCATGTACAAAAAACGTAACTCATTGAAATCTTCTTACCACAACAACAAACACCGAGAGTCCTTGCAGTGATTTGTGTAATCTGATGATACTTCTCCTTTATATGAGGTTGTGTGTACTTGGTAAATATATCTATCACTACGTAGAACTGTAACGGGTATGTGAAGAAAATCGACAAAGTTATGAATATCTTCGCGCAAACAGCTGGCCTGGAACAAACGCATCAAGTTATTATTATTTAATCTCTCCTATTTTAATATACATATATCATTTAAATGTGGGAAAGACAGTCAATGGCAATACATAACTGACAGCGCACATCACTGCAAAGATACCGTACTTAAATTACACAATTAGAGTCATCTCAAGCTCTTTTATTTCACTGGCTCATTTTGAAATGGTTTAGTTTTTTCTTTGATGATGATGAAAACAGAATAAAAACAACATTAAGCATAAGTTTTATCTTTAATCGGTAATCGGTTGGTCAAGTTCTGTTTTTTGTAAAACAGATTATACATTAGGCTTTAGGCAAGTCTTTGTGAAGGAGAATAGCTACCGGTAGCAACGCTTTAAATTTTCTCTGCGATGTAAGTGCCAACGTGTCAGGTTGTAATGTCAAGGTCAGCAATTAGACTTCATAAAACAAATGCGCCAGTATCCGCAACTGTTTCAGTCAATCTACGAATGTCAAAAGCTATTGTGCCATGCGAGACAGACAGGACACCAACCGTAAAATTAAAAATGGATATCATTGCAATCTGTCGCGCTCGTACCGGCCAGTATGTTGTTATTTTGACATCTCACATAAAACTGTCTAGCGATTTTGACAAAATTGTAATGAAAAACGGTAGTACATTTTGACGATTCGAAACCACTTACATGCATAATCTTATTAAAGATGTTTAATATTTTGAAAAAATTGTTTACCAATCATCAGTAGGTAGGTTTAATGTGATGGTTCCTCTGAGAACGTCGCCATACTTGAAGTACCCGAACATACCCAGCGTACTGTAGAGGAAGACGATCGCAGACATAGCGACGACAAGGACGCTTGGGCATCCTAAGAAATGTTTGGGCTTCTTCATTGCGTTCTCAACAGGCATCACCACTCCAATTCCTTCCATTGCAAATATTACGGTGCTGAAATTGAAGTCAAATGTATTCATTCTGTTAATTGTTGTTCGGAAGAATATTATTTACTTGAACACTAATACTAAGCTTTGTTCCGTCTATGTTTATTTTTTATTATTAAACATACTTAACGCAAAAATTACCAAAATTAAATAGAAATTGCTTGCACTCATATGGGGATCGAACCTGTGGTGCAGTTTCTCTAGTACAAAAAATATAGAGGAATGGAAGAACATTTTGTGTATATTCCACCGGCTACAAAAAAATGTGATGACTGAAGGTCTTTGTTTGCTTGAAATGTGGTTCAGTGTGAACGAACTCGACCTTAAATTTAACCTAAATTAAATGAAATAACATTATTCGAAGCATTATTTAATACTCTTATATAGTTCTTGATGAAATTCTAGGTTTCAATTAAGTGTGGGGTAATTATCTGCTATCTGCCTGCTGCATATTATTTGTAGCAAGAGGTGAGCTAATTCATCGCATGAACCTTAGAAATCTGTTTATTCTATGACATGAATGGACAAGCATGACATAAACGAACCATATGACTTGCTATCGCCAAATTACTTTACTAGAATCAGAATCAGTTCCTTTCTTACATTGAATACCTACTTGTCCGACTGTATTGTGTAAACCGATTGTGTTATTTCGTAAAAACGGTAAACTATAAATTAAAAGTTATATCCAGCTGTTTTTACCAATTCTATGGTATGAATAATTAATTAAACAAGATCCAATAAATAATCAGCTGTTATTGAATATCGTTATTTGAGTTGGTTTTAAAATGAAACAATGTATGAAACATGTTCAATGTATTTAGTACATGAATTTATATTTCTCTTTATTCGTTACTCTTATTACAAGTAGATCAAAGATGTGGATGGACATTCTACAACAGTTTATATCGAATTTGGAATAAGATTGCCAAATTGTAACGAATAGGATCCGGTGGCGCCGAAAAAAATACTAAGCGAACCTTCACTTATTAGTAGGAAGTTCTATCAAGCTGTATGATTCTCTGAAGCTCAGAGTAGATATTATTCTACGTTTTAGATTAAAATATTCGCTGCCGACTACTGAATTGTTTATGCATGTAGTAATAATAATAAAAAACACGGGATATTGAATCCGTAGGCATGACCTGTTTTTGATTCGTATCAAGTAACTCTAGCTAGATTGTTATAATAAGTTTATCACGAATTCTTGTCGTCACTTGAAAGAGTCGTGTAGTAATTTGTGTACCTATCGTGTGTACCTAATTAGGTATGCATTATCTTTAGACATAGTTTTACCTTGTTCCTAATTCTTGTAACATAGAGATTCCTTGCTATGGTCGACAAAACTCGAGAATGATATTGCCGGCTTACTTAGGCTACGATAATAGCTTACCGGCGGGAGGCCGATGATGGTACGCATGTTTGAGAAAACTGTGCAATATAAAAATCACTAAAACAAAACACCGATACGAACAGCCAATGCAATGCTCTGATAGACTGTATAAGTAGAAGGAAGAACTATTCTTTTCGCTGTTAAAGGCCATCGTCCATCACGTTATAACCCTTCGCGCGAAAAATGCTCATGTAAAGGCCAATTTGTGCGACCGACCGAGAATATGTTGGACGTATCGACGTGTCACACACTTGTAAATATCCATATCATCCATGTTTCTCATATGTTTCTAAAATCCGCAGCGCATTCATAACAAAATACTTACGATATAAAAGCCGGATATCTTGACGGATTGCCAGCCACTTGTTTGTCAGAGAAATTCAATCCATCCCCAAATATGTAATAAAGGCAAATAAAATAAGTTGCCACGAGTAAAACGTTAGCCATTACTGAGAAAATAGCCAACCATTTTAAGTATTTGATCTGGCATAATATGCAGAGAGGGATTAATATCATGAGGCAATAATATTCCACGGGTAGTTTGGTCGACGGCTGGTACCGATCCACCAACTGTAACAATACATCATTATTATGTTATAGTTTACAGAATCCGTTATGGAGGACTAGTTTTACTTTGAAATTAAAACGGTATATCTCTAAAAGTTGTGTATTGTATTGTTGAAAATTATGTATTTGTCATACAATAATAAGTAGCAAAGTGACTCAACGGGTTAGTTTTGTTTTAGAAAATACAAAAAAAAATATACTTGTCACATTAGTAGGTACCTATAAGATACCGAAATAGAAGTGCGTATTTGTAACTGTTAGAGAAAAGTTTAAACTTTACAAATGTACTATTAATCTATCAAATTAACAATTTGTAAGTAATAAAGTTTTAATTAACCAAGTGCTTGCCGCTTGATTAAGTTCCTGCGTTAGTGCTGTACAGTAATAGTCGTGAGTCATTAACTATCGGATAATTATGATTAGTATGGCCTTAATAAAACACATACTGAGCCTGCTTTAAAAATTTAGCAATGAAAAGAATGACGTCTGTCTTAATTTATACCACGAAGGTGACACACAAGCATTACGGCCCATCTGATGGTAAGCAGTCACCGTAGACCACAGCCGCTAGCAACACTAGGGGTATCATTTACGCGTTGCCAACCCTGATGTTGTTGAGCACTCATTGTACTAGCAGCATATACCTTACTCTAGTAGTAAGGATAGGACGCAGCGTATGTGGTATATCGTCGTGGAGCAGTGGCATTTGGCAACCTTACCTAACGCAGAAACACAACACTACATAAAGGTAGTACTAATTAACTGCGGTCTTCTGTAAAAACATACCTGTTTTATGGAATCTGAGATGAGGACCGTGTAAATGCAGCACACTCCAACGTAGGTAGATAGTAAGGCAAACTCAGCAAATACACTGAAACACACAAAAATATGAAGATTCTGTAGGGAAAGTATGCCATTAATGTGTTATATTATGAATGTATCTAATTAAAAATTTTAAACTCTAAATTAAATTTCGGAAGAGATTTATCCTAATTTCAAACGTTGGTCTACTTTTATAGCCTTTAAAAAAATGAAAAATACATGATGTTTCATTTATTTACATATAAATCATATAAATCTCAAGAGAACAATATCCGCATAGCGTGCTTTAAAGATACCTAATGGTTTCTGGGTTAATTACCTGAAGGCATGTTAGTAATAAATAGTGGTTACTATAAAGTGAATTAACTAAACATGCTTCAATAAAAGAGATTAAAATGAAGTCGTATATGAGCAAAACAAAATTAGGTAAGATCCATTTTCGCATCAGGATTAACAAATATAGTTTTGATACAGCGCGGCAATGCTGCCAGCATTCTTGGCACGCTCCCGCTTTTTGTATGTATTGTGCGATTCTGTAAGGGTCAGATCTTTTATCAATAAGTAGGTAGGTTAAGTTCTGTTTTTTTGAAATAGGTTAATCTGACTTGTATTAGCATCAATAAAAAAAATTAAATTTATTCTAAATAGGTCTTTAGGTTCTACTAATATTGAGTGAACAATTGCACAAGTTTTTATTATTCTTGATAAAAAAACCATGTCTTGTCAATATGTCAGACACAAAAATTGTTCTTTCAATAATTCAACATTTAGTCGTGATATTGTCTAGTACGATTCACTAATTTGCACACTTTGCTTCAATGCTATTTTAACCTATTGCGGTTCGTGACAAGTTGACGCGAAGAATGTTATCAAAAATGACGTCACTTACACAAAACCACGTGTTGTTGTTTCATGGCAATAGAGTAGAATTCAGGATTTTAAAAAGTAGCTAGCTGGCGATACTAGGCCGTTGAGACTCTGTGTCAGATTCCTAATTCAAATGAAAAAAACCTATGACCTGAATTATTTAACTATTCGAATTAACGTATTATTTTGCTCGGAATTGAAAATGCCTAAAAACGGCTATAAATTTTCGCGCTAGTCCCTAATATAATATCTCAGGTAATGTGGAAGCTAGGCTGTTGACTGACAACACGAAAAAAAAATCACCTTTTTACTGCAGTAGAATAACATGAATAAAGAGACTAATTTAATTGAAAAGAAATATTTTTACCTTGCAGCACTAGCTAAGGGTTTCACATTTTTGGGTCCATTCGCAAATGCGGATTTGCACGTTTCTGCGTATCCCAGTAGCGGCTTTTTATCAAGTTTACAACAACCTCTTGACGTTTCCACCTGCAAATGGAAATATAGCCATTATACTTATATGAAAAGGCTATCGTCATCATTAAAAGGGCCTCTGTAAAAAGAAGCCATTCTAATTCACAGAGCATCGTATCTTACTTGGTTGTCTACTACTAACATGATATGTAAATTGTAAAAACTTACCAATATATGTATGCAATGTCCACATATAATGCCGATTAGGATCGTTCCTGCTAACCCGACGCCCCATCCTGAGTTAGAGAATGCTAGAGGGCCTGCAAGCAATCCCGAACCTAATGATGCCTTGATTAAGTTCGCTGTTGACCTTATATCTCTGTAAAGGAAATTCCCAGCACATGAAGATCGTAACACCATATTTAACAACATGGTTTATTTAAACTCTTTGTATTGTCAGAAGTAATAAAAGAAACAGAGAAATGCTAATCCAAAACATGACCCAGTTTGGTCTACAATTTTCCTACTAAATTATTTCAAGCCTTGTGCTTATTATGCATTGTTAAGGTAATCGGTTTTATAAACTAAATGGCATTGATATTGTTCTAGGTTATTCTAGTCAAAAGCATCATAGAACAGAAAACATTTTTTTTTATTCAAAAATATATAATCGGAAAAAATATAGATTCAATAAACACTTCTTGTATAAATAAATACCAAATTAAATGTATTATAAAAAATATCTCATACATATATTAAGATTTAATAATTCTAACTATGAAATTTAATCAAATTTAATAAATTGTATGAAAGTTGTTTTAATAATTCTGATTTTGAATTATTGCAAAAATAAATGTTGTAAAAATAATGTTAGAACAAAACTTACGAGTTAGGTTTCTCCACTTGTCGATGTTCCAAGGGATCGTAATCTTCTCTCTCATCTGTTGCGTCCTTTTTATCGACGTTCATTGTGCCGTAAGTTCACTTCAAGAATGATTACAAAAATGATTCTTAGGTAGTGTGGGAACAAGCAACAATTCTTGTTTGAATACAAGCACATTTAGTAAGCACATTTTAATGTTCTCAATATACTTCGTTCCACGCTTTTGTTTATATTCAAATATATTTGTACATACATTGATCGTCACGGTTTTTTTTTTAATTTGCTCTCCAATTATGACTATCCAGTTACCTTTATTACTCTGCATGGCAGCATGGTTTTATGAGTTAATTAAAGACTTAATAAGTGAATACATAAAGCTAAGATTTTAATGTGTATAGATAACAGTTTGATAAGGTTCATGTCGCACGTTTACTGTCACTTGTTACCTAGAAATACAAATATGTCATTCAGGAATTTCAATGTTGGTTGAACAGTTTTAAATATAAACTGGATGCCTTATGGGTCGCTTGTAACGAATTGGTAATTGTTTTCACATTATTATTGTTTTAATATATGAGTAAGTTGTTGTGAGAACTGAGTAAGTCCTTAAGCCAGTCCCCTATACGACAAACAAACCTGAAAGTTATAAATGATTTCTGTCGATAAAGATAGTATGCACGAATGAACGAACTTTAAAAACTGCCACTGACACCATGTATAATAAGCAATAAAATATATTCATCGAAAATTTGGTATGAGAACATTTTCAATATACTAACAGGCAGAAGAAGATAAATCGATTCTTAAGAATAGTATGGAAAACTCGTGACCGTCTGACAACACCCAGAGTAACCAAAACCTTCGGTCAGCCTTCGGTAAAGTATTTTTTCTTATCAAGTACTTACATAACTATATCTTACTAGAATTTCCAGTAATGTGTTTCACAAAACAAAATACACAGCCCTGAAACGCAATAACCTTTGGTCTGTAGGAATATTTTGAAAAAGGAATAACTTTCGTTATTTGAGATGTTCAACTAACTAACTTCGTTATAGTTTTCTTTATTACATCAATAAGGTGGCACACATGCGTACGGCCCACCTGATGGTAAGTCACCGCCGCCTGTAGCACTAAAGTGTTCACGAGTCAAGTCATTGCTTACCCTGTTCTTGATAAGGACTTACTGTGCTAGCAATTTTAGGTACCGATTTAACTAGCGCAGCGTATCCTCGTAGAGCACTGGTAACCTTACTTATAGTAGTTACTTTAAAGTAGTTACTTAAAGTAGTGTTATTTGACTGCGGTCTTTTGTATGGTGGAGGTACAGTCCCCAGCCGGGTGGCTCCAATTTTTTATCTGTTCGAGCGTCATGTACCCTTTAGATGGTTTGAAGTCCGTCTTGGAAAACTTGGCTACCATGTTGTACAATTTGTTTATCTAAGCATTTTTTATACTCAGTTATTGCTTTGATCTTGACGGGAATTCATAAATTCAAGATTACTGTCAATTTAATACAAAGTTGATATAGCAATATTGCTTTCGTGAAAAAAATAAGCTCATTGTAAACTGTTATGCATTCGATGATGACGATGTTTTATCATTGGCGATGTTATGTTTAATACAAAAAAATCTTCTTTAAAAGGTATGAATGATGGTAAATAATATATTTATACCTTACATAAGTGTCTTATTAAGGCCTAAACTAAAATAATGATAAAGGGTACATTTCTTTTCACTTTTAAATATTAGGTCCTTACATATGAAATTGGCGTTTTGTATGGGAGGAACAAAAAGTCGAATATTTTTTAATATAATATATTTAATTAATCAAAGTATGAACCATTATTTTCTATGCACTTTTGCCATCTCATAGGTAGTTCATTGATCCCTTTACTAAAAAAAACAGTCGGACGGGAATCAATAAAATCTTTGAAGGCGATTTGGACTGCCCCATCGGAGTTGAATTTTTTCCCTTGCAAGAAGTTATCCAAATTTCGAAAAAAATGGTAATCTGTTGGAGCAAGGTCCGGGGAGTATGGAGGATGTCTTAGACTTTCCAATTGAAGCTCTTCTAATTTAGTAGCCGTCTGTAGCGCAGTGTGTGGTCTAGCGTTGTCGTGAAGCAGCAGTGGCGTGGAGCGATTGACCAGCCTAGGTTGTTTAGCCGCTAGCTTTTCCATCATGGTTTGCAATTCCTGACAATAGACATCAGCCGTAATAGTCTGGCCAGATTTGAAAAAACTGTAATGAACAATACCGGCACTAGTCCACCAAACGCTTACAAGTAACTTTTTTGGGGTTAATTTTCGCTTGGGGCAGGATTTGGCTGGCTGGCCAGGATCTAACCATTGCGCTGAGCGCTTCCGATTATCGTAAAGAACCCATTTTTCATCACAGGTAATGATTCGGTTTAAAATACCTTCATTATTGTGCCGGTTTAGTAATGTAACGCAGCAGTCGACGCGCGTTTGCCGGTTTGTTTCAGTCAATTCGTGAGGTACCCACCTTTCAAGCTTTTTAATCTTCCCAATTTGCTTCAAGTGAATTAAAACAGTTTTATCACTAACATTGCAGCCTGCAGCTAACTCGGACGTGGTTTGCGATGGATCCGCTTCCACAATAGCCTTCAACTCTTCATTATCAACTTGAGTCTCAGGCCGTCCACGGGGCTTGTTCTGCAGGTCGAAATTTCCAGAACGAAAACGTTGGAACCAAAAACGAACTGTGTTTTCTTTTGCAACACGACCGCCATACACATCATTCACCCTTCGAGTTGTTTCCGCAGCACTAGTGCCACGGCGGAACTCGTACTCGTAAATAATGCGATATTTAAGGTTTTCCATTTTGTAAAATGAGTGACGCAAACAGAAAAAAACAGAAGAAAAAAAACAAATGAATGACGATCATCGAAGCACAAATACATGAGTCTATAGCTGTACAAATTTGAATTTGGAATTCCTTACCAAAGAGGAGAAATTCGTGATTAAAGTGGCCAGTACGAAAAACGCCAATTTCATATGTAAGGACCTAATATAACATACCAGGGACAAAGGCCAGAGAGATGATCATGACATACCCCCACGAATTAAATTATTACTTTAACTTCACTGTACAGAGATTTGTTAACAAAACGCGTAAGTATCACTAGAGAATCACATACGTTTTGAATATTCGCTTCATTTAAGCGAAGGCTATGAAATACAATTAACAAAGCATCTACGGTATGTGCACGTACCTTCGTATATTAATTAGCACCTACTTTAAAATTAATAGTGTTCTACATGCTAAATCGTACTTAATTGATAGAATTCTAAAAAATTAATTTGGTATAATAGACTCGTTTTGTGTACTACAGTTGGGGCAGGACTCCGGCCGCCTGAAGGTAAGCGGTCACCTCAGCCGCAAAGCAGTACAGTGGTATCACAAACGCGTTGCCAATATTATGTTGGCGGGAACTCTTTAAATCTCGTAGAACTGAACCATACTCAGTGATTGAGGATATATTGCTGATTAGCATGTAGTGTTTGACGCGAGGCTCATGTCCGGGGCACTAATGTAGGTCTATTTTACATCTTTTTAAGGTTAAATAGCTGAATTTTTCACTATGTTTTACTGTCATCAAATAAGTTCAGCCGTAGTTTTGTGTCCCATATTGTACTCCAGTTTTTGTAATTTGTTACTGATTCTTAAAATAATAATCATTTCGCAATTGTTCTAGTCAGCGCTAGTTAACTTTAATACAGTTGTATTTTGAAATCTATTTTAGTAATTTGGCAGAACGAAAACATAATTATCTTTTTATAATTTTACAGCGTAATAATGAGATTACTATATAAACAATAAAACTGGAATTTGATGTGTGTCAAGGGTGGTGTTTGTAATCCTACTTACCTAGTAGGTACTATATACTCGGGTGTACATTATTTGGTGTTAGCAGCTACATATAATATACACACATTTTAAAGTGTAATATCACTAATGTAAGAGCCTGCCTATTATATATGTTTGTATACAAGCTAAAAAAGGTCATGGTGTACTTAATAACTGCACTTAAGTGAAATTTTGAAAAAAGTATTTGTACAGACCGCTGGGATTCGAACTTGCGTCGCTAGATTAGCAGGCAACGCTTCATAGCACAAGGTGGCTATGGTAAAAAATCTAGACAATAAATTTTTTGTTGTGTATAAGTACGTGATTATTGTGTACATCAATTTATTGACTACTTTGCTTATCGAAAAGTTCAATGTACGCCTTTCGAGAACACGACAGCAATGACTCGCGAACGTAAAAGTTCGTTCAGAGATGATGATAAATCTAAAAACAAATCCGAAATTGGTTTTTGCCAAGTAGGTAGGCTATTGGACCGGAGCACTTATGGAGTTTCGCGATCCTAAGCTTTCCCCATAATTTACGAGCTTGAGCTAAAGAAAAGGAAGAACATTGCAGTGATAGTTATTTTAAATTTTGTTTTATTTATTGACACTAGTGTAAATAAAAACAACAAATTATGTAAGAAATAGTTTATTCAAATTACCTAGTAGGCAAAAGAATCGAGTAAGAGATATACTTATTATTATTCCTTATCTTTATTTTTACTATACAACTATTATTTCAATAAATAAAGAGTAAGTAACAATTTTCACAGTAAAAACAATTATTAGAATTACGAAGTTGAAAACTAGACACTTCCATGATGCTAAGTGAAATGGCAAGAATTTATATTACAGTGCTTTGGCGAGTACACTAGCAAAAGCAACCAGATCTGAATTAACCTAAATCATATTTAATTAACTAAGGAGGTATATATAGCTATCACTATTTGATAGCGAATATACTCCATTTACGGCACTTATTGAATGTGGTAGTATATTGTAGAATATACGTACATTATCTTATGTAATATGCGAGTATGTTTCCGAAAACATAATGCAGTATTTTCTTTTGAGTGTTTACATTCATACGGACTTGATTTTAACGACCGATCAACCTTCGTAAACTTCGTATTCACGCTTAAGCCAATAAGCATTTTTGTTCGTGTTGGGCTTAGGAATACTACGTGGGGCGAGGGGGACGGACGGTTGTTTGGCGAAGTTCACGAAACTCTCTACTTTCGGGACCACGTTTTTGATTATCTGAGGCCTGTATGAGACCGAGAAAATCTGCGGACGAGGTGATGTTACCGGTGAATACAATGTTAGATCAGAGTCCAGAGGGCTTCCAGAAACACCTAATCCAGAATCGTAATATCTGATTTGCTGTGGCCTTACAGTTTGAGCCTTTATAGTGATAGGCTTTGACGGCTGAACGTAACGCGACGGAGCCTGACAAACTGTTCCATCAATCAATGTATCCAAAGGAGCGGTGAAGATCCTGAAGTTGATGTCACTGTAGTCTAGTTCAGCTTCTAGGAACACAGCCATTCGGTCTGACATCATCCAGACATTACGATCAGCGTCGATTTTAACATCACTTGGGAATACCATGGTGACGTCATCCTTGTCTACAATACCCGTGTTCTGAGGCTTCAAAGGAAGGGAAGATCTCCAACATCCAATAGCGTTCTGGTCAATCAGACTGTATAGTTGAACACCGGTATCATCCATAACTTTAGCAGTAGTATGAGTATCGGCCCCACGTACACCAACAACTCTGAAGTCGCGGTAGGATCCTTTCACCTTGGACTCGTCTCTAAGTATCCGCGTGGAAACAGCAAACTCAGTATAACTTGATAGGGGACTGAAGTACAGAGTTCTGAAACCATCTGGGCCAACTGGTGATGTAGTGATACCAAAGATACCCTCGGCTCCCCATTGGAAGTTAAGACCGGCGATGTTGAAGTCTCCGACGAGAGGGTCGGGCATGAAGTAGCTGTGACTGAATCTCCACGATCTGTTTTGTTCCCAAGAGTAAGCGATGAGACCATAGCCCAGTTCATCGGAGAAGTAAGCGAAGGTGTCCTCACAGGTGGCGCCTTCGTCGAGGGCGATGTTGGCAATGAACGTTGTAGATACGATATCGTCGGGCTGGAACACGTAACGACGGATGCGCTGATCCGTGTTCAAGTCATATACGTTCAGGGAGTATGGGCACAGGTTGGTGACGTTAGGGTCTGAAAAAAAAGTTGAAGTAAGGTTTCCTTCATACTTAACACGATATCAACCATACACCGAAGATAAAATGATATCCTAAAATAAAGCATGGTTGACTTCAATTCTCATCGTAATAATGTCAATAATGAAAAAGGAATTAAATATTGGTTATATGTATTGCTAGGTTAAAGTATTCAAGACTAAGAAGAAAGACAGATATGCAGAGCAAAACAGGTAGAACAATCATCAAAAATCAATTACATTGGAAACAAGATACCTTAGCAGGAGTAAACTGAATGGAAACAACTCTTGCAATAGACATATTACAAAACGTAACGGATATAGAGTGCCAAGCTAATATAAAAGCTAATATTAAGTATGTCAATATGAATGTAGAAATAAAGTGATCCGTGGAGGGGGTCACGACCCTCAGTAATGAGGAACACGACGCGAGGAGGAGGTGAATGTAGTAAAAATGCTTCATAATAGAAAGATGCTCACCATATCCATATGTGCCTACATCCAAAACCCAGAGACGGTCACACTTGTCAGCTTTGACCCTGTATACAGTGTTCAGTCCCGTTTGACAGTTGCCAACTTCATTGGCTTCCAAACTTGGATAGGGAGTCAACTTCGGTGACGGGTCGTAAACTTCATCGAGAGGTATGTAGTTCAAGGTAGCTGGTACACCTGAGGTAAAAAGGTAACATAATAATATTGTTTGTTAAGAAAATGGTTCAAGCTAATTCATTTTAAGGATTGATGCTGCTTTCATTTCGAGCTAATAAATTTTAAAGATTTGTGCTGCTTGCGTTCGTGCCCCATGCTTTAACCGACAAGACTTTGAGAGGAAGTAAAGTAGAGTATCAGTCTCTTACTGATATAAGATTACACTAGCTCAACAAAGGGCAAGTAGCGCGAGTAATGCCCTTAGTGTTGCTTACATCCACGGGTTACATAGGCCGTTTCCATCAGGTGGGTCATATGCTTATTTTCCGCCTTAGTATAATATAAAAATAAGTGTAGGCAGTGGTCTTGTGAGTTTTTTTATTTCATAATGATAGCATACACAGTTTGCGAATCTATTACCCCTTGGAACTTGTACCAATGTATCAAAACCAGTTGAAATTTAGACCGGTTTCAATTAGGTCTATGTAAAATTTTGCTCAAAATTTTGACCACCACATAACCTCAATGCTATGCAACATTTTGCAGATAATTTTATTAGTCATAGCTCAAACTTTTTAATACATCTCAAGGTGGTTACTATAATGTCGTCTACGCATTTAGTTGTTGACAGTTGACAGTCGTAGTAATTGTTAAAAACTTTTTAGATCAAAAATACAAAAAGCTACATTTTAGCCTTAATTTTTTCCACAGACATTCAAAAATTTGTAATGTAGAAACTGAATTACATAATATAAGCAGCATAAAATATGTAAAAAACAACCTGATTTAAATTGGGACGAATTAGATTACTTTTGGCAATATATCGGTAAAATGGAGGGTTGTTCACTAATATTACAAAGACGAATGTATGTTATTGCGATTCACTAAATATTACTGGAACAGTAAATTTAATGTAACTTTTTTCATATTAGGAAATATTATTTCCACATAAACACCTTCGAAAAAATAATATTATGAAACTCGTTTACAGTTTTATGTCACTAATCTTTCATGACCAAATCTGTTATATGATTTCATTACTGATTGAGAAATTAGTTGATTGATGATATGTGGGTGGTAGGCTCAAAGTTAGATCTTAATCTATTAGGTACGCACCTACTAACTTGAAAGTAGTGTGTTCCACTAACTGCTACATTTAAAAAAGTTAATTGTCACACCGGACTTGCCATACAATTAAGAAACACCAGAGTAGACAAGGAGGTCTTGTTATGATGATATTAAAGTGCACTAAACCACTGGGATAACTATGCAATTTCCAAGCATGGAAGGAATATTATATTTTGTACCCATTGCTTTTTACCTATTGCAAGTTTTTATGTGATATCTATCATCTCATCGACCCAATTAGGTGGCTTTTAATAATATCTATTTGTCTGCTAATTATGGAAAATATTTTTAATTTTTAATACCAGCTATATGGATAAATAAGTTATTTTAGTATCAAAATATTGAATAACGTTTACAGAAATATTGTTTTATTAATTAACATATTGCTATATTATGTGTTGAATTAAATATCCCAACTAGGTCTTGAGTCTACTATTTATATTGCCGCAAAATTATTTTCGAAATTCATTCTGACCAACTTCTATTCAGGCAGCCTGTTAATCGATTCAACATAGAATTTGTACGTAGTAGATTATCTACTCTGAGATAGAATATTGGATTGTTAATTGTTTTTTGTCAGATTCGTTTTACAATGAAAAAGTAGGTCCCATCGATCCCACAGAGTAAAAAGATCGACGTCAAACTGCAGTATGACAAATAATTGTCATAGTTTCGTTTTGAACTCTTCTTTTATTGATCATTTTTTTAGGGCAGGAGTTTCCGGAGCATTTTTAATCTCGGGATAACCTAAAAGTCTTTTTTTATATGGTGTATTTGACTTATGAATTCATAGCTAAGATAGGACAGCGTCTGTCGGGACCACAGACCTAGGATTTTTTTCGCTCAAGTCTATGGTCGGGACAGCTAGTAATCTAATACATGACAACAAACTTGACCAGGCACATCTTCACAATCTCACAATCACAATCTTTTACATGGTATGCTAATACATAAATACATCACAGGATTTGTTCAATCATTGTAAAATTGTGAAGTTATAAAATAATTGTGACGCAAACCAATTTGAAGCTGCATTCGATTTAGCAAAGCAATGTAAGGAGAAACTTTAGTGGGTGCGTCGAACCAAATAGAAGGTAAGTAGAAATACGAATGACGAAGGAGCCTTCGTAATTCATGTTTCTACACGTAACCAGCTGACGCTAAAACTTCGAAATGTCTTCATCGACTGCACAACACATAAGCGAATTTATTATAATTTTAGTAAACTATTAAAAAGAAAGAGCTTCTCGTAGCTTGTGAATAGGGCTTTCGATGTTACCAAATGAGGGCCATATTTGCATGATATTTTCGATATGGTGTCGTAACAGTAAGTTACATATGTGGAATATTTATGATATGAAAAATATCGCAGTGTCGTTTTTCTTAAATTGGTGCTAAGCGTTTCAAATTCCCGGGTGTTTGCTCATATTGCATTTTATGATATATCTTATAAATAAAATAGTTTTATTAATAGTGGAAATTAAAAAAACCAGTTATTCAAATCATCAAGGCATTGGAAACGGTATATTTTAGGAAGTGATTCATCATTACTTGCCGTATATATTATTTTGTTGATAATATTTATGGCAAATTTTGTTCCATTTGCTTTTTAATTTTACTTACTATAGTACCAAAATTATTTGGAAATGGCGACTTATTTTGAGTAGCAAATTCATTGATAGATTCATCATGTTATTATGCGTATTACATCTTGAAAAGCTATAATTGTATGTCGTTAAGTAGTTAAGACTATC
The DNA here is from genome assembly GCA_951449985.1 of Falcaria lacertinaria. Lineage (NCBI taxonomy): Eukaryota > Metazoa > Arthropoda > Insecta > Lepidoptera > Drepanidae > Falcaria > Falcaria lacertinaria. The sequence goes on from OX602114.1 coordinate 7,658,008, forward strand.
TAACTACTAGCGGGCGTTTCCGGACGTGCCGTAAATGAGCGAAGTATACTTAACTACACAACCGGTTATACTCATTGTGCAAGCGAGATGAGCATATTATACAATATTTTTAACATCAAACCATCAACTCATCGCATTTGCATAATACTACAGAGAAATATAGGCAGTTTATTATAAATATTTCTAAATATTATAGGAAAATACTAGGTGTACATTACAAAATATTTATTAATGTATTCCAGTTTTGAAAGCTGTTTGATATGATAATGTTACTCAATACTTTATCATCTAAATATTATGCGCGATCTCACAATGAATGTTATTCTTTCTATACGAGTCACGATACAAACGAACATTTGCATAACGATCAACTATTCGTGTATTGGGCAGGTCATGTCCATACTATTAGTAAGCGGAGACAAATATCTTACGTGTTGAGAAGTTGTATTGACTTTGACCCACATGTAGAAATTCTGAGCTGATCTTGTTACGATTACAGCAGTTTAATTCCGTAATAATCATAGTTATAATTGATATATTACGAACCACCCGAGGCATTGTTTAATGGAGTGGTTCTATGGTGAGGAAACGCCCTTCTTATAAAAATTGTGCGTTGGTGTGTTAGGCAACATCTAGTTATTTGATATCTGTCCTTGCTTAAGCTAAAATAATTTGATTGTAATAATTGAGTAGTATAATTATAGAATTGAGTTCATATTTAATTGATTTTTTATACTACAGCGATGGCAAACGAGTGTACTAATGGTGGTAAACTTTTATAGCTTTGTCGTCTTTATGATTTATTGATGGAAGGAAGTGTCCCTTCATCTCATTATTCACATCTTTCCATTTCATATCGTGCCTCACACAATTCGTCCATCTTTACTTAATATTTTAAACATGTAAAGCCATAATTATATTTTTCTGAAGTAGTACAATAAAAACGCAAAAAAATATGTAACTACCTATTCTGTGGTACATACTCGTACTAAACTCGGAGTTTCGTATTAACAGCCAGCATTTATAAAATAATATATTTTTAATAAATGATTATTCTTATGAAAATATATAAAAAATGACCTAATTAAATAAAAATAAAAAATTATTTCATTAGGTCATTTTTTACCAAAATGTTACACCAAACGAATCCACGGTCGTGTGTAAGCAAGTTTGAGTACTGAGCCAATATCAAAACAATATTCATTCATTATTCTTGTAGTTGGTGCAATACCTGAATATGAAATGATTTAATACGAGTTACTTGTGATAGACACGCGAAGTGGTTAAATAATATTGCTTATTTATGCAGACTGGATGGAACTGAACATAAATTATTTTGTGGTCGGTGAATCGTTGTGAATTAAAAAATATATAAATAAATTAGCGTACGAATCAATTTACATTCGAGCAAAACCAGTTTTATATCGACCCAAAAAATCTAGGTATAGCAATTTATGAAAGTACATTTTATAATGCAAGGGGGCTAGACGAGCTAGTGTACAGCATACGTTATTACGTCTCAAACAAATCACAAGAAACTAGGTAAAAGTACAAAAACTAAATCCTTTCAAATATCGCAGAAAGAAAGTAAATATATCACTAGTCAGAATACCGAGTGGCAGTAATGTAACAGCGTTCTAGTCCCTCCCAACATGTTACACTTACGTGTGAGGTACAATAATAATAGCTATTGCGAAATAAAGTGCGTTTGAAGAATGTGCTTCTATGATCTTGCTACTAGAAATCTATCGTGCGTTAAATAAACTTCGCAGTGTTATCATTTAGCATAATTTATTCCCAATAATTTTGTTACCTTGGCCGAACTGAGAAATGGATGAATATCAAATTGCTTAAACGGATATATTTATATTTGCACTAACTACAATTTACGGTTATACTTAATCCTCTAAATACTTATTTCCACAAATACATTATGTTCTAAGTAAAGTTCTCACATTGCCTTGAAAGAGACATTAGACAGTCGGGGATCCCAATTGTACCTAATGTTACTTGTACAGTGATTCTTCTGATGAGAAGATAGATAGGTCATTTTTTATATATTTTCATAAGAATAATCATTTATTAAAAATATTTTATTTTATAAATGCTGGCTGTTAATACGAAACTCCGAGTTTAGTACGAGTATGTACCACAGAATAGGTAGTTACATATTTTTTTGCGTTTTTATTGTACTACTTCAGAAAAATATAATTATGGCTTTACATGTTTAAAATATTAAGTAAAGATGGACGAATTGTGTGAGGCACGATATGAAATGGGAAGATGTGAATAATGAGATGAAGGGAACCCTCCTTCCATCAATGGAAGAAGCAAAGATATTAAGTTTTCCGCTTTTTTATGTATCTTTAATTTATTATCTATTATTATTAACCTTATTATTATAATGTCCATTATTCATTAATTGTCTTATCTAAGGTACATTCCTAATTATTATTTTATTCTTGTGACTCAAAATAATTGGGAAAAGTACAACAAAATAGTAAGCAAATAATGTTGTAGATTTTGTTGTACAAAATCACTAAATAAGCTGACAGGACTAACAGTCTTGCTATCCCTATCTCATGTGCGGTGTTAAATAAGGATGGCAATACTGTAAGTCCTGTCAAATTAGTTTATGATCGTACTACAGAATTAGCACGATTATATAGTTAAAGATGGCGGTACTGTTCTTCCTAGCTCACCTCCGCTCACTGTTCGTTTGACTGTGTTAGACCAGTTGGAGGCTTATCTCATTTCACTCCATTACGACTACTATAAACTCTAGAGATACAAATATTAAATGTCGCGTTTATAGACATTATAATTTTGAACATTAGGTAACGAGTGAGTGGTATTTGAGGTTTTTGTAGCACATAACGTAATTTGTATAATATTTCGAATAGGTTTTAAGTTTGGTTAATTTGGAACCGTTGCAGTGTCGGTTTATAGTTTTGCAATGTTTAATTATTCATGTGTAACAGTTGAACTTGCAACTACACTGTATCACCTAATGAATTTACTGCATATGTGGAAGACTGTATAACTTGATTGATAATCCTGACGTGTTTATACAATAACTGAGTGTAGTGATTTAGTTCTAGTTTTTATGTTTTTTATTATCAGACTAAATAAAGAACTTAGGAAGAACTTAGGAATATCTTAGTACTATGGAATATAAATATCCCATATTATAGTAAGTTTTGACGATTTGTTGCACGTTTAGTATTACATTTTGATTGAGCAACTCCGTGTTCTAGGCAGCTGGAAGGTTGACACTCAAAATATTTTAAAAAGGTGTTAATAGGGACCACGTTGGTCTTAAAATATATAAGGAATACCTATGCATTTCTAATTTAATTTGTACGAGTTGTGCCTCATCTTTATCAGAACGTTTTTGGTGGTACATACCTGGCTTCCACCTAGGAACGGTGACAAACAGCTTATTCCGCCACCTCTCAACACCGACGGGGAGAGCGTTCTCTGGTATCAATGCTCCTGACTGTAGGGCTATCTGCCTGGAGAAGGCATCTGGGAAATTCCAGTCCATCGCATTCCATGAAAATACTTCTTGGAATTTCACCGCTGCCGAAGCTAGGGAGACAACTCCACAGAGTATTATGAACCTTGCCGCCATATTGATTGTCTGTTGAATGAAAAATTTTGGTGAGTTTATGTATGTATGATCCTAATACATTAAATAATGAATATGGGAATAGCGCACAACAATAACTGAAAATAAATCAGGAGAAGCCTGTTCCGAAATTAACTTAAGTACGTAGCGTAGTAGGTAAGTTTAGCGACATTGTTGAAAAGAAAGAATGCAATTGAATTAATTTGAAATGTTATAGGTAATTATTGTATGAATTTTATGGATCAAACTAAAGCCCGACTTAATGTATGTAACAAATTTTGAATGAATTTGATTGATTGACGAGCGAGAAGGTATGTAATAGCTCAGAGTAGATAATATACTACGTACAAGTAACAGCTAAGTTATAAATTAGCGTTGTTTGTTCAGTTCAAGTTTAATAGTTTTTTTATGGAGTTTTTCTTCTGCTATACAACTTTATTTTTACAATTATTCCAATCCTATCAGTTAAATTGCATTCTGTTTTTTTTATATTTGTTTTCGGTTATTTTTGAATAATTACGAAAATTGATCTTGTTTTGTCTAACCGTTATGAGGTATTAACGCGACATGTGGTGTTAGCTTAAATATTAATATGAAATTAATGTTTTTTTTATCCAATTAATTATTATCCATTCGTTACACGTAATAACAATTCAACAATATGCGCAAAAAATGAATATATAATCACAAAAAAACCAATAGCAACACACACAGGCGGCAAACTAATGTAACTTTGTTCAAACCTGATAAAAATGTAACGTACTTAATAAACAGAACTGTGTTGGATACCCAATGGTCGCGACAGCCTGGTATCGACTGACCCCCTGCGGGACTGCCCTACTATTTAAAACTACCGACGCGGCCGCCGCGTCTCCTACCAAAATGAAATACTCAGAGGAAATTCTCACCGTAGAGCTAAGAGTAGGAAGTGTTGCAGAACTGAATTATTAAAAAGCTGACAACTTTTGATTCGAAAATTATTCAAAATAAATATTACGCAGTAAATACTTTTTATAGCTACTTTGTGCATTTATTACCAAAAAACTAAGCTGTTCTGGCAGTATTAAAAGTAAGAAACTCCTTTGTCAAGCTATTGACTAACTATTTAAAATAATAATATGTTCTCATGTAAAATTATCTAAATATATATAACTCAAAGGTGACTGACTGACATAGTGACCTATCAACGCACAGCCCAAACCACTGGACAGATCGGTCTGAAATGCCAAATTTCAGACTGATCTGTCTGTCTGCAACTCAAAAGTTGCAGATAGATGTTATGACAATAGGGGTTGAAAGTTTGTACGCAAATCCGTCGTTTTTTAAGTTAAACATATGAAAATTGGTATTTGACCTTTCAGTTAAAATGTAATAAATACGTATTTCAGGATTTTTTAAAATTCCACCCCTAAGGGAGTAAAATAGGGGTTGAAAGTTTGTATGAAAATTCGTCGATTTGGAAGTAAAGCGCATAAAAATTGGTATTTGGCCTTTGAGTTAGAAATAAATGACTGCGTATTTCAGGATTTTTGGAAATTCCACTCCTAAGGGGTAAACTAGGGGATGAAAGTTGTGTATGAAATTCCGTATTTTTTTAAGATAAACGCATAAAAAATTGGTATTTGGCCTTTCAGTCTAAAATAAATGAATACGTATTTCAGGCTTTTTGGAAATTCCACCCCTAAGGCATAAAATACGGGATGAAAGTTTGTATGAAAGTTAAATCTATAGCAGTGGGCAAAAGTTATCATTTTGAATTTTAGATATAGGTACATGTTGACTTATTTACCACGCGTGCGAAGCCGCGGGAAAAAGCTAGTAGAGAGATAAATGTTTTTGTTTGGTAGGTATAGGGTAATATCTTAAAAAACAAAATTGACAGAAAGAATATATCACTAACACAAGCTTGAATTTGAGTCACATAGGCTACATTTGATATAGGTAACGATCATGTGTCCTATTTCTACGCGGGCACAAGCTAGATATGTAATAATTCTGATAAGGTATAATAATGCAAGTCTTAGTAAAGCTGGTAAAAAGTATCTCTCTAGTGCAGAAACTTAGTAAGTACTTAGCGTTTTATGTTAGAAGCAAACTGAAATTCTTTATTCCTACTTAATTTTCATTAGTAAATTTTGCAATAACTCTGGTATATAATATAATATTTATCTTCTACGATTAAGTTTCGTTAAAAACATTATGCACGTGCACAAGGCACTACAAAACCGATGTCTATAGAAAATATCGAAAAAATACCAAGCGTCCATGGTATTTTTCATATTTCATATTAGATTCATAGGTCATATTAGATTTTCTAGGTTTACATCCGAAATTTGTAAAAATACACGTCGATTTAATATCAGGGTCATACATATAGGTCATATCTACAAGATTCTTAAGACTGCGCCTGCAGTGCGTGTGATTGCGTGCGGTAACAACATATTTACATGCTCGGGTGCTAGTCATATATTTTACATTGCTCTTAGACAGCGTTAAAACCATTTTAAAACGTCCATGGCCAATTTTTATATTCACACTTAATTTGGTGGTTGTGGAAAACGGTTGGTCTGATAAATGTGATTAAGTAGATAAGTACTAATACATTTCTCTGTATTTGTGAAATTATCATTGCTCTGATCTGTGTATGCAAAATGCATGATATCAAAGATTTTCAGCCGCCGTGAATAGCTTTTCATGTTGCAGTACTTTTTTTTCTTTCTTATTAGAATAATATAAATAGATTAAAAAAATATAATGATAGTTTGCCGAAAATATTTAAGTGAATGATGAAACCGATTTTTGTACCCTGTTAGCTCTCCTTATTTATACCTCAGAGTAGATAATATACTACGTACTTTATACTATTACATGTATATATTTTGTAAGACATTATATTATCAAATGCGTGATTTCAAATCATCCGTATCTATGAGCGGATTTGAAAGATTGTTTTACGATTTGTTCCATTCCAATCCTTATTTGACTGAGAATTATCTGGAAAAAACTGTAAGTCTTGATGAAATGCTTAGAGCTTTGATTCGACCGTTCCTCGTGCACAATTATCGAAATAACAACCATATCACATGACAGAAACCAGAAGCCCATAGACACAAATGCACTCGAATATTCAAAGAAAGGAACAAATCAATACTAATAGTACGAGTTCAAAGAGGGAAATATGCTAGTAGGTTTGGTGTTTGTATACGTAAGACACCAACAGAACAGATTTTAAAAGTTCTTTAACAAAATGTAAAGCTACTCTTTCTCTGAGTAACATAAGATATTTCTACGCGGCCGAAGTCGCGTGTAAACGTTAATATTCAGTCCAGCGCCGGCCCTGTCCAGCTCTGGCAATACGCACGCACAAACATTACCAACGCTCGAATTTTACAAAAATATGGAATCATATATTAAGTGCTTAAATTGAACAATAAATTTTTGATTTTGATTTTGATAATGCACTCGAGCACCATTCATCGCCCTCCCCAAACATTTTTGCCGTATTATATACCATTGCCGTGGTTTTTTTATACCACTAAGGTGCACACTTGCATACGGCCCATCTGATGGTAAGCAGTCACCGTAGTCTATAACCGCTAGCAATACCATGGATATTACTAACGCGTTGCCAACTCTATTTTTTGTTGATGACGACTCTCTGTGGTAATTATAGTGAATACTTGTCTTTTTCTTTCACTTCTTAAAACAAGAAGTTACTGGTCATGAGGAGGCTTAACAATTTGTTCGCAGACATAAAAACAGGGCTTTTTTTTTTAAACAATTTCGTTTAAATGATAATTTCACTGTAATATCATTGGCAGGTCGTAGAGGCTCTTATAAGACGAGTACTTACATTATAGGTCCACTCAGTTAGAATTATACGAGCTGGCATAAAATATGCTGTGTTTTGGTAAGCGCATGATAGATTGGCTGCGTAATTAAAATGTTTATAAGAATTGAATAAAGTGTTATACCAATTTTATTGGCAGTTGTTAACACGTGCGTGACTTTAATTGGAAGAAGTGATATAATGAGATCCTCATAAAACGGATTTAATTTTATAACAAATTATCCTATAATGTATATAAAATAATGTTTTTGCTACCAACTTTGATGTTTCTACCGGATGATGTTGAGGTCGCATACAAAGTTTTACTCTTAATCAAAGATATGGTTATTCACACTCGAGGCCCCTGAAAACATCAGAGAAACTGAAACTTTGTATACCAGTGCACTCCACTGACTTCTTTGGCAAGTCTTTTACGGTCCAAGCAACTCGTTTGTGGAATGCTCTGCCTGTTACTGTGAGATGTGCTCAGTCCCTTACTTCCTTTCAAAACTTGGTCAAAAACAATATCTTTCTTTATAACCTCGTCTTATATAAACCCTGTTTTAGATACCACTCATACCGTTCTTCTCTTACTTTATTAAGTTATTTATATAATCATAATTAATCACTTACTTACATTAACTTCTTCACACCACTAAACTATTTACATTCTTACAAGTTTCGCTTTCCTCCGCTACTTTATCTCTTATGTTCGCACCCTTAGGTACAATATACGTTTTCCTCTATTTTTATAATTTTAAATTTAGGTATATTATTTTCTACTTGAGTACTATTTTCATCATTAACAATGACCACGGTACACTACGGTGCCGGTAGCAGAAACATTGTCGACAACGTATTCGAAAACGTAACTCGCGAAATGTCAAAATTGTCATACTAATTTTTAGGTCCACTTTTCACCGCTGCAGCGCTGTTCATTTTTTAATACAAAAATAGTCGAAGGCGATACGAAAACGTTGTCGACAATGTTCCTGCTACCGGCACAGTAGTGCATTTAAGTGTATTTATATATCTATCTGTCTATACTATATTATCCTTTTTATAGTACATACATACTTTGTCGCTAGATAGATTTACTTTGAACATATTATGTTGTTGCTCATTCATGCCAACGACCGGTTTGTGCTCCTGTCAGCTGCTTTAGTTGGTGTCTGATCGGGCTTAGCTCAGTTTTAGGCTAATTGACCTCATGTGATGTGATCATGAATGTACATTCCATTCCTTATCGTTAAGCAGCAGACTTATCATAGGTTTTAGTCTTGTCTTACTAATATTTCGTTACTTATTGAGGTTATAAGGGCGAGGCGATTTACGCCTATTTCTTCTTCGTAAGGTTAATAATATCTACTGTTTTTTTCACAAAATCAGAACTAGTTATAATAATAATAATTTAGAGCCGTGAGACTGCTGACACACATAGTCAAGAATTGAATAGTATCCAACTTTAAAATGAATAGTGTTAAAAAACAATTCATGTTTTCATTAAGAAGCGAAATCGGGACTAGTCAAGATAAACAGGTTTTATTTATAAAAGCGTTCAATGACTTGTATTCAAATTTGTTCAATACAAGTGACATCGCACGTTGTGTTTATTAATTTAATAAACATAATATGCTATCTATACTATTAGCATAATATTTCGTCGTTGTTATCTGGCCACTTGTTAATAATAAAAGCCTAAATTGGTAACATTTGAATAGGAATAAATTAAAATTCACTGTATAGTTCGATCATTTGCAAAATTAAAATTGTGGTGTATGTAAATTATGACACCTTGATCCGCTAAAGCAGACGCAACTTAGCTGTGGCAAATTTTAGTGAACGTGACCTTTCAATTGTCAATCCTCTCTTTGTCAACTGGCTTTAAATTAAAGAATGTCAGTATGCGCCATAGGCTTTGAGTGGTAACTACAACAAAAAAAGTGTTTTTTTCATTACTCCGTCTCGAAGTGAACCCCGGAGGGGTAGAAGTATGACATGAAGAAGAAAGTATGACACCCAACATGGGTCCTAAAATATCTCAGAGAACATATTTTAGGATCCAATAGTTATATTAGTGAGTCCATTGCCGTGGGTGAGACGTGTATTAATTCCGGGTTATATACCTACACCTATACTAATATTGAAAAGGGAAATATTTGTATTTTTGTACGCTGTTTGTTTGTAATATAGTCAAAAACAACTAGACTGATTTTAAAAATTATTTCACCAGTATTGTCACTGGGTATCAGACTATATATTATATTGCTATGCGGGCAAAGTAGCGGGAAAAAGCTAGCATTATGAACAATTCATAAGAAATTGAACCAAGACTTCTCTAAAGCTTTCAAAGACGACAGCCAAGAAAGCGTTTTTATTTAAAGAGGACGGTGCCGTCTCATTTGAGAACTCTAATTAGCGGTAACAATAATAGGTATTAATTAAATAAAAAAGTAAGTGCCAAAATAAAGCCTTCATCCATGTTGGCTAACAATGTGAGGATTGAATTTGAATAGTGCGTTGCTCGTTAATCATAAAATTAATGGCCCTAGTTCGATACCGGATTTCCTACGCTATTGTATAATCGGCCTCGCATTTTCCTAGCAGTCCTAGCACTGCTTACTTATTAGAGTTTTATTAATAAACCTTTTATGGTTTTAGGAAAACAATTACTTTTTATATATATTGACATAATATTATTCTAATTAATCATGTCATGAAAATAAGTTAATGAATTCGTGGTTGTATTGGAGGAGCTCTGTAAACCTATCCACATCAAACAGAACACCAAGCTATAGTTTCTTAGCTGCGAATTTCAGTTAAGAGAACGATTTGTCCAATTTTAAATGAAAAATTCACTGGGTGTATCTCTTTATTTTCATCACACTAGGTTTCGAGGGCTTAAGTTTACGGCCATGAGCAGCTTCAACCCAGCCTTCCTTCAATTAAACCAATAATCAATTCAATTATCGATCACTTCAGCGATTTATTAGGTAAATGAACGTCATGTCATAGCTAATAATAATGTTTCATTAATGGCACGAGGACAACAACATTTTGAGCATGAATATTTTCATATGTTGCTTCCGATTACATTAGACTCGATTATGAAATTGTATCGTTTTTTTAAGTAGGCCTATGTAACAAGAGAGAGATTGAGAGGTAGGGCGATTTGGGATATCCCGTGGGTTATCCCATTTAAATTAAAGCCGCCCGACTGGGGACTGTACCTCCGCCTTACAGAAGACCGCAGTGAAATAACACTACTTTATTTAGTGTTGTGTTTCTGCGGTAAGTCAGGTTGCCAGTGCTTCACGAGGATACGCTGAGCTAGTAGTATTGCTGCTAGCACAGTGAGTCCTCATCAACAACATGGTTGGTACCCCGTTAGTGATACCCCTGGTATTGCTAGCGGCTATAGGCTACGGTGACTGCTTACCATCAGGTGGGCCGTATGCTTGTGTGCCACCTTAGTGGTATATAAAAAACAAGTATATCTGACTACTTTACTGATTCCTTAATCGTGTAAAAGCTACAGACCGCTCAAAAGCTCTGTGTTATCGAAGAAATTTTCTAATGGGTATTCTCTGAACTGAGTCAAAATGTCCATGTATGAATGAATTAGGTAGATGTCTTAAATTATAATTCAAATGTGCGCTTGACTGTACCACTTACCCACAAGAACAATTACCTCCAGGGATACATTATTGTATCTGTCAATTCAGTAGAAGGTTACCGTAATATGTAATTTATTGCGCGCTTTACTTTAGTGATAAAGATTGTATCTAATTTATTAATGTTAGTTATTAATCACTCATACGCTAATAGGCAGACACAAAAGTGCGTGCTTACTGACAGAGAGGTCAGGACAGCGATGTAAAAAAATAGGTCCATTTCTCAAAATCGAATATTTAATTAGTTAGGTAAGTGTCTAACACCTTGTCACAGTAGTATGTTAACCCAACAAAACGAACTCAGTTTTGCTTGTTGATCAAAGTAGTTATGATTTCAGCTTTTTTTATCGCGGTGCAGATTCTGTTGCTAAAAGTACCACAGTCCACCACTACCAATACCAGGTCACCACTTGCGTTGAAATATTATGGTAAGGTGTATGGATAATATGTGTGCAAGATATGACGTGTATACAAAGTTATTGAGCGCAATGGACGACGAAAACATTTGCCGACCCATAAAATAACTTGGGCTCAACGCTGATGTTGTTGGGTTTATAAATGCAATTGAAACTGAAAACGTTTATTTAGTAATACAAGAAATCTATGGCTAGAAACGAATCGAGGGACGATGACATCCACCGTAGTATTAAAACTGTGTCGTAGATGGCAACTCTCCACCGGAAAATGATTTGTGCTCCATACATTTATATGTTACAAGTTTACAACTGTTAAGTAATTGTTTTGTTACAAAGTTTACTATTCCTAAATAAATTGAAGTAATGAACAAGGAATATCCATTAATAAAATAATCTGGATTTGAACGAATTCGCATCATCAACAAGCGACAAATGACATATTTATGATTTATTCAATTCTGAATAAGACGGTAAAAAACATAGCTATTATATGCGTCATAAATTAGACGTTATTTTTACGTCGTAATTTAAGCCTGGCTGAAGAATTAGCCATCCGACAAACTAGTTACTAATGAATTAGAATTTCGTCCATTCAAGTAAATATTTTAAGACTGGTTTAAATGGAAAGCTCTAAAGTAGCAATAAAATATGAATTGGGAATTCAGATGTGTGTAATATCATCTATGCATAATTCATACTAAGGGTGATGCAATTTGTTACAGAATGTTAAATATTGTTAGAGTAGGTCGGTGTTGGTTCAATCACCTAGACTGTTAAAATGCAGGTGATTGTGCTGGCTGGAGGCGTTACGGCGAAGGCGATCTGGACAAGCTAAGACGGTATGCCCTGACTAAGGCCGTGCTCACTTGAGGCTTAATTTCTTACGAAATTATTCGCACGAATAGAAACGCAAGTCCTTGGAGGGTTAGCTTGAACCCCGCCTGAAAGATGTAAAACGTGGAAGTCGATATGCGTGTTTCGTACCGACGTGTGCCTTAATCACTCAGTAACGGAATGCTGCAGTTGGAATCTTTTGGTTTTTAATGGGAACAAACTGGTTTTGAACCTTATGATTACCTGACGACTATGGACGACACCTGAGTGAATAATTGGAACGGATCTGAGTGAGATAGGCTACGGAAACTCGTAAACGCAATATACGAAAACGTATCCCGAAAAAATCCTACAAACAAGTCATGTCTATCTTGTAGCTTTAGCTAAATTAAAAATAACTTATATATTATGAGGTAAAATGTATTAATTAATAAATTTGTATTTTTAAACGATAACCACAGTTACAAACTTCAACACATCAGAAGAAGTGGCACAATTATATCCATTTTATAATACACAAATCGACGCAATAATATTTAAAAATACTTCGTTATAATTAGCTTATATACATTTATAAAACAGTTATTTTTAATGTTGCACAAGAACTTGATTTTTTCAGTGTAGGTTTGTCAAGGGCGAAATATTTATTAAATAATATTATTTAACATCTAGTGCCCGTGACTTTCTCCGTGTAGAGTGCGTACCGCATTCTTTGTTGTATAAACTATAGAAAATGTATAGAAAGTCCAGTCGGCAACTGAAAATAATATCAATTTAAAGTATAGAAAATACATTAATTCCAAGCTAACTATGGGCTTATATAGAAATAGATAAGCGACCTATTGAGACAGATATATGCGTTTTATTATGCAAGCCCTAAGATTGCGTAAAAATTTAATTTAGATGGAAATTTTCAAGATATTTATTGGTAATGAAAGTTGTAATTCGGTGTTCCCAGTGAAAGCACTGTTACTTTGTTTGTAGAAAATTTAAGTACTTATAATATGCGCTATACATTTTTTGATTAAAAATGTTGAACAAAAGGACAACAATCATGATAATAATTATGGTATTACATTTACACAGTACTGTTTTTATTTTTAGAATAATTACAGTACTATTTTTGGAATTGGTGTCAACCTTATTAAGTTTACAGGGTCAAACCCAGATATAGCATGTTATTTTCGTCTTTTTTGTGATTGTAGTTGGCTTATATTATTGTTTAGTATTGATACTTACTAAAAACAATCGACAACATAATTGCAATACTCACGAGTGATTTGTTTTTAAATGTGAGATCAAACAAAATAGAAGATAGAAAAGTAATCACTAAATAATATCTAGACACTCGTTTACCAACTCTATATGCGGTCCACAAGTAAGCCATCCATTGATAAACAATCTACGCGATAGTAAAGACGAGTTGCTTATACGTAGTAGATTTTGCTGCCGACCCACGTTTACTATGTAGGCACGACGAGAGATCAAAGCGAAAATAAAGAGTCGCGTCCGTCTATTAGAACATATATATTATATTATATATTTCCCATGCGGGGTAGGCAGAGAGTAGAGAGTCATTAAAAATATCGTAGGGTAAAGAACTCTCAGACAAGTATTATTTTGTAACTAGAAGAATTCGTGGTGGCGTAACGTAAAAAATCAGCCAGGCATGCATATTGCACGTAGGTGTCGAACTTGATCTAAAGCATTAGAATTCGGCACGTAAGTAATGACTGCATATATACTGGCTAGTTTTCTACGTGATCATAACGTAATAAATAAGTGAAATTCTGAAGATATAGATCATATAAGTTTATAAAATTGCATGGATGCTTTGGAGAATGTATATTAAGGCCAGAGTGGTGGATACGGCTGGGCAAAAGAAGTGGAGGCTGTCTGCTCGGTGGACGGTTGACATATTCGAAATCAGAGGCAAACTACGGGCACGACTAGCACAGAATATCCATGATGCTATGGGGAGGAGGCTTATTACCTACAATGGAATTTTAGCACCATCAGCTTTCTATTGAAGACTTTTGATGGTGAGCTTGTTTGGCAAGCTTATGGCTCGTCTGATCATAAACGGTTACCATAGCTTACGGACACTGGCAACACAAAGGTCTCACTTGAACGTTCTCGAGTCTCGACCCTGCAAAAATGTCCACGTATCCTATGCTGTAATATAATTTTTTAATTTATCATTACTTGTCATAAGATAATATTAGGTCCTTACATATGAAATTGGCGTTTTGTATGGGAGGAACAAAAAGTCGAATATTTTTTAATATAATATATTTAATTAATCAAAGTATGAACCATTATTTTCTATGCACTTTTGCCATCTCAGTAGTATAGTATGGTAGTTCATTGATCCCTTTACTAAAAAAACCAGTCGGACGGGAATCAATAAAATCTTTGAAGGCGATTTGGACTGCCCCATCGGAGTTGAATTTTTTCCCTTGCAAGAAGTTATCCAAATTTCGAAAAAAATGGTAATCTGTTGGAGCAAGGTCCGGGGAGTACGGAGGATGTCTTAGACTTTCCAATTGAAGCTCTTCTAATTTAGTAGCCGTCTGTAGCGCAGTGTGTGGTCTAGCGTTGTCGTGAAGCAGCAGTGGCGTGGAGCGATTGACCAGCCTAGGTTGTTTAGCCGCTAGCTTTTCCATCATGGTTTGCAATTCCTGACAATAGACATCAGCCGTAATAGTCTGGCCAGATTTGAAAAAAACTGTAATGAACAATACCGGCACTAGTCCACCAAACGCTTACAAGTAACTTTTTTGGGGTTAATTTTCGCTTGGGGCAGGATTTGGCTGGCTGGCCAGGATCTAACCATTGCGCTGAGCGCTTCCGATTATCGTAAAGAACCCATTTTTCATCACAGGTAATGATTCGGTTTAAAATACCTTCATTATTGTGCCGGTTTAGTAATGTAACGCAGCAGTCGACGCGCGTTTGCCGGTTTGTTTCAGTCAATTCGTGAGGTACCCACCTTTCAAGCTTTTTAATCTTCCCAATTTGCTTCAAGTGAATTAAAACAGTTTTATCACTAACATTGCAGCCTGCATCTAACTCGGACGTGGTTTGCGATGGATCCGCTTCCACAATAGCCTTCAACTCTTCATTATCAACTTGAGTCTCAGGCCGTCCACGGGGCTTGTTCTGCAGGTCGAAATTTCCAGAACGAAAACGTTGGAACCAAAAACGAACTGTGTTTTCTTTTGCAACACGACCGCCATACACATCATTCACCCTTCGAGTTGTTTCCGCAGCACTAGTGCCACGGCGGAACTCGTACTCGTAAATAATGCGATATTTAAGGTTTTCCATTTTGTAAAATGAGTGACGCAAACAGAAAAAAACAGAAGAAAAAAAACAAATGAATGACGATCATCGAAGCACAAATACATGAGTCTATAGCTGTACAAATTTGAATTTGGAATTCCTTACCAAAGAGGAGAAATTCGTGATTAAAGTGGCCAGTACGAAAAACGCCAATTTCATATGTAAGGACCTAATATTATGATAATGTATGCCTATTTCATGAAATCAGGCCATTGATGAGTGGTAGGAAAAAAAATCACAAAATAATTAATTCAGTCACAGCAAATGTCAAAAACTTATGAATCGATTAAATTATATTTATGTGAGTCACGTAACATTATTGATTCAGTTATAAAATGTAGGGATTTATCAACGTTATAAATTGTTCTAATGCATAAATGAGACCAATTGCCTACTATACCACCTAGGTGGCACACAAGCGTACGGCCCAGCTGATGGTAAGCAGGCACCTTAGCCTATAGCTGCTAGCAGGGATGTCACTAACGAGTTGCCAACCCTGTTGTTGACGAGGAGTCACTGTGCTAGCAGCATTACTACTAGCACAGCGTATCCTCGTGGAGCACTGGTAACCTTACTTACCGCAGAAACACGAAACTACATCAAAGTATGTAGTGTTATTTCACTGCCGTCTTCTGTAGGGTGGAGGTACAGTCTCCAGACAGTCGGGCGGCACCAATATTAATGCGAAAACCCACGGGAGATCCCAATTCGCCCGACCTCTCTTAATACAAGTTTTTTGTATTACATGCATTTCTGATATCAAGGTGGCTAGTCTAGCCTATAGCTTATGTATCCTAAGCTATCATATAGCTGCCTAATAGCAGGGTAATACCCGCGCTTTGGTAATATTATGACGAGTATCAATTACTGGTCCCGCAACTTAAGTATACAACAACTAATAACAAATTAGACTAATAAAATTTTATTTACATGTGTTTGTCGTGTTCAAATGTTTTTCTCAACTTAATACACGAGTGCCATTTTAATTTAACATATGTATTATGACTACTCTGTTGAAATAATATTGCAAGTTGACCTTAACTTAGTTAAGTACACCTAATCTAAAGCCATGCTATGAGCACGCGTTATGTGCTACATAATATTTCGGTAGTTTGAAGGCTTGTAGACGTGTGAGCACAAGCGGATAATCATATTGAAACTTGAAAGTACCTGTCAAGTGTCAACCGAAAATCTGAAGAATTTGATGCCACTATAACTCAAGATAACAAAATAACACCAAGGTATTTTTGTATACTTAAGTGTTTTATATACTTTATGGGCTGACCAGGGGGTCCCATGAAAGTACAAAACTATATCCAAAATAAATACTAGTTACTCGAGCTCTCTTATTGAAAACTAACTGAATAATAAGCATTATTTTATCCAATTTGTAGCTTTTTGAAGTCTGATTAGATTCTTCATAGGTGATTGAAAATGATAATTGTGAATGAAATAGCAGATTCCGGACACGGCTAAACACATACCGAGTTAGAACGAAACCCTACTCTGAGTGCCAATCACTTGGCCACCAAACTAGCCCGGGTCGGTTTGAAAGCTAAACAGCTTAGAAAACAACTTTGTGTATCTCACTCATAATAAAATGATCAGATGTCTCTGAGACGTAATTTTACCATGTTGACTAACGCGTATGCCATAAGGGTGTGTGTGCATTACACTATAATAATTTGTTGCATTATACTTACAGTGTGTACACAATCAATTAGATCAATAAATTGTGATACACGCGGGATAGAAGAGTCGGTTTAAAACTCATAAGGGTCGGCAACGCGCGAGTGATACCCCTAGTGTTACAAGCGTCCATAGGCTTTCAATAACCGCTTACATCGGGCGGGCCGTATGCTTGTTTGCCACCTTAGGGGTAAAAATAAAACAACCGATAAAAAAAACTGTAACAGAGTTGTAATTTTATATTACACACAATATATAATGTTTATTTTGTTAAATCAATCCTGCGACTCCCTAGTTACTTTAGCCGGATTACCGAATACGAAAAGCAAAGTTTTATGCATCACTTTATCTGGGACTTGCAAGTCAACTTATCGTAATAAAAAACTGTCTCACAATTTTAATAAAAGGGTCAAAAATTGCTACGAAGCTATTTATTATGTAAAATCAGCATTAGGTCGTGCCCAAACAAATTTAAATTTAAGATGCCTACTCTACATTTTGTGTGAAGCAATATAGAGAAATAATATTTAATTGAATTGATAGTAACCTTGTGCAGTAGAATTTTTCCATTATCGGTGAGTAAAATTTATACGAAGCCCAACGGCCGTCACTTTACGAGCCATGTTCCACACAGCAAAGCGAAATAGAATGGACAGATTTGTTTCCCTAAAGTGCAGTCACAAACACAAGATGTAAAACATGTTATGATGAGTTTAGAACATTTTGATTTTTATTGGTGCCTGGTGAAACTACATGGTGACTATTATATTATATTATATATTATTAATATTTTATAGTAATCTTAAATTATATTCCAGATATGCACAGACAGTGGGAGTCCTCAAGGAATAACAGCAAATCGTCCTGGAAAAAATGAAGCATTTAAAAAAAAAAACATGCTGAAATAGGTTTTTTAATAAGTATTATTTTAGTTGGTTATTTTTTATAGTAGGTACATAGACATACAATAAATACATTTTCGGAAGTGGTAGGAAATTGCAATGATTTATAATGATATCATTATTTCTTCAGTAAAAACCTTAACTTATCTAAATAATATGATAAGTATTTTGACATTATATAACAATTTCCTTAATCATGTCAAGTCATAGCAAACATAAAGTGGGTAATGTTATGTATGTAGATGTTATGTTTAGTGGGCTTATCAATCAAAGTTATGCGTGAACTCACTTCAAACCTATTAGTTCATTATATGGTTGTAAACTTCTTGAGCGATTTGTCCGACCGCCTATATGACAGCAAACATATGTTAAAATACGGATCTGTATATTGTCATAAACAGGATACGGATTTGTTTATTGTCATAAAGAGGTAGACTAAACATTGGGAGGATGATTAGAATTACTATAGTATGATATTGACTTCATAATATTCTTCATACTTACTAAATAAGTGTTTTCTTACAAGTTATAGGTACGACAAACTTGAACAAAAAAACAAGCTATCGCGATGAGTATCCTGATGGAAGGCATATTCAGTAACACAGTAAGTGTCACAAAATAAGCGGTCCATTATACCCGCAAAAGTAGGCTTTGATATTCTAAGGCACATCCTAAGAATTTGATGTAATCATTAGATTAGATATATACGACTAGATATGTAAAACCGCAAACAAATCTGAAATTAGAAGCCAAATAAACGTTGACTCCGTGCAAAACATTCATATAAAATTTACTGCGAAGTTGCCAAATCTCGTTGAATCCATAATTTACGTTCCTCCTTCTTCTCGCATCGATGTCCTCATTAGTGAGGCTTGTGATGTTCCTTGACTACTTGATACAACTGTGACTGTGTTTAATTTTTAATGTGAAATGTAACGTGGATTCAGTTGTCTACAGCCTGGATACATAAGGCTGCGCCCTCTTGCCCGTTTTCGGTTTTTTCAGAAACGATGAGCTAGTTAGTTTTCTAGATAATCGTTGGCTTTCTAGAGTCATAACCAAAATGAAACCTACCGGAGACAGATTCTTAACGACCAAACTAAATATTTTACTCAAAGTCCACTTGCCACGGTAACCTCTATTTTGACTTAGGTAGTTTGGTAATAAGTAGGCGAAATATTATTAGCTTTCTCAAACGTGAATTAATATCAAATTCAAAATTATGTTATGTATTTTCGTCCTAAGTATCTACCTAATCGTGGCTCGAAGTATAAATACATAAATTAACGTAACTACATGTTGGTGGTGGTCAGTTTTATACGATGACGGAACACGCCTTTTATAATTATATTAATACATATTTAAATCAATCCTACTGACGAAAGTTGGGATGTTTGCTCAATAATGCCAAAACAGATGAACAGATTTTATAGTATAGAAATAGCCTAGTAGCCAAGGGAAGGTTTTTTTTTCATATTTCATAAATCCACGCCAAAAAAGTCAGAGCTGAAGTTAATAACAATCTAAACCTAATAACGAACTATTATTTAATCAGTAGTACTGATAAACTATAACAGCTCTGATTTATTCGTTTAAATTATGTGTTTTCCTTATATCAAGCTTTAACGGTTATCGTACACATAATATTTAACATATTTTTTACAGACATAAACAACATGGCGGCCTAGTTTCATAATCGATATGCCGTACGATGTAAATTTTAAATAATATGAGGAATATGTGAAGTTGTGGGTGTCGTTACGTCATGATGATCTGATTTAGATCACTTGATGCTACCCGAGTTTGTAGACCTTACCTTTGAAAGAGAGAGTAAACATTATACATTGCGACACATTGATCATACTAAACGAGCTTACTTGAACATTTGTGTATTTTAATTCTTCTTGCACTTTAAGGCCGCGTGAAGCAGAGGTTTGAAGCTTTAAAAGACACATACGGTAGGTAGTAATGAAACATAAAAAAATTTGCCGGCTGACTGGGAACAGCACCTCCAACTTATGTTCAGGAATTTTAGTTTTATTCCACAAAGGTGGTAAACAAGCATACGGCCTGCCTGATAGTAAGTGGTTAGCGCTTACACCAGAAGTATAACATGCAAAAATCTCTTCGCACCCTTCCTGAAGAAGCCCATGCTGTACTCCTTTGGGAAAACCATGGCAGGAAGCTTATTCCACAATTTCACCAGCTTTATCGCACGGGGGAAAAAGCTGCATTAGAAGCGCGAAGTACGAGACCATTTCGGTTCCAATATAATTACCGTCAAATGATATAACACTGTGCTGTAGGTTTGTGCTGCTGAGAACAGTAAGATTTACAGATATCCTTGGCGATAGGCTATGCTGACAATAAGGAAAATTAAAGTTGCTTGACAATTAAAATATATAAAGGGCTTCGCTAACCAGAAGTACTTCTCACGATGATAGTTTCACGATCACGATTTGGATACGATTAGTAATAACAAGGTTGGTAATTTTCTTGTAAAAACATGTCTGATATATATTATATTCGTATCGATAGAAGTTCGACCTGTTTTAATAATCGATAAGCGATCAAAATACGTTCGTATGCATGATTAATCCTCGAATGATCACAAAATCTTACTAAACATTGGATTAGTAATCCTCACAGCTTTGAAAGTCACACACAGCATTACCGAATCACGGTGGTACCCATGAATCGTTTGGAAATCTCTATAACCTACGTAATTGGTATGTGATGTATGTAAAATGGGCAATTACATACATTATGCATGTAACTATTAGAGTTACTATGTTGGAAATTGGTGGCGGCAGCGGTTTCGAGTGAAATTGAAATCGGTCTGGTAATACAAGGAGATTAAGTCACTTCACACGGATGTTGAAGATTTTGCACATAACCGTTGATTTGAATTTTATTGGGCTTGCGGTAGGTAATGGTCGGACAGAAAATTGTTAAAAAACAGTCTCGCATTCACGGAACTTGCCTTATGAATATACAGTGGCATTTGATTATGGTAAAAATAAAATTCACCACGAATGCTTTCTGTTTCAAGCTTAGGTCGACTAAAAGAATGAGAAATTGTTTTTACGTGTGATACGTTTTCACGGCTACCGGGGAATCAGTAACACACATTTTGACATAAAGGAAAGAAGGATGGAATAATGAGAATACACTGAAAATAAATGTATCATTTATATTTAGATTCTACTCAGACTGGATATGGATGGAGTGGGTAGTAGACGGATATAATTGAGAAATTAAACGAACTTACCTTAAGTGAAGTTCTATTTCAATTTTACGAAGTTCACCATTATGGACACTTTGGCGGTCCATGATGGTGAATGAGTAAAATTGAGAAATTAAACTAACTTACCTTAAGTGAAGTTCTATTTCAATTTTACGAAGTTCACCATCATGGACCGGCAAAGTGTCCATGATGGTGAATGAGTAAAATTTAAAAATGTTAACGTCCGTTGCAGTAATATTTTGTTGGTTGCATAGAATCTCTTCTAGGTATGAATTACCTCTGTAACATGTCAATTTATTATATCTAAAGCAGCTCAAACCTACTAAGTACCAATATAGTTTTAGTGTCGCATCCCTAGGTGTAGTTGAAAGGAAGGAGCAAGAAACTAAAGGAGCGTGGCTATAACGATAAAATTAATCTACCGATGTAATCTAATATCGTTAATATACAACCCATTATATTAGTTATTCTATTCTTTTGTCATCCGTCCCAAGCGGATATCGCAATAAGAAATACTAACGCGAATAACATATCTTACTCGAACCTATCTTCCAGAGTTAACGATCTCCAATTAACTTGCAAGTAAAAAATCGGAATTTTCATATTTAGCAGTTGTTTGTTTTCATATTTTTAAACTTAAGCAATAACATTTTATTTGCAATTAAAATTTATACAATTTGAGTACAATAAAAACTGTTATCTTTTGCGGCATCATGCCTTCAGACTGGTCCTCGAGATAGGAAGGTGTTGTTAAAATATGATTATTTGGTAATGCGGTGCTACCACAGCACGTTACGTCTAATTAACAATATAATCATATTAAACAGGTTTATTGCTTCTAACAAAATACAACAGAAGTTAAAGTTGTTTTAAAATATACATTTTAAGGTCAATATTACTGGATAGTTAATTTTAAATTTTAATATAATTAAAAGCCATGCCCTTTTGCTGCCCGGAATGTAAATTTCTGGTAGCGCTAGTTTTCAGCCACTCCCATACCCTTCAGACGTAGTGTGGGAATATTGTAATGAGGACCACGATGACGTAGAATATATAAATGTAAATACTAATTTTGTAAACCATTCATACTATAGTCCGAATATCTGGTGTCTAGGCATGGCTTATACTGTGCTTTCGCCGAAATATGAAATGTTTGTTGATCACTTATTTTTATTGGATTTTGATGAAATACAAATTATGTATGAACCATGCATTAAGAAATTTACTTACACTAGAGTGACCTATGTTGCAGACGTCCACGAATAATGGTAGCATTTTACTATCAAGCAGACCGTACGTTTGTTTGCTGCAAATTTGTTTTTTTTTTATAATTAATTTGTTACCATATCTATTCCAAAAATCTATATACTATCACGTCATCTCGATTATAATATAAAATAAAACCATATTTTAACACTCGGAATTAAAAATATCACAATATTCTGTCGCACATTTCTATTCATATTGCAGTATTTTAAAATTCCGCCATTCACTAAAACACTAGCTAGCTTTTAGAGTCCATTAACCAATCTAAACTAGCACATCACTCAAATTAAATGAATGCTTCAAATTTAATATGAGTTATACAATCATTAATGCAATGAATTATTCAAACTAGCAGAGACTTCGTACGAAACAAATAGTATATATCACAACAGGCAAGTGCAGCTGAATTGCTAACTACAATTACTGCATAACTAGGTGAAAAAGAAAAGAATGCGACTGCGCATTCCTATTTACTAATTATATTCCTAAACTATTTAGGCATCAAACGTGCGTAATATTCTGCCACGCCCGCTTACTTAGCATGCAATGATTACGGTCTGATTGTAATACAATACATACGAACGTTGTTAGAAACGACGACCACACCCTGTTTTTCACATTTCTGTTATCGTATATTTCTGTTTACGTCCTGTTGGTCTAGTGGTTATAACCGCTCTTTAACTAGGTGTCGCTGGTTCTATTACCGTATCAGGGCAAGCATTAACTTAGCTTCGACCTTAAAAAATATTATGATAATAAACGCGTATGTAGGTAATATAGGCATTTATAATTATTTAATTCATTCAAATTGTATTTATTGCACAGAGTTTTATGGTTTGATAGCGGGTCTATCTATATCATAAATGCTTTGCTATATTAATATTTCGGAGTAGATAATGTATTACGATTATGCTTGCAAAATAAGTTCAGTAGCTTGCGTAACATACGCACCGCAAATTAGGATCACAACAAATATACGTGACACTGATTGAAGTGACCACCGGTAACCAACGAACTAATTAAACTCATGAAAAATGACAGAGCACTCATTTCGTGCAGGTTATTCTCAGGCGGTTCTTTCGATGGTAAAGGCCATATTAAGGGTATAGCTGAATACACAAAAAGAAGAAAAATCAAAGTAACTATGGAGTATTCGAGTGAGTTGCAATGAAGATTGCAGTAAACGACGAATATGCAGATTAGGAGAGAAAAATACATCTGTCCTTAATTTTACAAGTACCCCTTGCCTTCTGTCTCCGAGATCGGTGGGAATGCGGCCGACATATCAGACGCGACATATAAATACATATATAAATATACAAATAAAAGTGGTGAAAACCCTTATAAATGTTCTTTAATAATATAAATAGTGACCGTGTAAGTCTTAAAAGTTTAAATAAGTGTGTACGCCGCATCAAAGTATAATATTTAAATCGAAAGTATTTTTGTACGCGGCCATTCTATTTTTCAACAGTGACATTCTTGAGTGAGCTACTCCTATTTAGGAAACCTGTCGGTGCCCAGTCGTTAACTGATGTCGCGTGCCTAGGAGTAGGGTGCACATATAATATGCGAGTCACTAGGTAAGTACTTACTATTTATGGTTTCAATAAAGATCTATTTTAGTTAAATTATTTTTGAATTGTAGTTGATATTGTTATGGCTTCTGATTAATTCCCAAGAGAATACAATACGCTGATTCATTCTGTAAGAGGTACACGACTCTATTGAGCGAATATATTGTTTTAATTTGTAGAAGTCCTGATTTACATTTACTCAATTCCAGGGTACCAGTGAGGGCCTGGGCTTGCGCTCTAACAGAACTCGTGTGTTCATACTCTCGAATCGTTGCTTAATATTATTAGTATTAGATCAGTTACCTCACAGAGACGGTTTTTCTCAGTGGGACGGGAACCTGAAATAGCATTAATTGGATATAATTTAGATTCGTGCTCTAGTTGAGCAGAAAATTCCTGTCACATTTGGAATCATGATAAGCCTAATGATATATTTGCAATTAAAATAAATTGACATAACAGATTCCTACAAAATGTATGGTCCTCCTCTGAATTGAATCTACTTAGACACCTGTTTAAAAATAGCAAGGGCATTGTGTTCATACAACTTTTAAGGTCTGAATATAGTCTCTTCATCAATTCTAGCAAGTGCCGTATTGTATAGGTATTTCTAGGATTATTTTCCAAATTGATAAAGAGATACAGGAGATACTGAATGCATAACGTGTGGAGAGAATCAAGCAATCGGTTTTGCATAGCAATATGACTGTATGAATGTTGCTCGTAGCAATGTATTAGGCGTTGGTATATTATTGGTTGTGTTAATAATGATTTTTACATTATTTAGCAGGTTTTTTTTTATTTGGTTGTAATTATCTGTACCTTAGAGTAGATCGGTTAATTTTTGAATGGAATCTCCCATATCGCCCTTCGACTTTTTAAGAACTTATACCTAAATTCAGTATAATAATGTATTAGTATAATAATATAACAAACTACAGTAACTGTAGCTTGCTTAACACTAGGATACGTGTAGTTGGTTCTAATAGGAAGAAATTTACGGACTCGAGCAGCATCAACGAATAGTTTTTTTTATACCACACATTTTTATGGCACACAATAAAATGACCCACGTGATGGTAAACAGTCACTGTAGCCTATAGCCGCTAGCAATACCAGGGATATCACTAACGAGTCAGCAATCATTTTGTTGATGAGGACTCACTGTGCTTGCAGCATTACATTGTATTTGATATTCCTATGGGCGAGAAAATATATTTCCCAAGAACAATTTATACCATACTGTGTACACAATCACAACATGGAATCACCTCTATTTACATCCCGTCGCGATTCGGTACAGCTATCTGGTCCTCAATAAATCACATGAATTTTTCATTACCAATCGATTTTCAACGGAACTTGTTTATGTCTGCGATGTAACATGCATTTAAATTGGATTTTAAGCCGATAACCATTTTATAATAAAGGTAATCATTACTATCTCTAGTGCGATTTTTCTTCACGAACGCTTAATGGTTTTTATTAAGCCGCCATTGTAAAGACTGAATGCGTAATCCGAAATGGTCAGAATAGGGTAAGGATTGGGTATTCTGTTGGCTTGAGAAACACTTCAACGTTTTCAGTAAGTCTCATATAGCCTGAGTGGTCTGCGTTAAGATACTTTGTCTAGATTTGGAATGGTTTTGCTACTGTTTTGTATAAACGGGCTAAGTGCGAGTCGGACTCGCGCACAAAGGGTTCTGTATTCCCTACCACCTACCTATATTCTATATTTTAGTAGGTTCACAAATACAGTTCTAGACTGAAGGCAGACAGGTAGACAGCAAATTTCTGTATGGTATTATGTTGTGATATAATGCGTATACAATTTAGATTTTACGTTCCGTGTTCGTGCTTACATTCTTGCTTTAAAATTTAAAGCAATCAAAATCCATCGCACGCGCTCAAACCAGCTTCGCGAATGTCGAAATACTGCTTAAAATTCGATGACATGCTATAAAATGATCAATTAAATTCGGTAACCGTTGCCAGAAATGCCCAATAAATGCGAATCATGAAGCCGGAATTGAAATACAGTTAGGTCTACACTTAATACTACTTACATTAATAATGCAATGAGAGCAAAGGATATGGCTACGTCTATGAAAGTAAGGGTTCTTTGAAAAAATAAGTGTATCAACTTGTGTTGTCTATTTCTGTTTCAAACTTAGCCATATGCAAACAGTACCTATAATGAACCGCAATAATTACATCCTGAAATGACCGTTGTAAATCTACATTATATATTTTTTAAATAGAATACTGTGGTGGCTAGCTCGCATATTATGACCCGTCTGATGGTAAGCTGTCACAGTAGTCTATATTTGCCATAGCAGGGGTATAATTTAATAGTAGTAGTAATTTAGTACATAGTAGGTGTTGCATAGCTTTTACTAGTTTTATTTGCGTACGATATCTCTAGCGTTATTTATACCTATGACTCTGACGCAGACGAAGTCGCAAGCAAATTGTTTGGTAAATGTTTAGTCTTTCACCTATATTTACAAAGGACAAAAATAAACTTTGAAGGAAAAACTAAAGAACGAATTAATTGAATGTGCCGAAGTGGGATTTCTTACTTTTTCCTATGGTCGGCGGAGGTCGGTTTATAGGGTTGAGCCACGTGCCTTTCTGTGAGCCAGCAGATGTACCGTGACACCTGCCCTTGCCACTCCACCCATCACTGTCGTATCCGCACAAACACCATATACCCATCCTTGTCTAGTTGTGCTTATTTTTATATAATTTATACAAAGTGACGGTAACTAGAATGGTCCTCGAGGCGGTTATAATGACCATTGGCTTCCTCAGCTGGGTATTAATTGCATAAGTACACAAGTTATGTATGCTTATTACATGCCAGATCAAGTATTAGTTATCGTTATATATCGTAAATAATATTTAAATGCCTGTGTGCGTGCATTATTTGCATGGTGAAAAGTATTACAAATCGAAAAGGAACTCGTCAGCAGGAAAATCCTTCTGCATAACGGTTGTCTAGGAACTTAAAAAATTGGCCAAGTGTGGGTTGGACCCGCACACCTAGGGTTCCGTGCTAAAAACATACCTACCAGTTTAAATGACAAACTTAACTTTGCGGTTCGATCTCTAGACACGGCTAGGTATTGCACCAAACGCGTACTGTGGTAGTGTAGTCCCCTTAATTTTTTATTTATTTTCATTTTTATTATTTGTTGTTGACACTGTGACACACTTAATACAAAAATTATTAAGTCCAAATAAATCACAACTATTAATTTAAATTAAGAATGTTCTATACCGACTTTTAAATTAGCCTATCAGCGTTCAAGTGTCGTCCTAAGCCAACTGGATTTTATAATTATCCTGATTAGAATGGTCTTATTATTACGACAATCTTTCTAGTAGCTTCTAATTGTGCGGTCCCTCGTAAGCGTCCTGGGACTTTCGCAAAGATCCGAATTGACTTCTTAATATTTTCGTGTGTATTTGTGGTGTATTTCGTGTGTAATAGGTGTTGTCATTGCTTCTTCTTCTATACTCCTCCGAAGAAAAGAGCTTTAAAAGTTGATTGCGAGCCACGTAACATAAGCTCTCGTCTCAAATTTTGATTACCTATTCTCGGTGACGATGTAAAATTTCACTGTCTGGTCACATTTACGTAGGTCATTAATATATTTTTTTGATAAAAAAATGGAAATTATTATACAAGGCCAGTATCCCTAGGGTTGCCGCGAGTATATAGTCTGGGCGGCAACCCCAGTGGCAGGGTCGCCAACCGATGTCGTGACCAGGAGTTAGCATAACATGATACGACCGTTCCCGTTAAGATATGTTTATTGACTGTCATAGCTAGATCTAAGTGATCTAACATACTATGAACTGGGTAGAGGTGCGTCACACATCACAGTCTGATCATTTATACTACAATATAACATATCACTAAACGACGACTTGTGAAGTATTTAAATATTAACGCGGGGAAAGTCTGGTAAAGTGAAGTAATAAAGTGATCGGTCCTAATAAATGTCCTGCTGTGACATTAATACGATAGTGATATAGTTACGATAAGGAAATATAATACATAGTAATCGTCTTATTAATAAAACAATTTGGAGAAGTTCAATTAGGGACATATTTTACACTTTTATTGTGTGGCTTGATGATTTTTGAATGAGATTAACCACAATTTTTATGTGCACTTGAATTTTGTAGTTATAAAAAGTTGAGAGAGTTTCATTAGGAGGTATAATTAAAATATTCATCTAGTTTTGTTTAGCGTCGGATAGGTTCATTCAAAAAGATAAAAATCTCAGTTTTGCTTATACTTATAAAGAGTTTATTTATTTGTACATTTTGTTTATTAAGGGTCTCAACACGCGATTGGTGTTGCAAGCGCCAATAGGCTACGGTAACCGCTTACAATTAGGCGGACCGAATGATTGTTTGCCGCCTTAGTAGTATAAAAAAACATCTTTCATCTTGGGTCTGAATCTACCATGCTATTGAAAAACAATTCCAACTTCCATTGAAAACATGAACAATTACCATTTAGAATATTCTATCGAAATTGAGAAGCCTTGCTTAGTGTAGGAATATATGAATGTCTGTCCATTATTTATTTCTCAGATCAAATATAAAAGGTACTTCGCGAAAACTAAGTGACGCTAGTTTTTTAAACAAGTAGCGCGTGGGCAAAGCCTTGTTTTGCTTGTATTCGTTGTAGGTATGTGCCAGTTATTGTGTATTATGTACACTGCAAGGCGTAGTTTTAAACAGCGTCACTTCGTTGCTCACAATGTTCCATCTACCTTTATTATTTGATTTGATTTGTGATGAAAACCGTTCTCTCATTATTTTCTGTCGGCATGAAAGGCGAATTCGAAGCCACGTGTGCCTTGTTAAACATCAATTTAATTCAATGATCATTGATGAGGATTCCCTTCGCTCTTCTGAAACATTGAGGGACTTATTTTTTAATTAGATACACTTAGCAGATTCCACGGAGGCGAGCGTCTAGTGATCGACTCCTGTTTCTGCAAACTCGATATTCGATCGGCGCAGGTGCAACTGTTCCATTAAAATTTAATACAGATGTCGCGTGCGCCGCTTTTTTACTCCACGACGCGCCATTATAATTAAAGAATATTATTTTGTCGTAAAATCGGACAAGAGTTCATGTTAGCAATCGCCACGCGCCGTAAATGCACTTGGGCAACGGGACTTTCCACTTGTTATGATTATTTCTTTATCAAAAGAGAAGATCAATGATACATTAAATATATTGAGAAGGATGTGGATTCCTATGGAAATGTGCAAGCGTTATTGGCTGCCACTTTACACCATCTTGTTTTATTTGATTAAGGCCTATATACAATTAGCACCGATTCACTGGATTATTATAATAATTATTGTGTGAAAATGTAAGAGTTAAGCTGTTTAAAATAGTCCTCAATCATTAAGTGAATTTGTGTTTTTTTTTGTGTCAACATACAAATACCAATTCTACTAACATATTGTGTTACATACTTAAACATAATTACTTTTCTGTTGAGTATGTTGCATCTGTTAAGTCTAATGAAACTGGATTTTAATATCCTAAGTACCGAGAATAATAATATGTAAAAACCAGTTGAAAATAATTTAAAAATTAGTTTGGCTTGTTGTCTAGCTTCCTCCGTGGATGAAGCGGTTGAACGCCGGACCCCAGATGTGAGGCCCGGGTTCGATTCTTAAGTCGAGCTTTTTTTATGACATGTTTAGTCTATCTGATAGTATGAATTTTAAGGCTATGCCATACTTATGTTGGGCTCAAAATCACCTGTCTATATTTAGAAATTTACTTACATCTTGTTTTAAATTAATTAAGATTAATAGAATTCTCTTTGGTTTTGTTGCGGAATACAAAAAAAACACTTTTATACCTACTTCTATATATTTATTTATTAGCAAAGTTTATTGAATAACTCTATAAATATAAGATTTGATTTGTTATATACATTCTGACGATGAATGTCTGGTACCTTGGTGGGTGTAAGAAAGCAACAATGACATTTGCATGGAAAGAGCCTTAAAGGACTTGAGGGGAAGGACACCGACATTTCAATTAAAGAATAATATTATATCTTTTAGGCATGAACTTTAAGAGTTCTTGAGATAGAAGGGAAATGTAAATGCGTATTGTTTTTTCATAAATTTAGTTTAAACTATTCAATAGTACCATTTATATGCAAATGTTTAATTAATTTCGTAAGCGTAAATGTTCTGAGCTCATTATCAATGAATGGTAGTAAAGCATTGAAGCTTTTTCTTAGGAGTTATGTTAATAGTTACCAATGATAGGTAGGCGTATTTAAGGACTTCGTTTTTTAGCTGCGGTAGGTCCGAGTAGATCATCAGTTACCAAAGAAGGGTATAAACTACAATTACGCACAGCACCTACATTGTATAAGAAGTGACATTAAAGTTAGTTTCATGTGAGATCACACACAAAGATTCATTGTAGGCAAACAAAACTGCGATCGAAATCTTGCAGTTCGAATGTTGCCGACTAATTAAATAAAACCTATTAAACCTTTTTCATTATTTTAAATTATCTAATACACGTGCGCTTGAGGACCTATTAGGTGAAGATACAAGATATATTTGTAGATATGTATGATAATACAGTGCTATATTTGTCGATGATGACGTTGGGTTGAGAGCGGATAGTTCACGCGTGTCAGATTTAAAAATGAGAGTTTGAGGCGATCGGTTCCCTTGGCAAGAGGCCGCGAGACGCCGCGGGCCGCGCTCCGCCCTCCATTGTACCCCACAATGCCTCGTACTTCACCCTAACGAGCGCTCCGAGCAAACCAGACACATTTGTAAAAACACCAATAAGCGTTCCATTTCGGCATATTGTTTTGACATATAATAAATATTTGCAAGATTACACCACGAAGAGATTGCGCGGCTGATTTTACAATCGATCGGTTGTTTCCTTTTGTGGACGCTATTGTTTCGCTCCGACGGTAGGCGGGCGGACGCGGGAGCGGGTGCGTCCGTTCCAAACTGTATTACACACGGTTGCGTTCGGCAGCTACGTTACAGATGCTCTAGAGCTTAATATTAAGATTACAATCTCAGGAGATTAAAGCTTCGAGGGAAAAAGTTGGATATAAAAATTTAATTCAGGACAAATTTTACTAAAAATATACATTAAATCAATGGGCGTGAATTGGTGTGAAGAACGTGACGTCAGCACGTGTTGAACAATGCATGTGAGAATGGAAGTGGAAATACCTAAATCGGTGCATGCGGGGGCTAAGCCACCGCCGCCAGCGCACGTTGGCTGCGGTTTCCACGTCCGACAAATTGCAGGGTGCGCGTCCAGTTAGCGCCTCGTAGGTGTCAAGATTGCCGTAATTTGCGTCCAGGAACATTGGCCCGCAGCGGCTGTCATCACGTGTTACCATCTAAATACTTTTATTATCTTGAAAACATACCGATTTGATTTGCAATAAGAATACGATGGCGAGCAACGCCCTCATAATGCAAACGCCAAAGGACTCGCAATTAAGTATCTCGTAAAGAAATAAATATATTGAGCATTTTAATCCGAGTCCAAATATTCGGGACTATAAAAAGGACATAAATGAGTTCTAGCTACACGCAATACTTTATTTATAGTGCAGTTTAACTTCCTAAATCGTTGATTCATGGTGTCGTTGATGGTGGCTGAATCTTTGATAAATGGTAGATTCACTTCATATAGAATTAACTGAACTGAATCTGACAAACATAATCATTATGTCACTTTTTGGTTCCCAAAGTACAGTGTCTGCCCAATTTAGGAAAGTTGGCATTGTGTGAGCTACTTATATAGAATTCGGTTAACATAAAACATAATGAACTATTTACAGAAAACACAACTTAGGTATTTAAATGTTTTTTGTACAATCTTGGATTAATGGAATGGAATGTTTCAATTACATTGTCGGAATATTTAGTTACAAAATTGTATGGAGATTAAAAAAAAAATCATCATTAATTTCTTCATTTTTCATTACGGAAATACGAATATATCTAGAGTAAACAAAGAAATGCAAGTCATAATCAAGAATGAATGAATGACATCGCATCCGCAATCCAAGTTTTAAAGTAGAAACTCTCGGTACAATAAATAAAATACAATTCTACTGCAAATTATGAAACATAGGTACACGGGAATCATTCAATGACCAAGGAATTAATCGAGAAGACAGATATTGCTGTTCGTACAGGAACACAGATTAAATCTCTTTCAAACACTGAACGTGCTCTGGGAGCGAATGCCTCCTGATGTAAGCAGATTAAAGTCAACTTTGAGAATTTCACAATGGGACTACGACGCTTAGAGCTCAAGTCCTCATTTATATTTTAAGTATTTTTTAAAGTGTCTTTCTGAATGGTATCTTTTTGCTGGTGCTTAGTAAACATCAGTATAATGGATATTAGATATTATTAAAATTATGACTTATGTTTTTGACGTTCACATTGTATTCTGATATGACAACGAAATTCTTACTAACGAGGTCTGGGCGATCGATAAAAATATGTCATGCGAGGACAGTTTCCAGAAGGAGGTGAGTTCCTTCACACATTAATAAGGGCTTTTTGACTTTGTGATTTCTTCTCAACCATCGGCAATAAATTGTGGAAACATCAATATTGTATGACGAGATTAATGCCCATGTTCGGTGGACCATTAGGGCTGTATAATGCTATTGTGTTTTTTATTCGGCTTTGAATTCGGGCTCAGTGCCGCCAAATTGACGTCAAGCCATCGAAAAAATATTTATAGAGTAATGAATTGATTTATTATAAGTCCACTTTATTTGAATTCAAAATCAATTGGAATTATCTATCTATAGCTAGCTATGCAATGCGCCGACCAATAACAATGACATAATTAGGATAGCATTCATTACTTAATAAAGATTATTATTACGTTAGCCTATATATTAACATACATCTTGTTACCTGCCGACAAAAACATATCATCATTATTTTGCTTTCATTCCCGCTTCTATTTTAAACCTTTATCTATAAACTTTTGTGAAGTAAATTTTACTACCCAAGATCATTATACTCAAGAATGTTGCCACCGCGGCTTTCATATTTCAATTCAGATATCGATGGTTGTCAAAACGTCCCGTTTAAGGTTGTCGCTACGAGCCATAGTCCGGGGCTTTAAGACGGTTTAAGCCATGACCATCCTTCATATGCAAGTCCATTGAAGAGGCGAGGAAGAGCGGTGACACCGCCTCCGCTTAGATTTATGCCCCCGGCTTCTGTGAGACAGCTCAACTTCTCAACACTCGCCGAGTCAATCCTTTGAATTTATTAGGCACTCGATATTCAAGTGACTTATGTAAGCTCCTTTTAAAGTACCGAGGTTATTGTATGATTGCTGATTTATGTAGATTGGGGTTCCGATTTGTTTAACTTTCCGTATTTTGTACGGTCGATGAGCTGTCTGTCGATTGTGACTTTGGTGACACGAAATTAAATTTTTGATCGCTCTTTCTACAATAATTTACGATCTATGTATCTATCTATTGGCTCTTTGGAGAATGATAATAATTTTCCTCTAAAGACATGAAATTACGTACATCAAGCAAGTTAATTATTCTAATCTAAAATTAACAGAGTTGTATGTGGAATATACGATAAAAGTAGTCAATAATTAAAATAGTAAGATATTCAGATTTGATATTCCATTCTAAGGCGTGGTTAATAGATTTCCTGGTTCTTACACATTGAGTAGCATACACGTCAGAGCTTCTTTTATCACTGGGTGAGTTACAGCAGGCGTAACTTTTTATTAAGTCATAATTTTGGGCGGAACGAAACGATACTATCACTTTATGGAATGCATATTGCTTACGGTTTAATTAATCTAACTATTGATAGATACCACCAAGAATTTTAATTAAATTATTGATACATTTACATATTTTGTAATGTATTATGAAAATATATATTTTAAAATCCGTGCTTCAAATGTCATGGAGCTAACAGCTATAAGTTAATCCCGGAATTTATTAAAAATATGCATTGGACAATC
Organism: Falcaria lacertinaria; assembly: GCA_951449985.1. Lineage (NCBI taxonomy): Eukaryota > Metazoa > Arthropoda > Insecta > Lepidoptera > Drepanidae > Falcaria > Falcaria lacertinaria. Next base: position 7,692,490 of record OX602114.1, read on the forward strand.
AAACAAGTGCTCGGGTCTATTTATGGCTTTCAATAACGTATTTATGTGAGGGGATTGTTTTTAAACAAACAACGAATAAAATGTTGGCGGGTTTGGTTATTCCACAATCGTGTCATAAATTGAAAGGTAAAGCAGCCGAAGCATTCAACGCGTGCGCATGTCGGTGATAAATGTTGTACGTTGTAGACAAATAGCTGCTACTACTAAACAAATTGCCAACTTACAATGTTCCCTGAGGTTGCACCATTTCTTCTATAAGGCAAAAATGTAAACGAGTCCCATCGTAATGAATATTAATAGGCTGAGTCAAGTGGTCGGGGAAAAAATACGCCATGTCTAATTTAATTTATCGATATTTAAAATGTTTAATTTATATTTTGATAAGAGCTTTTATTTCTGCCTTTAAAATAACGCAACCACGTTACGAAATCTCTTTAGGATTTAGGACCATAATAACTAATTCAGAACAGATTCATTCTTATTTTATTTTTAGCTGATTGGTCACTTATTTTGATTCATTCTTACATAAAATTTGTCTAAAATTTTACTATTGTTTAAATAGGATAAGATTGGATGGGATCGTTTCGATGAATAGCTTTAGGGTGAAACGTTACAGAAATGAAATACATTGCTGTACAGGTTTCGTTCCTATATTTTGACAGCAAGATGCGGAATTCGTGCGATATGATGGTTGACACTCGTACCCGGCGGGCTGACAGTGAGCTGAAAGTTTATTTAATCAATGAGCAGTTCCATACTCCAAGTCCCTCAGGCTTGCGCGGTACCCTGCCGTCTCAATTTCATCTGCCTCTGTACAATCCTCCTGGGGTTATAGAGAATTTAATCGAATTTCTACACAGTTCTCACCGAATTATATTTTGTTGCTCGAATCGGTAGTTGTTTTACTGTTTACGCTAGCAATCTCAACTTGCCTGCAGATAAATAAATCACTTGCCTTATAAATGTTATTTCTTGATTGTATTTTATGAACTGCAAATGATTCATACATATTTATTGAATTGGAGAGGTTTATGGACAGACTAGACTTTTGCTCGCGGTTTTGTGGTAACTTTTATTTCATTTGCATTGGTAAAGCTATGAACATGTATGAAAAAAGTATGAACTAAAAACTTTGCCGATTCTGTAGCCTTAGCAGGAAGACTAAAAAAAACTTTTAGTGCTACCTATGAACAGTGCTACGGGGGCGAAAAATGGAAATAAAAATGCGGATGAAAATTTTGAGATTTACGTTTTCGAAAACGTAGTCGAAAGATGTTGCTGCTACGTACTGTTTCTATAGTAATAAATCTAGGCTACAGTTCCATATTTGATTGCGATTTCAAACAGCTACGTTGCTCATCGTTTATTCTCTTGACAGACACTAGTGTAAATTATATTTTTTAGCTTAGTCCACTAAATCTAAGCTTAGAGCTGTCCGAATTAAATTAAGTCCTATCAGACTATGAATATGTTTATTTTCAATGAACAATGAATAGGGTAGGTATTTTTGTTCAATAATAAGAATAATGCTTGGACATTATCACACAGCGCCATCTGGCCCCAAGCTAAGCAATCCTTGTACTATGGGAACCAAGAACTGATATAATACTTATATACTTTTTTTTTTAAATACATACAAAACACCCAGGCTGTCGAATAAATGTTTGCCCCGGCGGGAATCGAACCCGCGACCTCTAGATTAGAAGTCAGGTATACTAACCACTAGACCAGCGGTCTCCGTAATTTAGATCTAGTTTAGTTTTAGTCTAGCTAGATGACCAAGAGAATTGAGACGTATTCGTCTATATATTTACCTAAATAACATACTTAATGTATTTCCAGTCTACGGCAAAGTATATAAGGTACTCACTGTTATCCCTTATCATGCAAATATAATTTTAACCTTGCAAAAATATTGATAGTAAATGACTTTAATCTCAACATGATATTAGATGCGCGGTCACGGTTAGCTTATAATATTATGTAATCTATTGTTCTTTTTCGCGTTGAGGATTTTTGAGAGGTTGGAGATTTAGCTCGGAGGGTAGTATAAAATTTGTATAACAAATGAGGGGCGTGTCGGGATCCGTCACAGTGGCTGAGGTCGCTGTGTGGGCGCTAGGTAGGTGGCCCTTTACTGCACAAAGAGCAATGTTGAAAGACTAGTTTATACCTCATTTTAGCGATGTGAGCACGCAAAAATCGCATTTATTCTCAGACAAATTGTATTCATGAGAAGTAACGAAAGGGGAATTAAATCACTGCTTCGGTAAGGATTTGTCGTTTGGCTCTCAAAAATAATGACGGTTCTTATTTCAACAAATACGAGGTCTACAAAATTGTAATTTAGAATCGCTTAGTACGGTATTTATGTGTTAAAAGGCCACTGTATTTGTTTTGTTACGCTTTGTAATAACAGCACAGAGTATATATATATATATACAGCTGTTATTGTATGGTATAAAGAAGCTAACGAATTCCCATACAAACAGAAATTTTGAGTGTTTTCATAATACGCCACAAGAATAAAAAATATGCTTCCAATATTTTCGCCGATGGAAATATCGAACTTCTCGCTATGATCTTCAAAATCTCTGGTTTGAACCTCCAACTGTTGTAACCGATGGTTGTTTGTTAAACCTCAGACGTCTAATAACATGTATTTTGCTAAACGAACCTGAGAAGCGAGCTGAGAAACCAGCCACCTCATCCGACGGAACGTGGTATTAAGCTATTACTTATCCAGACCGTTGTTTTTCAATGAACAAATACTTTTTGGGGTTCCTAAGTATGTGGAATGAACAGTTTTGGTGCTTTCTCATAATTGTAGAAATAAATATCACCGGTTTGTTTTAATTACTCTATTCTTGTTATAAAATATGCAATTCGAACCACGGGTAGAAGTAGAGAATCCTTTGAATAATTCTCAAAATAATAACTAAAACTTGCTGGGGACTAAATGAATAATAATAAGAATCTTAATACTAAGTTATGTTTTAAGGAATCTTTAGTAGTAATTACAAAACAATGCGAAGTATCTAGTATTTAGGTAGTAAATACTTACTTAACGCAGATCTTGTCTTGATACAATACGAAAGTAAACAAAATAATACAATATTACTACATCACGTCATTACGTTTGACCACTGATAATTTGACCACTGTTTGTCATTACAAACAGTGGTCAAATTATAGACTTTATGTAAAAACTCCTATTTATGACAAATTAACAGATTTTGTTTATGTGAAAAAAACCTCGATATCTCACTGACCATTAAGTGAGAAACTAAAAAAAAATGTATTATTTATAATGTAGGTTTTTTACTTAAAAATAAGCCTAAGCGTATCAACTCTGCTTCCACCACGATTGTAACGAAGGAAATCAGACTTTGATCCCGATATGTAAATATATGTTTGTTTTATCCAAGTAAAAGAGTAGCTATTAATTCGATATCGGCTATCTGAGAGATGATCCAGACTGAGATGGATGCATCATTTGCTATTCAAATAACCTCAGGCGTTCGGTGTGTATAATATCAGTGGCTGTACAGATTTTGACTTATCATTTTTATCTTTTTTATGGAATGAGAAAGTCCGATACATTTTGTGATTTGTTTTAGTGATGTTCATGCGGAAGAATACATTTAAAGTAAGAAATTAACTAATCAGTGATGGAAATATAGAGTACTCGCAACTAGAGAGCCAGGAGCAAAAGAGCGCTCTATAGTCTCAGTTTACCCTGAAAGCACTCGCGTGTTGTTATGTAGATACATATTTGCATATGTAAATACACATTTGGTTTATTTTAATTTCAGTAATTATTAAAATTTATAATAAACAAGATTTAAATAAATATATTGCAATATCTCAGAGTAGAAAATATACGTAATATGAAATACATTTTGAAATTTACTAATACAAAGATCAAATAAAAAAAAATCTATCTTTTGTATACTTTTTTTGAAGAAGGTTCTAAATTTTGAGTGTGCATGTAATTATTCTTAATAGGTGGTCATAATATTCCAACAAATGGCGTACAGGAGTTTTTAATTGGGGTGGTTGCTAATTCACGACCTGATTTATTGTGGTAAGGCAATCTGCTTACTTACCCGTACGGTAGTTAAGCGCTTTAAATATAAAACTATTATTTATATTCTTCCTGCAAAAAGGATTATGTTAAAAGGAGGTTATTCTCTGGTCTCGCTAATTAGTATCGTGTTCCATTCTGGCTACTTCGAAATTTTAAATGAAGTCTTCGAATGGACGTGGGAATTATAAGAATTTTGGTGCAGGAAAAACTCGTTGTATATTTCATTAACAATTTCCAGTCAATAATTAAAATTCATTAGGCGATAGCTGTATCCATGGATAAAATTTTATCTTCTTCGCGTGTTAATCGTTCGGTTACACATTCCTATTTTTCAAAGCGGATAATTTCGTGATGTTCGATCTATATTATCCCCATTTAGTTAAACGTGTAGTGAAACTAGAAATATCGTAAGCGCTAGTAGGTACAGTAATAGCCCAAATAAAAAGGTTAATTCCAAATCTTGTTTTCAAATTCTATAGGACTAATTGTACCAATAGCTTCGAGGGGGATTTTTGCACATTTATAACTAGTTAGCTAGACAAAGAAACGTTACTCGATGTCACTAGTTGGAAAGAGTGACTTACCGTATTATAGTTACACTAGCTTTTGCCCGCGGCTTTGCACGCGTGATTAAGTGAATAAGTATATAAATGATAGCTTTTGCTGCGGGTTATAATATAAGTACCTATTTTAACTTCAACAATGACGGATCATACAAACTTTCATCCCCAATTTTACCACCTTTGGGATGGTATTTCCAAAGACCCGACCTTATTGGATGCCTATCTCATAAAAGGTACCCACTGTCAAAATTTCAAGTCTCTAACTCCGGTTAGTCTGTGCGTTGATATGTCAGTCAGTCAGTTTCTTCTTTTATATGTATATACAGATATGAACGGAGCAACCTGCGTAAACAACGCATAAGCAGCATGCGTTTTTGCTTATTATTTTTTGATTAACATTATCATAATTAATTAGGCACGTCAGATTTCTGCGTCCGAGATGAGAGTACATTTTAAAATACGGTAGGCCACAGTACATGAATGCCCTTTATTCCGTGATACTTGAGCAGGCTAGACCCCATCGTTACAAAGGTAAACTGAATAGGCAGTTATTGGCACAGTTATTAAACATACGGTCTTATTAGGGACAGCCCTGACCAGTTTGTTAGTTAGACAACTATTTAAAAAAAATCTTGATCATAAATAAGGATGCTCCGGTGGATGTAGCCAATTCAAAAGATTACAGGTATCAATAACACTTAGATTATTTTAACACTGTGAAAATAAGTGTGTGGATTTTGACACCTTAATCAATTGTTTGTTCGAAGAGGCACATAAACTCGTTATAAAACAAGCTCTTTCGAAAAGTGATTTACACGTGGTGGTATTATTATTTTTGATTCTTCTGTATGGAGAAAATAATTAGATATTGTGGTTACTTGTACATTCGTAAAATTACTGAATAAAAATTATGCTTATTGTTAGAATTATACTAAGTGCTTAAATGGTAAACTTAACTTCGAAACCTTAAACTCGAAAATGATAAGCTTTTTGTATTTGTTTTGTGATGTATTTCCTTGTTCACTTTTAAGACAAATTAAGAACGCGTCGGTGCTGTTCGGAATTTAATGCTTAAGCGTGACTTGACAAGAAAAAATACTATCCCTATCTACTATCTACTGACCACATTACAAGCTTTGCTTCACTGGGATTAGATTACCTACATAATTATAATTACGTAATCACAAAAAAATGTATAATTTTATGTTTTCTGGTGAACAGCTTTTTTGTTAAGTAGTTATTAGCGATCTTTAATGATATCAATAAAAAATATTGGAAGAGTTATATTTGGTTTTTGCAAAGATTGCTTGCAACGAAGCCTGGTCGGGTATAGCTAATTATTATTATTCACTCTATCTACGTTAATTTATACGATGGGAATAACTGAGTCTGGCATCTCCAGCGAACCTTAACTATCCAGTCCCACACCACAAAAACCTGGTCATAAATTGTCACGGCTCATCAGCAGTGATGACACTCCTTCTGTATTTTTCGATACACTGACCTTCATAACGACACTGATTTGTATGCCTCATCTCTCAAATTCCCCTAAAACCTTAAAACGGATAGACCACCCTGAGTCGAAAACGTAATATTAACATGGTGCTTGAATTAATAACACATTAAGTTCAATTAGGTAATGAGCATTATCCATACAAAGATGACATTATACGTGTTTTCTTCGGCCACTATGTGTTTCAGCTTTCCACTTGGGTGGTCTTTTCATATAAACAGTGATATAATGAGTAATTAAAACAATGTACCAGGTTCATTAATAAGAAAAATTGTTTGTAGTCTTAGTAAAATTAGCATAATGAGTATTGTCATATCATATAACAACAGTGTTGGCACCCCATCGACTTATAGGCAGTTAAATTGTCAAATACTTTTAGTTTGGGAACAGAGACAGCTGTACTTAGGATCTCAAGTTACTTCATGTTTTCAAATTAATAATGACTCCAAATATTACCTTTTTAATATACTTTTACTGGCATATACATTTATAATATTCAAAATGTATTATGCTGGGTGTAACAGTCTTGCTACAGAAAAAATAAGTCATACTTTAGGATTTTTTATACCACTAAGGTGGCAAACAAGCATACGGCCCGCCTGATGCTAAGCGGTTGCCGTAGTCAGTGGACGCTTGCAATCGCTCGCGCGTTGCCGACCCCAAAACTTATTTAGAAATGAATTATGATATTATTGCAATAGTCACACCACGAGCTTTCCGGTGAAGGAAAAATATTAAAAACACCTGCATACGTCTGAGAAGACAGTGCCAGAGCAGTGCCTAAGAGACGGCGACGGATTCCCCATTTGTTGGCGTTGGCACCAAATTATCTTCGGTGAAAAGTGGGTGTTAACTCTTTGGGGTCCCTTGTGGGAAGACATGAACACAATATATTATTATTTTAATTATTGTATACCCAATAAAAATATAAATATAGATTTTCTAGGTCCATTATCTGTCATGATCATATTCCATTCTAAGCAGTTCGCCTGTATTCATACGTCACTCCCAAAGAACCCTTTACGCGCTTCGAGAACCTCATTTATTTACATAGTCCGTGAAAAGTAATTATCATAATTATTGTTCAGCAAAGTACTTACATACACCCATTTTAATATATGGTTCCGAAGATGTAAGAGAACATTCTTATTATATTATTTACATGAAACATTATGCTTGTTGTCAGTAGTCCAACTAGCAGCGAATAATTATAGTAATAACCATTAAAATCTAAATGCAAGGGCGGGCCCTCGCTCGCTATAGTTCTTGCATTCCGAACAAACCTTCAATAAGAAGAATTGTTAAGTGTGTAATTGGTGTCTAAAATATGGCTCCAGTTGATTGCAATAACTGTGCTGGGGATGTAAAATGAGTATTATGGACGGGGATACAGCGCTGTTATTTTATATTTTATTTTATATCAACTATGATATAAGAACAGTTAGTTTATGTTATTCTGCCATCATTGAGAGGCATCAAAAACCAGATGTTGATACAGGGATAATTTAAAACGTATGCGTAGATAGCTGGACATAATTTTCGGTAGTAATTATATTATTGCAATAAATTTTAGAATGTAATGTAATGCGTTTTATTATGTATTTTGGTAACCCTTATCGCACCGAGGTATATGCATGCTTGTGATTTCATTGTTTGATTTAAGAATAAGCGTTGCGATAAAACAGGCTATTTTACAGGACGGATTCAAAGCTCACCTCCAACAACTTAATATTAGACACTTTGTGTCATTCCAACGTTTATTAAACGGACATATTAAAGCGATGCAATATTTCAGTATGCACAAAATGAAATAAATATCGTCACTCAAAGGAAACTTTTAATAGCTCAAAACACCATCGCGTGCTTGCCCACATAACAGTCTAATGACAGCTTTTAAACAATGAATTATGGCTAGTTGTCCAGTATATTTAATTGTAATTAATAATTAAGTCGTAGTTAAGCAACTCCCGGGGAGATTTTTAGCGTTTAGTATATACTTTATAGTTATGTCCACCTAATTAGATTTAAATTTGCGTCTCGCCATGGGAAGCGCCGCGGATCGTGGCAGCCAGATAGCGGTTATTTATAAATACATTAAAACACATTAAGACTTTCTAATTCGATAAGTACAATGTTGAAAAACGATACAATATGTGTTTAAGACTGTCCACGTGTGGTGTACAATGTTTGAAGGGCAGTAAGAAGCTAATATGTCAATAGGGGCCGTGATGTTGCACAACAATGCTGTATTATGCGCTTGTCAAGCGTATAACTTTATTAAACTGATTCCCCGTGGAGGATGGATAGGGGGCTTGGTGCTTTTAAGAACCTTTTAGTATTTTTATACGTGATGCAACCGCAATGATCGATTAGGTTATGTGTCGTGCTAAGGAAATTTATTTATTGTACTTTTGCCAATAGTCGTGAATTGGTGATGTTAAATCGTCAAACCGTTATATTTGTTTACTGTTTTTAATTGTGGTATTCACGATAAGGAAAACCGAAGGTGAAATAAGAAATTATTTTTTTTACAGACGTTTGTATTGTTATCTTGCAAATCGCATACATTGCAAGTACTGCAACCTGTAAATTGATAATTTTATACTATAGAATATGTCAGAATTTAAAATTATTAACCTTTATACTACCAAAAGGCTTTAAGAATAATTTCTGTACTTATTTTGTTAACCTTAATTCCCGTCGCTATTTTAGAAAGATTTTATAATTATCTAGTTTTATATTTTATTTCCTCTTCTTTTCTTCCACGCTGAAGTGTTTTGGGTCATACATAAAATAAGTGAAAAAGGATGTTTGTTTGTTTGATTAAAATTTAACAAGAAGTTAGATTATATCCTGGGGAAGGACATAACCTATCTTTTGTCTGAAAACAAATTTAGAACGAAATCGCGGGTTACAGCTAGCTGTAAATATATGAGTTATTAGGGCCCGTCGTTTGGGTTCATATTTGTTGAATATTATATTAAAAACTCTTCATTGTTTGGCAAAAGTTGCCAAATCAGCACGGTTACAGTGACATATTTCGCGAATCATACTTCTTAGATGAAAGGCAACATCCGCTGCTGCATCCGGAAAGGTGCTGCGTATATAAAGGATCACACATAATTCGTCATATTATTCATAAATAAAAATCAGATCGGCAGATGCGAAAGGATTGTAGATTGCACACACATGCTGGCAAGGTGCGCTACGGCTACGGTGGCTTGTGCCAAACACTTCTCTCGGCAAACAAAACTCAATACTATTCAGTTATGCATCTGGTAACATACGTATCTCTACAAACCTTTCATTTTTCCCTTTAATTTCTTTTGCTACGTCATCATTGGTATCAAGTATTTCGAATAAAATGTATAATGTTTCGTGTGTTAAATTACGAACGAACTTCTGAAAATAGATTTTAAATTACTTTGAAGTCTAGTAAAATCGCAAATTTAGTTAAATAGTCAAACGACTGATGTTTTTTACTGCTGTTTAAATCCTTGTACTATGTTTATACCAGTTACAAAAATAATCGAGATCTACATACTACATTACAAACGTCATAAGATGCTTATTGCTCTTTTCTTTCTTCAATTACGTGCTTGTTATACATTCAGGTGCGTAAAATAATGGAACTCACCTAATTTTGTACAATCTGCGCAAAAACAACTTTATTCCAAAATAAACGTATTTAAATTTAGTCATCGAAGTGTATCGGTTGGTAGTATCTACGGGAATTAAGATTAAAAAGAGTGTATCTTAAGTGGAGTTAAACATTTAAATGGACTTGAAATAATATTTTTAGCATATGCGGCGGAAGAATTTGCAATAATCGCAAGGGAGACGGGGATATGGCTTGGCGACGCGTGGCGCGGCCTCCTTGACTTCCAGTTTAGTAATTAAACTTACAACTTTATCGATCAAAGGCTTTCCAATATATGCAGGACCACCGCGCTCTCATATCTGCGAGCGGCAGTTTCGTATTTAAGGTACACTCACACTAAAAAGAGTTGCGAGAATTTATTTTATTACCCGCGGCGCCATAACGCAGTTACGCGACGATAGACTGTTGTTTAAATGATATGCTTTAAAAACTGAAAGTGTGGATTTTATTGCGATACGTAAAATTTTGTTCATTAGCACTTTATTCTGTTCTAAGGCATCTTTTCTTATATACCCATGTTTAGTATTGTTCTTTCACGAATCATTAACATGGTCATATGATACTCTACTATTTAATTTCAATCCCTATCTTTATCTTTATAAGGTATAATTATATTATTAACGCAAGAATTTTAATAAAACCTTATACCAAATTTATAGTAAAGATTTTATCTAGTTTATATTCACTCGACTTATGTAAATGTAACCTTATACTATTTCAGTGCCGTCGGTCTCGTAATGGAACTGTCAGTCGCTTCTTGTCTTGTCTATAATCCACCAAATGGGTTTATTAAAAGTGTTCTGCCCACTAACATGCAGATCCAGTTCGGTACAAGGCGCAGAACAAATATGGATAGCGACCCATTAATATTACAAGATAAAGCTTATGTACTTTGTTAAAAAGTTATGTTCCTTTCATAATGGATATCTTGTATTGTTATCCATACTAATAATTATTAATGCGAAAGTAACTCTGTTTGTTTGTTTGCTACCTTTTCCAGTCTACACGGCTGAACGGATCGTAATAAAATTAGACAAAAATATAGATAACGACATAGGCATTTTTTCGTCCTGCAGACGAAGTCGCGGGTAACGGCTAGTATTTTTAATAAACTAGGCCATTTTATCGAATAATTTCAATATTCATGAGTAGTGAATTTAAGTATATTTTTTGTATAAGCATGCTCAATCAAAAAGTATTTTCATTCTAATTTACAATGGATCTTTTCTATTCATTGTGCGATAGGTTTTTAAATAGCGAAGTGCATGCGTTACAAAGGTTGTAATTATCGGTTATGGTTCCGTTTGGCCGTTCATAAGGCTTTGTGTTTCGGAGATGTCTCCATTTTGCGATTTTCTAAGGTGTGGGCTAAACGTTATTTGACGATAGCATTGTTAGAACGCCCGTGGTGCTTTTATAGGTAGGCATTGTACTCTGGTGTATCACTCCCACAATTTTATTTTGAGAATTTACTTGCAAGATGTGAGGTTTAAAGAGAACTGAAATGATGGATGGGACAAATATTCAACTTGGGATTTGATTGTCATATGTGAGAAGTTATATGACTCTGGGGAACATTAAAATGTAGGATATTCTCTCGAATTGACATTTAGAACAAACCTTTTAGTTACAAAATAATAGTTACGTTTGTATAAAGCATATTCATTTAATTCAATGGATGGTTGAATGGTAATGGTATAGGCCTTAATTATTTTCAATTTCTTTATTTGTGAAACCAAGTCTGCGATATTAATATGCGGGCTGTTTTTAGAGGTGGTAATATAAAAACGAAACGCAGGTAAACCGTATAGAATCAATGGTACAAAATTAAAAACGTATTGCTTCTCAGAGGCGACAGCGAGTCTATTAAAATCGCGTTTAGCGCCTCCTTCAATGGAATGATTGAAGGCCCTTAGACAATTCATTCTTCGTTCTGTCTCAATGGCTGGCCCACATTCCTGGTGTAATCTTTTTTACAACACAATGGGTGACAATGCCGGGTCCCCATTGAGTACAGTGTAAAATACTGACGCCCTTCGTTCCAAATTAATGTAAGGATTTTTTCAGTTGTTCAGTGAAGAATGCGCCGCCCAGTGTGCAGTTCAAGTGCTGTCAAGTTCTAATAAACCAATTTTGTAATCAAATTTAAACCTAACAATGAAAAGTATAAAGTTAAAAATTCTCTGATTACCTGCCGCTTGCCAGTTTATTTTATTTTAGGTATTTATATTGGCTACGGTCCTGTTGTAACTGCAACACAATAAACCCGACTTGTTTCATTTTCTCTTTACTGACCGTAATAAATTTCCAATAGCATTATGTACCTACCTCTGTTGGGTTTCCACTTGTCTCCTTAACCGGACTTTAATGAAAGTTATATTGTTCTGTTTGCATAAAATTGAATAGAGGCTAGCCGTGTAGGCGCCATGTTTGATATACGAGTGAATTTCAGGCGACTTTTTTCTGAACCGGTGGTAAAATAAATTAATTCAGAAGTGTCTTTATCAGGGCCTAAAGTGAATAAATATTTTGTATTTTTTTCTTTTAATTCAAGGACAAGAACAAGGAAAAGATAATGTAAGACAATAAATATCACTAGTACCTTTTAGATATTATTACACCGAATCGTGTGATATTAAGTACTTCATACTTTGTTTCATTACACATTGCGGTCAAATCAAATTCAATGGCACGTGTGCTAAGGTTCCCATTTTGATCCCTTGAAGAAATATTCCAGGTAACAGACAAAAAATATGATTTAAAGTAAAGCGGGGAGTGAGGGCTCCCTATCCTTTTTTTAGTTAAGATGCGCCCTTAAAAGCCAGCGCAGGGGCCAGCGTAGCTCATTCAATAGATCGTCCTCGAGTACGTCGAACCTCCCTAATCTCTCTCTTCAAAACTACCTGTTACGAGCCGCGTGCGCATTTGAACTCACAGCAGTGTAGCGTTTATACGTTTCGAAAATGCTTCAAGGAATACATAAGGCTGACTATCGCGTCCTGCCTACTTACAAGACATTGCCAAGAATGGTGCCTATAGCCCCAGCGCTGCAAACTGAAAAAAACTACCTGTCAATGGATTTGGAGACACTGGAGAAAAAGAAGTACAATTACAAGAGTACTCCTTACTCTGGTGCGCAAGCTGCGTCTATCGCAAGAAGAAACGCTCGAGAGAGAAACCGTGTGCAACAAGTGAACGATGGATTTAACGCCCTTCGGAAGAGGTTGCCGGCTTCAGTGATCGCTGCCCTGTCTGGCGGCGCTCGCCGTGGCTCCGGAAAGAAGCTCAGCAAAGTGGATACTCTTCGAATGGTCGTGGAATACATTAGGTATTTACAAAGCTTGATTGATGAAAGTGACTCCGCGCTCGGCATTACACAAACCAAGCCTTCAGAAACAATAGCCTACGATGTCGATGAAGGTATATTCGGTGCAAATTCCCCTTATTCCGATTCAGTGCCTTCGCCAGTTGGCTCCGAGTGCTCATCCGGAGTTTCTTCAGCATATTCAAATGGATATATGCCTAACTTCCAGACAAGTGAAAAACACATTCCTATGAATGAAGAGGACCTTTTAGATGCCATTTCTTGGTGGCAAGAAAAGTAACAGGAAAATTACACTTTATTATGTACTGCAAGTGCTTATCTAGTCACTGATTTTATTTATGACAAATTTTATTACTGGGAATTAGCAGCTGTTTATAAAAAAGTGCCCATTGTAAATAATATATTGATGATGGTTGTGACAGTAATATTATTGTAATATAAATGATTATACAGTTATATTATTGTAAAATTAATTGTAATATTTAAATGAAGGCTGATGTTACCCACCTTAATGTTGTAGTTAAATTTTATACTATTTAATAAATAAGGACATGTGAATTATTATATTTTATAAATAGAATAAATGAAACTTAATGCGATTCTATACGATTTTATTTCATCCCAAACACTTGAACATAAGAATATGTATACCCAAAAATACTTAAGTTATTTGGTTTACATTATTTAATTTCGTTTAAAATGTCAGACTTTTAAGTTCTTAGTGAATTTTATTTGTCTGAATTGGACATACAAAGTTGTTAAATTTTATTCATTTTTACAAAAGCAGATAAAAAAAAAAATGCTTTCCAATAATGAATATTCATAACTGTAACTGATAACGCAAAAGTTCTATATGCAATGTTATGAAAAATTTGAAAATTAATATTAACTCGGACACAAGTTTCGGAAAATACTTCAGTTTTTAGATGGATTTCTGTTTTATTAACAGTACTGGCTCATATGCCACTTTTATGGAATGTAAATTTATTATACATTTTTGTACACAAAATGCAAGTAGAGACAAAGCCAAGGAAAGGTAGCTTGTAGAGCCTTAAAAAAAACTATAGTAGACGAGATTTACAAGGCTCCGTTGATACTATGCGTGGGAAATTAATAAGCAGTTTTATGTAGTCATGTTGAAATACGTACATATCTATATAATATGCTAATTAATTAAAAATATTGTTTATTTCTTAATCTCTATATATATAACTCAAAGGTGACTGACTGACATAGTGATCTATCAACGCACAGCCCAAACCACTGTACGGATTGGGCTGAAATTTGGCATGCAGGTAGATGTTATGACGTAGGCATCCGCTAAGAAAGGGTTTTGATTAATTCTACCCCCAAGGGGGTAAAATAGGGGATGAAAGTTATGTATGAAAATCCGTCATTTGAAGATTAAAGCATGAAAATTGGTATTTGGCCTTTCAGTTAGATATAAATAAATACGTTTTTCAGGTTTTTTGGAAATTCCTCCCCTAAGGGGTAAAATAGGGAATGAAAGTTGTGTTTGAAAATCCGACATGAAATTGGTATTAGATCTTTCAGTTAACAATAAATAAATACATATTTGAGGATTATTGGAAATTCCACCCCTAAGGCATAAAATAGGGGATGGAAGTTTGTATCAAAATCTGTTATTTTTAAAGTCAAATCTATTCATATAGGTAGCAGAGGGCAAAAGCTATCATTTTGAATTTTAGATATAGATACATGTTGACTTATTTACCACGCGTGCGAAGCCGCGGGAAAAAGCTAGTTTAAATATAAAATCATCAATAGACCAACGTAAACATCTACTTCGGATCAGAGTGTTGTCATTCATGTACTGAGTTGTATACGTGTTAGCTTCAATGAAAGCGCCTGATACAGTCGCATACCCGTGGGCAGCCGTGGGTAGCTTTCCAGCTTTCGTGGTAATTACCTTTCACAAGTAGATAATATACGCACTTGCTGTTTTGATTAAAAATAAAGTGGCAGATATCAGTGTCACAAAACCGTATAAATTGTTCATTTTCTCTCACTCATTAAGGGAGGTGTTAACCGTGGTAGAGATAGCATGCAAAATTATTTTATCTCGTTGAATTATAAAATATGCTCTCTGATATTGCAACCTAAAGGCTTGATTAAGCCATCGATGCGCAGACATCTCGCCGGTACATTGTTATACAAGATTAATGGTGTACAACGAGATAAGGAGGTGGGAGCTAAATGCATTTACATGTGCGAATAAAAAGACTACTGATAAAGGGACAAAGAAGCTCGCAACGAATAAAAACTGTACCATTTATGGTAAGGACACAATGACGTGGAGGATGTCGCGCAAATTGGCACTTGAATTGACGAACAACAAGTTTATCGTGGCTAATGTTGCTGAATTTCATTTAAAGGGACTTTATTCATAGATTGAGGAATGTAGAACTGAAGAGGTGTGCAAGTATAGAATGACGCTGTGTACTCTCTGTTTACCCTCAAATGAAGAAGATGTGATGAAATAGATGTATTATTATGACTACAACATATAGGCTTTATAATTCTAATCCATATTAATATTATAAATGAGAAAGTAAGTCTGTTGTTTGTTAGTTTGTTTGTTACCTTTTCACGACTAAACGGCTGAATGGGACGTAATGAAATTAGACGATGAGATAGATTATAACCACGCGGGCGAAGCTGCGGGCTAAAGTTTCTTATATGAAGGTACCTGCTTATGTTTGTTTAAGGAGCCGTACGAGTATGGTACAGGTACAGTTTTTGGCAAAGGATAGCTTTGCCAAAAACAAAAACTGTACCTGCAAAATAAAAACATTCTTAATCGTCGCAAAATTTCCTTTTACGTGATGATACCATATTAATTTGTTTTGACCTTTGCACTATTGTCTATTGAACAATGTCTTGGCCCGCTATCTATGCACAGTTGCAATCACAGAACATCGTTCTAAAGCCAAATTATCATTATTAGTTCCAACTTGGCCGTGCTAGTAAGTTTAAGGCTAAACCATCTTCAGATTTTATCCTCATCTAGTAGTAGCCTAAGTCATGGAGCCATAGTCGTATCATTTGGAAGAATTGTTAGCATACCAAAGTAAATTAACTAATATATAATATTGTCTTCTAAGCAAATAAATTCCAATGGTTTTGGCTAAGAGTGATTCCAGTCAGTACGTAATCATAGACGAAGAGTAATTTGTTAACACTTAATGTAATCAAAACAACCATACGTGGACATAACGTCCAATACACTCGGTTAGTAAGTTGGACTATTTCTATGGCTGTATGCTTAACAAACCGATTTATACCAAAACGCAGATTGGACTTTACGATTATGGAAAACACTGATAGAAACGCAGAAACCATCGTAATTAACCAAACAGTAGCACTACGGGTATTCATTTACCTAATTGCGATTGATATTGTTACGACCGGATAACTAGCATGTACAAGCACGTGGGAAAGTGGGTCTACCTAGACAACAATGCGATGCGTGCTAAACTAAATACAACCTCAGATTAACTTCCAAATCTAAATACAAACATTTTCAATTTCGCTACTCTTATTTGCTTCCGTTTTGTCGGTCGGTAAAAAAACGCTGTATAAATTGTATCGAATAAAGGAATTGGTTTTGGCGAATTCCGGAAACTATTAAATCGAATCAGATACGATTCTTTGTATCGGTAATCTTATTACTTTAGCACGTGAGCTTTGTTGTGTTCGTGACGTTTGTGGATATTACGCGGTGAGGAGCAAAGTCTGGGTATTTTTTTTTAAAGTATTTTTTCTTTTAGTAAAGTAGACTTTCGGTTTTCTTACTTTTGTTTTTCTGTTTTTTCATCGTATTGCGAAACCTATTTTAATTATTTAACTTCCTATGTTAGTATATGAGGGTATTTCAATAACTGGTCTTTTGTAAGCATTATTTGTCAGAGATGGTATCATTTCTATTATCTCACGTTCTGCGGCCATTGTTTGCAGATTTCGCTCAACTTGTTGCGCAGACGACTATAATGCGATTGTTCGACTTGTATCTTTAGGACCATTCAATAGATGCACTCATTCGATATATTTTAATTAATCTTGTGCTTTCACTCTCAAGTTTCGGTCATGGATTTTCTTTTGTAACGCTTTCAATGATACAATTGATTGTTCTTATTAATTTGTAATGATATCGTGACTAGAAGACGTACCTACTGGCATATTTTATAAGCGTAGATTAATTATTGGATTCAAACGACGCTATTTGGGGTACATTTTTTTATTTAAAATCTTGTTTTTAATAGACGCAAAAAGCACAGTGCTTTCTCAAGATGCTTTACACCTATAAACATTTCTTACTGCAGGAACTTTATCTAATGAAGTAGAGTTGGGTATTATTATTGTAAGTACGAATCGGGCAGGTCTGATTTGGAACAGAGGTCCCGTCGTGCCCTATCTTTTTGAGATTAATATTGAATAAGTATTTTATAATCTATAGCTGGTCCATTCACATACGACTGGCCTGCAAATAAATCTATTCAAACATTATTTTTAGTATCAATTTTATATAGTATGATCGATGAGTAAGCGTTTTAAAATAAAGGAATGACTACGACATATAATTTGCATCTACCACTATTTAGCGGCGTCAGTAGTAAAAAAATATCACATTCAAAATGCGTCTCCTTAAGCGTAGAACAAAAAATCGTTTTGAATATATCACAGACCTTATTTATTAAGGCTAATTATATTTATTATCCGCGGTATGGGAGAGCCATCACTTATGCAAATGGTTTATGACTGTCGGTTCCGTTGCGTCCCCGTATCGACGAAGATGCAGCAAGATTTATCGCGGGCTGTGGTCGCCACTTGCAAATTTCAGGGTGCTTGTTGTGGTTTGAAATAAGCTGACCCCATATAAACGATATTGGTAATAATTAAAATAGTTAAAACGATGTATTTATAATTCGTGTAAAAACAGAATAATACATAAACATTGAATTACCAATGTTTTTCATTATTCCTATCACGGGCATAGAATAACTTTCGTGGGACCTTAAAAAAAAATTAAATTTTATTTTTGTGTTCGATTACCGATATTATAAAACACTGTACTACCCTTGGCCCAAAACTAACGAATAGTATGAAATTCGTCTATTTAACTACCAACGGATTTAAATATTAATAGTTCTATAATAGTGTCATCAATTTCCAAAAAAAAACTAATATCCAAGATAAAAAATGTCTTGTTATTTATGATTAATATAAGTTTCGCGCTATTAATTTTCTATGAGCAAATTAAATAATAATTATAAATACTACAATCATGTTAAGTTGAATTAAATGTTCTAGAATGACGCTTACTGAATGAAGCATACTTAAATTCCCACAATACAGTTTCGTAGTGGAAGAAGGAGTAAGGCTCGGGGCCGACAGGCGTATAAATAATTGTCGGATATCGGCTTCCTCTGCACCGCGCCGCTGGGAACTCTTGATCGATGTGGTTGAGGTCAGCATCACACTTGTTGCTTCGTGAATTGAAGCAGGTACAATCTGTTGAGATTAATTGAGTCAATTATATTATATAGCAAACCACTGCAGAAATTGTCTTAATTTAGATTAAGTTTTACGCCAAACTTTTTTATTAGTTAGTGTGGAAAGACATGATTAATATTGCTTGAGATATTAATTTCTATATTAAAATGCTTATGCTTAAAAAAGATTGTGGCTGGTGACGTCTACAACTAAATAATGTTTTGTTTTTACGTTAGTTTTAATTTATTTTGTAATCAATTAGTTATAAAACAAGCTAGTCCTTACAATAGTTGCACTACCGCTGTGCAGTTATTATGGCTTCTATTTTAAAGCGAGTATCTACATCTCGTACAAAAAGCAGAAATGCCAGCATGTATTGAAGAAATATAAACATCTGTCCAACTTATCTTTGTATAGGTAAAAATCTATTACAGTTTTGTAATTAGTTGTATCGCATAACTACACAGAAGCACTTGACCGCAAATTCAAAAGTATCCTGTTTCAGAGTGAGCAAAAATATGAATTGAGATATTTGATAGTGCCATAGATAATTTCTGGCTACTTGAGAAAACTAATACATAAGTCGTACAATAATGCAAAATGTTAATGAAAATCTCCAGTAAGGAGATAATAAAAAATACAGTGTTGCAATCGGAAGGTACTTTTGTATGAGCAATTTGAGAATGATTTCCGCATGAGGTGTATCAAATAAACGTTTGGTTCGTTTTTTTCGCTTCCTTCATATTTTTCGACAATTTAATGCGGTTAGTTCTTATTGCAATTTTTGCTCTTTTGAACATTATTATTAGATTTTTTCGTACAATTTTAGTTTGAAGTGACTGTGCAATAATATTAACCACGTACTTCAGTGGCTTTCGTATTTTTTGATAGGATAAAAAATCTTGCTACGTACCGACATGCGGGCTTTGGCGGTTCCTTTATTAGGTACTTACTTGGCGGTACTTTAGTTTCTGGCTTAGAACACAATTTTTAATACATTTCTTTAGGTTCATTTATATATATATATATAATGTTTTCAAATGATGATGACGTAACTGGTGTTTTAATAATTCTTTAATATAGTAAATCGTTCTTCTCATTACGATTCCATTCATATATAGTATTAAAATGATAATTTAATTTAAGAATTATCGCCGTATTACCAGATATTAGTTTGTCACCTTTGAACGGAAGCGTAACGTTTGATAATTTGAGTGGTGTCACAACAGCGGATACTCTCCACTTAAGCTTATTTCGCCTAATTGAATCCTAGAGCCTTCCCAACCTATAATCCCCTTTATGAGATTCACGCCGACTTTTTAAGAATCACTCGTTCAACTGTCCCCTTAGGAAATTAATTTTTTGTCGATTCAATATTAAAAGTAGAGCAAGGTGTCTTGTATTGAAAATTACATGTTAAGTTATTGGCCAGATTTTATCTAAAACCACAGGCTTTATACAAAACCCATGGAATTTTCTAGGAATAACTAAAGGGTGCAGTTTAAATTTGCAGTGGAAGAGTAAGTAATGTCACTGTTTAACTTAAAAAAAAGTTGGTAAATTAGGTGCTGCATTTCTTAGGAAATCGCAAAATGGTCACTTGTTAAACGAATATTACATTGAAAATTGAAATGTCCTAATTAAACGACGAGGAACTTTTATTTGTTTGTTAGTTTTGAATATTTTGAATTTCTTTACTAATGGTAAGCTATCCGTGTGAAACATAGGCTTTATCCTAATTCCAAGAGGGCAAAGTCACAGGGAAATGCTATCCTCAATAATTAGATATTTTAAGATGCAACAAACTTGTCTCAACAATTATGATGAATATTTCGACCTGGATTTAGAATAATCAATAATGTTTTAAATATTTTATTGTGATGAATTAGCTACTTACCAAAGTGCGTAATAAACTACACCACGTAACAGCAAATTCTTTACGACCTGTCTTGTCTTAGATTTTTATTGCTTCCCAATAATGTATGAAATAATCAATGAATATCTATTGTAAGATATTGTCGCGGTGCGCAGCGGTGTCCGGTGTAAATCACAGGGGCCACTGTCGGACAGAGGCGTCTTCATCTTGCTCCACGGACATGTTTACGGACTTACTGTGTGTCGGTTGTAATATATCGACTAGGACTTGGTCATAGATAGCTGGACATAAATACAGAAGGTTATCCTCTCTATTAGGAGCTATATGATTTGAGCTACAATAATGTTCTGCGGTTAAATACTGTTTAATGTCAAGCGTTTTGTTGACGTTTCACAAATCTGTTTCTAAGTCGATAGTGTCATTCGGGACTGTAATGCTTTTATACCAAAAATGTTAGTTAAGGGTACAAACTTTTTGATTAGTTTGTTTGGTCCGTGATTATGTAACTAACGCGATGGATGGATCGAATATAAACCTATCTGCCGTTACCTGACCTGGAACAGCCTCCTGAATCAAACAGCAGAACTTTCTCACTTGACACGACCTTGACTAGAGATGTTAACGACGACAAAGATATTTAGAAGAGTTGGCGTGATGATATGTATGTGAAAAATATAGTAAAGTTAAATAGAATTGTTAGTAAAACATTAAGTATCCGGAAACACAGCTACCAGACGGTGTATATAGTAAGGCGACTAAGGCGTAGGAAACACTTGATAAACTCAAGAGTCAAGTGTATCTAAGTGAGATATCACTATCTGCGAGCAGTGGCGCGTGCAGTCGAGCTTAATGCGGGCGATTACTTACTCACACCATACCCTATTGGAATAAGGTACTATTTTGAATGGTACTAAGTTACAAGGCTACTTGTAATACTTGCAAGCTTGTTGTCAGTAGTATTCAGGACGTGACGAACAGTTAGGACAGGCATTGAGTAGTGGTGCGCAAGCTAGATAAATACTAATGCCTTTGCTCTGTTCTTACTTAATAGAGAACATATCGAATTTTACTAGCGTTTTCACTATCAGCGTAGCATAAGTTTACCTTCTATCACGCACTCGTTACTTGAATGAATAGTTTCTCTGGTATCTTTCTGATCACGTCAAAAATATCTAAGATCCCAATTATACGAAATATCATCAAAAGTAATATACTACTCATACTACACTACAGTGCTACAAAATTCTGCGTATTGGCTAAAGCTCCCAGCTATTTAAGGGTATCACATAGCAGTACCAAATACAGACAAATCGAGAAAATATAAAATAAAATCTTTATTACTTTACTTTATTAATCTTAAACGCACAGAAGTACCAACTAAATGGTGAAGAGGCGAATATTCTGCATTAAAAGTAAAATGTTCCCACGTAGTGCGAATGACTTCCGAATCAGGTGCCCAAAGGGTTCGAAAACTGATCTCAAAGGGTTCCCATTATTATTACTCTGATTGACAACCGCTCTAGTATGGCTTTTTTCACACATAAAACTAATATTGATAGGTCCCATCCTCTTCCGCTTGTTTTTGTTCGCTATTGCACTGAGTTCAATTTTGAGAAAAAAGATAGTTTATTTGAAATGCTTTTAGCATTTTTTCCCATTCGATATCAAGTTTGTCTTAAGGGTAACGAGACACTTTCAGTTTTATGTGTACCTACCGCCAAATAAAAAAACATACTGAGGCACATAATAATAATAGTAGGTAGAAAATTTATTTTCGAAGGCGGAAAACTAGGGTTATATAAGTAAGATACTGGACTTATGGACGCTTCCACCATTTTCTCTAGTTTCTAGAATGTGTGTGGTATTTTTTTTGGGTTTGAGTCGTTCCCGGTCGTCACTAGAAATGCTAGATTTCCTATCTCTGAATTTTACTTTGATATCAGTTACTCAAAGGTTTTACCACCCAAAAGCGAGAATGGAATTTAATTACATTATCTAATTAGATACGGTGTACACTGTAATGCTTGCATCTCCTTTTAGAGACACTGACGACCATTTGTGTAATATTGATCTTATTGCGGTATGTTAGAGTCGTTTTTAGATCACTTAGTTTAAAGTTGGTAGTGTTTGTTCTATGCAAGAAATGTCGTCGTCGTGATGAATGGCCAGGCTTTGATTTAAGAGGGTACGATTTGAATGAAAAAGGACTCGATATTTTGTATGTGTCCTAGAGTTCAATGCAATAAAACTATAAAAGTTACACTTGTGCACTTATCTCGAATGAGCTTTGAAAAACTTAATGTATTCTGAACAATTAAAAATAAAAAGAGATGCTTAGTATATTTTTTGGGATAGAGCGCGAAAAAAGCTTCACCAGTATTAAGATAGAATCTCAACTTGTAAGACAAATCGCTCCCTACTATGTCAACCCTTAGGTGTTCAAAAGGCAGCGCTAGCACCCATTCATCCATTTTTTAGCTGCAGTTGGTACTCAACAATGACAGCGGTCAGGTTGCACGTAAAAAATAACGTCGAACAAGTTTTTACCAAATTTAAAACTCCTTTTTTTAACCTATGAATGAACAAGTTTGGGACTTTTATTGGATTTACAATTTTGGTCATATCTATATTTTATGAGGTCGAATAGAAATAGTTTAGCGGCGTATAAAAAGGCAAGATTTACATCGGTGCCCTTTGTGTCTCATGTGGGTGATCTCGTTTGACAAAAGTGTTAACATTTACATCCATAAAATATTTTGACTTCTCTTTTAGTGGCAGTAAGCGGACAGGCTATTTCTTATAAAACTTTTTTTTTCATAATTTACATAAGAATTTTTATTGCCATCAGATTTTGGTTTTTGTTTGAATAAGCAAGAATTAAGTTGTAGCCATGTAAATAACTATTGAACAAATAGTGTCACTAATCTCATTTTATAATTTCCTATTCAAATTAGCACTCAGGGAGTAGTCAACGAAAGGAATTGCATCATTTCGTTGGTCAGGTCAGCTCTTAAGTTCAGTTCAGTATGATTATGATGAAAGGTAAGGAGTAACCCAACAATAAGTATAAGGTTGGTATTTTAAAATGATTAATTATAAGTATGGTAAAGGGTATAATAAAACAACGCATCTAAGAACTGCACTACCCTAACAAAATGTTCATTAAAAAGTCTCCCCTAGCTCTTGGAAAGTGATTTAATTATCGGTTGTCTAATGTTTATCAAAAATGTGTAATTAAAAACTATTAGAATATTTCAAATTGTAGACTTCCATCCTACCTTTTGTAAGTTCCAATTAAGTTAAAAGTTTGATTACCGGTTGTACTAGGATCTAATGAAATTAAATAAAAATATTTACGTGTGGAATGGATCGGTATTTTTAACTTTGAATTTGAAATAACAAAATATTTTGTTATAAAATGTGAAGAATTATTCGCATTCATATCTATGTTTTGAATTCACAATTGACAAATAACGTTAGCATCGATGCGTGGATGGTTGTCAAAAGTTATATTTATTTTCTTTAGAAATTCATAGAATCCGTGCGAATTCAGGTTGAAGATGTTTGTGCATTATGCGCGGGCGCAGAGCACAAAGCGCAACCCTTTGGGGACACAATGCCGTCACTAATCTAGATCATGTGCGCTTTTGTGTATCATTGTTAGACTTCCCGGTCGCCGCCGAACGCAGCGGGAAAAGTACCGCGATCTTGGATATCTCACTTGATGTCAATTTATAAGAAATTATTGCGCCGCGGGCTCCAGGTAGATGCTCTCACGGGTGCATAAGCGCAAAAACTTCAAAAATTTTACTTACTCACCAAACAGGAAATGAAAAATATTATTTCTGCGCTTCCTATGCTACATTGTGCGATCTATTGTGTACAATAATTTCAAACTGCTTCCGAATAAATACTTTTTCTTTAATTTACTTTCCCCGTGATTGTAATAATGGTGCATCGGCGTCGACCAAGAAGACGCTCGATGATTAGAGTGGGCCGCTCAATCATTAGCGCTTGAGCAATAATTTTGTTAATCATTATGTAAAATGTATTGAGAGTGCCCTCGTGTGTGTTTAACTGCTTATTACTTTGTAAATTCGGGCTTCAACTAACGGTGCGATAACTTAACATGAAAATAAATTGAGTCGAATTTTCAAACGTATTATTATTTTTCATAGTAATCATGTTTGTATTTCGTTGACGTGAACATGTCTCATTATTAGGAAGTGTTTATTTAAAGCGAAGATAATAACACCTTATGGTTTTAATATATTATCAGTATCTTAGCCAATTGTATGTACACTTTTAAAGTTACACTATAATTTGGTAATCTACTAACAGAATCTTAATAAAATCAGAACTGAAGAGGTATAAGTGGATTTAAAAGAAATCTTAAGGAAGAGTTTTAGTAGGTTACAGCTAGACATTTAGTACGAAGAAGAAAGAAAGAAATGGCAAATGTGAAAGTCTGTATTAGGGAATAGGATGAAATACATGTCGCAATAAATAAATCAAACGAGAAATTACTTTATTTGGTGAAATTGAAGTAAATTATATTACTACTTTCTACAGTTTCAACTCTATCAAAAGTTACTATTTAATTATAGTATGAAGTAAAGTATGTTGGAATAAACATTTTTAATTTATTTATTTCATTTAATGTAAACGTAACTCTGTTCATGTCTCTGTTCTTATAATTTGCAAGTTGATGTAAGCCTTAGGGACATCTCGGTGTCATCCCAACTCGAAGATATATAGCTTAATTGGCAGGAATATTGTCGTTGTTACTGAGTTTCATAACAGTATGTAGCATTATGATAAATACTTATGGAGGATACTCTGAATTTTAATGACAAATGTTTTTGACTTAAATGTTACTCATTTTCACCATCGATGCACTAATGGTTTTGCTTTGTGAGAATCCTAATCTTTTTCACGTAACATAGTCTCGCATTAAGAAGACACGAAAAATAACACTTGTACCGAGACTTTGCTATTGGAATTGTCTTTTTTTGGTGGCAAAGTCCCCATTCTGATTGATTTTTATTTTGTGTTTGTGTCCATTTATAGTGAATTTATTTGTACCATTTTTGTGTTGTGAAGGAAGCGTACCTACTATTCCAGTAAACATATTATTATTATTTTCATTCAATAGCAGGTTATAAAATAGGCCATAGTTCACATTTTGAACGCGAATAGAATTTGCGATGTCATGGCGCAGTTCACTAAGTAATATTGCCGGTATTACTCGATTTTCGGATACCTATAACTTCCTTCTGAGATTTAGTTATTTCATATCGTTCAAGTTATGCCTCCTTTGTGGTCATGTATCTCTTGTGTAAGGTCAGTAGGTGTGGACCGTGGTGACAAGCTGATGGTTATCTACCATCTGAGACAAATTGCTTCCACCTTTACCGATGTTGCTGAACACGGAACTGATAGATTTTACACAAACTTATTTTAGAACAGCTTAATTGGACGCAGTTTAAAAAATACAGTTTTTTTCTTAATTTCAACAGTTGCGGGTTTGCGTACCTGTAAACTTTTTAGTGGCCTGTTTTTTTGATCCTATTAAAAATATGTTTTTCGTTGTACACATGAAATTCATTGCAGCTTTCGAGTTGAAACAAGTTATGATTTTTACACAATATATAATGTATAATTATGTCCTGTATCAAGCAATTAATATGACTGTAATATAATTTTATTTATATTTGTTACCTAAATAGGTAACCTTTTCAAAGGTTGGCTAATGTTGCATATACACTTGTTATTTTGTATGCCGAAAGAAATTGCAAGGAGCTATTTTAGATGCGTATGTGAAATCTAGATAGATTTTCCATATAGTGATTTTTTCTCGTTTTCTTGCTCATAAGGCACGCAGTATAAATCTGCGATGCAGTGCCTAGGGGCGAACGCTTCCTTTTACTTCACCTTTGTTACGCTTGCCACGGAATTTATTTCTTATTCGCGCGTTGAGTTGCGCTTCCTGGGCGGTTGGCGGTGCCCGCCGGCAGTTGGTCGTGATACCTACTCGACAGAGGACTGGTCAACAATCAGGGACATATTTATGGATGCATATTTCGATTCATTTTTTCAAAATACGGGCTGCCAGCACAGACATTGCTGCCAGTTTGATTTTCGAATCTGTCGCTCTCACACTTTATAGTGGTCCCGTTTTACCACTCAAAATTATTAATAATTTCTAGGTGGCGTTCGGGACCACGCTCGTGGTTCAATTTTCCCCCTGAAAACTATTAATTAAATCCAAGGTGGCTTTTGGGACCGCGGTCCCGGTCCCGAAAGCCCCACGACTCTATTATTTTACGCTGAACATCAATTTTATTACTGCTGAATGTAAATCTAAAATAATAATAATTATTCTTTATTAAAGGCAATAAAAAAAAATAAGGACACAAAAAAATCTAAAATGTCTTTATCGCTATATACTAAAAATATTGCGTAAATAGGTACTCGTCTTATTTTAGTAGTATTTTGGAATATTTATAAATAATAACTATAATACTCAAGATTTAATATCCTAGTAAATCCCTGCTCGTTACTCAAACTGGTCGTGTGTAGCACGATTGTAGGCAGTTGGGAGCATTGGTTAATCCGCGGATTGCAGCGAATCCTCACTACATGGATATGGGTACAGAAAATTCTGTACTTACAGTGCCCAATTACCAGGTACTTTTTTAATTAACAGCTTTTCCTAGAACAATCAAGGTATATTACAGCTTCTGCACGTTAATAACACTTGATTAATTAAATAACAAGGCTGTAAAAGATAATGTTAATTTACAGATACCTACTGCACCGTGGGAGCGATTCGCTTGCCTTGACTGTATCCGGAGCATTCTTTGCTTGCTTTTACTCTTATTGTAATTCAGATTAATGTTAATCGGTACAACTTTATGCTACTATTGAAGACTTCGTCATTACATACACAAATATCCTTTATTACTCGCGGCGCCATTTTGAAAGTTGTTTTGTCGAGTAATGATAAAATCGAAACGATCCATATTGTTACGGTACAGAATTTCAGACATCCAAATTAATATATTCGGTCTTCTTATGTGTACACTGTCTCATCTGTATGTGTTCTTGTGTGTAAACATTTTTCAAACAAAAAGTATATTTTTATATCTAAATAATTAACATAATACATATCGTTTTTTTTTTAAATATAATATAGGCAATATTGATCAGACTTTGAATATTTTTTATTTAAGTAAAAAATCTTAGATTTGTTTCAGTAGCTCCAGATATTATTTCTTATATATAGATACATATATAGAATCATATTTAAACCCTTTATAATAGTTTAGAATATTCATAATATCGAAATATTGTGACGTGTACAAAAAGCGTAAAAAAAATAAAAAAAGCTCTTGTGCCTAAATAATGAAATTAATTTTAACTAATCATAAATTACAACCCTAGTTTCCTACCGTTGACTTTGTATTGCAAGTGATATGTTTTTCAAGGCTTAAAGTATCTTATGTAAACGGAATAATACGCCTACTTGGCAAATTCAAATCAATCAAGCCATTGATTGAGTCACAATCATACAAACTCGTATAAAGTATTTTTGATATATTCGTGTGGTAAGCCTTGTGTTACCAAAACATAACTATTAATAGCCATATTTTTAGAAGACCCAAGATCAAGCTTTTGATTAAAAGAATAAAAAAGCTTATCTCATAAATATCTCCGATACGGTATATCACGGAGAACAAAATTCTAATGCTCCTAATTGGATGCAAATCCAACCCGAATGCTAACAAGCGGTGCTTAGTGTAGTCTAAGTAGGCACCGAGCCATAAATCACGGTAGTTAGATCTTTCGGATAGCGTCATTCCATCATAAAATGTAGCAAAAAATATTTGTATACGAAAAAGTTTGATATTCCGTAGGTCTTTTAGAAATTTACGTAATTAAGGTGATACCGCAAGCATCCATGTACTTCGGTAACCGCTTAACATCAGATGAGACGTATACAAGCTGCCACTTTCGTTGGCATGTCATTCTTGGAATATTTTGTTACGATACTGTATTTAATAAGTTGTGAAAAAACTCCCAATTACCAAATTTTCTACTCTATATAGATGAAGTATGCTCTATACAATAGATACTTAATTTCTGTCTTACTTCTTATTATTTAACTGGCGTATCTTTAGATAATTAAGATTTCGGACAAGGGACCCTAAAATATTGTTTCTAAATGGGACTGAACGAACAGTGGCCCACCGCAACAATGCCGCCGGCTAGCGATTTTCATCTTTCTTTATTTTCTCCCTTTACCTTTCTATAATTGCCTTAATATTTC
Organism: Falcaria lacertinaria; assembly: GCA_951449985.1. NCBI lineage: Eukaryota > Metazoa > Arthropoda > Insecta > Lepidoptera > Drepanidae > Falcaria > Falcaria lacertinaria. The sequence goes on from OX602114.1 coordinate 7,721,364, forward strand.
AAAAGTTTATTACACCGTGTGAAATAAGGCCACAACGTACGAGTATCATCAAAATTAAACTCTAATTTGTTACTCTAAAAAGGGGTAAGGGTCACTTTCCGTTCTAAAGTTTAATTAGATGTATCTTGGAGCATTTAGTCTGACGTTAACTGATTTTGTATGGAATAAATATATTTAAAGCTAATCATTTTACGTTCACAGTAAGGACATATAAAAGAAATATAAATTTATGCCATAAAAATCCGTATATTTATTTAATGTCTTAACAAAGCAGTGCGGACATTACTGTAAAAAATAATAGTAATTAAATTACTACAACATTTCACATCAGCAAGCACCTTGGTCACCCCAAAAGGGACGACTTGGTGATAGCATATAGAAATGTATGTACATAACTCTTTAAAAGAAACCGAGCCACTTACCTTCCTGTAAGAAAGTTTTCTTATGGGTGGCCTCGACCGAAAATCATTAACAGATCCGACTAGATTTTTTTGCACACTATTATATCTTTGTATAGATACGTCCCAAGGTTATATTTGATAAAATCGTCGGGACTGTTATCAGAGGACTAAGTCGTTTTAGAATTGGCGCCAAGCAGATTAAGATATCTTCCCCTTAATGTGTTAATTAAAAAATAACTTCGTCCCTCATACTGAGCTTATCAAACACTTAACTGAACGATGATACCTATACTTTATCACAGTATTACACTTCGAATGCGTTAAATTTAATCATCATGTTTTTTTGTGTTGTGCCGCTTTTTATATAATATGTAGTTATTATATAATTTTATACTGACAAAGTAAAAAATAGCTAGGAATAATATGATTATCGTTTATTATTATTACCTTTTTGATAACTTGTGGGGCTTATTGTTTAGAATCAGTAAGGTAATTAAGCAACATTTTTATTACAATAACATCATTAAAACTAGAATAATAACAATTACTGGTATGTAAAACTTACCAAAAGCATTTTTAAAAACTACTCATAGTGTAAACAAAACGAACTATGTAATATGGGTGTCATATAAGAATAAAAGGGTTGCGAAGTCGCTACTCGTAATACGCAATGAAATATTTAACAGCAAAAAAAACAAAGATACTTCTCAGATGCAACATCAAAAATTCATTAGTATGTCGATAACACCAAGATAACTGAAAGGATACAAGGAATCCAAATATTTCACTTTACTACCCATGGGAGAATGGCCAATCGCACTTTAGATCGGTCTGAAACGTTTCTTTATTTAAACCGTATCGTCAAATTTTTGACCACAATTTGATAACGTTAAAATACCATAAATATCTTAAAGAGGGCATTAAATCAGTTTTATTACTTCGCTGAAAGGTTTTATGAATACGAGCATCTGTAAGTTCGTAGGTAATGCGATTTAGTTGACAAGAACTTCTTTATCAAAGCTACTGTTATTTTGTGTGAAATACTAAAAGGTCTAATATTTACTACAATACATTTACTACAAAAATAATACAAATAGTATTATTTTTTACACTACGCACGAGGTAAACTAATAAAAGATAGAATATTAATTATTACGTAAGTAAGGTAGTGCCTCTCTATATTTCTGGGCCGGGTCTTTTGTTATAATTTCAATACTTCTTAGTGCCATTGTAACTAATTGTGACAAAAAGTGCAATAAATGAATAAATAATAAAAAAAACAAGCTTACCGCCCGTCTGATGGTAAGTGGTCACCGTAGCCTATAGACGCCTGTAATACCAGGGCTATCACGCGTTGCCAGCCTCATTGGCATGAATAAACGGATTTTAAAAGTATCAAAATATTTGTAGGCTTAACGGATATCCAAATAGACTATAACATTTTACAGCTCAATAAATATGTTTTATTAATACACAATATTTATACGTTGGTATTGAGATGTCCCTTACCAAGTTTAGTTTAGGAGATTTATGTGCCGATACAATAGCATATATTGAGGGTTGGCTCGTTAACACCGATGTTAACCGGTAATCTACTTAAAATGAAATGGTTTATGCTGCCCGACCATATACATACAGCTTACTATTAGACTTACAAATGCTACAATTATTGCGTTTTCAGAAACCATTACTAATTTTGTTACGTTTTCTTAAGAAAAGTTATAAGCTTAAGTTTAGAAAAAATGTTAGTATATTAACATATATAATAACAAATAAACGTATATAATATATAAAACGAGAGGAATCGCTGTGCATAGCTGCTCACACAAGGCAAGGAGCAATGATGTTGATTTACTTACCGTCAGAAAATCGTAACAGTGAATAAAAGGAGGTCTTGTTATAATTTGACATGTTTTCAGTATCAGCAACGCGCAAGTGATATCCCTAGTGTTGCAAGCCTCGATAGGCTACGGTAACCGCTTATCATCAGGCGGGCCGTATACTTGTTGGTCGCCTTAGTAGAATTAAAATGTTATCAACTATCAAGGAGTAAAAAGCATTTTTTTCTAAACACCAGTTGCATAAAAACGAATGTCCCGACCGACAAATACTCTGTTCCTATCATCTATTAAATCATATATGAATCAAAACTTCACACCTGGAGTAGCATGTGCCAGATACATTTGTGCAAAACACATGCTCGAGTTTCGTATTGCACAAAGGAAAGGGTTTTACAAATAGAAAGTTTTGCGCAAACTATCATATCTATTTGACCGTAAGGCTTCGTGTCAGTCTTTGATTTGCAGCTTTCGGCACCATTTGTGCAAGCACGTGATTTGTCATCTGCTCAAGTTGTATCTGTTCAAGCTGTAGGGTTGGCGAGAGTTAGGTACATACATAATCATGACGCCAAAATCCTTACGCGATAGTCAGAGAGTAAAGACTGTCCTGTCTGTCAGCGGGCTGTATCTCATGATCCGCTATAGGTAGACAGTTGACATTTTCACAGCATTTCAGTTGCCGCTATAGCAACAAATAATAATAAATTCATAATAAGGCGCTTTCCTACTAGAAACATGTTTTTTTTGCTCAGTCTTAATATAGGATGCATTTCCGTTTCTTTGCTTTTAAAAAAAGAGCAATTTTACTATTACAAACGTATTATTTGCGGTTGGTGCAATAAATAAAAAAAGTAAAGTATTTCATTCAACTAGTTTATTTTTAGAACCCTCGGTGTGCGCGTTCAACTCGCACTTGGCCGATTTTTTTATTATAACATTTATAGGGTACTTTAACCCAGAAGACAAAATATTAAAGTATGTAGTTATAATATAAGATTATGATATTTTAGAAAAAATATTTTTAAATAATTTAAGGTTTGATTGACTTGTGCTACTTTCGAAATGCAGTTCTTATGACAGGGCGGATGTTGAAAAAAATTATACACACACTAAGTATTCTCGCGTACATAAAAATATTTCGGTGGCAAAATATAAAAACAGTAATTGAATGATCCAATTATAATTACATTTACTTTATTGGGTCATTAAAATTTTGTAGTCGGACCTGAGCCGTAAATAATCTAATCGACGCTGCAAAATTTTAGCAGTATCCCCGTTAAAATATTTTTAATGATATTATAAAGACCGTATGTTTGTGTTTACAATAGCTCAAAAGTCATATTTTAAAATAACAAAGTGGAGATTAAATAAGCTGCCGCTTATAAGATAAAATATTGTAAAAAAAAATATTTAATCCTTTGAAGCTTTAATCAAATTTAAAAAGTTATGTTCTCTAATACTACTAAAAATACTACGCCAAGGCAATTCTCTTATAACTTTGTTACATTATCATTAAAATCGTACCGTACATTAATTTATATTGCAGCTGTTCTTAAATGTCCCATTTAATGTAAGTTCATACATAAAACAAAATCAAGATTTTTAATAAAAAAAACCGCAATAACGTGTAATGTTCTGTACGCGACAGTACAGTTTGATGGCAGTGTTGTGGCTTGTGCCAGTCTACATAGCCACCTGAGCATCGGGACACCTTGCTAACCCGCAATCCCTTAACATCTGCCCGGAGGTATGGGCACGCTATGTACATACTGAGTAACTCGCCACTCTTGATTGGACGAACACATTCCACCACGAATTTTATTAGGTGACCGTACAGCTCCTACTGTCGATAACAAGCGCTTATTGAAATTTATAGTAATAACTTGTTGAGATAACTTAACGAGTGACCGCAGGGTGTAATTAAGGACTTTATAGTGTAAGGATTAAAATTCAATAATATGGCAGATCGAAGCTTTAAATAACAATTGGGAGAGCATAATATTATGGTTAGTGGCCCTACAAGAGCATTAGTGATATTAAAACATTTTATGTAATAATCTACAAATGATAACGAAAATTTATTAAAATGTTCCGGCTTTAACATTCTATAGACCCACTCAAGTGGCAAATTTTCATAACCATAAATTGTTAAGTTTAATCTTATGTTTCCGCGTAAGGTGGTATGAATTTCACGGTACAAAAACGTTGTTTAAAATAATTCTGGTAGAACGACATGTTTTGTAAACACATCTATAGATTTTACCGAGCTGTGAATGCAAACAATTTGTCTGTTCGGGCCCGAGATTTGATCTTATCACTGAACTATTGTGGTTAACTTCGGATACAAATTTATTTAAGTTCACTGTCAGTTTTCTTTTTAAAAGCAATTGTTTGAATTCTTGGTTATTTGCTCTCGTTATGTAGATCTGTATCGCTCACATTGTTTGTTTGTTTGTAGGTGTGACGTGAAATAATCTTGAATGTCTTCCTTTGTGGGCGCGTAGTGTGGAGTCTGTACGTGGTTAGAATCTATGAATTACGTTTCTTTGATAGGGTGTGGGTGGTGATTATTAATATTACTTTTTAATAGTAAAAAAAACCAAGTTGAGTTTATTCTTATAAGTGTCGTTGACATTTCGTTAAATTTATTTCATATATTTCCTCACTTACTTAGTTCTCTCAGATTTAATAAAATACGTTGATTAACGCACTAGTTTTCAATAATATATAACAAATAAGTCCGCGGCTTTGTAGATAAACAGACAATATATTATAGGTATAGTAGCACCTATGGACATTGGTGCACGTCTGAAAAACCGAAACAACGCTGCTCATTTAAAATTTCATATGAAGCCAAATAACAAAATTGATTCTGTTATAAGTTATATTTGATATATCTTTAGAATTTCATAGAATCGTGCGAATTCTGGTCGATAGTGTTTGCGGGTTGTGCATTATGCGCGGTCACCGTTTGTTCCCACACAAAGCCAACCCTTTGGTGACAATGCGCTTCACTAATCTAAATCACAACCATTGTGTGCGCCGGACAATAGTGTGCATTTCGATATCTCACTCGATGTCGATTTAGAAATAATGTTACTGAGTTTGCAGAATGCTGCTTTTATTCCATCTTTGGACCAACGTGGTCTAGTTTCTTGGGCGAATAATTTTGAATTATCTTAAATAGTGAACAGTCACTTTATGGATCAATTATGACTGTCATGAGACTAGAGTACTAATTAAGTAGTGTAGGTAGGAAACAAAATAAAATAAATAATAAGATGATTTTTGACTTGAAAATTAAATGACTGTAAGAAGAAAATTATTAAATCATAACATTAAATAATAAAAAGCCACTATCGTTTATTTTAAAACAATCAATCTACAAGGTTGTAGGGGGCACAAGGGCACATCACATACAATGAGAAAAAGGACTTAAAGCTAGAAATTAATATAAGCTCAAATTTCAATGAAGGTTTATATTTTGCATTTTTCTATTTATAAGAATGCAAGAAATTTTTAATTAGTAATATACTGAATCAATTAAGGCTGCTGGATTTCTTCTATATCTACTAGTATTCGTACCAATTGCCTGCGTACGGGCTTTAGACGTTTATGGTGTATTTTGGCGCAACGGTTGCCTAATCCTTCCTAAGCTGAGCTAGTTGGTGTCGACAATCATTATCCTAAACATGATTATTTATAATCGCAGCACCGCGTCCGTGCCTTAGGCATGCGGCGTCCAATCCTTTGAGTGCAGCCATACATCACGTGCCCTAAGTAGACAGTATATCAACCGATATTCAGAGTAATTAGGCCCTAAGCGACGGACCCCCTGGATTTATTGTGGAAGGGCGTTAATGCGGCCGACAGCCGTAATGCCGCCCTTTGTTCTTGGTCCCGAATTCAATCCGGTTATTATATTGAGTAAGAAAATGGTGATGAAAATCTATTAGATTTATTTCTAATTTAACGCAGTTATCAGGTGTGATGATAGCAGAGGCTACAATATTATGAAGTTTATTGAAAATAATAGTAAATTGTGTTCTTCATTTGTGACATCGATACATTTCGTAACGGAGGCATAGATATAGATTTTGATTAGATATTATATAAAATATATTCTTCTACTATAAAACGTTACATTTATTGTACGCGATATATGAAAATTTGTGATTACAATGGATACAATATCTATTGCGGCTACTCGATACCATTCTGCCATCGAAACGTACCAGCGCTATCGTAAAGATAACACTTTTGACAAAAGTATTCCAAAAGTCGCACAAAAAGCTGAACTAATCAAAGGGGTTGGCTACCGCAATCCGTCAATTAATTAACCCACTCTTTGATATGAGAGGCGGCAAAGACTAGCCGACGAGATGATGCTATTTCATCACAAATTCACCTTTACCAGTAACAGGAACCTTATTGCCTATAACTAAAGATTATTTTCTTACGGAGTGTGTGAAATGTTATTATTGTCAGCTACTGTAGGCGACGGCGCTTGATAACGCGAAGTAAGGGACACCGTAAAACATCATTAGCAAGATAAAATATCCTAAAAGTGCCTTTTATGAAAGTGAACGCAGGAAACTATCTACATCTACCCTTCTTGATTAATGTTTAATATCGATTTGATGATTTATTCATATCCTTGAAAGTGTATAAAAACTTTCTTTCCGATTAAAGTTATCATTACCTCAGATTAGATAATATACTACGTACTCATTACTGATAATTTTTGTTTAAAGGGTGAATTTTTAGGCAATAGTATCTTTATTTGACCAAAGCCCTGAATCTGTTGTTAAAACTAATTTTGCCATTCCAATGGCTCCCTAGTGGCCCAGATTTTTATTTAATTAGTAACTGGTAGTAATTCAGATGACTAGATTTGTTGTATTATGTGGATCTATACATTGTGTTTATGGGATGGTTTTCAATTAAAGAACAAACTTCTTTGCCGTGCAAAATTGTACAAATGAATATATTCTTCCTATTTTAATTGTCTCTCAACCTTATTAAACCAAGGTCATTTATTATGTTCCCACATGATTCTGGTTTGGGTCTGTAAGTGATATTTTATCTATAAGTAGGTAGGTTAACTTCTATTTTTGTAAATAGTTTAATCTGTTTTGTGTCGATAACTTTGTTAAAGCATTGATAATAGGGCTGGGGAATGAATAGAAAACATTAATTTTCTTCTTCATCGACTATTCTTAGAATAAACAAAATTTGTGTTAGGGATGTGTGACTTGAAAAAATAACTATCTAACTGACAAAGGAAGGTCGATTTGTTAGAGAACTTAATTTTACACCCGAATCAAAACATCGTCTCGTATTGTTGGCTTGGTGCTAACCAATTCTCTTTTGTTATAACCCCGCCCACGCTTATTATCAGATGTTTGTATGGCATGTCATTTTTTATCAAAACAATAAGGTTTTTCATAGAAGCGGGTAACACGCCCGGTCTCACACGAAACAACAACGTTAAATATTGAGTGAATTTGACAAGAATTAAGCGACCCAACATTTCAATTCGAATGTAATTTAGGTAGACGTATAATTTAGGGACGTGTTTTTTCGTGAATCCAATACTTTCTTAAATAGTTACATAAAACGAGTGAATTATTATGATCTTATGAGTATCCTATTTCGCTAGACTATATGCAATGATATTTTGATATTTTAATACCATTTAAAAATTATTGCGCTAGCGAGGTGAGTGAACCTGTGATATGACACATTGTAGGCGTAAACAAAACGTAAAAGAACACCTTTGAATTATTTGAAACAACATTCCTGAACGTAACCTATTGAGGTGCCTTATTCGGACTTCGCAATAATTTACGTTAGGAACATCTCAATAAAAACAACACGAAATAACAGTTATTTTTCGTGTCCACGTATAATACCAGTATATCCACCCACATTGGTTATAAATTAATAGAATCTGCCCTCATCCCTGTGTCATATAATAACGTTTGATTGGGTTCGTGTGAGGTATTTTTTTTTTTTTTTTAGGAAATATTTCCTCACGATCTGTGCGTCCCGCTAATTCTCAGCATCTGGCCAACGATGATTTATGACCCAAAGGGTAATAACAGGATTGACACGATCCGATGTTTGTTTACCACACTCGGAGTTGATATCTTCAATCTTTATTATAAAAAAAATACTGTTGAATTATACCTACTAACAAAATTGTATATATGTATATGTAAGTTCTTTAAAACTTATAACTATATATATGTATGTTGTGTCTAATCGTCCAGATACGAAATTAAATTAAAAAACGTAGTATTTTACTGAACAATTAAATACAAAGATCTCTATGGAATAAATTAAATATACTACTAGCCAAGGTCTGAACTAGCATGAGTATGGGCCGAGTGATGCACAAAACATACGCTTTTTACTGACAACTAAATCAAACTATTGTGCTTAAACAATTTCACATTGTAAGTAAAACCCAATACGATCATAATTTAGAAATGATGGTATTCCTAAAGAAACAGATATATACGATTTAAAGAAGCTCTGAAGTAACGTACGATAATGTTCGTTGATCGTCCCTTATCCCTGGCCTGAACGCCCGCTGTTCGGATGAAAACCTTTAATTTAGACGGTTACAAGTTAAAGAATTCTTTATCCAACTTTGTATGGTAAGCAGTAGTCTGTTTGAATTAATTTAATAAATATGCCAATTTTATGAATGCAAATTATATAATGAAAATATGAATGGTACCAAGATTATCCTGTTCATTTGCAGTAACTGTTGATTATCTTCATAAGTTTATATTATTATTTATGTAGGATTCGTCTTGCTTGATGATGGTTTTCTACATCCAAATTGTATATCAGTTAAATTTCCTGAAGGTAATAAATGTCTCTTAGTAGATACTAGTAAGGTTGCCAGTTCTCCACGAGGATACGCTGGGCTAGTAGTAATGCTGATAGAACAGTGAATCCTCATCAACAACATGTTGTATTGCTAACCATGGTTAGCAATCCGTTAGTGATACCCCTAGTATTGCTAGCGGCTATAGGCTACGGTGACTGCTTACCATCAGGTGGGCCGTATGCTTGTGTGCCACCTTAGTGAAGTGAAAATTAATTAAAGCTACAGGTAAAACAATTTTAGTTTAATATCAATGTGTGTTTTAATATATATTTTATTTCATTATCTTGAGGAGGTATAAGAAAAGCGAGATTATAAATTCAATAAATAGTGTTTATTCCTTAAATGTCTAATGATCTACTTAACTCTAGGTATATATTTACAATATTATCGACTGACCCGATAACACAGAATGCAATTATTACAAAGCCTCAGAGGTAACGGAACCTTATTCAATATTTTTTATATTTCACGAACAATACTCGTTATACTGGCTCACAATTCCATATGATTATCTTAAGATAAAGCACTTAAACCACTAGAAGTCAGTCAGTTAAGACTAATTTCGCGACTTTAAGAGTTTGTGTCCTTCGGGTACCACAGCTGGGTAAAACTTAATTTCTAAAAGGCACTGCTAGTTTGACTAGATACAAGTCTTTTCGTAATTAATCACTATGGATGCAAATAAAATATTATTACACACATTCTCGGAGGGGTTCGTCCAGTTTGATGAGCTGTTTGACCTGTAGACAAAGGAAATAACACATTAGTCTTTGTTACTTAAGATTGATAAATCGATGACAAATTTGACTGAAATATAGAAAAAATTAATATGATCAATTCATCAAATTGATTATAATATAAAATATATATTTTAGAACAAAAACAATTTGAGTTACAGATTATTTATAAGGTAAGATACTCACACAAATGCTATTTCTGCTGCCACCAGGAAATGACATCTAATAATTCGTCTTCATCCATTGGTCCGAGTTGTTGTTGCGTTGACACCTCGTACCGGTCTACGTTGGAATACCCCGAGGACACCCCAGAAGAACATTCCGACGGTGCAGGGGAATCAGCTTTCTCAGAACAAGGCGAATCACTCCCATAGAAAAACCCGTCGTCCATATCAATCGATGTCATCGGCGCTATGTTACTATTAGGAATATTCTCTCTATTTTCCTGGTCCCGTGTTATTCCTAAAGCCGCATCACTCTCATCCAACAATTGCTGCAGATATCTAATGTATTCGACCACCATTCTGAGTGTGTCTACCTTGCTGAGTTTTTTACCGGAACCACGTCTGGCGCCACCGGACAAGGCGGCGACTACTGAGGCGGGCAGATGTCTGCGTAGCGCATTGAATCCGTCATTCACTTGTTTCACACGGTTGCGCTCCCGAGCGTTGCGTCTGGCGATAGAGGCGGCTTGGGGGCCTGTGTACGGATTTGTCCTGAAGTGCACCTTCTTTCTGTACTGCAAGTTCGGCGGCGTGTCGTGTGTGACGTAATTTTTTTCGGGGGCTGGCGCGATTGGTATATTTCTCTTCTCAACAGGGGACTTTGATAGAGTAGCAGTAGGATATCCGGATGAAACGACGACGTAATTCGTCTGACCCTGCACGAGTTGTATTTCTTGCAGCATTTTACGTGTTTACGCGGGCGAGCGAGCGATGCAACGCACAACCGGTCGGCGCTGCTATCGGAAAAGCACTGCGCGATAGGGGGAGGCTTTGTGGGAGCTTTCGGTCGAGTGCGCGAGCGGCGGCAGCGAAGCTTCACGTACAAGTGAGCCGCTGGCGCACGCGCACACGTTATATCACCTGCGCCGGCTGCAAAAAACATAAATTTTAAAATTCTCTTCCCCTATTATTTTCGTTCATCCCTTCCCTACGTGCGGGTTCGTACCTGGCCGTTTGAAGACGCGGGGAGAGGGTGAATAACGCGTGCCCAGTTTTTTTCTACTGACCACTGACTGTTAGTAATACCAAACATGAAAATTTATAGCGTAACGTAAGTTTGCATACGGTGGAGTTTATAGATACGATGAACATATAAGGATGATAGTAATTTCTTGATAGGCCAGTCGTTAACTGTCATCGAAATATTTCAATGAAAGGATTAAACTTTGAAATTATCTTTATATATAAAAGTTTATCAGTTTGGTCAGACATAACGGCCATTTTATTTATGCATGGGCCTGGAATATTAAGTTTATCGATGAAGTTAGCCGGTAACCGAAAAGTTGCATACTTTTGAGAGAATTAAGAGATAGTGTCATATGCCGCCATCGATACTGGAACATCTTAAATAAATCAATCGTCTTAAGATTCCAAATGAGTACTATCATTTCTGATCTTTTAAGTGTTTGATATAAAGAATTTCTCATAAAGGCAAGTCGGATAAATGTCAAGCGACATTTATCGCAACTGAATCGGTAAAATACTTATAATTTATGTTGAAACATTTAATAACAAATTTCATCAGGTTGCCAAGGAAGGTACTTTATTTCGTACCATTAGCTGACAATATTTTTGAGTGAATATTTTAAAATAAATCGAGATTCAGTTGCGCAATTATTGCCAAAAAAGTCGAATTTATTTTAGACTAACTTTATTATATAATATATTTCATGTTCCCATAGACAAAATAATATGTTTATTATGCGAGGGAAATCTTAAAGGCGATAATGGTGCATTATATTATGAAACAGGTGACCTGCTGTACACCTGTACCCTCAGCGCTGAAGTTATAAAACCACGGACACTAGCCTCACCGCCGAGAAACTATAACTTTGAAATATAATAAATAACTTTTTAATCGTCTTGAAATAGTACTCTGTCTACTGCACATGCACATAATACACCTAAACGAAGCCAGCTGACATATTTAAACAAATTCTTACAGTTTTAAATAGTTATTAAGCATCGTTCTTGGCGTGTGTGTTTAGCATAATCCGCATAGCTATCGAATAATTTAAGGTGTACTGCAGACGTTATTCTTCCATTAGAAAGCTAATGAAATGTTATTATGGGTGTTGGTACATCAATATGTTAAGAGTGCGTGTGAGAGTCACCGCCGCAGTTGACAGACCCAAACTCATCGTCAATTAGACGAAGCATTTTGAATTGCGTTTCTTATCAGTTTTCGTGTGTTTTACTTGGCGGTCCTTTGAGCGGTAGAATAACACACATTCTAACCATTTAGCCATACTAATTGAATTGAAATCGTGTATAAAATGATAGGTATTTGAAATTCATTAGTACGGGTGAGTTTTCTTCTGATTGTATTTAATTAATGTTATCGAATTTTCTTCATCGAGCATTTGGATTGCTCATATTTATTCAAGTATGCTTGTGCTATACCTACGTTAAATATTTGATAACACATCATTCGAGAATTTGTTGCTGAATGACAAAATTAAGTATTTTACCTACCTACTTATAGATAAAAGATCTGACCATAACCAGAATCATGCGGGAGCGTACCAAGAATGCTTTGCGTTGTCACGCTGGATAGCAAAATTAATATATTTTATTGGTATAAGAAGTAGCATGTGCGGAATTTTGACAATATTTACTTTCAGAGTATAGCATTGTACATTATTAATCGGGTTTAGATTTTAAAATGGAAATGTGATAATAATTATACCGCTCAACGTTTAATACTCACTTTAACAAGGAACCTTTTTAAATCATTTATAATTGTACGAAGTATATTATGTACTCTGAGCTTATGCCTATTCAGGAAATAATTCTTTTATTTTCAATCATACTATTACACAATGATATAAAAACAAATTAATAACTTATCGCATATTAGATTTATATTGCGATATGTTACAAGGTCCAGTCATCTTATGGGGTTAGGTTAACCCCAGTGATTTGATGCCGGATGTGACCTGCAGCGTGCTAATGGGTTCCGTAAATAGCTGATATTTTTTCCTGCTGCTATTATGCGTAATCGACGAATCGACGTGTTCCGTTAGGGTGTTCGGTTTAAAAGGGTGAAGGTTAAATGAAAGACAATTAAATGGCATATTGATTTTGGGGTTGTAATGACGTCATGTTTATGTAATACTTAAAAACTATCTATGTAAATATCATTCCGATACGTTCCCTTTGAGGAAGGAAGAGTGTAAAGAGCGCAATTTCGCTCTACTGCAGTTGAAATATCCTTAGTTTTAATTGAGATCTACAGTTCTTTCAATTATAGTGAAAATATTTTGAAGCGACATTTTAACTGTGGTCAAAAAATATTTTTTTATATATTTCTTAAATTGGAAATAGCTAACTTTCAATAAAGCGGGTGCATTATGTAGAAATTTAATTAAAAAAGAACACCATAATGTTATACCATAATAATACATTTTACTTCAATTATGTTTCAAAGGAAATGTTATGACAATATTACTCGGACAATTACTCGCAAATAAAACAATTTAGTCAAACAACTAATTGAGATGAACGTGGGAGCACGCATTGCTGTTGGATGATTATGGGAACTATGTCATCTGTGCGTGTCATGGTTCACTGGTGTGGGATTTGTACCTAATACTATTTATTGATCTATTTTTTCTAATGGTATTTTTGACTTACCATGAGCGTGTCTCTCTACTATAGAAAGGCCTATCCCACAAACGTTTACTTTATCCTTATCAAACTCAGAGTTTTGTTTTGTATCATCATTTAAATTAAAAAGAACACAAGCAAAAGATATTGTAAAAATAAACCTCAAATTTGGCTTTTAAATACATAAAAAACTATATATTACATGTAGGTAATTATCTTCGACATAATAGCAATGTCTGGTTATTGTATGAATTGCTCGCTTTACGCTTCGGTTTTTATACTTTGTTTTTCACCACAACCCTATCTCTTAGCAACTGGTAACCTTGTCTTGATTAAATAAATTCAGACACAATCTTATTTTTTTGTGACGTGTATCTAAAAGTACCTTAAGCTCTCAGAGTAGATAATATAACTACTACGTACCTATTAGTTTCTCAAAGATGGTAGGTAATTTTTTCGGAAATACTATCGTAATATTTTCCTTAACAGAAACTCTTTGTAGCTAGCTAACATCAGAAGATGCTTTATCATTAGGTTCACACGTGCAACAGTGTGTGTAACTCAAAGGGTAGCTCTCGGACTTCCAGTTGCTTTCGATCAAAGGTCTCATACATGACCTATTAATTCCACATTTAAAGATTACACCGCTCTATAAATCATACATTCAAACACCGCCGACACCAAACGAACAATAGAACTACCTCATTCCTTCCCAATATCATTTGATTAACGACTTGTTGAGTGATTCCTATTCATCGCACCGTCAAAGGGTGATCACATTAAGTATTAATAAAGGGAATGTTTTACATTTCATCTCGAGCGTGTTCGTTTGTTACAATGGAGGTAAGTTCACAAAGAATTCTTCGCCAACGAGCTATGATATATTATGGGGATGATCCGCGGTTTGTTTGTGTACATTTGGACTTTTATCATAATGTGCAGAGAATTTCGTTGATACTTCTTCAATTCTCAGGTTACTTATGGAATGAGAGTATTTAACGTGGGCTTCCAATCTTTGTTTATGGGAACACACTTATCACAGTTTGATGTGTCACGCGGCTTTTAGTAAGTATGTAAATGCGATGTCCTGGGAGCTTGTAAAACAGTATTATCGTTCTGTCCCATCGCCTGTTAGCTGTCTATCCTACGTGTGGCACCGGTGACGGCGACGACACGTATCCGACCTGTCGACGACACCACCGATCGTGACTAAGATACAAGTCTGAGATCCGATTTTCAATTGTTACCAATTGGTTGGAGCGATGGACATTCGAATTTTGTGATAAACTTATGTTCCCATAGTTTGTTTCACAGAACAGACAACACTTTTATTTTTATTTTGTTTTTATGTCGGTAAATATACTTGTGCTTTATGTAGTCGATCATCAAGACAAGCGGCCGGTAATAAAGTGGCAGTGGTTTCACCTTTTGTGCCGATTTCCGCGGGATTGATCCCCGATCGGTGTTAAAGTTGTTTGTTTATACAACTATTTATTTATGTACGTTTGTCACTTACAGTACAAATTCCGCCGTTTGAAGTTATTCAAAGCGACAACATGTGACTTATTTCTGAATGATGATTAAAAGTTTCTAGTCAATAGTCAAAGACTTGTGCTTCGTTATTAAAATTATTTAATACTAGCATCTGCCCGCGACTTCGTCCGCGTTGAGCTTAGAATCCCAAAGGAACCTAACATTTCCCCGGGATAAAAAGTATCCTATGTGTTAATCCAGGTTATAAACTATACGTGTCCTGAATTCCATACTTATACTTTAAGCTGTTTTTACGTGATTGAGCATCAAACTTTCACATTAATATATGAGTAGGAGCTACACAGTTTTTAGTAAATTTATCTTGAAGATTATGACTGAACGTACCAACCTTAGGAAGTACCTAACGACTACCTTTTATAACTTTTTACTAACAAGCCTACGGCCGCCCGACACAATCAGCAGTTTAAAATTACTCAATGTTCTAAATGTAAGTGTATACAAAACTATAAGTAGGCGAGAATTTATGACGAACAGTTCCCAAGCAATTCCCAAACATTAGAACTGTACCTACGTCTTAATAACGAGTATCAGTATACATGTAGTGTTTAGTACGCTATATTTTACGCGCCATGAAGAAATGCTCGGCTATCTATAAATAAGGCTGGTTTAGGAAATTTGGCCTCATTTGCCGACAAACGACGTCTTGTTTCCATTTATACGTTTACGATACCTCGTTAGCTGCCACGATAAGAAACCCCCTAAATAGATAATTAGTATTGTTTCCTTATTCAAAACCCCATTGTGTAATCTTTTTTCCTGTCAGTTTTATTGATTTGAGAGGCAATGCGACGCCCAGAAGATCGTCATCGAGTTGAAAGTGTTAACAGCTAAGGAATGACCAACATAAATAACCCTCCCAATGCTGATTGCCAATAAACAAACCCGATCGATATATTTTAGTACTTTGTATCATTTAACGCTCTGACTCTGGCTGGTTTTGCATAACTCTTAAAAGTGTGCACTCCTTATAATTGAAAAGTTAATTTCGAAGAACTTTTTTAATACAATTCATTTGTGTTTTATTAATTTTATCTCAATAATTATTTTATAATTATTTGAAATTTATGTAAAATATCTGTTTATTTGGGACGACAAAACTTATTATCAATTATGAATTGCAAGTAAGTAGGTATAGGAATTATAAGTATCAGAAATTGGCATTATACAATATTACTGTGATCTAAAACTAAAAGAAGTCAATATATGTTATAGGCCAGGGTCAATTAGTTTCCTTTAGGGTCCGTTTTATAAAATTATAACTGGGAAGTACCCTCCCCACATCATTACAAGATTATAATTTGTACTATTTAATTAGTAATTATAAGTTCTTCGGTGGTCTGGATCCAGACCGAGGCCCGCCATTTGGTGACTCCTGTTCTAGATGAACACGTAGGAGAAATAACATGTACATATATGCTGTGCTACCGTAAAAACAATTGATAACTTTTTACTTTTAACATTCTAACAAATTTTATCCAAAATTTATTTCGATGATGAATAACGCAAGACTTGAAAAAAATTCGCAGTATTTTCTCATCGGGTACCGTTGAGGCGCGTGGCGGTCGTGCGCCGTCGGACGGGTTTGTACCTTAATTACGCCAAGGCGTTATCGAGTAAGAATGCACACGCGACATTGGTATTAATTTTAATGAAAGAAGTGTGCGCCCAACCAGCACCTGCCCAAGTCGTCCGCTTACTGAAAACTATGCAGCAAAGGAAGGCATAGAGTCGCTGTAAGTCTAACACCTTTTTTCTCATTTTACTCATACTAAAACGTTGAAAGTAAAGCAAGTTTACAATTGAATAGAATACAGTAGGTATATATTACTTTGAAATAATAATGGTCATTGTCATGCCAAATGGCCAAATGATGTTTTCAATGGATATTACACTTAAATCCATTGGTTTTGTAGCCCAACATTGTTTGTTTTAGTCTTTACTATTATAGTGTTTATTTGCTTTAAAAATATGTTCCTTATGGAAGTACTATGCTTACACTGTTCTTGACTAACATAGTTTGTATTTTATCTCTAAAGTATATAATTTTATATTTCTACAAAAGCGAAGTCACGGTAAAAGCGGGTTTGTAAATAAAAACTTAGATTTTAGTATAAATATTAATGGTTTAAATAAACTGCAATTTGCATCATTTAACTGATAAGCCCACTCCATACCATCAAAGATATGTAATTATACCAGAAAAAAATTCAAAATTCTTTTTAAGGAATCTCGCTTTTAGATGTTGTATCCTAAAGTCGATTTTCCTTAATTTCCGAATATCAAATTCAAATGTCAGTACTTGCTTGAATAATTAAATGTTAAACAGATTTTTGATGATAAGGTTTTATAATTACCTAATTATTGAAACTTTGTTGTCTCCCTTGGTTTAACTACGTGATGTTTGAAATTGTACTCATACATGGATAGGTAATAAAATTGTGTGTTACTTCGTGGGTATAAAACGAGTCACCTGCTGTTTTCACACTCACATATTTCAATATGTATAAACAGAAATGTAAGCAATTAATGTACTTACTCAATTCCACGCTAAGATTAACTGCCTATTACAATCCGAACACATGTAGCCCTGATTTGCATAAATTGTGAGGGAAAGAAATTAAGCTTCTCTAAACAACGATTTTCGTGTGTTTACAAATTAAGACCTCAATAATGATTTAACGAAATCTATTTCCAAGCAAGGGGTCTGTATAATTTTCTAAAGGTCTTAACATAATGAAGTTAATATGATGAGTCGACTAACATTCTTACTTAATTTCATTTCATTCCATTCTAATAAAGGACGGTTCTCACCAAGAACACAAGTTGGTAAGTGTGAAAGCATAAGCAAGGTTGCGGACTTTCAACTTCAAAACGCTACTGCGTCATTTATTCATGTGAGATATAGGCACGCGTCACTCTCTAACGTCAAATATTCAACGAACATAGTTTCATAGCAAAAGCCCGATACCTATTCGTTTCAATGCGTTCGTCAAAAGATTGGTTTGCGAAAGAATGTGCCCCGCGAGCAAACGTTAGCGCACATGACAAATGCTCTCGACAAGTACCATAATTTAGGAAATAAGTTAAAAAAGACTGCCACTTTATTCTTGCACATTTTTTTACACCGGCTAGAGTGACAGCGGCTATTTTTCTAAACCATTAAAGATGTTAACCAAAAAGAAAACATCAATATTTTCCTGTTCTGCAGTGCTGCTATGCTGCACAAAGACTGGCCACAGAGATAACATTTTATTAATCTTACTTAACCAGTCTCACTGATACAAGTGCCAATAGGGTTTTCTAATCCTTAAAATACTTTAGATACGACGTAAGTACTGAAATAAAAGGTCCTTTGCAGGTGTAGTCACATCTGCCGGTCAACTCTCGACCTTAACTTGATGTTAATATATGTTATCAATCATAGTAAAATTAATCATAACATTTTTAATTTATCCTTATTAAAAATAAAATATTGGAAAAGTTTTGCACGACCTCCAGTATCACCTGCAAAGATTCCGTAGAACTAAGAAAATGTACAATTTAATTATTTTCGTGTCGGAATAAAATAAACGTAAAAGTTTTCTACTCGCAAATAGTTATATGTTAACTTAGAGAACGATTCCTTTGCTTGCTCTAAAGACAATTAGTTTTTTTTTTCAAAATCTGTAGTGAAGTTATAAGGTAGAGTTACTAACAAATAACTTCAAAAAAATTACGGAAATCTCATACGCCAATTGATTACTCATATAAAATAAATATTTATTATAGATATGTTCTACCGAATACGGTACCTCGATCAAAGTAATAATTAGTTTGCCCGTCTAACAATGCAAATGACTTGGGTAGATAGTGAAAAACGTAGTAAAAGACAACGTAATTGATATTCACGCGTGACATAGTCAGGATTATTTATTAAATTACTTTTCTAAGGTATAAATTACCTGCTTTATTTATAATGCGTAACTATTAAGCATGGCTCCATTTCTTGACGGCTAGCTATTTTGTAGATATATATATATAGCTATTAAGTTGGGACCTTGAATATATTGACCATTGTTATAAATAGTAACCCGCCGTCGTTTTCAGAAGACGTGGGTATGACAAAAAACGAGTTTTGTTCAAAATCTCGGATATGTTATTACACTTTTAACATTATTAAAACACATTTGCAGATTTTAGCATAAAATGTATGTCTATATCTGAAGTCCATAATCCATATCAACGAGTAACATTGGCAACGTGAAATTAGCTTGTTTCATTTGTCTCACTCACTTCGACTTAAGTGCATGCGACAGGTTAATTTTTGTTTTATGAATAAATTGAACGTCTGGTTATGGCTGTACGTCGTACGTCGTCCTTATGCAGATTGTACCATACCATCAGGACACAAACACTGATATAAAACGCTTTCTTTTGTGAAGCGTAATAATACACCTTATATTGTCATAAAAGTATCTTAAAACTATGGGTACATGGGACTTTTAAGTAAAACTAAAGTAAAAACTAAAAAACTTGTACAATAACAGGTAATGTCAGGATGTTGTGAACTTGTCTTAACGACTAATGCGAGAGCTACCAAGAAAAAAAACCCTCGTAAATACTTTTAAAATATCCACCGCACATAATTACACTAAAACTTAGCGGCTGATTATGTCCAGATAGCATGACAAAAGTTTCGACATGTGTGCGACCAAACGGTGTAAAGTCATCCAGATATAATAGAGTTTTTATTTCGAACCTTATCATTATTGTAACAAAGTAACAACTGTTGAAATCGTGGCGATCAAGTGACCTAAAATCCTTGTCAAGTGTGAAGAAGTAGGTTCGATACTGATCAGGACTCGGTTAAACGCAGACACAGCTGAACACGACCTAACTCATGCTTTATGAATTCATATAGCTATATTTTTCTTTCTCATTCTGGTAGGTTAAGAGTTAGCTAAATATATTTATTTTTAATGTATGTAACTATCTGAAGGGCGTTTTATATTAACATAGTTCAGGATGTGTAGCTATTTTAAAAGGAACGCCTGTATTTTATTTTTCGTTGTAGAATTATAGCATTGTATTTGGATGGATCAATCCAAGAAAGGAAGGTGCGGCGTCAGAAACAGAGATTATAGAAACCAGCAAGAAACCGCATTTGTGTAAAGAATATTTTAATACAGCAAATGCGGTTTACGTTAATGTTTACATTATAATAAAATATTTGAATTGCCAAGTATGGATCAAGAACGCATGCGTTATAAGCCGTATGCGCGTGCTACGGTCATGGCGCTGAATTCGTGAATTTTAAACTTTTATTAGTACCCCACAAATGTAACCGTTTACATAAATGCAGGTGCTCTCAAGGTCTTTGTTTTTATTTATTTGATGTGTTGATACATATATTATTCTTCGTGCCGCGTAAAATAAAAATCAGCAAGTTTATCACACAACAGCGAAACCGGAAAGTAATCAAACTGCGCATGTTCAACGTTAGTGTTACACTGATATATGGGTTACTACTAACATAGCTAATCTATTTATGTTCTATGCAGTACTAAAAGCAACATTCTATTTATAGAATTTCCGAGGAGCATAATTCTGTTAACATAAGCCCTGTAGTTGAAATACGATGATAGATATTATAATACTCTTCGTAAAAGTCAACAAATCATCAAATAAATAAACCCATAAAGCACTATCTGGTAGGGGCAAGGCACTGCCCTTTATCTAGATTTAACTTATAAAATTAAGTGGCTGAATCGAGCTCCGGGCTAAAGTAAACATTGGATTATCTTAACACTAACTCCAGTCCTCGCACTGGTTTAAAATGGTTACAGTGTATAGCAAAAAATATATTTGTTTTTCATAAATTTATAATTTTAATTTTATTTAGACGCAGCATGGTATACTCTACCACTCAATGGCGGCAATGTTTCCGACCATAAACTGCCAGATTTGCTCACTTGATATGCCTGAAGCTAGGACGCACCTATTTTATTTAATTACTTAACCAGAAAAAAATATAATTCCATTCATCGCGTGTTATCTTCAGTAGGTGCATTAATTCTCTATCTGTAAGAAATAAATTTATAATTATATCCTTCTACATTCACTTTTATCTAACAGTATAAGTTTGCTAAGTGTGTAACAGAAACCTCATACATTTTAAACTAAGCCTTTCATTTATACTAAAAGCCAATATAGAAATCATTTTGATTAACAATAAATGAACACAATTTCTAAATGCGCACGCAAAGCGTTTGGGATGAGATATATCTCTGTGAAATATTAATCAGAGCATTCGGACGAGCCAACCTCTCTGAGCTTTAAGCAACGGATATAATAATTTGTGATCCTCGAACAAAAACAATTAGTCGCTGCGTTCTTACCATTACGTAGATTGTAGATTAGACCATCGTTGAACAGAGTGCATAGATTCAACAGAACTTAAAATAAATATTAACAGGAGATAATTATAGACGCCATTTTTATACATAGCAAATTATCAAGGGAACCTGTTGCACTGGAAGTCTGATTTAGTTAATTGTCTTTCCTCGTTAGGTGGTTACAAATTGAGCCATTAACACGCAGAATTATCATGTGACTTGTCCAATGTACGTACCTATGTTCTGCGAGAATGGGAATTTCTGCAGATATTTTTATTGGCTCCACTCACTCGGATCCAAGCTTCACATGTGGATACATTTTACGCCTCTTCGATCCCGTAATGGACAGGTTAAAAATAATTATTTCTTATATGCCATGTAGACCGTTGTAAGAATTTCATCTGCATCGATACAAATATTGAATGTAAATGGTTTTCAGTAATAATATTAGGAAAAACAACACAATTTTTCTTGAGACATTTCTCAATTATTCTCTATTTTGGGGCTCGAAATTTCAGCATTATTCAAATAAATAACTTAAGAAATATATTCACAGCAATTAAAACCATACTTACAAACTAAGCCTTTGCTATCCCCGGGCTAAAGTAAATGAATACTATAAACAAAACAATCGCGTATCACCGTGGGATGGCTATTGCGAATTTTGATATCTCAATCTGTGTCGGGTCAGATATGCCGCGGTCACGACACCCTTCGGTGGTCACGACGGAGCATCGCTTAAGCACTTATTAATTATTATAAGCCCAACGAATTACTTACACCAAAGGATGTTAATGAGAATCCATAGCCCGGACGAAAATCATCATAAACAGGTTGTGGACAAACTTGAATTCTTGAACAGATGATGTGAGCTTGCTTATTAAGTGGCCATTAAAGTTAACATGAAATCAAAATCATAATTATTTAATTTATTTTAAAGCGACTTTAGTGCCTACTTTATGTACCTGCAAATAAGAAAATAAGTTTTGAATGGTTTGGCGGTTCTGCATCAAAAGAGTTTATTTGAATGTTTTAATGATATGTATGGCTACCACACATTTTGTATGGAGTCTGGTTTCACGTTATATTTAAAGCTATTATGTAGTTGATTTACCAGATACGTTAAATACGTTTAATGGTATAGAGTGCCATTCACTCTTGCTTTTACACCTCTTTCACTTCATCCCAAATCATACATGCCCGCCACTACCAAGCATTCAATCTTTCCGTTGCTCTGTAGTCTGCTTATGTTACGTTATTATAAAATGTATATTGAAAGATTTTAAGCTCATTTATATCTTACTAAACGTAAGATATAAATGAGTTTCCAATTAGTCGTAAAGTTACTAGTTAATAACGTTTTTAATATATGTTGGTATTGTTTTATTTTTAAAGTCTCGTCTATGAATGAGGCATCTCACACATCCCGGCCAAAAGGTTGGCGAGAACCACAACGGGCCGCCGAAACTAAATACAAAACGCACGCGCTCAAGGCTCGGATACGATAAATTTAACGCGTAAGTGATTTCTGACCTGTGCACTTGAAGATAAGATTATCCTGAACACTTTTATTTGGCATGCACTGTATGTTGGCCTGCTTGTTTAGCTTTAATTTAATATTAAACATTTCCAAATTTAAATGCACTAATTCAAATGGGTTGTTGTACATTCGTTACAAAGTAAATTCGTCACGAAAAAGTTTGTCTAAATGGGCCGCAATTCTAGTTCATGTAGTAAATTTCCAAAATAATTATGATTTTTTATAATATTGTAAATTCGTCACAGTGTTCATTTCCGCACGGATAGCAGAAAATTTAAACAATACCGAACTAGAATAAAAACGTTGTTTATTTTTCATAAGCACCAATTTTAATTAGTTTACCTTACATCTACGTTAAATTTCAGTTCTTAAGAGGCTGATTTACCCACAATATTAGAATTATAATAAAATCAATATCACACCAAGAGTAGGTATTCCACGTAGCGTACACACATGTTCCACTAACAATTTAAATTACAAATTATTACCAGTTTCTATTCCTGTATACCATATATCTATACTTATACTCTTGTCATTTCGAGGGTAGGCTGAAATTACATAATGTTACATCACTCCTGTGGAACACACCTCTTTAGTATTCCCCGCGCAACATAATTACTTTCCAGAGCGTAGTAAACACAGTATTTTTCTACTAGTGGACTTGCTGATCGATATGCTTGACATAAACTGACATTCCATCGTCACTTGATATATTTTTAAACATGGCAAACAAGCATATTATGGCCTGCCTAATAATTATCGCAGCCTATAGGTGCGTGATAGCCCAAGGGTGCTAATAGCGCGTTGACATCTTTCGTAAGGAATCGCTGTTCAAGCACGATGAACCTTGGAAACCTTGCGCACCGTAAGAATACACTGGTGTCGATTCTGTTGTTCAAAATTACTAAACTTAACTAATTTGACAGGTCTAAAAGTCTTGCTATCCCTTTCTCATGTGCGGGGTTAAATAAGGATGGCAATATTTTTAGACCTGTCAAAATAGTCAAGTTTAGTAATTTAGACCAACAGAATTGGCACCAATGACTATGTAACAGACCAATATCTCTTTTCTTGGTTGTGATCTCGTGTAAGTAACCAGGAAGCTTATTATCCCTGCCGAGTAGCTCCAATTTCAGCAGGAGATTCCTTCATCCTTCTGCTGTTAATATCTGTAATATTATATTAGCAACTAGCTGTTTCTCTGCGATTTCTCCAGCGTGTGAATATAATATATAACCTATGTTACTCAGTGATAATGTAGCTTTCTAACGGTGAAAGAGTTTTTGAAATCGGTCCTGTAGTTTCGGAGCTTATTCAATACAAACATAGTGTGTATGTTTGTGCACACAATAATACAAATGTCATATAATATTTATATCTTTATAATATTAGTATATTATAAATAATATTATTATGAGCAATGGCAACACCATAGGTGTTTTCAGGTATTTAACTTATATGGTTGTCGCAGGCCGTGCAAAGCCGGGGCAGGTCGCTAGTTTAAAATAATCTGCACAAGAAATATAAGGTATTTTGAAAAAAAGCTGCATTTGTTATGTTATATAATTTTAAATTGAACTATAAATTTGTCGCATTTTTGGTTAGACGTGTGTCCATTTTTTTCCTATCCGGCGCCATTCTGTATAGAAGGAAAAAACAAATAAAAATAGGGTTAAAACTAATGAGTGTGTAATTTTGTTGCACACGGAGGGTGGCCCTTGTGCCAACCCTTACCTGCGAGGGGCATCCATCATTAAGGCTTAAACCGCGGCATTAATCAAAGATCATGCGATCATTAAAAGTGGCTTCTTCGATTTACTTGTGGGTGTGTAAAGTATGTACATAATAAGTCACAATGATTAAAGATAGTCCACAGTTCATAGTCTATTGGCGTAGACATATAGGTAATAAAAAATAGTTTGGTATATGCTGCATTTAGTTATGCATTAGTAAATGAGAAAATGGCCTACTTTAGATTTAAATCAACTCACTTTATAGACACAAAACAGATTAAACTAATTACAAAAACATATCACACACAGATTAAAATAAATTTTATATCGCATAGATATATTCCAAAATAATACCTTACATAAAATAGGTTTAATACTAATATGTGTACAAGATTTATTGACTTCAAATTGGGGTGAGTGTTACATCAGCCATAAAATCTATTATTTCAATATTCATATTGAAATAATAGATTTTCTGGCTTCCCCTTCAGGGGATTGTAATGAAATGCCGTGATTCATCCACGACCCCCTAAGGTATACCGCAGCCCCTAATATAACATTGCCGTATAATATTTATTATTCATGTATTGAGGATTGCAAGCATGTACACATTTGTATAATCGAGAATACACATCACATTCAGATTAAAATCGTAAAGAATTTCACAGAAATGTGTTATGATAGTGACTTTTCTTTGGAAAATTGTTATTCTGAAATATTTAAGCGTATTAAGCATGAACTTATGGAAGTCTATAAAACTGCACTGGAGTCCGCTTCTGATTCCACAAATCCACCAATGTAAATAAAACGTTAATTGTTAATTAATATTTAAGCTTCCGTACTTGTAGACCTTAGTATCGTAGTATTTTTTTCTCCTCGCCTCAAAAAACAGTCGAGAGATTTCATTCGCTGTTTAACCATAATTTCAGTGCTTTTGTCAATAGTTTGCCACATAGATAATGATCTTGGCTCGTGTCATTTTATCAAACGCGACTACCCATACGTGTTTTATGGGTTATTATAATGTGTACATACATAAGCATATGTAAACAAGGAAGTAGTAAGTTGTACCTAATCGTGTGCTACTAATCGTTGTGCAGGGGTTGCCAACAATGGGTAGCATTGAGATCAGTTCATTGGCAACACCTTCGCGTGCCGTCCACCCACGCAAATCCGATAACAAGTTGAATACATCTGCCTGTGTGATAAAATAATACCAATAAGAGTAAGTAGTACCGTCAGAAAAATAATTGAGATGTTGATTTTAAAATTTACTTTTCATATACTTAGCTACTTAGTAGTAAATTTTACAAGTCGCTCTTTTGATTACCACTCGTAAAATCTCGTTGGTAACGATATATCAGCTCCATGGCATCAGCATCTTGTTATGAGGATGATCAAGTCTATTTATACATCCGCCTTACAGAAGCCCGCGGTGAAATAACACTACTACTTCGATGTAGTGTTGTATTTCTGCGGCGAGTAAGGTTGCCACAAGGATACGCTGCGCTAGAAGTAATGCTGCTAGCACAGTGAGTCCTCATCACCAACCAACAGCACTTGAGACTTCTATACGTATGCGAATAGCCTCAGGCCGTTTGTTTTACCAATAACTTACAAAATAATACACATACTAACATCAGCTAGGTCAATTGTCAAAAGTCAAGAGACCAATCCCACGATGGCATTAAAAACAGACTCTATTGTACAAGCTTATGACTTAAATTGTTAGTTCAGCTTTATATTGTTTGTTTAATAAATGTTTTAAGTGGAATCGCTCAAAGGGTTCCGATGTCATTACACCGATTATCCTCAACACACCGCCGATTACTGGAGAAGGATTTCAATTTACTTTATTATATATTTATTTATGCGTAATCGTGGAATGATGAGCTAGATGGAGGGTCTAAGGAACAGCTATTTCTATAGAGTAGCTTTAATATAATCTTGGTTTCAAATTGCAAGCCAATAGAATGCATTTGCTATGCGATGACAAATTTACTTTAATCCCATTTATTAAAATTATAAATTTCCTGAACTGTCGTCTCCATCTTATTTTTACCTATATTGATATTTTTTATTTTATTTATAATGTATATTTTTTTGTTTAGAATACATAAGGTATCAATTTTCTATTATTGAAATTTCAATTAATTTTCTTACGTGATAAAATTCCTGCTCAATCGCGCCGCAGACAGACAGAGAAAAAAAAAAGATGCGAATGTAATATTATACGAAATATTAATCCACATAAATCGTTGGTGACTCCACCAGGCTCTATGTTCCGTAAGTTACAAATATTATTGGTGTCTATCCACTAGCTATGATTAAAAGCATTAAGTTTATAGCCCTGAATTGTTCCAGTATTAAACGGGTCAAATTGGACCGTTTATCTTAATTTCAGTGTTCATCAAAACGTTTGACGCGACCTTAATATCACGTCCATGGCACATTATCATATTTGATAAAAAAATACACATTTATTTATAGTACAATATTATAAAGGCGCGTATTGTGGTATGCTATAAATGTGGTTTGTTTTTGTTTTTAGGTACACACAATATAATTATTACTGTAAGACTCAGTTACCAGTAAGACTGGTTTATGTTTGTTAATATACCCACAGGTCTTTATTCTTAATTATTTAATACGATCGTCACGATCAATAGCCCAATAAATTATAAACGAATAAATCAATAAGCTTCTGTTTCGTACTCTGTTAACCAAAAAATTCAGGAATTCTGTAAAAATTTTGTGGGCTGTGATCACTGCCATAAATCTACCTTAAATAAAAAGTAACATCCAAAACAAACAAAGTGTACTAAACACCCACCACATTTTCATATATCTCCCAAATTAAATTAAGGCGTGATTAGTTTACTCGAGGCGTTATCTTTGTTCATCAATCAAAACTTGGCTCAAGCATGGATGCACAATTTACTGCACCCGTCTGGTCTCTTTTACTTTCAAATCCATTTCTATTAGTTAGAAAGGGATGGAACGTTTTTATTAGACAGTATGCAATTATGATTTTCAGTGTTCACACGGATGCCTTAGAGCGGTGAGACGGCTGACTTCAGAAGCCTTTGGTAATCAATTTTGTACACAAACGGCGGTTGTTAATTGTTTTTTTTCACTCTAATGACCAAAAATAACATCTGCCAAATCAAGAGCGTCTGGTCGTTAACGAACGTGCCAAAATTTTATTTTCTTGTTTGTTTTGAACGTCCCATCTCACGAACAGAATGTGAAATTCAAACATTCACCATCCATGAAAGATGTCATAATATTTTTTTTGACTCTTTAAGTACTGTAATGCAGTAAATACTGCATCTCAGAAGATCACAGCTATTAACTTTTCTGATTGTTAATTTCTGGGATGTAATGTAAGACAGCTATTTTGTAATTTAATGACTAAACTATTTACAAAAAACAGAACTGAATATATATATACTGAACCCGCAGATCAAATCAAAAAGGTAGATGGAACTTTGCGAATAACCAATTGTCGCCTTGCAGTGTATATATACACAATTACACGCACACACCTACAACGAAATCAGCGAAACTACCCCTTGCTCACGCACATGTTAGAAAAATCTGCGTCCTTTTCCGCAAAGTACCATCAACCTTTTTTTATTTGATTTGAGACTGAATCATGGTGAATTATTGTTAGCTCTTACAAAATACTAAGCTCTGTGTCAAAGCTTGGGTTGTAGCAGACGGAGCATATTAATCATAGGTTCAAGTGACACAAGGATAAAAAATTAAATTTGCATTATCTGTTTACATATCGTTCCCGACTCACGAGGACCGCGTCCCTATTTTACAGTTTACCTCTATAAATTCTTAAACCGCGTGCAGTCCTTAGATTTATGAGGCGAGAACCAACCTTCAAATGATAAATATTCACCATAGGTGTTTAACCAAGGCGAAATTAGATTATGATAATATATCGGCTTCCCAAAGAACCTCGTATCTTTCATCTAGTCTCTCCAACTGGTATAATCGAATCACTTTACATATCGATCATATGCATGAGTAAAACAATTGAGATTACATATGATTACATATTGGTATGCAAAGAGTATTGTTATTATTCGATATTTAGTCGGTAACTCGGTATCTTCAGAGGTAAAAGATTTCCTTAAATCAAACTGGGTTGAAACTGCGACGATCCCGTTTTGCATCCGTTCGTATATCAAGATTGCTATCGAGGATAGATTTACAAGAGACGTCTCCGATGGGAGAATGTTCTTTCCAATTGATACGAATGAATTATTTGTTTATTTATACTGTGTTACAACTGGTTTTGAGCGTTAATGATTTGGCAACGTAAAAACTAGAGTATCTATATTCGCTCATAGTTTTTCCGATTCATATGTCTTCATAATAACATAATCCTGATTAATCAGTAGTATGAGTTAAAATTAACTCTTATCTTATTTGCAGTAAGTTAAGGTTTGAAATTTGATAAATCCTCAATTAATTAGCATTATTTCACAACAAAGCGTCATACTATATTTTACAAGGGGCTGTTAATCACAATATTACATATATCGTTAAAGGATTGTTTCGGTCTGTTAGCGGTGTTTCAAAAGATGACTAAACAAATAACACGTTGGTTGATTTAATGGTGGTCCCGACCCACTTCGGCCAGAACTGTCCACACCTACGGGTGGCCAATCTCCCGCTAAGAATTTGGAACTTGTTTAACATTTAATAGCTGTCAAAAGTCCTGATCACAATATTATATTATTGACCCTTGAATGGTGAATCAAAACCGTGCTTAAATTGGAGTGACTTAAAAAAACTATCAAGACACCCAGTGCCGCTCTGGCCTATTCACCATACATTCTTGGGAGTTATAGTTTTATCGAACTCAATATGTGTTGATACTAGATTCTTGATAAGCGAAGTGAATGCCATCAGATCCTTGCAGAAAGAACACAGTAAAGACCTAATATAGTTTAATAAATAAGTTTTTTTTATGCCTAGGTGGCACACAAGCATACAGCCGACCTAATGGTAAGCGTAGCCTGGCTATAGGCTAACAATACCAGGGATATCCATAACGCGTTGCCAACCATGTTGTTGATGAGGAGGACTACTTTGCTAGCAGTATTACTACTAGCGCAGCGTATCCTCGTGGAGCACTGGCAACCTTACTTACCGCAGAAACTCAACACTACATCAAAGTATAGTGTTATTTCACTGCGGTCTTCTGTAAGGTGGAGGTACAGTCCCCAGTCGGGCGGCTCCAATTTTAATGGGAAAACCCACGGGATATCCCAAATCGTATTCGTACCTCTCTTTTTCAGTCCAGTTGTGGTTAAGAATAAAAATGTATCAGAAGAAGATATTACTAACACTTTAACGGTTTACTCCATTTTCTCGCTTGCCATCATTGGTAATTGATTTCATTTATGATACCACTTTCAATGAAAATATTAAAACGTGTATGTAAGCGTAAAATTTGCCTTTCAATAATCTAAAGGTAACAATAAAATGTACCCTTTCGTTTTCGCATCGAATCTAACAAAGCCATTTCCGGGTTGCGAATACATCTCAATCATTCCGCACAGGAAGTAGAGATGCTTCATTAGCCATATATTATTTCTTAAATTTAATATGAAAGCCTTTACTTGAGCCGACAATATGCTCTTTTGATAATTTCACCCTACTAGCGTTCGGTCATTGATCTTTGATGTCAAATTGTTTTTTGCTGCACTTTGTGTTACGGATAATATAATTATTAAACATTCCTTACTCCCAATTTACAGGAAATTGTATGTCTTAATTAGCAAACTACATTTTTTTATGAAACAGCTCTCTTAGAGTACCAGCATTGTACTAGGAGGAATTAATATTATCTCATTTGCTTAGTAGTCTGATGTTGGTAGGTGTCTCACTACAAAAAAAACTGCAAAAAAAAGTTATTATACGGCATTTCTTTCTGATTTTTTTAATTACAGAGTCTTAACAATAGCGAAGAACGCAAATAAACCTCTCATCTAACCGAACCAACTAATCACTCCATTTTTCCGCACAGGACGTTTCAATCGCGAGTTGTTATCGTTAATTAAAATGCAAAGGCAACATCGTTCATCTAGTTCTGTCCGAGATACTTTTTGTTCGTGGCTAAATTATGTCTTTATGTGACGGTGTCGTGTTATCTGCGACCACCATCTCGAGTGATCGAACTCCGTCCTTAGTAATTTGTACATGCCCTTATGTTTCCAATGCGACCATCGGCCTATTATTGATATGTTTTACAGACATACCTGCGTGTTTAGGAGACGATACACACATTCAACAAGAGTTTGAGAAACTCTTTTTTAATTTTTTTAAGTTATTTAATAGTGGCTATAAAAAAAACTTTGAAAATTGGTCAAAACTTCATAATCGTTTACTCGGTGAAGGCCGTAATAAGCTACTTGTGGATGTCTACATCGATTAAGAAAAAAAAACACCAGAGAAGAACCGGCAATAAAATCAGTTCTCTGTTTTAGTAAAATTGTAATTGTGGCTACACAATCTGTAGATTGAGACGCAACGCATTCCTTTTTGTAGCGTTAA
The DNA here is from genome assembly GCA_951449985.1 of Falcaria lacertinaria. Lineage (NCBI taxonomy): Eukaryota > Metazoa > Arthropoda > Insecta > Lepidoptera > Drepanidae > Falcaria > Falcaria lacertinaria. The sequence continues at coordinate 7,752,860 of OX602114.1, forward strand.
GTTATAAGTTTAGTTCATCATTGTTATTGTCTGTGTGTCTCAACAATGAAATATGCGGATTACAAATTATTCGGCTTCTTAAGGGTTCGATAGTTTTTGTGATAGTGTATAGTTTACAGGGCCCCCGGAAGCGGTACTAATTTCGGACTAGTGATAAATGTATGTTTCTTAAATGAGCTGATTCAGGACTATGAATATCTAAGAGACTGAGAAAAATTGTATTCGGAAAAGTGATTTTATGTTCATCGAAAGTAAATAAAAAATTGTTTGGAAGAATTCGGACCATTTCAGAAACACTGCACACAGCTGATACCATACAGTATGAAATATATTAACTAAATTATCAGCATTAAGTCCATCAATGTACTTAAATTGTGCATCAAGTTTAAATAAATTATTAGGACATTTTTTTAATACTAAAATGTGATAAATATGATCTTACAGCGGAATTGCTTACCTTTCAATGTTTTAAAGCTGGTACCTATTGTAAATACTTGCACCTTTTTCTATTTGCAATTAAAACGCGGAACCATATCAAATACATTTTAAGGTCCGAGGGCGTACATACACATGTTTGTCCAAAAAGGCATTATTGTCCATCCTATCAGGTTACAGGCGCCTGTGGGCAAACTGCCATGTTAGTTTAGGTCATTTTTTGTGCAAACTAACAACGTGTGCCATTATAAAAGCTGAATGCATTATGTGCGTTACTATGAATAGTTTCATCGCACGTTTTATAATTTATTATTGTTGTTATGAAAGAAATTAATACATTTCTTAAATTGGTCAAGAAGCTTCTATAAAGGTTCAAGTTTTGGCTCCGCCATTCATGGAAGCTTTCGTTGAAGGCTCCTACTACAACTTCTACAGCCTTATCACTTACACTGAGTATGCTATTTAGTATTTTTCGGATTACTATACACGTAATGATAGGTCTAGAATCTTATGAATGTCCATCGAATTATAATAAATCAAGTGTTCTAATCAAATAATATATCAGATTTATATTCCACGATATTGTCACCTATTTTCAGGTAATTAATCACTATTTCTTCGAATCTAAACCGTCGCATCTTTCATCTGCTTCACAATAGAACATTAGGTCTGGGACACGTGCTGAAATCAAGTAGTTTTTGCAAGTGTTGGGTTACGCAATTTGACCGTGAAGTACCCCTATGAATTGCAATGCACTCCACCCTTTCATTTCTCTGTATTGAGCAACCGATACGTCATCTGCTCCCGACCAATCCTTTGAGTGTTTGCCGACGAAGTTTAATCTGACGTAATTATACGAGTTTGACAGTGGACCTGGCTTAGACGTAATGCGCATGCATTTCTTTGCTGAATTTGAGAATCATTTAGAATTTTAGTTTTTTTTACGCTTGCTACCTTGTTAGAAGTATTAAGAGTTTATTAGTTAATTTAACCAGAACAAGACTATTTAATTATCTTCCTTAAAATTTCATAAATACGTAATTCAGAAAACGATGATTGTTAATTTTTATAAATTTACGAAACGAATTATGCAAGACATTTTAGTTAAAATATATTTTGAGATTTAGAGTGTAATAAATTATTTGCTTCCCTTATTCAAAATCACACATTACAATGAAAAATATTGAGCACACGCCAACAATAGTTCAAGTACCCACCTTCACCTTGTCAGAAAGAATCTATACAAATCATAGCAGCAACAATAATATTTAACACAATAACCCTTTTTCATCTGCGGCACATTTTAGGTACATTTGTATCGATCGATAATAATTCCTGCAGGGACTCACTACCAGTATCTACTAAAGAATCTACCAAGGTGTAATCTCTGTAAGTACGTGATAAAGTAGACTAAGTAGGAACGTGCCAATATATCACCTGGAGTCACCTTTTCATACTATGAATGTACGATCGCGTTTCAAACACATTTCAAAATTAATTCTCCTACTGCGTTACTACAGCGCGATTGTTTGCTACTGGGATTATATTACGTTATCTTTAAGCATGCTTTATAATTAAGCGCCCTCATCGCGACTCATACAATGTCTTTTGGGCAAAAAACCCAATGGCCCCAGCAGATGCAAACCTTCTGCAAACAACGCATCACCAAATGCACCAAATCAATTTGAAAAGTAATTCAATAACATAAATGTCGATCGCTTCGTAAAAATAATGTATTGCTTCCTTCCACCTTGAAGTAGGTAGTGCATCGAGGCATCGCTCGAGTTTCGCCCTATAACGGGGGCTGTGATACAGTTATATTATCGAAAAACTATAACACTTTGATTTTTTTTGTTGTCATAACGGCAAAGTGCAGTACCGTTCTCTTAAATAAATACACAAAAAGTAGCGGTCTATCGATTTATAAGGACGTCATATAAAAGGAACACGACTAAAAAAGCGTAAGGTGTTCATACAAAGTTTCATTTGTTCCGTTATATCAATGGAGATTAGAGGCACGCGTCTTTACCCTAAAGATGCTGAGATCCGGGTATATAGTCGGTATGCTTTTGATGTGGCTGCAAAAGACGTCCAATCGGACAATAACTTTTAGATAATTTAGCAAAGTAACCTTTAGTCAGGTGTAAATCCGGTGGATTAGACAAATCTTTGACCACAAACTCTAGAGGATAAATTTGTTTTATTACTCGGTTGGTCTATTTGCTTCAACGTTAATGATCTATCGGAGAAAAATAGTTCGGCGGTAACTAATTTTAAGGGTTCGAAGGGACCGGTATGAAAATTGATATCATCTATCAGTGGTAAAAAGTTCCGACCGCTGTTGATCCAATTACGATCGTCTTATTAATTGTATTTGAGATTTCGTCTACGACCAGCCCAATTAATTGAATTTGTTTGATCAAATGTACAGCGTTACTTAGCGTGTCCGATTGAAATTATTATGCTCATTAAGTAAATGTTCGTGATATTACTATTCAATTAATATTAAAAGTAGCTTTATCATTTCGTAAGATTAAAAGCCGAAGAGCTTCGATACTAGATTTAAACAGGAGTAAGCCATTGGTTATTTCTGTCTGTAAGGAGCTTTCAAATGAACTGTTATCAGTTCTCACGTATTCCAACGGCAATCATTCATAGAATTAATGTTGATAACTATGACGCCTTACCTAAGATACAGAAGCCAATGCTTTTAGTCTATATCTCACAGTTTAATTTATATGGACGATGTTGACAAATGAATTCGTTATGATAGTTTCAATCGCAAAAGGTGTTAGTTCGGTATCGTCTAATTTCGGTGGACCGCTTTTTTATTTGTTGTCTTCTGACCTGTCATATATAAGTCGATAAGAATCTTTTGTGTTTCATTTCAAAGGTGTAGAGACGGACTAATTTATTTGTCCAGTTTTGTAGTCAGAAAAAAGTGTTGGTCCCGTTTTATATTTTTTTATATACAAACATGTTACAAGGTGAACTAGTTATTTGCTGCGATAATAAGCGACACTCTGCCTAAAGTTAAATACAAATAAATACCAAATACTTTTGGGGCTGGTTTAGAATTTCGCGAATGCTCCAAACTTAGATTACTTAGTAGAAAATTAAAATACCTTAAAAATAATACAAGCTTCCACACTACTGCACAGAAATAAAAGTTTGCATTGAAAAGTGCCAATGCATTTCGATTGCGGGCCTCCGATACAAAAGAATCAAATAAAAGAAAACAAACAAAAACAGGATTTCCATGTAATCCTCTATTCTCCTCGGCTTACGAAATTGTTACGTTTCATATTTGTTTAAAATCAGCGCTGCGTTGAAAAGGAACCGATAAAAATACTTGAAAACTTCCGGTTGGCTGCGTTGTGAATAATTGGTACGCCATTTATTTCCTTCTCCCGGATTCAGCGTATTCTTGTGTGAAATTGTAAGGTCGGATAAGAATTTATTGCCTTTGTGTTACCATATAAATCTTCCTAATGGCACGAGTGTTTGGTTTGTGGAAAGGCGCGTGAGTGGATGTCAAATGTTTCTTTATTGTTAGAAGATGTCAACCAGTGCTTTGATTTTTGGATTTATTGTTCGCAATAAGGCGTGATTGCCCACTACTACACCACCATTGACACAAACTTAAACTTGTCTTTCGATCGGAACTAATATTTCATGTTTGTGTCCCAAAATGTGTATACTGGAAAGCGGTACTTCCGCAGCTTTTTTGCTTTCAAAAACAATTAATGAGACTAACACATCTGACGGCAATCTTTTGTAAGAGTATTATGACACAATAGGCGTTAAAATAGAAAACAAATTGGTTTGCACAAAGTCTATTGTTATTTTTACGCTGTTTTAATAGTTCGCTATAAAAACTTGATTTGATTCGAAAAATCTTTGCGGAAGCCTTTAAACTTTGAATACCTTTGCTCTAGATATATTAGGTCCTTACATATGAAATTGGCGTTTTGTATGGGAGGAACAAAAAGTCGAATATTTTTTAATATAATATATTTAATTAATCAAAGTATGAACCATTATTTTCTATGCACTTTTGCCATCTCATAGGTAGTTCATTGATCCCTTTACTAAAAAAACCAGTCGGACGGGAATCAATAAAATCTTTGAAGGCGATTTGGACTGCCCCATCGGAGTTGAATTTTTTCCCTTGCAAGAAGTTATCCAAATTTCGAAAAAAATGGTAATCTGTTGGAGCAAGGTCCGGGGAGTACGGAGGATGTCTTAGACTTTCCAATTGAAGCTCTTCTAATTTAGTAGCCGTCTGTAGCGCAGTGTGTGGTCTAGCGTTGTCGTGAAGCAGCAGTGGCGTGGAGCGATTGACCAGCCTAGGTTGTTTAGCCGCTAGCTTTTCCATCATGGTTTGCAATTCCTGACAATAGACATCAGCCGTAATAGTCTGGCCAGATTTGAAAAAACTGTAATGAACAATACCGGCACTAGTCCACCAAACGCTTACAAGTAACTTTTTTGGGGTTAATTTTCGCTTGGGGCAGGATTTGGCTGGCTGGCCAGGATCTAACCATTGCGCTGAGCGCTTCCGATTATCGTAAAGAACCCATTTTTCATCACAGGTAATGATTCGGTTTAAAATACCTTCATTATTGTGCCGGTTTAGTAATGTAACGCAGCAGTCGACGCGCGTTTGCCGGTTTGTTTCAGTCAATTCGTGAGGTACCCACCTTTCAAGCTTTTTAATCTTCCCAATTTGCTTCAAGTGAATTAAAACAGTTTTATCACTAACATTGTAGCCTGCAGCTAACTCGGACGTGGTTTGCGATGGATCCGCTTCCACAATAGCCTTCAACTCTTCATTATCAACTTGAGTCTCAGGCCGTCCACGGGGCTTGTTCTGCAGGTCGAAATTTCCAGAACGAAAACGTTGGAACCAAAAACGAACTGTGTTTTCTTTTGCAACACGACCGCCATACACATCATCCACCCTTCGAGTTGTTTCCGCAGCACTAGTGCCACGGCGGAACTCGTACTCGTAAATAATGCGATATTTAAGGTTTTCCATTTTGTAAAATGAGTGACGCAAACAGAAAAAAACAGAAGAAAAAAAACAAATGAATGACGATCATCGAAGCACAAATACATGAGTCTATAGCTGTACAAATTTGAATTTGGAATTCCTTACCAAAGAGGAGAAATTCGTGATTAAAGTGGCCAGTACGAAAAACGCCAATTTCATATGTAAGGACCTAATATTAGGAGGATATTTTTCCATATCTTTTCTGGAATGTTTTATAAATATTGTATATTTGTGCAGTAGCAATATGGTAGAAGATAACTCCAGGGCGCAATACAGGCAATACTCAGAAAAGTAACATAAATATTCCGTAACCTGAATGGTTTGCTCAAATCTTTTAGTAGGATTGTGGCAAAATATAAATCGCTAATCTTCCTAACTCTTTGAAGCTTAAATTAATTTTTTAAGCGTTCGATAACGGTTCTAACAACGAGCGAGAAAAAAATGTGCAGACACAAAAACGACCCGTGGTCTATTGACCGTGACGCAACAATTGTTTAGCAGTTTGCCGAAACCCTTAAAGTCCATCTTGTTAACTTCAACGCAACGAAATTAAACACGTGAAAAAAATCGAAGAGGTCCTTAAGTAGATCGAAAGGTTCTTTTGTGAATATTGTGTAATGCAGCGCGACGACACCCGTATCGAACATCAAAAAAGTTCGACAACTACTCAGTCAACTCGCTTTGAGGTTCTAAGCAAACTTGAGTGGGACGTTGTACAAGCTGCAGGTAGAACCCTTTGCACAATTCGCTGTAAGACACAATAAGGGTAAATTATTGTCGCCACACTTATTTTCGCCGACACACGACAAACACACCCAATTTCACGTCTGGTTGACCACTGAATACATGCACCGAATACCCATCAAAACATGTAGATGATGAAATATTGCATTTTTCATGCAATAATTTTCGTAATTTAGCGTGAAATAACAACTTTGGGGCTATTTATGGTATGAAAACAAACGCCAGAGAAACACGTAGAAGCGATTTTATTATCTTTGAAGAAACACTCATCCTTTTATTCCATACGGTATTATTTATGATAGGTAAAAAATAAGTAAGTCGTAACATATTAAATACACTAAAGCTGACGGATGAAATAAGTTCTGTTATGGCACAAAAGGAACATCTTTTGAGCCATTTTAAAACTGACCTTATAATATGCCGTAAATTTGATTTTAAAGTATTTCGACCAGTAAAATAGAAATGAAAGAAAAACATGTCCATCGAAAATGTCAATAAACCGTCAACAATAAATAGATAATAAGTCAGAATTGTAGTGAATTATGGGATTATGGATCAATTGTCCGGAATCAAAGCTGTCTGTCCGATATCAGAGCGAGACCAATCGGCCACAATATAAGCTTAATATGAACGTTATAAATTGATCACTTGACTCGATATCCTTTCATTCTAAATCATCTATTAACAGGATAAAATTCCTTATCTTTTTTTAAAAAAACACATAAAATTTAATATCCAGAAATGGAAAACTTTTTCCTTTAATGCAATATTGACAGACAAGCACTCATGTCAACAATTATAATTATAAAAATTAAAACTTAAAATAAAACAAAAACGTTTATTGAAGTTTGCTGAATTTCTATTACATATTTAGTAATCAACATAAAACCTCAGAGTAGATAATATGCTACGTACAAATAAAACTCTACAATGTATATTATTAATTACATATTGGTATAAATACATATTTATATACTTGTAGAAGGTAAGGATAAAGTTGGGGACTTAACTGCTAAGTCACGAACATTATAATTGAAAGTAAATCTCGTTGCTTATATCAAATAGAGTAGCTGTTATTGTTCTTAACAATTTAAAACGCTTATCATCGTGTAGCCAAGCACAAAGAAAGCAAGAGTGATTTTGTGGGCGGAAGACAAACGATTCTTTGCTTATCAGGATTAGACGATAATAAATAACCTTATTGAGGCTGCATTCAGTACAATGAGTGTTTAAATTGTGTTACATTTTACTTATTTTTAAATAAACTTGAATAATAAAAACATATTTAAACATCTCAAAAATTCTTACCGCCACACGTAAGCCGCTCATTAAATAAAATATTATAACGAAAATCAAACTAACCCTCAATTTTTTACGAATTAGGTAGCTGCGAATTAAACCCAAAATTATTTTCACACGATCAGGGTTTCGTTTCCGATCATCCAATTTCAGAATATCGATTGCGGCCACAAATTATTGGAAAAAAATGAGTTTGAAATATTTCGACACGGTAAAAAGTCGGCTTGCTTTAAGATGAGGCGTGGTACGTAGAATTATGGCAATTTTGACACCTAAGAAGTGCTAAGCTTTCCTTTGGCTCCCTGTAATTTTGGAGACGTGTGCATGGTCAGGGATGGAGCACCCGTTTGATGCTTTGTATGTACGCTTTTGTACGTGCCCATTGGATATACCTCCAACATCACAACTAACTCATGTTTTTTAATAATATTGCCGTTGTGCATCGTCATTCGTTTTTAATGATGCACCCAAACGTATCTCGCAACTCTATCGACCTAGCGCTCTGTAATTTTTGGTAAAAAACTTTGAATAATACTTATGATTTTACTACAATCTGGTTAGTGATACCAACTATTTTCTACCTCAATTGTCCAATGTAATACGAATGCACGCATGATTCTTTTAATAGTGGGATACTTTAGTTTATTGCTTCATAGTCTACTAAGAAAAGGAATTTTACAAAGACAAGTTTAATACATAGAAAAATAGCATTGTAATATAATAATTATCATGTTTTCCCACAGCTATATACACAAATACTCCAACAAAGTTCCCGAAAGGAGCAACGGTATTAGGGCAGATACATTTTTTATCAAACCAAAAAAACAGTAGCCAAAATGAAGAATTGCTGATTGCTTGCCACCTATTACTGCACTATGTAATTTAGAGGTAGGCCTATGATTAAAGGTACACTGCCTACCTGTTAAATTAAATTAGGCTTTTTAAGGGTGGCGCTCGCGCAATATACCGATGATATTAACAAATTTAAAAAAGAATGAAGAAAGTTTTAATTTACAGACTCATCGATTATTGAAGCGCGTGTTAATAGTTTTTGTGATTGTACCTTTTTCATTACCGAGTTTGATTACATCGATTTTATTTTAATCAAGCTTACATTTTTCAGGGTAGATATCGCTAGCTTAGTATTAATCGGGCGTCGTGCTCGCTTTGTCACTTTCATGATAAATAATCAATATCAGTGGCAAATAAAGACTGCCATATGGCAAATTTATTTTATTTTTATCTGTCCTAGCATTAAATATGCTGAAATAAAGTTGCATAAATAAATTTCACGCAAAATTTTGTAATGTTCTGCCAATATTATCTACTCTGAGGTTCTGCCTAAGGTCCGCCTTTAATTATTGTCAAATTTCGGTAAGTGTCCGTTTGGACATATTGTAAGATCTTAAAGTTTTCTGATAAGATTGGAACGATTCAAGTTGGTCAAAAGCTTTCAAGTTTCAATAAGGGAAGTGGATAAATATTTAACGATGCATCAATAAAGCTACTTCTAATAATAATCTTGTGTGAACTATGTTGGAGAAATTGCAGGAAACTGTTTGCCTACCAGTGCCTTATGGCCTGGAGCCAGCTATTGCAGCCGCAATCTCGACGCAGCGTAATCGCACAAATATTTATCGTGTGTCAATACAATATGCCAAAAGAGGCGCTTATTGTGCTTTTTACAAATGAGAATATGCTTCGGGGTTTGGCGCTGGTGCAAGCGAGGGAAAAAGTGGTAAAAATAGGATGAAAATCTAGCCACCACTTTCATGATCCTCACTATAATTTTAGTAAATTTAAAAATGATTATTAAAATATTGCGCAAATTTATTTAACAAAATACCTTTAATGCAATTTACCAATTATTCAAACATCATTATTATCATAAGGAGGTATTTTTTCTCTCGTTATCACATTAAAATATCTCACTTATTTTGGTATACATATATGCAGATAGTTATATCTATTCCATTATCAAAATCTTATCAGAAGTTATTTACTTAGTTAACTAGTTAACTGTAACAAGATTAAACGAAACTAAAGGGTCATTCGTAAACCCAGTATCTTATGCCTTGAATCGTGTGCCAGTCAGTATGTAGGTCTTGTTAGCGAAGAGTTACAGCGTATTGTCTGACACAATGGAGGGCGGGCGCGCTCCAGGCATCCGCGTGGCTAAACACCATGAGACGAATTAAAACCACGCATCTTGTGTTTGAAGAGTTTTCAAGATGTAATCTGATATGGTACAAATGTTCTGCAAGGTGAGACGTGAAACACGTAGTAAGTTTTAAGGGGGTAGTTTGATCTCGGGGGTTGAAATAACAGCGATTTGGTCAGTATAATACTTTTAGCAATACACTGGATTTGTACCAAGACTAATTATGTTTTTAAGAAGTAAGTATGTGTTTTTTTTATTGATTTGAACCATGGTCCATAGAACGACGTATACTAATTCTGCTTAAAGCACGATCAACTGTAATAAAATGGGGACGTCAGTGCCACGAATTTTACGATTAAAATTATATGTTGCATAGGCGTTCACGCTTTCCATCAGGCGAACCACTTGCTCGTTTCGTCACCTAGTTGAACAAAAGAATAAAGCTTCTACTCATTAACAGCTAGTCTCAGGTAAACGTGAGTAATTGGCAATTAAGAAAAGGTATACAGTTGAAAGGTAAAGTGTGGTCGGGCGTATGTATATATATTGTTTAATAGTAAAACGTGAGAAGGTGCTTTGTCTGTTCTCTGTGGACACAGTGAGGAGAAAAGTAAGTGGTTTAGTAAAATACATTTTAACCTAAGTACTCAAAAAATATTTGGTAGATTAGATGTTTTTTCATTATCGGCGTATAAATGTAGGTTATTTATATAATTGCCTCCTTCGTTACCCTTTGTGTTTTATTTCAAAACATTAAAATATAACTTATCTATTATTTTATTTTTCAGTGTTTTATATTAAGCCAATAAATAAGTCCTGCCTTACAATTAGCTGCCATGATAGCAAAAAAGGAATGACGGTATAAACTTATTGATTTAATTGGGTATTGTCTTGATCATTGTTTGCTTATCGCTATCTGCTCCATAAAGGTATAAAATATTACAATGTTAATAATAAACAGACCATTGTTGTTAATTGGATGACATATTCAGTGCATTCATAAAGTACACTAATTAACTAATTGTAACGAATGAGTTTTAAATTTGAATTAATTCTTGCCCGTTTTATTTGGAACATTCTCGTGAAGAAACTTTCAACTTCTGCTCTGATACGTGCTTAATTCGATCTAGTCTTTACTTAATTTTATGTATTACAAATTATTATATTTACAAATATAAAGCAAGTTACGGATTTTATATCCATATTTATTTGAAACTTTCATTATAAATATTGTCGAACTTTGCATTATTTCCGTTGCAACTAAAATTACACCCTACGAATATATTTTAGACTTGTAGACTTTATTAAAATATAATGAAATATTAAACACCTTGTGTAACTATTTGTAAATAAAATTTAGTACCGCTCGTAAAACCAGTGTGTACTTCCAGAAATTACCATTAAAAAGTTCTTAAGGCGTCGTATGGTTGAGAGGCATAATCCCACGATACGCTTGCTAGTAACTGATATGCATGTGATCAATTTATCAATGCGCATGATCAGAATCGCATATCTCTTTGTATCTGCGCGTGAGTTGCTCACGCGAGACTTAGCCGACTCGAAACTCGAATCTTGCCACGCGATCGATCGCCATCCTCCGCTACCCAAGATCTTGTTTGTAAGCGATAAATGAACTATGATTAATATCCAGTTCTGAAATTAAAGGGCATAAATAAATATTTTGAGAGGAAAACATTTCTTATCTCGTTATTAGTAGGCGTATGCAATTTTGAAAAGTCAATCTTGGGATTGAACGCTAACTAGAAAATACTCGATATTCTATACGTGCCATGTCCTATTAGATATTTAATCCAGATTAAATGTCTTCTTAGCTACTTGAAACCAACGACTTAACATCGAATTACGTCTAAATTCTTTACAAAAAATATATCAAAGAATCGGCATTGATCCAACATCGGATTACCGTAGATGGCATGACGGCTAGCCCGAGCGCTCGTCATACGACCAGACGATTCGTTTAAATGGTCATAATTGGTCAAACGAGCTTCAAAGTACACTGCTTGGTCATTAGAACATTGCTTTGTTGATTTTTAAAGCCCTTTATCTTCTCTTAATACGGCCCATGCGCATTTCTTCGAACGATGTAAGATTAAACAGTTTATTTTGTCAGTTTCATATATAATAAATTATCCACTGTCGGTCGGTAAACAAACATATGAAAAGTCGCAGCTCGCGTCCGCAAGTACGTTGAAAGGTTTGCGTGAATGAATATTCAAAACTTATAAGTCCCTAGTGGTTAAGTACCTTTGGTGACACTGGCGATGAAGTGATTAAGATGTTTATTGATCATCTTTGGTTACATTAATTGCCAACAGCGGCGGCGCTTGTGTTAGCGCGATGTCTCTCGGCGTTGCGTCCAACGCGAATGACAAAGATTCAACGAACGATATGCGCGTGCGCCGACAGCCGCCGGCCGCTTTGATCGCACATATTGACGAGTTCGATGACCAATCAAATTATTTGTGGGAAAATTATACGTTATTAAAAAATCTCAATGCGAAGATTTTATTGAAGCCGTGGTGGCCGAAGCAAAGGCCTGCCATCTGATGGGTCCAGGTCCCCGGCCTGTACCAATGAGTTTTTCACAGTGGTTATTCACACGATGATCATAAAAAAGAGGGGTAGGGTAAATTGGGATCTCCCTTGGCTTTTCCTATCAAAATTGGAGCCAACCGACTGGAAATTGTACCTCCGCCTTACAGATGACCCCAGTCCAATAAAACTACTTTGATGTTGTGTTGTGTTTCTGGGGTGAGTAAGGTTTCAGGGCTCCACCAGCATACACTGCGCTAGTAGTAATGCTGCTAGCACAGTGAGTTCTCATCAACAAAAAGGTAAATACCCTTATATGAATAACAAATGCGTTAGTGAATGTCTCTAGTATTGCTAGCGGCTACAGTGACCGCTGACCGTCAGGTGGGCCGTACGCTTGTGTGCCAACTTAGTAGAGAAAAAAATATTTTGTGTGTCTTATATAATTGGCCATTGCTATTAAAACAGTTGTCAATGATTTTAATTACTATATGAAAACCAAGTGCCTACCTATAAGCCGATCGTGAACCTTGCTATGAAACTTGCTTGTTCTAGTAAGTTTTTTCGCGAGCTAATAAAATGTTGTCTTGCAATATAAGGCGTGTTATTCGGTGGCCATCCTATGATTTTTATTTTAACAAAACGCCGGAGCATCATGCCCAAGATGGTAGCCGAGAGAACTCGTGACGTAGCGACGTGTTTTAAAAAATCTTGTTGAGAATGAATCTTGCCATTTTGATGAAGGACACAGAATAAGATTATTATTGGATACAGATCCCATTTTAATGAAGTGCGTTTGCGAATTCATAAGCTAAAAAATAAATATGTTGACAGGGCGCCTTATTGGAGGCAGTAATTAACATGGCGCACAGCGCGCGCGCCGGTAAGCCGGTGACAGGTCACTCACACGCGCCGTGCGCACGCGACCTTCGCGAAGGACGCCTCGCCATTCATTGGCTTTGCTATTCCAATTCTCATTAATATTTATTGACGTCACACATTAGATACATTTCATATATAGTATTATTATATTATCGATAGATCGGCATCACAATCAATATATATAATAAAAATGTAACTGGTCGCTGTCTGTACATGGAAGATATAAGTAAAAAGCTTTTATTGGGAGCCTTTATCAACGCAATAGAAACAAAAACAATGATTGTAAGATTTTTGTCTGTTTGTCTCGTTATCTGTTTGTCTTTGCGTTTGTGCCCGCTAATCTGAGATACGCCTTCACAGATTTGGATGCGGTTTTCACTAATTTATTATGGTAAGCTTCACTCAACATTTACTGTTTATTTAAATCAGATCATAGGTAATTAAAAAAGTTATGTACGATGAAAATCAAACGATGGTGCTTCATTAGCATTATAAGTCAAAAATAAATTCCACGCGTACGATGTCGCGGGTCCATTAGTATATTTTATATGATTAGAATAAAAAAATAATTCTCTTTAAATATTTGTAGAATATCCTGTGGGCTATCCCATAAAAGTTTACATGTATTGTATTTTTGACGGTTTACGAGACCTCGGTCATCTTAGCAGTATTAAATCAGTTTATCAGCCTTTCAACTATACCTCCCTCCTATACCTAGGCTTAAACAAGCAAGTAATCAATACAATTATTCAGTAAGTTTTTCTATAGCACTTCGTATCAATGTCAACCATACACCATTTTAAATGGTTTAAATTTAAAATCATCTAATATGGCGAATTCTTGAATTCCTAATTATAATGAATTCCTTTAAGAATCGAATATCTTACCAGCGTATTGGAATCTTGTAAATTCAACAGCGAGTTCGATATATTTTCTATGAACCAGTTCTGTTAACAATTAAAAGAGGGTAATTATTAAAGTTTTAGCAGGTGCAACTCCTTTACTAGACGAGCAAATTGTACGAGCAGGCATGTCGTGCAAAGCGTCATACATGCACATTATACTGAGCCTCAGAAAAACAGTGCCCTACTATAAGGAGTTAATGATACACTTGCCGTTTAGATGTTATGTTATGTACTTAAATAACAAAAACCTCTAATCTAAATACGACAATCGGATGTTAATAATTGCGAGACGATTATATTGTGAGCAATGACAGTAGAGCTCTCGTATAAAGCTTAGGTTTTTACACTTATTTCCCTACATTATAAATTTACTAGCTGTCCCGACAGACGTTGTCCTGTCTTATGGCTATGAATATTGAATATATCAAATTTAACATAAATCAAAATCATTTATTCAGGCCCTAATAAGGAACTTATGAAGGTCTTAGTTACCAACTTAAGAACAATGACCCTTAATTTGACCTGAAATTAAAAAAAAAATGTATTATTTTTTCTTTTTATAAAAACTTTCTAAAAATAACAAACAAAAAACAATTGCGAAATCTATCCAGCCGTCCACGCGTGATGCCAAGACCAAGGGAAATGGGAATATTTTTTTATGTATGAAGATATACATGAAACAATTATTAGAAACTAAACATCGGACTTTAAGATAATATGTTTATTTTCAAGGTGTAAGACTAAATTCCTCAGTCCTTTCATGTAGAAATATAGAATATAGTTGCTGTTTAACGATGCATCGCCTTGCGTTGAGTCGTCAGGTTCTCAGTACTTTTTAGATCCTAACGCCTTAATAAACTGTTCCTAGCGTAGAAACAATTTGCATGTAGATGTTGGTTAATAGACGGCTTGGGAGCACCTGCGTTCGTCTGTCTTTTACATACTCCTAACCACAATAATCGCTACGCCTCTATGACGGGATAAATAGAGACACCGCGATTGGTTCGCTTTCTCTCCTCAATAAAATGATTTGTTATTTTATTTTATACACACGTACAAATGTAATATTCTTAATCGTGTAAATCATTTACATCTCCGTAAGTTTGGTCTTCTGAACCTAAGATTGGCTGAATTGTGAAAGTAAATTGGAGAAAAACATACGAATGATAATATTTTTCATCAATTTAATCCATTGAAATAGTCTTTGTAGTCCGTATTCTCAAAATTTTTATACTCGTCCAATATTACAGGTATCTCAAAATGTATTTTTTTAAAACATTTTTTACTTAGTAAGTTTGTTTGCTAATTTTACTATCAAAGGTAAGCTTTTGCACAACTCCAAGCTAATTAATGAATATAAAAAAATGTAACACAGTCGACTCCACGCCACCTGAAACCACTCAGGACTAGATCCTAACATTATCCAGCATCTATTTTTTATGGCTAAATGGGAATACGGGCAACGGGTCTGTAGGTGAGCATTGGTAAGTGGTCGCCTAATGCATGCAGGTAGGCGCGTCTAAGGAAACTTTTAATGTCTTTTGAGAAATACGCTCTTGACAACATACTGCAATTAAATTGGCAACTAATAATGAGATGAAAAAAAAACATACAACTTTGTTTTTGGTATTTATTTAAGTGAGTGTTCTGAGACCGTGTATTAAGTATATTTGTTATTTTTTTAATTCTTAGTTTGAATTCGTTGGTTTTTTATAGAATTAACAGTATTTACCGAAATAGAGGTAAGTGTATATCTATATGTAAGCATCACTCTTGCGCCTTAATTCTAGAACCTTTAGTTCCAATGCTAAGTGACAAAATCAGCCATCATTCACATCATTTCTCATAAACTTATTGTCGTACAGTTTTAAAGATTTAATTTAAAAAAAAACAATAATTTCATAATATATACCTACCAAAGTCAATAAAATAATAATTATCAAACATAGAACAGGACTAAAGATATTATAATTAAATGTCATAATAACTATGAGTGAACCTGACATCATATTTTGAACGTATTTGTCTTCTAAGAAATATACAAGCATCTTAATTATAGCGGGTAGGATATAAATTCATATCAACTTTGTTGAGCGAAAGTGGTTAGGTCCTCATTCCGTCGCCGTCTAAAGGCACCTGTTCCCCCGGCCGGTCACTCAACGCTGTTTATAGATATGCCATTTATTTACATATGTGATAAAAACACCTAGATCATACGCAAAATACGCATCACTAATTCAAACTTCGAATAGTTTTTTTTTCCTCTACTAAAGTGATGTGAATAAAACCTGCCAGCCTTACTTTGAATCGTGGACCATTTTGTTATAATAACTCTTCTGACATCTTAAAACGTTTGTTACGATAAAAACGTGTGTTTCGCTTTCGAACAATAAAAAACAAATTCATATTCCACCATCAATATATCAAACAATAACTTGAAAATACATCTCTTTTATTCTCACGAAATTAATTTAGCCCACATAAAAGAGTTTGTTTAAAACATTAGAATGTTTTAAGATTTTATCGCTCGTGTTTGGTGTCAAAATTCTCGCATCATGCCGAACACATTTAGGGAAAGCGATACGGATCTCAGAGCTTTGTATTCGTAGATCGATTCGTAAACAAGAATAGCGGGAGTCCGAATAAATCATATTTTATCAAAAAAGTTGTACTTCACTAAAAAGTCCTCGTGATTTAGGAAATTCCCAGTGGCCGCTTCTGAATGCATAACGCCATGATTGCTTCAATTTAAGTCAGTATATTTATAAGGAAAATAATACACATTTGCCTCATGTACTTAACGTTATCGTATGCACGGCATCTTCACCGATACGACGTACAAAATTACGAAATAACACGCGCCAAGCCGGTCAATTACGTTAATACCTACTTGTCTCGCGAACTTATTATAAATTGGACAGCTTTGTTTACTTTGTTACGGATGATGTCAATTCACTTGCGTCTAGAGCTATTATATCTTTCAATAAGCCTCGGGAACAAGTTAAAGATATGAATTATGTTAACAAAACCGGCTGAAGGCCTCACGTGTAGAAATCAAGTTGGAGTTTAATTTTGAGTTCGCCGAAGATCGAAATTGAAGGATAGAAGACATACATACTGCACGTTTCCATTTAATTATCAACATCATTCCCGACTTTGTATTACCTGACAAATAATAATTACTGACCTTTTTGCTTTAGACTTGGGTATTTTTTGAGCTACGACAGAAACTGTTACTGTTACAAACGCATAGATCGTGGAGTAAATACATTTTAAATGTTATGTATGATACATGGCTCTATAGGTTTTGTATTATGTTACCAAATATTAGTCATACCAGGATTTAGCGTTTCAAATGAAAGAAGCCTAATAAGTAAAAATATATTTTTTTCCATTTCAAGGCACGAGTCTACCTTTTATGAGGGTGAAAGGTTTTTTTTTAATAAATCACATAACTTACCACAATGAGGTATTGAGGTTAGAAATTATAATTTAATATTGATATGCATGATCTGAATAATTAATATTCTGATTCAGTTTTCAATCGGAGTTGGTATCTAACGATCGGTTATTTTATATAATACAAGCCTCTCGATGCTCCTACGTGACATTAACCTTAATAACGAGACGTTAAATGCTTGTCCTTTTAAGGTTTAAGGCATTAGGTAGTAGGCCTTAGATAAGAATATCTCTAATAATTATTACAAATACAGCCTGCCATTCAGCGGGCCATGCTTGTTTGCCAACTTAGTGGTATTGATCAATTATACTTCGTTATACTATGAACTTATTAAGGATATTAAACTTTTACTAGGGTATAATTTAAAAAAATATATATTATATGTTTATTCATACCTCCATTTCGTCCAACTCATACCTTTCTTTCATCATCTCATATTTCTTATTCCCGAATTAATGTAAATTGATTATGCTTCTGGAAGAAGAGATCCCTTAGGCATTCGTGCGAACCAAGGGTTAAGTATACTAGTATTCAATCAAATATGACCGTCCTCATTACATATTATCGTCCATCCCTTTCCTTTATCAGAATTTACTCATTTGTGGGATAGAGTCAGTGAAATAGAAGGGAGAATTTCGGTCGGAATATGCGCCTTTTGATTGATGGATAGAGATACAGCCGGGAGTAAGAATATTATTTTCAAATTTATTTTAAGTTTGAAAGCCCCTTTTTGTAGTTCTTTGAACTAAAAGTGAAATACCATATTGAAAAAATCGCCCCAAGAGTAGTATTTTGTTTGCTTTAGTGGTTACAAAATCATTTGTTAAAATTAATATACGTTTAAATTGGTTAATAAAGCATACTTTTATTTTTTAGTTTGTAGAAAATAACCATTCTAATATTTTTTTTTTCAATTTCCTTAACTTAGATAATATAATATTTCAACGAATGAATACAGAATGTGAATGGGTATATTATTTATAATATTATGTTACGAAAATATTGTCAAATTTAAAGCATGTGGAATTTTAATATAATTAATAACATCTCTGGACAAATTGATGCGATTAGTTTCGGATTAAATCTGATTACTATCCTTTTTGTGCGGGAGACATAGTTCCGTACAAAAAGTTTCAGATATCTTTAATAAAAAATCACTTTCGTATAATCTGACCCGATTTAATGACTCGCCCTTACTATAACTTCGGGGCCATGACTCTTATAATACGGGCTATCATCTTTTGTCATTATACACAAAAAGTTCAGTTTAAATACGTAAACTTAAAAGACGTACCTGTTTTATTTTATGGCTATGAATACGTTTTATTTTAATAAATAAATAAATATTAATGCTTGGACCATTATCACACAGCGCCATCTGGCCCCAAAGTTAGCAAAGCTTGTATACTATGGGAACCAGTAGCTGGTATAATACGTATACACTTTTTTTTGTAAATACATTCTTATAAATATACATTTACATACCAAATATATATACCAACTTATAAACAATTCATACCAAACACCCAGATGTAAGTCAAACATGTTTGTTACATAAATGTTTGCACGGGCGGGAATTGAACCCGCGACCAATAGCGGTCAGCAGTCAGTGGTGTACCTAACCACTAGATCAGCGTTCTCGTCAAATTGTACTGAACTCCTTATTTTTGTTGTTGATTATTGAATATGTTTTTTGACGGTAAAAGCTATGAAACGAATCACAATGCAACATTTTTTTTAAATTTTTCAGAAATACACTACATTAGTTAATAATATATTTTGATTAACACATACATTTTACATGTTCCATTTCTATAATACCATTGCTTTCGCTATATAATATAATAGAACTCGATTTTACTTTGGCCCTCAGTTTGAAATATCCTTTAAATTAGTTATAGCCTTAAATTTTTATTCGTTTTCAGTGCTTAGTTTCATACGAACCTTATGTTTTGTGAAGTGAGCCAGGCGGCGAAACATCCGTACGAACTACACCTGCGTCCGGGATTATTTGGATCCAGGAATAATAAATACATCCATCCATTATGGACGCAAAGTTATTACGTCACAAACTGTGTACGAATTTTCTTTCGGATTATTTCACCGTTACGCTGCGGTTTTCTTTCATGAACTTGGTACTCTATCTACTTATCTCTATATAAATAAAACTGTCTTATACTAAAGCTAAGCCTTTATACAAATCTATTTCGGTATCAGATTTAATTATTTATTTTAGATTAATTTAATCGGAAGCGTGATTGTATAACAATCCAATCACAAACAAACCACAAAATTTGGTTGGGGCTGTAATCAGTCTCTCAGATGAAGAGGCCATCTTTCAGAATCATCGTAAAAATAACACTACTCTACGATCTAGTATTCTGTTTCCGTGGTGAGTAATTTGGTAAGGACAACATCATGCTGGTAACAGTGAATCCTTTCCAACAATAAGGGTGGTAAAAGGCTAATGGTACACCCAGTATTCCACGCGTCTATCTATTTACGGTGATCGCTTACCTTCTGACGGGTGGCAAGCAAGTTTTTTTTTAAAAAAAGGTATTGATAATTTCATATGCAAAATGTACTTTAATTGGATGACCAATCGTACCAAACCATTGGCGATCGGGGAACTAAGAGTTGGAATCCACCTGCGTCCGCTGACGAGTGTCTGACACCATCTGATTTATTCCCAACGACACAAGTGAAACAATACAGTACACAGCACAGGCCCGGGAGGAGTACAGGACAGGAAACTGACAAAAAATACAGAGTGGGGTTGGAGCTTTGTCTCGCCGTACCATCCATCAAATGTAGCGCCGGTTTATGATTTTTTGAGCGTATTTGTTGTCGATAATTTTATTCAGATTTCATTATTGATATTATGGGATGTATTAGTAAGTATTTACATCTGCAATTAAATTATCGAAACTTCAAAAAATTATACCCTTTTAAAGTTAAGATCAAAAGTTTTTTGGAATCAAAGTATATCAATACGGGTCGCTGTCCTTTTCAGTTTTCTCTATTCGATGGCCTTAGGTAACGTTTTAATGTGGGCCTAGTCAGCAATATAAGAAGAAGAAGTGAATACCATTGTCAGAAAAATGGTCCATGCATTCATTAATTAAATTTAATTTCACGTTATAAAGACATCAACGCGCGCTACCTGCGAAAGTAAGCATACCATTGTATGTTTTCAAGCTTCCTGAAATCGCTTTGCAATGTCACTTTGACACCGTCAAAAATACAGTAGATTGGATAAAACCTATTTTTTATCGGCAAAATAAATTACAGTTAAATAAATTTATGGGAAGGGGCAGCTGTATAAATTATTGAATACAAATTCCATACATCGTCGTCGAATGGAGGTGGTAGAGACGCGCGCCGGCGGCTTATTGGTACACTCAAAAACCGACATCAATTAAGGAGATGAACGTAAGTATTCACATATAAAGGGTGACCGTAAATTTAGTACCCATATAGGATCGCAAAAATAATGAAGCTTAAAGTAATGCCATACTGTTTACTGTATTTTAAATAATAAACCTTATTTTAAAATCTTAATGCCATGTCAAAAAAATAATTATAACAACTGATGAAGGGTAATAATGACAGAGTTTAAATAGTTGCAAAGAGGTAGACATCACATAAAATAAAATGAAAACCCGGTTTTAAAATTGTATTTTAATTTTAGAATCTTACATTTTATCCAAGTTCACTTATAAATGCAGTTACAAAAAGAAAATAGATATCTACTTAAATTTATATAAAACTCGAATAAACGATGTACAATAACAAAATGTATAGTAAAATGTAAATTGAATAATAAGATAGGACATTACAACAATAAGCTAAAACAGTAGATTCAATAAAATCGACTTAAATGGTCATTTTAGGATAAATATTTGCATTTTTTTTTTATCTCTGTGTATGTGTGTGGTGTGTAAATCGTTACTTGTCTAGTTTCTTGGGCATTGAAACCGGACCGTCTCCTATTGATCTTGGTTTCGCCGCATATCATGGTATCCCTACACGAGCAGTGTGATTGCCGCGTCGAAGTCGCATCGAATTGCGGTGCTTTGATCGCTTCGGGTTGGCAGAACACCTTCCGTAGCCGACGGTGCCATGTCCGCGAACACATAAACATAGCTCTTTCCGTAATCCAACGTCGTATACCGCTGTTCATCGTCTGTGATGAACTTTATATTTCGTATTACATGGACCGATTTTGATCTAAATACTTATGATATCGTACTTGGATTTATTGTCTTCACGAATTTGCGGAGTGCATTCGTGCCAAAACTTATTTGTGTAAGAAATGTTTTGTAATACGCTGCAAAAGATTAAGGATAATAACTTAGATAATAATTTCAGTAGATATTTCAAAAATCCTTTAACGGAAACATTTTGGTAAATGTGCCTGCTTGATGCGAATAATATGTAGTTTTATTTCAGTCGAGACCGCTGGTCTAGTGGTTAGTATACCTAACTGCTACGCTAGAAGTCGCGGGTTCTATTCCCGCCGGGGCAAACATTTATGTAACAAATTTGTTTGACATACGACTGGGTGTTTAGTATGTATTATAATTATGTATTAAAAAAAGTATATAAGTATAATATCTGCTTCTGGTTCCCATTGTTACAAGCTTTGCTTAGTTTGGGGCCAGACGACGAAAATATGTCAAGCAAAATTGTCGTTCAGAGGTTAGCTAAAAACAATAGTAACTAAACATTGTATAAAACAGTTTTAATACTCAAAACTACACCATCATACAATAATTGTTTCCTCAGAAGATGTCGCATTATTCATTTAATATTTAGATAAAGAGAGGGCGCGTTACTTTTAATTACTCGTTTATTCATCTCGGCAAAGGCGGCGGCTGTAGTCGAAAACAATTTTATGTGGCTCATAATAAAGGTTAATGCTTAATCAAATTCGGTTTTCGGATCATTTAATTGTATCAGTGGATCTGATGAGAGCAAGAATATAGTAGAGTAAAAGCCATATTTTAGTTTAATGGTGGCTTCTTATAAGCAATCACGAAAATGTTTTGGTATTAAGAAATAAATACTATGGTTACTACTCACAAAAAAATAAATGAATCTTGAGAGAAAATATTACATTGCATTGAATGGTTATCTAAATAATCTATATATAAAAAGTCTGCCTGACATAATTGGAGGCATATATTAATAAATGTATATACCACGGAATACCAGCGGTATCACTAGTCTAGCGCGTTGCTGCTTTCAGCACATCATTATCCTCTGTTTCACTTTCATATCTTATTATAAGTACTGATAAAAGAACTGTGATTTTTACACTTGACTTTTTCATTTCCACATTATAAGGTGAAGTGTCAAGAAGTTTGGTATGCATTGTTTTAAAACCCAAGCCTGCAAAATCAAACTCTACGACCATGTCTATTGGATTACACAAAGCACCGCAGCCGATGACTTTGTTTTTAGGTTATGCATAATCTCGTGCCATAGTGGCAGTCGTATAAACCAACCTTTATTATATTCAAAAACCATCGTGACGAAACCTGTATACGTTTGAGAAGAAATTCAAAAAATTATGTAGTGCCTAAAGCACTCACCAACCGATACGTAGGAACTAAATTATCTACGGTGAAGAGTTGCTGTTGTCACACCTCTGCCTACTTCTACGGAGACCCTTGTGGGAAGTCGTGGAGTTATATTTTTATTATATTCACGGTACAAACTTATTATATCCTAATCGTTACCATATTATGCTCGCTTAATGCTATCTACACGCTAATTAATAGACGAACTCCATCTATTAATAAAATGTGTCGTTTATAGACATTTGAAAATTCCTATTTAGATAAATAACGACCGAAACGCAGATAAAATATCTAGAAATCTAGTGTGCTAATTTCATAGTTCTATTAGCCGCATACGATACGATAATATTTCTACCACGAAGATGGGTGAATCATTATCCCTATTAACTCTGAGTTAACTAAGCGGGTCTAAGACAACTATCAGTTTGGTTTACAGTCATCGCGTGAGATATTAAATTAGCTACGTACTTTGGTCGACTGGAAACATAGCCCGCGCGACGTTATAAACTATAGTTTTAGCTTGTCTAATGCCAGAAGTTTTCAATAAAAAAAAAACTTATGAATTTCTACTAATCGTGTTTGATACGTATCTGAAACGGAGTCAACGTTGTGGTCATAGAGATAATTATTTTAGGTTTAATTAATTTCTACAAGTACTACTAATTTTGTTAAGGATCGTGTTATCGTTTCTTAATGACTGAACATAATTTTCAAAGGATTTTCGCGATTAAGGAAACTAGTATGCGGCCATCAGATTGCAGAAACGTGAAGTACCAGTCAGTATTTTTCTCTAATTACTCACATCGCTCCTGTCAAAACTGACAATATTATTACGAGTCCCTAAGTCGCCTCGCTTTGAACAAGTGTAATTATTAATTTCATATGCCTGAAATACAATACAGCGACTTAAACAAGATTAAGTACGCTTGTTGACGTGATGAAGTTGTTAGGGACCATGTTGTTATCGCATTTTTTATTTAAATGCGCTCCTTTGAATCAGAAATGTAATTTTCATTTTGATGAATGTTGTCCAAAAAATTCTTCGAATAAAGCTCACGTGGTATGCGATATACTCTCATTTATGTCTATATAGCATCACTAATGCGTCACTACAC
Source organism: Falcaria lacertinaria (assembly GCA_951449985.1). Classification (NCBI taxonomy): domain Eukaryota; kingdom Metazoa; phylum Arthropoda; class Insecta; order Lepidoptera; family Drepanidae; genus Falcaria; species Falcaria lacertinaria. The sequence goes on from OX602114.1 coordinate 7,777,055, forward strand.
TGTCTTATTTTTTAAGATGGCAAATGGTTCATAGCGTAGCTCGTGGGTACACTGCTTTGCAATGAGTTTACGTAGTATGTATTATATATTATCTTTCAGGTATTAGTTAACTGCCAATCTGCACTTACGCATTAACTTATTCTTGTTTACTTGCAAAAAAATAGCGAAAACTTAAAGTACCTAACACTAAATTTGTAAATGCGCGTAATATTTGAGTATAGATAAGTTTATGAAACGGATTGTGTTTTGATCACATATAAATGCAGGTTTTTATTTATTTGATATTATGACACCATTACTATATATTGGAAATAGTATAAATTTAGATATGACCATATATTATCTACTCGGAGATAAGACTAAACAGCTATTTAAAAGTCTCGCTGTACTATTGGAGACTGGAGACCTTTCTCAGGTGGCAAGAACGTATATCCCTAAGATACTCGGCATTGATAGCAGATACTAGTTTCTGCTCTAGATCCTTATTTACACATGAGAAAGGGATAGCAAGACTTTTAGTCCTGTCAAATTAGTTTAGTTTAGTGATTTTGTACAACAAAATTGGCTTGGTGTTTGTCCAGTTGAGTTTTATGTCAATTTCTTTAATTATTTTACTTACAATGCTGTCTCCGGCTTACAAGTTGACAATGCATGCACTTCTACGCAAAGTAACCTACTCGTTGTTTCGTGTTTATTTATTGCACCTTGTAAATCATAACTTAACGGGTAAGAGCTTGTAATGCCTCAACGTCCCGATGAAGTCCAGTGATAGTTCTGTTTATTGATCGCGTCCGTTTAAATTAACAGGCATCGTTGTCACATCGGCGCTTTCGCAGATTCGCGATACGTTCTTTGGATCACTAAGCCATCCATTACTCGTGGGAACCATACGTAATCCCAGCTCAACCGTTGAGAAATAACCTGAAATAAATGAGACTCATGTCATATTGAGGAGAGATTGTAAATAAATTGCTGTGTTGGGTTTGACGGTGCGTTGTATGTGATTGAAACCTTACATAATACTGATATAAGTATATGCATTTATTCATGTTATAAAGTACTATAAAAATAGAGTATTTAATCTTGAATCCATGTAAACCATTGTTCATTCAGGTAAAACATAAATATTTATTGGGTTATAATGTATATTCCATTTGATTGTTGCTGATAAGGATTTATATATTTTGTTTTTGTGTCATTTAAACCCTAGTTCTTGATTGTGTAAAATTAAAACAGACTTAAATTGAACACAATTGTACTACGAATCATAAGAAATATATCATTTCGTATACATAATTATCGTCACTCAATTCCTGTGTTTCCAACCCGATGACGCCGTCAAGCTATCCTGCGCTGATCATTTGTCATCGACGTCAGCTTTCAACCCAAAATGACAGAGCGGTGACGGCGCATCGATATAAATATTTGACGAATTGGTTCCTCTCATCTTTGATTGCTACGAATTACAACTCTCATTTGACATGATAAAGTTACTTTGACAAATTACGATCTTTTTGGCCGGCGGTTAACTTTTTATTAATTCCAATAATACTTAGGGGTGAACGTTACTTTAATGTAATTTTTTTTTAAAGTAAATATATCTGAACAATTCAAATTTTAATTCAAGAACAATATTATTATTTAAAAATATTAGCGTCTTTTGAATTTCATATCACATTATTATTATTTTATAATCAAAACCGGCAGTTTTAGGGTCGGCAGCGCGCAAGTGATGCCCCTGGTGTATCATCCATAGGCTAAGTTAATCGCTTACCGTCAGGCGGGTGTTGCTTGTTGGCCACCTTGGTGATAAAAAATTGCAATTAAAAAATTGCAAATAAACTCTCCTGTAAAATTTAACAACAATAGTTTCATTTGTGCTCACTGCAATATAAGAACTAGAATATTATCTATATTTCGACCGTAAATTAAAACTAGTTCATTAATGATCATAACTCTTAATTCATATCTCGTTTGAGAGTACGTGTCGAAGCAAATATTGTGAAGCTACGTGTGAATTTGTATTTATTTTATGCGTAAGATTGAATCGCTTGTTCGTTATGTTGTAAAATGTTACGGCGAGGGGACGAAGGAGTCAAATCTCGATTTATCGAGCAGACTGATGTAGTTTAAAGGTCAATGTACTCATTTATTTGTCAAAATATATTAAAACTCTCGAAAATCATCAAAATATTGGGGTGAAAAATTATCATGATTACTCTTATCGTTATATTTTAGCCATACCTACCTGTCATAAACACTTTAAAATATCAACAAGCCATATCGTCAATATGTAGTAATCTTTATTACTAAAGAATTGGAGTAGGTATCTTATCTTTTAATCATTTGTAGGGTAATCCTTAAAATTAAACAGGGTATGATTCGTAATTTAATACTTAAGAGCATCTACTGCAATTAAATGAAAAACCAAGTTTTTTTCAGTAATCAAGTCATTCAATCCTACAGTTTACAAATTGTATCAATTGATAAGGAAATATAATTCCATAGTTAAATCCTCTTTATTGTTAATATAAAAAACAAGATAAAAATCAATAATACATAACCATTTCAATCTTTATTACCGGCACGAACTGGGATAATAAAGCATTTTCTACGACTTAATTGGCCTTAAAATGGCTCATTGGTACTTTGTAAGGTCCATTCGAACCCTTGTCTTACACAAAATCAATCGCTTTTAAAAACATTGTTAAGCTTAAACTTGACTCGATTACACCGCAATTTACTTGCGATGGAAAAATAGCTCTTATAAATATTTATTGTTCGTATATCCCTTGTGTGAAATTATGCAGTAGGCCACTAGTTCCACTAGCAGCTTTACGGTGTAATAGCTTTAACTATCCACTTTGCCGTATAAACTTGTGCCGATACGCGTTTATTCTCATTGACGGCAATAAATTGCATATACATCACCCACCTATGACATCCATAAAATGATGCTTACAAATTGTTGTAATTATTATCGGACATGCACAAATGTTTTGCTCTCAGCCTCACGTGGAACCCACTCCCAAGTGCCCAATTGTGGGTGGCACAAACTGGTATGGTCTTGAAATAGCTCACTCAATGGTTGGCAACCTGTTAGTGATACCTCTGGTATTGCTAGCGGCTATAGGCTATGGTGACTGCTTATCATCAGATGGGCCATATGCTTGTGCGTCACCATAGTGGTATAAAAAAACTCAAACTAACAATGAAACCAATTACCTGTAAGCTATTCATATTCTGTTCTGAGCTCTGCGTTGACTTAAGGTGAGCGCCCAGAATATGTTTTAATAAGATGCTGGCTTGTTAGAAGTTCATTGATGAACCTGAAAAACAAAAAGCTTTTAATTGTAATTGTTGATAATGTATAGTTGTTTTTAGTACGTAACAGCATTGCGATGTTAAGACAATATGTCATCTATACTATCTATACTAATATTATAAAGAGGAAAGATTTGTATTTTTGTGGGTTTGTATTGAATAAATAGGCTCCGAAACTACTGGACCGATTTCAAAAAATATTTCTCCGTTAGAAAGCTGCATTATCACTGAGTAACATAGGCTATATATTAATATAGCTGCCCGCCCCGGCTTCGCACGGGTAGACAAAATATTTGATAAATGTCTACCCGTGCGAAGCCGAGGCGGGCCGCTAGTGTTCTATAAAGTAAGAAATTATCCCGCGACTTAAACTTTACTAAATGAGAATTATTGTGTTTTATTTGAAAAGAGTAATTGATGAGTTTCTTACCAGATTCTTCTCAGCAATAAACGACCTTCCTAATCCAGTGGTATATTCTGACGATTTGACTGTACCTACTTACTTGTGAAGTCTAGTCAAATAAAAATAATTTAGAGCTTGAGACTTCGTCTGCAGTTTCATATAAACTAATCTATCTCCTTGACAAAGTTTACTACGATCCGTTCAGCTGCTTAGTCCTGAAAAGATAGCAAAGAAACAAACTGAGTTACTTTCGCATTTATAATATTAGTATTGATTATAGCTTTAAGACATTTTTATTTCCCAAAGAAAGAATACAATTCACTTAATATTGAGAAATCAAGATACATGTAAAATGTTAGGAGCTAAGTGGGTAAGAGTGCAGAGAGGTAGGTGTGATACATTTGAGTAATTTACTTACAATCAGCTTATAATACATTTGTGTCTTATATTAGTAATATTGCGGTGGGTAGAAAGAAACACTTTGGGTGGTTTAGAGTTGAGATATGTGTATAGTGAGCAATGTAGGGTAGTAGATAAAACGAAAGGAACTTATTACATCTGATAACAATTGTAATTTGGTAGTTTAAACTATGTCTAGAACTCCAAGAAATCATTTAGAAAATGATGCTTTAATGTCTTTTTGAATAAGGTATATCACATAACTATCTCGAAATATTATAGGAATTCAAAAAGTTCCGTTACACATGTAAAACAAATTGGTTCACTTAATCAATGGAAAAGTAGTGTTGTAACAAATATCTTAGACCGATTAATATATGTTTATTGCCCACGCGCAGCATTCGAACTTTTAATCTGGTGTTAGCAGGAGGTCGGCGCCCACCCAAAGGTGTGGACATCTTCAACTAAATCGAATTATAACATAACCAAAGTATATTCACGTATTTCTGAAGCCTTTAACCTTGTTTTCAAACCAGAAGGTACATAATCGAATGACGGATCAATACAAACCGTGACAAATATCGATGTATTTTTGATAATGTAAACTACAGTTGATTAGCTGTATTGAAACTCAATAAACTATATTTGTAAAACAATCTCTTTGATGAGGCCGTTTGTGTGTTTAGTCTGGGAACTATATGGTTATGAGCTATAAATATCATCTTGTTCCCATATTACTTTCAGATGTTAATTATATTTCAAGCCCAAGTAGTTTAGAAATCACAATTTAATTCCTTTAAGTTAAATACTTTCCTAACTAATGTGTGCCATTCAACACTCGTATAACCTTTAACCTAATGATGATATGGAGATTGATTCCGATTTCTATCCGATTCCGAATCCGGTGGTAGATTCTGAATTTGAAAATACTTACTTGTAAAGTCTAGTCAGTTAAAGATGATTTAGTTTGAGTTTGATATCAAATCTCAGAAGTATATTTATCCGCTTGTACTACTATGTATTTTAACGATGGTGCAAATTTACAATAAAAATTATAGTTTTGATCACAGGATAGATTTTTAGATTTTATATAAAAATTTGCTTACTAATTCATTTTTTTTTACAAAAATAGGAGTTACTTACGTTAGCTTAGTACTTATATTTCACGCTAGCTTTGTTATCCGCGATACAGCTTTTAAATTTAAAACTGAAAATAAATTTTATATTAATTATGCTACGCTGTAAGTCGAGTCGAGTATTACAAGTTTTTAATTTTATTACCTTGTAGTAGCGACAATGCCTCCTAAGAATTGCCTACTGTTTTAAAACGACATCGTTTTTCTTAACAAAGACAGGTCACAAATCGTTTATCATTTTTATCGGGAACTTGGTGCATACACGTTGGCATCACGCCGAGTCTGGTATTCTGAATTATTTATGATAATTTAAAACAAATAGGATCAAAATGCCTGCTGAGGTCAATTATTTATCGGTGTGTGAAAGAGAAAGTATTTTTATAATAGGTGATATAATGTTGCCATTACAGAAAATTCTCAGTTGTCTCAAAAAACTTACGTCAGCCACCCTTTGTAGTTGTTATTTATGATTATTGAAATAGCGGAAGATTGCGTAACCGTCATTTCATATCAACCGCTATTAGTTTTAGCTAGTTGGTAATTTAATATATAGTATAAAATCTAATCGTGTGACTATAGTAATTCATCTATATTTGCTATCAGGTTTTAAACGTAGATACGTTTTATTGCTTGCCGATTGACCTGACGGTGTTGGCACTGATCACTGGTCAGTATAGAGTTAAACAAAAATAGCCACGATAAAATAGCGGTCGGTCCGGACCAGCCAGCCATGTTTCCAGCCGTGATGTGGAACTAGGCGACATATCCCTTGTTACGCTGATTGCGTGTCGCAGGTCTCACCAGAACAATTTGCAAGGATTTGCGTATAATGTTTACAAAAACATTGGTCTAAAGGTGTGCTTACACTTACATTATTTCTATTATTATTACTAAATAGACGGTAAACGAATATACGATTCGTCTGATTCTAAGGGATTACCACGGTCTTAACACATGCAATAAGCATCCTTACATCCATCCTTGGGTTATTATAATGTATGAAAATATAAATGTAGTAATAGCTTTTGACTATTCAGCACCACTTGAAGGAGGTCCGGACACCATCGCAGGAATAACACGCCACATTCAACTAGTGTAATTTAGTAAGATGGAGGGGTATATCTGGAAGCTCAAATTCCGAAAGTAAAATCCTGCTGTGCCCTTTTTTTTGTTGACGAGGGGGAAACCTTCAAAAGGTACCCGTCTGCTTAAGGGGAGCAGACGGCGTATGTGTGATTTTGACTCACTAAAACCCCCCCGGTGGCCATCCTCCGTGCATATAGGAGGGCTCCGGGATTTTGTTGAAGGTTTGTTTTGGTCTCTTAAAGTCACGGCTTTTTTAATCTCGGTGACCGGACTAGCATATTGAGCGACTGATAGTGCGCGTCACGCCAGACCATACTTGTTTCAGTACAACCTGCACCGTATGGTCAGCGCGTAAGTAGTAAGTACTACGTAGTAAGTAGGTACTTTACTTTCTTCTGTCCAGTAATTTCCTAGATATGGGACGTCAAAGAGTTCCTATCACAAAAAACATTATTATTATTGGGGGTTATAATATGAGCTGTCACGCGATTACATGGCTACATTGGCTGACGCATAGGAAGTCTAAATTAAAGTTAAATGTTTGTAACCTACCTAAGGGTCATCATTCGTGGTTTATACTAATTCAGTAATTTAAATTATGTACGTGTTACTACATTAAATTGAGAATGAGTTTTTCTTCGCTCGGGTGTACTTTGCAATGCACTAGCTTCGTGATTTACGTACCTCTGAAATACCTTCAACCAAATAGAAGATCGCATTCACCCTTCGCCGTTGGAGATAGGCGAAGCGACGCGACGGTCCGATGAAATTAAGTGCATCGTGGTATTCGTAAGCGTAATTACATAGATGCGAAACATTCGTCGTAGCGAGGCGGTGCGTATACTGTGACACCGGAACATTGTTAGCGCGCAGAACACGGTATTTGCATGCGCTCGTTAACGCATTGCTGAATTGAATGACATGCGTCCAAGTCGCTGATTGTTCGATACTCACGCTACTTGTGACAGCAAGCAAATTTTGTAAGGATGTAAGGCATGTAGGCAGTATGAACTTGCAAATTTAAAGTACTTATAAGGACAACCTTATTAAATTATATTGTGATATGCTTGGGCTGTAAAAAATATTTAAAAAGCCCAGGTAAATCTCCAATGTTGGTTGGTAACTTAACTTTTAGTAGTCGGTATTCGAACTATTTATATATTTCAAATTTATGTACCTCCTATAAAAATTATAATCTCAAGTTAACATGTGTTTCAACCATTACTTATTTTAAAATACCTCTATATCCGTATCTATAAGCTGTGATTCAGTAAGCGTAAGCCGAAATAAAAACAAAAGAAAACTAATTACACGGACCAATATAAAGGGCACAGTCGAGTGCGGCTCGAATATTCTCCAATATCGGGCAATGATCAATCCGCGGCCGTCGATCGTCCAATCACTGGTTTGATTGAATGTCTGTAAACGTCATTTACTGCTCGTTATCCACGCTCGAGGCGCGAAGGGCCTCGACGGTATCGGCAGCCAATAAACATTTCATTGCCGGCGCGATCGCCTTTTGTTTTAGCATGTCTACACCGGGCCGCAGCTTGGCCCTACCATGTGCATGTCATAACATTAGGATAAAGTTAATTAAAGTGACACGAGATAAGGCCAGATCTACATACAATCGAGAGCATGCTTGTATTGAAAATTTGCAAGGCCCCTAATGACTTACCATCTATACCTCGGGCAGCAATATTTCTTTTGTCAGTGTCTATTGCGAGAGCGCACACAACAACTCATCAAGAAGAAATATCACCGTGCGTTGACGAACAAACAAACTCATGAAAAATCTAGTATTTATTTTGGTATTAAGTATATTCGATTAAAGGGTACAATTGGATCTACAACGTATTTTTTGATATTTACAAATTATTCATTATGGACTTAATTTACACATTATTTATTACTGACTTTTGTTCGTGAATTGGCCCATGTAAATAAAATAATACTTATGCTACTCACTCAGGGATAGTGTACATATAAGCTTTTTATCGGTTCAGTAGTTCAAGAGATTACACTATACATACATACAAACAAAGAGGCACCTCAATAATAATATTAGTACTTGGTATTTGTACGCTCTTCACGAGTATGATAGGATGGCGGAATTTTTATAATGCATTCTACTGTCTGCGTGATTTAAAATCGAGAAAATAATGACTTTGTTAACATTCATAGGATCTAGGGTTGTATTGAACACAGATTGTGGGATGAAGCGTGGTTCACATCAATATTTTTGCCTTATTTTTATTTTGTTCCATCACAGTACTCTTTGGGGTTTTATTATATACGCATACAAGGAATTACTCAAAATCATAAATTAAATATCAGAGGTTTTTTGTTTCACAAGATGGATATTTCAAGTGAAATTGTCACTTATAGTATTAATCTTATATTTGAAAAGGCAGTACCTACGACGCATGTCAAGTGTCAAACTTCATCGGACAATAAAATTGTCCGATGAAGTTTGACACATATTTTTTTAAGTTATTTGGGTATTGTTTTTCGGGGTAGAAAAACAGTTATAACTTTAAGGGACTAGAAAAAAACATGTCGTAGGTGGCTTTGTCTCGTAGCTGATGTATCTGTATCCCAATGACCTCGCAAAATATGACTGAATCGGTCTGCATAATAATAACATATCGTTTTGCTATTTCAACATGTTGATGGTAATGATTAAACAGCTTGATAGATTATTTAATCCTATAAGTGTAACAACAATACTGCCGTCGTATGAGAAAAGGGCACATCTATCATTTTGGTCAAACTGAGATAATTGGGATTAAAGTTTTTATCATGTTCTGCTTCATAGTGTGGAAACCTATTGCTTAAAAGAAAAAAAAATACGGATGATGTATGCGTGAAGGTTAGAACTATTATATTTTTTACTTTTTAGTTTTTATATATAATTAATTATTCAATAAAATCATTTTATTCCTTTCAACTTAAAAAAAAAATATTTAAAAAATACCACTTACTACAAAGAAAAGGCATAGTTAACTAAATGTGACCTTTCTTTTTAATATCATAATCAAATTGGTCATTGAGTCTAAGAGAAAGGGCACATTTTGTTTAATTGTGCCTTTTTAATGTAAATTGACTTTAATAAACTATAAAACATATTTATAATTTTCATGCCATTTCTGGTTAGCTTATCCAAATAACTGAAACAAAACTTAACAAATCTTCTTCTAGGACACCAACATTTAATAAAAAAAACGTTCTTAATCTTCAAAAGTTATTTATAAAATATTAGAGATAAGCATCTATCTACAATTTTGATACAATTGTGGTAAATAATTTTGAGATTATCCTCTGAGAATTTCGTTGAATATTCTTTTTTACAAATGTTCTCTTGGCATCCGGGTTTCACAAAATATTTGGTATACATTTCATCTCTTTTAATTTTCGTTCGTTCTTTAAGACTAACATCATATCTTTTGCGCTTTCTTACTGTCCCTTTTTTTGTAAGCTCATCTTTTGTAGATTCATCTGAAGATTCTGAATTCGTTTTTCTCAAACACGGTTGAGAACATGGAATTGAAGTCTGATTCGGAGCCAGAATTATCCAATAAAATATTGGCTTCACGTCGTTCATCATAGTTTTCATTATGACCCCTCATATTTAAGTTTTTAACCACTGATTGTTTTGAGCATTGAGCGACAATAATATATGTTTTGTGGTTTTTTGGTGGCTCATAATCTTTATCGGCTACTGAATCGTTCGAATCAAAATTTGATTCTGATGCTAGAGAATTTATGGCGACCAGTTTTGTAGACCACTAGTAGACGGAATCTGTTCGTCAATTTCAGATCTAAGCTTTAGATTCTGTAAAGCGGCGCTTACTAATCTTTTACCACGTGACTGCATTATCTGAAATAAGGGCAAAACAATTTAAATTTATGATAATATATGTTTATTATATTACATAATTTCTGACCCTCCGTATTAGGAGCAGTCTACCGCAGTAATAGGCTCTGACCAAAATCATACTTTCGTATTAGGGAAAATCGACCCGACTATTTAAATATTTTTTTTAAATAAGAAATTTCATGACAAGAAACATAGACTCAACAGCAATTACAATATTATATGTAAGTTCCACTTTTGACAATAAAGTTGTTTGGTACCATTAAAAATACTTACAAATGCTTATTTTTGTTTCTAACCTTTAAATGTTGCGAAATACCTCCGTACTTTTACCTTACCTACCTATAACTTGAATTAGAAACAACATGTAAACATAGATAAAACATAAATAAACTTACCTAGCGCGGGCAGGCTGCTGGCAAGAGTAGAGTCACTTCGACGTCGCAGGCACAACTGGCGCGTTTCAATCAAACCCTTTCCTCATCCCTAATCATAAATAATTTAAAGAAAAGGCACAACTGCCTATTTGTGCCTTTTATACGTAAATTAATTGAGACATGCATGGATAATTAATTAGTAGAGAAGGTACAAATAGGCAGTTGTGCCTATTTCTTTATGTTATGTTGTAGGTGTGCCTTTTCAAAGTAGTTTTTAGTAAAAATCTGTATGAAGTAATAGTCACATCTACGTATTTGTGCCTTTTCAATATAATGGTAAATAAATGTGCCTTTTCATTCTATAAAACATGAATATTAGTCTCATTTGTGCCTTTTGAGCCTACTGTATCTCCGAATTCCTTGAAGATAAATTAAAAAAAAAAATTGAGCATATGTGCCTTTTTTTCCTGATTCTAAATATGTAGGTAACTCAATTTTTAAGAAAATGTTAGTTGTGCCCTTTTTTCATATGACGGCAGAATAAATGAACTGAGACCGAAAGGAATCAATTACTCCAGTTAAATAGGTTCGATGAAAGGTTAATGTAACATTTTACGGTCTCCCTTGATCGCAAATTTTATGCCCGTTTAACGCATTGCCCTAAATTAAATTAACGTTCAGGAACGGTAGGCAACGGATTTGTATTCATTAGGTATAAGCCCTTTTATTGACAAAGTTATTAACGATATCGCTTATCCTTAAGTGCAAAACTTTGCCAATTAGTTAAGTATACGTATATTAAGGCAAATATACGTAGCATCAGCATCGTCGTTATTATTTTAATCAGGTTACGGTTGAAAGGCTGGGAAAGTACCTAATAGCTAAAAGGCTAGGTTTGTTAGGAGATTAGCCAAAATCCCTGCCTTACAAATTTTAACAATAAGGATTAAAAACCGATATCCACGTTCTAGAATATTTTATTCTAATATAATAAAAAAAAAGCTTTTTTTAAGATAGGTTGATAGTGATTGGTAATATACAATGATGGGTAGCTAAAGTTATTCAATTTTTGAGCCCCGTTTTTTCGAAGTTATATCGGACCAGAATATTAATATCCTCCTACCCAGGACCGCCTACATGGAGCTTTCCTAACGGCATTACACACTCATTAGTTCTACAGAGTGTTTATTTGTTTTTTACTACAACTGGCGCCGAAAGTTAACCAAATTAGTCACAGTCAAAAACAAATAGTATGTTGGACCCTATTATATGAGGTCACTTTGGGATTTTCGACGGAAATTGGGCAGCTGTAAAGTTAAGAATGAAAGTGATATTCATGTGCATTTTTTTAAGTAGGCTTAATATATAAAGTTTTTGAAGAAAAATCAGATATTTAGTAGTAGTGTAGACAATGTAATGTCCTTTATGTTTGATCGCAAAACAAGTACTATATGCCAAGTGCTACTAGATTGTAGGGTACCTACTACTTAAAAAAAAATAATGCAACAAAGTTTTCGTTCCATCAACAGTAGCACCTAATACAACATTAATTAAACAGGTAATTTCTCAATATAAGACACCAAGACATGCCAAGTGACGTCGCGTTGTCTTGTCTTGTTCCTGACAGATGAATAAGTGCGTGTTGATTGGAATTTTAATGGGCGTTAATGGCGGCACAATGACAAAATCGTCGGCACAGTCGACGGCCAGTGAGATTGTATCGTTTCTATGCATTGATAAGGACTGATAGCCGGCAGCCTCAAAGGCAAATTGTGGACAGATCTGTCGCTACTACTATCCGGTGGTCTCTTGTTGACTCTTGTCGGACAACTAATTACATTGAAAACATTGTTATATATCTAAGCTATTCTAATTTCACTGGATCCTACTTATAACAAAATTCGCAATGTTGAATTTTTATCAAAGTTCAAAGACATAAGCGGCTTCCGATATTACTATCACGTCTGTTATCCAGCATGAAAAATTAAGACGCTACTACCTGTTTTAGATAGTCGCATAGTATAGCTATTTAATTACATATATAGTGCTCAAAAGGTTTGTTCTAAGTTATAGTTCTGTGTGAAAGACAACTTCGATATATGCGACATCCGCGGTAGCAGTGCAGATCGCTGCGTGTGTAATAAGCGTTTACGGTAATAACAATTAATACATTATTTTTATTTTATATTAAGTTACAAAAGGTAAAATGATAAAACGAATCGATTTTCAATGTGTATATATTACTTAACATGACAAATCTGTGAGAATTTACCAAACACACGGAAATGACTATTAACCCTTAATTGTGGGTATTTTGTTCCCTCCATGGCACGACGGGTGCTCTGCGTAAACATTGCGTGGTTTCCGTTTCGTTCCGTGGTGGTAATGAGTAAACGATTTATCTTGTTGGCAAATCATCGTGTGACATGTTTAGCCGTGAGAATTTATGAATATGGAATAGTTGATTGTGTTATAATTACTTGTATGGTGCATTTATTATTGTTGAATATCGCCATTTTATCTAAATTATTGAGTACTCGCATGACGGTACCTAAGTCACGTTCTAGACCTAGTCTTGGTGCTCCCACGGATAATGTTTTTGAGTATCAGCGTATCTGAAATTATTATGTAATAACTGCTTATATATTTCTCATATTGCGATGCACTTTGATATTCTACAGTATGAAATTGCTACACCGAAATCTTACACCAAGAGATCTACAGAGAGATTAGTTGGCATCGAAAAGTCTAACTCATCCGTAGTAGTTCAAAAAAATAGGCATGTATTAAGACTAAGGCAGTAGGTCTAAGCGGGTCAGGCAAAGTCGGTGTGGTCAATCGGTATGCCTCATTAAAATATCTCAGAGGATTCTAAAGTGAACTGTAAAAAAAAATACAAGTTCTTGTAATTGAAATTATGTGCGGCGTACAAAATCACAGTATCAGTAATACTTTTTATTAACCACAGGAAATGATCGTCGGTTTATGCCTTTTGACCTTCCGTCACCGTTTTAGGGTTGACACATAATTTGTTAGTGATTTAACTGACGGTAATTTTGATTCGTGTGAAAATATTCCCATGCTTAAGGCTTATACAAATGTGTTTGTTGTTCTTGTAACGTTGTTACCTGAATCATAACATATTATAGATATAAATACCGAGTTGAATTATGATTAGTATAAGACTCATGTTAAAAGAGTTTTGATAAATAAAGCCTATTATAAAATTAATGATTATGTTAATGATAATAATGCATTAGTGGCTCCCCGCTTCTGGAATTGTATTAGTTTAAAAATATTCATTTCATGAAAGCAGTGACAAAACCAACTTGGTAGTTTTCATTTGGAAATTTGGAAATACCTACTTATGTCTAGAAGAATTTAAATAAATATTGTTATATCATGATTGTTACATGAAAAAAAAATGACAGAGTACTGAGCTTCTTTCCGGTTCTTCTCAGGTGGCTATTTTTTCCGAACCGGTGGTAAATTAGACTTTCATAAGCGTCTTATTAGGGCCTAAACTGAATTAGCGATTTTTAATTTTAATATAGAACGTAGTATCAACTTTACCGGAGATCGCAGCCGAATAACACTTCCGTATATAGTTGTGTTCCTTAGGATTTCAAAGGTCTTCGACAAGATGTTTTCCCAGTTCCCTTCGTCCCACTAAGGGAACTGGTTCGTCCTATAATATGCTTCGCGGCGATCCTCTCAACGGGGGGTTGTCAATGCACAAGGACATCTCTGGTATTGCAAACATCAGAAGGCCGTACACTTTATCAACTGATACAAAGAAAAGCGATGAGTTAATTAGGAAAGCACTAACCTGTTTGGCTGGAAATTTCTTAAATAACGAACTTAATTAACAATTATCGTTTTCCGTAGCTTATCGCGATCTAAAGATGGCACCGGTAATGATCAGACAAGACATACATGTCAAACGACTCCTTTGTTTACTCTTTTCCTGGTCATTTTAAGGATATTTTAACACTATATTAAAATAGCAATGGTCGTTTACGTGCTTTAAAGGGTTATTATAAAAAGGTGAGTAGTCCTCTATAACACGCATGGAGCATATGAATTATCTTAATATCTGCGTGTCTGCAATAATATTACCATCATCAACTACAATGTTTGTTTATTGACATCGGAAAGGGAATAAACATTTGTGGAACATTTAAGCAATTTAGATGGAATGTACTATATATTCCAATAAACCGTTTCATTTGAATATATATTATGACGAATTCAAGATTATCTCCATGACATGGTTTATGAAATGTATAGAATATTGGGATACAAAATTCAGTACTATATTTTAGATTTTTTTGTCATTAGAATCTTAACATAGTTGTTATGTTAAGGTTTTAATGACAAAAAAATATATAGTTGTTCAATACGAACACATAATAGTACGTAAATGCTCTAAGATGGCCTTATAAAAACAGACAACAATAATAATATTTTTTTACGAACAGTTAATGAAATTGTGGTGGCCTTATGGTTGAAGCAATTGCCTGTCATCTGAGGGGCCCAGGTTCAAACCCGGGCATGTACCAATGAGTTTTTCTAAGCTTATTACAGTGATTAATTACACCATGAGCTTTTAAAAAGAGAGGTAGGTAGATTTTGGGATTTCCCGTGGGATTTCCCATTTAAATTGGAGTCGACCGACTGGGGATTGTACCTCCACCTTACAGAAGACCGCAGTGAAATAACAGTACTTGATGTAGTGTTATGTTTCTGCGGTAAGTAAGGTTGTCAGTGCTCCACGAGGATACGCGGGGCTAGTAGTAATGCTGCTAGCGCCGTGAGTCTTTATCAACAACATGTTTGGCAACCCGTTGGTGATATCCCTGGTATTGCTAGCGGATATAGGCTACGGTGACTGCTTACCATCAGTTGGGCCGTATGCTTGTGTGCCACTTTAGTGGTATAAAAAAAGATATAAATACATCAATAAGTATGTACACGCCATTTACCCAACAGAATAGGCAGAAAAAAAGAGACCAGTGAAATCTAGCCAGGTATTTTTAGACATCAGTCTATATACAAAGATCAAGAAAATAGCATGTGAAAGCATGGCACTAAACATAGATTTAAATCGTGGACAATTTTATTTTATTTAAGTGATGTACTCAGTTAAATAATAATAAAAAAAAAATAAGATCAAAATAAATTCGGGCCGGACACAAGTTATTCTAATTAGTTGGTACGAAGTTCCAATTAGTACGATTCGGTATCGGATGCGCCCGCGCACCGCGCTCGGTGGTTAACATAAACTGCACAGATAAAATTTAAGCCTTTTAATGAACTCCCCGATTGCTTTATTTACTCCTTGATTAATAAATTTTAAGCTCTGACTCCGATCGCTATTGTCGATTTGTTTAAATTTCGTAATGAAAGCGGTCTACACCCATACAACAATTCTATACACATAAAATATTATTGAAAAAGATGATACCTACATTTCTGTTAGTAAATATATATTCTTACCCACATTTATACAAATTAGCAGTCGCCGATTGATTTAAAGTCGACCACAATTGGAAATATAAACAGAATTGTATCAAACAACACTCAGTAAAAGTTGTGTCAAACGCGTAATGTAAAAAACTTAATGCCGTCTTTTTTTTAATTAGAAATACATTAAAGTAATGAAAAAATCGTAACGCACACTACCATAATGATGTTTAACTCACAACTCTGCGTTCGACACAAATCTTACTGAATGTCATGTCAAAGTTCACATTTTAAATTGTGGTGGTCGAACCACTTGTATTAATATATTAGTTATCGGTTTTTATTTAATTATATCTTGTCGCCTCACAGCTTTCCTGTCTCGCTGTATATAACAGGTTCCACATAACTTTATTAAAAGTATAGATTCGTATTAAAGTTCACAATCCGATTAATCTCTAGCGTGTTGCCCTTTGCTTTTGAATTAAAACAAAATCAAACCAGTTTTGAACTCATTAGCAACAATCGGCCGATCAGAGGCGACGCGCAATAACAACCCTAATGATATACCTTAAAGGAAAAGGTGTTAAAACGTTTATTGGAATACGTCTAAAACATTATTAATAGCTTTTTAACAAGCCGACGCCTCTTAGGTGTGAACCTAAAGTTTTTTGATCGCACTTTTTTCAACGCATAAAAAAATAAACGTTACCAAAAATTTAAGAGTATGCGTAATTCATATTCCATATGAAATATTTTGGGATAATGGTGGTTGATAGACGTTAATACGGGGTTTGTGGAGACATCATTTCTTTGCGTGCGTTCGATAAACGATTAGGGGAAAAAATATACCTACACTTTGTATACGTAATCTCAAAACATATTATATATTTTCATTGAATTATAATAAATCCTTGAGTTGATCAAGATGTTAGGAATTTTTTTTACACACACAGGAATAGAAGTGAAGAGAATTCTATAATAATAATAATGTTTGGACATTATCACACAACGCCATCTAGCCCCAAACTAAGCAAAGCTTGTACTATGGGAACCAGCAGCTGATATAATACTTATATACTTTTTTGTTTGTAAATACATACTTATAATACATACCAAACACCCAGACGCAAGGCAAACATATTTGTCACATAAATGTTAGCCCCGGCGGGAATCGAACCCGCGACCCCTAGCGCAGCAGTCAGGTATACTAACCACTAGACCAGAGGTCTCGTCACAACACTACTTTATGGTTATTTAACCCGATACTATTCTGAACATTACTTTATGGTTATTTAACCCGATACTGTTGAACTTTCAGCACCAAAACCACATAATGTATTGCAACCGCGGGACTTACAAAACTGACATGAATAGGTATGTCAGAATCAAAGGTATGCTTTAGCTTAATAACCCCTAATCGACGGTTCTTGCTTCTGACATAAAAATTCAGCGATCCCAAGGAACCGTTGGTCTCCGCCCCATACATTTTGTGCCAATGTCGATAATTCCAGGCTAGTGTCTCAAGCAAACGTTGTCTGGCGGTGAATTGAGGGGCCATCGATTTATTATTGAAATCAGGCTGTCGCATGAACAGGCTTCCTGTTCTTGAAATTACTTATAAAATTGGCAATCGCTCGTGCCGGGCACACGGTGGTTAATGACACTAAAAAAGTGTACATGACTTTACTTTTCAATTATAGTCCACGATTGACGTATGGAGAGCAATTTATCTTGCGCTCTGTACTTTGTGCTGTACTCCTTAATGCAATTGGGTTGTTAATAGTGTTGTCAAATTATAATTATTAACACGTAGTTAATAAAATAACACGTAGTAAATGGCCGATTTAAATATACTTTTTCATCATCATTTTCAGCTCGGGTTTCAGTCAGTATTATAGATTAATTTGCTTAAAAATTAACTGAGGGCCATGCTATATGTATTAATAAAAACCTTTCGTTTTCAATGCTATTTAATACTTTAAGGTGAGAAATAATTGGATTAGAAATGGGGAATTGCTTTAAATCGACTGAATAAAACTGGTTCACCTTTTCATATCATTTCAATCCTAACATGTCTAATCTACGTACTTACAAGACGGAGCGCGACATGTCTCGCTCAAATATTTAGAATCTATATTAAAATCACTTTAGTAGAGATGAATGTAGTGTTATTACTTTATGTCGATCAGAATCGCGAATTTTTAGTAACGTTCAAATCTACGTCATAGTTTTGGTCTGAAAGTTTTAAGGGCGCACGTGCCGGTCAGTGCGTATACGCAGATGTGTCGTGACACCTGCCCTTACGGTCAGCCCTCTCTTTCACAACCAGACCAATGTATATTGCCATCCCTTTCAATATTTGATTCCAACGTAAGCCGATCAGAACCACTGCATTTTACATTATGTGACCTGTTTTTTAACTGTATGTTCTAAAATAGTTTCCTAAACTCATTAGTATTCCTCGAGCAAGTAATGCTACCCTGCTGTCTATAGGCATGTTCAACACGGCCTCCAATGTGCACGGGAACTTGTTCTGCACTATAATCACATATTTCTGTAAGTGGATACGTAGGTTAGTCATTTAAAAGACGTTTGACGATGATGATTACTCAATCGATGCACTCTATTTCTATCTGAATTCCTAAGACTGGCTGTCGCGTTTCATTACTTTCTAGGTGAATAAGACAAATTGATCAGTTTATTAAAAAGGCCGCTGAGTAGAAATAGATACTGTATCTTGCGGTATCCATTAAAATGTATGTTTTTCAGATATAAAGATGTGAATATGTAGTCATAGACACCTATTTTAAATTCATAAAACAATTTCACATTTTGCTTACCGTACTAAAATCCGATACTGAACTCTAATTAGCTATCCTGCTGCAATAATAATAAAAGATAACCAAAAAAGTATAATTAGGTATCTCACGGATTACTTTTACCCCCCAATAAAGGCAGGTAAACAAAGTTACGGTTGTTCGTAATTTACATTTGACGGCGAATCAAAATTTTAATGGAATGAAGGAAGGTCGTAATTTGACCTTGATTAATGATTGTTGATTGACAAAAGCGCAGCATGAGAGACCTCTCGCTGGGTAAATTAGACCCACGGCTGCAAACAGGGGCACGATGTTACCGATATGTCATTGTTAACGAATTCTAACGGTTGCCACTTTACTTACTCTAACCGTTTATATTGGATTTCAAGTTAATGTCATACTATTAATTACCTATACTGAATATGTTGATATCTAATATGATACCTACAGACAAAGTCATGGAGCGTCAACTATCTAAAATAATAGTATTATGCTTCTGTGAGTCGGTTATTCGGCCCGCCCTAAGAATCACGATCGACTTTTTTATCCAACATTATTAGTTCGTTCCTTTATAGCATGAAAATTCCTTAATTAAACACAAATATGAATCTATTCTTCGTGATTAACGCCTTTTTTGTAAAAGTGTATTGCCGCTCATCAATTTAATAATATATTTCTATTCTTTAACAATCTATTCATTCATTACAATGAACACAGTAGGTTGATTATTTAATATATTTTTTTGGTTCACCAACAGTTTGTTACATGTACTGTTATTTTAAAGATCTTATTAGGCTTTATGCTGAACGAATAAAAGGCTAACACGGCATGTGTATAAGTCAAGACAGTGAAATGTGAAATGAAAGTCGCATGGAAAGAGTTATAATTACAAAAAAATACATTTCGTTACATTCTTTGTTGCAGAATCCATGATTTTTAATTTGTTATAATGCTAACTGAAATGATAATAATGTTATTAATAGACACGTTGACGGTGCTGTATTGGGTGGCATAGGTACAAATAAAGGCCAAAATTTTAAATACAGACTCCTTGCGTAAAGGATTTAACTATTATTCAATCAGTTGTCTGGTTCCGTACCAGTTTTACTTAGTTTGGGAACATACTGTTATGTAGTTATGTAGAGGCGTAGTGGTGGGGGCACCATAAGTATAATAATCCTACTTTAGTTAGACTATCCTTATTTACCAATATAATATTTCAAGTCCCCTAGAATATTGACGATAGAAGAAAGAAAGAAATAATGTTTTATTTTCTACACACACACGACAAGAAAAATAAAAACGATAAGCTTGAACATTACCATGTAGGTAGCGTTACATAATGTTATATATTTACGACTTTGCTTATACGGCGTTATAACATTACTGTGTAATTGATGATAATCGTTAATGTGCAACGTTCATTTGAGTCCATAAAGTCTACAAGTAGCCCCAGGATCTAACATTTACCTGAGACCTCCGGGCGATACGGAAATCCGTTGATACGTTACAATTTAATTATGAATCCTCTAATTAATACGTTCCTTTGGCCGCCTTTGTAACTTCACGAGCGATTGAACATCGATTTGTTGACAAGTTGGTGACATATCTATTTTGTGATACCAAGATTATTATTATATTTCTTGTCGCTGGAATATCATAAAAAATCCTTTTGTTGACCGCATCACGTCGCTCTGTTAGATAGGTACTGTAAGGCTTGAACCTCCTTCTATACAGTAAATATTGTTTATAAAAATAATGTGATTGAAATCTGTAGAATGTCTCGTCTTGGACTTGAATATTGTATTCTGTGACAGGCAATGGCCTAAAAAACACGAAATTAATATAGATCAAACTTAAATTTAGCCTTCTTCTGGGACGATGAACAAAGTGTATTATCTTCCCTTGCAAAACAAGCAATTTATATAAGTACACTCTATGATATCATATTCAATTAAAATTCTTAAGTGGTAAATAAACATTTCTCAAAAAAAATTTTTCTTCGTATCATATAAAGCAGTCTCGATTTAAATGACCGAAATGTTATCTGTAACAAAAATCTCCCGAGCCACCGGGTAAGTGATGTCTTAATAATGACATGAGGTTTAATATCGTGGGATTCATCTCGGTACCACCGCCACGACAAAGGAACACTGTCTTGAGTATTTTGTCACTGTTAAACTGATTCAATCAACCAACAAAAAACACAACCTCCGACATTCGAAAGGGTTGCTACAAATTCTTATTACCAACCTTTATCTTCGAACGATAAAAAATGGGACGGTAATGTTACTTACCAAATACATTAATTAATATAATCTGAAATAGACGTTCTTATTAATATTGGTTGTCAAGATAACAATGTATTAAGTTCCCTCGTTGTCAATACAAGGCCACACGCAACTACTTAATTAAGTTCAATTTCAAATGATACGTATAATTAGATTTCAAATAAGACATCAAATCAATTGTTCTGTTGGAAAGGGTTGGTTTTTCTATGAATCAATCATGCTATTATTTTTAATTGGGGACATTACGTAACATCTGTTTGTTTTGGTCAGTGAATATGTTTATGATTACGTATCCAAAAACCATTTAAAACATTGCGTTAAAAATTCTGTGAATATGTTATTTTTATTTATATGAATTAACTTCTGAATAAAATATAAATACTTCAAAGTTGTACATTTTGACATAAAACACAAAAAATGTAAATAAATCTACATAAAAAGACAGCCGTCGCCGCCGTAATTGGTGTCATATTCATTATTTATGTGTTTTATGTTCTACCACCCAAAGAGCAAAACCGTTGAATGAAATATCAATTAGAGCACTTTTTGAAATGGAAAATATCTTATTTCTCAATTTTGCTAAGTGAATTCGCCGCTCGTGGATTGGCGTATGTCATTTGCCGTTTTTGTTCGGCGTGTCCTCGGTTTGGGCGGTAAGGTAATGAGCAAAGAGAAGTATTTATTACAATGCACCCAGTTAAGCGCCAGTTGCTGGGTTCTGGAACACTTTATCACAATAGGTAATCGACTTGAAGTAGGTATTTATAGCTACATAATTAGAACAGATATTTAGATTAGATAATTTTTATTATAATTCATTTATTAACGAATATATTATGACCAATTTGTAAATATATTAACGTTGTCATAATAATTTGAGTCAAAGGACTTTCCTGTAAAAGAAGGAAGTCCTTAAATATTAACAAATTATAGTAACAGTGAATAAAGCCTATTCACCCACATTGAAATCGGTTTAATATACGGTGTGTACTAAAATATATTTTCATATTGGAAAACAGCTTGGTGCACTATAGAATTATGCTTTCCATCAAGATGGCAGGAGAATATTGAGAAGAGTAAATCTGTCTTTAATTGTATCT
This sequence comes from Falcaria lacertinaria, assembly GCA_951449985.1. Classification (NCBI taxonomy): domain Eukaryota; kingdom Metazoa; phylum Arthropoda; class Insecta; order Lepidoptera; family Drepanidae; genus Falcaria; species Falcaria lacertinaria. The sequence continues at coordinate 7,799,333 of OX602114.1, forward strand.
CAAGTGCATAATTATTAGTTACTTATTGATGAATAACAAAATAATATACGTTTTGTAACAAAGCTCAGAACTACGTCTGATTCTATTCTTATATACATACTTAGACAAACTTTTGATATATATCCAAACTCATCATTTGAAGCCTTATAACGAAATATAACAAGAACTAGATATATCGACCTATTCTTAAGACAAAGACCAATCTTAAATTCAGCAAAAAGCGTCCTATATTCATGGAGTTCTTAAGCCCGTTTCGCTTGAAGTTACTCGAATGCCTTCTCCTTAAGCGTAGCAAGAGCAGCTCCCAGTGTTTTTAGGTCTCGCGACAATGTCGATGCGTATGTGTAAACAACGGTTCAGTAACACGTATTTTTTGTACTTTGATTTATTGTTTCGCGTTTCAAAAGGTGTTTTTTACATTGCCACACACGGCTTTCATGGTCAGTGTTTATTTAGTTATAGGTAAAGCTTCCACAAATATTTAATTAGATTACCTCTGGAGAATTCTTTGTGGAAATTCAAGAACAACATATTTGAAAAGCGATTTAAACTTTAAAAGCAAAGCAATTTATTAAGAACGTAGCATAAACTGATATAAGAAATGTATATGCGGATAAAATAAAAGTGAGATATAAAACAAAAGTAAAAATTGTATTTGGGCTAAAAAGTCTTCTTTATTGGCTATTTTGTTGAAAGCACTAAGAATCGGGCTCAATTTTAGTATTAAGTCATAAACGTCAATGTTTTAATAACGTTCATATAATAATATTAAAGTATAGAGGAATGCGAGCGCATTTAACCCTCCTTCTAATTGGCACCTTATTTAAATTCCTGCTGGCGATTATTTCGAGACAGGATTTTGCACTACACATGTCGCATATCGGGTTTTTATGAAATCTACTTCTTTATTAAGTGAAGATTTTTGTTTTCGCGTAATGGTGAGCATACTCACTAAGCGATTGGCAATTTTGCTGCCACTTTATTACGAGACTCGGTGACCATTTTGTTTGTAGTAATATAAATGCATGAAGGTAATTTTGCTAAACGGTGCTTCAGAATTGGTCACATCTCACTTTACAAATTCACAGCCATTCTTTGTAGACAGAGAGTCTGTAGACAGACAATGACATTAGGATGTTACTTCACAATACAATTCAATTAAATGAATGACAATGAATGACATGACATGTCAAAGTATTGCTGCAGAATTTTAATAAGATAAAATATAATTTTAAATAATTGATTAAATTCGGAAGGCCGCCGAACTAAGTTACACAAAAGTCCATCGAAGACCGAAGACAGCTGATCTGCAATTGTGGGCGCCGGCGCGACTTTGACAGCTACGTCGGAGCCCGGGCGTTGTCATGGTTGCAACTTGTAGCGTTTATTTATTTATTTTATAAATTAAAACAACTATTGGCCCCAAGAGAATACACCGCTACGCTAGAAATTTGTTATAAAATCCTTCATTATATTTCACCAGTGCCTTCCATAGTGCCTTCAGGAAGTGTTTGTGTGCGTGTTGTTTATGTGGTAGTGAATTTTATTGTTTTTATTTTATTTGTGATATATTTTTGCTATATTTCTAAAGTTTTATATGCAAAGCGCTGTGGATGTGCCCCTATCGACCGACCAGCAGGCTAGTACCGTGTCTTTGGAGAGTCTTGTCCAATGTCCCATCTGCCCTCAGGTACGCTTTTTCAAGGGCCGACGAGGTTTGAAAATCCATCTTGGAAAATCACATAAAAACCAAGATGGATTTCCAAATACAGCACCGGCCACAGTTACAGGTGATCTGGGAGACTCTCCTCTTGACGCAAGTGAGGTGAGGAGTTTCTCAGAACACCTGTCAGGACTAAAACATTCATGTCCTGTTTTGAGGAGGATTCCGAGAGGGGTAAGGGATACTGTCGCCCATAAGCTCTCGGAGTGTATTAAAACTGTGCTTGCGGACAATTCAAAGCGTGCCTGGGAGCAGCTTCTGATTTTTCCTTTTCAGATTTTACATGTTTCGGACAAAAATAAACACAAAAAGACATCTCTCACCCACCATATTAGACAAAATTGTATCTCTCCACCAAATACAAATTCAAAATCAAATCATGGACAGGATCCCAGGAGGAACATTTGCAGCATAGTGGAAAAAAAAATTGATGACGGTGATATCCAAGGTGCTGCTCGCCTCCTTTTCTCCAATGACACGATCGCGCCCAATGACCTGGTAACGTTGGAAGCTTTAAGGTCTAAGCATCCGCCTGCAGCAGCATTTCCAAATATCCCAGATCCACCTTTGACACCGGACCTTCCTTTACAGACGTCATCCCAGGTTGTCCTCAAAGCCGTTATGTCTTTTCGCAGCGGCTCGGCCGGTGGCTTGGATGGGCTAACACCACAGCATCTAAAAGATTTGCTTTTGGGTGGAACAGGCAACGGGAATGAGTCGTTGTTGAGAGACCTAACGGCACTTATCAACTTGATGCTGTCAGGTAAAGTAAGTGAGGACATTCTGGATACTCTATATGGCGCTAATCTGTGCGCTTTAACAAAGAAGGATGGTGGCATACGACCCATAGCGGTTGGTATGACCTACCGTCGGTTAGCTTCTAAAATATGCTGCAGAGCCCTATTTCAAAATTTATCATTATACTTTCAACCGTTTCAGCTAGGTTTTGGTTCTAAAGGAGGCTGTGAAGCGGCAGCACATTCCCTTCGCACTTTTTTATCCAACGAATTTGGAGAAGTGTTGCTGAAGGTGGACGTAAAAAACGCCTTCAACTCTGTGGACAGGGGCGCCCTGTTGACACAAGTAAGAGAAAAAACACCTCAGATATACGCATACATATATCAATGTTACAGTACCCCCTCTAATCTGGCCTATAACAATAATCTGTTACTCTCCTGTGTAGGGTGTCAACAGGGTGACCCTCTTGGACCGGTAATTTTTAGTCTGGCAATACATCCTGTTATTCAAAATCTAAATTCAAAATTTAATGTTTGGTATCTTGATGATGGGTCCCTGGGGGGCGAAGTTAACTCTGTTTTTAACGATTTGGAAACAATTATAAACAAGTTTAAAAACATCGGCTTAGAACTAAATTTTTCCAAAAGTGAACTATACATTTCGGACACCGTTAGTAACAAAAATAATGTTATTTCCAAATTTAACTCTTTGGCACCTGGTATAAAAATTTTAGACAAGAGTTCTCTTCGTCTTTTAAGGTCACCGATCTTTGAAGAATCCTATGCCCCATTAATAGAAGAGAAAATTCAAAATTTCAACTACACCTCTCACCGTTTGGATAATATTAGCATGCACAAGGCATATTCTATTATTCGGCATTGCCTTTTCGTACCAAAATTTACTCACGTTTTACGCTGTTCCAACTTGTGGAAACATACAAATATTTTAAATTCTTTGGATGATCTTTTAAAAAATACGCTCAGTCGAATTTTAAATATCGATTTTGACAATCGTTCATGGGCTCAAGCCTCCTTGCCAATAAGGTATGGGGGTCTGGGTATCCGCAAAATTTCAAGTGTAGCGCTACCAGCATTTCTGTCTTCAATTTTTAGCACACGCGACCTCATTGGTAAGATTCTGTCTCCGTCACTTAGTGACTTTGAGGTCTCGTGGCTAGTTGAAGCTAGAAATGCTTGGCATTTGGCTGCCGGTCCAAACACAGGGGAACCTGAAAAGCCTTCCATACAGAGACTGTGGGACGGGCCGCTTTGTGAGTTACAGTATGATTCTCTATTGGAATCATCCTCTAGCTTTCCTGAGCGTGCTCGTCTCTTAGCGGTTGCTAAGTGGGAGTCAGGCCTCTGGTTGCAAGCTTTGCCTTCAGTCAATACGGGTACATTTATGGACAATATAACTTTTCGTTTAGCAGTAAGTCTTAGACTAGGAGCTAAAGTAAGTGTCCCACATCATTGTCACTGTGGAGAGGGTGTTGACAGCCTCGGTCACCACGGCCTCTCTTGTATTAAGAGTGCGGGCCGGCTGTCGCGGCATGCGGCCATCAATGACCTTATCCGTCGGGCACTTGCCACCGCGGGGGTGCCAGCTGTCTTAGAGCCTTGTGGTCTGGCTCGTGACGATGGCAAGAGGCCCGATGGTAGGACGTTGGTGCCCTGGAGGCTGGGGCGGCCCTTGGTGTGGGACGCTACCTGCGTCGACACTCTGGCGCCGTCCCACCTCCCGGACACTTCGGTGGTGGCTGGTGCGGCAGCCGCTCGGCAGGAGTGCCTCAAGCGCCGTAAATATTTATCTCTGAAGGACGGGTACATATTTATGGCGTTTGGGGTCGAAACTCTTGGGCCGTGGGGGCCAGAGGCTCATACCCTTTTCAAGGAGACCTCAAACAAATTACGCGAGGCCTCCTGTGACAAGAGGGCTGGCGAATATTTGGCCCAAAGGATAAGCATTGCAATTCAGCGTGGCAATGCCGCCAGCCTTCTTGGCACACTTCCCCGTGACAGTGGTTCGGGACATTTATTTTACGTTTAGGTTAGTTTTGTACTTCTTAGTTTAGTTTATTTTAAGTTTTTAATTTAAGTTTATGTAATTATTTATTTCCTTAAATGATATATTGATTGATTAAATGTATAAATTTAAATGTACAAGGATTAAAGGATAGGTAGTTGACTCGACGGTAATTCGCTTGGCCTAGAATTACCAGAGCCTGGGTTGGATTTGAAGTAGGGAATTACAATTATAGGATCTTAAGGCTTATTTTGAAAACTGAACCTAAGAGACGCTAATAGATTAACACACGTATAGCGTTGAGATACAAATCTATAGTAATGACATGAAAACGGGTTAGAATTACAGTGGACATTAAATTGTTGTTTACAGTAAAGAAATCTTGTGGCACTATAGCTTAAGTAAGTTTTTAATTTGAGTCGTTATCAGAACACCTTCGGTAATTTCGAGCTAAAACAACTAGCCCCTGAATTAAAATAGATTGCAAAAAATTACGAAGCGTTCGATGTTAAAGAGTATTAATTTTATGGGCGCATAGTAAATTCACACTAGCATGATGGGGAACGCCCCGCTGGTCGACGCGGCTCCACGCGGCGAATGCTACGACCGGCAAATCGGTTTTTAGCCTACAACCCGACCATTTTGTAGACCAAGGGAAATGCGTTATTTATGCACCACTTTTAGATGCACCCCATCGCGGCAGCATATTAATTAATCGGCATTTCATTAATTACGTATTGCTTTGTTTTTATTCCCTGACGAGATAAAGTTTATACAAAAGTCGCATTAAGAGGACTCGTGATGGTAATTTTGACCATTACAATGTGACTTCTGTATTCCTATTAGAATAAAGTTCAATTTATAGTGAGAATTTCGTTCGGAGGTCACTCTTGATGCCTATTTTAACAATGAATGAGAAAATTTAGCGTTTGTTCCGATACATACATATTGATTGCGCATTCTTACCTTTAGTTCTTAGTTCTTAATTAGACGAAATGTCTTCATCAGCGCTTTATATAAAAACAGATGGGGCCATTTGAACTCCCATTTTATTTATTTACAATATCGTAAAACCTTTGATTGCTAATTAGTTTTATGGTTATTTTCTTCATTGACAAGCTCATGGTGATTTCAAATAGTTTTTACTTGAATGATTTTGAAAATTCAATTTCTCTCTCACAACATTTATAATACACTTTTGTGTTGAGAATTTACTGAATTAGCCGAGATTTCATTGATGGTATTAAGAAAATAATTATTATCCAGCGGATAAGGGAGGTATTAATTCGTATTGAAGAGACGAAAGATGTGCTAAAGTCACGATCCACGTCTCTGCTTACCCTAAAGTACCGCGGTGTGAGGTGAAGTAAAATGTATGAAGGTACTTCGTAATGTAATATTCTTTCAACGCGGGTGGTATTATATATACAAGAGTCATTTTTAAAGTGTCCATACCATGATCATTGACATTAATTTCCTTATAGCGCTCACAAATTGTTCTCGCTGTTTGCATTAAGAGCTTCCATAAATAATAGGTTTTTTCGCTTTATAGTTAATGTTTTGTTAAACACAAAACTAGCAGTTCATTTTTATTAGTAAAGAATTATAATTTTCAATAAATGATGTGTTGTTTTCGTACGAAAGGTGATTCTATCAATTCGTATATTAAATTGTGTCTTGTAATAATTTTTTTTTAAGTCTAAACCAAATATATAATAAATGGAGTACTTGATTATTATTTATTTATTAAGCACAAAAAAAAACACAATTTTATAAAAAAAAAGTACAAAGTAAAATGGTAAAAATCTGATCTGAATTGTGTGCTATTTAATTTTGGTTAAATTAATTTCATATTCCAGTAATTTATTTAAAGTTTTACCCCCGGCGCAAAAATAGCGGTGACAAACCAATTTTGATTTAGTTTTTAAATTTTATTTAGAGTGTTCTTAACTATTACTTTTAGACTATTTTAAGTCGGGGCTGTTTAAAATGTTAAGTTTTAGTTAGTTATTATTTTAACATTCCTTATTAATCAATAAGTCTTATTTTGGTAACTCAGATTCATTACGGAGAGTATATAATTTATCATGGGCTGATGCTTAATTTCATAACAAAATCTTTCATAGCATTGCAATTAGAGCAATATAATTCAAGCTTATTTTGTATGTAGAATTACAGCATGGGGTTCTTCAAGAAGGGTGTGAAGAGATATTTGAAGGGTCGGCAACGCGCGAGTGATGCCCTAGGTGTTGCAAGCGTCCATAGGCTGCGGTTACCGCGCCGCGTTACCATCAGGCGGGCTTATTTGCCACATTAGTGGTATAAAAAAATATATACCTACGTAATATCTAACCTCATTTGCAACTTAGTAAGGGCACCCAAAGTGTCTTATTTAATATCCCACCAATTAATATACTTCAAAATGACGGGTAATCATCGTAAATGATATAGGTATCGAAATTCGTTTATAACTTCCTCTTTCAAGTGTGAGCGGTGTAAGTAAGGACAATGAATGAAATCACGTGGGTATTTTCCTCAATTGACAATTGACTCAATTGTCATTGTTATAGTGCTCCTTGCCGAAAATGTTATCGGGGTATGTAATTACGGCTCATCTCCTCGTATTTGGTGTACTTAATTATGGTAAGGGCCTTTTGGACTTTATTGCGCGGCAACATTGTTTGATTTTTTTATTGTGACGTAACATACGAATTTTGTTAAGTACTTATTTATTATTATAAAGTTGACAATATGATACAATATGCTGTATTCCGCTTAAGTTCTTATTTTAAAAGCTTAAATGCTTAGGTACTTATTATGCCAACGTAGTTATGCTGGAAATGTGACTATTAATAATTTTCTTGAAATAAAATTAAAATTCGATTGATCCCGTTGATGTCTTTTATATGAAGACAGAGTAATGTCTAGGAATGTTCTTTTAAAATGAAGTAGTTCCCATTTTAATGATTCGCTTTTGGAGGTTTACCTAATAGTATTGCGTTACGCGTATTTATGGAAATTTGTGAAATAAAATAAATTACATTCCCATCACGTGGACAAAATAATAGGGTTGCCACATTATTAAAATTATTATTTTTACAAAAGTAAACCATTCCACTTAATTTTATTGTTTCTTTTTTTGGTGATATTAGGTCCTTACATATGAAATTGGCGTTTTTCGTACTGGCCACTTTAATCACGAATTTCTCCTCTTTGGTAAGGAATTCCAAATTCAAATTTGTACAGCTATAGACTCATGTATTTGTGCTTCGATGATCGTCATTCATTTGTTTTTTTTCTTCTGTTTTTTTCTGTTTGCGTCACTCATTTTACAAAATGGAAAACCTTAAATATCGCATTATTTACGAGTACGAGTTCCGCCGTGGCACTAGTGCTGCGGAAACAACTCGAAGGGTGAATGATGTGTATGGCGGTCGTGTTGCAAAAGAAAACACAGTTCGTTTTTGGTTCCAACGTTTTCGTTCTGGAAATTTCGACCTGCAGAACAAGCCCCGTGGACGGCCTGAGACTCAAGTTGATAATGAAGAGTTGAAGGCTATTGTGGAAGCGGATCCATCGCAAACCACGTCCGAGTTAGCTGCAGGCTGCAATGTTAGTGATAAAACTGTTTTAATTCACTTGAAGCAAATTGGGAAGATTAAAAAGCTTGAAAGGTGGGTACCTCACGAATTGACTGAAACAAACCGGCAAACGCGCGTCGACTGCTGCGTTACATTACTAAACCGGCACAATAATGAAGGTATTTTAAACCGAATCATTACCTGTGATGAAAAATGGGTTCTTTACGATAATCGGAAGCGCTCAGCGCAATGGTTAGATCCTGGCCAGCCAGCCAAATCCTGCCCCAAGCGAAAATTAACCCCAAAAAAGTTACTTGTAAGCGTTTGGTGGACTAGTGCCGGTATTGTTCATTACAGTTTTTTCAAATCTGGCCAGACTATTACGGCTGATGTCTATTGTCAGGAATTGCAAGTCATGATGGAAAAGCTAGCGGCTAAACAACCTAGGCTGGTCAATCGCTCCACGCCACTGCTGCTTCACGACAACGCTAGACCACACACTGCGCTACAGACGGCTACTAAATTAGAAGAGCTTCAATTGGAAAGTCTAAGACATCCTCCGTACTCCCCGGACCTTGCTCCAACAGATTACCATTTTTTTCGAAATTTGGATAACTTCTTGCAAGGGAAAAAATTCAACTCCGATGGGGCAGTCCAAATCGCCTTCAAAGATTTTATTGATTCCCGTCCGACTGTTTTTTTTAGTAAAGGGATCAATGAACTACCTATGAGATGGCAAAAGTGCATAGAAAATAATGGTTCATACTTTGATTAATTAAATATATTATATTAAAAAATATTCGACTTTTTGTTCCTCCCATACAAAACGCCAATTTCATATGTAAGGACCTAATATTTTCATTGTATTACTGATAAAACACTTCCATGATGAATCAATCCGTAAAAGGTGTTTTATAAAGCTGTCAGTTTATTATTTATATAATGTTTCTATTCACTCAAAAGTAGGAGAAGAGTAATATTATACCAAAATTTACTGTCTCATAATTGCAGAAAATTTATATAAAAAAATGTTCTTATAAGTTGACACCCCTAGATTTCAACCGCTTCGAGAAAACAATAAAAATATGGCGCCAAACGTTTCGTCACAGATTAAACACGTCCCTTGTAATGATGGTGAAATTGTCCCTACGTGACAATGGCCTTTTTTTATTAAAAAGTAAAAGTTCCGACCTCTATCTTATAGTGGCGCGTATTCGGAAGTCAAATTGTTTGTGTGACTGAAATTAATTATAGTTAATAGGTGTTTATGAATGGAAGATTCTTGGTATGGAACTTTGGAGATGGTGTTTTGGGTTACAAGTTTCATATGGTTATTCAACGTGCCTCATTCTGAGGTAACAGCTCTGTATTTTCAAGGAACCAAATTTAGCATGGGCTTATTCAAGGAGGATTATAATTTCGGAATAATATGTTTATTAGGATTGAAGTTTAATTGATAAAAGCACAAATTACTCAAAACCTTTTGCTTACGCGGGCGAAGTCGCGAGGAAAAAGCTAGTTACAAACAAAACTTTAATACGAATTTATAATTTATCTATTTTAAGTTGTATTAAGGATTTCACGTCGTCAGGCACATACGTCGGTATTAATCTTATTAGATCGAATATCGTCAGATTAAATCCAATTGGAGTATATTTTAAACGAACACAATATTATTTTCAACACAAGCGGTCAGTTGAAATTATGAATAATGGCAATAAGCTTTAATCATTGTAGGTATTTGCATCTGAGTTTGCCCACAACCTTCACTTCAACAAATCTAATACTAGAGAGCCTCTCACTTCTCTGATTGGAGGGCGTTCTACAACCTCGACCAATAGGAGCACCTGTACCAACAATAGGTAAGCTTCGTAACGCCTGTAACGGTACTAAGTCATGCTTGGTATTAACTTGGGTGGAAATGGTTTTCCGCTGCGTTTAAGTTACAGTTGCGTTCTATTTTATACGAGTACTGTGCACAGACCGGCGATATGCACGTCATTCATTTGTTTGTGGCGCTCGAAGATACGTACTCCATTGAAAATTTGATAATGTCTTATAAGATTATAAGTGTCAATAATATAGTTTAGAAATTAAGAAATTCAGAAAATTTAATATTACGAATGCGAATAATATTGATATATATTCATGGTATCTAACTCAATGCTAGCTGACCTCAAACCAAATTGTCTGTTGGTAATTTGAACACCGGAGAGATAAATATTCATTTAGAAAGAGGAAACACGTAGCTACATATTATACAGGCCCAAAACGCTTATATTTATCGCAGACATAAAAACCTTCTAGATTATTTACTTATAGCTTATAGGTTACCTTGTATGTATTTCCTTCTTTAATGAGCGCTTTTCCCTGAGCGCATCTATGTACTTTATTGTAGGTATATAGTTGAAGATAAACATGTTACATGATAAAAAGACAGATCATTGAGTTTCCTGCCGGTTCTTCTCAGGTGGCTTTTTTTACCGAACCGGTGGTAATTTTGTCCTTTACTGCTGTAATTTTGAACTTAATTTTGGCCTAAACTGAATAAATTATGTTTTCATTTTGATACATTTCAAACAAAATTAACATCACCTCCGTTTCCTCTATATTTTGATTAAATTATACGTTTTGTCATACAAAATTAACTTTTTATTTAATTACTGATCAATTATTCAATTCATAAGCCTCTTATTATATCACACGTGTTCGACAACACACGGCGGCGTTTTGAACTTCTTTGTGTTCAATTAAAATGACAAGATAACCACGTTTAATTGCGGCGCACTTGAAATTACAAATCTTTAACATTTATCAAACAAAAAATTGTTCGCGAAGAACCATTTGCGAGCAATCGTTTAATAAGAAATGTGCAACTGAAGGGGCTACCTATAAATGTTTATTAATGGCCTGGTCAGGCTGGTGACCAAGCGATTGAACAACCAAGCCTACGGTAGCGGGTTCGAACTCCACTCAGAACCTCAAAACAAATGAAGATGGTTTACAGCTGCTCTGATTCTCTCTGTGTAGATTTTTGTATGAATACTTTTCTTCTTCTTTTATTCTAGTTGGCACGCAATCTTACGACCCATCAGATGGTAAGCAGTCACACTAGCCTGTAGACGGTAACTATACTAGGGGTAATACAAACTCGTTGCCAAAACTAGTTGTTCAGGACTCACTGTGCTAGGAGCATATCCTATCTATAAGGGCAGCGTCTCCTGGTGGAGCTCTGGCAACTGAATACTCACTGCAGAAACACAACAAAATTACAAATGCGATCTTCTGTTCTTGTTCTTATTATATATCATATCAATACTCCGTCGGTGGCAATTAAGCGTAAGGCCCTCCTTATTGTAAGTGGCCATCCTAATGTACTGATGTATCACTCCCAAGGCTTCCCTTATAGATTTCCACAATGACGCAACTAACGCTTCCCTTGTCTCTAGTTGGGCGACTCTAATGTATACCCCTATTCTCTCTTCTATTATTTGGGACATCCCAGCTTTCAATAAGATTGAAATGTTGACCTTGAATTTGAAGGTATGTAAAATAAACTAAGCATGGAATAATAAGGATGCGAAAAAGGTGTGCAAAAGTTTAATTGCACACTATGATTACTATCTGCATAACCCGAAATGGACACCGCGTGTAGAGTTAAAGTAAAAATTTCTTATACAATATGCAGCATCGTTAATTCCACTGTTCAGCCATAGCATCTGAATTCATAATAGCGCATAAACTTGGTATCTATCGACACCTTCAGTATTGAATAAAATATAAAAACTATGTTCAATATTAACATGATACTCATTTGATGAAGCTGCGCCATTTGTTTGATAAATGAATAATCGCAATAATATATGATCGGAAAATAAAAACAAAATTACAGATACTCACTTCGGCGTGCGAACTTTATACTAGTCGAATAAATAAAACGCCGCGTTGTTTAAATACAGGCGAGCCGCAGTACCCACAGGTTCAGATGCAAGACGCAACTTAAAATTTATTGCAATATTAATATTATTAAAATGACATTTATTGTGTGCTAGCCTTCGATGGCCCTAAATAACGAACTTTGCACACTGCTCTCCGTTCAGGCAATTAATACGGGGCCAATTACACATCTAACGTTTAAATTATCTATTTTATTGGTCGATCTTTGCATAATTTATACATGCTCTAAAGCTCAGTTACGGGATAGAACTGTTCTTACGCTATTTGGAATGTCATGTGTGTCCTATTAAAAGCGTACATTGACTTTAACCACCGATCCGGTCTGAGTGTCGGTGTATTAGACGTTACTAGAGATCTTGTGAATCCTTTAATCAAGTGTCCGTCTTAGCCGGGCAAGGGGTGTGCCCGCGGCGAGTGTGCACGATGCGTCTGTCGCGTGGTAACGCGCTATTAGCCGTGTCGGCCGTGTTGCTACTAGTCAACCCTACTCTATAAATTACACGAATTATACAGTGTGGCGGCGTACGCGAGCGTGTGATATATTGTGGTATTGCAACCGCGCCGAAGAGGCACCGTGTCAGCGGCCGCGAAATTATACACCCAGCCGCTATGTTTGCGCTCAACCACGCTAATACCCGACGCGAACACAGCCACGTCGCATTTTATTTGCGATTGTTATTTCGTAAATGATAGGCCTCCAGACCGCTAGAGTTATTGTCGGTTACCTAGCGTTCTCTATCAGCGAAAGCGTCGGCCAAGTTTGTTCCGATGACAATCGGAATATGTCTGCGTCGGCCGAGGTGGTATTATCATTTGTATTGCGTGTAGCTGTGACTTGAGCGTCGATGTAACTTAAGCTGACTGGATACTACATTAAAATAAAACATTAAGGAACTATTTACACGTTGCCTCGTCTCCGTAGGTACCAAAGTTGGCATAAATTATTGTAATAACACATCAGATGCTGAATAAAATTGATTCGTGAAACTGATGCGGTTATTAAAAATATCGATAAATTCACGGAATGACAGCGTAATTACACAACGGACCTATTGAAAGTGTCTTGGATCGGCAAAGAGCTGAGGTTGCTACTTGATGCATTTAAAAGGTTTTGGAACCTTTCTCAATCCATTAAGTCAAAGTCTTTGTGATCGAATTAAATTACCGACTGATCAAGTGCTCAAGATAACATAAACCACATCGTCGTGATTGAGACTTACACGTCATCTCTGACAGCGATTTTGCTTTTTTACTGCCATGAACATTAAAGAAAGAAAGAAAGCATAAACGTACATTTACATACGACGTACGTGCATTTATCCCTTTCAGGATAGGCAGAGGTAATAGAACATGCCACTCATATCTTGCTATTCTATTTGACATTTTAATTTCGAAATTTGAAATGAAATAAATAAGAAAGAGCTAATTTAAGTTCATACTGACACCGCCATCTATTGGTAGCAATACGAAATCATTATTGACATCATATTTCCACCCTAGTGTACTACCCCTTTAAACTCGGGGGTGATTTTAAAACCAACGCCATCTACCAATAAAAACGAGAACATTTCAGTGGTAAGTTAAAGTTATTGATTAAAATTCACAAATGTTAAGGGTGAAATATAGATGGCGTCATAGTCTGTTAAGGGGTTGTGTAGGGATGAAGGGATGAGGGCTCAGAGCAGATAATATTATTTGAATTCTAAAATACGATGTCTACCATGAACTTATGTAATAAAAGACTTACTAGTTATGTATGACTATGATGACCTATTTTCGTACCATAGACCTTTACACAAGTTTTTATACCGAATTGCATCATCTAGCTAGAAGCACAGAACTAAGGACAGTAAAAAATATATTAAAATTTTATTGAATATGATTTATGCTAATTAAGAATTTAGACAGTTTTTTTTATTTTTATTACTTTTAATTTGTAAATGGGAGCAACCGCTTTGAATGGAAATTGGACAACAACTTTCCTTGCCACTAACATTTAATTCAAAATAGATTAAACTAGTTACAAAAAACAGAACTTAACCTACCTACTTATAGATAAAAGATCTGACCCAAACCAGGATCATACGGGAGCGTGCCAAGAATGCTGAATAGCAATGCTGATTCTCTGAGCGAGATATGTTCCAACACGCCTAACACGGGAGGCCTCAAGGAGCCCACGTGAGACTCTTTACAAAGCTGAAGAGCATCATTTTTTTTTATTTTTCTTTATAACACTAAGGTAGCACACAAGCATACGGCCCACCTGATGGTAAGCAGTCACCGTAGCCTATAGCCGCTAGTAATACAAGGGGAATCTGTAACGGGGTGCCAACCATGTTGTTGTTGAGGACTCGCTGTGCTAGCAGCAAAACTACTAGCCCAGCGTATCCTCGTGGAGCACTGGCAACCTTACTTACCGCAGAAACACAACTGTGTGTTGTGTCAATAAATACTTATTATTACATTAAGTAGTGTTATTTCACTGCGGTCTTCTGTAAGGCGGAGGTACAGTCCCCAGTCGGGCGGCTCCAATTTAAATGGGATAACCCACGAGAAATCCCAAATCGCCCTACTTCTCTTTTTAAAAGCTCATGATGTGATTAATCACTGTACTTAAGCTTAGAAAAACTCATTGGTATAGGCCGGGATTCGAACCTGGGCCCATCAGATGACAGGCCTGTTGCTTCAACCACAAAGCCACCACGGCTTTTAGATCTTGCCCGATATATAAACAAAATACTTCTCAAATATCAACTGTCAAAGTAATTGTATGAAAGATTCACAAACATAAAGTAACCGATGCCATATCATTATGGTGATGGTAAGAAATCCCATCCAAAATGCCTTGTTTCGCATTGTATACACTCATCTACGTAACGCAAAAATATATGTAGGTATGCCCTCCAAAATGTAACGAAATCAAATAGATCTGCCGACAACTCCAATACAGGTGATGTGACCCAACACCCCAAACGAGACGTGTCACGAGGTACACCTGCCCACCTGCTATTCACGGCACGAGACTTTACGTAGATATGTGTCTATGTAGCAGATTTATGCCACTCAAGTAAGGTGGGGGGATCCAATATTGCTTTGTGTAACATCTTTGCTTTCGATTTCCTGTGGGACGGAAGTGTGTTACAGGAATCCGAGGAAGCACGCGCTATTTTATAGTGCGGTGGTAGAGTTGTCAGTCATAAAATGACGCATATTATACGATAATTGTATATTTTTGTATATGCAATTTTCTCGTTTAATACCTATTTAGGTAGGTTAGTACTACGTGTTGACCTATCATTCAGATTAAAAATGCTTTGTATACTAATCAACTAAACTTGTTAGTAACGCTACCTTACAAAGGAGTTTAGGTTTGGAAGAAGATATTATTAAATTATGTTATTATTTTTAATTAATTCCGCATTATATAGGTAATTTTGTAGATTGCAATAATTTGTTTTGTGTAAATTAGTGCCGAGATAGAAAATAAGTGTTTTTAATAATATTACGTACGGGCGAGTTATTCCTCTTCCGAAAGAGAAATGTCGCGCGCCTTCACACCTGCCCTACCTTCAAAACATGTGAATATTAACCAGCAGGTAGGGTTGAAACTTCAAACCAACATATTTATATAATGACTACTCCTACCTACGTACATAAAATGAAATGATCCGGATTCTGATCCAATTCACTGATTGGATTCGCGACCCAAATAATACTTAAATATACGTAAGAAGTATGGTAATCTTCACACGCGCACATACATTTGTAATCCCATATTTACCCAAGAAAAATGAAATATTATAAATGAATCTACTTATACTGATGAGCTGCTACGTCGTAGAAGAAACAAACTATTTGAAGTAGAATATTGTAGTCATAGTGCTACGACATTTTATGTACTTGTAAATACAGGTAGGTACATAGTTTTATTTGTATTAAATAAACCATTTATGTTAGCTAGTGACAAGTTAGACAGCATTTTCCAACATCGTATCTTAACTTATTATAAGCAAAAAAAACAAAAGCTCCAAGCCATTATTAATACTACAATATCGTCGCCGATCGTTTTACAGCGCCTATTTTCCCTAACGACTTCTAAATAGACGATGCGAGCAGACCCCGTCCTCCGAACATGGTAATGGACGGGATAATTACGTGCAACGACGTGCAACAATAGCGGCGCGAGCTTACTGCTCTACGGCATAATAAGCGCCGGCGTATTTTGACCGGCGCAACAAGTAGCCGCGCGGCGCGAGCGTTGTGCGGGGAGCGCGGGGCGGCGGCGGCGAGTGCGTGCGCGCGCGCGCCCGGCACGCGCCCCTCCGCCGGCCGCCGCC
Organism: Falcaria lacertinaria; assembly: GCA_951449985.1. NCBI lineage: Eukaryota > Metazoa > Arthropoda > Insecta > Lepidoptera > Drepanidae > Falcaria > Falcaria lacertinaria. The sequence continues at coordinate 7,815,691 of OX602114.1, forward strand.
GCACCCGCCGCCCGCCGCCTGCGCCGCGCGAGCTACTTAGCGTCGGGGGTGCGCGCCACCTCCGCCAATCCACCGGCAACCTCCGCGCTGCACGCACTCGTGCGCTCTACGAATCTCGACTAGTTTACGAAATACTCGCGATGCCGATGGCTACGCTGCAAACCTACCAAAATCTCGGTGTTGATCAGAAATTGACACACCTTCAGAACCCTGTACAACGACGACTCGCACCTGCTCCGGTTGACCCCAATCGGTGCAAGAAGAAATCCTACCTGCATCAGCCTTACCCCACTCAACCAGCATCCGTGGCCCGTAGGAACGCTCGAGAGAGAAACAGAGTAAAGCAAGTCAACAATGGTTTTGCAGCTCTCCGACAACATATCCCGTCGGCTGTCTCTGCGGCACTTTCTGGTGGACGAGGGGCTTCGAGAAAATTAAGTAAAGTGGACACTTTAAGACTAGCTGTGGAATATATAAGAAGCCTGAAACGGTTACTGGAAGAGAGTGAGGAAGGTTGTTCAGAAACGCAAATGGGGCTGGGGCTTTCAAACGCTGGACAACATACACCACCATTGTCTGAAGAATCACATTCCCCAGCCCCCTCTCTAGTATCGGACAGCTCAGCAGGACTCAACTGTCACGACGCATATGACTCGTACGAGCCAATGAGTCCTGAGGATGAGGAGCTCCTTGACGTCATATCTTGGTGGCAGCAACAGTGAGTCAAGGTGAGCTTTTAAAACTTATTTTTTTATCATTTTCTATAACAGCGAAAGATAATTTCGATAAGGTTTCGTGATAATTCATGAATGAATTCATAAACTGTGTTTGCATAATCTTCAGAGCTTCGATAATAATATTCTTATCACAAAATTGTTTGCTTTTGTCGCGCCGTATTTTGTTACAAGGTCTAAACTTATCTAAAAATTGGAACTTGTTTGAATTGGGTCTGTAAATTCATATCAATTTAAAATTATAGGTTACCTGCTATAAAATATTAACGACAAGTTTTTTAAATAAAATTATTTCATACAATTTCGCAGGTAGATATCGTGGATTCTATAAGCTTTTTTGGTAGGATACGTTAGTCACGGTTACCTACCGTCAGATTCGACTTTAGTCCTTTATATTGCACAATTTGAATGGGGATACGATCTTCTAAGCAAAAAGTAAACACACACTATTATAGGTGAGCATTGAACCATACCGTAGACTTAACCTGTCCATTGTAAAATTAGGAGACACAATAGCATCTTCACAAAAGGAAATCCTAAAATATGTCTCTTCGTAGGTAAGATTTTTTATAGTCATTGGCAGATTTCACATCGGCAAGTTTTATAAGAGAATAAAGCCCGCATTCTACCATCTTATTTACTTCGACAGCCGAACAGCAATTACTTCTAACAATCTTGCGGTTGGTCCCGCATCTAGTTCGAAAATTGCACATAAAAAGTAGTCTATTCTAATACTAAGTATCCTTAGAGTCATCTAATTCGCTCCAAGTGGAAACATATTCACATCTCAACAGCTAATATGGTGCATCCGGTCAGTGGGAACTTAACGCCATATGACCAATTTAGTACAGTCTGGTAGCGCCGTGTCTAAAAACATGAAATTAAATTCGCAAAAAATGCTTCAAGCTGCTCCACTGCCCATTAATTTATTGTGCCGGAAGACGAAATCTCAAGAGGAAATAGAAGGGCGGCGAGCGTCGCACACGTGTTACAATATTTGCTAAGCTCTATGCAAACATCTGGATATACCAGTTTAGTTCATGGGAATTGTAATGTCATACGGCATTCGACGAACTTGTTGGATTTACTTAGTTTATTATCGAAGCTCTGATTTACCTTTACAATAGGAAGTGTTTAGCATTTTTATTAAACGTTTTTTTTTTTTCAGATACCGTGCATTGCGGTGATCAAAGTGCAGCCAGTGAGCGGCTTGGTGATTACGAAAAAACGAGTAATTCCTCGAGAGAAACCCGACCACTGGAGCGGGGGGAGTTTGAGTGAACCTCTAATTAACCGTAATCAGTATATTCCTAATGAGTGGGAATGATGGTGGACTGTAACGACCCCATCGATGCATTCCGCCGAGCGACTGAACGAACGAATACCCTTACCGCATTTCATTCATCGATGGAATAACATTGCTAAGACTGAATCGATCATTTAGTTCCACATAAGCATTTACTTTAAACATAAGTGATTATAAATACCGCTGTGCCTTAGTGTAGCCTTATGCGTAACTTCCAACGTGCTTAGTTTTATTGTTATTTATAACTGTTATCTAGTCATTATGTTTAAGAGCTTTATTGTAAATACTTATTATTGTATCTTTCCTACATTGCGACATTGAAACTTTAAGCGAATTTTCAAAGAAACATTTAATTTGAACTTGTTGAGAGAAAGACTTGCAGTGTACAAAGATATTTTAGTACCATAAGACAGATTCCTAATACTATAAGATTTTTATAACTAGTTGTTTACTTGAGACGCGCCAGATCAACCGCCAGGTTGTTTTCTGTATGCAAATAAATTTATAAAAAAATATGTTTCTATATTATTCTCCCATCACATATCCCTTATAATGGTAAATCAATTACCATGATAAATTCCAGTTTACATAAATTAAACTATAGCGTTGTAGAGGCAGCTATAGAATCAAAAATGGTGTTCAAACAACTTTTAAAGTAATCGATATTCATCGGTCTGTTTACGATTTGATTAGAGATTAATTATAATTGTTGAAAAAATAATATTACCTCATATCAATTGGAAAACAACTACGTACAATAACTACAATTGGATGATAATATGTTGAAAAATTGTTGTAAATGGTATTAGAATTGCATATTGGTTATGTGATAGATTTCAATTACTACGGAGAAAAACTTAATTGAGTTACTTTTTAAAAACGTAGTGCAAATTAAGAAAAATAAAATAAAATAATTGCAATCACAAATAAGGTTTATATTTTATGCTGATTCACATTACAGCGTCTTAATATCTCATACTGTCCGAAATATCTAATTTGATATTATACAGAGATATCTTCTTCCAACATATATCTTCTATCAACATATATACCTGAATGTATTTAACCTCATGCAATTGGGCTGGTAAAAATATCGCTCGTCAATGTCACACCAAATGTTTTAATTCTTAATAGACTAATACTTATCTAACATAATTTATTGAACAGTTTAAGCTGAAAATATATTGAGAAGAGTTACTGATTCTCTATTTGACTATTTAAATTTCAAATAACACAAATTATCTACATCATATATCTGCTACATGCTTATGATTGCTTATTTACTTTCTGTATATGCCAAACTCCATTGACGCCATAGAGATGAATAAAAAGGTAGAAAAAGGTGAAACGGTATCTCTGAAGTTCTCCAAGTTCAACTCAAAGAAGCACAGGACGTCGGCGACGTCGCAAAATTAAAATAACAAAAGGTGCTTTTACAACACGTGCCTCGACTCAGGTTACATTTCGCAAAATAACAAATGCGAAAAACACAAAATGGGGGGCCTAAACATACATCGGTGCTGCATTTAATTTCAAAAAGACAATCGGTATTGCAACAGGATCACGTTCCGCGCCCCGCCCTTCAAAATCAAATTGCAATAGTAATTTTTGATAATGGAAGGGAAGCTCGGGACATTATGGGTGGGTATTTCCGTCGGGGTCATTAGTTTTATTGTACAGACTTCTTGATCTATAAGAGACTAGACGCGACGGAAATGCGTGGCGAACACCTGTGGATTCGCGAATCGCTTTGTCGGTCATCTCGTTAATTTTCTCAATTATTAATTGTAGGTTAGTATGCGTCTCTGCATCCGTTCGTAACTAACTTGCTCCTCATTATATTGTCCATCTCAACTCTAGATGCGCTGATCTGCGTGCGTGTTATAATTGCTGTTTATCGGGTTTTACATTATTAGATTATGCATTTAATTATATGCCAGAAACCTGCTTGAAACAAGTTTTTTATTGAAACTGCAGATGACTAGGTGATAGTTTATCTGGCCATGAACGTACTTGAATTACAGTACATTCGTACTCATTCGCTTACCCCAGGATTCTGCGATAAACAATCAATGCTATACAGCACTTGACTTATTTAGCGATGACATCTCTGTACATATTTAGATCCATAGGTATTAAGTATATGAGTGTAGAACTTGTAGCGTTTTTAGTACTCTGCGATGTCAAACAAAATCGCCGGCGGCGCTCGGCTCCACTCGTGCGTCGCCGGGGCACGCGACCGTCGCGCGCCGCACTTGCAGCTGTCGCAGCCACTTGCCCAGAACCGATCGAGAAAATGGGTAATTCCAAATCGTTCCTACAGAGTGAACCAAATAAGGCGGTTTTATTTGGGACTAACGTGGTGAAATTAATTAAAACAATGTTAATCAGTACGTTAATTTTGTCTTGAGCACCAATGGCAATCAATTTTATTGCTATCACATACACAAATAATACGGAATGCAGATAAAACCAACCTTCAACTTGTCCTGAAGAAGTAGACAAAGCTTTAACAAACAACACACAGATGAAATCCAGCGAATAGTGCCAATGTGACAGGAGGTGAATCTATCGACGTCTCTCTGGCATATTTCTGATCTTCCGCTTTTTATTACTAAGTCTTGCATAATATTTGAACATATTTGCTTGACTTAGGGATCCCATAACTCTGGACCTAAATGTCTCAAGCCAAGCGTTTTAGCACTGAAGTGACTAATTAAATGAATTCTATTGCGGACATTAGACGTGTATATGGACTGACAAATTCATGATATTTGTGTCCACTGCTCCTGTTATTTATAAAAAAAAGCCTGCACGGAACTCCAGCTACTTTCCTTAACTCCCAAGTACTCTTTAAGTATAAGACTGCAGTTCCTATTTTTTGCACACACATAAACATAAACAATAAACAAACATCGGTCCTCAATTTACTGTGCCAAGTGCAACCAAAGCTCTTGTCCTTGGGCGTGAGTGTAGCGTTGCGTCCAAATGAGCGTGTGACCTCAATCCCTTGGGCGGCTATTTCTGAATATCGAGCAACCTCAAGTGCCACCGAGATTGGTTTAACTTAAAGCCGTGGCTTTTTGTGCACACCTATATTTTTTACTTATACTCTATGGCAAGTGTTTCTGGCTGTATTCCTTCTTATCTAACCCAAAATTAATATTATGATAAATTAGGGAGGTTCTTATATATATAGGGTCTAAAATAACCTTACTGTACTAATAGGCATCTTCATTAGTTTTTGATCAGAACTCTTTTCGACTTGTTCTAATTGTGCAAGTGTGTCAAATATGCAAGTGAAATTTGACTCACCTGCCAGTTGAGTGTCCGATTGATCTGAAATTTGGCATGTACTTTTGGTTTCGGTGATAATAAATGACGGTATATCTCATACGGCAGACGTCACAAAACGGGAAGTTATTAAATGGTCTAGTGGTTAGTACACCTGACTGCTACGCTAGAGGTCGCGGGTTCGATTCCCGCCGGGGCAAACATTTATGTGACCAATATGTTTGTCTTGCGTCTGGGCGTTTGGTATGTATTATAAGTATGTATTTACGAAAAAAAAACAAGTATATAGGTATTGTATGCTACTGGTTCCCATAGTACAAGCTTTGCTTAGTTTGAGGCCAGATGGCGCTGTGTGATAATGTAAAGGCATTATACTTTATATTTATATTATATTTATATGATAATCGAATCAAAGGGCTTGATGACCGAATATCAGGTTGTACCTATTAAACGACTTGGTCCCAGTATTCTTCATGACTTCTTATAGCCTAAGTAGCCTCCCTTAAACTCTCGTGTATGCTTTATAGCAGAGTTTGAACCAGTCAGATATGAGGCATTACCTACATTAATCGAGTTATATCTAGCTACTCAATTTACAGACCATTACTACCCCATATAACGTCCAATTCAAATTAATAGACTTCATAGACCATTTAAATTAATCAACCGCTGAGAGAATGTCATAAATTGTGAACCCGCAATAAACTTCATTAACTGCCACTTAATGAATTGGTGCTCGGTAGCAGGTAGCTTTATCTAAATATCTTGGACTCGGAAATTCTTAGAGAAATAACAATTATGTCACACGGGGGTGCGCCTTGTCAGTACGCCTTACTTCTGGGACAGCCACCCTTAAAACTTCGCATTTAATTGTAGGGTTTAAAATTTTGGGTCAAATATTTGTCATTCCTTTGCATATCTAACGGATATTTTTAAAGCCTCCTTTGAAGGACCATTATATTTCTGCCTTGAAGAAATACCGAGAGCTCCATTCCTTTAAGACGTTGTATTTTGAATGAAGTAAATACAATCTTACTATAATTAAATACAGCCGCACCAATTAACCACCAGATCCAAATGAAACATAATATACAGTCCTTTTTATTAAGGTTAATCGATTTATCTACTGTATGGATGAGATCGTGTAAAAATGCTAAACTCATACACGCATTTGTTTGTTGTACTTGTGTGTAATAATTTTATATCAAATGGGCTTGCACTTGGAGGTAAAAACTACATGCTCAATCTTATGAATTGGCAAAATCCGTGGAGTCGAATGTATTAGATTTTTTTTTTCCTTGCAAAATTTTAACTCAAATGTGTCAATATATATTGCAGTAACTTGACTGGTTGATGAAGCTATTTTTACTACGGTATTGGTGCCAATTTTGTTGTTCAAAATTACTAACCTTAACTAATTTGATAGGTCTAAAAATATTGCCATCCTTTTTTAAACCCCGCACATGAGAAAGGGATAGCAAGACGTTTTAAACTGTCAAATTAATTAAGTTTAGTAATTTTGAACAACAGAATCGACACAATTATATGACTAAATAGATGGAAAATAGCAATGTTTATTAACATAATACGAGTATGATAAAATAATTCAGATTAATTACCTTGATTGGAATAGTTAGTTCAACAAGTGATTTGGATTCATAAAACAATATTGGTTTGCAAGATACGATTACCAACATTTTATATGTATATTTTAACACAGTCTTTTATTATATTTTAAATTTACGAAATTGAACTATATAATGTAAAAAGAATATAATTTACCTACTTGAACAACAGCTCTTCTACGCATTTCTCTATTCGAACAAGTTATCGGCTTTAGTCAAAGGGCCGTCGTGTCGCGCTATTCAAATAATTAGGGCCGATACCGCCACTGGCTCCGATCGAATTAAACCACATAAAAATTGTCGAGGGAACATGCTCGCCACAAAAACTGTTACCTCCAGTGATATATCGAGCCTCCGCGAACTCTCGCCCATCATTTATACGAGTTTCCAATAAAGCCTTATACAACTCTAAAAATAATGACCACCTGCGATTACTCCGCGTTTTCCGTGAAATGTGCACCGATGTTTGGAATTTCCGATTATGTCTTCGCCAAGTTCGGATGACAGCGTGTTAATGTCCAAATGGAAACTTGCTACGATTAAGATATCAATTCAGTTCACTGACCTCACCAGGTGCTGGTAAAGGGAAATATTATGACTTATCAATAAACGGAAGAAATTACTATTGGTGTCAGTCAATACTGTCTATCTGACCTTTCACAACGCGTTTCACATTACGTTTGGATTCAATAATATCTACAATGACTTTAATTTAATCGATGTTTATGGGTTAGGCAGCTGACAAAGCATTTTTCAAACTTCACATAAGCATGTGAAGTTTGAAAATAGGAGATAAATAATATATGTATCAATCAAATGCTCTGATTATATGTATTTTTTCTCATAGTTATATTATTACCTTAATACTCATCTTGAAATGTTATCGTAACTAAAAATCTTAAAAGTATCAGTCTAAAAATTTCTGGACATAGTGAAGATAATGTCATTTTCTCGAGTGTCTGGAATGGTTTCAGGGTAGTATGCCATCTTGTTGTTCCAACTAACGAAGGTTCAAAAAACGGCTTTCGCCTCCGGTGGTCCGACTGTCAATCAGTCTACTACTACGACAGGCGAGTCATTATGCAACAACACTGATCGGAATTACTTTACTTCACATGGAAATGTGGGACAATACCTAAGGCTAATTTAAATAGCATCCGAGGTCAATGATCCTTGAAAAAGTACAGTGTTTGCGAGACCATCAAATATTTTTGTACAATTCTATCCTTAATGTTCACAGACGTGGCACTGAAAAAATATTTCGTGCATGCTATTCGTGATATTTTAATAGATTTATGTAGGTACTTATAGAACGGAATATTCAATGAAAACAAATAAGGTATCATACATGGAAAATTACTGCCCACTCAGAACCGGAGGATAAATACCTGACTTTTTATCGCACCTTCATAAGCTCCCAATGCATATAGCCCACTAGAATTTGTTGATTACAAAAAAAACCTTAAACACGTAGGAGTAATGCAATGTTCATTATCTTATAAACGAATTACCGGTTTATTGACCCAATGTTCTAAATGCAAAATATGAAGTATAGTTACACTTATATAATAAAGTCTTTTGCACTGAGTAATAACCCATACTCCTTTAATGAATACAAATTGCGCTGGACCATCACTTTATTTGATATATCATGTCATACACGCTGTCGAGCTAACAACCGGCTATCCGTAACCCAAACCCTTATTTCCATTTTCACGGTCATTAGCTTTAATATGTTCAATTCAAAATTTGCTAATAGTAGTACACTACATTGTGTGCTGCTTTAAGCAGCTACGGTTATTATGAAAGTATTATAAACCTAACGTGTTGAGACTGGTAGGCATTCATTACCATTTTGGCAACGCCCATAAGTCAGGCCTTTCGATGAAATGCACGATTGTAAAGCAGCATCAGATAAGGTAATCGTAGAGCAAGTAGCTTTTCCGCAATAACGCAATCATACTTAGCTTCAAGCCACAGCGATGCTTTACTCGTAATAAGAAATATACATGGGATTTAAAGTATTAAGATACATTCCCACATAACAAATCAAACCTTTCATCATGATAAACTACTTTATAATCGTAGAGCAATTCAGTCGTATTTATCAGAGACTAACGAGCCGATAAATTGATCACTATAGATAGAACGATTCACGAACAAGTAACATAACAAAAGTATCTTTTCAAGACCAATTTGTTAATGGTTATTTCTAAAAGGCAGCGCCACGAAACTCGGTTCACTAATTTTAAATTATATTATGCCTCTAAGGAGTTTATATTTGATAAAGGGCCACATTTAACAAAGTGCAGAGATAAGTACAGAATCCCTTAATTCAAACCCAGTTTCATATATATCTTTCTCTACAACATAGATAACGTTATCTAGATCGAGGTCCCATTATGTTTTATAATATTATACGACGTCTTTCAATTCGTTATGGTTAAGGTAGAAATGAAAAAGCCTTCCATCAGAACAGTAAGTAAAATGAGGTAGTCGGACTTCTAAGTAAAAGGTTAAGTGCAATGGAGTGCTATTTCCCCATTCTTAATTGAATCCACCGATTATATCAGTATCAATCTCACTGAAATCTGTAAGGGTGAGGTACAGATTTCAATGAAATTTCATAACACTGCAATATTTTGATGTTTTCTATTGGACACGAAGGGTTCTTATAAAAAATAGCCCTAGATACTTTTATCTTATCGCAGCCAAAATATTCTTTGTAGGATTGGATTCCTATGGAGGTAAGGTTTTCAAGTTCCTGTGACCAAGACCGCGTGATGGTAAAAACGCGTCGCAAGTGCTAGTGACAGTCATAACATAATTAAATTAATTAGACTTCTTGTTATTGCATATTTTTTGTTTATTTTAGTTTCAGCGTTCATTAGAAATATATTAATTTGTTTTGGAACTCTAAGCTTATTGTATTCATACTTACCATATAAAACTTCTATACCCAACCTTACCTACTTTTTAATAAATAATTTAGCGCTTCAGTTGTTTGTACTACTTTTGACCCTCAAGATTATACTTTCATTAAAATTATACTAGTTCAAGCGGTATTGCAATAATGTCACTGACATCCAAATTTAAATTATTTCCTAGTAACAGGTCATTGTCTCGAAGGATGGTGACCGCATCAATTTTCCGACTAATTTTCTAATTCACTGCACAAATCGAGGTACGACACGAGTCATCATGAATGTTAATAGGACGTTGATCTAACCGCTGCCGACCAAAATAAAAACAAATTCTTATCTAAATTATCATTTTGTACCAGGTAAAGATATCATAATCTACGATATTAATTGAAAGATAAACTAATTTTGTCTCAAAGACCAAATTCCATTGATTAAGTTAAGAGCGAGATTTTAGGAATCGTCGGTGTAGGTGAGACCACCGACGTCAATGAAAGCACAAGTATCTGAAAGCGATGGAAGTAATAAGGGGTTAAAAGCGGGGAATTTGCGTAGTTCCGGTAACCAAGTCGACGGCTCATGTCGATTCACCGGTGAATAAGATTTATTGCTATTCATCATGCTATACAGTGATCGTGTATTGCATTGTTTATAAGACGATGATAAATGTAAGAAGTCTGTGTAGTATATTTTTATTATTTTGGTTGATTTTAGATGTTTGTACTGAAGGCATAAAATGTGTTATGAGAGCATTCCTTCTGAAACTTCCTCCTACAAAAATAATCATTCTGCCTAGTCTTTAAGGGAATCGGCGTGATTTTATATATGCGTAATTTGTTTTTTTCTAAATGAGTACAAATCTGATAATAAATATTGAGCGGTTACTGTTAATGTTTTGTAAGTATTCCATTAAACCATAGATTTGGTTACTTTTTATTTACATATAATAACATGACTACAAAAGAAAGTACCGGGAAAATAAAAACAACATACCCGTGAGCCAGACATCTTAATTACCAAATGGAGTGCAACCAATGGTAATGGTTATAATTGTCGTTAAGGCGAGTGTCAGATTGGAGGTAAACCATAGAGAATCGCTTGTGGAGCAATCAGAAGCGGTAGCGTAATAAGCGGTAGTCGCATAACGAATGAGACAACGTTTAGAAGGGACGGGGCCGTACGGAACTAATTGACTAGAAACGAACATTTCTGTGCCGTGAATGAATTCCGTTATTATTATTATTTAAAATTTATTTAAATTTTGAATTAAAAAAATGTTAAGGCGAAACATAATTGTTTGTGCTCTCCTTAACAAAATTTTATGGGATTCTAACGGTTGTGAGCTCCATATTCGGTCTCATTTTTACTTACCATCAGTCGAGACAATCGCAGGATGAGACCATCCTTAGTAAAAAATAATGCTGAAACTGTTTGTTGGTTTTAACTTAGTTCACTGGTTGGTTATATAAAAAAACGCATCGAAATGATAGGTCAGTGAAAACGCTATAGTGCTATTTTTATGCAAAATTCGAATTCTATTCTGTCTATGGTTAGCGTTTATTGGCGGACACATCATACTGCCAGAATCAATTTCATATTATTAGGGACTTTCAGAACTGCTAACCCTCCATAAACACTATAATTAATTTATAATTAGTCTTCATAACTCATATTGCTTTGTATTTCCCACAAGAACCAAAAATAAAGATTATGATTTTTTAAATTCACATGATCTCGTTTTAATTAAAAGAAGACTCGGTGCAAAGGCAGTAAATTAATAAATATAAAGCAATTTCCCTTCGACTTGTTCCCATCACTCGAAAAGCTACCATTCTGGTGGTCTGGAAGGTAGCTGATGTGGAGATCGATCTAATAACGGTGACGAATCCAATAGTCCGCCGCTGCTATTACTCTAATGGATTTATTGCTGCCCGATATGACCAACACAAGGTCCAATCCACCACGCCTATTAACGAGGTGTTAATTAAAATTTTGATTGCTCTGAGTTTTAAAAACAGTTTGTAAGTGAACTCGTGCAAGTAGAATGTTCAACGTAAAATATTGTTTTAAAAAAAAGTTATATAATTTTGCTAATATTTTAAATTTTATCGTACATTTATTCACTTTATATTCAAAATATGTATATTATTTTTGCTTTCTGAAACTGTTTAAATGGATAATAATCCTAATTTCACATGTGAACGCTTTACGCGTAACTTTCACAGTGTTGACTGCGAATTATGGACATACCTATCAAGGTAGGGACAGTAACGCTAATAACAAAATTAAAGTTCAATTTTAAAAACTCAGATTTTTTTCCACGAAAAAGTAGGAAACAGACAGACAAAGACGCTCGTGTTTTAAATGTTACGTCACAAATGGTTGTTCGCTAAATTTAATTATTAAACTGATTAATTGACTAACACATAAGAACAAACTAACCGTATCCAACTGTGAGACTGATAACAAAGCTTTTCGCAGATCTGCAGGAATGGTCTCAAAAAGGAACAAAAGTGCAACATGCACCAATTTACAAAAGTAATCGCAACAAATATAAGATCATTACTTCACGCACAAGAAGCGATATGAGTTTTAATTACGCCATTATTTTTAATCTACTTCAGACCTTTGGACCATTTCTCATAAGGGCCGGCTCATGATGGCCGAGTGGTAGCGGTCACGCATGCTCACTGCGATTAATTCCAAGCAATCAGGGGATGATTACACGCATTAAATACTTACCGGCTAACTCGAGCGCCATCACAGAACCTTATTGCAATTGAAATAGAATATATATTTCTTTACACCACTTCGTAGAAACGTGGCTCGCGTACTAACTGATCAGTAAGCAAACCGATAGTAGATTTTAAAAGAATTTTATGCCGCTTCGCTCCTGGAGTAAGAGGTAGCTTGAAGTTAGGCCTGGGGCGACTAGTTAGAAAAATTACAGGTAGTTACAATCTGGCATTAAGGAATATTAGCATAGTCCTGACCTGACGTCTTAGTTCTATGTTAGTCTACCTGGAAATTAATTTATAGTGATAATATGTGAAGCAAAACCTTTGTACCCTATTATACGAAAATAACGTGGGCTGAGGAGTATGGAATTTGACTAAGTTTATTAGAAAAAGGAGTGTAATATTTGTATATAATAATTCATTAGAAATATACAGAATTTTATAGTCGAATTATGCTCGAATTTCGAGCTGAGCGACCACTGAGCGACCACTAGTAATGTTGTATTGTACATATTTCAATGGGGAATCAGATATTCGCACACAAAAAACAATAAAAACGAATTTAATAATTTATATAGATTTCAAACCAAAATAAATGTTCCTAATCACTTCTAAATTGCTTTTAGTTTAATCCAAACATAAATTAAATTGAAATCAGTTTAGACTAGACTAGACGGAATTACGTTATTGATATATATGCATTTAATTTGAATTATCTGAGTAATAAATGTACCTTTGCTACATCTCAAACGCAACATCCTGAAATTTTAAAACATATCTGGATCACGATGTCACTTATTATCGATAAAGTCTACCTTTGTATATATATGAAAAGATCTTTATCGCAAAGACGACTTACTAACGAACTGGTAACATATAAAATGTTCATAAATGGTATTAACCAACGCGATCTTTGTTAGGTGTTCGCAGATAGGAATATTATAATATTACTTTATAACTGGCCCACTTTATTACGCGAAAAATAATAGTGAAGTTCGATTGTAAGAAGTGGAGTCCAGTTGCTAGATGTTATCATATTTTATGATAAAATTCTACCAGCGACTGCGATAGAGCTTCATGTAGATTATTGTAACGGTTGTTCATCATTACGCTCAATTTAATTTCATTCAGTCCGATCTGTGAGAAAAGGAAGAAAAGCAGATGCATAAGGTGTGAAAGATGATTTATAGATCGATAGGTAATTGGTTAGAAAGGTAGTAAAGTAGACATATTTGACCAACCCGTAATGATTACAAGCTGGCAGATAATAATGGATTAATAGTGCGCGTTTTGATAAAAAATCGTATATTTTTTTCGATGAGTCAGTTTGGATTCAAAAAATTAGATAAAAGATTTTTTTTTCAGTAACAAATTGAGGTTTCGCAAACCGACGATTTAATATAAGATTTCCAAAATATATCAAAATACATAACAAGTTGAATGTTTACTATTTCGATAGCCACATCATTAAATTAAGCAGCTCCATACGTTCCATAACGTAGAATTTGTTCAAGGAAACTGAGGAACTACTTAATTCACACAAAAAACATCCATATTAAATATTCAGTTAAAATTCACTTTTTCGTGCAAAACATTTATTAGGGCATTGTTAATTTGATTTGAATCAAATTTAGAATTAAGGTCGTATTCCTTTCCAAGCCCGCTTACTCACTTACCGTGAGCTTTCTCTAATGAATAATCAATGTCAAATTTGCTGGAGGTCCTAAAGAAATTACATCAATTTTACTTTAAAAGTTGTGGTTTACTAATTTCCAAATTCACGGCTACATTTTTTGTGTATCGATCTATTATAACCAAGGTGTCACACTAAAATATAAAGGACACCCAAGCAGCAACAAATAGATTGCTTCCGATCACGCGATTTGTATCACTGGAATTATTTCAAAATATTTGTGTCTGTATATCTATTTGGCAAATTTTATTACTTCTAACAATTGAGACCTCCTGTGTCCAGCCATCACCTTTGGATAAGTCAATTTGTCACTTATCAACCCTTATTTGTGGAAAATAAGTTGTCATCTTGTGTGGGCAATGCCTCCTGCAATCCCACCTTCCTGTATCACGCGGCGCACCGGACATAAGTTTTGACACCATTAGAGATACAGTAAAGATAATAATAATCAGCGCTTGACCACATCAAACTATTTACGTTATTTATTATGCTTAAGAAGTATTTTGATTCTTATGACTAAGGCAGTAAAGCGAATTTGCATTGGATTCCGTGTGTGTTGATTTCAAAGCGAGAATAAGGTTTCATCCCGTATCCAAACATCCCTTTGTACTATCTGATCTAGTTACTTTTGTAAGTTTTTGCATCGTATTGTCTCACGTGAAGAATAATGGTGTTTGACTTTTTGTTTTAAGTCCCGAGATTTGGATAAAAGTGCAAATAAATTTAGCAAGAAACGGCACTCATGGTGGCTCTTATCTTGACAGCTCAGTGGTCAGTAAGATTAAAGGTGTTACTAAACATGTTTTCGGCTCTACCCGATTAAAATACCCCAAAAGGTAAAGTAGAGCTCTGGTTTCGCGTTTTTACATGTTCGATTAGTGTAGAATACATCGAATTTCTTTTATGTTCACATTTAGGTAGTTTCGTATTATTTCCTTTCGATTTCAAGAGCGATTAAAAAGTGCCGATATCATTATAGAAATCGAAACCTACGATGCGTTATGTGGCTGAATGTCGTGGCCACAATGAGACCGCACAAAGGCGTCCAGACCGCGCAATAAAAGCGTTCAAATAAAAAGTAAAATTTGAGTAAAGGAAGTGCACGCCGGGCGGAAATGCAAACTCTCATTGTGCGAACTTGCACGTGTTCCGGCGCGTTTTGTGCACGCCCTCGCCTGCACTCGCAGAAGTCCGTGAAAACCTGACTCAGTCTATTTTCAGACTCTACCGCTAACCTTTTAAAGTCACTGGAATATAAGGCCCTGCTAGATTGATAATCCCTCTTCGAGTATTAACCATGGAAATGTAAATTCAAATTAATTGAAAAACATTCCATTAAAAGTTTAATCAAATAAGAATACACGCGTATTTATAATTAAGATCAACATCTAAAATATAACGCGGAATAATATTACAACTATTGAGTGGACCGTAACTTTGATTATCTTACGAATAAATTATGGAATACAGCATCCTATAGCAGGATCGTTTTCCATACGCAGACTTAATAAAATTGAATATTCTACTTAGTTAACAGTGACCGCAAAGCTGTCCACTATAAAATGTATTTACAACAATATATCATGGTGTATCTCCTATTGTATTTTTTCTTACACTTAGATTGTACCGTTCGCACTTTTTCTGCGTATGGAGCTTCAATAAATGAAATAAAATACGTTTTTATACAAAAAATATTTCGGTCGCACAGTAGGGAATGTTTGAGGCTTTGTCGCGCCCACAACTTGACAAAAAGCATATAAGGGAACAGTACCTCACTGCGCCGAAAAAATACCATCTAAATACTGTCCTATTGATGTTTAAAAGCCGTAGAGAAACGCACATTGTTTGCGGGTCGAATGCGGTGGCGAAATTAGAATCGTATTATATCGCCATGCGAGGTATCTCGGCCCAAAGACCGTTAAAATCGATAAACATTCTCTGACGCTGCCTTATATATTGTCCTTTACGATCTTTGGTCATCGGTAATTTTATTTATGTTTCGATATATCTTATCAAATGTCCGTCGGCGAGTCAAAGAGAATCCATCATTGTTGGGTACATTCGTAACTCTGAGAGTACTTGTTTGCGGAACACAGCGTACATATCGTACAAGATAAACGCACAAAAACCTATAAGCTCATCATAAACAGTGAGTTGTTTACCCTATGGCGGCGGTAGTCATGAATTTTTTTGGGATTTTTTCTTTAACCACGCCGCAGTACCCGTGGCCAAATGAAATTCGACCTGATCGTATCTGGACACTTTTTGTCCTTCTGGTCAGGGACAGGACAGCTGTCCTATAAAGTGCCGTGTTTTTCACATTGTTTATAAATTAGCGCCCGTAATATGTCATTCCAAAGTTAAACTTTGTTGTTAATTAAGAATCGACGTCAATCAAAAAATATTTATCACTTGATTAATACCAGGCTCAAACGAACCTACATAAAATTATCATTATAGATTTTATAGACTTTTGTTTTCATAAGGTATAATGGGCTTTTTCTATTGCCTCAACGAAGAATTCATGAGTTTTAAAACACTAAAGTTACTCTTAATAAAAATAAAACGTAAATACATAATGCCAAGATTGTCGAAGAGGACATGTTGTGTCATCAGCCCCATGTTCGGATAAAAAAACATCAATCCATATTAAATTTTAATATATAATGTTAGAGTGTTATACATGCATATAGCATAATATTACGATGGTATTTTAAAACGTAAACGGACCTTTTAGAAATCTATTAGAGGAAAAAGCATCAGCGTTAAAAGAATTGGTGCAAAAAATAACGAGATATGAATAAAATCTTAATCAGCCGGCTGGAATAAAGGATAGAAAAGCGAAATGTCGATTAAAACAAACAAGGTCTTAAAAAGAGGCGGGGTGATTAATTTTGTGGGCGAAACGAACCGCACCCTTGCCATGTGAAATCAAATCAACGATACACATTGTCAAAATTAGCGCGACTTAGCCCCTATTGTATAGTGACCATAAAACACAAAACAAGGTTTTTTTTGTATAATCCGGAATATTATGTTGTAACATATATTTAATCTTATACGTTATTAACAAATAACACTTTCTTAGTGGTTCATATCTGTAATTTTTATTATTTTGAACAAGTTGCCTTATTTTCCGCTTGTATTGTAAGATATTAAGTATTTTTTTTAGCCTGATGTGTATTCGTGGTATTTGGAGAGTTTGTTCAGGTAGTTAGCATTAGTATTTATTTTGGAGTGTGTGATATAATATCGGAATTTATTTTTATTGACGGATGATTCTAGAAATAACACAACCTATCATTCCAATACAAAGTAGTCACCCTACTGAAGTTACGATTAAAATTGTGTTATTAATATTTATAGTCACAGTCGACTTTTTTCTTATTTGTTTAACAGTAAGGGGTACAGGTGGATCCTTTGCATTCCGCCGCTTGATGCGAAACTAATACAAAGCCATAACCTAAAAAATATGATCAACTTAACCACTCCGCAAAATATGGATCGAAATTTATGGTAACATGCTCATAAAAGTTACAGTTTAAAACTCAATTTCAAGAAAGTAGACTATAAATCTAAATTAAGGTTTCTTAATTATCTTTTTACACAGTGACAAGATTAGTTTGGGGTTTGATGCAGCTCAATCGTATTGGATTTACCCAATGCAATGAGACCTTACACTACGTAATCGCTGGATGGTGCTAAACTGCTAAGCGAGCAGTAACTTAAAGGCGCAGCAGAATTTCCCGTTTAGCTGGAGCTGGAGTAATATTGTAGCTGTTTGTACGCGAAGTAATATAATATCTTACATACAATCGCAGCCAAATGATAATACTCTCATGTTCTGTTTGAGTATGATGAAGAGCAAACAAGGACGTCTCTGCAATGTAAGGTTGCCTGCAATACCAGGGACTATCGTAAACGCGTTGTCATCCTTATATTGAGACGAGAGACTGAGCAGCATATGGCACGAACAACCGTAGACCGGACTTTCTTGTCAACAATCAACATACTGTAACTGTAACATGTAACTATACACTGCTTTATACTGGTCGTTATCTTCACTTGTGGGTCGTGACTAGATAGACGATTATGTCACTTTTTCCAGCAGACCTCTCGATTATGGTCTATTTTCGGCTGTTTTTATTGCCTGGTATTGGCAGCTCAAGCAAAGAGAACATCTGGTATGTCCATCGAGTTGGGATCGACCACGAGGTCTCCTCCTGCCATCGACTTTCCTCACCATGATTAACTTTTCCATGTTCTCTGTCTTATAATTCAGTTAAATGTCGAATAAGCTCTTAAAAAGCCATATAGCTTCCAAGACATTTAATGAACACTTTTGCCTTTCCTCTCAATTTTACGACGCCAATCAAGCTATTAACCCTATTAGAGGTCATTATAGCTATTATTATCAATGAAGGGGTACCGTAGAACCATGCTATGAATAGAAATGATGAGCAAAGCAACTTCAAGTATAGGTACGGTCACCGGATGTGTGCCTCATAATATTTTGGTTGTTAAGATGTCTTCTGATAGATTTATGGTGTGATTTTTGACTTTACAAGTCTTTCATTTTCTTTAAAGCCACTAAAGACATGCTGATTTTCAATACCCATACTTTATGAAATATAATTTTTAAATATATTTTTGTTAAACTTCTCAAGCGACAAAGTAAACTTCACCTTGTAAATAGTGTTTAATTTACTTTTATCGTATAATGCGAAGATTGCACTTTGTGATAGAGAGATATTATTGAAGACGGGTCTGCAACGGTCACGTTTCACAACTAGCATCAGTAGCACCCAGTAAATTGGTATCGTTAATTTTTATTCCCAGAACAAGTGTTCATGCTAAATTCCACTTTACGTATGTAGCTGTGTGTAAAATCTTATGCATAGCTATTTTCTACTCAAATAAGAGCCCGCAATATAATAGTGGAATAATGTTAAATTTACCTATAAGGTAAATATAAACCTGTTAGGTTTTCATGGGAAATGGGAAAAAAAAGTTACCATTTAACAACATCCGTAGTCGGCACATTTCATTAATTTAAACATCAAAGTTACATAAAAGTCGTTACATTTGTTTAATGTGAGAATTAATATATAGCTTGAATATCCGAACTCAAACGGTACAATACAATATTTTATAGCGTACAACGTTAAAACCCTAATTAAGACGTTTGTGACGTATAAAAGTGATTCCGCTGGGAAGCGAAGCCGAAATATACGACATCCACGGCAATACCACAAAGCGGTCGGCCTAATAGCGTTTAAGCCCGAAATTTATTTTGTCCAAAACATATTGGAGGCAGCGATAAAACAGACCATTAATAGATGTTGATTGGCCGAAGTGAAAACCCTCCAAAGCTCGACCACAACTCATTTGGATTTGCATTTGATAGTTAAAGGGCTGCCCTCTTGCCCACTGGACACTAATGAGGTGTTAAATAATTAATCCGTGAGATCTTCGTTAAGATAATCAAGATCTTATCATTATAATCATGATTTTTCTGTGACGTTAACTGGTGACTTCCGATTTTAGGCTCTGATTACATAAATAGTTATGTCTGAGAAGTTTTAATTGCTTGTATATTTTTGTGTGATGATAATTAGTTTTATTGGTACAAGTGTCATCCTACAAATCAAGGCTAAGTCTGGAATTCGAGTTTGAAGTCCTAATTGAATCGTTACAAGCTGTGAAAGCAATAAACGTATACAGTCAGTGATACAAATTCAATCGCAGGTGATAAAGACAGTTAACAAGCGGCACGTGATCATTAGACCAATCACACACAAAGGGAGCTGCATAGCTTAGAATATGAAACGCCTGATCAATATGGTGATCTCCTCTAATGGCTCCACGATGACTTTCTATAAATTAATAACAACAAGAGCGTTCGATGATTGGGCCAGGTTAATGAAGTACATCTTCATCTCGACAGCGATAATCATAAATATGTTCGTTTTTTTGTGTTTTTGTCAGTGGTAACTTCTGGTTTTGTTTGAAACTATTCGTGTATGCTTCTGATATTGATGTGTCTTGAATGATTGTATCATTTTATTAATGTAAGCCACTTTTGAATAATGTTGCTTGGTTGGAGAAGAGCTTACTTATAGAGGAGATAGCTTACTTATACGATGAATTGTAATACAACAGTTTAAATATTCAACAATTTTAAATCTGTATTAAAGGATGTCGATATTTTATCATGTTTACTTTATAAATATATTCTTATCAAGTGAAGAACTCAAAACATTTAATGATTATTAACCTAAGTTAGAATTTAACAACTTACAAGGCAACTAATAAATAGTCGGTATAAAGCAATTCATATTCTGTGAATAAATCTATTTTGCCACTGAGAATTTCACACGTGAGAATTATGGCTGTATCGTTACTACTATACCGCGAATATATAATGCTGAATACTTTTTGCTCCATAAATATTTTACTACTGAATTATGATTTTACAAGGTGTGACTGTTACTTCCTCTGTAGTTCGCTCAAGGCTTGCATTGTGACCGGAAAGTATTTGTTACGCGTTGTACCTGCATTGTAGTATTGCGCAATATCCGTCAACTTTCTATTATAATTGCAGAGGACGTTTTGTACCGGGACACTTGTAGTGGAACAAGTGGATATAACATTCGAATATCCTAAACAACCTAAGGATATCAAAAGCAGCGGTTGTAAGATAACAAATGAACGAACATTACCACTAGTACCTACTAGGTAGATAGTTGGTGATTTCAAGTGGATTACATACCTGGTCATTTTTACTTGTCCCAAGTAGAACCAACAATTTCAATTTGTAGTGAATCCCAAATTTATTTTAATATAAAAAACAAACCTATTAATCATTATTTTGTCTAAAAACACCGACCGAAGCGATACATTTACCATTGAAAAACGTTTAGCGCTACAGACAAGTCAGCTGTTAGGTTGACAGCAAGACAAGTCCAAACTAATTCTTTCAAGAGGTCCGGCAAGGCTTGTGCCACGCATGCTCAATAGCTTTACACCTGGGATTCTCATTGTGACGTTTATTTATAATGTTCGTTACACAATGAGCTACACACTCGACGTGCAAATTGTTATCTAAGGACTGTTGACAAAAGCACACGCCTTGAAATTTCCGTGTAATGTCGCCTTTATCTTTCCAAGCATTGTGGTGTGAAGTTGGCCATTTATTGACAATTATTGTTTCGGCACCAGGGGGTGTACTTGCAGAGGCGTTATGTTTGCTTTGATACCGCGCAGGATTTTACATTTATTCATTTTAGAAATGCACCCACTTAAGAAATTAGCCTTTATTTGTAACAATTTTAAGGTTTCTGTTACCGTGTTAGCGAAAACGAGCTTATTTCGTTTCCTCTGCGTAAATCTGAAGAATGTAATTGTGAATGAATAGGCTTGGTATTGGTCACGTGACAAGTGTAGAACTTTTTACTGTTTTATTATTTCAAAGTGAAGACTTCTGTTCTCACAAAACCATTAATTACATCTTAAAAACACATAAGAAAGAACAAACCCCAGTAAAACTACACAGACAGGTTCACATTTTCGTGTAAAACAATTACAATTCCGTGATGAAGGTGATAATTATTGCAGAGAGGACAAATTGTTGGGATGCAAACTGCTCCACTTTAATTACTGAATAACAATACCTGGGACGAAATCGCAGCAATTAACAGTATCATATTAATTAGTTTTTTCTTTTGCCTTACATTTCTTGTAAAATAATGTGACAAATTGAAACAGGGAATCGGTTGTAAGTAGTTTTGTATGATCCTTGTTCGCAAAGGTTAAAAAAAGTTTCACTAATACTACTGAAATACATTGTAGTATAATATAAATCATAAATGAATACAATTATATTTATTTAATCTCGATCATAACCCGGTTAAGAACTGATATTATTGCTACCTAATGTCAATAGAAACGCCTAAAAGCACCTGATCAGTACATTTTGAGTCTACCCTTTTAAATATTTCAAGGCCAGAATTTGCCCTCGAATTGGGAACCATTGGCGGCGCGTAATGAATAGCCGATAGGGAATTTACAATTTCAAATGAGTGTCACAATTGAGGGCTTAAATTATAAATCCTGGTTGCTATAGGAAAGTCGTGGAATGTATTTATGTTAGTTCAGTCTAGAAATGCGCGGGTGCTTGGGAACAATCAATGATTGCTAAAGAATAATGTTTAATTCATTACGGGTGAGGATTTTGATTTATGGTCGTGACCACACGTCGGTAGTAACATAGAAATCTAACTTCCTACACTACTGTTAACGATCACTTATTTATTAGTCATGTTTTATAACATGAAACTCAATGTTATCATGTTGATTCTAGTATTTGTAAGTATATGTAAGTAAGTATATATCAGAAACAAAAAAAAATTTATCTCGTGAGAGCGAACCAAGAAAACTTTTTTTACGTTACAATTTTATTTTCTCTCCCATTATCGTTATTTTACTATTGCACAGATTATACTCATAAGAACCATTGCGATGAAGATAGCTCAAGGATCATTAAGATTCACTCGATCAGTAAACATTGATACCTATCGTTTAATCGAATGTAAGGAGTTGTTATCAGTACAAATTTCTAAGTAACACTTCCTCAGTCGACACTCATATCTCGAGTCAATATTGACAGAGCGTGGGTGTTAGTATCGATTTAAGCGCAATCAATATCGAATAGGCATAAACTTGACCGCAGAAGATGCTCGAAGAAGAAATATTTTTTATACAAAATGCCTGGCTCCTTTATTTTGATTTCTGTATGAGCATTAAGGTGACACATATGCATGTAATAAGCAGTATACTCATTTTAGGCGAGGCTTATTATTTCAATACATGCAATAATGAAATGATATTTGTGAAGACTTTAAAAAGGGGCGAAACAAAAGTCACGGTTTCTCACTGACCTGTAAGTCGTATTGTAGACTTTGTCACTGACTTACTAACACATGGACTTCTAGTCTGCGCTCAAAGGTGTTCAATATGCGAATCACGCGTCAGTCTCCGTTTGGTCAATTGTCAAAAGTCACGCCAACAATGCCGTCCGGTATGGTGAAAACTTGTAAAAACTACCCGAAGAAAGTGAAAAATCGGTTGATGTATCATATTCTGTATAAGTACATGATGTTTTATGATATCTCTATATATAAAAATGAATATCTATTTACCTTGGTCACGGCATCACGCGTGAACCTTTTTTCTTATTTGTGTTCGGTAATGGCAGCAAAACGTTCTAATGAAAAAAATATATAAAAAAACCGGAACCTTTTTAATTTCGCGATAAAATAAAGGTCCTTTTTGCTATGGTGTATTTGTCATATGAATTCATAGCTAAGGCAGGACATCGCCTGTCGGGTCAGCTAGTTATGAATACAAAGAGATATAAAAGTATTAATGCGTTCTGGAACATCGTATTTTATTTAAAATTTAATTAATTGCTAATCAATCACCATAGCAACCAAAACAAAAAGAGTGCAGTATACATCAGCCCATATTTTTTTGCATGCAAAATTAATCTGTGCGGCAATGAGATAAGATTGAATCTTGAGTGTTTTAGATTCGTATAATAATATACATGTATCCAAGTCCTTATAGGTGAGATTCGGGCACTTTTATTTTGAATTTCGTACTTGATTCAATGTCCGTGCATTAGTACGTCACGCGCCAGTGCGAATATCTGCGGAATTTGCAAGCGCGGTTCAATTTGTTCCACATAAAATTGTATAATATTTTTTTTTCCTGGTCAGTTCATCTCACACACTTTTGATTTTGATATCTCGAAACAATTAATATACAGTAATCAAATAATTTATATATAACGTATGTGTTTTATGACGTTTCGACTGCAGAATTTGAAAATATATTTAATTATACTGGTCAGGTTTTAAATTCAGGCAATTTAAATTAATGCCATAATTTAAATTACCTTGATCTTACTAGTATAGTATAAATAAACTTGGCATGACAGCTCCAATTGATTCTAACATTGTAGAAGAACAACAATCAGCTTAAGCACATCATATAAATAAGGGAAACGTCTTCAACAAAGTAAGACAGAATTAAAGTGACAGGGAGCGACGGTACCCAGCGGCAACTGAAAATAATGAGATAATTTTCTACATGTTTACATCCAGTAACAATGCTTATTTGATTCCCTCCAAGCGAAATAATATACCCTTGTGTTTGTAAAGTCTGATCACCGCAAAGAATCAGTATCCGCAATAGCATTCAACAAAGGCTTGCAGAAAGATCCACTCGACAAGAAATCTTATAAATAGCCGCCGGACATTGAATCGCTAAGGTTAAACGGCTACGTTGCGTAACAGATACTATTAAAAGAAGCACTGTAACAATTTCCTATTTCAAAGATTTATTAACTTCCTTTCGTAGAAGATAGAAAATAAAGTCTATATTGCGTTGTTAAGTAACTATAAGTTGTGACGTTTTGCTTTGTAAATGCTAAAGCAGTACTTACCTAGTCTTGAATTAATCTCAATTTGTAAGCCGCGTCTTGTCACGGTGTTTGTATAATGAAATGGAGCAAGTCTGTATCATTCATTAGAGTCGGACACTTCTATACATTTAATTGTTTGAACTTGCTCGGGCTGCCGTTTAACATCGTCTCGACTAATCAAGGCACGGTTAACAACATCCGCCCAGTAAGTGGCTGGTCGATGACTCGACGCATCACTCTCATCAGATGATGCAATTGTCTCGAGATCAAAACTATTATGCACGGAATTGCGTCTTCAATTGTAACGACTTCCGATTAGGTGTCAAGGATTCCAATGCTGAAGTCAATGAAGTTGAACTGGCATGAATTGTAACAGTTCGTCTATTGAACGTCTTAACTGATGAGGACCAGTTTGCGTGTATGACTAAGCTTTCATTCATAATTCTCACCAAAGCACACCTCTTTTCTGTATTATTTGTAGAATTCGTGAAGCTTGTTCTTAAATACGAGTCGCCTTAAATATTTCCTTCATTCGCTTCACTTCACTGGTGTAGCCTGACACCAAATCATAATAATATGTATCTTAATTACTTACAATCAAAGCAAAGCACTATCATTATACATTATTCTATACGCTATCAAGTTTTTTACAATATGATGCAATGTTGTTAAAAAAGACAAAAGACGATCTAGAGAGTATTCAAATATTTAAATAAGCTTCTTAATTTTTAAAACGGCCAGTTTCTTTTGGCATGTTTAAAACGATATATTTATAAAGGTGTATAAAAAACATTTGAAAAATAACTTTACTACTATGTAAGACATTTCATACACTGTTCTTCTACCGATGGTCAAATTGGCAAGAGTAGTCTATGACTGTATGCAAGTAACTCGGAACGAGCTGTTGAATAAAGAACCCATTTACGAAATTAAAACCTCTTTGCTCCATGAAAATTCAAAACGAGTGTCTGTATAATCGATAAATATAATAATCGGTCTGGTTAACAGTATATCGATAAGAATCACATCTTCACAGCTGTATAATCGGAAGACAGGTCCGAGTATCAATTAAATCGGCCGTTGCGATTCATTCACGAGTTCTTGGTGCCATGGCGACGCCACAGATGACGTTGAAGCTTGCACGCAAACTGATACGACCTGTTTTTTGCTGTCCCAGAATTTTTGGATGAGCATCGCGTGTCTTCTTTGAGCCAAAAAGTCGGCTCCTATTTACAAGAAAGTTGAAACTTACGACAATATTTTTTGGTAATTGACATAACTGTTGGTTTTTTTTCCTTACTAATGTTGCTGGTAAATGAATGATTCACATATTTTTATTAGTTCTACGTGTTTTTTGTAGCAGTCTAATAACGAAATCCCCACGAATTATCGTAGAGGTATATAAAACCATGTGTTTTTGTTATAAGACTACGCATTCATGGCATAAAAAGTAGTTTTTTTCAAGTATTTTTTACGAACCGATGGTAATTTACGCCTTCATATAAGTGCCTTATTAGGGCATAAACTGAATATCGTTTTTTTTAATTTTGAATTATATTAAACTTGTCATTATTTTTCATAATATATTGTTCGTCATGGTCTGCCGTCTGTCTTTACGTAACTTTTGAATGTTTTAGCTGATAGATACTCAGTTTGTTTACTGAGACTGGTTCATGTGTACTTGGTTTTAATTATCGACATTCTTAATTTTAAATTCATTACTCCGTTGCCGTTCAACAAGTCAATCAAAAGCCGCTTCCCATACTCGCCATCAAAGAGAGTGTTAATTAAGAGCTATTTTTGTAACAGACAAATTGTTCTTAACATTGAACTTAACAGTAGTAATTAAATAGGAGAACGTATGAACAAAAACTGTGACAGGAAAGCATCGTTTGACGGTATTAAAAGTATTTGTTCGCGTATTGTAAGACCGTATCCTTGAGCTGAGATGCTCATGACATTTCCCGTAATTACTGTTACAGTTCCTAGATGACTATTGTTAATTACGTTTTTCGAAATTTGTGAAATGCCTTACAATTATTGTTTTATTTAAATACATATATTCGAAATTATTAGTTCTATGGTAGCATCATAATTATATATATGTATACAAGCGACCGGCCTGCTTATAAGTGGTTTGGAGTCTATGGCGCCTACAAAACCATGAATATCCACAGTACAGACCTTTATGATTTTGCTTGCACAGCGTTTTCTCAAAGTGCTCTGAACACCTTACTCACCACTGCATAAAATTGACGTATCGTTACAAACAAAAGAGCCTATCCTTAACAGAAACTGAAATTGAAAAAATGAATTATGGAGTTGTAATAAGCTTCAACCAATTAAGCTTCGACCGACATAAATTAACTGTGGTAAGGATTTTGAAGTTCAATCGCCACGTAAAGTATATTTTCCATCTTAGCCTGATGTAATATCAAAATCTGTAAGAACCTACCAATTATTTATACGTAAAGATATAAAGCTGAAGATATTGAACCCTATTAAAAACCCATATATCATACTAAGTAGAGGCTCCCGTATCGATTCATGCCAGAAAAACTGTATCGTTTCGCAATATGCAATTTTATCTTATCTTTAGCAAAAGTACCAACTTCCCGGCACAAATTAAAATCGAGAGATAATAGCAGCTTATGTTTTACCCAATTACACTACAAATTATGAGTTTAAAGAGAGCGCATCTTTGATCTTGTTCAATTAAGTTATTTCGTGTGTGTTAAATACGTTGCACATGTTTCTCATTTCACTTCGAGATATGATCGTCGAAATATCTTTCACCAAAATTGTTATTGTTGTTAGCCACAATTTTTATGAGTTATTTTTTTTAAAATTTACTGGGGGTTGGAAGCAAGACTGACCAGTCGACTTCACTGTTACAGTTAACCTATTATTATGTTTAGTTTCTGTTGCTAGATGTTTCCTTCATGACAGAACTGCATTGTATATTAATTTATGAATAAGGAATTTGCTGGCAGCATAGATCTGCTTTATTTCAAAGCACTTGGGATACAATTTGGGAGTTTTTCTTAGGATTCGGTGAACATAAAACCGTTTTTTATTCGTAATGTATAGATACATCTCAGTATATATATGTAACAAATATGTAACGATATAAGAAAGAAATACAACTATGCTTATAATAAAATATAATAGGAACTGTAGCTATTGTTAATGGTAGCGAATTCGTTGTTTAAGTTTTTATGAGTTGCAGCTAAATCAAAATGGATGGTTACCTTAAAAAATCTTCTCCAATATTATTTAACAATCCTAGCATTTTTAGGAAATTAATAGACTTTATTACGCAATTTTGGCCATTTCAAATGTTTCGACTCACACTTTCTGATGATACGTCTATTGATAGAAAAACAATAAATTTCACCTTAAGTACCCTATGTCGAAAGATTAATAATACTAATTTTGATTATTACACTGCTGACCTATTTATTACGAGTATCTGCACTATATCTTGATGAAATAACTGTTTAGTTTTTTATACTGACATAAAAGACACCAGGACTCGATGAAATTACCTGCTTTTGTGAAGAAATACAACGTCTGAGTTTTGTTGGAGGACAGTTACAATTTGGCCGTTATAATTGTATAGAATTTCTTTGTGTACATTTATAATAAAACAACGAAATCTATTGAGTCCGTATTAATAATTTCCTGAACAGAAAATAAATATAAAAATATGTATGTATATCTTGAATGCGTAAAAAGAAAAGCTCATCAGCTAATTTCAGATACTATTTCACCCTCACAAGGCTTATATTACATACAATCGGAAAACAGAATCCTTCTCCTGAGACTATCAACATTATAAGCACGATCGTTTCCAACGTCAATATACAGTGTTCTTCATACGGATATTCTGAAAAAAATTACGGCAACGTAACGTAAACTTATATTTAACCATTTTATTGGTATGGGTGCTATTCTAATCATTTTTGTTCTAAGCAGCGCGTACCTGCCCCGACCTCCACACGGAGCGCTGAGAAAATCTTCGAAAACATAATCTATAATCCATCGGCAACACGTGCATGAGACGCTATTATTGATTTTGCCGTTTTTTCTATAAAATTGCATGCCCGGCCCGGCTTGACATTGAAAAAACATCCATTGGGGTGTGTGAATGGGCCTTATTATAAGCTTGCGCAATGACATTTGAGTTTTTTTATACAACTCAGTTTTTATGGAAGGTTCCCAGACGCGTGTCGTCAGAATGCGCTAGCCTTGTGAATGCCTTTACGTCTAGATATTCTGATCAATTTCATTTAAAATAAACTTTGACTTTTTTACATTCGTAGCGATATTTATTTAACTAGAATCTCAAATAGAAAATATATAATATTAATCTTCTCACATTTTTAAGGATAAGTCCCTGAATTTCGTTTTATGAATTTAAATGGTAACTGGGAGAGCAATAGCTAACACTCGTTGATGGTTCTTTTAAAAAAAAATAGCTCTTATCTGATACCCAAAGGGAACTTTGCTATTTTCGAATCAAATGGCGCTTCATGCTTATGTCTGAATATTATCATATAACACTTACAGTCTAGTATAAAGGTGGAACGTAAGCATAATGCCGTCTTCAGCAGCTCGCGCAAAATTATCGGTGCAGTGGGAATAACAGTCTATTAAAGATATTTTCGAGGAGGTATTTATTAAAACAGAGCAACGCAGCATAAAACAGACTACTTTTTGACTACCGTTTCAATAGTACCCAAATGAGTTTCAAAATTCCAGTAGCGGAGAAAAAACGTTGAAAACGAAATATGAAATGTTTGGACGGATGTCAACAACTGACTGTCGACCCATCAATGCTCCCGGAAAACGAGTTTAGAGTTACATGTGACGGCATGTTACCCTTTAGTTGGAAAACAAATATGTGACTTGTGTAAATATCATTGACATTTCACTTTCGATGCAGGTCCAAAGGACAAGCACAGCGGGTGACAAAATTATGGAAGCAACGTCTTCATCTAATGGTAAAACATTCGATTGTTTTTATTTGTGTGCCTTCTAATTTTAAATTTAGAATGTGAATCAATATATTTTTGAAAATGCTTCTTGCAGTAGTTATATCTCAAATACCGACATTTTAGGGTCGAACGCAAAGATGGACGGACGGACGGACGGACAGCGAAGTCTTAGTAATAGGGTTCCATTGGTCAGCCGTCGGATACGGAACCCTAAAAAGAAAGTCAACGATACGAAACTAACAATCTTAAAAATTATGTTCAAATATAAAAGTATACTTTAGTACTCCTGTGATAAATCATATTTTTCTGTCAAACTAGTTGCCTGCTCGACACTACTCTGCGTTATAATAGTCGATCCTATACTTAAAAATATCCTGTGTTTTAAGGAAATATTCATTGAACGCTGTTAAATAGCTTAGTTATGAAAAGGAAGCAAATGAGAGATATACGTACATATACCACAGAGTAGATACTACCTACCATAAATACTTTCACATTAAGAACAAAAAAGAAACGCTTCAGAGAGACATAGACATTTTCACATCCATTATAATAATACTGGACAGGACGGTAAGGATTGTCCACATACATAAAGTTGATAAAGTAATTCTCAACAGACACTCACTCTTTGTATCTCGAACAGCCTAACAAATTGCTTTCAGATAGCATCCCTACAATTACTAATCAGAAATCTTTCTGTATCTGATGAGATTGTAAATGGGCTTTTACAAACATGATAAAAACTTATAAAAAAAAACGTTTTAATATGACACAATACCTCGCCATGAAGACAAAGGGAGATAAGATAGGGCGATAGACTCTTCTGCGACAAGATAGCTTCGTCGCTTATTAGGGAATCTTTTACAGATTGCATCACTAACGGAAGATAACGCTGTCAGACAGCGGTGTTGTCAAAATATATATGAATTAATTATAATCTAAGTTAATCCGAGTGACTCTGAGCTAAGAGTTTGTATGAATGCTAGTATAAATTTGTACAAATTTGATCTAACTCCTGTCCAATGACATAAGATTAAGATGACTTAATCTTATGTCATAGGACATAAGATAGAAGAAGAATAGCTTTTTAAATAGGAACGCAGATATCTTTTTCTTTTGTAAAATAAGACTTGCGTCTCTTATTTCTTGGTATATATTATGTATATATATTATGTGATGTATGCTATAATATTGAAAACAGTAATAATTATCTGCAGAATAAGTATGGTCCATAGAATGCCTAATTATTTACGAAAACAATTTATCAACGAAACCTAGGCACGTAGGTAAGTTAATATTACCGTTAAAGTACAAAGTTCGCGTAACCCTTCCCTTAAAATGTGTGAAAAAAGGAACTCACACGAACGGCTGAACAGCAATAGCGATCCAACACGCCGATCGACAAGATTGATGGCATAATAAAAACGAGTTTTTGTAACTTACATTATTACTTTATAATCTTAAATTTGACTTTTATCTTTTAGAAAGCTTGTATTTTAGATAAAGTATCTCGGACAACACGATCGTGTTGATTAGTGGACAATAACTATGGACCGAACTAATTAAGCAGCATAAAATACATGGACATTATTTTCTAATAAACTTCAAGGAGGCTTTTAAGAGATAATGTTCTAGTTTGGTAAAGTTGCCACTAAGTGCTAATTTTTATAGCTTCACGTTTAAATCTCTTTATATCCGGCCCATAAAAAATGAGCCTCACTATAACTACAATTTATTTAGAAATAAGGTTGAAAATGTTTCAAATCGACATTATGATGCTTATAGTATACTAGCTGTGATACCCGGCGTTGCCCGGGTTCGAATACATTGCATGATAAGTGGCATTAAGAGTTAAAATACTTTCAACAATTCTAGATCGTCCTAGCTTGTCTAGAGCATTGACAAACATTCTATAATATTTGAAAGCATTCTAGACGATGGCAGACTATCCTACATCATTGAATATTTTTTGGATTATTTCCGACCATTCGTGATCGCTCTGCAGCATCAAAGAGCATTCAAGAACGATTGGAAGCATTCTTATATATGCTCTTTGTTTTCATAGAGTTTATTTATATTGTAGCTACTGTTTGATTTCTGAGAATGAATGTTATTTAGATTAAAATTTTAAACAAATAAATTTTGTTTTTAAAGTACAGTGTCCTTATAAAAAAATATACTTATCAGAATTGGTACAACAATAACCGTATTAGGTTTGGCAAATTGCGAGTGAACCCCTGGGGTTGTAACCGTCCATAAGCTACGATAAAACTCTACCACCGGGAGGGTTGTATATTTGTATATTACCTTAGGGGTATAAAAAAAAACAGCGAAGGCCTATATCTAGAGAACAAGATCTATATGCAACTGTCTCAAACGCAAAAAAACGATTAAAGCATTTATAGTTTTCCACGGAGCAATATTGAGGAGTGGCGCTACATCCGCAGTAATAAATGGTCGCGATGAATGAAGTCCGTGAGAGCACTATCTGATGCGGCCCGCTAGGCGTTTTACAGCTTTTTATGCACTTCAGCGGCTACATCGTGTAAGCTACATGCGTGCTTACATACCTATTCGTCATTTTTATTACGTAATATCACGCATTCAGAACTAAATTGTACAGTATGGCATCTATAAAGGACAGACACGTCGTTTATCAGAATAATTATAGAAAATCGCTAGTAAGCAAGTAGTTGAACTGAAAGCAATTTTGTCAAGTATCATTATGTAAAAATATAATATAATACATACATACGAAGATAGAACCTCCTCTTTCTTTGAAATAAATACTAATCAAACGTGTGGAAATTAAAGTATTAATCTTAAGCATCATTATATCAAATTATGAACAAATAATAATAAAAGAGTTTATGTTTGTAAATGTATTTTAGTAATAACTTATAAAAACAAATCGAAACCAATTAATGTTTGTTCTAATGTCAAATAAATGTTTAACTCAAAATATAACATTTATATAAATAGACTTTAACATTTAATTTAATCGATATCACTACCGCTGCAAATTATTCCCATGTTCTCAGCTTCGTATGTAATTATGTATAGAATCTGCTGTTTATTTAGTTTGTAAATTTAAGGCCGCCTCTAAATAACGCGAGCTCTACAGCCGTCATACAACAGTGCGATGTCATTCAAGATTTCCCGAGCGAAGCGTCTCCCATACTACAGTACAGCTCTATTTTTTTACTGAACCATAAGAATTTGTTCCTGGTTGACGAGCGAAGGAATCCTGCAAGCCCTCTTGTTACATACCGCTCCATAATAAAATGTAAATGGTTTCGATAACTCATTTAATACTCTCAAAAACAATTACAAATAACGCAGCATTACAGCATTTTGAACACAAACCGGAACGTATTAATATATTGTCATACGTAAGGCTGTCTTTTGCAAAAAGGTAAAAACAATTCAATAATCAGATGTAACGGTAATCTTTTATTTTCTTTTCTTTCATTATGTTGGCAATTTGTAATTCCGAATTAATGATGGTAAACACCTTTTGCAGCACCGCTTCCGATGCATCGAAAAAGTTACCATTACGATATGACTTATTACAAGTAGGATATTGCGATTTAATTTTTAAAGGTGCAACAAGGCTGTTATTATCCTGTCTGCATACCTAGTAGCTATGAATTGAAATATTCAAATTAAGAGACGTGATTTACACTTTCCTCACGAGCACGGCTTTAAAAGTCTCGATCGCGAAAATGTATGCTGCATTATTTTAATATAATTTAATTTCACAATAATTATTTTCTATACCCTACTAAGAATATTATTCATATGACTACATACAAATCTCAAATAGAAGACTTGAATGGTGCTATTTGTAATCCAGTTACTAACTCAATACGGTAGCATCATTATGAATGCTCCTAAGCTAGAGGTTTCACTTTCAGCTTTTACTTTCAATAGCTTGTATGTAGATGGGATCACTAACGCTAAATTTAACATCGGACGCGAGACGTGACGGCGGCTCTGGCAAGAAGTTCGCAGAACCGACACCCCATTGTTATGCCTGTTACAGAGTGTACTGTTACACTTCTCCATGCTACGTTACTAATGTTCTTTTCAACTTTTTTTGAACTCTTTCCTTGGACACTGCATTTTGTAAAAGAACTCCTATTGATCTTGCTAAGACGTCACGGGTCGAGTGCGAATCGGGCTGGATAGAAACTTGCCGTTACATTTATTTACAAGAATTAAAAACTGAAATACCACGATATATAATGAGAGCTAGATAGAGAATAAACAGATAAATCAAATCTTTGCATATTTTTACAAGTTCTCAAAATTTTTCGTTTACGTCTTTGCAGCTAAGTTGACAAGATTTTAAAATTAATGATACATATAAACTGTTGCAGGAAAGTCGACTAACATAGGGACCACCATGTAGCCAACAAGCCATTTGGCAAATTGAAACGGATGATAACAAATGAAAGCAAGGCATTAGAATTAAGGGTCAACTCTAATGTGTTCAGTGCAATTCAAATAAATAATCTTTCAAACGAATGCGTTTCCGATATTGCAAACGAATCGAGCGAAGAGTCTTATACAGGTTGTAATATTTATGAAAAAGAAGATATTTACAATATCGACACCTAAACATAAGGAAAAATACATTTTTATAGATTATAGACAGTAAAACGATGTTATTTATGGAATTATTATAAATATCCGTTGAACTAATTTTAGGGTCTTATAAAATAACAAATAAAACTTTAAATATTTTCTGTAATGAAATTAATCGTATTTTATAAGACTCTAATATTCGTTGATTTTGTTTGATGTAAAAGTAAATATTTTTCACAATCAACGTCTAATTCATTATTTAGGAATTATCGAAAAGTAGGATATAAAGCATAAATAGTGTAATTGGATTATTATTTTCAACAAACATAAACACTTATTTGTATCATAAGTCTTGTAAAGACTGCAAAGTCAAGCACACTTTAAAGTGAAATCGTAAATAATATAGCAATAATGCTACCACAGAAATCATGGAATTAAATAAATCACTCTCTAAACGGACTGTCTTCAAAGTTCAATCAGAAATCGGCGAGCCCACCCGTTACACCGCATCCCCTGGTGGTCCAATCTTCAAGATGATTAAATTAGGATCCGAACTGATATAACAGCGAAATGATATACAATGAACAGAGAGACTCCGCATAATGAAGCAATCAAATAGTTTCCATTGTATGTCTGTGAAACAGCCGTATTGAATATAACTTAAACTTTTGCGTTTTACTTCCAAGTTGTGAATTACATTTCGAATGAAGAACATAAAAGTAGTGTTAATTTTAATATTCAAAGTAAATCCTGCTAACTAAATATAATAAATAGGTATATTACTAATGTTATTACTGTAATTACAGTTTAGTACATTTCGTCATTTTTGTACAGCCACTTATGTCAAACTTAATGAAAAATATCCTCGGATATTTATGGGTAAAAAGCATTGATTCAGATGAGTAAAAACAAATGATCTGACTCCGAAATCAACGTTCGTTTTAAGATCAAAAGCACCCAAACGTACACCACGGCTCACTTTGCATATTGTAATCCTGTTCAGATATCTACTACGCACAAAAAGTCGTTGCATTTTAAAATCCCTCTCGAAAGCAAACATTTGACGTTTCGAGGGAAATTGAGCGGAAGGCTTTTTGTCCATCTCTTTGGAATGGAATTTGGATTAAAGGCACGAGTGTACTTATACACTAAGCCGACAGCCGGTAGCATACTGTCGGACAGCGTTGCGAATTAGCCTTCGATATTCTCGCACTAAACATGATTTAAGCCATCATCTTTATTGATTTACTCGATATCTTGGCCGATATATTAATATCGGCGTTGGACTGTCCGCCTGTCGATATATCTGTGACATTGTCAGTATGGCGCCTTTGTTCGCACAGAAATTTATAAGTTAGACGGTTCCCATTGTGTAAGCGTAAAAGGTAACACTACAATGCGAAGTATTTTATACCAATCATAACCTGGACGTGTGGTCAAAATGTGTCGAAGCGTTAAAGATTTATATCAAGCGGCTTGCTTTCGATCTACTCGACTCTAGTGGAACGTGTGTATATTAAATTATATTTACCTGGCTACGAGGAATCAACCTAGACGCCAAATACCAACCATGTCTACTAAGATGCTACTATATGATCTTAACAACCTACCAAAGTTCTAAATAATGTCGCACGCCTCACCGTTACATTTAGGAACCCTTTATAAGATGTACTCAAATAATCTGTTGTTTGGTTTTGAACACCATCCTATGAGAGTACTGAAGAACTCAAAGATATGCGTAATATATTCCAACAGCCACATTGTAACTTTCAAGCTGTACATTTATAACTATCAATAAGTTTAGCCCCACACAGTTTATAAACGCATTTACTTTTTTAAGCCATTATTATATAGGATATATAACCATAACCATTACACGAATTTACAAATTAGAGGACCGCATCTTATAAAAGTATAAAGTTAGCAACATAAAATAATAAAGAATTAATTATACTTACGAAAATAACGTGAAATTATTTATTTTCACCACAATAACCTTAACAATTGCGTCGTAAAAATACTACAACTACTGACTTATCTGCCCTGCCGTTTTACGAGACATAATTTTCACCATACATCTTAATAAAACGTTAGTATCATGTCTAATCATACGCTCGATATACTAACAAAACGTTTTATGCCTTTACATCTACAGATAAATCTGAAAGAAAAGAAAAATAACTACATATTTCTAAGGACAACAAAGTAAAGATTTGTTAGTTGGTCGCTTAGAACCGCCTTGGGTTAGGCGGTGTCTCTTTACTCATAATTGTCACAAGAAAAGATAGTAATTTTATTTATTAGCATGTTTTATTACATGTCAAATTGCGGAATAGTAAGTACGTAGCTGTTCTTTTGTCTGTCTGTGGGCGGTGCGCTTTTGTGACGCCGACGTGTGTCAAATCAATTGGTTTTAGGGTTCAACCCACAGTGAATGTAAGAACCATTTTTATCTTCAATTGGTATGATGGTATATCATACATCTTGGGATAAGTAAGGGCATAAATATTATTTTGTCATTAACAAAAACTAAAATGTTTTGTTTTACATGCTATTAAACACTTAGTCCTTTTCTACAACAGTCTACAATTTTCGCATAAATTATTTCAATTGTGGCAACTTGTATACCGTTCTTTTTTGTCCCATAACCTTCAATAAATAACTTATTTCCATGTAAAACTTAACGTTCAGGGTTAACTAGAATGAGCTGAATAAACAGAACATTTGCATTGCTTATATTCGTATTATATTTTTTCATAGGTATAGGATAGCATATACAGAATACTCCAATAGAAAAAGTATTTATTCAAAATGGGTTACCCACATTTTGAGATAAAGCCACCGTCACCATTTTGGTATTTTTTTATTTTTCAAAAAACTTTACATCACAAAATTGTTGAATTAGAAGGCCTTCTTAAAACTTTTATTTAGTTTCAGTAGGGCGATTCACACCGTGGTCCGAACCGTGCGTGGTGCGAATCGCCCCAGTACCCACCTGTGCGGTGTGTGTAATCAAACTTTGCAAGTTAAATAAACACCCTTCCCCTGTCCGAATGAGCTGAAATTTAGCATACACGTTTGGTTCCCATGACAATACTAGATTATTTAAATGCCGCCATTTTAAATCCAATATGGCGGACGTCACAAAATAGAGTTTTTTAATTTCCACAGTAACCCAAAGTAAGTAAGTATGATATGGGTATTAAATTAATGGGCTTGATGATTGAATACAAGTTTGTATTAAACGTCTTTGACCTACTTAATTAGGATCCAATGATATAAATACTCTGTCTCAGTATGTCAGTTTTCACAGTCAGACAATTTTGTGCGCAAACAAAGATTTCATAGTGTAAATTTAACGGCATTATACGGCATGAAAGCATACTTACTAAGCGACACAAGAAGCGTATATCATTGTATCGTAATCTACAATCAACGTCTAAACTTTTCACACCTTGTAGTGGGTCAATAAGTTGATAATGCAACCCCATTAAAGCCCATATCGCATTGGTCAGTGACTGGCGACTTAAACAGCCCTTAGAATCTCTGACATATGGGCTAGAAGTTTGGCCAACTTTGAATATATATTATTTTATTTGTTTAGTACCTGCATAATTATGAGGTATACATATCTCGATTCGAGCGCTGCTATTCGCAAGTGCATATTGCCAGGCCCGGACTCGCTAGACTGATTATTAGCATTGTTCATAATTATATCTTATTTAATTAAGATATTTTATTCAGAATTGTTACAAATATTAATTTAAGTGTTGAATAAAGTATAATTATTAATACATTTTACATGTCTATCCATTATATACATATATTTTTTAAACAAATTTTATAGGTTTCTGTGTGTTTAATACGCTTTCATTGATTAACGTCTTACACTGAGTACAAAAGTACACCGAACTAGCTGTAAATGTGTACCACTCCAAGCATCTGCCTAACCCGTGCATGTAATCAAAATAAAAATATTATTTTAGTAGATTTATTCGATAGTGATCGGCAGATGTGTCGGCGCGCGCGCTCCTTACTCTCTATTTTTGTTGGTCCTTCATTGTTTGAACGAGGGTCTCAAAGGGTCAATATCCACTCTGGCTTCCGTTCCGTGTACAACTTACTTCTTGTTTTGTCTGCAAACATCTTAAATAACCGTCAAACGAGAATTAGATACCTTTCTCTTTTAAATATTGCAATAAATCCTTTAGCTTTGAAATATGTTATTTGGAATTGATTTGATGGTGGCTCGCAAGTTTATCCTTATCAATCTGTCATGCATCTGATTCAGTTCTGTTACGCTGCAAGAGCGCATTCCTGCCAGGCTGAGAGTATACTTACTGTCAGACTCATAGTCTTAATAGTTACCAAGCCATAGGGATGTGATTGGCCCTCAAGAAATATATGTTTAAGGATCGTTACCTATGTCGTGAAATCTTAAATGGCCTTCATAATAATGTACGCATTCTAAGTAGTTATAATTTAATCAATAAATAACTTTCATTCATTGTATGCAAATCAATTAACGTTAATTATTGACGAAGATGACCTTCGTTAGCAAAATTAATTAATTTTGTTTGTTCGTAGAAAACATTAAGTACCTATTTCTAGATTTGCTTGTGACGTAGAATCGTGATAAACAAATTTTATTGCACAGTTTTACCTTTTACCTTTAACCTTTATTTGCACATTTAAAATTCCGTGTAGGAGTTGATATATATTTGGTGTGAAATAGACATTGTATATGTAGTATTACTTCGTTTGATTTTCCTATTTTAAACTAAGTATGTGGCTCTTGTTCCGTCCCTGGTTCTAAGCGATTTTTAGTAAACGCTTGGTAGTCTTTAGCTAGGTTATTTAAAATCAGCTGTATCGCCAGCATTTTTGTTGACACCTAAGTTGCCAAACTTTGGTTGAGGGAAATCGTTGTACTAGCATAAAAAACAGTCCCCCTACTTACACAACACCTCATCTGAGCAGGTCTAGAGCCACACGACACAACCCGTGTTCTAAGTAATGTCTTTTAGCTACAATGTTATGTTAGGCGGGCACGTTACCAATTATATAGCTTCGATTTTAACCAAAAACTTAAATTTAGTGTAGATATACTTAATCAATACCCATATGAAAAGCAAACGTGCGTACATAAATGCAGGGTTTTCTCTATAAAAATTGACTGCCAGCCACTGATCGTTGTGGTTTTATCAGGGATGGTCTGTCATCGTCCAGAATGCTCTCAAAACTTCTAGAATGCTCTTCAATATTCTAGAGCGATCTAGAATGGTTGAAAGTTCCTATAAACTCTTCATGCCGATGTCCGGATTAGAATGTATTTAATCATTTAATCATTTATTAGTATAAGTTAGTTTTACATGTTGAAGAATCGATGCCATCTGCAGAAGTTTAGAACTGTGTCGCAGATGACAACGCCCACCTCCGAGAAACATTTTATGATGAAACTTATCAAAAGTTTATTATCAAATAATACTTACTTAAATGGTATATGAGAATAATAAAAGTGAGAAATGGTGTATGTGTGTATGTGTGTGTGTGTGTGTGTGTGTATGAGTATGTGTGCCAGTGCATGCGCGTATGTGTGTGTGTGTGTTTGTGTGTGTGTGTGTGCGTTAACGTAAATTTATAAGGTCTTCGGTATCTTGATAAGATAAAGATTTCAGCCATTCGGAACACTTTTGTTTGCATTTATAGGAGGAAAGTGGGTAAATATTTAATTGTTTATTAAGTTTGTTGTATAACATAGGGCTAATGTAGTGGTAGTGACGGCTTGCAAGTGCCGTGCGTCGTCTTATAGTTTGGCAAACCATATCCGATCTACGTTTGGAGCTTGAATAGTTAGGGTCAAAATATAATTGGGAATGCTTACGCAGAACAGTGTGAAATATACAGCTGTCGTCGTACATAACAGTTGTCGGACCGTGAGTACTTGACAGAGTGAGAAGAGTTCAGTGGTGGCAAAGCGAATTGGCTTATTGGAAAGGACCTTTAAAACAGCCCTCTGCGCCCTTTCCAGTCTTAACATATGATATTTGCCTGAACCACCCCAGCTGGTGATGCAATATGTTATTATGGATTGTGCCAGAGCGAAATAAACAATTTTCATGCATTTGAGGTCCGTTGCAGGGCGAAGCTTTTTGAAGACAAATATAATGTAATGCATATTTGCATGTAATGGCAAATAAATTCTAATCCGGACATCGCCGGGATTCACAGCTAGCCCTTATATATAAAATAAAACACGTCTAAAAGATTCCAGTGTATGGTAGACTACAGCTAGAGGAATTGGCTCTCGGGCGTCGGTCTGCGATCGGATTAACACTATTTACTTCTTGTTTCGCGTACTCTACTTACTCTTTTTAATGTGTAAATTAATTTAAATCGACCTTTGGAGCATGAAATTCCCAATCCATTACTCGTAGGACAGTTTAATGCGGGCTCCAAGGCTCGGGTGAAATAGACACAGCGGCTTACTTCGAAATCCGCGTATTCTCGACATAGTGGTCACAGGTGGCAAATTCTTGAAATAGAAAAATCGATTATGCCTCGCCCGCCATACAATTTGTGAACATTTTTTAAAGATACTTACAAAATACGCGTCTTTTAAGCTGACATTGAAATTGCATACTCTGTTCTTGCCATTTTAATTATGGCTCGAGATTTACAATTAGTCGGTAACTGATTAAATTTAAAGAATTCAAGCATTTTTATACGAATTGTAGGTAATGCTCTATAACGGTAAATATATTTACAGTTTTCTTTGTTTTTTCACTGTATTATTTATTTCATAATAATATAACGTAAATAATTTCTTAACTTACTTAAGTTAGAACTAAATTAACATTAGTTGGTCAAATCAAATTTTATTTTCACTTACACATTAGGGTGATAAAATTGAAATTTTCCCAACTGGCATTTAAGGCCAAGCACTATTTTTTTTGTATTATCGCCCTATTAAGAGATAATATAAGAAGCCAAATAAAAATAAAATAAAGTTACAGATAGTGCGTAACGAGGTACTTTTTCATTTTAATTCGCAGTTAATTAACGCACGGAGGCTTATCTGCAGTCTAGGTGTTAAGGACTAATTGATATGTGAAATAAATGAATGTCTATTGACTGGACTAATAACCCCACTAGTGTGAAGGCCGCATTATCGGGAGCTACATTTCATATGTCGAGTCAGGTAGATTAAATTAAGTAATTCTTTATAATAACTCCCAAAGTCTAAATGTAATGCAATTTTAGTATCTATTTACTTTGAGCTGACTCTGCAGCTGGGCTGCTGGTAGTATGTATGTTGCTGCTAGCTGACTCGAGTATAATAGTTGAATGAATATAGTAGTAATTTGAAACTCGCCAGTACTTATTTGTAAATTATAGTGAAAAATAAATTAATGTTTTTATTTATTACTATATATAATTACCTATATTTCAAACATGTTTTGTAATAAATAATCAACACAGTACTTACTTTACATAAAGGAAATCAATTGTCGCATGTATAAAAGACGATCACTTGAGATCGGGCCGACCGATCTGGCAGTTTTCTTCTTGTGTTCATAAATTGTCATAGCTATGTTTGTATGAAAGAAAATTTTAGTAAATCTACCGGACAGGTTAAACAAATTGTTAATTATAATATTGCACTCGTACATAGCCGGGTCAGCCGCTACTATTTTATAAGAATCAGATAAAGGAAAGCCATACCAAAACGACTATGGGAGCATTAAATATGTTAGAATGTTGATGTGATTCTTCGCATTTTTTAAGAATCTGTGAATAGTGATACCCTACTTGGTATGACAGGAAGGATTCCTGACCGGTCTGAATTCCAGCCCGGGTGAGAACGCGATCACTTTAAAATTTTAATTCGCAGACGATCAGACATAAAGAGTCAATTGACAATCTGAACCTGACGCCTCTTGCGACAGCAAAACTGCCTTCAGCGACGGATGATTAAAATATATTGCCACTTTAGTGTATTAAATATCACAAAAGTACCCTCATATCTTCAATATAATTACGTCAATAATTGGCACGTACAGAGAGGTGGTATGTCTCATTAAAACGGCAAGGATTTTACCACCAACCGCGACAGATTAATCGGCGCAACTATACCATAAGTTTACATTCGAGTGTGGTACTTGGCTGTGTCAATTACACGGAAAAATTACTACTCTCTATTATTCATATCGAGGTTCATGACCTATCCTGCGTTAAGTGAAAACCATATTGCATTCGTGGGAATGCCAATCGCTAGAGCTGTGAATTTACGAATGAATATTATTACACGCGCAGAAAAAATATTTAAAACTATTGCCTATGACAGCTATATGAAATAAATACGTCTTGAATAACTTAACGTGTTACGTGTAATTATCCCGTATTGTTAAACGCTTGAAATGGTTTTTTTTATTAACGTGTATAAATAACGATTGGATTTTATGCTGTTATAAATGAATTTCCACGAAATTATTGACTATATTTTGTGAATTTGCGCGGAGCAATAAAAACACTGTCAATAATTGTATATTCTTGCGAGAACTTCTTAAAGATTCACGTATACTCTTAAGAACTAACAAATGACATAAGAAGGTCTATCATCAAGTTAGTGACAAACGCTGACTCTGTATGGGGGCATCAACTCTGAATGCCATTATTCAATAGGAGAACCGCTTCAAAGGCCGATGTCACAATAGTGTTGAAACATTGAATGATATCGTTTATCAGTCCTTTGATACTCCCTGAATACGTTCAATATCTTAAGTCGTCAACAATGAATGGCATTAACTGATATAATCGAAGACAAAGTGAAAAGTGCATAGTGATATGAAATAGCTTGTGGTCAAAATATCCAAACATTGCGATGCGATTATCGATAATTTAAATCGTTTGAGATATTATCGATGCTATTTTGAAGTGTGAAACCTTACGCATTCATAATGTTGGCAGTTTGTAAAGTAAAATACAATAATGGAAGGTTGGACATAATTGATAGCACATCGTTGAAAATATCAACAACATACGCAAGCAAGAACACCTTAAGATATAATTTTATATAATTTGTATGCGGTCGTGAAAATGTTTATCATGCAAATTTTCTTCAAAGCAATTATTTTAATAAGTATGAGATTTAACTGTAAGCTTCAGGAACAACAGGGAATCTGAGACTACTAAAATGATTAAAAGACATCCAATATTAAATGACGAATCCAATTAGCAAAATATCAAAACTTACA
Source organism: Falcaria lacertinaria (assembly GCA_951449985.1). Classification (NCBI taxonomy): domain Eukaryota; kingdom Metazoa; phylum Arthropoda; class Insecta; order Lepidoptera; family Drepanidae; genus Falcaria; species Falcaria lacertinaria. The sequence continues at coordinate 7,859,335 of OX602114.1, forward strand.
TATTAGGTCCTTACATATGAAATTGGCGTTTTGTATGGGAGGAACAAAAAGTCGAATATTTTTTAATATAATATATTTAATTAATCAAAGTATGAACCATTATTTTCTATGCACTTTTGCCATCTCATAGGTAGTTCATTGATCCCTTTACTAAAAAAACCAGTCGGACGGGAATCAATAAAATCTTTGAAGGCGATTTGGACTGCCCCATCGGAGTTGAATTTTTTCCCTTGCAAGAAGTTATCCAAATTTCGAAAAAAATGGTAATCTGTTGGAGCAAGGTCCGGGGAGTACGGAGGATGTCTTAGACTTTCCAATTGAAGCTCTTCTAATTTAGTAGCCGTCTGTAGCGCAGTGTGTGGTCTAGCGTTGTCGTGAAGCAGCAGTGGCGTGGAGCGATTGACCAGCCTAGGTTGTTTAGCCGCTAGCTTTTCCATCATGGTTTGCAATTCCTGACAATAGACATCAGCCGTAATAGTCTGGCCAGATTTGAAAAAACTGTAATGAACAATACCGGCACTAGTCCACCAAACGCTTACAAGTAACTTTTTTGGGGTTAATTTTCGCTTGGGGCAGGATTTGGCTGGCTGGCCAAGATCTAACCATTGCGCTGAGCGCTTCCGATTATCGTAAAGAACCCATTTTTCATCACAGGTAATGATTCGGTTTAAAATACCTTCATTATTGTGCCGGTTTAGTAATGTAACGCAGCAGTCGACGCGCGTTTGCCGGTTTGTTTCAGTCAATTCGTGAGGTACCCACCTTTCAAGCTTTTTAATCTTCCCAATTTGCTTCAAGTGAATTAAAACAGTTTTATCACAAACATTGCAGCCTGCAGCTAACTCGGACGTGGTTTGCGATGGATCCGCTTCCACAATAGCCTTCAACTCTTCATTATCAACTTGAGTCTCAGGCCGTCCACGGGGCTTGTTCTGCAGGTCGAAATTTCCAGAACGAAAACGTTGGAACCAAAAACGAACTGTGTTTTCTTTTGCAACACGACCGCCATACACATCATTCACCCTTCGAGTTGTTTCCGCAGCACTAGTGCCACGGCGGAACTCGTACTCGTAAATAATGCGATATTTAAGGTTTTCCATTTTGTAAAATGAGTGACGCAAACAGAAAAAAACAGAAGAAAAAAAACAAATGAATGACGATCATCGAAGCACAAATACATGAGTCTATAGCTGTACAAATTTGAATTTGGAATTCCTTACCAAAGAGGAGAAATACGTGATTAAAGTGGCCAGTACGAAAAACGCCAATTTCATATGTAAGGACCTAATATTATGACACTATTGTAAGTCAATTGAAATTGTAATTGTCTGGTACTGCATTCAGTGAAAGCACTGTACATTTTAGGTTTTCGTGTATGTTTAAAGCGCAAAATATTCAACAAGTAGGTACATAATATAGAGTCTTATCTTCTTTCAATACAAAATACTAATAACTCTTAGCTATTAACTCTTAGTGCGTGTTGGCAACAGTTACCTATTGACTTTAATTCAACAAACATAACTTGTTTATTTGCATTTTGAGTGCAACGAGTTTTCACTATCGTTGACTATCGCCTCGTTGTAATACATCTCAGGGACTATAAAAATAAAGTATTCCATATGTTTTTGCATATTCATAATATTGCCAGCGATCATAATAGCTCTAGGACGACATTTGAATAATGAGTGCGAGTAGTTTATGCCGCAGAACATAACATTTAAATTAATTTGTACGCATTCAATAACATTTTATGGCTAATCATTTACGTTTAATTTAAAAGTACTTGATAAGAAATCCATTATCCAAAGATATATTTTTCGACACATTAACTTTCATTTTCTAAATTGACAAACCGATAACTGAGTAATGTTTGTCCACCTGGCGAGTTTTCACTTCAACCGCCACCCTTCATTTTATAGCACACGCTGTATAGCAATGTCCTCGAAATTCCCAAACAAGGGGTGTCGTGTGAGCACACCTGCCCCGCACCCTCACTGCCACGCGACTATCACAAGTTGCACAAGCAGGGCCCAGTGTAACTGGACCTCAAAGTCCTCAATAACGCATTTAAATTTGAGTTCAAAAGACAAGGCTAGTACCGGTACCGATAAGCCTATGTAAAATGGTTTTAGAATGATGCAAGTACAATGGGCACCCAAAATCTGTAGAGTAATTTGCATTGCTATAGATATGCAGAGTTGGACATTATTTAGAGGCATTGTGTTTAATGATTATTTCCATTATTATTTTATAGCTGTATGGTAAATGGTTTTTAAAATGTCCTAAGATTAATTTGTAAATACTTATTTATGTTTGAAATGGTTAAGAAAAGTTCAATAAATTTTGAGGACGACGAGAGGACTGGTGGAAGAAATGCAAACGGCCGATCCGAAATTTAATTATTTTGCTAGCACTATGAAACAAGCGCACGGTTCACATGATGGTATGGAATGACTGTAGTATATGGATGATTTCAAAACAAGCTTCTCAGGTGGCTTTTTTTCCGAACCGGTGATAATTTAAGCCTTTATAAGTGCCTTATTAGAGCCTTTATACTGAATAAATGATTTTTGACTATCATTTTGAACAAACGCGCGTCGCTGGCCCTGAAAATTATGTTCCTATCCAAACACACGTTTTAGCCGATACTCCTTCGATCTATTGAGCACACCGAACTTTTTAGATGCCAGCTTGATCTTGCGTTAGTGACTACGTCGTGAATGTCTGAACGTGAACATCAGATACATAAGGGCAGGTGTTTTTTTACAATACATCCTCAACTGATACCCTCTTACTATTCAATATTATCTCAAAGTATAAATCCATATAAACCTCATATAACAGAATAGAGCTGGAACTAAAATAAAAACGATATAATATGTTTCTGCAATTTTATTGTTCCCTCCTGCTTAACAATTTTTTTGCAACGTAAGACGATAAAAATGGCCAGTAACGAATTTATAGAGACAGTGAGAGGACCCAACTTGCTATTGACGGAGATCAATCGACTATTGTGTACCTATACTAAAACGTACCTATTTTGGTACCGACACTTGTAACTATAAAGTACCGCCGAGCCATTTACAGAAACATTTTAAGATGTATTTCCGATTGTTGATGGTAGAGCATGCTTCCACAAATAATAAATTGCAGGATAATAAGATTTATTTATTAAGTTTTAATTACACCTACATATTTTGTTCTTATGGAAGCTTTCTAGTCCTACGTTGTAGGTGTAATAAAAGTAGATTTTGAGCATTTTTGTTTTGTAGTACACGAAACTACAAAAATGTATTCAGCCTATTAAAAATAAAAAAATAACAATTTATGTAAAACCTTAATAAATAAACAATACCTAAAAAGGGTTGAATTTTTTTTAAATGAAAAAGGTAAACAAAATACGAGAGCAGGTGTGCGTCACGTGACAGCATCAACGATAATAATTCACTAAAATCAACTATGCGTTATGCTCCCTGATCATCGAAACACGTGCGGGCATAAAAATACCGTTGCATTAATAATAATGATTTTGATATAAAAATAATAATAATTTCATAAGGCGGCGCGTGGCGTGCGCATGCGACTCCTACTACTACGGTAATATTCCTTTAATGAACTTTTCGTCGGCCATATTATACATTACGCGCTGCTCTTAGTATCCACATAACGTTAATTCTTGGCCCATACGCAGTGTACCTTTAATTAAATTATAAGTGCGAGTTGTCGGAAATCGGTGGCTATTGTGTCCCTAGGACAGGTGGTTATCAGCCCTTGCTGAGCACTTTTAGGGAGAGGGTGAATGTAACATAATTTTGCACTAAATAATTCAGATTTAATCACTGCTCACAGGATTTACGGGTAATAGAGAATAATAAATAATTCTACCATTACATATAAAACTGGTATCCTTTCTCTCATGCAAATAATACTAGGCTGAATATGAAGTTATTTTATTTGTTTAGTTATATATTGTATATTTAGTATTTGTTTAGTTATATATAACATATTATAGTATTGGATGTTTTTGTGTATCGATAATATTATAATATCTAATTTTTATTAATTTTTTTAAAAACTTCTTAAATCTTGGCAGACACAAATATATGTATATTTTATCCCATTTTATAAGACAGTGATCGGCATTGAGATACAGCATATATCCTTTTTTTTAAGAATCCTTGTTTATGCGCTACCTACAATATCATTCTTTTCCTCACGTCACACTGAAAGGTATATACATAAATTTAATAAACTACAAGACTTTATAAAACCCAACCCTTAATGCAAGTAACATTTAAACAATGACATATTGAAGTCCTTTCTATCCGCTCATTAACCCAGTACTCGATCCGTGCAATACCCGCTGAGACAAAAAGCTGTTTATGCATCCGTTAAGCCACCGGAACACCTCGGGCGAATATTTATACAAGGTACGTATAGTTGATTACAATTCTGTCGTCAATGCGAAGAGAGACATATATGACTCCAGAAGTTGACCGTCAGTGTAAAATATCAGAATGTAGCTCTATGACGAACAATAAACCTACATTATGTACTAAAATATCGGTAAAGTTATGATTAATGGGGGGCTGTTAATCTCCTATATCAAACACAAGGCATTTTATACCTCCTAAAAAACAAAGCTAAAAAATTAAATTAAACCTATAGCTAGTTACAGTTGTGATATCTTAGGATATAAGTTTACTTCTTATAACTACCCGTCAGGTAGTCAAGATATTAACTATCTATCGGGTAGATTTATATAAAGGTTTTAGCAATAAACAGTCTGTCGCTACCGCCCGTGTTTCATTGACGTTCCAATAACATTGTGTACAAAATGTACTCGAATGCTTCAGCGGAGATTCAGGCGCTGTTCCTAGACACACCGCTTCTTTACAATAAAGAAAATATTACAACAAATAAAAGTCTGTTGTCATATTTGAAGAAGTGAGCCAGTAAATAAATACACGTGTCTCTGTACCCGACAATCAGTGCTGATAATATATTAACTGTAAAATTACCGACGCCCGGGGCAAGAATACAATGCCCTGTTGCTGGCTATACTTCTTGTAAGGCGTTTTGCGAAGTGTCTAGTATTAGCTTAAACAAGGATTTAAAAAATATGGTTTGTTAAAAGTTTTACTTTTTTAAATAAAACACGTGATGATATTTTTTTTATTAATTTTGAGCAAATATTTAAGATTATGTTTTTTTTTTTATTTCAGTTACCCAAACATCTTTAATTCAATATCGTCAAACAAAAATTTGTGGGTAAGTTATAAATATTTTGGAATTAAACTAACTTGTCTTTTTATTTCAATTAATACTTTATTATTTTAAATTTATTTCTTGATAGATTCTGGGTCCTGTATGGGGTTAAAAATAAACGCAACCAATTAATTTATTATAAAATACCTAGTCCGGCCTCAGTTTCCTACGCACTCATCTCCTATGGAAGCTTGTTTTAATAGGACCAATTACCGAGACCGCTATGGTACGTATTGTGGATCGTCTAAGAATCAGTACACTAATTGCCAGCTCCCGTACAGATTTAAATCTCAATTATAAAACATTGCATAAAATACATCATTCACAATTTATTACAGTAATTTTATAATTGTACCTAATTGAAATGCAAATAAACAATATAAGTCAGACCTACCGGGCAGTTGAACTTTGCCGAAAGCAGGGGGCGTTCTTTAACAAGAACATTCAAAACGTTCAAAATTTACATGTAACATGAGCTTTGTAAAGAACATTCCGCGTTTTATAGGAAGCTCAAGGAGGACTAACTGCCAAGATTGTCACAGCGTATATTCTGAAACTGCATTTCACGGCTATAAGTAGATTTTTGTAATGAAAATAACCCTTTATTACAAACCTTTGTACCAAATTCCATTTAAATCTGCTTAACCGCTTTGACGTGATTGAGTTAATAACAAATAAACATATTTTAATTAAAAATAAAAACTTGGACACTTACATAAAATGGGACTTTTAAATTTATTATATGTATTTTAGTCTATACCTACGTCGAAATATTTTTTATTTAATTATACTATTGTTATTCTAAAGAACATTTAGAAATATAATGTTTCTTAGATTAAATTATTCACTTTACGTATACTTAAAATATAAGATACAAGATAATCTCTTTAGTCGCTTACTTATGATGAGGATGAGAGTATGAGCTGCCGCAGTAAACAAGCTGTTACCGTGAAAGTTATTAAAAAGTAACGTTCGTATCGCGTGAAATTGTTTTTCATTTATTATAACGATGCCACTTATATACGATATCAGCTGTTAATATAAATATTAACTGACTCACGTGCCGACAACAAGCGCTTGATGCATACAAACACAGTATTGCGATAAATTTGTTTTAATTTAGGATTTCATAAAACACCCATCAATTTTATTGTGTGTAGTGCCACACAACAGAACACTAGAACCTTTATGATGAACTAAGAGATAAAACACATAATGAGTAATCCAGTACTCAACATTAGATATGGAAGATCAGCGCTGGTTGTCCGTTATACGACTACCCGCACATGTGATTAGGGACCGTTCCATAACGACACTATATTCTCATTCTACGCTTGTCTTCCCTTCTATTATATATGTTGTTATGAATAATATTAATTCATTCTTTCTCTCTACATATTTAATTCATTCGTTTTAAAATACCAGAACGTGACATTTACCTATATCGTCCCGACTTATTCAAATAAAAGGAACAAAATAGTTTCTCATGTTAATTATATACTGCTTATCTCATGAATATTGCTTCGAACTATTGCTTTTTAAATCAATTAACGACACTTCAAAAGTGATCATGTTGTCGTAACAATTCGGCTATCCGACAGTCGTGAGAAATCTTTCTCGTGCCTTGTAGAGCTGCCATCTTATTGTTTCTCCAAGATTGATGGCGGAAGCGCCGTATCTGGCAACGCACTTGTTTTATTCATCATTTCCGTTCAAAAATTATAAAATATTAACTACCCTACCCGATTCACGAAATCGATTTAATTAATTGAACTTTTTGTCTCAACAAACAAATATTAATGCGATTATAATCACGATATACTATTAATAAGCCGGTATCTGTGTTAAATTAATGTTTTTCGCACTAAATATTTGGTATGAACATCAATCATGCACAAAATTCGTTAACTAGGAAATCAGAGAAGACATGGAAGAAAAAATATGTTCATGTGCCGTGGGTGTTGCGCAAGAGTCGTTATAAACACATTTCGCAGTTTTGCGTGAAAGTAGGCGTTGGAACTCAGGGAGCTAGATACTTCCTTAATTGATGTTAGATTAATGACAGTGAAAATTACCTAACAGACAGATGCAATGTAATTCAAATCATATTTGTGATATATTGAACGTTAAAAAATACCGCGTATAATATAGACACTACTGTTGTGGGGCTCGAGGGTAAAATTATAGGTTCCAAATTAAATTCCATAAATTTTGTAGTACATGAAGAAGCAAATTGGATTTAATAACGCGAAGATAATGAAAAATACTGCGTTCATAAGAGAAGCTTTAAAGAATTCACAAAGTTGAATTAAAACAAAATATAATACATATTATGGAATGATACAGACCAATTAGTTAATCCTTAAACAACTTTATACTTCGTTTGACACCGCATTGGTTAATGCGGTGTTAATGTGGGTTTCTGCTTAGTCTTGTTAAAATAAGAGTAAAAATGCGTATGAATTAATTATATTAATTTCAATATTTAAATCCTATTTTGTGCGTATAGTGTTATCTGAATAATTAAAGACTTATCTTGGAGTCAAGACCGCAGTCAGAAGTTTATCAAGCGTCGTACACCCTGCGTTATCTTCATTACTATTTTCGCCGCAACTTTAATACGTTGTCCATTAATAATTTTAAAGGCTGCCGCGTGTGTTTCTTAAACCAGTAATTATCTTTACGGTCATATGGTCTCAAGCTTCACGTGCAATAAATCATGAGGAAATCAAACGATGTCGAACTCGACTACGGTAATCTCCTAGGAGGCATGTTCAAATGGCAGATTTAAGGCAGAATATGACTGGCTCCCCCTAATTGCTGGTTTGCGTTACTGTGTAATGACTACGCTATTGCTGCTTGGAATGTAATCGATAACATGTTCGCAGTTCAATTTTTAAGTAGTAAAGTTAGTGATTATTTTATGATGATTTATGTGGACCTATTAATAGTGCTACTCCTGTTATAAGATTTCATATTTTACAGACAATTTGTTTATTTATGTAAGGAAGAAAAGTAACAGATAATATTATTATATGGCGTTCAACTTAGCCGAAGTTGAGACGAAGAACCTATGTATTTTCCACTGATAGCAAGAAGTATTGGAGAGACATGAATTGCGTCATAACATTGATGAATATACAGACTTATTTGTATATAAATAGTATTTTTGAGATCAAATATAATAATGCCTTAGCATATATTGTTTACATAGTACTGATTTTGACTAATATTGTTCTCGTAAGATGGCATTGAGTTAAATAAATCTTCCTATACGCTTTTTTGATAGCTCATGGTTCGATTAATCACTGTACTTAGCTTAAAAAATTACATTGGTACAGGCCGGGATTCGAACTTGGGCCCATCAGATGACAGGCCGTTGCTACAACCACAAGGCCACCACGGCTTCAAAACGCTTTACACGTTGTGCAAATTTTTACTTAAGCTGTGCACCCCCAGCAATTATAACCCCCAGAATCTTGAATGGATCCATATTTTATTCAAAATAATTATCCAATTCTACGTATACTAAATAAACGTTCATGTAAAGCGATTTGTTTTTGCGGTTCACAAGAAGAACCTTTGTGCGAATTTCTTCGTGATTCACTCAGTGCTATTAGGCTTCTCATATTCTTTATTACAGATTTCTGCACATCGGTAGCAATTATTTTGTCGTTCAATCAACCATTAAAAAGGTTCATTGGTACGGGTGCATGACACCGGCACTAAATGTATTCCTAATTATTATTTCAATAGTTCTTACTCCTGTTTATTGACTATAAAACAGGCTGTGATTAAGGGTAATGAAAATGTAACTCGGTAACACAAATCGCTTTTTCGCAGTAAGAATTAATTTTCCTGTAATAAAAGTAATAGTGCTGTTAACCAAATTCAATTATCACAAAATAATGGTAGTGTAGTGGTTGCTCTCTGTTTCACGTTCCGTTAAAGCTCACGCCAGACCAACAGTTTAGGTCATGGCCGGTGTGGCTCAACCGTGGTGATGCGGGGCCAAGCAGGCAAGATTAGATAATCCTAATCAGAATCTACGTTATGATTATCTATTCTTTTGAGAATCAGTATTTTGCGAATCTACCCTTATGTCAGCGCGGTTTGGGCGTGACATCATAAATTGTTTGCGGACCTACGGGCCCGCCGCCGCCGTAAAATCGCTCGCACTGACTTCATGTCTAGTCTAGCGGAGCCTTTACGAGTAAGTCGATTTTACGTACGCAAAGATGTTATGTTCTTAAAATTTATATAATTCCTTCTTATTTTATTGCTTTTGAAACGTTTTCGAGTGTTTTGTAATTATATGTGTTGTGTACATCCTGTTTTATTAAGTTTTAAACGGCCGACCTTTCAGGCTGACAAAAATGAACAATAGTTTTTAAGATTGATAGTGTGTCAATAGTCGTCCGTTATCTTAAAATCACAAACACAAGATTCATAACAGATAGCATTCCAAGCTGCTAATTATTGTTTCATTTTACTATAAAAAGAATAAGAAGAAGTAGACATACATATATTTCCTAAATATATGAGTTATAGAATAGAGAATATATAATAATTATCGGAATCTCGGAAACAGCTGAATTGATTGGCCGTGGATATCACGTAAAGCAAGTGATGAGTGAAGATCACTAAACTGTATGACTAACGATACTTTTTGTAATTATATACTAAAAAATACTTCTGTGAAGGTTTCAAACGGCCAATTTATCTTAAGCTGCCAATGACTGGATTTGTGTAATTGCATCTAGGCAGTTTATTCCAGAAATAAATAACGAATGCAGACCGATAATAAGCCGACCGAAACAACTTTTTGCGTTCGACATGGCTCTTTACTTAAAAATAATAACTTCGATCACTCCCTTTTTATTTTCAGCACTTATATTAACGATAAAAACGTTACAAAATCCGTCTGTTGCTACCGTTTTGATCGTGTGCGCATACTCGGCCCACCTTTAATTGCTTGTCAACAAATTCTTGAATGGGCAGCTTCGTTGGACACACAAGATTTTTCTTTTTACCCATCCGAATACTCGATAAACAAGTCATCAGCAATGGAACTCTGTCAAAGTGACGCAGTCTAGAAGTGGACGTATAGTTCTTCCATTTGGCAACAAAGTCAAAGCGACAAAGTTGCAAGCGTAATCTTCTAATGATGTGTTCGTTCATACCAATTATATTTTATAACAAATTCAACTTGCGGCGATGGTTTTCTGTGGAAGTATTGGTTCATTGACCTTACTCGATCGAAATATTTTTTGCCATCCTCACATTCATCAATTGTTAATACGAAAGCGAAAGTTGGAAGATTTGCGATTTTAAAAATGTGTTAGCGAAATTGCGTTGTATGAAAGCAAATACGTTTATTGTATCGTTATTTTCACACGTAAATATAGTCCATTAAAACATTCTTGAACATAAAATAAAAGCGAATCTATAAATATTCGTGATTAAAATACAAAATACCTATGTAGATCTACGAGAGTCGGGATCCATTTTGCAAGTACTTAATTAAACAGCGGCTGGTACTGAAGCTTTGCTTATTAAGAAATAAATGAAACACACGCCATCAAAATTAATGGGGTAAAAAGATACTTTAGAACAAACCCTACGTTTGCAACAAAAACGATAATTCTTCGTAGAGTTAAAGCGTTCATTAATAAAGTAGGTTTAAAAATACTATAAATATGCGACCTTTTGCCCTTTTACAATAGGTTAAATTCTTTCTTACGAGACATAGGTAATTTCCATCTATATTCCTAACACTTACAGTAGACTTATGAATATGATTATGCACATTTAAATGTTACTGTTTTAAATGTTATTCTTAATGCGTGAATTTGGAAATTTCACATCTCCGACCCATTGATGAATTTTACCGTCTGATATTACTTTGTTCTTCAATAAAAAAAATTGGGAATCATTAAAGAAACCCGCAAACCAGACAGTTTATTTTTATTTAGAACTCGGCTGCAAGCTGCGGAACCAGTCGTGCCACGCGCTGCTGTCGCGCGACGGACACGCGTCTCACTTTACATACTCAATGAGTGCAACCTGTCCTTACGGGATAACGTATCTTGCGTTGAAAATGAAGCTTAGATACTGCGGGATATAGCTACTATATATTATGCAAATACAATAACACGAAAATCTACATGCAGACTTAGTAACCCGGGTTCTTAATTTTTTTTAACTGATGACTTACACATTTTAAATAACTCGATTTAAAGCATAAAAAAATGTGAAGTCTACAAGTTAGTTAAAATTGAGGTACAAATTGAGGAAAATGAAGAAAACAAAAGTGATATTGCACCTAAGTAATCATCAGAATAAAAAAAATAAACATATGAAAAACAATTCATTTTTGCTTTATTTATAAACGCCCGTTTAAATAAATCACTATTGAGATTATTGCTAGTTGATGACTTGTTAATTTGCTTGTTTCTCTCACTTAATGCTAATAGGTATTTGCAGTTGAACCAGTTTCGATCACTAGGTGACAGTGTTTGCTGCGTTGTCCAGATAAGGCAAAGTCGAAGAAGAATGCAAAAACGCAAAAACTAATGAACAGATTTGGATTAATTTTTAAACTCAGATAGGTTATTGCCTGGATTAACACATAAGATGCTTATTATCCCGGGAAAATGTTAGGTTCTTCTGGGATTCTCAACGCGGACGAAGTCGCGAGCAGAAGCTAGTCAATAATAAATTTCAGTTGAGCCTTAATCGTCTGTAACAGAACAATTAAAATGTCTTTTACTTTTGGTATTAGATCTTATTGCCTCGGCGGGCGAATTCACAGCAGTTTTTGCTATGAACAGAAATAGCGATAGAATATTTTAAAGAAATACTTTGCTAGAATGGCCTAGATGGAATTCTGACGCGATGTTCCATTGATTGTCTCATGGCACAATATCGCGTTCAATTTAAGTTCGGTAGCGCCTCTATAAGGTACTCAGGTGAGTTTTTGTACCGACCCATGCACTGACCGGCCAACTCGGCTTAATTGGCGGATACAAGTAAATAGGTACGTGCGATGCGACTTACTGTACTTAGTCAGTTTTTGCCGATTGATCACATTTTATATTTATAAGTAATTTGTTTACGCTGATTAAAATTTGGTACGTAAAAATAAATTTTCTTCGACTGTCCTAATCATAAATTATTTATCGACTTTCCGTATCATTTATTGCTATTTAAGGTGTAAATAGTTACTAATGATAATTTATTACAAAAAAAAACCTACAAAAAATATTTATAAACAGTATTTTCCATCGCCAAAATAGTTTTTTACACACAAAATGAATAAATGATAGGTACACACTCAGATCAAATAAAAAACGTATATGGAACTTTGCGAACAACGATGTCATTTTTTGACTTGTAGTGCGTGTGCAAGGCGTAGTTTCATTGTATTCGCTGTAGGTGTGTGCGTGAAATATTGTAAATGTAGTATGTACACTGCAAGGCAAAGTTTTAACCGGCGTCATTTCGTTGTTCGCAAAGTTCCAACTATGTTTTTATTTGATTTAAGTGCTCACAGATTCATTTCAACTGAGCAGATTCGCATCCAATTACTTTTCGTGTTGAAAATTTATTCTCTTCTGTTTATTTATCGCGAGATAAGGATAAAATATATGTGAGAGAGATGGAGAATACATCTGCCAAAGATATAATTACATCGATTAACACCTCTTATCGCAGATAAAAACGGTAGGCAAGGCAATTAATTTGGTTCATATTGTAAACGGTACTTTGAGCTACACTATTCTAATAAGAACATAATGAATTAGATTCGTTTATGGGCATGGAACTGTATTTAAAAGTAAACAACAAAGTATTTCGTATTTAAAGAAAAATAAAGAGAATTATTACCTATTGGATACATGTAAAAGATGCCAATGAAGAGTGCATGTCCAACTGTATATTTTCTCCGCCTTATTTGAAAGTAAGATCCTGAAGTACAATGTATACCTATAGATAACATTACCGTGCCGAAAGGTACACGGCGTTATGACGTCATTTGGGCAATACTATAAATAAAGCAAGCATGTTATTTTCGTAAGTTGCCTTGCTCTTTTCATCGTGGACATTATATTAATTTAAAAACCAATGTATCGTGAAACAAAACACGTAATATACATATTTCTAGTTAATACCTTGCGGATAAGATATATGTAAGACAGCCTAAACGCAAACGCGTTTCTCCAAAGCAATAGCCTGTAATGGATATGACGGCGAACCTGCTGCGGTCACATATAATGTCCGTAGCCCCGAACTGGTCCCAATATCGCTTATTATGTATCGCTTTTGTGTTAATCATATCTTTTGCTCAGTATGGCGACTGCGACGGCTACCGGTCGTTGGTCTATTAATAAAAGCCAGGCTTCATCGGGTGGAATGCTCGCAACCTGCTATTGTACTCTAGTGGTTATGGAATTTGTCTTTTTAATAGCGCTAGCTCGCTGTGCCCAGGGCCTGTTATTAGGGTTAATTGAAATTATTAAACTTTTTTTTCATAGCAACTAAGAGTTTTAGCGGGAGTGATGCATGCGAGAACCGTGTAGTGGACCGAGCTTTTAGATTAATTTATGGTTAGAGTACATGTTATGGTAATTTTAAGGAGTCAACTTCAGGTCCGTTCTCGGCTATTTCTAAATTAGAAATAACCTCTGTTGTGGGCACACTTTCAATAATATATAGAAGTGGGAGCACTTATTTAAAGCGCATACCGTATGTATTTGTCTTGAGCACTATTTTTAAACATGATTTTAATTTTCTGCACTTAAGTTTTTCTCTTTATTCGTACTAGATGTACAAGTTCAGCGCATTTTCATTAACATAATGATCAATCATTAATTGGTAAGTGGCGTGACGAGGATAATGAGGTACAAAACAGAGCAGCTTACCATCAAAATTACCGTTTATTAACCACTGTGCTACAATTTAGCAAAATTATTTCCCTGGTTGCAAGCGAGTCGAAGATTCGATTATAACAACTTACTACCACAACAAGTGTACTTACATACTTATAAATATTTTACTAATCGATTTGCAATAAAGAAATTTGAAAAGGATAATAAATAAAAGTCAGAAAACACTACTTGCCAGTAGAATCCTAGGACCTGCAATGTTATCCACAGAGTCACAACCTGTATCCTGGATCCTGGAATAGGATACTTACCACCTAGTAATGAATAAATTCCAAAGGCAGCAACTGGTAGACAGACCGAACGCTAACTGCTGACATTTAATCAAACAAAGATGGAAATAAAACAAATCGAGTGTCAGGAACGGAGGTTCTCTACTTTAAATAAGTTGAGCTGCAGGCATTAGGCGTGACACGTTATCTATTAAATCTGAGCTGGATAAGCTCTTTATCATCAATACCAGATAAATATTTATTTATCGCCCTACAAAAACCTTTATTCAGAAGCGGTTTATTTTAAGGAGACTTCTCATACGAAATTAGTTTTTCAATGAAATAGTGTATACTTTAAATATAAAGGTCATCTTTGGTTTCCTCATTTTCTTTTAAGATCCTATAAGTGTAATTTTTATAAGCACTTGCTGATGTATCGTTGCGAAAAGGGTTCATTAACGTCGGTTTGCTTTTTTTCATCCGTTCAGAAAAAATAAATCTTATTATTTGGAATTACGTGTTTCAGAACTATGCTTGCTTGCTAACTTTGTAGTGTAAAAAACTATTAACCTTGGTTAATATAAAGTATACGACGAGACCGCTGGTCTAGTGATTAGTACACCTGGCTGCTACGCTAGAGGTCGTGGGTTCGATTCCCGCCGGGGCAAACATTTATGTGACAAATATGTTTGTCTTGCGTCTGGGTGTTTGGTATGTATTATAAGTATGTATTTAACAAAAAAAAAAGTATATAAGTATTGTATCAGCTGCTGGTTCCCATAGTACAAGCTTTGCTTAGTTTGGGGCCAGATGGCGTTGTGTAATAATGTCCAATATTATTTATTTATTTATATGAGTTTCAACGATCAGAGTCAGATAAGTCAGGATACAATTGTGTAATCCTCTTTACAACTAAGGTAACGTTAAAACCGACACCTCATTATGGTTAGAATACATTCGGCGCCCGCGGCGATGCCCACTGCATCAACACTAAAACAAACATATGTATTAATAAAATTCCACTCTAAAGGCAGAATATCAACAAAAAACAAAACAAACACAACAGTATCAATCATCTCTAACGTCCAGAACTATAATCGATACAGATTCGAATATTCAAATCGATACCTAACACGGCATATATCGATTAAGAAGTTTATTAAAATAAATTAGAATTTCGTGATTTAAGAGTAGCTTCTTATGATGCAATGAATGGAATGAAGTATTAACAACGACGAGTTTTTCGAAGCTCATCAAATGCTTGGGACCAGATTTTTTTATGAATAAAGTTCCTCTTTATTTTTTGACGTGTTTATTGGGTCCTCTTCAAAGATGATACCCCTGCGGTATTCAATTACAAGCATCGGTAACAGCATAAGAATAATTAAGAATAAGTAATTATATTACTTATTCTGAACAGACAGCCTGACTGCCTAATTAATTCATCGTTTGTTCATTTTCTGAGAAACTCAAGAAGAAGCCGACTGCCAGGAGGATCTGAATTTCTTATGTAGTATCTTAAATATAAGTCGCATAGAGAAAGAGTAACAATTGCAGTAGTTATTGTATAACCTATGTATATCTGGGCAGTATTTTCAATACTAGCTAAATGATTCATCACAACTGGAACTGGAAATGGTATTGGCTGAGGATTAATCAACACAACAAAATCTATATTTTAATTGTAATGTCGTTCCAATTGTTATTCAGGAGTTTTTTTTTTGTGTTGTCTCTCGTAGCGTGAGTCCTTCGGAAACTTGCTACTTAACTGATCAAAGACGAAACCATGGTGGCGTCCAGACAGGCAATTCTGACTCTATCACATTTCTACTCTGTCATATTTGAGGGAGTCACCTACAGCTACACCATCTACATTTATGTAACATTGTCAAGAGAAACATGGATGGATTCATTTGCTTACTTGCTGAGGTTGGTGTGTTAGAAGTTTAAATCTTTCATCAACCAAATTGAATCCATTTTTAATTTGAGATTGAGCCATTGAAAGTGAATTCCTCTGTAATTATTACATTTGATGTCCTAATTTCCAGGAGATCTCCTTATAATAAATACGTTTGCTAATCACCTCGATAAGCTCTCGCTTTTTCGAGAACCAGTCAATGGAAGAGCAGTGTTTTTTTAGCGCCGCCGTAACACCCTAATTATTCCTTCCAATATATTTAAGGCTAAATACTACTCAAAGCCACCGCCATACAAATCGATATTTTATAACCTACTTAGCACAAATCTGGTATTGTTGGAGAACGAAGTCGGCCTCTCTCCATTACACTAAACATGAGAAAATATCTTGCGAAAAGGGATAATATCCCTATCAAGGTGAACTTAAAGTCGGCTCAAGAGTAATGTAAGCCTGATGCATCGATCTTCTATTAGCTTTAAGAATTTAAATTCGGTTAAGTTCATAAACATTGAAAAAAATTACTTAGTAATAAAAGGGATAATACTGACGTATCGAACGACTGTAGTGTATCAAGCTTAAGTTCACCCAAGTAAGTTTTTAGTATCGAAATTACCCACTTGTCGCAAAAGACGAGATGGTGGACGTATTTAGTTATGCTCCTATCAGTAGATATATCAATCACAATGTAATCTGGAAGTTTAATAAACACCTAAATAACACACACAGTGAAACCTTCGTATATTTAGTTACTCCGATGTTTTAAGTTAGGACGCTAATGATACCAATCAGATTAATAAGCTTTTCATCTGCAATTTTAAAATTTACAACGTAAATAAAAAACACATTACTTTGTTCAGTTCACTCTCGTACCATTTTTTTTTCATACAAATATATTTACATACAAAAGAAAGAGAGCCGCCGAATGATAAACGCATCATAAGAGCCTCAAGGCATTTCATCCGTTCGATATCTGTTCGGAACAAATCACTGTTTTATCGTTACTAACATCGTAAAAAATATTGATATCAATATAAAAAGTGGCCTAAAAACAATGGGAGGAATGGATTGAAAGGATTCTAGCGTTAGATAACGAGGCTGTTAGAAAAAAGATATGTATTAATAATAGCTTTATAGTGACCGTCTTTGAACCGCTGGTCATCGGTCGATTGTTTGTGGTGTCTTAATGGACTCTACGGTAACTTATAGTTTTAAAACTCAATGATACCTTGATACACATGTATTCTCATAATAATAACTAAAATATATAAGTGTAAGCTGAAGCAAAAACACAATTAATTCTTATAATTAGTTAATTTCTAGACAAATTATTATATGTTCCTCGAAAGATATAATTTTGGAGATTAAATTATAATTTCTTATAAAAATACCTCCATATAACCATTATTTATCATGACCTACCTTAATTTTTTGAATGTTAATAGTAGACACGCATCCATCGACAATAATTTACAAAACAACGATCCTGTTAACAATCTACTAATTTTGTTGATTGGATTAAGACGTCAAAGCGTGCTATCCATTTCACGGTCGGCAAAAAGATCGTGTTACTATTAAATCAGCTTGAAAATGATACTTTGGTAATCAATTCACGCTCAGAGGCTCAGATGAACCAAAGACAAATTATTGAAAACAGTTTGGCTGACATCGCAATGTAAATATAACGATAAGCTTTTTTATGAATAGGTAATATAATATTTAATATTCTATTATATATAATATTCTATAATATTTAATCATCGCATATGCATGCTATATTATAGTTAAATAATATTAATAAATACATTTAGATAAAAATACCGCAAGAGAAATCCATAAAGATTGACAGAGACATTATTACGCGGCACGCTGGCAATGCAGGTACTTTTGGTAAATAGCATTGAAAATTTTACTGCACTTTGAAGCCGTATTACATTTCTGAGACTAAGAAGGTATTAGCAGCTGGGACGATGCATTTTAATAACAAATATAAAATAATAATGACAAGCTTATAAAATATTTTGAGCTAAATGTTTTTGCGCACAGTACCCACCTACTTAATAGAGGAAATTCCATTAATAATTTGTCATAGCAATGATGGCAGCTATGAATGTTGGAAATACGAGTAAAACAATAGCTGTAATCACCGAATCACTATTATGAACTGAGAGAATCATGCCAATTGACTATTCGTATGCAACACGTGACATCCTACAAGCAATTATTGGTGAATTATCATTCATTAGGACTCGTTAGATATTTAAAATAGCAGTTTTTGTTCATAAATATGACTTAATTTGTCTCCTTTCGTATCGTCATTGTGAATGACGTGATTAAAATTTCCAATATAGTCTTCATATTTATAATACCTCCTCTATAATACCTAATCTAGGTAGCTTGGTTTGCGTATTTAATAATTAATTATGTTGGAAAACACAACTCAAACTCAAACTCAAAATCATCTTTATTTGACTAGACTTTACAAGTACTTTCAAATCGTCAGAATCTACCACCGGATTCGGAAAGCTGTTTTCGAAACACTGGAAAAATCCAAATTAGTAACAGACGAACGAAAATGAATCATAGACGTGCTTTGAACTATTCATACAGTCAATTGTTTACTTACTTAATTACATAATTTGCAATATATCACCCAAAATTATACGGTGAATAATAATTAAGTAACAACCAAGGCAGTAGATAAAATATACTAAATAAGAAGAAGGAAGAATTTTTTGCATATTCCTTCTGTTTTGTTTACATGCAGATTCTAAAAGTTCTATTGTTTTGCGGCAGCAATAA
Organism: Falcaria lacertinaria; assembly: GCA_951449985.1. Classification (NCBI taxonomy): domain Eukaryota; kingdom Metazoa; phylum Arthropoda; class Insecta; order Lepidoptera; family Drepanidae; genus Falcaria; species Falcaria lacertinaria. Next base: position 7,878,474 of record OX602114.1, read on the forward strand.
ATTGTTTAAATATACCATAATTCTTTGCTTCCTAAGATCGAGACCCGATAAGTGTTTATTAGAACATGGGTGGTAGGAACTCGTGCGATATCAACACAAAAACAGATGAACAACGAAAAAGTGCCGACTTTTTGTCTTTTGGCAAATGCTAAAAAGGCATCTGAAAATCTTCGAGCTTGTTTAGTTGTTATCGCTGTTTGTTTTATAAATAACGAGGCACAGGTTGTCAACAACTTGAAGCCGATTAGCGGACCAAACCTAAGGTATAGGATTTTTATCGCCAGAAAGAATATAGCTCAACTTTTTAAATCCACCATGTAAGAGATACCATAGTCAATGAAGTTCAACGAGTGTATTATTAGGGGGATTTGCGTCTTGCAGACCCTGAAAATACATCTCCTTACATCTTAATTGAACAAACCCAGGATATAGGTCTCTCTTGGGAAAGCTTGAGTCGGAAGCGCTTTCCAATCTAGCCTGACCTCCTTTGAAGTCACACAGTACGAGATCTTCTTGGTACCAATATCTAAATCTAAATGATAAAAGATATAGATGATTCTAAGGTCCTAAACTAGTAATCACTTCATTGGTGTCTTCATCTTATTCAGCTGCTTCAGACTCAACAGTCACTCGATATTTACATTGAACTCTAAATTAAATTAAAGGAGAGTGTCAGTGTGCCATTGCAATAAACACTCCGCCTTCGTAGAATAAAGCACAAGGAGCCAGAGGCGCTGTAGAATGGAGTCTGTACATTACCGTATGCCGCCCTTCTTTAGTATGATCACTATATTAATGCTGCAGTGGTCAGATATTGTTGGTATTTGCATAAAGGATTGCCGGTTTGGGATCGCCGCGTGTGTGGCATGCTTCTGTACCACGTGTATATGTCAGTACTCGGGCAAATTGAGGTTTCAGGAACACTCGTTAACAAAATAAGTGCTACGCCTCGAGCAATGCGCGGATTATACAGCAATGTGTAAAAATAAGCAGTGGTAAAAAGTCCAAATTCATCATTCTGACTGTCGGATTCTCTGTTTCATGAAAACGTACACCAATTACAATATTCAGGTTAATATAACTGTTGATTTATTCACACAATTTACCCACAATATATACGCTATATCGAGAGAATCGTACATGTTATTAATGAATGAAAATATCGTACGTATAAATTATAGCCATTTGCTGAATTGAGCGGCAAATACATATTATTTAATTAAAGTTGATTTGAACGGTTACGGTTGCGAGGAGGGAGCGTTTCGTTATAATATATCGAAGCGGATTTTATTAAACGACATAATAAAAATGTGAATGAATTACGATATCGATATCCATTGCAGTGAATTAACGATGCAGATCGACGCATCGCCGAGATATTTACGAGATAAATTTGTCTGCTCGTTGCGCAGTGTCATTACCGCGGCCGACAAACAGTATCACGCGCAACATTTCTCACACGAACAGTTGCAAATAGCTAAATTCTTTGGAGCCTACAATTATAAATGTGTGATTTCACTCGCTAATTAGATACTTATTGGTGCTGGAACTTAAAAGGATATAACAAGGTAGAAAATTACACGAGCTGCGAAGATGAATCGACGGTGACAAAAAATAATGCCTTTCAACTTTCTTAGTAAAAACATCGACGGGTCCATGTACAGGCAAAGTGGTGTGAAGAATTTGCTTATTAGGAGGAGCCGAGACGTCTGTAAATTGAGGCGAAGACATGAAAGACTCGCAAGAACATCGGACATGAAGCACGTGGTATGCAATGCGCAATTGTGCAATCAATTCCTGTCTTACATTCCAAACGTACACTTAAATATAAATTCAACACTTATAGAAATTCAACTATGCTATAGGTATAATGTAAGAATTATAATCATTAGGACTGCCAGAAGCAAATAGTCACACAAATGGGTTAACCAAGAATTGCCTGAAAATGCGATCCGAATGTCAGATAGCAGTCGCTTTGCGTAAAAATCCATCCAAATGGTAACCAGCCACATCGGTTAAGATCAAATGCAAAACCTCAATATTGTTTGGGATAATGCCAGGGCGATGATAGACATATAAAACTTTCATTATATAATTATAATCTAGTACCTACATATTACTATGTAGGATAATATGAGTTGGCAGAATCTGAAAAGCTAATCGTTATAAAGTATTTCTCTCTTTGATGCGTGAGATAATGAAAGTAAAGTAATTGATACTTTGATTAAGACTTTAGTGCTTATTTTGGAAGCCGTTCACCGGAGCCAGGCGCGTGTATGATGATCAACCTCTCTTAATTATTAATTTAAGCCAACGGGACCCAGCTCCTTAATACCATTCATTTAGTTCCATGTACGGAATTCTTTAATATTTTTCCACCTGGTGATCAGGAGATATTGACTTAATCAGTTCTACTTTTAAAGCAATAAAGCTACATTATGCAGTACTATAATAAGTACTGTATTATTGATACTCAGGATTATATTAAGATTTCCTAGCTGTAGCATATGTAGCTTTTTCTGCACGATGTTGTAAGCAAAACCATGTGTACTAAATATCATGTACATTATGATGAGTGGTTCTCGTCTTCTCACTGCACTAAGGAAAACAAAATAGAAAGAAGTTACGTTTCACACTGGCAAGGAAGAAAAGGAAGGTTTTTTTATTTGAATATCTAGCTTTGATATGAAATAAAAAGTTATTAGCGTGTTTAGCAATTAGCAATGGTTTGGCTTATGTTTTTCCAGATACCATCAAAAATATTACTTTGTAAATTCTTCAATTAGGCAGTGCAAAAAATCTTCACGCCGATTTCAATACTTAAAGTTGTTAAAGACACTTCTAAGTGGTGTCCACAGGACAGTAAGTACATCTTGTCGAGATATCGCCTACAAAATCACAATGGGATCGAAAAAACTATTACCTCGTATGGTATGGACATGCGTAACCGTTCCCAGCCGTATATTGGGGGCACTTAATGTGGATTCCCAAAGGAGTCTCCAGTAAATAAGGCTGGTTTACGAGCGCGGAGCTGCGGAGGCGGTATGCCATTGTAGCGGGCATCGACGAATGCACTTTATTGGCTAATTTTGTTCAATTAAATTGTTCTCGTTGCGCCAACACCCGGCCTGGCTTATTTTAACGCCTCGGAAATTATTGCAATAGATAACATAATACACGAGGTGCGTTCGAACGCGAGTGATTTAAAACCGGCGAAACACTCATGTTGCGCTAAAGCACACGTGAATTTATTATAATGACTTTGACACGCACCGTCTGTATTAAAACAATAAACATAAACTAATACGTTCTAGTTACTATATCTATCTCCTCCTGCCTCCTGGTTTAATGGGAAGGGTTAAAATATGATTGTAATATGTTAATATCTAATATTGCTAAGCGGGTGGTGGCTTCCAAACGGTGAATAGTACGTCAACCACATGCTGAGAATCACTAAGAGAGGTTTCATCACAATATTGTGCATGGGACAAAACTATTATCTACCCTTTGAGTAAAAAACTGGATTTCAGTGAACTCTGCGCGCATCACGCTGACAAGGCATTTTACAAATCGTTTATAATAGAATTTATTTGAGCCGCGATGCGTATGCGCATAGTTGATGCTATCACGCGGCTATGAACGTTGACATATGAACAAACGGATCACGAAAGGGTTGCTTTGTTGTATTGCCAGCAATTAATCTGCATGATACGATGAGATATTGTTAAATATTTGATATACAATTTGATTGTGAAGTAATGTAGATGTTTATCGTGCCATTCATACAAATTACTTTGGTGACAGAATAAGTTTTATTTGTTCAGTCAGGCATTGCACCCTCTAAGATAGCTATAGATAGAAACAAAAGAAGATCCTCACTCTAAAAAAAAACACAGTCTTTTACATTTTTTAGAAAGATTTTATATCTTCCGCAAACAAGAAATTGCATAAGTTACTGCCATGTTTTGGAATAATATCGTCATAAAACAGTCAATGAGACGCCGCACTGTCCACACCATAACTATAGGGACAAAACGTAAATCGTCAGATAAACTAATAAAATTATATTTAATAGGCTCGTGAGAACTGTCGCCCACCACCCACTGAGGGTCTTTCGTTAAATATTTTAATTGCGCCGCTAAAAAGATCCCAAATCTTTTATTCCTCGTAAATCAAAGCTGTGTCCACGGTAGTCCCACTTTTTTCCCTTAAGTATTCCAGACAGAGTTATCAGATGAAGTGATATGAAATGATATCCTCCGAATGATGGACATTATTTTTGTGTTGTTTAAGTAAAATACAACCAGGATAAACCGGCGCTTTTTAGGCTTTATGATAATGCACCGAAAATGTCTTACGTTAAATAAAGCATAGATTTATTGTAATGCTATTAAAAATCTGTGAATGAAAGGAAAACCTACATAAAGCTCAGACATAAAGTGACTAATCCGAAAAAACAGTCAAGGCACTTATGAATGACTATTGACTTACCTACGTGAAATTCGCACTTCTCGCCACCGGCGGGGAATTCATCCCCACAAGTTGGAACCAAAATGGTCCCGAACTGCGCGGTTCCAAAAGAGCTTCCTCCCGCGCACAATTAAACTGTGGAATGAACTCCCCGCCGTGGTTTTCCCAAAGGAGTACAGCATGGGGTTCTTCAAGAAGGGTGTGAAGAGATTTTTGAAGGGTCGGCAACGCGCGAGCGATACCCCTGGTGTTGCAAGCGTCCATAGGCTGCGGTAACCGCTTACCATCAGGCGGGCCGTATGCTTGTTTGCCACCTTAGTGGTATAAAAAAAAAAAAAAAAAATAAAAAATATATAAACATCAACTGTGAGTATTCTTGAAGAAATAATTATTGCTTTATAAATTTGAAGAATTGATTGTACATGTCATTGCCAGCTATATTACATCTATCCGGAATTTGAGGTTTATTATACATTTACAATATATATATTAAGATTAAATTAGTTTTGGCCCGTCACAATTAGCATCCATTTGTATTGGATAGGACAGTCTGCACGAGAGGCAATCATCTGTAGCATGCTGTTCCTCGCACACGCTGGAGTAAGGAAGCAACTTTTTTACGAATGATAGCTTGAAAGCCATCCGTCCGTGACTCTGTAAACATTCCAGAAGCGCTACAGAAGCGAGGCAGCCCCATCATCATCCTGAAGATGTTATTATATTGGACACGCAGGGTACCAGCCGCACGCTAGTTCACCCATAGGCTGCTCGAATAAAAGGACTGGCAGTATGCCTTGAAGAGAGTGTTTTTTACTTCTCTCGAGCAACGAGCAAATCTATAAGTTTAGCTCTATATATTTAAACTTCAAGAGAACAGATCAAGCCAAACGTACAGAAGGGTCGGTAGTTTTTAGCATCGATAACAGTGTTAATGACTCATTTTGGTTGCATCAACCAAATAAAGTAAAAAGAGTTATTTAAAGCAAGGTCTCAATTTCTAAGTCTCGTCACCAGTGGATCGTGAAACAGAACCTAACGGATAAGCATCGATTACTATCGCTGCCTACGCTCCGTCAGCCCGAATTTTCGCTACCAACTTTGTAAAACACCTGATACGTTATACATTCCGATGAACAGATAGCTCATATAATGTTCAAAAAGGTTTCGATAGTTTTGAAACTGTTTTAAAAATCAGAAGTCATATAAAAATAAAACCATTTTATTTATAGGCGAAATTCCTTATTTCGAATCACATATTGGTGGGCAACGCGTAAGTGATACCCGCAAAGTATCCATAGGCTACGGTAACCGCTTACCAATAGGCGGGCCGTAGGGTTGTTAGCCACCTTAGTGGCATAAAAATAACTGCATTTTTAGCATGCGCAAGCGGAAACAGTATTATTTTACGCTACATTATATCGCCACATTGCTGTTAAATTGTATAATACCTAAAAAAATCTTATCTAATATCTTAATTCGTACCTCAAAGCATAAGTAGAACATACGACGTAATTTTGTGTCATCAAAATCGGAAGCCTCAATCAGTCACAGGTCGAGTCATTCGAAATCCATCATTCATTCGCAACGAGACGTTTAAAATAGTAAAATTTCCGAGTCAATAAACGTTTCTGTTTGTTTTTCTAACAGGAAATATATTTGGTTTTGTAAAAAGATTGTAAAAAAGAAAAGGGAGCTGTGTGGGTGGCGGCTGACGACAGTTTAAGTGTAACTCGATACAATTGAGTCCAGTTTTTCTTACGCACTTCAAATTGTCGAAAGCCAATGAGTTGATGATATTATTTTGCCGAAGGCTCTTTATGGACTCGTACCGACCGACACCGACCTAATGTTTACGGAAGCGGCTTCCTAAAGCCACTTAACAGTAAGGTTAGTTTTTATGTTGACATAAAATTTTCATAGTTTTGGGGCTGCAATTTGTGGTTAAGCTTTAAAATTTGAGGCATCCTGGAACTTCAAGTTATTGTCCTATAAATATTTTAATGTCCTTATATTTTTATTGTTTTAGTAAAGTATAACTACATTAACATGTATAATTTTTTTCATTTTGAATTTTCATATGTGTTTCTAATTTTAATAACCGATTGAATTCGACTAACAAGGGAAATAATCGGAAAGATTTTATCGTGAGATCAATAAAATAATCCAGGGCTACCACTCTTATTGTGTGTGTAGGCAGCGTCACGTGGCCAACCCCACAGCACAACCCCTATTAATATTTCACTCACTCACACGTAATGTAATTTTAAGGAATCAGACAGAGACAACATATTTAAAGTAAGGTGTGTGGGTAAGGCGCGGGCCAAACATCTGCCGACTCTGATATTTTTTGGTCCGTTGAATTAAGGTAAAGTAATAATACTAATACAAAAGGTTTAATTAAAGTTTTGATTACCTATAATATACGTAGTTTACTGATAGAGAATTCAACTCAAGCTTAAAATCACATTGCTGAAATACCTTTTGTCTTAGCAAAGTATACGTTAATTTCTGCGCACAATGATATTTTCATTACTATAAACATTCCGTTTATTCATCCAGCTCAATTCATTAATTCTACATCCAGATCATTGTATACTTTCAATACAAATGCTATACGGGAATTCGTACATAAAGTATACCTAGGTATAAAAACACATGGTAACAAACTCATTATAATCAAAATAATAAGTTTAAGCCCATGTAACGGTCTTGCCATTGAAAACGGGAGAGCAAATTATTGTGCAGAGAAACTCCAAAGGACTTGATCTTGTATTTTTACTAATTTAAAATGTACTCTAATATTAAACACCGTATTCCTTATAAGGTATAGATAGAACACAAAATTGAATGCCACTGCTGAGAATGATGGTAAAATATAGTGATATTATGATCGGAGCAAGAAGTTCATTGAAAACGAATGCAGCTCAGTAAGTCCCTAAGGAACAGGCAGGTTTTTCGCCTCGTCTGGTGTAACACAAAGAGCTTTGAAAGGACTTTTGTGTCTGGACCGTGGTGTTCTTGAATAAAGTTGCACGCTGATATTATTTTTACTTTTACTTTTTGTACCAGATTTTAGGAAGTCGTCCATATTTTGAATTTTATTCTGACAATAGTAGAAAATTAAGCTACATTTATTAAATTTAATTTCTTTGAAAGAAATGGCTAAATTTTTTTAGGGAAGGTAAGGCTTAAAAATCAATCTTGCCTTCTCATATTCATATTTATAATAATATTATCTTTGAAAATCATTTAAGATGTGGCAGAAATGTTGTCTACTCAGATAATATATATTTCCTATTAAATAGCTTACGGAGGTCGGATGGCAATTAGTACATTGTGATAAAATCTGGTCCCAGCCTATATAAGATTAGGTCTAGTACCTACCCCAACAATGTTTTGCAATGTTTTGGATGATACTAGATCGATGCTGCGGATATAAGCATTTTAGTTTTAGTCTCGCCTTACTGTACTTATTTTATAGGTACTTCGAAGGCGAACCCTTCTTTATATCTAAAATAAATATAGCCTAAGTTACGCCTTGTAACATCAGCTATCTGCTAGTGAAAGTCCAGTTCTCATCGGTCCAGCCGTTTCGGACAAGACTGGAACAAACAAACAGACAGACAAATAAAATATGAATTGTTTGTTATAGGTAACGGATATGCTTCCATATGCATTAAGTAAAACGCTGTTATTTTGACATTGCAAACAGATACTTCAATCTTATTTATTTGTATAGACACGAACCTAATTTAGTTCTCAAAACTTACGTATGTTTCATTATACAGTTTGTAAGTGGTAATCCTATTTCAAATACAAATAAAGGCGAAGAAATAAATAAAAATGAATTAAACAAAAAGAATAATATGGGTCATATCCTTTACATTGCGAACCAACATTATGAGCAGGATATTAAGCCTTTATAAAGTTCCTTTTGCAATCCTTTGAATGCCTAGTCTAGCCATCTAGATGCAAGCACGTCTCGTCGGTCTCTTTGTACGGATGACCTTAACATATTTGTTTTCAAATTGAAGGTTCTCCTTTATTCCCTCAACGCTGCGTCTGGGGAAGCCCTCAATAGCCTAACTATTTCAAGGCGTCGTGCATTGAGATAGGTTATAGCATTAGACGGTATTCAAAACACAGCTGTGTAGCGAGGAAAGAATGGACAGGTTGCTTTTGTTGGTTTCGGCTAGACTGTGGTGAGGGAGGGGTGACTAATCTTGAGGGCCTTGCAATTTTCTTATGGTCGTAATTCAGTGCATTTGCGTTCTAATTATTACTATGTAGGTAGTATATATTGGAAGACTGGTTAGCACAGACCTATATTAAAATTCTAAGCCACGAGCATACCATGAAGGGTCCAATACTCAGTACATTCATCGGTAAGTTTACGTTCAAAGCTCTAACATTAGAAGATTACACACACATACCAATATCCAAATTGTTATTATTTTTATGTCATCTTCTAAAGGGTTGTAATGTTTTGACAGGCTAAAGCACGTTCCCACGTGTGCCTCTTTAATTTGCTGCACCTTCGCTATGCAACATATGGTGTCGCTAAATATAGCTGGTACCCCATGGTCTTGGCGGCACATGTTCGCAAGATGGTGAGCCTCACCTTACTGAGCGGATTGCGCGAAAAAACTACACATCTTAAGTTACAGGATGCACTTTTGAGTATTACGAGCAAGTCCTGGTTCCTTAATCCGCGGATAGTGTACAATATCATAAAAAATACATGTACTTAGTTATTGCCTATAGCTACGTATCGAGATGATTTGATATCTTATTGATACACGATTCCTGGTGATATTCCTATTTGAATTTGTTTACCAATAATGTGAACAAATCAACGATATACGCCTTTATGAAAAAGTGTCGATCAAAACCAACCCAATCGTTTGCTCTTAAGATAGCGACAGGCGTTAGATTTTTACAAGTCGGATTATGACGAACGTTACGTTGTGCCAACCGTAAATAAATATCTACGGTCAATGAATTGCAAATATTTTTTTAATAAAAATATATTTTGTACTCATTTGTTTTATATTACGCCTAACAGGTATAAAGTAAAGGGGTACCGACACCGGAAATGTTCCTTACGGGACAGAAATCTATCACCATCTTCCTCTTGTATTTATTACCTTACCTCCTCTTTTTATATTTCTTTTTCTTTCTTTTTATAATAGCTCATGTCTCATCATACCGTAAGGTATTTTGTTTTGATCCCATATTTACTAGGATTCTATGATTAGGTTATGTGTAATTCGAGAAAGTATAAGTTTGTATATTTAACCTGTAAGCATCTTATTTACGTGCGGGAATAGAACCTGTGCCTCTCGACTCGGTCGGCCGAACACATGGTTGTCAAACCATCCAAGTCAAGATAATATATTCCCAGTATAGTGTTTACATTAAGCTTGCAATTTTTATAAGTTTATCGAAAAATCAAAAAATGAGGTGTCAAATCGCAGTAGCTTATACCTAGCTTATTAACGATTATATTTTGCCCGAATGAAAGCGAAATCAAATGTAGCATCCCAAAACTAACCTAAAGTTATTACAAATACGATTGAAACTATCATTACCACCAAGCTAGTTCACATCACAACAATAGTCATAAACGGCGCGTGCCACTACACAAAGGCTAGAATGCAGCAGCTGTTGTAGGTGGTCACACACACACATACACCTAGCTTTATTGTAAACTTCAATATGTCTATTTTAGATCACTACAGAGGCAGAAGAAATAATTACCAATTAATATTTATAAAATATGAACAAATTATACCATATCTAGATTTAACAAATGTCAATACCTAAATAAATTCCGGAAATTTTGAAACGTGTCTCCGTAATTGTACTATTAATTTATCGTAATCAAGGAAGGAATTGAGAAGAGCACTTAGTTTGAATTAACATGTCTTTGTCGAAATGTAATAAAAGCTCAGCTTTAACTAATAACTGCGCGAGCGCAGTAAGTACACGATCCGATTCCATGCATTCGGTTTTGATTTCAAAGGTGTATGTCGATGTCTGTGGGTTTTTTGATAACTACGAATGTGTTTATAACGCACACATTCACAACTATGCTTGGGTGCGACACCCCATGAAAATTGTATTATTCTCTGTCATGTTAGAGTGTGGGGAAGTATTTTGGTTCAGCCAAACTTTTAAAATCTGAACACAGATTTATTTTTACAATTTAATAATTTTGAGTACGATCAATCGATTATAGTGTGTACCTACATAACATAATATGGGTAATTTAGTTGTTATAGAATGAAATCTACTTTACAACAAAAGATAATATAAAGAATATATCAATTTGCTTATGAAAAAATACATTTTAAATTAATATTATTAAATCTACTCAGAATTCATCATACATTTCACTTTGGCTATCTAGTAGGATTTATTACTTCAATTGAACAGTGTGCAAACATTTACAAAGTTAATACTGTAGAAAGTGAACACATACGATTCCCCGATCCGCCCTTTGAAAGAGCATGTGTGCAACTAGTAAAATATAAGTACCCCTGTTGATCCCCCCGCAGCAACCCCAGGTGCGTCCGCGCGGCACGCGCCATTCATATCGCGACTGGCGCCCTGAGACCACCTCGATATTTCAAGTTCCTACTAACTATAAAATAGTTTACCACAATCCGTGATCCCATCAAACTCTCCGCTACTAACACTACGTAAACAATCATAACATGTGAAAACCGCAACTCATCGCCGAAATGAGTTCAATCAGCGTCGTTGTGTTCCGCAACTCGGCACTCGGCAAGGCGCAGGTGCTCCAGGAATCCGTGAATAATTCTGGGAACATAACAAACAACGAAGCTAATCAGAACGTGAGACGTGAAATTATCATATCGAAGAACAAACAAAAGATTCAACCCCCGGCTACAGTGTCAGTGACGTCATTAGTGCGCAACGTAGAACCTATTACTTCTAACATTTTGGCTAAAAGACCGCGTATTCGTGAAAACAGTGGTGATGAAGGCCAGCGAGCCGCAACCCCTCTTGCGGTAGCTCGGCGAAACGCGCGGGAAAGAAACAGAGTGCGACAAGTAAATGACGGGTTTGCCGCTTTGCGTCGGCATATTCCGGAAGAAGTAGCTTCAGCGTTTGAAAGTTCTAATTCAAACAGAGGATCAAACAAGAAATTGAGTAAAGTGGAAACATTACGAATGGCAGTTGAGTACATCCGAAACTTAGAGAGCTTGTTAAACATCGGACATGCAGACAAGGAAAATAACGGGCGACCTTCAATGGAATCATTCCCTTCGCCAGCATCTTCTTCACCTAGAGAAAATAGTCAGGAAAGAAGTTATTATTCCATAAACTCGCCAGCTCTTGACGACGAGGAAATGGATGAAGATGAAATTGATGGACCTACACTGCCCCAACATCAATATATAGAACTACCTGCCGCAGAAGCATTTCAACTAGTGTCTACACCGCATTTATACGATGAAGAAGAAGGAGAACCGTTGACGCCTTCATCAGATCTACTTGGACAAGATGACGTAAGTCCGCATCTTTTAGATGAAAATTTCCCATTTCCTACTTCAGCTGAACAGTTTACTGTAATACCAGAGCAAAATTATCTAATCGAATCCGATGTTGGCGTGACAGACAGTGATTTCGAAGTGAAATATGTGGCGTCCATTCATCAGAACTACAATCCCGAGAATGGACTTCAATTGGAAGCGATAAGCCCTGACTTAATTCTATCCCACGAACAGTATAGATTAAAAGAAAATGAAAGTTTTAAGGATGAAGAATATACAGATGTGGAGTTGAAAAAGGAGCTTCCAGACATTCACGTGACACCGGAAGACAGGGAACAGTTTGAAGAAACGCTCAAATGGTGGCAAGAGAAGACGAGGCTAACACGTCCTGTGGCGAATAATAATAGCAATTGACGAGTAATATGATGTAGTTCGTGTAGGTACAATTTAATTAGATGGTATGTAGGCAATGTGTATTACATACAGCTGTGTGTGCCAAAGTGCGCGCGGGCGCAAGGTGCACTGTAACGGTCAGAGCGCATCAGTTAGTCGCTCGTGTTCTGTTTAGTTCAAGTATAACGATATAATCAACAATATGTATGTAGTTTGTATTTAACGAGATGTTTCATATTTAATGTAATTTATATAATAATCTGAATCTACTATTGTACATTAAATACTTAAAGTAAACTAAAATGAATACACAAAACTATGAACTATAAGGGTACAAAACATAATTACCTACACGTGAAATAAATGTCCCAAACCACTGTCATGTATATTGAATTTTATGTCTTAAAGCGATGGATTGTTAGGAATGTACCCACTGACGTATTAAAGGTACCTATCAAAATAAGTTACTTATACAATTCATAACTTCAATTGATAAAGTAGTAGAATAAATATTCTAGAAATGTTATTTGTGAAAATCTTTGTAGTATTTAATTTAATGTATTGTTCAGGACTGAATTGTAAATATGTCTCAGAGTAGGGCACCTAATGTATACAAATAGGAATTGAATAATTTAATTTCAGGTATAGTTTATGTATTTAAGTTTTTTTAGTGCCTTAGCTTATGATAATATTGTGATGCTAGCAAATCATTCTATTTTAATATATATATTTTTAGCTGTGTACCTAATTATAAGCAATCTCCTTCGAATTTAGTTCCAAAATAAAAGCTTAGACCGTGACTGTAGGCAAGTAATATTTATTTCCTAAATCTCAACAATTTCATCTCAATGGCAAATGAATGAAATCTGGTTTATTATCGGCCCATTCATCTAATACCAACCAACCCTTTGAACAAACCCCTATGCTAATGCGACTAAATTACTTAACGTTAATGACCTACTTAAAACACCAGTCCCACTTAAATATTCCGATTAAATCAGTTGCACCATCATAGTTTACTTAAACCGGTGTCAAGAAATCAAAGGTTTAACCAAATGGTTATAAGGCTAGTTGTTACGTAGATGGTAATGGTATTATCGAATAAATCAGACTTACATATACATAGGTCACCTTAAAATAATAAATAACTATCTTAAGATGGATTCGAAACTTTGTCGAAAAACAATTAATAAACAACTTTTTTTATTCTAGCAAACTGGCAAGCAAACCTGATATTCTTTATGTCCCTTGCCCAGTTGAAAAATAATATATAAAACTGAGTAAACAATCTGTAAGAAATCCTTTCTTATAAACTCTTAATCATAAACCTACGGTAAAACTGGGCTGAAAGCCCGGACCGTTAACGGTAAGGCGATATCGCTATTATGATTGTAATGTGCCGCCGTTATCCCGAGTAAAAAATACTCGATTCCAAGGGAGCGAACAAACGGGGTGATTACAATTTTGAGGGTCGAATGCTCTGATTTTATATGTGGACCATTGCATTTCGAATGAATTAATGTTGTTGATCAAACGTTTTACGAACATTTCCATTAGAGCATTAATTAAATTATTGCCAGATGTGTGTGCTCATTATGTCAAATTAGTCCTAGTTAAGTTATGTAAATAGCATAACCAACAGAGAGTAAGTAATAGAGTAATCAACTACATATAATATTTGTCCTATGTGTATGTATTACAAGCAGTGTATTACTGTGATTCATATAATATTAAGCCAATCAACCACAACAGATGTTCGGAACTACGTTTTACTGATTTTTCCAAAGGTAAATAAGTATTTATTATCTGCAGCCCATATTAACTTTTTGCGCATAAATCGAAGCTTTAAAGAACGATTTCAAACTTGTAAGGTCATAACATACACCTATTCTGTGCTTCGTTCCGCACGCTCCCACATTTCCGGAAAGGTAAGAATTTTAATATCTCCCTTGAATTTTTTATAACAAAAATATCGCCATATTTTACCGGTTAAGCGCCTTGCACGCTAGTCTGACTTCCATTTAAATATTTTCCGGTTCATTCGTCAGGCGCTGTTTGGAATAATTAAAGTTTTGAATAAACGCCAACTTTTTTTTATACTTCAGTGGAGAGTCGTACGCCTGGCGGTAAGCACCCGCCTTCAGTAGTCTATTTGGTTCTTAGCCTCTCTGCATCAAGCCGCCCAGGACTTTATAGTTAATCAGAACTGTAGTCAGTACCTACATGGTATTTACTAGTGCCAACTAGCGACATTATAAGTATAATTTTACACACCAGCTAGCAAGAACTAGCAATAAATTTAATATTATAATGGTATGGACATTATTTAAATGAGGTAAATAACATTTTTTCTACAAATCTAGAATTCATGGACTTAATTGATTGAATATTTATTTCTGAAACTTCAAAAATTTGGTATAACTATTTTTGGATATTTTTATTGGAGTATGATGTCTAATAATTTAATAAGTATTGTTTTTTGAAACATTGAATTGGATGTGTACCTAATACCCCACTTCGGTTAACTAGAGAACTAATTTCAGGAACTCAAACAAATACAAGATAACAAGGGTTATTGCCTAATTATTAACTGCCTCAAAACCAACATGCGTTGCACCACAATCCCTAAGTCAATACCTCCATCAAAATCTCTTCAGCCGTCAGCGAAATTATTTTGGACAAACAAACATACCTATATACTTCTATCTTCGTATTTATGATTACTATTAAAGCGCTTATCTACGTAGTTTATTAGTGTAGGTACTTGTGATACTTGTCCAAGTGTTCTCAAGGCATTTCCTAGAACGGAATGTACTGACAGATTTACGGAAGCCCATCCATGTAACCAAATCGAGACCATTTAAATTGTTGAAGAGTTTGATATAAACATGATATAAATTATTATTGCAAATCGATCTATTCCAGTTGATTCCCGCTGCTAGTTTTACCGTCTTGACCTAGGTATATTATATTTTTTAGATCCAGCTTAAGTACGTTTCATTTTGATATTTGTAACTATTTCTATAAGAATTTTGTGTTACATTTTCATTTTAGATTATTATTGTTTAAAATTATTGTAATTTGAAATAAAAACCAACCGAATTGAGAACCTCTTACTCTTTGAGATCGGTTAGAAAAGACAACACAATGTCTAGAGCGTTTCAACTGAATAAATAATTTTTAATTTAGTTTTTGATCCAATGCTTGGATTCTTCGTTTGAATGCATACACGCTGTATATTAGTATGACATCTGAGAAGATATTCAAACCAGTCTCTTAACTTGGAACGTGGAATATATTATTAGCAACTCAATATAAAATTACAAATTAAGATACATAAAAGCATTATAATTATCCATATTTATCACAATCAGCATTTTGTATAAATGTCTCAAAATCTTCCACGATTCTCATATTTTGATGGTCGCCTATTTTGGTAATTAATTAAAACCACACACTTTTGGAAAGAACACCAAATAACTTTAATATTAATTTTATTACAAAACCAACGTGCACATTTTGTACCGGTATTTAAAAGACAGATTGAATGGTATAAAATTCACGTGCCACGGTCGGAGTGGAGCCGCGTTATCAGGAGCTGAAACATTGTCTGTTATCAGAATAAATACCGACAGGGCTATGTGTGATGTTTCATGACGTCCTAATAATTATTTATCAAGCACAATCCAGCTCATCACTGTATACTACTGTCACCATATTTCCATTGAGCGAAAAGGACAGGTTTAATTTTTAAAAATATGTTGAAATATATTACTCTTATAGTTCTGTTCATCAGAATTGATGTCAAGCAGGCGGCCGGTCTTAAAACTATCTGCCAAAACCACAGCAATATGGACCAGATCTGTATCTGGTATCATCTCTGTAGATGACGACTGATAGAGAAGTATGAAAGAGAAATAAATATAGCGCCGACCCCAAATAATATGGGATAAAGGCAAGAGAATGATGATGATGAGTTCTGTTCATCATAGCACGGTCCCAGGTTGTGACATTTATTGTACAAAAGTACCCATTCGTTTATTTAATTGTTTGATACTTAGTGTGTTCCATGGTACAGGGAAATATATAAGACAGAGCACTGAGTTTCTTGCCGGTTCTTCTCAGGTGTCTTTTATTTCCGAACCGGTGGTAATTCAGACCTTCAAAAGTGCCTTATTAGGGCCTAAACTGCATAAATGATTTTTTATTTATTTTGATAGAAACGGCAATCCCAATTTCAGAAAAGTGAAGGGAGTAGTAAAATATATTTTTCGGACTTCATATTAGACATGATTTTAATGAAACATGGTCATTATAAGTGGGGATAACTTTTACTTAGGATATCGTAGCACAATTAAATTTCATTTATCTTTCGAGTTTCTTATTTCATCAAAACCAATCTAGAGGGAAATCTATATTAAGAAGCTTATTAATAGAGTAACATAATATAGCATATGTACACTTGTGGCTACGTTAACAAACCGGTTAGTTAGGTTACAAAATAGAATATCAGGTTAGGTAATGCGTGGGAATACAGCCTTGCTTAGCATGACAAAGCCAATACTATGAGGAAGAGATCCTGATCGATGGCTTTTGTAAAAAGTCCGTTGCGTGCGAGCCGCTATTCGAGCTTTGTTGTTTTCGAAGCGTAGAGCGCATAAGAGTTATTGATACTTTATGTATTAATAATAACACTCAGGTAGTTGAATTCTGTTTTTTGTAATGAGTTTAATTGGTTTTATGGTAAAAGATAGAGAACATGACGTATAAAATAAAATATAAGGGCATACGAATTGTTTCTTAGGATATTAAATACCATGTTAAATTATAATTAACCATTATAACACATAAAAATTGACCTAGCCGTGTGTTCGTGTGTATTTGCTTTATTTCACAGAATACTATAGTATCCAGTAAATACAATACAATTTTACCTAAATAACAATGTATACATTTCTCTTTGGAGTAACATAGTCACCGTGTGAATAAAAAAATAAGTGATAAAATTAACTAAGCATTACTATATTGTTATAATTATTATTGTATTCTCATTTGATATATATAACATATCTAACGTACAACATTTAATATTTGATAAAGAATAATAAATAAACCGCCAAGTATCAAGATGATTTCGTTGCGTAACACGGCAAGGTAAAGTCAAAGAAGCTACCCTATTGTTATGTAATATTTATTCTTGCGTAGATCTCTTCGGAGCTTTTCAGTGAGGTCGAGGCCATTGTCACCGGGTTCATGGGAACCAGCAAAAAACGGACTTTACCTTTAGGGACCCAAGTTATAACGAACAAAACTGAATAAGAACTTTTTCTACGCTCAGTTCTGCAATACACGTGTTCAAAGATTTTAAACTCTGTGATAATCTACCCGTCTTATGCGCAGAGCCCTCGGCTCTTCTAGGTAGACGGTAAATACAGTGTTTGCTTTTAGAATTGCCTGATTGTGATGGCTGCCAGGTAAAAGAAATCATTTAATATTCTAGTAGTAAACTCGAAGCCAGAGAGCATGTTCAATTAGATTTAGGTATGAATTTATCTGAAGCAAGAGAGGTATGCCACTGTGCACGTCAAGAATGAAAACGCTATAATGTACTATCTGCTTACTTGGAAAGGGTCTCGACGGAATGATAATAATGTATAGGTAATATAATATTGTGTCAATTAAATTTTCCGAGTGATTTCAACGAATTAATAAAAAGCCTTACAAACATGTTTATTTATTAAATAGATTATATCAATATTCTACCTCTCAAGGTAGATATGCGTAAAGTTATATCAATTAGCCTTGCTCTTAAAAACGAGTTGATGTCATACTTAAAGAAATATTTGAAACGCCAATGCCATTCTGAGGAGTATCAGTAAAGAACTGTTGTCTTATTTTAAGAGCCAGTTAAAAGCAGGGAACTTTTTGTGCAGCATTTGTAATGCCAGATTGTATGAGATTGTAGACAGTGAAATTGCGCCAAGTTCCCGTAGCTGCATGGTGTGTGACGCCATACGGCATGCGTGCATGCCCTGCCATCTGGCGATACAACAAGATTGTAACAAAAACACAAAATTAACTACAGTCTAAAGTTTAAGAGTCACGGTGGCATATGCTTTTGTTTGTCTGTTAATCGAATAATTCGATTCGTATTATTGGAATACGTGGTACCTACTTAGGACTGGTATTATATACCTACGTAACAAAACCATGTACAATTTACGCAATTAATTGAAACACAAATGAACGATGACTCGTTGGTAACTTTATGACGAATTAATCGAGAATTTATTTCATCAGAATATAAACACGTGTTGTGCAAATATTGTTTTCCCATGTTTATTATAATATTTACTCATAGTTAATTAGGTCATAATTTCTGTTATCTTGTCTAAGTCAATGTGTAAAAGGAACTGCAGCGAGTCAGTCTACATTGTATGAGCGTTGAAAACACTACATCAGTCAGTAATAACACTCGGGATCCCGGGAAGAAGAGAAAGAGCTACAACTTAGTATCTACCGTAAAGTACAAAAAAAACTGTGTAACGAGAAATAGCATAATACCATACCATAAAATAATGTATTTTCTTTATATACTATAAAGTTAATAAGCAAGCTCATAAGCCATAGCTCATCTGATGGTAAGCGGATGCGAATCCTATAGAGGGTTCACTGTACATTTGCAGCATATGATTTCTCCTTACGGACAACACAGCAGTTCCTCGATACCGTACTCACCGGAGAAACAATACTAGATCAAAGTAATTAACTGTTATTTATTTGTGAGTTTCTGTAAGACTGTGGACGGAAATCCATTGCACCCTACTTTTATAAATGCTATAGTAGACTCCGGAAGACCGTCTGGAATTTCATTGTGTTTGGTATGGCTTGAGTAAAAATCACTTAATTCCAAAACCTAATAGCTCAGAATGGATCTTATATTTACGAAACGGACGAACTCCGTACTAAAACAAGTGGAAATTGGAAAAAGATAGACTTCCTCTCCTGATAAAATAAACAGTTTAATATATTCATAAATAATAATTAATTGACAGAATGCTAGTTGCTACCGTATTATCAATTAAATATCTCTAAAAAAGCATCCACTAGTCGTGACTTTATCAAAACGAATGATGTAACAAGTTAGAAAATTGATGTATATTATTGTAATCCAACTAATATAATTGATACCTACGCTGGTTGATGTTTGTTTGTTTGTCACTCAGTCAAACCAACGACAAACGGCTGACCGTTATTTAACATAATTGGTATAGAACTAGACTATATTTAGGGTCGAACGTAATGTTTATTTCAAAGCTATTGAAATACGCTAAATAAAATAATTACATTATAACAGAAATCAAGGAAACGGCCTTATTACCGCCAGATTAGGGTTTTTAATTCAAAAAACAATATGACTTATAAGCAGACCAGCAACAATGATTGGAACCCT
Organism: Falcaria lacertinaria; assembly: GCA_951449985.1. Taxonomy (NCBI): domain Eukaryota; kingdom Metazoa; phylum Arthropoda; class Insecta; order Lepidoptera; family Drepanidae; genus Falcaria; species Falcaria lacertinaria. The sequence goes on from OX602114.1 coordinate 7,898,313, forward strand.
ACTCCTATCGTTATTTAGATAAAAGACAGATAAATTATAATGAGCTATTTACTTACTTTCTTGCAAAAGTGTTGCTACGCGACATGATAATACCATACGAAAGACTGAGAAATGTACCATGAAATAGTCAACAGGGCATAACTACCTAACACCTAAAAACTACATACTCGGATCAGTGGTTCACACACAGTTTTAAGCACACTCACTAGCAGACCGACATATATTGCGGTTTGCTTATGTATGCAAATGAACGAATATACAAAATGTATATAGGTACATTTGTTAGAAATAACTTGTTATAATCCCCCTGAAAACAGGCGGTGCAACCACGTGTCTTGAAGACCCAATTAAAGTTACTAAAATAGTTTTACCCGGGAAGTGGGTGAAATGTGCTTTAAGTAATTTTAACGAATATAGAAGACATGTTTCCCCCGACTTCTTCCTCATAATTTTGACGCTAAAATACTTTATTTTCTTATGGCAACATATCGGGCTTTTTTAACCATTCTCAGAAAACATCAAATAAAATTAATAATATGCAGATAAAATATAACATTTGTTATAATAATAATAATAATAATATTAATAAATTAGAAATAAATTAATAACATAAACATATCTCGCTCAGAGAATCAGCATTGCTATCCAGCGTGGCAATGCTGCCAGCATTCTTGGCACGCTACCGCATGATTCCGGTTTGGATCAGATCTTTTATCTATAAGTAGGTAGGTTAAGATATGTTTTTGTAAATAGTTTAATCTGTTTTATGTCAATAAATGTATAACATAAAATAATCTTTACTTGGGCTTTTGTATTTAGAGTGATAAGCAATTATATCTGTTCTATTACAATATTTTAACAGTCTGTATTCTATTAAACGGCAAAATGACACGCTCCTCATATTTTATTCGTCCGAATAAATGTACATTAGTTTAGATTTACATGTTCGTAGTACCTAAGTTTGCCGGCGTTTAAGACACTTAATCAAAGACAAAACATAATACCAATATTATGTCAAAAATAAAACAGTTGTTCTAATGTGTGATGACATGACCGTATAGGTCGTGTCATGTGCGAAAGTGAAATGCGAATAGTGTTTTTTTAAATAATCTACAATGTCTCATTGCTTTATACTTCACTGTCGTGAAGTATAAAGCTTACTTTACTGCTTTACTTAGAAAAACACTTGGACGTCACAAGTCAAGTACATAACAGCTGGTCCAGAAAGAGAATCAGTCTCTTATACAGTTGCACGGGTTGACCTAAGCCACCGCGGTAGGAACATGACAAAGCGTTACATAATTAATATAATGAAAAAGCACCAAACAACTAGCTAACCTTACGTATGACCCCTGATAATGATATATGTACGAGGGACGTTCAATAAGTAATGAGAATGATATACCTACTTATTGAAGGTAATTTGAGGAAATAATTGTTACGTATTATAGCTTACTTAGGTCTTTGTAAAAAACCCTAAAAAAATCGTTATTGTAGTATCGAGTAAAGTGACACGCATTTGTTTGTGACTTGTCGTTGAGTTTAATATTTAAATTCGTGCAGTGATTAAATACTGTGGTTTGAAAATTAATATTACCAAAAAAGTTTTTGTAATGATACGAAACCGTAAGGAGAGGATGCTCCGCCATATTCTGCAATGGCAAGGTGGTGTGCAGAGTTTAAATGACCAATACAAAATATACATGACCCTCGTTCGAGCCGCCAGAAAACCAGGAATATCACTTACGACTTGCCAACCTTAAAATGCTATTGAAATGCTACCAGAACGTGTTTTGCTATATAAAAAAAAGCTAATGTAGTACAAACTTATTATTTGCGGTTGGTGCAATATCCGTGTTTAGAAAGCGAACGGCAAAGTTAAGTTTGTCATTAAACGTAGTTTGTTTTTAGTACGGAACTCTGGGCGTGTGAATCGAACTCGCACTTGGCTGATTTTTATTGATGTCTTCTGCTCAACTAATATATTTTTGCATGCGTTGTCTGCCTTCAAATTTTGTACTCACATTAACTGAATATTTCTTGAGGACCCATTTATGTCACAACATCTGGTAGAACCAATAATAAGTAAAAACATATATAAACTAATGAATGCAAATGGCTCAATTTAATTATGTACATACCAAAAAACGATCGATTAATCTGAATTTTGGTGCATATTAATATTTAAAATCAAAACCTATCAAATGTTATCAAGGCTCAGTTAATCAGTTTACAGGTTTAATCGGATTTTGATTCGGGTCAAATAATTACAAACCGTCTGTAGCAACTTACCTTCTTTTCTTATTTTGCAGAAAGTCAAATAGTGTGTGTTAAAATATGCTTACCATTAATGGTTAGTGGAATTAAAGGCTTTTAAAAAAAAATACATTCACGTTCAATAACAGTAATTTTTTTTAAAATGTCGTGATTTTATTTAACCATTCCTAAATGACAGAAAATCAGAATCACGCGGCATTTCAATGCAAATGTAAACTTTGTTCCAACAATCCTAGTTTTTACTTAGTACGTGTGGAGTGCCGACCCGAACGTACACCATGTACCTACTATATTATGTTAATATTTACTCGCCTCCATACACGCAATGATATGGCAATAAATTTACAATTGTACTCTACTTAATCTTTATTGTGATTGAAATCAGTATTTTAACATATATTTAATTCGGTGGCTTGTATTTTTGTCACGACCTTCAAGCTTATATCGTCATACATATTTTTTATTAAAGTGTATTTTGTAGCGGCCTGTAATTAATTAGGATTGTAGGTTAGAATATTATTTAAATTTTAAAAACAAAAAATCACTTAACTTAAGCAATCAACATGTAAATAATTTATATATAAAGAAAACACCGATAATACACACTAAAAAACAATTCCACATAACTGAAGGAACACTGAAAAAATTCTAACCACTGCTACATTCCCCATTGTTTTTCTTTAAAAAGTAACTGTGTACCATTATTAATATTAAGAGTGCTTATACCAGTTCTCACTAGATTATAAGATCGTTACTAGCGGTCTCCTAATGTTAGAATTTGGACCACAATTAGAAATATGAATAAACCTGTGTTAAACAGCATTTAGTAAGTCTTGTCCCAACGCATGATAGTGTGCCTAATGTTTATTTTAATTAAATGTTTTTGAATGCATATTAAATAAACTATAAGCTTTCTGTAATTCTCAATATAAACTAAGTTGTACTAAGTTATATAAATACATACGTCCGCGCAATTTCCTAACAAGAGGTAAATAGGTGTCAAATTTGCACGCCCTCAAGGCGAGGCATTAAAGAACATATCATCTAAGAGAAGAACTAATGCAGAATGTATATAAGATAACTGTAACTTAGATTAAAATTTGACATTATGCGTTTGGTTTTTGAGCTCTCGGTGCCAAATAACGCACCACAATAACAGCACCACAGCCGCAAGTACAATAATTGAATATATTTGGTTTACTTACTCATTGTATATTTCTGGATATTGAGGTCATACAGTAACAGAAAACCTAGAATAAGTTTCGTTTAGGAAATCTAAATGAATACATATATCATTGTATTCAGGTAAGGTATTGTATATTGTCATGAATATTAATTGCGGAAATATTTTCAGCGTCAATATATTACCAAATGTGCATATTATATGCTTTGCATGCATAATTTGACATTGTTCTATAAATATTAATTACTGGTGTGCATTCGTTAACATTATGTAATTTGATAATTCACCCGACACTTGATTTGTGAGCCAAATTACAAAGCGTACCTAAGTGTTTGTCCTTCATGTTTGTCAATAAAACTTGCATAAGGTTTGATTAACCGACCACATGTAATTGAAAGATAACAGTAGCCCGAGCAAGAATAATTTGTGACTACGTATTCGAAAACGTAACTCGCGAAATGTCAAACTTTTCATAATAATTTACAGTCACGTACGATGAGACCAATCTCAAAATAAATAAACCAATTTATTTAATTAGCACAGTTATAATATACTCGTACACTAATTAGATTATCAATCAATAAAGTTTTTCACCACGACTTTTCCTAAGCTATGACTATGTAATATACATATGTTTTAGCCTATGTTACTCAGTGGTAAAAAATAAAGCAATCTATTGGTGAAAAAGGTTTTAAAATCATCCAATACGTCTTAAGTTCATTCATTACAAACTTAAACTTCAACTTTTTTATTAATGGCTTCTGCGGGGTTGCCACAATTTCGCCAATGTCGCGTTGGTAAAACTAAAAACAAGTGTTGGAGATTATCTGTACGGTGTAAAATTTTATGACCGGTATTGAATGTATAAATATTCTAAATTATATATATAGGACAGCACAGCACTATCACAGGACGCACAAATAGACATATAAAAAGTAATATGTACATACTTAATATTAATATAATGATGGGGTGTTGTTATTATAAGAAATATTATAAGAAATATTAATACAAAAATATAAAACATGCAACATTATTATAGTGTAGAATAACTGTCCTAAATGTTTCCCAATGTAACTGATTACCTGTGCCGGTAGCAGAACATATTTCGACTAGGTATTCGAAAATGTAACTCTCAAAATATACATATACGAACTTTTAGTAAAATTTTACGAATTTTACATAATAAAAAATACATAAAATCGGTTGAGACATTTTGAAGGAGTGCGACCACAAACACTGTGACACGAGATTTTTATACATATAAGATTGAAATAAAATATTTAAGTAGCTGGTGTTAATTCTAACTAAAAGTGAATCTTCTTGTGTTTTACAAAGCATCATTCCCATAAAAGGGTTGGTTTTAATAGCTTTCTATCATATCATAGGCAACAACTCCGCCCACTTTGAAAGGGCGAGCTTCAATAACATTCTAGTAAAGTTTTTTTATCCATTCTACGTATAATTGATAGCACGTGCATGTCTTCCGTTCAGCCACGTGTCCTATTGTAAAATATTAAAATATTCGTTCCGCCCAGAGCCGACCCTTGTCTTATATCGAACTAGGTATATGTAAGTACAACGGGAACTATAAAAACATAATATCATTAACTTTAAATGAGTATTTATACCTCCACTGTTTAAATCTTTACGTTAAAATTTGAGTACATCAAATAAGTTCATTATAATAATATCTGCTAATTATTTTATTGATGTTTAACATGAGTGTTACAGATAGCCGGGGAGGAGCGCGCTATTTGTTGAAAGCGCGCGCTGTTGTAGGAACAGCTTTTCGTCATTATTCTGAACGTAGCGTAGTTGACCGTGATTTTTCAGATGTTGTAACTTGTAACTTATTTATAAGGCTTTTTGGGATACAATTCAAATTTAGAAAGCTTATAAATATCTAATAGCCATCCGCTATTTATAAAGAATGAAATAATAAAAATGGAGCATATTGAAATTGTTATTATTAATTCTTAAAATATATTGGATAGAATCAAGCATTAATTTGCGCAAATTAATATTCATTTTTTTTTTTACAATATTTAGCTCTAATATATTTGAGCTGATATTCGTAAGATTTCGGTTCTTTTTTCGGAAGAAATACTTTAATTTATCAAGAATATGGTGTGTATAATTCACTACGTTTATTATTTAATTACTTCGATAAGTTTAAGCAATTAGATAATATCAGAAAGTAAACATGACTGCTGGCGCCATTTGATCATCGTCCTATATTTAATGGACACTTGTGTTTTCTTTTTGAGGAATTCATAATTTGTGTGTGGTTTATCAATTTTCACTAAAATGAACTTTCGAATGTCGGAAATAAAATCAACCAGTTCCAATATCCACATTTACAACTAATTTATTGTCTGCCACTTCGTCTGCGTATTATTATTGGCTCATTTCTTAAGGATGAAAAGCGTCATCTGTCCTCAAACAACATGTAAGTGATTCAGCTTTGTATTTTACGAGATTGGTAACGTACAGAATGATATAGGAAACATTTTGACGAATGGATATTTTCACTTTGTTGGTTAACATATGAAAATATGACGTGTGTTTTTTCTTATTTAAAAAATATTAAACATACCAACAGTGCAATTTGGAAAAAGAAACTAAAAACTTCAGGTATGCGATTCTATAAAATATCAGCCTCTGGATATTCAATTGACTACACTGAAAAATAAATAAAAGATAAATCGAGATGTCAAACGCAGCTTGATCCTGTAGTCTGGCGTATTGCATCAAAAAAATAGTTGCGATAGCGAATCAATATTATGAAACTGGATTTTAAACATTGTAAACTTTAGTAAGAATAATATTATTTAATAAGTTTTTTGGAATCTTATAAGCGCTTGAGATTCACTAAGATACAGTAGTAATCAAATGGGACGCAGTTCAGATTATAACATAATTACCTGTGTAAGGTTTTTAGAAAATACGTAGACACGACTGGCAACACTGGTGTGAAAAAAAAAGGGTGATGAGAGGGATTTGGCGTTTGGCATGGCGGATCGGAAAAAATACGGATTGATAGGATGGAGTCAGTAGTTGGCAAATAATGTTAATTGAATTGTAGAAGGAATAAATGAAAACTACTAAACTAATCTTGGGAGTTTGATTACACCTGTTTTAATTGTGTGTTGTTTTTTGTGCCTAATAAAATAAATACATAAATGGGAAATAGAAATATAATTTGTAAAGGATCTTTGCCACAGACCTCTGCCATCCGTCACAACACAACACACATTCATTAATAACTTCCTCACACTTCACTTCATAAACACATCGTCCTGATCTAAAAATACTGAAGCCCCAGATGTTTTCCTGGTCCTTTTTTGTTCTAGAATAAAAACAGGTCGCGTCGCCGTGGGAACTTGTTGCATAGAAAAACTCCTTAGCAGATGTCAGCGAATTTTGTCAGATCCACGTGTCAAAACAGGAAGAAATTGTAATTTAGTGGTAGGACGCGTGCCACTTGCCCTAAATGCAACGGACTGTGAAATAGAGCACTGTTTAACACACTTTTAATTAAGAAAACTTTCACTCTCCAGCAGTCTCCAGACGTCTTATCGAGTAGTATCGTAGAGGGAGGGACCAAGTGCTGTCAACTTGTTCTGTTTTTAATGTCAGCTGTTTATTCCAACGTTGGAAAATCATGACAAATTTTAGTTGAAAGTACTTTAGTTATATACACCGTATCATTGAAGGATATCTTATCTAATCGCTGTTAAATAAAATCTTATAGTATAAATAAAATCTTATTTGTACAATGACATTTTATTGACCAGAAACATTAAAAAACATTTAAGTATTTTTACGCAGTGTGATGCGTTTTACTACCTTCTTTTCATTAATGACAAGAAGGTTGCAAGGACTACCCTTGGTTCCATCTTCGGATAATATATGTCGCAGCAGTTTAATAGTAAAATCAGGCAAATTACAAAATTATGCCTATATGTTTAGCATTCGATGTTATAATTTTACTACCTTTTACCTGCCGCTTCGCCCTCTTGCAGAGTGAGAAAAAAAAACCATGAAGAGCAAGTTTTCGAGATGAAAAGTATCCTATATGTTAATCCAGCCAACTACTTTCATTCCAAGCGTATGTTTATTATGGGTAAATTAAAAAAAAAACGAGCAGCTTCTCGTCGTCACAGTTCTTATAGAAGAAACTATAGGACATAAACTCTGGCTGGCCATGTGAGAAAAAAATAAATATAAGAGCGTACAGTACCAGACGCGACCAACAACGTCTGCCGGTAGACCTTTCTACAAATCGCTGGTTTGATAACAAAGCACCTTTCGGTCGCGTAAGCAAAGCTGTTGAAAAGTAAGTACTAGTAAAATAATTCAATAAAATACTGACTAAACCATTATTTGTTGTAAGATAGGTTAAGGTCCTCATTATAAATACTAATTAACAAAATGAATGACTTTTGACTTGGAATAAATATATCATTAAACTTTGAATATGTATGCTGAAATTTATTAGTTTTTTTTCAGTTAAAAGATTTCACCTATCAAAGTTATACAAAGGTCAACATTGATTAAATGATTACGTTTGTTGATACATACTCAATTGCGCCAAATTGGCTGTCTGGATCTTTATCAAAGTACATAGCTGTGTCCCCAGTAGGCAAACCGTTACCGGCGTATCGGTTTAGTACGCCCTTCCATATATTTGAAACGGAGTGTTCACAGTTTGCTAGTTTGCGCTCACTCTACGCAGTTTGCAGCGTTACGCGCGAACTGTGAACACTCTATTTAAAAAAAATGGAAGGGCGTACTAAACCGATACGCCGCAAACTCAGTCGGCCGCTAAAAGTTTGCCTACTAGGGAAACAGCCTTATATATTTAAGCCGACTTAAGCTAGTTGCAGCCCAGCCAAGAAGCCAGGTGGTTAAACTCAGATCATTCCTACTTATCCATCGAGCATGGTAGCATGAAAAAAAAACTCCTGATCCTGATATATAGCTGGTTTTTAAGTAGTCTTGGCTCTTCAGTCATTCGTCCATTTTGCTTCCAGCACAGGTTTTTCTACGTAAAACTTCGATGAGCACCACGAGACCACGTTTGTTCTGCACTGAAAGCGACCAACAGATTTTGGTTTTCTATAAGTATATATACGTGCGACTTCTCAGAAGAGTCCCCATAGAGGTGGGCAGAAATGTTACAACACCCACTTTTTTCCGAACATATAATTTGGTGTCAACGTGAAAGATAGCGAGTCCGTCGCCGCCTCTTAGGCACTACATACGTCCTTGATTTTTTCTCGGGCGTATGCAGTATACGTCACGATATTTTCTTTCACCGCAGAACTCGTGGCGTGACTCAGCACTGCACGTATTTTTTTAAACAAAACTCGTTGGTACAAACCTTGAAATTCGATTATAAAATATCAGGCAACGCTCCATAACACAAGGCCACCACGGCCTTTTTTAACATTTTATTATAGTAAAAACTATTTTCTTTGAACATAGGAGGACTTTATTACTAGGTTTACATTATTATTAAATGAACACATTCTATCCAACACGCAATTTTTTTTATTAACAATTTTTTTTATTATGTATACCCCTTACAGGAGTTAGCAGTGTAGGGCAAATTTGACAGCATTTTTTTCCTATAGTAATAGTTAGATTACGCTACATGCTTACTTATTTGTTTGTTACGATAAAACCTGCACTTCGGAAATTCTCATATTAAGGTGAACCTACAAGTAATATAAAAAGGTAGTTGATTCTCAACATCAAATAAAATTGCTACTGTCAAAACCAAACAATATGCCTATCGCTGAGACCTCCTTTTGCGTCAGGTATGCATACTAATATATTATTATAACAAATTGGCTAAGCGTGAGAATCATACCACGCTATCAAGCTACCGTCATTTCATATCAGTATAGATATGTTAGGAAACTAGTGCCTATGACAGTACTTACATACGTGTCCAGTAATTTTCAATTAACTATATGACATCGTATTTGGAACAAATGTTTCGTAAGCATGTGTACTTGAAATGATAAGGGCAAACGTAACCTTATACTAGGCAATTAGTATTACTCAATTATAACAGATATTTACTTATCAATCTAGGTTATAGTTCCGACCAATTACAATTCTCGGAACGCATTGACTATTACTCTACTTCATAATACTAATGTAAGTTGACTTAAGAGATCTTTTCAATTACGCCATCAAGACAACTGTCCACAATTATGGTTCTCTTTGTATATGCTTCATTCACTGTGGAACAAAAATAACCTCAAATGGATTTACTTGTAGTCTATCACTGATAATCATCAAGCTTTACTGGTGGCTGTTGTATTTTTTGTTTTATTTTTCTTTCCCTCTCTAAAGTACTCTTCTATTTGTAGCAGAGTCTTATTCTTTGTCTCTGGTAACGAGAAGAATAAAAATGTAGTACCTAATAAGGTGGACAACCCATAAAATAAATAAGCACCGTGATGGCCAATTCTTTCAAACATTGCTGGTGCAGTTTTCACCGCACTGAAGAAAGAAATCGATGTCATCATGACACTGATGCCTGACCCTAATCCCTTTGTCTCGGTAGCAAATAACTCACCTACCATATTCCAAGGTAGTGGACCGATACCTATATGCGACACAAATATATAAAACGCCATTAGACTCAATGAAATGAATGGAGATACGTGGCCGACGGACCCGGTGCTCACTAAATACAAATACAAGGCCAATGATAACAATGATAATGATGTAAAAGTGCCACTAAAAATCGCCATTGGTCGACGGCCAGAATTTCTCAATAATACACATGCAATTGCCAAAGCTACGCATCGTAAAAGATCTATACTTAACATCGCAGCATACGCATTTGATTTGCTGGAACCGTTACCAATTAGTTCTTTCATCATGTCTGTAGTGTAAGCGCATATCACGTTTATTCCAGACAGCTGGGTTGTAATAAAAAACACTGTCATAATTATCAATGGCTTCCGAAATTCCGGTTTCTTTATATTCTCAGATAAAGTCTTCCATTTCCCTTTCGTTTTGTCTTTCTTAGTCTGCACCGCTATCATTCTGTCAAGTTCCAGTTTCATTGGCGGGCTGGTTCCACGATACCATTGGAAGGACAATACGCAGTCATCGATTCTGTTTCTAGATGCAAGCCACGCTGGTGATTCAGGAGCAAAGTAGATAATAATACCACCAATCAAAGGAAATGCTCCACACATTAATGAGGCATGTTTCCAATGTAGAAAAGTCCCAAATAAATGTGATAAAAATACACCAACCGCAATGGCTAGAGATAAAGCTGCAAGGAATAGTCCTCTGTAAGCAGGTGTACTAATTTCTCCAATAAATACTGGTCCGAGGGGACCAAGCCATCCTTGACACAAACCAGTTATAAATCTTCCCAGGAGAATGACGTATATTATGTCATTGGAAAACCCAATGATGACCCATCCAAGTATGAAGCAAAGAGAGAGCATTAGTTGAGATGCTCTTCTGCCAAATCGTTCCATTAAGTATCCGGATAGTAAGTTCCCAAACAGAAGAGCCAACGATGATATTGCGGCTGAAAATTAGTTACGTACTATTAGCCATTGAATTTGGTAACTACAGTTGGAGTAAAATATGAATGGACACATACCTACCCATGATACCATTTCAGTGGAGAATTTGTGGCCACCCTTGGCATGCTTAAGCTGTGGTATTAGAATAGCAGAGATGCCTGATGTAGCTCCAGCTCCTAGAGTTATCATAAACGTGCCGAATGTTATAAGTGCCTGAAACAAGGATATTAAACTTCATTTTATCAAAAAGACTATGTCTTCAAAAGAGTTTCGAACTAAATATAATTCGGTTTAGTTTAATGTGGAAAATATTTGAATATAACAAAGATAATTGAATGTGATATAATGATACCCTCCTCATTTTTAAAGCCTGCTAAAGTTTGCGTTATGTACAACCTTCATTAGTGGTCGGATCAGTTTGGGGTCCTTCAAGAACCGACCTTTTTCTTGAAAATAGTTTATTTTCTGTTTTGACAAAGAGCGCGTTCATTCGCCCTTGATACTTTTATTTTCTGAATGACACACAGCTGTCTTTCCTACCTACGTTAATACGTATATTTTGTTTTTCAATCAATCTAACATGTTTGCGAATAATTGAATCGCAATGTCTTTCACAGGATACATTTTTAGGGTTCCGTACCTGAAAAGGTAAAAAAGGAACCCTTGTAGGATCACTTTGTTGTCCGTCTGTCTGTCTGTCCCTTTGTCTGTCAAGACCTTTTTTCTCAAGAACGAGTGGAGTAATCAAGATGAATTATATATGGAATACCCGGGTCGGTGGTCTCTTTCAGGTGGGAAAATAGCAAACTTGTAAATCAACGTGAAGAAAAGATATGACCGTGAATGTCGCAAATTTTAGCACATTTTGTAAGTCGCAAGGGATTCAAACCTATAAGGTACTACCCGTTGACCTAGAATCATGAAATTTGGCAAGAAGCAGTGTCTTGCAGCACATGTATAGGAATAATCCGAAAACCGTAAATATGTAGTTTAATAACAAAAAAGCGAATGTACTTTAACAATCTTACAAAATAAGAAGTTTGTACGGCACCCTCGCTGCGCGAGTCCGACTCACACTTTTCTGGTCTTTTATTAATTAATTTGTTTTGATTTTATGTTCTTAATTATCATGGAGGTATATCAATTATCATAAATAAGTTCAAAAATTATACGGATATATTAATTTCCCGTTTGTAAACTACTGATTACCTATTCACTACAGGCTTCTTTGAACATTTACAAAAAACTGTAAGGCTGCTGAAACCTTATAACTTAGCGGGCAAATAAAGTAATTTGTTGCATTACGTATGATTTTTGCATCTCTCGTCAAGATTAAAAGCACTAACTACTAACCGGGGCAGCCTGTACTCGTATATTGATATCAAAGTTTGTAATCTATACAAAGATTTGTATTTTGCTATTTTTGTGGGTTTGTATTGAATAGGCTCCCAAACTACTAGACCAAAAATGGATCAAAAATTCTTTCACCGTTAGAAAGCTACATTATCACCGAGTAACATAGGGTATATATCATACTAGCTGCCGGCCCCGGCTTCGCACGGGTAGACAGAATATTTGATAAATGTCTACCCGTGCGAAGCCGGGGCGGGCCGCTAGTTTATTATAATTGTACTTAATTGTTCATTACTTTGTAGACCTATTAGCCAATTGATAGTGTAATCCAATTCACTGTTTTCGATTATCAAGTCAACCAATTAGGAACTTATCTTTTTATAAATGTATTGTTTACAAATATATACTTAAAGGATCTAATGCTTACAAAAACATACACATTACTTTGTAAATTACGGTACACAGAATTTCGAAAACCTCATTATATAATACCTAGATAACATATTTTTTTTCATAAACTCTGTTTTTGAAGCAGATAAGGACTGTCTTAACAATGTAGATACTATACAAAAGAATAATCTATGATACTGAAACTGAAGATTAATTACCTATAATAAAATGTTTATAGGTATTAAAAACATATGCGAAGAAAAATTACAGACATAATATTTGTAAGCACTTTTTATTTGTCTTTATTTTAGTCTAAGGGAACAAACAAAAGATTATGGAAAAGCGAAATTTAATATCAAATAATTGAAAGGCCAAAAGAATTGCAAGAAGTAGTTGCCGTTGCCAACAAACTTATACAATCGGACAAGGTACATTGGTCTAGAAGTAAGAACATCTAAATAAGTCGGTTCAATCTGCCAGCATAGTAAACTAATAAATTTGGTTTTATTATATAATATAATAATACTAGCGGCCCGCCCCGGCTTCGCACGGGTAGACTTTTATATCAAATATTTTGTCTACCCGAGCGAAGCCGGGGCGGGAAGCAAGTATAATATATAGCCTATGTTACTCAGTGATGATGTAGCTTTCTAACGGTGAAAGAATTTTTGAAATCGGTCTAAAAAATAAAAAATAAAATTTAGGGTTGGACTACCCCTAACATTTAGGGGGATGAAAAATAGATGTTGGCCGATTCTCATAGATACCGGATAAGCACAAAAAATTTCAGCAAAATCGGTCAAACCGTTTCGGAGGAGTATGGCAACGAAAACTGTGACACGAGAATTTTATATATTAGATCTTACCCACTTCATCATCAATGATTATCATTAGTCTATATTTTTATGATTAGTGTGTTGTAAACATGAGGGCATTTTAAATTAAACTAGCGAGCCACCCAGGCTTCGCTTAGCTGCAGTTTACTAATAAATTTCCTATTTGTCCGTTGGTTTAACATAAAAAATCTGGCATGGAAACTGTGTCCTGACATTGACAAATACAGCAAAACAGAAACCAGCCAAAGTGGTCGACGTGTTCTCAAATGATAACCTGTCATTCAAGCCGCAATCTATATTTATTTATAAAGTTAAAAGATAGATTCCTCCTATCCACATTAACGCACTGCTTTCTATATCATATCTAATCGACTTTTACAGATTCTGTCGATTCCATTTTCAGTTCACCCAAGAAAATATATACTAGGTCAATTGACCTGAGCCATACCATAATTTTTTTTATTAATTTTAATTAAAATAGTCACATTATTCTTATTTAACAATCATTATTATTAATAACTATAACAACATACTAATTCAATAAATGTAGTTTTCAGTTCCACTCGTACGCGGTCAATGTTAATTGTAATCATTTGACTATTAACAAAAAACCTTGTAAGTCGCTGAACTGTGTTTTGTTTTATTAAATGTTAGTTCTTTGTTCAAAGGTTATAAAGCTCCGATAAAAAGAATACCGTTGCTTTGGTTTTAAACAGCACGAAATAAACAACAAAGTTTTGGAAGAAGGTCATTGTGCTCTACACTACGTGGTATATAAATTGTTTAATCTATTAGAAATAATAAAACATTGGGACCTAACAGACGCTTGATTAAATTTAAACAAAAGGCTTAAATATCGGATTGCCGTTCCTGTTATGATAGGCAAGGGCAACATAGGGCGTATAATCCCTAATATCAGCAACGATAAAGTATTTAAATTACACACCTGTCGCCTAAACGGTGTCTGCGAGTTACTTTGGTATTCTTCATTGCCTTCACTTTGCTTTTCACTATCATTATTGTGAATTTTCTCTAATTCTGACACTCCGTCGTCCATCTCGGACCGTACAGGGGACACTGTATCACACATACTCCCAGTCAGTTATATGAACGTAAGATTTCACTTTATCTTATCACCATTAACAGACGAGACGACTCACGACTTCACAAACTCGTATACTGTGTTTGAACTTGAATGTCAAGAGCCTGATACCGAAATATATGTATATTTTTATATTATTAAAATGTATAAAACCGGTTATGTAAATTAACGAAGTTACCTGCGTACGACCTGCAGCCTAAAATATTGGGTCATAAACAACCTTAGGACCATATAAAATTTTGTAGATACCTTACATTCAATAGATTGGGCATTATAACCGTGCGCCATTTAATCCTAAACTAAGTCAAGATAAGTGTACCAAACAACAGATATAATACTGAAATACGTACATATAATAATATACATAGGTATATAACACCCGCACTCAAGTAACATGGTTTCTATTTATTGTTTTCAACATATTATTATTATTGATGCAAAACATAATATTGTAACAAGTGGTATTTATAATGATTCACGTATACTTGGAAGTTATAATATACTCCATTAAGGATACTGTTTAAAGTAAAAATTCTATAGTTTGTTTTTTATTATTTCATCACCATTATCAGATTCATAACAATACTGAACAAAACCTCTTTTACAACGACTATAATTTAATTTAAAACTCAACATATTCAAAAATCTAAATTCAAATATAATATCATTTATTCAGTTTAGGCCTCTTATAAGGCACTTATGAAGGTCTTAGCTGCCACCGGATTCAGAAGGTCTTTTTTGCTGAAAGGAACTTATTAAATATCAATTACCTACTTGACATAAAAATATTACAAAAAGACAGAATAAAGAAGATAAACAAGGATATTTTGCTTGCATTTCAAAGCTAAGCTCGTAGGTAAAAAATAAAATAGGATTGATAACCAGCCCCCAAAATTAGCACCTGTTCACAAGTATGACGCGAGTTCAGCGATCGCAGTCTTCAATCATCATCGAGGGAAGTGAGTTTTCCGTCTTCCGAACGCCGCCGCAAATAAAGGAAGTTTAGTGAACATGACATGCTCAGCTCAAGCCCTAAATATAGATTTCCAGAATGGCAGTCACTTCTTCATCATGCCAGCCGACGGCCCTCCACTGCTGAACAAAGGCCTCCCCATAGATTTCCACAATAATTTTAACATTTCCAACTTCATTCAACGCTACCTATCGTCCCACAGTGCCGGTAGCAGGACCATTGTGGACTACGTAAGCGAAAACGTAACTCGCGAAATTACAAAATATACATACAAATTTTTTGTTCCACATTTCACCGCCGCAGCGCTGTTCATTTTTCAATCCAAAAATAGTCGAAGGCGATACAAAAACATTGTCGCAATTATTCAGGCTTGCGCTACTGGTCATCCATATATCTAGTTTAGGACCTCCCGAGTCTTCCGACCTTTCGTTTTCCAGTGCGTGGTCTACATTCAAATATTTCTTGTCCCCGTTGGCTAAGAAGTACCGTGTCGTAAACAACATTTACCTGACTCGTCTTGTCCAAAACACCACAAACTCCGAACAGATAGCAAATAAATTTAACACAAGGTAGATCCGTTCATGGGTATCACGCAGCCCTATTTAAAACCGAATAACCTTGGCCCTATAAATTTATTTTATCAAACCCTAATCATGAGATTCGGGATTATATCTATTACTTAGACCATAAAACGCAGAGACATGTAATTAATCAAAGATAAAACGAGACTCTTTTCCTAAGTAACTATTATTATACTGACTGCAAAACGTCATATACTAGCTTTAGCGACTATATTCATGGATATAACTTTTAAAATGACATTAACATACAAACTTTCATCCCCTATTTTACCCCCTTAGGAGTAGAATTCCAAAAACCCTTCCTTAGTGTATTCCTACGTCATAAAAGGTACTGTCAAAATTTCAATTTCAATTTCGTATAATAAATAGTATATTCTTTATGTTGCTTAATAAATCGGATTGAGTTTTCCAACATGTGTCAAAATAAAATGTAATTTAAATCAAAAGTACTAAGGAGTATAGATATCAACTTCGAAGCAAATCACCGCCAATCTTTTTTTTTAACTGAAAAACTAAACTAAATGAGTTGGGTATTTATTATATAATAATAATAATAACAAAGCTGAGAAAAAACGCATGACAAAAAGTAATAATAATATATGTATAATTTTTTTTCAACTACAGCTATTTGCATGTTTTACCAATTATAGTTATCTAGATATAGAAAGATATCGAATATCTTGTTCATATGTTTTTATCTAGAACGTCATGTTGGGTCAAAACAGTCACCCTGACGTTGATTTATCACTTATTGGTATCCTTAGAATAAGGACATCGCTTAAGTCCTCATTCTAAGTTGGTATCAATCAGTCAAACTATATTAAAATAATACATACATGCATGCCAGGCCTCCTGTGACAAGAGGGCTGGCGAATATTTGGCCCAAAGGCTAAGCATTGCAATTCAGCGTGGCAATGCCGCCACCCTTCTTGGCACACTTCCCCGTGACAGTGGTTCGGGGCATTAATTTTACGTGTAGTTAAGTTTTGTACTTCTTAGTTTAGTTTATTTTAAGTTTTTAATCCATAAAATCTATTAATGTACATGTCAATAAATAAATTTCACTTTGGAATAAATACATACATACTTGGTTCTACTAAGAATAATATATATTAGGCAGATTTTACTGTAGTATTTATCTTACATCTCGTATGTCATTCTAACTTACTACCTTTTTAACATTGTCTGAATAACTGCACTAAGCATACTGAATAACACGACTGAAGGCAATCATCTCCCTATCACTGTGGTAGTAGTAGCACCACCGATAGCGGTGGTGCTACTACAAGTCAAGGGTAATATGTATTTAGCCTAGTGACTTCTTTTAAGTAGACACGAGATTCCGAAGGGACACGCCTATTAATATTATGAAAATAGATGTTTTAGATACATTGCATCACTTGGAGAGATTAAAAATCTACCTCTAAATGTACCACAGAATAGAATGTACCATACAATATTTAGAGTAAAGTAGACGAACGGTTCTTGTCAGTTACTTAGATAACGCAGCTTAAGCGCCTGAGGAGAATATAATAGCAACAATAACACTAGTCAATGAGCAGAAGACAACATCGTTTTCATTATGTATTATTATCAATATTTAATTATACAAGCTTCTGCCCGTGACTTCGTCCGCGTTGAGCTTAGAATACCAGAGGAACCTAATTTTTTCCTTTTAAACTATACGTTAGCCATATTTCATACAATTCCGTTTTTACAACATTGAGCAACAAACATACATCCATCCTAACAAACTTTCACATTTATAATATTAAGTAGGAAGTTGGATATATATATGCTTTAAAATATTTACAATATTGCTAGTGCACTATTGGAAAATAACCAATCACGTGATCAAAATGTGCTTTGGCGGAATTCACATACGTGATGGTAATGGTGTTTACCAAAATAACCTGCTTGTAATGATTTTTTTGGATGTACAGTAATGCTAAAACAAAATAACGTTGAGCTCACGATCGTCGCTACCTACTGTAACATCTCGCTAATAAAACACGCAGTTACGTATTGCAGCAGATCAAACACAGGCCATCTTAAGAGGCACGCCCGCTTGGCCAAATCGCGTTTTATTACATTATTATCTTCAGCAAACAGAGTAATAAACTGCAGGTTGTAAAGATATATATTTTCATATCTCGAGATTTCAGATAATGAGGCCTAAGGTATATAATATATTATATCAACCTGGTATAATGTAGGAAGGTAATCAAAGTGTTTTTATAAAATTACTTTCAGTACAGTGCTATTTTCCACAAGCTACAAAAAGGTACATTATCACTGAGTAACATAGGTAGTATATTATATTGATACGCGGGCGAAGTCGCGGGGTGAACAGCTATCATAAATATACATGACGAATGAAATATTTAGTACCTAAAACAGGAACTGATATTTATTTTTAGAGAATTGCATAGCTTATCTTCGTTTGATAACAAGTACATATAGGTAAGTACATATAGTGATAACAGCCAATTTTTTAATTGCCTAGTGACAGCTCTAGTCGATAACCTTGGTTCTAGCGCTTGCAGAACAGGTCCTGATCGGATTTTTTTATGTGCCTACTGGGCGGAGCTCGGTACTGCGGCTCTTGGTACTCCAAGGTTTTACTTAAAGGGCGAAACCAAGTACACTTTTTTTACGAGTTTTGGTACGTTACATTAATCCGTTTAATAAAGAAATGCTTCGCTTATTATTATGTTTTTTATAAAAATATGAATGATATGTCTCCATTAAGACAGAAAAAATGCTCGGTGTAAGCCCTCGTAGGCGATTGTAAAACTGTTTGATAAGTTTCGTAACTTTTATCTGCAACTTGTGTTGTGACAACAAAGCCTTTCATTAAAAAGTTCACATTAAAAAGTGTACCGGTACTAGCCGCTTATTGCCAGTGCCGGTATTTCCCGATATTATAATGCTCCGGACATCGCGCGTCGTTGAATATACTGATTTACTGCATATTCGTCATAAAAAGACTTAGTATATAATTTAGCTAATAAATTTCACAATTGTGTCAAATAACCAAGAAACAAAATGATGGATATTTGATTAGGTAAATCAATTAATGAATTCGTAAAGAAGTACGTCTTTAGGAGCCACAGCGGTTAAATGTAAATATTTTGTCATTAGCATGTGCATAAGTAATGTGTTTATTTTTTGTAAAACAAAAACAGTTCATTATTTTTTTAATTACTTACATTATAATAATTTAACCCCCTATTACTCTCTCATTAATATATACCTTCACGCCTTCGTGAAATAATACTTGCTAGGGAGCAGGAGTGACATATTATGTTGAATTTTAAATAAAAATAAAATCTGCACTCCAAAAACTCATCGTCCATACATTGCGAAGGTGATTCGGCAGCAAAAAGAACTTTGTATTACCAAACCGTAATTGCTGAAGCGTAGCTTTCTCAATCTGATGTCACCACATCAGACAGAAAATATTTTTTGTAATCTTTATTAAATCAAATTAAAATACCTACATTAGTCTTGCTCTCTGTATGCAAGTCAGCTTAATATATAATACCTATAATAACTCATACGTGTGTAATGTATTTCAGTTTAATATATAAAAGGTACTGCTATAGTTCTATACCAACGCTCTTTACCGCGATAATCAATAATTAATTAAAGAATAATCAATCAATTTGCTAGTCATTTACAAACAATAGGTAGGGGTTAATGCCTAGCTATTGATAAAAAACGTGAAGGGTAAGACATACTATGGACTAATTTGGCTACACTATATTTTTATTATTTAATTGTTATCCAAGTAAAATTTAGCAAATTCAATTTGTAATAAATGAAAAAAATACAACTAAGTAATTAACTAACATTAAAATGCAAAAGTAAAAGCTTATGGTCTAAAATGGCGTGTTGTATATTTACTTCTACGCTAAATTCTGTGATCGTGGTTTTCTCGTGGAAATCATAAGTAGGTCATTCCCGACATAATGTATCCATCCAACTTTCACAAACATTGTCTTTGAATATAATCTAAAGATCTATCATATATTATCAAAATGTGTAAATAATTTTTGTTTTATTAAGTAGTCAATTAATTAAAAAAAAGAAAGAAAAGTTTATTTCATAAAAATGATATCCTATTTCGCAAATAAAACAGTAACATGTTTAAAGTCTACTTACAGCAGGTTTACCTGTAGACTTCTAGTCTAAGTAATATAATTTAAGAATACTTCCTTAAATAATCTTACTCAGTATATTAAATTATATATGTATAATAAAATAGTTTAGGTAAGAAAATAGTTAACTGAAATAACACTACTTTGATGAAGTGTTGTGTTTCTGCGGTAAGTAAGGTATTGCCAGTGCTCCACGAGGACACGCTGGGCTAGTAGTAATGCTAGCTCAGTGACTCCTCATCATAACAGGGTTGGCAACTCGTTAGTGATACCCCTGGTATTGCTAGCGGCTATAGGCTGCGGTGACTGCTTACCATCCAGGTGGGCCGTACGCTTGTGTGCCACCTAGGTGGTATAAAAAAAAAGAGTTGGAAGGCTATACACTGACAGCCTATCCAAACTGAAAGGGACTCGACGTGATTAATATCAATAGAACACAATCTTACTAGACTGAATATACATAAGAGACCATGCTTCAGAACGATAGAACAACAAAGTATATTTGAATTCATGGCCAATTGTATTTCAGGATATTACTGTGATTCGCAAACTGAACGAGCAATCTGCAAATCTGCGCAGTTAAGATGATAAGAGGTGCCATTTTGATTATCGGTACATTGAAGTGCTGGTGTACTTACACAAAAATTCCACTATAACGGTCCGACAGGAATAGAGCACAAAGGCGATTCCATTGCAAAGAGCCTTGTGACAGGAGGACGCAATCTCCCCGAAACTGTTTACCGCTGCAATGGAGGATGCCTTTAAGCTATTAGAGTGTAAAGATTCGGCATCATTATCAACGGCGAGTATATCACACCTTCGATTTGCCGTAGTCATGGAAGAATTTCTGGAAGATCTCGACAATGCTTGATGACCTTAACAGAGTTTCCCAACAGGTAGGCCTAAAAATGAACGTGGATAAAACTAAAATCGTGTTGAACGCCCATATCACGTCCACCTCGATATTCGTTGGGAACTCTGTTCATGAAGTTGTTGACGAATATGTCTACCAAACAGTCCAATCAGGCAAGTCCAACTTTGAGAAAGAGGTAAACTTCGGGAAGCTCCGCAACGTCTTTTCAACGCACATACCGCAATCCCTTAAGACGAAAGTCTTTACTCAGGGTGTGTTACCAGTGACGGCACAGAAACGAGGTCACTCATTATAGGCCTCTCAAGAAAGCTCAGAGTCACTCAACTAGGTCCGGAGAGGGCTATGCTGGTTGTTTCCCTGCGAGATCTATCAAGGCCCTTCACAATCTCGCTCTCGCTTTCGCTTGATCGCTTGTCGCTGTAGTTTGACATTTCGTATCTAATAAATAATCAGTAGCGAATTCAGACGCCGATATTTCAGAACATCACGTGGCTGAATTTAAAGTATGTTGATGATTGCGGATCCTCAGTATTTTAATTGAAAGTTTTAATTTTTTTCAAAAATTCAAAACATAATCCCATGTATCTTAGAATATTATTTTGGCAGACAATAGGTACAATGTTTTTTATACTCATGTTATAAATATGTATGTGTCTTTAAACTCGGTGACACACAGCTATTTTATATATAAAGCGCCGTTATGTAAAACAGTAGGTCAATTATTTTTGCCTCCGGACCATTGTGGACATTCGGTGGCTACATTGGAAAAGCAATACATTGGTTTGGGACCTGTTGCGAATACCTTAACGGTTGACGAAATAGGGTATGTACTCACCATTGTTCATTTGTTGTAAATATTATTCTTAGAGAGGTAGGGCGATTTGGAATTTCCCGTGGGCTTTCCCATTTATTCGATTTTTATTCGAAGGACGGCAGTGTAAAAATGCTGAAAGTTTGACAGGAGCGGTAGTGTAATAATGCTGAGCTGATGTTTTATAGAATGGGTTTGCGGCAGCGTAATAATGCCCTAGTCATTTAAGAAACATTAATATGTTTTTAAAAGGTGAATCGATTTAGGTATCGAAGCCAATACAATGGGTGTTAGTGGTATTGAAAAAAATGGTCACTGCCAACGGAGCTAAGCGCACTGTCGGCCAATACTTTATCCCCAGTTTACCAGATATTTACATCAAGCGTCCACCATTTGAATTTCACAGCCTTAAAGGAAAAGAAACGTATATTTAACCACTTCATGTATGTTTTTTTTTATATCTTCATAATGTATCGAGGAATTAATTTAATTTATTTAAAATAATATGAGTTGAAAGGTTATTTCTGATAGATCCCTTGCAACGAACAATTCGTTGAATGTCTTACCTAAATATGTTTTCATTACATCAGAGTAATTAATAATAACTCATGTCCGTCAATAACAATTAGCACGTTT
Source organism: Falcaria lacertinaria (assembly GCA_951449985.1). Lineage (NCBI taxonomy): Eukaryota > Metazoa > Arthropoda > Insecta > Lepidoptera > Drepanidae > Falcaria > Falcaria lacertinaria. The sequence goes on from OX602114.1 coordinate 7,921,063, forward strand.
TATATTAGTTTGAATTTCTCTTTTTTTATTTTATTTGTACTATGTCTCATATCTTATAAGTGCGTTATTAGGGCTTAAGCCCAATAATATTATTTTCTTTTTAATTTCCATTACGTTTTGCGGATTCCAATTTTAATTCTATAATATTTTAAAGGTTTAATGGAAAAAATATACATATACTTTTTTCGTTTTTCTCATATAAATAGGAAAGCTGTCTGGCGGTAAGCAGTACCTAGCCGTAGCATATGGACGCTATAATATACCCGGAATATAATTCGCGAATTTGTGTAAAAAGAAAAGCTATTTCTCTTTACAGTTTTCAGGCCCAATTGCTCAAGATCTGCCAACAGACGTTTTGAGCCTGTTCAAATCTTGTAACCGGGTAATATTGATTGGGCAGCTCCTTGACAGCCCATTCTGCTGAGATAATTATTACGAAGTTTCTAGTCATCTAGTAACCAGACGAATAAATAATAAATAACATCACAAAATAATGTCATTATGACAATGACATAATAATAAAATGTCCTGTATTTAAAACAATGCTCACTATTCGACGTTCCTTTGTTTCTAGCAAAATGACTTCAACTCTGGAACAGATCCCGGAGTACCACTATGATTCGTCACGGCTGATATTCTATCCCCTTTTGTTCGTCACCACCGCACTATGGATGTTGCACAGATGGCAACAACAGTCGCGGCTTTACAAGATGGGAAACAAAATCCCGGGACCCGACCCTCTGCCGTTCTTTGGAAATGCTCTCCTAGTTTTCAGAAAGACACCTGCTGGTAACTATTAACTCCAAGACAGTAGGTATTCAATAATTTAATAATGTTCTCAGAATAAATGTGCGGTACTTTAAGGAATTATGTACTTTAAGATTCTTGTGGGGTCATCACTTCATTTGAAAGTATGTTTCATTTTATAGTATTCACCCTGTATTCACCTAATGTTTTTTTGTATACCACTAAGGTGACTCACAAGCATACAGCTACCTGATGAACAGCAGTCACCGTAGCCTATAGCCGCTAGCAATACCAGGGGTATCACTAACGCGTTGCCAGCCAAGTTGTTGATGAGAACTCACTGTGCTAGCAGCATTACTACTACTAGCGCTGCGATTCCTCGTGGAGCTCTGGCAACCTTACTAACTCACTGTACTTAAGCTTAGAAAAACTCAAAAAGGTTGGCAAAATGTGTCATCTAAGCAATACGAGCTACGGCTACGGTGACCCCTCACAGTCAGGCAGACGAAGTTTCGAAGTCAATTTACTGGCTATCTTCGTAGTATAAAAAACCTGGGTTCAGGATGAGTACCTTATTGAAATATTAATTCTTTCCCCCACAGATATAGTGAAGACCGCCCTACAATACGCAGAACAATACGGCACAGTTGTACGGGCATGGCTCGGCACGAAACTACTCATATTTTTGACCGACCCTGATGACGTCGAGGTCATCCTCAACAGCCAAGTCCATATCGACAAGGCGTCGGAGTACCGATTCTTCAAGCCCTGGCTTGGCGAAGGACTGCTCATCAGTTCCGGTACTCTGCCTATAGGAGTATTTTATTAGAGCCATTTTTTTATTTACGTTTAAATCGCCAGTAATACGTAGGCAAATTATGGCTATGCTTAATACAAACCGCAATTTTTTTGCGTTATGCTCCTGCTGTGAGTACGTATTCGAAAATGTTTTTTGAGAAGCTATGCTGATAGCGTTAAGCGGGAGAACTTGCTAAATTTACCACTTATGGTATGTACCTATACCCTTGTTTCTCATAATTCTACCACAAGGATTCTTCTAAGCACAATGTCAATAACGATATTCTAATAATTATGATCAGTGCCCCATAGGCTTTCAGTACGCGTTTAGAAAAACCAGTACCTACACACGCCAATAATAAAAAATATTTATTTCAGGTGACAAATGGAGGTCCCACAGGAAAATGATCGCTCCTACCTTCCACATCAACATTCTGAAGTCCTTTATGGGTGTGTTCAATCAGAACAGTCGTAATGTCGTCGATAAGCTCAAAACTGAAATGGGCAAGACTTTTGACGTGCACGACTACATGAGCGGTGTTACTGTGGACATTCTACTAGGTAAGTCCTCTAAAGAACTACTGAGAACAAACCAAGATCCCTTCCCAAGAGAAGATATATAATAATATGCCCTAGTGAACTCGATATTTTAATTGATTCTCAGCTTATGCAAGGCTCATACAGTTTTTCCCCGATTTATCAAATCATTAATTAATATATTTTATTAAGCTAGATCCTTTGTTACAGTGGTAATTTAGACCTTCATAAGTGCCTTATTAGGGCCAAAACTGAATAAAAGATTTTTGATTTTGATGATTTTGACAGTGGGGTTACAGTAAGTTTAAAAGACAAGCCACAGAGTACATTGTTTTTAAGCGACGTATTCAAAACCCTTCTTAGATTGTTTAATATTCAGTTTTGGTACCATCGGGAACCTGTTCCATATGATATATATATGTACACCGGCAACTACCCTTTCTCTTACTCCATTCCCCAGTCCCTACCTAGATTGTCTGGAAGAGATCACATCTAGTGATAATGTCGTTATTTGTACCGATATGAATAATTAATTCTGATTCTGTATTATAGTTTTAAGGTGTACAATAAAGAGTTATCTATCTATCTATGTATTACACGACGGTTTTGAGATAAATTATACTACTTATTACATTTATAGCATAAAAAGGTAAATATGTTTAATATTTGTGACAGAAACTGCCATGGGTATAACGAAGAAAACTCAAGATGAATCAGGATTTGACTACGCCATGGCTGTTATGAAGTAAGTAAAATTCGTATCCTTCATATCTTATAGATATGAATATGAAAGAGAAGTACTAAGGTGGCAAACAAACATACAGCCCACCTCACACTTGAGTGGTTACTTGACTTTTGCTGTATTTATTGGCCTCCTGTTTACCCGACATAAAAAGTTAAAGGAACTGTATTTTCATATATTTTTTCCCAGGATGTGCGATATCATTCATCAGAGGCATTACAAATTCTGGCTGCGTTTTGACGCTCTTTTCAAGCTAACTCCATTCTTCAATAAGCAGATTGAGCTGCTGGCAATTATCCACGGTCTGACAAATAAGGTAAAAATAATATTTTTGGCGATTATTCTAAGCAGCTTTAAATTTTATTTTGCGTTAATTGATAAAAAAACCACGGGTCTTTTTATATAAGCGATAAGATGACTCTTAATAAAGATTATGTTGGTTTCTTTTCTTGTGAGCAATCATTCTTGGAAAGTCGCAGTTACTTTACTCATACCTCATAAAATTATAAATATATCGCACTACAATGGAGAGAAAGTTTTGAGGAATAAAACATGTATATAATATATATCACTCTAAATATATAATTTATATTTATAAAATATATTGTTTTTTGTTGACCGAAAATCGTTCAGATGCAAACTCTCCACTTTATGTATTTATTAGGATGTAGGTAAATGTTATGAAATATAATTTATTTACGTTAAACCTCAGGTAATAAAAAGCAAGAAGTCAACATACCTAGAGAACAAAGCGAAGGGTATTGTGACCCCAACTATCGAAGAACTCACACGCACAGTAGATAGCAACGATGACATTACCAATGAGAAAGCTATTGCCGATACCGTATTCAAAGGATACAGGGACGATCTGGATTTCAACGATGAACAAGATGTTGGTGAGTATTATAATTATTTATTTACTAGCTGTGCCTAGTTATGGAATTATTTTAGTTTAAATTTTCATGGGCTTTCTCTCTTTTTCGCGGAGGACTATTTACTTTTCTAAAATAACATCCGCTATCTGACTGTGAATGTCCCGTTAAATTCCCTTTTTGAGATGAGCCGGAACAAACAGACATAAAAAAGTAAAACTTAGTAAAATTCTGTTATTTGACATTACAAACAAACACTTATATTTTATGTATATCCATACAAAAAAAATCGAAAAACTTCGCATAACATAGACTTGTATACAGGATATTTTATCTCAATTAAAAAAAAATATACATAATCCAAAAACAAAGTTTGATTTTCCTTAAACGCGCAGCAGGTCAATGTGGCGGGAACAAATCATTGTAATGAATCATCAAATTGTTATCATTCTAAATTGTAGTGTGATTATCCTTCTTATTTAATAGGTGAAAAGAAACGTCTAGCCTTCTTGGATCTGATGATTGAGTCAGCTCAAAATGGAACTCACAACATTAGCGATTTCGAAATTAAGGAGGAGGTTGATACGATTATGTTCGAGGTAAAAAAAAAACTGAACCATATTTAATTTTAAAAATTCCAAATAATTAATACAACATTTGGTTATTTAGGGTCACGACACTACGGCAGCTGGTTCAAGCTTTGCCCTATGCCTGCTTGGTGTTCATCAAGACATCCAGAAGAGAGTGTACGATGAGCTGTATGAGATCTTCGGAGACTCCGACCGTCAAGTCACCTTCGCTGATACCCTCCGCATGAAGTACCTAGAGCGTGTCATCCTTGAAACTCTTAGGATGTATCCACCTGTACCGGCCATTGCCAGAAAGCTGAATCGGGACGTCAAAATCTGTAATTATGAAGAGTTATTTAACAATAAATGCACACAACGCCATATGACCCCTAACTAAGGGCCCAACACTTGTGCAATAGGAACAAACAGCTTTTTTTGTAAGTACATACTTATAAAAGATACCAAACACACAGACGCTGGGCAAACACAAGTTTGAGCGGTGGGAATCGAACCCGCGACCCTTAACTTAGCAGTCATGTACACTAACCACTGGACCAGCGGTCTCGTCCAAGTAAACTGTGTTATTTTCTCATTTTTGGAGGGGGTCGTGATATGGGTGTCATTGCGCATTAAGACGAGTTTGCCTTGTGTCTTAGGGTTTGGTATGTATTCTAAGTATGTATTTACAAAAAAGTATATAAGTATTCTATCAGCTGCTGATTCTCATAGTACAAGCTTTGCTTAGTTTGTTGCCAGATGGCATTGAGTGTCAATTTCCAAGTATATTTTATATACTAAATTACTTTTATGCTGCATCTTTCAGCCACCAAGGACATCGTTCTCCCCGCCGGCAGCACAGTCGTAATCGGCACATACAAGATCCACCGCAACCCTCAGTACTTCAAGAACCCAGACGTGTTCAACCCTGACAACTTCTTGCCTGAGAACACTCAGAACAGGCACTACTACAGCTACATTCCCTTCAGTGCCGGACCCAGGAGCTGCGTCGGTAAGGCGGCATTAATACTATAATAGCTTAGTACCTTTCTTTAGCATGATTGGGTTCAGCACTTGATCAAAACTGCTTTAGTTTAATTTGTGCGTAAGTGAAGAGACCGTAGTTTATAGACGTTTGTTACGACAGAGATCAGTATCTTTGGCAACAAACTTTTGAACACATATTCGTATAGCTTTCGACTATTTTTGTATGGGAAAATAAACAGCGGAAATTTGGAAATTTTGAGAATTACTATTATTACGGATATGTAGTTAAAAGATGATCTTGCTGCCAGTAATGTACAGACCAGTAAGGGATAAATATATACTTTCATTGCTAGCAACGCAGAAACTCTTAGAAGAAATCTATCTCATCGTAGGAATATAACACGATGATCGCGTAGCAATATTTACCCGCTTTCTTCTTTAATGTAGTTGTGTAGTAGCACGAGAGATCACGCTATGCACTTCCAAGCAAAGCTGAAATTTAATGATTAAAAAAATATGCACTTTATAGTCCTCTGCATTCCGAGAGAGAAAATGAAAATTTATGTATATTGAAGTTCATTTTCTTAATAAATTCAAGCTGTATATTTTTGTAGAATGTGCCGTATAGCAATTCTGTAAAGCCACTTTCTTTAGACTATGATCGTGAGTTGAAAAATAAGTAATTAGTACTTATTACTTGGTGTGTGTCTTGTAGAACTAGGTTTTTAAAGAAATTCTTCTACTTTCATTCAGGTCGCAAATACGCATTGTTGAAACTGAAAGTCCTGCTGGCCACCGTCCTGCGTAACTTCAAATGCGTCTCCGAAGTACCGGAATCCGAGTTCACGCTGACAGCTGATATTATTCTCAAGAGGGCCGACGGGTTCCGTCTCAAGATTGAACCAAGACAACGAGTCCCATCTACTGCTTAAATTTTGAAAACTAATATTGAAGAAGGAATCATTGAACCCTGAAAATAGAACGATGCCATGTTAAAAACATATTATTTATATGAGATGACTGTAGATCATAATTACGTACATAATTAATGTATCGTACCATACAGGAAATCCTTCTAAACTGATTTGATAATTAAAGGGAACATTACCAATATTTGATGGTTGTTTGTGTAATATTGTAATAACGTATGTTATAATTATGTAAAGTTATGTAAAAATTGAATAACATAATATTTATTCTTTAGGTAAACATTTAGTACCGTGATATCATTTACATGTATAACTGAAATATTTATAGTTATATTTATATAATTTAGTATGTAATACTAATAATTCATGTACTATTGACATAATCTACAAGTAAATATGGTATCATAATATATTATTATCAACATACCCAAAGTTATTATATTTTTTGTGATCGGTAAAACAGTAAACATTAACGTAGTACAACTACAACGTCCTACATACGAGTCGAAGGGATTTTGGGATTGGTACCACGGTCCCGAAAACCACCTTTCGTTTAATAATTTGTTTTCAGGGGGAAATTGGGACCACGAGCGTAGTCCCGAACGCCCCTTGAAATAAATCATTTTGAGGGGTTCATGTAACGCAATGATCAAAATTAAAAATAAAATATTGTTTACCTTTCGACCGGTGTATAATTTCTATTTTAGCACGAAAACCTTACTACCTATAATAAAAGCGGCGAATGTTACAAAGAAGCTTTTGGGGCTGCATGATTAATTTGTCCAAAACAAAAAATCTATATAAAAGGCTTCTTCCTAAATGGCTGACTAACATTTCAACGCACAACGGAAACGGCGCTGGACGTTGGACGTTGGATATGTTTTTTTGTCAGTAGGTGTCTTTTATGACGGACACATCCACTAAGGAAGGGTTTTTAAAAAATTCCAGCCCTAAGCGGATAAAATAAATGAAGAAAGTTTGTATGAAGATCTGTAATGTTTTAAGTTAAATTCATGGAAATTGTTGTGGCCTTTCGGTTAAAAATAAAAACATTTAGTAAATTTGGTAATTTCCTATTGTATTGTACCCACTTAAGGGTTAGGGTACCCAGTACTTAAGGTCCTCCAGAAGCTATTCAACTCCGTCTTACTCGAGAGCAAAACGCCAGAAGCGTGGAACAGAAGCGTGGTGGTGCTATTCGTGTGTTGGGTATGATGGTTATATCAAAAAGGGCGACAAAACACTGCTGAAGAACTATAGACCCATCTCGCTTCTGAGCCATAATTATGAGCTATTTTCCAGAGTCATCGCGAATCGTCTCGAGCGCAAGTTTGATGACTTCCAGCCTCCCGAACAAGCCGGTTTTTCGAAAAAGCTTTAGTACCATAGACCACATAAATACGCTGCGGCAAGTAATACAGCGGTGCCATATTGACTATCGGTACATTGAAGTGCTGAAGTGCTTATACAGAAACGCCATGATGTCGGTCCGATTACAGGAATTGAGCACAAAGGCGATTTCATTGCAAAGAGGCATGAGGCAGGGGGACGTTATCTCCGAAACTGTTTACCGCTGCAATGGAGGATGCTTTTAAGCTTTTAGAGTGGAAAGGATTCGGCATCAATATCAACGGCGAGTATATCACTCACCTTCGATTTGTCGACGACATCGTAGTCATGGCAGAATCGCTGGAAGAGCTCGGCACAATGCTCAATGACCTTAACAGAGTTTCCCAACAGGTAGGCCTAAAAATTAACATGGACAAAACTAAAATCATGTTGAACGCCCATGTCACGCCCACCTCGATATCCGTTGGGAACTCTGTTCTTGAGGTTGTTGACGAATATGTCTACCTGGAACAAACAGTCCAATTAGGCAAGTCCAACTTTGAGACAGTGGTCCGTCGAATCCGATCGGCTGGGCAGTGTTCGGGAAGCTTCGCAACGTCTTTTCGTCGAACATACCGCAATGAGACTTAAGACGAAAGTCTTTAATCTGTGTGTGTTACCAGTGATGACATACGGAACAGAAACGTGGTCACTCACTATGGGCCTCATAAGAAAGCTCAGAGTCACTCAACGAGTTATGGAGAGGGATATGCTGGGTGTTTCTCTGCGAGATCAAATCAGAAATGAATAGATTCACAGAAGAACTAAAGTAACCGACATAGCTCAACGGATTATCCAGTTGAAGTGGCAATGGGCAGGTCACATAGCTCGTAGAACGGATGGCCGATGGGGCCGTAAAGTTCTAGAGTGGAGACCACGCACTGGAAAACGCAGCATAAGACGGCCCCCCACTAGATGGACCGATGAGCTGATAAAGGTCGCTGACAAGCGTTGGATGCGGGCCGCATTGAATCGGTCATTGTGGAAATCTATGGGGGAGGCCTTTGTTCACTAGTGGACGTCTATAGGCTGATGATGTGAAGGGTTAGGGGTTAAAAAAGGGGATAAAAGTTCGAATGAAAATTCGGACAACGAAAACCTATTACTAAGACTTCACTCTCCGTCCGTCTGTGTCTGTGAGCGGGCTGTATCTCATGATCCGTAATAGGTAGACAGTTGAAATTTTCACAGAATGTGTGTTTAGTTGCAGCTATAAAAAAATTTAGTAAAAATGAATAAAATAAAAAATAAATAAGGCTCCCATACTAGCAACGTGTTTATTATTGTAATCTTAATAATCGTAACAAGTAGGCTACTGTCTCTTTTGACAGAATGATATATTTAAAAAACAAAAACAGCCAAATTTTTCGAGTTTTTTTTTATATACTTAGGTGGCTCACAAGCATATGGCACACCTGATGGTAAGTAGTTACCGCAGCTTATAGCTGCTAACAATACCAGGGATAAAACGAACGAATTTCCAACACTGTTGTTGATGAGGAGTCACTTCGCTAGCAGCATTACTACTAGCCCAGCGTATCCTCGTGGAGCACTGGCAACCTTGCTTACCGCAGAAACACAACACTACATCAAAGTAGTGTTATTTCACTGCGGTCTTCTCTAAGGGGGAGGTACAGTCCCCAGTTGGGCGGCTCCAACATCAATGGAAAAACTCACGGGATATTTTGCAGTCACAATTCGCCCTACCTCTCATTTTCAGCTCGTAGTGTGATTAATCACTGTACTTAAGCTTAAAAAAACTCATTGGTACAGGATTTGAACCTGAGCCCATCAGATGACAGGCCGTTGCTTCAACCATAAGGCCACCACGGCTTCAGAGAGAGCGAGTCTTACTCGCACTTGGCCAATTTTTAAAGTAAAATCCATGAAAATAGGTACTTACATAAAACTATCATTTATATGTCGGTACATGTTGACTAATCCACTCCTACGAGTGCGAAGCCGCGAGCATTGGCAACACACATTGGAACACTTGGCAACCGCAGTAAACAATCTTATTGAATTGAGTGTTTTCATGCGATGGCCAAGTCAATCTATTTTACTTAAAACATAAAAGATTTTTATTATTGATAAGGCCACTATAAGCTGTTGTTAGGTTAGCCAATTACGTAATAACTTAAGACAAACGGTCCCTTCAGTGGAGAGAAATAAATTTATTAAATAAATTGACCGGCATGGATCTCACAACTTTATAGGGTAGAAGAACTGAGTTGCGAGACTTTGTGTTGTTTACAAGTTTTGTCTTTGATGACATATTCACTTTGTTATAATATTAATCGTTTTAGAACGAATTATGTATACAATTGCGTGATTTGAAAGGTTGCCCTTGAATACGTACGTAGCAAAACAATTACATCGGTCAAATAACACTCATTAATTTTAATATTGGTTTAACATTAGCGTTTGTTTAATTTTCTGGAAGTTATACAACATTATTATTAATGGCTGCATCCAAACGATCATAAAGTTAAACAAACCATGCGTGATGATTATCAAACATGCTATTTTTGGTTACACATGCAAATTGTACATATTTTATGTGCAAAATACATATTCTGTGTTGAAAATGGGCTCTCTATTGTATTGAAAAAAAGAAATACTAGCATAAGGCACGAATGGATCTACTTCCAAGTTAGCACTTTCTCAAGCTCTAAAATCTTTAATGATCAAAGAAACACACAACATTATACCAGTGTAATTTCGCTGTCAACATCTCTAAAGTAAGAGGTACAGGGAATTGTAACAGGTATTCCATTAGATGCGTTCTGGCAGTATAAGTTTTATAGCCGTGGTGGGCCCGTCATCTGACGGGCCCATGTACAAACCACGGCCTGTACTAATGATTTTTTCTTAGCTTAAGTACAGTGAATAATCACACCATGAGTTCAAAAAGAGAGGTAGGGCAAATTGGAATACCCCGTGGGATTTACTATTAACATTGGAACCGCGAAATAGGATACGCTGCGCTAGTAGTACCTAATGCTGCTGGCACAGTGAGTCCTAATCACCAATAGGATTGGCAACTCGTTAGTGATACCCCAGATTAGCTAGTGGCTATAGGCTACGCTGACTGCTTTCCATCAGGTGGGCCGTATGCTAGTGTGCCACCTAAATCGTTTAAAAAAATTAAAAGTAGTCAGTCTGCTGAATGAATTATTGTCTTTATTTCTAAAATTCGAATTAGTTGTGTTTATGTAATGGCGATCAAAGTGGCGGACATAAGCTAGGTTCGAGAAATATTATAATTACCTTAATATCAATACAATGACATGACGTCACTGAGGTATTATAATATGTGTATGAAGCATATAAAATAAAGTGTCAGTGAATACCGAATCGCCACTCATAATTGCTGGACAAAGGAATAAACACCTTTTGTTCCTGGGGAATTAAAATGATAATTAGTATAATCTAACTTTGATAATTTAAACGTTTCTGATAAGTTCTAAGTTTTAGATACCAAGTTGTATGCTTTAAGCAGCGGTAAAATGTCTACACCTGTAGATGAAACGGAGGAGTTCCTCTCCACTCGGATGCTGTTCTATCCGATGTTGTTGCTTGCAACAGTGCTATGGGTCCTGCATAGATGGCAGCAGGAATCCCGCCTGTTCCGGATGGGCAACAAACTCCCGGGGCCTAAAGCAGTGCCTTTCTTCGGAAATGCACTTCTTGCATTAATAAACAAACCAACAGGTATGTTTTTCTTCTTCTACTAACACACCATCTATACAAATATTATAAAGAGGAAACATTTGTATTTTTGTGTGTGTGTGTGTATATTGAATAGGCTCCGAAACTACTGAATCGAACTCATCAGCTTTTTAAGGAGGTCTCACGTCGGCTGGTTGAGGCCTCCTGTGTTAGGCGTGCTGGAACATATCTTACTCAGAGAATCAACATTGCTATCCAGCGTGGCAATGATGCCAGCATTCTTGGCACGCTCCCACATGATTCTGGTTTGGGTCAGATCTTTTTTTCTATAAGTAGGTTGGTTTAGTTCTGTTAAATTGTTTAATCAATTTTGTAATAGTGTATGTTATGCCCATTTTTAGAATTCTTAAGCGTTGCCATGCAATATAGAAATATTTATGGTCATGTGGTCCGCGGATGGCTCGGATCGAAGCTGATTATTTTCCTCATTGAGCCTGATGATGTGGAAGTGATCCTAAATAGCCACGAGCACATAGACAAAGCAGTGGAGTACAGGTTTTTCAAACCATGGCTAGGAGAGGGCCTTCTAATCAGTTCTGGTACGTATAATCAACAAACTTGAAAAAATATTAGTAAATTTTCCTAAAGGCTTATAAAATATGTACCAATCCTAAAATCAAATTTTATTTACGTGCTACAAATCAAATTTCAGGCGAAAAATGGCGGTCTCATAGGAAAATGATCGCACCCACATTCCACATAAACGTTCTCAAATCATTCATTGGGGTATTCAATGAAAAGAGTAGAAGTGTTGTGGAGAAAATGCGGGCTGAAGTGGGGAAGACCTTTGATGTTCACGATTACATGAGTGGGGTCACTGTGGATATTCTATTAGGTACGTACGCATAACAAAATCCGATTACCATCAGTTATCCTGGTCAATTGAAAGTACAGACTACAACTTCTTCGGTGTCAAGTCGCCAAGCAAGTAGTCAAGCATTTAGAGATAGAGAAGGGACCGAATGGTCTCGCTACTTAATAAATCTGGCCAAAAAATCATATTTTGTCGGTTTCAAGTCGGCAAAACGTTGCAGGCAGACTGAAAGACAAACAGTTATACTAATAGTTTGCTTCGAAATATATTGATTGACATTGATTGACACAGTTATAATTATAAAACTATTCGATATGTATTTTGAAGCGCCTACATAAATTTTCATAACTACTTCGACATGTAAGGTGCAAAATATCTTAAATAGCTTAAAAACCTTTAGTAAAATTTTTGTGATTAAATCATCAAAATGGTAAAAAAATTGCAAAGGCGGAATCGTATGCATTTTTAAGGAATACTTCATGTATATAATATAATATCAAACTTTGTGTTTTAGAAACCGCGATGGGTATCACAAAGCAAGCACAAGTTGAATCTGGATTTGATTACGCTTTGGCTGTGATGAAGTACGTAAACATTTTTAATCATTCTTAATATTCTCTGAGCTGGCTGCAGAAAGACACACTGATCACCTTATGGAACTATTTGGACTACATAACATATATTATTATGATACCAAATTTGAACTACATAACAGCAGATGATGTATGCATCTAGTATGATACTTCCGCGTAATAAATATTATGGCAAAAAATATTGAGTACACGAAAACTGTATACAGTTTTTAGTACATATATTGAACTCCTTATTCATTATTCCGTAACTCTTAAAACTAAATGGGTAAAATGCTTGTGCAATTTTCAAAATGTAAAATGCAAAGTAATTGCTATAATTGTTGCAGAATGTGTGATATAATTCATCAAAGACACTGGAAATTTTGGCTGCGACCAGATTTTATCTTCAATTTGAGTCCCTGGTTCAAAAAACAACAGGAACTATTAGGAACCATACATGGCCTTACTAATAAGGTCGGTAATATAAAATGTTTACTATAGACACATATAATTTATTAAAAAATAATATATGCAAATGTTAAATCATCAATTTTAATGAATTTTATAGCCTTTGGTAACTTTATATAATTTAAATAATATTTCAGAGGGTCTAATCCCTCTTTTTTTTATTTATTTTTTCCACTCGCAATATTGCGTCGAGTGTGCAAGTTTTGATATTATAAGTTTTCCAATGAATTTAAAATTAAAATAAATAGGTAGAAGAAAATTACCGTCTGAAGCGACCAGAGTTTTCGGCTTTCCGGCTTTAGATGACATGATCGTAAGGAAACCTGCTACCAGCCAGCATTCATTGAGAAACGCAATATTTTTAGTGGATTTAATTTTACTCACTAATTAATTGTTTTAATAAACCTAACCTATGTATGATGCAATATGTTTTTTCTTAAAGGTAATCAAAATTAAAAAGGAAACATTTGAAGAAAACAAGGCTAAAGGAATAAAACCTACTTCTTTGGATGATATAATATCACAAGGTGCTGACAGCAATGTACTTGCCAATGATGGCAAAACTCTCTCCGATACGGTCTTTAAAGGCTACCGTGATGATTTAGACTTCAATGATGAGAATGACGTGGGTAAGTCAAATGATGTTAAAAATAACTTATAAATATGGATACAAGTACGCAACTAAAATCTTTCACTATCATTCTATCTCCAAAATTTAGAATTTTCTTCATATTATATAGCTGCTTATCTACTCTGAGTAGAAATGCAGATCTTTACTAAACTTCTTCCACTCACATTTAAAGCATTATACTTAGTATTAAAACATATTTTCCATTTGTATTCTATAGTTCTATTACAAGTATAGTAATGTAGTACCTAAGTAATATTAATGAATACATTCGCTATCAATACAAGAGGACAAGCTGGGATACATTATATTTTGATGGATGACAATGCCAAGGTATTTCTCTTCTGAAACGACTGCTGCCTGAAAGTAACCCTAAATACACGGTGCAAATATACTGGTAAATTCAAATATTATTTTATTGTTATTAACTTCTCAGGTCAGAAAAAACGCCTAGCCTTTTTGGATCTGATGTTAGAATCAGCTCAAAGCGGAACGAACCAAATTAGCGACAATGAGATCAAGGAAGAAGTGGACACCATCATGTTCGAGGTAAGATGCTTCACAAATCAAATATATTATTCTCTTAATAATAATCTGTGGTTTAAAGCAGGCGTCTAGCTACTTGTACATCGAGTTTGGTCTGTTGACGATACCCCTGATGTTTACTAGTTTATGAAGCTCATTTTGTTGATTACGTTTTGTTATGTATCTTAAGGGACATGACACTACTGCAGCCGGGTCCAGTTTCGTCCTGTGTATGCTGGGCCTCCACCAAGACATTCAAAACCAAGTGTACGAAGAGCTGTACGAGATTTTCGGCGACTCAGACCGCCCTGTAACCTTCTCTGACACCCTTCAAATGAAGTTGCTCGAGAGGGTCATCCTAGAGACCCTCAGGCTGTACCCGCCTGTGCCTATCATCGCGAGGGAGTTGAAAAAAGATGTTCAAATTGGTAAGCTATTGACAACTCGTCAGGTTCATTCATACAATAGCCTTGGTTGCCGTCTGCTTAAAGTTACCGCCTATCAATTTGTTTCAGTCATTAGGCTGTATTTTATTTAATATTAATTTATTGTGCAACGAAATTAAGTAAATTAGTTTAAAATTATATACCACTGCTATAACTTGTAATAATCATATACCGATTAATATTATATTGACTAAACCGATGTTCAGTCAATTTAATATTAATCAGTCATATAAATGACTGGTTAATATTAGGTCCTTACATATGAAATTGGCGTTTTGTATGGGAGGAACAAAAAGTCGAATATTTTTTAATATAATATATTTAATTAATCAAAGTATGAACCATTATTTTCTATGCACTTTTGCCATCTCATAGGTAGTTCATTGATCCCTTTACTAAAAAAACCAGTCGGACGGGAATCAATAAAATCTTTGAAGGCGATTTGGACTGCCCCATCGGAGTTGAATTTTTTCCCTTGCAAGAAGTTATCCAAATTTCGAAAAAAATGGTAATCTGTTGGAGCAAGGTCCGGGGAGTACGGAGGATGTCTTAGACTTTCCAATTGAAGCTCTTCTAATTTAGTAGCCGTCTGTAGCGCAGTGTGTGGTCTAGCGTTGTCGTGAAGCAGCAGTGGCGTGGAGCGATTGACCAGCCTAGGTTGTTTAGCCGCTAGCTTTTCCATCATGGTTTGCAATTCCTGACAATAGACATCAGCCGTAATAGTCTGGCCAGATTTGAAAAAACTGTAATGAACAATACCGGCACTAGTCCACCAAACGCTTACAAGTAACTTTTTTGGGGTTAATTTTCGCTTGGGGCAGGATTTGGCTGGCTGGCCAGGATCTAACCATTGCGCTGAGCGCTTCCGATTATCGTAAAGAACCCATTTTTCATCACAGGTAATGATTCGGTTTAAAATACCTTCATTATTGTGCCGGTTTAGTAATGTAACGCAGCAGTCGACGCGCGTTTGCCGGTTTGTTTCAGTCAATTCGTGAGGTTTTCCCACCTTTCAAGCTTTTTAATCTTCCCAATTTGCTTCAAGTGAATTAAAACAGTTTTATCACTAACATTGCAGCCTGCAGCTAACTCGGACGTGGTTTGCGATGGATCCGCTTCCACAATAGCCTTCAACTCTTCATTATCAACTTGAGTCTCAGGCCGTCCACGGGGCTTGTTCTGCAGGTCGAAATTTCCAGAACGAAAACGTTGGAACCAAAAACGAACTGTGTTTTCTTTTGCAACACGACCGCCATACACATCATTCACCCTTCGAGTTGTTTCCGCAGCACTAGTGCCACGGCGGAACTCGTACTCGTAAATAATGCGATATTTAAGGTTTTCCATTTTGTAAAATGAGTGACGCAAACAGAAAAAAACAGAAGAAAAAAAACAAATGAATGACGATCATCGAAGCACAAATACATGAGTCTATAGCTGTACAAATTTGAATTTGGAATTCCTTACCAAAGAGGAGAAATTCGTGATTAAAGTGGCCAGTACGAAAAACGCCAATTTCATATGTAAGGACCTAATATTAACCTAACCTATACCTAATAGGTATAGTAGTCAGTAGTGCTACGTGCAAAAATATTACCGCGGCACTATCAATAGGACTAACGGTAACACTGACATGCGTAACACTGCAATATTTAATCTCATTAGTTTATATATTATGTCAATTTGTGGTTCGAATTTTGAACAAGGCTACCGCTAGTTTATTTTATTTCATAAAGTTACCTTTCGACAGTCACAGGTAAACACATATTGCCCGCGGGAGCGACAGTCGTCATTGCTCCTTACGGCGTCCACCGCAACCCTCACTTCTACGAGAACCCAGACGTGTTCAACCCTGACAACTTCTTGCCTGAGAACACTCAGAACAGGCACTACTACAGCTACATACCCTTCAGTGCCGGACCCAGGAGCTGCGTCGGTAAGGGTTTTACTATTCAGACTGAAAACGTTTTCACAGCTCCCAGTGACTTGTACCTGGTATATAATGCGTTACAAAATCCAACCACTAGTACAGTGCTATTCTGAGCTCACTGTTTACCATACCTTTAGTCATATTATATATTACTATCTATTATCGCTAACGGTGTAGAATGAATGTAGTATGGAAGTTAAAAACTTGACCACGTGACATAACGTAAAAGTTTTATAATTCTCATACTGTTCCTTCGTTTCCTATAGCGATAACGATTATAGATACTATACATGGCTAGGCCAGCTGATGTCAACTACGTCACTAGGATATTCAAAAGCCATTGATACATTATCATTAAAACCTTCGTAAATACTCCCTGTTATGTTTACAAAATATTTGTTGTTAATGTTAAAATGTTAATAAATGTTATTTAATATAAACTTTCAGGGCGCAAATACGCATTATTAAAATTGAAAATATTACTATCAACGTTCCTGCGCAACTACAAAACTATTTCGGTGGTACCCGAGGAACAGTTCTCGTTGACAGTCGACATCATTCTCAAGAGAGCAGACGGATTCAGAATCAAGATCGAGCCGAGAGCTGCTAAATAAATCATGAAATATGTATTTTTAAATTATTTAAAAATCACAAAATATTGATAAACAAGCTTTTATTATCTCAGATGCATCATTTTTAACTAGGTTCAACAAATTAAAAAGGTTTTAGAATATTAATAGAACCATTTAAAAAGCAGCAGTAAAAACTTACAATATAGGTATTCTGTTTGCACATAGGTACACCCGAGCGCGCATCCCATGTTGGAGACCATATAGCTAGGTTTCCCTGACATACTTTCCGATAGGGAGCGGCTAGGTTGGCCATAATTTCATATATTATTATATTTTATTAAGTAAAATACCAAGGTCCTTACCGGGGACTAAAAAAATAAGTACTACGTATGTAATACTACCTAAGTACGTCTTGTACTCGTCCACATTCGTCCACGTCCCTCGATATTTTCCAACTTGACATATATATATATCTGATATATATATCAGAAATTTTACGTTAAAGTCCATAGGCTACCGCTTACCATCAGGCGGTCCCTGCTTGATTGCCACCTTAGTGGTATAAAAAAATTGGCTATACATATATTATCTACTCTGAGGCTATACGCATAGTCTATTTTGTCTTGCACGCTACTGTAACCAGAAATATTACATTTTATTAGGTCATTTACGATATTCAATACGTGTACCTATACGATATTTTTTTCCTTTGTTGCATTGAGTTAAGAATGAAGTAATAGTTTCTAATACAATAAATATCGAATAATAAACCTCTTGTGTTTAATGTGTACTTAACATGTTTCCTCTCGGGTATGGGAGTGATTTCGTGAAACGGGACGGAGATGCATTACAGGAAGCGGGGAACAGTGCTGCCAATTGTGCGACTTTGTCGCTAGAAGTTTATACTTTGTTTCTGGCAAATTGTTATAAAAAACTCTCGCACACTTGACTCTGACAAAAAAATGCATTTTAAAGCTTAATGTTTGCATACAGATAAAGATAGAGAGATCACTTAAACAAAAAAAAATATTTTCGCATACCCACAATATTTTTGACCTTTTCAATTTTTAAACAAATTTCCTAAAATGGGCATAAATTATTAGACGAAAGGATCAGCAAATTATTTATATATTTAATTCACATAAAAAAAACCTGGTACATTTTGCGTAGCGTATTAATTTACATTATTATAGAGATTATTACGTACATTGTTTAAAAATTAACACACAAGACACATACAATAAAAGTGAATTATTTCGAGAAGTTTTGTTGCAATAACCACCAAATAATCGATGCTGGGTAACCAAAAATTTCTCACATTTTACGAGGTTTGTATTCAAACAAACTAACAATTCATGCTTAAAAAATACACAACTTGTATTTTGTATAAATTAAAATTATAGTATCGTAGCACAGTAGACAGCAGACTGTCGTATCCGTTGTACGGCATTACTTTTTTGAATAATATGTTTATCTGCTGTGACATTCTAAATGTCAGTCAAAAAACATCAAAACCAGAAACAATAAAAACTAACAGCTCAGAGTAGATAATATATTACGTCTACTAGCAAAACAAATTAAGCCATTTTAACCGAAGTCATCCTGTTTTGCGATATCGTGCCACCAATGCAGAATACTGAAATGACATTCAAAATTTGAAGGGCCACGTACCTATCTATTTGAAGCGTCGTCAATTTACATTTTCGCATGTAATATTGGAGGCCACATTTTTTTTTAAGCAGCTTCAGATTTGTCTGACGTTTCAGTATTCGGCCATAAGAATTGTAAGTTGGTAACTTCACTTATCCGTAATCTTGTATCATACAGCCGCATTAATCTACTAGAAAACCTTATTATATTATGCATAATATAGGTTATAAATCTTAACAAACTGTATCAAACAGTCATGTCTAATTAAAAGATTCAAGAAATATTGTAATCCGGAGCAAGAACAAATAGATATACTCCTCACAAGACATTGAATCCAATAAACAACTAATTAGATTTAAGTTACACACTATATAGTAGTTCATGATAACTTCTCCTGTAGGGCTAGCATAAATAATTTGCGACAACGTTTTCGTATCGCCTTCGACTATTTTTGTATTGGAAAATGAACAGCACTGCGGTGAAAAGTGGAACTAAGAATTAGTATGACAATTTTGACATTTCGCGAGTTACGTTTTCGAATACGTTGTCGAAAAATGTTCATTCTACTGGCATTTCAGGTCACAATTGATATTCAATCTTATATTCAGTGCACTAGCGCGTAAGCTATGTTCAACATTAGCAATAATGCACGACGTAATGTTATCATTGCACAAAACATCTTCAATGAGTTCTCTTGAGATGTTCAGGACCTGTTCTTACGGTAAACGAAGTACTCAGTAGTCCAAAGCACAACACATATTAAACAGCAGATGCTCATTGCTAGGAAACAGTACATGTAGCTCCCTGTTGCTTCATACAGCACACCTGTGACACAAAAAAAAATTATATAGCATGGAGACTATGTTTATTTTAGCTTGGTAAGGGCTTAGGGCTTACACGGCACTGTGTGATAATTCCCAAGCATTATTATTATATACGTCCACACATTTAAGCTTCGTTTACTTAATTCTTACTGCATGTTTCCACCTATTTATTATTTCTGTCCATCGCCCGCCTTCTCTTTAGCTCTCTTACCTCTTCTCTCTCGTTGTCACACAAATCAACATATAAAACGCCTACCTTATTAGTGACTTTAATAGAGAATTAGCTGTGCATGCCACTCTTATTACAATTATGTTTAAAAACCAATATGAATGATAAAAAGTCTGTATATACTGTACC
This sequence comes from Falcaria lacertinaria, assembly GCA_951449985.1. Taxonomy (NCBI): domain Eukaryota; kingdom Metazoa; phylum Arthropoda; class Insecta; order Lepidoptera; family Drepanidae; genus Falcaria; species Falcaria lacertinaria. The sequence continues at coordinate 7,941,149 of OX602114.1, forward strand.
TATTAAAGGATCGGCCATTAGCATCAGCACTCCAGAGAAGAGAATGTGCAACGCCAACGCAGCTGGGAATCTGTCTGGAGCAGCCGCGACCAGAACTAGCGGGAACAGCACTTGTACTGAACATCTTACTAGTCCGGAGATAGCTGTTACGGCGAATACAAACCAGAGATCGCCAGAGCTTACCAATGCTGAAACATATACAATTAAGTAACTTATCCACAGTCCATTATAATATAGTTCTAGAAGAAATTTTCCGAGATTTCGTAAGGGTTTTTTTATACCTTACCTATACGTAGCAAGACAGTAACGCAGGTTCCAATAAAGAAGATTAAGCGGCTATCCACAGTGTAGAAATACGTAAATATTGCGAGACCAAATCTAGCTAAAAGATCCGATAGTGCACCAACCATTACGCACGTGGCTACTTGGAACTGCAAAATTAAAAACACATTTAACTATTAATCGTAATCATCATAAATAGGAATTAGATGAGAACATTGACCCGATTTTTTAAGGCTGACAGAACATGTCCTTGCTTAAGGAATCGTACGAGCTGATAATATATATGAGGAAGCTGTGATAATCGTCATCGATACGAACTAATATTCACAGCGAATTAAAACACAAACAGTGGGCGTGTAAGTGGTATCAGAATATAAATTCAAAGTTAATTAGTAATCGTACTAACCTGGTCAAATCCGTATGAGAATAGAAGCGTCGGCTCCATAGCTAAATACGTCACATCCGACACAAAAGCGAATCCAAGTCCGACTAGAGTGCTCACAAATCGAGGGTCCTTCAATAAATCCAATTCCACGTTGTCATAAATGACTTTTCTGGAAGCAGAGCCAATGTTATTAGATATAATATTTAGTATCGATATGTAATATGTGAACTCAGTGATCAAATTAGGATAGAATAGTTTCTTACATAACACTCTTTTGCAGTGACTCGTGCTTTTTTGGCTTTGTATCTTTAATATCGATTTCATTTTCCTGACCTGGTAACATTTTGATAACAGATTCATCATAGCCCTCAAACATACCTTTCTGATTAACATCTAGGACAGCACATTTTGTTAGTGGTTCTGAAAATTGTGTAGCATTAGTAGCTTAAGGTTCCACTCCACTTGAATGCCAAAATAATGCTTCTACATCCGCCTTTTTACACATATGGTGTCGTTTCGGTTGTACAAAATCATTAAACTTAACTAATTGGATAGGTCTTAAAGTATTGCCGTCCTTATTTAACCTCGCACATGAGAAAGGGATCGCAATACTTTTAGTACTGTCAAATTGGTTTAGTTTAGTGATTTTGTACAACTGAATCGACACCATTATCATTGTTCTACATCTCTATAAGCGCAAAAAGCCTAATGTCAACCTAAGTACAGAATATCAAATGTATGATAGTCTTTAAGTCATAGACTTATTATATTCCATCCGAGCGCCACTAATGAGGTCGCGCGTGCAGTCCGCCAGTCTGAGTCCTGACAACGCTAAATTTAATATAGCAACAAACATTGTAATGAGTTTCAGTATTGCTGTATTAAATTTAATTTTACTATTAAAATTATCGAAACAATGTTGAAGGTTTTTGAATATTTGATAATTTTGCCAATGCTTAAATTACTACTAATAAAAACTTAATTAGTTAGTTAATTAAATTATTTAATCGATTTTTTATTCAGATAATACATAGTCTAGAGCGACCTCTAAACCTACTAGACTATATAAATTATATTATGGGTAATTTATACGTTAATGTATTTGAATAAGAGATTTATAAGGTAGTTTATGGTTTATTAATTTCTCTGAAAGTAGAAACGTAATGAACTTAATTAATTTTATCATAATATGTAGGTACCGCAGGTCAAATAATTCATACAGACTTGTATAAATAAGATTTTAATTTAACTATTACTTTAGCTTAATATTAAAAGTAAGACTTTCGTAAAAAAAACTTATATTATTTAGTATGTTAGCATTGATAAAAAAGTGATCACTTTTTTATCTATAACCAGTTTAACAACCGGTTTGCCATCATGCAATACATTTTTGATGATGAATAGATTGGGCTTATTATTTTATACTAATGACATCGCCGAAACCGCAAAAAACGCCAATTTACGTCTCTTTTAACTTTTTTATGTTTATCGAATGTACCAACTAATAAACCGCAAGGAATATTAACGTATTTTTTTTTATGAAACTCATTATTCAATCGAAACAATTTTATGAATTACATTTATTGTATCTGCCACTAACACTCAACATTATGAGCAAAATGTAAATACCCACTATGTATGCCATCTAACAGATAGTTCCAGCTTCCTTATCTTTCGGATTAGTCGGCTTACAGGTATGGGGCCACAAATAGCGTAAGTATGGTCCCAACCTGACAGAAATTGCGAAATAAATTATTATTACAGTAAAAAATATATTGTTTTTTTTATTCCTATAACAGAATTCAGTTAATCTTGTAGATTATTCGAAAATGTACTAAAATGCGTTACGTCCGATTGGTTTTCAGTAAAATATTCATGAGAATTCATGACACGAACTACGAACTATCGACCTTCTCCAACGTTTTCCAAAATTTTTGAAGACCTTTTTATAGTTTGGGCACTTTGATGTTATACTACATACCTCCAGTGATATCATCCTCAGCTTTCACCAAGTGCCACTCGACAGGGTGCATGACGATCATCGCAAAGACTAGATGCAGGTCCACCGCCATTATAAGAGCCAACGTCCATCTGAATCCATACTCTGACAGCAAGAGGGTAACGAGCATAGGGAAAGTGATGGAAGCCATGCTACTCATTGTTTGGTTTGCACTCATCATGGTTGTTCTTTTCTTTGTAAAATAACAGTTGAATGCGGTAAAGCTCACAGGGATCATCACACCGAAGCCAGCTCCTGAAATTATGAGAACATATACTTTTATCAAGTGAAATCCGCAGTGGGAAACCGCGTGTCAGAGTGCACCAGAAAGTCTGCAAACAGAGAGATGGCGGGAGATCGTGAAGAGAGATGTGTCCGCCTCTAACACTAACGTGACCACGACCGCTCTGCCAAGAGCGAAAGGACAGAGAAGAAGAATACTTTTATACGACTAATGAAGATGTAAGTGTAGATTGTTGTTATAAAAATATGTTAAATATGTCTGGTTTCCCGAAATAATAATTCGTAATTATGTAACTATTAATGACATAGTATTTGTTAGAAATGCTATTGATAGGTAATTGAACTTAATATTAGATTGTTATACAAAGTGCTAAAACGACCCATTGTAGACGAGGTAGTTTAACGTAAATAGAAACCGAGTTAATAATATATTACAATTTCATGGGTTTTATAATTGATATGTTGCGCGGAACCCTACGTTACGAATTATAGCATCAGATACCTGCCAGTGAAAGTTCTGGTCAAATCGGCTAGCCGTTAGGAGTTTGTTCACAATTTCATGGGTTCTTTGATTTGTTTTTATCCCCTATCCCAAGGGAACAGTGCTGAATTTTAGGACAAAACGTATCCTATTGTATACCTCGTAGTATCAACTCATATCGTGCCGAGTTTCATTTGAATCCGTTCTGTAGTTTGGGCGTGATGCGCGGCCAAGAAACAGACATACAGAAAATGAAAAAAATACAGTTTTGGGTTCTGTATCGATTATAGTTGCCCTCCAAAAAAAATCCAAATATCTTCATTGTACAAAATTGGACCTGTTACAGTTTTATTTTAAGTATAGATTTTTGCACTTAATTCAAATCCAGTTCAACATTCACACGAATCAAAACGTGATGTAGGTTTAAATTATTCTAATTTGCATAATTTATAGACATATAATATACATAATAATACCTATTCTATAATAGGATACTAGGTTATAATAGGAGACTGGATAGACTCGTCAGGTGTCTGAATTTTAATGCTTTTATTTATTTTGATAACATTTTTGCAAACCGCTTTGTATACCAAACCTTTCCATTCAGTTACTGCAGTCTGTTAATAAAACAATGATAAGTTTATTATAAACAGGCAGGCCTTGATAATCTTTATCGTTAGTTACAGTCACGACAAATTAATTCTCACTGAGCAATTACATTATGTAAATAGACACAATTTTCCGTGAAGAAATGTTATACACACGCCTTGATTTATATCTGATAACGTAGCTACACGGAAACTTGCCTTAGTAGTACTTGTAGGCTGGTAAGTAAGGTTTATTTAAGAACCGCACAAGTGGGGTCAGTATCTCCAGCCTATGGTGTCAATGATATTATAAGTACCTAGCTAATTAAATATCACTGTATGCAAACATAGCATAGTGGCTTTATAATTTTTATTATATTTGGCTAATGTACTTTTTGACATTATCAAACTTGCTAGCCTTATAAACAGTAAAAAATACGAGGTATTATTCCTTCCGACTATTAAGCTACACATTTTGCAAAAAAAACTAATTTGCATCTAATCATGACGCACATTCGTCGATATACATTCCAAACAAGTAATGAATAATGATTCAAGGATTGGCAAGGTAATGAAAGTGATGGAGGATATAACGGAATCTCGTTACTAAAAGTTCGAGTCAGGCTCTCGCACCGAATGCTCCGTACCACCACGAAATATATGTATGATATTTTAAGTAATTTATTTAAAAAATTGTAGAAGCGTGAAGTTTAAAAATGTTTTGAATCGTATGCAATGTACTTTCGTATAATTCACTAAGATTTCGCTTCATTTTTTAATTTCAATACCTATTCACGGATTTTCCTAGTTCGTCGACCTAGATGTAGGTAAACCAAATTCTTAACCCCGCCAGACTCTAAATTAATAGCTTATGTTGTTCCTTAGGAATATAATCACTACATAGTATAAAACAAAGTCTACCCGCTGTCTGTCTGTCCTTAGGTATGCTTAGATCTTTAAAACAACAAAACGGATTTTAATGCGGTTTTTTTAATAGATAGAGTGATTCAAACGGAAGAGTGTATGTATAATTCATTTGGGTTTTGTAGGTATTTAACTTATACGGCAAACGCCGTGCGAAGCCGGGACGGGTTGCTAGTATACAATAATCAAGCGTAACAGACGGACAGATATTAAAGTGAGACCATATTATTATGACATCAGTAATCTTTAAACGGTATTTAATAACAAAACTGTCTCAGGCCTCAGTATTGAGTTAGTGCGTTGACATGACGGTTTGAGACGTGTTTTCAGAAAAAAAACTTGAATAGCATTAATGTCAAACGTATATCCCTTAACATGATAGCACAGCGAATCTTTTCTAAGCATCGCGATAAGCTATGAACCCTTGTCGCAAAAGTCAAAAGCTGGGCGACCAGTGGTTAAATTTAGAACCAGTTTCGTGGAAAAAAGAATTAGTAAATTTACCTCTTACAACTCCAAACGTGAACACAAGTTGGTAAGTCTTCTGCACGAATATAGTCAGCACATCGCCCAAGACGAAGAGGCCTGCCCCAACGAGGCCGACTTGGCGAAACGTGTATTTCTTCAATGCGATCCCGCTGAGGAAACCTGTAAAATGCAACACGTACGTGTGAATAGCCTTAGAGACAAAATAACTATGATCCTTCATTATACTAGAAAATAAAATAGATTTCTTGAATAGTAGCCTTTTTACGTCAGATTTTTAAAAGGTCAATCTGCGATTGTTGTAAAGATTCTTATCACCGACTATTAAACTAACTAATATATTATCTACTCTGAGCTAATACCAAGGAAGACTTATAAGTAATTTCGTGCAGGAACCCTTTTGAAAATTTATGCGTATACCAATCTACATAGCGTTATCGCTTACCTTTAACACAATGCCTTAACATAAAAAGCTCAATAGAAAATAACCTTAAGATAATAAAAATATAACAGAGGATATTAACCATAAGACAACTGAAATTCATCAAAATGTTCAAGGACGAGCTTACCTTAAGGTTCATATTTATAACCCAGTTAAATAAAAAACCTTTCCATTATCCAGTGTAAAGTGATATGACCTTAGAGTATAATATAAGATAAGATACGATATTTATTTGCATAAGATGTTAATTGATGAGTTACTCCTGTACAGTTCTCTTACCTTTACCTATAAATAACACAACATTTAAGTTTATTGGAATGACGGGAAACACCTCAATCTAGGGTTACAAGAACATAAGCGTATGTAGTTCTTGGGAGACAGTAGCTTAACAATCATAATTTATAAATAGTAAGTACCAAATGCGCATGGACCATGGGAAGCACATAACCAAGTGAAATAGAGTACGGGAATAGACACCTCTGCACAGCAACGCAGTACTTAGTAGCATCATCGCCCTGATTTATCGTATATTGTTTGGGGTTGATTTCAAGGTCCAGCGTGGCGAATTCCCAAATTTGTATACAACGCGACTGCCTTCGCAATCCATTATACTTGTAAACCGGTTAATTATGTTAAATCTTTTGCCAGACGTTCTCAGAATGCTGGCTCAATTGCCAGAGATGTTGTATGTTACCTAGGCTCGCTGTAACTTTGAATGGAACAGGTGGTTACCCGAGGTGCCACGAAAGAGCTTACTGAACATTGGGTAGATCAATGTGTGTATGCTCGCAAGTAGTCTCTAGGTAATAAATGAATGTGTACAATATTATGTAGTCGCTTGAACAGTCGTCGGTAACACAAAGTTATATAATCATACACTGATACATTTCCGTAATTCACAGAAGTATATTCATTACGGAACTTATTCGCAGTGATCGAATGACATTATTTACTATATGACCGATCATTCTATCTACAATGTAGATCGGCCTCTTTGCCCAATCAGCTTTAGATTAACCGATTTGCGCTCATTCTGTCGTTAATTAGGGGCAGTAACTTGAGCCTCACTGATCCATATTTAAACTAGGTGAAATTAGAGGCGAACCGACGAAATCGAGTTAGAGAATCGATTGGATACATACTAGGTCTTCTATTGAATCGATTGGATGAATGAAACAATTCTATTAAAGGGAATTGAGGAATGCAGGTATAATTAAATGTGACGTGAACTACGAGTAGTGGTAATTTAAGGTTCTTAGAATAAATATAATGTTGCTGCGAGATATGATTGAGTGGCTTAAAGTAACAGTTCTTGAAGTGTGTAGTGAAAGTGATTTTTACATTTGCATTAATTCTAACTAAACCTGTCCGAGCCATGTCGCAAGCTTAAACTTGCAAAAATCTATTTCCAAATCATATCAGGTCAGTCTTAACATGAGATAAGAACCTCAATATCTACATACTAAAAATACTCCACGGTTTCGTCCGCGCATTTATTCTTCTTCGTCTTACTTGGACACCCAATTTTACCTTTTAGGAGTGGCTTTGGTAACAAAAAATAACCTATACAACTCTAAGCGTAGTCTTTTAAAATATATTAAAATTTGTTCCGTCATTTTAGACTTAATGATTTTTAAACCGAAACAAACGTCCAAACTTTCCATTAAGTATTTTATTTTAGATACCTAATAATTAATATATTCTGAGAGCTAGTTGTTTATTTTATTTTTTACTTTACTAATTTCTTTTCTTTCACACTATTCAACTTTCCTTTGAACGAGGCTAAAATAAATACCTCTCTAAACAAAAGGTACTTACGCTTTATCATGCACATTATAATGGCAAAATTGATGAGTTTGGAAGAAGATAAATAGAAAGTGGAAGTTACGCTCTCTGTATCAAGAAAAGTTCAAGCCTGAAGATACGAAAGATTTTATGAAAATAAAGACTGTCCCTTTTTTTATATTTAGTCAAGCAATCGGATCGCCTAGCCTGATGGTAAGCAGCTTGCCGTATCCTATAGACGTTTACTACACTAGGGAAATATTTGGTATTTTCTTTCAAGTACCACACGCTGTACTCTCTTAAAGAAATCACGAAGAGACTGGATACTACCTCAGAGTATATAATATACTACGTGCAAATATACTTATATTATGAAGTGTAAGCAACTTACCAGCTATGGAGAGTGCTCCATTGTAGACTCCAATGACTAAAGGCAGGCCGCTGCCACTCCCTTGTTCCAGGAAGAAGTTATGGAACAGAATGCCAAATGCATTGGATGAACCAAACCCCAGCATCTGAAAGAGTAAGTAGTACGAATTTTTAGAAGGTTCCGTTTACTACCCTTCGGGTACGGAACCCTAAAAATGAAAACAATAAAAAAGAGAAATGTTTTTTTTTGTTCTATCTTAATAATGGTAATAGTTAGACACTAGACATTCTAATAGAGGGTGAATTGCTTTATTTTTGATTGCAAATATGATTTGAACACCCGATTCTATCCAATTATGAACTAAATCAATAGATTGATAAAAAGATGGTTATCCATCGCTGAGCAATTTTTTTTTTGTAAAAATAAACGTTTTTATAAATAACTACAACAAAATTGCTCCGATAAGAGTTGTCAAGATCACTCAAATAGTAACAGCCCCGGAATAAAGTAAAATATTCATTGATACAAGAATATTTGAGCGTATTAAGGGAATGAATATGTTTCATAATTAAATTTGTGTTAATTTATGATTCTATATCTTATTAATATTTATAAAAATCGTTTTAAAATGTTGCTATCAAAGATCCTTAATAAAAAATCTGTAGGCCGATTCAGATAAGCTTATTTCGTATTCGTTTAATAAGTTTGTTCAAGTTATTTCCTTTTTAAATATTTTTGGCAGTTCAACATCGCATATTTACAACATTATTTATTAAATTGATAGGGACATCAATTATTTATTTTTAAAGGCCCAAATTGACGTAGGTATATTATGTACCTACTCGTAAAAATCCTTTCCAACTTAATATTCGCATTCATATTTATTCATTTGCATTAATTGCGACTCGTGTGATAACTATATATAAATTAGTAATCACTAAAGTATAATCACTGATGTATAATCACTAATGTATGATTAAATACTCGTAAATCTTGTACATGGCTGCACAGAAAACATAACGGCCAAAGACAATATCTCTTGATGCCACATCAGTTTAGAAAACTTTACGCATTACCCAACGAGAGTATTTCAAGGTGACCTACAAAACACAAACCCTTTCTGTATTTCGGGACTCCAAATCCACCAAAGGAAAGCGTATATACCATTAAAGGTTCGGCTTAGTAATAATAATTATTATTATTATTTCTATATAAAAAGTTGGTGACATATTTATCGTGTCCATTTACATGTTTTGCACTAGAATGCAAAAATTTCAAGATCTTATTTAATTACCAAAATCTTTAATGTTATCGAAATCGTTTTCCCTTATCCGCTTTTCAATTTTAAATTGCCTAGATTTTTATTGTTAAGTTATGCAATTATATATTTGTATGCACATTTATACAACTTTTGTTACATTTAGTAAGTTTTAGGATTTCAGGCATTATTTTTTCACCTTGGTATGGGTCTACGATTTCGTGAGCAGACCTTATCTGCAGTTAAATAAGCTTTTTGCTTTTTGCCTCCATAAAAATATGCACATATCAGAGATATAAAGAGAAGGAAGCGGTAAATCAACTATCAAGTCTAATACTGGTTGGCAAGAATCCGCAGGCGAAAGACCGTAAAATGCACATAATATGCACTTTTTTTGCGATATGCTCTATTTTGGTCAGTGCTATTGCTCCACGTTACAAGACCGTACCGCAGCATTGATTGCAGGTATATGAGACGCCGTCGGACTTACCAAATGTTACGTTAGCACGAAATTATCATTTGTGAAAAGTGAGTGTTTGTAACTCTGCATACCCTTTCGGGGACCCTTGTGGGAGGGCGATAAGATATATAATATTATTACTAGCTGCCCGCCCCGGCTTCGCACGGGTGGACAAAATACTTGATCAATGTCTATATGCTCCGAAACTATTTCATTTTTTTTTATTTAGGGGATGAAAAATATATGTTGTCCGACTCTCAGACCTACCCAATATGCACACAAATTTCATGTGAATCGGTGAAGCCGTTTCGGAAGAGTTTAACTACAAACACCGCGACACGAGAATTTTATGTACCTACTAGCTGCCCGCCCCGGCTTCGCTCGTGTGGACAATTTTTTTTTGCATTTATGGGTATGAAAAATAGATGTTGGCCGATTCTCATAGATACCGGATAAGCACAAAAAATTTCATCAAAATCGGTCAAGCCGTTTCGGAGGAGTATGGCAACGAAAACTGTGACACGAGAATTTTATATATTATACCTATACTAAGATTTGTATATTGTAGGGTGTAGAACCATAATGCTACTAAAAATATATGCTTTTTTTTAATGTAATATTTATACTGTGTTAGATAGAAGATAACGATAGTTTTATATGACCAGAGTGATATGACGGTCTATACATTCTCCCTGCCATTTGAGAAAGGGGCCTATAAGGGTTGAATTTTATAAAACCCTGAAACACGTGTTCTTATTTATTAACAGAAGTACTTATATGGAGTTTCGAATAACATTCCTTACTAATTTTGTTTCTCAATACATAATTTGAACGCCCGATTCAATCAATTTTGGAGAATCCTTTCTTAGTGGATGCCTACGTCATAATTACTATCTGCGTGGTAAATTTAAGCGCAGATTGATCAGTCAATCAGAAACAGTTGTCTTTCATATCAAAAGATCAAGAGGTACTCATTTCATGTTTTAAAAGCAATTTGTTATTTTTTTTATTTAATTTGTATTTTAGAAATTAAAAAACATGCACGTGACACTGACCTCCTGATTAAATCGATGATAACATCAAGACATGTCTATATAGACACAGATCACTAAACTGGACACAATAATCTCATTATGTAGTACACCCATTTTATCAATAACTTCAGTAATTCAATCCGATGTTAATTTAACTCAGAACAATACATACACAGTAAAATACTTTTTGCATAGATAGGTACTATTAGGAACCAATGACGTAATTGCAATATCAAGTATTTATTTATAGAAGCAATTGGATAAATATATAAATTTGTCTGCATTGCAAAAATAAAAAAAGGAATACTATTCAATTTTACCCACGTATCATATTGAATTATTTGTTTATCCTCTATCTATACTGCCAGTACAACGCTTCCTCACGGAATTCTCCATTTTATTTTTGTTTTTTTTCTCCTAAGCTTAAGCACTTAAGCCTATTCCAGGGGTATCACTAACGCGTTGCCAACCCTATTGTTATTGAGGACTCACTGCGCAACCAATCTATCTTCACTGCCAGCACAGTGCTCTGACAACCTTACTCACCGCAGAAACAGAACACTACATCAAAGTAGTGTTATTTTCTGCGGTCTTATGTAATGTGGAGGTCACCGGAGGTATTAACTCAAGACGGGCGGCTCTAAGTTTATAGGGAAACCCACGCCTCCTCCTCCCTCTATTTTTAAGGTCGTGGTGTGATTAATATCTCTGTACTAAAGCTTAGAAAAACTCATTGGTACAGGCCACCGGGGTTCTAACCTAGACCCATCAAACAGGCGGTCGCTTCAACCACACAGCTACCATAACTCTAAATTCAGTAAGGCAAGCTGCATTCCGCTATAAATATGGCTGAATACTGCAACGCCTGTCAAATTTGATGCCACATAAATTTTGAGTGGTCTCCGATTTGTTATGCGAAATTGTATTTAGACGACGCTTCAAGCAGCTACGTGGGCCTTCGACCTTTGAATATCGTTTCTGTATTCGGCCGTTAGGTGGGCAATTACTTGTTGATGGCCTATAGACAAAATAACGCTCAGACAATGTCACATAGCACCATCCCGATCCCAATCTTCGCTAAGCTATGGGTACCGCTCAACTGATAAAATACTTACATATTTTTTGTAAATACATAATTATTTATAGTAGGTACATATAAAACACCCAGATGTTAAGTAAACACAAAATAATGTTTTCCACATGTTTCCCTCGGCGGGAATCGAACCCGCGACACCTAACAGTAGCAATCAGGTAAGTTTACCTTAATTGTGGTATACTTATTCTTAATGGACTATTAGTAGAAAATTTACAACGACGCGCCACGCGTTCAGAGGATGTCTAACATGTTTTAATATATACTTAGTTTTTATTACGCAAGAGGGGTCAATTACACAATAAGCAAATGATTGTCTGTTCAGTAGGGAAGTTCAAGGCCTTAACAATGTTGTTGTTGCCAAATGCCAAAGAAAAACAACAACTCGTTGATAAAGAAATATCCCTATATGGTACGTCAAATGTCGCGGCCAAGGTAGAAAAAGTTTGTTTCCGCCATATTTTCGATACATTTTCTTATGCTCTTTGGCTTGTCTCATATAACTTTTTAGCCACGACTACTGCAGGGTCAAGATTAATGGTCTCTTTTGACAGCTAAAAGAAGTAACGTAAATCAACGGTAACACATCGATTACAAGTATGAATCGTTATACCAAGCGGTACACCAGTGTATCTATTTATACATGTAAACGGATCTAATAGTAACTTCATTGTTTTTAAAAATAAACAGATGGAGAATTACCTGTTTATGGCACATTTATAAATAGATAATCAGACGATATTTTATAAGTTTTCATACTTGGAATATATTCTATTATCATAGTTAAATAATAGTATTCCTAATAAGTTTAAAAATTTTAGTTACCTTAATTTATTAGCCTAGTTATTTAAATTTCTTGGAAATTCCATACAGCCACATAATAAAATGTCTTATTGAGTAACAAACAAACAAACATCCAGACCACAAAATAAATCCAAAAGTACATTAGTTGTTTTGGTTCTTTAGTTGATGATTTACATTATAATTAATGTGTCGTAAAACTTGATGCTAATTTCTCAAGAAGGTTTCCTTATTTCATAAGTTCCGGTAACATCAAGTAATAACTATTTATTTGTAAAAAACAGATTAAACTATTTACAAAAAACCGAACTTAACCTACCTACTAATAGATAAAAGATCTGGCGCAAACCAGAATCTCGCGGAGCGTGCCAAGAATGCTGGCAGCATTTCCAGTTATTAAAAACTTGCACAATCAATATTACAAGTAATTTATCATAAAACTAATTTGTTTCTATATTAGTACTTGACAGGAAAAAATATACGTAGTTACCTATACAAATAAATAAAATTGAAGTGTCTGTTTGTTATGTAAAAATCAGCTTTTTACTAAATGCACATGAAAGTATATCCTTTAACAATAATTTGGAAGTTATGCGGGAATAGATAAACATACATACACATACATATAAACATACATAGATACAGTCAAACACATAACCCTCCTTTTTGCTTCGCCGCAGTCGGGTAAAAAGCCATTTCATTTTGTCTGGCTGTCTGTTTGTTCCTGGTAACCTCCTAAGCGACTGGACCTATTTGAACGGGATTATCACAGGCGCATTGCTGATGTTACATGGCGTAACTAAGGCTATTTTGGAAAAATAATTAGGGTTCCGCGCAACAAATAAAAACCCATGAAATTGTGAACAAAATCCCTACGGCTGGATCGATTTAAACGGGACTTTCACTGGCAGGTAGCTGATGCTATAAGGCGTAACTTAGGCTTCTTTTATTAACTATTAGTAGGCACTCTCAACTCCTCACTAACTTACAGCAAATATATCGTGTTTAGGCTCATTGTAATGGTCTCAATGAATGGGCTGTACCTACTTAGATAAATGGTGATGGGTCCGGTAATGGAGTCGGAAATAGTATTGAGGATAAATCGGTGATGTCGTGAGTCGGGAGTTTATAATTTTTTACTTGTATAGGAAAATAATTAGAGTGCCGTACAACAAAAAAAACTGAAGTAAATTAATTCCACGCAAACGAAGTTGCGGGTACAGCTAGTCTATTATAAGTGTGTAGAATGTAATTTGGCGGCTTTAATTTAGAAGACATTATTAATCGTGATAGCCTATACATATTTTGTAACATTTTATAATCCTAATCACTGCAGTGTTCTTTTTGTAGTCGCATTAATAAATTGTTTCCTTGCCAACCATAAATGGGTAGGAGGTACCTATCTACCTATATTATACTCTTTGATCATATTTCATACTTAGCGTCGCCGCGATCACGCGTTGATATGCTGCCGAAATATTAGGTAAGAAAACGTCAAAAAGTTTTTTAATAGTTCAAATAATTACATAGTTAAACATAGCGGCAGAGAGAAGCCTACGTTCTTGGAAAGTTATAATAATATGTAAGTATGTATGTCGGTATGTATACTTCTTTGGCATGTAGCTGACTCGACAAGAATCTCTGCACCCCTTCTTCACGAACCCCAATTATTGATGTCCGTTAAATCTCTTGTAATTCTCAGATTTTAATATAATAAATTTATTTATAATTTTAAAATAGCCTCACCTTTTTTTTTCGTCAAATATCGTCATGATACGTAATTGGATCTGTTACAGTTTTATTATAAGTAAAGAAAGATGTTTTATATGTAATTATGTATCTTGCTTGCTATTGGAATATATATCTGCATTTGCAAGTGGGTGTTGTCACCTTTCTAATACAATATATTGAATATCATGAATATATTGCGAAGTTATAAGGTTACCTTGCAGAGCAACCGACTTCAGTCCACAACGCAAATTGTTGCTATGACGACAAATTAACATAATAATTTCATAAATATTTAAAAATGAGTTTTTTGTTAATTCATTTTTACACATGCCTTGAGATCGGCTGTTTGATATACAGCCGATCTCAAGGCCAGCTCAAATGTTCATCACATGTTTGCCCTGACGCGGGAATCGAACCCGCTACACCCGATGTAGCAGTATGGATTACTAACCACTAGAGTACAGGTTCAACTTAATTTTGCTCACTCCTCATTGTTTTTCTTTCTAGAGCGCGCTACGGCCCACGTTGAGGATTAAAAACATGCTCAAACCCCAGCCGTAGGCACTAGAACAACGGCATTTTTTTATATTAACTGTTATTTCATTCTGAGTCGCTTTGTTTTTTCGTTAAACTAATCAAATTATACGAGACCAGCCAGATGACCACATTATTTGGCACTAACCAACCAGTTTCATAAATAATTAAATCTAAATACATTAATAAAAGAGTGGCACGCGAAATTTATATCTACCAAAGTGTTATACCTAGCTATTTATAATATAAGAAGAACTAGTGTTCCATTTGCTACTAGGCGTGAGAGTTGATAGCCTTGCTTTAAAAAGAATATAATTATATTCACATACAATACACATCATTACGCCAAGTTTCTCACAAGAACATTTATTCCACTGGCTATCACGCAAATGGGATGGGACACGCAATTTCTCGAACAATTAAAACCACAACGCATTAACTCTTAAAAAATCGAGCAATGTCTTTTATCAGAATAGCACAGATATGAAATACACTGACGAGCAAAAATAAAGGGTCCTTTACAATACAGCAAATTAGCAAAATTAATTAAGTAATATAAACGATCAATTAGTCCGTCCGTGTAGCTTCATACCAAGGTATCATTACTTGTGTGCTATTTAAAATAGTGTAGTAAAAGGATTTTCATTTATCGGATTAAAACCCTGTGTAATCTTATCTTGCGTGTAAATAAAACATAAAATTACGTAATTACGTATTACCCAAATAATAACCACTGGCAGTAGCCATGAACATAATCTATTATATTTCGTAGACTAAATCAAATAAGAATCCTACAATAAGCACATTCCGACACTCACCTGTCCAGTTTTATATAAACAGCCTTTATGAAAAGTTATGTAGGTACCAAGCTAAATAGTGAATTTGCATATCCTTTAATATATTACAATAGTCGCCTGTGTAAAAAAGCGTGCTAAAAAAATGAGGTTTATTGACCCAACGCAGGCATATGCCAGACCGTATCACTATATAAGTAGGTATAAAAGTAATGTCACTTCGCGCTGTCTGTCTGACCCTATATATTTAGATCTTTAAAACTACGCAACGGATTTCGATGCAGTTTTTTTTATAGATAGATTCAAGAGAAAGGTTTATATTTAAAAGATCTTTATGTTTTTTAGGTAATTAACTTATATGGCTAACGCTGGCCGTGCGAAGCCGGGGTGGGTCGCATTACGCCAAGTCCCTCACGGGTAGGTACGCAGAGAGTCTAGAGCCCTATTTCATCATCTAATGTACCAATTATAAATTCTAATAGTCTTAACTTATAGGCACAAAAAAAATTTGTGCATCCAATCTGTGAGTTATGGACCAGACCGAAGCTTCACCTGACTAAAACGGACTGTATTATTTCCGAAGAATAGAACTAAATACGATATAAGACGATAGTAGCAGATATAGAACTTCTCCGATCATTTTCAACGACATCAGTCATACGCGCTGTAGTAGAGAACACATACTGCTATATAATAAACTCAGTAAATATGATTTTCTAACCTCTTTAGGTTTAATTTATGGAACGGCACCGGCATCTAAGACATAACCAAAACTAAGGCATAATAATCTCTATGTCATACGACATAAAGTAGATTTTTAGGTAATACATTTACTCCGTTACGAGCAGTGGTTACGAGCGATATCGCCGAAAAAAAATAATTTTCTAAGCACTTAACTATACAAATAAATTAAAAGTTGACTTCGCCGTACGTACCTACAAATAGAACTTTGTCCATTATGTTTTCAATTCAACGCCTTTACACGAAGCTTTTCTATACAGATACTATAGTGCCATGAACGCGGCCGTGATAAGCGGTCACTAAAGCCTATAGACGCATACATTACGAGGACCAGGAGTATCACTAACACGTTACTAAGAGGTCGTCCAGGCTCAAAGTAGGGAAATTTCACAGGAGGGGGGCTGTGAGATATCACGGTTATTTATTTAATTTAAGACCTCACCAAGTATCACCAGTGGGAGGGCGATTTAAAAAGTAGTCAAAAAACATCACGTTATAAGTGGACGACCCCATAAACTCATTATTGCTTGAACTGTCTGTGCAAACAGCATATATTATATTTAGCTATGTATGTCTATCAAAAAGTATAAGTTCACGCTAAGTACTTCAAACTAATTTTGCACAAAATGAAAGTATGTGTATATTAACGAATTCATGTAAGTTTGGTATGTCTTCCCCGAAGTTAAGTAAAAATCTTTGTGAGGAATTTCATTTGTTTTTATACCCTTTAGATTAAACATTCGGATGGAGAAAAAAACGTATTAAGAACTAAAAAGGATTACACAATCTACTTCACTAAAGTCTCCAATTACAGGAATACAATGCATAATAAGGTATACTAAAAATACATTATAACTCAGTACTTTATAGGTGCTTTGATTATATTTATGGATTTTTCTACGTCTTGTTCGTGACTAAAAAGATAATATCGACAATAATTATTTTTATATAACATATTTAAATATTGTTAAATTACTTACAAACGTGAATCCCACGCCCAAGCTGACCAAGTAGCCCCAGCCTCCATCAGGAGGGACTAGGCCCTTCTTGCACTTCCGAACACCACCCTCAATATGCGCAAAAGCCTCATCCATTCTTAGCACAAAATTTTAAATAACCAATTTATAAGAGTATTTTTATGTCAGCTAAATACATTCATTATGTGAAGGTAAAATTTGTTTAAAAAAATAGGGCGCTATTATGATATGAATTCGTAAATTTGACTCATTCTAAGTCCGTGCTAGCGACTTGTACCGCTCGCGTCCGCACTACACTGTAATTGTCATCACAATAACTGACTTTACAATGCCGATAGATGCCGTGATGAATATAGGACCAAAATCATGAATCGCAAACTATCCACATTATCCGTCAACACTCGACGTCGATGTTAACGAAATTCCATTCGCTAAATTATGATGCAATAAAACAATCGCCTCATCTGCGACGCGGATACTACTACTTAATTTTTTTATACAATTAGCAAAAATAATGAACCGTAAAACAGGTTTCGTGACTCGTTATTTTATTTGTGCAAAGCTATCTATGGTGATATAACACGGTACCTAATTAAAGGTGGCGCGTGGAGTTAAATATTAGTTTAATATAGGTTGTACATCATACAATTTTATCTAGGTATGTATTATGTTTTATATCTCAACAATATCAATAAAATTTTACGTTTGTTTCATTTAGCGCACTTCTCGCCCGCCAGTAATAAGTTTATTAAATGTTTATCAATACTTTTACACAAGACACATTTTAATTAATAAATCCAGATTTTAGTTTTAGAAACATTAACAAAAAAGACAACTTTATTCGATAACAAATGTCAGTTTTTTAAATGCTAAACTTTTATCGTAATAAAAAAATCAAAAAGCAGGAATTCCATCGCAAACTTATTTCAATATGTTTTATAATTTCTTACTTATTATATTTTATGAGAGACTATATTTTAATCCACGTCAAAGTATTTTTGAATTTTCAGAATAGTTGTGCAACTCAAACGTGATAAACTGCAATTTGCAATAACATTCAAGAGTTAACTTACAAATTGATTTATAGTCAGCAAAATAGCATCGCATCTGCCGACTTTCTACGTGTTTTATTTTGTCTGATTGACAATCGGCCGAATTCTGAAACGACATTCAAAGTTTGAAGGCCTACAGGTAAATGAAGCTCGTCAAAATACAATTTTGTATGTATAATCAGAGGCCACTCAAAATTAATGTGGTATCAGATTTGAGTGACGTATTAGTTTTCGGCCAATATATCTCGCATTTATGAGATGTCTACATTCTCACAATGAACCCTAAATACACTTTTTGGATAAGTTACTTGTAAGTAAAGCAACCCGCTACAGACAGTCGTCATTCTCATCTCCTACCACTTTAGCCTTCAACGTCTATGACATTCGCTACAGTTCTATCGACTGAGGTAGTATTCTATTTCACATTATTACTCTCTTACTATTAAGAAAAACAGGGCAGTTGTATTGCACAGTTTATTACCGGTAGTACACTAAACATAACATAACGTCTTTATAAGTGTAATAGAGAAATTCCTTTGAAACTTCACAGAATTCTGTCGAAGGTACCCATTGAAGCTTGGATTAAATCTAAAACACGAAATGTGCAGCTAACTTTAATAAATAAAAAATAATTGAATGAACACCAATTGTTTTCTTTTATATTTGATTATTCCGTGGACATTGATAGTTTCTTTATTTTGGAAGATAAAATATGTAGGATTACAACTTAAAAGAATCTACAAAGAAGAACAAGATTTCTTGTATTAAAATATCAGATTGTTTGGTTTTCGAAAACCGATACGTTATATGTTTGTATTATCATACACTAAACTGCGATTTGACGAATAGAATAGCGAATTGGACATACTGCTACAAGATGTTTTTTCCCATCTGTATTTATGTATTGTTGTCGAAAATACGTAACTTGTCTCTAACAGTATCTAGTTACTGAGAATTTGTTGAGCCGTGAAGCGTGAATGAGAGGGAAACCAATAAAAATAAGTTAATCCCTACCAATGTACGTCGACCACTAGCTGCTTATTGTCACACGTTTCAGCTGAACTGGCGTCAGATAGTTTTGTAACTTAATCTTAGTAAGTATCACTATCACTACATATTATAAAACAAAGACCAAACCGCGACTGTATGCCTATCTGAACGCGATAAACTCAAAAACTTCTGAATGGACTCTCATACGGCTTTCACCGATGTAAGGAGTTAGGAGTAGGTAGGAGGAGGTAGGAGTTATAGAGGAATCAGGAAGAAGGCTTAGGTGTACCTACAGATTACTAAAGTTTTATGTATATTGGCTAAAATATGTCGATGATTGTTATACGCAACACTACAAGATACGATAAAAGAAGAAACTAGAAAAAAATCATATATAAAATATCTATAATATTGTGGACAATAAAATCTGGCATCAGAATCGAGAACAAAATTAGGTGATTAGTTAGTCACTTATATGATAATATTGACATGCTATTTATGCCGCATTCACCTCGGCCGTGCGAAGTCGGGGCGGGTCGCTAGTTCTAAATAAATATGTACCTACCTACATACATACTTATAATACACAATAACAACACAAGGCAAAAAACACCAGTTTAATTTTTTTGTGATACGGGGATCGAGCCCGTGACACCTAGCTTTGCAGTCAGTCAGTCAAGGACCGCACTGCATGCTTTAATAAAATAATTGGTATTTCAACAATCTACAATTTAAAACAAGAATCGACGTGTAGGTATCAATGTTATTACAAAATCACTTTCCTACTAATGACACAAAGCCACAATGGAAGAAAAGTATGAATGACTAAGAGAGAGAGTACGAATATCGTTTACCATAAGGCGGGCTGTCAGTAGGTACGCTTGTTGCCACCGTTCTAGTGTAAGCAAAATCATAATCATCAATAGATACAAAACACTAAAGTCGGTATTCTAAAGTGGCGCTCTGTCAGAATCTGTATTTTAGTGGAGATTCAAATCAAATCAAAAACTGATTATTCAGTTTAGTAGATCCTAACTAGCTTCCCGCCCCGGCTTCATATCATGCCATTATGTATATACATAAACATATTTATGCCATACCTATAAGTTAAACATAAACCTTCCTCTTGAATCACTGTATATATTATAAAAAACCGCATTAAAATCCGTTGCGTAGTTTTATCAATCTAAGCATACATATGGACAGACAGACAGCGGGAAGCGACTTTGTTTTCTACTTTGTAGTGATAGTGATAAGACACTTATAAAGTTCAACCAAAGGTAAGAACTAAATTCAAATCAATATTAGGTACATACTTATTACACTGGCATATATTATATGTACAAGTACTGATCAGGTGAACTGAGATCAAACGACACTTGAGTCTTCTTATAGAATACCGGCCTGAGCCGCCTCTCTTAGCTAAGATGGAATGTTACAACCAGTTACTTTATCCCTAGAACGATGCCCTTCATCCACCTCAGAGTAGCACGAACTTGTTTCATCTGGTGGACGTTTTTTAAATTCTTTTAGTTTAGTCAATGATATTTAAATAAAAAGGTGTAGATATTGGTATAGGGTCTCCGCGAGCGGAATATAAATCTAAGCTACAATACGGCCGGCGTATCTTGGCGAGTCATAAGTTCGTGCAGAAGGCTGCGCAATAGCTCTTTTTAGGAACCAAATGGTGGTATGAGGCGACGTGCGGGGGGCGGTTGTCTAAGCTAGAGATGTGATGTTACAATACGGCCGACGTAACTTGGCGAGTCTGAACATAGGCTTTGCGAACTTTAGCGCATGTACACTCGTGTAGAAAACTGTTGATGCCAATTTCTTTTTTATAAACCAACTAGCATAAGCCAAAATCTCAAAACTCGAAAATCGCTCAGCGGTTTTCGAGTTTATCGCGAACAGACGCGGCAGAAAAATAACTCACTGTAAAAATTTAATTTCGATACCTCACCTTTCGATAGTGGCAGATTTTTACCATAAAACACAATATTGTTTGCACGTAATTCTTTTACTTATTATTAACACTTAATATATTTACACTTTTATTATTTAATCACTGTCACTAAGGGGGGAAATGCCTAACATAAAGTCGTCGGCTCCTTGCGTACCATGTGAGGTACTTGGCATAGTTTCATCATCGTAACCGTCGCTCTCACTTTCAGTCTCACTTTCCGAATCTGAAGCTGTATTAATGATGAATTGTTCCGTCATTTCGTCAATTATATGGTCGCTCTTTCTATATTCATCTTCGACCTCTTGCACTTTTCTGCATAAAGCACTCCATTCTTCCTGTTCCATTAAATTAACTTTTTCCTTTATGAGTTCCATTGTCCGGGTAACGTTCCAGTCGACGTTTTTAGCGGCTACGTGCCCTTTTATGGCAGCCCACGCCATCTCGATGGGGTTTAAATCGGGATGGTATGGGGGTAAACGAAGGACTTCGTGGTTGTTTTTTTTAAACAATTCGTCTATGACGTATCTTTTATGTACGTCTTTGTTTTTTTTTATAAGGTCATAAAGTTGCGGTTTACGCATGTCCTTTTCATAGGGTATACCCTTTTCTACTAACCACGATTCCATTTTTGCCTTCTTGTCATTAGATGTAGGCGCCGGATTCATAAGTTTGTTGTGGTACGGAGCATTATCGATGACCACCACCGCGTTAGGGCTCAAATTTGGGATCAGTTGAGTCCGTAACCATTTCTCATAATTTGTGAAATTCATATCATCGTGATAGTCTCCCGTTTTATTTCCAGATTTGAACATAAGAAGGGCGTTCGGAACAAATCCTGCTTCTGACCCAGCGTGTACCATGACTATCCGCTGACCTTTTGATATCGGGCGTTTTAGTCCTTGAGCGGAACCATCTGACCACGCCTTACCTTTTGTATGTGATGAGTGGGCATACGACTCGTCAGTGAATACAATTGGTCGCCCTTCATCTCTGTATTTTTTTATTGCCTTCAAGTATACAATCCTTTTCAGGCGAATGTCGGTCTTCTCTATTAGAACCATTCTATTAGTTTCGGTCTTTCGCCACTTGAAACCCAAGTTTTTGACTATTGTCTTTAAGCTCGTTTTAGCACCTTGAAAATTTACATCCCGTTTGAGTTTTACTAGTAATTTGTTTATTGTCGGCATTTCTTTTTCGGTTTTGTGGAAGTTGTGAATGCATCTTTTAATTACACCCTGGTCAAAATTATCAATATTAGTAATAGGTTTCGATCTAGATCTTTTTTTACCAGGCGTGCGGAATACCGAAAGTAAACCCGAAATATTGCCTTCAGTTGCAATCCGCTGTATTGTGCGTTGCGACACACCAGTTGCGTTAGCAACTCTTAAATAAACGTTGTCTACATCTTTTACGCCTTCTTCTTTTTCTTTTTTCATATATTGTGTTAAATCATAAATTATTTTTCTCGCCTGGCGATTTAAGACGCTATTATGCTTTGGTGGCATATTTAGCGAATAATATATGTGGCAACACACACTTGCAAATAACACAAATAAAACAAACTTAATAATCTACAATTATCACTAAACAATAACAACGAAAACTTTTGTCACCGACTTTACTCAAGACAGAGACAGCGACGCGAACACGACACCAATGCTGACGTGTGACTGAGACGTATTAGTGTATCGAGCATTGCCGAATAAGCACGAAGTGTTACGAAGTTACCAAAAAGGGATGTCAAATACGCGTGCCTAAGGGTGTTGTTTAATCGATTTTTATTGGAATCGATTAAAATTAAGTCATAAAAATATATTTTATTGTTATTTTATAACGAAGTTTTAAATTTTCGCAAACAGTCGTTACTCAAGTAGTCGTTAATAGATAACTGATATTTAAGTAGATCATGTCTTTCAATCGAGAAAATTGCATATTAAATTAGATTTTTTTTAATTTACTTTGAAATCTCGTTTATTAACAACAAATTTCACTGTATTTGTAAATCTATTACGTTAAATATCTTATATACAGAAACATCAATAAATTCCAAATAAAACTAATCGATTGCGATAATTGATTGAATAAAGGGTCGATTGTGTTTACGTAACATCACATCTCTAGCTTAGACAACCGCCCCCCGCACGTCGCCTCATACCACCATTTGGTTCCTAAAAAGAGCTATTGCGCAGCCTTCTGCACGAACTTATGACTCGCCAAGATACGCCGGCCGTATTGTACGTATTGTATTGTAATGACAAGAAGGCAAAAATGGAATCGTGGTTAGTAGAAAAGGGTATACCCTATGAAAAGGACATGCGTAAACCGCAACTTTATGACCTTATAAAAAAAAACAAAGACGTACATAAAAGATACGTCATAGACGAATTGTTTAAAAAAAACAACCACGAAGTCCTTCGTTTACCCCCATACCATCCCGATTTAAACCCCATCGAGATGGCGTGGGCTGCCATAAAAGGGCACGTAGCCGCTAAAAACGTCGACTGGAACGTTACCCGGACAATGGAACTCATAAAGGAAAAAGTTAATTTAATGGAACAGGAAGAATGGAGTGCTTTATGCAGAAAAGTGCAAGAGGTCGAAGATGAATATAGAAAGAGCGACCATATAATTGACGAAATGACGGAACAATTCATCATTAATACAGCTTCAGATTCGGAAAGTGAGACTGAAAGTGAGAGCGACGGTTACGATGATGAAACTATGCCAAGTACCTCACATGGTACGCAAGGAGCCGACGACTTTATGTTAGGCATTTCCCCCCTTAGTGACAGTGATTAAATAATAAAAGTGTAAATATATTAAGTGTTAATAATAAGTAAAAGAATTACGTGCAAACAATATTGTGTTTTATGGTAAAAATCTGCCACTATCGAAAGGTGAGGTATCGAAATTAAATTTTTACAGTGAGTTATTTTTCTGCCGCGTCTGTTCGCGATAAACTCGAAAACCGCTGAGCGATTTTCGAGTTTTGAGATTTTGGCTTATGCTAGTTGGTTTATAAAAAAGAAATTGGCATCAACAGTTTTCTACACGAGTGTACATGCGCTAAAGTTCGCAAAGCCTATGTTCAGACTCGCCAAGTTACGTCGGCCGTATTGTACTTGTCTTACCTTAGCTCACATTCGAGCGCCGGCGTCATAAGAAGTCGGTAGCGTGCCTTGTTCGATCTAAATACGAAAACGAAAAATGCCATCGTACAGTATCTCATTACTGCACAAACTATACCAAAAACACTTCTATATATACCTAATTATCATATTAACATAAAATCATTCATACGTACCTACAATATGTAGTTTCACAAAACATTCTACATCTGACGTCACAGTTCTATTGCGGAATGACATCCACGACAGGTGGCCACGCCCACAGCTATTTTTTTCTCATTTTAACTAACGGTAATTATAACATGCCGGCCTACTCCCACGCTTCATTTAACATAGTGTGCCACTACATCAATCTAAATGTGCGTGGACTGCCACTTGTGTACCTACTCCTATATTGAATACAGCTAAGGTAACCCATCTACACATATACCTAATTATCATTGCTTTTTATTAAAATCGATCGTAGTGCCGCGCCGCCCGCGCCGCAGTCAGTTCAGACACCTTTGAACTTTGAAGGACTAAGGTTATATTATGTTGTTGGAAATGTATCAAATAGTAACTGATTGCATCAGACTTAATTTGTCGACTAGCAGATAATTAGATAACTATAAATTATTATTTTTCTGAGTCCAACATGTCACGTCCAAAGCAGGATATTTGATTCTTTAAATTTCATAAAATAACTCTGATTATATAGACATAATATAATCAAAGTAAAACAAGTTATGTAGCACAGTAGAATATAAAGTAAGCTCCCACTTTTATTAATTAAAATCATTTAAGCCTGATATTTACTACATACCTACCTGTTTTATAAATATTTCAAAAACATATCTAAATTGCTAAAAAATAAGGTCTTAAGATAGGTGTTGTATATTGACATTCAACCTGCCCGATCAGTCTGTATGAAGGTCTTTCTATTAAAACACGATCAAGAAATTTGCATATCTGGGCCTGATTCGTCAGTTTCCAGTTTGACTGCGTGTTTTTCGAGTGTGACAGACAGGACAAGCCAACATGGTTGGCAACCCGTTAGTGATACCCCTAGTATTGCTATCAGCTATAGGCTACGGTGACTGCTTACCATCAGGTGGGCCGTATGCTTGTGTGCCACCTTAGTGGTATAAAAAAAAAGCATACGACCCACCTAATCGTACGCGATCACCGTAGCCTATGGACGCTTGCAAGACCAGGGGTATCACTCGCACGTTGCTGACCCTAAAATATATCATTTTCATTATCATAAATAATATTCATTACAGCGAGTAACAGTAATAGGAATTCATAGAGCATTGTAGTAAAAATATCTGATGGGATTTTGGATATGTCAAATAATAAAACAACAACTCTCGGTAACCACCTTCTCGCACTTTAATATTTTCACTTCCATCTAATGAAATGCTGTGTTGAAACCTAAGTTCTGTAAGAATGGCTTGCACAACGACTCATTTTAATAAATAATTGTTAAAAATATTTTAATAAACATTGTCTTTATCAACGTACCTACTATTGGCTTGCAGCTATTTTTGTCAATGAAAATTATTGAGATTGATTAGTACAAACATCCAGCAAGGGATTACAAAATAATTCTGAAGGACATACCATAGCTTTAAATAATTACATTTTAGAATAAAACAAAGACTCATTTTATACTGAAAACGTATGCAGAATTTTGAGCTTATGTCGCGATGTCGTATCCTAACAATAATGTACTTAAATAGTTGCGAGATAAAGCTCAAATTTCTTTGCCGATACGTTTCTGTGCAATGTAAGTGCTACTATTAAATATCCCTTAGATTTACTGATACATGGCTATCCAAAACAATAATGCCATTACAAAGTACCAAAACAAAACAACAAAATTATTGTCTTAAAATAATATGTACTTGTATCTTTACTACTATACAATGCTGTTTCTTGAGATATAAATCACGTTTTCACCAATATACAATCACACGGTATTGGTTGTACCATTAAAATTGGAGCCGCCCGACTGGGGACTGTACCTCCACCTTACCGAATACCGCACTCAAATAACACTACTTTGATGTAGTGTTGTTTCTGCAGTAAGTAAGGTTGCCCGTGCTCCACGATGATACGCTTGACTTGTAGTAATGCTGCTAGCACAGTGAGTTTTAAGCTATGGTGACTGTTTTCCATCAGATGGGCCGTATACTTGTGCCATCTGTGCCATAAAAAAATCTGTTGACAACCTAACATGCTTGGTATGGATAGTCACCCATCCAAGTACTGGCCATAGTTGAGGTTCCTTAACCTCGCAGGTCGATATACGTAATGTCAATGCCTCTCAGCGTAAAGTTATGCACTATTGTGAACTTAAGAAGGCTATAATTAGCTCACACTCAAAAGATTTCTTATACAATCAAATAACTTCTTCAAATATGATTATTCTCATCTACAATAGGCAGCATTTTCATATCATAATTAAAACATGTTTAAGTACCTCTTCCAATAAGCTAAATAATACAACATCATGATTAAATCTTTGTTTTATAAACAAATACAATCATAGAGTGACCACATTTTAATTATCAAGAAAATTAAGAAAAAATTGCGTACATTAAAAAATATTTGCCACTGTTTTTTGTGTATTTCTTAGCTAATTTGACAGGTGAACAAAACGTTGCAATGCAACCACTGATACAAATGCACTTAGAACTTCACTTAAAATAGGTCAGTAATAGGATATGTGACAAGGTATATTTTATTGGTAGAATACAAAATATATTATAATTTGCTTTTTCCGCTTAAATTAATATTTTGTATTATATAAATATAAATTTCCGCATAATAACACCTGAATCTATTCAATAGATCTTATTCGTGTACGTACAAACACGATAACTTTAAAAATGTGAATACAAGGACCCCTTACCCATCAATAAATGTTGAATAAGCGATCCTTGTCTAATTAATTGATCTAATTAGTATTTGACAATCCACGTGTTCAAAGGCATGACAAAACATAATTTGTGTTATCTCCATATTACAAACTCAAAGACACTTGTTACAGAACGACTTGAGTTCCTTGCCTTAATAGCAAATATGAACCAAAAATGGTTGATATTTACTGAATGTCACTATAACTCGGTTGTTGCTTAACTAATAATAATTGGTTAAGTATATACCATGAAGTCTTTAAGTTGGCACATAACTAAAAATTGACAGTCTTCTGCTTAAAATTTTAGCTAAGGAATACTCGCATACGGCAAAAGCTTAGATTCGAAAGCACCATATGAGTAATAAGTACAATAACGGCTTAACATATAATTACAGTACATATTTTATCAAACGTTAGTAAAGTACTCTTTATAATATTTGGTCAATTAAAGCACACAACGTATACAGCGGCGTAACGGGAGAGCAAAGGTTTTTCAAATCAGTGCTTATTCTTGTTTCAAATCTGAGTAGATTAAATTATATATGATAAACTTATTATTTATTTATCCCTTTTGCCTGCCCTGTTCCCAATTATATAGGGGCGGCGCAATATGTACGCTTCTCACGGGCGAATACTGATACAACATTCAAAGTTTGAAGGCCCACGTAACCGATTGAAGTGTCATCAAAATACAATTTTGCATGTGAAATCGGAGGCCACTGAAAATTGATGTGGCATCAGTTTCTTATTTTTTCTTCCTTCTCATATATTTACTACGACAGACTACTTTAATAAAATAAAAAGTTTTCGCAACCCACTACAGGTATGATTGGGTTCTCCCGTAACATCTCGTATAAAAGATACCGTCTACACTAAATCTACGCCCATTCCATTTTGACATGATTATTCCAAATGTCGCTAGGTCTTATTTTAGTGTAGACGTCATCTGCCTTAATTTTAACTATTCGGAAGACGAAGAATGTTTGATAGCCACCGAAAAGACGGAGCCATTTAAATTTTAATAGTAGATACCTATTGTTATAAGTTAAGTATGCGAAAAGAAAATAACATATTAGAGTAATTCTATTGATTGCTACCGATTTCTCTTTTGGTCGGTACCTACCCTAGGTAGCGATTTTATGCGCGCAAACTGTGCATTGCATCCTCTGAACTGAATATCTTATTATTTATAATTGTAAAGCACCTTGTCAGCACGTTTTTTTTTAGATCTTAGATCAAACCGATGAATAAGGAATTATTTATTTTCAATATTTTTGAAATATAATTAAAGATAATCGGTGGTAAGCCCATCCAAGTAGAATGATCAATGCCCGAAAATAATCAATCTAGATTCCATAGTTGCAAATATGTGTTGTCTTTGTTTTTAATGTATCATATTCTTTCATCTTCTATCTGAAAAATACCAGATTTATTTATAAATTCGGTTCGCTACTCGATAAATCGACATTTCAGATTACTGATTTAGAGCCCCTATGATTTGAAATACCCCACAAATCAAACTAAAGCTTGGATCCTTCAATTTCTTACTATTTTTCGTTAAATATGCGCAGCCAATATTTTTTTTCTAAAAATTCCCCTTCCTTATGATGAGATGTGAGAGCGTAAATTCCATCGACTCTAGTAGGTTCTGCAATATATAATTCTCAAACCAGTCAGAATACGGCTGATACCAACTTTCACATACAAATTTTACAGCCAACAATATTTTTCATTAGGGCTTCATTCATCGCATTTTCGTGGATTAATGTTTTTTTTTATAAACTTTCAATTTTTTTTATATCTTTGGCTCTACAATCAATTCCCTCATATCATTGGCACATTTAATATTATTTGTCATGTTCTTTCTAAATAATATGCTACACCTGGCAATTAACATTTTAGGCCAGTAACAAACAGAAGTGATTATAAATTTATAGACGCCTAATGCCTATGTGGAAGCGCTTATAATTGCATTCTCCTCATTGTACAGTCTGCTGATAGGCAGCTCTACAACAAAAACAAAGGACATCATCCATTTTGGTCCCAATCTGAAAGTGCCAACCAACGCATTTTTTGTATATTCTGTTAGAGCTTGCCCATCTGAACATTTTGTACTGCGGCACCAATCCTCTAGGACCACTGTAGTCGTTTTTATTTGATATCGAAAATCTGTATTTTCATACATTTTTGTTGAAACAACATAACTAAAACAAATATATAATATATAGTAATAAATGCTCAGACGGACAAGCTCTAACAGAATAATCAAAAAAATTGCGTTGGCCGGCACTTTCAGATTTTGACCAAATCTCTATGAAACATGGATGATGTATTTGTCGTGTCATGTACTCGGCCAATATAAGACATAAAATACAAAGTATGATACAATTTGCTCCCAGCGCCCAGGTGTGATTTCTTCCGACACGTGTTTCACCTGGTTGCAGACTGTTTGATGAAACCGTATCGTATAAAATAAAGCAGAATAAATAATATTATATCATATTTTGTATTTTATAAATTTGAATTGCCGCGACGTAACGCCTTAATCTATTCAAAATATAAACCATTTTGGTACAAGCGGGATACGTTCCAACAATAATATTAAAAAAGGGAATATGTGACTCTTACGAACGAACTTAATTATATCCGGACTACACTAACGCCTATTTACGTTTATTTATCCATCTGTACCATTATAAATAGGGATTTTCTGAAAATCATTCTGACTTTTCTTTAAGAAATAATTACTTATTTGATAACGCGCTCTCAATAAACTAGCGATACTAAACCTTAAAAAGGGTCATAGTCGATAATTACTTGCCGAATCTGGCATCACAGAAAATACGAACGCTACTCTGGCATTGTTTTCTATGCGTTTTATTATCGTCATGGAAAACTTTTTACTGTCTATTTAATGGCATCACAAAAAGTGATTAATTTTGTATTTTGCCAATATCATATAAGAGAGTAAATCCTTTCGGCAACGTCGTACCGTGACTAGACCACCAAAAAGATCGACATCCTCCTTCTTGGTTATATTGGCGGAAGGTTTAATATCGCTAGTTGACAGAAGAAACAGTGACAGTGACGTTTATTTAAAAATCGAATGTCATTTGACGTTAGTGTATCCCGTCACATTATCTACCAACAATGTCAATTACGTTACAAAATAAAGTATATAAAACATTGTCCCTACTACACCACGGAAAAGATAATAGGCAATAAATATAAATTCCTTGTGATTAACCAACGCTATTATAAGCACGCTACACACGTTCAGCTTTAACTGTACAGTCGAACTGTGCTGTTAAAACTGCAGGTGTGTAGGGAAAACTGACAACTGTGCAGTTCTAAACTGACCGTGTGTAGACACTAGGGGCGTCAGTTATAACTGCACAGTTCGACTGTACAGTTAAAACTGAACGTGTGTAGCCCGCTATATGTGTAATAACGCGAGAATAACCCATTCAAACCTGTCACGCGATTTCACATTTTCTATTTAATCTATTGTATATAGACGTCTAAATATCAGTTTCTCCTTGCAAGGTATATCTACCAATTAAGTTATATGTTAAAGTCATCTAAAGATGCACTAGTGCAAAATCCCTTCGAAACTACAAACAGTCCAAAAATATGATTGTTCCAAAAATTCTAGAATGCTACGTACTATATCAGAGTAGATAATATACTACGTACAAGTATTATGTAGCTAGAATAGTTCCAATACAAGAATAAAGCGATATATTATATGTATATTCAACTCACTGTTTTGACACAATTTGGAAGTATATAGAGTAAATTCAGTACATTTTTGTCATGATTTTTGGCATTTAATAATAATATTATCAAAGCTTGCACTGGAAGTCGGTACGATAGATCTATTTCGCAATTATGTTTCTTGAGACTTTTAAATACTAATTATACATATATTAAGAATATTAAAATAAATGAAAATATTGTTAATAATAAAATTATTATCATAATGATATAAATCACTTAAATTCCCTTGATATGAGTGTAATTACAAAACGCATCCACCGTACCGTGTAAGCGTAACGCTTTGTTTGATAAGGATTACTAGACGAATATAACTTCAATATATGTATAATATAACAACATACATCAATATGTATAGTACTTGGTGGTGTAATTACTGGTACTATATTTATGTAGTACTTATGTGAATACACGTACTATATTTGGACCACTTTCCTGCGCCTGGTGAACGCGAGTGCGTACTCGATGCCCCACACTACCACGCAGGACATTATAAGCGCGTTTTGGACGTGAATACAAATCGCGAAGCTACCGGTGTAGTCTCTTACGTAACCTGCAAATTAACCAAAACATTATTGTTAGTACATCGTTTTCCGTTGGCGAGTGTATTTTTAATTTGGACGTAGAATGGTGCTAATTCTGTTGTCGAAAAAATATCATTAAACTTAACTCATTTGATAGGGCTTAAATTATTACCAGTAGTGCCTTATTTTACTCCGTACATGAGAATGGGATAGCAAGACTTTTGGGCCTGTCAAATTAGTTTAGTGATTTTGTACAACAGAATTAACACAAATATTTAATATAAATAAGGGCTTTATTAAATTACTAGCGGCCCGCCCCGGCTTCGCACGGGTAGACATTTATATCAAATATTTTGTCTACCCGTGCAAAGCCGGGGCGGGCAGCTAGCCTATGTTAATCAGTGATAGTGTAGCCTTCTAACGGTGAAAGAATTTTTGAAATCGGTCCAGTAGTTTCGGAGCCCATTCAATACATACAAATCTTTCCTCTTTATAATATTATTAGTATAGATTTAGTTTAACGATAGTTACTGTTTTGTAAATTAAATAGTAGTGGGAACGTATTTAAAATAGTGACTCAATATGTTTAACAAAACAATATGCCTACAAAATGCAGGTACAATAAAAAATATACAATACGAAACATAATATGTGTGGATTGTTTAAAAAACACGGCAAATTACCGTGTCACAGCTCAAAATAAAACAGCATACCATAAAACCACAAATAAACAGATCAATTACGTAACCTTAATCGCGTAATAATAAGGTTATTTGACAAACAAAATCCTATATTGTAACAACTGATTTATTGCAAAATAAAGTATAATTATTCCCTTTATTTTTTTTACATCATAGTTTAGGTGATTTTTTTACAATATTCTTAAAAAAAAAAGTCAAACATTTATTTAAGTATTATTATTATTATTATACAAAGAAGCAAACTTACCAATAATGGGGCCAATGACCACAACGAACACCCCTTTGCTAACCATATGGAGGCCGAACGCCGCGGGCAACTTCTCTAAGGGACAGTACTCAGATATGGTCAGGGTGAAGTTACTGAGGCACATTCCTCTGAAGAAGCCACAGATTGACAGCCATATCATTAGGGGCACCCATTCTGACTGTTCTGCTAGCACTGTAAAGGAAACACGCGGTATTATTAAAACATATTAAAAATATATATATTACTGGGGTTAAGCGGAGGACAGAAAGAGATAGAATTATGGTCCACTTTTTACCATTGCTCGGCAGTAGGACAATGTAGGTAAATAAAAATGATAGGTAAATATTTAATTAAACTGTCCACTGATATACGAGATTCTGATGATATGAGATAAGAGTTCTTCAAGAAGGGCGTGAAGAGATTTATGAAGCGTCGGCAACGCGCGAGTGATACCCTTGGTGTTGCAAGCGTCCATAGGCTACGGTGACCACTTACCATCAGATAGGCCGTTTGCTCGTTTGCCACCTTAGTGGTATAAAAAAAGATTGTCCCAAGGTACTTTTTTTTAATTTATTATAACGCCAGTGGCCAAAGCCAGAGTGGCGTTTGTTTGTATGTTAGGTTTCTCTAAGCTTTGTGTGCAAATGTTAGAAATTAATTTACTAGACCTTAACGGTCTAATACTGAAACAACATTCAAAGTTTGACTCACTTAACTATTTGAGGTGTCGTCAAATTACAATTTTACATGTAAAATCGAATACCACTCAAATTAATGTGGGATAAGATTTGACTGGCGTTTCAGTACACGGTCATAAGTTATAAGGGTTTGGTACATCATGTTCAAATAATTTATCATATTAAATATTAATAATAAAAAACAACTTACCAGACCTCGTAGCCGCGAGGAAAAAAGCTGACACGAAGAAGATCATTTTCTTGGATATAGTAGTTCTATCAAATATAGGCGGTAATATCAACCGTACTAGGATATCGGTGATGGCGGTCATAGAAAGACAAAAGGCAGTCTCCTCCATGTTGTACCCCAGACTGCTTATAAAGAAAGGGGTCAACATCCTAAACTGTAGCTCTCCGCTCCAAAATAACGAGAGGCCGAGTAAAAGATTCAAAAACGACCAGTCTTTTAGTAGGTCCAAGTCCATGAGATCTATGAACCTCATGAAAAAGTTTCTTGTCTTCACTTGCTCTGGCTCGGATTTCTTTATGGCTTTCATTTGTATCGCTTCATCGTCTACCGTCTGGAAATATTTCTTGACATTACATTTTTATGAAATAAAATACAAAATTGTGAAATTCGTGGTAAATATGGAGACATTAATCACATTTTAGAGGAGTGTGCCTGATTTCAATCGGTCAGAAATATAGTAATGAATTCTATGAGATTGAATAGTATAGGCACAAGCGTTTTCCATTAGCTGTTGGCAGAACCCAGTAGTGTTTGATAATGCTTGTTTTGTATTTTCTTTACGTCGTTGCGTAGTATTTGTACAATTTTGGGATACAATAGGGGCCTACCCTATTGTATCCCCAAATTGTACTGTAAGTTGTAAAAACCCTAAATAAGGTATAAAGATTAAAAAACGTTAATTAAAATAGTTACACTTTAAAAACCTAATACAACGTACAAGCGGTGTCCGAGTGATAGAAGCGAACGACCACCCTCCGTATCGAGGTAATTGGGGTTTAAACCCCAGCTAAACCAATGAGTTCTATACAGTGATTAATAAAGATCACATCACGATAATCAAAAAGTGGGAAATATTATACATTACAAAAGAAGGTAGAGTCAAATAACAATAAATGAAGTATTGTGTTTCTATAGCTAGTCAGGTTTTCAGAGCTCCTTGGATACGATATAATGAATAGCCATATACTACTAGGTCAGTGAATCATCAAATAATAAGGTCGACAACGCGCATGATGCGCAAATGCAAGCGTCTATAGGTGGTGCACTATCAGGTGGTCCTTACGCTAGGTCGTACCTTCTTAGTATCAAAATGAAAAAAATACATCACCTACATCTAAATACAGCTGCAGATAGCTCCCAGTGAAGTCCATATTGGATATGTTTGATATGACAGAGACTTTCCTGCGCCGCGCCGCCTCGCTCATACTGCCGCTTGACGTGACCCTCGGCATGGCTGCCACCGACGCAGCGGTCGTCAGGCCGAACAACTTGGCGTTCTTCTCAAAGTCTTGAAGGGGTTTGTCGCAAGTCTTCGCTCGTGGCAAACCTATCGTTCTCACTGAAGGATGGTTCATATTGGTGTGGGATCTTTGAGTGACCAGCTTTGACATCGGATGGGTGACAAGAGGATTGATCTCGAATTTGTCCTCGGCTTCCTCGTCGCTTTCGTGTATGCATTCCATTTCCTGGAATATTTAGAACATTATACAACATTAAACGGGTTCCGAGACGTGACGAAAATAAGAACCCAGCAATTAATTTTAATTTGTTTAAATAGTGAACATGTAGGTATATAAAACTAATTTGATAATAATAATAATAATAATAATAATAAAGTTTATTTCATAAAAATACAACACACGTGAGATAATTCTGTGACTCTCAAACTAGGCGAGCCTGTGATATGAGAGTCAGAGTTGAGTGATCATATTATTACAATTGTTGGAACTACATTAGGTTACAAATGAGAGAACAGTTACTAACTTAGTAAGATAGTTGATGAGTTATCAGAACAGTAATTTATATAACATTTTACTTTTTTTTTTTACTTAAGAGAGGGCTAATAATATTATGGTATAATAATTTTACTTCCATTAAAATTAAGTGTTTAAATCTAAATGTAGAATTACTAAAAAGAGTAAAATAAAGAATAACACTAATAAATATTAATGAGATCATTTGTGTGTGAGTGTGTGTGTGTGTGTGTGTGTGTGTGTGAGAGAGAGAGAGAGAGAGTGTGTGTATGTGAGAGAGAGCGTGTGTGTGTGTGTGTGTGTGTGTGAGTGAGTGTGTGTGAGAGTGTGTGTGTGGGAGAATGTGTGTGTGTAGTGGCTCATGGTTATGATGTAGCAATTATTTTCTCAGACTCCTCATAGCTGATTTCCAACAACCAATTTTTAACCGTGTGTTTGCTTGTGGCATAGGTATGATTAGTAATGTTACAGTGAGTGTTGACATTATTGTAAATGAGTGGGTGCATGTAAGCGGGACATCGTCTGGAGAGGAGAGAAGTGGCTCGAATTAGAGGTATCCTAAAAATACGCTTGGCTTTTATGATTTCTATGTCAGGTCTGTTCTTTAAGGTTTTGTGTGTGTGTAAGGTTGCGGATAGTATAAAAAGTTGACGAACGCGGAGTACCTTAAACTCTTTGTATAATGTGTCAGTGGGGTGAAGAAACGGTTTTTTGAGGAGAACTTTGATGACTGCTCTCTGAGCTCTTTCGAGCTCGATGAGGGCAGATTTACCAGCTCCACCCCAGATTGATATGCAGTACTGTGTCACGGATTGGCAGATTGCGAAGTAGATCGTGCGCTGTATCGTAGGTGATGTACAGTCTCTTAATTTTTTGAATATGTAGATCAGTTTACGGATGCGGCTTGAAACGTATCGTATGTGTAATTTATACGAGAGATTTTCGTCTATTATTATGCCGAGATATTTAGTTTGTGGCGTGCGATCTATTGTTTCACAGTTGCAACTCTGGTGGTCAGGATTTTGATTGAGCTGGCAGGTGTGAAGTTTTAGTGATACATGTTGTAGGGGGCTTGATTTGCGTGTTTTATGGAAGGTGAGGTATTTCGTTTTCTTTATGTTTAATGTGAGTAAGTTTAGGTTAAGTGTTTTTACGACAGTTCTGAGTCCATCTTCCGCGAGGCGATAAACATGATCCCATGTTTTGGCATGGAAAACTATTGCTGTGTCGTCCGCGTAAGCTATTATCGATGCATTACTTATGTTAAGATCTAGGATGTCATTCATGTGCAGAGCAAACAGAGTTGGGCCAAGTAAACTGCCTTGTGGAACGCCAAAGTTAATGGGGAGTTGCTTACTTGTGTATTGATCAGACTTGACATATTGTTGACGGTTCGTTAAGTAGCTTTGGAACCAGAGCAGAGGTGTTCCTCTTACTCCGACCGATATATGATATACGATGATAGAACTTAAAGTATTGACATCCTTATTTTACCGCGCACACGAGAAAGCAAGCAAGACTTTCTTGTCAAATTAGCTTAGTTTGGTGATTTTGTACAAGAGAATCGACACCAATGGTGTCGATTATTTTGTCTTTTTATTAATTACTAGTATTTGACCGCAACTTAGCGCGCTAAGAAATATTAAATGATAAGCTTTATATGTGGAAACATATTTAAATCGTGCCAGTGCCAGGTATTACCCCAAACTTAAAAAATAACTTTACCTCAATACAATAATTAAAAATTACCTTCATCTTATCAACTTCTTCATCAACAGGCACTTCTATCAGATGTCTCTTCACTGGCTGCAGGAGACAGGACCCCAGCACGGCGTGGAATGCCATCGCCCCCAGTATGACCACCGTCCATCTGAACCCGAACTCCCCTAACAGTATCTTGACCAGCTGAGGCATCACCATCAAGCCGAAACCAGTACCAGCCATGGACAAGCCCACTGCCTGCCCTCGCTTCTTAGAGAAATAGTGGTTGAGCGAGACAAACGATGATGCCGAAGCGAGACCTGTCCCGAATCCTGCAATTGAATTGCATATTTGACTAAAGAATACGACTATTAAGGTGCATGTGTCTGTGGTAGTCCAATTTGCGAATTTATCACATAACGCCATCTAGCCCTAAACGAAGCGACACTTCGAGTTTGGATACCAGTTATAATCCTTAAATTATGAATGCATACTTTTGGTACACCTAGGTATAATTTGACAGTCAAAACAAATGTACATCACATAAATATTTACTCTAATACGGTGGTAGAACCTGTGACACCTATCGTTGACGTCAAGATGGTACTTGACCAAGCGCAACTATCAGTGTCGTCAATATGATATTAAGCTCTTTTCATATTAGTTTGTTTAAGTAGGATAAGGTTAAAATTTGTCGTCTAATAACTGATTTGTCCTATGCAAAACCGCTCGTAACCGTAATACCATGGCACGTTATAATTACGTCACGAGGCCATCTAATAATACATCCCATAAGGTGACTGACGATGGCGTAAGAATTTATTCATCTACAAAGAATCACGGTGTGGTAAAGTGCACCGTATTCATTGGTCAATAAGTCTTAATATCTAAGTAACGCCAGTTTATGGCTTCCTACTGTTCACATAACATAGCCATTGCCCTAAATAAGAAGCGAGTAAATAAATGCATCAAGTCCGACCTACTTCCCATTGCGTAAGTACTAAGCATGCCTACTGATGTGAATAGCATTGGCACATTTTGAACACTTATCTCTTCAATGTAAACAACTCAATTTGTAATAAATCGTTCCCATTTTACTATAGATACAAGGTAATTTGCAAATATTGATAAGATATTATCTAGCATTCGTTAACGGTGTCAGTGAAAACAAGCTTTCAATGAAAGTACTCAATATATTACGACGCTATCGAAATTCCAGAGCTTGCCCATCATAAACCATCATTTAAACAAATATTAAAATGAGTCCTTAATTATACAGTCTCGATCATTCCACGGCTAGCAGGCAGAAGAGGGTTCTTTTTTGCTATACTATTTGCTTCAGTCCTATCGCCTGCGCCAATCTAATTTCGACCCACGATTCATACTACCCTTATATTTTAGCTAGCTAATCTAAGCGTGAAAATAGGTAAGCCTGACGGTCTTGGTGTTATTGTTAAACAGTTCACGACTGAACTACAGAACAAATTGCGATAAAACTAAGGCACCAAGCATTCTAGGGACCTCAACAACGACATAACAACATAAACGATTATGTATATGAAGAAACTTCTCCACCAGGCAATGTCTAATAATTGAGAATGATATAGTCGTACAGAATCCGAATCCTATTATTAATTGAAACGGTTCAAGAATAAAAACATAAAAGGAATTGTGACCAAGTGAGGTTAAGATAAAAACACAAGGAAAAAGGGAGCGACGACCAAGTAAGTATAAAATAAGCGCGTAGCGTTTGTATTCTCTGGGAAATAAACGAACATCGACGTATGCTTCCAGGAGTTTATATGAAAGCAGTACCACCAGCTAAACTCATTTGAAAATGAGAAATAGGTAGCACTTTTTATCCTTGTGATAAATTTACTTATGCTAAGGGCGGGGCGATTAAATAATAAGAATCGCTGAAACAACTTATATAAAGTTAAGGTAATTTTTCACAAAATGCCCCTTAATTTATTACAAGGTAAATATTAGGTCCTTACATATGAAATTGGCGTTTTGTATGGGAGGAACAAAAAGTCGAATATTTTTTAATATAATATATTTAATTAATCAAAGTATGAACCATTATTTTCTATGCACTTTTGCCATCTCATAGGTAGTTCATTGATCCCTTTACTAAAAAAACCAGTCGGACGGGAATCAATAAAATCTTTGAAGGCGATTTGGACTGCCCCATCGGAGTTGAATTTTTTCCCTTGCAAGAAGTTATCCAAATTTCGAAAAAAATGGTAATCTGTTGGAGCAAGGTCCGGGGAGTACGGAGGATGTCTTAGACTTTCCAATTGAAGCTCTTCTAATTTAGTAGCCGTCTGTAGCGCAGTGTGTGGTCTAGCGTTGTCGTGAAGCAGCAGTGGCGTGGAGCGATTGACCAGCCTAGGTTGTTTAGCCGCTAGCTTTTCCATCATGGTTTGCAATTCCTGACAATAGACATCAGCCGTAATAGTCTGGCCAGATTTGAAAAAACTGTAATGAACAATACCGGCACTAGTCCACCAAACGCTTACAAGTAACTTTTTTGGGGTTAATTTTCGCTTGGGGCAGGATTTGGCTGGCTGGCCAGGATCTAACCATTGCGCTGAGCGCTTCCGATTATCGTAAAGAACCCATTTTTCATCACAGGTAATGATTCGGTTTAAAATACCTTCATTATTGTGCCGGTTTAGTAATGTAACGCAGCAGTCGACGCGCGTTTGCCGGTTTGTTTCAGTCAATTCGTGAGGTACCCACCTTTCAAGCTTTTTAATCTTCCCAATTTGCTTCAAGTGAATTAAAACAGTTTTATCACTAACATTGCAGCCTGCAGCTAACTCGGACGTGGTTTGCGATGGATCCGCTTCCACAATAGCCTTCAACTCTTCATTATCAACTTGAGTCTCAGGCCGTCCACGGGGCTTGTTCTGCAGGTCGAAATTTCCAGAACGAAAACGTTGGAACCAAAAACGAACTGTGTTTTCTTTTGCAACACGACCGCCATACACATCATTCACCCTTCGAGTTGTTTCCGCAGCACTAGTGCCACGGCGGAACTCGTACTCGTAAATAATGCGATATTTAAGGTTTTCCATTTTGTAAAATGAGTGACGCAAACAGAAAAAAAACAAATGAATGACGATCATCGAAGCACAAATACATGAGTCTATAGCTGTACAAATTTGAATTTGGAATTCCTTACCAAAGAGGAGAAATTCGTGATTAAAGTGGCCAGTACGAAAAACGCCAATTTCATATGTAAGGACCTAATATAAGTACATTATCTGCGACATTGACAAGTTACACAACGCTCACTATACTTTATGTTTTCACTAGCTTCTGCCCGCGACTACGTCCGCGTTGAGCTTAGAATCACAGAGACAAAGTAAAATTATCCCGGGATAAAAACATTTTCCCGGGATAAAAAGTATCCTATGTGTTAATCCAGGTTATAAACTATCTGTGTTCCAAATTTCATCCAAATCCGTTGAGTGGTTTTTGCGTGAAAGAGTAACAAACATCCATCCATCCATACAAACTTTCGCATTTATAATATTAGTAGGATATGAACGAGTACAACAAATTATAACGAGAGGAAACAGCAATTTGCGGTCAAAACAATGAAACTGTTGATTGGACATATGAATTAGTCCACAAGTGACGTAGGTACATTTTTATTTCATCGTTATAGTCTATAAAAGGAAATGATTACTGTATGTTATAGCTGAAAAGATGAATGTCCGGCACATGGACGGCAACTATGTTAAGCCCCATTGCAATATTCCAAGTAATAAGACGGAATTGCTAACAGAGACAATCACTTAACACAGATGGTAAGTCACTGTCATAGAAATAGTATACTCTATACTATACTTATTTTCTTCTATACTATACTAAAATATTATAAAGAGGAAAGATTCGTATTTTTGTGGGTTTGTATTGAATAGGCTCTGAAACTACTGAACCGATTTCAAAAATCTTTCACCGTTAGAAAGCTACATTATCACTGAGTAACATAGGCTATATATTATACTAGCTGCCCGCCCCGGCTTCGCACGGGTAGACAAAATAAATGTCTACCCGTGCGAAGCCGGGGCGGGCCGCTAGTTATATTATAAAGAGAAATGTTTGTATGTTCGTATTTTTATTTGTAAGGAATAAACTCAAAAACTAAAGGACCGGGTTTGAAATAAAATTTCACCAATAATTCAACTGAGGAACATAAGCCATATTTTTTATTGCTACGCGGATGAAGTTGCGGGGATGAAACGTAAAACGGAAACAAAGAATTTGTTCTTTTTTCCGTTCCATTCGCATATTTCTTTGTACATAATTTTCATGTATAGTTAACAATTTCTTCAAAAGAAATACATCTAGAATCCGCTTCACAGACAACACATCAGCTTGTTTTTCACAAGTGTTCGATGATAACAAAATGTTAATAACATTATCAAGGAACATTAGCTTTGGACGTGCTATGTACTGTACAGCAAGGGTATCGTTGTGTAGTCGTGATAATATCTCTTCTGACCACTTTATTTGTAATGCAGGTCATTGGACAAGGCAACGTCCTTAAAGTTGTTTATCAAAGCATTCTAAGCCGTTAAACAATCATAACTTTTATAAACTTCTTTCATTGTAGGTAATTATGGATCCATCTCAAGTCAGCTTGGGGTTCTTCGATAAGGGTGTGAAGACATTTTTGCGGGGTTTAAAACTCGTTAGTGTTGTAAGAGTCTATAAAAGGGCTATAGGCTACGGTAACCCCTTACAATTAGGTGGGCCGTTATTGAACCACTATAATGGTAACTATAAAAAAATATTCCAAATTATACCATCGTTGCGTCTGGACTATTAATTTCACTCACCTCCTAAAATACTGTAAGTAGCCAATATGTGTCCTATGCTGTTCGCCGGTGCGGTGAAGAGGAGGCCAAGTGCACATATCATTGATCCCACGAAGCACACCTTGCGATAAGAGAAAGTTTTGATCACTGGCCCCACGAAGAATCCGGAGAAATTCACTACTGAGTCCAAGGTACTGGCGACGAATGAGGCTCCCGTCGTCTTAACGCCCAACTCGTCTAGAAGGTCTTTGAATAGAAGACCGAACGACGGCTCTAGTGAACGCGTCGAGAACTGTAACAGAAATTACAGTATATAAATCACTAGGCTAAATATGTAGCTAACACCATGTGCCTGATAATCTGGCCGCAAGCACTTTTGTGTAAATATTGATTGTGTTTCATCAAGGGAAATTACTGGGCTTTAATAACAGGCAATAAGTCTTAAGTGAGACTTACTCGTTGGTGACATTATGGCAAGACAAAGGAATACGATAAAAATAAAAACAGAATAGTTTACTCGCTGGAAATTATATTACTCGACCGAAAGACAATAAGGATTTAAGGTTTACATTTCATTAATAAATCGTAGGTAATTTAATAAAAAATAAAATGTTATCTACCTAAAATGTGGTGTCATCATATTCATAAAGCAATCAAACAGGTTTTTTTGCCCGACTGACTTTTGTTTTCAATATCGAGACCAGACCCATTTAAATGATAACGAAACTATAATTTTGAATCCTTGCATAATACAGTGTAATTATGAGTTATATGGACTATTTGCTCGTATTAGTATTCGTCATTATTAGATAATAATAGTATGTTAACAGCTGGACGTTCTTAGAGCAATTGTCATTCCATTCCGCACGAAAGCATGTGTCTGGAATGGCTGTGCGGACAGAGCGGAGGCTTCGAGAGCTCTTCAGGCAAATTGTAGCAATCGAGTGTCTCGCTCTCGGCCTCGCCCTTGGGACTAACACAGATGTCAATTGTCATTGATACAAAATCTTTAATTCTACAGTGGGTATGAAGATGGAAGTGCATGATTACCTGCGACGGAATGACCTTGTGGATGTACTTGTACGGCTTGACATTTTTCATCTTTATTTGTCGTACGTGACACAAGGCTCGTTTGACGACATTCACATAATACATGTAGTTTTTTAAAAGGCGGGTACTAGTAATTTTTCCCCTCTTTTAGGCGTTTTTAATGTATGTTTCGTTTTTGTAATTATGGGTTTTTTTTTATACCACTAAGTCGGCACATAAGCACACACACGGCCCATCTGATGGTAAGCAGTCACCGTAGCCTATAACCCCTAGGAATATCGGGGATATCACTAACGATTTGCCAACCCTGTTGTTGATGAGGATTCACTGTGCCAACAGCATATCCTCGTGAAGCTCTAGCAAGCTTACTTACCGCAGAAACACAACACTACAACAAAGTAGTGTCAAAGTGGAGTCCCCAGTCGGCGGGTCCAATATTAATGGGATGACACCCGGGAGAACCCAATTCAAAACCTCTCTTTTTTAAGCTAATGGTGTGATTAATCACTGTACGTATGCTTAGAAAAACTCATTGATGCGGGCCGGGATTTCAACCTGGGCCCATCAGATGACAGGCCGTTGCTTCAACCACAAGTCCACCACGGCTTTGAGTAAAATGTAAAAGAAGCAATAGACGTGTGTATTTCAAGAGTGAAATGGCGCTCTATACTAGGTACGGACCTACCCCGTGATGGACTTGGCGTGGTGATATGTGTGTAATATAACCATATGATTTGAAGAAACTGTCTATTTAGAAATCGCAGACAGATACTTAAATATGATTCCACAGTAAAACATCAAATACTTGCGGTACCTACAGAGTGAGAGCAAAGTACAACTTTACTTGTTTGATAAATCGATTGATGTTCCCACACATTAGGTACCCATTTAAATTACTCAGTCTAAATAACATCTGTATTGGCTGGAAACAGACATTTTCAGTATTATTATGAATATTCAAAGGATACTAAACACTATGAGTACACAATAGAGTGCAACACATGTGCATCAAATGTTTTGTCAATCATAATTTATTTAACATGTCGGTAACCGTTTTCAATGTTGACATTTTAGTTTTTTTTTGTTGACACACGTGTTATTTATGAATTTAGCTTACCTGTGTTTGTTTAGAGTTCTTTATTCAAATTATAATAGTCATAAAATACATTTTAGAGTGGCATTTTCCAAATTAGTAGGACAGAAAGTACCTATATTGATGAATAGACATGAGTTTAATAATGCGGCCGTGACCTTGCATTGAAGCCATTGTGTTATTGGCTATCACACGCGATGCTCGAGGCATTTAAAAGCATCCAAGTGCACTGAATGCGTAATTAATACACATTAAGTACCTACTATGGAGTTAAATCTCAGCCTGAGGTACTGGAAAGTGTAGATAAGA
Source organism: Falcaria lacertinaria (assembly GCA_951449985.1). Taxonomy (NCBI): domain Eukaryota; kingdom Metazoa; phylum Arthropoda; class Insecta; order Lepidoptera; family Drepanidae; genus Falcaria; species Falcaria lacertinaria. Next base: position 7,985,512 of record OX602114.1, read on the forward strand.
ATAACTACATGGCAAACTATTTAAGTCTTGGTCGGAATCTGAAACAATACCTCTCGGCTAAAAAACAAAAGCGAAAAGATTTTATAATCCTGCTTTATAATGCCAACTTTTTTCAGGCCAGCAATTTATTTACTTGCGGCCAGTAATATTACGAATAGGTTTAAATTATAAAAATACTTACATTAACTAAACTAACGCCAAGACACACCATCCATGCCCAACCTCCGTCAGGCGCTACTTTCTTTGTAGCTATGGGGACCTTGGTGTCCGGACCCTTACTCGTTTCCACTGTCATTGTTGCCTGTGTCACCGCCGTATCTGAAATACGACATTTAATTATAATTACTCGTGTTGATAATATAGATGTCAAAACTGCAGTAGTATTTATCCTACCATAATAAAAGCTAAAGTTAAGATGTTTGTTTGTTATTCAAACCTGAAAATAATTTATAGAAAATTGATGCGGAGACAGTTAGCCACCCGTGGAATAATACTGGGCAGTTAGCATTAAAGTAAATTATTAGCAGACAGCTTTTCTTGATCGTCTCGACCCATACAAAACGTAATACCCTAAAGATAAACTTATGATGATACGTATAGGTAACTATAATGCCGATATAAAAATCTTTTATGTGTGTGTACTACAGAAATAATCTTCACATTATATTTTAGTTCAACAATATGGTACACACAAGCAGACTCACAACATTTTCATTTGTATCTGTCACATAAACAAAGATGTTATAATCAGCCGCATATCAATTGATGCTTCATTACCGCTGGGTTCGGATATCATGTGACTAACGTATCCATCTCGAAGCCCTTACGTCACAACTCACAGTGGTAATCTAGCAAGTATTGAACTTTGTTTCACTGTTAGACGCCCATTGCCGCATGACTTATCAGCGGCTCCGATGCGATATCCGTTTGTTGCCGACCGGTTGGCTCGCTTCGTCTGTAACAACTGTAAACACTGGCCGTGTTCGTGGGGTACCACGAAAGCAGCACGTGCCTCAATTGAAACTTGCATGCATACAACACGTGGCAGACTCCAAACTCTCAGTACTTTTTATACTCTTTGCGTATACTGTGTGTTTATGCGACATAGACGGAAACAAGCTTGTGGCCCGCCTGATAGCGGGTGATTATGAAGCAGTCATCGTGGCGTATACGGGTTATAGTATTAGTAGTAGTATTGCGAGGCAGTTGTCATTACACTTTAACTAAGGCCAGTAATTGGATTGGTAACCTCTGATCTTCTATACCATACAGAACAACCCCAGAGTCTCGAAGAGCACGTTAATCTGTCGCTCCAAGATGTCAATTAATATTATATTTTTGGCAATCTTTAAAGCCAGAAAATTTAACAATGGGTTTATGTTAGCCGATGTTACTGATTTCCCCTGTAATATTGGTAGCGAAATTCAGATGGCAGTCAGAATTGTATGGAGCAGATAATCGCTGGAGCAACTAATTAATATTAATAATGTATTTATTTTCTCCACAAAATATGTACATAATGTGGGTAATACATTGTGAACACCAGTTAACATATTATTGGGATGTGGAGACTGACCAATTATATCGATTCTTTCACTAATAGAACGATAGGCACAATATCCCTGAGTATACCTAAAAATAATAAAACTTAAATAGTTATCATTGCATTTGCATGTTCCCTATGGAAGAAATATAAATTCGGCAAAAGTAACAATTGCATAACATTTATGAAATAGGTAAGTTATAAATATATAATGTTGTGGATAATGTTTGCGAAGGTAAAAATAAAACAATACCCGTGATTACCCAAACTCATAGTATTACCATAAAGTTACGTGTAAATAACGAAACCTTAATCGATGTTGAAATAAGTTCATTGTTAAGTCACTAACAGAGTTGAATACGGAATGAATAAATACTGCATGGCCATGAATAACTTCACGATTGAAATTGAACAAAGATTGTCATTATACAATAATGAAAGCTTCCAAGACCCGAAATAATGTAGGTTATCTGGTGCGCGGTAAGCAAAGATAAACTGCCAAATTGACGCTTCACTAGGATAACAAGCGGATGTTATAGAAAATAATATCGTTTGCTTTGTGTGTCAAAATAAATAAGATCAATCTTATTTATTTAGACATTTCATAGCTACATTACACAATGTGTAAAGGCACCTAAAGGTAGACTTAATTTAGGTTCCATAAGGGCTTTAAGTGACAGCAGAGTAATGACCATAGTAACCTGTTGTGATTTTTTCAGTAAGCTTTTTTAAGGTATTAATTGGTCATCAAAAACAGGCATGTTCTTTGTTTTACAATTAAATTAATTAATCGTTTTACAAGCAGCTGTCGTTTCACCTTACCTAATTAGAATCGAAATTTTATGAAACTAAATAATTGTTTCATTTTAAAAATCAAAACTAATTTATTCAGTTTAGGCCTTAATAAGGCACTTATGATGGTCTAAATTACCAATTTCAACTAACTGTTAATATTCGTAGTATAATTTATTGCGATTCCGATTATCTTCACAATTATTTCGATTTTTAGAGATTACTAGCTGTCCGCCCGCGACTTCGTACACGTGGAATGCATATTTTTCATGGTTTTTTTTTGCGAGGAACCCTAATTATTTTCTCATACTAAAAGTAACCTAAGTGTCGCCTTATAGCATCTGTTATCTACCCGTGAAAGTTGCGTTCAAATCGGTCCTCGCTTGTGGATTATGTTCGCAATTACATGGGTTTTTTATTTGTTGCGCGGAGCCCTAACTATTCTTCCAAAATAAATTAAGCCTTAGCTACCGCCTTATAGCATCAGCTACCAGCCAGAGAACAAATCGGTCCCATTGTTCGGTTATTATTCACAATTTCATGTGTTAATTTATTTGTTGCGCGGAACCCTAATTATTTTTCCGAAATAAATTTATATTTACGTCTTATAGCATCAGCTACCTGTCAGTGAAAGTCCAGTTCAAATCGGTCCAACTGTTTCGGAGTTACAGCCAGGTATACATTTTGAATTTTTCCCCTATCCCAGGGGAACCGTGCTGTATTTCGGGATAAAAAGTATCCTATGTTATACGATATGAGTTGATACCGTAGTATCAACTCATATCGTATCATATCGTGCGAAGCTTCATTTGAATCCGTTCAGTGGTTTCGGCGTGATGCGCGGCCTAGAAACAGACAGACAGTCAGTCAGACAGACAGACACAAAAAAATCAAATTACAGTTTTTGGTTCAGTATCGAATATAGAGTGCCCTCCAAAATGTTTTTTTAAATATCTTCAATGTACAGAATTGGACCTGTTAGTATAGATTTAATTAGCCAATACTGTTTGGGAATTCTGAAATTGAAATTACAGTATATTTTTTTAAACAAAAAGTATATTATAGTATTTATTGAAACCTCCGCGCGACCTCGATACATTATTAAAAATTTATTAAACGTCGAAAAAATTCAACATCTTTGCATTCTTTTAACAACTGGTTCGTGTAAAATACCATTCACATATTCATACGTTACTTATGTTAAAAATATTTGACGACATTAATCATTATTGTGTGCTCTTACTTCACTTACAACATTTTCATCTTATATATTTGACATTAATACCAGTGGAATTTGGAGCAATATCTTACTATGGCAGCATTAACATCTCTCTTGAAGGTAGTAACATCTCAGAGTAGATAATATACTACGTACAAGTAATATAGAATCAGTTATTTGAACGTAAATAGCAGAGATAGCAATTAATCATATTTTAATAGCATAATCTGCATAGTTAAATGGACCACGAGACAGGAGTCCGACTGGATAGATTAATTATAAAGTGAGCTGAACATCATTAAATTTTAACCTTTGGATTTCAAGTAACGAAACTAACGAACTCGTGTCATGATCGTGAAAAACATCGGGACGATAACCTATAATGAATGACGTCAGCACTAGAAGCCGAACAAAAAGTGCACGCAGTTCATTGTTTTTAAACTTAGGGTTCTCTTAAAGAATCTAGAAGAATTCAGGTCTTCACCGAATTTGCTCATATGTAATTTTAGCTGTTTTACTTATCATCACATTAAAAACATTAATGGATAATGAACATGATATATTTAATTATGTTGTGGGCACCTCATAGATTTGTAACTCAGGTAATTTTATGCTTTCAAAATTTGAGTTGTAACTACTGAAAAAAGAACAAAACCGTGACAGTTGGCAAACTAGTAGATTTCCATTTTACACCTCATTAATGCAAGAATTATTTTTGTTCCTATGCGATATGTAAACAAAAAAACTCTATGCTAATCATGAAACAAACGAATCTCGGTCAATGATCCACCTACTTACAGCACTATTATCTACAGTCCTATAAATACATTTGCTCTTATCAAAATCACTTCGGCGATTCTTGAAGTTTTTACTCAAGTCTAATCAGGTGCAGGTATGATTTTAATTTGATGATTGTCTCTCTCGTTGGACATTTTTATTATAATTGGTAGCATTACGGTTTACCTTCTATTTAGGTACGTCTGACAATGTATTTATAGTTTCAGTTCCTCTTTTCCTACTAAAGTGCAGTAGGTACCTATAATAAAATCATCATTAGAAGGACTTAAAAATTAAACATCAACAACGTGTTATGACATACTCATATCCTCGGGGGAATATTTCAGTACGGTAGGTACATACTGGTATTCGTAGCTTTGTGGCTCTACATTTATTAAATACATTTTATTACGCACGGTTAGTCATGCAACTTGCTTGCACAGGGCGATTGCCCAAAATCAGAGCCGCATGCGCTTGTTCCTCGTAAATTACCAAGTTACATAACCAGCAATGTACAAGGAAAATATATTCTTCGTTCAAAACCGGGTACTGTTAAAGGAATTATTTATTCCTTCTACAAAACCAAGTTACATTACCAGTGATGAGGATGTACCTACCAGGAAAATTTATTCATAGTAAAGATAAATTTATTTCCAAGAATACGGTAGGTATATTATAAGATTTTAAAATACGGAGATCAGACAGTGCAGAGTTGGGTACAAATCGAAAAATCAGGACTTTTACTGGCAAGTAGCTGATGTTACAAGGCGTAACATAGGCTGCTTTAATTTTGTAAAAATACTTGTAGTTCCTCACAACAATAAAACCCGTCAAATTGTGAACAAATTAATTCCACGCGTACGCAATCGCGAGCACGGCTATTTTTTAAAGCTACATAATTTTTATTTATATCATCAACCGTCTACCGCGTAGACACAACTATAGGTACTACATTAACCACGATAAACCGATTTTTAAATTATAGCCACCCAGCTCTGCACTTTCTGATCACTGTATTTTAAGATCTTACACCACCGTACTCCTGGAAATAAATTCATATTTACTATGAATAACTTTTCTTGATAGGTACGTCACTTCCATCACTACTAATGTAACTTAGTTTTGTAGAAGGAATAAATAATTCCTTTTACAGTACCCGGTTTTGTATGAAGAATAGGTAACTTTTCCTTGCACATTACTGGTAATGTAATGTAATTGGTTATGTGTGAAGAATGTGTTTTTCTTGTACATTGCTGGTAATGTACGAAGAACAAGCCGCCGCAGTCACGTCCCCTTGTATTTCCATAACATTCTTGTGATGATAGACTGCTTCTACACTACAATGTGAATGTGAATCGATGCTGTGCTATCTCACATGGATTAATGCAGCGGTGAACAACACCGAAATAAAATAACATAGAATTAAGTGTTACTAACACCATGAGTCCTGGTTACTTGAATAAAAAACTATTATATTATTCTATAAAATTCACGGAGCCTTATAAGGTTCAGTCCTTTATCTAGGCTTGCGCGGGGATATAAATCCAACACGTAGAGGCCCGTTCGAGTATTTTAAAATTTGGTAATGGATACACGTGGCGAATATCATCCCCTAAAGATCATCCTCGGGTGCATAGTGATGCACCCGAGGATGATCTTCACAAAGTGCAGAGATGGATAGAAAATGGGCTCTTGTGGTGAACTCTTAATGGCGGGGCCTTAGGCGCCGCCCCTGGAGGACTCGGGTCCGCGGTGTCGCTAATCACCATCAGCTCGCCTTAAGCTGCCCTGCAGCTTATTATTTTATTATAATTATATTAAGTACTTTGACAAAGCACTATTATTAGTAGAAGTGAATATTTTCGTTGAAAAATGGTCAATTAATAATGTAGGTATATGATCATTAACATTTATATTATTATCTGAGTTCCGCGGTCTCACATCACCCACTTGGTTGACAAAATCTGAGGATAAAATTTTAAGTTTCGTTAATATAATATGGTAACACGACATAACTATGCGGCAAAGGTGTTATCACTCAAGTTAGGTTTACGGATTCAACTCATTCGAGATTAAGTAAATGACCCAATTTTTTAGGTGCCTTTCACTTATAACATGTCAGAGACAACAGCACACGTACGAAGTAAGTTGATTCGTGACGTAAGTATTTGGCAAATTGTATAAACCAAACACCAAGCGTCGTAAATGAAGCCAAAGTATAAAGACTCAGTATAAATAAACTAACTAACGCAAAAGCTTAGCACTCACAAACTGAATTTATAATAAAGACAGAAGCATGACATAAGAGCAGATTAATACGCTTATGCCATGCATTTTAAAATTGCAAATTAAAGGCGTAAGTGATGATCGCACGATCTGGTGAATTCGTGGAATTCTAACTTTAGCAAAAAATACATTATCGAATAGAGACCAATACATTTAATACATAGGGAGTTTTTTTACAGTAAGTAGTAAGTTAAGTAAGTAGTAAGTAAGTTTATATTAGGTCCTTACATATGAAATTGGCGTTTTGTATGGGAGGAACAAATATTTTTTAATATAATATATTTAATTAATCAAAGTATGAACCATTATTTTCTATGCACTTTTGCCATCTCATAGGTAGTTCATTGATCCCTTTACTAAAAAAACCAGTCGGACGGGAATCAATAAAATCTTTGAAGGCGATTTGGACTGCCCCATCGGAGTTGAATTTTTTCCCTTGCAAGAAGTTATCCAAATTTCGAAAAAAATGATAATCTGTTGGAGCAAGGTCCGGGGAGTACGGAGGATGTCTTAGACTTTCCAATTGAAGCTCTTCTAATTTAGTAGCCGTCTGTAGCGCAGTGTGTGGTCTAGCGTTGTCGTGAAGCAGCAGTGGCGTGGAGCGATTGACCAGCCTAGGTTGTTTAGCCGCTAGCTTTTCCATCATGGTTTGCAATTCCTGACAATAGACATCAGCCGTAATAGTCTGGCCAGATTTGAAAAAACTGTAATGAACAATACCGGCACTAGTCCACCAAACGCTTACAAGTAACTTTTTTGGGGTTAATTTTCGCTTGGGGCAGGATTTGGCTGGCTGGCCAGGATCTAACCATTGCGCTGAGCGCTTCCGATTATCGTAAAGAACCCATTTTTCATCACAGGTAATGATTCGGTTTAAAATACCTTCATTATTGTGCCGGTTTAGTAATGTAACGCAGCAGTCGACGCGCGTTTGCCGGTTTGTTTCAGTCAATTCGTGAGGTACCCACCTTTCAAGCTTTTTAATCTTCCCAATTTGCTTCAAGTGAATTAAAACAGTTTTATCACTAACATTGCAGCCTGCAGCTAACTCGGACGTGGTTTGCGATGGATCCGCTTCCACAATAGCCTTCAACTCTTCATTATCAACTTGAGTCTCAGGCCGTCCACGGGGCTTGTTCTGCAGGTCGAAATTTCCAGAACGAAAACGTTGGAACCAAAAACGAACTGTGTTTTCTTTTGCAACACGACCGCCATACACATCATTCACCCTTCGAGTTGTTTCCGCAGCACTAGTGCCACGGCGGAACTCGTACTCGTAAATAATGCGATATTTAAGGTTTTCCATTTTGTAAAATGAGTGACGCAAACAGAAAAAAACAGAAGAAAAAAAACAAATGAATGACGATCATCGAAGCACAAATACATGAGTCTATAGCTGTACAAATTTGAATTTGGAATTCCTTACCAAAGAGGAGAAATTCGTGATTAAAGTGGCCAGTACGAAAAACGCCAATTTCATATGTAAGGACCTAATATTTGTGTGTGTAGTGAGTACGGTTTCCAGAGCTCTTTGAGGATGTTCTGCGCTAGCGGTAGATGCACTAAGTTGAACCAACTAATTGCCCTGCAACATGGTGATTCCTCTCGATACGATGATTAGTGTTAGAATTATTGAAAGCGACCATCGGCTACGGTAACCGTATGCCATCCATGAGGCGGGCCGTATTCTCACTTGTATGTTGTAAAAACAGACTAACAGTGTGTTACACTTCAATTATACATTTATTATAAATATTACATTTTAAAACACTTTTGAAAGTAGTCTTATAAAACCTAGTTTTCTATAGATAACCTACCCAGTTTTCTATTCCCATGCCAGTGTCGAGGGATATAAATGGATTTGATCACATTAGAATTAAAATTGGCCCAGATCCAGGAAAAAACAATAATGTGAACTTGGATTGTTATGCTCATTATATCGAGAGAAATTCTTTTCTGGCGGTTAAGTATGTACCTATGTAGTAGTAACCTAAAATACAAATACAATAATATATCGGATTAAAAGACTACATCTATACAAATAAATAAAATTTGTCAATTTAACAGCTTGTTACTAAAGTAGATACCTACCTATATAGGGACTTATTAAAAAAAAACTCTCGTCTGTTTCTTCTGGTTAATCTCCGAAACGGCTGGGCCGATTATAAAGAAATTTAAGCCTATGTTTTAGAATACTTTCAGGTGATGCTTTGAGTCGCAACTTGGGCTACTTTTTATTTCAGAAACATAAGAGTAAATAACGCGCAAAATAAAATTGTGAACAAAATTAATTCCTTGCGTACGGGACACAGCTATTAAGTTTTTTCTTCATACCTTCATACCCATTTTACCTATTTTTTTCTATTTCTCATTCATAAATGTTTCCTACCTCAATACAAGGATGTCATTATACTCAAGAATGGCTTCAAAAAATATCAAATTAGAAAAAAAATATTGTCAATTTCAAATCTTCTAAACGATATCCTACAACTGTTAGGTTGTTTTTTCGTTAGGTTAGATCTTTTAAATTTTTTGTAGATACATTCTGCGTAGTTTACTCTTTAATTTTACTGAAATAGAGTTTGCACATAAGTGAAAATATTTTTTTAGTTTGGTGTGTTATACAGCGTTACTACAGTTCTTAAATATTGTGAATGGACATTCTTAAATATCGTTAAAAGGCCCCTTTTAACCTCCTTTCGGCTTTACGGGTAGTTTTGTAACCTGTTATTGTGGGTACCATCATCTCAACAATGGTGAAGATATTTTAGAACAGTATTAAATCAAATGTTTTGTCAGGAATTCACTAACAGTAAGCTTTGGTTTTAGCAATCTGGATGTTAAGGTTCTATAAGTCTATAGTGTAGTCTGCTGAATTGAATCATTATTGGAAGCAATATGTGTGTTGTGTCTGCAAGAATCGGAAGACTGAGCCAATCCAGTTTTGTTCTGTGTCAAGATGAACTATTTACTAACAATTTAATTGGAATTCCAAGATTTACAATTATTTATACATAGAAACATAGAAATAATTGAAATTTCAAATTCATAGTATTTAATGAAGTAGCTATAATCCACATCTAGTATATATATATATAAATCAATTTTCTAATATAAACCCTGACTCATTGGATTTTGCAGTGCAAATATAATTTACTATTTTGCAATCAATATACACACAATCAAGGATGAATAAAAGAAATACTGTGATAAGTTTAAGGGAATATACTAAACTTATTCAATTGGTAGCAAATTTAAGAACAGTTTACAGCATATTCTTACACATCACTAACAAGTTGCCAACCATGTTGTAGATGCGGACTCACTGTGCTAGCAGCAATACTACTGGTGCAGTGTATCCATGGAGCACTGGCAACCTTACTTACCGCAGAAACACAACACTAAATCAAAGTAGTATTATTTAACTGTGGTCTTCGGTAAGGTGGAGGTATAGTCCACAGCCGGGGGGCTCTAATTTGAATGGGAAACCCCATGGGAGATCACACTTTGCCCTTACTCTCTTAAATCACATGACTAGATGCCTAGATTTTAGTTGTAAATATTGGCATAAATGGACAAAAGTACATTTGTATACTTTGAGTATTTGGGATAAGTTTAAGTTAGAATTATTCACACTGCACAAAACACTGCACATTTCAAAGCAAGTTATTGTGCTATGCTTGGTAAATAAATTTAAGCAAAACAATGACTACTTACATTACACTGTTTCCAATACATACCTGTTGTGCAGTTTAAAATGATTCACACAGTCAACAATAATTAGTTAGAATAATCAGCCTTTTACATGCTTCATGAATGAATGGCTGATAAATGAGACACATTATGCTCGGGAACTAATATGTTGTTAACAAAGAACCACTAATCTGATTTTCTTTATAAACTGCAATCATTGAAATTCCAAAGATAGTTCGAAATTCAAAAGAAAATTGAGTTCTGCTGGAGACATATATATATTGATAAAACAAAAGAACTTATATGTGAACTTCTAGGTAGTTAGGTGAAAACAAAGGGCATGGATTACACTAGTACTTAATACTCCTAGTAAACTTTCTGCTTCCCTAATATTTTTTTAATAAGGTGCTTATACCTGAACCTATTTGAATGGAAACATGCCTAAGAAGATTGCTATTTAAATGAAGTAAACTAATCATATGTATTGTAAATGCATTTAAATTAGCGAAAAAAAAACAAAGCAATTATTTTTATGACAAAGAAATACATTGTTTTGTGGTAGATACTCACATTCACAAATTAATTCCCATAGACTCTTCAATCAGGGTTTGTTGGGTGTCATTGGCACTTTTAACGAGGAGGTACAGTTTCACTTAGGTAGTAAGTATTTCAACTTTGAAAGTAGTTGTACAAAGTTTTTTTTATTACAGTTACCGAAGATGAGGTAAATTAACACAAAATGTATTTAATGCCTGCGAGTTAATGATTCTAATTCTTAATTGTAAAAGACGTTTAATTTAACCACATTTTGGAATAAAACACAACGCGTATATTTGGTAAAGAACATAACTTTTAATAAATTAAACACTTTCTGCACTTCCCGCACGTATGTACGTATGCGCATAGACTAGTTAAAATAAATTTCGAATCGACAGACAGACAGACTTGACATAAGGTCACCAAGGAACGAGGCCACAGAGTAAACAATTTTTAACGGTTTTTAATTTTATTTCTTAGCATCAGATATGTGGTTTTTTAAACCTGAGATTTTGTGTGACGCGAGGTCATTTAACGAAAGACCACCACTCACTGACTACTGATTTACTGATCCAGGTGCCTAATTAGGTCTGCGAAGGCTTTAGTTTTATTCGAGGAACTCATGAAAAGAAACCATGAGACTGAGCACTGGGCATTCTAAATAAAAAGGAAATAATATTTATTATAATAATATATACTGCCTGTATCCAGAGCTGGAAAATCCAATTACAGAATCTAAATTATCTGTCGACTGTGTCTCAGGAAAATTTGGCGGGATTTACAAAGTCAAGGTTTAAGATACCAGGATTTGCTTTTATTCCAGTATTTCATACCACAATGTTTGCCTGTTACTCTACCCATTTGTTTATTGAAAGAGGAAGCGTGATCATGGAAGCTGGCGTTAAACTAATTTAGTGTCAATCGTAGTCAATGAACAAGAAATTAGGGTAAAGTTTTATTTTAGCCCAACCAGATAAACAAGATGATTTTAATTAGCATTCTATACACATTAATAAGTAGATACATAAGTATTCTTTCTTATTATTATTTGCCTGCAGTCTTCTGTAAGGTAGAGGTTTTGATGGGAAAACCACGGGAGATTTTTTTTTTTTTTTTTTTTTATACCACTAAGGTGGCAAACAAGCATACGGCCCGCCTGATGGTAAGCGGTTACCGCAGCCTATGGACGCTTGCAACACCAGGGGTATCGCTCGCGCGTTGCCGACCCTAAGATGCCATTCTGCCCTACCTCTCTTTTTAAAGGCAAAGTAGGCACCTGCGTACTTACTTTTTAAATAGGTTCATTTCTCTGGGGTACCTATAGGTAACTGACGCGGTGCCAACCTCATTAAATGTAGAGAGTATTGTGCCAGCAAAGTAATGATATTGGCAGCACAGCAAAGATACCTTCAGTCTTATTTACGCTCGTGGTGTGATTAATCACTGTATTTATACGCAATGGTATCTAACCAAAGCAACTAGTGTTCCACACTAGTTTAGTGTGGTAGTGTTAACTATAATATGGCTATAGTTAATAAATTATAGTTATATACTGCACCTTATATCATTTTCAACCTTGATATGACAAATATTTTAAGTACTAGCTTTGGCCAGTATGTCCAGCAAAGCCAATGTCCGCTTGGAACCTTTTGTTTTTCCAGGGTATACATTTAAAATTACCATAATGTTTTATCGTTTTATCATGTTCTCTCTGTGTGCCAGGTTTAATTTAAGTCCCTTCACTCGTATTGCGTGAATGAAAAACAAACATCTAACCGTTCGCATGTATTATATATTTTATAGGATTATATTTTGTTGCTACGCCGTACTAAGTTAATAAAACATGTTTCTTCACTAAGTACGTTTATTTTTTTATGATATGCAATTGCATAAAAACCTACCTAGTTGTAAATAATTTAAACGGATAGATCTACAGATAGGTAAAGATAAAACCATACAGGACCATTATGTTTCATTCGAGGGAAGCACGCTCATCAAGCGTGTCTTACGCTGGGCACACGTGACCGAATAGTATTTTAATAATAGCTGATTGTTTAGATGAAAACAAGTACTTATTTTCTCATTACCTTCACATTGTCGCCAAACACATCAGCTAAATAGTTCGTACGTGTGAATATATCTGAGATTGACTGAGTATAATTCAGTTGGTAAGTTTTGATTTCAATATTTTTTGAAGACTTACGGTAGGTACAACAAGAACTCAAACCTCGAAACATAAATCACCGGTCAACTCACTAAACTCTATTTCATAAATTCATTATAGACTTATAAACACAGGGCCTATTTTCATTACAATTGCTAGTTGACTCCGCAATGATGTAATGACACCCGCATCTGAATATTTGTAGTATTTTTGAATCATTTTTACGTAGTAGTATCCGTCAAAAGAACTTAATAGTTTTTCATAAGTAACATTAACCATCGTATTTTTTCTGAACTCCATTTCAATTTCCTTGGTATGATATCTACTCTAAAGCAAACCTTATAAAGAACGAAAATCGACGCTCTTACACCGCCGTACTTCAAATTGCAGCATATCGAATTATCTTATTTATTTAAAGTACTTGTATTACCTTCGATATCTTGCATAGATAGTCGCTAATCAGTTTATTACTGATAATTTGTTTGCATTATTTTCCTTTGTAGCGTTGAAGTTGTCCGAGTGCCTTATTATTATTACTTATGATTATTAACTATTAACCTTAGGTATACCTCAGAGTAGGTACATTATATACTGCGAACAACTTACTATACCAACAAACAATCATTGCCCTATTACTATTGTACTAAGTCGTTTTCCTGCGGTGAGATTGCTAAAATTCCTTGAGCGTTATCCCGAGAACTGTCATCAGTTTTACCTTCGGATTAGCCGCTGCTTATATACCTATATTGGAAAATTTACAAGTAAAACAAAATCAAAATGTTCGATTCTTCATAGCGTCCTTCATACGATACGGCAAAATTATGAATATTATGTTATAAATTTGTATACATTAGATCTTTAATTCAAATATTGATGGACTGATGACCCCAATAATATTATATCTGTACATTGTAGCTACTTCTGATATCACGTCGTAATCGCGTGGTATTGTTAATAGGACGGTGCTCAATAATAATATTGCTCGAAATGATAAGCTGATATAAGCCTTAGAAGAAAGTGCTTCGTAGAAAACGTTACCTAATGAAAAAATCATGCAATGATTTTCATTTCTTGGCTTGGGCCCGTTGTCAATATAAAATATATTCAAACGTTAAACTTTTATGCTATAATTTTAGATGAGAAAGTGACTATCCGTCTGTTTGTTAAATTTTCATAGCAATTTTGACGAAATTTGACAGAATGATAGCTTGCAACTTCAGGAAGTACAAACGCAAAATACAATTTGGTTTTCGAGAACTGATTCGCGCCCGAAAGTAGTAATTGTAAACAAAATTCCATTGTAATATGCTCCATTGTTTTTCTTGGTTAATCACGAACGTCAAACATGTAAATGAAGACTATATTGTAGCAAACATAGGGTACATTTTATTTATAAACCATCCCCAAAAGGGTAAAATACACTGACACTGACTCAGCCTTCACTATTCACCGTCTCTTTGAAACGACAAAGAACACTGAATGATACCGCGCGGGTGTAACTTGTTTGTGTACCTTACTAATAATATTAATTATCCCGATCCGAATCCAAGCATAAACAAATAGTTTAATTACATAAATACAAAATTCGCGCATGTTAATTATCTGTATTCAATAAGTTAGTATGCAAACAGTGACTAAAACCTAGGTTTTACACATTGCGCATTGATAACACAGCTTCATACTCATTGTCACATGTCGATGATGAATAATTTCTGCGAATATGACAGATTTATCTGTATTACTGGACTCTTTGTCCAATGCTTATTACTTTACCGTATTTAAGTGTTTTACTGGAAAAACATTCATCAGTTGCGCGCGTAACGTTTTCAAAGGCAGACAACGATACGGCGTGAAGAGATTAATGTGTTACTTGTTCTTTTGTCAATAAAATACCTTCTGTATTTTTTAGAATATGGCAAAAGTTAAAGAGATCAAATCAAAGGTGAAAAAAGAGGGAGAATTCATACCCCCAGACGGCGGTTGGGGATGGATGATTGTTATTGCTGCGGGATTCTCTAACGTAAGTATTAAATTATTGTACAATGCGTGGCTTATTTTGCGCTTAGGAAATGCAATGGGAAATAGCTCACTTTAACTATACATTCCCTTACAAAAATAATTTACAAAGAAAATTTATGCTACGCTTAGCTTAGATAGCATTATATTTTATTCAATGCAATTACTGAATACTAACTAATATTATACAAAATAACGAGTGTTACTCATAAGTATAGGGGTGGTGTGTGGATGATGACAAGCAAATTTTATATGAAAGGAAATTTCATCTAGACAATAAGAAATGACTAGACGAACATAAAATACTCCAGACAATGTTATGAGTAGATATGAAATTCTGTATGCTCCATGAGGTCATGCTTCGACTATATAAACATACCCTTCCTAAGGCTAAGCTTAATCGTTGTTGATAAATATACAAACAAACGTGACTAACATGATAAGCCATCTATAGTGTCAGTTACTAATTGAGATAATTATGCCTTGTTTCATACCATTTGAACCATGCAGTACGTTGTCTCTATAAATGAAGATGTAATTAGTGCGATTCATTCATTATTAACTACCTCAATGAGTAAGTTTTGATTATTTGGAGCTTTGAAAATTGTATCATAGAAATATTTCATTTGATCAAATCTCTTTCTTTATTCTAGATACCTACGCGACAAGGTAGTTAAAATTTAGATTTCCTTTAAACGTCTCTATATAAAATTGAAAATTTTAAGAATTTATACCGATAATTTTGTATAGCTTACAAAATTATCAGTACAACCTTGAATTTTATTCTTTAAGAACAGTTTTTTTACACATCCGCTCTAAAACATAACATTGGCTCCGCTTTAAACCGCATTATTCCACTCGATTCCAGTTATCAGCGCTTCCAATCCTTCAACAATTCGGCCTGCTGTTTCGTGACAAGTTCGCTCGGCTCGGGATCAGCAGCTCAGAGACCACAACCATTATCAACATGAACTCCGCCCTGACCTCTTGCGTCGGTGCGTGACGCGGTTACATGGTAACTCTCTGCTACCATACAGGCCTCTTCAATTGTCTGAATCTTATGCTTAGCATAATCTTTTCAGATTTCTAACAAGTTAGATAAATAAATTTAGGGTCGGCAAAGCGCGAGCGATACCCCTGGTGTTGCAAGCGTCCATATGCAACGGTGAGCAATTATCAACAGGTGGGCCTTATGCTTCTAACTTGTTTGCCACCTTAGCGGTATAAATAAAAACACTAAATGCAGCTAATAAAACAAATGCGGAAGTTGTGAATAGTTGACTAGTTGTAACTTAATAACACCAAAACGCCTATATGGATGTCACTTGGCCTAGAAATTGCTGGAGTTAAGCATAGCTCTTATCGCGAAAAAAGAATGGGTTCCACTGCACAGGATTATAAAACTAGATTTTTGTCTAATAATAATGAATAGTTAGAGCGTATCGGCCTAACATTCATGTAACATTTTATGCTTTTATAAAGTGTTTTGTAGTGAAAAAACATCCGGTATTTTAATGATGTGCGAAGATAAAATGGGATGGCCTAACTTAAACCACAACGCAACATATACAATGTTATCAGTTTGAATGACGAAGGTCATAAATTGAACAAAAACGCTTTAACATAATTTTCTTCATGTCTTTGCTAACTATCATCATGAACAACTAATATATTTGTATTACCAATCAATTTCACCCCGTTACTCAATCAATTTATATTTTATTTAAATCAATCAACTAAAATAGCTTATTTTTTTAAGAAGGATAATTTTATAAAATGTCCCTTTATGTAACATTTAATTTCGATTTCAGGTTTAGCCAACGGCCCAGTGTTCAAAACATTCAGCTACAGACAGGTTTCCTTAACAGGAGCGATTATAGTATTTACTGCACTAGTACTGACCACATTTTCTTACAACTTCATCACATACCTTATATCATTTTCAATACTTTACGGTGAGCTATTACACCCTATATGATTTATATTCGTTTTATATTATTAATTCTACAAAATTAATAGTGTTGAATTTCTTGAAACAAATTAATTAATATAAGACATATCAGGAAGAGTATCGTTCGACTCCTTACGGAAGTCTTGCAGCAATGGAATGTACTACTGCATGTTATTATTCTTGTATTTTTAGGTGCTGGATATGGAATCAGTAGCTCAGCTAACGCTTTGGCTCTAAACACGTACTGGAAAAATAGGAGAAGATTAGCCACTGGTCTGTCATGGACGACCACGGGACTGGGACCCATCCTGTGGCCACACATTATTACAGCCTTATTCGCAGCTTTCGGAGAAACAGGTGCCATTCTCATCATTAGTGGAATATCTCTACACGCTATTGCTGGTGCTCTTTTACTCCAACCAGTAGAATGGCATTCAAGAAAACCAAATACTAAACAACAAGACGAAGAAAAATTACTCCAACCTGAAAATGATCCTAAAATACCAAGCGAGAAGAAAGTAGAAAGTGGTTACTTCAGCCAAGTATCGAAATTAAGAAATTTAAGCGCATTTTCAAGCCAATATTTGTACAATGAAGATGACCCAGTAAATACGGGGTACGAAATTACTGATCCCGGTGTACCGATGATGTTAAGGGCCAATGATGGTTACTTCAGCCAGTCACGGCAATCAAAAAGTCGAGTATCTTCTCGAGAGGGTTCTAACAAGAACTCTCGACTTAACTCGAAAAAACCATCGATGACTAACTTAGCAGAAAATCGGTCACGAAAATCATCAACACTGTATCTAAATGAATCTAAGAAAAATTCTGCAGTAAATCTAGGAGCCTTAGCACAAGAACGTGAAACATTGAAACCGAAAAGGAAAACTTCCATAACTTTCAACACACAGATCCCTGAATCTGAAATTGAAGATTGTCCTACATTAAAGGCCCCTCAAGATTTGAAAGCAGAAGAAAAGGTGGCAGTAGAAAATATTGATCCAGAAAAAGCGAAAATTATTGCCGATAGGGCAGAAAAACATTTTGCTGGAAGCAAAAGTCTAAAATCGTTTAAAATGGATGGTCAGTACGGAGAAAAGTACAGCAAAGATAACCATAGTAATATATCTTTGAAGTACGCAGAAGAACATGACGAGAAAAAATATTTGAAAGACAATCACAGTAATCAGTCAGGCCGTACAAGACACAGGCGAAAATCTAACAACTTCAATTATGAAAGCGAAGTACTCAAACAAGCATCGTTAAAACTGGAAGAGTATTTGAAGGAAAACGAGGTTAAGAGTCAAACCGACAAAATAATGTTGCTAATAAATCAAATAAGTGACGATGAGAATGATCCCGTCTTTGATGAAAAGAAAGAAGATAATGTAGACCAAGAGGAAAAAGAAGAAGAGCTAACATTCTGCCAAAAAGTCGCCATATTTTTTGATTTGGATCTTTTAAAAGATTTTACCTTTATAAATTTGATGTTAGGTATAACTTTAGCCAACTTTAATGAGTTAAACTTTTCTATTCTGACACCGTTTATTCTCGGTGATTATGGTAAAACCAAGGGTGAAGTGGCTCTCTTTATGTCACTTTTAGCTGGAGTGGATATTTGCGTGAGATTTTGTATTCCATTTGTAGCTGGAAAAATTGGATGGGATAACAACTCCTTTTTCCTGTTTGGTGTAGTTTCTATGGCTATAGGACGAGTAGGTAAACATATTTTCATTTCATATTGGAATCTAAATACAATTTTAAACTTAAAATAACTCAAAGTATTTAATCAGTTCTAGCCTACTGCCAAACATATTACGTGGTGATCCTCGTAGCTATCATCATCGGGTTTGGAAAAGGTCTGAGAACGGTCTTTATGGCTCTGGTGATACCAACACATGTGCCTTTACACAAGCTGCCTGGAGCAACTGGTATTCAGCTGCTGACTGCTGGAATTGTTTATTTGACCCTAGGACCTGTTGTTGGTAAGTATACAAGTCTAGAAGT
This sequence comes from Falcaria lacertinaria, assembly GCA_951449985.1. Classification (NCBI taxonomy): domain Eukaryota; kingdom Metazoa; phylum Arthropoda; class Insecta; order Lepidoptera; family Drepanidae; genus Falcaria; species Falcaria lacertinaria. The sequence continues at coordinate 8,004,497 of OX602114.1, forward strand.
GACCGGAATACCAACTAATTTAGAAAGCCATATCACATAATCGACCATATACAAAAATGTGTCAGATTTTAACCTGATTACTGTTTGAACACCATAGCGGCGTACAATAATAAACGTTGCGAATAGGTTGATTTAACTTTATCTCTATATGCAGTGTCGGCGTTAGGTCGCCCTCACGGGCGTGGTGGGGTAACGGCCCAGGGTGCCAAAATAGGGGGGCGCCATACGAATACGTATACGTACATAAAATACGATAATTAAAAATAAATGTGTTGATGGCTACGGGTAACGCTAAAGGAAAGATCAAATTCTTTATATAAGTTCACATTGGTTCAGCAAAAAAATCTACTCGATAATGATTAAGTGGGCGCCACAATATTCTTGCCCGGAGCGTCAGTGGCCCTAACGTCGGTAGGTACTCTACATGGGATTAGTTATATTTTCCAGTACATATCCATTCAATATTAATATATTCAACTATATTATAAGCTTGATTTTCGTTGTCAAATATCATTCAAAAGCTGCGATATTTATTACCCAGGTTGGATCAAAGACAATACGTCGTCAGCGGTAACACTGCACTGCCTAAACATATTTACGTGGCTCACAGCATTGTCGTGGGGCTTGGAGAAATTTATCAATGCAAAAAGACAGGGAACAGAACAAGACGTCCAAAAAGCATGAATTGTAAATAAATATTCACGTCTTTATTATCTAATACTTAAACAAAATAATAAAATTATTGAATTTTTTTGATTATTTCTCTGGCGATTTGCTTAAATTTCGATGGCGGTTTATTCTCTAATAATTTAATGCACGAAACCAATGAGTGCCATATATCCTTGAGAAGGTTATATGCTCCTCTCACTTTGTTTTCTCTTATGCACAATACACACTCAAATTACTATTAAGCCTTTGAAAACAAGTGAAAAACCCCACCAAATAAGTATGTAACCTGTATGTTAGGTGTAGCTACGGGAGATAGAGGCTCTTTGCTTGTTTGAATCCATCTAGCTTTCACAGGATATAACATGATATTTTACTATTAAATTTAATGATTATGTTAATGATATGATAATGATGATAATGAGCCACATACTATTTCTTTTCTTTGCTGATCCACCAAAAAAGTAGCAAACTAATGCCATTTTTGTTTTTCAATCTCAACGAAACTTTGAAAGCATTAACTAAAACATCTTAAAACACTGAAAGCACTAGCCTACTACATTATAAAAGAAATGGTTAGAATTGAGTATGAATGGGTGTCCTCCAGAGGGCCCCTATTAACCAATGATGTTGATTAAGTCAGTGTCGACAGAGGCCGCGAGTTGCCGCAGATGGGGTCACGACGGATTTAAAGGTGCACGTACAGTTTTATGATACAAACGTTAAAACGTACATATATTTTTTGAGTTTATTAAATTCAGTTTGTGAAGTTTCCTATTTTATAGCCTCTGTAACCTTCATATTCTAAAACAAAAGCTGTGTTTTGTGTGGTTTCTATTCTTCTTTTTTAATTTGAGTGAAACATTGTGTAAACATGATTAAATATTCTAATTATATATCAGTGCATCAATACTATTACTATACACTTATACTAATAATATATATAATAATAAAACTATAGTAAAACAATTCCTGGTCGGTACCTGCAAACGAATTTTAGAATGCCTGATATTGCTTAATAGCAAAAATGACGATTCAGTGTAAGCGCTACAAACAGTTTTCAAAGTTCCGTAGGGACCAGACAAAACAAGGACGATAAACACAGAAATTCTGTGAATCTTTATGTTATGCTGTTTAGTATTTCAGTATTGTTTAGGTGTTATCCCGTAATCCAAAGGAACGTACAACACTGATCAACGAATATGATAAAGTGCCAGTGTATTTATTAATAAAAATATATGTTTGTGTTAATCAAATCCGTAGAGAAACCAATATAACATTACACTGAACCTGGGGGATGGAACGTCATTGAATCCAGGACCAAGCGCAGAGTCTTATAGGCGACGGCTAAAACTGATACCACTATATTGTCATCAATTATCTTGTAACTGCTAGCTGCCTCTGCAAGCAGGGCTGTCTTTGGTCCGTTCAAAGGCTCTGGGCACTTGAGGTTTATGAACCACTGTATTTAATGTTTAACATTTAAATTGGTGAGTTTGTTTTTCTGGTTAAAAACATAATATTATTCTTCATCATACTTTTATTATATTATACATCATACTTATGACAGAAAGCTGGATAACACAATACTAATCCGAGAAGATAACACCTAGGTATGTAACACCTACTCTACTCCTTGCATATGTGACTGTTGTCATTTGATTTCCTGCATTTATAATAACTTTATCGACGGAAAATGAATTAACTGTTCATTTAATATTATTACAAGTTACCTAATTAGCCCACTTCGAGCGTCTTATCTTTTAATTTGATTATTTCGTTAATTCATTGCGTGACTATAATAATCTTTGATAAAGTACCTAATTGATGTCTTATTCAACTATCTAGTTACTTATATTCGTGTGATAAAATGCATTAACTCCATTCTTGAAATTATTTTTGAATGTTCAGTTTTGTTATTGTCATTATAAGTAGTGATTTTGTTATTAGTTTACTGTTCATAAATACAACAAGACAGTTATGTTATTGCGTCTATACTGAAATCTTAACTGCTTTGCACTTGGGTGAATTTAATAAAAAATATAGAACTTTAAAATCTATATCATACATTATTATATGGTGAGCATCAACGTTTATTAAAATACTCCTTATTTAACAATTATCATTTACCATTCTAACAACTAAACACAACACTTCTGCTATTGGTCGAAACAGTTCTAATTAATTTAAAATTTAAATCAACAAGTGTAAGAACCGTAAATTGTGTCACTCGTCGCATCAGTAAATTAACCAAATACTCCGAGCCTCTTCACCTATAATTCAATTATATACTTGCTCAGACGCAGACGTCGACATTATAATGAACGTTGTAAAAATTCGTTAAGTATTGATAACACAACACTTTATTAAGTCAAATTGATAACAAGCGTCGGAATATCTACTGTACAAACACTATACGCTGGAACATACGGCAAGCTCAGTACTGTGTTCGAGTGGATCCATATTCGAGTCATTACTCTATTAAGTGCTACTTTATACATTTATAACATAAATAGTTCAACCATTTGTGAATAAAGTGATCGTAAGGAAAATAGTCTTATTGATAATGTGTAACATAAGGAATGTGATGCTTAACTGATGTGCGGTTTATAACTAAAGTTTATGGAAGAAATGTGATTTGTGCTGATACATCTCATTAAAATGAAAGGTGTAACGAACAAAGTACCGCCCGACGGAGGATATGGTTGGGTCGTCACATTTGCCTACGCGCTAAACAATGTAAGTAAACTTATGTATGCCTGATTGACAAAATCATTCAAATTGTTTAATAATTCTACATACAACAATATTATTTTCCATAAATATAGTCATTATGAAGCATTCAAATTAATGAAAAAAATATGCCAGTAACGAAGATTGTTGTTTGGTTCTTATCAGCTGTATCAATGATTTATCGATCTGTTACAAATTATTTCGAGTTCTGAGGAGCTTTGAGTTAATTTTAGAATTGTTAACGGAATAGGTACCAAGTACTTACTTTAAAAGAGATTTTCTTGAAGAAAGTTATAAAATTTTGCGAAACCTGTCGGAAAGGCCGACAATGGTCTAGTGTAATAATAGTTTGCTATACTATAATTATATCAGGTATATGTAATAAAAGTTCCAGTTTATATTATGTACAACCAAATAACTTTTTATCCTAGGAATGAAAAGTAATTTATGTAGGAACATTTTACCGACAATTTGAATGCTTCACTCGTTTTCCTTCTCGAGTTAAAATGCATTGTGTTCTTAAGCATTGAATGTTATCATTACTGTTTACTCTTTAATGATAACAAAAGGTTACACTAAATAAACTAAAAGTTTGCTCTACATTAAACAGCTCTTCATTTCGATTCAAAGAAGATAATTATTGCAGGTGGTGGTACTGCCGCTAATTACAAGTTTTGGGTTGGTATTTCAAGAAGCCTTCGATGAAACAGGACTTTCTGCTACCCAAGGAACACTTATTATTGTACTCAATCACAGCATTGGGATGCTTCTTTCATTCTTCGGAGGTCCTCTGTTAAAACGATTTGGATATAGGAAAGTAGCTGTCGGTGGAGCCATGTTAATATCACTTGGTCTATTGATGACTTCAGCAGCCTCGACCTTTTGGCTCTTTTTATTATCTTACAGTATTATAAATTGTAAGTATTCTTTGACAAACACGTTTATTATAGTTTCTCCTTACTCATTTCAATCTTCCATCAGTGGTCAGCCTTTGTCTAATCATTAGGATTATATACTCACACAATTCATCTATCCATCCCTCCTAGCCGCCATTTTAGAACCGATTCCTGATATGCGATTACTAAAGTGGCGGCTAATGAGAATTTCACGTCATTCTGCACATAATAAAATGTATCTGACAACCTCCTTTTTTATTTAACTATGTATATGAACGAGTCCCATAATTTTCAATGGTTTTACGGCAAACGATCTACGGTAACTTAACTTCGTCTATTATGTTCAAATCATGCCAAAACCCATACATGGCAATTCATGCTATGTTAAACATCGACTTACCCCATATGCGCCTCTCATCCATCATGAAGTGTTCAATATTCCAAATACTTATTATTTCAGCTATGGGTATAGCTGCAGTCATGGCAGCATTTACTTTAGCAATAAATTCGTTTTTCAAAGAGAAGAGAAGCAGAGCTATAGGAGTGGGGATGTCCATTACTGGATTGGGAGCTATTTACATGCCACTCCTTATAAGTGCTCTCATGTATGCTTATGGTTGGAGATATGCAGTGCTGATATTAAGTGCCATATGCCTTCACTCACTTTTGGCAGCGTGTTTACTTAGACCAGCGAAATGGTACTTAATAAATCCACCCGAGTCTGAAGAGTTAGCCCCTTTAAATAAGGGTGACGTAGAACTTATCAACGGTAGTATTACAAGTTCCTCGAAAGCCAATGGTACATTTTATTTATTTTTTATTGGTTTACTGTAGGTCATTATATAATTTTATACAGTGGATACGTTGATGTGATTCAATTTCTATTTTACAGGATTCCCATTAGCACACCCAGAAGAATCATTAGAAAATGGGTTGCCCCCCCCAAAAAGTTTATCAATGAGATCTTTAACGAGTAGTTCTAGCTTGCAGACTAGAAATGCTATTTCGCATCCCGATATAAGGAATAGGCCTCCTGAACTGCCTTTGGCAGAAGCAAGGTACAAGTGGTGGGAGTCTCAAGAAATAAATCTGGGCAGTTCGATAAACATTTTCAACGAAATTGATCACATCAAGAAACTTCAATCTCGAGAACTGAATATAACTGAAAAGAAGGAAGAAAAGGGCTACTTACAAAGATTTATTGATTTCTTTGATCTAACACTACTGAAGGATCCGATATTTGTAAACATTTTAGTAGGTCTATCAATTGCAGCTTGCGTGGAGACAAATTTTTCGCTATTACTGCCTTTAATTCTTAAGGATATGATGAAGTTTGAAACATCGGATATAGCGAGTATAATGTCAGTTATAGGACTTTCCGACACTTTGTTCCGTCTTGTTGCTCCGTTCATTGGAGAGTGGTGCCACAAACCGCCAAGAGTCATGTATATGATCGCTTTGCTCATGATTGTTTTTATAAGGAGCAGTAAGTGTCAACTGATTTCTTTTGTTAATATAATGAGTTGCACGAGATAATTTAATATAAGTGAGCTATCGTCCTGTCATTGACACTGTCCTACATATTGATAGCCAAAAGATGAATAAACATCTGGTTTCATTACTTATTATTATGACTTTTAAGCATTCTCGGGTTATTAAACTCTGAAATTAATAAGCATTGTCTTCTTTCGAGTCATTGTAATTCTACCAGAAATGACCGTGATATGTCAAATACGATATTTACTGCGACGGTCGGTGTAGCCTTAAGAATTGCATGAAAACTATTTGAAACTGATTGATATAATTTCGAGCAGAATTTAGATAAGTTATGTAATTATTAAGTAATGTATACTCTCTGTGTGTACTCTATTATTTTATTAGTTTATTGATAACCCTAACAAATGTTCTTAAAATTTTCAGTTATGTTGTTCACAAATACGTTCACGGGTATGATATTCGTGGCGCTGGCCATAGGCATCACTAAAGGCGTAAGGACAGTCTACATGAACGTTGTCATACCAAGCTATGTTCCCATTGAAAGACTCCCATTTGCATCGGGTATACAGATGTTCTTCAATGGCATCACCATTGTTGTTATTGGATCTCTATTAGGTGAGTTATTTAGGATACTAAGTTGAGCCACTGTTTTCAAAGAACTGGCCAATTTATATTTCACGTCTTTAAGTTCGGATTCACTTACTCAGGATAATAGGCAAAATCAGTTCCACTGTCGGTCTTTTAGAGTTGATAAACAAGCATACGGTCTTGATAGCTATCGGCTGACATTTACAAAACATACTTGTCTTGTAATGGTTACATCGTTTTCATAAATTACTGTCTCGGCTGTAGCGGTTTGCGCCAATTGCACCCTTTGGACAAGAGCAATTTATTGAAGTTGAGTATTTAAAATGTTGCATATCCATTTATAACAAACTTCAGAAAACCTTTAATAAAAACAATACTTATAGGATTACGAATTAGTCCTTCAGCTCTGCTGTAAACATACATATTATAGGAAAGTAAGTAAATATAGCTTCATTATTTTATCAGATATTACTATCAAATCAACCTATCCATCGTTATGTTAGTAACACTTTAGTACAAAATGACTCGTAATTACTCTTTTGTTTATCAACTTAACTTGATATTGATTATTATGTTGTTCTCTAATCTATACAAATTTCTGCAACTTTCAGCACGTGTTCGTGATTCATCGGGGTCTTACAGAATACCAATAGTAATCCTGAATATTGTGACTTTGGGGACAGTTCTTCTGTGGAGTGCAGAATTTTTATATTTTAAGTTTAATAACAAACCGCAACCGCAGCAACACCAAGAAGATAGTTAAACTATTCGTAAGTTTTAATGTCCATAATTCATTGAATAAATTTATGAATCTGTGATGCAATTTATTTACAAGCAAAGTGTTATTTACATTCTTAAACCTACTTTTGTAAGCATAGAGCAATTCTAAATTTTACACCATTTAGATAATATAAACATAAAAATACTAAATTATCTACCTAAATTATTTATGTTCAAATTGTATACATGCATAATAATAATAAAATACTGAAATTTAAGTACATCCTACTTTGGTTCAATAAATCACTAAAATAACCTTAAAATATTTCGATCAAATTAAAAAGAGCACAGATTGCTAGTTTAGTATTCTTCCTAATTTGCTCGTTCATTCTATAACACTAATATTAATTAATGTTGCGGGTTCACGTATAATGTCTTCACCACTTTTAACACAGTTCAATAGTTTTCCACTCGTTCGGTATTTTTGCACTTATTATCACTATCCGCGTCATTTCGTTCATTATATTCAACCATGTTTGCTTGGGCCCACAGTCGTAGAAATTGTATCCTGAAAGTAATAGAAACGGTTAAAAATAAGTTTTTTAACGATTTTCATAACTTGTGATTAAAAACATTATAAGCTACCTCTTCCGAGTCACTGGTAACTTTTTCTTCAGATGTTTCTGACAAAAGCGTGCTGCTGGTCTGCGCCAGGGCTTGTAATGCGTTAACTGTAACAAAATTTGTTGATTTACCATTGTTATTTATTTCTCAAAACAAAATATCAAATACTATATAACCATAACTTACTACGCTGAAACCAGCTTCTTGAAAAAGCATAAGAAGAATCCGATTCTATTTTCCCGCCAGACGTAAATCCAAACGAGGGTCGATTCAAAAACCTTGGGGATTTGAATGGAAGTGTATCAGATTCATTTGAATCACTATACATATTAGTCTTTTTTGATTCAAATGGCTCTACTTCATACCAATTATTATTGGTTACATTTTTAGTTTCCCGCCAAGGCTTTGAAGTTACTACATATACTTTTTCCTTAGTGAGTGGTGAAATCGATGTTTGTATTTTACCCCATGGAGCTGGTGTGGTAGAAGTTGTCGTCGTTGTAATGGCTTTCCTAAATGATGAGGCAGCTGTATAAATGTGAGGTCTCTGAATTTCATCCTCTGGCATATTCTTAGCACTGTAATATGTGTTCTTTGTTCTTTTAATAGTGTTATATTCTTTACGTGGTTTACTACTAGTACGATTGCTTTCATCAGTAACGGAATGTTGTATACTGCTTGATCCTTCGTGGTCATAGAAATCTAAGTTATAATTACTTGTTTCAGAATCATAATTAGTAGGTATTGTAGTAGTGAAATAGTCATCTGGAATTTGTTTGGCATGTTTTTCACTACTCCTAGTTTTTTCTTGCGGTTTATATTGTTTTGAGTACTCTTGTTCAGTCCAATCATCAATAGTATGTTGAAGTTTTATAATATCGAAAGGTGGCTCCTTTACATCATACAAGTCATCGAGTACACCTGCAGAATTAACTCGATCTGAGGTATAATTTTCAGCTGGAGCCTGCGTACCATCTTCTGTGGACATCGTGATTGATGTACTATAATTTTCTGTTATTGTACTGACGAGATTTTCGGTATTAGAGGGAACTTTTCTTGCTTGATACTCATCTTCAGACGTAACAGATCTTTCATTATTATCATCTTTTTTTCCCGTAGTATACGGTACAATAATCTGCACGATCTTAGGTTGGTAGAAATTTTCATGTATAGAAGGGGGAGGCAACCCGTCACTATAATCAGTTCGACTTTCATCCCATGCGCTAGTAAGAGTAGGAAAGTGTGAAGCAGTGGTCGTTGGAATATCGTCATAGATTTCATATTCATTCTCATTTATGGGAGTGGACACAGCAAATATAAAATTACCATGTTCTTTATGAGGAGCACTTGGCTTCAAATACAAAAGAGGTGAATCAATATGTTGTAAATTACTTTCAGTTCGATATTTATCCACGTCTTCGTCTTTAACTCCTCTTAAGTCTGCGAAACTAAATTTATGGTTTGACGGAATGTTTTGCGTTAAATGTAACGGTGCATCATTATCGTAAATATCATTACCAATATCAGTACCCGTACTTTCATAACTGGAATCTGGTACTGTTTTAGTTGCTGAAACGTGGTCTTCTGACGCTTGTGATGATATGTCTTTGACTTCATCAACAATGTAACCATTAGGAATATTTCTAAAAGCTTTGGTTACATTCGAGTTGTTTGGAGCTTCTATCTCAATTATTGGTGACTCGATAAATGTCGTAGGATAGTCGACTGAATGTGTGAATTCCACCAAAGGTACGCTTTGTTCAACATAAACATTATTTTTTGTTTGTTGCATTTGATTTATACCTTGAAGTAATTTCGTAGGAAATTGTGATATAACTGGTCTAAACGGCCGTGCGTTAAATATTGGTGGCAAAGGTGAAACGCTGAGATTAGGCAAGGCCACTGGTTGCAAGGTATGGATGTTTCTTCCTCTATTCAACGTAAATGGTGCTGGATTCGACAAAGCTAATGGAACATCTGATTTTGTTATATTTTGCGGCAATACTTCGGTTTTTATCTTTGTTGATTCAGCGGCTGTAGCTGATACTGGGTACGGAATATCGAAAACGTTTGTGTTCGTAATAGTTTCTCCATAAGAATTCTTGAATGCTGTTGGTTCTGTAACTTTTGGTAGCTCTAAATTGTGTGACGGTGTTATATTTCCTAACAATTCCACATCAGTTTTCGCTGGAAGTTCATTATTCAATATTCCAGGTTTATAATGAGAAGTCACAGAACCGTATATAGTACTCAAAGGAGTCGGTGTCATAGAAGATAATGTAGATACTGCAAATGATGATGAAGGGGGTGCGTGAGTAGAACTAATTGGCTTGAAATTATTACTGTATTTTCCTTGCGAAAAGTTAGGTAAATAAGAAGAGCCAGGTTGACTCTCACCGGAAGGTAAAACTGATGAGCTTGACTGGAAATTACTGGGCAGACCATAAGACAAACTTGGTTTTGACCAAGTGTTACTAGGATCCATAAATGTGGTACTTTGAATATTTTGTGGAGCTACCCCTACCGTATGCGTAGGACTGGGCGGTCCATATGTAGAACTTATGACTCTAAAAGAATTACTGTTGAACGTTTGGCTTGGCGCACCGTAGACGGCGTGAGGCACACCAGGGGACAGGTGTGGCAATTTATTATCATTATTAGGTAATTGGAAAGATTGTGGCCTATACTGCATTATATATTGAGAGTCAGCCGACGCTGTTGGGCTAGGTGGGCCATAAGTTGAAATAGGATTTGGATTAATATTTTTAGCTCCTACATTATATCTTATTACTGGTAACCATGGCACTAAATTGCAAGGATTGCAATCTTTTTTTATGGGAGCTATATTATTGTTCGAATAAACAGACCCTGTATCGTAGCTGGTTTGTTGTGAAGGGAAAAGCCAGCCCGATACCTTTTGAAAAAGAGATGGCGATGGTGTAGTTGAGAAAGGTTGAGGTTGAGGTACAAAATTGAAATTGTACTGTTTATAAAATGGCGCCGGGAATTGGAATTCAGCTGTTGATGGGGTCGGTGGAGGAGGGGGAGGCGGTGGTGGCTGGTACTGGTATCCGACATCTAAATTTTGCCTTTGGGCTCGACCTCCATGGAATGGCACGGGCGCTATTGGACTCAATGGGGGAGGCGGCGGCGGTTTCAACAGCTTCCCGATTTGCGACGCACTGTTCCCGGTGTTGGTATTATACCCATTCGAGTGATCACAGCTACACCTCGTGATAGTAGCAATCAGCAGCAACGGGAATATCTGTAAGTAGAGAAATAATTACTTTAGAAAAATAATTTGGTAAAAGTAAATAATAATAATGCCTATATTTTAGCATTAATTTTGTAATTAGTTAGAAATTACGGTGAAACACGCGACAGCGTGACATATCGAAGCTATTGTAGGTGCTTCCCACGAGCTGCCATTCTTTGCACTTTTCTCTTTTCACATACATAAAAGGTTGCGATCGGAAGATGCCACATTTTGAATACAACTTGTTGCAATTGGTGCTTGTTTATAAGATTTCTACGTCAAGGAATATAAAACCAGTTAGCATATAACCTAGTTCAACCAATGCTTACAAACAGGGTCTTAGTTTAAGATAAGCATTATATTTGCATACGCCATATACATATGTAATTATAATAAAATAAACGCATTCCGTGTTTAAAACGGTTAAGCTTTAGACAATATTCTCAATTTTATTTCTAGTGCAATTTTGAATACTATGCAGCTTAACATCTTACGTTACTATTGGATCACAGTTATTCATAATTACGCAAGCCCAGTCCTTTTTAAAGACTAAATGTATTTATTGAAAGTTAACACATGACCACGCGCATGACTTGGCAAACTTATCACTAAGGTAGCAATGATCTATGCAAAGCTCGTACTTCGGCAACCGAATTTCGAAACTTGAGTGAATTCCAACCACATACATTTGGGCGCATCATCATTACAATAAATACGTGAAGAACAGTGAAATTGTTTAATTACGTTCTAGTCACGCAATTGTTGAAGGGTAGATTCTAGAACTACAGTTGCAATTTGAAATATGAAATCCAATTTATTGTAACAGATCATTTCAGTAATATTTTCATGTTATTTTTGGAATAGTTCATCAGTCGTGTAATGAATGATCTTAAATGAAAACGGAATAGGAAAACAAATTGTTTAAACCTTAAATTTTCAAGTTCGCTTATTATCCTCTGTTCTGCAATTTGTAGTTACATGGTAAAATTTATTAAATAGATATTCGTTGGATACAATTAATAAGCAGCTTTTAAAAAATCCTACCAATTATGACAGAAGGGGCGCCGGTTACATACTTAATTTCAACAAGCTCAATGAAAATACTGGTCACCATCAAACTCCTTATCTTAACAAAATAATATTATTGTATGTTATAATAAATCGTAACACAGTAAAGAAAATACTCATAAGTTTCAGTCGTCAGTTAATCGCTGAGGTCACCTGTCACTGAAGATCGATGGCCTTTACGCGCCCATAACAGGTTTTCGCACGCTCGCGCTCTTCTAAACTTTTACTTAATAGCAGACCAACCAAATAGCAACAATGCTTTCATCCTATGACATAAGTGGGAAGGTACCAGTATATTCACACGACAAAATCTAAAGAAAGTGAAAACTAGGTGAAGAACACCTTTCGTTTGTTTCGTTTATAAATTTATCGGAATTTATTCGCATATTCTGCTGCCGTATACAACTATTATACCAACGCTGACCTCTACAACATGCGTAACTGCTTTTACCCGACTACGGCGTAACAAAAAGGAGGGTTATGATTTTATATGGTATGTGTGTATGTACATTTTTCCCTCATACCTTCTTATAATAATTTGACAGATAAGGTATCATTGGATGCATCTTGGTTGTCTGCTGTTTATAGGCTATGTCACGTCACATTAAATTGGTCGTCCTCTAGAAGACAAAGTAAGGAACTAAAAATAATGAATATCTACGTGATGGTCCGGGATCCCCGTGATGCTTCCAAATAACCTGTTTGTACATAAATGAAGGCATAGCAATGGATCTCGTCAAAGTAATCACTAGTCGATCGCAATAATTGAGCTGTCAAGGAGGGATCGTGACTCCACTTTTGTGACCGATCGTGATTGAACACAAAGCTTTTGACTGGTGGTAGGTCATCTCTTCTTTTTGGAGAAAACTGTCAAGTATACATGTACTTTTATATTGACTTTTAAATTCAAACTATTGACGCATACGCTTGCTACGAATACCCAACATACAATGAATTAATTGTCAACCAAATATTATTGCCGAATCTTACTTTTCGTTCATTTCAATTGGAAAGTCTAAGTCCTATTTTAATAAGTTAATAGATAACAGTATCTGTTTTGACAAAAGTAAGTAGTCACGAATATATTTTAAGTCTCAGTTATCGGATTAAAGTGCAAGTAAGTATTGAAGCCCAGTGTCTAAAATATGTTAATATTATGCTTATTGGTTGTTCGAGTGAAAGTGGTCACACAGGGGCCGATAGTTCTTTTACACAGCACATTTCATACTTCAATAGAGATATTTTATGACCCAATCATCAAACTGTCTACGTCTGATTAACTGACAATAAATATCGGATCTTGGTAGCTCATAGCATTTCCACGTGCTTCATCCAATAACAATAAAAGGATATATTTTTGGCGTTGACTTTTGAAGGTGAAGAAGACTTTTCGTAGTCTAGTTTTCATATTTGTTAATATTGTACAAATGGGAAATAATCGGCGTCATCGTGGCAGATTAAATAGTTTTATTTATTTAGTCAACTAATACAGTACAGCCAGAAATAATTACACTAATTTAACAGATAACAATACGAAAATAACATGAAATTATACTAACACATATTTTTAATAATTTCAAAAAAGAGCCTAATGTCCTTATGTGATTATTTCTGTATGCAGTATTCGAAATTTCGAACATCAAAGTACCTACATTTTTAACTCAAGACAAAATTGTTTTTTTTCTAATCGTTCCTAGTTTATCAATATCAAATATACTAAATACATTTAACTAATATTAAAAGTGGAATACAAATTAATAACAAAAAAACGGAGTATTCTTATAAGTTGTATTTTAGCAACCGCGATTGACGTCGGCTTTTCAGATTTGATATCAACAGAAGAATTCCTGGCGCAAGTTACTTGATGTCGCATTTAATGGAAGCCAACATGAATGCTAAGGAAAGTCTACGACCTTATAAAGGCAAGGAATTTCCACTGCTAGGGGCAAAAGGCCAACTTTAGTACATTGCACACTATGTCCGTCCAAGTCTGAATATAATTATTACTCACTCATTCCGAGCAATGTGCGATCTTTAGAAAATACACTACGACTTACTACAACATATATATTTGCAAGGCTATTCGGTTTTAATACTTATTATAGTTGGCAAAGAAGCATACAACCCGGCCGATGTTTAGAGGTCACCGTAGCCTACGGGGTCTATGGACGCTCGCATTGCTCGCTAAACCAACCAAAGATGAATCGCGCTTTGTCTGCCTTGTAAAAAACTTTTCACACCCTTCTTGAAGAACCCCTTGTACGCACTTGGAAAAACCACGTTAAAATCTTTTATTTTGACACATATATAAATTACTCTTAAAGTCATGCAGTGCAGACGCCTAAACAATAAAATATAAGCTTAATGCTTAACAAGTATTTTGCAATGAAATTATATGACAATACAAACATAATATGCTACAAGATAAAGGCGTCGCGAAAAAGAAAGTGTCTTACTTCTAATTGTACACATGAGCAAACATTACGATACCATTATCGGAGGTTTGCTATGAACAGGCTCTCATTATGAAACAATCGCTTATGATGACATTGTCCTTTGTCGTTTTATCACAAAGAAACCTTTTGGCAACCTACCCTGGGAACTAGAGAAAGCAAGAACCCGTCGTGACTTAGGTCCGGTTATTTAGCTTGGCTACACATCATATATCAATTGCATGCTTGTGACCTATGACACTAGGCCTTGCTTTCAAACTTATTAAACTTAAGTATAATGAATAAACGTGGATATATGTATACATATCTCCCTCAAATATTTTGTAAATAAGAAATGTTCTTAAATTATTAATTTCAGTACTAACCTATAACGTACATGAGAATTTAATGAGTATAAAAAAAACGATCGTTTGAGTTAATAATAAGTAACGGTGTCAAATAACAAAATTGCTGTAACTATACAAAGTCGATATTCTTATTACATTACTAAGCCACTATCGTTTCCCGTGACTTTTCCAGTAAAGTTATCGATATCTTAACACTTAATATCGTCTCATTGCTTAGGAAGGTACTTATATTATTTTCTATAAATTAGACATAGCGGTGAAGCCGACAAACTAAATAAACATTATAGGAAAATATTATTGTTTTACAGTTATGTTTGAAAATATAGTTTGTTCAGCCGTGCGCTAGTTTCCAACCACCGAATATAACTTTAATAAATATTCCTCATAGAAAAACACTTAAAGCATCGAGGTACCTGCTTCCTTTCCTGTTGGCAGCTAATCAACTATTTCTTAAGAGTAATTCGAAACTGGTAATTCGGACAACGACTGTAATTAAGAAGTTCATTAAATTTGTAAAAACTATTACTCATTATACCATCCCAATGTTGCGTAATGGACCGGATCGATACAATAAACCATAGGGTTTCACAACGAGTACAATTCTGGTGAAAATGAAGAGAGAACCGCGTGTGTGGGCGAGAACCAGTCCCTACAAAAACAAGAATAGTAAATCTTAACATTGAACTTGTCGTAATGTTTGATTACTGGTGTTACCACACGAAGCGCCGCGTCATGCCTCTAATGGATATTGATCGACCGCTGTCACTCCACAAATACAATATTTATAGGATCATCAGTGACGTTACCATATCTAATGGTATTGGACACCCTATCCATTGTCCATATCTCAGTATTCACAGCCGATCTTTAAATGTGTGTCAATATTATAAAGGAATGGATACAGGTTTGAATTAAGATATCTATTACCGAAATCTCTTGATATTTAAAATGTATTATCCCATAGGGCCCAATTAGGTATTGAAACAGAAGTTGATTTGGCATCTGTAATTTTTTTTTACACTCATTTCTGGCCTAATGTTTGATTAAAATCTTGATTGGACAGATGAGTATTTAGTATTAAACATGTATCGAGAATTCGTAACCAGTCGAAAATTTAAAGTTACATTCAAATGTATGCAAACAGGCAAGGAAAAGTGTAGACGTAAGAACGAAAAGCAAAACATTCCAATAACGATGAGAACTTGTTACGATTATAAAATAAAATTTATCGGCGGAACTTGTAGAAATTGTGTGTACTGCTATAAACTATTAAACAAATAAATGATTTCGACTATTAAGCTAATGGAGTAACATTACAGAACCGTGCAGGGGATTTTGAGAATGATGGCCACCTCGCCCCGGGTGAAAGGTCTCACCAATCTCTTGTGTAAATCCGTTAATAAATTGTTTCTTACGCTTTCCTATATAAAACGAGTCGGAAATGGAAAGCATGTATGAGGAAGTATAAGTTAATAGTTTACTATTTAATAATAAAGTAGCGACTCCACGGTCCCTGACGGAAGCGACCAGTTTTGATTTTTGATGTGCGTGCGCGTAAACATTCAGCGGATTACCTACTGGTATTATGTAAAGAACAAGCTTCAAAGTTTAATTAAACAATTTACTACCAGTTCGGATAAATATATAGGAAAACCCTATTAAACTATTCAAATTAACCCCTAAAATGCCACTGTAATTTAACGCAGTTTGAAGAACGAAAAAAAAACAAAATTTTGATTTCAGATTTAGATTGATTTAGTGCATACTAAAAGACTTATAAAACGTAAAGGATTTAACCGCAGATAGCGATTAGCTAGATGCATCAGCGTCTAATAACATAATGATTTTCTACAATGAGAAATCTATGAATCGAATGTTAATTCATAGAGCTGGCAATGGTTAGATATATCCGAATGATCATTTCATTCGACTTTCATACTCCATGACTCGTCGGCTTCGAGTGTTAATTACATACAACACTAGTTATTAAACGGTTCTTAATTACACGTTATTTTTTCCGTTCCGTGCTTTGTTTACGTTATTTTAAAGCTCGGCATTATATAAACCAAGATGTATTACTAGGAAATTGTTGTATGGTATAATTTTTAAGAATACTTTAATTATGTGCTTCGAGTTTCTAGACGATTTTTCTATGTTCATGATGAAAATTTCGATAAGCACCTTTTGGCGAAGCTAAAATCTGTCCACTCTTAACTTCTCCCCCATTATCAGTCAATTCATTGATACGTCATATTTGCCAAACTGCACATCATTCCGTTAGTGAATTCTCGGCTTAATTCCGAGCATAGATATATTTAACTTAATTGCACAACGTCGCCTCCGAGCATGACACGGATCACTGTGCGAACTCATGTTTTTAAAGAGCACTTATCTTAGGTATGGGTGAGAAACACGCTTTCACGAAGAACTTACAAACGTGGATTCTCAGACGTAACAATTGCATGTTACGAACAGAGTTCAAGTGCGCGGCTGGGATATGAGATGAATCTTGTGAGATATGCTCAATTCAGCTATAAAAATACAAGATTATCTAGAAATTGCACTTAATTAGCAGATTCCAGACTTAATGGCTTTATTTATTATCTATTTCATAGTGTCGTGGAGATGAGGCACGTTATCACCTGTATCTGGTTCATTGCATTTATCCACGTTTCTTGGACATGGTGAATTTATGTTGCCGCTCGATAGTTCATAAATAGTTTATCTACTAATAGCGTAGCCACTGTATTGGTTCAATACTACCGCTAGTATTGGCAATCATGAAAAATATAAATGTTATTACATTCAAATAACTATATTTTTATTGTATAGATAATTTTATTGAAAAGATATCCGAACAGTTTTCAAGACCAAACTTTTGATAGTCCCACTACTTAGGTCAGCAACGCTAGAAATGGAGATATGACTAATAAAGGAATATCTACTATAAAATTATGGTCCACTATAAAAATATAGAATCTAATCTAAATACTTGAATATCAAATTTTAGAGACTGGAATGGATTAAGCTGTGTGATATTTTTAAATACGAGTGTTTTTACAAAAACAAGCCTAGTTTCAGAGGTTTGTAAAGGTCCGAAATTAATTCTTGAGGTTGATAGAATTAAGATTGTCCAAGGTAGTTTATCAGGTTGCGTTTAGGTTCTATTGTATGTAACTTGTTTTCGTGAACAAGTCCACGTAAAACTCATCCCGTGCAACAATGCATATTGCTTTTAAACTCAATTGAAACCGTATCAATCGGATGAGATTACACTACGGGCCGCTCTCTACTCTTGATTAATTTGTGTCTTGTTTACATGTTCTCATTCTGAGGTCGACACTAATTTGCTTATCACATATAAATTATATGCGAGAATACTACATAATATACATGCATACCGATTTAAGCAAAAATATTAGCGTAATTTATTTTGTTTCACACAATGGTGTCGATTCTGTTGTTCAAAATGACTAAACTTTACTAATTTGACAGGTCTACAAGTCTTGCTATCCCTTTCTCATTTGCGGGGTTGAATAAGGATGGCAATATTTTTAGACCTAAAGAGAATTAGCACCAATATCATGCAAAAAAATATATTTATGATATCTTTTAATTCTTTCAAATTACTTTAACAATAACTCCACCCTATTTTGTACGTTCCATCATCTGACCCATCAGCAATCTCTTCACACTGAGCAGGAAGTAACATCGACAAAAACTGTCATACGGACGGTAAACATCGCAGGCGAGCGAGGAATTCTCACAAAAGCAAACGCAACGAAATGGAAAGTGAGCCCGCAACGCACGCGAGAGTCGTAAACGTAATGGTATCGGACGGCGGACATGCCTCGGACTACCGATTCGGTAATTAGCTAGATTATCGAACTTGGCTTTATGTCTTGATTTACATGCATCGAGAATGTTTTATAGTATTTTCTTCAAACGAAGTACTACTGCACCTGTTTTGACTTTGATCTACCGTCTTGATTATATATTGAGGATTATAAAAAGTATAAATTCCCCTGCGGTACGTGGTAAATGATACGACATCATTAAGTCTTATATTTTTTTCATTAATAGAAATTCCTTTTATTTCCAAGAATATTATGGAACAAAGTCCTCTTAGTATTTAGATAAGGGCTTACTTAGAGGTTCTGGATTACATACTATACCTAAGTTACTTACATATACTAGATATGTTTCTCTTGAAATTATGAAAATATTTCGTCGTAATAACAATTTGGGCATTAAAAGACTGACTAAGTAAATATTATTTCATCGGATAGTGACGTTATATTTGGTTACAATAAGACAATAAATTATATTGAGCTCAGGCAAACCGCAGCTCGAATAAACCACTCAAACACGTCTGTGCCCTCGTCTCTATTTACTGAAACCGAGAGTACACGCGGGAACTAAAGTGGTTACCATTTTACATGATGAGGGAATGCAACATTATTTATGGGAACTGTACTGATTTCCTCTATTATATTTAAAAGTGGCGACCCGCCCCGACTTCGCAGAGTGCATAATAAATGCACGTAGAGTGAATCATAGAAATCTTCCTCAGGAAATAAATGAAAACCGTTGCGTGGTTTTGAAAGACAGCGGGAAGCAACTTTGTTTTGTACTATGTAGTTTGAACTTCTTCATGTGTAACTTGTTTTTGTGTAAATCTAATATATAAAATTCTCGTGTCACAGTTTTCGTTGCCATACTCCTCCGAAACGGCTTGACCGATTTTGATGACATTTTTTGTGCTTATCCGGTATCTATGAGAATCGGCCAACATCTATTTTTCATCCCCATAAATGCAAAAAAAATTGTCCACACGAGCGAAGCCGGGGCGGGCAGCTAGTAATATTGTAATGTCATATAATAAGGGTTGTTCATCGCAGGTCCGCTGCGCGTTGGCGCTATATTATTTTCATTGTACAATAACGTAAGAATCAAAATACACTTTTATCAAACATCTTCGTACTAATATTTAGTTTGACGCGGGAACAGGTTTAAATGTAGATTTTATTAAATGCACTTGTGTTACCATCTGTACGAGCCGATTAGAATGATTTAGATCCGGCGGGCATTTCTCGTTCATCTTCAAGCACACAAACTTGTTCTTAGATTTCACTGAACTTGTGTCAAAATACGAGATTGATACCTACCGGAATATTATTATACACGTAGGTAGGTATACTTTTAAGTTATATTTATTTATACTGGTATATATTTGCCTTGGTCTTATTGCATTCGAAATTTGTCGATATCAATTTACACGGAATAGTTTCTAAAATTAGTATAACGATTGAATTCAGAATTAAGATTTTTCTTAGCTACTAAATCTATTTTAGCTGGGATAGTTACAGTTAAATCTTTATAATGCTAACTTATTGTCATATAGACGCGTAAAAGCATTGTACCTAGGTATAGACGCATATATAGGAAAGAATGGGTTGGTTAACAAATAATACCTATAAGATGCATTTACCATGCATGGATTTTCATAGGGATTTTTCAACCAGATACAGAGTACCGTATTATAAACGGCCTTTATATGCTAAGGGGATAAACTATTGGCATTGACCAGTGTTTGTAAAATAAGGTGGCTTATAGGCGAACGACACACCTGATGGTTAGTGGTCACCGCATGTAGCCCATGGACGTCTGCAAAATGAATAGCGCATTGTCAACCTTATGTTGGTATTTTAGCTCTCTACACTAATGATCTATTCATATATGCCTTGTGAAGTCGTGACAAGTCATTATTACGCATCTAGATTAAAAGCTTTTATGTCGCAGGGTGTTGAAACAAAATTATTAGCAAAACACGAGATAATATAGCCCGTTAACCCTTCTTTACTCATCACCAAGACAACACTTACTTCACAGTAATCCATTAGAAAAGTGTTCAAATCATAAGTCCCCACTATGGAGATAACAGGCTTATCAGTTCCTTTCAAAATTCCTTGTTGAAACCTCATCCGTAGAAAAAGGTTAAATGTTTACACTTTCCTGCGATAATCCGACCGAGCGTTTTAGTGTAAAGCTGCTATTTCTAACAGGTCTATGACAACCTTTGTTGATTACGCAACAGGTCATTTCTTATTGTCTACTTGCCACCGCCTAAAAGCTAATGGAATAACTCTTGTCCAGTCATCGCTATGAGACATGACAAGTTTTTCCTCATAAAATGTAATGACTACATTTTTATAACTTGTTAGAGTCAACTGTATTTTTATTTACGTGCACAGTTAATTTCTACTTGGAATTATTCAGTGAAACTTGGAGAAGAGGAAAGGAAACTGATATATGTAGGTTTAAAATTGAGAACAAGTAAGTTAAAAAACCATCTTTATAGTTCTCTTCGTCGAATATATTTCTTTTGGAACAAAATATAAAAAGATTGATATTGAGTTAACTTCAATTCCTGAAATGTTATGTGACTTTGAATTTGGAACATATATTTCATTGCTCTTAGTTGCCGTGGATTACGTGATTCGGTCCGATTTACCAATCCACAACCACTGGGAAGAGTAACGTTTAATATTCTAACATTAATATTAGGTCCTTACATATGAAATTGGCGTTTTGTATGGGAGGAACAAAAAGTCGAATATTTTTTAATATAATATATAATATTTAATTAATCAAAGTATGAACCATTATTTTCTATGCACTTTTGCCATCTCATAGGTAGTTCATTGATCCCTTTACTAAAAAAAACCAGTCGGACGGGAATCAATAAAATCTTTGAAGGCGATTTGGACTGCCCCATCGGAGTTGAATTTTTTCCCTTGCAAGAAGTTATCCAAATTTCGAAAAAAATGGTAATCTGTTGGAGCAAGGTCCGGGGAGTACGGAGGATGTCTTAGACTTTCCAATTGAAGCTCTTCTAATTTAGTAGCCGTCTGTAGCGCAGTGTGTGGTCTAGCGTTGTCGTGAAGCAGCAGTGGCGTGGAGCGATTGACCAGCCTAGGTTGTTTAGCCGCTAGCTTTTCCATCATGGTTTGCAATTCCTGACAATAGACATCAGCCGTAATAGTCTGGCCAGATTTGAAAAAACTGTAATGAACAATACCGGCACTAGTCCACCAAACGCTTACAAGTAACTTTTTTGGGGTTAATTTTCGCTTGGGGCAGGATTTGGCTGGCTGGCCAGGATCTAACCATTGCGCTGAGCGCTTCCGATTATCGTAAAGAACCCATTTTTCATCACAGGTAATGATTCGGTTTAAAATACCTTCATTATTGTGCCGGTTTAGTAATGTAACGCAGCAGTCGACGCGCGTTTGCCGGTTTGTTTCAGTCAATTCGTGAGGTACCCACCTTTCAAGCTTTTTAATCTTCCCAATGTGCTTCAAGTGAATTAAAACAGTTTTATCACTAACATTGCAGCCTGCAGCTAACTCGGACGTGGTTTGCGATGGATCCGCTTCCACAATAGCCTTCAACTCTTCATTATCAACTTGAGTCTCAGGCCGTCCACGGGGCTTGTTCTGCAGGTCGAAATTTCCAGAACGAAAACGTTGGAACCAAAAACGAACTGTGTTTTCTTTTGCAACACGAGCGCCATACACATCATTCACCCTTCGAGTTGTTTCCGCAGCACTAGTGCCACGGCGGAACTCGTACTCGTAAATAATGCGATATTTAAGGTTTTCCATTTTGTAAAATGAGTGACGCAAACAGAAAAAAACAGAAGAAAAAAAACAAATGAATGACGATCATCGAAGCACAAATACATGAGTCTATAGCTGTACAAATTTGAATTTGGAATTCCTTACCAAAGAGGAGAAATTCGTGATTAAAGTGGCCAGTACGAAAAACGCCAATTTCATATGTAAGGACCTAATACATTTAAGTTATTTTTACATGGAGTCATATTCAGCAAGTTCTCAGTTGAATATTCTTGGTTACTGGTTCAGATCTTCGTTAAAGACATCAACGCGTGTGCCGATGAAAAATACTTGTTAACAGATAATATCTCATTTGAAACTAAGCTGTGAATAAGTATAGAGTATAAGGTGGGAATAACATTTTTATTGTCTGGGAATAACCCAAATATTTGCCTAAAAAAAATAAATATATAAATATAAACATACCTAATTACTTTATTATTACTATCCTTTATTATATTATAGGTAAACGAAATTCCCAATTACAGAAAACGCCAGATAATAATAATAAATAATAATAATAATAATAAAAACTTTATTTAAACACACATTCACAAAATATTAGTTTACAAGTACTTTAGGACTTAAACTAGAAAGAGAAATATTATGCATAATTATAAAAAATAAGTAACTGAAATGGTGAATGATGTGAAGGGAGGATGATAGATATACCAGAGGTTCTCAAATTAGGTGAGGCCTGTATCTTGAGAAACCAGTTAAATATAAAATAAAGAATTAATTATGTGTGTGTGAGTGTGCTTGAAAATTGAAATGGGAAATATTTGGGTTAGAGTATTTAGGTTTGGTTATTGCGGTGTAAGTGATGAGTATATGTGCTGCTGTGGGGATGAAGGAAGATATCGACGAACGATGAATGACATTGGAACTAGTAATTTAAATAAATAAAATATTGTATATTACGACTTACACAAAGATGACTAAAACAATAATAAACAAAATCTTTTAATACATAATAATAGCCGCTGAACGTAAAGCTCAACTTACCGGCGCGACCGCCATGATAGCTGCTCCGCTTATCTGATAGCAAGATCCCAAGCACTATGTCTATTTGATCATCACTTAACCAGTCACCTCACATGCCGATAATCCTCAGTATTCATCACCGCGAACGATATTTACACAAAGCTTTAAGGACGACGCAGCGTGCGTGCGCTTCGGCAGCCGTTTGTGAATAGTCGGGTAAAGCACGAAGAAGTGTTGGTTGTGGTTCCCACGTGAGAGAAATGCGCGTGCGCGAACAACAGTGGAGGCTGCGCGTGAGTCGAAAGGCGGGCAAAAAGCGAATGAGTGCGATGTGCCGCCCGCGACGCTCTATACCTGCTGACCCATTTCAACGTTATTGGAATTCGAAACCCTTACCTTTTCCTCTCCCGTTTCGGTTAATAATAGTCTTCGACACTTAATACTCTATTGGGTAGAACGAAGGCTTCATAAATTTTATCAGGATTCGATTCCTTTGAAGACAAACGTTTTCTTTCTTAAGCATTTCGTGTTAATAAGAGAAATAATAATTGTATAGTAACAATAAGATAAAAACTATTAGGTAATCGCTTAAGCTTTAAAAAAAATACCACTAGCTCGTAGATACCTTTAATTATTTTTAAATTTCTCTAATGATACAAAACATTTGGTAATAACATAACAGTATTTCAGTTTTATTACAAAGCGCTACCATCATTCGAAGTCTAACTGTTATCTATAACTAACACCAATACTAACAACCCAAATTGTCGAACAAATGGTCATAAGCTATACCAAGACAATAAGTGTAGACCATTCACACTCTTCCAGAAGAACCCCATGCTGCAGCACCCCAAATAATGATGCCATACTTAGTTGTATTGTAAGCAAAATCACAGGAGGAGTTTAATAAATACTCAAAGCCTGAGGTTGTACCGTTGTACCATGCCGACCGCGGAATTTCGTCGTTTGTATTTATGTGTTTTATTTCTAAGGCTGTTATTCTAATAAAATTAAGTGTCATTTAATATCACTTCATCTGATCATTACTTAAGGATATAATTTGCACTTAAGTGTAAGTAAATAAGACTCGAGCTTAATTCTAGAATGAATCTCCACTCAAAAGTCGAGATTAGTGAGTGAGCGTCATTTTTGAATACCTAGTTTTTTTTCATATTTAGATGGGACCAATTATCATAGATTCTGGTTCTTTTTTTGTTGAACATTGTGACCGTAACATTGGTAAAGAATGGGAGGAATGCTACTCGACAGTTAGTTTAGACACGATCCTTTGAAAGTATAATCTTAAACGACACGATCCAGTTTTTGATACCGACATACATTTTAATATTCAGCATTTTTTATTTGTAGATAATAATCGGTAATACAGGTTGTATATTCATGGAATTATATGCGTTAGCTTAGGATTTAAAAAATATATTTAGGTTTTTCTTTATATGTTATTGAAGGGGCGCGTGTAAAGTTTTAATTGCACGTTCAAATGTACATAAATTACGAATGATTACTGTAAGTGATTTAGCCATGCAGTAACCAACTATTATTTATGATCAAATGTTCCGCGACACTACACTTTGCGGAAGAATTAAACTACAAAACCACTAAACAGCTGCACGCATGTAAATAACGTGAAATTTCTTATACTTATTTTAGAATAAGCTAAGTATATCAAGAAATAGATGTATAAAATTTAAGCAAAACACTCACAATGTAATGTTTGTTACACATTCATACAAAATTAAAAGTGTGTGTATACTGTTTTAATTTTGATATTCAAAAATTTAAAATTCAAAATGATCTTTGACTAGACTTTACAGGCAAGCACTTTCAAATCGTCAGAATCTACCACCGGATTCGGAAGGTCGGTTTTGCTGAGAAGAATTCGGCAAGAAACTCAGCAATTACTCTTTTAAAAACCAAAAGAATTACATAAAAATTACATTTCAAATACTAACTTAACATGGATACCTATTTCTCAAAATAGTATATAAAAGACAATTGAAAACACTACAAAATAATATTAACACATAGACAAGTATATAACGCTTGAAATTAAGATGTAAGCTAGTAGTAAATCAAAAAAGGCTTGATGACCAGCCTCCACAAGCAGCACCTGTACACAAGTATGACGCGAATGCAGCCATCGCACTCTTCAATCATTTTGGAGGGAAGTAAGCGACCCGTCTTCAACTTTCTGAGTCCTCTTATATAGATACGAAGTAATTAAATCGAGTGCTGTTCCTTTAACTCCATAATGTTTTAGTTTAATTAATAAGGTTTCATAATTTACTAAATCGAAGGCCTTAGATAGGTCACAGAATACACCTATCATATTATTTGAGTTCTCCCAAGCTTTATATATGTGTCGTAGAAATGCAACACCGGCGTCCGTAGTTGAACGACCTTTGGTGAAGCCAAACTGCAAATTATGTAATAGTTTGTTTCGACTATAAGTAGGTATACCTACTAATCAATCTTGAATTGTGTCACAGGAGAAATATAATCGTACTTCACAGCTTACGTATTGGGCTGGGCGGGCCCAGCAATAAAAACATAAAATGCAACACAAAATAGTAGTGACGAATAAAACCGATTGGCTTTCAATACACACATGCATCCTCTAGTATTAACCTAGATTACCTAGAATGATCTAGAATGCATACAATTGAAGATCCTGCAAGCAGAGCCGTAAATATAGCATTGTGAAACCTCTTAGTATTCAATCTTGCGCTCCGTTATTCAGTGAAATTGGTAAATTTCGAAGAGGAGCCATGTACCTTGTATTAAGCAGATGCTTTCGCAAATACTGCGCACGAGTCTCTTCACGTATCGCGTATGACTTGACTTTTGAGTCTGATATCAATGTTATGATAAAGCCACACTACACTAAAAAGTCTAAATTAAAGATCGATTTTCAGTGATGCAGAAATCAAAGCAATACAATATCTCTAAAAGCTAGTGCTATATACTAACGGTTCGTAATCCGCGCAATTCATGTGTGAAATATGTGGCACATCTAGGACGTTTTGTTTTTTAAATAAATACATATGATATATGCGTCATGTCACATCCTCACTGGATTAGAATATTTCCATATTTCATCAGGCCAGGTTTCTGGTTTTTTTTTGTGCCATACTGAATATGTGAATATTTTATTGGTGCTACAATATTACTATCCTGCAAGCGTGCCAGAGGCAACTGCGTCTTCTTTACGTAAGGAAGTCGTCTCCTATCTACGCAATTTAGGAGACATGGTTACGTAAGTAAACATTTACTGCTACTTATGTGACTTCACTGCACTAAGGAAGCTCGTTTATAGGTATTCAGTTCAAGCTATGTGGACACTGAACACGAAAAACATTTGTACTTCTATGTTATGTTGTCTTAGTACCTATCTAATCAGACCATGAGTGAATGGGTACAGTTCGAAAATTCTAGTAGGTAAGCTTTGTTTTTGCTTGGAATTGGTTGTATAAAATCTTATGGAAATTCTAGGACATGGTGAAATATTTTAAGTAACGTTACATTTTAAAGGACCTAGTGCGAGCGGAAAACCAATGTTTGAGGCACTGGGATTCCACAATCGTTCAATTGAAAGCTAGTATCAATGGTAAAGGAAATGCTTTCTTTTACAACTAACTACACCTCTTTGACCATTAAACAAAACTTGCAAGCTTTTTCACTGAAAGGGAGTCATCGAATGCGTCTATGAATACCTATTTCTCCCGACAAACATCAAACGTTCAACGAAAAGTGAGATCTGTCGGTTACCCTAAGTTAGCTAAGGTGATGTTAAAATTCCTTTTGTAATAGTTTATGTAGTTAAGAGTTCTGTAACTTTCTTGTTCATCAGCGGAAGCAGTAATTAAACGCCGTACACCCAACGGCAACGAAACAATAACACCATCGGAAACTATCTCATGCCATTTTCCCCGAGATTGTCATATGTACCCACACCTAAACGTCACAATCTTAACCGTGCTAAGACTACATTAAAGCATTATTTCATTTATCATCTCACATGAAGATATTTGGTGTATTTGGATGATTTGCCAGACAAATTTGACCTTGATTCCGCGCCATGAGAGCCGACTCTCCACGTTATTGTGTGATTTTCATTCACTTTTTACTATTAGTTGCGATAGCATCACGCTTATTCGTGCTAACTCTTTCGCTGATTACATTAATCTTGCGATATGTTTATAATTTTTCTTCGAAAAGTATAAATAGATATTTCAATGCAGAACAACTAAAAGTTCTTTTAACGGCAACTAAAAGTTCTTAATAATAATAGGATGCTAAATGTCACTTCACAAATGCTAAATGTCACTTCAAAGTCAAATGACAGCCAATGTTAAAATATTTTCAATACCAATTTACAAATTAAAAGTCCAACATAGTTTAATGATTTCCTCGTTGGCGAAATATGTTTTTCTAATGCAATATATAGCAATTTTTTTCACGTCAATGTCTAATAGCGTAAAAACATACCAAGTACGACGTCTTAATGATACCTCGTATTTAGTGACCAGCTTCCCTGATTTCGACTACAACGTTTACAAGGACTTCATTTCTAAAACAAAGGATAAAGATAGCGCTCCAAGTGAAGATGCGAAATCAATGACAAGTCCAGACATACCCACAACGCCAACGACTGTCACAGTTGGTGAAAAAAAAGATAAGGCCAAGCCAAAAATACCTGCAGAAGTCATCAACCAGGCGAGAGAAAATTATTTTAACAACTTATTTAGTTCACCCAAGAAAACCAGCAAAATATTCCCGGAAAATGTTCATCTGCACAATAAATTTATCACAGCAAGCTTGGAACCAAATGCCGGCGGCAATCTTAACCGCAACCTCCAAATGGCACGGAAATTTGCAACTCTGCTCATCAGTGAGATTCAGTTCCATGGAGATATAAATGTTAAAAGAAACGTTTCTTCTCCTAGACGACGGAAGAAGAGAATTCCCAGATTAATAAGGAGTAAAAATAAAAACCGTTTTTAAACATGATTTTTTATTATTCCAAGCGATATTTTATTAATCGATAATTTAATAGAAGTCAAAATGACAATATATCTGCAAAATACTTTATTATAGACCAGTGGTGTATGTGTCTATTCAAAATCGCGATCAAAGATTTAACAGAGATGTAAAAAATATCGATATAACGTTTTTTTTCCTGATTATTAGATATAATGTAACATAGCACAAGACAAAGTAGGAACACTTGTGTGTTCCACAAAAACATCATATTATTCATTAAATTATACATGTAAAAGTAAAATGTAAAGTTTTATTTTGAAAAAAACCCTTTTATATTGCAATTTATGCCTACATTTATTTTCGGCCAGCTTCAGTTACAAAAGGTACACGAGATGTGATGTGAAAGATATACTAAAACTAATATAGTAAGTGCAAATATGTCAGACATTACAAATTAAGGCAATGATATGCGTAAATATGAGAACACCAATCAAACTGGGAAGGGCGGAATTATTAGACAGAACAAGATTCAGTTCGACTATAACTTTACCCTATTGCAGTTAGAGATCGATATGGAATTTGTATTCGATTATCCCTAGGTTGAAATTGGTCTGGTGAGGACTTACTATCAAGTTTTTTTTTATTATTCTACTAAGCTGGTATGCAAGCTCCAAGGTCCACCTGATGGTAAGCAGGGTAGTAACTAAGTATAATAGGTATATATTAAGTCAACACGGTACAAAACTGGTAGCCTTTACTCCTATGTGTACTGGTTTAGAATATGTGTAACCTCAGACTGAAAATAACTCAGGATCATTTTGAAAATAGCCTTATTTCGTATTCATTAGCAAATCAGAAGGTCTCGTTCTTATTGGCAGTGCTACGACGTTGTACAAGTATAACTTGTCGTACAAACATTTGACGTTGGACTGAATACTGATGTGGTGGGACATGTATAATTGTATTGTACATATGCCCCACTTAACAACACGCAATAGTAGTAAGTCTTGCAGGTCGTGTCTGAGGTGTCAGCGAATCTACCAGCCGTAGTACAGGTGAAAGTTGTTGTAGTTGTTGTATTCGACGTGGATGTGCAGTTGTAGTCTGCTTCACACAGGGTAGTGTTGGGGTCGAAATAAGTGTCATCCGGGCAGGTGTAAGTGGTTTCCGTGTATGTACCGTTGATGTCCACGCACTCGATATAAGTGGTGCAGTTCGTAGAGTCAGGATCCGCCACGTATCCGTCTTCGGTGCACACGGAGGTGGCATTAGTGGAGTTGGTGCTCGTCACGTTACAGGTGTAGTCGGTGGTACATAGTTGGGTGCTCGGGTTAAACAGAGAAGTAGTTGGGCACACGTAGTTGTAAGAGTAATAACTGTCGTTAGAGCTAACGTATACGCAGAAGGTGTAGTTTTGACAGGTGGTGTCATCCGGGTCAGCGAAGCGGCCAGCTCCTGTCTCCGTACAATTGACTGCAGCGTGTGCTTGCCACACGAAGCACAACACCTGTGGACGCATACAGTTTCATGTCAGCATTTTTTCCTATTACCAATGAATTTTGTTTTATTGTTAAAAGACGTATTTAGAAAATGTACTTTTCATAAATGTTAACGGTTGCAATTGAATATTGATATCGATAAAGTAATGACAAATAATTAACTATACCTTTATAATTTTACACACATTTATCAAAGACTAGCTGTGCCAGCGACTTCATACGCGTGGATTGAATTTTTTCACGGGTTTCATGTATTTTGCGCGCAACCCTCATTATTTTTCTAAACTAAAAGTCACCAAGTGCTGCCTGATAGCATCAGTTATCTACCAGTGCAAGTTCTGTTTAAATCTGTCCACCCATTCGGATTTTGTTCGCAATTTAGGTACTTTTTTTGCTGCGCGGAACCCTAATACATTTTTCAAAAAAGAAGTTGGTATCCGATTTTAGGCCTTTTAGCATCAGCTCTGAAAGTTCAACCATTCAGACTCGTGGAACTCCTTTTTTTTTAATACAGTAAAAAAAAAAAAAGCCTAAATGACGTATTAAAGGATCAGCTATCTGCCAGTGAACAAATTGGTCCCGCCGTTCGGCAATTGTTCACAATTCCATCGGTTTCTTTATTTGTTGCACGGAACCCTAATTTTTTTTCCAATATAAATGTAGCCTAAGTAACGTCTTATAGCATCAGCTACCTTCTAGTAAAAGTCTTGTTTATGTCGGACCTGCCGTTCAGATTTTGCTCATAATTGCATGGTTTTTTTTATTTGTAGCGCGGAACCCTATTAGTTTTCCAAAATAAATTAATCCTAAGATACCGCTTTAAAGCACCAGCTACCTGCCAGTGAACAAATCGGTCCCTCCGTTCGGTTATCGTTTACAATTTAATGGGTTTATTTGTTTGTTGCGCGGAACCATAATTATTTTTCGAAAATAAATGTACCCTAAGCAAAGTCTTATAGCTTGAGCTACCTGCCAGTAAAAGTCCTGTTCATATTAGTCCTGGCGTTCAGATTTTGTTCATAATTTATGGGTTTTTTATTTGATGCGCGGAACCCAAATTATTTTTCCAAAATAAATGTTGCTCAAGTTATGCCCAGTAAAATCAGCTATCTGCCAGTGAAAGTCTCTTTCAAATCCGTTTAGCTGTTTTGGAATTATAGCCAAGTACACATTTTGACTTTTATCCCTTATCCCAGGGAAACCGTGTTGAATTTCGGGATAAAAAGTAACCTATGTTATACCTCGTAGTATCAACTCAAATCGTGCTAAGTTTAATTTGAATCCGTTCAGTAGTTTCGGCGTGATGCGCGGCCTAGAAACAGACAGGCAGACAAAAATGAAAAAAATACAGATTTGGGTTCAGTATCGAATATAGAGACCCCATCAAAAAACATTTTCAAAATATCTTCAACATACAGAATTGGACCTGTTTCAGTTTTATTATAAGTATAGATTGGTTACTTACCAAAAACACGCCTAAGATGGTTTTATTTCCCATTGTGATTTTCTGAAACACTGACAAAAATATATAGGACAGATGACTTTTATACTCGCGTTAAAGAAGATAATCGCCCCAATTAGCTAAATTGACCATCATGATCAGTATATCAACATAGGACTCAAATTGCCAAGATTAATGTAATAATCGTAAAATCTTAGCAAAGATGACGTACGAAACGATTAGCAATTAATCAACATCATTATTTCGCCAAACGTTTAGCGCATCCTTTCACCATCTTCGCAAATGGAGAATGTTAAGTTTACCAAAAACATTTTGTAAACTTTGGGCATTAATAGGTCTACCCGAAGCCTATGTTTTTTTTATACCACTAAGGTGGCATACAAGCATACGGCCTCCCTGAGGGTAAGCGGTTACCGTAGCCTATAGCCGCTAGCAATAGTACCAGGTGTATCACTAACGCGTTCCCAACCATGTTGTTGTTAGGACTCAGGACTTCAGGACAAGCAGCATTATTACTAGCGCAGCATCGTCGTGGAGCACTGGCAAACTTACTTACCGCAGAAACCCGGCACTGCATCAAAGTTATTTGACTGCGGTTTTCTGTAAGGTGAAGGTACAGTCCCCAGTCGGGCGGCTCCAAATTAAATGGGAAAACCCACGGGAAATCCCAATTTGACCTACCTCTCCTTTTAAAGCTCATGTTGTGATTAACCACTGTACTTAAGCTTGGGAAACCTAATTGGTACAGACAGGGTTTTGAACCTGGACCCATCAGATCACAAGCCGTTGCTTCAACCACAAGGCACAATGATTTTGATAAAGCCCGAAGTCTGATGGTGATACATGTATATGGTATCTGCAGGACATATAAATAAAAGTCCACTAAATAAGAGAACAGTTATATACTTAAGAGAGAGAGAGAGATAATATGGTCAGACATTGATAAAAGATCGAGATGTCGAGGCCAAGATAATAACAAAGATCATTATACTTTAGAATAGTAACTTTATTGAACGTAATGAAGTAATTTCTTGATACATTAAATACATTGAAGGTAACGGTAGTAGAGATATCCCTCGACTATGGAATATAGTAGAGTTAACTATTCTTGGTGGCATTGATATAACTTGTCTTAATTATCGTCTTGGACAAATATATTTTGCAGTGCAAAACTTATAAAGTGGACTGAAAACAGATGCTCCCGGACATTCGTAATCATACTTTGAAAATGTTCCTTCATTGCTTTGCACGCAGAAATGATATCTCTTACAAACAGAATCCGTGGCGTCAGGAAATCTTCCGCCTTCCGAGCAAGTAAACCCGACAGCCGCATTGCTCTGCATACTATTTGAAGCGATAGTACAATTGTAGTCGAACGCACAAATCATCGTATCTGGGTTGAAGAATGTGTTTGCTGGACAAACATATCTCGTGGTTATATAGGTGGTGTTAGTTTGGATACATTCCACAAATCCCGTGCAGTTGGTGTAGCTTGGATCGGGGAACAATCCTTCTTGAGTGCAGATAAAATTTTTGCACTCATAGCTGGTAGAACATCTCGACAGGGTAGGATCGAAGACAGAGGACGATGGACAGGTGTAATTATAGATTTGATAAGTGTTAGCAGCTACGGTCACGCAAAGGCTATAGTTTTTGCATGTTGCATCATCAATATCTGCGAATCGACCCGATTTTCTACAGTTTACCGCGGCCCTTACTTCCCATGGGACGAAACATATCTGTTAATAGAAATACATTATTTGTGTTCGCATATTTATATACATAAGACTACAAAAACTCGAAAACCCATGTAATTCAATTAATTTCTAAATACTTACTATTACAATTATTATTATGCCTTTCATCTTGATAACGTACACTGATCCAATGATGCATAATAGTCGTTTATCGGGTGATCCTACAGAGCTATTATAGACAGTTCTTAAAGTGCATCTGTTATCAGTGCAGTTGTTAGGTTTTACTAGTCTCCAAACACCCATAATAAAACTATGTTAGATAAGATGCCAATTCTCATATCACACATTGATCTAAATTATGCTAAATTTAAGCTTAGAACTGTCAAATTAAGTTTCAGTGCTGGCAATTTAAAGTAAGTCCTGTCAACACGATGAATATTTTAGTTTTAATGAACAACAGAATAGGATAAATAATATATAGACAGGTGAACAAGATAATTGTTTGGGTTATGTAGACGGATTAGCTAGGCGTTTAATATAAATAATTGTTTTATACATTTAAAGAAAACTTTTTAATTTTATTTATAAAAAAGCACAATATAAATATAGGGAAATTGCATTCTACTCAAATGGAGACAGGTAATTCCATCTTTTCAAACGTTTTATAAGTCGATATCTTTCTTTCTTTCTTCTTGTTCTCAACCATCTTGTTAGTATATAGAATTCCTACATCAAGTCTGTCATAATTAAATGGCTATATTGGCTACGTCGTAGCATTGCAAGAGCCATGTTACCTCATCTGCTTGTTGAACTATTTTAACCATTATTTTCGGAATGTTTCAAATAGTACCTGAAACATGAAGCCAATTTTGCTACGCCGGACAGCAATAAAAGATGCGATAACGAGCAACACTGGCCTAGATACCTAGGTTCTTTCCCTTACGGAATTTTATTGTAATGACTCAGAGTATAATATATTGTGTACTAAAATGCGTGTTTCCATAATACCGTCATGTGTAAACATTGCCTGAAATACATGAAACACATACTGCGAGATGAGTGTAGTGTTGTTTAACAGAACTGCTAATTAGTATTATTGGCTTGTAGCAGTTCTAATTAATTCAAAACTCTCTTTAATTAAAACATTGTTATTGCGACCATACGCTGAGCTTAAAAGTCATAGATTAATTACTATTGCTACCCGAGTATTTTTAGTTTGTTGACTTGCAATGACCGGTGATAGATCGCTAGATGTCAAGTTTGCAGTAACGTAAATATTTTAAGCATAGTGTGGTTGTAACGCACATCAGCCTGAACCCTTTTGGAAAGGCGTCGTAAAAAACCTTGATATTTTGTTAGCGTCTATATGCGTTAAAAGAGCGTTGATTAAACACCATAAGTAAGAACATGTGATAATGAGGAATCTAGGCAATGCTAGAGTTGTATTCAAACACTGTTATCATTTTTATCTTAAGCTAACATAGTGATGTTCCTCTGCGACTATTAATTCCATAAAACAATAAAAGTTACTAAAGGCAATACAAGGAGTTGTGTGAGCAGGTATATTAATAAACTTCATAATCATAAAGTACAAATAAGCTCTAACGAAATTATGTTTCGAGGGTTTTTTAAGTTCATAAATATACACATATTTAGCTTCACGTCTTCTCATAAGAGTCCCCGGAGAGTTTGGCAGAGGTATTCAACACCAACTTTTCGCCGAGGAATTTTTTTGGTGTCAACGCAACAGATGAGTCTGTCGCCGTCTCTTAGGACCTACATGCGTCTTTGAATTTCTTCTCAAACGTATGTAGATTTCCTCACGATGTTTTCCTTCACCATAGGTAAAGCTCCTGGTGTGACGAATCAAATCACTTAGGTTTTTAGAAAAACTAATTGATTTAGACCGGTGGTATTCGAACTTGCGTCTCTAGAATAGCAGGTAACGCTTCTTACCACACGGCAACCGCGGCGCGGGATTTTGTCATAACTACCTTCATC
This sequence comes from Falcaria lacertinaria, assembly GCA_951449985.1. NCBI lineage: Eukaryota > Metazoa > Arthropoda > Insecta > Lepidoptera > Drepanidae > Falcaria > Falcaria lacertinaria. Next base: position 8,039,668 of record OX602114.1, read on the forward strand.
GATAGCTCAGAGTAGATAACGTACTCGATGGCATTGTTATGGTTCTATCTCTTCCCTATTTATGAAGTATTACTAAGAATTATTCAGTTTCTGTTGTTATCTCGGTAGAGATATGAGGGAGCATTTAATACATATTCATATAAAAGTGGAAAGCTACAAGGTATTAAAACTGCCTTATGATTTTAAAACAAGTAGCCACTACACGGATAAAGCAGATTTAAACTATTTTCTTAGCGTGACACCTGGTTTATAATAAACACGCTTTTTTTTACTTTTATGTGAAATTTGAAAATGAAGGAGCTATGTCTTTTACTTTTCTTCGCTGTAAGTAATAAAGCTATCTATATTTATAACATAATTATCTTAAACATTTCCTGAAATAGATATTATGTGTGACTCATAACTGCATTTAAGATTTTAGAAAATGACTTTTGTACAGAACAGACCGGTGGAATTCGAACTTGCGTCGCTAGAATAGCAGGCAACGCTTCTTTTTCTTTGTACATTTTTACTAAACCTAAAAAAAAACCTACTGACCGCTACGCCACGTATCACGGGTTCGATCCCCGGATCACCAAGTAACAGGTACCTAAGTGTTTGTGTGTGCCTTGAGTCTACTACTTTCTGCTTAAACGTGTTTGATGTAGGTATGTCCCGAACCATTCTTAGTTTTGGTTTTTGTAGATTATTTATTATATCTCCCCACTCACAAAATTGAACGTCTGATGTCTTACCAGAAAACATTAATACGTAACTGGTTTTAATTACAGGGATTATGTCACGGTGTGAGCGACACGAACGAGTGCACAGCAAGGGGTAGATTCCCCAATGACGATGAGGAAGCTTGCAGAGGGTACACCATGTGCCTGATGGCCGGGCCCAGTAATTATATCCAGTACAAACTCGCCTGCCCAGTCGGCTTCGTTTACAGTCACATCGAGCAACAATGCACCAATGTCACTGACTACCAGTGTCTGCCAAACTATAACTGTTCTGATATAGGCGTCTTACCCAATCCAATGGATAAACATTGTACCTCATACGTAGCTTGTGTTATCGGGACGAGCGACATGGTTGCCGCAAGATTGATAGAGTGCCCACCCGATATGGTTTTCAATCCTGATCAAAGTGGCTGTGTCAATTCTTCTGATTATAATTGCAAAGCTAATTTCTCAAACATCGATGTCCCAGAAATAAGCACAAGTTTCACTATAAGGAATATTTCGAAATATCCATTGAATTTCACTATAAACAGCGCTGCTGGTTTCTACACAAATTTTATTATCATGATATTCGCAACTATTTCGATATTATTTTGAATAAATTATTATTGGATCTTACCTATCAATAGTTTTATTTGCAAAACGTACCCAAAGGGGCAACTGGGCGCCAACATTCTCAACTCGAACTAGACTACGACCTACGATATCGAGTATCTGTGACGCTATTATTATTGCTTACTCTGTAATTAAATTGATAGTAGTTGTGAGAATTATCTCATCCAGTAATCAATTGTTTGTTAATAAATAGAGTAACACACTTCGCAAACATTAAAAAGTACTGAAAGACTCAATTAGTTACTACTTTTAGTCAAATACAAAAGCTTTGATTCCAATATTATTATGATGATGCTTTTACCATTTTACCTTTAGAAAGTCTTGTCGAATTATTATTTTTGTTATGTATAACTTAAAATTATTAAAATAGCCTGGTGCCTACTTACCTACATGAATTTAAAAGTGGTAGGTATGTTTTGTAACATGGAGACCCATCTGTAGTCAGAACAATATTGGGCATGAATTAATACGCTACTTCTATAGATATCGGCATATCGATCTTAGTAGGGAATGTAGATAAGAATCATTATCTACAACCGATATTTGAGCGAATTACCTACGGGCTTAAAACAAAACAACCAAGCTAAAGATGTTTCCTTTGGGGCGACTGACTGAGCCTGAGCATGAGAGCATGGGCTGGCCTCAAACGGGGCGGTCAAAAATGTATGTGTCTGAAAGACTTGTACCCATGTCATAAACTTTCGTGAAAGATATCTGTCTGTCTGATCTGTCCAATGTAAGTGTATTATCTATGGTCTGATCTGACAGTTTGTAATGTTTTGAGGTTAAGAAAAAAATGCTAATTTGTTTATTTTATTAATAAAAGTGAAGTAGTTATTTAAAACCTATCTTTCCTGATTTTAAACGTGTATAACTGACAAATGTATTCGAATATAACAGTACCACGGTAAGTTTAAAAAATAAGAGGTTAGACTGAATATTTATGAATATAATGATAGTTAAAAATATAAAGTAAAAATGTGTCGGTATATTTCTAGACAATGGCAGAAATTTGCGTGTCTGTGTCGCGCACTGTCTAGTATAGAAGGACAGAAGCTGCCCCAGACGAGTAAATCAAGTGATGGGATATCACCGCCGCCGCGCATAGCTCGAGGACCTACTGACATATTGCAGGCTTTAGCCGCCACAGTCGGACCAGACCCTACAGCAGCACATTACAAGTAAGCTATCATACAATCCTGTCTCATTCACATCCACTGGTGTTACTTTTATTTCATACTGTTGTTCAGCTGTTACCTGCAACTTCGTCTGCATTTGTCTAAAGACAAAAGTAGTCTATGTCCTTCCCCAGGATATAATCTATCTTCTTCTCAAATTTTATGATGTTCTGTTCAGCCGCTTAGCCTGAAAAGAAAACCAAAGAAACAGCTTCTTTCGCATTTATAATATCAGTATGGATTTTGCCGAAACAATATTTCTGACTTCTCAGCGCCTATTCTTATCTTTGGCTGTTATCCGCCTAGACAAAAAAGCCAGATCTATGTGAATTGTATGTTCAGTATTTACCATGTATAGTCACTCATTTATATTGCAGTATTACAACAATAATATATACATACTTTTCAGATACCATGATGATCCCTACCTCATACCTATGTCGAACTTCCGCAAGCGATCCTATGCATTATCAGCGGAGGCTGGTCGCAAGGCAGCTGCATGGATCAGAGATGAGCATGCAGACTTATTCACCACAAGAGTATGGGACCCCCCTGGAAGAATGAAGACACCCTACTTCAATGCAGACCCACACATTGATGCATTCAGTCCAAAGCCCATTTATAATGATGAGAGTCAGGTAAGCTGTAGGTACTTAAAATTTAGTGCTACAGCGCTTATTTATAGTTTCAGTGATAATATAGCATTCTATTGGCGAATAAAATTTTAAAATCAGTTCAGTTGTTGAGGTAATTAATTACAAACACAGATTTTTATTTGTTTTTTTTTTCTATATGTCCAGACCAACATAGCATACCCTTTTTCCACCAAACCACAGCTTCTATTGAGTAGCAACCATCTAAGAATTCACAGATAAACATTTATAATAAAACTCATTAACACAGAACAAACTTTTAAATGGCAGGTTACAGAAAATGATTTAAAATACACAATAGAGAATGCACTAATAGAGGATTCAATAAAAGTGTTCCAACTGCTGGGTGGAGTTGGGAATGTGAATGAGGAATTAAAACTGAAGTTCCTTCAACTGCTGTGCTTCTATAATGAAAAGGAGCCAGACTCCCTGGAGTGGCTAGAGGAGAGGTGGTTTGCTGCCAACACTAGAGAGAGACAGGCTGCTACTTGGAAGTAAGAAACTCATTTTTACCTTACTTATTTTACTGCCATTATTGGCTGTCTGCAAAGTAAGCAGTGGCCCCACTTTCTGTGCAGATGATTGTGAATTCAATCCCTGCACATGTTCCATGTTTACACAATATTTGGTTCTCTGTCTATATATTTTTATCAGTCTCCATAGTACATGCCCATTACTTTGGGGGCAATTGCTTTACTTATGTACTTGTTACCTATACTTCTTAAATGTTTTATAGACTAGGTGGTCTTGCTGACAAAATCTTCAATTCAATGGATCCTAAAACTCCTGAAGCTTATTGTGCAGTCATACAGGGAATGGCAAAGTATTATCAGGTAAGCTAATGAAAGAGTATAGTGTAGATATTATTTATATTTATAGACAACTAGCGGCCCGCCCCGGCTTCGCACGGGTAGACTTTTATATCAAATATTTTGTCTACCCGAGCGAAGCCGGGGCGGGAAGCTAGTATAATATATAGCCTATGTTACTCAGTGATGATGTAGCTTTCTAACGGTGAAAGAATTTTTGAAATCGGTCTAAAAAATAAAAAATAAATTTAGGGTGGACTACCCCTAACATTTAGGGGGATGAAAAATAGATGTTGGCCGATTCTCATAGATACCGGATAAGCACTTGAAATTTCATCAAAATCGGTCAAGCCGTTTCGGAGGAGTATGGCAACGAAAACTGTGACACGAGAATTTTATATATTAGATGTCAGAATTTTATGTGACTATGTCACACAATGTCTAATATGGAAGGTCAGAAGCTTCCCCAGACGAGTTATAATAAAATAAAATAAAATAACCTCATACCACTAAAAAAGTGCTTGCATATAGTATTGTTTTCTTTCATTCAATTAATATTGTCTTTAAGTGTTCTAGTTGTTTAGTAAGTATTTATAGTGTTTAGGCATTGTATACAATATCAGTAATCACATGTTCGAAATATGTATTTACATAGCATCTTGATAGATTTGTGTTAAGTAGACCAATATGTATGAGGCATGTTGATCTGATAAGAAGTGTACTGATATTTTCTTTTTATTTCAGGCTGAGCGGGCCCATGCTCTGTCTCAGGAAGCTTTACAGAATGGAGTCCAGCTTTCTACGGGCGTGTACAACGCTCTGCTCGGCTGCGTGGGGTTCCTGCGCGAAGGCACCACGTTGCGCATCGAAGCACTCAAGACATTGTTAATGGAAATGAATGAACAGGTTGGACACTTTCCATAAATTGGTAAAGTAGTCGTCCATAAGTGCCTTAAAAGCGTCAAAACTGTGTATTTTTTACCACATACGTGGCAAACAAGCATACGGCTCTGATGGTAAACGGTCAGCGTAGCCTATGGACGCTTGCTACACCAGGGGTATCACTCGCACGTCGTCGACCCTATAAAATTATTTTTGATTTTTAAGTAAAAATTGCTATTTGTATTTTTATAAGCACTAATAATAATTATGTACTTTTAATGTTTTGTAATTAAAAACTACCAGATTATTTTATTATATAATAATGACGTCACTAAATTGACAAGATTAACCTATCATCAGTCCCACATCTGTCTAGGCACGCTACACACGTTCAGTTTTAACTGCACAGTTCTAACTGTTCAGTCAAACTGTGCAGGTAAAACTGAAGGTGTGTAGGCAAAACTGACAACTGTGCAGTTCTAAACTGAACGAGTGTAGCCCGCTTTAAAGCTAGTGTTCCTGTTGCAGGGTATCTCACCAAACGATGCGACACTGACGTCATGTCTCCGGTCGCTATCGGCGTGGGGTGGCGGCAAGTTACTCCAACAGCTAGCTCTGCAAGTCATCGCTGAGTTCAAACTACAAGGGATCCAACCGGGCCTATCCGATTACTATTACTTACTGTGCCTGTTTTGTAAAGAAAGTAAGTGTCAATTAGGATTTTCACATCTATATTCTAAGGAAATAGTAAAATTTAAGTGTCTGTTTGTAATGTCTAAATACTTTTTACTAAATGCATATGAAGGTTAACACGATATTAATAACAAAATAACGATTGAAAATAATTAAGGTTCCGCGCAACACATAAAACCCATGAAATTGTGAACAATATCTGAACGGCTGGGCTGTTTTCACCGCAACTTTCAGTGTCAGATAGCTGATGCTATAAGGTTTAACTTACTTTTAACACATTAATCAATGTTAAAGAACAATCAAGAAAATTTCAGTTTTGAAATTATTTTGTGTGTTTGTGTAATGATTCATGAAAAACATGCTTAACATTAATTTTTGTTCATAATAATTCGTGAAATGAAAATTAATCGAAAAATATTTATTCAGTTTAGGCCCTACTAAGGCAGTTACTAAAATATACCCACCATATTAACAAAAAATATCAAGAATATTTGGCGAGCCGGTTAAATATAAAATGTATATTATTTTACAGGAGGCCCCCGCATGGATATACTGTCAGCGATCCTTATTGATTTAGAATCCAGAGACAATTTACCTGCCAGAGAAGCTACGGATACACATTTCTTCATCACCGCTATGGGTGTATGCAGCGATCACTTACAGGTTGCTTAAGTTTGTTTGAAGGCGTAGTTTTAAAACACAAGAAGAAAAAAATTCTAACCTAATATTTTTGTGTTGAGTTACTTTTTTACATACTAACAGAGCCCCCGGCTTCGCACGTTATGTTGTAAAAGTGACATGTTTTTTAAAAAAGCTTTCACTCTTTATTTATAAATTTGAGGCTGGAATTCCTAACAATACCGTTTTTTTAATTATTTATTGCTATACAAAGGCCCAAAGTGTATGTTTATAATTTGTCTTTTTTTTCTAGGATATCAAATTGGCTGAGAGATTACACGCCCTACTAATGAAGGGTGATAATTACAAATTGGTCGGCGACGCGTACAAGGAAAGCATTTACTACAGACATTTAGTCACTGTTGCCTGCAGGTATAAAAATAAATAATAATATTGAAGCCTTTTTCCTTATTTTTTTTAAATATACGAATTTCCTGTTTATGGTTACAGACATGCGCCATTTGAAAGGATGACAGAATTGCTAGACACATTAATACCAAATATATATGTACCTGAGCCGTCTGTTATGGAGGAGGTATGTAAATTTTGTGTTATTTATACAGGTATGTATGGTATATACTTTATAGAGATATTAAAAATGCGGCGCAGAAACACGCAAATACATAGATAACTCACAAGAAAATATGTTTATATTTTTTAATAGTATCTAACACTAAAGCCATGTGTCATTGTCAATGGTGCCAATTCTGTTGTACAAAATCACTAAACTAATTTGACAGTTCTAAAAGTAATGCTATCCTTATTTAACCCCGCACATGAGAAAGCGATAGCAAGATTTTAAGAACTGTCAAATTAGTTTAGTTTAGTAATTTTGTACACCTTCCGAATCCGTTGGTAGATTCTGACGATTTGAAAGTGCTTGCCTGTAAAGTCTAGTCAAATAAAGATCTTTTTGAATTTTGAATTAAGTATGTGGTCTGATAAAGTATTATTATTATTATAAAAAGGATTCACTAAAATGCGTGTCATTTTAAGAAACGGACCCTAAAAAAAACCTATGTCATCCTCGATATAAACGTTTGTCGCAGATAATAAGAACCCTAGAAGTAGGCGGAGCGGGCGATCGCCTCGCGCAGGCGTGGTCCCAGCTGGTAGTGTTCGGGCACGCCAAGAAGACCAGGCTCGTGGAGCATCTGCTGGGCGCCATCACCAACTGCTACACATATCAAGGTCAGCAAAAAACGATAACAATGCAAAACGCTAGCGGCCGAATACTGAAACGTTAGTCAAATTAGACTGTGGAATGAACTCCCCGCCGTGATTTTTCTAAAGGACTACAGCATGGAGCTCTTCAAGAAGGGTGTGAAGAGATTTCTGAACGGTCGGCAACGCGCGAGTGATAGCTCTGGTGTTGCAAGCGTCCATAGGCTAGGGGTAACCGCTTACCATCAGGCGGACCGTATGCTTGCTTGCCACCTAAGTGCTATAAACAAAAATTGTCCCTGTCGCATGGCCCATTTCAGTAGGAAAAACCCACGGGAGATCCCATTTCAGCCTAATATTATTATTATAAATTTTACCGGTCGGTCACCTTTCCTTTAGATGACGAAATAAAAGGGAAGATGCGTGCTGCTGCTGAAGATATCCTCAAGTTTGGCCTGATGACCGAGGAACAAGATCAAACTAAAGATCTAAGATCACCAATGCAGAAGTGAGTACCAAGATTGGCTAATATATTAGTATTATGGTAATATCATATCATCGATGATCTTTGTTCAATGAATGTCAGACTAATGTCCTTTCATATGCATAGTCGCAAAATAAGAAGCACAGTAACTGAAACAGACGAACGACTGAAGTCGTAATAATGGTTTTAATTAATTAATTGATCTGTTATCGACTTAAGCAATTAGTAACGTTATTTATTTTAATACCGTAATTTAAATTTAACTATTTTGCAAACATTACGGATTCGTCACAATCTCTGAGCAGCACTGTGCAACATAATAGTGATATAACGTCATCTGTCTCAGCGTGATAAATTCAAAAACTACTTAACGGATCCCATAGGGCTGGTACTCACGCGATGTCGGGGCGGACCGGTACTTATGTATGTATATGTTTGTCAGGTTATTGGCTTCAGCACTTTGTAACATAATAGAGATATGACATCATCTGTCTCAGCGTGATAAATTCAAAAACTACTGATCGAATTCCATGGGTCTGCTACCCGCGCGAAGCCGGGGCGGGTCGCATCCCTAGTAACGTATATGTTTGTCAGGTTATCGGCTTCAGGGCTGTTCAACATAATAGAGATATGACGTCATCTGTCTCAGCGTGGTAAATTCAAAAACTACTAAACGAATTCCATAAGTCTGCTACCCGTGCGAAGCAGAGGTGGATCGCTTCGTATCGTAATCTAGTAACGTATGTGTTTGTCAGGTTATCGGCTTCAGCGCTGTGCAACATAATAGAGATATGTTCGGACGTGCAAGATGTGGCCGACCCGATGTGGGAGACGGTCCACACGGCGCTGCAGCGGCTGCTGGCCGAGCAGGCGGTGGGGCTCCCCTCGCGGCCGCTAGTACTGGCGCACGTCGCCGAGAGGGCCGCCGCTATAGGGAAACATGGCGTCGCCGCTGTAAGTATAGAAAAAAATACAGGCATTTTTTTACAAACAAGCTTTTATTCGCTCTTCAAGCCCTTTCATTTGATATCCTTAAAGTAGTTAAAATAGAAATAAGAAATCCCCATCTTGACGCGGCCGCCATATTGGATTTAGAATGACGTCACTGTGTTTCGCTCATCGTGCCATTTCATTTTATTATTACATAGGTGCTGCTGTGGACATAAAGAAATAAAAATTTTGTAAAGGCCGCCATATTGGATTAAATATGGTGTGTATTGTGTGTATGCCATGTAATGTGAGCAGGATTTGATTACACACACCCACACACCGGTCAGGTGAAACTAAATAAAAGCGACCTGATGAACTAAGCCTGCGTTCTGTCACACATGTAACTGTATTGCATATGTTTTTTGTCCTTCAGACGGCAGTGACGTACCTAGCGGAGTGCGGGTTCGAGGAGGCGATGTCAGCGAGCGTCAATGTTCTGGGCGTGATGTTGAACCGGCCCGCGCAAGAGGTGCAGGAAATGCTTCAGCAACCAGACGCTGCGCCCGCCGCACTTCACCCCGCAGCGCAAGCCGTCGCGCAGGCTTACCACTTGTGAGTTCCTCGCACTTACCACATGGACTATACGAGTTCACGGACCTTATAATACATGGGCTTAGCCTTAGCAACAACTTATGACTACGTATTCGTATCGCTTTCGACTGTCTATATGGAATAATTAATACTGCGCCGGTGAAAAGTGGAACTAAGAATTTGTGTTTTTTCTTACATTTCGCCTGTTACGTTTTCTAATAGGTAGTCGAAAGATATTCTTGCTACCAATACTGAGCTCAATATCTGGAGCTATAACAATACAATATGAAAGCGACAGCCCCGATCGGTTGACTGTCTTAAGCCGAGAAATTGTTGCAAGCAAAATTCAACTGTGCGCTAATAAGATACAATTGTATTTCAATTGTTTTAGTTTTATACAATAATTTACATTCAAGTTGGACACTACAGTCGTGGATTTTAGACTAGACTGTCGCCGCTCAGAGCACTTCAACCTATCATTTTTTAATCTTTTACTAAATCCGTCTATATTATTTCAGAGCGAAGTCTGGAGGTGTTCCTGTATCCACCAAAGCTGATACAAGTTCAGACAGTGACAGCGAGTCCACCTCAGACGAAGAGTAATTTACTTTTAGGTATTTTGCTTTACACCTTCACAGACAGATCATAGAGACAAGGAGGTGTGTGGATTATAAACAGTCAGTGTCACTGCTTTCAGAATAGTGTGTGTTTATTTATTTATTTGTTATAGGCACACTAACAATACACATATAACGATTTAAATTAATACAGTTGTTATAAAGCTACAATGGTGTCGATTCTGTTGTTCAAAATTACTAAACTTAACAGATTTGACAGGTGTAAAAGTCTTGATATCCTTTTCTCATGTACGGGGTTAAATAAGGATGGCAATATTTTTAGACATGTCAAATTAGTTAAGTTGGCACCAATATGATGGTATGTGCATCACTTTTACGTATACACACATTTTGGTTGTTGAGCTACACTAATTTACAATCAATCAAAACATTTATTTGCTTTCAATGTAGTTATTAAATAATTATAAAAGAATTATGAAAAATAAGGTCTAAATAAAGTTTGTGTGTTGTAACCACACAAACAACAATGCAAAAAGTCAATCTAAAGCAAGGCCTTGATCAAAGTTCAATTAGGTACGAAAGCATATCGTTCAAGGTGTACTGGTAGTGTTGTTGAAGTGATCGCCTGCCTTTTTGAGGTTGTTTAGGTTCGAACTCCGGTGGCCTGCACCAATGAGGTTTCTGAATAAAGTACGGTGATAAATCACACCCGTAACCAGAGAGGTTAATGACTCTCGCAGAATGAGATTTGGTAGGGATATATTTCTGTAGGCATTTACGCGTTTTCTTAGAGAGTATCATTCTGTACGAATCTTAGTTATTATTTAGTCTGAGCTAATATTGTGATATTTTTTTTATTTAAACTCAAATCACAACTTACTGTACTTCACATCTTCTTGAGTCTATGATCTGAGCTTTACCTTATGCGCTGGAGTCACCAATATCGTTAATTGTTGCCTCTATAAGAATAATCTTTGGTTAGATAAGATATTGGTTACATGCAGCATTAGATAAATTAGACTGTATTACACAATAAAGTACCTATGATAAGTATTAACAATTATTTATTTTTATACACCTGGTTCCAGTTAATAAAACTAAACGCAAGTCAGGTGCAAAAATGTTTCAATTATTCAGTAAACTATTGCATATAAATTAAATAAAGTAAATAGGTCCTTTAACCTATATTTAAAGTTATTTTCTTCAATTTATTGATGTGTAACAAAAAAACTTTCCTGTCGGTTATTTCTTTTCTTATGCGACTACTATAAGGCCAGCTCGATTAATACGAAACAGATTAAACTAATTACAAAAAAACAGATCTTAACCTACCTACTTATAGATAAAAGATCTGACCTAAACCAGAATCATACGAGAGCGTGCCAAGAATGCTGGCAGCATTGCTATCCAGCGTAGCGTAGATAATTTAAAAACCGCTCATCCCAACCTATCGCGATTTACATAACGGACAAAAATAAGAGTGCAATTCCATTAGTAGTATTCATTTGTTTTCTAAGTAATATTTAATGTACTACGTATGTACCGTTAAAGCTCGGAACTTGACAAATGTGTGACAATGTCAGCCAGTGGGCCCGTTTCCGAACATTGTGACGGAGATGTGTTAATTGTCCTCAAAGTGAAATGCAAGAAAGCAAACTGTACGAGCATTAGTCGTGATCCATTCGCCTTACTAAGTACCTTGCAACCTTGGTAGTGAACATGTATTGGCCAGCAGTGTCTCAGCTTGCTCTTATTGCGGTAAGTACAAAATAACATTAATTTTGTACGATTGTTTGCTTATCCTTGTGTATATAATATACTAGCGACTCGCACCGGCTTCGCACGGCCAGCGTTAGCCATATAAGTTAAATGCCTACAAACTACAAATGAATTATACATAAAAACCTCCCTCTTGAATTACTATTTATTGCTGAAAACAGCATCAAAATTCGTTGCGTTGTTTCAATTTAAAGTTTTTGCATACATAGGGACAGACAGACAGCGGGAAGCTACTTTGTTTTATACTATGTAGTGATCACAGATCCATAATCACAACGTTTTAGTAGTGATGTATAATCAGAAAAAAAACGAGGTTGTTCATGTTTTCTCCCCAAAACTTTTGGGGATAGAAGTGTTTGCAAGTGATTTTGAAATACATAACTGACTTTTAATTACACGAAACCTACGGTTTGAGTTGATGTGTGCAAGAAATTACTATTACCTCAGAGTAGATATAGTACCTACACTATTAGCCTGTTCATTTAGGAAATAATAGTAAAATAAACAACGACATTGTCTTCTAAAAAGTATTTCTTAACATATATCTAGATAATAGCAAACAGATGTAATATCGTATTGCTTACGATAACTTCCCACCCGATTTATTGATGAAGGTTTGTACTTTCTCGACCTAACAAACCATGGAATTATTTTGTTTGAACTAAAGATTATTATTTCCTTAATTTATCCCCACACCGCATTTCCCTTTGGAGGTAGCCAGTGATACTATGTACAAATTAACTGCTATATTAATTTTCATTAATCATTATTATTATGAAGATTACTAGCATTGAAAATGTTTTTCTTATGACCTAATAAGGCAAAGTGCCTTGGACCTTGTCTAATTTCCTTGATATCATTTTCATAATAATAGAATACCTTACATTCGCTATAATGTTCACGAGCTTGCGATGTGAAAACGGCGTTACTAAAAATAAATAATATTTAGGTTGCCCTACTTTCCCTATCACAGATGTTGTACAAAGCGCGCACCTGGTTTTCGTCAACAAATAGTAATGTACACAATGATGGGTACATATTTATTGTATAAGCAAGCAATAACTACATACTTACCTATACTAGGAATAACCCACAAAAACAACTTACTTTTACTTTCATTATAAAATGTTAAGTACATTACATACCTAGTAAAGTAATGTTTATTATTCACGTTTTATTTTCAGGCACTCGTACACTTCGGAATTGTTAGTGGATATTATGTTAAGAAACTCGACTGCGGCCCGTATGGGTTCAACTGCGAGTCGGGCAATAAAGTGAGATTATGCGAAGGGGATAACTTGCTAGGGCCTGCTTTCTTGTGCCCTCCCAACACGGTCTGCAATGAGGACTCCAGTGACGTCTGCGAGAACGCACTCAGCTTCACCGGCTCCACTGTCAAGACACTCAACTGCCGCCGCAACGATAGGCTCGCCGATCCTTCCGTGCCAGGGTGCAAAGGCTACATCCTATGCATACCCAACAAGAACCGCTTCCAAGGAATAAAGTTCAAGTGTTCAGGAAACACCATCTTCAATGGATACAAACGCACGTGCTCCTCACCTAACACCTACAAGTGTCCTCTGGCTAATTCCACTAGAACTACCCCAGACATATTTGAGAATAGAAGAATAGACACGAATTCAGGAGACTACAACAGGAATCCCGGTCAATACCATTTGATCAGACCGATAGAATGTAAGAATTACAAATTCTCCGTGACGCAAGACGGCAACCCAACACGCGTCAGGTACTTCTGCCCCCAAAGACCCCCCAGGGGAGACTCAACACTAATATGCACCATCTTCTCAAACCAATTTTGCGTTACTTTAGAAAGAGATGAGTACGATCAATTTATGCAAAGCAGTGGAGCATTATACAGAAAACCTCGCTCTTAAATTACTTTAAAGTAGTGATAAAACTTAGCAAAGACTGTCTATTTCTCCATATTGGTGCTGCTTTATTATAGATTTTATTTATTTTAATATAAAAATAAATTCACGAAGTTAAATAAATAGAAAAAAGATTTCTAACATTTTTATTTAACGTAACAAAACCTTTATAAGATAAAAATGATGATGATAACACAAAACAATATTGTTATATGTAAACCACTATTTATGACACAAAAATAACATTATCAAATGGAAGACTGATGATTTATTTTCCAATGTTCTGTTTCTAAGTAAACAGATACATAATTTTCAACTTTCCCGGCTAGAGGTCTCTGTGCACTTTTGCTTCTCTTCATCGAATACTTCCTCGCTCTCACATCGCTTCTTCTTAATTCTGAATTCGTCCTTTTTATTCTTATAGCAGTAGTAATATTTCTTACAGTCGTTAGGATCGGCAAATTTTCCTTCCTCTTCACATTCAAACTTTTCTCTTTTCCTTTTGTGACTTTCTTTCGGTGTCAAAGTCTTACTTTGCTCACTTGTACTAGTAGAATCACTGTTGGCGGGTTTTGATGTCGACGGAGCCGATGAAACTGGTAGTGGACTTAAACCCTTAAGCTTTAGTACACATCTAACAGAGGTCTTATTCAAATAGAAGCCAGCCTGGCACTGTAATTTAAATCTCGCAAAAGTATCGGACGTATTCCTCATACAAATGTAAAAAACGTTTTCTTTGAAGTAATCTGGAAATCGGCCTTCAGAGGAGCACAGAAAATCATTGTTTCTGATACAATGTGAAATATTTTTAGTACATTGCTTTCTAAATTCACTGAATACTGTGTTAATCGGACACATACCTACAATGGGCTGGTACCTGCCGACACAAATATAAAATTTGCGACATTCTTTCTTATCGCCGTATCTTCCACGACCGTAATGATTGCAACTAAAGTAAGGTTGGTTTACTGTGCCTCTATTCACATTTAATTGAGTGTTCAATGATTGCGATATTTCTGATGTTCGATGATTATCATATCCTCGTGATGTGTTGTTGGTTATACCAGAATTTCTGGCTGCTCTAGTTCTTAAATCTTCAGCCTGGTTATGTATTTCTACATTATTTTGTACATTAGGAACTGCAATGATGGAAGATTGTGAAGGATGTTTATTCTGACTATAAGCCTTCTGAGAATTATTGTTGAAATTCATTAAGACTGGCATCTGAGTATTGTTTTTGATTAAAGATAAATCACTTGTGAGTGAATGATTAAGCACTTGATCTTTAGCGCTACGCAATGTAGAAGTCGGCATATTTTTATCCGTATGTAACTTATTATCTTGAGATATGGAAATAGCGATAATTGAACTCGTGACTTGTGCACCAACATCTGACGTAGAAGTGCTACTAGCTATATTATTGATACTTTCTTGTTGACCAGCGGTCACACTATCGGTCCTTTTTTGTGTATCTTTGTTATTTACTCGGGATACTACGCCACCATTGCCATTGACAATAAGATTTCCATCACTTATATGTGCGTTATCTATTCTCTGTTCTAAATTGTTGACTGGTGTAATATTGCGTGTCTGAATATCGGCCTTTATCTGTTGATTGTTTTGTGAATCATTTGATACAAACATCCTTGAGGTGGAAAGGGTTATTACGGTAGATTTTTTAGTGACAGTTGTAGATACTATTTCTGTTTCTGTATTTTGTATTGAAGCTCCACCAATCCCTAAACTACTCTGTGGAGTGGAACTTGGTAAATCTTGTGTTCTAAAGTTATACGTTGATTGTCCCGTTTTAGCATTTTGAGACTCGTCCAAAAAGTGTGCTTGAGTGGAAGATGTTATAACTATCGGTTCCTCAGTTTTTGTTGAAGATTTTAAATCAGGAGTATTAGCAGGCATTGAAAAGTATTTTTTGTCACCATTGTCAGATTCACTAATAGAAATCGGTACTTGGGTTTCAGTATTATCTACTGTTTGCGATTCACCATCAGGAATGGTAATTTTGATGTTTGATGTTGAAGTAGAACTCTCCTGCGTGATTAGAGCTAGAGCATCAGATGCGGGTCCATTTTCCAGTGTTCCAAGCGATACTGTCACGTCTATCGATGAAATTTCTGGACTCTTCGTGCGTGACTCCACTCGATCAATTAACGTTCCAATGTTTACGTTCCTAGGTTGACTATCACTATTGTGTTTGTAGTCGGTCGAGTCCACTTTAATTGGTTGAAAAGGACTAGGTAATGTAGTAAGAATAGGAATTACAGAGCCTTGTTCAATTTTTTTGGTGGCTATTAATAATGGTTTAAGGTGCACTTCGTTCGGAGTCTGAGTATTAAAAAGTAAGGCTTCTGGAGTGGCATCAATGTTTGTATTTATTTTAAAATCTGGGACAGTTACATACGTTGTGATATCATTTTTATTTTGATATGCTATTTCTGGATAAACGGTTGATATTGCGAGCGGTACACTTTCGATTCTTTGCTCAATATCTATTGACCCTTGCGTCGATGAGTCGTTATCATTTAATAGAACTTGAGTAATTTCCTCCAAAGGTGTAGAAATTGGATTATTACTTACAGTTGTGTGTGGTTCTGGTATATTTTTTTGGATATTTTCACTTGGATTAACTTGTAAATAATTAATTGTTGAAACACCGTTAGCTGGGATTGTAGCAGAAAATTCCGCATTAGAAATAGGAACAAATGTAGCTCCTATGACACTTTCTTGGTTAAATTTACTCTCTGATTCGGTATTTACTTTAGGTAATGGTTTCAATGCATTAGGATAATTTAATGTAATTTCAGAATCTTCTAACGTACTTATCTCTGACGTTTGTCCAAGAATTATATTATTTACTTCTTTATTAAAAACATTACTTGTAAACGATGTTATTATATCGGCATGCTGAGATATAATTTCCGTTGTATCAATAGGTTCGTTATTACTATTTGTAATAACAAGATTATCTTCGGTTACAGTGGTAAATGATATTTCCGACAAATGTATAGGTTCTTTAACTTCTGTATCGGTAGTATCTGTCACTTCTATTGGACTGCGGTTTGAATTATGAATGTCCATGGGTGTAGTTATAATTTCAGTTGTAAAGTCTAATTTATGTAATTCAGTCACTTTTTCGGGTTGAACTTTGTCATTCAATATAGCTTCTGCTTTGTCTTTAGGAATATAGTTCATGTTATTGGAATCAGTGTTTGTATTTGTTTCACTAATGAAATCAACAGAACTAATTCTTTGATTGTGTAATATCTGTTCGTCTGTATAATTATTTGGGGTATATTCAGTTGTGAATTCTACAGGTGAAGAGGTGGTAGTTTGAAAAAGATTAAAAGCAACGTATTCTGTAGTGGTGGAGATTAAATCTTGTATGATGTTATTCTGCGATAACATGGCATTACTAACTGTATTGTCAACGGCTGTTGTTTCTAAAGCACGTAAGTCATTAACTGGTGGCTCTGTATATGGTGTATAATAGCCGAAAGATGTCACATTTATATCGTCTATTCCAAAATCTTCGTTAGAAAATGTCGTAAGTTCTTTACGTATAGTTGCTTCTTCCGAAGTATTCAAATCAATAATTTCTGTAATTGAATCTGTAGGTGTCTGTACCCCAGAAAGTACAGATTTTTTTCCATCAATTGATACAATCTCATTTGTGGATAAAGATTGAATAGTTTCCTGGTCCATATAAGTAGATGGGTTTTCAGTAGTTTGTATAAAATCCGACGTCGGCAAAGACGGTAATAAAGTTATAAGCGATATATCACTATAAGTGGTTTGTTGCAATGTAGGCTCAATTAATAAATCCTTTTCTGTTGTTATCAAAATATCTATTGCATCTTCTCTCGTACTGTTTACTGCATTTTTCATAGAGGTTTTTTTAATTACTTTAAGAGACATATCATCATTATCAGCAAAAACCATGTCAGTGGTTATCCTAGTATTAGGATTATTTGTTTCATAATATGCTGGCGCAATTGTGATATTCTCAGTCACATGCATTGTATTAGTAGTTTCCATTAAATTTTCATTGGTAAAGCTATCAGGAGTTTCTCTACTCTGATTAATATATTCAGTGAGTTTTTTTGAGGGCTCAGTGCTTACGTATTTGTCTGGTATTATAGTTGATACGACTTCAGGTGCAAATATCTCTGTATTATCTGTTGAAATCGGAAAACTTTCTGGGGCTAATGAAGCATGATCGAATTTCGATGTTTTATATTGACTGTTTAGATCATCAGTTGTGACTGCCAGACTTTCGATTGTAGTTTTGTTGGAAATTTCGTCCATAGTGTAGTCAACATTGTAGTTGCTTATATTATTAATATAATTGTTTTCATTTGGCACGATAGTGTCTGTTTTATTTAATTCAATAGGCAAAGATTCCATGATCAAACTTTTATTGTCTGTGTTTATATACGGTAGGCTATCAGTAAAGGAATCTGTGAAAATATTTTCAGTAGTAGCTACAAGCTGATCAGCTGTTTGACTTATCAGAGAATCTGTCACAGAGATATCTGTATTTTTTTCATTAGGATAATTATAATCGTTCCATGAATCCATAGTAGCAACTTGCTCAGTCCATACACTATCATGCTCAAGTACTGTTACATCCTTTGGCCTTATAACATTGTCTGCCTCGGTGTTTGAACTGACTCCAGCCACTGGAAAAGTACTGGACGTGCCATTTAAAACCGTTGTGTTTGAGTTGATATTTAATGCAGTGGGTAACGATTCAATGATAAAACTATTATTATCATTGTTTTTATATGGCAGGTTGTAACCAAAAGAATCGGTGTAAATACTTTCAGTAGTAGCTGCAGCTGTTGAACTTTTCACGGAGTCTATCATAGAGATGCCTGTGGTAATTTTATCTGGTGTAGTATATGTGTTCCATGCGTCTGTTGTTGTAATTTTCTCATTTGTTAAACTATCAAAAGCAAGTATTGTTACATCCTGTGTCACTATGTCATAGTATGACTCAGTAGTTGAAATTACTTCAGACACCGTTACGGTACTTAATGTTTCGTTTAATACCGTCGTGATAGTATTAATGTCAGTATTTACTTTGTTTGGCTCAGTTATAATTGCATTATCTATAATTTCAGTTGTTGGCCCTGTTTCAATGACATTAGCTGAACCGGATTCGATTTCAGTTAGAGGTTCTGTTGATAAATTAATTTCAGTATATTTCGCACTTTTATTGTTTCCAAGTGTTGTTTTAAATAATACTTCTGGTTGCTGAGTAACTATATCAATTATTATTGTCGATGTACTTACTGTGTTATTGATTTCTTCCAATATTGTACTTCCAACGGTGGTTTTTGCTGTCTTTGCGGTTGTATCAGATGCACCACTTTCACCATTCACTGATATAACATTCAATGGTGGTGCTAGACTTGGTGGTGAATTGACAGGAGCAAATTCACATTCGAAACGATTGGTTGTGTGACAAACTGTTCTCGGCGGGCACGGTATAACGAAATCGTCTATTGTACTGGATATGCCGCTCCCCAAATCGACACATATCATGAAGTGGGTCGAATTAACGCAATGAAAAGCTTTTCCATCACAGTCGATATTTGTCGCTGCCGTAATCGGAATCGCTAAAATCACCTGAAAGTAAATTTTACTTCTTGACTGTGAACATTTAAAAGCTTGCCTACACTGTAATGTTATTTTAATTGAAATTAAATTATTATTTTTATATTAATTGAATGTTATAAATATATGTACCAACCAGTGAAATGATCCCTCTTAGGTCGAAGAAATTATTTTTCTTGAAAGCCATCCCACATTCTTGCTTGAAAGTTTCAATGATGTGAGAGCATTCAGTCGTTTGAGTACTCGTTAGTCGTTTATCTCGTGTTGTTCTCGAATGGTATTACTATACGGCTCTCGCCTATTATGAATGATGGTATAAACCCTTGTTAGCACAGGCGCAAAACTAACATTACACATAAGATTATTATTATGACGCTGAGTAAATATTGCTGACATATTATTTCCCCTGGCCTGTTGTAATTCTGTTTTCATATTGACGTGTTTATTTTAATGCACTTAATACGCAGTTACTTTAAATATCTATATCTATAATTAAAATAAAACTAACAGGTCCATTTCTGTAAATTGAAGATATTTTGAAAAACTTTTTGAAGGGCGCTCTATATTCGATACTGAACCCAAACCTGTATTTTTTTTTTCATTTTTGTCCCTCTGTTACTTGGCCGCGCATCACGCCGAAACTACTGAACGAAATTAAATTAAACTTGGGACGATATGAGTTCATACTACGACTACGACGAAGTAAAACATAGGATACTTTTATACCGAAATTCAACACGGTTCCCGTAGGATAGGGGACAATAGGGATTAAATGAAATGAAATGAAATACCTTAAAAGTCAAAATATGTACTTGGATGTAATTCCGATACAGTTGGACCGATTCGAACGGGAATTTCAATGACAGATAGCTGATTATGCAGGGCGCTACTATTATTTTGAAAAATAATATTATTAGGGTTCCGGGCATCAAACAAAAAATCCATGAAGTTTTGAACTAAATCCGAAAGGTTGGACCGATTTGAACAGAACTTTCACTGGCAGGTAGCTGAAGCAATAATACGTAACCTATGCTTAATTTATTTTGAATAATAATAAGGGTTCCGCGCACCATGTAAAACCTATGAAATTGTGAATAAAATATGAATGGTAGAATTTTCACTGGTAGATAACTGATGCTATAAGGCGGCACTAAGGTTACTTTTTAGTTCGGAAAAATAATTAAAGATTCGCGGCCAATTAAACCCATAAACGTGTACGAAGTCGCGGGCACACCTAGTTGTTATATAAAATAGATCAGTCAATTTGGTTTGCTTCGGTCCGATATCATTGAAGTCTCTTATTTCTGGATATGTCATAGATGATATATTTTGTTTTAGCTATGATATACTAGGACACTTTTATGTCGAAAGGCAATTTTAAGTTTAATACGTTAATGCATTCGCTAATTCTCAAAATAAGAATAGAGTCTATTGAACATTAATACTCATCATCAATTACTCTGTGATTAAATTACGCAACCGGTTGAACAACCTGATAAGGCACATCGTATTTTTAACTAAATCATGTTCGTTACGTAGCGAGTTGTTTCCTCTGTTCTTCAGTGTGACATTGTCTTTAAATTGCAAATTACACATTGAGTTAAGTAATATTTCCTGTTGATGATGATATCTTGACAAACTCACACAATATTCAAAATTCGCAGATTGGAAAATTTTCACGTGTGCGAAATGCGCTGCAATTAACTATCTGCTTTCTAAATTAGTATCGTGAATAAAGTTATATTTGAATGGTACACTTAAAAATATGTTATCATGACACATGACCCCAATGTGGCACTCGTATCAAGACCGTGATATTACAAAAACTCTTCTAATATAACTCATCTGAACAGGGCAAATTAAGTTAATGTATTTAAGACCGTATACAACTCATAAATAGTAATAATTTAAATATTCTTAAGGTGTTTTAATACTGTTGTTTTAAATTACTAATAGGAGTTGGGTTTCGAAGCAAAGTAGCGCATTGTCAAACATAGTATTGGAGAGGACTCACTATGCTAAGTAGGTAGAGCATACGGGCAGATAAGCACCTAATGGTGATTCCGTGTTAATACAAACAATACACGTAGCTTTCAGTGACAATTTGGTGTTATTGCGTTAAAAGAATTGGCGTGACAGAGAAAGTATCTTTAAGCTTCAAAGGGTTACTGCTACCAATTTGAGGAGTTCGTGTTACAGTTGTCATGCCAACCGATAATAAGATACGAGTCATCTTCAGTCATCAACGCAACCGGTTTTCCCCGTGAGTCGTTTTGCGAAGGTCAAATGTCAGTTGTATCCTGTAAAAATCTGGTCATCAGCCACAAAAGACTGATCATACAATGTTGCCCTAAATTTTACTTCACGGGAACATATTTCCCGTAGATACATCGTTCACATGACATTCAATAATCAATTATATCGTGTTTAATACTAGTAAACTTTTATTTTCTTAAACTAGTAACCTGATAATCAAATAAAAAGTTATCAGTAGATTAAAGTTGTATTGTTTTGTGAGTAGGGAAGTAATATTCTATCGCAAAAAAATATATTTAAACTGATAAAGTGAAACGTGATTGTCCGTAATATTTCAGACATTAGAAATTATTTCGTAATTTCTGTAGGTACCTGTTTTAATCTGTTTGTGGCCAAACTCACCTAAAAATTATCCAAATTCAAATAGGACGTTCTATTTTGGAGGCTTTCTTTAAAATCGTCGTATGATCGGGAACTTCTCCTAGTTCCCGATCATACCTCATTTCATTTCAATTAAAATACGATTATAATTAATACGAATTGGTACCCAAGGGTTAATCGTTAATGAAAAATTATGTATCGTAATAATTTATCTTAGTGTCTAATTAGTGTGTTATTAGTGTCGTCTATTTTCGCGTGTCTTCATTAAGCATAGTTAATCAGTGAGTTTAATTAATTAAAAGTAAGAAACTAGTAGATAATTTAAGAACATCAATATTTGCGTATTCAATGCTAGAAAATAAACAGCTTCTGATGAAACCAAAAATAATCTATATTCACGATATATAAAGAGAGGTAGAAAGCAAATTAATATAATTGATTGCCAAAAATATGGCTCGTGGCCACTTACTGGCTAAAAGCCGTGAGGTCGCTACATAACAATTATCAAATTCTATTTTCATTACTCGTATCAAGTTATGATCTAGGAGATGTTAAAATAACTACAACTATTTAACAAAAAAAACGATTAGCAATTGAATCGTTTATTTTAAAAAAATATTTACTTAAGTTTTCTTGTGTCAACATGTTTTAAAATCCCTACTTAATGTTAATATTATTTCTTACACTTCTTAAAGTACCAATCGACCACCAATCTTCAGAGATCTCACTTTTGTTACGTAAATCGATACTATGGCTAAAATTAGCCAAACTATTGAAATTGCCGATAAAGTACAGGCTAAAATAAAAATTGTGTACTGAGTCCCCCCGTCCCTGCTTATAATGAAGGATATTCCAACTACGAAAACAGTGAGGATACCAGCGGAGATGGTTTCCAAAGTACTATGGATCTTATGCCACTTGCGGGCACCCACAAAATCCTGCACCGTTGTCTCCCAGCAGGACGTTATTGCGCCGTAGCCGAATCCAGCCACCACGCACCCGATGGAAAAAGAATTGTGATTGCTAGCATTCGCTAACACTGAAATAATAGAAATTGGTAACTAGCGACATAATGCGAAATGTAAGTATGTACGAGTATTTGGAAATAATGAATGTCTATTTGTATACGTACCAAAGCATGCAGCAGAAGACACCATCAAACCGATAAGTGATATGTATTTGAAATTCCTCTTAGGTGTCTGCGCCAACCATGGTGTAACCAATAGAAAACACATCCAAGTAAATCCGTACAGTGATATTAAGAAATTCAACTCTGTCGAGGAAATCTTCGGTTGTATCTCCGAAGCAATCAATGGCAGCAAAGCTAAACAAACAGCAGTCAAACTTAATTTAGCGAATGCCAACAGCAGGGACGGATAAAATCTCCAACAGGACAATGACCTTGTCAAGGGTTTGATAAACGTGTCATTGATATTATACATGAGGTACAACAATCGCCTTCGTAATCTATATACTCTATAAGATGGCATCCACATTCTCCTCTTCATACTAGCGTAAGCAGACTGGCATCTAAAACTGAACGAATTGAATATTTTCTCCCTTTGTACGTCAGTGACTGGGGAAATATTATCGTATGTCACTTCTACTTCAGAATATTCCCTGTTTTCACTAGCATCACGATCGCTTTGTGAATCTCTTCTTAATTGCTTAGCTATAAATTCATCTAAACTGTCGCCTAAGGTACTCAGTCTTTTGATAGCGATACTCAGTCGTGTCCTCCCCTTAGTAATATTATTTGCATATTGATCATCATTGTCACTATCTTCGCTTTCTTCAGGTATTTCTGGCAATATTTCAACACCGAATATGTTTCTTCTCTTTTCCTCTGGGCTCGGAGGTGGTGTAACAGTGGCTATGTACTCACCATTATCCTCAAAATCTGACATTTCACCTTCTCTGTTCAAATTATCGTCGGACGGGCTCTTCCAACACTTTTTGCCCATATCATGCAATTGTAATTCAGCAGTATAAAAGTTGTTATCTATTCCTTCGTTGTTAAATATAGCGTATGTTTTGGCTAAGTCGCCGTACCTGGTAAAGGATACTGGTCTCTTAATACAATCGTTTACTTTTAGTAGCATGATTGCCGGTAACGATTGGAGTATAATTCCACCCACGACTATGAATGCGAATGAATAACCATAGTAATCTATCAAGGCTGTTAAAATGTGGGGAAAAATACTTTGCCCTACCGCTTGGCCAGCGAAACACAATCCTCGAATGAATCCTAGACGTGAATCATAAGTGTCGAAGACTACGGCGTCTACTTGTGCTGATATTAGTGATGATCCGAACCCTGTAAGCAAATATCATCAAATTATTTACAGGCTACTTTTAAAATTTTCATTCAAACCAAGATTTAAAGCTTACCGCCCATAACGCCGTAAACATAAGGTTGCAAATGATGTGGCAAGAACGCGCAAATGAGTAAACTAGCTACGACCACCAACAGGCCGAGGGATGCCATCACGCGATATCCGACAGGCCCGCCCCAAGAGTCTGCCGCATCTCTGCACCAGCATTCTGAAATGGGACACAGGGTTCTTCACAGATATTGCTAGTCGATTCGCCCGGGCTTAGCACATTTAGATCAAATTATAATATATGTAGAGAGTCAACAAGTCACACGACAAGTCACCATGAGTACATAGTAGGTACATTTAGTAACGTGTTTATTACCGCTTATCTTTTCTACGGATTGGTAAGATCAATAGCTTGAAAGGTACAATTTTACTTATAAAGGTCTTACTGGAAACAAGATCCAGTACAATTCCGTCAATTTCGGCTCTCTCCATAGACGTAAAAGTTACAGTTCCTACCTATGTTCACAAACAGACAATGTTGCTTCTCAAATTCCAAATGTCTACATCTTTTTTTGATCGTAGAACCCGTTATTAGGTATGAAAAATTTGACATAAACCTAAATGCAGTGTCGGGTTGTCATGATAAAATAATATTTGAGACCTAGTTTATTATCTACTCTGAGATTTTAGTAGGTGGATATTCAGTACCAAGTTAATTAAAAATGTGACGTACGAGTGAGACTGTAGGTGAGTATGTAGAGTGTAGGAGTGGAGAAGCCCAGCCACAGTGGCTCGAGCTGCGCAAAGTGCACCAGAAGCACACCATAAGACACCACCAAGCTAGGGAGGTTGATCTGCAAACACGACCACAACATGTATACCTACTTGTTACCAAATTATATGCTGTATTTGTATGCATATGGCTTTGCTAGTTTGTTTATTTATTATTACACAAGAAACAGCGAAATATGTTAGGCATTGCATGTACCTACATAGTCATTGTAATTTGACGCGAGGTGCCAAGAGAATTCAGAGTGACTGATGAATGATTCTTTAATTAAACAGTCCATCGATCAAACACAATCGTAATTGATACGATAGATATCCAAGATTTATCTGCAGATAACAGCTCGATATTTAACTCGTGATCGTAAAACTTCTATTTGTTTAGCCAAATCAGTCCGGGAAGCGATAAATAAACATAACAAACATATTGTTTGGATTACTCAGTTAGTTTACCTAGGATCTGACACAACGATATTCATAATATATTCCGATGATTTCGATTTAGATTATTTGATATAAAAAGTAGTATTTTTGTTAATGGATTCCCAGAGACGTTTCACAGAGTGGTCTCAACAGCCAGCCTACCATCACTACATAGTATAAAACAGTCGCTTCCCGGTGTTTGCCTGTTCCTATGTATGCTTAGATCTTTAAAACTACGCAACGGATTTTGATCCGGTTTTTTAATAGATAGAGTGATTAAAGACCAAGATTTTTATTTATAATTCATGTAGGCTTGTGTTAATCCGTGCGAAGCCGGTGCGGGTCGCTACTAAAACATTAAACCATATATTATAGTTAAACTATAAAGAGTTCGTATTAATGTTATGTTGATGCTAATTTTCTTGGATTGTATACTATTTCCGGTAAACTATGTAAGTAGGTGATGAAGTAAATCACACACAAGGGCTATCATACAAAGGATTGTGTTGTGTCGCAGTAAGTGTTTTGCGTTTGCCACATTTGTATAAGTTCAAAGAGTAGGTATTATTTAAAATAACATTATTCTAGGCAGTTACCAATGTGAATTACGAAATAAAATCAGAATTAATTTCATTCATGGACAGTGCTAACGAACTGTGCACTTAATTTATAATAGATACCTAATAAGATTATTATTAGGAATTTGGGTAGAATGCCTTATCGCTTGTATATTTCGATGCCAGTGGTTTTGTTTTAAAGGGCAATCACATTGACATCCTCGATACTGTAAATGGGGAATAGGTATTGCGTAGGTTCACAGATTAATTAAAAGTCCTCGTTATTAATGGAAGAAATTTCGAATGACAATATGTGTAAGTATCTAAGTTAAGATGGGACTCACTGGCCCATGAAAAGCCCTTTCACTTATGTCTGTATGGTCTGAAGTACTTTAACTACTTTGCTAAGGGGGTATATATTTTTAGAACACAATCCTCGATAAGAGTCGAGTATCCAATCCAATAGATATTACAGTATCATTTATGCATGGAAAATTACCCACAATCCACTATCAAATCTACATCCATGCTTATATTATAAATGCGAAAATAAAGCTGTTTTCTACATTTTCAGGACTAAACGACTGAACGGATCGTAATATAATTTGACAAGGAGATAGACTATATCCTGATGAAGGACATAAGCTTTTTTTGTCTTTAAACAAATGCAGACGAAGTCGGGTAACAGCTATTAGGTATATTATATTTGTAACACGTCTAGACCGTGCATTGAAGGCAATAAATTCTTAGAAAAAGTCTACGTGAAATTAATCGATTATGTTTCCGAAATCTGCCTTTAATAGCTACTAGCTAGCCATGCTTTGTCTACAGCGAACCATTTGCTCAGACTCACATGTTTGAATCGCATCCGATTTTATCTGACGTCATCGACTCATTGATAAGATTTTCAAGTACAACATGGCTTGATAACATAATACTTATATGTCATAACAGTTATACTTAACTACCGACTGAAAGTATATGTCGCGAGGAGCAATATTTCCTAGATGGATATTTTTGCATAAGTACCACAAATATAAATGTGTGATTTTACGTTTTTGTTGCACCACAAACTGTTTAAACAGAGTGTGATGTATGTATGCCAACTTGGACGTACCTACCTACGTTAAATACAAAACGAACAACGCATTGTAAAATAGATACGCACATTTAAGACCACGACTGAGAGCAGAAGAGACCAGCGCCAGGACGCGCTTTGCGCTTGCTCCTCAATTTCCATCTAGTTTTCTTTCCTCCCACATTTTCCAAAGGATATTTGTATTGACATATCCGAACAGAAGGTCACAACACGAACATTCACAATGCTAACTACAAGCATTCCAATAGCACTGTTATTTAAACCGTTTATTCGTAATGAATTCTATTTGTTTAAAGAACTAGCAGATGTAAGAGAGCACATCGTCGTATTGACAGGATTTCTATACATCGAGCGTGTTATCAAAGGCCTCAGCACGTCGTTACTTTGTCTTATCTTATCATCTAGTGAAAGAATCCAATATTAACAACTAATTTGTTATTATTTTAGAGATTTGTTAAAAAGAGCGATGTGTTAAGATTTTTTTATTATTGATGATTGGGTCTCATTACGGAAATAAATAGGCTCCTATTACCGGATGGGCTTGGTTCTGCATATTGTATTGTTTTGAGAAGTTATGCTACGTTGCTCGTGAGTCGACTGCACAGATATATACTATGAAAATATACGAGTAGATACTCTTACTTCAATAACTCTTTCAATAAATCTATTTCATTGCTTAAATATATGTCCAGTTATAACAATGTCCACTATCAACCTCAGTCAAAGCAAATATTTTGTTAGTTAGCCGCAATGGAGTAGAAAAAAATGGGGCCTGCAGTGCACTGAGTGCAGTGCAGTGGTTTAGCGGACAAAAGTTCGTCTTTATCTTTGTTTTAACAAACCAATCGTCACTCACAGGCAGCCCAACCAGTCAGTCAGGGCTCCACGGCATTTTCTCTATTATTTTTCTAAATAACGCCATCTATCGTTTCCTTTAGGAATTTTAATTCCCAAGGCATTTTACCAAATACGTAGCGAAGAGGTTGTAAATGTTGCAATACATAAAATATATATACTGGTACATAAAATGAAACATCTATGGAAGTTTTTGGCGGGAATCAGGCGGAGCGGTTGAGATTTTTTCCAGTGTGTCGTAAATTGTGTTATAGTGATCTTTAATGTGTATTTTTGGTGTCGATATGTGCAGTAAAGTTTCATTTAGTGACTGATTTATAGGAGCATTGGAAATAATGCTATAATACAACTTTTGGGTTAAGTGATTTATCATTATGGTCAATAGGTTACCTCTAATCTAAAGGCGTGTTACGATCTGCTACTGCCGTGGGTTGTCTCCAGAAACTCCATTGGGCGTTAAGAGTGCACGACACTAGGCATTTTAATGCGGCAAACACGAGAAATTTTGCAACATGAAAATTCTCCAACACTCGACACTGGCAAAAATAGTCCCTGAAGGGATTGATTGCCATACTTAGGAAGAAGAAGAAGAAACATCTATGATTTTTAACGTTTGTAGAACATGATAGAACGCCTTGCACGATGCCTTGCCCGTATATTTGACTGAGCATGCCTGAGTGTGCTGAAAATATTATAGACCTTGAGGACTTTATATCAGACAGAGCGGTTGAGAATAAATTATGTTATAGTGACCTTTAGTGTGTATATTCGGTGACATTATGTACAGTAACGTTTCATTTAGAGACTGATTTATAGAGCATTGGAACAAATGATATGGCTTTTGGGTGAAGTGATTTATCATTTTGGTCAATAGGATACCTCTGGCTAAAGGCTTGTTACTATCTGCTACTACCGTGGATTGTCTCCAGAAACTCCAATAAGCATTAGACTTTAGAATGCATGACACTAGGCATTTTAATGCAACAAGTACAAAAAATTTGAAACTTAAAAAATCTTTAACACTCGTCACGAGCAAAAATAGTTCCTGTAGAGGATTGATTGCCATAACTATGAAGAAGAAAAATTGGCATAGAGAAGTCATAATGACATTAATCACTGACGTAACACAGCGGTCGACTGTCAACCGGCCGGCTCTGCTAGCTATAGTGGCTACTGGCACAAAGAAATGAAGATTTTTTTCTGGTGATTGGTGAAATTAAGTCCATAGACTGTCAGGAAGGACGTTGCCAACCTTCTTGGTGGTTATCCCACCGTACTACGTTGCCAAGAGGATCCTCTCTTTTATCTACTTGACATTGGCAAAATACGAAATGTAGGTTTTTTTTTTTTTTTTTTTTGGCGGGAATCAGGCGGAGCGGTTGAGATTTTTTCCAGTGTGTCGTAAATTGTGTTATAGTGATCTTTAATGTGTATTTTTGGTGTCGATATGTGCAGTAAAGTTTCATTTAGTGACTGATTTATAGGAGCATTGGAAATAATGCCATAATACGACTTTTGGGTTAAGTGATTTATCATTTTGGTCAATAGGTTACCTCTGACCTAAAAGCGTGGATTGTCTCCAGAAACTGCATTAGGCATTAGAATGCATGACACTAGGCATTTTAATGCGGCAAACACAAGAAATTTTGAAACTTGAAAATTCTCTAACACTCGACACTGGCAAAAATAGTCCCTGAAGGGATTGATTGCCATACTTAGGAAGAAGAAGAAGAAGAATACGAAATGTACTTTTTTGTGTTGCCATTAAATAAATAAATAATAATAAACATAATCACTACTTGTTTTCACTCTTTGCTTGTTCACTGGTCTTCTTGTCAACAAAAACCTAAAAGTTCACGAATATCATATTTCTTTCCTTCAAACAACAGTTGAACATATTGCAGTCGTGTTGCAGACAATCTATAATTGGTTTATATTCATCAGTGTATTACAAATTAAATTGCTTTGGCATTGGTCAATACACTGCGATCTATGGTATTAGCTCATAAAAAATGAGTAATAGCGAAATTCTAGAGGAATATTCCAATGCTGTTAAGCAACTGAGAAAACAATGGACCGACGCTGGATTGACCGAAGAAGAGTTTAAGGAACTGTACTTTGAATCTCTTAACTCTATACAAAAACGTATGCCATCAGCTGCGCCAGCTCATCAACGTCGTATAACTAATTATAGAATAATATTGCTGTTGGCAATTGTTACAATATTCACAATATACAATTTTAAGACAATCTACAGCTGCACAGTATGCAATATGCAAGAATATATTTATCCTGGCCTCAAACTTTTGAGAAAGATGTCAATCCCTTTTATCTCCCTATTTCCTGCACTTACTGGTATGTAAGCGAACATTATTGTAAAAATGCATTCTACCTATTTTGTATACAAGTTCTTATTTTCAACCAAGTTTTCAACAAAGATGTCTTCACATTCCAGACTTCTACCATGAAACATGTTTGATCCAGAATCCCTTCTTCACTGTAGTGGATATGGACTGCTGGCCTTGCAGCACAGTCAGCAATGTCCAGGAGGTGACTGACCCAAAACCAGTGAACCAGCAGCACACTGCACCTTTTATCTATGAAGTATGTCTAACAAGGATACATATTATCCTGATACCACATGTTACAACTAATAAATCTTAGTTATAAAATGATTTCTGCAATAATTTGAAAAGTTCAATTACAGACTGATCAGCAAGTTGTTAATTTGCAATTACTTAGAAGTTTATATCTAAGGAATAAAAATATGTTTGAAAATGAGTCAAAAGTCCTCATAAGCAATAAGTACTATCTGAGTCCGAGTGACATGTTTAGTAACTTAATGACAGATTTGATTTTCAACTTTACATAAACTTAAATTAAAAACTTAAAATAAACTAAACTAAGAAGTACAAAACTAACCTAAACGTAAAATAAATGTCCCGAACCACTGTCACGGGGAAGTGTGCCAAGAAGGCTGGCGGCATTGCCACGCTGAATTGCAATGCTTATCCTTTGGGCCAAATATTCGCCAGCCCTCTTGTCACAGGAGGCCTCGCGTAATTTGTTTGAGGTCTCCTTAAAAAGGGTATGAGCCTCTGGCCCCCACGGCCCAAGAGTTTCGACCCCAAACGCCATAAATATGTACCCGTCCTTCAGAGATAAATATTTACGGCGCTTGAGGCACTCCTGCCGAGCGGCTGCCGCACCAGCCACCACCGAAGTGTCCGGGAGGTGGGACGGCGCCAGAGTGTCGACGCAGGTAGCGTCCCACACCAAGGGCCGCCCCAGCCTCCAGGGCACCAACGTCATACCATCGGGCCTCTTGCCATCGTCACGAGCCAGACCACAAGGCTCCAAGACAGCTGGCACCCCCGCGGTGGCAAGTGCCCGACGGATAAGGTCATTGATGGCCGCATGCCGCGACAGCCGGCCCGCACTCTTAATACAAGAGAGGCCGTGGTGACCGAGGCTGTCAACACCCTCTCCACAGTGACAATGATGTGGGACACTTACTTTAGCTCCTAGTCTAAGACTTACTGCTAAACGAAAAGTTATATTGTCCATAAATGTACCCGTATTGACTGAAGGCAAAGCTTGCAACCAGAGGCCTGACTCCCACTTAGCAACCGCTAAGAGACGAGCACGCTCAGGAAAGCTAGAGGATGATTCCAATAGAGAATCATACTGTAACTCACAAAGCGGCCCGTCCCACAGTCTCTGTATGGAAGGCTTTTCAGGTTCCCCTGTGTTTGGACCGGCAGCCAAATGCCAAGCATTTCTAGCTTCAACTAGCCACGAGACCTCAAAGTCACTAAGTGACGGAGACAGAATCTTACCAATGAGGTCGCGTGTGCTAAAAATTGAAGACAGAAATGCTGGTAGCGCTACACTTGAAATTTTGCGGATACCCAGACCCCCATACCTTATTGGCAAGGAGGCTTGAGCCCACGAACGATTGTCAAAATCGATATTTAAAATTCGACTGAGCGTATTTTTTAAAAGATCATCCAAAGAATTTAAAATATTTGTATGTTTCCACAAGTTGGAACAGCGTAAAACGTGAGTAAATTTTGGTACGAAAAGGCAATGCCGAATAATAGAATATGCCTTGTGCATACTAATATTATCCAAACGGTGAGAGGTGTAGTTGAAATTTTGAATTTTCTCTTCTATTAATGGGGCATAGGATTCTTCAAAGATCGGTGACCCTAAAAGACGAAGAGAACTCTTGTCTAAAATTTTTATACCAGGTGCCAAAGAGTTAAATTTGGAAATAACATTATTTTTGTTACTAACGGTGTCCGAAATGTATAGTTCACTTTTGGAAAAATTTAGTTCTAAGCCGATGTTTTTAAACTTGTTTATAATTGTTTCCAAATCGTTAAAAACAGAGTTAACTTCGCCCCCCAGGGACCCATCATCAAGATACCAAACATTAAATTTTGAATTTAGATTTTGAATAACAGGATGTATTGCCAGACTAAAAATTACCGGTCCAAGAGGGTCACCCTGTTGACACCCTACACAGGAGAGTAACAGATTATTGTTATAGGCCAGATTAGAGGGGGTACTGTAACATTGATATATGTATGCGTATATCTGAGGTGTTTTTTCTCTTACTTGTGTCAACAGGGCGCCCCTGTCCACAGAGTTGAAGGCGTTTTTTACGTCCACCTTCAGCAACACTTCTCCAAATTCGTTGGATAAAAAAGTGCGAAGGGAATATGCTGCCGCTTCACAGCCTCCTTTAGAACCAAAACCTAGCTGAAACGGTTGAAAGTATAATGATAAATTTTGAAATAGGGCTCTGCAGCATATTTTAGAAGCTAACCGACGGTAGGTCATACCAACCGCTATGGGTCGTATGCCACCATCCTTCTTTGTTAAAGCGCACAGATTAGCGCCATATAGAGTATCCAGAATGTCCTCACTTACCTTACCTGACAGCATCAAGTTGATAAGTGCCGTTAGGTCTCTCAACAACGACTCATTCCCGTTGCCTGTTCCACCCAAAAGCAAATCTTTTAGATGCTGTGGTGTTAGCCCATCCAAGCCACCGGCCGAGCCGCTGCGAAAAGACATAACGGCTTTGAGGACAACCTGGGATGACGTCTGTAAAGGAAGGTCCGGTGTCAAAGGTGGATCTGGGATATTTGGAAATGCTGCTGCAGGCGGATGCTTAGACCTTAAAGCTTCCAAAGTTACCAGGTCATTGGGCGCGATCGTGTCATTGGAGAAAAGGAGGCGAGCAGCACCTTGGATATCACCGTCATCAATTTTTTTTTCCACTATGCTGCAAATGTTCCTCCTGGGATCCTGTCCATGATTTGATTTTGAATTTGTATTTGGTGGAGAGATACAATTTTGTCTAATATGGTGGGTGAGAGATGTCTTTTTGTGTTTATTTTTGTCCGAAACATGTAAAATCTGAAAAGGAAAAATCAGAAGCTGCTCCCAGGCACGCTTTGAATTGTCCGCAAGCACAGTTTTAATACACTCCGAGAGCTTATGGGCGACAGTATCCCTTACCCCTCTCGGAATCCTCCTCAAAACAGGACATGAATGTTTTAGTCCTGACAGGTGTTCTGAGAAACTCCTCACCTCACTTGCGTCAAGAGGAGAGTCTCCCAGATCACCTGTAACTGTGGCCGGTGCTGTATTTGGAAATCCATCTTGGTTTTTATGTGATTTTCCAAGATGGATTTTCAAACCTCGTCGGCCCTTGAAAAAGCGTACCTGAGGGCAGATGGGACATTGGACAAGACTCTCCAAAGACACGGTACTAGCCTGCTGGTCGGTCGATAGGGGCACATCCACAGCGCTTTGCATATAAAACTTTAGAAATATAGCAAAAATATATCACAAATAAAATAAAAACAATAAAATTCACTACCACATAAACAACACGCACACAAACACTTCCTGAAGGCACTATGGAAGGCACTGGTGAAATATAATGAAGGATTTTATAACAAATTTCTAGCGTAGCGGTGTATTCTCTTGGGGCCAATAGTTGTTTTAATTTATAAAATAAATAAATAAACGCTACAAGTTGCAACCATGACAACGCCCGGGCTCCGACGTAGCTGTCAAAGTCGCGCCGGCGCCCACAATTGCAGATCAGCTGTCTTCGGTCTTCGATGGACTTTTGTGTAACTTAGTTCGGCGGCCTTCCGAATTTAATCAATTATTTAAAATTATATTTTATCTTATTAAAATTCTGCAGCAATACTTTGACATGTCATGTCAGGCATTATTCATTCAAATCGAAGAAAAAATATTTTAACAGTAAAATACTAATAATGTTATTATGTTTAGTTTGAAATTACTATTTGTAGATGAGATGATGAAAACTTCTATGTATGGTAAGAATAAGTTGAATATCATTAAGATTAGTAACTGGGAATAATGTATGATACATAGTATTTTTTTCAGGAAATTCAATAATATGAATGCAGCAAAAGTTTTGAGACAACTGATTCCAAGACCCAAAGTAGTCCCAAAGTTCGGGCAAAGTACAGAAAGGTTTATTATCATAGACACAAGTCAAAAGACTTTCCAGCTACCAGACACTGAGTGTAGCTTCTCTTTTTTGATGTTGCTAAGTGGCTCCAGGACAGTTGACTTGGTGCCAGCTGAAGAGTGCAAGCATCAGTGCAAGACCCTCATAGTGGAATTGAAGGAGAGTTATTTGTGTAAGACCTTTCTGGAATCACATAGATTTCTGCCCAGTTTACAAATAGCATACACATATTAATTATTTATATAGAACTAGCTTTTACCCGCGACTTCGCCTGCATGGTTCTAGATAAAGATAGCCTATGTCCATTATGATCTGTTCAGCCGCTTAGTGGTAAAAAGGTAACAAAACAAACAGTTTCTTTCGCATTAATAATATTGTATGGAAGTATAGATAGTAAATTGTTGATAAGTCTTTAGCTAGCAATATTCAAATGACCACATTATTGGTAGGTTATTTTGTAGTGCCTTTTGACTACATGTTATGAGAAAATATAAAAACAATTTCCGTCAGTGATTTAACTTGTATTAACTTAACTCCTGTAGCTTACCCAAAACACAACTCTAACAAAACTGTTAAACCCCTATATATAGGTATTTGAGAATAATACATGGCAGGCAGTATTATTATGTCTAATATAATACAGTCAGTATCAATAATACATACAATTAAAATTGTTAAAAGCTTCCCGAATATACAACTAAATAACTATTTAAACACATTACAAAATCTCTGCTTTCAGTATGGTACAACTGGTGGTACTGGCGACCCAGGATACAACCCTCTAATGGAAATGCGACATTAATTGCACACATAGGCTCTTATTGTTGACAACAACAGCACATGACACAAGAAAACAAACCAATGGAATGTACAGAACACCAAATTATATTAATAAATACTTTCAATAAAATTAGCTAACAATATTTTATTTCATTCAAACTTTTCTTTTAGCTTCTCCTTGAGGAATACTGGGATCAGTGAGACCAGGGCAAATATACACAGGACAGTGACTGAAGTCCAGGACCATGCTTCACTGGTTGAAGTCAGAGTGTGTAAGGTCTGACCTGCCTGAATGGCTACAAAGGATGGTGGGCCAACACCTGTAAACAAAACAGACAAATATCATTTATTTATATTTGAACATTAAAATAATAATTAAATTGAATAAATATCATAAAGATGGAAATTTGATAGCACATCCTTTATTCAACTTGGAAAATTAGGTTAAATCCTACCAGCAATTTATTAATTTACACTAGTTACATAAAATAGCTAGCTTACCAATAAATGTTCCTAAAGCGAATGGCACTAAGGGTACACCGATAACAGGTGCAGTCAGGTTTATAAACCAGTTTGGTAAAAATGGAGTCACTCTCAAAAAAATTATATAGTTGAGCAAGTTGTTCTTGTGCTTGGCAACTGTTTTTGACCACTGCGCTGCCCTCTCTGGGAAGAATTTCTTCACCACCTTCTTTCCAAGCAGATTGGATAGGAAGAAGCACAAACTTGCACCAATTGCTGAACAGCAACATACTAAAAATAAAGCTAGATAAAATGGAAACAAAAACCCTGACAGGATACTCAAGAAAAGTGATCCTGGGATTGCAAATGTTTGCAAACTGAAACTTGTATAAGGAAATTATAATTTTCATTCACAATTTCACAGCTTACGTAAAGGACTGAAGTAGGTAATATGAAAACCTACATTATAATAGAAAGTTACATCATAATCTCAAGCATATTTCCAGTCTCAAAGTTTTTAAATAATGAGAGATGAAAAGGTAGACAGATATACATAGTATATTTATATACAATAGTATATTTGCTTAACCTGAGAATCAAACCCACAACTTCATACAAATGCAATACTACTGAGCCACAGACTAAGTTAGTAGCTGGTTATTTTTAAATTTAAATATTTTGCCCAGTACAATAATATAAAAAATTCAAATGAATTTATGTAAAAAGGATACAAAATATATACTAAGAACACTCCAGACATAACTTCATAGAAATACTTGTCTTTATATCGATCTAAGACTAAGCCCAAATGCTTAGCATCTTCAAGATCCCATGGTAAATGAATGTGCTGCTTTTCATGCCTGCAAATGAAAAGAAAATTATTAGAGTATATTTGTAATTGGCATATAAATTACTTATTAGTACCTAATTTAAATTTACATAAATAAAATCTACTTCCAACTAACAATCACACAGCTTAAAGTTGTCTTGTTTCCCAGACTGCAACAACTTATAAAATCTGTCTATTATATATAATATATTTAGGTGTGTAAAATCTTAATAAGATTGAAAATAATTTATTCAGTTTAGGCTCTAGTAAGGCAGTAATGAATATCTACTTTACATGTGAGAGTATCTATGTATGTACCTTTTCACAGCTAAACAGCTGAACAGACCTTACATAATATAATTTTACAAGGAGATAGATATATCCTTGGGAAGAACATAGACTATCTTTTGTCTTTAAACAAATGTATACTAAGTCATTAGCAGCTCGCAAAGGGTTATAGATGACACATACCCTTGATTCTGGTCTAAGGAAGTATATGGGTTTTCACGATACAGACTTGCCTAGTGTGAAAGCCACAGTATATATACACAAAATATTTAAGTGTCTCAACTACTATGTTTGTAATTGTATAATAATGCATTGTATTTATTGGTTGCTGTAAAATAAATATAATTTTTGTTTGATATGCAGGGTCACTTACTCTTCCAATTCTGGAAATAAATTGTAAAGGAGTACCAGCGCTGACAGCGATGAAATAAATATAATGAGAACTAGAACTGTAGCTTTGGATGTTGATATGTCATCACAATTCTCTATGTTGCTTGAAGTGTCTGTAACAAAATCATATCACAAATTTAATACATGTGCACTGGATATAAACAGGAAAAATTACAACAAAATACATATGAAATATCACACAATTTGTGGGTCATTCCCGCAGAACCCACTGGATTTCCTAGGATAATAAAGGCGGGAAAACAAGGATAAAGTTGTATGTAAAAATAATAATAGGGTGTAAGTACTTGGGAGAGGATAGAACAATCCAACACAATCTGTTCTTATGTTTCTTATTCTCGGTTTGGTTATACTTCGGTAAGGGACATGGACCGTGGAGGAAACACAAGGGTCTTGGATTTGAACGTCACCTTGAATTTCCGGCTCACGAGAATTTCCTCGTCTGCGATCTATTGTGCTCATATTTGTGACCTTTCGAATTAAATAAAGCGACAAA
This sequence comes from Falcaria lacertinaria, assembly GCA_951449985.1. Classification (NCBI taxonomy): domain Eukaryota; kingdom Metazoa; phylum Arthropoda; class Insecta; order Lepidoptera; family Drepanidae; genus Falcaria; species Falcaria lacertinaria. The sequence continues at coordinate 8,077,417 of OX602114.1, forward strand.
TTTTAAAAACACTACGTTTGTAATTTTTAATTCAACTATGCTTACAAACACAAACAATAATTTATAGCAGCATAGGGGTCAACTCTAGAAAGAAACAAGCTCATTATTATTTTTTAATTTCACTGAATTCCGTTTTTTTTTACTTTACAGCATAGGCACTCACTGACTCTGTCTCGGTGACTCTGTGGTGGGTGACTCCTACTCCTACTCAAAAGTCAAAGACTACCAGACGACCATAGAGTGCATAACCACTACGTTTACAGAGTACATAACCTAACCACTCCTCCACAGCACAGAGGAGCTTTTGTCGGGAATCAGGCGGAGCGGTTGAGATTTGTTCCAGTGTCTCGTAAATTGTGTTATAGTGATCTTTAATGTGTATTTTTGGTGTCGTTACGTGCAATAAAGTTTCATTTAGTGACTGATTCATAGGAACATTGGAAATAATGCCAAAATACGACTTTTGGGTTATACTTATAGGCGTGTTACGATCTGCTACTGCCGTGGATTGTCTCCAGAAACTCCATTAACCATCAGAATGCAGGACACTAGGCATTTTAATGCGCTAACACGAGAAATGTTGAAACTTGAAAACTCTCTGACACTCGACACTGGCAAAAATAGGCCCTGAAGGGATTGATTGCCATACTTAGGAAGAAGACAGAACAGAGTACATAAGCACCAAGTTTAGACCTCAGAATAAGGACTCCAGCTCAGCTCATAGCGTAAGCGAAGCGATGTCCTATCCTATATTCTAAGGTTTAGACAGATTATTTCAGTTTAGTTGTGCTATGAACTTAGATTAAAAGGACATCGCTGGCCCTTGGTATGAACGACTTCCTAGTATTAGTGTACGATCTATGTGAACGACTGCCACTTTACCGATCGATTAAGTTTTTTTTCACTTCTTCCTGACAAGGAAACAAATCTTTCAATAGCAAACCCTATCTTCGTTTATTCGTAGTATCTACAATAAATAGAATGCAATGTAACGCCTAAATTTGTACGGGTTCCGCTTTAAAATGTTTGTAACATTGTTTTATAATTGAAATAAAAACTCTGGCTTTTTATGAGAAAGTCACCATTCAACGAAGCCATAATATCATAATGTGTCATTCGTCTGGTTTTTATAATACCTACAGGTAGGTATTTCTTCTTCTTCTTCCTAAGTATGGCAATCAATCCCTTCAGGGACTATTTTGTCAGTGTCGTGTCAGAGAATTTTCAAGTTTCAAAATGTCTTGTGTTTGCCGCATTCAAATACCTAGTGTCATGCATTCTAATGCCTAATGCAGTTTCTGGAGACAATCCACGCTTTTAGGTCAGAGGTAACCTATTGACCAAAATGATAAATCACTTAACCCAGAAGTCATATTATAGCATTATTTCCAATGTTCCTATAAATCAGTCACTAAACGAAACTTTACCGCACATAACGACACCAAAAATACACATTAAAGATCACTATTAACACAATTTACGAGACACTGGAAAAAATCTCAACCGCTCCGCCTGATTCCCGCCAAAAACTCCTAGGTATTTCTTAAATAGGTTCATTTCATACTTTGAAAACCTCGGAATAATACAAGGTACTTAAAGGTACCTTGGAATAAAAAAAAAAGATTTCGTAAAGGTACTAAGTAAAGGTTAAAAACAAACCGGCCCAAAAAAATTCAACCTTCCAAACCTTCGTATCGTTTATCGTTCGTGTCGTGACCTACATATTATGAATGTAGAACACGACCGCATTTTCTTTGCATCGTAAAATATTTTATAATCACTCACATGATGCCAAATTGCCAATATTGCTTACATGTACCTACCTAGGCATTGCCGTGGCAACCTCTCAGAAGCCATTCTTAACCAAGAGAATACAACCGTTAATTCGTAAAGAAGTTAAAGTTGAATTAGTAACTACTACTGGTCACACTGAAGTACGTCAGTGATCGGTAAATTATCTAACACTCGACACTGGCAAAAATAGTCCCTGAAGGGATTGATTGCCATACTTAGGAAGAAGAAGGAGAAGAACCTAATGTTCGAAATTCGAAAAACTATCCGAAATATATAAACTTTTATAATTAATATGGCATTCAGTATTATACGTTGATTATACGTGATTGTACGTTAAACGCATGGCAGTATGCTTGTAGTGGGCGCAATGGTTTCTTTATTAAAATAATCTAATTCTAATACTGTAGGTAGGCGTGAAAATTAAATTTAAGTCTGATAATGTTATCGCATAAGTGACAAACTGTCATTGCCGATAATAAATTCTTTAAACCTAAACCTAGGTCATCATCATTATCCTGCCCTTATCCCGTATTATTTGGAGTCGGCGCAATATGTATTTCTCTTCCATACTTCTCTATCAGCCTTCATCTCTGTATTCATTTCCTTTCTGGCCATGTCATCTTTCACACAGTCCATCCATCTTTTCTTAGGTCTACCTCGACCCCTGTACCCATCCACATTCATACATAAAACCTTTCTTACCACGTTATCTTCATTCCTCCGCATTACATGCCCATACCATGACAAACGCTTGCTCCTCAACTTATCTATCACTGGAGCTACTTTCAAACTTCCTCTAATGTACTAATTTCTTATCTTGTCCATTCTCGTTACGCCACACATCCATCTCGACATTCGCATCTCAGTTGCATGCAGTCTTCTTTCATCCGTCGCCTTAGTGGTCCAACACACCTTAACTAAACCTAGGTACTAGAATTAAATATATAATATTTAATAAAATATTTGCCTTCTGCAGTTTTTCTCCAATCTCCACATAAACTTTAATTGTGCCAAATGCCAGACTCCCCCGTCCGCACAATTTTCATAAAAAGGAGTCAAAAGTTATGCTTCTCGTACATATTAATATTATGATTATGATATATCAAGCTACTGACTACTATAGTAGTAAATAGCTTTTACTTTACTAAATAGGAAGGTGATTATCTTAAAGCTAATCTTTGATTATAAGCTAATATAAAACCACGACAATTAAATTAATATATCATGATGGTTACATGAAAAAAAAAGACAGAGCACCGAGTTTCTTGCCACTTCTTTTCAGGTGGCTTTTTTTTCGAACCGGTGGTAATTTAGACCTTATTATAAGTGGCATATTGGGGCCTTAACTGAATAAATGATTTTTGATTTTGATTTTGACACGTTTCACTGGTACCTAGACTTGAAGGGTAGTAATAGTCTATGAATAAATTTCCAGAGTCAACGTAACGTAAGAGGTCAATCCTAATACAACATATATAAATAATGATTTAAGGGAAGTGCATTCCTCATGTTAGACATTCTCATAATCACTAACTAGGGCATTAATTAACACTACTAACTTTAAGTTGAACTGTTGAATGTTTTTATGGCTGGATCGTAGAACGGAGTAGGTTCTACGACCGATTAACCGAATATATTTAAATATACCTAATGCTAGTATTGGTTTGATTCAAGTTCGATTGATTTGGGTACGTAATTTCCCTCCCAGTGAATAAAATCTGCGCGGTGCGGTGTACAGAGGCAGGCTACAGACGCGTGCGCGCGCGCATCCTGCGTAGGAGTAGGGAGAGTTGGGGACCGGTGCGGCCGCGGCAAGGCAACAGTTTAATGTTTAGCGTCTCCCGCACAACTCCGTGTAGTTAAAATCAACCGCGCGCACCACTAGTGTATTCCTTGCATCACATACAAAAGTAACTAAACATCAACTCGATAATAATTTTCGTTCATGGATTTAAAAAATATTTCCCAAGTGAACTTAATAGCAACCCTTACAATCAACAAAGAAAATAATGTGAAATTAGTGAAAGTGTGCTTTCTAGCAATATAATGAGATGTGGCCCGTGTGGCTCGTGAATACTTAGACAGCATTCATGAATTTTAGTAAAAAGGTAACGATATAAGTTTTGTTTTCTACAAATAATGTAATAAAAACGAAATAAATAATTAAGTATATAACTAGTAGGTCAACGTACGTAAATTGGCTCAATTTAACTCATTAAGAGCTTGCTAGTTAGATACTTCTAACCATAAATATTTGGTTAAAAAGACTTTATGTTCCTATGAGCTTACAAAGTTCCGCTCACAAAATTACAAGGCAAGCCGTATTTTGGTTCGGAATTTTTAAACGGCAGTTAAATACACTTCCGATGTTCATTAATTCAGTGCATATCAAAACATCATAATATTTTATTGACTTCCCTTTCCTATTGACAATAACATTTATATTTGTTAGGTTTTCTTCATTTCTATATATTTATATTATTTTTAATGGTAGGGTAGGCCTCCCTAGCCACTGTTGGTGTCTAAGCACTTTTTGTTTAAGAAACCTTTTTAGTCTTAAAATACATATATATGTATCATACATAGGTAGGTATATTTTTTTTATTCCACGTAGGTGGCAAACTAGCATACGGCCCACCTGATGGTAAGTGGTCACCGTAGCCTATGGATGCTTGCAACACCAGGGGGTATCAATCGCGCGTTACCGACCCTAAAAAAGATGATTAATTATGCCATCTCTGGATACCCGTATAAGAAAACGGGCCAAGTGCGAGTCAGATTCGCGCAACGAGGACTCCTAACTTACCTCGACAATTAGTACATACCTACTTACCAAAAAGTATAAAAATGTGACATCTATAATATCAAATAATTCAAAATAAGTTTTTTAATTCAGTCTGACAGAATGAAAGTAACTAGTTTAACGTCTTGCAAATAGGTTAGGGAACACTGAAAGCGTTGAGCTTGTTAACTAAACCTGCATTTAGTAAGTAAATACAAAAAGGTTCCTATATGTTAATCCAGGCTATCAGCAATGTGTTCCAAATTTCATGCAATCCGTTCTGTAGTTTTTGCGTGAAAGAGTAACAAAAATCCATCAAAAATCAAACATCCATCCATACATCCAAACTCACAAACTTTCGCGTTTATAATTTAAGTAGGATATTATTGGAGAAATATACTAGTAACGATTTGATTTTTAGATAATAAATGTTGCTAAGTGTTTGTCAGGTTTGATTAGTTATTGAATAATCACACATCCGAACCACACCAACCGACTGGACGCTGGGTTATGGAATCCACGAGATATAACGTTTAAAAAAATATAATTGCGAACAAGATTTACGGCTTGTACAAGTTATCATTGTATTTATATTGTAACATTTACATAACCACCGTGCAAAGATGAGTTGATGTTCTCAATAAACACCATTCGTTTAACAAAAATATGTAAGCTGTCCTTGTCATTGCACCAACTTTGCGACCATCCTATGATAAGATCCTGGTTTAGTTAAACTGGGTGTGTTTATTCTGCTCCAAAATGTGTTTTGCATTGCAGGTGATGCGAGGAGGTATACCCAAGGTGTGGCTAGTGGTGGGTACTCTGGTGGGGTGCGTGTGGGGGGGCGAGGTGTGCTCGCGCGGCAGCAGCTGGTGGGACCGGCGCGCCGGCGAGTGCGTGCCCTGCACCCGCTGCGACCCCGCGCGCCGGCTCGCGGTCCGCTACCCCTGCGAACTGCACCGCGACACCGTCTGCCAACATCTCTCCCAGATACACATCTTCCCCTTCACGCCCCGACAGTCGAACAATGACAATGACAGTGTACAAAGTGCGGATGATTACTCAAATTATTACGAGGATACGGACTACGAAGTAGAGGTGACCGATGTAAAGAAGGTTGATGAGGTTAAATGGGACCTCCTCACTGTCAATCTGACTTTAGCAGCCAGTGGGTGTGTTGTGTTCTTTATAGTGGTGGTCTCGTTGACGCTGTACCATACGAAGCAATGGAGGGTGCTGAAGCAAGCGTTGAAGTCAGGTAAGCAAACCGTCATAGACCTTAACTGCATTCACTATTTCCGTACATACGTCCCCCTTTCTTGTTAGAATCGGCCCTTAAACTAAACCGATGTCAAAGTACCTGTTCTACCTGGTAAGGTACCAGATTTTTACACAAAGCCACTGCCAACAGACCTTCGCAACCTATGTTATAGGAAAATTGGCTACCTGGGAAAATGAAATAATTTAACTTTTAAGGTTGGCAATGCGCGAATTTTACTCCTTGTTGCCCACCTGGTAAGCTGTCACCATAGCCTATACATAATACGCTTGCTAATGTACCCGGATAATCTACCTGCATGTGTTACATGAGTTATGAGTATTATGGCTAGCACACCTTATTGTTGTGTGGATTTACTGTGCTGGGAGCGTATGGCGAATATATCCTTTGCCAGTACAGCGTATCCTTGAAGAAATCTAAAATCTTACCACAGAAGATTTTAATCGTTAACGTAAAGGTGTAACTGAATAATATACAACCCACTATGCTTAATCAATGTAAAACACTCTTCTTGCAACTCTTGCAAATAAACAATTGTGCGCAACTCATATAAAACCAGTCTTGAGCATCACAAGTCTTATAGGATACAATATAGTATCGTAATATTTAGAAACTAAACAAATAATTCGCGTTGTACAAACACAAAGCTAAGCAGAGCATAAAATATCGTTTATTTATTCAGGACGGCGATCTGATCGCGCGACCTCCACGCGTTTTTATTATCCAGCCGCCGGCGATGATACAACTACTAGTACACGACCGATTTAAATTATACGTTTTACACCATCTACTTACTTTGAAAACGCTTCAAAGAATGTTAAGTATATTATCTACTCTGAGATTTGGTCATGAGAACAACAATGGGCGTTTGTGTGGCACAAAACTGAGCCAGTTATACACACTATGTAGTGATGATGATACATCCTACTATGTAGTTCGTAGTTATCATACTAATTTGATATATTTGCTGATACAATAAACTATAAAATGCTTTGCTGTGGCAGAAAAGAGAACTAAACATTTTTCATTGATAACACTAATAATGATCGTCAATAAAAAACAAAGTGAGGGTTCCTTTTTTCATTTAGAGGTACGGTAACCCTTAAGAAAGCAATTCACAATACAGAAGGAATATAATGGAACTTAACTATTTTGTCTTTGCCTATTTAAACGTACCTAAGATTACAGGTAGTATTAAAATACGTAGGTTTCAAATAAATGCAGCCGTAAAGCTAGGCTGAGACGCAGGCGCGATTCGGGTGCGGTGCGCGTGCGCATGCCCATGTAAACAATCCCAGATTGTTTGAACATGTGCGCTACTAATTTTGATTTGGGTACCGGACCGCCCGCGTAACAATAGCTAACGGTTTTTTAACTTGGATTCGCCTATATGCCCAAATTAGAACGTTTATAAAGCTCATTAGATACATGCATTGCCAAACCACACATTACCATGGACCGCGGATAAAAATAAAGCTATGCTCTTATTGACCGTGGCCCGATTTTATACACAAATAAGCAATTAGCAACAGGAAAACATTTTTAAGAAGGATTATAATTAGCTTGTGTTTTCAACAGATGTTCAAGACTTAACAGCTAAGTTAAAACTAATGGAGGCAGGCGGAGACACTCCGGTAGAGCCACCAACCTCCCCTGATCACCACATCTACTGCAATATCCACGTCGGAAAAGAAACTTTGCTCGGTAAGTTCCGTACCCAGTACCAAATGCGTATCATACAGATTATACTGTGGCCGACGGAATATTCTGACGTTCAGCCTCTCCGGTCCACATGTTGAAGATATGCACCGACAATGAAAGCTATCCCAAAAAGGAATGTTTACGCGGTCATAACTCTCATTAACGGGCAGGTCGAGAATCCCTGTTACGACGTCTCTCTCTGTCTGGCGCCATGCCAGTCAAGTTTAAAATACTGTCCCGCGTGGGCGTGGGCCGCTGCGTTTGCGTCTGCGCTGCGCTGTCGCTCGCCTTTTATTTATTTTCAATCACAACGTCCTCGGGGTCCCTAATGTCATAATTTAACATTGCATGCATGTATTTCCTAAACAGTAGCATATTCATAAAGCTTGTATTTGATACATTTGCTAATTTTATCGTTCTTTAGTTTAGCCACTGCTGAAGAGAAATCCAACTGCACGCATCATCCATGCGCTGGAGTTAAAATATTTAAAATTAATCTTTCGGGTGTAGACCCGGCAATAGTCGTGTCACATATTTCATATAAATATCAAAACATAATAGAGATACTTCTGAGCTACTATAACACGTTATAAGTAACTATTGATTAAATCTGAATAGATTGAAATTACATCAAATATTATAATAATTCCGATAAAGACGATTGGTCCTGCATTGATCGATGCCACAAAGTATCTTGTCCTTTAGAAGTGTATGAACCAATCGTTCTCATGGGCACTGGCACTGATGGCTGGTACACTCAGCCCAGTATGTATCGAGGTGAGCGAGGTCGCGGAATGCCATCACGCGCACGTCGTAGTCTACACGATGTTGATCAAATTTTAATGGCTTTGTCGATATCTTCATTCTGTACTCGAAGCGTTCACATGAAACAATTGTGTCGCGATCGAAAGCTCTCCAAATTGCAAACGGTACTCGGTTTACTTGGTATCCATCATGCGTAGAAAACATTATAAATATACCGTAATACCAAGAAGAGAAACGCCGATTTGCGTTGGAATCCTCAGAAAATGAACGAAACTATCGAACCAAAATCAGAAATATATCGTGTAAACACAACACAATTCCCAGATTCGTTTGTTTAATTCAAATTTTGCCAAGAAATAATGGACGTTATTATAGCAATCCATTCACCAAAGAGGTATTTTTATTGATTCTGAGAGGCAGGTGGTAAACAGACGATAATAAAACGCGGGATCGACGTATCGAGCACAAGCACATTGTTTTATTTTTTTGTTTTTGAATGTTACTCTCCGTCTAATCAGCTTATTAGAGGGGTGTAGGCAAGGTATGGATGTTGGAGTGAGCAGGTAATCGACCCGATCTGGGCTTAGTACGCACGTGGGTTCATTAGGTGGTTATTTGTAATGCAAGCTTGTCGCGCGACTACGACCAACGAGCTTCCGCCCCCGAGGGCATCACTGGAGCCGCCTGGAAGCCCCTCACTTCCTGCTTATATTGATTTTGACAAGCATATTTTTTAATTGTGATATAATACCATATCTTTTGATAATTTTCGTCGATAACAAAGGTATTTGACTCCCGATAAATATCTGTCGTTTATAATGTATCCTCGTGGAATTAATTACACATAGGTGAGGTTATCTCAAACCAAGTGGGAGATAGCTCTTGGCACGAAGTGACTTCATTCTGAGCCGTCCACTTCGTAATTATCATTTATATCTTGCCATTTTTAAAGGTTCTAGGTCTGGATCTATTTTATGCGTATACTCTGATGTGAACTCTAGCGTAGATAGCGGTTGTATTCTCTTGGCACATGAGTGGATTGGATTCTAATCTAAGGTTAGAGTAGAAACAAGAACTTTAAAGACGTTTGCCGAATTGATGTCTGGCACGTATTCCATCAACCAATAGACAAACAATCCGAATGTAATAAAAAACTACATTTGGTAAACGTGCTTTAAAAATACATTTCGAATAGGCATAAAAAGTTGTAAGTTGTTTTAAACTGCACCGCTCACCGCTCGGTTGCCTTGCCCGGTGGTTGTGCATTGAACTCAAAATCTTATTATTCTGTGTGAAGAGCGTTGTGGGATAAAGGATCAGTTGGGTCTGCCTGCACCGAGCCACGACACGAATTCGGTGTAAACTCGCGTTTCCACTTGCACACGATATCGTTTATTTAGGTAGGTACAGGACCGGCGTTTTTAATGTAAGTAGGTACTCGCCGGCCTCGTATTCGCTCGTTTTTCTTAAGACCAGACAGATGACTCGGCAGTTCTGCACATATGTACCTACATTGTACAAAAATACATCCTTGATCGGTCAATGCTAGTGTAAAAACTTGCATCAACGGCAAATAAAATCCCAGTTCCAATTCATTTAGAATTGGGACCCATCCCAAGTCTTTTCTTTATACTACGGGTCTCTTTCTGGCCGATCTTGCTCCAGAAAAAGGGTCAGATTTTCTTTAGGAATTGTACTTAATTGTATATTGCAATAAGGTGTATATTATACAGTACAGCAATGATATACTTAATATCATTGCAGTACAGTCACTTTGCAGAGTAAAAAAGCCGCTAGTGACGTAAGACAACATCTTTGGATTTGGCACGGAAAGTCCGACTGAGACTGAAAATCTGCCAACTGGTCAAACCCAGTTTAGCTTGGACTGTAATTGGGCTGAGCATAACAGACGGGCATCTATAAATACTTCTTGGTTGGTCTCTTCTCAGACATCTTGGTACTGGTTAAAATCGATCTGACAAACGATTTATTACTTACAGAAAGTGATATCAGATTTATGTTGATGGCGATGATGGGTGCGCGCGCAAATAGTGTCTTAGCGGCTTAATCTCGGAATTTTTAACTGGTATTAAAATGTAGGCGCTTCCGCTGTTTGCTTAGATCCTTCAAAACTACTCAACGATTTTAATGCAGTTTTCAGCTTCAGCATTGATAGAGATAGAGTGGTTCAAGAGGATGGTTTTTATGTAAAAGCCGGGGCGGGTCGCTAGTAATAACTTAAGCTCGCTAGTTTATAGGTGATGAGGAAAGGAAGGTGACAGTAGCTTTAAAAATTTACACAAGATAGGTACATGATTGCAAAAACACATCTCTTTTGAAAAATTAAAATCCTACGATACGATGAACAGATTTAAAGTATTATCTGTTAGATGTGTTGCTTACATCGTGGGCGGTAATGGAGACAATTTTGTTATAATAGCACTGTCCTCTGTCTCTGCTACGTAGTACGATCCTAGTCCAGTCACGTTACGCAGTCGTGCTCACGGCGGCGTATCGTTATTATTGTTAACTCGGCTAGGCCTTGTGGGCTACTATGTATGGAGGGAGAAAGTTGACGAAGGGATACCATTAGGAGGTACCTACTATACTAAATAATCTGCCCGAAAAAAAGAAAAAAAGCTAAGAATAAAGTTCAGTTCTCAGCGTGGCATTTATGAATGTAATCCAAAAGTAGATAGGATTACACGGCATTGTAGCTCCAATAATTAGCTTTTTCCAAAGGTTTTAAGAGGTCTTCGTTCGAGAAATTCCACATGAAATCGTTTCATATCCTGATCTATCACATACACTGCACCTACACCTATAATTCATATAGGTAACTAGCTTTTGCCGGCGACTTCGTTCGCATTAAATAATGTAGTGTAGCGTTAGTGTGAAAAGCGGGGCATGTTTTATTTTTACCCAGAAAATGTCTTTGTCATTTATTTAAATCGACTTTACATATCAAGTTATTAAAATATCCATCTGAGATGTAGTACATCAACCAAAACCCAAAGGGCCACCATAAAATGAGGAGGTGCTCTTGTTGATGCAACTGATGGAACTCCTTCGACTTTCCTATGTCCATCGCAAAAAAAAATCACATCTAGAGTTATTTATTTGATTAGCACGTAGCTACACTATTAGGTAAGTTCAGATAATATTGAAAACGGCAATGCTGCTAAAACTGTAGTAACAATAATATCCATCGCTATAAACCAACCTAGTGCGCTAAATTTAACGTTTCCTTGTTTTGAAAGTTCTTAGTTAAGAACACTGTTCGCAATGTTGTTGGCAGGAACTACACTTACAAACAATATTTACATATTATGTAGGTGTAGTGTAGGTGAGTTAGCAGTTAAAACATTTATAACACAATTAAAGCGCTTTATGGTGTACCAACGGATTGATAACAACCGGTTACAATAACCGACTTACTTATTTTTATTCTATTCGATTTCATTAAAAATTTAAGTCACCTTGCTCACAGGCAACAATGATACTGTTATACATATAAACCTATAATATCTTAACTGCTGCAAGCGGGTAAAAAGTAATATCACTGAATACTATGCAATTTTCAACGCACTTCAAAATCTAAAATAATAATATTGCCTCCAGTAATAGGAATATCCTCATAATGATGTGTCGTATTAATAATTATTAACTATAAACGGAAATAAAAAAACGAGCTTCACGGCACGGCACAGCCGGCCCCATTTCTCTGGCGTCAGGAAATGGCCCAAAAACTTCCTTTCCCGCGATCTTTGCGCAGTCAATAAATAGACTCCATACTCCATCCGATCCATCGTTATAAGTGGAATCTATGACGCGCGTACGTTCTGTAATCTGTACAATATTGATGCTGAGTACCACCTCCTCCATATAGGCGATTACCCGTGTTGTTGTTCTTGTTATTTATATTTATTAAGTCGATTTTAGATAGAGAGATAATATGCTTCATAAACATTGTACGCTGTTTGAGATCTGCTTGAAATATTACAGTAGAATTTAAATACTAATGTTTACCTTAAGCCACCATTCGTGACTGAATATTGATAAGAATATTATTCTTATATCATGATAGATTACATGAAAAAATGACAGCATAGAACTTCTTGTCGGTTCTTCTCAGGTGGCGTTTTTTTCCGAACCGATGGTAACTTATTCGGGCCCAAACTGAATAAATGATTATTTGATTTTCATTTTGATACATTGAAGAATATAGGAACTTGTGTACCACACCATGGTTATTGAGAGGGGCAGATTTTTTCAGTCGCTTGATGATAGTTGTAGGTGACGTTTGACATGCGCGTTCGCTTATTCTGCTTGAAGGGATTACTATTAACATCTAGTCGCTACGAATATGATAGACAGACGGATTAACAAAAACATTAAAAACTCAAGTTTGGGTTTTCACTTGCAAAAAAAAAACTTTAAGAAAGCTAATTTTATATCGCTATCAGAGATCCAGACTAAAGTTCTCACTGTAATCCATTCATAGCTGAAAATAACTTCACCTATCGTTTTTTGGCTATTTAAGAACTACAAGACCTCGCTTGAAATAATGTTCTTTGTTAGCGCGAGCTCAGTGGCTTGGCTCAGCTATTTTGTAACTGAAATTAGGTACGGCTTATTATTTTTCTTTGGACACTATTTTAAGACAAACTAACAAAACTGTTTAAATTCCAGCGGAGGAGCTAGTTTTGTTGGACTTGGAATTGAATCAGCTATTCTTAGTACTTAGGAAACAAGACGGATATAATGCAAATGATTCAATTAGATTTACTTGTACGTAGTATATTATCTACTCTGAGGATTTACATTAGCATAATAGCATACGTTGGCTGGCAGTGAAGATTGTAGAGTGCACTCGTTCAATCAACATCGTAATTTAAAAAATATTTCTGTGCCAAAATTGTTGCTTCCAGATAAAAAAAGTAATGTAAAAAATGTATATATACACATACGTACATATTATGTAAATTCCTTTATATACATTTTTGTAGCAATAATATTATAGGACTTTCCTTAAATTTAATATTTCGGTTATCCGTTACTAAACCTGTGTACGTACAGAATACATGCTCATAAAACATTAATCTAGGTATTTTTAAATTATAAAATAGTTCCCACGTGCTTCAAAAGCTTATTCCTATTTGCTCTCAATCTTTTTTTCTCAAGAACATTTTCAAACGTTTGTTCTGAGGTCCAAAATCTTTGTTTCTTGTGGTAACGAGTTTGTTGTTATTACATTTCCTTTATCATTGGAGCCGCATGTGAGAACAAAAGCCAAATAGATTGGAATGGAGGGGCTAACCCCTAATATTCATAGTCCTAACTACTTATAGGTATCAATTTAAAAGTTAAACGTAGGTACAATTTGATTAGCATTTGACATCAGCTCTCAGATAGCATGGGAACAGGGGGACAATAACTTTATTACCGTGTTCTGAATTGCAAATTCGCGAGTGAATTTCCTTTCCATTCGGGGCTCCGGAAGTGCTCGCAGCCGCTCGTTATGGTGCGATTCTTTAGCATTCACGGATCGCCGCCGCCAATGTCAATAACACCCGCTGTTTGTTGTCAAAATCTTCCGAGCAGAAAATGTCTTTGTCATTTATTTAAATCGACTTTACATATCAAGTTATTAAAATATCCATCTGAGATGTAGTACATCAACCAAAACCCAAAGGGCCACCATAAAATGAGGAGGTGCTCTTGTTGATGCAACTGATGGAACTCCTTCGACTTTCCTATGTCCATCGCAAAAAAAAATCACATCTAGAGTTATTTATTTGATTAGCACGTAGCTACACTATTAGGTAAGTTCAGATAATATTGAAAACGGCAATGCTGCTAAAACTGTAGTAACAATAATATCCATCGCTATAAACCAACCTAGTGCGCTAAATTTAACGTTTCCTTGTTTTGAAAGTTCTTAGTTAAGAACACTGTTCGCAATGTTGTTGGCAGGAACTACACTTACAAACAATATTTACATATTATGTAGGTGTAGTGTAGGTGAGTTAGCAGTTAAAACATTTATAACACAATTAAAGCGCTTTATGGTGTACCAACGGATTGATAACAACCGGTTACAATAACCGACTTACTTATTTTTATTCTATTCGATTTCATTAAAAATTTAAGTCACCTTGCTCACAGGCAACAATGATACTGTTATACATATAAACCTATAATATCTTAACTGCTGCAAGCGGGTAAAAAGTAATATCACTGAATACTATGCAATTTTCAACGCACTTCAAAATCTAAAATAATAATATTGCCTCCAGTAATAGGAATATCCTCATAATGATGTGTCGTATTAATAATTATTAATTATAAACGGATGTAAAAAAACGAGCTTCACGGCACGGCACAGCCGGCCCCATTTCTCTGGCGTCAGGAAATGGCCCAAAAACTTCCTTTCCCGCGATCTTTGCGCAGTCAATAAATAGACTCCATACTCCATCCGATCCATCGTTATAAGTGGAATCTATGACGCGCGTACGTTCTGTAATCTGTACAATATTGATGCTGAGTACCACCTCCTCCATATAGGCGATTACCCGTGTTGTTGTTCTTGTTATTTATATTTATTAAGTCGATTTTAGATAGAGAGATAATATGCTTCATAAACATTGTACGCTGTTTGAGATCTGCTTGAAATATTACAGTAGAATTTAAATACTAATGTTTACCTTAAGCCACCATTCGTGACTGAATATTGATAAGAATATTATTCTTATATCATGATAGATTACATGAAAAAATGACAGCATAGAACTTCTTGTCGGTTCTTCTCAGGTGGCGTTTTTTTCCGAACCGATGGTAACTTATTCGGGCCCAAACTGAATAAATGATTATTTGATTTTCATTTTGATACATTGAAGAATATAGGAACTTGTGTACCACACCATGGTTATTGAGAGGGGCAGATTTTTTCAGTCGCTTGATGATAGTTGTAGGTGACGTTTGACATGCGCGTTCGCTTATTCTGCTTGAAGGGATTACTATTAACATCTAGTCGCTACGAATATGATAGACAGACGGATTAACAAAAACATTAAAAACTCAAGTTTGGGTTTTCACTTGCAAAAAAAAAACTTTAAGAAAGCTAATTTTATATCGCTATCAGAGATCCAGACTAAAGTTCTCACTGTAATCCATTCATAGCTGAAAATAACTTCACCTATCGTTTTTTGGCTATTTAAGAACTACAAGACCTCGCTTGAAATAATGTTCTTTGTTAGCGCGAGCTCAGTGGCTTGGCTCAGCTATTTTGTAACTGAAATTAGGTACGGCTTATTATTTTTCTTTGGACACTATTTTAAGACAAACTAACAAAACTGTTTAAATTCCAGCGGAGGAGCTAGTTTTGTTGGACTTGGAATTGAATCAGCTATTCTTAGTACTTAGGAAACAAGACGGATATAATGCAAATGATTCAATTAGATTTACTTGTACGTAGTATATTATCTACTCTGAGGATTTACATTAGCATAATAGCATACGTTGGCTGGCAGTGAAGATTGTAGAGTGCACTCGTTCAATCAACATCGTAATTTAAAAAATATTTCTGTGCCAAAATTGTTGCTTCCAGATAAAAAAAGTAATGTAAAAAATGTATATATACACATACGTACATATTATGTAAATTCCTTTATATACATTTTTGTAGCAATAATATTATAGGACTTTCCTTAAATTTAATATTTCGGTTATCCGTTACTAAACCTGTGTACGTACAGAATACATGCTCATAAAACATTAATCTAGGTATTTTTAAATTATAAAATAGTTCCCACGTGCTTCAAAAGCTTATTCCTATTTGCTCTCAATCTTTTTTTCTCAAGAACATTTTCAAACGTTTGTTCTGAGGTCCAAAATCTTTGTTTCTTGTGGTAACGAGTTTGTTGTTATTACATTTCCTTTATCATTGGAGCCGCATGTGAGAACAAAAGCCAAATAGATTGGAATGGAGGGGCTAACCCCTAATATTCATAGTCCTAACTACTTATAGGTATCAATTTAAAAGTTAAACGTAGGTACAATTTGATTAGCATTTGACATCAGCTCTCAGATAGCATGGGAACAGGGGGACAATAACTTTATTACCGTGTTCTGAATTGCAAATTCGCGAGTGAATTTCCTTTCCATTCGGGGCTCCGGAAGTGCTCGCAGCCGCTCGTTATGGTGCGATTCTTTAGCATTCACGGATCGCCGCCGCCAATGTCAATAACACCCGCTGTTTGTTGTCAAAATCTTCCGAGCATTTAATAATTATTTTATACATGAGGGACGGTACATTTTCAAACTACAAATAATCGTGTAATATATAAAGAAATATGGAATTTTCTGCTTGGTAATTTAGGACTTGATTTACCTAATCCGGGATTTAAATGTGCGCGAACAATGGCGATAGTCGGTGGACTTCGTGTCACATTGGAACCTAGGTACACATGCCATATCTTCAGTGGGAAGTTAATGCTGGTTGACTGACGTTACGTCACACCTTTTGCCTAGCCCATCTGACATACGTCTTTATCCAGGACCTTTTGAACCTTTTCCGGCAGTTTTTTTCCGTGTTGTCTGTTTCCACGTTGGGAGGACTCTACTTTCCCTGTGCATATTAACGACACATGAGTATTGTTTTTTTTGCCTTGAGTCGGGATAATAGTTTGGTACATAGGTACCTACTACAGCTTTGCTTAGTTTAGGATCAGATGGCGCTATGTGTGTCCAAGCAATATTATTAGTACCTATTTATTAACTTTTACCTATGTTTTAATTCAACCATCATTGCCGTTTTGCACTTAGTTCCTGTGGTGCATCAAATCAATATTCAAATCAATACGTGTTACATCCTCGAATCAAAAGACCTTGCACGTACTTATTCAAACGGACACCTTTGCAGTTTAATTGCATTCTGTGTGACTGCACTAGGGCTAATGCAAATTTTGAAGTTAACCATGTATGATGTTCAAAGTTTATTTTATAGTGCATTAGTTAAATTGGTCACGTCGGACAATAGTTCTGTTCTGAGAAGATCCACTAGGTATTAAGACAAGGTATTAGTCGTGCCTATTGTCACGGGGTTATGTTGATTGTCACGAGCAAACGCACAGCACGATGAAAGTGCGCTACGTAGGTATAGTACGCTACGACAAAATATATGACGACCACAGTTGTCTCTTACATAACGTAGCTTTGATCGAAGTGCTAACCCTATTCATATGCGACTGTTAATCCTACACCGCGGCATCGCTGATTTCGTCACGACAAACATCAACCTATCAATAATAAAATACAACAACGAAACGGATACACAACAAAGCAGTGTTTAATAGTTGTGGACTGTGTTGGACCAACAATGATCCATTTTTCATGTGGCTAGTTAGGTGGTAATTTAGACCTTCAGAATTTGATCCTTCAGAAGTGAATTATTAGGGCCTAAGCTGAATAAATGATTTTTTGATTTAGTCATAAAGTGTCCCCTTAATTGTCGAACTTAATAAGAAATAAAAAGTTTGAAGAGTAGGTAATTATCGCAGACATGAGTGTGCATGTGAGTGCGACCGCCCTTATCGTGCAATATATATATCTGGCGAGATGGGGAATGGGGAGCGACGGAACGATCATGATTTATTATGTTTATGCTCAGCAAAATATAAGATTTAAATTGTCCGTCTCGCGCATCAGACGGAACGAGGAATTGGCGTTTGAAGGTTAAATGTTAAATCAAGTCGAAATGGGAATATCTGCTCGCTGTGTTTAATTACGGAGACGTTTCCTGGAAGCTGACTGAAACAGACGCCTGCAAACGCGGACTGTTTTTGCCAGCGGAACTTGTTGAACGTAAAACCTAGTCCATTACATTTCAATTATTTTCCTCTACGATTAACTTTACCGAAGTAAAATTTAGAAATAGATAACAACATAAAAAATTGCGCTATGAATTATTTTACTTATACCGCGCTCCTACACTTTGTTTTTGTATACTACCAACGAACCTTTATATTAGGTCCTTACATATGAAATTGGCGTTTTGTATGGGAGGAACAAAAAGTCGAATATTTTTTAATATAATATATTTAATTAATCAAAGTATGAACCATTATTTTCTATGCACTTTTGCCATCTCATAGGTAGTTCATTGATCCCTTTACTAAAAAAACCAGTCGGACGGGAATCAATAAAATCTTTGAAGGCGATTTGGACTGCCCCATCGGAGTTGAATTTTTTCCCTTGCAAGAAGTTATCCAAATTTCGAAAAAAATGGTAATCTGTTGGAGCAAGGTCCGGGGAGTACGGAGGATGTCTTAGACTTTCCAATTGAAGCTCTTCTAATTTAGTAGCCGTCTGTAGCGCAGTGTGTGGTCTAGCGTTGTCGTGAAGCAGCAGTGGCGTGGAGCGATTGACCAGCCTAGGTTGTTTGGCCGCTAGCTTTTCCATCATGGTTTGCAATTCCTGTCAATAGACATCAGCCGTAATAGTCTGGCCAGATTTGAAAAAACTGTAATGAACAATACCGGCACTAGTCCACCAAACGCTTACAAGTAACTTTTTTGGGGTTAATTTTCGCTTGGGGCAGGATTTGGCTGGCTGGCCAGGATCTAACCATTGCGCTGAGCGCTTCCGATTATCGTAAAGAACCCATTTTTCATCACAGGTAATGATTCGGTTTAAAATACCTTCATTATTGTGCCGGTTTAGTAATGTAACGCAGCAGTCGACGCGCGTTTGCCGGTTTGTTTCAGTCAATTCGTGAGGTACCCACCTTTCAAGCTTTTTAATCTTCCCAATTTGCTTCAAGTGAATTAAAACAGTTTTATCACTAACATTGCAGCCTGCAGCTAACTCGGACGTGGTTTGCGATGGATCCGCTTCCACAATAGCCTTCAACTCTTCATTATCAACTTGAGTCTCAGGCCGTCCACGGGGCTTGTTCTGCAGGTCGAAATTTCCAGAACGAAAACGTTGGAACCAAAAACGAACTGTGTTTTCTTTTGCAACACGACCGCCATACACATCATTCACCCTTCGAGTTGTTTCCGCAGCACTAGTGCCACGGCGGAACTCGTACTCGTAAATAATGCGATATTTAAGGTTTTCCATTTTGTAAAATGAGTGACGCAAACAGAAAAAAACAGAAGAAAAAAAACAAATTAATGACGATCATCGAAGCACAAATACATGAGTCTATAGCTGTACAAATTTGAATTTGGAATTCCTTACCAAAGAGGAGAAATTCGTGATTAAAGTGGCCAGTACGAAAAACGCCAATTTCATATGTAAGGACCTAATATTATAAACACTGAAAGCTTTTTAGTTTAGATTTACGACAGGTAGCCACAAATAATATCGACAGCTGGGAACCGTTTATGATTCCATGCGCACGTACACACGCCGTAAATTCAAATATGGTCGCTACAAACCGCAATTAGCATCAGCTTTACGGAGTATTTTTTTTTAATCAAAAATGGCATGTTACCCAAGAGTAATACAAATACTTACTTTGGACATTGTATAACGGTGTTTTGTGCTTGTTTCAGGTCCGTCAAATATGAAGGGATTGGGCAACGTGTACACACAAGAAATGCACCAGTCCTGATTCTTTACCACCGAATACGAATGAGACCACAGTACAAATAATTCTTAATGATAATACAACCTCGCAAATGAAGAAATAGAGGATAAGAATGTGTATTTTCCTAAGATAAATTATTAAAACCAAAAAAAGATATTTTATTTAGGTACCATTTTAATATCCTTGCTTGGATTTCCAAAATAAATATAACATGTACCTATGGAGCATTACTTATGTGGCTCGTAGTCTGAGAAGTCTCGACCTCGCACTCTCCAAATAGATTTGACCGTACCTCGTCTAGAACATATTTATTAAAGCACTTTTGTACAAACGAAACGACTGTATGAGTGTGATGTAAGGTTGCTATTTAATTAGCATTTAGTGTTGCGGCACGGAAGGAAGATATTCCTCCACGTCACTGCTATACCAGCCGCGCCAGCCACCCTGGCGACCGATCGATACCGCTACGACAACCTATAGCAATGTTTGTATTATCTTGGACAACCTATTGATGTCGCTAACTTGGCACATCGTCCTTCAAGCCATAGATATAGAAGCGTAGCGAAAAAAAAAACCTAGGTCTGTACTTCAAGCCCAGTAAGCACACGCGCAGGTGTCAAACAACAGACCTAAATTTGTTCCATTTGAATTTAATAGTGATTACACAAATGTTTGCTTTTCAATAACATATCGGGCCTTTATTGAAACGTGGTGCGACGGCATAAGCAACCTTGTATTACCAAGTAGTTTTGCTATGGCGTTTACGTTTCAGACTATGGGTGGTGTATTTTAGACCAAAAATAAAATTGGTGATCATCAATAAACGTTCAACTGGAATTAATTATGCGGGTCATCACGAGACAGTAAATGAAACACTATCTGTTTTACAAATATTATATTACCGAAAATAGGTATTCGTACTAATTACCATTTACAAAACTGGTGCAAAATATCGATTATATTATATTCAATTATATTAAAAGCTACTTACCAACATTAAAAACATACCTTAAATCTCAAAAATAATAATTTACTAACAAACATTGTCATTGAAAACGGTAAGTGAACTAACCAGTTCTCAAACATGTAAACTCCTCAGATGCTATCAGTACCTACTTACTACCCTACTTATGATATCGTAGTCAACAGGGGGTCAGCCTAACATAGATCACTGCCCATCGACAATACAAAATTATAGAATACAATTATATTAGAGGTAGATATTAAAATTGTTTTCCGGAATACGTCATGACAATACTAGTACAATTGGTCGCAAAACATGCTTACTAGAATGAGGGAAAACCTGTTGTAGTAAACTATTTCAGACAATTGAAATTGTGAACATAGCGAGAGTTTGGCTAATTACATACAACACTTACAAACATCAATATCATATACTGAAACTATACAATATAATCGCTTAAGTTTGCACGTTTAGCAGTAACTTATCATTAGAAATGCCTGTATTGAAATGGTCCTATTATTCTAACATAACTTTTTTTTGTGAAATTTGAAGAGAATATCATCTTTGGAAAGAAATTCATTGTAAACTTTCAGACACATATTTTTATTTCCATTGGAAACATTCAAATTATAAAATAAGCGTAATAACTCACACAATAGCTCCACAAATTTAATTCGGAACGTTCAAAGTTACAATGTATGACAATAAATGCATAATTCAACCTATTCGCAGATTATTAACTTCTTTCTGCAGATATTTTCGTTGTATTTAGGCAATACCTACACATGTTTGAGCAAGTTAAAAAAGCTTAACATTATTATCAAAACGGGTACATCGTAGCATAACTCACTGTGCAATAATATTTCAGTACATTCATAGCAGCGTCGTGTCGTCAAGTGGCTGGTAACATTTCTTATTGCTTCAAAGATCTGTGTCAATTAATTTTACAGCTATAAACTAGTAAGTTAGTAAATGTATTTGCTAACTGGTCATTTGGTCTCGCGTAAGATGTTACTGGATATAGTCAATGCAATAATTAGAAGTCGTAATGTAATCTACTATCGACGCATTGGATGTTACGACGACCCGACGACTGCACGAGAAATATTATGTCAGCACAATTTGCAATCGGTTGTTCAATGTGAGTAGGTGATGTTACTAGCTGTTATTGCGAAGGGCATCGGAAGGCTGCCTCGCGTTGTTGGAGGGCGCGGGCGGCTGGTACTTTGGCACGGGGTACATCGGTCGCGGCTCGATCGAAGAAACGGCGTCGAATCTACAAAATTGAAATGGTGTTGAGACTTCAGTGCCGGTAGCAGGAACATTTTTCTACTACGTATTGGAAAACGTAACTAGCTAAATGTCAAAATTGTCATAAAAAATTTCAGTTCCACTTTTCACCGCTGCAGCGCTGTTATTGTTCCCATACAAATATATCGTCGTGTAGACGCAATTTATTCATGCTAGGGCTACTGAACGTAACTATCAATGTCAACAGAATGAAATGTCACTGAATGACATTTCATACCTATATATAGCTCTTGCGCTTTCGCTGTAGACTTCATTGTATTCTCTTGGGTAGACTTCTTGCTCGGTGACTATGGCCGACGATGTAGGTGCTTAAAAAACTGATTAGCTATAATCAGTTCAATCCGTATGTTTATTAGCCTAAAACCCTTCAAATGGATTATAATAAAATATTAATTGCGAGAGAGATAATACAATATAAGTTATTAAAATAAAATGTGTAGTTTTATTAGTATAGAATTGAATATACAAGCTCATAATAAAAACAAGTTAACATTAAAATAAATGGAAGATCTATATAAATAATGAAGTTCTAGTTTAGAACATTTAGTATCTTATTGCTTAAGCCATAACCCGCGAGTACATAATACACATACACAAGTGTCGAGGAAGCAAAACGAACAAGTAACTGTGTCGCTATAAATTCCTTTGATGTTGTTATTTCATAGACATTGGTGTTAGCAATATTAGTATTAGCAAACTCAATAAATATTCGTGTCAAAGCCCGCCAATGAAACCGTAGGCTTATAAGGGTACAAGATTTAACTTTTTTGTATACATATTTATAAATGTCTGTCAGGTATATGAAATATGAGCGTCATAGTCTGGTTCTAATTGAAATAAATAAAAAAATGTATCAGATGAGGTATGCTCACTTTTTGCTCCTGTACTTGTCCGGTATGGCCTGGTAGGGTTGTTGCGAGGCGTGTGAGTGTGTGCGCGCCAGCTCGCGCAGGCACGGCTCTAGCTCCAGCAGGCTGTAACCCGCGCAGCGAGCTAGGGCGGGGGGCCACGCGGCCGCGCCGCACGGGGACCCCCCGAGACCCCCCAGGACCGCCACACCGGCGAGACCCCCCGCGTCTCCCACCCCCCGGCACGCGCAACTCAAGCAGTGCCGCGCCGTAGCTAGCGCGGCGGCCGCTACTACAGAAGGCCGGAACTGCAGGTACGGCTCCGCTTCCAGCAGACACAACTCCGCTATGTACTGCCCGCAAACACATACATATGTATAATTGTTGCCCGCGACTTCTCACGCGAACAATAATCGCACTTAAGATAAAATGACAAATGCCTATGTTAGCCACTGATAGTATAGGAACTAAATGCTGAAATATTTTTTAATTGAATCAGTAGTTGTGAAGCCTAAACTGAGAAATTTATAAAATAAACAAAATCCATCAGACTTAAAGTAAGGACAGGTAAACTTGTCATCAATAGTACAATCATCTCTAAATTATGAGTATCTACTTTAAAGCACCAACATACATACAAATGTCAAGTACCGTACCATTCGGGGTGTGTAGAATACCAACCATTTCACTCTAGACTTGCAGATCTCGTATTAAAATGAATCACATATAAGATGAAAAAAAACTCACGGCGGCCAGATGGAAGGTCCTCTTGGAGAGGCCGTTGGAGATGCAGTAGTGCGAGAGGAAGGCGAGCGGCGTGGGCGTGGAGAGATCGAAGGACAGCACCTTCAGGATGAGGTGTTCCATGCGCAGCACCTCGCGCTTCGTGTACGTGTCGTCTGTGATGTACACGAACTCCGACACCTCCGGGGGGTACACCTCCTCGTACTTACTGCAAGGATATTACTCACTTAATTTTGCTTGTAATAAATTATCCGCTAACTAGCGACCTGCCCCGACTTCGCACGGCCAGCGTTAACCATAAAAATGTACATCAAAATCTTACTTTTGAATTACAAACAAAGTCGCTTCTCGCTGTCTGCCCTGTGCCGACACAGGGCAGACAGCGAGAAGCGACTTTGTTTTATACGATGTAGTGAAGACAGTCAACCAAGCGGGGTTGTCGCATTCGCATTTTATGGTGTTTAGCTCTGGACACTTAACAGGCTTTACTCAAGTGTCCAGTCTCAGGAATACTATAATTTTAAATGTGTTCTTAACACAATTAACAATTGCTAAAGATCAGTAACCAGGAACAACCACTTAATATCCTCCAAGTACATTATGGTTTGGACAGACAGCCCTCTAACTACTAGCTAAGCTAGACTAGTTTCGCAGGTAGATGAAACTGCTTTAATATTACTCCCTTAATGTCCTCATCATTATATCAGGAAATATAAAGCCTGATAATAGAAAGATGGGAGGTTCTTTCGTCGGCAACGATATCCTGGTGTTACAAGCATCCGTTCTATAGGCTACAGTAACAGTGTTAAGTTTGTTTTTTAATTCAATTCCTAAAGGGATGGAGGAGGTTCGAAGTGTGTACTTAATATAATTAAGATGATGATATACTGACGCAGCAATGTATGTGGCCGCGGTGCCGACCAGCTGCAGCTTGGTCCGGACCACGCTCATGTAGGACAGGAAGCGGTCCACGTACGAGACGGCGAGGTGCAGCGTCTCACTCTGCTGGCCGTACTCGTCACACACCTCCACCAGCCAGTCGATGAGGATGGACCGCATCACGTGGGTGATGTCTGGCTGCTTGCGCATGTAGCGGGGGTTAGCTCGGTTCTTCGCCTGTACAATTATAACAATATAATATTTAATTTGGCAGAAATAAACAAATTTTGGTAGTAAGTAACTAGATATGGTAAGTTACCAGTTTATTACACAAAGCAACTCCTATCTGCCCTTTGCAATCCATTTGACAAGGAAAATCGGTTACCTGGACTAAGCTTCCTTTTTTTATACCACTCAGTTGGCAAATAATCATACGGCCACCTGATGGTATCCTACTAATGATATTAAGGTAGTAAGTACAAAAAGTTTAACGGCAAAAATTTATGAATAAAATGAGAAAAATTATAATAATAGTGAGGGCTTGTACTCTTCTTCTTCTTGAAATATTCTTGAAATAAAAATTCAGAGTATTAGTTTTCAGCAAAATATGAAAACGAAATGTACATGATAAGAGAAAACACGAATTAAGCCCAAATATGTTTCACGACGATATGTTGGATTGAAATTTAAGACATACAGGTATACATTTCATGCACTTCTGCTGCTTGGCGGAAATTAGGGTCGTGTGAAAGTATACTCACCTCAATTTCCCTCATGTATTTGTATATGTCTTGACGGTACTCAACAACATGGAAGAACATCTCTCTGTCAGTCTGTGCAGTGGTAGCATCATCTTCCTCAATGTCATCCAGAATCTGGCTTTCATTCTTAGAGATTGACATGGATAGAATACTCGAATCCACAACAGACATTGGTGATTCCACAGCATCTTTCTTCTCTTCAAGCGGCAATCTGATAGTGAGGAATTTTCCAAGTGATATTGTATTAACAAAATGAATGCAAAATATTAAATTAAATGGTAAACCTGGATCAGAGTTTAATGCACCAAGAACCAGACACAAACTTAATGCCAAATGGTTGTCAACGCGTGACGCGAGGTATGAGGTAGCATCTTTCCCAGTGCGCGATTTCTCTGTTTCGTCCCACTCCCAATTACACTTGCGTGCACTAAACTTGAACCCAGCGTCTTTGTTACCAGCTTTTATTGACGGGCGTCGATGAATAGTCGAAACTATATGGCAAAATTAAAAATGACCTACATGGTTGAACCAGTCACTGGACAATTTATAATTTACGCCAGTGACGATAGCGACTCCTATAGCAACGAGAGGGACGAGTTATTTTGAGGATGAGCCAACTCCTAGCTCCAGCTCAACTACTAACTTCAATTTAATGCCAGGAGGGGTAGAACTTTTAAAAAATTGTGTGATGCAGACAATATATAATTGTTAATATTAATTGTAATCAAATTCCAAATTTTAAAGTACATGAATATTTTATTTAGTTATATGCCGTGATTGTCATTATTATTATTATTAGGTTCTCAAGTTCCAATCCTAACCTATACAGTAATGTTGAAATATGACCAGAAAAGAGATGAAGCTAGGGACCCAGTAAACTGTATGATTATATTTTTAAGCCACTATATTGGCAAATATTGCTCGTTGCAACTGTAAGCATGTGCCCTGAGGGTGTTTGGAACACCAGGGTCACAAACTGAGCATCTGCTTCGCTTGCAATGCTCTGGTGGACCTTTATTTCCAAAATCTATATTAAACACCTGTGGTTGTTGTTTGAAATGTTAATTTCATTTAAACAAAAACAACACATACTAATCTATTGTTTCATGACAACATCCAATTTGGAACCAGACTGTAATAGTACCGGGCTGCTGCTAACATACTATTAAATTACATTATAAACTGTAAAGGATTCTGAATACTGTATTCCTGCTCTGAGTGAGGTATTCACAGCTCCTCAAGCCCTATAGTGGCAATAGACATCTGTCCGTGCTTTACGCTACTAGAGCTGCAGTCTACAATAAAAATGGATATAATGATGTCTCTGAATCAGTGAAGAGAGAGTATGAACAATAGGTATATTGAGCATGCTTTTGCATAACATACTCATACATATACATACCTACTTCAATTGCTTAGCACATATATGCATCCCTTTTGTATAAGGATCTTAGAGGTTATAAAATGAAGCGAATTTACCTAAGCGGAGGAGCTTCAGCTGGCCGATCTGGTTTCTTGTCTGCCGGCGGTGGCTGAGCGCGCGCATTTTCGGCATTAACGAACACGTTGTCCTTTCGCAGTTCCTTCGCGACGAACGGTTTGAATGTTGGCTCGCGTTTCTTCACCTCCGCTTCACTCGGCTTATCTTCATACACGCTGAACGCGCGAAACTGGGCCACGGGAGGCACGATGTTCTTTTCATTCTTGATTTGCCTAACGGTCCTATTTTCATCTTGGACTTTACAAGTTCCGTTCGTCAATCCTGGCTGCAAATCAAACTTACATTACAAAATTGGCAATGACAACAATAATGTTCGTTGACTCAAACAACAACTTACAAGTTTCAGATTCCGATTCTGGTTGCACGCGAAGTGGCTGAGGTCAACAAGCGCACGCCTCTGGTTCGCAGCAAATACTTCTGCATCTTTTCTGAGCCCTAAAGTAGCATTTTCCTGATCCTCATGAATTCTGAATGCCATTGTCTCCGCTTTCTTCCGTAAACACTAACGAATTACCAAATCAGCTAAAACGCGGGCCACGCGTATTTAATAATGGCAACCGAAATCGAAATACGATTGTCCGTTAAACTAATATATCATTTTATTGAGAAATTGGGTGTAGTTTTGAAAAATGTACAAGTTTTATCACAAATTCACCCCCAAAACGCTAATAAAGCGTCAACGGACAACAGACATTTTGCCAGTTTCAGCTGTTGGAGTTTACGTTATTCTTTTCTCTATGCACATTCAAATTCGGACCAATCGCAACATGCGAAGCAATTCCCAGAATAATTTAAAAATAAAGTTTATGGTCTACAAGACGATTGATTTGAAAAATAATACAAACGCCTATGTAATATTTTGTATAGTTTTCATCTTTATAAATAAGTAATAACTATAATAATTCGAACAATCAAGTCAATTTAAATATTAATTTTGAATATCATTCGAAGAGAGTATGTTACAACTAAAAGACTTGTTTACCCATTTAAAAATGAATACATGACTGTCACTTTTGACAATGACAACTCAGTCACAACCAGCTGACTGGCTGGGCGATGCCAAATGCCAACCAAAATACAAAATAATACAAATAAAATAATAAATTGAACTATTAGATATTTACAAATACATTACAAACTTTATTACTGTATATATTGATATTTTATAAAATCCGAAAATGTCTAAGTTAATATTCGTCTTAGGTCTCATACTGATTACTGGCTGTGATATTCATTTCGCTATAAGAGTGTATAAAAAAGCTGATATATTAAAGCTACGGTATCTATTTTTTATTTCCCCATAGAAACCAAATTAGAAAGTGTAAGTTGACACAGTGCAACCTAGTATTAACATTGAATGTTATTTTATTTTGTTAGGGAGGAGGTCCGTGAAATGTTCCAACACGCGTACGATAGTTACTTACGATACGCCTACCCGTACGACGAGCTCCGGCCTCTCAGCTGTGACGGCGTGGACACGTGGGGCAGCTACTCCCTGACCCTCATCGATGCCCTGGACTCACTAGCGATCATGGGCAACTATACAGAGTTCAACAGAGTTGTGGACATTGTGCTGCAGAAGAAAAACTTTGATACTGATATAAATGTGTCTGTATTTGAGACTAACATAAGAATTATTGGTGGACTGATAAGTGCACATCTGCTCTCTCATAAGTAAGTTGTAGTATTTGATTATTTTTAAAATTACCTTGCTTGTGGAATATAATTTTTGTATTTTTATTTTATTACTTGTTAGTAGAATTCTATTCTATTCTGTATGTTTGGATCAAGTGGTTTAGTATTAGTATAGTTTTATTATTTCTTTTGATATCAGTACCTAGCACTAATAAAACACAAATGAATAGGTGAAATTTTCCAAAAAAAAAATGTGTGCCTAAATATTACCAAGTTCCTAATCATTCAATACATTCCAGAACTGGCATGAAATTGGAACCAGGGTGGCCTTGCAATGGGCCTCTACTCCGGTTAGCAGAAGATGTGGCCAAAAGGCTAATCACAGCATTTGACACAACCACTGGTATGCCATATGGTACAATTAATCTCAGATCTGGCGTACCTCCAGGAGAAACCAGCGTCACTTGCACAGCTGGTGTGGGTACATTCATTATTGAGTTTGGAACACTGAGTCGGTTGACTGGGGATCCTTTGTATGAAGAGGTAAGTTCATTGTTAATTTTCATATTCATGATAGTTATGATAGATGACATTACTATCATAAGATATGCTCTTTTATTTAATACTAACTTCTGCCCGTGACTTCATCAGCATTGACCTTAGAATCCTCAGAGGACCTCACTTTTTTCCCGGGATAAAAAGTATCCTATGTGTTAATCCATGTTATAAGGTATTCCAAGGTGTTCCAAATTCGTTCAGTAGTTTTTGCATGAAAGAGTAACAAACAACCAGCCATACTCACAAACTTTCACATTTAAAATATTAGTAGAATTATTATTGTTACAAGTGTAGTAATGGACATACAGTTTAATCAATTTGCAGGTAGCCTACAATGCTTTGAAGGCATTGTATCATCACAGATCTCCTATTGGCTTGCTAGGTAACCACATAGATGTGATGACCGGCCGGTGGACTGCCCAGGATGCTGGTATTGGTGGAGGAGTGGATTCCTATTATGAATACTTAGTTAAAGGTATATACATTTTCATGGACATACATTTGTATATGGGTTTGTATACTGTTTGTAAGCAATACACCCAGACAGAGCGAATATCTGTAGGTAATAGATATGTCGTGGCCATATAGTTAATTTGCTCACTTCATAAAATGCACGAGAATTTCAGGAAATGGTCGCATTTAAGAAATGGCCAACTTAATTTGAGCAGATCATTAAATCGTCAACATTTAACGATTTTGTCTTCCACATTTGGCCGGATCGTATAAATCGGGTCTCCATAAAATATTTAATAAAAACCAGGATATGTTAAGAATTTGTTTATTGTCCTTTAAGTCTGACAGATATTATTATTTAAATAAAATAGGTTTTACACTTTTGGTCGAGTAGGTATTGCATTAACTTTTTCACTGCGAGAAAGAACTTTGTCGTCAGCAACCGCCATCTTCACACATAAACAAAGCACTTGCAGCGCCTCCACCGGTAATAAATGTAACTATTCTACGATATGATCAAATAATCTTGATAATTTCATGAAGTAGGCCCGCGTTATGTTGCCCATATCGAGAAACGATTTCTTACCATTGATCTGCCCAAGTCACATCAGGATGTGGCCAATAGACAGTGAAACATTTCATGAAAATGAAATGCGACCATTTCATGAAATTCTCGAGCATTTCACGATGTGAGCAAATCTAGGATTTGCCAACGAAAGATACAGATATTTGTTCTGTGTGGGAATTGAACCTGAGAACCTGGTCATGGCAAGCCAGACCACCTGGATTGTTGATTTCAACTCAGTTAAATTGCTAAATTACATATCCCATTTATACAAAATGACCAACAATATTTATATAACCTATCCAATAGTAGAAGTCTGAAATATTCCTGCTTTAACCACAGGTGCTATATTACTAGAAAAGCCAGAGCTGATGTCAATGTTCATAGAAGCTAGAGAGGCAATAGAGAAGTACCTCAAGAAGGACGACTGGTTTGTGTGGGCTACCATGTTGCGTGGTCACGTGACACTGCCAGTCTTCCAGTCGCTGGAGTCGTACTGGCCCGGGCTACTTAGCCTTATTGGTAAGCTACATTTTAGTATAACAAATGCGAATGTTTGAATGTTAGCTTGTCATTCAGACACACCAATGTAACAGAAAAGATTTTAAAGAGAATTTTCACAAGCATAGTCATGGCTTTCAATGAAACATATGGATCTTTTTATCCAATAAAAGAAAGGGTTCGATTCGATCGAATAACATATTTGCGCGCTGACAAATTGGACAAAAGCTATTTTTAAATAAAAAGTTATATTTATTTGCATAACTGTATCATAAAAAATATATAAGCAAAATAATACGATATATATGATATTAAATGACTTTATATATCTCAAAATTGTACAACAGGCGAGAGCGACACAGCACTGCGGATCATCCACAACTACCACAGCGTGTGGAAGCAGTACGGCTTCACCCCTGAAGTGTACAATCTGGGTACGGGCGAGGCCTCCTCCTCTCGCGAGAGTTACCCACTCCGCCCCGAGCTCATCGAGTCCATCATGTACCTGTATAGGGAGACCAGGGACCCTATACTATTGCAGATGGGGGAAGACATCCTGAGGAGTATACAGCACAGCGCAAGGACGCCTTGTGGATATGCTACGGTGAGAGCTGGCAACACTGTAATCTTTCAAATCACAGAATATTATAGGATTTACTGTTTTCAATTGGTAGTGCCAGTGGCCTTCGATACCTGGCTCTGGAAGTATATTAAAGTGATAAAAATATTATTAAAATTTGTTTGTTCTGTGATTGGGGTTATTTTCTCGAATAGTTGGGACTTTAAGTCAATCAATGAGGTAAGTCAGGATATAATGCTGAGTGTTACTTTATTGAATACTTTCCGTGTCTCTGTGAGCACGCAGCACCCATCAATACCTCTTTCCTTACACGTTCGGTAATTGCTACAAGCCTGTTTGCCAAAGAATATTTGACAGCTGGTTCCAGTGTTACCAGTAAAATAAAACGCGAACAATTGTAGTATTCGATTACATTGGTGTTTACATCTGGTGGCTATCCTATTGCATAATAACAAATGAATAATAATAATATATAACTTGTTTTTTTTTTAGATTAAAGATGTCCGTGACCACCGCAAAGAAGACAGGATGGAGTCTTTCTTCCTGGCTGAAACGACCAAGTATCTGTATCTACTGTTCGACCCGGACAACTTCATCCATAACCCGGGAGCGCACGGCACTGTCATAGATACGCCCAACGGAGAGTGTATCGTGGACCTCGGAGGGTACATCTTCAACACGGAGGCGCATCCCGTCGACCCGGCCATGCTCTACTGCTGCCATGAGGCTAGACAAGGGTGATTACATTTAACATGTTCACTCAAACAAAGTATTGCTTGGCAAAAAAGTCTAGAAACGGAACTAAGTTTTAGCCTACTGGCAACCTTCACAAAATTGAATCTATGCTATGACGTTTACTGTAAACAAACCAATCAAGACGGTCGATGCTCTATACGAGCTGCGGCGGGTTGCTGCGACCGGCTCAGTGGCGCCCCTATTATTTTCTACTCTATTTTGCCAGACTGTAGTAATGATGTTCGGAAACTAAGCAAAGCTTATGTAATGGTAACCGGACAGAGTATAGAATACATTTGTAAATACATACAAGTAACAGCCCAGATAAACAGACACAGAAACATTTTTTTTCACATTACATTAACATGTTTGCTTATATTTTTTTTATTTACAGGATAAATTTCACTGAAGTTAACAGAGTTTACCAGATGTTAGAAGAAGAAGATAACATCCAGTTAATGACGATGATTGAAGCTGCTACCAATCAAACAGTTCCCAACAACACACAGAAGACAGCCGAATTGGACAGTCCTAATGTAGGCGTTGGAACTTACGAAGTCATTGACGCCCATGCTGAAGAAAATCAAGTTATGATAAAAACTGAAACCAGAACCGGTTACGTGAACATTGATGGAACCGAGAGGGAGAAGTCTAAAAACGAATCCATTTTGAGTGATATAGTTAAAGAAAGGATTAACAACTATTATAATAACGGTAGCAATGTTGAATCTGAAGAGAACAAGGCAGAAACTGATCTTAAACCGGCTGCTGAGTCTAAAGTTGAAGTGGACGATATTATAGTAATAGACAAACCGCAAGAACCAGAAAGACCGCCTCCAAGTACTAGTAGAGCGAAGGAAGCCTTCCGAATGCTACCAAAAGTGATACAGGACTTTTTGAACAGTGATTGGAAGTCTAAATCTAAATGCGAACCGCAGCATTTGCTGGAAAGGATTCGTAGGGAAAAGAGGTATCCTGATCATCCAGACGTGAACCAATACGAATTGTTGCTGACTCCTGCACCCTCGTTCTTACAAAGGATATCGTTAGCTGGAGAGTTTCTACACAAGAAACAGTTAGAAATGTGATGTGAATAGATTTATGTTGTGTAAGAACATCGTGTTTATTTATTTTTCTTATGATAAGTAATAAAAATATATATTTATATTTACAAAAGGGTTTGTAGGCTTCCCGCGTATCTTTTATTTTACTATTTAAACGCCAGATACATGTCACATATATTTTAATGTCTTGCTAACTATTTTTAGGGTTCCGTTCCTTAAAAGGCAAAAAGGAACCCTTATAGGATGACTTTTTTTAAAAAAAACGAAGTATTTTTTATTTTAACAAAAAGCTAAGTTTGATAAGAATGAACTTATGATAACCGTACTGATAGCAAGAATATCTTTCGACTACACATTCGAAAACGTAAGTAGCGAAATGTCAAAATTTGCACACAAACTTTTAGTTCCAGTGTTCAACTGCGCAGCATTGTTCATTTTTCCACACAAAAATAGTTGAAAGCGATATGAATACGTAGTCGAAAGTAGTTGTTGCTAGAGCTACCGGTGACTGTTGACGCCTTATCGTTTTCATAGAGGTAAGATCTTCTTACACGATTGTGTAGCATAGAGAAGAATACATAAACACGCACTCGGCTCTGTCACCGACGACAATAGTAACAATGTCATCCAACGTACAAAGGTAAAAATTTTAGTAATGTAACTCAATATAACAAAAATCATAAAAATGCCTGTGGACATGAGCGATTGGCCAACCGATCGGGAGAGTGAGTTGGCGGGCGTTGAGGGCACGGCGGACTGCGCGGCACTTACACCCATGTTTACTCTATCATGACCGAACTGAAAACTACTGCATCCGAAGAAAATACTTTATCGTCTAAAGGATATAAATTGCTGAAATTCGTCGGCGAAGGAGCCTATGCCAAGGTACATACAGTGGAAGTTTAAATAAATATATCACTGGATGTTGGCATGCTTTTACTCTGGTACATTTTTCGACAGGTATATTTAACTGAATACTCAAGTAAAGAAGATTCTCACAAGACAGTGCTTGCGTGCAAAATTATAGAGACTTCGAAGGCGCCTAAAGATTTTGTTATTAAGTTTCTACCGCGAGAGATTGACGTGCTCATACGTCTTAACCACCCACACGTGATCCACATCCACAGTATATTCCAAAGGAAAACGAAGTACTACATTTTTATGCGATACACAGAGAATGGCGATCTACTCGGGTACATTTTAAAAAACGGGTGCGTTTCTGAAAACCAGTCGAGGGTATGGATGCGTCAGCTCGCGCTGGGGCTGCAGTACTTGCACGAGCTGGAGATCACGCACAGGGACATCAAGTGTGAGAACATCCTGCTGACGGCCAACTTCAACGTGAAGTTGTCCGACTTCGGGTTCTCGAGGTTCTGCGTGGACGAGGAGGACAAGCCGGTGTTCAGCGAGACGTATTGCGGGTCCATGTCGTACGCGGCGCCGGAGATCCTGCGCGGCAAGCCTTACCAGCCCAAGCCGACGGACCTGTGGTCGCTGGGGGTGGTGCTATTCGTGATGCTCAACAAGTCGATGCCGTTCGACGACACGCGCATGCGCAAGCTGTACGAGCAGCAGATGGGCAAAAAGTATCGGTTCAGGTCGCGAGTGGCCAGCATCCTCTCGCTCGAGTGCAAGTCGGTGGTGAAGCACCTGCTGGAGCCCGACCCCGGACTGCGGCACACCGCCCCGCAGATCCTAGGCTCAGAGTGGGTGGCTATGGACAGTAGGCTTACTAGTGAGTCGCGCAACAAACTTACACTTATATCACATATCGAGTTTACATGGTCACGAATCTCCTCTCCATGCCACTGATAGGAACTTTCGATTCGGCAGGATAGAATATGGGCTCAAAATTCAGTTCAGTTCAAACATATGATCTGGTGATATTGTGTCTATTCCACTCGAAGATCTCTTGCAGGCAGCTATGACATCAGTGTGATAATATTGCTTAGAAAATGATTATGATATGACCGGAAAGTGAACGTTTGAACATAAATACACAACACATACATGCTCACATACAGGATGAAATCGAAAAATTGCGACAAAATATCTGGGTATGCTTTATTACCCATGATTAATTAATTACCTAAAAAAAATAAAGTAACGTTTCTGAAATGGCATGTATTGTGTAGCGGATAACGTTCCGTAATTAGTTGCCTATCACAATTTATAAAAATCCATTAGCCGTCTCATTTAGTACCGTATATATACCACAGTGAATACTTCCTATCGAGGAGCTTAGTAAAAGGTCCCGCAAGCACTTGCTCAACATTTGATGTCTTTCCTTCAATACGCACCGCGTGAAATATATTATTATTAATTAAGGATTAACCTAGCTCTCCTGTACACTTTGCCGCATGATTTCGATTTCATCCTGTCCACACTCACACACACACACTCACATACACATTGGTATTTAAATACACATATGACATGACCGTTTATGTAGTTATACGCAGAAATAGGGCGACTCATAGAAAGGCTAAATATAAAATAATATGATTTACGAATTATAGTAAATTACTTTCCGGTCATCTAACGAACAAATAGGTTTTGTTTATGTTCCTTGTAATGTATATTATTTATTATGTAGCGATATCTCCTTCAGCTCTCAACGCTGTGGAAGCAGCGGCACTTAAACGTGCGAAGGAAGAACGTAGACGGTTTTCAGATTCTCACAGGAATCCACCGAAACGGCAAGGTGATATACTGGAAGTGCCAGATGATAGCACATACAGGGTAAATAATATTTACAATTACATCTATTTAAAGGGGTTCATGGCGTACGATTTATATTCCCTATTTTTGAATAGTCTTAACATAGTATAACCAAAGTCGCTTCCCGTCGTCTGTACGCATAGTTATTTTAAACTACGCAACTGATTCACCAATAGTGATTACTATGAGGATTAACGGAGTGACCCCAGACGAAGGATTTTTTTATTCATAAATCATATAGTTTTTGTGTAAACCTGGGGCGGGTCGTTTTTATATTTACCAAATTCTAAATCGAATAGTTTATTTAAACAATGCGTACCGTTGGCTAATATATTATTGTTACTTTACAGCCAAGTGAAATGATTAAATCGTTAGCTAATGTAACGGCTAAACAAAAGACCACATAAATGGAGAACAAAGCCAAGGTAAGCTAAAATAAGAGAATTATGATGTAGTATAACATATAATGTCCTTTAAATACATATAATTTAATGTAGAGTTTACAGTCACACCATATTGAAGAGGACTTAAAACTGACTGGGTCCGAACAATTAACACTCGCTACCAGAGGATATAAAATGATCAGAAAAGTCAACGAAGGTTCCTACGCAAAGGTACATAGCATAACGTACATACAGTGCCGGCGTTAGGGCCACTCACCCCGGGCAAGAATATTGTTTCGCCCACTTAAGTTATCGAGTACCTATACTATACATTTTTTGCTAAACCAGTGAGAGCTTGTATTAAGTATTTAATCTTTCCTTTATCGTTACCGGGCTCCAACGACACGAACTAAAAAAAATTTGGAGCTAATCTTATTTCTTTTATATGGCGCCCCCCCAAATTTGGCACCCTGGGCCGTCGCCCCATCACGCTCCCACTAACGCCGGCACTACGTAGGTACATACATACAAACAATTTTACTAAGGATATTTACCTACTATATATTTTTTGTACTACAGGTTTATTTATCAGAATATCGCAATCCGACTAAAAGCGACAAGGTATCAGTTCTTGCGTGCAAAGTGATCGACACGAACACAGCCCCAAAAGATTTCGTTAAGAAGTTCCTGCCCAGGGAGATAGATATGTTAATAAAGTTGAATCATCCGCATCTCGTGCACACACACAGCATATTTCAACGCAGATACAAGTATTTTATATTTATGCGGTACATGGAACACGGCGACTTGTTGGAATACATTCTGCAGAAAGGCGCCGTACAGGAAGACCAAGCTCGGATTTGGACCAGACAACTCGCCCTAGCGATCCAATATATGCACGAGTTGGAAATAGCACACAGGGATATAAAATGTGAAAATGTACTACTCACCGCTAATCAGAATGCAAAGCTATCGGACTTCGGCTTCGCCCGCTTATGCGTCGATAAGAAAATGAAAGAAATACACAGCGAAACATTCTGCGGCTCCCTTTCGTACACAGCCCCAGAGATATTGCAAGGTGCGCCATATATTCCCAAGCCCACCGACGTGTGGTCTCTAGGAATAGTAGTATATGTCATGTTAAACAGAGCAATGCCCTTTGAAGATAAGCACATCAAACAGCTGTACCAAGCGCAACTCAACAGAAACTGGAAGTTTAGATCTAGATACGCGGACAGCATTTCTGAGAACTGTAAGCGCTTGATCACTTTAATGTTAGAGCCGAATAGTCAGAACAGACTTAAGATTGACCAAATTATAAACAGTGAATGGATTGCTATGGATTCAAGATTGATAGGTATGTTTTGCTTTAAAAAAAAAAACAAAATAGTTTTATTGTTTCTTACGATGCGGTTTACTTTGTTGAATATTGCAGAGTGGACCGCACAAGAGACTCTGGCTTACAAAAAAGCTCGCGAAGAAAAATCACAGCTTCAGAAAAGGTTAGAAAGTCCAGAAACTTTGAAGTCGGAAAAGGATAATTGTCTGCCGGATACGTCCATTGTGAAGGCAAGGCGTGATGTGAACGGCTCCTCTTCTTCTTGGTAACCTTTCTTGGATTTACCTTGAATTTACACAACAAGATGATTTTAGGTAAGGTTAAAATTTCTTGTATGCCCGATGACGCACCTCGCTTCTAAAAGCTACTTATGTAATCACGGAACAAAAAAAATATAATCTGCAAAGGAGTCGTTCAGAACAGGGGGTTGAGGTCAGATTGTGGCGTGAGTTTGTAAATTATAACAAGCAAACTTTATTTGAACCTTCACTGACTGGTACGTACTGTGTAAGTAGGTTCTAAGCAAGACCTTGTATCTGTCAAGGATAAGAACGGGACATAGTGTGAACACAAAAAAAATAAATGGTATACGCAGTGACATTTCGTTGTCATTATTTATAATTACATGTAAAAAAAATCAAACACAAAAATTAACATGCATTAGCCACAAAATTCTTAAGATAACTTCTCATCATTATGCTACCGACAAAAGTAAAAATGAAATAAATATGCTCGGAAATATAAGTTAAATGGGACCGACAGCCGAGAAAGCCGAGCTTTGTACCACACAATCAGACCTTACTGTTTTACAAGAGAAAGGATTTATCCTAGAAAAGGTCATCGGAGAGGGATCTTATGCTAAGGTGAGGTAAACCACGCGTCATCGATAAAGTTGAACGTGTTGCCCACTTTACCGTAGACGATTCGAGGAGCTCTGGAAATAGAGTATGGTTTCCAAAGCTCCTTCAGGATAGGTATCGCAGAAACAACACTTCATAGTAGTGCTAAATTCTAAAAATATAGGACGAGCTGAATTTCGTTATTGTTAGTGTGTGTGTGTGTGTGTGTAAGTGTATCTATGCCTATAGCGCCCATTTGTACCAGATGTAGTTGGGACTATTTAAGAATAAGCATTTTAAACTATGATCGCAGGTTTACAAAGCGACGCACATGATAGATGAGACGCGGCACACGATCGTGGCATGCAAAGTGATCGACACGGCGAAGGCGCCGCGAGACTACCTCTCAAAGTTCCTGCCGCGCGAAATGGACGTGCTCATCCGTGTCAACCACCCGCACATCGTGCACGTGGCCAACATCTTCCAGCGGCGCGCCAAGTACTTCATATTCCTTCGATTCGCTGAGAACGGGGACCTCCTCGACTTTCTCACGCAAAACGGTGCCGTGCCGGAGAACCAGTGCAGATTGTGGATGCGTCAGATCCTATCTGGTATCCATTACATTCACACCATGAACATAGCGCACAGGGATTTGAAGTGTGAGAACATATTGGTGACATCAAATTATAACGTGAAAGTAACAGATTTCGGTTTCGCGCGAGTGGTTCGCTTGAGAGATCGCGATATTCTGAGCGAGACGTACTGCGGGTCCCTGTCGTACGCGGCGCCCGAGGTCCTCAAGGGCGTGCCCTACCTGCCCAAGCTCGCGGACATGTGGTCCATTGGTATCATACTATACACCATGCTCAACAAGGCGCTACCCTTCAACGAGACCTCCGTTAAGAAACTGTATGAGAAGCAGGTAATTTATACCTTTATATTCTTTATATAATCAAAGTTTATATTCTGGCAATTCCTTGAGCATCTAGATTGCTTGGCGTATTTATGCAGGTATAACGTGTCTTTAGTATAAAATTATTTGTACGCATAAAAAAGTCGCAGAATACATTAGTAATAATATCTGTGGGCTTGTTCCCTATGATGGTGTCGAACATTCTGACATCATTTTTGACGTAGCGGCAACATAAAAACGTTACGAAGATAAGATCACAATTTATTCACTTTTATTAAAAAACGATATCAAAATTTTCGCAATCGTTTTTTAATGGTGTCGAAATTGATGTAAA
Source organism: Falcaria lacertinaria (assembly GCA_951449985.1). Lineage (NCBI taxonomy): Eukaryota > Metazoa > Arthropoda > Insecta > Lepidoptera > Drepanidae > Falcaria > Falcaria lacertinaria. The sequence goes on from OX602114.1 coordinate 8,116,962, forward strand.
AAAATACTAAACTAATTTCATAGGGCTAAAAGTATTGCCATCCTCATATAACCCCGCACATTAGCAAGATAGCAAGATTTTTAGTCCTGTCAAATTAGTTTAGTCTAGTGATTTTGTACAACGGAATCGTCACGATTTCGTTATTGACTGTAATGAACTATGCCTGTGAATATTATCATTAAACTATTATTATTATCCCTATAAAGGTGATGCGTAAGTGGCGTTTCCGTACGAACGTAGTGAACCAGCTGTCGGCTGAGTGCAAGCAGCAAGTGACGCAGTTAATGGAGCCCGAAGCCAAGGCGCGGCCCACGGCCGGCAGCCTCGTCACCGGCGCCTGGATAGCGATGGACCCCAGACTTACCAGTAACAGACTAACCAGTTCACTACAACCAGTTTCCTAGTTTGCACCAAATTATCTTCGGTGAAAATTGGGTGTTGTTTTGTAGGAAGGCGTAAAGATATATTAATATTCCCAAAAACAACTAAACTAGAGAGCCACCTGATACCGCATGATATTATTAGTTTCCTAGTTTAAAACAAGTAAATACTTATAAAGAAAAAAACTAATGCGTGAAAGAAGCAAGTGACGTAAAATATTACGCACGTGCACGTTCACTAAATGTTACCATGTGGAAATATTACACTAATTTTAAAATGATAAAATTGTCTTTTTGCAGAACTAACATTTTTAGAAGAGTCCTTATTGAAGCAAGCGGCTGAGGAGACTCACAAAAAGGACAAAGATCAAGAAGACGAGAACGAAGTGGAACGGTTGGCTGAAATACGACGCAAGGGACGAGGGAAAGGTACTAATTATATTGAAGTACCTAAATGTGAAAGTTTATTTTTTCACGCCAAAACAACCTAACGGATTTTATGAAATATTTAATAAAATATTTCGTAGCTTGTAACTTTTTAATCAACACTAGCGACCCGCCCTGGCTTCTATACCAGAGCTCTGTGCATACCCTTACTTTTTTCTATCCTAGTATCGTACCAGCCTGTATGTGATGTGATGAACTTGTACGATTGCCACTATTCAAAAAAAAAACTACACCCCTTGGAAATGTGAACGTCACACAGACTTAACTTTTATATACTAATATTATAATGAGAAAGGTTTTGTTTTCAACTCAAAAACTCAAAAACATTCACCAGTTGAATGCTGTCTTATGACCGAGTAACATGGGCTTTATATTATATAGCTACGCGGGCGAAATCGCGGGTAAAAAAGCTAGTTATTAATATATTTATCTCGTGATGCCAGCGTAAGATGCATGATAAGATGTACTGTTGTTGTAAGGCTGACCATTATTTTACAGAGGGCCTAAAAATACTGAAGAATGTAGACGAAAACTTCGCCAAGTCACAGCAGTTGTTTGACAACAAAGAATAAATAATAAAAATCAGCAATTGTGTTCATTCAATATTTATTAACTTTTACAATTTATATCCCATGTTTTTAAAGTATTGTAAAAATTTATTTAATACATTATTGTACATAGAATTGTTCTTTTAATGACTCCGTGGCGTTAACATGGCGCCACAGTGTCGTTACAAACTTATGGAAGACGAGGGTTCATTGTAAGGGCTCACAACGATATTATTTGGCACAATGTGTTTGCTGGTTTAGCGAGATCGTCCAACTAACCGGATAACCATGAACACGCATTGGATTAATTCAATGAATTCACACGTGAAAGAAGACATGAAGGGTCATTCACACTTTGGTTGGATAGAAAGTTCAAAGTTCCAAAGTTGGACGATCGTAGAGCCAGCATTAGGAACAGGATCATGGATTATACTAAGCATAAAAATCGTATAAAATGTTACAAAATCGGGAAACAATTCCTCTAACGACAGTTCGTGATTATTTATTGTGCTATTGTTCCTACGTACAAAACGAATGAACTGTATCGACTGGACTCACACAAGACCCGTCGTGTATTGTAAACCAGCCTAAAATCCTTTACAATAATAACTTTATCAATAAATACACTCGTCAAACGCTAACAATGAAAACTCTAATGCGGAACATTGTGTAAGTTGAACCAACGGTATAAATGTAATTAATATTAATTATAAACTCGTATAATCTATACAATTACTACAAAAAGTTACTTTCAGCGAATAGAAATGAGACCAGAATAATATTGTCACCTTTCAGTCGATTCCTAATTAGCTACCTAATTATTTATAAAATGCACTAAGTACTGGAAAACTCGTAACGTTATCTCATTACTACATAATTGCGGTGATATATGTTTATCAAAGAGCATTTATATACTTGTGTATTATTGTAGTGGAATGTCTATTGCTTGTTCTGATATATGATATGACATTAGTGTTCATCATTCTCTCGTCTCCACTTGTTTACAGTGCTCACTCAACCAGACATTAGTTTAATAAACCTCTTATACAAATAAAAGTTAAATATTTATTTTATTTAAATAATTAATCATTCTTTTAGAGCTCTCAGTGTTAAATACTACAGAATCGATATAATTCATGATTTTTGGCAGTTAGACGATTATTCGTTTTAAATACTTTGCTTATTAACTAACAATGGTTGATACCTTGGACACTCGTGTCAAACAGGACAATTACATCCTGCGGCTGAAATGTGAATTTAGCACCAATACAAAGTATTAAAATTAATCTCTTATTCAACAATTTTAGTAATGCTTGTACTAATGTACGTTAATTAAAAGTAGACCTTTGAATCCAATTCATGGTGCCAATTCTCTTATCACATATTAGCGTGTAACACTTCATTTTAGCTTAGTAACTTCAAAATCAAATTATGTCCTATCAAAACGATGCATATTTTAGTTTCAATGAACAACTGAATAGAGTAAAAATTTAAGAAAAATATTCACTAAATTATGACACGTTAGTAACCAAAACCACAATTTATGTTGATGAAGAATTCAACATGGCGACAGAATCTTCGCAAGCGTCATACGGAATAAGCCCACTGAATAACTGGGTAAAATATTGTTTTAGTCTAGTCGGATGGACAAGTGAATTGGTACCATTACGTGTAGTGTAATTAAATTTTGTTTAACGTTTAGTAGTAGTATTAAGTCCAAGGCATGTTGTACGCAAGTGTCCACTAGTGCGCTCTGACGTCATCACGCGGGGGAGAGACAGCCGACGCGACGCCCGCTGACTTTACTCTCATCGTCTGCGAATATTTACACTCGTTATGTCTTATTACATTATATTTTGTACAAGACTGTGCCGAGTTAACTTCAAAACGAACTATAGCAAGAGTCTTTCAGTCTGATAAAAGACCAATACAATCTAGAAGATCAATTTATAAATCCGCTTGTAATAGTTAATCAGTTGAATTTAGTTTATCAAAAATAAATAGGTTTTACCGTAAATTACATTATCGAGTTCTACATTGAAGATTTTTTTTATCTTATCCTACAATAAAAGTGGGTCTCGTTGGAACAAGCCCTAATTCGAAAATAAAACAACATTTGAAATCAATCGGCACGATCTTCAAACACATAGCTTTTATAACAGTTATTTTATTATTTGCACCAAAAAAACAAGTTAGTAAATATAAAGAAAACTAAATTACCCCTTACTAAAAAAATCACACCAACCACAATAAAAAGCTCATAATACCTTGTTGAGTCCGTTAAGAAACAATCCACCAAATTATTAATATTATTATGTACATAAATAATTATTGTGTGCAAATAACACAAACTGTGATAATTTAATAGTACATACCTCACTTAAATGCAGAATGTGACATAACTGTTTCATTATAAAAGCTAAATCACTATACATCAGGTTAATCTCTTTCCATATCAATGCTTTCTTAACATGAGTCTTATTAAAGGTAAAATTGAGGGATTTTACGTATCGTGAGATTTTAGGCAAAAGTACACGTTTCAAATAGATGTATGAGCATTTTTCTATATATATTTGCAATATATATATTTTTTATCTCTTTCTGCATAAACTTTTTCAGAAATGTAAAACTGTACATCATACAAATATCGATATCTGCCAAAATGTAGGATGAAGTATATGTTACGAACATAGTCTAAGCAGTAAGCACGATATCAAACGTACGAGTACGTTGCATGCTTTTCTTTAAAAAAATAGGTTTGCATTCCCTTTAATTATATCTAATGAACGTTCCTGAAATAAACGAGAACGAAATAAGGCGCTGAAATATTAAATTATACCACTAGATATGGCATCTAATTTCACTTTTTTACTGTGATCAAAATAAACTCGTCTCAATAATATTTAAAAGACACGTAATTATTCCATCACAATATTTATCATTCCAACTGGACCAGCCAGATCGAAGATTTTCCTGTTTTTCTACCGCTACATGGGTATTTATTTGGTTAGAGTAAGGGTATAGATTAGTATTGTTAGTAGAGGCGACTTACTGGCGAGGTGGCAATGTCACCTGAGCAGTCGTCGTGAAGCGGACACACCAGGTCTCCGAGATCCAGTTCATCTTTACTCTTCTTGCGTTTCAACGAGAACTGGCTCTTCTTTGGTACCTACGGAAAATGCAGATTATAAAAAATACATTCAATTTAGTTCGGGGACCAAGTAGAGTATTATTCTAAATATATATCTGTATCGAAAGGAACCTAAGTAAAAAACTATTCTATATACCGAATCGAAATATATGCCTTTGAAGCGCCCAATGTAGGTTACTTTTGTGGGTTCATTTTATTTAAGGGCCCGTTTGTCAAAATGAGAGTAGCCAGTCCTATTTAGCCCTCACAAGTTTACGTTTCGTTCCAAAAAGGCTACTTTAATAAAGTACAGCGCCGGTAGCAGGAACATTGTCGACAACTTATTCGAATACTAATTTTTAGTTCCACTTTTCACCGCCGCAGCGCAGTTCATTTTCCAATACAAAAATAGTCGGTGACACGAAAACGTTGTCGACAATGTTCCTGCTACCGGCACTGGTCCTAACGAAACAATTTGAGTCATTGCCTTGTATTTGGTGGTAGCAGTCAGGATCTGGTAGCCAAGCGTTTGTTCCGCATTCCTCTTCTGTTGTATCACGTCGCGGCCGAGCAAGTCATTAAACCTGCAAACAAGTTGCTTTCAAAATATATCCGCTATTTATACATACTTTATGGTCAATTCGATCAATATGGACAAAATAAACTCCCGTTAAGATCTCACAACAAATCCAGTTATGGGCTAAAATGAATAGAATTAAAGAAAATAGGACATATAGCAGTGTGTAATATTGTGCTAACACTAAGCACTCTTGGAACACCAGATTCCCGCTTGAGAAACGTAGATGGTTGTGCCATCGTAAAATGAAAGATCTATCTAGCTAACGGGAATCTTAAGGAAAGGGATGAATAACATATTTACGTCCTAATACTGAAATTACATTCAAAACTTGAAGTCCCACGTTTGAATTGTTTAAAGCGTGGTCAAAATTACTGGAGATAGCTTTTTTAAGACATTTTCACACCGCGCCATCTGACCCGAGAATGAGCAAAGCTTATACTATGGGAACCAGCAGCTGAGAGAATTCTTATATACTTTTTTTGTAAATTCATACCTATAATACATAACAAATACCCAGATGCTAGGCAAAAATGTTTGCCCCGGCGGGAATCGAACCCGCGATCCCTAGTGTAGCAGTCAGGTACACTAACCACTAGACCAGCGGTCCCGACCGTTTCTTTTATTTATTTACCGTTAGTGTCATAAAATTTACAAAAATATGTTTGTCTGTTGCATCCGTCTTAAAAGGCTTTCAAGTATGTGTGAGTGGTTGTAGGATTACCGTTGCGTGAGATGCCGCCGTAATAGCGTCTTGTTGGCCGGAATGTTGAGCAACGCGGCGAGGAGCTCGGCGGTGAAGCGCGGCTCGAGCAGCATTAACCCTCCGTGCACACCTGGATACAATGAACTGTACCTTGTATGATGACATACATAGTTACTGGTGTCGATTCTGCTGTACTAAGACTTGCTAATCGTTTCTCATGTGCGGGATTAAATAAGGATGGCAATACTTTAAGTCCATTCTAATAAGTTTAGTTTAATGATTTCGTACAACAGAAATAGCACCAAATTGGGTGTTAAATTCTAGCTTACTTTCTTAAGTAACTACTACCACGCTCTAAAAAGTATCAAACAAGAAAATATTCTAATCAGATATAATATGGTAATGTATTTAATACATATTCTTAGTGATGTATCAGGGGATAGCCGTGATCGTATGCTATTTTGCCCTTATGCTTCCTCATGCAGCTTATGATCGTTTACTACTCTTGGAATTGTTTTGTTACGGTAGTTGGCATACGACCACGGCCATCCTCTGAACTTCACTTTTTTTTATACCTCTAAGGTTGCAAACAAGCATACGGCCCGCCTATGGATCACCAGGGTTAACACTCGCGCATTTTATTTGAATACGTACTAAATACATCCCTTTTTACTGCGCTGTAGTCGGGTAAAAAAGAGACGGATAGTCGCTTACCGGCGCCGCGCAAGTTAGGCGCGTATTCGGCGAGGTCGATCTCCTTCAGCCACTGCATGACGCGGTGCGAGGACCAGCGCGCCAGCTGCGGCTCGGGGGCGTCCTCTCCCCCCTCGCCCCCCGCACCCCCCACACCCCTCTCCTCCCCCAACCCAAGTCCCCCGCCCCCGGCCCCAGTCCCCTCCACCGCGCGCCGCACCATCGTCTCCGGATTGAACGCATTGTCGCGCAACACTTGAATACCTGCATAAATACTAGAAGCTTTACAAAACTAATAGAACGAAGCTGTCAAATCAAACTTATATTATAAATGTGAAAGTTTGTGTGTGTTTGTACCCTATTCATGTCACAACAGCTTGAGGAAGGATTTGTATGAAATTTAGAATTAAAAAAAAATATTTTTTGTCGTTTCCGAGGGATAGTCACACCATGCAGGGCAAAGCCGCGGATAAAAGCTAGTGTATGATATAATGGATGGAGAGTGTGCTTCCGTTGGGTTTCAAGTTGTCGAGGTTCAACCCTCGGTGGTACCTACTAATGGTATCTGTGATCAAGTCTGTGGATGATTAGTGCCTTACAAAAAAATAAACATCCGTAAAGGCTTTCCTTTCGACCATAAATATGGAAGCCCTGCTAAAATCGTTATAATCACATATCTAGCTCTCTCATGATTCGTGAGATAATCAGTATAAAAACATTATAGCTAAGCAACACCGCGTTGGAGAGTTTTTGGCGGGAATCAGGCGGAGCGGTTGAGATTTTTTTCCAGTGTGTCGTAAATTGTGTTATAGTGATCTTTAATGTGTATTTTTGGTGTCGATATGTGCAGTAAAGTTTCATTTAGTGACTGATTTATAGGAGCATTGGAAATAATGCCATAATACGACTTTTGGGTTAAGTGATTTATCATTTTGGTCAATAGGTTACCTCTAATCTAAAGGCGTGTTACGATCTGCTACTGCCGTGGGTTGTCTCCAGAAACTCCATTGGGCGTTAGAATGCATGACACTAGGCATTTTAATGCGGCAAACACGAGAAATTTTGCAACATGAAAATTCTCTAACACTCGACACTGGCAAAAATAGTCCCTTAAGGGATTGATTGCCATACTTAGGAAGAAGAAGAAGAAGAAGAACACCGCGTTGTTTATATTGCAGCTAGAGAGAGCGAGAGGAAGAGAGAGTGACCTCATCGATGGAGATCGCGCACGCTGACACGATGCCGCCGGCGTCCATCCAGAGCGGCCTAGCAGCGCGAAAGCGAGAGAGGGAGATAAAGAGAGAGAGAGAAGGAGAGAGAGAGAGAGAGAATAAAGAGAGTGACCTCGTCGTATGGAGAGCGCGTGTAGTGCAGTAGTGACGCGCAGGTGCAGGTGCAGGTCGGGATGCGCCAGGCGGTGCAGCCCGCGGCCGTCTAACGCGGCCTCAGCCGCAGCGGCGCGCGCCCCGCACACCCCCACGTCCTCCAGCCAGCGCAGAGTCCACGCCGTGTCTAGACGACCCGCCGCCGACAGCAGAGGGTCGCCGTGACCACCCTGCATCACCAAACATTGTCTTACACCGGTGTGCTTGTACCGTTTGACGGTTGCAAGCATTCTCACGTCATATTACAAAAACAAACGAAACAATTGTGACATTAGTAACCAAAACAGACACAGTTTATGCTGCTACTACGTCGAATGCAAAGATCATTGCAACCGTCGCGCAACCATCAAACGGAATAAGCCCACAGACAGCTTACCCGAATAGATATAAACATTTTGAAACTCAAATTTTATGTTGGTATTTTCGAACTTAGATTTGAGAGACACTTTGAAATTAAGATTGGGACTTTGAAAATAAATAATAATAACCAATAATAATTCTATTGAGATTGAAGCCAACGTCCTCTACTCCTCCTTAAAAATACAATTTCAACAACTTCAAAACCCCGCGTTGCCGGGATCGCAACAGCGTTTTTTGCCCCCACAACCGACACAAAACTCCCTTACTTTGTAAGATGCAGACCAAGAACTCACAAGCAAGTCGGTAAGGGCAAGGACAATTTTCTTCTTATGCATAGGATGTTTGATGGCGAGTTCCTTCTCAATAGTGTGATGCGATGCGGCGGCCATCACGCCTCGAGCGTCGGGCGTCGCGTTGAGCCACACTCGTGCCGAGTTGATGTACACCTCTAGGCCGAGGCTCTCGAGCCATCCGCACGTGGTCTCGCAGTCCCACTGACGAACGTCTGTCGTTTGCCTGATTAGAGAGAACGATAATTTAACATTTGCACAGTTGTGCTCAAGAGAAATTGCAGGATAAGACCTGTGATATCGAGTAACTTATGTCTCAAAACACGGTGCAGAATAAACCTCACCAAGGCACAGTATTGCTCGACGTTTGCCTTGTGTGATCCTCACCAAAATATATATAAGAGTGGGATAAGGAGATAGTGGGATAGAGAGTAGGAGTGAGTGAGTCACCTCGTATGGGTCGATATTTGCTGTGTGTGACATTCAAGGATGATATTAGTTGTTATCTGTGTCACCAAGATACATATAAGAAAAGGAGAGGGAGAGCAAGCGTCCTTTTGGTATGGGTGGACGTTAGCTGTTTTTGGCACTCACCAAGGCATAGTATTGGGTCGAGGGCGAGGCATCGAAGCTCTCAGCGAGGAGCGCGTGAGGTCATCGCCCTCGAGCCGCACCCCACCGCCGCTGCCCAGCCTTGAGCGCACCTCACGTAACGAAGGTGAAGGACTTCCTCGCGGGATCGTCTCCTCCTTTTCAGCTAAAATATCATAATTCCACATTTTTTATAACTAGCTTTTGACGTGTGGAACAAATGTTGAATACTCGAAGTAATATTTATTTAAACACTTTTTTTAAACACCTAGTTTTTTTCAAATAAAATATGATTTGCCTTTCGGATGATGTATCATATTATTATTAGTGCACAATTTTTGTATCAGTAGTTCCCGAGGTTACTTCATACATCGGTGACCTACATACCTACAAACAAACTTAATCTCTTTTTAACAAGTTTATTGATAGAATAGTTTATAATCTGAAAAGCACGCACGCACACGCGTACGCAAGTACATTCACAAAACGGTTCCGGGGCCTCACGGCGGAATAAGCCTGCGAATATAAACAAACTCAAGGCAGTTATCACGTCTGAATGATCAAACACAAATTTTCTGTTCATGTCCTCATACCACAAGTTATCTAGTTGCTTCGAGTTTTTACTCTAAAATAAACTGATATGAGGGATTAAGTCATGTCCCAATTTAATTGTTAGCGCTATTTCATTTATATATTTGAGGTTTGCTATGATTTTATTTACTTCTAGGAACACAAAACTATGAATACAAATAAAGCAACAAGCGAGGAGTATTAGAAGTACTCAAGCGGGATAAGCATGTTTTTGGCTTTCAAATACTATTTGAATACTTCAGTATGCCAACTGTACCATTAAAAAATTGCAGTTTTTTTGTACATGCCTTCTATTACAGGTACTAGATAAAGTAGTCTCTTTTGCATATGTATCTGATAAATAGTTCACATTTTAATTTACTAATAGTGCATCTATTTTTATCTTCTTCTTTTCTTCTCATTCCTTATATTCTACAACACTTGAGTCTACTTAATGTGGGCAATGTTCTATATAACTAATAATAACTATTTACCCAAATACCATCGCGGACACATGAACGTCATGAACCCACCAAGTTTCATCGCAATCGGATGAATAGCTAGTATATTATAGGACAACGGCACAGCCAAAATACCTTAGTATACATACAGAAGATTCATCTGACCATATAATCATTTGTTTATTTATAATTTGCTTAGAAAGGGTTAATATCATGGGTATATTTGAAAAAGCAAATCATGGTCATACACTTTTCGCCGATAGCAGTAAAAAGTACATGTTTCGGGTCGCTAAGCCAGCGAAAAGCATTGTACAAAGTATGGGGGGCTATGCGAGGTGGGGAGATGGGTATGTTTAGGCGCAGATCGTATCGCGGTTGACAGAGACCTGTCGGGCAGGTAGATGGGAGAAATCCTAGTATGGCGGCCGTAGACTGAGTAACTAATAGAGCGCGTGCTCTAGAAAGTGATGGAGATAGTTATCAAAATGTGCGTCCGTGCATGAAGTGCTTCTTCCTCTTAGTTTAACCAAAATATAAGTTAAGTTACATAAAGTATTTTACGAAACGTGAAAAAACCCTGCACGCCGTAAAGGACAAAGAATGATATAGCTGTGTCCTTGTCTTGTACATTAGTACCGTATATAGCCTTCTCTTTGTATGTGAGGAGAGCAGAAGATGTTATTACCTCTATTAGTTACGCCCTCTACGATCGCGGAAAATAGAGATCTAGGTTTGGCAGGTGGGGGGGAAAGACGGGTCCATGCGCTCGTGGTATCTAGTACCGCGGTCGAGACTTAGGATGCTCGGATCGTATCTTACATCGCGTGTAATAGCTAGAGCTAGAGCTAGGTTGCGCAGGTAGGGGGGGAGGTATGCCCATGCGCAGGTGGTATCTAGTACCGCGGTAGAGACCTAGGTTGGGCACCGAGTGTCCGCGGCCGCGCGCCACCACCATGTTGTGTGTCTGTTTACCGAACGCCACGCGCGCCTCGGTCGCGAGCACCGACGACCGCGGCAGAGACGAGTACATGTGCGTGTTGCGCTCGATCTGACGGCCGTAGTTCGCTGGCGGCGTCTGCCGACAAGTACACACATATACATATCATCACTTCACGGGGTAAGCAGAGAGTATAGAGCGCCATTACACACTTGACTTACACACCTATTTTGCTTCATTTAGATTCATCAATCTTCATACATGCCCGCTGAATACCACACGTGGTGATGAGCGGCTACCGTAGTCTATGGACCCTGAGTTTGTAACACGTTTCCGATTTCTTCTGACCTGAACCATGTTTTTGACCTCTTTATTCTTGACTTATAAATTCTTCGATTCGAAACAACTCGTAATTAAAGTAAGCCATCGATAAAAACAAAGCGTTCTCGGATTCAAAGTCTACTGAGTAATTGTAATCACTATTTTTCCAAGATAAACAAAATTCTCTTTAAAAAAACCTTGACGTCTGTTTTTCAAAATTAGCTACATACAGGATACTCCTCTGCCTCGATAGGAAATATACTAGAATGATTAAAAACCAAACAAATAAAACAAAAATCGTGATGTTTTGTTAATGAAAGTACATACTCTAGGCGGTGCTGGCCTGGCCAGCGGCGTGGTGGTGATGGCGCCATCAGGGGGTGGCGACCGCTCCAGAATACCTCGCTCCGCGGCGCGCAGACGCACCTCACTCAACTTTGACAACAGCTCCAATTTTTGAGTCTCCAGTGAAGAACGCTGCACCATTTCCTGGTAAAATATACATAATTTAGAAGAATATACTACATTATTTTACTAAAGTATTAAAGATACAGACGGGCTGGTGGATATCATCTGCCCGTTCTTACGTGTCCGAACGTCGTAATGGACAGTGAATATAAATACACATTTATTATTTGGGCTTAAGTCTTAGGTACCATAATTCTACACTAGGGTTTTGTGGTCACAAGTTCTGTCACCCTAGCAGTAATAGAGTTGATTATTGTACCGAAATTGCCGTTTTTGTTTCGTCTTATCTGTACAAATATTACACAAATTTCAAAACGTGTGATTATTACGAGAATCAGAAGCGAGCAACATATAGTGCATTTCATAAAATCAATTAATAAAACGTTTATTTTAATTCAATTGTGACTACATTCTGAATTAAAAACATATTGATTTCTGGCATAAAGAATCCGCATCTGTGATTGATAACCTACCTAATATCTTAGCAGTAGCTGCCTGGATTGTTATCTTTGTAGGTCTAATAAAAAACGCATCTGGCATAGTTCGTGCCACGCATTACCCAGAACGTAAATGGACTACAGAATTAGAACGGTTCCCAGTCAGTTTATTTATCTTGTTCGTTCCATTCCCGAAACCATATTATACATTGGCTGTTTAGTCTGAACAAATAATAAAATTGTAAGTAAATTACTGCTACCGGGGCTTTGAAAAGGGCGATATTCACCCTTATAAAAAGATACGACATATTTTAGGGCATGTATCCTACTAATATATGAAATGTGATAAAATATAATACGTTTCGTTTTGTGTTACACTTTTTCTATAAGCTATCCTGTTTTATTGTGTACTAAACAGGTTTTAAATTATGCTGGAAATTTAAAAACTAAACTAAATTAACACATTATTTACGAGAGCTAATGGAAAGAGCGCATGTCAATCAAAAATTGTTAAACGTAATAAATGTTTAAAATAATCGTATCTGTTTTCGCTGAAAATAAAATATTCCGTTTACATTGAATGGTACACATATAGAAAAACACATGAGAGTTGATGGATTATCTATTAGTGTAACCATGTGCGAGCATTGAATATAAATGCTGATGTTTTTACTGATCTAGGCCTGGAAATAAATATAGCTCACTATTGACACACATAATTTAATTCCATCCGAGCTTCGTTTTATTCTATTCGAGAATTAATATAGGGTATATAGTAGAGGCAAATTAGTTTTGGTGAGTTGTTCAGAAACATTGAATGACAAAGGACGCACAATTCAAAACTGAATTTACATCCTGTAACACAAGCTTAAAAAAATAAAATATGTTTATTTTTCGATGTCTTTTCGTGATGTTTTCTTTCCAGTTGCATATTATGTTATTTTTATGTTACAGTTATTTCTTATTTCTAAAGCTAATCGATTGAAAATAACAATTGATTACCTAAATGTTTATTATATATATATAATATAATTGAACTATAATTTCCACCTACGTATAATAGTCCTTTTTTTTGCAATAAAGTTATTCATAAATTCACTTCACAGACGAGTCTCGCAACCTATAAAACCGTGCACTATTCATCCGTTACCTTGATCCATCGTTTCCAATATAACATCGCAGTAAATAGTAACTATACTCACAATCTAGTTTGATTTACGATATTACAAATTAGGTGCTACAAACAAACGATGCATTTCATTAATAATTATATTATACGTCGATTGTTATTACAGGCTGACTACAAAAAATGTTAGTGGAAAGAGTTAGTAATCTGACAGACATGCGTGTAAGTAGTATCAATAATTTGATACAGTTATAATTAAATTAACGATAAAAAGTTGCGTGTTGATGAATAGTTCAATCTTTATTCATAATGAGTAATGGTAGTATTTAGCAGCACTTATTATTGATTTGAATATAAAATCAAAATACATCATTGAGAAACCTTTATTCTTATGTCAATACAGTTCGAAATAAAACGTTGCCTCGACACAATTAGAAATACAACCGTGTGTTATTATCGTTATCACGGGATATTTTATAAGGTACAATGCAATGGTACAATTAAGGTTTACCATGTAATGAAACTACTATGACATTTTGTTTAATCAAAGGATATCTGTGACGTAAAAACGTATCACATAGTTCGAATGTGAAAGGGTTTAAATACTATCTCGTACTATCTCGTAAATACTATCTATTTAATCTTAGCTTAAGAGTGATTGCATGACACGAATCTTGATTAAGAGGTCGGGTGGCAGAGGCGCGCTGGATTGTGCGGCCCACACCGATCATGATTATTCAATAGCGCCATTCCACACCATTCCACCGGGATCTAGGCCGCAGTGAATGTTAACGAGTTAACAGTGTGAATCTACGCACTATTTAATTAACAGATATAACTATGTTAGCAGGACGATGGTTTGAAGTTAAGCAAAAGGCACAACTCGAAACTTGAAAAGAGTTGAGAAAGTTAGCGTCAAAGTTTGAACAAACAACCGCCCGTCGTAAACTATGTTGGTATCGCAGTAGGTAAATCTATAGTTTGTCAGATTCAATGAAATACTCAACATGGAAATGTTCCTGCAGAGAAACCAGAATAAGTTCACAAGTACCGTAGTGTCGTTAAGTTATATCAATAGTAAGAATGTCCTAAATCTATCTAGTACCCCTTTAGAAATTGAAGAGTTTTACCTTTTGTAACCTTTGGTCAGCTTCATCTAGCCGCAGGCGGGTGTCGTGTAGGGCCCTCTCTAGGTCCGCCATCTTCTCTGTCTGCGCGGCAATCTGCTCTGATAGAACCTGCACTTGGAGCTGCAAACTCTCTTTATCCGCTTCCAGTCTTCGCACTCTATCCTCTGCATCGTTCTGGAATAAGAATAACAAATTCATTCTTTCATGCATCTTTATTTTATAGACTCAGTCCACGTTTGTACAGATTACCTAAAAGACATGACAATATTTTGACCCACTGAATTTAAATTAGAATCAGAAATGGACAGTATTGTTCTAATGCTGTCATTCCCCGCACATAAGATATTCAATTTGCGTAATTCCGGCGAGCTTTACTACTGTGTTATATACATTTTCAAATGTAATAGTGGAACTAAACAGAAGGAGAACATTAATGCAACCCTACATAACTTAAGAAATCCAAATGTTTGTAAACAATTAGGTACATGCGAATTAAACAATATTCCGATACCTAAATATTAATTTAACACAGACATTTCGTATTTAAACATGTCTTTGGTTAGAAGAAAATGAGAAAACAATTGTGATTCACGCTCAATTATGGTCAGTACCTTGTAGGAGCGCGCGGACACCGGCGGTAAGGACGGGTGTGAGGGCCAGGCACCACGGTCGTGCAAACAGCACGGCGGCGGCGCGGGTGGTCCGTGGCACCAGCACATAGGTGGCCACCATCCACCCTCTGGCCAACGAAAATGTTCATACGAATTCCATCGTCTTTGCAAATCCGGTGGAGTCTCCTCGTTACGCGGACGTCGCGGCCGCGGCGAGGCGCGAACACTAGACGGATGTTGTGGCGGTTTTGATGTCAACGACGACCTAGATTTGCGATCACGGTCACTCCGATCACTAGTTCGACGACGCCTGTCTAAACTTGTTACTGAATATTCTTCTGACCTTCCTTCCATTGATGTTGGATCAACAGCATCATCTACCATATCTCCAGTCGGCAGCCATTGGAAATCGTCGTCTCGTCTAGTTGAGTTGTCAAGCCGTTTACTAGGTGTTAATGTCCGATAGTTTGCTTCAACATCTCGAGTGTCGTACTCCCGTTCATCGGAATCGTCTTCACTAGAAGAACTTGACTCTGTGTCGGAGGAATCCGTTCGTTTCGAAGGGATTGCGCCATCCGACCACGTCGTGCACTTCACTGTCGCCTCATCAGGGCTATCTGAATCACCGCCTGTCACGAAATAATCATTGGATTGCGAGTATGGTTAAGAGAGCCTCATGAACGACGAATACTCACCCATAGGCGAGTACAAGTAGGAGCGCACAGCAGGGTGCACGAAACCCGTTGCTGTACGCTCCTCTTCCTCGTCAAAGGGTTCCGTCAGATATTCGCAGTCGGACATGAGGCTCTGCAAGTGTGACACTGCGCGACAATCTCTCGGTACAAGTCACCTACGTGGCGCTATTTACAGTTTGGCTTTGTTCCAGTAATATGCTAGACTACGTCAGTGACTCGTCCGCGTGTCGAGGATTACGTACTCTCCTGTGGGGGCGGCTCCTCGCTGGACTGGACGGACGCGGAGTCGCGTTCCGATGCCTCCGATGCGGTCGACAGGGGACGCTCACTTGCGGCGGAAGTGCGCCGCGACCTGTCTTCACTTAAATTTTCTTCCCTAATAGTGCGAACAGCATTTCTGAACTCCACGGAACTCGTTCGAGATTTGACCTCTCGAGGCCTATCCTCGACTACGGTCCGATTGTGTAATGCCGCTATGGTGGCTGCCACGACTGAACCCCCGCGGCTGAGTTCGCGCATGTTTTGGTTCGAAATGAACGTAGCTTACAGGGCCGACGCCCGCGCCCGGAAATAGATCGCGCTACAACGAGCGGCCTGATGCATTTTGGACACCCTTTACACTTTGATCTACAACATGTGTTTTTGTTAGTAAAAAATGTCTGTATTTACAAACTTATTTTGTATTATTCACGAACAATTGGTAGTATATGTTAATAACACACTGAAATTATTAGATTGAGTATTGTTTTACAACAAGCTAGCACACGATTGTTGTAGTTCGTAAACAACGGTTACTGGCGTGCGACGCAATGAACGCAAGCAGGCGCACTCACCGGCATCCAGTTGACGCCTTCGTACAGGGATAGACATTGCCGCCCCCACCGATCGTATAAATCCACATGTTCAAAAGTATGTCCATCGCAGGATTCGACGTCGTAACATGCAGGCCTCATCTCGACTTCAGGATTGGTTCTATATTCAGGATTGAAAGGTGGTTGCCTCGGGTAGTACGGTGGCGCACTGGGCTCTGGTAAGATAAATTCTTTTCTTCTTTTTGTTGTGTCCAGACAATTCATTTCGATTCTTCTCTTTTATTTCTATAAGTTACATAAGTAAAATATAAAAATATTATGATGATACATACCGACGTGATTGTTCACAAAAATGTAAAAAAATCTATTCAAGTATTTGTTTATATTAAAGTGTTTGTTAATAAATGTAGCAGAGTGGCGAGAATGACACTTTCTTGATCACTGAAACGAATATTTCTCTCGTCTTGGAAATAGATCGACAGCTGTTCCGCGGAGATGTTAGACAACAAACGCGACGCTTAACGCCCACCGGAGAGGGTGGCAGAGCACGTGTTGTAAATCCCTAAAAATAGTCCCCCGTTCCTTTCGGAAGTCCTGCCTGCATGTTTTCACACGCCATTGTGAAAGCATTTCATGAATATACAAGTTGCATGGTAGTGTGAAACACACAACTTACCGTTGCGTTGCGTTGGCACCCGTCCTAACGAGCTATTATTATGTCAACCTTAATTAATGCAAGTGTCTAAATATGTCCTTTTATGTACCTAGTGTTAAAAAGTTTTGTAAATAAAAATAAAGATGCGCCACACCAAATTATTTCAGAGATTGTATAATGTGCGAGTGGTTTTTTGTATATTTCGTTTACATCTTTACACTAAATCACGCACAAGCACTTCAACAGCTTGTATTACACAAACAATTTGCCCCGGATGCGTATTATTAATGTATTACTTGAAATTAAAAGTATTTTGGTTTTTATATCAGAATACATGTACCTAAATTTGAAGTAGATGAAGCTGCGCGCGGATTCTGATACAGCATATCCATACAATTATTTGCTATCGTCTACATAACTATTAATTTAGTATTTAATTATATTATGTATCGTGGTAATTTTTAAAAATACTTCCAATATTGAAGCACATGACTACAACCATGCCCTAACAGTATTCTATCAAATAACAATGTGCCAACAAAGCGCGTGCCTTTTGTGTGTATGTATGCGATAATCGAATCCCGGCGCGCCCGGAATATGATAGGATGGGATACGTGACGCATAATTACATCAGCCGACGAATCTCATAATTGCCTATTTTCGGGAATTTCATCGAGACCTTTCAAATTACACTGTGAACAGAATTGAGAAAACCAAATTGCGTTTTGTATGCCTTGACAACAAAGTCATAAAATGATGAACAGTATTTGTGAATATCCAAATTTGGCAGTGGGGATATTAGAACTAAGTAAAAGACGCAACTGAGGTCTTGGAGGTCTCTGAGGAAGGCTATCATAATCAGCATAATATTAAATGGCAGAATTATTACTACTAAGAGTTGGTATTTGGCCTAGGAAGAGGACCATGGTATTTGCTTGTCACAATAGTAATAAAAGTTACATTTGTCTACCAACACCCTCACCATTTGATTGCCGATATCGATCGATGAAACAATCGCAACGTAGGTACGCCATTCATACGCTGCTATATCAAATTGTTCAAGTTGCTGAAGCTTTGTTTCGCATCACAATATCATTAATATTGCTTTGCTTTTAATTAAACTTCGCCTCAACCCGAGGCCTGAGGCAACGACCTATGTCAAATTTATTTAGATGCGAAAAGTTTGATGGTGTTAATTTATATAACTCCTATCAATATTGCGTAAGTAGCCTAATAAGGTTTGACTGTTGATATTAATCTCGAAACCAACATCGGTGTTCCAAATGTTTAAATACCAAAATAACTTTTCTGTTCTGGGTAGTATAGTGTAATTTCCTTGTTTCTAATTAACTGTATATTATCTACTCTGAGCTAATATCATACATTCGAAATTTGCATGTTTCGTAGTTGAGTGCAATTTTTTTATTTCAGCCAGCACATATAACGGCCTAAACGTTTAAAAATAAATGCATACAAAAAAATTATAATCACATCTACAGTAAAGTACAGTAAGTAAACAATTTTTTTTTAAGAATGATTTTAAAAGAAAGCTCATTAATCGTATAAAAAAAACAATCGTAATAAAACTAGTTCATTTATATATACATACTAGTAAAATCTGAAATTGAACAAGATTGGGGCCATGCGCAGACAGTCGGGACGTCACGTCGAAACAAGGGCTCAGTGAAGCGAACACACTGCACTCAAACGAGCTGAAATCCTCTATTTATCCTCTCCACAAATAATTTCATCTTACGACCACGCTGCTGCCACGCTTGTATGGTTTACTGTTAACATTTGTTATAAAATCTTCTGATTTCTGAATGATCATACAGCTTTAAAGTCTATTACGACCACTTACTGCAAAAACATTTACATATTCATAATCGTGAATATCTCTTTAACAAATGATAAAGTTATGAAAGTATTAAACTGAATAACTTGCCATATATCATAGAGGTACGCACAGACGACTAACGAAACGAAAGAAAGCTTGTGCAATACACGGAAAAAGGAAATATAAAGGAAAATGGCAAGTTTAGCTAGCCTGAAGTTGACAGCGAGTGACTGCCGGGAGCGGTAGCTGCCGTCTAGACTACTAACTCCAGCCTTAACCGCAACTAGTTAAACGATTCTTTTATATACTTTGTCAATACCTACAATCGATCCATCTTGGAGTCTACAAGTTGATATTCAATCTATCTCAGGCAACATAAAACAAACGAATACTCACTGGAGAGAGATATACGTGCGTAGATACACAATAGAATATAAATACACAAATAAGCTCACAAATTCCTATTTCACCACTCAGTATAAATTTGGTTGGCTATGAACGTTACGAGAGAGTGTTACTAACTGATGCTGTTCAAAAATCGTCGCATTGTTGGCTGTGAAAGCGGACCAATTGTGAGTCGACTCGGCTATTCATAAGACAAAAGATTCTTAACACTTTTATTTCAGTTTATCACTGTAATATATTTAATAATTTACGATTGTGTAAATCCAAGAAAAGTACACAAAGTGGTATTGAGATTAGAAACGTGTGTAGAAAGAACTGTACCAAATGGACATTATTGGAACGACACTTACATATTATCCAACAAATTATTTTCATTTGGAGAAATACTTTGTTATTTTATACATAAAATATAATAAATAGTAGGAGGCCTTTCATGTAAAATGCCGGTCGGCAGTTCAGCACCCTTGCGTCCCGATGGGCGGCAAATGAACTCGGGCGGGTCTATAAATATAACTTGTTAACGATAATAATACAGTGCTCCATTTAATTATTGCCCGCTGAAATAGGGAAACCATTATGTTTTCCGCGGGATCGAAAGATATTTAGGTTTGTTTACTTTCGCGTGTTTTATATAACAATAAAATCCGTTCGCTATAAGGAAATGCGTTCCATTACTATGGTGTTGCATAAAATGCTATTACAAAAATATAGGGCATACACTTTACAAATTGTTGCGTAAGAAAATTGTTTGCCATCATTTCCGTAAGCAGGCGATTATTTTCGGGGCGGCCGGCACAAATTGAGAAAGTTATAATCATGGGAGCTTTGTTGCCATAGCAAATAAACATTAAAAAGCTTTCCGCCTACCATACGGTAGCTATTAGCAATCTGTGATCGTATACCATGCATATTAGAATGTTCAACCAGTACCACCAAATTAATGTTTAATAAATAACAATACTTTGTCAACTTTCAATGTAAAACAGTTTAATGTCCCAAATATAATAAAAAATCGGCGTTACAGAAATTTGATTGTATTTTAAATCTTGCTTTAGATTTGTATCATGTATAGGTACACAATTCTTAGCAATTATAATAGGTAGATGAAAAACAAGCATGTTAAATTGTACATTTTCAAAAAAGACTTGGGATAAGTATTAACTTTAACTAGGTAAATTCGAACCGGCACTCATATCTTACTTACATACTTCACGTACGGGTTACTTTATTTACTTGTAAATAAAGTAACCCGTACGTGTTCACTCTGTATTCTGTACCCACCCTTGTTGTGTACGCAATATAGAACGATGAGGTAATAATGAGCGAGCGGCTCGAAACTACTCAGGCACTCTGAATTTTAAATTACTCTTTACACAGGCGAATTCGCTTTAGCAGAAGCCAGTAGAGTCCGTAACAGCAGCCAGGTCGACCGCGTCTAATATTGCGATCACTCACAAATACAATACATAGGTAATACCTCTGAGTAGATAATATACTACGGTAATACTGATTAAACGTTATATAGGTACCAAAATATTCGTTTTGATTTGTACCTTGATGATTTTTTTAAACCACTTAGGTGGCGGTGGCACACGAGCATACGGCCCACCTGATGGTAAGCATTTACCGTAGCCTATAGCCGCTAGCAATACCAGGGATATCGCTAACGAGTCGCCAACCCTGTTGTATATGAGGAGTCACTGTGCTAGCAGCATTACTACTAGCCTACCGTATCCTCGTGGAGCACTGGCAACCTTAATTACCGCAGAAGCACGACTCTACATCAATGTAGTGTTATTTCACTACGGTCTTCTGTAAGGCGGAGGTACAGTCCCAGTCGGGCGGCTCCAATTAAATGGAAAAACCCACGGGAACCAAATCGCCCTACCTCTCTTTTTTAAAGCTCATCGTGTGATTAATCGCCGTACTCATTGGTACATGCCGGAATGTGAACCTGGGCCCACCAGATGACAAGCCGTTGCTTCAACCACTGGGCCACCACGACTTATATTTAAGTTATATCCACGAATTCAGAAACTATGTAGTCTCCATACATCTCAAGCATGCAACTATATGATACAAATATTTTACTGTGCAGAACTACATTAAAATGGATCAGTGTTGATCACACTGTTAAGGAAAATTAAACCTCAAATATACGACCATAAGGATTGTTCTAGGCTCCAGTTGGGCGTTTAGTGAAAATAAAGTTTCCGCTTAACTTTTCAGACGATTGCATTTTTACCAGATGTTTGAAGAGGTCTCACTCAAGCAAAAAAAATAATCTGACTGAAGATACATCCATTATTAAAAGCACTGAAAAAAATAAGAACGCATGGAAATGTCCGAAATTTAGTAAAAATAGCATTGTGAATTTAATAGAAGGATATGAACCTATCGACAGTAATATAAGGTTTGAAACTAAGTGAATCCAAAGTTAATCCGTGTTATTAGAAAACTGCATTGATTGTCAATACACGGCAAGAGATTTGTCTTGTGCTTGAAACACATTAAAACGAATGCCTTGTACAGCCTGGAAATCAGAGGACGCAATAACAATTTACATTCCATTTCCTCGTGATATTGTGGTATTCATTCAGCATCCAAGTGAAGCCTCTCGACTCTTACATATCATACCACATGACATCATGTTATAAGAATCATAAACTAGTTTAATGAAGGTTTTTTGAGTTGGTCGTTGGATAGAGTAATAAAAACATGAGCAACGTAACGGCCAAGACATTGTACGAGTCTCTTATTAGCAAGCAGGTGTGTAACTTAAGGCTAGCCCATAAGTTATACAACATAATACATAGACAGACAACGAGATAGTATTTCTAACCATTCAGTAAGAGAGAGAGTAGTTACGCTAAAATCCAACAAAACATTTTAAATACATAATAACAGTTCAAGTTCGGCTAAGCAGGCCACGACCCATTTTAACAGAAATTGTGGTGAAAGCATTTTAGGAACATAACTTAAATATATATGATAGCTGTGTCGACCTGTAGAGGATTTATATATATATTATGATGTATGTGTACATTTACGAGAAGGTATTATTTGAATACGATAATTCCGTTAGTAAATACGAGGAAATATTTCTTGACGGAAGCGGGTGGCAGGCTCCGGAAGCGCGGCGGAGCCTACTTTCACGCCTGTCGCCTTGATGAGGCCATTGCTGGGAGAGCGGGCTTTAATGACCTTCAGGGAGAGATGTCAAAAATATAACCACCGAATATATAATAATTATTACGTTTTACCTATTAATTTTACACATACATTTACAAGCTCATTTATAAATTATACCTGTAAAATGTACACAAACCTGTTGAAATCGTTTCAAATGACCGAAGTAATGCTCACCATTTTCCGGAGATTTTTCATACAATAATAATCCTTCCGAAGCATGCACAGCGTTTCAAAACAGATATTATTTTAATCAATAATTACCCTGACAAGGATGCACGGATAGTATCATCGAAAACCAATAGAGCACAGAGCGGAATATCAGACCGCTTGGGCCTTTGAATGATATTGCGGGTACTTGGCGCGTATTTGCATACAACGACTGGGTAACATTGCTATTCAGCGCTAAATACAACAGCACTATACAGGATGTAAGCTTAGAAACATATTGAAATCATGTTATCGCAAATACAAGAGACAAGTGAAAAGCTGTAATTTACGTTTACAGATTGTATAGCAACAATTTGTATGGTATTTAATCCCCAGTTTAACAAACTAACATGATACTCAAATGCAAAAATAACCTTCCATAACAATATAAATATTCCTTCAAATTATGATATATTTATATTGGTCAACCATTCATATTTCTGAATTAATAATCTTATTTCTTATTTTCTTCGTACGTATTTATGTTACCTTTAAAATGGAAAACAATTGTCTATAAAAAGTTTGCAACTTTGCACCTAAGTCGTGAATAAACAACTACATATAATTACATCTCGGATATGTATACGTGAATTATTATTATACAAATACTCTGTAACAGTTTATGTAATAATAATAAATATCGTTAAAATAAACCTCTACATCATATTATTTCGACACGATCCAATACTTTTCATAAAACAGGAGAGCTCTGCCGATATTTTAATTGAAATTCTGTCGATATCCGATCCGGCGTGAACTTAGAGAATGCAAAAAAACATTTCCGATTGAATTATTGATTTCAATTTCAAGCTTTGAAAAAATATGTTTGTGAGTGGCCGCTACAGCTATTTGCTATGAGTGTTAATGTAGGCGCATGCAATACAACAGTTTACAATTCTGCGAACATGATAACTATGTGGAAGCAGGTATGCTCTGAATATTCAATAGCCGGAGGAATTTGCACTGCACATACAATAACTAAACGAATTATACTATATAACACAGTCTTATTTCATCATCATCATCATCATCAACCTATCGCAGTCCACTGCTTGACGTAGGTCTCTCCCATAGCGCGCCACTGAGCTCGATCCTCAGCTCTCCTCATCCACTTCCTGCCAGCTATAGTGCTCAGGTCGTCGCTCCATCTAGCCGGGGGGCGTCCTACACTACGCTTGCCTATACGCGGTCTCCACACAGTCTTATTTACTACATATTAAATAGATGCTCGCTTATTATGGATGGCGTAGCAAAAGTAAACATTTGACTTTATTCAGGACTAGCTTTTGCCCACTGTTACCTATTTTCATGCGTTTAACTGCAAAAATGAAGGATTTCATGCAAACTTTCATCCCCTATTTTACCATTTCCAAAAACCCTGCATTAGTGGATGCCTACATCATAAAAGGTACCTACGGACAATATTTCAAGTCTCTGACCCCAGCCGCTTAGGCTATGCGTTAATATGTCAGTCAGTCAGTTTCTTCTTTTATAATACAGACATACATTTTTCAACATTATTTCATCTATTAATTCGCAAGTCATATTACATTCATAATATTATTTCAGTTTGTCAAATTTTCACGATCAAACTGCTGACAAGGAATTGCATGCGCAAAGTACATCGGCATTTTTATGTATTTACATATTTTTTAATTTATTTATTACCTCAATATCTTTTTTTAAATTCACACATAGAGTAGTAGGTATATTAAGTCGTGGGTAACACAACTAAGTTTTAGTATTTACCAATGTATTCCTAAAAACATTAAGCTCAGAGAAGATAATATATTAAAGTATTGGTGGTCCATCAAATCATTTTAAATTTATAAGTAGAGGGTGGATACAGGGTGCCTACAAAGCTGGTAGCGCGGGAGGCTCGGAGAAATTCTAATTAGCGCTAATGGAACGTGCGTTCACCTGTAAAATGTCTAGGCAACCGGTAGAGCACTTTCAACCTAAAACTAAATTAATGTGTTATGACGAAGCATGTCGCTGATAGCTCCATTTGTTTGTAAAAGTTAACGCATTGACGAAACCTGAGGTGAATTCTAACCATGTTCAATTAAACAACATTAGATATCATGAAAAGATATGTAGACCTAGATACCTATAGCCGCCAATCATTACTTATGGTAAACATATGTTTTATTGCCTATCAAATTCTATTAACTCTAAGAAGGTAATTAATAAATGCTACATACATTTGGTGTGAAAAAACATACAAGAAAGGGTTTTGATTACCGGATACCGGAGCTGCTTCTAGTAAATAATGCAGAGCTTACAACACAAATAACGCAGCAGAAAATTACATCTTGCTCAGCTACTATTGAGCTCGTCAATCGGTTTGGGAAATCCAAACCAAATTCCTTTACATTTCAGATGCCAAATTCCATTTGATATTCGAATTACAGTTAATTCTATGTTCAATAAAGCTAGCTAGTCAGGAACTGTGCTACGTTAGATGGTTAGTTGGGTATTCAGCGAGGTTAGTTACCCCAGTCGGGAGGAACAGCCGGCAATGAATGCTTAAGTGGCGTATACTGCATGAGCCCTATTGAAGCTCGGCGTTCAATGGTGGTGTGCAAACACCAGCTTTCATTCCATACGTGTCACCAGGTAGCCTAGTGCTAGCGGATATATCTTTGAACCAATCGAGAATGTTTAAACATATTCACGCTAACGATCGCTGTCGACATAAATTATATTTCCTAAAGCATAGGTTTCGAGTGTATTACACCCGTCGTGCGTGTAATTAAGAAAGGTATTTATTGCCCACACAAATTTAACGAGTACAGATACAATTTATGTGTAAAATTTTAGGACAGAACTTTGTGCACTGTTCTAATATTTAGTAATACAAAATGCTTAAGACACTATCTTGTATTCTAGAAGCTACAAGTAATTTCAAAGCGTAAACTGTTACTCAAAAGGTAAATCATTCAATAGTTCTCAGAGTAGGTAATATACTACGTGTTCTAGTAATGCAGTTCCAGAAGAGCAACAAACACGTACCTAATAAGTGCCTAAACCTAAGTCAATCGGGTGGGACGCAGTGATAAGAGGGAACGTCGACCTAGCAGCTAGCTAGTCATTTCATAATTCATCGTAGGTACTTACGCCCCGTGGACGCCACGGGGCGTAAGCCGTTCAATGGGCCGAAAAGGTACACGGGTTCCTATAGATAGACTGACAGCCCCCTACCTACATCCCTACTCACTCGCGTGACACTCGATGACACTGTGTGATACCGACCAGTACCTTATTCGGAGTTTCTAGGGACATGTGGCGTGAGGTGATAATGGATCAATAACAAGACATTGTTGTTCCATAGCTGACATACAAACACGTACTCCATATTAAGATCGTCTTAATGCTGTACCGTTTGAACAGGGAAGATCCAGCGTTAATGTGTATGTGTGGAGTTGATGAGGTTTACTGATTATACTTCGCGGCACGGATGCTCATGACGATACAAGCTTGTCATGTTAGCAGAGTGCGAACTATACCTATACGGTACATGAAAACTAAATGAATAATGAATACTGATACCAAGCAGGCAAGCACTATTGATAAACCTGTTAAAGTACCGTAGCTATGCTCTTCGTCTACCTATATTATTTGTGTCACACTGATAACGCAAAATAAGCGCTAAAGGTATTGAAGTTAGTATGAATGTTCATCATGAACATAACATAAGACATAATCAAAGTACGTAATCCTAAATTATTTAATATGCCAAAGTTTCTTCCTATCAAAGTATTATCACACGAATAACTAGAGCACAGATAGGTAGAATATAGAACGCGTGAAGTTCTATTAATTGAATTTGTTGTGGTCTACTTCAGGTGAAACTTCCCGATGAAAGGTGTCTCGACGACGGATTGTAACCAAGTTTGCTTCGTGAACCGTGCTCGTTTTGAATAGTCATTGAATATTCAGTAGTCCGGTATGAAAGCCCGATATTGTCTGGTGTCATTCACTTAGACCCCTACCCTACCTATGTAAAGGGCAAATAGGATTTAGTCTGAAACTATCACTTTGATATACGAATTAAAGACATAAATCTCCAAAAATACACATGAAATGTCAATAAAAGTTGCTACGAAAGCTGAAACCTATTTTGTATACTTTTTTTAATTTGGAGCTTAGATTTTTCAAGCATGCAGCTTGAATGGCCGACTATGCTAGTAAGATACAAAGGCAGGTTTGCGAATGAATTCACGTGAGCGAGCTGGCGTACCAAGGGTGTGCAATTAGTCCCCTTCCGCTGAGCTCCTAAAGGCCTTCACTAGAAGCCTCGTCTCGCCTCGCTGCGGCTTGCGTGAACACCTGCCCTGCTGCCTCGCCAGCAAACTCATTTTATACTACATTTTAATTATATCACTGCGCAATTTATGTCCTCAATAACGATGTAGTTCACTTGACAGTGAAATATTAAAGCCAAGAAACGTAATAAAGAAAGCTTTAACTTTCTAACTAACATTCGCATAGTAGTAACTGGTTAGAAATGTAGAACAGAAAACTTGACTGAATAAATGACAAAATAAATAAATTACCCTAAACATGAAAACTCGTATAGGCGAATTGTTATTAGCACGTTATCTACACCTTTCAACAAATTGTGTCCGTCTAACTTTATCTTGATTAAACTGAGATATGAATGTATTCACCTAAGCAATTACATTACGTTTTATCACTTGTATAGAGTAAGGCACAAAACACTCATTTACGAAGAATTGCATCGTATTCGTATGAAATCTCGTTTTATGTCCTATCCTTAACGTACACGTTTGCATAATAAAATTGACATCAGATTGCGAATGGTGAAGTCAGACGTACAACGTAGAAGTATGGAAGGCCAGTGTCTTTTATCGTGCTACGAGCTTTTATTATATAACCAAACCAAAGGCAACAAGAAATAATTTCATCAACACAAACCCACAAGAAAAGTATCATAGTGTACTTACACGGTTATGTGTAATTTAAGCTCAGCCACTGGAAAGAAGTCAAATGTATATTTCTCTATTAAAGCAAATGGAAATAGAAGGAGTTTTGAGACAACAGAAATGTTGGATTAAACGACTACCTCTTTTGTTTTCGAAATAATGGCATGAGCCGCATGAAGTAAATAAGGCAAAATCCTGGCAACGCAACAGTCTGGCTCATAATGTCAGACAGAAAATGTTACAGTACTTACAATGTATATGCTATGACTTCGCTTTCTGAACTGCAACAATGGCGCTTGCTAAAGAGAATTTTCATTATTTCAAGTTATTTGTATTTGTATACATAGTTATTTTGAGCTAAGCCAAATAAACCAGATTGATGATGAATTATATAGAATTAATAAGATTTTTATAAATAGTTCTGATAACTGACTAAAATAGCAAGCTATTTCCCATATAAATCAATTAATTAATGATGAAAATTCCGAGTACGTTAGGTAACGAAGACTATTCCGTTACTGTTTTGCTTACGAAATTGTTGAATATAGACGTTAAAATCCTTCCACGTGGCAAAAATTACCACAGCGTGCACATAAATCAAAGATTAATAAATTTAGTGTACTCACAAGCGCGACCAAGTTGTTGTTCTGCTGCAGCCACCTCAGAATGGCGCTGGCGGTGGTGAAGTCTGGTCGTGGCGGTGGAGGTACCGCATGCTGGAGAGACGATGCTAGTTGCTGCGCCAACTCGAGAGCCCGCGCGCGAGCAGCTCGCCCCGGCCCGCTCGTCAGCCCAGTGCCAGTACCACCTGCTTCTGTGGACGCCAAATATGGCTCATCAACCTTCACTACTTTTTTTTTTCAAAAATTTAGATCACATTCTCTAAAAAGAAAACCGGCCAAGTGTGGTTTGACTCGCGAACCCCTTGGTTTCCCTATTCTGCGTAATATGCAATATATTTGTGTCGTGTACCTATTTACTAACTAATTAATCAATCAAGTTGGGGGTTAGGATGACTACCACAAAAGCACATCATAAAATCCTTTAAGACAGACAGACTGTGTTGGTTTAGTAATAAATAGAGTATCGAACGAATAGGAAACCCTAAGCACAAACCCTAATATTATTCGGTAGAGCGATATCACCATACTCTGTCAGCTACGAGGTGACAACCCTCTATAACTTCCACCACATACCTATATAATATAATATATTGTAATCAGGTTCACGTATAAGTCTTGCACGCCACTTATGCTATGATTCTTCTCAACATATGCCTTCATAATAGGCTACGAAGATCACATAAATAGGTACTCTTTCGCACCACCTGGCACGCTACGTGTACGCTAGTTTGCCACCTTTTGTAGAATAAATCAAGCGTCGAGATTTCCCAAATTCAGCAAAGGCATGTCCATAGCTCAGCATCAAATAACTTTTAACGGTTTCAACCTAAAAACTTTCCCCATTATAGATTCCCAGGAGAGTCTTTTGAAAGTTTTCGAAGCAGTAACCCTGACAAATTAATTTACCAAGTTTAATCTATAAATTAAATTTGTCAAAGAAACATGTATGTATTTGAAAAACTTAAACGAAGGAAGCTTTTTTACTGATCAAAGTGAACACAATATATCCTTCTCTTCTCTAATAATTAATTCATCAAGCCGACAAAATAATAGGACTTTTCAGGACCAATTTCTCAATGAGCAAAGTTCAAAACTATTCAGCTATTTGTAGAAAGATATTGTAAAAGACCCTTTGAGTAACAAGACGCATTACATTACAAAAGATCCGTATTAGTATGCAAAAGTTTAGGCTGCGTAATTATAATTACTCTCCAGTTTCATAAAAGCTTTGTAATTAAATAAACAAACAATACAACGCAAGGAGTTTCCTTGTAGGTAATTACTTTAACAGTAAATTAATTATAGGGCTACTGCTATCTGTAATGCCCTGAGACCAAATTTCGTGTTCGCCTTACGTTAGCGAATTTCCCAACGGATGATATTCTTAGAACACGAAG
Organism: Falcaria lacertinaria; assembly: GCA_951449985.1. Classification (NCBI taxonomy): domain Eukaryota; kingdom Metazoa; phylum Arthropoda; class Insecta; order Lepidoptera; family Drepanidae; genus Falcaria; species Falcaria lacertinaria. The sequence goes on from OX602114.1 coordinate 8,146,902, forward strand.
CGTTAGCGTTAAGTATCAAATGTTGATAACTTTTCAAATAAATGCGAAACGTCATTAGTAAATCCCCTTTGCAGTTAGTGGTGTGCAGAGTGCAGCCTCCCGTAATCAGTGGTTTACCACGCGGCAATCTATCCAGCCCGTCCGACCTGCCATAAGATTTACATGTTGTTTTGCGACTATCCTGAAGTAGAACGAGAGTATTTATTGAATTAACACTAACCCAAAGGCCACTTGAAAACATTTAACATTACACACACTGTTTTATTTATATGAATTGCTCTTTGAGCTAACAAGCAACGTCGACTAATGTAAGTAATGTATCAAGTATAAGCAAGCGCGCTCGCCTCCATGTACCTATTTAATCGTTATTGAGGTAACCGTATCGATACCAGGTGTTAATTTACGGAAATGTATACTGTTATTTGATCTTGATGTGCTTGAATGCACAGCATTTTTTCAAAACCTATATCTATACTAGATGCGTATAGCGAATTTGAATCCGTTTTTATTATCCCATACATAGCCCGCATGAACTCGACACAAATCTCTTCGAAATTACTCCACTCGCGCAAATTGCGCGGGGACCGAGTGAATTGCATCCGCCTATGAACAATGACGCTTTTGCTGCGAGCACAAAAGAAAAATAATCTTCATCATTATACCCTTCGTTATTATAATACCGCGCAGAAATACCTTCGAGCTTCGGCGAATCGTATAGATTTTTGTTTTAAACGTTTGCGGCTATGATCTAAATGTTTAAAATACATTATGACGGGTTCTTACCAAGGTATATTAATTTAAATTTATTTAATAAAAATACCGTGGTAAGAACCCATCAGAATGTTTTTTAAACATTAAGAGGAAACTCAAGCACCTATCTTTGTAGACACTAGCATTCCTGTACCTCTTGAAGTAAACTCCCATGGTATACAGAAATTTAACGTTTGTTTGTCCTCATAGTTTAGAAAATCTACTAGCTTATATGATATGAACCGTACCTGCCCTGCTATATATTCACTGATTGTAAATTGACCCAAAAAAACTTCACAATGAGGTAATTAGCTAAGCTTTACTGCTAATTTTTATTAGCTACTGCATTCGGACGGACAGGTGTTATAAAAATGGCAAGGCTTAAACAACGTACGCTGCGGTATTTGCGAGTCCGTAGTGTCTGTGTCACCGAACAGCCCCTGAGTGCAGATTTCGAACAGCCACCAGCGGGTGACGTGCTCCGGGAGGTGCCAACACCCAGGCATTGCGATCACAACACACACGCGAGGCAGAACATTGTTAACTGGTGATTGATTAATACATAGTTTGCACTACATAGTTCGCACTACGTATGTGTAGATTTTATCTAGGCGTAGACTCTATGTTTAAAGTACATCGTGTAGGCTGCTGCCGTGTAACCTTACTACACAACAGAAAATTTACACAATCACTCATGCTGAAACTTTCAGCCTGAAAGTACATTGAGGACGCAAATAAAATAAATAAACTGGGTAAGCAACATAACAGGATAAGCTTAAGAAGATAAGTGAATAAACTTGTCAGATACATTAGGTACATGTACCATAAAAAATGATTGCTACCTACACAAAACGGTCAGTAAGTTCGTCGTCAGGCCATCTCAATAATTAACAAATAAAATCTCATTATTTTGAAATATTCCTAATTCCTACTTTATTAACCTTTATTTCATTTAAAAAATCGTTCAATGTCAATTTACGTAATTGGAATAAGCGCTCCGTCCGCCCGCGCCCGCTCCATTTGTGTTTCGGCCGTTGTTCGTTCCTTACGCTATGCTATGTATTACGCCGGAAAAAACGGAAATAAATTCTTTTGTATCAACCTAGGCTTATATACGCTGAATGGGTATTGTGGGTCGGACGTCATATTGAGATTATCCGCTTTGCAGTAGGATCTGGTAGGGTGAAAGACACGGGTCAGACGTGTAGACCAGAGCTGGTGAGAATACTTAGTGAAAATGGTACCTGTTGAACACGGTTGTAGCTACGACAAGCTACACTACTAGAATAATAATTACGAAACTTTTCTAACAGCACGTCTAGTCTGTCTGTACAAAAATAAATGGGAAATGTCGAACCCGTACCAGCGAGAGCTCATTTGTTAAGGAGGGCCATTTCCTGTGAACGTTTTCGCACCAGCTTATTATGAATATTACCTTTGTAATAAATTTTAATCACTGACGAGGACATTAATAGATGCTGCTCTCAAATCTCAATTAACTTCCTTGAAAACTCAATTAATGTTAATATCAAATAGAATATAATTTCTCTAAAATCACCAATGTATGCAAATTTAATGCTTTCTATGCATATTATATAGCGGCTATCAATTTAATTAATTTGTTTAAATATTTAATTTACAACGAGCGAAATTGTAACAATAGGAATGCGCCTATTGGTCTGAAAAGCGATCAAAGCCGCTGACCAAATATTTGAAGAATGAGAATGGGAGATAAGAGACGCCAAAAAATTTAATCTTGACGCAACCCAACTGAGATTAAATTCTTTCTACATCATTTTAGAAAAATGTAACGCAGCAATGCGAAATGATGTGAAGGTACGCGGCCACAAGATTCTACAAAATACTATTATAGCTTTATAGCGTAATGTAATGAGATTTGCGCACGTGTTTTCTACACAAATTTGGAAATTCCTACAAACGCCTCAGGAATGATATGATTAAAATAAGTAGCTAAACTAACATTTTAAGTAGGTATTATTTTCCTAATGCCTTCTTATATATGTACAATAATACATGCGGAAGTATGGATGTTCTTTCTCTCGGTCATGTGAATACGGTGGAACCAATTCTAATAAAATTTGGCATACAGGTAAGACCGGGACCTGGACACAAACATAGGGTTCTTTATATCCCGGAAAACAGAAGGGTTCGAAGGGTTTATAAGCAAAAATTTTTTTTTGGTTTAATCCATGCGGATGAAGTTGCGAGCAACGGCTGGTATTTTTATTTAATCCAAATTACAGTTTGTCATATCAGTTAAAATTTGAAATAGGAAAACAAATAAAAAATAAGTACTATTAATGAGGTGACAACAAGTGCCAAATGCGGGGTGGCTTTGTCGCGTGCGCGATCGCCCGCGGGCCGTCCGGTGCGTCCGGGCGAGCGACGAGCGACGGACTGACGCCACCACCCTCCGCTCAACAGTTTACACCCTCCCGCGACACGCACCCCATACGGCTCACCCTCCTACAGTTTTAACATTGATATAAACACTCCATTTAAAGTAATATTACTCATTACTTTCATACAAAAACTCAAAGTTTATGTTATATTTGAACAGTGATTACACTTTATTATCATTGATTTAGGTTTGCTTTCAAATAATTTGGTATTGTGTATACATACCTACATACACATTCAAATTTACTGTTGAAATTCACCCAATTCTGATCAAGATGTTCTCACCTTCAAAAATATTATATTTTTTTTGTTTACTCAAAAAAGAACAAAATAAATATCACATAAAATACCTGAGTATTTGTACATTTTCCTGAGAAGAAACACACCAATTTGAGATAAAACCTATTTACACTATCGATAATATAATCTTATCGGGTAAGATATCTTTAACCCAAAGTATTTATTTGGTTCATTCAGTTCCTGTTTTGAGTGAAAATTAACAGGCTTCATGTTTTTTCAGCAGTTTGCTGGGAAAATCTAAGATACATAACAATTTTTTTACTTAAAGTGGAGTAAGTTGTATATAACTTTGAATTTTGTCTACTACAATTCAATATTTTTACAAGCCATTGCAGTGGTGTAAGCCTTTGTACACACAAATTATATTTATTACTTTATCTTGTTTATCTTGTGTTTTGTATAGCTGGTATTAGCATTGGACATAGCATCCATAAGTCATCAATATTCACAATTTTTTTATCTTCATATCATAACTAAAAATATTTTACAGTGTTTATAAATTATCACAGACTTATTTATTTGTATTTCTTTATATTTCTTCAACTCATAACCAAAAAGTTAAACGAAAGTTTTCTTCTGACAGTTCAGTGCAAACTTGTCAAAATTTATGATAAGTTTAGACTTCAAATAAACCTTAAATTGGAAATATAAAGTTTAAATACATTTAAATTGCAGCTACACAGGATGAGAGTAATTTTAGTGTACGCTGTGTTCAAATCCTGTCGGATTTCATAGTTAAATAGGGTAATAGGGACCCCAATAGTCAGTCAAGCATGAAGCATTCTAAGTGAATGGATGATCTAACTTAGTCCGTGCATTATACTAAACGCCATTTATATGAGCTAAAAATTTGTGAATGTAGAGTTAAAACATACCGGCTATAATACCATCCATCTGCAGCAGAGCAGCTTCTAATAACTTCGAAGGGTCAGACTCTGATAAAGTTGGATTGTTGTCCCCATCTACTTCTGTTGTTTTTCCCATCACACCTTGGACAGCTAACTAGCTTTAAATAAATAAATATCACAATTCCTATGACCTTACGTAGCTGTCATTAAATTTTAATGATGAAGTAAAAGTTTCTCGAATACAAGATAACTTTTTACTTTTTGTCAACAAAAGTTAATGTTGACAATCACATTGACAATTTCATGACATGGCTGACATTAAACTTTTTTAAGCGTGGTCTCTAATCCTATAGACACAGTAACAGTTGATTAAAGCCTACTATTCACATTGGACTTAATATAATTTAGAGAATATCAGTCTAAGAATTATATACTTATAAAATATGGGTCGTGGATTCGATAGATTAGTTAATCAAATGACAAGTTCATGATTAGTTGATTAATGATTTTGAAAAAAATGCCATTTGCCAATGAAAAATATGTCATTACTTATAGCAGACTGCAGTCCTTACTTTATTAGAGACACAAAATTCAACGGGTTACATTCTTACCTAGCAATATTTATATTACAAACTCCTTAACGTAACTACTTTTAGCTAAGTCTTAGTTTCAAATTTGGCTTTCCACGCCCACTTGAAAAATTCATCCTGAATGCTCTAACCACAGAGTAGACCACAGAATATACTACGTATAATAATACTACTCGGCAGTCGTAAGGTACCGCCAAAGGAAATTGAAGGGGTTTCAATTTAAATCTCTCAGCGGGCTATATCACTTAATTATCCAATCTATTTTCAAAATTCTGCTAATAAATCATAGTACACTTACCTCTCCTCAAGGCTCATATACAGATACATTTTGTGTTTATACAATACCTTCTTCGATTAGGATTAGATGGTCAGCGGCACGGATGTATTGAAATTACTTCCTAGTTAGAAGTACATTACGTAAAAGCATGTTTCTGAAATAATAACCCGATTGTATGTCATAGTTTATTAATATTTCATTAGACCCTTTACCAAATTATTATAAGTAAATAAATAGAACTACATACTTGGTAATAAGTACCACGCTTTTATAATCCTTAACCATCGTAACAGGATGTTAAGAATATTTTTAAAACAACTGCAATTAAACTTTACAAAAACAAGCAAAACAACCATACTGCGTAAATTGTATTTTTTACATAAATAAATAACATTGGACTGATTTCAGTAACAGACTGTTAAAAAGTGTTATGATTTGACGATCGTTTTAATTCATTTAATAAAATTGCACACTTTCTAAACATATTTCAAAAAGATCTATATTCACACTTGATCTAAGGCACAATGCTAGTTGATATAGAAACTATCACTCGTTTATATTACATGCAAACTGGTTCCCTTTAAAATATATTGACAGATATCTATCAGTTTAAACATTAGTATGTTACTACTCACAGTAATGATATAACATTATAAATGTAACAGCAAAATATTAACGACACTTGAATCTGCTTACAATAAAAATTACCATAGATTGCTTTCAACCATGTTATTTTACCTATCTTACATATATAACAACTTAAATATAATTATATTGTTGGTAAGCTGTGTTTTGGTATTAAGGTGAGGATTGCTACACTAAAATATTAACTTTTGTTACCATCATATATAATAGGGGCCGTTTGTTAACTTCCAAACACCCGTTTCATAATCCAGAAGGACAACACAAGTGTTAATATCTATGAGAATGTTGAGAAGAATTGATGTGCAATTAGGAAAGTATACATTTAGTTAGATGGCTACTTTACAATACTGTTGTGTCAATGCTACCGTTTTAATTCACAGTTGTGTTGTGAACAACGCAACGTCCAATACTTTTTTAGTTTACAGTATGTAGTACTACCACGCAATAATAAAATATTCAGTTCAAACTGCAACAACAATATTGTTACTGAATTACAAATAAATCAGACCAGGGGAGCTGAATATTTGGTCACGCCGTCTGATTTATCGATAATACAATCGACAATAAAATAGATGATAAATAAATATATCTACATCTTATAAACCTCTGCATTCTGAAAACATTATATACTTAAAATTCTTAATTACGTCTAAAATCTATAAAATATATTACTCTATTAAATATTAAAGGCAATATCTATCATTAGATATGGACGGATTAAGTAAAGGCGCCCAGTGGGGTTACCGATTAATGTTATATTAATTGCTCTTAACGTAGACCTATACTTAATGTTATCGCGGCGCAACGGTAGATACCAAGTATATATATTTATATTTATATATATATAAATATATGTATCATTAAAATAAACATTCAAGTTATACATAACAAACAATGAAACAGTACAATAAAAGGATCTCTATAAATAAATACATGTTTCTCGTTTCAGGTAACTCACTAGGTCCACGACGCCACGGACGGACTACCGCTAACGCCGGCCACTAACCTAATACCAATGTAATATTGTAACAACAAAACAAAATACAAACTTCGTTGGTAAACATAATTTCATTCCATCAAAGTCCATTTCGTACACCTACCAGGCAAGACCACAACCGATATCAAGTACTTAATAGCTAAAGGAATGTAAATCTCGAGCTTATAAACCAAATGGAACGGACTGACCAATTGAGTAAGTACAAGAATGTGTTAAGTGAAAATTAACAACTAAAATAAAATAATAAACCTACACTTACATTTTAATTGCACCGATATGGGACACTTTTTAAAATAATGTCGTTATAGATAACGTAGTTGGGTATCTATGAGGATAAAATTAATTCACCACAATGTTGAGCACAATCGTTTCATTTCATTTCATAAATAATAAAATTACTTTATTTTCCACAAAGCGAGGCTAAGCGGAATTTTCATTTTTGAGAACCCTCAAAGTAAAATTGTTTTTTTTCCTAATCTGTAAAAAATCACTTTCTACTAAATTTGAGTCCACAGATTACGCGCCGCAGCAATCATTCGTTGGAGAAAAAGATATGTAAATTTTATTTGAAACATATAGAAATATGAGCCATCGATACAATAAATTCGACCGTAGTTTTAGGTTTTTAGAAAGATTTTTGACAACACGCAGATTGCACCTTGTGTCATACTGGATCGTAAAAATGCTATTCATTAAGACTTTATTGACACTATAATAACGATTCTTTTAACCACAAGCTAACCCGTCCCACGTAATTTGTCGACTCCTGATTCAATTATTCACCGGAATGAGGAGAAATGTGTACATCTCACAAAAGTGAAAGAATTTGGTTTACACATGTCTAACCTCCGCTCAGGTGTGTACCGGGCTTGACACACCAATATAAGCACTTGCACACTACACGGAGCATCGTGTGTGAATCATGTTTTGTGCGAGCATTACACCCCACATGCTCCGCGATTGAGCTTCATTGAGCTATGTGCTCACATATTGCACCTCACACATATTTACAATTTAACTAACAACACTTACTATGGAACTATAAACTGCTAAATTTCTCTCTCAACGCCAACATGATTAAATCTAACCATTTAAGTACACGAGATGGTTTTACTTCTAAACAAGTTTAAGTAAAGATAAGTTTATATATATTTTTATAAAATAATAAATAATAACAACAAAATAAAATTCAACTTGTACATTAAGTATTAGTCGTGGACTTGCATCACATGCATTTCATAAAAAGGAAACATAAATAAAAACGGAATGTAGAATTTATAATTCCTGTCTCTACACAATCACAATAATTAAAGAATCACGGAACGCAGGCTTTGCCCTTATATAACTTGTCAACAGCGAAATGTAAAAATATATTAATTTGTACACTCTTCACGATACGTTTTCATAAACATTTGTAAAATTCACTATCGCACCAAAATACTCTTAAATTTTTCTCTTTTGTTAGATTGGTAATATACAGTAAGTATGTTAGACAAACAATAAATAAATATGTCTTCATCTAAGTAGATCACCTTATTCCCCGCCAAAGTCTTGATAATATATTCTCTCACGTTATGGAATGCACATATTTCAATTTGGAATGTAAAAATAATTTCATTTCACCCAAACATGGGCCACTAAAGTCTCAAACTTTTTTTCCATAAATCAAATAGTAAGACACACGTGTACCTTCCAATAATCATTTCATACCCATTATTTTAAGTACTAAAATATCCATATAAATATCCTTGCTCAACCTACAATAACCACTAAAATTATACCTTGACGTAATTTGCACTTTTAAACATAAAACAGCTTCGGGGGGACGTTCAGCGTATAGCATAATCGAAGCACTTCAACTCAACGGGACCTCAGAGAGGGAGACAAGACAACAAAGTTACACGAGACGAGTTCAAACGAACAAGGGCTGAGATATATGAAGTACCTAGGGTATTCTAGGGTCGGCAACGCGCCCCAAGTAATACAAAGCTACGGTGACCGCTTACCATCAGGAGGGCCGTATGCTTGGTTGCCACATTCGTGTGGTATAAAAAAAGTATGTACGAGAAGTGCTTCCGCAGTATGCAGACACGTATACGAGAAGTGCGGTCTAACCGGACGCGGAGTCAGTGTTGGAACGGCCCCCCAGCGAGCAGTCATTGGTGGCTCTTGCTGAGCAGGTGGGAGTTGAACTCGTACACGTTGCAGCACTGGTCGCCGCAGATGTTGCACTTCCACGGGTTGGAGTCGCAGTGGCAGCCCTTGTGCAGGAAGTAGAGCGTGGGGTCGGGGAAGGAGATGGCGCAGAAGGCGCACACCAGCGGGCCCGCCGCCGCCTCGCCCTCGCCCTGCGTCGACGTCGCCACGCTGCCCGGCGGCGACCGCGCCTGAACACCACGCCACTATACATACTTTCATGTTCTGTGCGCCGACCATGAATCATTTGAAAAGTGTCAAAAGTTAAACTAAAAACTAGTATGACAATTTTGACATTTCGCGACTTACGTTTTCACTTACGTAGTCGAAAAATGTTCCTGCTATCGGCACCGTAGCCTAAGCAACAATCATTTGCGACTACCCCTTCGAAAAAGTACCTTGCGAATAGTCAACATTTTCATACGAATTTTTTAGTTGCATTTTCACCGGCGCCGTGCTGTTCATTTTCCCATACAATAAAAGTAGTAGCAAATTATTCATGCTCGGGCTACTGTAGCCCTGGGATGAATAATTTGTGTATTCGTATTGCCTTCGGCTATTTTTGTATTGGAAAATGAACAGCGCTGCGCCGGTGAAAAATGCAACTAAAAAATTCGTATAAAAATGTTCACATTTTTGACGGGAATCAGGCGGAGCAGTTAAGATTTTTTCCAGTGTCTCGTAATATCTGTTATAGTGATCTTTAATGTATATATTGATTATTACTTGAAATGTTATAAACATGTGCAAATAACGGGCAAGGTAAGATTCTTACATTTCGAAGGACGAATTTTATAGTTATATTTATAATCTATTGTAACCTATTTTGATTGACCATTTACACAGTTACACTGCCTTGTATGAAATAGAAATAGGATTATGTGGTGAGTATGTGACGTTGGTAGAACATTATGTGTTTTCAACGCGATGGCCTTACACACATACATATCTGTAGAAGCAAAAAATGATAGAAAATATGCATAGAAAACATATTATAGAAAGTGACTGACCCTGATATTATAAAAAAAAAACTTGTGCATAAATGAAGCATTGCAATATATGCTTGATTGTATTATTTTCGAAACTGGCAGGAATATAAAAAGGGATTAGGTGAAGTTGATATATGGAAGTTGAAAAAACTATGAATTGTAGTACTAGCTACCTACAATTCATAGTTTTTGTACTTTGAGTACATAAAGTATAAGCACATAGCCACATGGATATAATATTTGGAATATGATTAGTGATATCTCCAGTTTGCATGACAAACAAGTAAAGTGAGTGGACTTTGGTTGCTTTGCATTTTGTCAAACTATTTTAATCTCTAGGCCCCCTAGAGACACCTGCCCCTCCCCGCCCGTCCTTGGCGACGGCCATGTATGTATGTTTATATTATAACGTACATTAGCACCGCGCGCTCGGCCGCGGGCGGAAATGCGCCGACGCAGGTCTTCTCGCAGGAGGCTTTTAAGCGGAGACACCTTGATCAGGGACGAGAGGCTTGAAGACACGCCGCGCTTGTCGCCGCCCTCGTCCGTCGCCTCGCCCCCGCCCTCTTCACTCCCACCCGGCTCCTGCGATAACATTATATAATCAAATCAATTGTGATGTTTTCCCAAAGGATTTTCAAAAAGGGTGTGAAGAGATTTTTGCAGGGTTCGCATCGCGCGATTTAAACCTCTGGTGTTGCAAGCGTCCACATACTACGGTAACCCCTTAACATGAGGCCGTATGCTTGTCTGCCACCTTAGTGTCCCAACAGTCCCCAAAATTACCGCCCCTAAAATCTGCCACTGTAGACCTTTTCAGCCTGCTGTTAAATTCGCCACTGGTCGTCATGCAAAAACACCTATGTGCTTTCTACAGAGCTTGCGGCCTACGAATCTATATGAAAGTACCAGAAGCAAATTAAAAATATAGAAGTTGTGTGTACCTGTACTTTACTGCTTTGCTTTCTTACGACCATTGTCTATGAATCTATATGAGAGTACCAAGAGTTAATAATACTATAAAGTTACACAACTTTGTATTGTCTATCTATACTTCACCAATGTGCTCTCCAAAGAGCATTGTCTATGAATCTTTCTGAAAGTACCAGGAGCTAATAACAATACAGGAGTATATCAGAGATACGCACCTGCTTGATGGGTATGAGCGTGATGGAGGGGGTGATGGTGGCAGGCAGCGACAGCGAGCTGGTGGCCACCGCGCTGTCGCCCGACTGCGGCGAAACCGGCCCCTCGCCGTTCATACGTGGCTCTAAACAAGAAACAAGCGACCCATACAGTAGTCGCATAATGATATCATCTGACGGTTTCAATCACAATTTGTCGGAGAACTAGAAAAGAAACATGCAATTACAGTCAACATGTCTTTTTTGTCGCTATGTATTAAACAAAAGTCGTCACTACTGGCGTCAAATGTGCTAAACTGACAACTGTTCCCTGGGTTCCTGTACTGCATTTCCGTCACTTCACACGAAATCCTTATCCATGACTTACAATACTACTGTTTATGTATATTTATCTTTTTAAACGAGATTAATCAACGTACTTAAGCTTAGAAAAAGCATTGGTACGGGACCTTATCATTTATCTTACAGAAGACTGCAGTCAAATAACATTACTTTGATGTAGTGTAGTGTTTCTACGGTAAGGTTACCAGTGCTCCACGTAGAGAGGTAGCGCTAGTAGTGAATACTGCTAGCACGGTTAGTACTCACCAAAAAAAGGTTGACAACGCGCTAGGGACAATAGACTACGGTGACGCACACAATTTACGGTGGCTTACACAATTTACGGTGACTTTAAATCTGGTGGGCCGTACGACTACTCAACTCAGTAGTAAAAAAATCGTATATTACCTGAGTGGTTCTGTCCTGGCGAGAAGGTGTCGTTATTATCGGCCATGGAGATCTCAACGTGGGGGGTGAGGTAGTGCATGGGCGGCGTGGCGTTGTCGAGCGAGCGCGCGCCGTTGCTGTCCCCGCTGTCGGAGTAGGCCGCCGCCACCGACACGGACAGCCCCGACCCCAGCGCGCCCAGCGCCGACATCGCGCTCGCGTCCATCGACCCGTCCGCGTACGCCGCGCTCGCGATACCCGCCGCCAGCAGCGACACTGAGTTGTTACCAGGACCCGGGTTGTCTAAGTCTATCCCGTGCCTGCCAATGACATATCAATAAACGCATTGTATTGTTACCCAATAAAATAATAATAATAATAATGCCTGGACATTATGACACAGCACCATCTGACCCCAAACTAGGCATAGCTTGTACTATGGGAACCAGTAGCTGATACAATTCTTTTTTTTTTTAACTACATACCAAACACCCAGACGCAAGGCAAACATGTTTGTCACGTAATGTTCACCCAGCGGAACCGAACCCGCGACATCTAGCGTAACAGGCAGGTATACTAACCATTTGATCAGCGGTCTAGTCAATACATATAAGCACATACATATTATACGCGATAAAATATCACGCCAAGTCCCTTACGGGGTAGGCAGAGAGTATAGAGTGCCATTTCACTCCTTGACTTACACACCTTTGTTTCTTTTACATTCATGAAAGATTGATCAATTTGAAAGAAACAAAAGGAGTTTTTTTTGTAATTATTTTAGCATTTGAAACTACTATCTAGCTTATACACGCGACTCCGTCCCCGTACAAATAAAGGACAAAAAATCCTTTTATGACTGTGTAATGGATTTTGTTCGTAGATAAGTAATTAAATTACAGTATCCAAACTAAAAACTAATTCTACTTAAATTATTATTATCCTTAGGATATCCTTAGGATAGTAATGATCGCGTAAAAATTAGAAAAAGCATCCGGCGACGCTGTTGCCAGGAGAAAAATACTCTTTTGACTCCAGGTCTTGGTCTATGTGCTCAACAAAACTTAATGAATAAAAAAAATGTGTGCTTGATCAACAAATAAACATGGTACCCATTACCCATTTTGCGATCAAATGGCGTTAAGTGATAATGTCATTGAACGTTATCATTGCATCAAAATGAAAATTTAAATTAGATTACCTGTTAAAGAAATGAACTCGTAGACTTTTCATGGTAGGGGCACGATAACTACACAAGGGGCAAGTTTTGACAAGGTCGTGCTGTCCAACGTGTTCGTTCTGGAAATGCGCACGCATAGCGATTTGACGTTGGAATCCTCTATTACATATTGGGCAATGATACGGCAAGCTCTTAGTGTGTGTGGTAAAGTGTTCAGCGAGGTGATCCTTCCTGAAGAATCTCTTTTGGCAAACTCTGCACTCGTACGGCTTGACGCCGGTGTGGCGCATCTTGTGCCGGCGCATGTTCGCGCCGTTGGAGAACTTCATGTTGCAGACATCGCACTCGAACAGCTTGCGGTGCGGCCGCGCGTCCGAGCCCTGCGCCGCGGCCACGTTGTTATTGTCGGGCGAGCACTGCGCCATGTGAGTGCTCAGCGCTCTACTGCTAAGGGTACTGAAACTGTTACATGTGGTACATTTTAGCAATGTACCACCCCTTTTCGGTGTTTCTTTGCTGGCTGTTGCCACCTGAAATATTTTAATATTCACCTTTTAGTTTCTCACATAGTGTTTTTAAAATAAGCTTAATTCAACAATAATTTAAAATGCTCAAGACTCCAGAGTTAATTTGCATATTAAATGCATATATTACAGAATTTCATACAGGATGTTACTCAGCCAACACCTGTTTCTGTATTAAATATTCAATTGCAAGAATTCTATTAATTCAATAATATTTTATAAAATATCATTAGCAAATGGAAAACATTTACTTAATTACTATTAAATAGGACAAGTCCCGAAATAATATCCCACATCATTAATGAATTGATAGGAGTGATTGTAACCTGATTAGATAAATTAACCTTTATACCTATTCAATGTCAACTGGCAAACCTAGGATGGAATAAATATTAATACATTTTTCATGTAGTTGACAAACACACAATTTGCAGGTTTGACAGATTTATGTTTATAAAAAAATATTAATGTCATGTTCCTTCAATAAAATTTGAAACCAAGTACAATGTGAGTTTATAAGGTGTTTGTAAATGTATATTGGTGTTATGTATACACTATTATTGTTATATCTGATACATAGGTTTTATTTATTGGAACTGTGATTGAACACTGGAATTTAAAGCATGAACAGGAATTCAAAATACCAAGAAATGTAAGAGATGTTACAAATTTAAAAAGAAAAATAATGTACCACCAATAAATAGTAATGTCATAGTTACTTGATACATTGATCTTCATTCTATACAAGCTTCTAATAATGGCAATAAGACAGGTCATGTAACATGGAGCCCTCATAAGTCAATCACATATATTTTTGCAATAAAAATGAGCAATGCTGGTAGACTATAATATTAAAAGTCATAGATTTTAAGTTGATTATCAAATGAGATTATATCCAACAAAGCTTAGTTTCTCAATTTATAAGGTTATGGATGCTCAAAACAAGTATTTGGAAATTGCTCATTAACATACAAAACATTTATTTCTAGACCAAAAAAATTATGGTAATTGTTTATCTAAGACTTGGATAGGTAGACATTGTAAGGAGTGAGTGAATTTTTAATTCTCTTAAGTGGTAACATGGGTAATCTGAATTTTTTCAGCAAGGAAATTTCTGACTGTAAAATTACTGGTGATTGTTTTACACTGACCGGTTCATTTTTGACTACAGCCAAATTCGGCGACACGGTGCCAGAGTCGGCCTCTGTTTCCCCTTTAGATGACATCACATTACCAGGTCGCGGCCTTTCAGATCATCACTCTCCCGCCTCCCAGTTCTATGAAAACACAAACACGATGACAAAAAGATATAAAACAACCAAGAACAACTAATAATAAACTAAACAGAGCGACACATCCGTGAAATATTAAACCTCGGAGTACAAAATCACAAAACAACTTGTTTCTTGTAAGAATGGCGAGGTGACCCATTTACGAAAACTTACGAATTATCGACTCGCGATATACTAGGTTCTCAAATGAAAAATACCGCAGTGAATGCATATCCACATCACATACAATGTATTCCGCGATAAGTAACTAATAAACAAGGTAATAAATTACAAACTCACGTTAACTTGATACGTCGACAGCCAGAACAGCGGTATTTTAGGGAGAGATCGCTATGTGGCCTAATTCACTGCTCAAGCTCGATGCACAAAATACGTGTTACGCGTATAACTGTAAATTCACAAATAAGTGGAACCACACTATTTTTACATTTAATTAGCCCTTGAGGTAGGATATCGGACTTTATAAATAATTAATTATCATCTAAGAGATAAATTATACTTTTAACCAAAACCATTCTGATAAAAAAATCACACACCTGTAAAAGTGTTTTTTCTTCATGTCTAGATGCTGTCTGAACTATTTATTTTATCTAGCAACACTTGATTAATTTAAGTATTGTACACAGAGTACATAACCACTACTTTTTAGTATTTGGCTACAAAGCCACTGTAGGTAACTAAGTACGTCAGAGTACGTTAGACGTCACTTATTGAAAATCGAATATGAGTGTAAAAACCATACTTATGGATTGTAGTACTCGATTATCTACATCTACATCTACACTAATAAACATGCTGTTCGAAAGATCTGTTTTCTATGGTGTCAATTTATCAGACCTATATATACAGGTGTGTATATTATACAGTACGACGTTAGGACGAGCGCGTATCGCGTTGCGGTAGCAAACGTTGCTGTAGTTCACCGTGCGTTGGAACTACAGCAACTTCTGAGGTCCACGCACTGCGGTTAGTACAGGCAAGTTGAGGGATGTAACATCGCTCATAAAAATCGACTCCGAGACTCTTCTTCCTATGGCAATCAATCCTATTCATTGACTATTTTTACCAGTGTCGAATGCTTATGCTTGGTTCACACTTCTGTGTCGTGGTGTGTTCTGGTGCCGTCTATTGTGTCTCAACTCTTTTTTTAAAGAGTGTTAGATCATCTTCGTTAAATAGCGATAATAAAGCTATTTTTTAGGAAAAATATAAAATTTAAATTGTTACAAACGTTGCATGATTTTATACCTCGTAACATTAATACGAGTAATATTTAATAACCGGCCAGATTTTTTCCTTTACTTGTGCTATAAGACACTGTTTCTTGCCAAATTTCATGATTCTAGGTCAACGGGAAGTACCCTATAGGATTTGACCGGTTACCTATTACTCGTAAGAACTATCAAAATTGTGTGTCAAATTTACAAATTCTAATTCACTTTCATTCCATTGATTAGAATGCATGACAAAAAAAATTAGCTTGGAATTGAATTGACAAAAATAGTCCCTAAAGAGGATTGATTGTCATAGCTAGGAAGAAGAAGAAGAAGAAGACTTGACTGGCTGGAGCCACAAAATCCTACTCGAGTCGCATCACTAACACCCACTGAGCATGTTTGTGGCGATGACCTTGGCCGCATGCGTTTGGCCCACCACAGTCCGCTTCTATGAGACTCCATACTTTACAGAATTTCCGGCAGCTAAACGCACGGTAAACTAACGCAATGCGCGCAAGGCCTTAGTCCTTCTACGTCTGTTCCACAGAGTACATAGCCGTCTGTAGCTGCGGTCTAGTATGTATGCGTGTGACTGTCACTCAAAATATCACATGTGACACGTGACAGTCTGACTGACAAGCTGATACAGCTGGCTGGCTTTCTCGATTCGTATCGCGTAATGTCGCGTATGTCTTCAATATCTTGACTGTTCTTGTTATTTCTAAAGTTTTTTTTATTTATTTGTATATTGTGGCAATAAAAAAATGACAATGTTATTAATTATTAATTTTGTTTTATAAAAATATGTGTTTGTGTTTAACTGCGATAAACCACATCTAAGTTTATTAAAACTTAAATAAAAGTGGAGAAAGTGTCATGGGTGAAACATCCCAAAAAGTGACTATAATCTTTGTGTTGGTAAACTAAATTTAAAACATGTGTACGCCTACGATAATATCGTTCTTTAGCCAATGGAGGCTGTGGATTAGGCCCTTTTTGATTGCACTCTACGTAATATTAATAATAGTTTTGGTACCCATTTTAATAGCACATTCTATTAACAATGGCTTTAAGAAATCGGATCAAGGTGCTCTAGTCGGCGGGGGATTTGTTCTTCTAGCACTTCCTATTTCGATTTGGCAAATAACTCAGCATGTAGTACACTACACAAAGCCTTCATTACAAAAACACATCATAAGGTTAGTATTATTGCAAGGAACATTCTTCTTGCAGCTGAATCTGCAATGCGAAACCATTATAATTCTTTATTGAAATTCAAATAATGTGACACTGGGCATAGCAGGTTTACTAAACACTCTAATAGGTTGTATATTTTTATAATGGCTGAAACAATGGTTCACAATGTTTCTCCCATTTAAAAATATACAACCTGTCACAATATTCAGTCTGCATTTTTATATCATTGTCATGAATTTAAAAGCTTGGCGACAGCTCCACCTCTTGTTGGAGGAGCAGTTGCCAAGCCATTCTTTCATAATTTACCTTTCTTTAAACTAAGACTATACCTAATAAATTGTAGGTGCAATAAAGCAAATCAAATATTGTACCATTCGTTGCTTTCAGAATACTTTGGATGGTGCCAATATATGCCTTAAATGCTTGGATAGGGCTACAGTTCCCGGAACAGTCAATATATGTAGACTCACTGAGAGAATGCTATGAAGCTTATGTCATTTACAACTTTATGAAGTACCTACTCAATTATTTGAATGAGGATGACGACTTGGAAGCATTACTGGAGACCAAGCCACAAGTATACCACATATTTCCTCTATGTTGCCTGACACCATGGGAAATGGGAAGGTAATTTGAAATTGCCACATAAATACTTGTGAACTCAAATTTTCTTTTTATTATTATCTGCAATCAGTCATTAGGACTATAATCAGGTTTGTCCTGAGTTGAATTGCATTTGGGAAGCTGGTATGGACATCGCAGCATCCCCTAGTCAGGCAGCATCTCAGCTCTCTTGGAGTTGGGAATTAACAACACATGGGACAGTGGGTTTGGGTGATTTTGTAATGACTCTTGGATTTGTCAGCATAGCTTCTAAAAAATAGTTCTTATAATTTTAATTACATTTGTAGCTTTGAGACATAGATAAAGAATAAAACCTATTAAATACCAGAATGATGCAATAGAACTTTATATGTTTTCATTCTTATTATGCATCATCATCAGGTCATTTAAAATTTACTGATAAGAAATTCAATCAAAGCAGCAGTCAATTTTATATTTTATTTCTTAATGTACTCATCACCAAAATACTATCATCCATAATGCAACATGTTTCAGTGAATTTGTCCACAACTGCAAGCATGGTATACTGCAGTATACTTTAGTGAGGCCCGTCACAACGGTGATATCCATGATATGTGAGCTTTGTGGAGTGTATGGTGAGAGTGACTTTAGTCCCAATGTAGCCTTCCCGTACATGATAGCAGTCAACAACCTGTCACAGTTTGTTGCCATGTACTGTCTAGTACTGTTCTACAGAGCTAACAGAGCAGAGCTCAAACCTATGAAGCCCATTGGAAAGTTCTTGTGTATAAAAGCTGTTGTCTTCTTTTCATTTTTGTAAGTAAACAAATATTTTTATATATGTTTAAAAAAGTGTGTATTTGTTTATGTTTTTTTTTATCAATTTTCAGCCAAGGTGTTATCATCAATATTCTAGTATACAGTGGCGTTATATCAACAATATTTGATATATCAGATTCTGACAAGATAAAGATAATATCCTCAAAACTTCAGGTAAACATGTATGCAGGATAATGATTATCAGAATACATACCAAAAGCTGATAAAATTTAATCATAATTAAATTATAAATCTTAGCATTAATAAAATGAGTATTATAGTGACTATATACACTTATTTTCTAATAAAACTATTAGAGAGAGATAAAGATAATGAGTAAAATGATGATACCATTTCCAAATTTAGGAGAAAGAGAGTGAAACTTCTTTTTTAAATCAAAAATCAATTCAATATTTGTTTCTAGTTGACAATTTAAATACAGTATGTATTCCATTGCAGGACTTTCTAATCTGCATAGAGATGTTCCTGGCAGCCATTGCACACCACTACAGCTTCTCGTACAAGCCGTATGTGTCGCCGCTGAACCCGTCGCCCTCGTGCCTTGGCTCCTTCCTCGCAATGTGGGACGTGTCCGACGTCAAGAGGGATATATCCGAGCATCTTGGAGTTGTTGGTATGTGCCACATTAGTATTACAATGGTACTGCATAGGTACTCTCTACTCTCTAAAATAGTTTTAGGATTTGTTTTGAGATTGTGCTTAGTCTGCACGCCGAAGCTGTTTTATTTAAGAGTGTCAAGTTTGGATTTTAATAATAGTAGATGAATGTTACGCAATATTACATAATACATACATTTACGCATTTTTTTATTCTACAGAAAAATTATGTGTATTGTCCAAAATCGTTCGAATCTAATTAGATTCGAACACAATAAAATAATTAGATTGAAATACAACATCTGTTAAGGAATTCCTTAACAGATGTTGTATTTCATTTAAATAAACTAATAAAATGTAGAGGCGTGTTCACGGCCTCGGCATTATGCAAATGTATTCAAGTAATTCTCGTCCCAACTAAGATAAATGCTATCTAATGCATAATTAATTGGTACAGGGAGCTCGTTCAGCAGGAGGTTGCGTGGCAAGTCCATGTATCACATGACACGTGGCTACGACGAGAGTTCCCGGCTAGTGTCTGGACGGCCTGCGCCGAGCTCCGCGCCTGCCTTCCTAGATGACGAACCCTCAGTCGACATCAGACCCTCTTTCTATGGCTCCGTAGACACCACCATCACGACACAGTCAAGTTCCGACAATGAACCCCTACTAGACACAGTCGAACGAAAACACGACCCGAAAGTTTAATGCTTCTGTTTAATTACACTGCTTTCATTTCATATATATTTTATTCTATTTGTGGTCAAAGAAAGTGATAATAATAGCATAATTTTAGCTGTAAACCTTATTCTTGGTTTTAGATTTAAGTTCTATTGCTGATATCATTGTTCTATGTGTAGGTATGTACATTCCCATTACTTTACCTCTTTTTGTTTATACCAAAGCTACTGGTGCAATGCGTTTTTATTTTGTTTTCTTGTCTGTTTCGGACACTTATTATCGCCACGATCTGTAACGTATTAATAAGTACTTATTGTTCAAATAATAATAAATTATGTATAAAATTGTGATATTTCATTTACAACATCACTGTAATTATTATTATAGATATGTTAAGTTTTAGAAATAAATTATGTCTTTAACCACTGACTCTTATTTAAATATTTTCGAAATGGAATAATAATTTGTAATAACAATTCATTTAATAAATGCATAATTAAACATAAGCTTAAAAGTTATATTTATGTTCTGAAATTACATAATAATAACTTGATAATAACATTAATAACCCATGATTGATTGCATAATAGCTCAGATCAAATAAAAAACGTAGATGTAGCTTTGTAAACAACGAACTTAGTAGCCAAGGCGTAGTTTCTTTGTATGCGTTGTAGGTGTGTGCAAGGCGTAGTTTTAACGTGCATAACTTCATTGTTTCGTAGTTCCATCTACCTTTTGTATTTGATCTGAGCCTAACAAATAACAATATTAAGTTATGTTCTTTCGTTATGGAAACGGAAATCTTTTAGACATTTAGTTATAACAGCGCTTTGATTATATACATCTAAAGCGTTCGTTATTACCAGTTAATAACATCACTAAACGCGATAGTGACAATGAAATAGTATAAGACCAACAATTATAATGTGATTTACTTAGTTGTGAGCAAGAATACGAAATAGTTGTAAAATGGATTATATATTTTCATAAATAGGATATAGTAAATATTCTAACAAAAATAATCACATAAATTAATTACGTTGCTGTACTGTAGTTTACACAGCTGGTATCTAAGTAAATATCCTTACAAATCAGTAGCTACTTATAAAAATACTGGTTAATAATTATTACGCTTAAATAATTTCATATTATGCTCTAAAAAACGTATGCTGCCCTACAGGTAACTATTGCCAATGATCATCATTCGCAACCGACCGATGCGACGACGACTCAACGTGCTCTTAGAAGTGCAAGTAGAAACTCGACGGCGGTTACCCATGCGGAAAGGTCAAGGCGAGCTTAATTTCGGAAGTTACTAACTAGCCCTAATTACCCAAGGATACCAATCCCGGCGTAAATCATCAAGCGTTTGATTAGATAATTGTCAAGTTTACAAGTATCTAATCAAAGCACCAAGCTCCTTAATGCAACTCTCATTCCATGGCGTAGAGGGAGTAACTAGTTCCATGGTCATTCCTATAACGTCTTTCCTATAATATTTCTTTTTAATGGATATGTCATTCTACAAGGTTCAATAATGATTCTATAAGGTTAAATATTACATTACAAGTTTGTATAGTCTTTCTTAGAGTTAATTTCAAGTACCTATAGATCACAGATAATAATAAATAGCGAATGTATATGAAAAATTATAATCTCACATTTTGTACTAAGAAAATTCAATAAACCTAAAATTATATCTAAGCCATAGTAAGTATACAAGTTTTTGGAGTTTAGCTCAGGCGCGTTATATCTCCTAACGAATAATATCACATGTTTTTTTTAACTTTCGCCTACAGGTGGCTTAATTTGTTGCCGCGCTCTACTGAAATTCTCTAACGCAGTGAAGCCCGCCTTCAAGCTGTTCATTTCAATCCTATTCCATAATGATCCCATGATCAGATAATAGAAACATATGGCGGTCACAATAAGTCTCACTACATCATACAACAAGTTGTTCGGCCAGATGCCAACCGTGCCTAATAGAAACATGAATAGCAAACATCCAGAGGTAAGGTATAGCTTCTTGGCTCTGCCAACATTCTCACTGGCTTCCTCGCAGACCTTCATGGCTTGTGTAATGGTCTCATCAAATGCCCCGTTGATGCGCTTTTCTCTATCATTCAGATTTTTCTCTGCGGATGGCTTTACGTTTATCTCTAGAGACACGGCGTTGTGATCAGAGTACGAGAATGGCTGATCTGGCACTCTATCTTTTAATGGATTCCCAAAGTTGATGACATCAACCTGGAAAAGTAAAATAATTTTATAATACTTACACATTCTTAAAAGTTACTTTGCAGAATTAAAAGTCTACTTTTCTATTTCACATAAAAAAACTTGCCTTTACTATAATTATTGATTATTAATATTATTATTCACTCTACGAAATTACAAACTTAAATCAAATAAGAATAGTATCAGCTGTAAAATTAACTGCAATGTTTTTGCATCTGCACCACCTATGCAGCCTGATATCTGATATCTTATATCATTGTAGAGATGAATACATTGAATTTCAATTCTCACCTCCCACATGGGATTGACATGGAAAAAAATATGATCAATCCTCTTTCCCTCAGGTGACACTTTAGCTAGCTTCAGATCCGTGTAGCTGTTGTTTGCATTGTCACATGTTCCAGATTGCTTGATTATAGCTGGGTCTTTGTCTTTGCACATCAAGTCATATGGATCTGTCAGCAGCGGTAACTGCGTAATAATTCTGAAATTATATTGCCATTATTTGTACAAATATTTATGCAAGCTATAAGCTCTGATTATTTAAGTTGAAGAAGATTATTTAGGTCTTCCTGCCATGCATGACTTTTAGGTATTTACATTATAAGAAATCTGCTTAATCTTCCCAGCTTTCTTATCTAATAACCAGCAACTTGAATTTGTTCACATCTATCAGCAAATTATATTTGTGTTTAGACTTTAGACTACTACAGATAATACTATCTCATCAGTGATAGAACTAAAAAGATACCTACATATGTGCTATCTTAGCATCTATACATCGAGTTATCATTACCAAAATATCAGGGTTTTCTTCCCCCACAAATATCAATTAATTTAAAAACTTCACAATATCAGATCTTTATTTTCATAGAATTAATTATGATTCCAATAATAGTACTATAAATGTTGGTAGTGCTCATTTTATTATATTTAAAATAAAGATATTATAGGTACCTGTAGGCTAAATCTCCTGGTGCAGTGTTGAGGTCACCTGCTAATATTGACACATCTGCAGGTGATGTTGTCAGGTTCACAAATTCTGCCGTTGAGTACGCTTGGAGTACTCTGTGAGCCAAGTAAATGTCATCTTTATGGTATTCTGCATGCAACTGACAAGGTACCAAATATCATTAAGGTATTATTTTGATCTCTTATAAGGTCTCATAAAGATCTATAATCTATATCTATAGTTTAAGGAAATGTAACAGTCACAGGTACATATTACTTCCAGGCATAAAATAATACACATAAAAGACATCATCTATTTTGGTTCAAATCGGAAAGTGCCAGCCATCACAATATTTTTGTATATTCTGCTAGAGCTTGTCCGTCTGAACATTTTGTACTGCGGCACCAATGCTGTATAACCAGTCATTGATTTTATTTGAGTTCGAAAATCTGAATATTCATTCACTTGTTGAAAATAGGAATTCAAAATAACCAAAAAGAATGAATTGTCTTGTAATGTCCAGTTTTTATGTCAAAGTAAAAACAAAATATTGGCTGGTACTTTCTAATTTGAACCAAAACTATATGAATCATGGATGATGTCCTTTTTTAAATAAAATAAAATAAAGGTGAACTCACATGTGTACAATACACATTGACTAATCTGTCTCCACATTTTATTCGACAAAGACCAACTCCTTTACCTCCAAACCAATCCCCATGCTGTATCTTGTGTATGTAGCCATTTAAGGGCCATTGGTGGAAGAAAACATCTTGTATCAGCCATTTTGAAAATACACACAGGCCAGATCCCAGCACACCACTAAAAAGAAAAAGAAAATGTTTACAAGTGATTTAGCAAGTTTTTTATGAAGCTTTTGTAATGCATTCCCCACATAGTATTCTTTAGTCATGTTAGTATTCTATGGTACTTCAAGAAAACATAATTAACTTAAAGTGTATGGTATAATCTCTATGGTTACATTGGTTACTATTACTGTTACGACTGATAAGCTCAGGAATAGGTACCCTATTTATTTATTTATTTTTTAATTAATACTCATAAAATTATGAATGAATGAAGAGGTTGTTAAAAAAGATTGAGTAACTGATAAATATTTAGATTTTATACATACCTATAAAAGTAATGGGAGTACGGTAGCACCTTTCGCAAGTTTTTCTTCAGATATAGATAATCATTTTCATTCCAAATTTCTTGCAGACACACTATAGTGTGGTTACTTTCTGAGAGATATTTTGAAATTGCTTCTATTCTCTCCTTGCGGTTCTTAGATACAAGTGGTATACCCCTGAAAATATATTAGTTTCTTCCAATGACGTGGATCAGAATACTCTACAAATAAATCCTTCAAATTGATTATCAGATTAATTTATAACGGAACTTACCAACAATTCAAGGTAAAAACATTCAAAGTAAACTCCATTATAACAGCAATTAAGTTTAATATTTTGTACTTGAGGTCACGGGTTTACTCATGTTAGGTACGTAACAATAAATATTGATTTTAGAGGCGCGACACAAGCGAAACCTTAGATCGAAACATCAAACTACTAAAAATAGTGAGTGGCTAACTAACTACAACTAAAATGTATTTGATTGACGTTTGAGGCCAGGCCACAGAGTACATAATTACTACGTTTATACGTCACCTTACGTCTGTGTGCATGTCTTTCTTTTTCTTCCTAACTATGACAATCAATTCTCTTCAATAACTATTTTGCCAGTGGTGAGTGTAAGAAAATGATCAAGTTTCTCAATATTATCTTATATTAGTTGAACTGCAATAAAATGCATGACACTAGGCATATGAATGCAAGTAACATGAGGAACTTGATAATTCTCTAACACTCGACACAGGCAAAACTAATTCTTGAAGAGGATTTATCGCCATAATTAGGCAGAAGATATTATGAATAGTTTAAGATTGATTGAATGTCGATAAAAAAATTCAATCGCCAGTCTAGTATTCTCTTGGGTCGCCAGTACACTAGCCGACGCGAATGGTGTATCCAGTAGTCTAGCGTAGCGGTTGTATTCTCTTGGGTCGCCAGTACACTAGCCGACGCGAATGGTGTATTCAGTAGTCTAGCGTAGCGGTTGTATTCTCTTGGGTCGCCAGTACACTAGCCGACGCGAATGGTGTATTCAGTAGTCTAGCGTAGCGGTTGTATTCTCTTGGGTTAGTAGTGTATATTATCTACTCTGAGGTAGTGTTTAAAAAGCAAAAAAACTTGTAATCAGAAACTAATCAGCATTGTGCTATAATCCATTTATTCTTTTTATTAGATACATTTATCATATTAAATTATTATTGCTACTAAATTTAAGTGATTGTAAACAAATTACAATTACTCCCACAAACTTCCAAAGTATACTATGCTAGATAGAATACAATGCTACAGAGCTATTAACAGAAATTATGCAGCTATGTTTAATATTGGAGTACATCAGTGCTCATTATACTCGTTTATCTTATTACTTATCATGTACCTATATACCAACAAAAGAACTATAACATAATCAGGGTAGCTTATGTCATTTCATTGTCATTTTCATTGTTCATTTCAGTTTCCGATTCTGGACTGGGAGGCTCAAGTATATCTTCTGGTTCAATTTTAACTTCTACTATTTGTAAATCATTTAAGTCTAATGATGGGTTGTCTTGGGAGTCATCCAGTTCTTCAGATTCTTCTTTGGGTATTAGGGGACCAGTATTATTATGAGCCTCTTCTGGAATCACCATACCATTTCGCTCATGGAGTCTCAGATGATATGTTAATTTTGCCTGTAACAATTTAAGAATTTTAGTTGCAATTCAAATTAATCTTGACCTAGTATTATTTATATTTTAAGGTTAGCTTTTATCTGCGACTGTCCACGCGGACTTAGGACAAAAACATACACACAAAACTATGTAAATCCTCACGGTCAAATAAAGAATTATATGTTATGTTATGCTCCAGATTGAGCACTCATACGAAGAGGATAACATATATATATATAGCCTTAAGATACTACAATCCATGTGAGTTACGATTGTGTAAGATTTTTCGGTAGTTTAGCGATACAACAAAGAGATATAAACTCTATTTAATAGTAGTATTATATAACAAATATCAAAGAATATTTTAATGAACAGACACAAAAAAAAACAACAATTATATTAGTTAAAATAGTTTAAAGGGAGTATACCTTAGTTGATAACCGAGCATTGCACAGCATACAAATATGAAATATCTGCATATGTTTCACTGCAATATGTTGCTTTAAGTTGCTTTTCGTTGTGTACACCCTGTATGAGAAAAAAAAAATTAACAAAAACTTTAGAACAAGTAATTAATTTAGTATGAACAACATTACATTCATAGGAAATAAAATGAAATTACCTTTCACAGTTGGCATGAGGGCACATGAATATTTTATTAAAGAATGGTCTTGTGTGGGTTTTGATGTGCCTCAGTATTTCACATCTTTGTTTGAAAGATTTTCCACACTGGTCACAGACGAAGTCGCCATCTAAAATAATTAAAAATAGACGTTACATAAATTAGTTTAATCAAATAAAATAATATTGGCCATCACAGGCCGCCCGGCTGATGTAAAAAAAACAAAGGTAATGGTAAAATTTATAATTACTTTAAACCAATAAAAAAATATGCAGTAAAATAAAATTTAAAAATATTTTGTTAATAATATATTATTCATATTTTATTATAATAATAATTGCAGAATTAGAAGTAAATATTTTACAATGCAGCCATCAAATATTACTTGACATATCTTCTGGGATTTCTGCAATAGTAGCTGTTAATGTTTTTACACTGATTAATATTCAATTTATTGATAAAGCATTTGTGGGAAAATGTATGTCACTGTAAGAATTGGAATTTTGACCTTCTGTTGTCTTAAAAGCAGCTCTTGTTGTCTGTACCCTGTCATTTTGTGATTCTACAGAATGTGTATTATGTTTTTGTGGAGTGCTGGTGAAATTTTGTGCTATTTCCTGTATGAAATCATCATTTGAAGTATTCCACCTTCGTTGGTCATTTGGTGTTGATATCATTTTTTTTTCAATAACATACATGTTATTTTTAATACATCCTGTATGTATTTGCTGTACATTTTGTTGACGTTGCCTGGTTTCTCTTCTCCGCTCATTAATTTCTTGTCTCTTTCGATCTCTATAATTACGATTACGTTCAGCAGCAGTAGCAGGCATAGACTTCGAAATATTTTGCTTTAGCCTACTGTCTCTTTTGCGTTTGTTTATTTCTTCTCTGTGTCTTTCATAGTACCGCTGTTGTCTCTGTGTACGTGAATTTGAAATAAGTTGATTATTCAATGTTTCTTCAGTAATTTGTTCAGTTTCATTTGTGTTCTGTACTAATGTACATACTGTATCTAATGATACAGAATGGATTTGGAGTGAACTTTGTGGATGTTGTCTGATGTATCTTCTTCGCTGATTGATTTTTTCTTTGTGTCGCTCTCGATACAAACGACTGCGTTCAGCAGCCTTATTGTCCACTCTAAAATACAAGTAATTATTATTAATAATTAAATATTTGTAATATTAAAAGCAATATAATACCTCACTTGTAGGAAATGCCTCAATTTTGATGTATTTTTAACATCAATTATAATATCACCTATCTCTTGCTTTAATTTTGTACTGATAAAACAAATTATAATTTGATTAGTTTGTTTTTTTATTTAAATAGAAACTACATACAGAGAAACAAGTTAGGCTCATGAATATTCAGTGCCCGATTAGGAGGCAGCCATATAGCACATAAGGCCTTCAACTAGCGCACAGGCATGATGCCTCTGCCTCATATTGTGGCTAATCTATTTATATAATACTGAATATGTACCCAAATATAAAATAAAATGTTGAGACTGTAAACATTTTACAGGCTCTTACAGAGTGCTTAATCACCCTTAACTATCATTTAAGCACAGCCAATTGCATTCTGCTCAGCCTTACCTGGCCCTAACAGAGTATGATCACCTCATAAATAGCCTAAAAACATACATATCATCACACACAGTTCCTCATGAGGTAGGCAGAGTACAGAGCAATATATCACTCTTGACTTACACACCTCTTTAATTTTTTCATACACTACTTATATTTGCTACTGGCAAAATACGAAATGTACTTTTTTGTGTTGCCATTAAATAAATAAATACATACATACATACATTTGCCATAGTATAAAGAGAGGGCAAGTAGGGTATCTTCATACAAACGCACCGCTCGCGGCTTGTATGTGTGCGCTATTGTATCTATGTGTCGACGCACGCACACTTTAACAAAATCTCGACCCGTTTCTCAGTGCGCCAGTCGGGGCTAACACTGCACAAGGTTCGCGCGCGCGTCACGGCTTTTCGGCACCGCTAAATGATTTATTCATCAATATCATCATCAAAATGTCTGATAATCGCAGAAGAATGTATTGCTGTGTGTTTGTGTGTCTTAATAATTCATCGATTCCAGACCTGTCTCTGTTCAGATTACCTATTGAACAGGAAAGGTAAGTTAGTCACTTATTCTAGCATAATATAATTTTACTTGATGATGAGATACCTACGTACTTACATTTTTTTGTTTGTATTAGTTTTCTATCACACAGGAAGTAGGTAGGTAGGCCTAATTTCCTACTAGAATGTATTAGGTACTTTTGATCTGGCAATTGGTTTGCCGCTATTTCTTTGTTTACGTTTAGTTATGCCGATTTCTCAGTATTGTAGGTATAGTAACTAAGTACCTACCTACTTACAGAAAATCGTAATTCAAAATAAGTATGTTGCCGCCTGTACCATCTAGCGGCGACATGGCGAGTCGGGACCGCGACTTGACGTTGCCGCTGTTCATGCGGTTGCTAGCGAAGCGCGAACAGCCGCTCCTAATATTTAGCTAAAAGTGACAACCCTAAGACAGTAGGCAATTATATCGCGAATTGGGCCGGAGATACCCTACTCCCTCTCTTTATACTATGCATTTGCTACAGGCCCCGCGGTCGCGGCGCTTAATCCGGCACTGTAAAAATATCGTTTTGTTTTGTGTATGCACGCACGGCACAGAACAAAGCCGCTTGTTGACATCAGTAAACACATTTCTAACCTCAAATGAACAAATAGCACAGAACAGTAATTAACAAGATGTATTTACCTTTGGTTTGCATCGGTAGATTGTGTTTCGAAACGCGAACGTTGTGCACAAGTACTAGACGTTTTACTGCAGCCTGCACTTTGATCATCATTAGTAATTTGTATTTTTTTCGTAACTTGAACGTCACTGTCACTCATATTCCGAGTCAATAATATTTTCACAGATTGTATTTTTCTGGCACTTATCAATGTCCATAAAAACACATGATAACTAAAAAGAAATAGGTACAAAAGCGTACACTCGGAGTGTATACAAAAACGGCAAACGCGTCATTCGCGACGTCAACTCAATAAGTCAAAATGAAATGTCAGTTTTTTTAAATATGACTTTGACATATGTCTTGATCTTCTTCCTCGATATATGGCAATCAATCCTCTTCAAGGACAATTTTTGCCAGTGTCGAGTGTAAGAGAATTATAAGTTTCTGAACACAATAAAATTATTTGTTCGTGGGCACAGCTAGTCTTCAATAATTTATTATCGCAAATTTCAGCCAATTTACCCAAAACCTGAATGAATTATACGGAAACCTCAACCGCCTATAAAGCATATAAAAATGTGTTTCATGAGTTTATTGCATTCAGACAGACAGATGAGGCAGGAGAGTGGGACTTTGTTTTATATAAAATGTAGTGATGGTTGACATAATCATTTGATCAGCATTCTTAGTTTACCAGTTGCAGTGGTTGTTGTTACTCTAATTATATAATAAGTTATAAAATTATAAAATTTACCGAAACAATATTATAAAATACCAACTGCATTAAAAGACATGTTTCAAATATCATAACTACTTACAATATTGATACAAACATCACTAGGTAAAATGTAGGAACATCTGGTCTCTCAGTCATGTCTCAAATTAAAATTAGGCTTTATCATAATAAACTCCATTAGAAAGGCACACACGGTACATAACTCACACAGGGGAGTCAAGAATGGTGGCGTAAAGGCGGTATGATAATAATATAATGGCATAAGACGTCATGCTATCACAACTTAAGAGGTTTTAAGATAAGCCAATATATTACCAATATAATTTTGCATCAAGATATTACCAATACAATTGAGCAGAAATTGCATGTCACAACTGTACTGTAAAATATTTATAGTGTAAAGTGTGTAAGATTGATACATGTATGTACATATTGTACAATGTACAAGCACACTATCAATCTTACATTCTGCTATAAACTTCTTGATAAGCTCTCAATTGAAATAGTAATGTTTCCTTCCATGGTGCCTGTTGTCACTCAAATTTGAACTTATTAACCATGAATTAAGTCATAGATTGGTGAGGTGCTGATCAGTGATTTATTATTCCAATTCATTATGCTTTTATTAAAGAAATATAAGAATGAATATTCTGGTTCCCATAGTTATGTTTAGTTTGGACCCAGATGGCTCTGGGTGATCATGACCTAGTACAAGATGTATAATACAAACCTCTCTTATCATGTGCAGACTTCTTATGTTCTCTGTATTTGTTCCAATGGTTAAATTGAATGCCGCATTCCTCACAATTATACATCTTGTGGTATCTCATATGTCTCTTCTTTTCATACAAAGTAAGGAATGCTTCAGAACACATATCACATCTGAAATGTAAACCATAACTTCATTGATTAATATTTTTTTATAAATTCTCAACATATCTTTATTAAGTAGATACCTAAAAAAAAAATGCAGAATAAATATTGCCTCTTAGAGTTAGTAAAATAACTACCTACCTAGAAAATTTTAAATAAATAATAGCATATCAAAAGTTTGAATGATCAAGAAAATCCACTTACTTAAAAGGCTTGACACCTGTGTGCTGATACTTATGTGTGCTAAGCTGATTATCATTTTTAAATTCCAATTTGCAGACATCACAGGAGAATGACATCCTCTTGATGTGGGACTTCATATGCCTTTTCAGGTTCTGATGATTGGCATACAGTTTCAGGCATGATGGACAGCTGAAAGGCTTTGGGCTAATATTGGGAAGGTTAATTATCAATTTGTAATTGAAATGGTATTTATGTATGGAGCTATGTTTACCTGTATGCTTCAACTTCTCTTTTGACGCCTAAATGTACACTATTTACATGGCGATCCAAGTGGCTTTTACTTGAATAAGATTTCTTACAGTCAATTTGTGTGCAAATATAGGGTCTCTGTAATGAAATTAAATGTTTAGACCTCATGTTAGACATAACAGTCACATTGCAATAATAATAGAAACGTTAACTTACAAAATTAAAGTGCAGTAGAATGTGTTGTTCCAATCTGTAGGGTCGGTTGAAAGTTGCTGCACATCCTTCGTGCGGACATTTGTGTAATTTCTTTTCTGGTTTTTGTGTTGGCATCCATTCATCCATTGTGTGACACGGTTCCATATCTTAATATTGCAGTGAAACGACAAGTACCGAGGCTCGCAAACTTAAAATGGGTTTGTTGATTGCAAAACATCTAACGTTATTGACACTATCGCAACATTTACGTTCACTATTTTATGTTATTATTAAATCAACAATGTTATATTACTAACGCGAGAGATTTTATGTTGTAGCATATAATTTTAAAACTATTTATCTAGGAAATATATATAATAGTAAAAGACAAAGATCAATCACTTTACACACAATCGTACATTTTCCTTTGCTTGCATTGCATAGCGATAGCGACGAATAGCCGACGATTGTGAACTGACAAGTAGGAGTGACAGTTCTGACAGACCAGACTTTTTTTTATGTTATGGAGTTTTACATCTTGGGATACAAGTTTATTGATAGTCTTCTTCTTCTTCCTAAGTATGGCAATCAATCCCTTCAGGGACTATTTTTGCCAGTGTCGAGTGTTAGAGAATTTTCATGTTGCAAAATTTCTCGTGTTTGCCGCATTAAAATGCCTAGTGTCATGCATTCTAACGCCCAATGGAGTTTCTGGAGACAACCCACGGCAGTAGCAGATCGTAACACGCTTTTAGATTAGAGGTAACCTATTGACCAAAATGATAAATCACTTAACCCAAAAGTCGTATTATGGCATTATTTCCAATGCTCCTATAAATCAGTCACTAAATGAAACTTTACTGCACATATCGACACCAAAAATACACATTAAAGATCACTATAACACAATTTACGACACACTGGAAAAAATCTCAACCGCTCCGCCTGATTCCCGCCAAAAACTCCCATTGATAGTCTTTATGGCGTTTGAGTGTCCCAAAATATCATTTATTCAGTTTAGACCTTAATAAGGCACTTACGAAAGTCTAAATTACCACCGGTTCGGAAAAAAAAAAAATGTTACCTGAGAAGAACCGGCAAGAAACTCAGTGCTGTCTTTTTTTTTATGTAACACGTATTTTCGAACAGGTACTTAAGTTTTTTATCTACTCTGAGTTACTTATAACTTAGAATAAGGACTAGCGAAGTCCTTATTTTAAGACTAAGCTACATACTCAGACATATATGTGAGTGCGTAGTCGAAGAGTAAAGTAAAGTAACTGATACCAGACAATAGAGATGTTATAGATTATGGAAATAATACACTGATAAGCAAAAAGGATATATTTATGCGATAGGAGTATTTACCAAAACCTATACTTTTATTTTATTATCAAATACCATTGTAGTATCTACATCCTTTTCAGGACCTTCTATCAACCCAGCTAATTTGAGAGCTGTTGAGGTTTTGGTCGTTCCTTTATCCTTTCTTTCTTTTCTTTCTGTTAGTTTTGTCTTTGGCGGTTTCATTTTCATTCCTCCTTGAATGTGGAGTTTCAAATGATAATTTAATTTTGCCTGAAAGAATTCATTGCATGAGAATAATATGCTATTATACACTCCTGCCAAGTTCAATCTTCCTGTCTACTTACATATGTACATACAAGTTAAAAATATAATGTTTACCTTTGTTGATAGTTGCACATTGCAAATATGGCATTCATGAGGTACTTTAACATGTTTCATTAAAATGTGCTGCTTCAAATTACTATTCCTTGAATAAGTCCTGTAATAATGTTTGTTTATAATAACATAAAACTGAATTCTATTCTTTATTTAAAAGAAGGATAAAAAGTTGTATTTTTACCTCAGACAATTTTCATATGGGCATGAAAATTTGTTTATAATGTAATGAATCTTCACATGCCTTACAATATGACATCTTTTCTTGAAACTTCTTCCACAGTCATCACATATGAACTCTGAAACATAAAATCATGTAAAATACTCATACAAATTAGCATACATAATATATTTTATCATTCTAATTTAGGCATTACAGGTCCAGGTTCCCCTGACAGGGTTGACTACCCTTGGGATCTTTTGTGCTGTGTAAAATTAATTCATAAAAGTACCATTGGTTTCAGTGTGCATTTGTCTATGCTTCATAAATTTGGACCAGACATCAAACTGCATTCTACACTGTTCACATTCATAAGTTTTATGGGTTCTCATGTGTCTTCTTTTTTCATACAAATCCACAAATTCATTGGAACAAAAATCACAGCTGAAAGAGTAATATTTGCTTAATTAATTAATCTATTACATCAGAAAAAAATATAGTTATTTGTAGTCTATAATAAAATTCTCAGTCTGGAAATATGAACTCCCTTCTTGCACCACTTTTTATGGTGTTGGTGATGACACAGTGTGTGGAAAATATCCCAGGTTCAAATCCTGGCGGCCTGTACCAATGAGTTTTTTTTAGCTTAAGTACAGTGATTTAGCAACCCATGAGCTAACAAAGAGCACCAGGGCCGAATGGGATATAATACAACCCATGGGGGGGTTGAACCTAGACCCACTAAACAACAGGCAGTACATCAACCACACAGCGACCCGCTTATGTAAATATTAATTAGCTGAATTGTTCGGAAACAGAAACAACATAACAATATGCACATTAAAATTCTGCATTAATTGGGTAAACTATTGTGAATTGAGTCATAGTTCAAGTCAACAATTATTTTATAGTATGTACAAGAAAGCAAGCATTCTTGAACTTATAAAATGATATGTAATAATTATTTTACTTACCTAAAAGATTTGATGCCAGTGTGCTGGAACATGTGCGCTCTTAACTGGTTTTTCTTCTTAAACTGCATCTTACACACATCACATGCAAACGGTGTCTGTAATACATGTCCAACTTTCATGTGTCTCTTTAGATTTTGACGGTTTGCATATGTTTTCAAGCATGTTGGACAACTGCAAAGTGAAGGTTATAATTTCAATTCATCTGTGATAAGAATTTTAAATAAAAGAAATAAAAACTTGTCACAGGTTGTTGTCACCGTATTAGTACGTCAGTGGATAATGAGATCATTTTTTTAAAGATGTTTATAGCACCATTAGCAACTCTGATTTACCTGTAAATAATATCGGCATCCGGAGTACGATGTGCACTGTTAATGTGGCGATCCAAATGGCTCTTACTTGTGTAAGACTTAGTGCAGTTATACTCCGAGCAAGCAAAAGCTTTCTGAAAGGAGCTATGTGTTAGTGCTTTACACAATTTTCACTTATTTAAAAACACGTTTCCACTTTGCCAATTCACTTACAACATTATTGTGGGTCAATAAATGCTGTTGTAACCTATAAGGCCTGTTATAAGCCGAATTGCAGCCTGTGTACGTGCAATGATACCTTTTTAACTCTTTAGACATCATGAAAGTTCTTCACTGTTAATATTCCTTTTACAATGAACATACAAAACCAATTCAACAAAAACAAGGACCCATACCGGCGCACCTCTAGCTACAGAGTACAACCGCTACGCTCCGTCGCAGTTAACCACTTCAACCACAGAGCACATAATCCTAGACACCCTAAAATAGTATAGTAGATATCTGTGACATAACCAGTTACGTTTTTGGTCAACCAACCAGTACCACAGAGTACATAACCACTAGGTTTTACACCAGTACCATCAGTACCAGAGTACTCAAATACCACACCACTGACATACAAAAAGTCACACAACCACAGACAGAGTACATACATAACCACACCACCATATATCTTAGATATATAAAAATAAGTCGGGTTTTCCTTCCTGACGCTATAACTCCAGAACGCACGAACCGATTTCCACGGTTTTGCATTCGTTGGAAAGGTCTCGGGCTCCGTGAGGTTTATAGCAAAGAAAATTCAGGAAAAATTCAGGACAAACAGAAAATAAAAATGTCTACCCGTGCGAAGCCGGGGCGGGCCGCTAGTCTTAGATATATGTATAACCCTTAAATTAAGGACTTCGCTTAAGCGAAGTGAAGTCCTTATTCTTAGGTATAACCCTTAGAATAAGGACTTACGCTAGTACATAACCACTTTGCACAACCGACAAGCGTTTGTGATTGAAGTTATTTTTTTTATACCACTCTGTTAACTCTGTATTCTAAGGGTGACACACAAGCAATGCTTGTGTGTCACCCTGGTGGACACCCCTAGGCCGTATGCTTGTCAAGCATACGGCCTAGGGGTGTCCACTTAAAAATTAAATCGATATAAAATATCGGATCTCAGTATCAATGATTATAAAAGAGCTTTCAATTCTTGAGCGCTATCCAAATATAAAACATGTACTCATACAATTGAACACAAGTTTGTACTTATGGTGCAGAACCTGTAGCAAGATTGTTTTCTTTAGCAAGTTTTATTCACTCTCCAACAAGAGGCTGTTTGTCTGACAGTACTTTCAAAAATCAAGTGTTCATGAAAGGAAACTCCGGTGTTTCTGATTAGTTAATCTTGTTTTCCTCTACTTTTCAGCCCGTGGTCTAGATTCTTAATTTTGTAAATTGTATTTCAATTAAAAACAGCTAAAATACTGTAATTTGTATTTTATATTTCAAATACCTTACTTGAAGATATTTTGTATTTCGTATTTTAATTAATTGCGATACAGTATTTTTATGAAAAAGTAGATATTAAACGTAATAGGTACGTACAAATATTTTAGTATTTATAGCTTAGAATAAGGACTTAGTCCTAAGATTTATAGTCCAGAAGAGGATGTTTTGTTGCCATAAAAACAAAAAGAAGATACCACCATTTCAGTTACATATTTTTTATAATTAAGCATTACCTTTCTGTTTCTAGTTTAATCTACAAATTTGTGAATGTGCGCATAAATAAAGTTTTAGTATTATTATTTACCACACAATCATGATGATACTGACGTGACGTGACTGACAGATCTGATTTCCTACTTGGTTGGTTGGATTGCTCTATAGCATCGCATTCTATTTTGCCCTATTTTTTATAATAATGCGACACAAACTTAATTTTTAAATAATGGATTAATACTTTAGTGTTTTATTGATTAATGTTTTGATTTTTTACCTATTTTTGACTATTGATAAACAGTGTACAGTGGTCAGCTGACATACGTAAACAAAGGGAATGCCTATAAAGTCCTGAAGAACTTAGTGCCCAGTATCTAGTTTTTTATCACATACACAATGGATATTGACGGTTCATCAATCTCTGGGGAAATCGACCAAAACTTACTTTTACAATTTAGTTGCATGAACACCACAGATCGGGAAGAACTTATAAATCAAATGCAAAGACTGCTTGGCCCTAGTCTAAATTATAATACAGCTAGTTTTTTTTTGGATATGAGTAATTGGTAAATAAAAAATCTTGTTGAGGTTAAGTTTTTAAACTGAGCTCATCATTAACTTATCAATTCCGTTTCAGGAACTTGCAAGCAGCTATATGTTGTTATTTAGATTACACCCTGCCACCAAAGCTCCCTTCTATGTCCTTGAAAGCTGCACAAAGCCCTGAAACTGCTGTTGGACCTGGATCATGGTAAATTTTGATAAAATATGACAATAATGATTTGGTTAATGTACATTGTCTGGCTGGTCAAACAAATTTAATCTTATTACTCTACTAGGCATAACTTAATTCTTGTTATTTATTTATTGACTTTCCAACAAGGAACACAAATTCAACATACCTATTATCGCAAGACAAAATTACATAAGCTTATGGTGTCCTCAATAATAGGAAATGACAGCAGTCAGATACTTGCCTTTCTTTGTTTATTTATATTGTAAATTTCAAATGGTTGAAAGATTGCTTTTGATAACTAAAAAAGAAAACCTCTGTTAGCATTGAGTGAGTACAATAACAATATTTCCATTATCTCTCTCATTATTGCCTACTATACGTGTGAATTAGATAATAAGAATATTTTGTATATGTTATATGGGCCTCATAGCCTGAAATAAATGATTATTATTATTATTATCTATCTTGACTTTCAGTTTTGAGCAAAATTGGTGCATTGCAAACACAGGAGCAGAGGGTTGGCCAGGCAGTTGTAGATTGATACAGGCTGGTGGTGAACCATTGGGTGCCACACCCACATTTGTACCTCCCTTGCCCCCGGGACATTCCACAACAGTCTCACTAAAATTGGTAGCGCCTACAACACCTGGGACTCATAGGGGCTATTTCCGTTTGGTCACTGATAAAGGAGACCAAATAGGTGGTGAGTCTCCAAAGTTAATCAAAATAAAATATATTGTGTGCATGCAAGTTAAAACTAGACATTAGAGTATATGACACAGGTTAAGCTCAGTTGCAAGAGATACCTATGCATGTTCAGAAATAGCACTCAATTTCATATCAGGATCAGTGGTGTAGTGATTTGTATTCTTGGCTTACAAATTAATTTATATGACAAAATTAGCTTTATCAGATAACATTTTGTGAATTGCCACAACTGATTTGCCAATTCAATCATGTAATCAAAAATGTGTCTCTTCAGATACCCTTTGGGTGGAAATAACAGTGGAATCAGAGATGACTATGGCTCTTGTGGAACAACTAGCTGCTTTGCCGGTTCCTAGTAGTAGACTGGAAGACTCCGTCAGTCAGGTATTTATTTCAAACTATTATATTTTCTACAAATTAATTTCAGTGCTTTTGTCTGTTACATTGCATTTTTTTCACTCATGCTCTGTTGTGTAGCAGCAGTGGTGAATTATAGATTATTTAACTCCCCTTTTGTACATCTAATATTCACAGATTATGACTCATGCAATGTACTATTTCAGGTGCCACCACAAGATGACCAGATGTGTTGATGAACAGTCACAAAATATTTTGTAAAATTTCCAACATCTTACATAACATTATATTTGTTATTAGTTATTTAAAGACAACAATATGCACTTAACATTAATGTTTGCAAGTACTGAACAAATATATCCCTTACTTAGGCACCAATTTGGTTGTATAATTATATCCTGTAAGGCATGGGATCTAGGGATGTGAAACACCACTAGTGAGTATTGCATACCTCTGTTTTTAAAAAAAATTGCCACAATATTATCTAGCTATGTAAATCATGATGATGATTAACAGAACTGTAATATTTATTCTGAATGTAGTATTCAATCTGTAATATATATTGATAATAAAAAAATATTGTAGTTGGAAGTTACATGATTGCCTGTCATTGTCATAAGGCTTTTTTGATCTTGGTAAAGTATGTAGTATAATATCTACTCTGAGGTAAAGTAAATAGAGGGTGAAATTATAATGTGATACACATATTCATTAATATTATCTCCCTTTGTTAACAGCCTGCTATAAACATATAGATTTTAGAAGTAAACTATGACGATAAATGTGCAACAATGTTTGAGTCACACTCCCACACATCATTGTCCTATGTAATAAGACAAATACGGACAGTAGTGTCCTGTAGTGCTATACATTGCATGAATCATACATTTGAGAAACTTACATTGTATAATTTTCAGTTGGTGTTTAAACATACTTTATTTTGAATATACATTTACTTTTATCTGAAAATATAATATCATTTGTACAGTAATTTATTAAACCTGTCATGTCAAAAATTGCAGTATCATGTAATATTAACCTCAGACCAAATAAAAAAAAGAGATATTAACTCACAAAATTTATAAAAAAATACAGCAACAGACTAATTTGAATGGAACTTTTGGGGATGTTTTTAATTATGATAATAATATTATGTAAAATCAAATAAGCTCTATGCAAATTATGTAATTATATTTGATTTGTTTGACCATAGTGCATCACATGCTAACATGAACATTAAGCTATGGTAGCCTAGCCTAGCTATAATTTTAAATTAGTTTTACGCGACTTATCACAAATGACTATCTATGAACTACTTGATATTTCAAAGAAAATGATGTACAAACGAAAATAAACAAAACTATTGTAGGTGTAAGACAACAGAATATTGAAGTTAAGGTATTGTTGAAATTTTACAAAATGTATATAGGTAATAATTTATTAGGATTGCTAGGTACTTATATAAGATTGAATTGCCATTTAATATCGGGGGAATTATTTTATTTGATAGTACCATTCTGGATTTAAAAAAGATATTACAAAAAGTTTCCAAATTGGTTTTTTATTTTGATCCACCACTGAACTTTCGATTTACAGTTGATGCTTAAATGCTACAGATGTAACTAATCAAAATACTTAAAATAATACTTATCCATAGCCAATAAATTATTATACAGCCATTTCCATATCGATTTTGGGTTGTGGTTTGTAGCCCTTTATGATGAAATCTTCATATTTGAAATCATCAATTGACTCTATCTTCCTTGCAAATTCTAGGGTGGGAAATTCGGTGGGTTTTCTCAGCAATTGTTGTTTTAGGGGCTCTATATGATTGAGATACACATGGGTGTCGCCTGTAGTGTATACAAATTCTCCAGCCTGGGAAGTAAACACTAAATATTACAACATTTTCTACATAATTTGGATAGTTTTTTTTAGATTAATTCTGATTGATTTGATTCTGTTGTACAAAATCTCTAAACTGAACTAATTTGAAAGGACTCAAGTCTTGCTATCCCTTTCTCATGTGTAGGGTTGAATAAGGATGGCAATACTATAAGTACTGTCATATTAGTTTAATTTAATGATTTTGTACAACAGAATTAGCGACAAATTAAAAACCCAGTTTTTTTACAAACCGGTTTTAGATGACAAACAAATATTCTGCCAATAATAGCCTCCAAATTGTTACACCACTGGCGTGTAGGCCTCTTCCATAATAGCTCGCATGTGGGAATTCATCTTAAGTGTAGGCACAATAAACGACTTACTTAGCAATCAAACAAAATGGGCCCTTAGTGCTATGGAAAATATTTACCAATGGGTTTACTATAGTCACATAACAACATTGTGACGATTTATAACATTCATAATTCCCATAACTTAATTCCTAGGAGATTTTCAATAAAATAGGGGGCTGTGTATAACAGTATATTTATGATTTGATTAGAAATGTAATTTAATTTTAGAAAAAAAAATACCTTTAATCCAGTGATGTGTGCTATCATATGTGTCAAAAGGGAATAGCTAGCTATGTTGAATGGAACCCCAAGGCCCATGTCTGCACTTCTTTGGTACAGTAAACAAGACAGCTTCCCACTAGCCACATGGAATTGTGCTAGGCAGTGACATGGTGGTAATGCCATTTGGTTCAAATCTGAAGGATTCCATGCACACATTATTATCCTTCTGTCTGCTGGGTTGTTTCTGTGGAAGTAGAGATTGTTAGGGCAGAGATTAATTTTTGTTTTATTCAAACAGTTTTAAATTTTAACATTCATTCAGTCTCCAATAAGCAAGGGAAATGCATCATTCACACCAATTTGTAGGATATGTAAGTGAGACTAGGCACTCATTGTAGAGAAATTGAGGATAATAATGATAATATCTCAGATAATATCATATGAGCCCTTTGATTCTAGTGTAGCGGAGGTATTCTCTTGGCCTCTGATTATATACTTGTCTATAATCGAGTTGCCATGGATTTTGCCTATTAGTCATTAAGAGTCATTATAATGTAAAAGCAAACATAAAACTAGTAACCTTACCTTAGAGAATTTATTACATTCTGAAGTTGGTCTACTCCTTGGTTTGTGTAGTCTGTTTTTGAATTCACATATTTGGCGCCGCTGTGCCTCCATTGGAAACCATAGACAGGACCGAGGTCACCTGTAGGAATACATTATTTACTCCAATTTTAAACTTATGAAATGAATAGTGCTTGCATTCATTTTAATCATGCCCTATCAAGCCTTTACACCAGTTTTACTGTAGAATATAATATAGTTAGTACATCATCTGTATTTGATAATCAGTCATCTGAATTTCATAATAAATTTTACTGAATAAGCCTTACATATTTTTAGTTAGATAACTATTTAATTATTATTTTAGAAACTATTTATTTTATTTCTGATGTGTGAACATCTTTCCTCTCACTTTCCTGGGAGTGATTTTATGAAAAGGAAATAAACATATTATAACGGGAAGCAGAGGAAATCTTGACAATTTTTATTTAAGTCTTAGTGCCAAAAAAGAGGTAGTCATCAGAAGTTGAACATCATATGCAGTACTGTATCTATTTGGATCAGTCATTTTTTTTCAGACTATTTATTGGTTTACTAACCTTCTTCACGATCTGTGAAACCCAAGTTATCAAGAAAACTTCTGGAACCATTTGCATCCCAGATGTGGACTCCTTTACCAGCCAGTTCCTTTGAATCAGTAGATCCAGATATCATCCATAACAGCTCTTCTATCACACCCCTTGTAAAAACACGTTTGGTGGTAAGTAGCGGCAAAGTACTATTTTCCAAGGAGTACCTTTGCATGGCTCCAAATAAAGACAGAGTGCCGACACCAGTTCTGTCGACTCTTTTATCGCCTGTGGATAAAGTTTAATAAGAACTAAAAAAGAACGCCAGGGTGGTTATAAACAAATTTCTAGTTGTTAGTTTGAAGCTTACTTAGGTTTGAATATTTCTTTGTGCGACTTACCAATTTCAATGATTTTCTCAACAAGCCTTAGGTACTGATACTCATCATGTTCAGTGTTTACGCCACTGTCACCATTTGTATCGTTTAATCCCATTTTTATTTGTCTATAAAATATATCAAAAACACCCGACTGACAAAAAGAGCGCGAAGCGAAAATCAAGGCCACAGAGTACATTACATATAACCACTGGCGACATCAGCAGGAGTCAAAACTGACGTCAACTGACGTGACGTTTATTCTTCTTCTTCCTAAATATGGCAATCAATCCGTTCAGGGACTTTTTCGCCAGTGTTACAATCCACGGCAGTAGCAGATCGTAACACGCCTTTAGGTCAGAGGTAACCTATTGACCTAAATGATAAATCACTTAACCCAAAAGTCGTATTATGGCATTATGTCCAATGTAAATCAGTCACTAAATGAAACTTTACTGCACATAACGACACCAAAAATACACATTAAAGATCACTATTTTTATTTCGGGGATTCTATACTTCCTACCTTGTAGACTTGCAATGCTCCATCTAGCTAGACAAGTTTATAATCAAAACTTCCTACAAGTTTCCTACCCGTTTTCCTAGTGATAGACAATGCTACGATTATATGTCATACTCATAGAGAATGCCATGCATACCATGATGCCAAGAGAATACAACTACCGGTTGTACTCTCTTGAATACAACCGCTACGCTAGAACCATGATGTAGGTATATTCGAATCTTAGCAACTACGTTAGCAACGGATAAATAAATTATTAATGGCGGATCTAAGTCCAATGTTGTTTACGAAATCTCAGAAAAAACATCAACAGTTCCACTAATTGGCCAAGAGAATACAACCGCTATTGGGTTTGAAAATTTGGGAATACTACATCTTGGATCATAAAAAGTAATAAATTATATAGGTTAACAGGAAGTAATAATCACAATCTCAGTCATCAAGTCATCTTTAGAAACCTGGGACAACTTTCATCAGCTATAGAAATCTAAGAACCCGGAATTGCAGAAGTTTTCAAGTTTCACTCAGTGATATTTATATTTAATATCATAGCTCTCTTACTTAAAATATATCTTCTACGAATACCAACATTACTTGCGTAGGGCATGTGCTAGTAAATACATAAATCTTCCTACTTATAAGTGACGTGATAATAATGAAATTATCAATATTTCATGTACTGCCTGCTTGTTTAGGAAACACTACAATGCCGGCATACGAAGCTCCTAGCGTGGAACTTGGCGCCGCTCCGGAGCCTACAAACGCAATGGCTTCTCCCTCGCCTTCTGAAATCTCCAGTGCCAGCTCACCCGAGCCACAAAATTTACGGGCTACACCGCTATTTAGGTACCTACGTACCTTCGATTATATACTTGTCTATAATCCAAGTGCGAGTCGGACGCATGCACCGAGGGTTCCGTACACACTTGTAGGTAAGATTAAAAGTAGGCAAACTTCAAATGAGGTCATTATTCGGCGGTGACTCTCAACAGCGCGATTCAGGAGTATTTATTGCATTAAAAAAAAAACTACATTTTTACGGTTTTCAGATTTTAACCTTGACTTGTGCTGTAAGACACTGCTTCCTGCCTAATTTCATGGTTCTAGGTTAACGGGAAGTAGGTAACCTGTAGGTTTTGATTCCCTTTTGAAATCGCAAAATATGCGAAATTTTGCGACATAAACGGTAATATCTTTTTTTGTCAAAAGACTCTCAAATCACCAAAACTTTTACCAAAAATCTATACGGACTGAGTCACAGAATTCATACTAGTGTAGGGATAAAAAGGGTACATTATGTTAATGGTTCATAATTAGCTTTTTTACTTTTCTCCTACTGATACAGAGCTCTAGCGATGCCTCCGCCGGAACCTGAACAGCCGCCAGGTCAAGAGGAACTGGAGCGCCGTCTCCCAGGCTACAGGCGCATAGTTATACCACGGGAGCTAACACTGATAGAGCTACTGGTAAGATTTTTTGAATTTTATAATACGATATTTTTACCACTGTACATAGGTCACAGACAGGGACTCGATGAGCATTATTAAGAGCAATAAAATAGGTTAGAAGTACTTCAACCACAACTCTCAGGATTTCTATGTCGGTTGTTATAATATTTTATAGTTATAACCAGCCAGTTCGAACTACACTTTGATGATAATAAGTACCTAAGCATGTGTAAATATTAAAATATAGGTACTTATTTTATTTGTAAACTACGTATACTTTATAAATTTCCGTGCTTGTTTGACACGACTTTAACCGAATATAGAAAGTACGGCTCATAGACGGCGACAGCAAAATTGCAAAGTTGGTATTTCTCCCGGGCATGATCACATACCTACAGTGTCGACATCATGTACCTAATGATATTCTATGTGTAAAAAGTACCTAAGGCACATAAAGTTGATAATCATTATTCAATTCGTCTCAATTAAGGTTTATGTGATGATGCTACGATACGAGTAGCTACAACAAGCGATATCTTTACGATCGAGGGAATAACAAGTTCAAAGTAATTTTATTTTCACCCATGAGAAATGATGTTGTCCGATCGAGTATTTCCTTTTAGTTTTAACCAACGATTTCGTTGTCCAATCGACGTCTGCAATGTTCCAGAAACAATGCAGTGGCGTGACTACAGACGAGGAGGTGCTGCATATTCGTGAGGCGAAACTGCGAGTTGTGGCT
The DNA here is from genome assembly GCA_951449985.1 of Falcaria lacertinaria. NCBI lineage: Eukaryota > Metazoa > Arthropoda > Insecta > Lepidoptera > Drepanidae > Falcaria > Falcaria lacertinaria. The sequence continues at coordinate 8,191,813 of OX602114.1, forward strand.
GAACGCGTCGGTCTGCGGCGTCTGCACGTACTTTCTCCGAGGCTTCGCACGCTAGTACTGGATGGGAGCGCGCTTGGCTCCTTACGTGATTTGGGAATTGGCTTGGTTCATCTGAAAGTATGTAATATTAGGTCCTTACATATGAAATTGGCGTTTTTCGTACTGGCCACTTTAATCACGAATTTCTCCTCTTTGGTAAGGAATTCCAAATTCAAATTTGTACAGCTATAGACTCATGTATTTGTGCTTCGATGATCGTCATTCATTTGTTTTTTTTCTTCTGTTTTTTTCTGTTTGCGTCACTCATTTAACAAAATGGAAAACCTTAAATATCGCATTATTTACGAGTACGAGTTCCGCCGTGGCACTAGTGCTGCGGAAACAACTCGAAGGGTGAATGATGTGTGTGGCGGTCGTGTTGCAAAAGAAAACACAGTTCGTTTTTGGTTCCAACGTTTTCGTTCTGGAAATTTCGACCTGCAGAACAAGCCCCGTGGACGGCCTGAGACTCAAGTTGATAATGAAGAGTTGAAGGCTATTGTGGAAGCGGATCCATCGCAAACCACGTCCGAGTTAGCTGCAGGCTGCAATGTTAGTGATAAAACTGTTTTAATTCACTTGAAGCAAATTGGGAAGATTAAAAAGCTTGAAAGGTGGGTACCTCACGAATTGACTGAAACAAACCGGCAAACGCGCGTCGACTGCTGCGTTACATTACTAAACCGGCACAATAATGAAGGTATTTTAAACCGAATCATTACCTGTGATGAAAAATGGGTTCTTTACGATAATCGGAAGCGCTCAGCGCAATGGTTAGATCCTGGCCAGCCAGCCAAATCCTGCCCCAAGCGAAAATTAACCCCAAAAAAGTTACTTGTAAGCGTTTGGTGGACTAGTGCCGGTATTGTTCATTACAGTTTTTTCAAATCTGGCCAGACTATTACGGCTGATGTCTATTGTCAGGAATTGCAAACCATGATGGAAAAGCTAGCGGCTAAACAACCTAGGCTGGTCAATCGCTCCACGCCACTGCTGCTTCACGACAACGCTAGACCACACACTGCGCTACAGACGGCTACTAAATTAGAAGAGCTTCAATTGGAAATTCTAAGACATCCTCCGTACTCCCCGGACCTTGCTCCAACAGATTACCATTTTTTTCGAAATTTGGATAACTTCTTGCAAGGGAAAAAATTCAACTCCGATGGGGCAGTCCAAATCGCCTTCAAAGATTTTATTGATTCCCGTCCGACTGGTTTTTTTAGTAAAGGGATCAATGAACTACCTATGAGATGGCAAAAGTGCATAGAAAATAATGGTTCATACTTTGATTAATTAAATATATTATATTAAAAAATATTCGACTTTTTGTTCCTCCCATACAAAACGCCAATTTCATATGTAAGGACCTAATATATACTACAGTCTCGCAAATTCCCTCATCTCATAGTTCAATTCAGTGGTGTGAAATGATAGTAATATAGTTAATACTATCTTTTCACAACACTGATTTGGCAAAGAAACAATACGGCCCACGTGATGGTGAGCGGTTTCTGTAGCTTATTGACGCTTCAATACTAGGGGTACTCGTGCGTTATGGACCAAACTAAAAAATCTCCACTTCTCACTGTTCTTGAACATACACTGACCGTGCGAAGCTTTTTCGGCTACGTACCTGCAGATCTGATTTCCATAATAACTTTTTGGTTCTAATGTGTGCTAACATATTGTACTCTGTTCAGACTCTCAGCGTAAACCGATGTGGCTTGAATAGTCTCGACGGAGTGTGGGGTCTGGGAGCCTTGCGAGAATTCTTTGCAGCTGGTAATCGAATTCAAGATTTGCAACCGTTGGCTGCGCTTCAAAAACTACACACGCTCAATTTAGCCGAGTACGTAAAATTGATTTTGTGTTTCGCGTGTTTCGTTGGACATGGTCTTGATCGTGGCGCAAATTGGCATTCCGCATATTTATCAGCCACTATGGCTAGTAGTTGTTTGGATAGGTGACCATGCAACACCAACCATGCCAAGACTCCTCTGTACCTCGAAGAACATTAGGCTATCAGTCTCGGTTGCCAGTTGAATTGAAATGGCAGTCGCTCAAGTTATATCAGAATCAGAAATGCTGAAAAACTGGTTTAATAATTTTTACTTTTCATATAAAGAGCGAAGTAGTTGCATTCTGTACAAATCTGAAACGACATTCAAAGTTAGAAAGCCCACGAACTTTTTACAATTTCGCATGTCAAATTGGAGGTCACTCAAAATTAAAGGCTGATTTGACTGGCGTTTCTGTATTCGACCATATTCCCGTTTTAAAGAAGCAAAAAAGCAATGAATGCCTTGGTTTTAGTAATCCCATATCGGACACGGACCGTCTGTGGACATTGGCCGTGTGCGGGTCCCTCCGCCGCCTGACCCTGACCGGGACGCGGGCGGCGGACACGATGCACTACAGGTCTCACGTGGCGACTGCCCTTCCCATGTTGGTCTACCTGGACGACCATCCGATGCACAATGATGTCCAATGTGCGTACCCTATACCTACTTAAATTCTTTTTATTTTTCATTAAAGGCAACCGAATTCTATTCAAATATTATTTCATATAATATTTGAATAGGATGATGATATATCGAGTGAGTTATTTACATTAATTAATATGTAAAGCCTGGTGCCTTTTAAATGCTTTCTAGAGTTTCTGGTGGCTCAAAGTATTATGTGGCATATCAATAGGCCAAGTAATTTATTAATCATATTAAATATTAATAAATATTATGTAATTAACAGATGACATGGAAGGTTTTAGTGGACCAGGATTATCATCATCGGAATCTGAAACCGAGGCAGAAATAGAGAAGCTATTGCCCAGAGATGTTGAGGAATTACCTCCGGCTGAGCAAGAACCCGGTCCTTCCTCTAGTAAACACGAAGTTAGTCGGTTATTTGAATTGACAACTACATTTTTTTTTTTAAGTTGGTGGATATTAATCTCGGCCTTTGGCGAAACAGTACATCTTCTGTAAAAACAATCTTCTCCAATGATAGCATAGAGAGAAGGTTTTGGTACCAAAAGGTGACACACAGCAATACGACCGATCTGATGGTATACCTACATACAGCGTCACTTCAGAATAGATAATATAGGCCTTGCACTGGTATACCTATCGCGAGTTGCAGACATAATGCCTCGAGGGATATTGCCACATGTGCCAAAGTGTACGTTACATGTACGAGTGTATTATATTATGGTATTACTGACTGCTGTGCATAGTGCACTAATGGGTGGGTCTAACTTTTACCATCACACAATTCACACAGCACATCCTCGAGGGGCTTTCGTAATCTTACTTTACTTACCGCAGACAGGAACACAACACTAAATAGTATTTAATGTTGTTTGGCTGCCATTTTCCGTAAGTTGGAGTTACTGACCTAGTTAGGCAGCTGGTTTTGAATGACTCTCTCATCTCATTGTGCTCTACCTGTAACAAGTTCAAATTTATATTCACATATATTAAGTGAATTCCTGCTTTCTACTGGGTGCGTATTGAAATTGGTATTATCACATGATTAGCTAAATAACGTATTTTATGTAAAAAATATTATACATTGTACTCATAGATATATTTAACGCGTAGTAAATTATTCTGTTTTTCTTGTAAATGACAATTGGAATTATCTGTTCACTCAATATCAGTATCTGTCATTCACAGTTAATACAAAAAAAACCTTCCATTGTGCGACAGATGCAGACACGTGAACCGTCAGAGTTGGGTCAAGATCATAATATTGAGAATGTTGATATCAATACGGCTCCAATTCGTCGTAAACCTAGACCAGCCACCACTGAAGGCGCAGGCATTAGGCCTTCGAGACCAAACATACCGCGGAGACCCAAAACTGCTTTAGAAAGGCCCAACGTAGATGCACCAACGAGGCTTCAAATACTGAACACACTGATGGGTTAGTTAATTTTCATAAGGATATGCGACAGGGTAGGCGCTCAGCATCCACTGTTCACCGAAGGTATTTTAGGTCTCAACCTGACAGGTTTTTTTTTTATCCCACTAAGGTGGCACACAAGCATATGGCCCACCTGTTGTATTTTTGTTAAAGAGGCCTTACTGTGCTAGCAGCATTACTACTAGCCCAGCGTATCCTCGTGGAGCACTGGCAACCTTATTTACCGCAGAAACACGACACTACATCAAGTAGTGTTATTTCACTGCAGTCTTCTGTAAGGTGGAGGTACAGTCCCCAGTTGGGCGGCTCCAATTTAAATGGGAAACCCCACGGGAAATCCTAAATCGCCCTACCTCTGGTTTTAAAAGCCTATGGGATTAAGCACTGTACTAAAGCTTAGAAAAACTCATTTAGGGATTTGAACCTGGGTCCATCAGATGACAGGCCGTTGCTTCAACCACAAGGCCACCACGGCTTACAACTCTTACAAGGTAGCGGATCCATCATCCATCATGAATTTCTTTGGATCCAGATGAGGAATGGCGATGCAGTGGCAGTAAGCTGACATCTTGCGGAACTGTGTGCGGGAATCTGACGCGGGCGTTGCGAGGACCCAACACAGCCTATCATAGACGGTGCTTAGGTATTTATGTAAACTTCTTTATCTACATATATCTATATTTTACACACATTTACAAGAAGCACCGTTCCCGTTTTTCTAGGAAGACAGTCGGATTAATTGTCTATCGAAGCCAGGGCTTTTGGGTATTTGAGAAGTTTTGCGGGTTTAAGCAGTGCTTGCAAGCCGTTTTCTGCAAATATGGCGAAAGTACAAAAATGTAATAAGCAATAATTTTAATTTTCATTAAGGATCTTTTAATTGTAGAGATCTACCGCTCGGTTTTGATGTAAGTCTCTATTGAGAGGCACCCGACAACAAATAAACATGATACCACCCTTATAAGAAAGTGTAATGATAGAAAACCTGTACTCCTTACGTAAATCTCTATAGTAAGATCAAGACAAGACAATCAATCAAGACATCAGCATTGTGGTTTTTATACGTCATTGTTGGATTGGAAAGCTGTGAAATTGTACGCTGTCTGTTGTGGGTTCGGTCAACCAAACAGAGCACGAGCTAAGCTACGGGTCCTTTGTTCATTGCGAAATGTGGTTTCTCTTAGTATTTGCACCTTGTTATTCTCGTATTTGGATTGTCAATAAAGATTACGTACACCGGCATCGGTACTATTTTACTAGGAAGGACGGTTTGTTAGTGAATTTTAGTGGACTATGTATTTGATCGCGTAACTTATTGGGTTGGTAGGTTACTGTCAAACAAATGAATAAATTTACTACATCAACGGCTGTTACTACTACATGTACTTACGCTAAATATTGCTACCTAATTTAGTATGTATAAATCATATATGCGAGTTAATTCATGTATAACACCGCATCACAATAGCATTGCCGATGATGATGTAAGTACATATGTCTATGTAAGAAATATCATTTCCTCTATAATGAGCCTACATACATCACACGCTGTTCTTGCGAACTGTTTTATGCAGTTATACAATAGCTAGCGATTATGTGTTCACTATACCCTGTCGATTCAGCTGAAACAGATAATTTAGATAACAATGAATCGGTTTTTGGTGAGAATATCGATAGCGAAGGTCCGCAGGCATTTAATTGATTAATTTCGTGTAAAAATCAGGGAGCTGACCACATCTCACACAGATTAGATCGGTTACCGAACCCAACATTGTTTGAGAAAACAACTTTTTTGACGTTAAATAATAACATAATTAGTTCTTTATATTCGCTAAAATTATTTTGTATATTGCAATTAAATTTGCATTTTTATATCTACAATTTAACAAGCGTGCAATTATAAACTCTCTTGGCATTATTTTTAAAACTGTAATTATTTTAGTTAGGTAATATAGTGTGCTAAGTACATGACGGATACATTTTTATGAAGAAATATGTGATTAATTAACAGAGGCCGAAAAGGAGCTAGTTGAGCAAACAATGGAAGACGCAACTCGAACTATAGCCGCGGAGATACCACGAGCGCCCTGCCTTGAAGATTGGGCTAAGTTTAAACTGGAAACTGGGTATGTATTCTGCCGAAGACTTATAGCCATTCTAACAAATAAAATAAAATAAGCAGGCTAGTAATATCCTTAGTTAGTGTGTTAGTGAGGTTAGATTCTAAATAAAAACAGAAATCTATGCCTACATTATCGTTTGGATGTGGACAGTGCAATTTGTGTTTAAAGTGCACGAAAAAGCTCAATTAGCACAATCACTATCCGTTTATGAAGTTGTCCCGGAACTGCGAGACGTGTGTCTGAATAAAGTTTTAATCATTGTGACGGAACGCGCACCAACATAATATTCTTAAATTTAATGCAAGTTATCATTCACGTCACGAGTCACATTCAAAATTCTATAAAATTTTGCGAAGTCACGAAAATTACTTGGCCCTTAGATTTTATAGTGTTGTGATTTGAATACATAAGTTGTATTTGATTGGCAGTAATTATTTTATACCTTAACTGTTTCCATAATTACAGCATCGATATCGACATAGATTTTAATAGTAGACCGAAAGAAGGTGATCCATCCGCTGCTATAGACCGCTTAGAACAAATTGAAAAGGAAACTTTTGAGAGGTTCAAGCACGGGGATAAAGATCCGAGCGGTTGTGAGAGAAACGGTTCTATGATGGCGACTACATCCGCATTGAGCTATATGGATATTAGGAATGATTTTGAGTTGTGGAAACTGGATCTGACACCATCCGAGCCTATTTATGATGTGGATGCGTTGTTCAATGGCCTGAGTGGAGTAAGCCCGCACCGTGCATCCCCAGATCCCCATTACAACAACAGTGAGCCGGCAGACTAGACAGACTTTCACATTGTTACATCGCATAGGAACGTTAAATAATAATATACTTTCGACATACCTCCAGGTGCCTCGTTAAGGACTAACTCCGGACAAGTGAAATGATTTATCTGTACTTAATTGTAATTTTGTATTTTAGCATTTACTTAGTATACCTACAAGTGGTAGCTTGTAGCTCTGCGAATAATGTTTTTGCTACGTCACCTGTGTTGGCTGTCGCGCAAACTAAAATACTATTCTCAAATATCGTCTGTATATTTGATTCGTGCGCCACATCAGATCTGACTTTGGTTTTGTAACTTTTTTGTTTTGGTTAATTAATATTATATTATATAATTGTCGTCATTGAACGGAACCGCGACGAGGTACAAAGGTGTAGTATGTATATAGGTAATTATACTAATCTAGTGTTGTAACGTTGTACATAGTACAGTGTAATACTACGAATGTGTAATAGTTATATTTTTTATAATCTAGATATTATCATGTCATGTCCAAATTATTCGATGTTTACGTATTTCTGTAGTTGTTCGTTAATAAATATACATACAAATTAAAAAAAAAACACGTTTTGGTTCTTTATTTGAATAATCTTTTAAACATGTGACCCTTGAATGCCCACTGAGCAGAAACAGTACTTGGGATCCTTCCGGTGAGCTACTAGACTAAGTTGCCTCGTCGTTTGGAAATTGAGAAATACAACTTATAGAAGATAGCTCCTAAATAAATAAAATTAATAACGCTACCTCTTTTGGCGTGTCTTGATTCCTGCGATGAGGAAAGCTTTCAGCTTTCAGAGTTCCTCTAAGACACGCTGAGTTGTGCTGGCACTAGGAAGACCTGTTCCGCTGCTAGTATAGTAACTTGTCTCCAATCTCTTCACAACTTTCTTGCATAACTGTATACTGAAATCCTTTGGGAATATCACGAGGTGACGTGGAACCCAACATTTGAGCGTAGGTTAGCAGTAGGTTAATGTACTTCACGTAGCACCCATTTGCTATATTCGTGATGATGCATTCAGTGGCGTAGCTAGCTTGGGTGACACCCGGGCGGGTATCGAGTGTGTTACTACCCCAGCAATGCAAACCGAACGACAAAAAGGTATGAAAAATTCCAAATGAAAGTTTATATTTGTCGCTCGCATTATCCCATACTGCTGCGCTGGCTCCCCGGGTGGATCGCCCCAGCCCCTTCCCCTTCTAGCTTCGCATCTGGCTGGATATATTTAATTCTAGGTTTGTCCTTTGCGTAGCTATGATATTTAGATGAACTAAAAGCTGGAAGACATTGCATATTCTATGTGCTTCGAACACTATGGTACTTTCGTCAAAATTATGATTTTGCATAAAGCTCTTTACGCGTATCTATGTCAACTCTTATCAATATGAAGTTGGTCAATGACTGAACCAAAGCTACTAGCATAAGAATAAATTAATTATTTATTCTTATCTTATGCTAGTAGCCAAGTAAAGTAACGCACGGCAGTCGGGCTTTCGCTGTCGGTCTCAGCAGACGCGCTGACAGCCTCACAATGAATACACAATTCGCTTACCGGCTCATTGTGACCAACGTATTTACTATTTACTACACAATTTTCGCATTAGTGTGTCTTTCTTTCAACTGTGTGAAGATTTTTTTCTTAGGCCAGCCGAAGCTAAGACTCGAGCCTCCTTCTCGCCTTAAGGACCCCAAATATGGAACACACAAGTATTTAAAAGTTAATGTAAGTATGTACATAATTTTTGTATGATTATTTTGCACATTCCTAGCTCATAATTATCCAATCAGGTTGATTTGCTCTTCATAAAATACTCGATAATTTATTGAAAAGTTGGAGTAGATGAATTGTATCCAAATTTCACTTTTGTAGTTTTTGCCTAAAGTTGTACCTACAACTAATAGCTGGACCAACTTTAAGATTAGGTAGGTACTTTGAATTTCGCAATATCCGTTTCTCCCCATGCGTGACTTAACAACCACTTAGCACATAATTAGTACCTAGTCCTATGTTTAAGATTTTCTAATGTCTTAGTTTGTTTCTCCATGCCATGTCGTTACTAACGTCGAAAGTTTTCGCGTGCCATGGGGAATAAATCTTACAGCAGAATTCTAGAAGGAAATGATTATATTTTTTTTATAATACATATATGTGTCTTTTATTTTGTCTAGGTGTCATGGCTGTGACTAAAGTAAAGGATTCAGAACTAATTATACACAAATAGTCAAACACAATAGCGATACTGAGCACAAATTAAGATGATTGATTGATTGATTGATGATGACAAGCAAAAAATAATAGGGTTCCCGTAGTATTTATACTATACTCTTTGCTCTCGGGCACCGGGTTGATTATACTACAACTTGTAAAAGATTTTAAGAAAAATCAAGATCAATCAACTTCAACTTCTGTTCTCTTTCTCCTTCTTCCTAACTATGGCAATCAATCCTTCAAGGACAATTCTTGCCAGTATCGACTGTTAAAGAATTATCAAGTTTCTCGATTTTTAGTATTTGTGACTTAAAATGCCTAGTGTCATGCATTCTAATGCATATGGGAGCTTCTTATGACAATCCATGGCAGTAGAAGATCGCAAAATGCCTTTAGGTCAGAGGTAACCTATTGACCTAAATTATATAGATCACTTCATACAAAGCCCATATTAGGTACATAATAACTTCCAATTTTCCTATAATTCAGTCACTATATGAAACTAAAGATCACTATATAATAACACAATTTACGAGACACTGGAAAAATCTCAACTCAACTCAACTCAACAACAAAAAAATCTGCCTGATTCTCGCCAAAATTTTAATAACTTAAAAATCATTTATTATGTTTCCGCTTGTTTTTTTTATGTCTAAGAGTCTAAAAGTCAAACATACATCTCTTAAATTCTTGAAAGTAGTTTTAGATTCTTTTTGGGTATTTCAACTTTAAATTTCGGTGTCGCGTCGCGTCGCGTGCGAGATCCTAGGTCCAAAATGATTGATTGAAACGCATCATCTATAAACTGCATAAGTATACAATAAAGTAACATGCATACTAGGTAATCAAATTATTGCACCAATAAAACGCATAGGAAAGCCGTTCCGCTTTCCGACCCAACGACTTCTTCCGTCGAGTTGAATAAACTGGAGCAACCTGTTTTTGCTCCTGACGTGTTCCTGAGATTAGACGGTAAAGATTTCACTCTTGTTCGTTGCTGTAATTGATGCTTGGCACAATGTCTCTGAGGCCGATACTTATCCGTATTCCGTGAATACTTATTACTTCCGCAGTGTTCATTCTCAAAAGTACATATTATATATAATATAATGGTATAATAGTTAGGTACCTATATTGTTTACCAAAAGAATTCGTAAATTAGCAACGATTTAATTTTATATTTTTTTTCTGCTGTCAGAAACGTTTTACAAGGCAAGCAGCAAATAAAACCGCAATTCAGATTAGGCTGCTCTGTCTAAAAGAATTATATATTCCAACACGTCTCTCAACGTGTAGCCTAGTCGCCGGGTCAGTGGCAGTTTATGGTCAGGGTCAATGGCTCAAAAATTACGACAAGTATAAAATTTGCCTTGTGCGTTCTTTTGCGATTCTATTGTTCATAGCTTGTAGGAGATCCGGTAAAAAATTTGCGAGTCATGTTTGATTTAGTTACCAACAAAAAAATATTTATGGGATATCTAATTTCGGTATACAGACTTCCTTTATTTACTAAGTTATGGAATATCTTTAATTTAGAGATCAGGTAAAATTCAGTAGATACAAATATCGTAGACATGACGAAAATAACAAACAACGGGAACTCAAGTCAGGAAAATATAAAAATAACAAGTAGCTCAAGTTGCCGACAGCTTAGATTTAATGGCCTACTCAAATTTAGAATTGAACTCCTTATTGATATACACTTAGCTGTCGAGGAAAGACCCAGAGTTGAAGTTCCCGTTGGGATGCTAACAAAATAATTTAAGTTTGTATTACGTAGCATCCTAAGCACTGACCTGTCGCACTGAGTAACCGGTTTGTAGTGGCCCTGCCTTTACGAGTATTTTTTTTTCTTTTCAGAACACTGTACTGCACTATGTAGAAAGCGGAGATCCTGAAAAGCCGCTTATGTTATTTCTGCACGGATTCCCAGAGTTTTGGTACTCCTGGAGGCATCAAATTCTTAATTTCAACAAGGATTATTGGTAACTTTTAAACATGTTTTTACGTTATTTGTTATTTTCATATGCCGTTTTAATACCGTTAATAAGTGCAAGTACAATAAAATTATGTGAAATTAGAGGATCTAAAATTTCATGCTCGTCGTGCAATCGTATAATTGGCCACATCATGTCTCGCTCGGACATTCCATGCTGCTATGCTATATTTATTTCAATGCTAACTGATCATACCTATTAATCGATTTGACTAGCCATATTTGGTCATGTCGTTAAGATTGGTAAATTATACATCTTTGCTAAATAAGGAACACCGTTAACTTTCAATTGTTGAACTTAAGTATTTAAAAATATATGTATGATAATTACAATTGCCAGCAGACAATTTATCAGTAAATTACCGTCTAACAACCTAGGTAGCGGGTGTGATATTTGATTACCAAAGGATTACCAGTTACTTATGTGCCTCAAGACGGTAGCCCCGTGACAGAAACAGTCAATGATATTATATGTTTATATAATTGGAAACAGTGACACAACATCGAATCACGTTAGGTTATATTTAATACAACGAAAGTATCAAGCAAGCGTACGACCGTCAGATGGTAAGCGGTCACCGTAGCTTAAAGACGTTTAAAATACCAACGGTATCACTGGTCTGATGTATTAGTAGAACTTGCAGCAAACCATATCATTGAGAACCCACTGTACTAGCAGTAGGTGTGGTCTTTAAATTTATTGCTTTAAAATTGTCTAGGTCTGTAACTCAATACAATAAGTTATTGATCGGTAAAGTCATGAAGTTTGATGAAAGTAATCATTCATAATTGTCACATAATATGTTAATGTCAAAATGTAGAGATACCTAATTGGGTCGATTCTGTTGTAAGACAAACAAAACTAATTTAATAGGACCAATAATATTGCCATCCTTATTAAACCCCGCACATGAGAAAGGGATAGCAAGATTTTTAGTCTTTCTACTTTAGAATCGACACCATTATCTATGCGTTTAAAACTAAAAGTCTGTAGTCTTGATTAGTTACTGCCAACACGGCGGCGCTTCGAAGTTCAAAGCAAGACCTGTCTCTTATCGTGGACTTATGTTGTTATCTAGTATATATTACCTAACCTCAATAATGTCGTCATATAAATAATAATCAATCAGTAAATAAATCATGTGTAAATAAATATCGTTGATACAAATCGCCTTATCATTCAACAATCATCAAATTCTTCATCTTGCCTATACCTACTCACAACACGTTATAGCTGACTTAGCTATGATATGAATTGAATACAATAAAAACTTATAATTACGTAATTATAATTAGTGATTATGGCATAATAACTTGTATTATTGTATGCTTTGATTGGTTTTCCTCTTGTTATCCTATTGTTTACGACCTAGACACGACATAGACGGATGGATCAATATTATTACGTCAATTTATTAATTTGGAAATACCATGTTTTCTATACAGGTTTTCCTGTTTTGAAGTGATTTTTTTACGAATCTTAAGGTGTAGTAAATTACAATTAATTTCAGGTGTATAGCCGTGGATATGAGAGGCTACGGAGACTCGGAGAGGCCGGAAGAGGAGTCTTCATATAAAATTGAGTTACTTATAGAAGATGTACGTGACCTTGTGAGGCAAATAGGTAGGAGCACGTTTTCCTTGTTGCCACTTTTTGTTTGGCGTTGGCTCACCATAAATCAGTACCTAAATATGGCGGCCATGACGCATTTTTTTACAAGAAAAGTAATACGTTATACTTTCTCGGCATTCGTTCCATCCAACCAGATTCCAACTGTGCGAATGTTAATGACTTTTTATTTTACTAAGCAGACACGCCGTTTGGCCGTTTAGCTAGCAAAATTTCGTAGCAAAATTGCAAAAAACAGAAACCTCATAATATCATCCTCTTTGTCTGTCCGTCTTTTTGTCACAACTATTTTATTCGGGACCGTTAAATAAATAAGAAGACCAAGACCAAATAAACTACATTCCATCTTACTTTTTGATTATCGGCTGGAAAATTTAAAAAAAAATAAGTATTTTTCATTAGGTTTGGATCTTACTAATATTTTGAGCTTAGCAACAGTAAAAATAGCTTATTTTTGGTGCCGATGCGTGTTACAGCACACACTTGGTCAGTTTTAACAAAAAGTATTGTTTGGTCAGAACTACATTAGATACGCGTAGTACAGCGACCACTTTTTTTTTTTAAATAGATACCTCAATTTTCACTTACCTACCTAATCTACACTAATATTATAAAGATGAAAGATTTGTGTTTTTGTATGTAACGAATAAACAAAAACTCGGTACTGTATTGATTTCCAAAAAACTTTTGCAGTTAGAAAGCTACTTTATCACTGAGTAACATATGATAGCCATATATTATAATATATCGTACATAAAGATAAATCTGACGAAATTTTAGTGTTCCACTAATGAATTTTCTTTTTATTGTCATTAAGGCCGCGAGAAGTTTATTCTTATAGGCCATGACTGGGGTGGTTTAGTGGCATGTTACTACCGCGACGTTTACCCAGAAACCTTGACCGCGCTCATCATCTTGGCCAGCAGTTCTCGAGAAGCTTGGCTAAACGAGATCTGGACCAATCCTGTGCAAAGGAAGAATTCATGGTGAGTCATTTTCATCCTTTTCATTTGGCCTATTCAATTACAGAAGATGCTATGACGGGTTGTGAACATTCCGACTTCATTTTGACGCGAATATGGCGGCCTTTGTAATCAAACCACATTGTTTATGTTGCTGCTCAATACGCGAATAAGTTCTAATCGCTGAAGCTAATTTAATTTTTTTTTATTAAAGATCAATGACCTTAAAAATATTTGAAACATTTTTATCACACTCTTGACAAAAATATTTAACGTCAAGCCAGTAAAACGCATAATTCTTGCAGTAGATAAATTATGTACGCGTAGGTACCTCACCTCTCAGAGAAGACTTGTTAAATACAGTAAATATTCAAAGGTCAGTTCTTATGTAGGTAATCAGATTGATTATTCATTCTGATTCAGTTTCACGTCACGAGTCATTACCTCGTCAAGTTTCGAAACTGTTTATTTAGCCACTGACCAAATATAATATTTTATACAAAAATTATAAGCGGTTGTTTTTATTATATTACTTAAAATTGAGGTACCTACAGATTCTCTCTAGACGTGGATTATATTAAGTGCCTTTATCTTAGTTTTTATGTAAAATTATAATAATAAGAAACGAACAGTATATGGTTAACTTTAACCTTTTTGTCGACAATTATTTAAATGTATACATAATATAGACAATTTATGTAGATGAATATCCTTTAAACTCACAAGTTTAAAGGTCAAACAATAACATTAAAACTAAATATAGAATTGTACGGTGACAGCTTTCCAGCAGTTAGGATTGTAAAGTTACACTAAGGTTATCGATATAATTTAATGGAGTCTGGTGATAATTATGTGAAAACAAAGTCAATTAGTTCAGGCCCTTATTTATTGTTCACGCCAGTCAATAGTGATGTAGTTACTAACTATGGTGTATAATTAGATTGGTGTATAGAAAAATCTGATGTGTCCGGGTATGAATACAGCACTAATAGCTGGTGAAATCGGGTGTGACATTTGACGTAACTTTCGTTACTTAAATTCAAATGGCACCTGCGTACTGAACTACTGACTATAAAAGGCTTCTAATGATTCAAAGAAGGTGAAATTGTTGCATAAACATATTTTTGCATGCAGGTGTATTTATGTATTTTTTTTAGGATTTAAGACTACTTTATTTTATGCACAAAGTTTTAATGATTCATATTTATGTAGGCGTAGATCTTTAGTGTGGTTGGAACATATATGGTCTGTGTATAAAATCACCCAGTTTGAAATGTTTCGTAACACGTAATCTAAATTGTGATATGTATATTGTACCAGTTTTCCTCTTTTGTAAGCTCAAGTCTTTATGGTTTTAATAAACCTTATATACCTACCTATGTCAGCCGATGGAACTTCGTCCACCACGCACTCATTTATTTATTTTACGTACATCATTTTTTCTTATATTTAAGAGAATCAAGTGTTACTTTGCGGAAATTCATATTTATAAGATACAAAATATAACATAGTTGCTTTATTCCGCTTAAATTAATACGATACGGTTTCTTCAAACAACCTACGCCCGTGTAAGCTCAGGTGTGAGAGCAGCTGCTCGACCAACGTAGCGGCATCCTGATGTTGGGTAGATGTCCTTACCTATCGTATTAATTTTATCATATTTTGTATTTTATAATTTTTGTTTTCTTATAGGTACGTTTTCCTAAACCGTATGCCTTGTATACCAGAGACGTTGTACCTGATGAACGACTTGCAAATGTTAGAAAACATGATGACGGTTCCCGGCAAAACAACAACGGATAAGGAAGACATAGATTGCTATAAATATTGGTTCAGCAAACCATGTAAGTATACCATCTTGTCCATCTCTCTTACGCACGTGGCACGTCAATGTGACAAAGCTGCGAAGTCGTGATAAGTTCAGCATAACTTATCTCAGTAGATCCGCAGGAAAACAGATCCCTGAAAACGTCTTCTTCTTCTTCTTCTTCCTAATTATGGCAATCAATCCTCTTTAGGAACAATTTTTGCCAGTGTCGAGTATTAGAGAATTTTAAAATTTCTAAATTTTTCGTATTTGTTGCATTAAAATGCCTAGTGTCATGCATTGTAATGCTTATTGGAGTTTCTGGAACCAATCCACGGCCGTAGCAGATCGTAACACACCTATAGGTCAGAGACAACCTATTGAGCAAAATGATAAATCACTTAACCCAAAAGTCATATTATAGCATTATTTCCAATGCTCCTATAAATTAGTCACTAAATGAAACTTTACTGCACATAACGATTTCAATAACACAATCTACGAGACACTGGTACAAATTTCAACCGCTCCGCCTGATTCCCGCCTAAAACTCCCAACTATCTAGGCTTTGTATAAAATCAAATCATCTAGGGTTGTCAGAGGGAAATAAATTAAATTTATTTTTGCCATATAATCATTCCTTCTAGAACACTACACAACTAGACTGACTACCCGTACCCGTAATGTAGAATGCTTAAATCAAACACAAGGCATGATTTTTCAAATGTTTCCAGTATCGTTTAAACAGTAAATCCTCTAATAAATATCCTGTGCAGGCCTTCTCTTATCAGCCTAATTAGCCTATTATCTCACAGTAGTATTAAACTACTTGCAACTATTATTGAACAAATTGAACTGAACTGACCAGAACGTTTTTATTTTCAGGTGCCCTCACCCCGCCTGTGAACTACTACAGAGCAAATTACGTTTACAACTTACCAGAGAAGTACAAAAGTGAAAAGCTACCGATGCTCGTTGCGCACGCCGCTAACGACATCTACCTTCAACATGGCATTTTAGAGACCATGAAAAGGGAATACGCTCACATTGAAACCACGATTGTTGACAATGTTGGTCATTTCATGCAGCAGGAAGAACCAGACAAAGTGAACAAACTAATTAAGGACTTTTTATCGAAACACAATATTTGAATTTGATTAAATTCAAGTAACTGAACAATAAAGTACCCATAATATCAGTTAATGACCAAATATTTGATTGTATTTGTTGTGTGTTTATAGCTAGTTGGGTATGTTGAATTTTTATAAGTTTTAGGTATGTTGGCAAGGAATAAATAAAAAAGATTTTGTGGAATAAAGAATATTGGAAAAGTGTTTGTTGCTTAAGTCCATTAAAATTGTTATTTATGATATAATAAGGTTTTTTTGTTATTATTTTACTGTACTTATTGGTTCACCTACGACTACAACGATGCAATACATTTTAAGAAATTTAATAAATACAAATTGTAAAAGGCTGCCGCAAACGCTGTCTCGATAAACATTCACTGAGTTGAATTTTATTATTATTAGTTCACTATTGAAAATTCTAACGATTACATAAAAAAGTCACATTGTTGAACAGGAAGTACCTACCTACCTACTTATATTATTCAGTTGCCACTTGGCACAAGTTAAGTTATACATAGTAATACCTCAGAGTAGATAATATACTACGTACAAGTAATACCATGGATGTCCGCAACGGTTGTATTCTCTTGGGTCCGCATCCACCGCATTGTACGCCCCGCATAGAGAAAAGGTCCGCTGTTTTTTTCGGCGCCAATCTCTTGTAGGTTGCTTGCATTCTATTTTATTATATCAAAATATTGATCCAAGAATAATAAAAGATATTAGAAAGAAGTAAAAAGTAAATGTATAGCTAAATATGTTCTTTTAAAATTAATAGATACTTTTATTTTGTTCAGTACTAGGTATACGTAACTTAGAATAAGCATAGCGTTAGTCCTTAATCTAAGCTACGTACGTAGACCATAGACTAACTAATAGAATCCCTCTGATAGACGAAAACTCAATATTTGCTTCCGTGTGCGTAAAGAGCTGCCACACACGTGACTCTCCTGCTTAGCTGAACCAAAATACATAAACTATTTTACGAAACGTAAAAAAAACCTGCACGCGGTAAGGGAGCCTCGTAATGGTTATGTACTCTGTGGGAGCCTCTATTAGTTACTTCTTATACCGTGGCCTATAACGGCAGCTAAGACGGCAGCTGAGTTTTACTCCACAGAGTACATAACTTTGTGTTACTCATGGTTAAAACGTTGTGGACTTGTGTTGTCTCAGAATTAGGACTCGGCTCGCTTACGCTCATCTTACGCTATGAGTCCTTATTCTGAGGGTTATGTTTTAAATGTTAATCATGTAAGCACGTCTTTTAGTCCGACTTAGAGAGCGCACGATATTTAAGTATGTATTGCTGAGATTAGAAGCATGAAGGTTAGTATTTATCTACATAAGAAAGCATTGCATAAAATATTGTTACCAAATTGAAAACAAAATGTGAACCTGGTAAATAAACAACGTATAAACAAGCACAACAGCACAAGCCAAAATATAACATAAAAGAGCTGCCGGGGAGTTTTTGGCGGGAATCAGGCGGAGCGGTTGAGATTTTTTCCAGTGTGTCGTAAATTGTGTTATAGTGATCTTTAATGTGTATTTTTGGTGTCGATATGTGCAGTAAAGTTTCATTTAGTGACTGATTTATAGGAGCATTGGAAATAATGCCATAATACGACTTTTGGGTTAAGTGATTTATCATTTTGGTCAATAGGTTACCTCTAATCTAAAGGCGTGTTACGATCTGCTACTGCCGTGGGTTGTCTCCAGAAACTCCATTGGGCGTTAGAATGCATGACACTAGGCATTTTAATGCGGCAAACACGAGAAATTTTGCAACATGAAAATTCTCTAACACTCGACACTGGCAAAAATAGTCCCTGAAGGGATTGATTGCCATACTTAGGAAGAAGAAGAAGAAGAAAAGAGCTGCCAGGATTAAAAAGGTTTTAAATTTCAAGGTTATGTCAAAATTGCCACAGGAATATAACCCAGATAGTTTCAGTAAGGAGATAGAAAGTAGTTTATCTCTTTCTTACTAAGGCATTTAGCCCGTAACGTCGAACAAAATTTCAATACGAGGCACCAATTTGACGTGGTCTTATTATACTTTGCATCAAATGAAAGCATTTAAAGAAAGCTAATGGCTGCCGTACTCTAATCACGAAACAGCTGATGTGCGTCGTTTAGGTTTTCAATGAAAAATTTTGTAAAGCCTAAATGTGTTTAATAAGTTAGATGATACCCTATTCGTGTTAAACTTGTGTGTGGAAATCAGGGTTTGTGTAGTAAAGTTGTGGAATAGTGTTTTGAAAGGAATATAAATTGTCAATTTTCTACATTGCTGGCTTTTTCAGATGTCACTGACCATACAGCAAATTATTTTGGATGCAAAGAGACTCGCAGGTCGTCTCAAGGACCGTGAAACAGAAGCTGATGCTTTGTTGACAGAAACGCAGACGGCTTACAGGCAAATTCATACGATGAAACAGGTATGCAATCTAAAGCTTTGATTCCGTCAAGGGGTACCACAGACGTGACTGCCTTTCTCATTACACGTTTTGAAACAAACAGAGTTTTTCCGCATTCTTTCCAAGTTATGTGACCTGGTTCATTTTATTTATTTACTTTTAAATGCTGATGTATTTTAAGAACAAGTTTAAAGACCTTGGTACAATGCCTCTGGTGTTGTGTAAACAGTTGAAATTTACCATTTCGTGTTCTATTCACCAAGGTTGAGGTAGTTACTATTGTTTTTGTTGTTAGTTTGCTTGATCAAATTAGCTTTTTTTTTATTTAAAATTAATCATCAAACTTATTTGGTATATTTATAATTATTATAACATTGGATATATTCCTTTTTTTTATGAGGTATATTATTAGGTAATAATAGTGGAAATCCATGCCATCATTTTCCTAAATAAATATATATTTATGGATATCTTGAGGAAAATGTCATGTTCAAAACACCATCAATCCCATGGTGTTTTAACTTCAATATTATTTATTAACTGTTTATTCGTCTAGTGATTTTGTGCCCAGGGCTGTGGTTATGTTTGGTGTTTTTATTATTTAAATTGAACATTTTAAACATAATTTCAGTACAAAGAAGAAGTGGACACACTTAATGAGGCGTCTCGTGAGAGACCCAGAGGAGCTTTGATTGCAAGCATAGAGCGGGAGTCACGTTTGATGAGAGATGTTCAGAGAGAGAATGGGGAGCTGAGAGCTGCTCTGGAAGACCACAGGCGGGCCTTGGAACTCATCATGTCCAAGTACAGACAGCACACAGAGAAGAGGATATGGGAGTCCAGGATAGATTTCACTGCTGCTGTCAATGAGAAACAGCAAGAGGTAAATCTTCAATTTGTATACTGCTGTAAGTGGGTCATAAGCTTGTTTGCTCCCTGCATGGTTTTACAATGTATTTTTTACCTTATTAATGCGACAAAAAACACCTTGTGGCCTGGTCAGTTCTGAATAAGAAACTTATGTCACCTTTGTAATTGAATATTCTGGCGCATATAATTTATTAGGTAGATAAATCAATTGTCTTATACATGCATACATATGCAAAGTCCCTCATGGGGTAGACACAGTATATATGTAGTGTTGAGAGTGCAATTTCATTAACTTGCATACTCTCTTTGACTCCTTGAATAAATAAATCTTTATATACTTCTATCTTTTTAATGTGAGTTCACCAGCATATCAATCGAGATCTCCAACAGTGCCACCTAGCAGCTCTACCTAGAATCCAGGCATGCATTCAACAAACAACAAAATTCAACACAATTTGTTCAGATGTTTAGGAGTACAGACAGAAAGATAGCATAAAGACAAGTGTTTGTTATTACAATTAAATTATATTATTATATACAAAAAGGATATTGTAAGCATGATATGAGTCAGTGTCATACACATAATAAATCCATTAGGAAGTTTTTTTAATACATGTGTAGGTGTGAATGGGTATTTACAATGCCAAAAGCATTGGTGTGGGTGTAAAATTATATGCACTTGTAAAATGTTATTTTTATCGTTTTCCAGTTGATTCGCCAACAAGCAGAGAGAATTAACGAAATGACCACCGTCATGTACAAAGCGGCAAATATGGATGAGAATGGTGGCTTGAGAAAAGAAGAGGAACTTTACCAAAGGCTCATTACTGAGAATAAGGTAGGTAAATGTTTTTATAAGAATATCTGATTTTTATAAGAATCTGAAATGTATTGCAATTGGATGGAGTATTTGGTGGTAAAGGTTATAGAAAAACGGAACATAATTATGTAGGAAGATATTCCAACCCCATCAAGACTATTTTCTGAGACAAAACATAGACTATTTCCTTCCCTATGATATAATCTATCGCCATGCCAAATTTCAATACGATCTGTTCAGCTGTTTAGCCCTTGAAAGGTGGAAACAAATGAACAATCATATTGATAAAATATTTCAGTATTGATTTGATATTTGGCTGTTTTATGTGATGAATATTTGTTTTGGCTTGTGTTTGGGTGTTCATTATGTATTCATGCTCATGTATATTATGTACAAAAAAAATGATGTACTATAAAAGTACAAGATATTTACCTTATTTGGGACCAGATGATGCTAGGTGATTATGAAAAATAACTTCTTTATGACATTTATACATACATGTCTACATATCTTCACGGCAAGTCCCCTCACGGGTAGTCAGAGAGAATAATAAAATGAATAGCATGACTACTGGTTCCAAGTACTGTTTACTTTGCCATCATTGAATACTTTAATAATTAGTTGGAAAAAGTTAGACCATGGTCTTTTACGACATATTTATATTGAATGAAATTGTTTTGTGTCAGGGTCTGCGCGAGATGTTGGATCTTTCGCGGCGGTACGGGTCAGAGCGGCCGTTAGCGCCCGCAACGCTGGACAAGGACGTACAGACCGACCCGCCGATGCCGGCCGCGTGACGCCCATCTCACCCCATACGACACTAGGCCCCCACACTCCCGCACACTTGACTACACTCACCATTATACGTGCATAGTGCGAAGTGCCGCAAATCCAGGACGACCCATATATTATGTCCTGTAATACTTTGTTTTTAGTTATCGCAACTTAATCCTGGTCAACGATTATTCCTGCCAGTGCTGTGTGTAGGGTAATGTTAAGTTTCTCAATTCTTTTTGCATTTAAATACCTAATGATAAAAAAAATTACATGAACTATGCATTTTAATGCAAATATCGATACTGGTAGAAATGAGAAAGATGTTTGAATGGGATTTGTTTGCCATAACTAAAAACTATAATGTTTTCAACACAACTCACATAAATGAAAATGGTAAACACACAATAGTTTTTTTATTACACGATGGCCACATTCACTTAACCCGAAGGGTATTTGAGCTTAGTGTAAGTTATCATACATAATTGATGATTGGTGTGTTACATACAACTGACACAGTAACAATTTAGAGAAAAGGTGGGGTGTGCCATTGTGTATTTAAAGATCTATAATTAATAGCACAGCTCATAATGCAACAATTGGTTAGAGCATTTAGAGATACATCAATGGGAGCTGGGTGCCATATTTTTACTGGTTGTTACTATTTGTTAAGCTGGTGACTGACCTGTATCCTTGAAAGTAATATAACATGTTACAGTGTGACCATTTGTATAATCACAGCAAGCCGAACCAAGAGCATTCCACGTCTCTTTGATTGTTACGTTATAAATATAGACATAGTAGTTAATAATCTACAAACGTGACAGAATAGAAGGTGAAATTAAGTGAAAGGGCGCGCACTTATAGTCTACTATATAAAAATAAGTCGGGTTTTCCTTCCTGACGCTATAACTCCAGAACGCATGAACCGATTTCCACGGTTTTGCATTCGTTGGAAAGGTCTCGGGCTCCGTGAGGTTTATAGCAAAGAAAATTCAGGAAAATTTGATATAAATGTCTACCCGTGCGAAGCCGGGGCGGGCCGCTAGTTTGTTATGAATTTGTTTGTTAGAAACACGTTTGAGCACTGTGCTCGTTAGGAGCGGTATACACACAATTTTAGTACTCTGTGACATATTTCTAATGGTATGTTAATATACAATTTGAGGTCAGTCACCTCCTTTATTTATAGCAAAGCATTCGTTTATTTATGATAAATAAGCACTGTGAATGTGTAGTGGTGGGTGGGTCTTCTCTCTTAATCAAATGTGTCGACAGGGAGGACAGATTTGCAGTCACCGTTCCAGTATACAATTTGCACTTTGTTACTCACTGGTTTTGGATCTTAGGTCTTTTGACATTGTGTAACTTTCATACTTCGCATTGCGTTCAAAGAAATGTGATTGGGACAGCAAAAATATACAGCGAATAACTACAATGTAGCTATGAAGCTCAACTTTTGATTTGAACTTTGGTTTGTTTTTGAAGTTATAATAAAATTTATAATAAGAGTATATTGCTATGGCATTTTCGAGTTAGGCTCATGTTGCATCTACATAGCATTTAAAGAGTTGTATCGTGTTCAGACATCATCCTTAGATATAATGCCATTTGTGAAACCAAATCTCTCACTGTGGCAGAAGCTGTGATCTTTAGTAATTTGCTGTTAAGTTGGAGATTGATCAACTGATTTTTCCATTATTTTACCTTTTGAAACATTACTTATTATGAAATATATTAAAAATAATATTAAATTCTAAATTTAAGATTAGTTATTGTATCGTTTCCCTTACGAAATTGTTTAAGGGCTTTTTATAAACGTCTATTGTTAATTTATAGTTATTATAAATTTATCATGACCTTCATCTTTAATGACTATAATACTCGAAATGTACCACAATTACGTTGTTAATCATAGTAAATGTACCTATTAGCTTGACTTTAGATTTCTCGAATTCCCTAGCGTTAATGAACCTTTTAATATTAAATGTGAGTGTAGTACTGTTTAATACTTCTACATTTAAGATGGACACAACACCCTGCAATAAGGTGCAGTCACAATAAGCTTTGAACCAATGCCAATGACCACAATCATCACAGAATCACGAATACTAGTCAATTCAGGAAGGCGGCCCAGTCGAGTCCAGTACTTCACTGACATTTAAAACTAGAATTTATATTTTATCTCATGTTGTTAAAACTGTAGTTAATAGAAATTCACTATAATATATCGTGCTACACGTCTGTCATGGTTATTGTGCATACAGAGTGAGCACTAGAGTATCAATAATGTATAACTTAATTAAAATACGCAATATTTTTTCATGCAATTAGCGGGATCAGCTTTGAATGTTAGAAGCATAATGTAGTGTGATGAAAATTGTAAGTGATTCTTGGTAGTGGGAATATCTTATGCCTGAGGCATGCAAGCAATATGATGAACTGTTACATTATAAGTCGTAATAAATTTATTGTTAACATTTATCCCAATTGTGAAAATAGCCGTCCTTTCCTGTATTCCCTCGTTATTAATAGTTTCAGTGGAAATACATTTTATGTTGAGATTCAAATATTTTCTGATGTTGTGTTGTATTGCAGAATATTTTTACCACAACGTGACGGAACGATGACGGTATAAATCAAGTTTGTTTTAAAATATTATTCAGAGATGATAATAATGTTGTTCTGAGGCATTTAGACAAAACTATCACGTTTTATTGCATTGATTAATCAATTAAACAGATTACATATAATAAAATCTTAAGAGTATCCAAGTTTAGTTTGTATTTTGATCTTTTATGTAGATTAGGTTTTGTTAAGATAAATTTAAGAGTTCTCTTCAATTCATTGTAGTATTGTGGTAGAATCGTACCATTTGCACAAATCATAAACACATTTTGAAGATACATTAGTTACAACTATTTCAAATTACCAACACTAACAATCAGGTAATGTGTAAGACTATATTGTGAATACAGACAAGTATTACATTTGGAAAGCAACTTTTACAGGTAGTTAACTTTTAAATACTGTTGAACAATGTTTCTAATTAAACTCCCTATTGGCGGCTGCTGGTCGTCAAATATATTTTAGTATATTTATAAAAGAAAATGTTAAATACTATATACTCCTCATGCATCAAGCTTGTGTGAGGTCTTAAAATTATGAGATAAAGGTAATGTGTAGTACTTGAATACTGAAATTTAGATTGAAGTTGCTATTTAGTCTTCATACATTTATATTATGATACCTCAAATTAATTATGAAAATATATAAGCCCTGTATAGCAAAATAATGTGTGAAATATGATGGGTTAGCATAATGCACATAAAACTGTAAAAAGATACACAAGGATGAGGATAATCCCTCCATTGTATGGACCTTTATAGAAAAACAGTATCATAATAATGTAATAAGCCAATAGGCAAAAACAGGAATTAGTCAAATGTATTCAGCAAACCTAGATGATAACATAGTTTTTTCTGCTGTAGAACAACACTGTAGAGCAAAATAAATGTATGTTTAAAACGTAATTGATAAAATATACCTTATGAAATATTATGTATGTCTTTTTTTATTGTCTACATATTTAATTTACCTTATTCTCCCAGTTTTATTTGCATATTGACCAGCAGTATGGTCTCATTGGTGATAGTGAGTACATACCCTATTATTGGTGCAAGTATTGGCATTCTCTGCACCATTCATAAATAACCAATTTTTTTCCTTGTCATACTTAAATAATAATAATTAAAAATGTATATTTCAAAAACCTATTAAATAAATTGTTTTTGAGAACAAAGTAAAGTAAAGTTTTATAAATCCTACACATATTTTCCTCACTATACTCATCTACCACCACCCCATACTTTTGTAATCAAGACAAATATAGGTTATATGCATTAAAAAAGATGATATAGATAGCAGTCAAAGGCATCCCAAAAGGATAGTCTGTAAACACATTAAAGTTAGGTCTCAAATTAAAGTCTTGATAATTTTATAACGAATTTAATCTTACCAATCTCGTATGAGCAACATTCACCTACTCACACACTTCACCCAGAGTATCATACTCTTGTCTGGGTGTACTCAGTGGGGAACTTGAAGGAATGCAGGCCAATAGCCTGGATGTTGGGTAGAAGTCCTGCATTGGGGATGATGTTCCACGAGAGAGTCAATGTGATGTTGTTGTGGCCCCTGTACAAGGAAAAATAAAAAAATAAATGATTTGTACAACTCAACAAGCAATTATATTGCTATTTTACTATAGGTATTTCGCGCGAATTGAACATGTTAGGTGATTTGTTTTGAAAGCAATTTTTAGGGGAACATGGAATCTGGCTGTCTTGAAGATAAACAATATAATTTAATTGGTGTGACAATAAATACTGATGATGTGTGTACTTACTTTAAGCCATTGCCGTCATCCCAGAAATAGTACTTGGTGTTCATATTCTTAAAGTCTAGCAATGCATTTTCACCACGCAAGATAATTTTGTCCCAAAGTACAACTTGGTTCAGCTCATTGTTTGGTGTGATATATTCAGCAGTTAAGTACAGGAACAGTTGCTTCACATTCCAATTGAAAAGGTGCGTCAGATCAGTCTTCAGATCGAACGTGAGGAAACCTAGATCGTTTCTTTCTCTTGATGCTCCATAGTCGGGTACATTTTTACTGCAATCCCAGAAACTCGTTATAAATCTTAATATACCTTACCCTGTTTCGGTCAGAAGCAAAAAAGTATCTTTACTTACATGACAACTTTTACTGTGTTCATTTGTGCGGCGGTTCTGTAATCCACCGTCAAAGTGGATAGAAAACACAAGAATGTAAGACATGCTAAAACACTTAACGTGTAAGTAAGTATTGCATTTCCTCTCGTCAACACAGAATACATTTTAATGGTCTTCTGTTAATTACTAAATATAAAAAAACATGCAACGCTGGCAGAGAATTTTAAATCACGATTTGATATGTCGATTATGGTTTCTCTTGACAGTTGCCTCACTGACATTGACGTTAAAGACACGTCACAGTTGTCACGTCATATATTTTGTTTCAGTAGGAGATGATTTCATGAAATCTAGCATAAGCAGGTTTTAAAAAAAAATACATACTTTGGTATAAATAAATATATGTATTGTTTTCATATAGTTACTTAATTATTAATTTAAAATAGATTATTCATTTATAGTAACCACTATTATTATTTGATACTATTAGCTAGTTAGCTAGGGCATTAAACTGCGAGATACTCTGAGATCTATATTACATAAATAAATTTTTGGCATCTAGCAACCTTCACACAAAATGGAATCCATGTATGACGTTTCACGTTTACCGTAAACTAAGCCGTAAACGTAGAGGACTGTAAACTATAAACCGCTGTAAACAAATCAATCAAGACGGTTCTTCTTCTTCTTCCTAACTATGGCAATCAACCTTCTTTAGGGTCAATTTTTGCCAGTGTCGAATGTTGGAGAAGTTTAAAGTTTCTAAATTTCTCGTATTTGTCGTATTAAAATGCCTAGTGTCATGCATTCTAATTCTTATTGGAGTTTCTGTAGATAATCCACAGTAGCAGATCGTAGCACGCCTTAGGTCAGAGGTTACCTGTTGACCAAAATGATAAATCACCTAATCCAAAAGTCGTACTATAGGATTATTTACAATGATCCTATAAATCTGTCACTAAATGAAATTTTACTGCACATAACGACACCAAAAATAAACATTAAAGATCTATAGTAGCACAATTTACGAGACAATGGAAAAAATCTCAACCGCTCCAACTGATTCCCGCCAAAAATTCCATTAAAGACGGTTGATGCTCTCTTTTGATTATATACAAAGGATGCTCTGTCTCTACGATCTACGGTGGGTTGCCATACGAACGGCACAGTGGCGCCCCAATTATTTTCTACTCTTTATTGCCAGACAATACCAAACATCCAGACTCAAACATTAAATGTTTGATTTATAAATAATCTTATTATCATTGCATAATGTCCGGATAAGACCTTAGAAAAAGTGGGAACAGAAATTAAGAAAAGAAATAACAGCTAAGAGTATAAGCTTTTTTAGTTAATTACCACAGTTAAACAAGATTTACTGAAAAAAGCCGTTCAAAGAAATAAGAAATTCCTTGTTTAACAATAAACTAGCGACCAGGATAATTGCTGTTAGAGAGATAACCGATGAAGTTTGGGCGCTGTTACAAGGTATTGCGCCAGGTATAGACCGGCAGAAGCAAACTCTTGTTGTGGAGCTGCCGTTAACTTGCTGGTAGCAGCCGCTGGTGAGGGCTTGACCCATTGTGTCCACGGCGCGAGTACACATATACGTTGAGTTTTCCACTGCAATACAAATTAATATTAAAACATTAAGTTCTCTATAAAGCCAATTAAATTAACTAGAATAAATTAAATATATTTTTATAAGAACTTCTTCATCTTAGATTCGTGTACCTATTGATAAATTTCATCTTGCAGACATTTTTAATTTTATTTATTTATTTTCATATTAGAACGGCCATAGGCCGCTTACATCACTGTGGTACACATTTTCCTTACATATAGCTATATGTATCGTGAAAGTCGCGAAGGAGACTCGGCGTATGATGAACGTATGATGCATGTAGTACATTGTACGGACTTAAAACACCCGTGAGTAGGTAGAGAAGAGAGAGAATGCGCTATATTATTGGATTTTTATACACAACATAATTATTTGTAATCTGTGAAAACACGATGTACCACGATATAATCAAAGCTCATAATACCCACCTATGTAAGACGTGTATTCATCGTGCCGATCGATCGTGAAAATGAGTTTGGTGAAAAAGAACGGTCGAATATTGATACGACATTCAAAGTGTGAAGGCCCACGTAACTGTTTGAAGCGTCGTGAAATCATTTTCGCTTGTAAAATTGGAGGCCACTCAAAATTAATGTGGCATCAGATTTCACTGGCATTCCAGTATTGGGCCGTATTAAACGATTTTTTTTTCTTCTTATCACTGAAATTTGGAATAGCTCCAGATGTTACGTTACCTATTAAGTACTTACCCTGTCCATCAAAGTAATAAGTGTATTTAGCGCAAATGTCGTTGTTTGCTAGAACACAAGAGGCAGTATCGTAGTGATTCTGCCAAATGTAAGATATGTCAGGCCAGGTACCATCATCTGCAAACCAAATACAATTCTAAAATGGTGTTTACACAATGCAGCTACGACAGCTAGTGGCTCCTCGGTTTATAAGTCTTACTTCATTCTAAAATCTTGTATACATTATGGTGTTCTTATCTATTTTAAATGATACCGATATAAAATACGGGTGGGCAACTTTCGATAAAAAACGGATAGAGTCTTGATTTCAGAATAAGCGCTATGAGTTTTGATTATTATTAAAATTAAGAAAAACTAAAACTCAGAAAATGAAGACTTAGGTATATCTGTATTGCAAGAAAACTTATAAAATAAAAAGCAGGTTGCCAAGAAGGCTGTATTTACTAGACTGCTGACAACCACCTAGGCACCCTCTCGCGAGATATTCAATATATTTGTTATTTTTTTAAACTCACAAGAAACAACGAGTGGTTGGAAGCAGGGGATCCCGGCGGCCAGTCTCGTAGCATCCTGACAGGTGGCGTTAAGGAAAGTGCTGTCGTTGTTGTATCGGGGACCCAGCCACGTGAATTGGAAGCATCGTGACACGTCGGTGGTTTGCGCCGACACCACTAATGTGCCTGCAGTCAATATCAAAATATGCCAAGAGAATATAACCGCTT
The DNA here is from genome assembly GCA_951449985.1 of Falcaria lacertinaria. NCBI lineage: Eukaryota > Metazoa > Arthropoda > Insecta > Lepidoptera > Drepanidae > Falcaria > Falcaria lacertinaria. The sequence continues at coordinate 8,221,115 of OX602114.1, forward strand.
GAAAATATGCTCGAGGTTTTGAACACACTAGAGCGCTCGCCTAGTGTTCGAAATTCTAACCACAAATTTGAAACATAAATAAATTTATGGGTTAAACTATGCATGGTAGTGTGCATACAGGGTTTATTAAAATAATGTATTTTTAATTGATATTTTGTAGATATATTAGTTTTCCGCATTCCTACTCTAATTTCATTTTCCTCCATCCGCACAAATTTCGTTAAAAGGAGTCGAAAAGTTTTTTGTCAAAAGAATCCAATACGCAAAGTTTTTGTTTCACATATTTGTATTATGATAAAAAGAGATTGAAAAAAGCCTTTTAAATAGGAACACTAATAGGACGCTAGGGTACTTAAACAAATATACACGAAAGCACAACCAATATGTATAAAACACTAAACTAAATACTTTTAGCCCATATCTTAGGGAAAGCATCACAGAAAATTTCAATTCATTACGCTAGATAAAGTGAATAAATAGCTATACCTAGACATTATTTTGTTTTTGGCCGGGACCTAGTATTATATTTCACAACAACAACATTACACACGATTTGCGATACGAAGTCTGACTTTAGTACGGAACGATATTCCATATAACATTTTGATTAAAGCAAAATAAAAAAGCAGATAATTGCAATAATTATAAGCGTACTTACAGGAAACCAAAATGGCTATTGGTAGAAGAATATGTTTTTGCCACATTTGTTTCATCATGATCACACTATAAAATCATAGTAAACATGAATCAGTGTACATTTATTGCACTTCCTACCTCAACGTTTATTGTTTATCTATAGGAATCATTTCGTCGTATGCTATCATTGCTTTGTAATTTAATCATAATCTTTCATTACCGACAAAACGGTGTCTGATTATAATGATTTTAATTTTGATAAGATTAAGGTGCCTTTGTTAAAGTTTGAGATCGTTTCATCATTTTGTCAATGTTATTATGATGAAAGAGTAAATGACGACTAAATAGCACGATATATTCAATTTTTTTCGAAGATTATTACGTATTAAAAAAATATTTTACAATATAAAATACACTCCTAGGTACGCACCTAGAATATACTTGTGCCCGGCTTATGTATCTTGTATAACATTCTAAAATAAATATTCCCGTTCATCGAATTAGGTTTTCCATCAGCGGTAATCCAAAGCGCAATTTTATGATATTGGCGATTCGATATAAGGGGATATTGTCAATTTGTGGGAGAGCCCGCCGCGTGCATACTCAAATGAAATTATACCTCACTCGCCAACGGCGGACGTAAGCCGATTTCGTCTAACCTACCTCAATCAGCCCCTACCGCAGCGCATATTCATTTCACTCAGACTTGGCAATTTATAACGACGTTGAGTAGCGACGAATGGCTTTTTCACACAAAGATTACGACTTATATTAATAAGGGCTCCGGAGTAAGCCTTATAGTTTCGCCCTCAGGGTCTGCCTGTGTTTCTCTCCGTCTCTTGGTAAACACAAAGAACACGCTATGTTAGCAATTTAAAGGTTCTAGCTCATGTCAATCTGAAGCCGATTTGGGATAGGGGTAGACTAAATAAGGTTATTTGCACGAGCAGACAAAGAACATGTGACACATATTATGTTGGTTAGCGAGATATAGTTGTATCCAATGTCTACATCCATTTGAAATTTGTTTTATAAAATTCGTTATATAGAACCAATATATATAACAATATATATATCTATCCAGACAGAAATGTATAGCAAGTTTGTTCGAAACTCAAAAGTTATTCTCGAACACGCAATTTTATTATTTTGAGGAATGTTTATATAAAGTTTCAATTAATATATTTTAAACAAACTATAAGTACATAAGTAGTCCTTGTACTTTGAACATTAGCTTAACTAATTTTACATAACATTTTGCGTAAATAAACTGTGTCGCAAGTATTAATTAGCGAAAATTATAATAATTTCAAATAAATTTGACTCTTGTCCATAAATTTGAAATTTGAATTAGTTAGTTTGTCAGTCACGTGACGCGTACACTGTACAGTCGTGTTATTTCAATTTAGGTTGTGTTTGCTTTTCATGAAATTGAATTTACAATTTTCAAAGTCCTTGCCTGGATAAGAACAACGTTTTGAATTCGGATTTCACGCTAAAGAAAATATTAAAAGCCTTGTCAATATGAATATTAAGGAGGTTTTATTCAAGTCAAAATGTTTATGATGGAACGAGCTTTCGCAATTTAACATTTTTATCTTTGCTCGTTTGTGAGTTTTAGTTTAGTTTATCAAGTGGGTTTGGTCTACTTTTTATTGGCCTAGGCATAGGCTAATTTGAAGGCACAGGTTCCATATCACCTCTTGATCGTTACCTGTGTTCGGTGGCATTAGCAATAACAACTTTCGACTACGTGTTCCTCGTTTGCGTCTATTTAAGGGGAGGGGGGGGGGGGGTGAAAAGTTAGACATTTTGATTGATTTTTGATAGTATTAGTTATTTTTGCTAATCATAGGACGTGATGTACTTGTTACCGTGTTATCGGCAGAGCTGTGATGCTTCATTCAATACAGATTCTACATCTCGATCTGAGATATTAGAGAAGATCTCAGAGTTGTGCGATTATTTAAGCAAACTGCGGTGATATTCGCTGCTATACCTGTCAATACACCAATGTAAAAAAGGTCTGCGGTTGCGGGACCCCCGTTAGGTTAGGAACGAAGTGCCTTGTAAGCTATACAATTTTATTGAACACTTTTCTTAGTTTGTAATTTAGAAGTAAGAAGACAAACAGATAAAGACGTGCGTGGAACGCGTTTACGTTACGTGACGATTTCTATCAGACCACTCATGCCGCAAGCCGCGTAAAGAAACTGTTCCAAAAAAGATGACGTGCGAGCGAGATAAGACCCATACATTGAAAAAAATATTATCTTTGCAATGTATCTGTCGCGTTCACATAGGAAGTCAAAAATACTGAATTCAGTCCGTCAGAAAAAGTCCCTGTTTCTTGGAATTTGCACAGTGCTACTGCTGCTTATTATCAAGAGGGCCGATAAATTATACTGTCTATTTATGGTTGCATGTATAAGATAATCTATCTATCTATCCCTTACTTAACCAATACCTTTATTTCAATGTCTATTTTATCTAGAGTGTTATTTGAGACAGCACATGAAGCTAGCTTTTTATTTCCCGGCCGGTGTCCAGGTTAGTCGCCCACTAAGTAGATAGAAAAATAGTCTCCGGGACAATATTTGCTTTATCTAGGTCCTATGTGTGGACACACTTCCCGGAGTGCTTTTGAAGGATTTGTATCAGTAAGAAAGGCCAGACAATAGTATTGTAGCGTGCCTTTGTTCGCAGGACTGAACTTTGTATATGACAGCTGTTCAATAACTTACCCGCGTTGAACAAACTTGAATCTGTCACACACTCACACATACGAATATGTGTGGCTGGTGCTAGTCACATCTATCGAGTCTTAGCTATTATTCTGAGGGTCATATTGTATTGAATCAAACATATTCCTTTCCTGATAATAATAATATTTATTTACTGTACATGAGTCAAATATTGTAGTGTAATTGCAACTTTGTTAATTATTTATCAGAGGTGTTACAACATACACATTTTTCCTTTTTGGTGCCAACGTGACAGATAGGGAGTCTATATCTCTTAATACGTCCTTGAATTTCTTCTCAGACGTATGCGATGTTCTTCTTCACCGTAAAGCTCAGTAATTATGCATCAACATAATATAAACTGTGAATATGAACAACCTTTGAAACGCTTTCTTCTTCTTCTCCTTCTTCCTAAGTATGGCAATCAATCCCTTCAGGGACTATTTTTGCCAGTGTCGAGTGTTAGAGAATTTTCATGTTGCAAAATTTCTCGTGTTTGCCGCATTTAAATGCCTAGTGTCATGCATTCTAACGCCCAATGGAGTTTCTGGAGACAACCCACGGCAGTAGCAGATCGTAACACGCCTTTAGATTAGAGGTAACCTATTGACCAAAATGATAAATCACTTAACCCAAAAGTCGTATTATAGCATTATTTCCAATGCTCCTATAAACCAGTCACTAAATGAAACTTTACTGCACATATCGACACCAAAAATACACATTAAAGATCACTATAACACAATTTACGACACACTGGAAAAAATCTCAACCGCTCCGCCTGATTCCCGCCAAAAACTCCGAAACGCTTTCTAATTATATTATAAACAATTTATTCCAAATTTAAATGAAGCCTCACGTGATTAAAGTAGCTGAAACAGCCAGTAACTGATACAAAATGCAAGTTGTTTTCAAAGAACATGCAGTCTAGAGTGATTCCATTTCCGTACAAACAGCAGATACACATGAACCTAATATCTTTAACGAAGCTACAACGCAACCAACAAAAAACTAACAATGCCTCCTCCGAAATACAGACTGGCGAACATATTCTCATCAGCATCAAGACGACAGCGAATATACATGTTATTGTGACTCATACTAAAAACGTTAATAAAAAAAAAAACGTATATTAAAACGTTAATGTTCAAACTTAAACTACTTGATGCACCGTCAGAATACAATTTTGCCTGTAAAATCGGAGGCCATTCAAAACTGATCCGACATCAAATAAAATGGCTTTTCAGTATTCGGTCAATAGTAGGTCTGCTAATGAGAAAAAATACACACTTCGTATGTTGATGACGATACTGCTGGTTATAATAATTTCAGATCAAGTACACGGTTTTGTGGTAACAAATAAATATTTTTGGCTTATTATTAACTTTAATTTGAAGTATTACAGTTGTTGGGAAAATTTCTATAGTTACACTAGACTAGATATCGAAGACTAAAAAGGTTTGCGCTCGTAAATCGCGCGGTGGATGTTATAGTATCAACCTTCACTTGTAACAAAATAATATGTACCTTCGTGATGAATATGTTACATAAAGCTACCGGTTCCCGCATAGGGAACCGGTAGCTATATACGATACTCCTTACAAGATTGCTTCTTTGTTGTTTGTTTTACACACTGTGTAAGTGATTTTGGGTAAACTTCAGATTTACATACTTACCTGCTTCTTACCTGACATGTTTTCTTAGATCTCAAATATATCGGCGTTATAGCTCTGGATTTTTGCTGGATGTCTCGCTACGAGTATGACGATAGAGGCACAAGTATTCACGTAATTTTGAACTATGTTGCTTTCTGACACATTATTATTTTTATCACGCTTTGGAGGCTTTGTATGCTCTTGATATTTCAAGGGTATTGCAACCGTATCTGTCTACCCTCCGTCTACATGTTATATTATTGCCTAGGTTTTCGCTGTGCTATCTGTGGTGACTATGATAATGTCTTTTTTACTATAATAATACCTGTAAGAGTTACTAAGAAGGAGGCTAAGACTAAAACCGCAGTAGATTACGAAGTGTACAATTCTCATACGTTTTGTTTCATGTAGGTACAGTCTGTACGTAGCACAGAAAAATAGACCGTTTTTTTTGTTTACTGAAAGTAAGTGAAGTTGGTTCAAAGTAACTGAGCCTTTATTGCGTGGGTTATTTTTTCCCTAGAAAATTACGCTTGAAAAAGTTTGTCTATGTATTGTCATAGTTTTAGGCCTTGGAATAGAGGCAAGTACTGGGAAAATTCATCCCTACGCCTGGCTGGTGAAAATAGGAGTCATAAACACTAATCTTTTCACTTAGGCGCTAGATTTGAAGAGGGTGGGTTTTTGTTTCATTCATTTAGTACTTGCCCACCTATTCGTAACATCTGTTGTTTTTCTTCAAGAAAGAAGAGGGTAATATTTAAAATACTTACTTTTACTTAATAAGTATACGAAGCAGGTTCCATTAATCTTAGTTTCATAACTTGAGGCCTCTTTGTTTCTTTCGGCGCCCCTGTACACTGTACAATGTGAAACGGGCTTTAATTAAGATATCATGGGAAATAAACCTCTCAACTCTGTGAAATATTAGAGCTCGGATCTGGAGTAAATTGGATATTTTTCTAGAGAAAATGTAGGTACACGGTTTGTATTACCTTACTTGCATATTAGACTGCCGTGTTGCAGTTGTTAGGTTTGACTAATTTGCATCATTGATACTTTAGAGACAGTAAGCAACTTTACAGCTTGCTTCATAGTAAACGGTTACCTTTACCTATGTCTGGTCTGGTAGTGTAAATAAGATAAATATTTACATTAGATATTATCCGTGTGTCATCTCAGACATAATATGTATATTTGGGTATATTAAATCTTATCTAACGTTAGGGTCCGAATTTTTAAAGAGTGCGTCGGCCGTTGGGGCCTTTTGTGCTGCCTTACATACCTATTAACTATCAACTACTATATGTCACAGGTATCCACAGGATAGCTTATCGATACCCTGAGAAATACTCAATTGTTGAGTTGTATTGAACACGTACATATGTGTTGAATTTACGATATTTTGATCTGGGTAATATTTTAGTAAAAAACAGTAACTCTAAGAATTATTTATTGTATAAACCCATTTATTTAAGCGATACATGTACAAAAATATGAAATAGATTTATTACAAACTAGAAGATATATCTACAGTTTTAGCTATACTATACACTACCTAAATATACATTTCATTCATTTACATATCTATGTACAATAGTACTACACGTATAAATAGTTATATTATTTACAAAGCAATTTATGTTATTGAAATAGATTGCGCCACATATCTTCATAAGCTGTCGGTCGACGTTACCTCGCGGGCTGACTAACACGCGGTGGAACGCCGCGCTCAGAAAACTTTACAACAAATACAAGTTTACAGTTTTCGTGTTTCCACAAAGGCTATAAATCGTAACGTTCTTGCTTTTGCACAGTTTACTGCTCACCCACTCGCAATATAGTTTATCACGTGCACCACAACAACGCACTCACATTTTAAAGTTTCTTAACTTAAACTTTTGCTAACATCACTTTGATTCGTGTCCGCAATATAGCTATGATGTATACACTTCAAAACACGTTTTTTTTTTGTTTAGAGTGTGAGGTGATTATCCTACGTATGGGAATGGTGCGAAGGGCGCGGGGAAGTAACCTGGGTAGCCCGCGCTCGGCTGCACTGGCACAGATGACGTCACGTAAGACGTGAGTACCGTCGGCACAACTTTAGTAGTGAACAGTGTGGTGTACAGTGTCTTCGCACCGAAAGTTAGTTTCAGAATTTGACTGTCTGTTGCAGTAACTTCGGTGTTCATGACAACCGGTGTCGAAGTCAGCGAGAACTGTTGTTGCTGAGGGTAAAGAGGGTTGATTGGCTGCAGTGGCAGCGCCGGCAGACTGCTGGTGCCAATCTCGTATTCCGTTTTCGTCACAGTAGCCACAGGTCTAGAGATGGTGCTATGAATGGTATTTTTGCCATCGAAAACTGGGATAACGTGGGATTCATATACAGTTTCATATTTAAGGATGGGTTTCGACGTAGTCACCACATTTGGGATTTGTGCCGCTGCAGCCGGGTTCAGTAGTCTCAACAGAGCAAGTTGCTGAGCTTGCTCCGGGGTTAAGGCCGGAGTGGGTGGGTTTGGTGCTTCGGTAACTTGGTTGCTCTTGCTTTGGCCGTTCGCTTTCTTGAGTCTCAAGTGATTGTCTGGCACTCTGTACTTGTCCACTTCAGTGAGGTCAAAGTCGGATCCTACGTTGGCGAGGTCCAGGTCAGGTGGGAACACGCGGCGTGGGACTCCATCCTCATCCTCGTTGCTGTCACCGAAGTCCAGTTCCAGGTGCAACTCAGAGCCAGCTTCGTCTAGGCGGCTGTTGAATTCCTTCAACGTTTTACTGGGAATAAATTGGAAGAAGTCCATCGGTGGTAACGTCTTAGTAGCAGTTACAAATCTGGTCACTTGGTATGTTTGTATGAATGTTAAGCTGCTGGTCATGTTCACATCTCTCACTACAGGTAATATATGGGTTTTTAGCATGTGTTGAGTCGTACTGAAAGTTTCAGTGACCGTTTCTAACGGTGGAGTTTCCATGTCGGATGATAATGTAATGGCAGGTAGTGTAGCTATGCTGGAATCTAAATTGTGATCTTTTCCGTATGGAGATGCGGTCGCCAATATGTTTTCTGTCAACGGCTCGTTGAGAGAACTTTGCGAATTAGGTACTATGGTGGGCTCTATGCGTTTTTCTATAGTAGAGGTTACGGTTATAATACGAGTGTTCTTTACACGTCCAACCTGGAAAAGCAAACAGTGTTGTGTTAAAAATATTTGTAGACGCTGTAAGAATGTAACTGTTATGCAGAAAAGTTAGTTTACCTGGAAAGTATAAGGAGACTTAATTGTAGCTATTTCGTAGTAAACATCTCGGAAATCGGCGGGGGTAGATATTTCTACTTTCAGGGTTTCCACTGGCGGAGGTTTTTCTATAGAATTGTCCTCAGTGTCATTATCAATTAGGGTTCCCGGACCACTCTGGGATCCAGATAACTCAAGGTCATTATCGGACCTTGCTTGAGGGGACAAATCGTTTGACTGCGGGTCATCAAGAAGAGGATTTGAGTTTGGTGTCGTTTGTTGTTCGTCATCAGCACTCTTTCGAATTGTTATTTTCGGTTTAGGGCTTGTCTTGTACTGCCAGCGACCGGAGCCAGGGGCACGGTTCAGTTTGAATTTATATACACTTGTAGATGCTGGAGTCACTTGCTCCACTGGGGTTGGTTGAACTCGGTGCTTGAAGCCTCGTCTCGACTGGCTGTCGTTGTTGCTTGAAGGCGTCACAACGGACTTATGACCCGCGTTGCGGGTAGTCTTTCGCCTATTAGAATACGAAGGCGTTGAAGTTTCACTGAAAACAGATACGGTTGCCAGTTGAGGTGTATTTGCTGGACGGCCAAAACGAGTACTGAAAACATAAAAGGAATTGAATAACTGTAATCGAATAACTTGTATAAGCATGCACTATTCATGAAGCCTGCAGTAAATTGAGAAGCTCAGTGGAGTTGTAAGTCGGCAATAGCGCGATGTTGGCTACTCCGCGTTGTACGAATCTGAGTAAATGCAACATGTTACCTTTGAGTTCGTTGGGAGTTTCTGTTTTTAAACTTTTTGCCCTGGCCAGCAGCAGGGCTGGTGTCGTGACTGTCGTTTTCCACGCTACTTTGCGGTCGGTGACGATTTTTGAACGAGCTACCACCGCTAGGCTGTCTACGTGTAGTTTTGCTAAAGTTATTGTCATCATCGTTAACCGACGGTGTCGGCTCTAGAGTGTGTCTGTAATTCTTTGGAACTGCAGGTGCTGCTGTTTTTAATATTCTGTGCGTAGGTGTGGGTGATATTTTAGCTCTGTGCCCGGCAGGTTGGATTATTTTAGAGTTGCTGTTTAATACTTGCGCATATTTTCCTGAAATGTATGTTCCGATGACGCTAGTCTCGTGAATTGTCGTGAGGCCATCCTTGACAATGGTACCTCCGAGGGTGGTCACGAGGCCAATAGGATGTTCGTCATCGTCAGGAGGGGGTGTCGGTTGGTGTCTATTTTTAGGACCGTGTTTCGGTTTCTGCACATGAGCCTTTGATGGTCGTATGTTTATTACTTTGTAGGTTTCTTCAACGAATTCCGAAGGTTGACGCGATAAAAAATCGTATTCTGGTTCTCCAATATTATTATTGGTGATTAAAATTGCGGGCTCTTCCACAGATTTACTTGATTTCACTTGAACTATACTGTTATCTTTGGAGCTAATTATTGACGGTAGAGGGCCTTGTTTTATTTCTACTTTGCTGCTAACCACATTCGTTACACTTATGATATCACTTTTCTTATTTTTGTTATTAGCGGGTTGGTTCTGTTTGTTAGATTTTGAAGTTTGTTTTGGTGAGCCAGTGTCTACGATTTTCGATGGGCCAGCAACAACTTCAACTTTCGTGATGATTTGTTTTTGCTCTTTTATAGCTGATTTAGGTGCGTTGCCTACTTTCTCATCCTTTTTGGGTGGTGAGGAAACTACAGAAACTGCACTAGACAGAGCAGGTGCAGCTGGTTTGTTTGTTTTGTCCTTGTCAGATAATTTGCTAGGTTTGATTGCTTCCGGTTTAGTAATTGTTACACTCGCCGGAGGTGGTTTAGTGTCTATTATATTTTCTTGTACCGATTTTTCCGTACTGGGTGGTTCTGGAACGTGATAATATAATTTGTTAATAACAAGTAGTTTAATAGGAAATTAACTGCCAATAGGCAATGTATTATACAAACCAACATTTTCGAAAAATTAAAATTTGAAAAAATCGTTAGCTATATATACAAATTGACATTATTAAAAAAATGATATAAAGGTTTGACCTGGCGGTGGTGCAGACTGTGGCGAGAAGACCATGACGGTGTTTCCTATCGTAGTGGTGAAGTCGAGGAATCCGTACACCGTCTGCGTGAGGAAGTTGCCTGCAGGAGGCGCGGGCTGCACTGGAGCACCATTGTAAAACGGCCCGTCAGCGTTTACTAAGCTACCTGCGAAGAGAGAAGAATTAGTTAGGACGGCATTCAGAATATACAGTTGGTCAAGTGGCTATGCTAGATGTCGCGGGTTCCCGCCAGGACAAACATTTATGTGGTAAACATGTCTGTTTATCTTGTGTTTTGGTATGCTTTATAACATTAATACATTGTGCCGATGATATTATATGTGTCCTTATAATATTATTGCATTGTGCATCTTGCTTTTTCTTCGTCGATGAGTCGAGTCACTCACTGACTAACAAAGAACTAAATCCTCATCTTCTTCGGACGAGACAGCAAAGTGACAATTACAATCGAACTGCACTTGGGAGGTTTGATTTTTTTTAACATAGTTATATGTGTATGCTTACAATGAAAGGTATTGGTATCCGTTTTACAAGCATTTCTAAGTGTGGTTCTAGATGGTGATGATGTTCGAACAATACAAACATCACCTTCTTGCTCGTTCACTTTGTTTCTAGAACATGGATTCTATAAGGTTGGCATTGGCAATGAGCCCCCCTATTGCTGCCGTCCATGGATTTAGATTGATTGTTTGTAACTTTTTTTTTGCACTACTGCAACTACACTACTGCATCCAGAGTATTTTTTACATATTCGTGTTGTTTTCCTACGAAAACAACATGAATATGTAAAAAATATTCTGGGTGACAAAGTATCAAGTAGGTGAAGAAGAGACTCAATATTTCTGTTTTATATACCTACATTATCTGACTGGATAAGTACTTCGCATTACATAAAACAGGAGCCTCATAGGCTGCGAACGGAGCTTGTTTATTGCAGATACGACAAGAGACTTTGCCAGAGAAAAAGTCGTTGTTTGTTAAAATATGTGTTATAGGTGTTTGTATCGCGTTCACTTACGAGAGTTTTATGTTAAAGCCCTCGGGAAATGTATCGATAAAGGCGAAAAGTCAGTTACGGTGTTACTTCAGTACCATTGGTTGGCAAATGACCTGTGATAGTACCTTCGTATGCCTTAAAAAGAGAAGGGTGTACAAACAAAGTCATTGGAGATACGTACGATTGTCGTTAAACTAATGGCTTGTACATGTTTAGTTGCGTTGGTCTGAAGAAAAGTGCTCATGCTTCTTAGAGGCTTCGTTTGTTAAGTAAACAATTGTAAGGGAACAAGTCTTACTAACATCAAGTTTTAGAAGTGGATTTTTACGTAACGTGTTTAGTTTGGCCCATTCTGAGGTATATTCAGAGCATAATTCGCGGAACCAGATCAACGTCTCTAGCAAAAACAAGATAACCGTTTTTTAGGTACTGTTCTAAATGATGAACGTTACATGCTATAGCGATGTATATGCTTTACTGATTCTAAACACTAAAATGGTAATCAAATATTTATAACTAGAATAACATATAATATATAATTATTAGGAAGTGTCACAGAAGGCACGTACATTATTAACCAAAACAATATTTTACTAAGCGTGAAATTCTGCTTCGCCGACAACTTTATTATCCAAGCTATTCCAAATTATAATGTCCGTAATAGCATATAAAATATGCTTTTTAATTTAAAATTACTGCAATTTTTTAGGTCTTCTTTCTATCATTTATTTTGACAATATTTTTTTTGGTATGATGGGTAATATGATTTATTTCGACAAATATGTAACTAGCGTTGTGGCTATTGAAATTTTCACATCTATTACGCTAGCTTACTAGCTATGTACAAAGCCAATTTTGAAAGTAAAATATCGTAAAAAAAAATTGTATGAATAAAATCAAGGCCCGAAATTAAATTTACCTTGCATTGTCGTATTGGAAAGTGTGTAACAAATTTGTGGGCGGGTCGCGTCGCTATATCCACGTTACTTCCAAGCAATTTGCCACCAAGTGGGCTGTGATAGTCCACCTTGGGATACGGATCGGGAGTGTGCTATGTGAGCGCTACCAATCTATGTTTTCAATTACTTTACTTGGGAACCCTTATGTGTTCCCTTTGTTACTTTAAATACGCTGCTACATTATTCATCAGACGTTTAGTGGCTTTTATTTACGACCATGTGCCGGTAAGTGATCAATGTGATAGATGTTTCGCATGTTTATGTATGATATTGAAATTTTATGTTGTCCTTATTCGACACTGAATATAGCCAGAAAAGATTTAATCCAATGTTTGTGGATGGACAAAGGCACTGGTTATATTGAATAGTTAGCAAATATATAGCTTTAGAAAGATAAATCAATCCCTACGAGTTTTTTTTATACTACTAAGGTGGTAAACAAGTATAAAGCCCGCCTGATGGTAAACAGTTATCGTATCCAATGGACGCTTGCAACACCAAGGGTCTCACTCGCGCGTTGACGACCCTGTAGAAATTAACTTGAAGAAATTAACTACTAATTAAGAAAAAGCACGGTGGGGAGCTCATTCCACAATTTGATTGTCCGTGAGAGGAAGCTTCTTGGAAACCGCGCAATACGAGGTCTCTCTCAGATGTTAAACTTTGTAGGCCTTACGTGTAGTTCTGTGCAGGGATAGCTGCTAGGACGATTAAGCGCAGACATACTAGCAATAACAGTTTTGATATGAAACAAAACTCGCACTAGGGTAAGCCTTGCTTTGAGCTCATAAGCCTTTGTAACATAAATATGTTTAGGCTTTATATATTGTAATGGCCGTATCGTGCTACTTTAACACACAACAAATGATTCATCTAGAACAACCTGTCCCTAATCCTAGAACGAATAATTTATTTATACAACCAACCGAAGGGTTGATTGTAATATAACCCTAAAACAGAACCTTAAGCCTTAAGCTAAACGAGTTCTACCTACTAACATACTATACTAATGCTAAAGTTTGGATGTTTGTTTGTTACATAATCAACCGATTTCAAACCATGACCAGATTTGTAGGAACAAATATAGCCCAGGGACCTGAATTAAGCGGTACTTTTTATCTCGGTAAAAAAGTTTGTCACGGGTTTTATAAAGGTTATGTATTAATCTACGCAACAAAGTTGCGGGCAAGAGCTAGAGTATCTACGTAAAGACACCTTCTACTAAAAACTAAAGGTACCCTTTATTCGGGTTCGTTTTATAGTACTTACATAAATGGGCGGCGACCGCCAGAATGGCGATTGCTCGGCGATCCATGGCAGGCGCTTGTGTTTTACACAGTATTCAGTGTGAGCTGTGCTTTTGCTGAGATAGCATTCTGCACAACCGCATCATCTGCGATCGAACCTGCAACAAATGAACAGTCACTTAGAACTGGTGACAGACTCCTCTGGCCTCCGTTCTGGGGTAGTCTGGGGGTTTTCTATTCAAATTCAAATTCAAATTCAAAAATCAAATTCAAAAAAATCATTTATTCAGTTTAGGCCCTAATAAGGCTCTTATGAAGGTCTAAATTACCACCGGTTCGGAAAAAAAGCCACCTGAGAAGAACCGGCAAGAAACTCAGTGCTCTGTCTTTTTTTGCAATTAACAATCATTATATAACAATTTGTAACAAAATTCTTCTAGACATTGGTATGAAATCACAAATATCAAAATGAAAGCTACCAAGTTGGTTTTGTCACTGCTTTCATGAAATACATATTCCAACTATTACAATTACCAGGAGCGGGGAGCCACTTGTGCAGAGTGAGTCTATATATTCCAAGCATTTTTATCATTTACATAATCATTAATTTTATAATAGGCTTTATTTATCAAAACTCTTTTGACATGAGTCTTAAACTTATCGTAATTCAATTCGGTAATAGATTGTGGGATTTTATTGTAAAAGCGGACGCAGTTTCCCATAAATGATTTGTTTACTTTTGTAAGTCTAAACCTAGGAGCCACAATTTTGTTTCTGTTTCTTGTATAAATATTATGGTTGTCTGAATTTAACTGAAAACTTCTACTGTTCTTTTTTATAAACAACAAGTTCTCAAAGATGTAAAGAGCCGGTAACGTGAGAATATTAATTTTCTTAAACAATTCTCTTAACGATTCTTGGGGACCCATTGCAAAAATTGCCCTGATTGCCCTTTTCTGTAGAATGAATATCGTATCCAGATCCGCCGCAGATCCCCATAATAACACGCCATAAGACATGAGGCTGTGGAAATATCCGTAGTAAACTAATTTTGCAGTATCAATATCTGTCATTTGTCTGACTTTCCTAATGGCAAACGCAGCTGAACTAAGTTTCTTTGACAAAGTCTCAATGTGAGAGCCCCACTGCAATTTTGCATCTAGTGTTAGACCTAGAAAAATCGTGTTATCAACTAAATCAAGTTTTCTGCCATCTAATTGTACATTCGTGTCTACCTGCGATGAGTTTGGAGGAGAAAACCGTATACATTTTGTCTTTTTTGAATTTAAAACTAGGTTATTGGCGTCAAACCATTTAGAAACGGATGCTAGCGTTTCATTTAGACTTATCATTTCTTTGTCTTTTCTGCTCACTCTAAATACCAGAGACGTGTCATCCGCGAATAAGACTATGTCACAGATATTATCCACTACAAGTGGGAGATCATTTATGTATGCCAAAAATAAGAAAGGACCTAATATTGAACCCTGCGGAACTCCCATTTTTATTAATGTGCCTTTGGAAGTTATGCCTCCGACACCGACTTTTTGCTGACGACCGGACAAATATGACGCTACAAGATCAAGGGCATTTCCGCGGATACCATAATATTTTAGTTTGAGCAGTAGCGTACTATGTTCAACGCAATCAAATGCTTTAGATAGGTCGCAAAATACACCTAGGGCATCATGTGCACTTTCCCATGCTTCAAATATATGTTTCAGTAATTTTGCCGCCGCGTCACTTGTAGATCTACCTTTAGTAAAACCGAATTGGTCTCCATGTAATATATTATGCGCATTAAAGTGACCTAACATTTGATTTAACATAATTTTCTCAAATATTTTACTCAAAGCCGGCAGTATTGATACTGGTCTATAATCAGAAGGATTTTCTCTAGATCCCGCCTTAAAAATCGGTATTATTTTACTATATTTCATTAAATCAGGAAATATTCCTTGATCAATGCAAGTATTAAAAATGGTTGCCAGTATAGGAGCAATCGTTGGTAGAATTGCTTGAATAACTTTAATCGAAAGTCCCCATAAATCTTCCGTGTTTTTAATTTTGAGCGTTTTAAATGTTTTAATAATATCATTTGCATTTACATGTCGAAAGTAAAACTCTGGAATAACTTTATTAAACGATTTCTTAAGTAAGCCTTCGGCTGTATTTGCACACGAGCTAAGGTTTTTTGTAATTTCGGACGGAATATTGGCAAAGTAGCTCTCAAAAGCTGCTGCGACGTCTAACTTATCCGACACAAGATTCTCGTTAATTTTAAGTGTGCTTACTTTTTCTTTAATTCCATTCTTTCCCGTTTCCCTATTAATAACTTTCCAAACCGTTTTTATTTTATCATCGGAATTACTTATTTCATTACTTATATATTTTGATTTAGCTATTTGACAAACAGTTTTAAATAATTTAGAATATTTTCTCACGTAACTATAAAACTCTTCATTAGTTGTATGAGATTTCTTATAATACAACTCATACAAAGTGTCTCTACTTTTCCTTATACCTTTAGTTGCCCAGTTACTAAATTCCAATTTGTTATTTAGCT
This sequence comes from Falcaria lacertinaria, assembly GCA_951449985.1. Lineage (NCBI taxonomy): Eukaryota > Metazoa > Arthropoda > Insecta > Lepidoptera > Drepanidae > Falcaria > Falcaria lacertinaria. The sequence goes on from OX602114.1 coordinate 8,237,219, forward strand.
TCATCTTTCGTTTAGGACAGGCCTTATTAAATTCACTGCATATAACGTTTTGTAATTTTTGAAAACATTCATTGGGCTCACCAGACTTAGAATTATAAATTTTTGATTCTAAATTTTTTGATTCTATGTTTTTATTCCACAACCTTTTCATTAAAACACGTTTGTTAAATTATTGCGGACGATTGGTATGGATAACGACACTATGTGATTTCCTGACATGCAGATTTTGATATATCACCTCAGAAAACAGTTTATTAATTTATTTAAGGATCGCCAACATGACAGGCATTACACTTAACATAGTTTTAATTAACCAGTTGAGCGATTTAAGTCGCTATTTTTAAGGAATCACGTGGGTGATTCTATATACATAGTTGACGGTTATGCTTGCACGATTCGTTGTTCATTTGATCTTTAAACAAAAAATATTGTTAGTTGTTTTCAGATTTCATTATGTTGATTTTGATACAAATGGATTCGAAATGGACTTGTGGCAAGCGCAACGCACCAACGGACAAAATAATCACTCGATATGCAAAATGGGGGTATGCGGTGGCGCTTCTCATTTCAGCGGTCGGGCAATTCATTGCGCTGGACCAATAGAGCTTTTAATACAAACATATTTGGCCGATTTCTCATTGCCTTCGTAATTATTATAGTATTCCAATTGATTATTAATGTGTTGTTATTTTAATTTCATATTGGAGTCGGGATATTAAATTTAGCATAGTACAAACTATTATCATATAGCAAATTACCGAAATGCCATACTCTGTTTTATTTGTGAATTGTTTTGTTGGTTTAGAAGCTATTGACGAACTTAGTGTAACCAAAGAAAATAGTTAAAGTTGTATTATTTGTCACCGCAAAGCGTAGAGTGTAGCTAGTTATAATAATGCGACGTATGAGCGAAAAAAATCCTAGGTCTGTGACGTATGAGCTTTTACTTTTATTCTGCAAAATAATGTCTTTGTGATATATGAAGTAGTATTGACCTTGTGGCCAGTAGCCAAGATTTGTCACGTATAAGAACATTTATAGCTATCTTGGACACAACATACAAATAATGACGACGATACAAGAGCTGTATATTTTGCTTAATGCCCTTGTTGACAGTATCTACCATCAATCTTTTACTTGTAGGATCAGCTGTATTACACGACATCTTGTATTATATACATGAAATATATTTTGTTAAAAATAAATATATAGAGAAGAAGAAAGAAAACCAAATAGTCGTCAAGCAAGACTGAAGAACATTTGTAATCGAAATTTATGAACCTTGTGACACTCGTATTGATTTTTTCGCGATTGTTTAATATTCAAATTTAAACAAACAGTGAAACTTGTTTACATGAAAAATAAACAAAAAATTAACAATAATTTGGCAGACAAAGTTATCTATATTAAATTGTAACATTACATTGAAGTGATGACAGAAAGCAAAGGAGTATAATTTAAGATCTGCACCGCGATTGCGGCTGGCAATTCACGATTGGCATCCTTTGTGGGGCTGTGGCATTTGACGGCAGCTCGAAGGACTAATCTTAAAGCCGCTTACATTAGAGAAACCTAAATATACTGAATGAAATCTGGAATCGTCAATTAGTAAATTATAGAATTTCACTAAAGGATTATAGTCTTTTGACAGTCAGCACATGTCCAGAATTTGCATGGTTCTGATGATCACAAATTTATAAATTATAAGTTAACAATACTACGCGATTGCTTTAGGAAATAAACTGTTAATAAAATGTAAGCCAAATATCTCTATCGAATTGTTAATGAGAAAGTGTGCTTTCTGCATTTTTGTTACCTTCCGTTAACAGATCAACTCGATTACCGGAACGATTGTATAATTTACATAAAACCAATTTTCAAAAACGAGTCATAAAATATCTCTATAAACTTTATCCAATTAAGGAGTCCGTTACATTATCATATATATACCTATCAATAAAAAAATTACATAAGATATATTACCTGCCCAAGCCCATTCCAAGTCCCTTTAATTAAATGCATGCCTTGGGAGGACAGTTCATTGTGCGCAATATACGTAAACGTAGATGCGTCTAAGCTAAATTCCCGTGTAGATTGGCATCTATTGTGCCTATCCCGTCCAGTCAGTCAGGCATAGCGAGGCGCATTGAAAGCATTTGAATGCTTACTGAGTTCGATTGCAGGCACCAACCATAGGAGCTATGTAAGCTGAATTTACACAGACTTATGCCAGTGCATTGTACAGTGCAAGGTTAGTTTGGCATAGTAGTGTTCCAGAAACAGAAATTTCGATGATTTGAGTTTTAGGGTGATTTTTTTTTCTTATTCAGGTGTCTCACATGTTATCGAACTTAATTTAAGGAATAACCAATGCTTTGCCGGTTTGGTATTGACATACTATCTTTGTCACTTTTCTAGATTACGCGGTACCTATTAGCTCAGAGTGGATAATATACTGCTATGAGTTACTCAGCCTATGATTTTTTTTCTAATTAACAAAAATGATTTATTCAGTTTTAGCCCTAATGAGGCACATATGAAATCATTTTATTACCCATCAAACATTGGCGCTAGTTTCGACCTGACTCTTTTTTGGGAAAACCAAACTATAATATCATTGCAAATCCACTACTTGTTTTGCCAAGTGTCATTTTTAGAATAGCACGTCTGATCATTTATAGTAGTAATAAATAGTAAAAATTATCGTTAATAATAATTCCCATTGCATACGCAATCGTTCCTCGGAAATACCAACTAAGTACGCAAAGTGGTATATTAATAATATATTCATTTATTTGTGCCATTTATATTTGCATTTGCTCTTTTTATGAGGGAATATAAAAACGTGAATTATTCAGGTCCTCATAAACAGACCGAGTAGTTTGCTTATAATAAAAACGTAGCATAGTGTATGGTAATAAAGTGATATGAGATCCAGATATTACTGCATCCGTAGTTCGCAAGAGTGTCACCCACTAACAAATTGGTATTCCATGTTAATGCCTATTATGCTGAATTTAATTTTAACAGCCCGAAATTAACATTGTTCCTTTAGTTGTTTGTTCGTTACATAATGTGTCTAGGTTAAGTGTATCTAAATTCAATTTACTTCACAATATTCATTTAATGAGAAGAAGACATTTGTGTGATTTCAGTTATAAACCCACCTAAAGGAGACGTAGCGCTTGCTGCGACACCTTTTTTGTTTCATTGTTGAAATATGAATTTTGTTAAAAAAGCTTTGCAGCGAGCACATTAATTGACATTGTACTTGTTACTTTTGGTGTTCATCTGCTCATTGTATTAATTTACAAAGTTTCTTTGAAATTTCAATGTATATGTATAACCTTCTGGAGTTTATTACGCGGTTCATAAGCGGCAGTGTTGAAAGGAGTGAAAGAATCCTGTTCCTGCTTCGTGTCATGTGTGTGAATGTAATGAGAAGGGGCAATGGGCGTGTGTGTGGTTGTTTGGTGTTTACTCTCGAGATGGGTGCTATGATGGTGCGGTGATGTTTGTGGCTCCCCGTCTGGAACTATTCACTCGATTCCCTTGTACGGACAGCGCGACAGGGAAATGTTGGTAATATATATTTTTATATACATATAGCGTGAAATGGCACTCTGTACATTCTGCATATTCTCTTGGCGTGCTGATGCGATGTGATGACGAGCGGCAATTGTTTTTTATTTAATGTATTCAGTAGTAAAAATTGTGAGCTTATAAGTAGGTTTTGTATACGCGGTAACTACACGTGATGCTTTGATGTTTAATAGCCAAATATAGGAAAAAAGTTTTAAATAATACATATAGTTAGTTAGTTATCTATTTTACACTTATTGTACATATGAAAACGTATAGAGTAGGAAGATTATTCAAAGATGTAAAGAAAATGATTTGCCATTTGATATGCATCATGAATATTTTTAACAGGATTTGTTTTATGACTTATCAAAGCAAAAAATTGGTATGGTCTATTCATCCCACCATCATAAATCATAAGCTTGTCCCTCGTTTGATATAAAGGTATCTAGTTTATTCAAATGTAGATCGAGATGTAATTTTTTTCTCCTTGCGAGATCGTGAGTGAATTGTCACAACGTAATGTACTATGTAATTGTTGTTTCCGGCAGCCGTGGTCATTCGGTCAGCGCGTCTGTAAGGTCGACTGGTTACCACAGGCAAAAGGCTTATGCGCGATATAAAAATTCCATCAAGTAATGAGATGTGACCTATGTAAGTACTCTATATGTAGAGTACTTACATTGTTTAATATTTTTGGCAGATGAAACCATTTTATAGTCGAAAGTAGATGAGTAGACAACCCTAAAAATGTAATAGCCCAAAAGCTATTTATCTGAAGATTATTCAAATGTGTAATTCAATCATAGATAATCGTTCTATATTGAATTTGATGTGTCCTCGAGACATCTTATGCCGTTTATTTGAAGTACGTAGACAATGTGCGTACTATTATAATAAATAGGATTATTTAAATAATGAGCTTTATATTATACTCAAAACTCTCAACGGGTCAAACTATATACTATTGACGAACAATGGAAAGCTTCAGTCATTTTTTTTTTTTTTTTATAATACCAACTTACTTTTTACTTATCAGACCAAAAGCAGTTATAAACGGTGTCAGTCAGTCGGTTTTGTGTTTTGACTGTGATGTATATGTATTCCATTGCAGCTTATCTGAAGAAAAGTCTACCAATCATATTTATTATGCCGACGGTACCACCTGTGTCTGACCAAGTAGTACCGGTGGTTCATCCCTCTATTCAAACAAAATTTAATGAGGCGTGCGCCTATACAGGGCAGCGCATCAGCACACATTCGCAGGCTTACGTGGGATACAAGCGGCATTGTGTAATATGCCTACGAACGGCCAGATAATACTGGCATTATTCTGTTCTCAATAGCATTGGAATATTTGTTTTTAAATCAGGCGCGGTTTGAGAGAGAGAGAGGAGAAATATAGGTATAATTAAATATTGCATGGCCTTTGCCGGATTTTATGTTTTTTTGTAAATTAATGAGCCTGCTAAAAAATAGCAAATTCATGTATACATTACCTTATCTACATTGCCTAGCCAATATTCTTTTAGATAACGATAATTTTACATTAATTTGATGGTAATGATCGGTTGGGTGGAATCTTTAGGTTTCCTTTAGACCTGACTGATACTAAAGTAGTAGTAAAAATGTATGCAAAATGCTTACCACCTGGCAAAGCTGTGTCATCAAATGGTCATTACAAAAAGTGACCGGGGGCAACAAATGGGGATGAACAAATCTTACATTATAATAAAGTATCGTTACTATCCACGGCTTTGCAAACACTTACTAATGAGTCTTAATTGATAACTTAACCGACGCAAGGCCAGCATTGAAAAGTTTTTATTAACAACACTAATCTAATCCAAAGGCCGTTATATATGTTTTGATGATTGATATTTCAAGATGTATTCAGCATTACATTTTAATGATAGATATTATATTGTACTTTACGTCAAGTAAGCTACATAGCGATCGAGTGAGCAGAAATGCTATATTCTATTCAATACCAGAAACGTAAGCTTCTTTTCAGATTTCCAGACGTCTTATAAAGGCCTTAATCCGAGCCTTGGGAATGTACTGATGCGCGACAATGCATCACGTCATCACTTTGCTTATGAGGAAAGTGGATTTAATACTACGCCGCCTCTTCTTATCTCTTACGTTTCCATCTAAAATGTTTTATTCAGTGGAGAAAACATTTTTGTTATATATCTCTATTTCCTCTACCTCGAAGAGGTATGTAAATATTTGGCGATCGTTGTTGGTAAAGTCGAGACGAATGTTGTCCGATAATTTATGTTGGCAACCGCGCCTATTGTCCGACAAACAACGTGCCGGCTCGTGGCCAAATTTATATTCCAAGTTACGGCCAACGGGGCCTGGCCACAGAAATGTTCTGCCCAACGGAAACCGATAGAGAACTTACTAAGCAAAACTGATACAAATGAGCGTAAATAAAGGAATTCTCGATACTTATTCTTTGTTTGTACGAAAGTTTATCTTTCTATTTACTTACGTACGTTGAAACTAAGTCAGATATGTTCTGATGGAAATTAGATGCATTTGAAGCGAACATTTTTGATTCAATAAAATGAAAGGATACGAGTGAATTCGCAGTCCGCGTTGTATATTATGTTAAGTAAACAAGCTCGACTCCACTACAGAATTGGATGGGTCCGGTTCTGTTTGGTGAAAACCCTGTTGACGCAACGCTATAAAACATATTATATGCATTTCTGAGATTGTTAACAAAACAATATGAAAGACATTTTAATTTATTTAAGGTTAAACTATTTACAAAAATATATCTTAACCTACCTACTTATAGATAAAAGATCTGACCCAACCGTAATCATGCGGGAGCGTGCCAAGATTGCTGGCAGCATTGCCACGCTGGATAGCAATGCTGATTCTCTGAGCGAGATATGTTCCAGCACGCCTAACACGGGAGGCCTCAACCAGCCGACGTGAGACCTCCTTGAAAAGCTGAAGAGCATCCGGGCCATTTATTTAACGTGGGAAACCTCACCATGAAATCAAGTATCAAAATCAAAAAAGCATTTTACAGTTTAGGACCTCATAAGGCATCTATGAAGGTCTAAATTACCATCAGTTCGGAAAAAATGCAGAGGTATCACACTAAAATATCTATTGATATTCATTTTTGGTCTAGGGTTAATGTAATGTTGGACAACATCGCCGTCGTGCAATAATGTAAGTGTGTGTTGAATTGGAATGCGCAATTGAATAAAATAAGTTAATCAATAAGTGCATGAACGAGAGCCACCCGCACAGCCCGAGGCGCGGTGAGCCGTTTTGGCTGCAACCCAGACACGTTTTGCATTTTATTCAAAACGTTGACGTGAAGGATAAAGTTTTATTATTTTACTACTCTGACGTGATCTGACTGTACCTGAGCAGTCGGACATTTCCCGAGCAATGCTAACACAGATATGTACGTCTTATTCAAATTCACCAAAACGACGCATGAATATTTTTAAAGCGTGAGAAAATTGAATCGTTCGGCGATATTTGGAGCACATGCACATCAAAGCGTACGATGAATATGATATTAGTTAATAACGTGATAAATAGTTAGTACTATTGGTTCAGATGGGTTCCTACAGATACCGATGCTGTAGGTTTCGCTTGCAGAATTTTAAACAACTACTTTTGAATGTACTGTTTGCGCGATGGCATCGAGATTGAATGCAGATGAAAACAGTGCAGGGTGAGAGGTCCGATATGCAAACACTTCTCACAGGAAAAAATGTATAGGTATTGAAAGTTATATCTATTTAAAATCTTCACTGTATCGAAGGCCATTACGTGTCATAATACCTAAGTGATTCAACAAGAGCGGGAATAATTTCGAAATATAATTATTAACCTGTGAAAAGGTAATTGCGAAACAAAACCTTTGTTTGGAACCTTCCTCGAATAGTTTCAAGTTAAAACCGTGCTCCTTGGCAATTTCGTAAGGCGCGGCTGAGTAGCGCGAGGCATTTTGATCAGCATCGAGACTATGAGTCAGTGGTGCAAGGCAGTATGGCGGTTGGGAGTGCTCGGGCCACGAGGCGAGGGCGCGCTAACTCACTTCACTATCGAGATAACAACAATAGATGCTAACTGCCGCACTATCGCCCACATTAGCCATCACTCATATCCACCTGGATAGTACGGCTAGAGATGCGAGATTTCTGATAGTCGCGGATATTTTCAGAACGCTTTAATAGTTGCGGTCACGGATATAAATGAATTTCGGTTGTCTGGTGGGTTGGAATAATTGAGGTAGAAAACATTTTAAATGTTGACCTTTCATTTAAATATTCAGTCATGGCAATGTACAGTACATTAATTAAATGCTGAATTGAATGAGATGTTTTTTTGTAGAAAATCATATTTATAAAGAACCAACGATTATAAAGAACACAACTTTTAAACCAAATTGTGAGCGGCATAAAGAAAATTAAATAATCATATGTCATTTAATAAAAATATTTTTTTGTGAAATTGTTACCAAGCGATATTTTAGCGACCCGCCCCGTCTTGGCGCGGGTAAATTATACATAAAAACCTTTCTCGGAAATCACTCCGACGATTAGTGAAAACTACATTAAAATCCGTTGCCTTGTTTAAAAGAAGCGTACAAACGGTTAAAATCGACTTTGTTTTATATACTACATTAAGATACTTCATTTTCATTTCAAAGAACAACAATTTATTTCACTGATTCGGATAAGACAACTGTTTTACGTTTCGGATATCGGACAGTTTCTCCTTTGTGCTCTGTCTACTTGATAGCGACCTCACTTGAGGTCACCCGGGGTCAGATTAGTCATAAGAATATACATAATAGACTGTTGTGATAGGACGGGTCAGGTATTCACCGTGTCGGCACAAGGTGAGGTTTTATACACATATTGTGGTAATATTCTTACAATTCTGTTGAACACTGTAAGTTTATTATGGCGTGAATGGTTTTATGTCTTTATGTGCTTCTTAGAGATATTATCTGCACCCGTTTTTGGTTTATTACGTTTTTTTTAAATAACTTTGTTAGCTAGTAAATTTAAAATAAATATTTTTAGTAGTGAATGTGCCATACTATGTAAGTAAAGTTAACTTCAGGTTATGAGGTAGTAATAGAAGAACAAACAGGTGTGTGCAGGTCTAGAGTGAAATTGCGTTTTATGATATCTGCCTTAGTGTATGATCTATGATATCTGCCTAGCTGAAAGCGACTTGGCATGATTATAGTTATGTATGTACATAGATACATATGTATGTTATATATTACATAGTAAAACCAAGTCTCTTCCCGCGGTCTGTACGCTTAGATCTTTTAAACTATGCAACGGATTTTAATAGACGTAGTGATTCTGAGGAATGTTTTAATGTAAAATTAATTGAGTTTTTGTGTAAACCCGTGCGAAGCCCGGGCGGGTAATTAGTCATTAATAAAATTATCATTCTGTATGTTGGGTTGGGATTGAAATGATAGGTAAGAAACACCTAGCAGCGAGACGAAGTCTGAGCGGCATTGTTAGTGCGATCGATGCGTCCGCGACCGCCAGACAAAGGATAGGGGAATATTGTTTGTCACAGAATTTATTATGGCGGCCGACAGTGCGCTATGTGAGACACATATCCAATATATCAGCCGGTAACAGTGCCCGGCGTAAACATATTTTCGCTCTGTACAGGGCTAGGATTGCTTCACAAATGTTAGTGCCAACCACAAGCTCCACGTCAAACTACAAATACTAATTGAATAGTCAATTAGATTTTGACATTTGAATTGAGTAGATTGAGAGTATTATCGTTCCTTCTCGGTATAATATAGAAACGCTGAAATTAGTCGTTATAAAACCGAGCAAGTTCAATCGGACTCGTACGTCAAATTTTAATGTAAAATCATTTTTTTAAAATATCACAAATTACGTTTTGATAAATATAAACATTAATTATATAAGCAGATGTGACAAACAAGTATATTAAAAACACTAAACCGGGAGAAAAGGGTTCCTTTTTGTAAATTTTGGTACAGAACCCTAAAGAATTTATAGATCGAACATCACCATATAGATAATATCAGTATATATTTTGATAAATCAGAAGCATGATACTCAACAGCTATTCATAATCTTGAAAAAACAACGAGCGACTGCTATTTTCGTACGTATGACAGTCTGTCTACGTCGCGTAGTCTGTTCTACGCCGCGTAGCACTCACGTTATACGAAAGAAAACATATTTTTCAATTGTGAGAATATATTCAAAAAATAAATTAGAACACACTCCCACTGTTTATATACGCTCAATCGAGTAAGTTTATTCATTCTGTTAAGTGTATGGGAGCTGCACCATTTGTACAAATTAGCATATTTATGATTATGTACTTGTCACAGAGTTCAACGTAGTCGTGTTCTAGAACCGTGGAATATTCCATACAATTTGAGTACGTTGGCGAGTTGTTTGGCTTGAAGCATAAGCGTGTTTAAAGAGCGTTCACCCTCTGCGCAGGACTTCACCCTGTTTAGTGCCCCCTTTATAAGTCAATTCCGAGCGAACTGTTTTATGCGACTTGTTTGAATTACTCTTTTATGCTCATGTATTGTTTGACCTATCCTTCTTTTCAGTTTGTTTATGACACACTATAACCTACGGGTTTGTTTTGAGTTGTAGTATAAAGTTACAATAGACTATCATAATATAAATCCGTGAAGCAAACATTTTTTACCCGCTTTTACGAAAATTGCGCGAACGGGGGAGTTAACATTTTACTACAGTTAAATTTTATTAGAAGAAAGTCCGAGAAGCCAATAGTTTATATAATAATGCATTAAGATACATTATAAATTATTATATTAAATTAATTGAAATTCATACATTAAGCACACTACCATACGCTTAACAAAGGTACGAGTATGCTTTTGACAAATGTAACTGAACACATGTCAAAGTTTGTTCATATTTCACGTCGAATTTCGATCACTAGTCAACCACTAGTTTTAATAGATAGACCAGTGTTGAATTAGATATCTTCAGAGTTGAGAAGCATGTGAGCTTACATTATATGAAATCACGGTATATAGACCATACATAAGTGAATGCATTTTCTTTCCCCAGAACAGAATGTGAAAATGTTAGATTTCTTTTTATGTCGTGTGGTATGTTGTAGTCAATTAAAAGAGTCAAAGTCTTGGTAACGACGAGTGGTAGCATTCTTTCTCAGATTTATATAATTTTGCGGATTTTATTATTCATGCACTTTCTGTAATGCAGTTTAAATATTTTACCTTCTTTGTATCTGTCATTAGAAGTTGATTTGGCCACTTTTTCTTTGCCTCAGGAGTATTCAGGATGTGGAATCACTTATTCGGGAACGGAATTAAGATGTGATAATTTATTAATTTAGAAGTAATAATTAAGAAGTATATAATTGATTAATTTAGAAGTGATAATTTAATGATTTTCTCTCGACGTCGTTTCCAAATTAGCCCTTCAAAGGCATAGTCATCAGCGTACCATTTGTCGCCACCTTAATACCCCATCACTGCATAATGAGCCTATTTCAGTATGACAATTAGGTTTCATTTTACCCGTCATTATAATCATGACGGCCAAATTACTACATCCCTTTACTGGATTCAAGCCTGTCTAAATGAGATTTTATGGTCATATAATTTGTCACGTGTTTATGGGCTTAGCTACAAAGTTTCACATCGGGACCTTTATTTTGTTTAGAACGTAAACCCTTCTTATAATGTATTCGTACAAGGACTTTCTAACCTAAACACGCTTGGAAAAATAATATCTTGTAACGTGATGATAGCTCTTGCAGCTATCATTTTTAATATTCAAGTCAACATTTCTCTCAAGATTTTACACAAGTAGTAGCATCCTTTGTGCGCGCTTTTTTATATTTCATTAACGGTACTACATAATAAAACATGCATAATAATTCAAAAGGAAATTTAGTTAAATAATAAAATTATCTGTCAGCAGTAGGATGAGATTTTAACATAGATCACAAATAATTTCAAAGTTATTCAAATAATTTCCACATTTCATAATATAATTTTGAACATCGTTGAATGTTTATAATAGTCTCCAAACGAAGAAATTCCATCCATTTGGCTGTTCCAACGAAATTTTTGAATTTTAGATCGAAGGGCCCAGCACGCGGTATCTGCCATTAATGGATGAATAATGCCCACTTCCTCTCAGTGTCTGTAATGGAATCTCAAAACGTATTTATGAATTCACATTTTTATGACATCTCAAGTGCTTGGAGACAGTTCTCCTAAATGAAGATGGGCCATAATTTGATTTACTTCACGGTCGTACCGTCCGTCACTCGTACGAATAAATTTACCTAAGCACTTGTGTAGATTCCCCACTGAGCCTAAGAATAATACAAGTTTAAGAATAATAAATTGTGACACTTGAATTGACGTTACTATAAATTTGAATATTGGATAAGAATATAATACATATTGAGATCGTCAATAATCGGCAGGGGCTCTACAGTTGGTAGTAATTAGTACTTATATACTGATGTTTATATTTTCAATTATTTTTTAATGTATCTTAAACAATTATATTAATAAAGAAATATATTTCGTGTTAGGATGGAAAACAAAGAATAATTTTATAGTTAATCCGACTCATAATTAATACAGGTAAGCATGAAAATTGATGATTCAAATGATGATGTTATATGTGAAGCTGCATAACAGCCTATTATTTAAACCTCAAGGTTTCAGCGGATACGGAACTTCCAGTGTGTTAAACAATATCTATAATCTTTTGACCTCTTAATAAATCAACCGGAAAACTGCGTTCCTGGCGGATAGGTACTAAGAACTTGACCTTTTTAGAACAATGAAACTAACATGCGCCGATCATTTAGTTGCGGCAAAAATAAAGGTAAACGCATTTTAGGAATTAACTTTCGTAATTTGATATTTCATTTTGTAATATTAAACTGTAATGAGAGCAGAAACATCTTCGACTAGGTTCCGAAAATGTAACTCGGATCAAAATTTTCAGTTCATACTAATCTATACTAATATTATAAAGAGGAAAGATTTGTATTTTTGTATGTATTGAATAGGCTCCGAAACTACTGGACCGATTTCAAAAATTCTTTCACCGTTAGAAAGCTACACTATCACTGATTAACATAGGCTAGCTGCCCACCCCGGCTTTGCACGGGTAGACAAAATATTTGATATAAATGTCTACCCGTGCGAAGCCGGGGCGGGCCGCTAGTTTTAGTATAAGCCGGTGCGGCGATGCAAATTTTCCCATACACAAAAAAACTACATCGATACGAATACGCTGTCGAAACAGTTCGATAGTTTTCCTGAGGCTAGATAAGGCTACTGTACTGTCGCTTGTTTTGTGTTAATGTTCTTTTTCACATTATCTATATCGGTTTGCGAAATATTCATATCGTGTAGGTAGGTAATTAAATGTTATTTTAAAATAGTAAATGCTGACTTTCTTGCCGGATTCTTCTCAGCAAAAAAGAACATTCGAATGCGGTGGTAGATTCTGACGATTTGAAAGAACTCTTTGTAAAGTCTAATCATATAAAGATGATTTTAAGTTTTGAGAATATCATGGCGGGAAAGCTCTGCCCTTAATTAAAGTATAAGTGACATTTAAATGAGCTGCAAATTTCAAATGTCAGTCGCTAAAAGTGAAATTATTTGAACAAGTGACCCATGGGTAAGAGAAAGGTGACAGTTTTTATATAACCAATCAGCATATTCTGTCCAATCGGTAATTTGTTACAAGAAATTGTTATAATATTTGCCCTTGACACATTAACGTGAGTTGCGGAAATGAAATCGGTTTCATAGGATTGAATGTTAAAATCGTGATAGAACTGTCTAGTTTTTATAATGCTGTCTAAAGTTTGATAACTAGAGTATTTTCTGTCTATATAGCTTAGTTACATCAATTCTAATTGTATGCTTACCTTTCTAATATAAATATATGATTAGGTACCGAATACTAAAACGTCTCTCTCTCAAAGTTTGAAGGCCCATGTAAGTTTTTGAAGCGTCGTCAAAATACAATTCCTTATGTAAAATCAGAGGTCTGACTGAACATCCTGCAAACATTTAATATTATATGACCTATGTGATTAAATTTAAATTAAGTGACTTCATGTTTCGTAGCGAGCGTGACGCCTTTGATCTTGTGTTTAGGTGTATAGGGCAGTAGACTGTGATACCTTTGACCATAACAGTAATGAGGAAAACTATTCCGATAGTAGGCAATTTTCGTCTAACCAATTCTTGTAAGCGTAGTAAGAGGGTTTTCGCATTTAAATCCTTCTCACATCTAGTCGTTTATTTCAAAGAGTGTTCCGGGAAACACGTGTTGAGCTTTTTCGGGAGCGGAAAATGTTTCGCGGATTTAAGCCCCTTGCTCACCTTTTAGAAACACCCATCCTTAACGACTAGGGATTTGTCAACCTTTGCATTGCTTTGAAGGGCTTATCTATTGCCCTTTTAAAGGGCGTTTTATTAACGATTACTTATAAGCCTTTGTAGCATTTGCGAATGTCTTAAATAAGTTTATTATTCATGGCAAAGAGAAAAACATGTTTTGAAGATAATGTAGATGCATCTCGACTCGAGTTAAAAAATGCACTCATGCCCGAAGGTACACACTGCGAGGAAATCTATATATTACAAATATCTTGGTAAAAAAATACACACTAATTGCATTGGGCGCTAACTTTCGTGTAAAGAGTAGACCAATGTTCCTGTAGTGGAGACAAATTAAGGGCATGACTAAAGGAACATATTTTTATGCGTGCAGTGAGTTAAAATGTATGTTAAATACAAAGTTGCATATATAATCTAATATGTTGATTACATTTTAGATTATTGCGTTCATTTCTAGAAATTAATTTCTAGAGCGGGTCACAGCCGGTGGCGCAGCGTAGCTCTAATCCCGGAATATGTCGTCTGTTGCAGGCATCGCTTCCGCCCGGCTTAGTCACAGATCAACAAACTTTACTTTAGAGCCTAAGGGCCTTTTTCACCGACTGTAACCGCGTTCACGTGAACCGAGTTTACACATAGACCAATGACAACAATAGTTAATACATCTAAGACCTTGACCTTCCACAGCTTCTTCTTCCACTCACATTCGCATTGTAAGTCCAGTGGGTTTTTCAATTAAAAATTCGGAGCCACCCGGCTGGGGACTGCACCTCCACCATACGGAAGACCGCAGTGAAATAACGCTACTTGGATGTAGTGTTGTGTTTCTGCAGTGAGGAAGGTTGCCAGTGCTCCACGAGGATACGCTGAGCTAGTAGTAATGCTGCTAGCACAGTGAGTCCTCATCAAAAACAGGGTCGGCGACGCGTTAGTATACCCCTGGTATAGCTAACGGCTATAGGCTGACTGCTTACCATCAGGCGGGCCGTGGGCTTGTGTGCCACCTTAGTGGTATAAAAAAAGTATATAATTTATGCCAGTATTATTTAAATAAAAGTGCGAATTGTAATGATACTTACCACGATATCTGGTTTATATAGACGACTTTTTTCGTAAAAAGTTTGTATCTTGCTCTTTCTGATCTGAAACAATAAAAAATAGAAATTTATGAATTTACACGAAATATTTATCTCAACATAGGCCAACTTATAATCGCAGTGGCATTGAGTGGAATTGAAATATTTTACTTTGCTTAACATGTAATAATGCAATAAGGACGGATGCGTTCGTAAAGAAAGTTCTTTAAATTCGTACTTGACTTCACAACAAGATAACTCACACACACATTTTAAACTTTATGGACTTGTTGTGGTCGTGTAGCCTCCATGTTGGGACCGCATAATAT
Organism: Falcaria lacertinaria; assembly: GCA_951449985.1. NCBI lineage: Eukaryota > Metazoa > Arthropoda > Insecta > Lepidoptera > Drepanidae > Falcaria > Falcaria lacertinaria. The sequence goes on from OX602114.1 coordinate 8,252,662, forward strand.
TGGAGTGATCGATCGAGAACTAGGGTTACTAAAAACGATAAGATTATTTCGGGACGAGTAATATGTTATAGAGGAAACATAAGTAATTATAAAGAATAATATAAAAGGCTCGATTGCGTTTATTATATACGAGCGACCCGCCCCAGCTTTGTAAAGGTAACACAAAATTCTAGGTCAACGGGAAGCACCCTATAGGCTTTGATTCCCTTGTGTAATCACGAAATATGCAAAAATTTGCGACATAATCTTTTTTTCACGTTTACTAACAGGTTTGATATTTTCACAGCTGAAAGAGACCATAGACCCGGGTTTTGGGATATTGACATACAGATAGACCGACAGACAACTTAGAGCGACAGTAATCCTATATTTTTCCTTTTGAGGTACGGAACCTTAAAAAGGGAAATTATATTCTTCAAATTATACAGCTATCAAAATGCAAACATTGTCACTCCAATAAGGAATAAGCTACAAGTAACATTAGTTAATTAAGGTATTGCTGTACATATTGTTTGTAAAAGTCCCCATGGAGAAGATTGAATGATAGCCCTGGCTGCGGATAAACTGGCTTATTTGAATGAGTGGCATTGGAACCGCCGAGCGGGTAACGAGAGTACTTGGCCGGGAATAGACCCAATAGCCGATACTACACGTGCCCGCAAATGAAAGCTGGACGTGACATACATGCGTATTTCACTTTACCGATCTAACTATCGAATGGGAATTGAATAAATCGATTTGTCTTGCATAAATACAGCACGCACGACACAATCTGATTACAAGGATGCTTCTGTACCAACAATATCGGCTTTAGATAAGGCATTTCTGTCATTGTTGTACCTGTTTTGATGTATTAAGTATTTACTTGCTTTGCAGTTCATACATTTTAATGTCTGAATCTCATTTGTGCGAGTTGATTTATAGGTAAATAAATACAATTTTTAACAAATTCTAGATCTGTTTTTATAAGGAACATGTTCCTTTGTACTATACAATTATGTGCACCTCTGGCGTTAATGAAAGAGCTGTGAGTGAACGATCGTTAAGGAAATCCCCTAAGATAATAATCAAATGGAATCGTAAACAAACTTTTTGGGCCACGTGCCGAGCATCGGAACAAGCGGGACGATTCTAATTTCACGGCGTGACGAAGAGGCCTCCTCATTTTCCTGACGGTTGCGGATATTTTCAATTTTCCCGACGGTGGCTCCTTTTTATTAGTTGTTGTTTCGAGTGGAATACTAATAGGACGTGAATTAGCATTCACGCGACATCTCCTTTGCTTATCCGATGCGATGCGCCGCGGTCTGTCCCGCTGAAGCCACTGCGCTCGCTATCCTTTCGTAACAGCGAAATTAATTTCGCCTTCCGACCTCCTTTATAGATTATATATAAAGCAGAATGTTTTCGTGTTTAACGCTTGTTAGTTTGGTTCTCTTTGTGTGATATTAAATTGTGTATGCTAAATTATTGTAAATCTTATTTTAACTAATCGAGTCCAGTTTATTTATAACTTTATATACACTCATTCATTGACTTTAAAGGTTGTCTGATGCTATTTAGGTAAAAACGTATGTTTTCTATGCTAATTTAATTAAAGTGATTAATTCACGTGGTTTTGAATCAGCCGACAGGTACCTAGCTACATTACCTACTAACAGAGACCACTAATATAACATAAATATCAACATAAACTGGGTATCGAATCGATATAACAATTTATTAATCCATCGACAAGCGTTTTAATTAAGCTGGAGGTTATTACGATGTCACTCGCCTCCATCGTACATAGCTATACGTATACATAGCACTAGTCATTACGAGTAGCTTGTTACCTAAGTTATTAAGATATTCACTTTGCTCGCTTTGTCTCCGAACCTAAGTGCATAGAGCAATGCTTAGTTTAGACAGTTTTGGAGCTTCGTTATTTCAAAATAATAGGAGGGTTTTTTTAAATAGTTCCAATTAAATTTATCAAAGTTGTAGTTATAGGGTGGAATTAATTGGTAATCAGAGCACGATTTGATCGATAGTACTTCAGTTTGGTTAATTGACTAATAGCCGAGCGCTGCTGTGGTTACTGGCAGTAATGTCGAAAACCGCTGTTTTAAAGCATTAGTTTATTAGTCTACACTTTTCACTAAAATATGAAATTATACACATTTTATCAAACTTTGCTACAAAGATAGTAGATAGCTTGGAGATTACCGTAAACTAAAACTACTAAATGTGTAACAGACAAAATTAAATAACTTTAAAACAGCCACGTTTATGATAGAGCATGAAATTTCAGATTCTGCTACACAAAATGAATAACATAAATAAATTTTGCATACATTTAACGATGATAATGCACTTCGCGACAATATTTCATCGTAAGTGCGGAAATGAGTTGAGTTAGATGCCTTTCGTGCGGCGGCGGCAGGCGGTCTTAGTACTCTACTGTCTACCTGTCTACCAGTATAGTCGCGTAGTCTACCACGTGGCGAAGTGTCTAGAGAAATAGCTTGACTAGAGCGTGCTGGCGGCATAATTAAAGCTGAACTTAATCTCCTGTCACCGGTACACGCTGAAGCCTCGACTTAATTACCTTTTTGATGAATTGCACTAGAACTTTAACGTTATCAATGCCTTGTTATTTTCAATTTAAACTTTGTTTACTAATAATATGTTCGTTCATTTCTTTCATACAAAATTATAGGAGACTAGCTTCTAGCCGCGAATTCTTCCACTTTGAGCTAAAACCCAGAGGAACCTAACATTTCAACAAAAATCCCGGGATCAATAGTATCCCTTTATGTTAATCCAGGTTAAAAACTATGCGTGTACCAAAATTCATATAAATCGGTTGAGCCGTTTTTACGTGATCAACAAACATACAACCATACATTCATTCATAAAAAAATCACATTTATAATATTAGTAGGATTTTAGATATATGAATGACAAACAAATATTGATACGATGATCAGTTTGAATAATCACGATAAATCAGTAATTCAATTTTAATCCATTGTTGTGGTACAGTCTGATCTAATCGTAAGTAGGTATAACAATATTGTTAATTCAATTCGTACGAGAGACGGACATCTGGATCCTTATTCAGTGCTCAATCGACCGTGACTCCAATGGTATTCGAAGCTACGGATAAGTGGTTAGAGTACTTTTGACATCGGCAAGGAGTCGTTCACAATAGCGCAGTGGGCTCCTAAGGAACGCTTCACAGATAACCTTTGGCCCAATATTTTGATTGAACCGATGTAATACAAGGTCATAGTCATTGTGATTCTATTGTGATTATTGAAGGCTCTACGATCCTATTCAGAAAGTCCAATTATACAGACCGTCTTTAATAGCGATCCATAATTTCAGCCACGATGAATAGAAGTAAAGAAATAAAAACAAAGAGTTTTAATTATGTAACTTATTTGAAACTCAGTTTAATTGTTTGAGAAGATCGTGTTACGGATGTCTCTTTGGAATTCGGAAGTAACGACATTGAATCCAACCATTTAATAATTAGTTAAGATACAGGATTATAGACCGTGAATTATATTTAATTGTGTATTTAAGCTATAAGGTCAATTACTAGGGGGTAAATAGATTGATTCATACATTACAAGTCCTTAACATCATGCTGTGATGTTTGATTAGCTTGTACACGTTCATTGAATACATCACGTATTTGCATAAATATTTGACTATCATTGTTTGCATAAATGTTGCGAGGTGTGTTGTTTATCAATATACCTACCTACTTAAATTATGCAAGTACTCGTGCGTCTCACTCGCGTGTAACTACAATGAAAGCTTAGTCGAAAGGTCGACTGATGCCAATTACTTAGAACAATCCTAATGTTTAATTACTTAAGCTTAATTTGATCTGCCAAGCTTCATGACAGCTGTGCACGTTTGGGTTACACTTCACAGTTCGTGCGGCCTTTTCTTTCAAACTCGATCTTAATGTCATCTTGAAAATATGCGCGTGAGTCTTCGCGGACTAAAACAATTATAAAGATGTCTTGTTATCTCAATTCGGTTCAAGGAAACGAAATGTGGAAATTTTAGAAAGACTCATCACATCAGCAACAATAGTACAATACAAATTTAATAAATACAAGATTTTTTCCAGACTTCGTCTGCGTAGACATGATATGATAACCCATAGCTTTAGATCAGTGAAAAAAATGGTTCAATAGTTCCATGTACTACCCCATAAATAAACAACCTCTATAATATATATAAGGGTCCTACATTCCATACTAATCTTTACCTTCTAGCGCTTAATAGATTCTTGTATTTTTTCAGAAGGCGTTTCCGTACATTTTTATGTACGGAAACGTACTAAATATATGCTAAGCTGACACCTAATTCAAAGTGGAAGAAGAAGATGGTAACCTCGTAGTAAAAATTAAGGTAAATTCAAGTGGGTAATAATTGGTCAGTAGCATGGTCTTCAAGTATAGATTACGGTAGGAGTAGGTACTGGATGTATCATGAGTGCCATATGATTTGCGTATATCATACGCTCATTCCTGATTTCCATAAAAATATCGTATAATAAAATTATTATTGTAGTAACCTCGACTATAGTGTTCAAACGTCAAGGGCAAATGCGGTTATAGTTTACAGAATGTGCGCGGGCGATTAGAATTGGTCATAATTATTTATTTGGAGAATGACTGACGATGGGTATCCATCACATAGTTGTTTAATTGATTGTCTTTAATGATTAACGCTTCGATGCGTGGGTTTTGTTTTGTGGGTTTTTCTATAGCCGGCGGTATGAGAATTTTCTTTCTGTTAGTTAACTCATGTGCCTTTCGGTTATGTTCATTTTACCTATTAAGGTAGCGAACCTTATAAGATGAAACTGTCACATCATTAAAATATTCGTATATTTCTCGATCCACGCTTATTCTCTTAAATAAACCTTATATTTTTTTGTAGTTCCTAACTCTTTTCAGATGGGGATACGTTCCTTATAGATGACATCCGAATACTTAATGACACAAAGATACCATGTGGTTCTTGTTGTTAATAGCAGAGTGAATGCGGCGAAGTAAGTAAGGCGATAACACTGCTGGCTTCGAGACGAACTCAGGCTAAGTGAAGGATGGCGACGACGGATGTTAACCCTTCCTGTGGCCATCATTCGTGCTTGTGAACAGCAACCTTTCACCATCGATGGCCCAAAAGTCTTCGAGTAACGCTGGGTTAGCAGACGGATTTGTCCCAATTGGTGGCTATTCCTCCGAGATTATTGTACCGAATATTGATAGTGAGCAAGTTTAAACATCATCATCCTCTTCCACAAGCCATTGTGAATCATAAAATACTAGTCTGAGAAAACCTTCAAAAGAAAACATTCAAGAAGGCATTTGAAGCTTAGCGAATTGATTTCATTGATTCAGAATTGACGTTAAAATGTATATTCACGAAAGAAGGACAGTTCCCATACTCACGGCTGTTGTGGGTCGTGTTAACCTCGTGTTATGGCTAGTAATTATAGCCACGACTCCTGGTGGTGAGTAATCAATCGTTATTACCGTTTGAATCGATTACTTCAGTTCAATAATATGTATATAGTAAAATGCGTCTGCAAAGGACAACACCTTTCGATTATAACTGCACGACGATCATATTTATTTTGTGTGTTTCGTTGCTGAGGCTATTCAGTAACTAACTAACTAATGAACGTATATGGACGTATTAGAACTAATGAATTAAAAATTAACTAATGATTGGACGTATTAGAAATTAATCTAATCTATTTAATAATTTGGCAACTATTCAATTTATTTCCAAAATCAATATCACTGCGCTAACCTCGCTAGTCTTTTGAATCAAGCTTGTGCAATTCAAGTTGATGGCATGCTGAGAAACAAATTACATTTCTTTTGACATGTCTGTCTGGCACAAATTATGTGTAAGGGCTACGAAAATAATAGAAAAGTAGGAGGTAGGTACTCATTAAACCGAGCAACAGAAGCTATGAATAGGTTCAAATGTAGATAAGAATATAGATACAATTCATTAAATGGACCCTGCAATATACGCTAGGCTTAATAGAAATTCTAATAACATGTATTGAAAATGAATATTCGATATTTAATTGGTAATAATGATATGATGTGATAATCAATAATCTACCCTCGTAATTAATTGCCCAATGGATTAGTTCACACCCGCAGGAACGTATCAACTCAATAATGATAGGACTTAACACACCTAAGGAAGATCTACCATCTTCGACTTTGAAAAAAGAACTTATCTGAGAAAGAAAACAGCTTCCATCGTGTTTTTCAACCATCTTGGCTAATAGATTTTTTCATTCACCCTAAGGAAGTGGAAATGAATGGATTTTTTCAAATAAAAATTTGCATAAAGAAATTTCCACGAGATGAAGATTTAGTTGAAACTGTGCTTGAGGGAGTTTTACGTTACCTTCGAGAAACGTAGTCTAATTAAAATATAATTAAGATTTTATCTATTAAGGTGTAGCCGATGTGTAACAAAGGCTCCTAAGTATATTATCGTATCGATAACGGTTACGGTACATTTAGATAAATTTATCGAAGATTCACTGTGATTTGTAAGTATATTATATACGTATAAATTTGTATTGCTATTTTGTTCTCCTCTTTTGTGCTGTGAAATTATCCTAAGAATTTAGGTTTTTAAACATTATTTAATATATTACTTTGTGATAGAAAGTCATACATAATAATGTATGAATGTCTGAAGGGGAGAAATGTAACATCCATCCACTTGCATGAAGGCGGGCATGCGGGGTACTTGACCGCCTTTTCGGGATCACCTCTAGTATTCACTGCGAGCCTTGCTGTAAGCAGGTAGTGGTGCACATCTCGCACTAACGAGGAAAACTACAGTACCGGGAGCTGTAACATCTTCCGACTACGTTTTCGAAAACGTAACTCTCATAAATGACAAAGTGCATACGACTTTTTAGTTCCACTTTCGCCGCCGCATAGCTGTCATTATCCCATACAAAAATTATGGCAGTCGATTGGAATTTCATAATCTTCCTGCTAGGGCTACAGACCTTTTCTTTAGACTTCAAAATTCTTTAATTCATTTTGTAATCACGCCCCGTGAGGTATATTCAATTGTGAAAGCTGCTGAATGTAATATTTTTTTTCCACCTACTATGAGATAATTTGACAACATTTTACCGGGAAAAAACCTTGATCATTACATCTATAAAAACATTTACTATACTGCGAATAGGCGTTTGTTTGTTTGTATAGTATATGTGTCCGCGTTACGATAACTGCCTCAAGCATCTGGATGCGGGTTTCGCTAATGGATAGACTGCTGCCTAAGATAAGTATCTGTGTTTAGTTCATGTCGACCCTCGCTATGTCAGCGGCAGATCATCTGATTTACAATAAAATATTTTACAATCCAGGCACGTAGAAATCTAGTGCTAATTCTGTCAACACAGTACCTGCTGCCAGCTGAGGTGCTACAAATAAAACAACTTATTAAGGTTGCTACATGTGGAGGTAATAAGTTCACAGGTAATACAGATGCATCGTTACCCAGTGGACTGTTACATGAGAACTAGGAAGAATTATCACACCGCGGTTGGTTACGAATCCCTAGGCTGCATTTCCGGTTATGGAGAACTAGTTTTTAGACTAGCGTGATTGCCGTAAGGTTGGGCGAGTGAAAAGTACTTTCATGTAGGTCGCAGTAGCCGCATGCTCTATTAATTTTAGACAGCAGTGAAGTGGTTCTCATATTATCGGCTTGTTGTGTAACATTAGGTGTTCGATAATTATTTAATATCAATGAATTTCTTAAATAACTTATAGCTTGCCATTGTGTGTGTATATCGATCGATTTGTAAGGTTAAGCTATCTTAATTACAGCTGGTAGTTAGACGGGTGAACTCGCACTATTGAACGTATTTGTGTAATGTTAAGTAATATGTATTAGTATAGACATACCTACATATACACTGGGAATATAGTTAGTAAAGGAAAGAAGCATTCGAATTCTGATTACTAAAAAATATAATTGTTAAAAAATTTAAAGACTGCTTTTTATAAATTGAATAACCTACGCACGTTCAATCATTTAAAATTTCCATGAATGTCGATGCGTTATGTACGCATAACAAAAGATAATAATTGACGTGGGAAGGCCTTCTAAATACGAATGTATTATGCTGTTTAATCGTGATTATCCTTTCATGAATAATGTATATTAGTCAGGTTGACAGTTAGTCGAATACCATCGTAATTGTGTAGTCGAAGTGTAATTACAGTTCCGATACAACGAGGACGTGCGAAGACGCAACCAAGCGGCGATATTTGATATTGTTCGGAAAACATGCAAATGAAAGGCTCAGGGGAAGCTCGCAGCCTTATATTGCGAGTATAAATCATTATTTCAATCCTCCAACACAACTGAGATCATAAATTAACATTAATTTAAAGTACGAGTAATATTTTGTTTTACTAGCCTTTACCCAAGGCCTCGCCCGCGTGGTTACAGAGAAAAAAAAACGTTATTATTCATGAAAATAAATTTTACGGGATGAAAAATCCTAAAAGCTACATTCATTCCAAATTTTCTTTCAAATACATTCAGCTCTTAAGGGAACTCTCCCTTAAGAGTTAATTGAAATGTTTTCACTAATAACATACTATTTGATACACACGCATCAGCTAATTAGCCGCTAGTGTGTCTTACCAAATAATAATAATAATAATACTGTGTTACTTTTGTTAGTAATAGAGCAAACTTTTCGTAACTTCTTTGTACGTAGAAGCTGGATTTCACGGCGCGCTGAGCTGCGCTGGTATCAAAGTGGAGCTTAACAGAGGAAATTAACTGGAGTTTACCGTTTTAGCGAATTTTATGAAAATGATGCCGCTGGAAACCGTTGTGGGTATATTTTCAGAGAAAACGAACAAACATCATGTTTTGGTAAATCGCATACTATTTAATAAACACACATAGACTACGAATTCATAATAAACCAAAAAACTTATCATAACAATGGTGTCGATTCTGTTGTTAAATTACTAAACATAACTAATTTGACAAGTCTAAAAGTCTTGCTATCCCTTTCTCATGTACGGGGATTAATAAGGATGGTAATATTTTTAGACCTGTCAAATTAGTTGAGTTTAGTAATTTTAAACAACAGAATAAAAATCTTTTGAATTTGGAATGCATCAACTACTTATGATGTCATTATTACAGCAATCGTACAGATTATGCTGTTTTATTGGCACACCTATAAACCAATTGCGAGATGGGTGTTAGAAGTGCATTAGTAATGTGAACGGTAATGCTTGCACTTATTCATCGTCACGCGTGTGTCAGCCGCGTCATTATTCGCAGACATGCATGTGACGCAACGCTACTAGAGCCCTGAGGACGCTTTACTTCCCGCAATGTATGCACAACACTTACCTGCTTAAGCGAATTCATGTGTAGTTTTTCTATTTTTCATATGCGACACATTTTTAAATTGAGAATGGGCTGTTATTACCACGATTGAAATTCAAAATGGGGTCTGCTATGTAGTAGAAATGCACAAAAATATAGAGTCTAAAATGAATATGATAAAACTGTAGATTAATAATTAAAATAAGCCTATATTTGAATTCATTTTAACTGATTTCGAAAATAAGGAGAACGTTCTCAATTCGTCTGTATGTTTTTTTAATGATATGTATCTTAAGTCGGCCAGACAGGACCTTAGTTATCAAAAACATGGCATGCTACAGCAGTATCTATGTACTGAAACAAAATGAATTGGTTTACGTATTTTCGTAATATAGGTACGTTACGCACCTGTTCGAAACAGATGTAAACCTAAAAAAGTGACAATTGACCCGACTTTTATAAGTGAAAGAGCATCAAAATAGCTGGAACAAAACTAAAGAGTATTGAGTCTGAAGTGGCTCTCGAACCGTGCAGTTGCTGCCGAGTACAATGGCATGCGATAAAGGGCGGTTGGGATATTTCGCGCACTGTTCCATTGGACGTGGCACGTGGCTAATCGACGTGGCTCGAGAGTGCCACGAGACTGACGTCACAAGTGATGGACCATTTAGACGCGACCTTTCAACGTGCCAAATGGACAAAATTTATGTGAAAAAAGAACCAGTTACAATTTCAAATATTTCTTTTTAATAATAGAACATATAACGTTAGTTTCCAATTTTATAACAGTTAAATGCTTAAACACATGTACATTTATAATTTACTGTTTAATTTAATGAAAAAGAGAAAACTGTGATGAAATAAAATTTGCTTCTAAGTTCAGGGATGTAGCAGAGAACCACTAGAAAACGTTCTATTCAAATAAGCTGGCGCGTTCTTTGGTGCCGTGCCTCTGAGTGCACTTTCCTGTAAATTAATAAACAAATTCCCATTAAAATGAACCATCTGAACATTCAAATAATTATTTTGAGTCTTTTTTTATACCACTAACATTATGGCACACAAGCATACGGCCCATATTTTTTTTGTTGTGATGAGTACTTCTTAATAATAGATAGCTTGTTAATATGAATTAATTGTATGTTATAATGTACGAATGTGGACTCTAATTGAGGGCAATTAGAGTCCTCATTCGTACATTCATATTTCAATTGCATCAATCATATCGGCATTCGCGGCAGATCCCATATCTCATTTGGCATCATTATTCCGCATCACGTCGGTTCGCGTGTCACGTCACGTGTCACCGTGTCACTCACACTACACTTGAGCACTCAGGCTCGTGACTTCGCATCGTTTATAACTACTAGAATTTATACTTGACTAGTGTTGCGCGCTTCTTCTTCTTTTTCCATATCAAGGAAATAAACCTTAGAAAATGCTTAATCACGTTTTATACGGGAATTCTTTTATAGCCCACATTAAAAACGATAGTTTTCTTAGCTTTAGATTTTTGACTTGTGAATACGTTATTGCTTGCAAAAAATATTGCTATAATGGATGAGGTACATAATTAGTAAAATTTCAGATGTATTGAGGGAATAAAAATAATTAATTTGCGTAAACCATGGTATGGTATTATGCAATAATTATGTATAAAAGATGAAACATAATTAGTACCCCATAGAAAATACGCCATGAGGCAAAAATTATGCAAAAGTTAAAGAATATATTGAAATTGAATGAAGAAAATACAACAATACAAATTGTTGACTGCGTTCAGAAAATGCGTGGGTTCTGTATGTTCTTTAAACTTTCTGACAGTCAATTTTTGTATTTATCAATCTTACACGCTTTCTAGCAACGTTGGAGATTATGGTCATTATGCAGAGAGAGTTAGCTATATTTATTCTGGAATTGTAGCGAAAGACATTCTCTTAGTTTTTTTAAGCTATTGCATAGCTTTTATCGCGGGCCTTGAGCGTGGGGACCGAATCCAGAAATTCCGTAACGAAAAAAACCTAACACCCCCCACTCCGACCGGCACAGCGGTGATACTTTTTAGTTCCATCTATCGATAAATACCAGAACTTTTAATGACTTTTTGAAATATCACGCTTGTCTCTTTAGTTCAGCAACCCGCTTTTAGGTGGCATTGGTTGTATTGGAAAACTACCGTAATCAGCTGTTTGTGAGAAAGTATATAGGTATATAAAAAATACTGCATTAATAAAATAAATAAATAATTATAACTGCATAAGTTGATAAAAAATATGCAATAGCTTTACCGCGGCAGTCTCCGAGTGCCACACCTAATTTTTTAGTAATTCATTGTTTTGTTTGGAGTACATTTACAAAAAGACCAACACCTGCTTCGCTACTTTGCATGGATGTTATATTATGTGTGTTCTCTATTTCCAAATACTTTGATTAAGATAAAGAGATTTACTAATACATTTGTGATCATGTTGTGATGGTTGTGCTTTGTTTCTCTGTTCCTAATTTAAAAACGAATTAAAAAGCTTTTAATAAAGAAACGCATTTTTTGTTTTAATCGTAATTTGAATGAATTTTTTGACATGTGACAGTTAGTAAATACCGAAACATATTAAATTATAACGTATCAATTAATGATTAGACCGATACTGGCGCAAATTGTTTAATCCAAGTGGAAATGAGCTAGTTGATTCAGATTTTGCAGCAGTTTTTTTTTGTCTTTTTTTATACCACTAAGGTGGCACACAAGCATACGGCCCACCTGATGGTAAGCAGTCACCAGGGGTATCACTAACGGGTTGCCAACCATGTTGTTAATGAGGACTCACTGTGCTAGCAGCATTACTACAAGCCCAGCGTATCCTCGTGGAGCACTGGCAACCTTACTTACCGCAGAAACACAACACTACATCAAATAGTGTTATTTCACTGCGGTCTTCTGTAAGGCGGAGGTACAGTCCCCAGTCGGGCGGCTCCAGTTTAAATGGGATAACCCACGGGAAATTCAAATCGCCCTACCTCTCTTATTAGTTGTCTCTTAGCTGCGTGATCTATCGATCGGTTGGAAGTGTTTCAGAGTGAGCTTTGATGATGTTCATGTCTGCGGGCGTATCAAAACGGAGCAGTAGTTATACATTCGATACACGTTATCAGGTTATCCTTTATGTTTGAAGCAATGTCGAAAATCATCTACATTATTCTACATATGAATTTGAATTACAAACGTTTTTTTTATTATATCAAACAATACGTACTGATAGCAAGATTAAATTATCAGAAGCATAAGAGGTGGTGTGTAAGCACAATAGTGAAATGGCGCTCTATACTCTCAGCTTACCCCGTAAGGGACTTGGCGTGATAAAGGCGGTGTTAATCTTAAACATAGCGATCGCCATCTTACCCTTGCAGTTAATTTTAGAGGGACTAACACTTATAAGACCTAGCACACACGCTAACTATCCATTAATGTTATTCTTCGAGGCACGGAGGGGGGCCTTCACAGTATGGGTCACCCATCCAAGTACTGGCCGTAGTGGCGCAATTATAGCTATGCCTTCATTTATATTTCCTTTGATATACTATTTGTTAAATCATCACGTGTGACCTTATCCATTATTGTCTCTTAGAATACAAACAGTGTGTGCGATTTCTGCATTCCTTTTTTTTTCTATTGTATTTTTTTGTACAAAGGAATTCAAATCCGGTTTTGTGAATAACTAAAGCTTATATCTAAACGTTAACGCAACCGTGTATCACGTAAAAAATATCATTAACGCAAACTATTTCGTTATTCAAATGGGGAATGCGTTTAAGCGCTCTGATTATCACACACGCTGACTAGGTGGCAAGCAGTGGCAACTGTGTTAATTTACGCACATCTGATAGAGAGAAGCAGCAGCGGTGCAGTTATGGAAATGAGTTTATAATCTAGGCGCAAACAGCCATGATTCAGTCGGTTTTCGAAATAGGACGCAATCATTGGAGCGTCTATTGATTCTCCACTTTCCGCGCTTCAAACGATTTGGGTAAATTTATACAAGTTTGAATTGTTCATGCGGCCTTTGTCATTAAATGGTTCTTGTTCATAAGTAAGAATAAGAATTGGAAAACATTTGAAGTAAGATAGGCACAAGTCTATAAGTGTACATAAAACATAAGTAATGTTAAAAGACTAATTCAGCCGCAAAACTATAGGAAAGCTTCGCCAGTACAGGCATAGGTGTAACAAGAAAGGACATATCACTTATGTTTGAAGAGATTATTTCGAATCACTTATAATGAGCGTCACCAATTTAACATTAATTGTGAACTCTCTCAATTTTTTTTAGTTATTACAAGTGTAATATTTTCATTGTAAATTAATTTCCGATATAAAATAGTAATAAGTTCACGACAACAAAATGCTAGGCTAGGGTAATTACAGCAGGGTACAGAAAAAGTTCATCGACGAAACAGTGAACCGTCTGCTATAAAGTATATTGAACGAACAAGTGTTCTGTTTACTGCTTTAATCAATGTTGACTACCAGTTTAGTTTAACGAATGACGACGCTTTCCGAAAAGCGAAACTATTAATACGCCGTATCGATTTGATATTAATTAAACTCTGCTAGCCCCACCTTACAGTTCTCAAAATACGTTACGAAATAAGTCGAAAAAAATTCATTTTTTATATTTAATTTACGCTTACAGTTTTGGGCTCAGTACCGTATATAGAGAGCCTTCAAAAATAATTCTAAGCATCTCAGTGTACAGAACTGGATCTGTTAAAGTATTATTAATTTAATATCGAATACGAGACTGGGTGTGTATAAGATTAATAACGATAGGAAAAAATTACAGACTTTTTAGTAGCATTATATTTTTAGAGATCATGCCTTAATCAAGCACCAGCAATAATGTTTTTTCTGTAGATTGAAAACGATTTATACGCCAAAGGTCAATTATTTCTTTTTGATGCTATGCGCAAAATATAATTAGTTTCTTAATGTACATTTTGAAGTCGCACTGGTTTTGTATATCTAACAATGTACCATTACAATGGAAATCATCCTATCTTAACGCTTAAAGGGCCCTGTTTGTAAACTATTGGGTTTGTGTAGCAACTATAATTAAACTGTATTGTCTAATCATTAATGGGAACTGGGCTCAGTGAATGGGATGAAAAACCGTGAGAATATTAATAGTGACGAATTAATGGAGTTTTGTACTTCCGTGAATTAAGCTACACAGGTAATTAATGAATTACTGATTTGTTGTTTCTGTGGCTTATACTCGTATAGCTTAGTACGATTACTCACAGATCATTAAACAACTAAAGATTTTTTTAAGCATGTTCGACGGTATTCTCCGGGTTTTTTTAAATTTAAAAACAAAACATAAAAAGAAGCTTCATAGTGAAATCCTGATCCTACATGATTGCTTAGAGTCTATAATAATATTTTAAAGAGAAAAGATTTTTATTTTTGATTTTTATGAAAACACTACTGGACCAACATAGGATACAGATTGTAACGCGGGCAAAGTCGCAGTTAGTTTTAAATAAAGTTAGGTTTAGGTTCATCCAGAGCTCCTCTTAGAAACGCAGTGCTTATAGTAAGGAGACCATAATATTACTTAGAGTCCTCACAAGCATAAGCTTGGCAACGCGTTAATTATACCCTTGGTATTACAAGCGTCAAGACCGCTTACTATCAGATAGGCCGAACGATTTTGCGACTGCCGGCCTTACTAAATATTATAAATGCATATGTGAGCTTGTTACGGTTTTACGCCATAACCACTCAACTGATCATCATGAGATTTTCCATCCACGTTGCCATGGGTGTCTGAAAAATTAATATTCTTTTCTGAAACAAATGGTGACATTTTATTTAGAACCACGTGGCGGTTAAAAGTTTACAGTATATAAAAGGTAAACAGGCTCCGCCCAGTTGGCGGTTGCAGATATCCTAGATGTTATTATGTATGGCATAAAATTGAATTATCCCAACTAATTAAAAGGTAATATCCAAGCTAGGGTATTGGGATCTAATCTACGAACGTTTTGAACAATAATAATAATCAAACTCGGATCGAGGCGCGGCAAAATTTATAACCGCATGAACTTTCAACGAAAATGGCTAAAGTCAGCGTCTACCCAACACGCTTTACTGCGTTGTAAATCTAACCGCACAGCGTTAAAAAAGCTACTTAGATGATATCGTTGTATCGCGCCATGTGTATTTGATAAAATATACTGCTGGTTTATTATCCTGTAAATATTGCGGGAACTTCTCACGAAAACATAAAATGTTTATTTACATTCGGTTGTTATTACAACTGTAATATTTTAATATTGTAATATCGTAGTTCTCGAAATTATAACTGTAATGATAAATAATAAAAAAAACGTTTATGCAGCCCCAACGGTGACAATTTCTAGTCATTTGGTGAGAGCCTATGTTTGTTGTGTGTACACAGCATAGTCAGCAAGCACCCTTCACCAGTATGTACTTAGTACTAGTATTTATGTATTTAGGGAATTTGAACGTAATTTTCACCAACTTCTAGACAATTAATCAATCAGTTTCAATAAATCCGTTTATTGACATAAAACAATGTATAACAAGACTTACAAAGCCTCCGGTCACCGAACTAGTAATAGTAAGACATCAGTACCGGTAGCAGGAACATTGTCGACAACGTATTCGAAAACGTAACTCGTGAAATGTCAAAATTGTCATACTAATTTTTAGTTCCTCTTTTCACCGCCGCAGCGCTGTTCATTTTTCGATACAAAAATAGTCGAAGGCGATACGAAAACGTTGTCGACAACGTTCCTGCTACCGGCACTGATAATATTCGAATTTGGCACACGTATTAAAAACCGATGCTATAATTTGAACTTTTATCTTCATATTCTGACCAGGATCATCAGGACAATAGAAATTGAAGCATATTTGTTAGACTTTTTTAAGCTATTGCATAGCTTTTATCGCGGGCTTTGAGCGTGGGGACCGAATCCAGAAATTCCGTAACGAAAAAAACCTCACACCCCCCACTCCGACCGGCACAGCGGTGATACTTTTTAGTTCCATCTATCGATAAATACCAGAACTTTTAATGACTTTTTGAAATATCACGCTTGTCTCTTTAGTTCAGCAACCCGACTTTAGGTGGCATTGGTTGTATTGGAAAACTACCGTAATCAGCTGTTTGTGAGAAAGTATATAGGTATATAAAAAATACTGCATAAATAAAATAAATAAATAATTATAATTGCATAAATTGATAAAAAATGCTATGCAATAGCTTTACCGCGGCAGTCTCCGAGTGCCACACCTAATTTTTTTAAATTTTTGGTTCCCAGCATTGTGAGGTGACGATCATAGTTTCAATACTTTCACTAATATTGTATTACTAGCTTCTGCCCGCGACTACGTCCGCGTTGAGCTTAGAATCTCAGAGAAAACTACAATTTTCCCGGTATAAAAACATTTTCCCGGAATAAAAAGTATCCTATGTGTTAATCCAGGTTATAAACTATCTCTGTTTCAAATTTCATCCAAATCCGTTGAGTAGTTTTTGCGTGAAAGAGTAACAAACATCCATCCATCCATACAAACTTTCGCATTTATAATATTAGTAGGATATACATAATTTGATGTGAGTTATGTTAGTGGCTTACAAAATACATAGACGTAATGTTTCAATTCTAATTACGAGAATTGAAGGTTAACAATTGTCTATTGATACACATTTTGTAATTGGTCTATTACGAAGTCTATTCAATTGAAACCAATTTATTTGAATACGTACCAGGCATCGGTAGAATTATTAAATAATTAATGAAATCGTAATTGATCTTTTAATTAAACGTTACACAAAAGTTTTAATAGATATTTTGATAGAGATAGACAGTAAAATATTGGCAGGAATAAAAATATTTTACATATTATTCATAAATATAGATACGATGGGTGTTATTAAATGCGACGTTATGTACGTATTGTGGTGTGATTAATTTCGCTATAGATAGGTATATTTAGGTTTCAAAAAAATTCTGTCAGTGTCAATCAAAAAAATATGAGGTATAGTAACGCTTTGTATTTAAAAAAACATATGTGTCGAACATGTGAAGTGGCGAAAACTGGATCCAAGTTGTCGAGAAAAGCTTTGGAGTAAATAAATAATATAATGCTGACGTTTGATATTTATAGCAGTCAAGCATCCAATACAACTAATGTAAAACAACAGCCTTTTCTCTTTTATTGTAAACCAATTGTGTTGTACAATAAAATATTTTTTTACGAAATTTAAAGCACGCTAAAACGCTACGAAATTTAAGGCCTGCGTCGCAGCACACATTCAGCGCAACACTATGGGAATAAAACTCAATTAGCGATTATGGCGTTTCGCAGTTTTGCTCCATTTTAATACACTCGGGTGTTTTTGTGTACAAATCGAGTTGCAGATACGAATTAGCGGTGCTGTAACCGGATTGCTTTATCGGATTATTGTGCGCGGCTCGTTAATTTGGACCACAGGTTCAAAGCCGTGCCTAATGTCATAATTGCACATTTGCGTAGTTTGATATCGTGCAATTTTACGTCATTTTGTTATACACGACAATAATGTCGTGTGTATTACGTAATGTCTTGTTAGGTCAAACTACCATGCGCTTTAAGTATAGGGTCGTGTAAAGAAATATTGCTTCGATTTTTGCCAAGAAAATTTACTATAATATTTTTTTTACTTTAATAACTTTCTTATCATATGTAGATTCTTTACGCGATGTGGGACTTTAAAACTGAAAACGAATGTCACCTTATACATAAGGTGGGTATTCTGTAGTTCAGAAACCAAATGCCCCAAAAGTAAACAAGAAAAATCCTAGCATGCATCCTAACACCATTTATAGATTAACTTGTCAAAGGGCGGCATGAATAACACTAGTTATGCTACACAACTGAAAGGGATCCTTTCAATGTTCTGTGAGAGTTGAAGCGTGAGTCAGCGCTAATCGGCTTAGAGGCTTTCTTTTGGGAAAACGATAGTGATCTTGGCTTAAACCGACAATAAGTAATGTGAAACGAAAAACGTTATTAGTGCTGCATGAACATATGATTCGATTACAGGGCTTCCAATTAACGAATAAAGAAAAAAATCATGTTTCGTAACGAAATATCTTTATTATAATTGTTTGTTCTACGATGTATTTTATAGGTTTCAATATTGTTCCATGAAGTGGTGCACAAAAACAAGTTGTTTCATTTTGCTAAGAATGATTAGAATCGAAATATAATCTTCAACTTCTGCCGTCTATACATTATTTTTAACATTACAGAGTCTGAAATATTTCGCAGAAGTATTGCAGAATAAATGGGGAGAATCAATGCGTATATTTCTACTAATTACAATTATTGTAATACAATAGCGCTACTCGAAATTATTAACTCATTGGGCAGGCGTTGATAGCAATACAATTTGGTATCGGCATACGTAATGTGGACAAGCATCGGGCTAGTGAATCCAAATAAATGACTTTGAACGTTAACACCGACTTGATTGCTTTCAGAGCGCAGTTCTAGATTCGCCAAAGGACCTGTTGTACGAGTTGGGACATTTTCACTAGTACAGGCGTCTAAACGTGACTCCACGTCCACCGGCTAAATAATTCAGATTCCCTCCAGTAAATTACGAGCGCTGCTTCAGTTGTCCGTCTTATTTTAGCCATTTTACAAACTAGTTCTGCAGGATTCCTTTAAATAAATAGCAACGACAAACAAGTATTATTGTTCTGTTGTACAATTTAAAGGTAAATTGTATGTTTCCTTAAAATGACAAGTATTTCTGGCAATTAAAATGTTATAAAAGAAATCGGTTAACAATTGGTGAAGACTTAGGTACGCATAAATTTCCACGAGTAAGTAGTAAAACAATGATCCAATGAATATATATCAAAGCTTATTTACGTTAATTACCAACGGATTACAGATTATTTATCGAGTAATCACGAAGCGCAGTATAGCTAGTAGATTGTTACCGCAAGCGTCGCGGGGATTAACACAATTTACGTGAAAACAACGTTCATAGCATTCAGATGTGAAATTGAAAACTGGCAGACTCCGCGCAATTCGCAGCGAGATTAACTTAACTAAATTATACAATCAAGTGTGCATTCATGGCGAGCTGCAGACTCGTGCAAAAATGTTGCGCGCGTGTAGCGCCCGGTTTAATGCGAAACTATCCTTCAGGCTCAGATATATCATATGAGCGAAATGCATTTTATCCGCGCTCTGCGAACCGTTAGCGCACCCAGCGGACACGTTCGCCGATAAAATAAACACTAAAACAACGCTACTTTACAGATTTTTCTCATAGAGTATAATATGCAGCCGCATAATGCGGCACATTTTCTAAACAAATTGTTTTATCGTTACTTCTAAAGTGGATCCGCTCCGTCGCGCACGTAATTCTTCTCAGTCCGCATACAAACAGCCCCTAAGGAGGCGACAATCCTCACCGCAAACAATAAAAATATACATAAAAATAAATTTGATACTTCGAAATTGCGGACCGTGAGGAATATGCAATGGGGAGGCGCTGACAAGTTGCGCAAATACCCACGTATTGTTGTAGTGAACTTGCTTTGTGACGGATGCGTCGATAGCGATGGCCGCCTACGGAGCTGCGAGGAGTTTTGTCGACATGAAAATAGGGATGGTGGGGAAATACACAACTCGTGTCGAAATGTTGAATTGTAAATTGTGTTGTACCATGTCGCGACACAGGCGGCTACATCGAATTGGATTGCGCACTATCTAATAATCCCGATCGTGATTTGCAATCTTGTGATGATCGTGACAGATCTTTACTTGCGAACCAAGCTGTGGGCGGTAACGACAGGCTTTCATTGTATGTTTAAAAACAAAGATTATTTCAGTTGCACAGCCTAAGTCACATTCGTGATACAAGCGAAACTAGACCGGGCCTTGTGTGTTTAACCTCGGATAATTAAATCATTAGATTCAATTTTAATTTGCGTAACTATTGTGTAGGGTGAAATTTGAATAAACATTGATAATTTAACTAGCGTAACATTATGTACACGATGATGCCATGTTAATTATATTTTAATTTCATACCGCGGGCGCTGCTGAGTACATACATATTTATGTACGTATGGTTAAACTGTCGTAAATGTAGAACGCCCCGCCTGGCCCCAGGCAGGGTAGGAGTAATCTCTTTTTTATTAGCATGAGTGTATTAGTGAGAACAATGCGTCACTTACTACTAATGTTGTACTTACGTTTGAAACTGATACGGTGCAAATTACAATGACAAATTGAGCCATTCACGAGTTGTCATAAATGTAACAGGTCGATAAATCTTTTGAAACTGACTTTTAATTAACTGGCAAATTATAAAGTGAATTTTAATGCACTAGGACTATATCGGTCTTAAGGTGAGGTCCAACGGCGATATTAGATGCATTTGTTTCATAAATGTTTTTTAGTTTACTTTCAATAATAAATCTTCGTACATATTATGACGATTGCACGACTAATATTTATTTAGATTTATCATTTTATTATAAAAATATTATGTAACTAAAACAAATGAGTCGCTCCGATTTCGATATGGTAATATTGATTTATAGCCTATTACTTCGAGAAGAAATTATATTGTTACTGTCAAAAACATTGAGAATTTGATAAAAAAAAATTATAAGGTCCAGTTTTGCTAGACGAATATAAACCAATATATGAAAACGAGGTAACCAGTAAAACTCGGCCTTATCTAAGCAATGTACTGGAAAAGAAACGCCTTAGTTTCTTATTATGCATCATTAAAGGCAGCACGCCTCATTGATAACAGGTATTAGTAATGAGTATCGTTTCATTTTGAATATATTATTAGTGCGAGAGACTAATTTCTAGCTGCAAAGGAAAACAGTGTAGGTAAGTGTTACTTTTGTAAGTGGAGTATCTCGGTTTCCAGCCAAATCTATTTCATTGAGGTGCAAATAGTTGGCTAACAAGTAATTACTAGGTTGTTACACCACGTGGGAAGCTCCCACGACTAGTATTGTCTTGGCGTCGTCCGATTGAGTGCACTTCTTAGCGATAACGCACTGAGCGCGCGCATTCCCCGAGAACAAACAGTGTTCTGTCACATTGTTGCGTTTACCTCGAAGCTTGTTCTTAGCTCCAACCATTAATTATTCAGTACGCAGCGTGCAATGTATCATACACAAGAGCACGCATTCATTCACTGTGTAAATTGCCACACTAGTTAGGCAAACGCCCTGCGAAAAATAGAAATCACTATTCTCAAGGCAAGACTTACGTGTTACAGTTCTGTGAGCAGAGATTTATGTAGTGATTAGTGGTACAATTAAACCCGATTATCTATATTATTTCCTGCAACATTTTGTACACGTTAAGGATAATATGAGTCATGGTTACTGAGTAAGATTCTTGAGCCGCTTGTCTCAAATGCTGTCAATGTCGAATGAATTCAATGTATCTAATTAATTGGACACGGATTCTTTACAAAATGAACCGATTGAAGCCTATAGCGACTGCCCAAAAGTAGATTATTTTAGATCACGTAAGATATCTTACTTGAGATTGACTTTTGACAATAAAATAATTACTAGTCGCTAACACAGAGAACTTGCATTGTCATAAAAAATCACAATGATGACAAATAATGTCCCTCAAATAGTTTAAAACGGTGCTAAGAGTTGAAATAATCTTTAATAAACCGTAAACGTTGCCTAAGGCAATCTTTATACACTAGACAAGTAAGTCGTTAAGCATCATCCTATGCAACAGATGTAGTTTCACCCAGGTCCTGCTGTGCGCTTATCGCCTGGAGATCTTAGTTCATAAGTCTTTCGTTACTATTTGACGACAAAATATCCGAAACTGCGGTGGTACTAGCTGCCCTACGGCAGTCAGTAAGAATAAATTGCCAGTCTTTCCATTCGCCATTTTCTCTCAGATTCTAATAGCTAAGATGATCGCTTACCATCAGATGGAATGTATGCTTGATTGCGAAATTCGTAGTACGTATTAAAATAGGGTCAGCTGGCAGTGACCCGGCCTTTTGAGCCTTCATTTGTGGGTTCCATAGTCGTTCATGTCCAACCTTTGTTTGATGAATATATATTAGGTCCTTACATATGAAATTGGCGTTTTGTATGGGAGGAACAAAAAGTCGAATATTTTTTAATATAATATATTTAATTAATCAAAGTATGAACCATTATTTTCTATGCACTTTTGCCATCTCATAGGTAGTTCATTGATCCCTTTACTAAAAAAACCAGTCGGACGGGAATCAATAAAATCTTTGAAGGCGATTTGGACTGCCCCATCGGAGTTGAATTTTTTCCCTTGCAAGAAGTTATCCAAATTTCGAAAAAAATGGTAATCTGTTGGAGCAAGGTCCGGGGAGTACGGAGGATGTCTTAGACTTTCCAATTGAAGCTCTTCTAATTTAGTAGCCGTCTGTAGCGCAGTGTGTGGTCTAGCGTTGTCGTGAAGCAGCAGTGGCGTGGAGCGATTGACCAGCCTAGGTTGTTTAGCCGCTAGCTTTTCCATCATGGTTTGCAATTCCTGACAATAGACATCAGCCGTAATAGTCTGGCCAGATTTGAAAAAACTGTAATGAACAATACCGGCACTAGTCCACCAAACGCTTACAAGTAACTTTTTTGGGGTTAATTTTCGCTTGGGGCAGGATTTGGCTGGCTGGCCAGGATCTAACCATTGCGCTGAGCGCTTCCGATTATCGTAAAGAACCCATTTTTCATCACAGGTAATGATTCGGTTTAAAATACCTTCATTATTGTGCCGGTTTAGTAATGTAACGCAGCAGTCGACGCGCGTTTGCCGGTTTGTTTCAGTCAATTCGTGAGGTACCCACCTTTCAAGCTTTTTAATCTTCCCAATTTGCTTCAAGTGAATTAAAACAGTTTTATCACTAACATTGCAGCCTGCAGCTAACTCGGACGTGGTTTGCGATGGATCCGCTTCCACAATAGCCTTCAACTCTTCATTATCAACTTGAGTCTCAGGCCGTCCACGGGGCTTGTTCTGCAGGTCGAAATTTCCAGAACGAAAACGTTGGAACCAAAAACGAACTGTGTTTTCTTTTGCAACACGACCGCCATACACATCATTCACCCTTCGAGTTGTTTCCGCAGCACTAGTGCCACGGCGGAACTCGTACTCGTAAATAATGCGATATTTAAGGTTTTCCATTTTGTAAAATGAGTGACGCAAACAGAAAAAAACAGAAGAAAAAAAACAAATGAATGACGATCATCGAAGCACAAATACATGAGTCTATAGCTGTACAAATTTGAATTTGGAATTCCTTACCAAAGAGGAGAAATTCGTGATTAAAGTGGCCAGTACGAAAAACGCCAATTTCATATGTAAGGACCTAATACTTGCAATAGGTGTGATATTGTTCGAGAAACAGTCGGGACTATGTGAATAATCGGTGAGATCTAATTAGTATAAGAATTAAGATCTCCATGTAAATATAATTTGAATTAAGAACTTGGCCACATAGAATAAGAAACATAATTTGAATGTATTACCGATAGTGTTTTGTCTTTTTTCATTATTGATTTGAACGATTTGGAAGGTACAGATTTTTTGTTGTTATTGTTTTTGAATTTATATATATATGGTGTTAAGTGCAAGTCAGGTATTATTATTGCTAACCATCAACCGGCGGCACTACATAGTTCCGAGAATTATCAAAAATCTGAGAAGAACATACAATCATTTTATGTACAAGCTAACAGGACTTGTACACTTAGGAACATTATTATTTGAACCTTGAACTTATTGAGCTATCGTTGTATATAAGATGAATATATATAACGAGTTATTAGGAGTAATAATGAACAATTTAAAATAATTTTATCGAGTCACGTAAAGCGCTTTTCGACCACCTGGCATTGAGCTTTTAATTGTCTCGACATGAATACTAAGCAGTGGAGAAGATATTGTTAATTTAGCTGGAACATTTAAAGTGCTTCTCATTCTTAATAAAGATTAAATTATGGATAACAGTTAAATTATTGCAATGTCTGACTATTTCAGTGTCAAAATAATTTAATTAATTTTGAATCGAAGTACGCGTAGTTATTTAGATACATTTTAAAAATGCATTGTTTAATTGGAATACTTTTTTTAAGTTTTAAGACATTTATACTCTTATTTTATTAATTTAAGGTACTTATATTTCCCTTTTTTGTTGTTTATAATTATAGATAGATAGATAGATAGATAACTCTTTATTGTACACCAAAATCAATAACTGAAGAACATAAAATACATTATAAATCGGTACAATTGGCGGCCTTATCACAACATGTGATCTGTTCCAGACTATGATATTTATTTATTTACAAAAGTTTCAGAATCACAAAACAATTAAAAATATCTTATTCAGTGGCAACTGGGATTTACCGTTGTTTTAAGCCATTAGAATTTATTGTACAAATATTCTAGGAGTCGTGCATTTAATATCAGAGTGCGCATTTTACGCTTGAATCCAAGGTTTTTTTTATTATTATTTGTATACCACTAAGTGGCAAACGATACAGCCCACCTGAGTGGTTACCGTATGTGGATACTAGCAATACTATCGGCCCGATACTGAAACAACATTCAATGTTTGAAGGTCTACAAAACTGTTTGAACGTCGTCAACATACAATTTCTTATGTAAAAACGCAGGTCATTAAAAATTAATGTGGCATTAGATTTGACTGGCGTTTCAGTATTCAGCCCTATTAATATCAACCGCGCGTTGCCGAACCTATTAGTAAAATTATTAATAATAAATTGGAAAGCCATAAACATCATAACGAATACCTATTCAAAAGCTTAAAGACTCCTTTTATCTTTAGACAAAACAAAGAACATTCCGTTGCTCATAAAATATCCTTTTGTTAGTGCGTGTGTTCGCTGTATTTGAGCCAAGGATACTATTGGCGTGTGGCGAGCATAAATCAACGTTGACACATGCCCATTTTCACAACCAGCATTCGGTAAGTCAGCATTCGGCAGTCTCTCGGTTAAAGTCGAATCCTCTGCATGTATTCACTTCAGACAATACGATTGTGAAACAGTAAGCTAAGTATTCAGGCATTTTGGCTAGGTATATTCTGCCATACATTGCTGTGTTCCGGTTGAAAGGGCACTGAAGCTAGTGAAATTTAAAGGTACTGAAAACAAATGAAATAAAGCAACCAGTGGAAACAAACCTTAGCATGGTATTATATTCCGTTTATTACTTTAAAATGAAAAGCAGGGATCGAATTACAGAGTATGCTATATTATTGGCTAGGGAAAATAAAAAAAGATTTACAAATAGCTCGAACAAATGAAAACAATGAAGTGAAATTAATAAATTACAGTAACTATAGCGAACTATAGCAGGACTTTCATTTTATTTCATTGCTCCTAAAAGAGTACAAAAGAATTAGGGGTTTCATTTTGTGACCTAACATGTGATTACTAGCCTACTGAGTTCTAAAACCTGAGGTAATGATTCAATTATATCCTGTTTCGAGCCGGTTTCTTTGTAAACTTAATCCTTCATTACTTTTTAAACAAAAGACGCATTCTGGTGGTAAATGCGCAGGAGGTTATTGTGCAACTGAATTAGACGGCACGCGAGGTTATTTAAATTAATTAACACTGATATCACAATTTGCTATTTATCATACAAATAATCACTAGCAGTTAACGTTAGGGTAATTTTTCAAACTATTCTGGTGTAATTTTAATGCGTTTAGATTATTAGATAACTGTTTTATTTAGCAACATTTACATCATCCATTATTGTTTTAATCTGTCTATGAATGTCATATTGCAAAATGTAGGCCTCACTCAAAATTCAAGTCAAGTAAATGAAAATTTATCATAATATTCAAAACGAATCGGTACGTATACGATAAAATATAAGAAGCTTTATTATCACGAGCAATAAAGTTTTGAAAATAACTAGCGCCCTGGCTTGCATGGATGCATTTCCAACTTATGCGGTAAAGTTTAAAAAACACTCATATCCTTTTTCAGATAATTAAGAACACAAAAAAGCATCTGCTAAACCGTGTCTTTCATACATTCGGCAATAGATTTTTAGTTTTTATAAATGTTTATTGAGAAAACCACAATCACGTGTGATATTCAATTTGTACCGAATCCAAACTATTTGCAACATCAAACGAGAACAGTTCCGGCCGCCCAATCAAGGACCACCGAGTTGTGTTCAAAACGCCGCTGCAACGCAACGACTTGATGGAATCTGCTTTTGATGAGCACACAATTCAAACTAATGTTACTGTCGCAGTTTGCTTAACTTATGTCTAGATAGATAGATAGATAACTCTTTATTGTACACCTTAAAACTATAATACAGAATCAGAATTTATTATACATATCGGTACAAATGGCGGCCTTATCACTAGATGTGGTCTCTAATGTGCTTTGACTAAAGTTACGACACTCAAGTGCACATTCTGAAGTAACTTTATTTGGTAGATAAATAGAGTCAATGCTGCTCGCTTATAAATATGTGTAAAAGTAATTTAAAGCCGAATAATTAGTGACATAGTATTTTACTGTAATTTAAGCGCACATAAATATGATATACATATGAATAAAGAGACAGAGTTTGGTGATAGCGATATAATATATGCAGCGCTAATGAAAAATGGTATGAACATTAATTTACGTAACATAGTATTAATTTAAGATCTAATAAATGTAAGCCACAATAGTGAAAGATGAGAGTATATTTTAGAAGCATGTTGTTTTTTTGTTACTTAATGACATATGGTCGAATTTTAATGTCAATTTTAGCAAATAGAGAGATCAGCTCGAGTAAAACATAGGGTATCTATTGGTACGAAATATAAAGGATTTACAAACAGCCTATTCTAACGCGGTCGTAGTCTCGGAGAAAAGCTGGGCTCAATTTAATTGGTTACCGCATTAGCGTTATCTGGAAATAAATTGGCTTGATAAGACAACGAACTTTGTTAGCTAGACAAAGTCAAGCCACGAACGACAGTTAGACACACCAATAAGGTATTCGTTGAAGGCAAACATTATTTTGCACTTCGCCGCAAAAATAAAGCCTTGGTCTACCAAGGCTTTCATTTGCTAAGCAAATATCTATATTTGCTTAGCAAATGAGTCATAGCTTTGCCATTGTATAATTTCACGCCTTTTATTTAGCCTTACTTTATTTAAGTAGATGCTGGATAATATTGGAATTAACCTGTTTTAATATTAACTCTGCCTTTTTGTAAGCGTATCATGGTATAGCTACTCTACAACAAATTACCAAATTACTAAGAAGAAGAAAACTGGATAAATGAGGATATAATTTTCAGCGTGCGAGAGCAAATATACACTGAAGATATTTATTGCAAACAATCGTTAACTATAGGCATAAATATTTGTTTTAATCTCACTAAATAATTTTCATTTTTTTTTGGTTATATGGTAATGGAATTAATTCAAAACCGATTAGCTTTCTAGCGAATGCCATATAATTTATTCAAAGCTTTATTATACCAAAATAAATAAATTGTTTATGTCACAACTATTTAGCCGAACATTAGGCTTTGAATAATAACGAATTTATTGACAACCATATCGCGATAAGAAACCTATTTGAATTCGATTAGAATTGATTGACAGAATAATTTACATAGCTTAGAGGGGAAGAGAAGCAAATGTATTAATTCAGAGCTTTTTTTCTTAACAGACGGTTTTCATCGGTTCATAACAGCGTCAAAGCTGAATACTTAAAATATTAGCTTTATTAATATTTAGGTCGTTCGATCCCATCCAGGACAAGCATTTATGTGATGATGTGTTTTTGCATGAGTTTGGGAGTTTGGAAATAAAAAAAGCGTGGTATACTTTGCCTGGTTATCATTGTACGTACTTGGTAACTTTTGTTTTGTTTGAACCTTATTTATATTGTTACCATTATTACACTATGGTGTGTGTCAAATTCGTTTATTACTGGTATTACGCGGCTATTTATAAACGAATTTAAATTAATGGCCATAGTTAAAAACATAAATTTGCCCAATAAAGATCTGTTTATACAGATGGCGCCGACAGCGTTGCACCAAATCAAAGGTAATTGAAATTATACGTAACGCCGAAGTACATTAAGTCAAATATCGTGTAATAAATAAACGATAACAAGCTGGTGATCACGTCTTATGATGAGGATTTTACTGATGATGATTACAATAACCAAATAGACTTTGTACAGTTATAGGGTTTGATATCGCTAGCCTGTGATTTTAGCCGGTGCCGTTCCATATAATTCAACCATAAATGAGAATTACAGTAGTCGAGTCGTCTTTATCGCAGTTTATGTCATGCTGCCCTGTTATTTGACTCGTTATGAAAATTGTACTCGTTATTTTGTGACCGTGCAATTTAATGCCATACGATCCAATAATTGGCGGAATCTATGGGCGGAAATATTACGAGTTCGTGGTTTATGAATATATTTAAGCAACGATGGAAAGTTTAATTTTGTTGTTCTTTAACAGTAATTTTGCAAAAGAAGTTAATATTAAAATATATTATTACCAATCTTCATAGATCTAAATGACGACATATTTTGATTTAATTAAATTAACAGGATGGATTTAAAATATGACACATAATATTATAGGCATTGACATCGATATTATTTATGGAATAAGCTAGACAGACCGAATATAATGCTGCTATAGACAAAGTTTGGTTTGGCGGCATCTTCGACAGCCGTTACGAACATAATTAATGGGTTAGCTATTAAGACCCTTTACTTGCGACGATTACGATTTGATATTGGATAATACCTTAGCATTATGATCGCTAAGTTTGGGATGATACAATTGTCGTTAATATTATAGCATAACTACTCTGGTCTTATTTGCAATAATAATATTTCTATACGAATTATCTTTGATATTCTAGGATGGTTGAAAAATGCAATATAATTTCAGAATATTATGTTCACATAAATTCCGCTATCAATCTTACTCCAGCAATCTAGATTCCATTCACTGAAAGAGTAGCTTTTATAGATAAAAGCGCAAACAGTGATGGATACGCGATCACACGAGCACAACACGGATTCCGTGAAAAATCCGTGATTGGCGGTGACTTTGCAATTTATTCGTGTAATAAATGAATCGTGGCATATAAACGACACAGTATTTGTATCGTGGAGCAGTGGCAGACGGCAGCGATCGTGTGCGTGTCAACTGGAGGCTGAATAATGACGTCGGGTGACATTTAATTTCGGATACAAAAGGCTCTTTATGCTGTTTACCCTAATCCATTTAGCCCGGGCCCCTCCCTGCCCGCACGGATGATATTGACAGTGAACCTTTTAGCTTTACCGCGCTTAATTACGTTAGTGGGATTCTTTGCCGTGTTCATGTGTTTTTATTGGTGACATAAGGACTTTGGACCCGTTGCCCCTTTGACCACTGACCTGTTAATCAACCTCGAATAACACGCAATGTGTGAATTGAATATTTTTTAAATTCAGAAATGGAATTCGAATATGATTTGAATATCAAAACCAAAAGATTCAAGATTCTTATTTTTAAAATTGGAATTATATATTTGTTGTTTTTCGATCAGTATCTATGTATAACATATATTAGTTATATATAGGGGTTTTAGAAAACATTGCAGGTAAACAGTGTGCAACTACTATAATGTGGTGTGTTTGGTTTTTTCCTGCGCCGAGTAAACTTTTCTTAGCTCCTCTACTATGCAGAGTTTTGTTTCATCTCAATATTAGGCTGGAAACGCGTTGGTGATACCCCTGGCATTGCAGGCGTGCATAAGATAAGCTCAGCATCAGGCGGGACATACGCTACTTTGCCATACGATATTAACCTAAAATATTCACATTCTGCATACATATTTAATTTATTCACAAGCTAAATTTTTAATTGGTTTTCAATATGTCATATAGTGTAGAATGCCACAAAAGTGTTGTCTATCGCCGTCGGCCACTGGTGGTCAAAGGGATTAACCTATCTCAAATTAATCTGGTTTTGAAATAGGGTAGCTGTCGAATTAAGTATCTTATTCACGCAAAATAGATTGGGTTTTGATTATTAACAATTAACTTGATACGGTGAATGGCGACTGTTTTCTCAAATTTACGTGTTGGAATTCTCTTTGGAATTCAAATTTGAAACAAAATTACTTTAAAGTGAGACTAGAATTTTGATTAAACAACTGTAGGGCATAAATAAGAAAATGTAAGTGCCAGAATTGTTTAGTTGAATGAATGAAAAAAATGTATTTTATGTGAAGGAAAGAAATAAATACACATTTATTCATATGCACACAGATATAATAAAAAATATCTTCTTTCTTTTGCTTTTATTTTAGGTATCTGTATAATATGATTCGTAAATTAATACAAACGTTTTAAAATAAACCTTTTATGCAGTTTCTTTAGTTTATTGTTTTTGGCATAACTGTAAAGGGGTGGAGACATACGTAAATGCTAAGCTTAATCATACCTAATGAATGTGTACACAAGTTGTGTTGTGTTGTGTTGTGTTGTGTTGTGTTGTGTTGAACAGTTTATCCGCTGAATTTGCATTGATGCTTAACAAAGGCCATGTGGGTGGCAAAGGTTATGCGATGGGCGTTATCATCCATCACATCTATGTAACCGGCTAACAGGATAGCTCAGGCGTGAGCTACGGAGTAATTGAGTAATAAACACTTGGAAACTAATACAATGTTTTGAAATGTACGATTCGTTACGGTATTCGTTTAATTAATTGTGCGTATTCTCAATTTGCAAAAATAACACTACTTTGATGTAGTGTTGTGTTTCTGCGGTAAGTAAGGTTGCCAGTGCTCCACGAGGATACGCTGCGCTAGTAGTAATACTGCTAGCACAGTGAGCGCTCATCAACAATAGGGTTGGCAACTCGTTAATGATACCCCTGTTATTGCTAGCGGCTATAGGCTAGGGTTACTGCTTACCATCAATACAAATTAATGATGATTTTCAATTGGAATCAATTTGATAAATACGTTTGTATCTCAAAATAAAACTAGACTTTGACGATTTTCCAATGTAGGCAGTACTTTAAATAGACGCTGTCAGATGAAATGGGTCGTCAAACAATGTAAGGTGAGAATTTCATGTGGACCACGCCGTATAACATGATTACTAATATTAATTCAGACGGATATGTTTATATACATATAAAACTATCTATGCCTCGTGTTTTCATCTGCAAATTTCTTGTTTGCGATATAAACATTGTCACCCTACTATTTTGAAATTATAGTACTCTATTGCCAGCCTTCCCATTTAAAGCCTTTAGTATCCCTAATGATTTTGTGATATATATATATATATATATATATATATACATGTCACTTAAGTCATTGACATTTAAATTATATATTTTATTTGAATAGAGTAATTGCTGTGTTTATTACCGGATTCTACTCCGCAAAGCACGATCTTCCGAATCCGGTGGTTGATTCTGACGATTTGAAAGTACTTATTTGTAAAGTCTAGTCAAATAAAGATGATTTTGAGTTTGAAATAGATCCATGATCCGTGATCGGATATAAGCAAACTATAACTTTTTTTTATTTATTAATATTATATTTTAATATTTATCTTAAAGTTACAGCTATCTTCCAGATGTGCAAGTTACCAGTGTACAAGAAATAACATTTTATATTTCTACAAAGTGTCCCGTATAATGGACTAAACATTCAACTTGGATTCTTTCTTGCTTGTTGAGTACGCGTGCCAATAAAAAAGTCATGTGACGTCATGTCCCGCTTCGACCTGGGATTTGGTGTCGTGACAATCGACAGAGATGGATTGGATTCACAATATCGAGGTTCGCATTTTATGGAAGAGCTGTTCAGTTGCCCATGTTTTCAAAAAGTAGGTTCGATAAAATTTTGTGATGTTTGAAATACAATACAAAGTAATCATTTGAAATACAATTTAAAATGTCCCTTTTCATTCAGATTTCTTTACATACATCTACCTACATAGTTTTTAGAATTCCAGTATTTACGATATTATAGAATGAAAAGTTGCCTCGATACAGTGGGTGAAGCCAGTAGATATTTCTTTATATGTTTATCAACAAAAGGAGAAAAAGTATTTAGGAAGCCCCTTCAAATGTCTTTTAGGTATCATAAAATATCTGCAACGATTAACTCACTTAGTAATCAACTAAGAATGCTATTTGCAAACTACATTATGGCTCTATTGTCTTGCGTAACCTTTAGCATATAATAGTAGCCTACGCTTAAATTTCAAACAACTTAATACTGGAGGCTGTATAGTAAGTTCTTGGAGTGTATTTTGTTAAAATTTTAAGTAAAGTACATGAATATTATTATTTATGAAAGTCTTTTGTGACCATCAGAAGCAAATAGCATTCTAGAGTTTGCCTTATTTGGTTAACATATGCCACTATTATGACGTCATTAGCACCTTGCATTCGACAAATTAACGTATGGATTGACTGAAGGCAAGCGATCATCGTAGACAGAATATTAACCCTACTTTATTTAATACCGATTATATCAACTTTATTTGTTACGTGGTGATATGTATGTATGTATCTATGAGAAATATTTCCAAAATTCCGGGCGTTTTTTATTCGAACTAATAAACTAGTCAATAGGATTTGCATGACATTATAATTTATCGCTCTGCACTAATTGCTATCTGATGGTATCATAAAATAAGAACTTACCTATATTACGATCGCTTGAAAGCACCCAACTCATTAACGAATACCTGTAAAAAAACAATATTTATAATCGTGAGCTGTTTGTACGCTGTGCTATATTGGGGAAGGATTATATTTAAGGATTTGTCTTTTTAAATTTAGGGCTGAATAAATTTATCAGGATTATGTAAAGTTGCGGAAATTGATTTTATGATTCGTGCTGCGGACTTCGGAGTGGCAAATGTCGGCAATAGTCTCTTGTTTTTGAAATTTAGTATTTTTTTAATTACTATGAAAATTTACGTGCTGTAATAAATTTTCTTCTTAAAAAGTGTATTTAAAGCCAATTTTCGGCAAAATAAGTATTATCATACAACATTTAAATTGACGACGTGCTATATTAATTTTTTCTTCTTACAAAGCGTAAATAAAGCAAATTTTCGGAAAATAAGGTTTATCATAAAAAAAAATTACAGTTACGCCTAGATTGTAAAGATATCAGAAATAAAAAAAATAGGTGTGGCACTCGGAGACTGCCGCGGTAAAGCTATTGCATAGCAATTTTTATCAACTTATGCAATTATAATTATTTATTTATTTTATTAATGCAGTATTTTTTATATACCTATATATTTTCTCACAAACAGCTGATTACGGTAGTTTTCCAATACAACCAATGCCACCTAAAGGCGGGTTGCTGAACTAAAGAGACAAGCGTGATATTTCAAAAAGTCATTAAAAGTTCTGGTATTTATCGATAGATGGAGTTGTCGGTCGGAGTGGGGGGTGGTTAGGTTTTTTTCGTTACGGAATTTCTGGATTCGGTTCCCACGCTCAAGGCCCGCGATAAAAGTTATGCAATAGCTTAAAAAAAATGCTCATGGACAAAGTCAATTATCAACCAGCTTAAATCAATCAAGGATCAACCGTATCTTATATAAGAGGCACCAGTGTCACAAGTTGCAGATTTTAGAATAATTCATGAGAAGGCGTTACTCTTCAGGAGGTGTTACTCTCATTTTGTAACACTGCCATTGTGGCATTATTATGCAAAATTCTGTGACAGTTGCCGATCGCTGAGCTAAATTTCTTCGCATCAAAGGTTATTAGAATGTAGGTCTCGGTGTCAATGCACTCAAGGTCGGTTGTGATCTTTGGGAGCGAAATGAGTTCTTTTCTATAGAATTTTAAGAGCTTATGCAAACTATGTTGCGCTTCACTAGTTCACTACGTCATTTTTACGTCATGCGATACAAACTGGTGTTTCTCTAGGATCTTACTTTTTATTTACCATATTATTATTTATTACAAGACAAAGAGCCTTGGAGGTATTAGACTGTATTACATTAGAGAGACATGCTAGATATTTGTAATTATAGCTTAAAAGGAAAATACATAGAGAAAGCACGTGCATAAAACATTATCTAAACTACAGATTCTTACAAAGAGTATTTTACATAAATATTCTAACAAAGCTTGGAATATATAAGATGCATTAGCATAGTGTTTATATTAGCATGATATCACACATTGGAGTAACATGTAAATTAAATGCACTTGGTGCGTCCTCAGCGGGGCGGATTCCGCGCTGGACGCATTCCGGAATAACCACAGAGTAAAAATATACAATCACATACCTAGTCGTATATGGAAGGAATGTTATGGAATCGTTGTTCTATTTTCAAAACAGTAGTTTTAGTTTACTAACAAAATACAGTAAAACGTAGTAGCATTATATAAATAATTCGAAATATAAATTAGAACACAATTTATTTGATTTTAATTTAACTTATTTCAATCGAAATTACATGGATGTCGGTTTGAAATAAAGCATTATTCTTTTTCTTTAATAATATTGTCATTGAGTTGTGTTGTGAACGGATTTGGACTGAAGGTATTTTGCAAGTAGGTTGTGTAAAATTAAAGACAAGTTTATTTTAAGTTACTTAAAGAAGGTACGTTTAGTAACTAGTACTAAGTAAAACACTTGTAATTCTGTGATGAAGTGAAATTAAAATCAATTCTCGGAGATATTATTATTGAACTAAATTACTAAGTTATCACTCTAGAGTAGACCGAAGCGACATGTTTTCTAAACTGTATTATCATGACTTAATTTATTATTGTTGATTAAATCATCTCATGACACCACTCTTATGTAAAAAAAACTCACTCAAGTTGTATAATAGAACAAAGTAGTAATAATTGTGAGCTTTTGACATTGTCTTAAGGTATAAATGGCGGACATAGTAGGCTTAGCGAACAATTGATATATTAATTACGTAACGCGGAGATAAGGTGAGTATTGTAATAGGGAATTAAGTTCCATTGTAAGAGAAAAATAATTCACATCTTTACTCAACTATGCCGTAAAATTAATTGCTGATGTTGAAACACAATTGTACCGAAACCTTTTAAATAAATCATAATATACAAAGTCTTGCCATTTACTCGGAAAGTGTAAGTAATATATTAAGATGATTAAATGAATGTGATAACCATAATCCTAGCATGCTACCATAATTTATCATTAAAACTGCCAAAGCTACATTGTTGTATTTTGTTGGAAAGCAGACCTCATTTCTCACAAGATTGTTAAATTTCATTATTATTACTATACAGACTACTATTTATTTATTAATTGTTAAATTAAAATGTGCAATTAAGCAAATGTAATTTTGTGAAACATAAGACTGATATTCTACGAGGTGTTATTTTCTTTGTATTTGCAAACTTAATTATTATTAAGACGGCGCAAAGTTTTCTTATGTTTCATATTTTACATCGTTGTGTAGTCATGTAAGTATGATTTACAGCCAGGCAAGCGTATAAGATTTACGCTTATGTAAATTGAAACTGTAAAATATATTAATTGGTGTAACACATTGTTCAACATAATTTATGTATAATTATCTGGTTGAAGCTGTGGAATTTAATTACTTTGATAACTTAGCTTACACGTAGAATTTTATTGAATTAATTTTGTTGTGAACAAATTCGAATTGATAACGTGTGAAGTTTTTTTTTTCTTGTAGTCTTGGTATTCAGGGTCGGCAACGCGCGAGTGATACCCCTGGAGTTGTAAGCGTCCATAGGCTACGGTGACCGCTTACCATCAGGTGGGCCGTATGCTTGTTGCCACCTTCGTGGTATAAAAAAAATCCAATACTTTATATTTGATTATGAACATTTACTATATCTTTTCTTCCAACCTAGACTCACATAATTATGCGATAGGAAAATGTTTGAAGCAGAATTGGTTAGGACACATCGGTATCTCTCTTCTATAAGCAAGCTGCTCGACTAGCTTACTACCGAAAATCGCAGAAAAATTCGCTCCATTGTGGTGTTATGTTGCTCCAGTAAGGTTTACACAGCTCCTTGGGAAGCACTCTTGTTGGCAGTAAGTAGACATTTTTTTTTATACCACTAAGATGGCACACAAGTATACGGCCCACCTGATGGTAAGCAGTCACCGTAGCCTATAGCCGCTAGCAAAAGGGGTATCACTAACGCGTTGCCAACCATGTTTTTGATGAGTACTCACTGTTTTAGCAGCATTACTGCTAGCGCAGCGTATCCTCGATGAGCACTGAAGACTGGCTACGCACTGATGATAATTCTAATATCGCAGGAGTCATAAGCTACGGTAACAGCTTACTGTACGTTTCTTTGCCAACATTGTTAAAGAAAGAACATATCAAGTGCTTCGGTTCACGCAAAAAGCTATTAGCCAACAACTAAGCTATAATGCTGTAGATGTAGCCGTTTACCCAGCTTATACATTTAGCCGGCTCACGCCAATCAATCCGCCAGCGATACAGATTGATGTTCGCTGTCCCTCGCATGTGTTAGGATAACATACGCATACGTGAATAGATTCTACATTTTGTCCTTTAGGAGTTTACTTATCTTCTCTATCAACGAAAAGACAATATGGTCAGTAGGCCGGTCAAGGATTTATATAGAGATTAATTGAGAAGAAATTGTTATTAAGATTATCAAAATCTGGGGGCAAGTCGGTTATTTGACAAAAAGATATACCTAAATATGTAAACAAGAACATTAACACATAAACGATGATATAATACGACGAGACCGCTGGTCTAGTGGTTAGTATACCTGACTGCTGCGCTAGAGGTCGACGGTTAGATTCCCGCCGGGGCAAACATTTGTGTGACAAATATGTTTGCCTTGCGTCTGGGTGTTTGGTATGTATTATAAGTATGTATTTACAAACAAAAAGTATATAAGTATTATATCAGCTGCTGGTTCCCATAGTACAAGCTTTGCTTAGTTTGGGGCAAGGTGGCGCTGTGTGATAATGTCCAAAAAAAAACTTGTATTTAAAATGTAAGCTTGTAGTTTATAAAAAGGCTCGATGACCAGTCCCAAAGTTCGCAAAGTCCCATTTGCATGTTTCATTTGATGTGGAAGTAAGTATGCCTTATTATTGAACTATAGAAAATGAATATGTATTGGCTTATAAAGTTCCAGGTGTCAGTCGTTTCGACCAATAATTCTGACAGTAGTTACATCAGCTTAGATTCGGTTTCCCTTATGTACCCAAGAGGATTCGTTCCCATTTCCGTGTATTGCAAAAAAGAACCTAGGTTTTGTTGCTTCCTTATTTTTCTTCGTTATGCTCATTTCAGACCAAACAACTAACGATATTTATACCGTCATCACGTATTAACTAAACATAAAAACTAACTGATACCTAGTTACATACAAACAACCTTACGTCACAGCAAGAATTATAAAAATAGATTCTTACATAAGAAAATAGTCATAACTTTTAATTTGTTAGTTAATTGTTAGACAAAAACTTGCCCAAGACCGTTAATTTGTTTGCGAATTGCATTTTTTTGTTTAAAATCCTTTCTGCATACCGCCTTAGTTATAAAATTAAGTATTACAAAAAAATGCCATCATCTTTTAATTTAAACAATTTTTTTGAGCAAATCTAATCAAAAATAACCATATTTGATTAACCATCAACTAAATTGATGCTGGAACTTATCTCAACTTTAAATAATAATAATAATAATGCCACATACTGAAACGACATTCAATTTTTGAAAGCCCCTTTAACTGTTTGAAGCGTCGTCAAAATAAAATTTCGCATGTAAATTCGCTGGCCACTCAAAATTAATGTGGCATCAGATTTGACTGTTTCAGTTTTAGTTTCAGTTTCGGTCATAGATAGAAAATTACAAGCGATACCTAACATTTATTACATGTTACATGAAAAAAGGACAGAGCACTGAGTTTCTTGCCGGTTCTCCTCAGGTGGCTTTTTACCGAACCGGTGATAATTTAGACCTTCATAAGTGCCTTATTGGGGCCTAAAATGTTTGATTTTGATTTAACGAAAATTATTTAGCATAAATAAATAATAAATACAACAATCTCACATAAGGTGCCATCTGTTAACAAATGTTAAGAAAGTAGTTAAATATAGTAAAATCTCGTTAATTTGCTTCAAACTTTCGTCGGATCATTAAGTAATCGTAACAAATGTCTTGCAAACATAAATTCGTATTAGTGAAACCTCATTAATTTCCAAATAATTCTTCATACAAGTCAGGGGAGGTAGGGTAACTTGCCCACTATAAATACAAGTTAAATAATATAAGAAGTAATTGCGTTCCTTTATTAATACTCGTATTTAACCAAGGCCTTATTCTAATAAAACCCACATAAAATCCCCTTGAAGTTTTAATTAAATGTTTTGTAACGAACCTCTCTATTAGAGAGTAGGACTTGGGTCTATTAAGTGGAGTGGAATGTATTACAATAGGTAATTAAAACGGTTGCAATGACAATGGGCGGGTACTATGGCAATAGCTGTTCTGGCGAACTGGAAATATGTAGATCGATGTAGATGGACGGACCTCCAACTAGTCTATTGCTGTCAAGGTTATGTCAAATGTCAATATGAACGGTAGGTAACAGGTAAGGCGGGCCGGTGACTAAGGTAACCTATTTGTAAATACTTGTTACTATTTTTTGAGAAGCGGACTTTTAACCATTCATACATTTCGTTACAATCTGTGTGACACTAAAAGTAAGGCAACTTGTATAATTGACCTAAAGAAAAAAATTAGAGCATCTCCGACTCAATATCCTCTAAAAGGCATAGCAAAGAGCTCTCGTAATTAAGTGATTTTTGAGACATAAACAATTTTAATCGGTTTATCTGTTTAGGAGCTACGATGCCACAGACAGACACACAGAGACACGTTAAACTTATAACACCTCTTTTTGCGTCGGAGGTTAATTAATGCGTTTCATTACTTCGCTGGTGGTAAGTAAGCGTAAGACCCACCTGATGCCAAGAAGTAATCTATGCCTAAAAGCGTTTGCAATACCAGGGGGATCACGTGTTGCCAACCTTCTTGTTGATAGGACTTCTGCGCAAGTGGCATGTAAGCCTACTTAATTGTTAACCTCCGGACATCTAACCACAGTAACAACAACACCAGGTATATTAGAGTGATGATATTTGACTATGGTCTTCTGTAAAGTAATGATATAGCCCCCAGTTAGGCTGCTTTTTTTCATGGGAAGTCCCGTAACTCCTAGCTTCCTTTTATGCTCGTAGTGTGATCAAAGACTATGTAGGTTAGAAAAACTTATTGGTATATGCCAGGGTTTGAACCCGGATTACTCAAATGGTAGACGGGTCAACCACACGGTTATCACGACTTAGGCTTTTAGCCTACGACCGTGTTTTGATACCACCGACTAGTTCTATGACTACCTTCGGATTAAAAGGAATTTCCATATACATTTTCTATGAAAATAGTTAAGAAACAAAAAAATAATTTCCATCTTTAAAATTAATCGTCAATTTATTAATGAATCAATTAACCAAGTAATTATAAAGTTATCATAATAGTTTGATCTTAAAGGCTTATCATTTTGTGGCAAACCTCACAATTAATTCAATAACAACGACTAAACGTTGGTATATGTCACGAGATATTGATCAACAAGAAAGCCTTCGCTCAAGTGATAAGTAATGTCTAATTGTGGGCCAGCTATTCGTCAAGATAACTGATTTCGCCACTCGATAAAGATCGAACTGACCGGTCGACTAAGCACTAAACTTGTTAGCTAAGATATCGACTAATCAATGACCGTGGAGAAACTAGATGCTATCATAATTGGCGCTAATGTTAATAAACAATCGAGCTATTATCATCAAGAAATTGAATACGATTCGATACATCAGTTTACTCGTTAAGTTGTGATTGTGATCAATTCGTTTATTAATATTTTTGACATTGAGTGTTTCGTGATGAGGGGCGTTATTTATTACATAGTGATTGGTTGGTTACAACTGACGAACTTATGTTCGTATTATGTTATATTTTCTATATATTTTAAAAGCCTTGTGTTTGAAGCAACGGCCTGTTATCTGATGGGCCCGGGTTCAAATCCCGGCCTGTACCAATGAGTTTTTTTTTTATATCACTAAGATGGCACACAAGCATACGGCCCACCTGATGGTAAGCAGTCACCGCTGATATTGCTAGCGGCTATAGGCTACTTGACAGCCTACCATCAAGTGGGCCGTATGCTTGTGGGCTATCTAAGTGGTATAAAAAGAAGGTAATCGTATATATACAAATGATACATTATGAAATTGTTATATAAGAAAAACACGGGCAAGCACCTATCAAACCTGATTTGTAAACTCCTGAGTAAAGGACTAACAGTGTAAGCAATTCGTTGCTTTCGTGGTAAGCGTCCCATGTCCCGTAGTACCGTGGCATTTTATACGTGATTGTAGTCGTAATATATTTTCAGATTAAGTTATGAGGGAAATGTTTATTACATACAAGAGTACTTAAGGTTATACAATGTACATTAATGACCGCATTATGCAGGTTGTTTAATATATTTATTTATCTCTGATACTAATCAGACATCGATAAATCAAATAACTGTCATTTAAAGCAAGACATAAATATTATTGTTTTGTCATTTGTGTAATATTATATTTTAGCATTATTTTATGTAATCCTTTGTATTACATTGTTATACAGTCTTACTACAATTGAAGCCAGGGAACAGTTGTGAATAAATTGTGACTATGTATTGGAGACTGTTAATCAAAATAATGCCTATAACTATTACGTATAATATCTTTCATTAATCACAATTGGGCGGAACACGGAATTGGGTGGAAAATGCCAACTCTATTCCTGTAATATAGGCAATATTGTTTTCGTAAATGAGGCTACTTGTTTTCCTACTACATACGATCGGAGTTTTGGCCAAAAGTTAGTCCTTTTTATAATTATACCAAACATTTGACCAAACTCTGAGACTCCAGTCAAATCTGATGCCACATTAATTTTGAATGGCCTGCAATTTTACATGCGATTTTGTTTTTGACGACGGCTCAAATAGTAACAATATCGTTTCTGTATTCGGCCGTTAAAAGCTTTATTAAAACAATTATTATGCTTTTTTACACAATATCATAACACTATAATATTTACGTACAACACAAGCCCTCCGCAATCCACCTACGTATCATTATATTTTTATCGAATAATATGTAGGTAGCGACATGAAATAGAACACTCCATTAGTTAATTTCTCCATTATCGTGGACCTAACAAATCGTGGTTTTGACAATGTA
Organism: Falcaria lacertinaria; assembly: GCA_951449985.1. NCBI lineage: Eukaryota > Metazoa > Arthropoda > Insecta > Lepidoptera > Drepanidae > Falcaria > Falcaria lacertinaria. Next base: position 8,294,542 of record OX602114.1, read on the forward strand.
GGCGTGGCGTGTGATTTAAGTATGATTGATAAATAGGATTAAGAACTAATAATGCAGTTCGCTTTTGTATGTGAGTTATGAGTAAGTAGACAACAATGAGAGCACACCCTCGGGCGGTCCTGAAATCACAAGGTCCATTTAAATTGTAACATTGTTCAAGTATAGGTGAGAGGTCGTTAATATTTCAATGATTTATGTTAATTACTTTTTCTATAAATTGAACTCCAGTAGAGGTCGCTATCAACTGAGCAAGGTCCAGACAGTGACGCGTAGTATGAGCTATTTAGAATCTCAGAATGCTTCAGCATTGTTATGCTGTTGTTATACTGGGCTTATGATACTTGTGATTGTTTTAGATCATCTTGTGGGTTCTCTGAATACTAACTGGTATCTCAGAGATCCTTCAAGTCCTCAAATAATTATTTCATAAGTCGTCTCCTACGAAATACTTTAAGCCGAATTAAGTTCAAACTTCCGAATGTTCGATGTTCGATTATTTTTGTGCGCTTCTATTACTTGTGTTGTATATATGATGATGAGTTTTCTTCTAATGTTATGATGGGAAGTTCGAATCATAAGCGGGAAATCCAATTGACGATCAATTTGAATACGTAAACACACGCCTTTTGCGTGTCAAACGTTTTTGGACCTGTTACGTACATATTTATTTCCCAACAATTTCAACTAGTAAGACTAATGTTTTTCTGACTTTGGATATATAAACACATATTAATAACATAAAGTTGCAGTCAATAAAAAATAACACTATCGCATATACGACTGTATTATAGAAATCTCAATAACACTACGTTCTAATTAACATCAATAAGATTTGTAGAACAGACTTTGTTGGAAGGTTTTTTTCGAACATTACCTATGAGTCTGAATGGGGATCAATAATTTGTAATATGAAAGGGGTAGGGAAGTACATTAAACGAATATACGTATTATAGCCACACCACAGCAGCAGAGGATAATAATAATGAGCTTTTACGGTATAACGTTAAGCCTGCATTGGTAATAATACCGTTACGAATATCCGCTCGAAAATTTTATTTGACATTAAAAAATAAAGGTAGGAAAGTATGGAAATGTTATGTACGGGATCTTTTAAAATCTCTTTGTAGCTGTGAAGCTTTAATTAACTTTAAGCCTTAATACGTTTTGATTAAATCACAAAACTTCATTCCGAATTTCCTTTGATTACTTTTGACAGAAATGCAAAATAAAGCGGCATTAATCAAACACCTATCGAAACTAATGACAGATAGCTACCGTAGCGCATTTGTATCTAAATTAAATTCATGAATCAAATTGTCTCTCGGACAGGTCATTTGCTAAAACGTACTTCGAATTTGTTGTCAGTGCGACTGTTATCGTGATTATGTTAATAAATTGACCTAAATACTTTTGCCCCGGTATGTCAGAGGGTCATGATATGACAATGAACTCATAATGTCCTGTTAATCGCAACCAGCTATTGTCAAACGTCAGTTGGAGTATGTTTTGACAGACACAAATTGTTATTGTTTTGTAACACAAATAAATAAAGGTTATAGGAAGGAAGGCGAGTAAATATCAAGGCGTTCTGTAAAAGAATATTTGATTAAAGCACAAAGGTATACTATGGCTTTTCAAAGCATCAAGCGAGGTGTCGAGTTTTGATCATTATCGAACAATACAATCCATTGGATGTGGGAATCAAAGCCTTGGAAGCTGCGGATCTATATTATGGATGGATTATTCACATCTGTGCTTCTGATAGCGAAGTAGGTAAATGTAATCTTGACAAGAAGAGCAGAATGAGTAAGTTGCACAAGATAATACATTAATTCTTCTCAGGTGGCTTTTTTTCGATCCAGTGGTAATTTAGACCTTCATAAGTGCTTTATTAGGGCCTAAACTGAATAAATGAACAAATATAAACTCAATACTTATATCCTCAAATGTGTTCCAAATTTTTGGAGATAGGGAATATTTGCGAAATACGTATGCATGGGCTTCCTAATTTTCTTGAAGCTGGATTTACAATACAGTGAACAGTGTACTATGAGCGATAAATATTTTAAATATCCGTCGAAATCCTATGCCATAACAAGGCTCGATCTATTCGCTATGGTGTGACCCAAGCTTTAAGCCTACAATTCTTAAGTTCACAAAAATATTTGGACAAGTGTCGTAAAGTCACGATCTCATGAACCCACGATTGTATAAACTTTATGCAATTTACATTTTCAATCTATTTTCGAACGAAGTAAGTCCCTTGAAGACTGACACTTAAGAGGCTCTAACTACGAACGGTTATTCTCTTTGATGGCTGGCTTGTATTTTGTTATATTGCAATAAAGCTTTACACGAAAGTAACGTCTTTGATGATGGTAAAACGAATTCGTGAGATCCTTTTTGATGTGTTATCTTTTTCATTTTATTTATTGTAAGCCATTTTTACTCTTTATGAATAAATAAATAATTATAAAAAGTTGATATTTTGAAAAGAGAATATTATAAACATCTAGCCAGTGCCGAAATCGGAACAGCACCTGTAGCTATGTGTAGGTACTATCTATAATCGTTAACGCGTGGTTAACGCTATAGAAAACGAAAGAAATGTATGGGAATCAAAATTTGAACACGTGACATAACGTAAGAGGTTTGAATGCCCATAAATTTCCTTCGTTATCTATAACGTTAACGATTATAGATAGTAAACATGGTTAAGCATGCAGATAATGCTGTCTTTTATAATGGTGTAATATACGTAATTAAATCATGATTAGCTTTATCACTTCTTCTACCGTCACTTATCTATCCCGTTCTTATGTGCATAAGCGCTCTCACTCATCACTCACGCATGTATTCTACGTAGTAAATTCTTTTGTTAATATTGTATTACTCATGTTTTTTTTTATATGCAAACCCAATGTAGCATAACGAAAGAAAGTTATCAAAATCACCTGCCACGCGTTCAACACAAAGAATGAAATATATTAATTGAATAATGCAACCTTTAATTTCATGGGCACGCCATTGCTGTTATCAATCGTGGCTATTGTCGTTATCGATTCGACATCGATCAACAATTGTCGCACACAATACTGGTCATCGAGTAAATCGAGTATCGATACCTATTTATACAGAGAGTTATGTAACGAGAGACCTTGAAGCTTGACCCTAATCGTGAGCCACCGACATGACGTGTGGTGCAAAAGTGAGAGGCAGCGGATTGTACGATAAACTGATTTAAGGCGCTATGCTTAAATATCCTTGAATGGATGTAGATTTCTTTGAAAACGTGATAGTATCGTTTTGGTAATGATTTATGAAGATTTTTTGCTAGACTAATTAATTGTTGGTAAGGTAACCGCTTAAAAAATACCATATGATATGAGACAGAGGATGTACGCACAGGGAAAATACTTGACTGGATTAGTTATTGTAGAATCCTTTATTATATGCCACTCTACATAATAAATAAAATAGCGTATTCAATACAAACATACACACACACAAAAGATACAAATCTTTCCTCTTTATAATATTAGTATAGATAAATAATTTCCCTGGGTGCCGTGGATGTGCTCCGTATTTTTATTTTGAAGCCTGTATTCAATGCATGTTCAAAAAATAAAATGAAACAGTCTATATGTTTTATGTCTTGCACCAAACTTATAGACTAGTTCGAAATGTCGTGATCGCGTGCATTTTGACTGATAACTAGTGTCCATGTTTCTGCTCACTAACTCACAACAGTGCCGTGACTGACAACTGAAAGTGCTATGAACGAATACAACACTAATGTCAAAGGGCATTTACAATTGATAGACTCACTTACGGAAATCGCCTTGAACAAATTTCTATAAGCAACAGAGACAAATGAGCCAAAATGTGTAAAGCTAACAAAGGGCGCGCAACAAATTGAAAGTTTGGATAATCTGACATTATGTCTTTGTGTCAGTTGACAAGTTATAAATGGTTCTCTTGAAAGGCAAATGTTTCCTCATTGCTGGTAAAGGAACTAGATTTAGACCGGCTAATTAATGATATATTCATACATGCATTAGGTAAATTTTAAATGTATACCCCGACTATGTAAGCGCTGATAATAAATTATACTTTCAACTAATATTGACTGCTGTTTAGCTAGTTCTTCCTTATTAGTGTCAATAGATACAAATTACAGGTATAATAGGCTGATTATGAAGCTATTATTCATTGTGACAGGTCCTTTAGATATACAAAGCTGTATGTGTGTCATGTTTAGTCAGATGTAATGACTCGTAGGAAAACGCGTCTTAATATGAATTTTGGATTAAATTATGCTTTGGATATAAGTACAAGTTTGTAAACCTAAGTGTACTTTGTCACATCTAGCTTAGATTTAAATAGGTATTAAAAATTCCAGTCGCTTACATTTTCTCGTGTACAGTTGAATCGCAGAAAAAGTACAAATGTAACAAAGATTTACGAATATAATTGGACTGGCCGAGTGATTTGCGGTTCGCAGTTGACATGACAAAAAGTTTTTGATGTTTTACTCTAATTCAATTAATTTATTTCCGGAACGTTATATTTTAACAATTCATGAGTCGGCTGATTAAATTAGTTTCACTTTTTTGCTGTAAGCTTGTTATAAATTTAAACAAAGTTGCAGCGTCGGAAAACTTATCGATAATTCATACCCATTACAGATTCAGTTAATATGCATGTATATACATATTTCAGTGCAATATGTAATGTCTGCTATTTAATCGCAAAACATTCTATAACGAATCAAATTAACAGATTAAATCTGTCTGAATGAGACCATAATGACACAATTGGGAGACAAATTTATGTCAATTTCCAAATTCGACACAGTGTGGGTAGTCGAACCTGCGATCCAAGACGCGGTAAGGATAACGCTTGACGACTAGACTAACGGGGTTTTGTTACTGTCGTCAGTTAAAGTTACGTATATTGACACGACAGCAATAACAATAAGCTACCTATTAGAAGTAGGTATAATTACACAAATCTGTTGATTAAAACACGCAGATGTAATGACTTATTACTGACGATAAAAAGAAAGTTCAATATAGTTCGATACTCCTTTATATAGAACAAAAACTTTAAGTATAATGTCTGTGGTACTAGGCCATAATTTTCAACCATAAAAGGCACATTTAACGGTGCGCTTCCAATCTAAGTTACCTTTTGTCTAGATATTAAAACGGATGAGTTATTGCCCACAATATGCGGCGCGCATTCTATCAATTAGTAGGTTAAGATTCTTGATGTTATTAACGAAAATTATGCCAGATTACAGCTAGTATGGCTAAGAATCAAGTGTGAACATCTAATAATAAGTTATTATCAGCCATTCAAACATATGAACGATAACTATAACCAAATATTAATAGGAATGGATCTCTATAAAATTTTCTGTAAATTCAATGTGGAAGAGAAATTAAAATTAACAAGATTGTGTCAAGTTTGTACTCAATCGCCATAAAAAGTGCTTACGGCGAAAGTTGCTTGCGTAAAATTAGAAGAAAGTTATGAAGTTCCGTTTTATTTGTCGAGACTTATCGTTGTCATTTAGAAAGATCTTGCTTTTCGTTAACAACATTACTTTTGCTTATTACGTGAGTACGGAGTGAGGCCGTGACTCGGAATGCATCGGAAAGTTATTGACTTTTGATAATGAATGGAACCAGTTTGAGTCGAGCTGACCGAGAGCCGAGAACCATGGCCTCGTTCAATACCACTTCTTACCACAAAACTGTGTCCAAACTACACATTTCTTTATCAAATTATACATTACTGCTTTTACTACAAAGCTTTCGTCTGAGCTGTGTAACAAAAAAGAGGTGTATACTGCAATATCTATAGTATCGACTTACCTATAATATTATTTCGCGTGTAGTTGTAAAGGTTCGGTTTATGTTTACTGGCAGCTCTTAACTTTACCGGTAGGCTTTTCGCTCAACGATAAAATGGATAAACGCGGGGTATGTTGTAAAACTGAATGAGTAATAATGTTTATAATTGTTTAGAAATTTTAGCAAATAGTTATAGATTTATTACTTAAACAAGTCAAACTGTTTCCGTTACTTACTGTTTTTGGACGTTTATTTATACACAAAACATGTTCTTGAATGAAGGAAACGCACTTTTATCACATTTTTCAAATGAATAATATAGTTATTTTCAATATGGTCCGGGGTCAAACTCCGGTGGCCTGTACCAAGCTACAGGTGCAGTGATTATTCCTACTACGAGCCTAAAATAAAGATTAAAACCTACTTTTAACAAAAAACATTGCAGGCTGATGGAAACAGTAACCTTACAGAAGATTGCAGTCATATATAGCTACTCTGATGTAGTCTTGCATTTCTAATGTGAGTAAAGTTTCCAGAGCTCTTCGAGGATGTACGCTGTGCTGATAAGGAAAAAATACTGCTAGCACAGTAAGTCCTCTCCACAATAAGGTTAGAAACTCGTTGGAAATACTCTTGTCTTAAAAGGACCTCCTGTAGCTCACCTCTTAGTCTCAGAACCTAGTGCTTGTTTGCACCTTCTTAATAAAAAAGGTTCTTTGTCAATCAATCAAGTGTCAATCAAGCAGCGTTTGAAATTGGATTTTTTACAGTGAATGTGTCGTAAAGAAGCGTTTGCACAGAACCCAGTGCCGTATCGGATCGGGACGCATGGTTTAATAGCACAAGTTGAAATACCAACCGCCAGAGGCCCCTATAAGTAAATTGCTTGACGCGGAAAGCTGCGGTTTGACGATCACGACTTGTTTCGCAAAACATCGCCTGTTTCTATTCTGGCAGACATGGGTTCGTTCATAATGCAAGGTTTTGGAAACATTTTTTATATAAATTTTCTCTCGTTCGCATTATCCGCAACAGGTCAAATTGCTAAATTGTAGTATTACTTAAATTGTACGAAATCAGTAGTAACAACCCATTCCGTCGCGTCGGTACGCACAAAATAATTTCACAGAATAATCTTAGTTAATGTTTTTTTTTTGTAGGTTTTTCGCGTTTTAACTTAAAGGTTAATCTTAAAAGTTTAGTTTATATTATTTTGCTTTCAGTTCATAATAATCAGCCAACACAAAAAGTAACGAGGATTTAGTATTCGTTATTAATGTTCTTCATTACGTTAGTGCTTATTTAAGAGACCTCTCACGTTATTCATTATGTACCACTAAGATGATGTGAACACATACACCTGTTTGCATCTAACTGTATAGAGGATACATAGCATGTAATTGTCCACTTTATACAAAATGTATTACTCTGCGTTACAAGATTCAGATATGACTTAGTTAACTATGCATAGCCATAATATTAATGTTGAGAAAGTGTTTTCTATTTTTTTTTAAATTGGAGTGGGAATATATCTTGAAAATCAATGATATTGATACACAGTAAATACAAAATTATCACAGATAAGTATATAATACATTCAATAGCCGCAAATGAAAGAAGTAAGCTCACACAGTGTGGAAAGTACGAGTAGGTACCAACCTGCATATTAATTATTGTAAGTACATTACAGTGTATTAATTTATCTCATTGGCACTATAAAATCATTGTAGAGTAAGTCCGTTCCTTATTTCCGTATAATGTGTAAAATTTGTACTTCCAATGTATAAGAAAAATGCAGCGCAATATTCCTTTCTAGTCTCTTTTGTGATCAAAGTCATCTCGCTAATATCCATCATTAGCGTATGCGCATACAAAGCGAGCGATGATGCGTCGAGATAGGCATATTTATCTAGTAGGAAAGAGCGCTTTCTCGCCATAGGAAGGGTCCATTGTTCTGTACCGAGGCGTCCGAAGCGGGCTTATCGCGCCACGCGACCACATAACACCCCGCATTTACATACCTACACAATTTTCATTAACAACGTACATAAATAACATTGTTATTCAGATTTATGCTATAGTATTAAAGTCCAATAAATGAAAGTATATTACGGCGTATTTGTGAGGAAAGAGCGTTTAAAAGCCAGCGAGCTTATAACGGACAAAATCTCATTTCTGTTTAATTTTCTGCAGAAAACTAGTTGAAAGTGAGAAGTTAGCTTGCAAAGAGTTTCTTGTAAGGAAATCTCCTCTAGCAATAAACGGTTAGTTGTTGGAGTAAATGGAAGGTGATGCGAGCCGGTGAGAAGCAGTTTTGCTAAAGTTGTTTAGGCCGCCGGCGGCGCCGTCGAGTCACTGCATTAATAATTTAAGCTGATCTGCTCCGGGAATCTCTAGCTAGACTTTCAGCGCCCTCAGACGCTAGGCTGTCAATGTTTTCAATATTCTACTAGCTTTTTCTACTCTCTACACTGAAGCAAACTTTGTTTATAATACAACTTAGTAAGATAAAATGGGTGAATATACCGGCATAGGTGAATTAGCAGGGAATAAATAGCTTCTGTTGTTCAAAATTACTAAACTTAACTAATTTGACAGGTCTAAAAATATTGCCTTCCTTATTTAACCCCGCACATGAGAAAGGGATAGCAAGACTTTTAGACCTGTCAAATTTGTTAAGTTTAGTAATTTTGAACAACAGAATCGACACAATTATCTAAAAATTCTATCAGTTTTAGTCTTTTTACTGATTCCGATCAACATCTGTTGAATTTGTTGGTGTTGATGCACTGGCAACCTTAAAAAAAAAAATATGCGCGATGACAGTTTTATGAATGTAAGAAGAGTTTTTGGCGGGAATCAGGCGGAGCGGTTGAGATTTTTTCCAGTGTGTCGTAAATTGTGTTATAGTGATCTTTAATGTGTATTTTTGGTGTCGATATGTGCAGTAAAGTTTCATTTAGTGACTGATTTATAGGAGCATTGGAAATAATGCCATAATACGACTTTTGGGTTAAGTGATTTATCATTTTGGTCAATAGGTCACCTCTAATCTAAAGGCGTGTTACGATCTGCTACTGCCGTGGGTTGTCTCCAGAAACTCCATTGGGCGTTAGAATGCATGACACTAGGCATTTTAATGCGGCAAACACGAGAAATTTTGCAACATGAAAATTCTCTAACACTCGACACTGGCAAAAATAGTCCCTGAAGGGATTGATTGCCATACTTAGGAAGAAGAAGAAGAATGTAAGAAAAAAATAGGTTAAAATATAAAACGATACAATACAATTAAAAGCATGTAATTTTGTGTCCTATCAATTAATAATGTCAACGCTGATGTTTTTTGATGAAGCGCTAAATCTGGTATGAAATATCGATAGTCTATTATCGAAAAGAAATCATTAACATGAATTGGAATCCTGCAACCCGAAGAATGTCTCGAATCACGTATTTCACAAAGTAATTCACTGATTTCACACAATAAGCTAGACGTTCAATCAACCGTGAGAGATCATTCTTTAATATTGAGCTCATCTGCGACTACACGTTGGTAGGTAGCGATATTATATTTTATTTTTGATATTCCTGATTGGAAGTTCGGCGTTGGGAGGAAATGCTTTCCCTTCCTGAATGGATTCAAGCTGAAAAGGAAATTGAAGGGTCGTTACGTACGCCTTTCAGCCGTTCATAATTTACGAACGGGGCCTGATTCATTACAAATGTATAGATATAGCAACCTCTACGCGGGTCCCGTCTGTCTTATCAGCCGTAATAACGCACCAATTAAAGTGGAGTTACGCTTTAGTAACTAACGAGTTTGCGAAATATGTTACAATTGAGCGGTCCTAATGCAAACAAGAACTAACTGCTAACATTGACTTTTGTCTGTTGCAATAGTAATCAAGTACTTTTTCATTGATATATTTGTTCGCGGCAAGGGAACGTGAACAGAATCTCGGTGTGCGCTTTCTCTGCGGTGTAGAATCAAAATTGTTTTAAAATAAATTTTATGACTCAAAGTTCTCAATAAGTAAGTTACGAGTTAGTTATGTGCCGAGTTTTTACTACATGAAATCCATAGTAATCAAAATGTTCGTATTATACGGTGCAGATTTTAATAATATCTGCTTAGTTATGGTATAGAAATTGTTATTCCAGCGTTAGTAATCTGACATGTTTACACCAATTTCTTTTATTGACGGTGCCGCACAAAGACAAACACAAAAGTTGAACTTAGATAATAAGCCGCACTGGTCGAAATAGTCAACAATTATTTATGAAAACATTATCAAAACTATGTGCACACGGCCATTACTCCAATTAACGGGTGAAATATTATAGACCTAGATAGCTAAACAGCATATAATTAGCTAACATTTAATATAACAAATGTAGTGTAGTTAAAAGTGCACGCATAGTAATTACTGCCTTACACCGTACATTCAAGATAAGAGCTTTATCAATTGCATCTGTACATTCAACACGAGAGCTTTATCAATTTCCAGTAGCGCCTTAAGCAGCATATTACTTCTATTGTAACGCTATTTCCCTTTCCTGCGTGCTCCGGCAATCACGCCGTTAATGGACTATATAAGCAGAATTATTACAAGGTTCAATTTTCCACTACTCAGATTGAATGCTAATCTATTTCGTTAGCGACATGAGAAATAAAATAGTTTGTTATTAATTCATAAGAATTACTTACTTATTAATTTACATCTGCTGGGACTTGAAATGATAATAAAATAGTTAGTAATTAGTAAGTTGGTAGTCATTAAATTAGTTATTAGAGTTAATTTTTTATCAAAAGAGGTAAGGCGAATTGGGATCTCCCGTGGGTATTCCTATTAATATTGGAGCCGCCCGACTGGGGACTGTAGCCCGCCTTACAGAAGACCGCAGTGAAATAACACTACTATGATGTAATGTTGTGTTTCTGCGGTAAGTAAGGTTGCCAGTGCTCCACTAGGATACGCTGGGCTAGTAGTAATGCTGCTAGCACAGTGACTCCTCATCAACATCAGGGTTGGCAACCCGTTAGTGATACGCCTGGTATTGCTAGCGGCTATATCTATAGGTGGTATGCTTGTATGCCAATTTAGTGGTATTAAAAAAAAGGTTTTCTTTCATTATGTTTTCCATATAATGGTCAACGTTTTATCTTCCTAGATCAATTGCAATTGAGTTGATTTACCTCAAACAGGATCACTGCTAAAGAAACAATATTTATGTAGGTAGGTACTTGTATAATATTTTAAAAGTCTTTGTTCCTATATCAATCTATTGTATTATATAACACACAGGTAATGTTCTTTAGCACCCGGCACGGCATTGCGAAAGAGTAGTGATTACATTTTGTTTACGGCTTCTGATTATCATGTATGAAATGGTATATTAGGTACGCAGTATTTCTTTGTTTAGACCAAGTTCCGTGTGCATTATGCGTCAATACGCGTAGCAGACAGCAGAGCTGCTGTTTCATGTTTTTTAAAGGCTTAAAAGATGTCTTTGTTAGTGTTTCTAGAGATTTTCTACCGATACTTTGGACTTTGGATATTTTTTTTATCGATACTCTTGATCGTTTTGCCATCGCTGTTATCGATTTTGCGGATTTATCGAGTTATAGATTTTAGAATCCATACTTCGTGATTACCTTGTAATCGATATTCCTAAGGGTTTATTTGTTTAGTGAGTTACTATGGGAATACCTTAATTAGATCCTACAGGTTTAGTGAGGTTCTACTATCGGAATACCCTATTAGATCCTACAGCAAGCCTGACACATGTGTAACTAATTAACGACCTTAAGTTAGTTGAAATAAGACTTAAGATTATTAACGGCTGAACGAGTACGTGAGAGTACAAAGGCGTCAAGATGCGTCACCTGTTTTTGGACATTGACCCAGTACTCGGTTTGAATTTTAATTAGTCTATCATATTTAGTTGTACTCGCTTGTATACTGCAGATGGTGCCAAATACGGTTGGCTCGATATTGTTTCGTTATTTAGCAATGTACTTATACACTTAGGACATGATGTTGAAACCCATTTTTGTTTATGTTATGTAAGTATATTTAACATGCACTAGTATTATGACTAAGTTAAATAATGCTTCATTTACTTATAAATAAATACTCTTTGAAAGTAGTTTGACTTTTTCAGAATACATGTATTAAGTCCAATTGGAAGCATTATGTCATAATCTTAGTTAGGCTATCATAGGCAAGTAATGAACCTGCAGTAAATGACTTGCCACTTTGGAATTCATTGTAACAAATATTAGTTTTTGGTAATTATTTGTGTGGTTTTTGTAGAATTTTAGAGAGGTAGTGAATTTGAAAATACTTTTTTTATTTGACAAGTTAGATCTAGTCAAGTCCAACGCTTACCCCACGCGTTGGATCTTACAAGTTATTAGATAGAAATAGATAAATATATATTACTATTGCGATTCTTAATGATAGCACTCGCAGCCTGTGTTCTAATGAGATAGGAGAAAAGTGACCAGTTTCGTAATGCGCACTTTTACTTTTATATTTTCGAGTGCCCATGGGTGAAAGTGAAGCGAACGTTTTCGTTTGACAAGTTGTCACAAGTCACGCGACGAATGTAATGAAATTACCCGATTTGACGACCCATTTAACGGGTGGCAAAGCGATTGGCACGTGGGGAGCGCGTTCTGTCCAATAACAATGCATTTGTACTACTAATAGGTCTGATGAAAGAGGCGTATCAATGGTATTCACTATTCAGCACAAATAAGGGATTAAAATTTATAACTTTTCCAAGATTTCTGATTAAATTTAGTCGAGATTTTTATGTGGAGCCGAATAACGGTGATGGCCTCACTATCCAAGTGAAAAAGGGGCGGTCTCTGTCTACCGTCTCGGCGACTCTTTAAATAACACGGTATTAAATGATTGGGATTTTGATCATTAACTCATGAAATCATCTTCTTAACTTTTAAGTATTAATCAAACTATTGCAGCCTAATATTATATAACAATTAATGTCGTTAAAAGGCAAAAAGTATTTACTTTTAAAAGTACAATAACTATAAATACTAGTGCGTAATGATTGCTATTTCGAAATAACAATTACTAGCAGTAGTGCGTACCTATTGATATTAGCCATACTAGAACACTTTTAGAGCACAATTAAACCGCTCGTGCGCATAGGCATTGCCTATTGTGAAAAAATATCACTAAATGTATTTCTTGTTACTTTTTTTTTGCAAAGATGTGAACAGACATTATTGTTACTCGTAGCGAATGTTATTCAAAACGATATTGTAATCTAGCCTAAATTGCTAATCCTCTCTTATTATCCTTACTTCTCTCTTACTAACTAAACTAAAACTAAAAAAACTAAAACTTTGTAGGACATTGTTTACGAAAATTGCGTGGATAGGGGAGTATGAAATATGCCACAGTTTATGTTTCAAATTGTGGTGGTCGAATTTCGATATTTATAATTCGTTTAATAACTAGGTGACCGCAAGTATGAATTATGTCACAGGGTTGGCAGAGTGCTAGTACAATGGTCCATAACCTATGGTTAAAGTATACCATCAGGCGGGTCGTATGCTTGTTTTCCAGCCTTGGAATGTATGGTATGGTTATTCATCATTTTTATTCTCCTGCCCTTATTCTCCTCTGTTATTTTGAGTCAGTTAAATTTAGCCATAAAAAAATAACTTAAAATGTCAATGCTTAAAAAGCTAGTGAACATTTAGACGGACATGTCGCAAACGACAAAAATGGCAGACGAAGATATTTATCTTATTGCTGAGGAAAAAGTTTCTAAGCGGATTTCACTGTTTGTTTTAACGGTTTGTCGTTTTATTGTTGCTTTGATTGACTAGATTATTGTTGGCCAAGACTCGTCTGGTTCGTGACGTGTGGGGTCGGCTTTAATTTCGACAGGTCATGGATTCGACTCCGTTGATTGTTTTTAAATTATAATATTAATTCAATAGCTGTAATTTAATTTGCTTACAACAACTTATTTAATAAATTATAATAGATTACAATTCACTTCTCACGGTCAATATGATTGTCAGAGCCATGAAATGGACCTCACACATCAGCGCGTCAGACAGACCATATATAATAAATAAATTAACCGTACGGCTATCGCTAAAGCGTTCCCAACCCTGTTGTTGTTGAGGACTCATTGTGCTAGCAGCACATCTTACTACTAGCGCAGCGTCTCCTCGTGGAGCACTGGCATCCTTATTTACCAAATAAACACACCATTACATTAAAGTAGTTTTATTTAGACTTCGGCCTTCTGTAAGGAGGTACAGTCCCACGGGCGATCCCATTTCGCCTTACGTCTTTAAAAAATATTATAACAGAAAAAAAACATCTAGACATCGTTACAAATATGAAAATTGTTTCGCTTATGACTAGCATTAAGGAGGCCTATAAAAGTGGTAATGAGAAAAATAAAGATACTAATTAAATCGGATACCCGGTTATTAAAATGATGAAATTCCGTAAATAGCTGCGATATATAACATTTCAGCCGTCTATAGCTCATTAATGTGGTATTACAAAAATTCCTTCGCTTGGTCACACTCTAGTTGCAGTTAAAAATGTATGTCTATCACGAATTGCATATTCTCCGGTTTATTGAACACTTGCCTATTTTGTTTATGAAATTTTATTTGTTTGTGCAATGTGCCTGTTCAAGGTTTGCCAAAGCTGTACATTTTTGTTCTTATTTATCATTTTCACCTTGCGGTCTAATTACCTTGGAGTTGTGTAAGCAGCCCTGATATTCTAAAAATTGCAATCTTTAATCCGAAGATAAATTGAAGGACCAGTGACCATACGAGTGCCACCCTAGTATAAAAACATGTGGACCTTTTTTCTCAACATCATGAGACCAAATCACGTTACGTATTTGAATTTAGTATGTCCTGTTTATTAAGTGATTAGAATTTTCATGCGTGATCATTTCTTCGCCTCCTTGTAGATAATACCTACCCGTGAAAGCAAAATAAAATATGTAACCATAATATAAAACTTTTACATACACCCTCTATGTACCTATTTCCAAACATCTGTATAGTGTAAATAGTGATCGAGTAAAATGATTTTGAGATGCGGACGGATGCATAGGAGAAACTTTGGAAAACCTAAGCCTATTACATTGCGTCTTTGTGATTGTTGATTCTTATTAAAAAGGTTCCTCCCAAATAAATATAAAAATACAAATACATTCTTGTTTATTTTTCCCCATAAACGTGGGTACAACGCAATATTAAATCAGGATATTATAAAGGAGTTTCATTTGTTTTGCTTGGCTGTGAGCCTCGAGGCAAAATCCCGAAAAAAAACACAGTGAGCTGTGTTAAGGTACTGGCTGGATATTCGAAACAGCCGTTTAATTATACCGTGACGATGAATATGCAATTATTGTGGCGCATCCGATATCGTTTAAAATTCTTTTAAAAATATATGCAACATTATTCAACCACGTAGTGTCGGAAATTATTATTGTATCCATTTCGTCGATTTGATTTCGTTTAATTTTGTAAAAAAAATACACTCCTTATAAGTCAAGTTAGTTTAGTTCTCAGTTCAACCATATGTTTAGATATACTGAAAATACATCAATACATCAATACAATATTAATTTTCTAAGTGCAAGGAGACAGTGAAATGTAAGCAAAAACAGCAAAATATACTTTCGCTAAGAAAATTAAGCTCGCTATTATTTACAGCGTAAAGTACGAACGCAGTAAGCAAGAGATGATTCCGCAGAAGTGAAAATAATGTATTACATTCCTGAAGCATTCCCGTTTATATTACAATGAGGACTTAGACAAGATGAAACACAATGAGTTGAGTTGAGTGAGAGCTCACGATACCTACATCATGAATCAGAGTAATTAGTCAGTTTTAACATTATAAATCGTGTGGCTTGTAAGCTAATTTATAATTTGAGAGAAACCATACCCAGGCGATAATTTATCAAATAAGTCATTTTAAGGGTAGTTGGGTAAACGGCATATACAAACATTCAGCCCACCTGATGGTAAGCGTTTACGCGCGCTGCAAAATGCAGCGTTGGACGGCCCTCCACTAGAAGGACTGATGACCTGATAAAGGTCGCTGGCAAGCGCTGGATGCAGGCCGCATTGAATCGGTCGATGTGAAAATCTATGGGGGAGGCCTTTGTTCAGCAGAGGATGTCTATCGACTGACGATGGTGATAATAAAGTCGCATTAAATTGAAATGTAAATTGATGATGCTTTTAATGCAAAACCAAGTATTATCCAGATTGTAGAAATCCATGAATAAAGAGGCTTGTTATAATTTCTGATAAAATATAAATTGTGAGTGTATGTACGGAATAAATTGCGAATGAAGAAAATTTGAATAATTATTAATTTTAAGTGGGAATGCCTATTATGCGCGTAAATACAACAAGGTAACAACACATATTCGGAGTCCAGGACGAAAACCTGTTGCAAGGGGTTTTATATCCTTTTAATTTATCTGCAAAGGTTATGGTTATAAAATACCAATCACAATTGCATATATCGCCGTCTACGCGTCTGTACGTTATAGTGTTTGATGTGTATGTCAAACGACATCATCCATGTTTCATAGAGATTTGGTCCAAATCTGAAAGTGCCGGCCAACGCATTTTTTTGTATATTCTGTTAGAGCTGGTTCGACTGAGCATTTATTGCTATGGCACCAAAAATTGCGTTGGCCAGCCCTTTCAGATTTGGACCAAAATGGATGATGTCCTTTAAGGTCGGCAAAGACCGAATCATACCCCTAGTGTTGCAAGCGTCCATAGCCTACGGTAACCGCTTGCCACTTGATAAATTGTTGTGACTATAAACATAATATCTTAAATATTTTAATGAATGTGAATGTGAATGTGATACGGGACCCTAATATACCCGCTTGCAAATGTTCTAATTTATAATGGTGGTAGTAAGCGCTATCAGTAGACGCTGGCAGCCGTACTCAATACGAAAGGCTTTAATATCAGTTCGGCTCTATAAGCTTACGTTTGGACATAAAAACCTTTATTTTATCGAACTTAAAGTTAAAGTAGTTATTTAATAATAACTATTTAAAAAAATACAACCATTGTACTTGACAAAACTGAGTATACTTACCCCAAGGAAAGGAACTACTTCATTAAGAAATATTGAAATATTATGATTTTCGTCTTTTCACTGATGCGATATTGTATAGATAAGAAGCCAAAAGGAATCTTAATTATCTCTTGAAAGACTTTTCGGAGAAATCTTTTTTTAAGCTCGCGACGTATATTTGAACTGTGATTCTCAAACGAAGAATAATAATTGTCTAAAATGTTGATATTTACTTAGGAGAATCTGCTTCCAAGACCTTTTTAACCAACTGCATAGTTCCTTTTCGTGTGCCGCTGGTGGTATGGCAATAAAAATGATAAACGAATGAAGTTCAACTCGTAGTACGTCCGCGGCGCCTTCACATTTCATTTCGTGATGTATGCCCGCGTTACAACAGCGGTATACGAATTTTATAACGATAATATTTCCATAGCAACATTGTTATATCGTGCTAGCACATTGAGATACGAATAATGTTCGGATTTGTGTAGATACATGCGTGAATTTCTTCACGTAGTTTTAGGCAAGCAATGTTTTGATTTAGCTGTATAAAGATTGAGCAGTTTTTTTCAAATGTGGAACTTGATCGAGGATTCTAGTGAACACGAAATATATTTTTTATCAATAAAATAAGCTATAAAATAATTACTATTTTCATCACATTAATATACTAAAATAACAGTTACAAACAATAAGTTCGACTCTTAAAAAAGAAAAAAGCGTTCCAAAAAACTAAGGTACCTATACATACATTACTCTGTCATTTCTCTTAACATCTTTTTCTAAATAAAAAAAAGCCTCTTTTGAATTTAGAAATTTTTGAAATTCCTTCTATCGAAGAAAAACCTAAGTTTTAAAGAAATGTACTTAGTTGTTGCCATAAAAACGTCGGTAAAATAATTTACTTAAAGGATCTTCTAACCAATGTGGGAATAAGTATAATGTTTTCGGCAATTTGTGAATTTAAAATGGTTTTGTAGACATTCGGAACGACAAAAAGATTTGGTTCGATGCCAACGAAGTTTGTTTATATATGTGTTTGTTCCGTTATCCATTCGCTTATATCACATAATGAGACAGTACACCTAGGAATTATCACTCTAGGAATAAAGGTTATTTTATGTGACGTTTTAGGCCCTTCGAGCGCCACTAATGAACTCACCTATATCCTGTCTCAGACATAACAACACTGGAATAAAAACAATTTATTAAAATAATATATTTCCAAGATTTTCCATGGTTATAAAGTATATTTTATAATAAGAGAACCCACTTGTAGCATAGTATACTTTGTCCCTTAATTATCAATTAGCATAATTATGTGATCTTGTTGAATAAAACTGGATACGACAAATAGTAAACTGCAAATGTAATGTAGCTACAAGATTCTGCGAGCAATTAAAAAATATTTCACCTTTTAAATATGCTAGTAAACTGCATGTTGGATATTTCGAGAGCTTCGACAAAGCCTGGCCCGCTTAATGTAACAATTCATTTTAATTGCTCAGCATTAAGGTTTTATATCAAACGTGCACGTTGTGTTGAGTTATTTAAGGTATATTATGTCTGTTAGCGGGTTTAATCTCACAGAGCTTATGTTACTTCCATTTTATATGCTTGTTTGTGTATAATAGTATTACAATTTGAGTTGATAGGTATCTTAATAATGAAAAATATTATGGGATGTTCATATATACTTTTAACCACTGTATTGTATTTATTTGACAAATAAATCTTATAAGGTTATTTTATAATATAAGTAACTAGCGCATGCCCCGGCTTCGTACGGATATATCAGCATTTATGTGTTGAAGTTATAAACGTGTTTTATCTGCCAGGCATGATTTTTTCAGACTACTTCAACAATCATCGTCATTTTTCTTTTTAATTTGACGTACTTTTTTATATTACACTTATAGTCATATATAATAATGTTTATAAGAAATATTGTACAAAAAGTCTTACAACTATATTGAACTGAAATTTTAGTATCAATTATACAAAAATTACGTTGGTTCTGTATATTATTTTACTATATACAAATAATTAGATGTACCTACCTACTTTCCTAGTATAAGTATTCTGTGCTTACATACAGTAAACAAGAAAATGGCTTTCTGTACATAGAATGACAGACAAACACTCTCATTACATATCGTATGACAATCCAGCCACAAAAATGACAGTTCTTATTCCCATGGCAAATCACACCAAGGAACACCGCGCACTGGTGTTCAAGAAATAATTCACAACAATAATTGAAAGTGGATAGAGGCGTACGTACGTACGTACTTATTTTATACGTATAGTCGAGACGTGGTCAGTGGCAGTATCTCCTATCTTAATTTCCCGCGGGACTTGACTGCGTCGCGGACAAATCGATGTTTCGTTATGTACCCGTCATAGCCGTTCCCCGATCGGATTAGTTTTATAAGCTTTAATATACAAGGTCGGCGACGCGCGAGTTATACATCTGTTGCAAGCGTCCATAGGCTGCGATGACCGCTTACCTTCAGGTGGGTTGCTTGTTTGCCACCTTAGTGGTATAAATAAATTCAGATCGATTGTATGTATCTGTGTGAAACAGAAGTGAATTCAGTAGAAATGTACTTTTTACCCTGCGCTAAAAGGAGGGTTATGTTTTTCGAGTGTATGTATGTATTTAATTTTGCAATAAGATTAACTTGGTTGAAACTAAAATACTGATTCAAATTTTTTACTTATTAAAAAAAATACTTCATTCTCTTTTTAATATAAACATAAGTCCTGCAAAGCTTCCTGTCGCGAGACGCAATAATGGAGACTTAATTATAAACGTCGCAGTACCAGATTAAATGCTTGAACACGTGTCGTGCTTAGCTGAAATCCGTTATCGGGAACGACTCTCAAAGGATTTAATTTCCTGTCGGCGAAATGAAAATCGATTAGTTTGATTTCCGCAGACCGACAGAGCCGGCGGGTCGATAGTTTCCGATGTAGCCCTTGCCAATTTAATGTAAGACGTGCTAAATATATGAGCTAGGACCACCTGTAATTTATTATATATTATTATCTATCATAATATAAATACGTAAATGTTATTTTGATAAGAAAAACAAATACAATACCATGCGTTTATGCGTTTGATACAAGTCTTACTGAATGTTTTCTTCTTCTTCTTCTTCCTAGCTATGGTGATCAATCCTCCTCAAGGACTATTATTGCCAGTGTTGATTATAAGATGTCAAACTTTGGAAATTTCAAATTGTGGTTCGAATTTCAAACACTGATGACCGTTAGTACATAAACATATAAGAGAACTAAACGAAGATGGAAATTTATACTGTTTATTCAAATGACTTTCGCACTTTACCACTCCGATCCGGAAAACAAAATTTGTACCCTCCTATTTTAATAAAGTTTGCTACATAGTAGTACTTTGTAAAGGTGGTAAATTAGACCTTCATAAGTGCCTTATTAGGGCCTAAACTGAATAAATGATTTTGTTGTTATCTGTATGATATCTATAAGCATATTCATGTGATATTTTACGTGTATAAAAATATTGATGAATGTAAAAGAGGTATGCAACTGACTAGTAAAATCGCGCTCTATACTCTCTGTATACTTCGAAAGGGACATAACGATAATATATACGTATATATATGTTATCGAAGAATCAACGACCTAACCTGAAATTGAAACAGGCTGTGCGCCAAATGAAAATATATTGTTTTAGTGTCGCATATTACCTACATATATTATGTGGCAAGAAGCTATTGACTAAACTGTTAAACGATGTATCGAATCACGTAATATAATATGTTATTATGTAAACGTTCATTTGAATTTTTATATTGATTTCAAAATGTTGAAGGAAGACAGAAATTACACTATTTGTATGTAAATGAAAATTTTGATTGAAAGCAATTATTTGAAATTGACTTACCAAAACCACAACTCGCCGACTGATCTTTCTGAAACAAAGACAATATTTTTTTATCAGAAACGTAATTGTGCACATCATCATTTCTTTACAAATGTTCATCATAATATTTTAATGCTTTTAATACATAATTATAATACTAGCTTTAACCTGCGTCGTCGGCCGCATGGTACTACTTCCCCTCGGGAACCACACAATTTTCCGGGATAAAAAGTATCCTAAATGTGAATCCAGCTTATAAGCTACCTTATTCATACGTCATATTATACAAATTAATTCAGCCGTTTTTTTTTTCAATCAACTTTCAAATTCAGTTTAAGAACTGTATCATTCAGAATTATTCTGCGCATTCCATTAGACTCTAAAAGTAAAAACTCATAGAGCTCCTAGCATCATTGGAGAGAAAGTATTGTACAAATGCGTGTTTCGTGACGGCTTTGAGCCGAGGTGTCATTATCTTTTTATTAACATCACTCGTAGAAAACCGTTTCTACTTACGGCGAGCTTATATTCTCTGAGTGCTCATTAGACTATTCAAATTATACAGAAAATAACGATAATCGAAATTGTAGTAAATGTATTTTTTAAGCTATAAAGGCGGCAATCAAGCCTACGGTCTGTCTGATTGAAACATATTTTGTTTATTCAAGGCTGTTTTTTTTTACATTTGTTTTTTTTACTATCATACATCCTTGCATGCAGAGATTGATGTAAGAAAAAGGTGATACGGCCGCCAGTTGTACCGATTTATAATGTAGTAAGTTCCATAGCTATTGATAGTGGTGTACAATAAAGAGTTACCTATATCTCTATCTATCCATCTATTAAGTACATATATGTAGTTTATAATGAAGCCTTAATGTGACAAAGCGTTGAACAGGCATCTTAAGTTATTCGCGGCTGATGTTTAAAAGGCATTTACATCTTCAAGGCTATTTCTGATCCCTTCAAGGTTAGTATAAAGCGGTTAAGTTATACACATTTATTAGTAAAACATTTTATCCTATTATAATGACATAATGGATTCTGTGATCTTCTTTAGTAGCTCAATATTGTAAACAATTATAGAGTCTCAAAATAATTGCTTTATTATAAAAAAAGGTGGGCTTAACTAATATATTGGAGAAAAAGAGTAAAAATAACGTGAAACACGAGCCTGCAATAAATTATTCAGATAATCAGACAGATTTTTATGACACACTAGCGGCCCGCCCCGACTTCGCACGGGTAGACATTTATCAAATATTTTGTCTACCCGTGCGAAGCCGGGGTGGGCAGCTAGTATAATATATAGCCTATGTTACTCCGTGATATTGTAGCTTTCTAACGGTGAAAAATTTTTTGAAATCAGCCGTAGTTTCGGAGCCTATTCAATACAAACATACACACAAAAATACAAATCTTTCCTCTTTATAATATTAGTATAGATATAATATTAGCAATGATGAGTGTAAAGATATGTAGTACGAAACAATTTCATAAATATCGATTAAATTTGCAAAATGTATGGGTAACAAAATGTAGTATTGAGTCGTTAAGTAATTAAGTGGAAGCGGGTGCAATTTACCCGGACACTAGTAATTTTCTTGTATTTCAACTATACGCCTGACACTCAATTACCATGTCAAAGGAAAATAATTTTCAGTCATCACGTAATGGAGGCATTATAATAGTTAGTGGAATTGCTAGGAATTCCAACGTTCAATTGATAAATTCGTACGTTACCCTTTTTTAATTTCTAGTATTTTGTTATATAGGGATTGGTTTTATTTTTGGGCTTTTCTACTATGAATGTGGCAATCGTCTTGTAATCCTGTCGGCCGGCAGTCACCTTATCCTCTAGGGTTCTAGATAGAAATCATAAAACTATAGAAGAATTGATGTCTTTGCGCAAGGAACTGTCTACGAATGAACAAAAATGCTTTTGAGATTGTAATATTATCACTTACAATACATATTCATTTCAAAAACTATTAAGAATATCCCAGTTTCTTAATTGATTTAAATGCGTATGAAGAATTGACAAATAACTAACAGAATAAATACGATCTAACAACAGATATAATAAAAAATCGTTTCTACTAATAAATTGGCTGTACAAAACACCATTTCCATCGTATCTTATCATCAGAACTCACGTTAAAATAATAAAGATTATTTCCGGGCTGTTATCATTGTTGCATCACTGTTACGTAAATGTTGAGCTTCAGATGAGCAGGACAGAGGTCAGAGAGAAAGCGGAGGTGACCTGCTCGTGACGTCACAACGCGGGTTCCAGGAAACTCTTCATTGGACGTGTTCCGTTGCTAATTTATTGCTATCTAAGTTTATTTATATTATATTTTGATTTAACAATTCTTAATTATTCGATAATTTCAGAATGAAAAGTTTTTAATAATAATAATAAAACACTCGTCCCAAATTGTGGTCACGCGGAGGCTTATGCTGTATATTATTGCTTTAATTTATGTTGTAATTAATGTTTTAATTTGTCTATTTGGGCGTGGTTTGAAAATTAGTCTCAAAAGTGTTCTATTGTTAACCAGTGGTTATTAGTAGATAAAAAAATCTATAAGTAGGTAGGCTAAGTTCTGTTTTTTGTAAATAGTTTATTATTGTTTATTAATATGCTTTGACTACAACCCGAATGCGTTAAAAAAGTATTTTAAATGATATTGGAGAATAAAATTAGATTATATAAAAGTATAAATTGAAACGAAATTTTGTATTCAGCAGCAAACACTTCAATCAACTTATCAAATTAAATATTGATTTATTTGCTTGTCATCAAAATCAATTACGCTCAAACCAGTTGTCAACGCGATGCTTAACTGCAAAAAGTTTCGTCCAATTTTAATATTGCAGTATCGCGAGCGAACTTGTTAATTAAACTTGTTTCATTCAACGAAACTGAACCAGTTTCAAAATTAATCACCAAGTGGGCGTTTATTTAATAAATGGAGAAGAAGAAATTTTATAAACGGCCAGATTTTATGACAAAATTAAATTTCATTGTCTTTGAAAAGTCAACGAATTGATTTGCATTGTATAATACTCATCGACTGGAATGAATCTCAGAATATCTCATAGCGTCTTTTGCCACCTTTTTTCGTGATTGTGAGCGTTTTTATCAGACTATTACTAAAGGGTACCAACCTCCGTCAACGTCGTGGGACATTAAATTACAAGGCCTAACAAATACTTAATCCTCTTGGGATAAGATTTTCAAAGTATTAAGAAATTAAATTCTAACAAGTTTTGCGCTTTACTCACTCTAATCTAAAATTTTCGGGTTAAATACTTCCAAAACAACAGAATTTCAAATGATTCCAACTGTTTCTGTGCTTAGAAATTTTGGATACCTTTTCATTTTTGGTTCAGGACACGAGTCGCCTACCTCACTCTCGGAAATGCATTCAAGTGTCATAATTAAAAACATATCAGTGGTATTTGAAGTTCGCATCTAATCATTGAATAATAATCATGTAATTATTTAATCAAGTTCATTGACTTGTTGAAAAGGTGAAGGCGAACATTATTAGTAGCTATCCGAGGTGTTACTCTAATGAGATTTCATATTTGTAACAGAAAAGCGACCTTTCTGACCTCACATCATATTTAAAAATAATAAGCGACGAGGTTGCAACATGTAACATTTTGTTATTGTTACTTCCCCGTTCTTAAAAGAAAGTAATTGAGTGAGAACGTAACACAAAAATATGACTTAATAAGAAACCAATCAAACAGCTGATTACTGTTCGGAACGTGCTCATTATTGACCAGCACTAAATATTTTCTAGCAAGTTATTACGAGATTTATGAGCTAGTTCAAATATTGTTCCGCATGTAATAATAAGAAAATAAACAGTAAAGACACTTAACATTATAAATCTATTACTATACACACACAGTTCTAATCTCTATATATAAAAATGAATCCCTATTTCCCTTGGTCACGGCATCACGCTTGAACGGCTGGACCGATTTCGCTAATTCTTTTTAATTTGTGTTTGTTATTGTCAGGAGAAGGTTCTTATGAAAATATACCTTTTCAATTTCGCGATAAACTAAAAGTCTTTTTTGCTATGGTGTATTTGTCATATGAATTCATAGCTAAGGCAGGACATTGCCTGACAAGTCATTATTAAAATGTGTGTGGAGTGTGGACGATACCGTCAGCGTAATAGTTATTCAATCTGATCAGTAATGCTACGCTAGGTGTCATACCCATGACACCTAGCGTGCCCGCTAACCCCGTATTAAAACATTGAATCTGAACAAATAAATTAAATTGAAGTCTGTTTTAAATATCAAGAAAACAGTATATAAGACGACACACAAAAAAAATCTTTCTGCCTGTCTATTCTGTTTACTCTCCGAAACGATAGAACCGATTTGAACGGAACTTTCACTGTGTCGCAGGCACAGCTAGTAGTGTTATAAACACTAAACTAAGAACACGTCAAAATAATTTAATAGTCTAAGGCTAAGTAGATCCATCGCATTTAATTCAATCGAGTTTTATGTTCAATACCTTATTGTGAAAGTAATTCGTTAAACTTATGACTTAGTTTCAAAAGGTAGGTTTGAATGGAGCACTGGGATTCCAACTTCCACTCTGAAAATTTTAATGAGAATTTCGTATCTCTGCTTTAGAAACAGCAATGGAGGGCGCCAATCTTCCGCGTCAATTTATTCTGCCTTCGCCAAAGTTTCAGCAGTTACAATGAAATTCCTTTTGGCAACATCTTATTTGTCTGTGAGTTGGGCTTAAATTAAAAGATAATGCGTTGAAGTTTAGCCGTTTTGAAGTTTGTCCGGTGGTGCAGATTGGAATTATTACCTGGCCGTTAGGGCCGGCCGGCCCAGCGCTAATGTTAAAACTCTCAGATTTATTCCCCTGGCCAGCTGCTGACAACAATCATTGGCCCTAATATACTGCCTTTGTGCGTGCCTCTAAATTTTTACAACTGTTTTCCTAACTTTCCAACATTTAAAACATAAATTAAAAATTATAAAGGGGCTACCTAAAGAGCCGGTTATAAAGTATTAAAGGTTGTGGAATTGGCTGATGGGCCCAACATATACATTTCTTTTTCCAAACTTTTTTGCAATCAATAAGATAACGCAATGTAGTCTATGTATCCTATGTTTCCACTATAATCTATTAGTGTCATCCAATCCATTAATACAAACTGAATTCCGTCGGTCTAAAAATGGGTACCGATGTATTGATACCGCATGCAAACACCAGATTAAAAACTAAAGGCTGACAGAAGCGTGTTTATTATTATAAATACCTAAGTACTGTAGTTAAATAACGCAACACATATTTCAAGTTTTGATTTTTTCAGGATTCACTGTTCTGACTGGGAAGAGGCCTACGTTGTATGCTAGCATAGATATTTTTTCCATATAAGACTACCAAGTGTAAGTGATATAGGAATCTGACAAACCACCTGGTTCAAGATTCCGGATTCAAGAGGCTAGACATCAGACGGGCCGTACCTTTATATCGCGCATTTGTATTATAAAACTGTTTCATGGAGCAAAGCATGCTATAAAGCTACATATTATTAAAATGTCATTGTGTATAACATACGAGGAAGGTAACTAGGTAGGTATATCACGTCAACATAAATACAAGAATTATTTCAAGTTTGTGCGTGACGTGACCTCACGGCTCAACCGTGTTTTTGTTTCTGAATAGTTCGGCTTCAAGGAATGCACGATCTTATTATATTGATGGCGATATTGTTCCGCAGTTTAAACACATCTAATTAGACAAACGGAATAGGGTCATTAAAATTTGTTCTCTTATCGTGACCTGCGCTTTAATTACCAAGAATTAAACATAATACCTATGTGCAATTGTCTAATTATATAGATATCTACTAGAAGTATGTGACCTTTTGCCATTTAGTACCCGAATTAAATAAGTATATTGCGTCAGTTAAAATCCGTCAAGTGGGGTGATTCACCGAGTTTTACTTAGAACCGTATAATAATTGCAACTTTAAATTCTACAACTGTATCTGTTGGAAACATTACAACATACACTGTTAGTCCTGTGAGTATTAATGTTCTGGAAGCTTCTACATGATATAAAATAAAGTTTGGTAGTGAACGGTACAAATATATATTAAGTGTATGTAGCACAAGAATCAAAGATAGTAAAATTCACACTTGCGTCTATATATGTAAATACAGCTTCATTGCATTCACTAGATTCATTGATAAAGATAATACCTTCTTCCCAGTAACACAGTTGGTTAAAAACCAGCTAGACTAGTTTGTCGCAGTAAGGAAACCACATACTCGTAACAACTAGTCCGATTAGTCTCACAGTGATGTGTGGAAGAAAGCGGACGGACTCGTGTCCTCACACATGTTACAAGAATTAGGGTCATCAATTACGTTAAATTATTTCTGAATTATTTATTCTACTTGTGTAGCATTTGTTAATAAAATAGATACACTATTTTGAGTGCTGGTGTATCTATAAGACCTTATTATGATATTCAAGGTTTTTTCTACATCAACAAGTTGAACGCATTATTTTGAAAACCAACTCATCTGTCTAATTTCAGTTCTAAGTTTGAAAAAATATATATGCAAAATGTATTTAAGAATCAGATTTGGGACCCTATCTATGGAGCTTATAAAATATTTAATTGAAAATCGGTTTAATCCACACTAATAATATAAACGCGATTTTATTTTTCATTTGTTTGCGGATCGTAAAAATATTTGACTAGAAAATAGATTATATCCTGGGAAAAGGCACAGAATAATTTTGAACAACAAATGCACTCGCAGTCGCGGCTAACAGCTAGTTTATATATGTTTGAATACGTTCTCTTTGCCTGTAGAACCCAAGCTGTAGTATTTGCCACCCCTAGCTCGATTCTCTTGTTGGAGAGAGCCGCGACATGCGACTCGGCTGTTTATCTCGATCACTAGAATTGGTGACATGATTGAAAAAGTTCCGGTTCATAATATACAGGCAGTTAGATAACAACTGTATGATACTATATTTAATGTAGGTATGTATGAGTAGAAAAGTAATGAACTGGCTTTTTTTGATGCGGGACATCAATTGTGTTCTTTGGCAGTAAAACCGACTCGTCTGCCGTTACGGCAACCGGTATGACGCTCCCTTATGCCGTCATGCCCTTGTACGTGCGTGCGCGTATATTATACACTTGATGTTCAGCTTTCGGGAGTACCGTGACGGTATTTTTTTTTATTGAATAATCTTTATTTCAGTCACTGATTTAAGGCTTAAGCGGCTGTTTGACAGGTTGTTTTTTCTGTTATAATTTTTGTATACGATGTGCTCTGACGTCACTATAGTTTATAGGGCGGAACAATACGCTCTTTGGTTATATTTTATGATTAGTTCCACGTTTTTTAAACACCTCAGTGAAAAATCGCCTTCTGTTTGGCCGAGATATTTTAACAAAAGACAATCAATGAACAAGAACCTTAAATTCATCAATAGTCAAGTAAAAAGAAGTAAGTGCTTATTGTCATTTTGTCGCGAGCGTAACATTTTTCATCCAAAACTTCTATCTTATCGTTTAATTTAACTTTCACTCAAACGTTGCTTTTGTCTATATTAAAAAAAACATGACGATATGTTTTTTCCGTTAGGAATGGCTCTCACGAATGTTGCTGTCTACCACTGGTTCGAAAAAAAAGCCTTCTTAGAACCCATCGTATTTATATAGGAGTATAATAGGTGATAATGGTGCTAATTCTGTTGCACAACTCACCAAAATATTTAAACTAATTTGACACGACTAAAAGTCTTGCTACCCCTGTCACATGTGCGGGGTTAAAAAAGGATGGCAATGATTACATACAACAGAATTGGCACCACTGTCACCTCCTTTCTCCATATATAAATTACGCGTACTGATTAAACAAAAACCAATAAGCAACCATCTGCCGCATATTATTGATATGGGTATGTTTCTTATCAGGAAGTGGTTTTATTTGTGTCTTATAAAATAAAAAGTTTGTATCTTGAGTGAACTTGCAACTATCATGAGATAACCCTGTTTTCGTAGGTTACGCAAATCTAAAACGCCTAAAAGTATTATATAATTAAGTAAGTATTATTACTTACTGGAATTCAAACCCTGAACTTACATCAGCGCAAAAAAAATTTGACACTTGACACTTGCTTTAAACTAATTGAGAATTCTTCAGGTTTTAAGCATTACCTACTCAATGTCATAGAATTTTATTTGATTCCAATTTGAACTCTCCATAAATACAAAAAAGCTTTGAAATCAATCAAAGCGTTAGGTGGAGAATAATTACGAACGTAATTAAGTACTTAACCGTGATTCGGGTATGCTATTTTATTTTTATAAAGATACGTCATATCTGTTAATCTAATTAAGGTTTTGTTAGGTCTTAATAAAAATCTTTCTGTTCCTTTCCTAGAATTTGCAAAGGCACAAGAGTCCTTGAATGTGCAATGTTTAATATTAGCTCTCGATGCGTGCGACAACCGGGTTTGCGGGTTGCAGTTTGGTGCGTTGAACTCTTTTCCACTAGAGCGAGCGAATAATATCGATCAACGCGCAACCATTGAATTACCATGGTTGCGCAAGGTTCATTGTCGCTATTTGCATCACACTGTAATCGACACTGCAATAATTATTGTATAACCTACAGGAAAATTCCAAGAGCTTGTTATACAGGTTTGTGTGATATATGGTGTTTAGTACGTGGATTGTAAATATTATTTTATAGCAAAGTGGTTTTAACGATGATTCGCAAGGATAATATTATTAAAATCGTTTTATAACTACGTTGCTTTGCATTGGTCCAAACTTAATACTGTAAATGTAATTGTTAAAATTAAATTAGTATTTAACTAAATATTTTTGCTCCACATCTGTCATACATTTTTAAGTTAGTTTATTCGTTTTTTTAAATTCTTTATTTACTTCCAATTCATTTATGAAAGTTACTTTGATGTGCGCATCACTCACATAACTACTTTTTAGCTTTATTTTTGTTAGAGTTAAAATTAAGTATGTTGCAATTAGTTTAGTGTATGTGTACTTTAAGTTTTGTAAATATTAGGTATACATTTTTAGAATGCTACCAGCATCCTTAGCACAGTCTCGCATGATTCTGGTTTGGGTAAGATCTTTTATCTATAAGTACATAGGTCAAGTTCTGTTTTTGTAAATGGTTAAATCTGTTTTGTGTTATTAAATGGTTCATTCCATATGACGTTTACAAATCAAGATCTTCCGTTATACACAGTGACATATTCGAGCGTTAAATACGCACCTACCTACCTACCTACATATAAGACCCTTAAATACCCTAATATTTTTTTCTAGAAGTTCTTGATCTTCTTTCTTAGTATTTCTTTCTTTCTTGGTATCATATCGCGATGGCGTTATGTGAAATGAGGATTTGTGGCCAATTAACAATAACAATAACCAGCCTGTGATGGATTTAATTTCAAGGGAAGATGTTGTGACAATTGTACAACGTACCAGCAACCCGCAGTCGCGTATCCCTCTTAAGCCTTGACATAATTATTATCTCAAGTAATGCTCCTTAAACCATGAATGACTTGCGATCTCCTCAATATAAGATTCATGCTCTAATTACCATGTAAAAAAGATAATATCCAATCAGTTAAATATTTTTTGTATAGTGGTCGATCGTTTTTTGATCTTCGTTGTTTGCTATTGAATTGTCAGCCATCAAGGTAATTGCTAAGCAAACACTAGGTTTTCAGAAGGTTAATGCACATTAGGTAGAAAAAACACTTCCATATTTACAGTTCTTGGCTGTTCCGGTGTATCTTATCATTTATATTGCGTTATTCTTCAAGTACATACTAAACGAATTACATCATTTCATAACAATGACCACACGACCATCAAAAGTTAATATGCAAATATTTATGGCATGTTATGATGTCTTCTCTAACTAAGCCGCGGAAACATCACCATTATAAATTACGAAACCATACCAAATGACAGTTATGTGCTGTCAATAATTTTTAAATCAATTACGTGACTTTCTAAAGATGAGATTTAATTATTTCATTTTTTCTTTATATCGCCTATAAAGGTGAATAGAATTGCTAGGAATGCATTACCAGGATTCTTGTTCAGGGTGGATTCTGCAGGCTCGTATAGGAAGTATTTAAGTAGTGAAGTACGTAGATCATCAGCAAATGGCTGTGCATAAGATTCTAAAGGACAGCGTGTATTTGATAATGCCCGTATCCAAATACTGTTAATAAATTGGTATAAAACACATGAAATATATAAAAAAGCACATTTTATCGCGATTTCACGCACCATCATCAGGGTAACGATCTCATGATGACAGTTTGATGATGACGATGGTGAAATCTAATATATAAAATTCTCGTGTCACAGTTTTCGTTACCATACTCCTCCGAAACGGCTTGACCGATTTTGATGAAATTTTTTGTGCTTATCCGGTATCTATTAGAATCGGCCAACATCTATTTTTCATCCCCCTAAATGTTAGGGGTAGTCCAACCCTATTTTTTTTTTTTTTATAGACAAAATTTTTAATTTATATTTTTTTATGATACAACATACAAAAATACATACAATCCTCAATTTTCACCCTTCTACGATCAACCCTTATTTTATAATATTAACTAATAATCACACTGGCCATATAAGCTAAATACCCTTAAAACACAAATTAATTATACATAAAAACCTTCTGTTGATGATCTATCTATTGCTGAAAACCGCATAAAAATTCGTTGCGTAGTTTGAAAGATCTAAGAATACATAGGGACAGACAGACAGTGTTAGGGGTAGTCCAACCCTAAATTTTTTTTTTTTTTTAGACCGATTTCAAAAATTCTTTCACCGTTAGAAAGCTACATCATCACTGAGTAACATAGGCTATATATTATACTAGCTTCCCGCCCCGGCTTCGCTCGGGTAGACAAAATATTTGAATGTCTATAGGCTCCGAAACTACTGGACCAATTTCAAAAATTCTTTCACCGTTAGAAAGCTACATCATCACTGAGTAACATAGGCTATATATTATACTAGCTTCCCGCCCCGGCTTTGCACGGGTAGACAAAATATTTGATATAAAAGTCTACCTGTGCGAAGCCGGGGCGGGCCGCTAGTATTCTATAAATTTTTGACCAATTCTTAGTTTTTGGTAATAATGTTTATTTTATTGTCTGTTAACGCGTTTTCATTTAAAAATATTACATCTATAGTAGCATGTAGCCTCTTTGAATTTCATATAGGCTTCTGAATACTATTCGATTCAGGACGGAATAATGAAGGACTCGATCGACCTTTGATCACGCGAAACTCATTTGTCCATATATAAAGTTATCTAGTACGTATATTTTCATAAAATGTCTCTTTGAACGTAGGTTTGGTGGTAGTGCCATTGACCCACCGAGTTCTTAGGATATCAGTTCAATCACACACACGCAGACAGACAATATTCTTATAAATATAGCTTTGTGTTTCGACAGGTAGTTTTCCTGGTTCTGACTGATTTAAATATAATATGCGTTTGATGTAATCTGGCAGACTTTGACCATATATGCCATGTGTATTTATAAAATAAAATAAATTGACCTAAGTTCCAAAATAAGCTTAAATAAAATTATACTCGTATTTTTCATAAAAAATATGCGTGCGGCAAAATTCATATTATAGCTGTTCATAGGGGCTTTGTGAATAGGTTGCAGCCAGCCAGTTTTAATCAAGTTTCCCAGAACATCGTATACCTCTATTTTGAGATCTCGACGAGCGCTCGTGTGGCCGCGAAAGTACCCTCCAAACCTATTTGATTAAGTCAAGACTGGCTCCTGACAAACCAGAGGATACGCCATATTCGTACCGAGAATTTATTAACCTTTTTAAAAATGTATCCTTATGATTTTATAGGATTCATAATAATAAATTTTACTATCGTAATAAATATAAACCTATATCATACTTTGTCTGCCAATGAGCTTATAACATACTGTAATAATTTGAAACAATCAAATATACACGTACATTGTTTTCTTAAGAAATATTAAGCACACGTGTATGTGCCTGATTTTGTTATAGAGATATACCATGTCAATGTACGAATATCAAAACCTACAACTAACTCTCAATATTTCTTTCCTCCTAAGGACTTTTACATATCTATTTACTTCTTAGAAGGAAAAAGTCCTTACGGTTCGCTAATGATACGCAATTAATCCAACCTAAGGGAGGTAGGTCGGATTGTA
This sequence comes from Falcaria lacertinaria, assembly GCA_951449985.1. Lineage (NCBI taxonomy): Eukaryota > Metazoa > Arthropoda > Insecta > Lepidoptera > Drepanidae > Falcaria > Falcaria lacertinaria. The sequence continues at coordinate 8,327,749 of OX602114.1, forward strand.
ATCTCCCGTGGGTTTTCCCATTAATATTGGAACCGCCCGACTGGGGACTGTACCTCCGCCTCACAGAAGACCGCAGCGAAATAACACTACCAGTGATCCACGAGGATACGCTGGGCTAGTAGTAATGTTGCTAGCACAGTGAGTCCTCATCAACAACAGGGTTGGAAACTTGTTAGTGATATCCCTGGTATTGCTAGCGGCTATAGGCTACGGTGACTGCTTACCATCAGGTGGGCTCTACGTGTGTAGTAGTGGTATAAAAAATACCTACATTTTCCATTCCGTGTACGAGACTGCCAGACAGACGGTCTGTAATTACCAAGCTGGAACATCGGCTGGTACGAGTAGCAGACTGGATTAGACCCAGCATAACTTCACAGACGGAAATAAGGTCTCGTCAAACTAACTATCAAATTAATATAAGCGCTCCGCGAGTTTAAAGGAAATATTCGCATTGTAGATGAAATTTAAATTGATTGAATAACGCCGTAGTAAATTGTTTACAACTTCTGCTGCCAGACGATTAGTGAAGGAAACTGTTACAATTTTATCATTTTTACGAAATTGGAAATCTATGTCGACCGAATGTCAAGTAAATATTGCAAAATCTAAAACATTTAGCTTCACGTCCATATGGAGTGGAATATTATAATGTTATACAACATATCGATATAACACGATACGAGCGCGGCATACAGATAGAGTGAAAGAGCTCACGCATATCCTTATTGGGTTTCGAAATTCCTGTTAAACATGATAAACTTTACAAACGCATCTGTACCTACTGCATAAAGTGATCTTCTTTTGATCTTACTTATACAAAAATATTTGGAAAATATTGACAGATCAAAAATATTTATCATTTATTATTTATGCTAGCTAACTTCTGAATCGAGCTCAACCTCAAACTCAAACTCAAAATTATTTTTATATGACTAGAGTTATGAGTAATATGAAGTAAGTACTTTCAAATCGTCAGAATCTACCATCGGATTCGGATGGTCATTTTTTGCTGAGAGAATCCGGTAAGAAACTCTGCGATTACACTTTTCAAATAAAACATTATAATTTACATTTGAATTCCTTACGTGATATAAATATATCACAAAAAGTTAAAACATAAACGTGTAAGGGACATCAACAATATGTAGATCTTGCCTACGATGCGCTAATCATGCGTTACTGTAAATTCCCGTAAATATTTGAATTACGAGACCAGTTGCGCACGCGACGCCCCGCTGCCGGTACCGTCGGCAGCCACTTTCGAATGAAAGCGACATTGTGCGGCGGCCTTGATCACTGAGCGTGGACGGACAGTGACTTTGGGAATTTATGGCTTAGTGGTAGCTACGTTACTATAAATATACTTTGGTTGGAATACATTTGTGTAAGGTTTAAGTGCGATAAAAGGACAGTCAGTCTAGATGTTGTATATAGGAAGTCACTAGCTGCCCGCCCCGGCTTCGCTCGTGTGGACAATTTTTTTGCATTTATGGGGATTAAAAATAGATGTTGGCCGATTCTCATAGATACCGGATAAGCACAAAAAAATCATCAAAATCGGTCAAGCCGTTTCGGAGGAGTATGGCAACGAAAACTGTGAAACGAGAATTTTATATATTAGATTTTTATTCAATAGAAAAAGCGAATTCATTCGAAAACGAAAAGTTCCAGAGACCACAGGGGCAACGATTCTATGTGATCTGACAATTTTGTCGAATATAATCCCAATATTCTGACGTATATTCTCAAATGTAGCCCCGATTCACAGTACATAAAAGTGTTATTTATTTATTTATAGCACCTTATAGTCCAAAATCCAAATTGGACCATCCCTCAACCACTTAACTAGATAGAGCATCGTAAAGTCAAACGACGCAGTAAACCGGAGCAAATGAAAAATATTTTCACGATATTGAAGTATGAAACTTGCTGCGTTCGACAAAATTTTAAGTGATAGAGTTACTTCCAGCTGTGTTTGTGTGCAATGTAAAATCACAGAAATACAAAAGTATTCGGAAAATTCAATTCACTTACTGTCTTTATACTTGTCAGTTGTGTTGAAGTAAGATTTAATTTAATTTCAAGATTTCAACTATGCCATCATCATCATTCTCATATCAGGCGATGGACGTCAACTCCCAAAATTCATTACGTACGTCAAATTTAATTACGCTTCCACCCAACACTTCATATGTTTATGTTTTTTTATACTACTAAGGTGGCAAACAAGCTTAGGGCCCATCTGATGGTAAGCGGTCACCGTAGCCTATGGACGCTTGCAACGCCAGGGGTATCCCTCGCGCGTCGCCGACCCTATAGTTTTCTCCGCATTCTTTTTCATTCCTCGCATCTCCACCATGAGCCACTAGCCACCATAGCGGGGTCGCCGGGAATTGAGACTTTTTTCTGTGTTGTCATAGGGAGTTTTTGCCAAAAGACTCTAAGTTTGATAGACTTGTTTAACAAGGATTGTGTCACACTATTAGACAAGAACCCCCGGAATACTGAAAGACTTCACTTACACTCGTCTCAGTATGTTCTTAGACATGTTATTGTTCGTTTCGCTGTGCTTCTTCTGTTATACGAGACAATGTGAGCTTGTACCGAGGTAGTAAACTCAATCCTGGCGAAAGAACCTTCACTGACCTACGCTTGCTACCTCCCTACCCGTTGCAGATTTCCTTGCTCGGGTTCGTTTAATCTGAACTCACTATAACCAAGTTTCAACGGAATCGAATATACCCAGTACAGAGTAATCTCAACTCGGATTAAGTCTCGAACTTCTGTAGCTATCGACTTCGGGATCCATTATTTTGTGTTCCCGACCGTCGTGTTCACTGCGGATAGTATTTTTAGCTTAACGTTTTTGCAGTTTGTAAAACCAAGTTTGTTATTTATATCTACTGCATTGGCTATTTATTCAACGAAACGTCTTCTTAAATTCTTCGGAAAATGTCGTACCATATGAGAATGAATAAAGAATTGTTAATTATTATCAACTAGCGGCCCGCCCCGGCTTCGCACGGGTAGACATTTATCAAATATTTTGTCTACCCGTTTTTAGACTTTTTCAGGCGAGATTTGCGATTAGCAACACATTCAGCGATTCATTTTTATATTATAGATTTACACTAGGTGTATCAATTCATAATGATAATTGCGCGTATTTCACAGAAATTAATAAAGATGAAGATATTGGGATTCCTGTTATATTTTCTATTTGAGACACTAAGGATTATCTACTTGCTACATAATATATCATTATATAAAATTGAGTCTACCTCGGAATTAGGCTACGTTGCTCATTTTCTTCGTTGCGATATAATTTTATCATTGGAAGATTGAGTTAGTTATTTGTACCCAGCATTATAGGTACCATGATTACAAAATATACGAGCGTAATTGAAAATTAATTATGATGTCCGTGGTTTATTCAATTAATACTGTTTATTAGCTTTCATTGACAGTTAAGTGACCCAAATATGATAAACATTTGTTACGAGTCTGAGATTATAGGATGATTTAACACTGACTGGGATTACAAGTACCCAACGATAGAATAAAGTCACCTATAAAATATCGTTAGGGACTAGGGACCTCAAACGTTAACTAGATATCTCTAGATAAAATTCAGCTAAAACTGAAGCAGCTGCGGATACCTACCAGAGAGTACTAGTATAGATACCAGTATTAGGAGTAGATGGTCATGACAATACCTCACGCATAATAATATGACATATATATGTTAATAATTTACACCAACCTATGAGATTATGTTATAATGACATGCTAACAATATAGTGTTGGGTGTTGTTAACGTTATAATTTTACAGTCTCACTTTTGTATGAAACGAAGCATGAATGCAGTCAATGAATGCTTGTAATTTAACTGTCATTCTCATATTATTATGATACAACATTGAGTAAGATTATGTGGTTAATTTGGTCAAGAATGTTTAAAAATAAGCCGCCGATTTTGTACGTTCAAGTAAATACACCTATATTTATTTACAAGATTGGATTACGGTGTGATAAATGGTGGTTTAAATATATACTTACTTTGAAATTACCATGGCTCTAATGGTATGAACGGTTATGTCAATGTAATTCATGTAATTGGCAGAATTACGGTACGACATACCCACTGATTATAAATAAAATACGTAATAAATATACATGTTTTAGAGTAGAGCCGTGGTGGCCTTGTAGTATGAAGCGTTGCCTGCTATTCTAGAGACGCAAGTTCGAATCCCATCGGTTTGTACCAATAAGTTTTTCTAACTTAAGTGCAGTGATTAGTCACACCGCGAGCTTGAAGGTGAAGATAAACATCGTGAGGACACAAATTCAATAACGTAAAATCACGTTAGAGTGTTTCCAAGACGGCGATGGACACACCAACTGTCACGTTGACACCAAATTGTCTTCGGTGGAATGTGGGTTTTGTAACACCCCTTCGGGGACCCTTGTTGGATGGCGTGGAGATATATTATTATATATGTGATCCCAAACTAAACAACGCTTGTCATAAGGATACGGTACAACTGAAGTAATCTTATGTGAATAAATACATACTTATAACAAACACATTACACATCCAACTCTCAGACACAGGTTGAACATAAATTGTAAATATTTATCCATAAATGTTATCGGGGAGACTAGAACCGGCAAGACTTAAGAGTCAGGTTTTGTAACTACTAAACCAACGGAGCCGTCAATTGACATTTTCATAGCTATTTATCTAATTCAATTATGCTTTGATTTGATGAATACATTATAGGTTAATATCCCCCGAAGCTCAAACAGGCTTTTGAATGAATCGACACATTGGCTAATTAATGTCAAATGTGGTCAGTTAGCACAAACGTTATTTATTATTTTCGTGGGTCACTGACGTTAACAGCCATGTAAACATTGCCAGTGACTAATAAACTTGTCTGTACTCCTTGATCTTGACATAGTTTTGGATCTACTCTGAGGTTTTAGCCAAGAATAAATCCTGCACAAACCTGTTTGATCGCCACCTCATTTGCAAACGCTTATAGAAGTCATAGACAATCGGACCATAGCTCTCGCTTCTACAAACTTGAATAATATGTAGATATTATAAGGGACATGGATATGTGTTGATTTCTCGAGGATTTCTCTTCGGTTAATAAAATGTTTCGTCTCGTCGGTATGTTTGGTTTCCTTTTTAGGGATGTATTTTATTGGAAGTTGGCTCGTCTTGCATTTAGAAAGTATTTTATGAACATACCGCGGTGAAAACACGAGCCATGGATGCATTGTCGGTGTACGTTTATTCATATATATATTTATTGTTTTGCATATATATTTCATAGTCATTTTTAATAAAATTGCAATGGCTCATTGGGTACAATTTAAGCGCGAGCATGCTTATAAAGTGACTATACGTTTTCATTTATTACGTTACGAAGAAAATATGGCATTATTTTAAAGAATTCTATTATAGTATTTGTAGAATTTATATTTTACATAGCTTTTTTCCCGTGACTTCGCCCGCGTAATAATATAGCATACTATTACCCGTTTTCCAGTAGGAATGAAGCATCTTCCCGCGATAAAAAGTTGCCTATGTTCAGGGATAATGTCGGCTTCTTATGGTAAAATATTTTTTCAAATCGGTCCCGTAGCTTTGGAGCCTATTCAATACAAACAAACAATCAAATCTTTCCTATGTATAATATTAGTGTAGATGTAAATAATTCGCTTACCTTACTTACGATCCGTGCTAAGCGAAACATAATTATATTTTATTAAATATATTACTTAGTTAATAAGGAAGTTATATGAAACAAAGAATGATTTGTCTGTAAGGCGATGAATTAGAGATAATAACGATAAATGCAAGTGCGTGTACGCATACCATTATGCTTAAAACATGTGATTTATATAATACTAATGACGGAAGGAAAACAGCTATTCGCAAACATAATTAAATCTGTGCACTTAAAATAGACTATTCCATGGTTAGATATAATCTAGCTATGGAGTAGTCTATTTTAGCAGATGAAACTGTAAGTAGAATCGCAAAGAAGGTATACATTTATTATTCCTTATTTATATATAACTTTATAGTTTTTCATAAATAAATGCTTTGATGATTGTCGTTAGAAGTAAATCATCGTATAATCATATATTGTATGTAAGTGTATATAACCTTGATATTTGTGCTGGCAAGGCGCGAGTGATATCCCTGGTGCTGCAAGCGTCTATAGACTACGGTAACCGCTTACAGTCAGACAGGCCGTATAGTTGTTTGCCACCTATGTGGTATGAAAAAAAAAACTATATCGGACATTGAAAAATTTGGACTTTGGTTTTAAAGTTTGTCATATTTTATAAAGAATAAGAAAAAATAGTAAGTATTTCAATGACCATTAGTAAAATATGATTATTTTAATTCTAAGCCACCTCCTTAAATTTAGCTGAGTTGCTTTGTTCCAAACTGTTACAGATACACATTTCAATAATGCTACACGTATAAGTGGTCATAATGTTAAGTCATTACAAATTCAAGCGAGTGTATCATTTCGCGTTGCCAGAACGAAACCACTTTTTATCTAGTTAACACGAAAAAGTCACGAAAGCTTGAATCTAAAACATGAAATTATCATTATTTCCATCTTAACCGCCTCTTGGACGGGATGTCGTAGCTCATAGCATTACTTTTGCATAATATTTTGTGTCCGCATAATGTTAAAACGTAAATTTACGCAAAAATGGGTTCCACCATTTTACGACTCACGCAATCGTACTTTAAGATAAGTGAGATAAATATTTTTTCAAGAAGATGCCTGACCACCATGTCACGATGTTATTATTTCCGATTTAATTCGCTAAATTGTTTAGATTATATCATATCTATTAAGTAAATAAGTTTCATTCATAATGCTAAAATTTTAATTTCTTATGATTTAGTGCCGGCTCCGTGGAAAAAACAAAAATAACGGAAGTCTGATCCAAGCCTCAAAAGAATAGGTCTGCACACATAATAGAGGTGTTTTAAGAAAAAAATGTTTAATTAACTAGTCTAGAACACTGACGGTAATAAATTAGCCTCTTACTTTTATTTTGGCGAGTAATAAATAAACACTATTATATATAAATTGTACGGACGTGAGTGATTTATTACTGTTTGTTAAAATTCCATTCCATTTTCGAAGACTTTATAAATTCTTCTATCACTAAATCTACAAACTGATCCATATTAATATCTTCTCAGCAAATATGACCGTGCGAATCCTGTGGTAGATTCTGAGCATTGGAAATTACTTATTCTTTAGTCAAATAAATGAGTTTGAGTTTAAAACATATTACGACCTAATAGATATTTTTAACGGTGGGTACAGACATGCTTTCTAATGTAGCACGGCCAAAATCATTTATGCACTTAAAATATTTACCCTGTGTTTCAGATTTATTTGGTTGAAAGTGAAATTTATAAATTATGATAATTTAATTTTCTGAGACAGTGTAAGTAATGATATTAATGAATTCATAATTACGATGTTAATTATCATGATAAAGTGTTCTTGTTTTGTGAAGTTCGGTGTCAGTACATTTAAATGAAGTTGTAGACATATATTATAATATTAACATAACAACGTATTATTATTCCAATACTATTTGACCAGTATTTATTTTGGTAAAATGTAATCTTGTATGTTAGTTCGTAGAGCCTTTGGGAGCTGTCAATGAGTTTCCACATGCTTATTAAATTGCCAGTCGCGGAATGGACAGTACTAGACTCCTATGAATGAGCTTCATAGGAGCTTTTGGTGAAGATCGTGGTGTCACGTTTCGTGTTCAATGAAAGCACAAAAACTGCACGCGCATATTTTAAATGTCAGTAAGGTATGTAGTTTTAAAATGTATAAGCTCCAATAAAAAAGAAAATTAAGTTGCCCTATACTGTCTGCCTTCCCGAAAAGGCTTGATAATATAATTTAAGTGTCTTTCTATGTACTGAACATCTTTAAAGAAAGCTAAGTGTGTTGTGGTGGGGTACTCACGATACAGGGAAAATCCACATCAGTGAGCGTGAGCGTAGCGTTTTTTTATAAAAAATTTGCTAAGCCTGAGTTCTCAGTTTAAAATTCAATCATTAATTCAGCTGCTAGCTGCGCTTTCTTTTTAAATATTTATACATGCAATGAATAAATCGGATGCCTGAAATAAACAACCATAAAATTTGAATAAATATTACCGATAAATCGGAGTGCAGTTACATGCACCCAATAAACAGTGTGAATACATTTGTTTTATTTGCAGTAAATCTTACCGTTGGTGGTTCTTGGAAGGCTTCAAAGGATACCTTTTGAATTACGCCAGCAGAACACGAAGCAATGACCTCTGGACCGAAGTTTGTCACCCTTATACGATATTTTATATATATAAGTATTTACGTTTATAATATTAACACATAATTATAGCGCTACGGAGTAATAGATGTTCTGTAGTAAGTTGGGTTGCCAGTGGTCTACGATGATACACTGAGCTAGTAGTAATGCTGCTAGCTCAGTGAGTCCTCATCAACAACAGGGTTGGCAAAGCGTTAGTAATATCCCTAGTATTGCTAGCGAATATAGGCGAAGATGACTGCTTACCATCAGGTGGGCCGTATGCTTATGTGCTTTAGTGGTATAAGAAAACCTTCGTTGAAAGCGGTATCGTATAAGGTAAGTCCCTCCCTCATTTAATCCCGGTTTGTTGACAAACCTCGGTAGGCACTGATTAAATCTCACATTCTTGTGAGTAGCATACGGATATCATCTAATCTGCATTATTTATACTTTCATTTTAATATTACAAGTAGACATGTCATACAATACGTTACATAATCCAGAAATCTGACTCTAGTTAGTTCGGAATCGGTTATACTTACTTAAATATACTAGTACTTTTTTTACCACTAAGGTGGCACACAAACCTGGCCTACCTGTTGGAAAGCAGTCACCATAGCCTATAGCCGGTAGCAATACCAGGGTTGTCACTAACGCTTTGCCTACCATGTTATTGATGAGGACATAGCGCATCGTATCCTCTTGGAGCACTGGCATCCTTACTCACCCCAGAAACACAACACTACATCATAATATTATTTCACTGCGGTCTTCTGTAAAGTGGAGGTACAGTCCGCAGCCGGGCGGCTCTAATTTTAATGGAAAAATCCACGTAAGATCCCATTTCGCCCTACGTCTCTTGTACTATTTTATTGACGTCATTAAGATCGAGTTAGTGATCATCATGGCTACAGACAATCTAAGCGGGGTTTCTAATTATATTTGTTACGCATTAGAATACATACGTTTGAATTCGTAATTGATCCAAATCTGGTAGGGAAGCGGAATCAATTAAAGATTAATGGCAGCTTTGGCTGGCAGGTTGTAATTATTATGTTGCTTAATTATTTTGTATCGCATTGTATTAATAAAAGAACACTCGCGGTCATATTTAATTATGTGTAACGTGCATGTTAAGACGACAATGATTGATAGGACAGACCCCCGCCTGCTGCAGGTGAGCAATCAAAATAATCGCTTATTTAGATTTCCAAACTAGAATTCCGTGTCCCATGCATCATACATTTATTATTAGTAAAGGGTGAATTAGGGAATAAAACAGCAACGTTACTCCAAAGCATGAGCTTCCCTAAAACAAACTGGACAGATTTGAAATTAGTATTCGTTATGAAAGTTGAACAAAACAATAAACAGCTAGTCAGTTATTTTAACATTTTCCTCTAGATTGGCCAGAATAATCGAAGTGCAAATATAAGCAAAAATAATTGAGAACAGCCTTTTTGAAGTAAAGTTCATTAATTTACATTACAATTTTAAAGTTAAAAAAATATACGTCCCTATCCAGCCTTGCAATTTATCTTGCAAATCTTTCTAAAAGGACAATCTGCAACATGCGACCGCTACTGAGGTCGTATTATTAATGTGAATTAACCTTCTGTTAAACTTAAGTCGTGATGTTAGACGGAAAGGAATGTTCTATTGTTGATAATAATTTAATGTTAGGATATCCTCATAAATTATAAATATTAAGGTTTTATATTCTTAAAACGGAAAGCTTTGTTCATGACATCACAAAGTTCACACAACACAACTAACACGACCCGGCCATATTTATGTATAACATTTGATTCATGTGCGCAGTTTCGCACCCAATCTGATTCGTGGATGAATTATAATGTACTTCTAATTATAATAAATTAATTTGGTAAATAAATTATAGGTGCCTACTTATTCCAAAAATCTATCACTAAGTCCACCCTGGGTTTCAAATGTCAAAAACATCCCCAACTTTTGTTATACTTGTTTTTAGTTTTGTATACTTTTCTTATATCGAGGGTATACTAATGAAATGTAAAAATACCCATAGGTATGTGATGGTGAACTTGGCAATGTAAATGAATACATAAGCAGGTAAACACTTCCATAGATTAATTATGGTCATGGAATGCCAAGAGCAATGGAGCATTGCATCCTTCGTCTTGACCGACTTCAAGTGTGTTTTTCTATCATATCCTGAGCTGTATTTATGTAGAAATTTAAACATTTAAATGCTTCAATTGAAATACCTACTAAAAACTACCTATAAATTTGTATAAAAAGAGACTAAAAAACAAGAAAAAGTTACTCTGTATTTATTGATTTCCACGAGTATTTTTTTATTATAAAAATACAAATAGTTCATTTATGGTAGGAAAATTAATTACGTATAAGATACGCACCTAAATGGGTGTATGTTGACGGCGGTAATATTCTTTAGATTTAGATTAAGCCTTTCAGAAATTTTAAAACGGGTTTAATGGGCAAAGTTAAGGGCAGCAATGTTCAGAAGTATGTAATACTCAACCGGCGATAAAGCACATTGCTAGTAAAACATTTTTGATATTTCGCGTTCTCGAGCTTCTTTATAGAGGAGTCGGTGTGATTGCCGCATAAGCATAACCAGGTACTGTAGACATGTTTATTTACTATCTATAATCGTTAAGGTAATGTATAGGCATTCATAACTCTACGTTATGACATGCGGTCAAGTTTTTAGCTCCCATACATTTCGTTCGTTTTCTGTAGCGTTAATGATGTAGATAGTAAAAATGGCTAAGCCTGCACGTATGAACTAGGTGGTCATATTATATGTAAGTAATATTTAACAAGGTAAATGTACGTATTTTGTCAAAAAAGGTACGGCACGAACAAGACGACATCTACAATCATAAGATCTTGCATTTGGTTGGCGCACCGTTACCACAAATACCGTTAGTTTAGACTCACTAGCTTTCAGTATTTTTTCTTTAGCTAACGATGACGTTGTTAGATCGTTGTGTTTCTGCAAGTTCTTTTTTCTTTAAAATGATGTACCTACGTTCGATTATTGACCCTATCAGTTGTCTGTTAAAGTGTTATATTAAGTTTTACTGAGAGCACGTGGTTTGAATACTCTAGAAGGGCAGTGAACTTTAGGGAGCGTTGATCTCAGGCATCTTAAGGAGTTTGTACGACGTTTTTTATTTAAAAAATAAATCATTACAATGAGTAATCTGTTATTTACTCATGTTTCAAACATTGTGGTTGTAGTCTTTTTGCGGATTCGTGAAATAAATTAGATTACGCACACATTCTTTTATTTATATTGTGGGACAGAAAAGTTGAGCGCGATGTATTTTGTTGTATTTTTTTTATAAATAATAAAAAAAATACAACAAAATACATCGCGCTCAACTTTTTTACTTTTTCTTACATCGTACAGGAATCTTGCTCGTCTTTAGGAGCAAGATTTAGTGAAACACTAATTATAAATATTGCGGATATTATATTATAAAAAAAATGTTTTACGTTACTCCAAACCGTTCGTCTCAAAACCGTGAAAACATTTAATTTTCAACATTTTAATTTATCTTGAAGATAATCGTCATTTGTGAAGAAATTATCATTTGTGGCTTGCTTTTACGAAATTCGTAAATTAAAAAATAGTAACTATCGCCCAGTAAGCCTACCGAATCCCTACATTTATCATGTTACAAAGTATAGAAATTGAAAAACAGTTCCATAATAAAAAAATATACTTAAAGAATAAAAGAGGAAATAAATAACTCCGCAAGTAAAAGTAACATCGATAGCAAAGCTGCAAATCAGGTCTAAGTGATATTGAACTTCGAGGCGGCCATCGCCTGTCCACTGTAGGCGTACCGTCGCGACAAAAAGTGCTTAAACAAAACGTAAATAAAAACATTTTCAAAGATAGTATTCTTCTCAATAAGACCTAGCTTATTTACATAACAACAAAACTTAAGTTCATTCGCGACAGAACCAATAGTTTAATTATGAATGGCAAGTGCTTTTTGCATGAATATGCACCGATAGAGCAATTAAAGGTAGGAATAGGTGAGAAATACTCCGGTATTTAGCATATAAATTGAATTTATTTTGTTTATAAAGCAATCCCTGTTGGCTGTGATTTATGTTTTATTTTGAATTGAATGGATTGCAAAGGTACATTTATTTATACTGTTCACGTTATCCACGTAGCTTTGTGTATCTGCCGGCTTATCCTTTTTAGCATATTATACGGGGCATTTCTTTATAATAGCAGAGAGAAAAAATATTTCAGTTAAAGTAGGTGTTATAAAGATCGCTCGCACACTATTACGTGTGACTTTCGCTTCGCTTTGTGTTCGATTCGTCTATTGAGGCGTTGTGTATAATTAGTTGCGTCAGAGTGCCGTTAGGTGTGCTCTACCGGTCCGTCTGTCCCATAGAGACATTCGTGTGTCGAATACATAACGATTAAACACTACTTTCACATGCCTTTTGCGAATCTTTTTGAGGGTCTTTGGTATTTTGTGAAGATAATTTTTATCTTCGATCATTTCATTATGGATGATTTAATTTTTTGTTTGACAGTAACCATCGGCAATATAATATACTATCAATTGTTAATAAATTGAATAAATGAAGCATCTTTCAAATGTCAATATTTAAATAGAGACCTAAGATTTATAAAATAAATGTGTTCTTATTTTTTATTTAAAGATTTTATTTCGATAAGGTATATGTTACAAAATATTTACTGTTGATCCCCATTTGCTGGTTAATTAGATACTCGCATATCCATGATATAGTGTACCCTAAAAGTATAAGGCCCTAAGGGAAATTAATCAAACATATTTCCCTTAAAGCGAAGTTATGTTGCTATAGCTTGCCTATTTTACTGACACGATATATTTATACAAAAATATAATAGGATATAAATATTTAAGGTTGTAGCATTAGGTTCCTAGTGTGAAGAGAGAGATGAGGCGTAAAATTTTGTCAAATAAAATTTTGGGGTAAACACGCAATAGTGTTCAGTAATAATTTTAAATGCACTTGATGATATATTTGACGTGAAAACTACAAAAATAAGTAAACGTTAGGCAAGTACGTAGAATAAAATTATAATCGGCAGGTTTTGCGACTAGTGCTTGAGTAATTATTTATTTTAATTAAGGCTTCAATGTAATTATTACATCTAACTGGGTTAGTGAAATAGAGTGCTTATTTAATTTATTAAGCATGTCATGATAAAAGGATTAATGTGATGAAGTACGGCGCTGTGTCAGGTATTTAGCGTGTCACTAGCAGTCTATTTATTCGGTATGTTACATGTTATAACGTAATGTAGGTAATCCTAGATGCGTAACTGTATTGTATCAGTTAATCCCCTCAACAGAACCGTAGCGTGTGTATAAGCTCGTTTACTTTCATTGATATTTCAAAACACACTTTTTTATAATAGTCACTGTTTTGTTAAGAGAATCCGCTTTCTAATAAAACTGCTTCGTAATATTTTTATAGACGTGTTGTTTGTGTTACTTGTATGTTAACACCTTGTCACACACTTCGTTAATCATTTAATATCGTCATTTGTAACACACGCCTTTTATGTAATTTCCAAAAATCAATTTTAATTATGACAAAATCATAGGTTATCTAAAACATTTTTGTTGGATTAATATTTTGATTAAATGTTTACGTGATTTTTGTGGTTTAATTATACTTAAAAGACAATATAAACACATGGTTAAACATAAGTCATATTACTTTTCCTGACACTGTCTATTCTATTTTTTTTATTTATTAAATGTTAGAATTATTGCCGTTTTGCCTTCGTTAGTGACCTTTATTGTCCGTTTAGATATGAATTATTATGAAATATTCATTGTGTGCAATTAAACAATTTGCAATGCCGTTCTGCTGTTAAAACTCTAGTATTACAATATTTTGTTTACTTAATAGATGTGTAATTTTTTTATATTTGCATTTGCAGTCTGTTTAAATTATATTAAAGAGTTGCCGTCGGCCGTAAAAAATCTTGTCCAGTAAAGTTTTCCTAATTAAAAAATCATAAATAAAAATAATTTTATGTTAATAACCCTATGCCTTTTTAAAAAATAAAAAATAGGCCATTATTAAAGGTTGGTAAATTATTGTATTAATTATATCTCTGAGATTATATTCTATGAAAAGCGTTATAGTAGTAAAACAAAAAAACCGTCAAAATATTTTACTATTATTCGAGATTTTCTTTTCGTTAATCTACTTCGAAATAAAATTGCAATATCAGTCCGACCAGACTAAATTAAAAAGAAACAGAACGGTTTTGTCAAATTAAAGTAATTATTACCTTAGTTTTCGCAAGGATTTCCTTTGTATTTTTCAAATGATCGAAATATTTGATTTATTTTTAATGACTGTTTTTGTATTTGTTGCAATGGATCGTTGTTGCATAATGTTGTTCTCGTGTTTTTTCACCGAGGCTGCTTCTCATGGCAGTGAGAGTATTTCTACGCGTTTGTAGGTCGCGATGATCACACTATTGAGTAGACAGCACCGAGCGTGAGACATTTGTGACAAGTGAAAACTAATTTTTTACTCTATAATTTATTTTCCTAATAAAAAATAAATAAAAATTCTGTCGCTTGACTGTACACATCCTTTTTTCTAAATAGGAAATAAATTAAGTTCTACAAAAAAAATATCGGTATTATTTTTTTATAATATTAATTTTTTATTATATAATATTTTATCCTGGTTTAACAGACGCATATTTTGCAATTTTTGTGGCAGTTTTAGTGATTGTTCTAATGGAAATTGGTAGTTTCGTACTTGCTAATAGGTTTCGTTATGGCTCAACATTGTTACACATTTTGTTCGAACCGTATCGGCGCGTTACGAAATGAGGTGAAAAAAGCTTAAAATTCATCGAACACCGATGGTAGCGGGCGCATGCTAATTTGAAACGCAATCCTGCTCCGATATTCGTTAACAGTTGCTGCGAATTTCTTTCATAATTCCTGCAACTTTTTTTATTCTTCTATTATTATTATTATTATTATTATTATGAAGAAATACTTAGTTAAAATAAAATAAAATAATTAACGGAAAAATTTCAGATGAGCCAAGTGAGAAATATATAATCTTCGTAAATAACTAAATTATTGAGATTACGAGCATTTAAGTGGAAATGACTAAACTAATTATGATATTTAAAAATAAAATGTCTATAAGGGTTTATTTTTATTCTCAAAAACCAATAGCTTAATTATCGACTGAAGCTTGTGCTGCATAGCATTGATGTATTTTTTTATATCTCGACGATTAAGGAAGCCCATAAACAAGATATAATTAATTGACCATTTTCGTAATATATTTCGATCGCAAATCATTGATCAACCGGCATCGGGCTATCTAAACCGCTTTCTTCATCGGAGAGAGCGTAACAATTTTGCTACAGAATAAAAGAAGTCAATTTAGAATAAATGCTTACCGTTTAAAATATTAATGTAAAGCACAATCACAGTTTATAAGCACTAAGGTTCACAGTTCACAGGGCGTGCGCGTGAGTCGGTTGTGTGTGTCGTCGTTCTGAGTTCGTTCTCGGCCAGTGTCGTGGTTGCACTGAGCGACTGAGCGGAAGAGTCGTGAGTAGCGCGTGCGCTCGCGTAAAAGTAAAACCTAAACTGCGGCCGTACTCCTGCGTAAATCAGAACCTCACACACCCTGCACAATACCACCAAAATAATAAGGTTAAGGATAAATCAGCAGTAGTTATGGGCAATATTTTTAAGCAAATCGATTCGCTATAGCGTGAGTAGACACCGTGATTCGATGCTAATTGAGTTACAACTCAGCGTAGTGCAATTGGAGCGTGAGAGCTCTCATACATGGCTAAACGTTTTAATTAGCTTATGATCGAAAGATGTTACGTTCTGTATCGTTGTGGAAGAAAATTCCTATGTAAATTAGTCGGTTCTCATTACTTATAGTAAATTTCAAGTATAGTATATATATATATATATATTTAATTCTTTTACGACAACCATCATGATAATAATAAATACAACTTTATCATTAATTTAAAAATGCACTAAAAACTGAATGTTTAAATTGAAATTTACAATTTCAAAATTTAAATTTATTTAATTGTTTTTCGTAACAAATGTTAATATTAGTCACACCATATTCCTATATAATTTCTAGTGTTGTGGTTTTGCGATGAAAAATAAATATTGTAATTCGATTCATGTATTGAACAATGATCAGACTAGACTGGTAGACAATTGTCACGATACCTTCCTCGATACTAGCTTATAAAGCTCTGTGGAGGGGTCGCTAAGGTTGATGCATTATGCAGTTCACGTAGTACTGCATTTAAAATTTTAAGTATAGAACATTTCATCACGCGTGATTACTATTGATTCAAAGGCGACAGAACTAATTTTCGTAAATCAAATTGTCAACAATTTTAATCTGAATTTTGATAAGTTCAAAAGGTTGTTTGTCGCTAGCCATCTTCGTAGTCAATATTGAATATTACTTTCGCGTCTAAGGATTTCTTCGGAATTACCTATATTATCCTATAAGTTTTTATTATCCTCCTATATGATTTTAGTCGTTTAATTATACAATAATAATTATGATGTTTAGTATAGTATTTAATTATGTTTTAGGATTTGTTTTTTTTTACATCACAATATAGTATGCTGTTCTATTGGCGTCAGTTAGTCATTCAGATTAAGGTGTGTTGTGTTCTTACACCAACGTAAGCTATGGGAAATAGTGATAAAGGTAATTTCACAACTTAATAGCAACAGAAATTAGTACAAAATATTACTGTTATTATTATCATCGACACTCGCTGCGGTTAACTTGCAACACAAACAATTTAGTCTAGAAATCTGAAATGCATTTATTTATATCGACTTTTGTCCCTCGGTCTGACAGGTTATTATTCTAAATACCGTGCTTGTTTCAAAACGTGATCAATTTTTTACAGAACATACAATCAAAATCATTTATTGCTCATGAGTATGACTATTGTACCACATAAATGACAACGAAAGTTTTCATCGTGTTGAAACTTATATTGGTTATTTCAGAGCTTGTGCAATGTTGATAAGTAGCTACTATTGTAGTTCCTACGTATCTATTCTTCTGTTACCATTTGCTAGTTGATTCCGTGTGCTAAAAATACGTTATCGGGTCACGGTCTTGCCTACATTTTATCAATTAGTAATTCTGACTGTAAGTACTGTAATATACAATTACCATCAAACGGCCCGTAATTTCGTTTTTTTAATTTATTTAGGTTAAGGATCACCATCAAATGAATACATTTAAAGAAATATTCTGTACATCTACTTCTAATAGGCGACCACACCTAATATAATAATAGTTTGCCATGTTAGAAGTTGAATAAAACTGTCCATTCTGGAACTTAATGGTAATTATATTTTCAACAAAGTATTAAGGACCTTTAGGTAGTTTATGGCCACGAAAAAATAATGGGCTTTAGGGTCGGTAACGCGAGTGATATCCTTGGTGTTGCAAGTGTCCATAGGCTACGGTAATCGCTTAGGCGGGCCGTATGCTTATTCGCCACCTTAGTGGTCCGTCAGAAGTCCGGTTATAACAGTTTTCATTATATTTAGTTGTAGAATTAGGAGGCTATGCTTAAGTTAAACTTTAATAAATAGGAGAATATTTCAAATATTTATAAAATAGGTACATGTACAAAATAATTTGTATTGCGTAAAAACATTATTTGTTTTTCTACGGGTAAGTATTTTGTGGTTATGAAAAAGGTCGTTGTTATAATATGAAGGTATACCATCAGTCCGCAGTAAAAACCCCATTACCATTCCGCCGCAGGGTGTTTACGTGCTACGCGGACCCTAGCGTACATTGTGGTCCGCTGCTACGATGGGACCGGGACCTACGCAATAAAATAAATAGAGGATGGAAAATGTTTGGGAAATGTACGTAAAATTTGACATTACTGTGTAGAATCTGCAAGAGGCAAGAATTTTAATACAAAAATGTTGTGGCTCATAGATAATTCCAAACTGAAAATGATAGCAAATGAAAATAAGTTATCATGATACTTAATTTTTTTCATCTATAATAGTATATACATATAGTATTAGGTGGATTGTATACTCATTTATTAATAATTTTACGTATAATGTAAAATATATTATATTTATAAATAAATTCACCCTCTCATAATAATTGCTGTGCCTTATAAACAGGATGTGTATTAGTATTAGGGGTAAATGCTTGTAAAAATTGCGTTAAAATGAATGATTGATGAGTTTTTTTTTGTTTATTTATATGTATTATATAGGTAAGCTCCGGAATTACTGAATAGGTCTTAACATTTTTTCTCTAACGAAAAGCTAAACTATCCCTGATACATAATAAACATACACCTTATATATTTTAGGTATCGAACAGCTATGTGATATCCTATTTCGAATCAGACGAAAGATTATATAAAATAATATTACACAAAAAAAATAACCTTGCAAACATACGTTCAACCATTAATTTGGAAAAAAAGACTTAAAAAAGGGAGCTTAAAAATATAACCACGCTGATTGAAAAATCACTTGCCCAAACAGACAACAAGAGAGCTAATCAATCAATTTATCATCAAACTCTGCCGATTAGCAGCCTGCCGACCGTTTGTTTCAAAACTTTTACCAATAACAAATGGATCGAGTTATGACAGTCGCGATGAATTCGTGACTGGTATGTTTGAGTTGACAGAACACCAACGAATGATTGCCACCATGGAAAATTACACTTCAAACAACGCTGATAGCATCGCAAACGATTGAACTCTGCATCCATTCTGTCAAAGAGTGCAAGCTTTTGCGATACAAATGACTTTGATAGACGATGTTATAATTTTGTTTTATGACTTTAAAGTGCCTAGTAGTGAGTAGCCCACATTGCAAAACTTATTTTCTAACATAAAACTGCTCAGAATCTGTAGATATTGCGCATTATGTATCGATCAGAGACGTTAAATAACCATATTCTGGGTGGCCGCTCATAGTATACCGAGTACTCTCCGAGTCTTAGACATACCTTTCGGCCATCGGTCCTGGTGGCCAATGTTTTTTTTATACCACTAAGGCATTTGGCACACAAGTATTTCCCATCTGATGGCAAGCAGACACCGAAGCCTATAGCCACTAGAAATACCGGGGTATATCACTAACGACTTGCCAACCCTGTTGTTCATGGGCACTTACTGTGGTAGCAGCATTATTACTAGCGCAGCGTATCCTCGTGGAGCACTGGGAATCGTACTTTCCGCAGAAACATAACACTACATCAAAGTAGTGTTATTTGACTGCGGTTTTCTGTAAGGTGGAGGTACAGTCCCCAGTTGGGCGGCTCCAATTTTAATTTTAAAGAATATCTTGGCAATCGTCATAAATTTGACAGAAATCTAATAAGCCCTACAAACTTACGTCATCGTAATATGGGATATAAAGTACAAATGGCAGTCGCTTTGTGTAAACATAAGGTAAACAGATATCTGTTTCAAGTGCCAACCAGGTCAGGGTGATGAGCAACGAGTCTTTATATTGCAATATTCAGACATGACTGGACCACTCCAGCTCTAAACACTCTGGCATACTATAGGTTTTTTTATAAAACTTATTGTATTGTGCTAAGGGGTAACTAGGAGAGGCTGTAGATTATTCAGTTTTGAAAACTTAGGGTGATGAGCGCATTATTGTTCGAAATCCTACATATAATTTTACGCAATTATCTTAAATTTTTCTCTCTCATCTCGTTTGGATCAAGGTTAGCAATTTTAACAGTAACGTCATTAATGAAAGGAAAAAAGTAATTGCAAGTAACCTTAAAAATAAAACAATAATGAAACCCGTTTTGAGTGTGGGCACATCTTTGACTAAAACAAGCTTATCACTTACTCGAACTTGCGCTTCTTAATGTAGGTTTGTGGGTATGTATATAAAGGTCAATGGACTTTCTCTTTTGTATCAACTATCATCTTGACGCTGGGCTTGTAATGTAATGCGATACGGTGTGAATAGCCATAAGTGCATTCGGTGTAACTTGGCTGTAGACGTAGAAGATTAATTCATACCTTTTCGACGTCAGGTTGCTGCTGTAAAATAAGTTAAGCGAGTCATAGCTTGGTCTGTACCAAAGGTTCCCAAAAGTTTTTACTTGTCCCCTTTCAAAATTTGGACCCACTGCTGCTGCATTTTTACCATATTCCCAAAACTCGTAATAAATGTGATTGATTAGATCTAACGATGGAAAATTTTGTACTTCACCATCGAAACCAGATACATTTTCGTGGACGGGGGTCCACGGGGGAAAGTGTGGACTTACAACTTGTGAACACCTTCATTTATTTTTCACCCCTTCTGTGGACCCCTGGAGGTCCATCTGGATCACTTTGGGAATCACTGGTCTATATAATGGCTAATCAGACAAATATAAGTGCCGCTAAAATGTACAACAACATAAGTGTCCGCCTGGTGTTAAGCGGTTATGAAACTTTTGGACACTTGCTTACTTAACTCAAACAAAAATCAAAAGTCTTAATAAAACTAAACGCGGCTGCTCAAAGAGCTATCGTTAATGCTGAGCAGCTTCTCGAAGAGCTGAGGAAACGTTATACGTTTAAGAGAGGTAGGGCGATCTGGGATCCCGCCCGTGGGTTTTCCCATTTAAATTGGAGCCGCCCGACTGGGGACTGTGACTCCACCTTACAGAAGACCGCAGTGAAATAACACTACTTAATGTAGTGCTTTGTTTCTGCGGTAAGAAAGGTTGCCAGTGCTCCACGAGGATACGCTGGGCTAGTTGTAATGCTGCTAGCACAGTGAGTCCTCATCAACAACATGGTTGGCACCCTTTTAGTGATACCCCTGGTATTGCTAGCGGCTATAGGCTACGGTGACTGCTAACCATCAGGTGGGCCGTATGCTTGGGGCCACCTTATATACCACAATATATATATGGTATGACCATATAACGGGTGCATTTAAGGTCGTTGGAAACTCGGTTTTCTGAAACCCTTAAGGTCCCTGGATGCGTGTCTCAATAATCCTTTTACATTAAATTTTCTTAGAGTTATTTTATGCTTGGAATTAGTTTTAACTCGCAATCGTTTACCAATTGCAGTTTTATATTCGTATGAATAATGCCGATTTCTCCTATTTAGTGGGTAGTTTATTGCACGCTATTCTTTGGTAATTGGTCCAGTATATAATACAAGGTCTGTATCGAATAGTAAGAAAAGTTTTTTAAAATAATGCAATTTTATTGCAAATCTATATAATATAAATTAATTATGCCACCTCAGAATGTCATTACTTTTCAAAAAATGTGTGCCTAATGTGTAATCAAAATTAATTAAATATTCTATTATGGTCAAGATTTTAAAACGATTTAAGCTGGCCAATTTTAATTTTCCTTCAGACATACTATGACGTAACAATACTCATAAAGCATATCAATATGTCATACAAATGTGATTTGCACGTAAGCTTCCTTGATAGAACTGACATATATGTGCAAAAATGAAATCTATTTACATAACCTGGTTCCTAGTTTCCTTTCTCATTGACAAGAGAACATAGATAAATTCACTTAATGAATCATTATGCAACTACACATGTAATGTAGGTAATACAATTCTAATAATTAATAATGGTGTGATCTAATAATACTGTGATTAATCACTATAATTAAGCTTAGAAAAACTCATTGGAACAGGCCGGGGTTTGAACCTGGGCCCATCAGATATCTGGGCCCCACGGCTTATAATTTATTAGTTACATTATAATTTGCCCCAAAGAATAATGCTATATTAGTTTTGTGTCATAATAATCGCTTTCACCAATTATTATTTTCTTAGCATTATATCTATCATCTTTTTCTATTGTGTGCAGTAACTCGATAAAAAGGTTTAAAATACTACGAATCTATTTCAGTCTTATTTCAATAACGTATTTATTACTGAAAAAAATATATTTTGCTTGTATATATTTTATGGTAAACCATCGTAACACGTATCGTAATATGCGGTATTGAATAAATGTTTTCAGGAAACATATACTACTACGATTAACGGCATTTTTTTATGTCTAACAGCAACGGATCCCGTATTGGACATATAATATCTATGAACGCACTTCCGCAGATTGTGTAAATAAAGTAATTAGAGCGGCTTATTGAGTTACGGACGAAGGGATATGTAACTAAGGAAAAAGCTTACGCTGGAATGAAACGTAAGTTGAACTGAGGACGTATTGACAAACGATGCCATACAATGCTTATTATAAGGTATTTTGTATGTTTTCATAGACAAATAAATAAAACGAAACCCGAATAGTTACAATTTTGGCATATCCAGTTGGCCACCTGTACGTCTAGCGGTAGAACTTGTTTAAGATTCCAAATTTAAAGGCATGAGAACAGCATCAAAAACAGGGAGTTTATAGGATCGTTAAAACATTAGTAAGACATATACCCCTCGTACCAGGTGTTCATATAAGATCCTTGAGATAAAATAACCGTTGCCCAGGGTATGAACCAGCTGACAGCTTAGGGTTGGACCCGGTATACTTATAGGTTACCTACCTAAAACACCTAACCTTAAATTATTATTAAACTAACTATAATTAACCCAATCCGTTGCTGGTACTATATTTTATTATATGTCTAACAAATTGTCAAATATAGAACGGTAATAATTCACTGACGTTTTTTTAACACAAGTACATAGTTTAATTTAATGAACTAATTTTAATAATAACAGTCTACCACATGATTTGTTCAGTATTCATTAATCAAAGTAGACAAAAAATTCGGAATGCAAATCAAAAAGAAACATGGTTTAGCCTAGCCTAATCGATTGCGTGTATAAAGGTTGAAGGAAATTCAATAAAAAATAAATTATCGTAACGTCGGGAAATCGATTGTCAGATATTTATTCATAAGACAGCGTGGCATCCTTATGATTTGGTCACTAGTTCAGTGAGCTAATGCTATCTAGTTCACGTTGCCTTATTCGGTAAATGAACTATACGGTTGCATAGCTGATGGCCGACTGAACTCATAAGTAGGTTAAATGCTGTCAGCAACTGAAATTCAGAGTGCATGTTTCAGAAAGATAGATGACCGAATGTTGAAGTTGCGCTGGACATTGCAGAATATTTTTTCCACTATCTCGTCACAGCGGGGAAAAAGTCATACAGGTATTCAACACGCTTATTGTTTTAAGACTTTAAAACTGCAAATTGAACTTTTAGGTAGCTACCTAATGCATATATTATATGACAATTTGTTACACTTTGCTGGGTCCGAGGATAGATGATTAAAATACATTTTATTAGAGGCCAACTACAACGTGGTAGCAAAATGTGATACGGCTAGCCTTATCGTTAGTATTGGGGGTTCACGTTGCTTCAGAAGTACGACCCTTGAGTCTTTTATGCTGCTTTACAATTGACACTACATTTATCAAGAGCTCCGTTCTAATAAATCTTGCCTGTAGGGAAGAGCGTGTATTCAACTGGTTTTGTACCTATATGTTATGGTCTCAGAAACTCTTGCTGCATCCTAAGTCCATCACAGATCCATAGCACATGGTCTCAGCACTTAAAGAGTTGTGGAAACCTCTCACCCTCTTTGCAGGAACACAACAGAGCCGTTGATATGCAGCGATTGAATATGTGAAACCATGTCAATTTCCTATCAAGGCTTTTGTCGTAAATTCAAAACATTTCACTGTTAGTATTAACTACAATGCAATGCAAAACGCTTTATTACCAAATATCTAACACGAAATAAACTCAACATGTTAAAATGGCTAGCTAAATTGATAAAATGTAACTACCTTTACTGTCAGCCTGAGTAAAATAACCATTACATGAGCCATATACAGTTTTACTGACTATTAAAATTGTATTATTACAAAAGAGAAATTGAATCATAATTATTTATTGGTGGGGTTAAACTGTTATCAATGATCCGCAGACACGATGATAATTGATTAAACTCAGTTCATGGGGTGTTATAACATCTTCGATCGCCTAAGAAGTCCTAGAACAAGAATATCCGTGTCAAATTATAAATAGCCACCATGCGCTACAATATCATCTCGTTCTCTTGCTAAGTACTCAAGAATGGCCCGTAATGGCGTGAGCTGTAAATTAATTTTTCAGACAACTTCGTGTATTCCGGCGACTTATTCATCAAGAAACGAAAACCTACTAGTTTAGTAAACTGAACTTTTGGCAAATAGACCAATTGAATTTCCATTCGGATGGTTGATAGGGAGTGAGTCTAATAGCTGCGCCGAGAGTTGCAGGTTCGATTCCTGCACCACGCAAACCTTTATATGATGACCCCTTGTATTATATATTAGAATTTATAAAATAATGAAAAGAAACGATCGATTTCACGAAAGCACTCTCAGAAAGGTGAGAGGAACGATGTTATACATATTTATTTGTCAGTGGTCCGACACCCAGATGTTGGCACTGCGTGATAATTCCCGAACATTATTATTATAAAAACCATGAAAAAGACTGCAAGCCCGTGGCAGGGCGTGTCTACAAAACTAGGTAATATAACTGTAAAAAAATATATTTTTCACCTTCCAGAAGCGATAATTTCCCACAATACAGAACAAACAACAAAAATGTTAGTTTAAAGTAATCTCTCGTATTGTACACCAAGATAACTAAGTATATAGCAAAAAGGGTTACCCAACATATGAAATTATGCAAATTGCACCACGACGTCATAGTTATATGTAGTCACGTATATGTAATATGAACATTTCACAAGTCCCTAACCTTCGCCACAGCTAGTACGTGACACAATTTCCTATAATATAGAGTAATTATTCTGTTACAGGGCAAAGTGTAAACGTGATTATTGTCTAACGCGTTGTTCTTGTGCTTTGTGGCGATAGAGTTGTATCATCGTTGGTAATAAAAGATATGTATTTGAATAATAACGGTAGTTGAGGATAAGACTGCAATTATCGATAAGAGTTTTGGATGAAGATATCTTTGCTAAGCTATAATTTTCATATCTAAGGCTAAATATTAAAAAAAAAATATTACTCACAGCCTTGGACTAGGGTTCAGAGACACATACTATTATAAAAAAACAATGCTATCTTTAAGAATTAATTTTTAATCTTATTTTCTGGTTGTATTAGGTGGTGTTTGCATTGCCTGTAATTTCCGAAAGGTAGGGCGCAAGCGGAACCATATCTCCCGTTCGAAATAGGAGCTGTCCGGCTGAGTTACCTCCACATTTATAAGATCCAAGTCTAATAACGTATTTCTTTGTAGTATTGGAGAGTGCTGTCGTGAGTAAGGTTTCCAGAGCTCCTCTAGGGAGCACGGGCCATTAATAGAGCCTTTACTGTTAACAAAGCATTTCCATTAAACATAAGGTATTCATAGGCTGTGTTGACCGTTTATAACACAACTGGCCGTATCTGCTACTTTCGTAGTACAAAAAAAATGTTGTTCACACGTCTGTTATACTATTCATATGTATGCTAGTGTTCTTAATTAATTAATGTAATCCCTTTTTATTTTCAATCAAACAAACAGTGTAATTACAACGTGCAGTAATTGACATTGAACTCAGAGTAGTGAATTGACGGCGGTCATTTTATTCATCAATTTAGACTAAGCCTTCCATTACACATCAACAATAATTTGTGCAGTAATTACATACTACTTTCAAATCTTAATAATCACCCCACTAGTGCATGCGTGCCCGCTGTCAAACATTAAACAGTTATTGGGCCTCAGTATTGATTAATTGGTCTACAGTCGAATCGCTGCAATCAATGTGTGTGTGTAATTAATAGGTGCGTCTATCAGCCGGCAGGCTTCATGCGTGATATCTAATCTGACGGATTTGTGCCTTAAATTATGACAAAATTAAGTTTCTGTATAGTTTTTCATACACAATACATAGGAGACGTCTGCAATATCATCACTAGCGCTTTGTCAACCCTTTTGTCGCAGTACAAGTAAAGGGAAAAGTAAGTGCATATCATCTCAGTTCAAGTAAAAGGGGACAGTATAACGTGTGTATATATTTTTTGTTATTATTGACTTGATTGTTTACAATAAACGAAAAGTTAGGTTTGAATTTTCCTAGTTTCCTACCAATTGTGCCATTCTTTTATGATTATATCGATACGATATATTTTAATGCAATCCATACTAATATTTTAATGCGATAAGAACTCTATTTCTTTGTATGTTTGTTTGTTACCTTTTCAGGACTAAACGGCTGAACAGATCGTAACAAAATTTGGCAAGGAGATATCCTGGGGAAGGAAAATGGCTGCCTTTTGTCTTTAAGCAAATGCAGACGAAGTCACGGATAACAGCTAATATGCATTTTTTTTTCAAAATAACTGTCGAATTATTTTTCTGATCTAAATATTATACGCAATGATGTCGTATAAGACTTAGATTAGTTAGTCCGAACCAGTAAACACATGATAAAAAAAGTTATATGTAATGTTCATTCTTTTTTTATACCGTTAAGGTGGCCCTCAAGCATACAGCCACTCGGGCGGCTCCAATATTAATGGGAAAACCAATTCTTACCGCAATTGCATAATAATATCATTAAGGAACCATTGACAATATATGACGCGCCTGCACCGATGACAAATTTTTCAGCACTCAATTGACGACATAATACCAATTTAAAGAATGGTTTATGTGTGACTAAGTTTATGAAATGACAATTGAAAAACCTTTTACTTCATGTCCCTTTCCAATTTTTTTCGTACATTTATGCGTACCTAAGCTGTCAGCATTAGGAGCTTTAGACCTCTCCAAGATTAATATTTTGTAACGGTTCAGATAAAATTAAATGAGATAAGTTTTTTTTATTGCCATAACAATTCTAATTTGATTGCTCAATAGTTTTTGTTAGTTGTGAATTTAATGAGCTTAGTTGTTATACAAATAAAGAAACATTGTCAAATTTTAACACTATTAATCAGATTTTTTGTACATCTTGATTACACATCATGTTATCAACAATATATAATGCAATTGAACTGATATTTGGTATTTCTTTTTTATTATTTAATTAAATAATATAAATTATAAAAAAATAATAATTAGTTAAATTGGCCATGGCTAAGGTATACTAATTTGACAGGTCTTAACGTATTGTTATTGTTATTTAATCCCGTACACGAGAAAGGGATAGCAAGACTTTTAAGTACTGTTAAACTTTTATAATTGTCTTTTTTACCTGTAACTCTTCAACGCTGTACATTAAAAGTAAAAAGAATAAAAAAACAGAAAATAAATAAAAAGCACAAAACATATCGCGTATTAACATACAGATGGCACGAAACAGTCGACGCGCGAGGTCGACTCGCACTTGTCCGGTTGTCTGTAGGTTATGTCGCGTCAAAATTACTGCAAAAATGACATTGAAATTAAAAAAGACTGGTAATTTATTTTTAACAAGATTCTTATCACTGCCCTCTTTACCACCAATTATTTAGATAACTGTCGACGGCCACGAGCATTTCAGTGGCTGACGTGAGCTATTTAAGCATTTCACACTGAAATCTCTTTACATTTTGTATCGCTTCAGTTTCGCAAAGACATGGACAATTCAAATTTTTATATAGTTATTTTTCTGTGTATCGTTTTCAGTGCAGGTAACTATACTGCTGTTTATCTCTAATAGTTTTTGCTGTGTTTTATTCAGCCGACAACAATAGCCATTTTCAACATTCAGCTGAAATCAGTTCGTGTCATTAGCCTCTGGCATAGTGAACTTGAATAAAATGATGTTGAGGAGCACTTTTTATTTTTGATAAGATCTTCTGTAAAGTGGACTCAGATAATGACTAGAGCTCGATAGATAATGTAGAGGTATGACTGTACTATGTATTGCGTGGATGTTCTGGGAATAAAATTGTAAACCTTAATAAAAGCCGTGGAGGGGAATGCTGGGAACAACCCAGGTACCGCGGTAGGCGACAGGCCAGTCGCGAAGCTTCAATTTTTATTTGTTTCCCCGATCTTGCAAATCCATAAAAGCTTAATCTTTTATTAAATGTTAGGGCGCGTCTGTATTTTTGTCATTGTAATTAACTCCCGTAGAAAAACGAGGGGTGTTATAAGTTTGTATCTCTGTATCTGCATATAAGTGTATCTCTGTATCTATATATCTGTGTATTCTGTCTGTGGCATCGTAGCTCCTAAACGGATGAGCCGATGTTTCTTTGTTTTGTTTTGTTTACTCAGGAGACTTGGCACTTTAAACATGAATTTTGATAGGTAGGTGTTTTCTATAAAACGATCTACAAGGGTGATCTTTCAAAAAAAGGGCGGCATTTCATTATTGTATTCACTAAGTGCACCTATATTACTCGCAAACCACAACTGTTTTTACAAGTTTAATGTTAGGTAATATTTATTTACAGATGTTTATTCCAAGAAGTCTGGACGTCACAAAACGGTGGATGAGGGTAAGATCGTAGGTGGTTACACGACCACCATTCAAAGCGTGCCGTACCAAGTGTACCTGCTGCTTCAGAAAGGCACGGACTATTATCAATGCGGCGGCTCCATCATTAATGCTCGATACGTGCTAACCGCTGCGCATTGTCTCAATGGGTAAGTTAATTAAATAGCCACTGGTGTCGATTCTGTTGTACAAAATGGTTAAGCTATACAAATGTGACAGGTCTTAAAGTATTGCCATCCTTATTTAAGCCCGCACATGAGAAAGGAATAGCAAGACTTTTAGTGCTGTCAAGTTTAGCGATTTTGTACAACACAATTGGGACCGCTGTGTATCTATACCTAACAAACGCTTAGAATAATTTACACTTTAGAGTTTAAATAAAAGACTTAAATTTAAACGTGATAACACTCGCTGCTAAAGTTTTTTATTTTTATATCTGCTTTTAATGGATCTTATTCGAGATTCAGCGCTTCTAGTGACTATTAAGTTAGATTGAGTATTTAGTTGGATTTGGAATAAACATAGACAAATCAAAAAAACAAAAACATAGTCAAGACAAAGCTGACTGTTACATCTTAAAGTGGTTACTTGAGGACGCGCTGTGTTGGCGGCATTAAGGAGTCGATATTCTAGCACATGGCTATGGTAACCGGTAACCATCACGCGGGCTGAATAATTGTTTTGCCACCTTAATAGTATCATCATACATCAGTGTTAAAAACATTTATCGTTGTACCCTTCCAGGATCGAAAAGGTGTATATAAGAGCTGGCAGCTCTGATTCTGATAGCGGCGGCACCATGTACACGACATCTACCTACACTCTTCATCCACAGTACGACTCTCGCACGAGTGACTATGACGTGGCTATCATAAAACTGGATCAAAATATGAAATTGGATGGTGTCAACACTAAGGCGACGAAGTTGCCGCAAGCGGGGCAATCCGTTCCTGCCGGGACGACACTCCTTGTTACCGGCTGGGGAGCTACTAGTGTAAGAATAAACGTTTTTTTTAAATCCACATATTTGGCACACAAGCGTACGTCAACGTAGCATATAGCCGCTAGTAATACTAGGGATATCACAAACGCATGCCAACCCTGTTGTCGTTGAGGACTCACTGCGCTAGCAGCTTATCTTAATACTAGTGCAGCGTATCCTCGTGGAGTTAACTAAATGGTTCCTTCAGCGGAATTAAACTTAGCGATAAACTAGCTTCTGTTGTTTATTTTTTGTAGGAAAACGGTGACAGCAGCCGTCAATTGATGGCGGTCAAAGTGGACTCAATGTCATTTGACAACTGCAAGAAATCTTACAGTTCCTTTACACAGAGAATGATTTGCGCCGGCGTGTCTGGCGGCGGCAAGGATTCATGTCAGGTAAAAACTACAAACATTCAAACGAAGATATTATGTCAGAAACTAATCGTAGATTTTTAATGAATTTATATTTTTCGTTCCACTTAGTAATTGTCATATAGGAGATACCATACTGCTATGCTATATCTTAGTATCAGAGTACCAAGAACATACAAACGAAAAAAAAAAGTTCTTTGCAATATAATATTATAATATGTTCTAGGGTGACTCCGGTGGCCCTGCCGTCATAGATTCAACAGGCGTACAAGTGGGTATAGTTTCATTTGGCGTCGGGTGTGCAAGACCCAACTATCCTGGAGTCTACAGCAATATATCCAGCATCCGAGGATGGATTAAGCTGAATACTGGCGTTTAAGTAAAGTTACAGATGTGTGTGTATTTTGATTTCGTTAAATAAATTACTTTTAGCTCTATCAATTTGGTCAGTAAATGCACATGTGCTTCATTCTATATACACTAGAATTTTGATAGATCATTATAATGTTAATGGTTTACTTAATGGATATATAATTTATTGCATTATTGTTATTAGAGTCGATATTTTTTTTATTCATCAAATTTTTCACTAATCTGTTGTATATTGTGTTACGTAACTTTACATTTTTTAATTCGTTTTGAAAACATAACTTTTTTCTATTTTGGCGAGCTTCTGTTTATTTTAAGGAAGTTAATGAATTTGATTTCTTTTTGTTTACCTTAACCCAAAATTCTGTACAAAATTCACACACAAACTTGAGTTGAACATCTAAAAATGATTAAAGCACGCCCAAACAAATAATTTATATATAATAAAGGCACTGTTTACTTAAGAAACTTCTTTGTTGTTTTACTCAACGTGTTTTCATTAATTCAAAGTTTTTGTGAAAGCCTGATCGGAATATTATCCGGTTGTTTGAAAATGTAACTTAGCAGTTTTATATTATAGAACGCAGAGGGTATTACTCGTCATCATGACAAGTGAAGTCAAAATACAGTGAAAATGTATTATTGACGAAACAAAACAACATTTACCTACAGTAATCGTTATCATCGAAATGAAATAACCCAAAAATTACTTACAGTAATTCGGTGGTAGTTTATGATATGACAGCGTAATCCTATAAAGGTCTGTTTATATAAATGGCACTTTTATGACTTAATTAGAATTCTAGGTGAGTTAAAAATACTATTTTTAGTAATTTTCAAGAGCACTTTAAAGAGGTTTGTTAATTCATGTGTTTATTTTTACTTCATAGCCAATTGGTACAGTTAGCATATATTCTATTGAAAACATAATTTTTATAATGGTATGAAGTAAATCATCACGATTATAGAGGCACACGAAATTGTTATTATCGAAGTAATTAGTGAGAAATCCATTGAATCGAGCTTAGGGGAAACGTTAACGGTCGGCTACATTTCTCGTAATACTTATGAAACTGCACTAATGAACGCTGTAATTAAAGACGCTCTTCACACCGATTTTCAAGTAATCGCGATTGCACACTTCAATTATTCGAGATAAGTAACACAAGCTGTAATTTGCGTATGAACAAATAATCTCATTCGATCTCACTTGACTGAGATGTTTTTTTGTGAAACAGTAGGTAAGCTATGTAATTTTGGTGTCGTCAATTACAATAATGGATTAATTTGTGGTATAAGTTGCCACGCTATGGTTGGTAATAATTTCATATGTGTATTGAGGTATGAATTTGAATTCTGATACTAATGTATCATGTTTTAATGAGTAATGAAAGATTAAGATTACATACTGAAATAATTTTAATTAATTCTCTTTGCTTGAAATAACTGAATGGAAATATGAAAATTAAGTAAAAGTCGGAATAAGTCGAGGTGAAGGTTTAATGAAGCCCTAGCAGTGTCGATTTCTTTACATGATGAGCGGCCCCGATTTCTCTGTATGCTAAGTACCTACAGTGAAAATTCTTTATTAAAAGCAAGTTTTCAGTATTAAATTGGTCCTAAGTTTGCAAGTAGTACCTTACTAATTGAGATATCAAAGCTGACAGGTACCTTTATAGTGAAGCCTTTTTAGAGCGAACAATCAAATACGAAGTGAGTATTGTGATGTAATTGGGACGAATTTTTATTAATTTATTAAATGAAGTTCGGCAATAGTACCCCTTCAGACACATTAGCTAGCTCTTATCATCTGAATAAACAAAAATGCAAATTGTGACCCGGCGCGACGGGGAGACTGGTAAAAACAATTCTTGCAAAAAACCAAAACTTTTCACTGAATGACAAAACTCACAATGAATACTAACACGGAATCCCTTAGCATTTAAATGAACGAAACCTACCAAGTTCTTGTGTTGCTGAAACTTTTTTAATTTTGTCGGAGGAGCCAGGTGCTACGCGTCAGATCCAATTCGACAGACAATCCCGTCCTTCCGCGCTGGATTCTCGCGATAAGACATATCCACTTTGAAAGAAGAAATTGTTATCGCGTCCTTTTCTTTTTAATTGGTATTATGTCCATCAATGCCTCGGATTAGGATATCGAAGTTTTCTTGGGGATTAAGTTTCTGTAAGACAAAAAAAAAAAAACCTTTGGGAAGGATATTTTGAGATTAGTGTTTATATGAGGAGAATTTAATATGTTAAATTAGCTATTGCTTTTATTTATTTGATCAGTGCAAATTAAACTTCTGATTGCATGACTCGTAATATGGAACTGACTTATTGCTTGCAAAGTCATGGTAGATAAAATTATTGGTAAGTAGTATTAACATGGTTAGATATTAAATGCGGTTTTAGCGAATGTCTTGGGCTGAATAAACGAAAGATAAATGAAAATGTAATTAAGCAGAAAGAAAACTTTAGAGAGCGCTAAAAAGTTATGTAGCTGAGCTACATTATTTATATTCCCTTGAGGATAATCTTGTTATTTGTTTGTTCCTTTTTTATAATTTATAAGATGTTTAATTAGATTAAAGTTTCATGGAAGCCTTCTGTTTAATCTTTCTACGTAAAGTCTCTTGACAGCAATTATAATTCTAATGAATTTTCTTAAAAAGCCATGGTGGCCTTGTGTTTGAAGCAACAGGCCTGTCATCTGATGGGCCCAGGTTAGAGTCCCGGCCTGTACCAATGAGTTTTTCTAAGCTAAAGTACAGTGATTAATCACACCATGAGCTTTTAAAAAGAGAGGTAGGGCGATTTGCGATTTCCCGTGGGTTATCCCATTTAAATTGGAGCCGCCCGACTGGAGACTGTACCTCCGCCTTATAGAGGACCGCAGTGAAATAACACTACTTGATGTAGTATTGTGTTTCTGCGGTAAGTAAGGTTGCCAGTGCTCCACGAGGATACGCTGGTCTAGTAGTATTGCTGCTAGCACAGTGAGTCCTCATCAGCAACATGGTTGGCACCCCGTAGTGATACCCCTGGTATTGCTAGCGGCTATAGGCTACGGTGACTGCTTACCATCAGGTGGGGCGTATGATTGTGTGCCACCTTAGTGGTATAAAAAAATATATAAATACAACCTTACAGACTGTTTTTTAAGCTTACACATTACATAAATTTGGGCGCGTCTAAAATGAAATATAACAATATTTCGTCAATGATTTTTAGAAAATTTCTTGTTTAAGGTTCCAATTTGTACAAATCTCAAGGAGATCTGTTAACATTTTGTCTTCGTTTCCAATAATGACCCTGCTATGTGTAAAACAAAAATTTGTTGGCGTAAATAAGAATTGGTATTTAAATAAAGAAGTAAAAAAGAACACGTTAAATATAACCATATAATTCCAGGGAAGAGACGGACATTGGAGTAACGATACTAATTCCTACACATTACCTGCGAAGGCGAAAGTAATCCTAGCGAAACAAGAGAAAGGTGGGGACTTAATTGCGAAACAAAATTACTCTGATACTAGAAAATCGAGGTACGGCGGAGGAAAATAACGGCAACCTAACATTCGTCGACAACCCTTTTCTGTTTACTGTTTGGTAAAAAACAGAATACAATTTACTCTCCGCTACAGCTTTACGCTGCAAGGATTTTTAGTAAGATTGTTTTCAATGTTATAGATTGAATTTGACATCAGGCACAAATTGAAATGGACTAAAATAGTTTAAGAACACATGGATATTTTTTAAGTAATCTTTGTGAATATCACGATACTTTCCAGACAAAAAAGACGAAACTACGGAGAATTCGTGGAATCACGTACACCTATACGACGATGCCTATTTAGTGGGCTATCTCAGTAGTGTCTTGTTCTTAACCCGAATTAACCGGACAATGTTCCACCAGCCAAGAACGGCCATGCACCACTACCCACCGAATCAAAAGGTAAGGTACCAAAGGTACGACCAAGGTAATATAAGGTAAGGTAAGGTAAGGCAAGGTAAGGTAATATAAAGATTCTTCGACACACGTCTTGATTGATAGAAGTTTTATATTAGAAATTTTCTTCTGTATTTCTGAATAAATTTATTTTGTGACAACTGCACGAATTAGGGTTTATTAGTTACTGAGGGATATATTGCAGCTTTCAGTTAAAAGTCCGTACCTTCGTGACTTTAGTAAAATAGTTTATTACATTTAACTAAAGGTTACTATGTAATGCCAATACTGCACAGAATAGGTTGCTATTATACTCTACCTTACAATTGCTTTACAAGCAGTGATTTAGGTCCGACCTTTGAAGCATTGTTTCAACGTTTAACCTTTAAATTTACCCTATGATTATGCGAACGATGTTCTATAGAAATTGGTAAAAACTTTAACTCTCGGGAATTCTCTGAACTTTGTAATCTCTCATTGTTGCTGTTGACAAAATAGGTTTCGAACTCTCAACATTGTCTGCGTTCCGCAATACTTCAGTTGAGTGGGTAACATTAAGGCTTACAAGGATATCATAATTTAAGCTAAATATTTTTCCTGTTTTTTAGTACTTTGTAGATTCTACTGGACGTGCATATTCCTTAGTGTTCTGTTTCGAATTTCAAACTCAATCAAATTTTTTTGACTACAAGTTGCAAACAAGTGACCTTCCTTTCCTCTACAGTCGTAGTGTGATTTATCGCTGTACTTTAAATTTAGAGAAGTTTATTAGGGTTTCAGCTCGAAC
Organism: Falcaria lacertinaria; assembly: GCA_951449985.1. Lineage (NCBI taxonomy): Eukaryota > Metazoa > Arthropoda > Insecta > Lepidoptera > Drepanidae > Falcaria > Falcaria lacertinaria. The sequence goes on from OX602114.1 coordinate 8,363,129, forward strand.
TACTTCAAATAGTGGGTGGTCTTCAAATGTTTCAAATAATTAAATCTTGAGGTTGTATGACGATTATTAGGTGGAATTTTCTATGGAAAGTTTATATTCGACGTAAGAGATTTTTCAAATTTGATCACATACACGTTTTAAGCTCGCTATTTTTATATACCATGGTGTTTCGTATGTGCGGTCATTATTAATAGATTGTTTCTAATTTCCATATTTTATTTAACGGTCATAAAAACGAAATGATACAATACTTAGAAGTAGGTAGCAATTTTGCACAAAATGAGGGTACCGCTAAGTACAAGATAATAGGAGTTATCCGCGAGTGCTTTACAATTTATCATTAGACCATCCACTCGGCTCAAAGGAATTTCTGAGGGCGTAATTATGTCGAAACATTTCTTTTGACTTTTTTCAAATTTACAGCGGTAATTAGCTCCTCCTCAGAAGGGACAGGAGTACGTATATTATTTCCTTTAACAGCGAAATTTCTGGCGTAATTTTAATGTTATTTTCCAATTCCAACGTTGCGAGATTACTTGGCAAATTTAACATGACTAAACGACTACCTGACATCGCTTTGAGTGAAAATATTAAACAAGATTTTTCCTTCTTAATTTATTCGGCCGCGTTTGTTTTTCAGCAGTTCATTACCAAGGATGTTTATGAATGATTGCTCTGCTATATAAGACCCTGAAAACACAGTGCTTATCTTTAAGGTCGGATGCCTACTTACAAGAGTTACAAGATAGGATTATAAGATGGATAGCCAAAATTAAAATAAGCACTTCAGTCTCTTAAGGCCTAGTTACTTAAAAATAATAGAGTCTACCATGATTTTTACTCATTAATGTCTAGCTTTTTCCCCGCGACTTTGCCCGCGTAGTATATTATATTATATTTAGCCTATAAAACTACTCAGAGATATTACAGTATTCTACGCGGATTATAATATTTATAGGTATTATAAATACCTATTTTCATAAAATAAACTTTTAAAATGACGGATGTTTAACTTTCATACCTTATTTTACCCTTTCCAAAAACCCTTCTTTAGTTACCTACTTCACTAAAGGTAGCTACTGTCTCTGTCTCAAAATTACACGTCAAGAACCCTAGCCGTTTTAGGCTGTGCGTTGATATGTCTATCAGTCAGTCAGTAAGTCAGTTTTTTCTTTTATACCTACAGATTCTAAGATAGCCAGATACTCATATACAGTTTGAAAATTTTGGGATAGGTGAGACAGCACCGGAGTCCGATGTGGTGTTTTATGAGGATCGCACTGCGGCTATTTAAATAGCAAAGGTTTTCTCCTCTCGAACCTGAAACTACGCTCAAAATTCATTACAACTCTGCACTTCAAATACTTCAATCACATTTCTCTATATAAATAACAAATAAATGTGTTCTTGAGATTTATTTAACTCATTTACACGCAAATGAGAACATAATCACATTCAAACCAAAATAAATGTTTTTCATTACAAAAGCGCGTTGAGAATCGTATTAGGGCTGTAAGTTAATGCTACCCATTCATACCTGGCGATCCGCTTTCGTACCATTCGGAACAATAAAGATTAATAAGGCATTTATGTAAAATTAAACTACTATTTCGTACAACGAACGCTGCGGATTCCTAGAGATCTACCTATTCTTTTTCATACTTTTGAAAGAGCTTTATTAAAAAAAAATAGGTGTGGCACTCGGAGACTGCCGCGGTAAAGCTATTGCATAGAATTTTTTATCAACTTATGCAATTATAATTATTTATTTATTTTATTAATGCAGTATTTTTTTATATACCTATATACTTTCTCACAAACAACTGATTACGGTAGTTTTCCAACACAACCAATGCCACCTAAAGGCGGGTTGCTGAACTAAAGAGACAAGCGTGATATTTCAAAAAGTCTTTTAATGACTTTTTTATCGATAGATGGAGTTGTCGGTCGGAGTGGAGGGTGTTAGGTTTTTTTTCGTTACGGAATTTCTGGATTCCGTCCCCACGCTCAAGGCCCGCAATAAAAGCTATGCAATAGCTTAAAAACAGGACTTAACCTAAATACTTATAGAGAAAAGATCTGACCCAAACCAGAATCATGTGGGAGCCTGCCAAGAATGCTGTCAATATTGCCACGCTGGATAGCAATGCTGATTCTCTGAGCGAGATATGTTCCAGCACGCTTGTCACGGGAGGCAACAACTAGATAATATTATATTTACAAAAATACAAATCTTTACTCTTCATATTAGTAAAGATACCAGATACTGACATATATCTAATATTTTTGAAGTGATAATATGAGATATATATAAAAAAAAACAATTTGAACTTCCCAACGCACTTCCCAAAATTGGTATTTTAGTACGTGGAAATGAAAATAAAATAATAATAAGACACACACGGACGATACATAATTGGAATTGTCATACGACCAGCATAATGGCTATCCATCAAACCTGTCAAATTGAATACTTAACCAGCGAGGATATCATATTTACTTAAAACAATAAAGATTTACACAACATTGAACACTACACGAGTTATTTAACTGCAATTTATCCCAAAGTAACTACCTCCAACAAAATATGGCATAGACCAGACAAGTAGTAGGAGTAAAGAGACGTCGAATGGAGCCCAGAGATTCGTATAAAAGGCTTCCCTGAAAGGTTTGAGTGTAAGCAGAACGTCTCTCACAAAGAGATGCAATTTGCATTATAATAAATTTTTATTGAATGCTTTCGAGCTTTGATCGGTTTGAAAAGCTCAATTTACTATATTCGTGAATATTTATATGAATCTATATGGCTGGTCATGTATTGAACGAACATCTGCGTCGCAAATATTCTTGTTATGTCATATTATATTCAAAAGATAATCATTTTAGTAATAGTAAAAATATACTTTAGGATATTTTTAACTGATTTGAAAATGTGGTTCTAGTGTGTATATATAATGTTTGGGTGCAATATTAATTATAATATTATAATATATTATGCTTGCATATAGTTAGTTCTTTGATATATCTGATGTATAGATACTATCGGATATCAAGTGATAGTAAAAACAACGAGGGCCGGTTCCATACTATTGCCTCTTAATAAAAATGCGATTTATGTAGTCGATACAAAATAAGCATGGCAAATAAATTTTGGATCATATATAAAATTGATTATTTTCAATATTATCACGTGAATGGATCGCACAAAGTCGGGAATCGAATGGACTACTAAAAATCATGATTAACAGCTTGATGTCAAAATGGACGTATTTATTGAGTTTCATGATAGACGGTGACTCGTAAATGTATTGTCGACGATGTTAAAGATTATAAAGCCGTGATGGCCTTGTGGTTGAAGCAGCGGCCTGTCATCTGATGGACCCGGGTTCGAACCCGGCCTGTACCAATGAGTTTTTCTAAGTTTAAGTACAGTGATTAATCACGCCATGAGCTTAAAAAGAGGGCAAGGGCGAATTGGGATCTCCCGTGGGATTTCCCATTAAAATTGGAGCCGCCCGACTGGGGACTGTACCTTCACCATACAGAAGACCGTAGTTAAATAACACAGAACATAATACAGAATTCCTCAAAATTCCGATGATTCCTGAAAACCAAGCAAACCCACTCTTCTACTTCTACACTATCTACTCTCTCTCAGGTCGGTCCCTCATTACTGAGGATCGTGGTCACTTGGTTTCAATTGTACGATCTGCCTCCATCGTTTCCGGTCCATTGACTTCATCACGGCTTGTTGGATATTGATAGAGGAGGTGGCTTGTTTTACTTGGTCACACCAGCGTGTTGGAGATCGGCCTCGCGCTCTTTTGCCTTCTGTCTGCCCAACAATGACTAGCTTTTCCAGACTGTCATCTCCTTTCCGCATTATATGGCCAAAGTATGTCAGTGTGCGCTGTAGGCATACGGATGATAGTCTATTTTTCACCGTTAGGATGCTACATTATCACTGAATAACATAGGCTGTATATTATACTAGCTACCCGCCCCGGCTTCGCACGGATAGACAAAATAAATGTCTACCCGTACGAAGCCGGGGCGGGCCGCTAGTGCATATATAAAAGTAATAAAGATTCTAATATCACCCAAATATACAATTCAGTCTTGCAACGAGAAGCATGGAAGTAGCATATACCAGCCAAAGATTGCTTCCACACTTCGAACAAAATGATATCAATGTATATAAATTAACATTTATTTCAAAGCGTTTAGTTATATCAACAGATGAAAAATCGGCCAAGTGATAGTTGGACTCGCAGGCCGAGGGTTCCATACTAAAATCAAACTTGGTAAAATGTCAAATTTAACGTTGCCGTTTGATCCCTTTTTGATTGCACCAACCGCAAATAATGTTTGTAATAATAAATTCGCTTTCTTTTAGAAATAATTGCAATAGACACTCTATGAGCATTTTAAGCGTCTACTTGTTACTATTATTAAGATAGAGCAAAAAAAAAAACAAATAAACACGTTGCTAGGAGGGGAGTCCGTTTATTTATTTTCGTTTTAATTCTTTATTGTTATAACGGCAACAGAAATACACATTCTATGAAAATTTCAACTGTTTACCTATTACGGATCATGAGATACAGCCCGCTGACAGACAGACGGACGGACGGAGAACGAAGTCTTAGTAATAGGGTTCCGTTGATTACCCTTTGGGTACAGAACCCTAAAAAGGGTCGCACAAACAGGGTTAAGTTGGTATAGGAAGGTAGCTCACAAAACTCGTTCAATGGTCAATTCTGTCGATGAATCAGTCTATGGTTTGGCAGTTATGAACGACCAACTCGAAGCGTTGCCTAAAAGTCACATTACGAATGAAAAACCGCAGGATTGCCGTAATTGAAAATTCCCTGTGTAATGTACGACTTGCAATTTCAGAGAGGAGAGAGCCGCGAGCGGTCCTACAGGGCGAGCCATTTCTCTCCACTCTTAACGATATTATTTAACGCCACAAATTTCTCAATTTTTCTTATAGCCCAAAACTGGCTGCAATTTCATTATGATAATCGGGTATTACCTGCGTCATTTTATACAGTACCTTACTACCTTCAAAACGTTTTGAATAACGAATTTTAATTTGAATTCGCCAGGCCCGCTTTAATAAATAAACTTTATGTTATACTTATTTCATTTTTCAGCGTAGAAATTATAATCTTAATCGAAATAAAATTGTACTGTAGCTTAATTTTACTTTTACAATTTGTATTTGCATCTACAATTTGGTCGTTTCTACTAACGAAAACAGAAATCCTTTGTTCCTTTGCCGACTTCCTAATGAATAACCTTGTTTGTATGTAAATAATTAATTCGTAAAAAGTCAAAACAATCTCTTATACTAAAAGTGAAATACTTTCTTCATCATCTGAAGTAATAGTATAGGTATATAATAATAATATAATAATGCTTAGACATTATCACACAGCGCCATCTAGCTCCAAACTAAGCAAAGCTTTTAATATGGGAACCAGCAGCTGATACAACACTAATATCTCAGAGTAGATCATATATACTACGTACAACTTATATACACATATCAAACACCCAGGAGCGCGGCTACACAAATGTTTATTACATACATTTTTGCCCCGGCGGGAATAGAGCCCGCGACCCCAGCATAGCAGTCAGGTATACTAACCACTAGACCAGCGGTCTCGTCGAAGTGACGTACTGCAATTTTAGGGAAAGAATTGAAGTTTAAAAATACTAATTTTGTAAATGCCAAAAACGTTCTAGAAAAAGACAAGAAAAGGGTGGCACTTGAAATGTAAAGCTTTAAAGCAACTAAAACGGTGGATTGTAAATTTGTAATAAACCAGGAAACTGTCAACCCTTCTTCCTTAAACGTCTTGCTAACGTTGAAATAGACTACAATCAAATTACTCCCAGTATTGGAATCCGATTTATTAGATACCTTCGTTGTAAATTAAATTCGATCACTATCTAAATTTTTTCCTAAAACCAATTTGTGACTTTATTTCGAACCAAAAGTTTGAGAATGATCGCGAATGTCCTTAAGCTTCAGTCATCATCCCTTCCTGGTTTATTAAGAGGCCTTTTAGGGACACGTTATTAGGGTCAGGAACGTAGGAATCGCGTTTGATAAAAAATAATTTTACTTAACTATAGAAAGCTATCTTACGATCAAGCCTAGTACGATCTTTTCAATTAGTATTTATTGATTTACATATCATCACGCCAAGTCCCTCACAGCACGGGGTAGGCAGAGAGCGCCATTTTACTCTTTTGTTTCTTTTTAATCTTCTCATACATGATCGCCACGGCGCGGCGTCTTCTTCCACTAAGATTCGAAAATCTTTGTTGTCAGCCTTTCATCACTCAATTATTGAATGTATTTTTTATCTTCAACCAGCGGCCTGCCCCAGCTTCGCATGGGTAGACAGTTCTTAGAATTTCTCAGGTATTTTTTATTTTTTTTCTCTCCCTAAGAACCATCCCCGTACTTCAAGGAATATTATAAAAAAAAGAATTAGAGAATTCGGTTCAGCTGCTCTCGAGATTTGCGGTTAGCAACACATTCAGCGATTCATTTTTATATTATAGATGTACAGAATTGGACCTGTTACAGTTTTATTGTAAGTAGTATAGATAATAATATAATCATCCAAACAAAAATAGTATCTACAAATATCTATCTTTATTAACATAAAACAGGAACTTTAATTTAACTTTATAAAGAATATAAGAAACCTACCCTCCGAAATTAAAACAAACAAATTAATAAATTTTAATTTTAATGTAAAAGTGTATAACAATATGGTGATTAGGCCACTCCCCTTGTTATTTTGATTTAACATAACGAGGGAAGGCTGTAACTCGGACCGTAACGAAGGAATAAAAAAGTGCTCTTAATATCATTTATATTTTAATGGCAGAATCTATTTATTATTAACATAACGGAGCATAATGGTAATGTAAGCAGGTTTATATTTTATAAATGGATTTTTGATACTATATAACCTTACTTAGTTGGATAATTACATCTGAAAAAAGTACGGCGTTATTAGTTTAATAAACAATAACTATAATTGCAATGAAAATAATATCCAAAACAATGGCTTAACAATGTACCTACGGTGTACAGTGAAGAAAATTATCGTGAAGAAACCTGCATACGTCTGAGAAGAAATTCAAAGTCGTAGTGCTTAAGAGACGGCGATGGACTCACCATCTGTCACGTTTGCACCAAATAATCTTTGGTGGAAAGTGGGTGTTGTAACACCTCTGCCTACCTCATCTGAGACCCTTGTAAGAGGGCGTGAAGATATAACAACGCACTGTAATGAATTTATCAGGAGCATCTTCATATGACTGTAACATAGTCTGCAATGGCGCATATCAGTGTGTGAAGTTGGGGATTGCAAAATGTTGACCGTTCAATTGCATCTTGGTCGTGACGTTACTCAGTCATTTATATATTTCTGTAGTAAGTTACATCCGATTCCATTTAAAGGCCAAATAAGCAGTAGATCAACAATGTCAGTTAATTACATTTGTAAAAATCCCTTAACATTTGAGCAAATTCAGACTCAATAAAAGTATCGTTTCCATTCCTCGTAAAAGTTAACGTAAGTAGAATTAAGCTAACAGTATCACTTGCTTAGAGAAAAGCTTTTCTACATAATAGGAGCATTAGCTTTCGTTTTGATAACGTTATCTCAACGTAATTATAGTTGTTTTCTTTCGCCTCGGCTTTCGGCTTACGGTGTCATTTTCCATAAACATAATTCCTGACGACAATAGTAAATAAGGGTAGTCTAAACCATCATTAAGAGGCTCATTATAAAAGCGAGATGCCGCTATGTTCTCAAATAGAGTAGATAACGCAGAGTTGAATTTACTGTAATTAAGCCGAACGAAACTCTTTCAAGGAAAGAAAAAAGTATTGTTAATTAAAACGAGAGACCTCTTAAAATGGCTTGTGTTTTAATTATTACACTTCGAGTTTGCCTTAGGGTAATAAAAGTGGTTTAGTTTATGTATCTCGAAGGCGTTTAGTATAATAAATAATAATTAAGAATTGTAACGAAATTTTTAATAGGACTCATACCTCTATTACCAACTGACCTCAAAGTAAGTAGAGCCTGCAAGTAGTACCTACATAGGTGTATACATCTACCTACACTTATCTAGACTAATATTATAAAGAGTAAAGATTTTTATATTTGTATTTTTGGATTTTTATGGGTTTGTATTGAATAGGCTCCGAAACTACTGGACCGATTTCAAAAAATATTTCACCGTCAGATAGCTAAATTATCACTGAGTAACATAGGTTTTATATTATACTAGCTGTCCGCCCCGGCTTCGCACGGGTAAACATTAGTTTCGGAGCATAGACATTTATCAAATATTTTGTCCACCCGTGCGAAGCCGGGACGGGCAGCTAGTATATTATAAAGAGGAAAGATTTAATTGATTGTTTGTTTGTATTGAATAGGTTCCGATGCTACAGGACCAATCTGAAAAAAATATTTGCGATTACAAACCGACATTAGCCCTGATGAACATAGGCTACTTTTCACCGCGGGAAAATGCTTCATTCCTACAGGAAAACGCGTAATAGTATACTATATTGCTACGCGGGTGAAGTCGCGAGGAAAAAGCTAGTTCTTAAATAAAACTCTCACTAACAGATAAATAATGCACGGCCTAATTCGGTGAATCTAGCAGGCAAGCAGATTTTCACGGTACTTTTGCTGAGCACTAGGAAAGTATTTTTATGGGTTAAAATTTGTAAAAAAGATCAGAAATCTATATGCACGAATGAAACCGCAGTTAGCACCTAAAAGTACCAATATTAAATTATTATCTTCCAAAAATAAGTACCTCTCAACTCATATTATTGTGCGATTGTTTGATATGAAATATTGAGTTCTCAAAAATAATTATCCTATAGCCTCTATCCTGAATCAATCAATTATAATGTTAAATAAAGTGAGAGAAGGTCCGACGAAGTACGAACGAGATCTTTACTTAATCTAGTTCAAATATTAATCATCCATTAATTCAAGTCTCCAAACAACAATTCCAATTTCCAATTCCAATTTATTCGAACCTAAGCGCCACCTTTTCCCTGTCTTTGGCAAATAAGTATACTTGAACCCCTTTCAGAAGTTCTACCATCATAATACGCGCGAGGTCGCTAAACTACGTGAAGCCTTTGAGATTCACTTTTGAGAACAATTCTCCCTTTATTACTTTTTTACTATGAGATTTGTTCATTGGTGCTGAAGGAAGTAGTGAATGACAAAGCGTCGCTTTTGCTTCGCACTTAATATTGCTGTGAAAATAAAGCTCTCATAGTTTTAATCGTGTTTTCATGTTCACGCGTGAATATTATGCTTGTATTGTTTATTTTTCTCGTATAATATGTTTTATTTGAAAAATTTATAAATATAAAAATATAAATATTTTTGTGAATACATGGTTGCTACGTATATTACAAGTTTTTAGATTTTTTATGTATATACTTCTGTTTATATATTAGTGTTGGCACGAAATCCACTAAAGTTTATTTGAAACTAGCAATTTTATGTGGGAGGCTCAGCATAGGTATTAGGTTCACTTTGCACAAATGGCCCGGCTCATGGTAATAAAAATAATAATATAATGAAATAATTTCATGAAAGCAGTGACAAAACCAACTTGGTAGGTAGCATTCTGAAATTAATAAACATTGTTATATCATTGCTGTTACATTAAAAAAAAGACAGAGCATAGAGTTTCTTGCCGGTTCTATTCAGGTGGCTTTATTTTCCGAACCGGTGGTAAATTAGATCTATATAAGTGCCTTATTAGGGCCTAAACTTAATAAATGATTTTTGATTTTCTGTAATTGCAGGCTATCAACTTTAACATCGTCTTGGAATCATATACTTTGATGTATTTTTTGTTTGTTTTAATTACTTCAAGCTTGATATAAAGCGTTCAAATTTGGAATCCGTCATGTGATATATAGTAGAATAATAAATTACAGCTGTCAATTTAACAATAAATCGGTATATAGTACTTCATAACTAACTCTTGATTCCGCGGTAATAAATACGATTAAATCTGTGCATTCTATAGACTAGCAACTCTACAAGAGGTGTAAAGCTTATTTCCCACTTCCCACCACACTCCTAAAGATGAATTCAAAATGAAAATATTTTTTTTTTACGTCTGCAATGGATGCCAGTTTATGAGTATGCTGTAAGCTCGTATTTGTATTCACCAAACTTATATGTTTTCTGTTGCAAAAATATTCTAATGTCGTTATGAGAACATAACGACATTAGAATATTTTTGCAAAGTTATAACTTGTTTTATTATCCGTATACAGAGACATGTAATCAAAGTCCGTATATAAAAAGCAACCAGTACTGACTGATTTATCACAACAGCTCAAATCACTGAACGGATTGCGCTGAAATTTGTCACGTAGATAGTTATTATTACGTAGGAATACGCTATGAAATGATTCTTCTAAATTCACCCCTATGGTATGAAACAGGCGGTCAAAGTTTGTATGAAGAAACAAGATTAGATACACATTTTTATTCGAAAATTCACAGTAATACTTCTGTAAATAAACAAGTATATATGCTTGCTTGGACATTATCACACAGCGCCATCTAGCCCTAAACTAAGCAAAGCTTGTACTATGGGAACCAGCAGCAGCTGATACAATACTTATATACATTTTTAAATACATACTTATAATACATAGCAAACACCCAGATGCAAGGCAAACATGCTTGTCACATAAATGTTTTCCTCGGCGGGAATCGAACCCGCGACCTAGCTTAGTAGTCAGATATACTAACCACTAGACTAGCAGTCTCGTCGTATCATTTTATGGTTTTTAGGATTGGGTGTTTATGGTGGCAAATGATAGATACATTATTAGATATATTATTATTAGATAGAAGTTCTATAGAGTGAGCTACGTTACCCCGAATTTAACGCGAGAGAAGCTGCTTGAAAAAGCTAGTTTAAAGAAACACAAAATGCCCTGAGAAATTTGCGATCTACTCTACCTCTATAATATTTGTGGTCTATGGTTGCTGCCCAAATCGAGTAGTTGCTCCTACCTGGCTAATGGGAACAACTTTATGAGGGCCGGTTGCGAAACTATTCCACTAAATATTGCCCCAAGTAACAATACGCGATTTCCGTGAACTAGGCAAAAACTTGTAATTTACTGTCGGATACGAATAGGAGATAATCAGGGGGGATGTTCGAGGGAAGCTTTGTCTCGAATAATGGAATACACTTTGTGATCAATTTTCATACATAGTTAGCTTTCTGTATGTAATTTGGGCAATGGAGTACGAGAGACTCCCCATCCCAATTGACTACTATACCCTGTTTCAGTAACCTGCTTATTCGTGTCGCTTGCGACTATTTTTGTATGGGAAAATTAACAACGCTGCGCCGGTGAAAAGTGGAACTAAAATTAGTAGGTTTGTTTTTTTTTACATTTCGTTAGTTACGTTTTCGAATACGTAGTCGCACTTATTTTTGCTCGGGCTACTGTTGACAATTACATTTGTATTCAATAACACATCTCGTTTACACTGTAAGCGTGGCGCGGTAGAAAAACAACGTTACCAAGCCGGTTTTGCTGTCGCTTTGCTTTCGCAGTCTATTGATGGCGTGTTTTTAGACCGCAAATAAAGTTGGTAAATCAATATTAAATTCAACTGCAACAGAAGTAATGCATAGCACTAGTGCCATAGGGGAATAACGGAGTAAACATTATTTTCTGCCACACACCGTTGGGATCGGCACTAATTTCTAATTCTACAAAGTTCTAACCCGGTGTGGCTAGTTACTGATTTTTACACAAAGCGATTGTAATCTATCTAACCTTTGCAACCTATTTTATAGGGAAAGTAGTTAATCTGGACGACATCAGTTGTAAGACATTGTTTCTGACAGACTTCTAACGATTGCCAATTATATTCACTTGACAACTGGGACCAACGGCTTAAAGTACCTACTCTTCGAGGCACAGGCATATTTATTTTCGTGTATTACTAAACAGTAATTACCTTGACCACACGCAACACAACAATAGCGCAAATAATGATATCAAATTAAAGTACCTAATTATGATAATATACATTTTCCAGGTCCTTCTACGGAGGTTGATGCTGAAAGGTAGCACCTTCTAATTTCATTTAAAATATCTATTACTTTACTAGACGCTAACTGCGCTGTAGATTGAAAATAAAGTTATAACGATGTACGAGTATCTTTATATATATACACCGAAAATGTGAAATAACAATAAAAAATATAAAAACTTTATTACCAACACTCATATTTAAAATAAGTAGGTAGATAATATATATGAACGTGTTTATATTTCAGATAGAGCAACATTTTATTTTTGTTTTTAAGGGTGTTTGTATGAGGTTAACAGTTGCAAGCGGCAATTACATACTTTTTTAAATAAGTAGCGCTGCGATTGATTAATGTATTTCCTCCTTTATTGTTTTACATAGGTTGGTATTGTGATTGATCGGCACTTATGTTAAGTTAATGCACATACCTTGTAATCAGACAATCGATGTATTATACTATACTATGATCGACACTAATTCGCGTTGAAGGTAAGCGATACGGATTATTAACATTTTTCTTAATCTCTGATAACATATTAACAGTTGACAGTCAGTGATGAGAAAGTTCCTTTGCACTTAGATTTAAGCTATGGAATAGTAGAGGAATATACAGTTTATGATTAAATATTCAGAAACGACTGTGTAAATGATATTCCAATAAAAATAAACAAAGTCTTACAACATGAACATTTTGTGATGCCAAGAATCCAGCGAGTCATATTAACTTTGATTATAAAGTTAACAAGTTAATCGGGTAACAAAAAAATATAGTAGTAAAAAGACGTTGACTACATTTAACAAAAAATACTTTAATCCTAGCTGAACCAAGACTTCAGACAGATTGTTCTATACCACCCTGATGGTAAACAAGCATACGGACTGATGGTAAACGGTTACCGTAACCTATAGACGATTGCAAAACCGGATACCAGTCACTCGTTACCGAACTAGATAAAAATATGTGTACTACACTGAAAACACTTTAATACATTTAATTCTGTCTGTGTAATGAATTAAATATAGCCCATATTAGAATCCTCGATTTGAAATTAAAGGTTATATTTGACAAATTCAGCATTTTTGTAAATTGAGTTTGTGCAACAATAGAGCCACAAAATGCGAGAAATATAGCCAATATTATTTTATTAGTTTATGATGCATTTCCATATGCTGGTACATACATAATCACGTACAATTCGACATTTAAAATAAATACTCTTCCAAATGTATTTTTTATTAAGCAAAAGTTTTACAAATCATTAATATGAACGAGGACCATTAAAAGTGCAGACGATTCTTTTCTTGAAATGGTAGTAATTAGGGTCGGCAACTCGCGAGTTTACCCTAGTGTTGCAAGCGTCCATAGGCTACGGTGACCGCTTACCATCAGGTGGGCCGTATGCTTATTTCCCACCTTCGTGATATAAAAAAATAGTAAAATGTTTACAAGTTGTTTCTCGAAATAGAAACCTATATTTATACACCGTAAGTTATACCGACTCTGTTACGTGAGGCAGACTTTGTATCACAATCCCCAATGAAAATGAATAGATATTGCTCCCGGGTCATAACCAATCGACAACAAATGAGAGTATAAAACCTGTGTACTGTAACAAAACATTGGCGCAACTAAGTCGTAACTCGACTGACGTATGAGCAACATTGTTACATAAAGGACGAACCACAGTACATTACATTTGAACAGGTAATTCAACATCTTTATGAAATACCATCAAACACGATGATGAAATTCAGATCGGGTTTGCTTATTCACTGTGAATTGATGATATTTGTAATGTAGGCAAGTTGTAGTAATATTTTTTTTATAGTCTGTGGTTGAACTGTTGCCGATTGTGCTATTGATTACCAAATTTAAAATTGGGATTAAATTTTAAAACTCCGTATTGGTTCGTTATGCTATGAATATAATTTGCAATAATCCTACTATGATATCCTACTAATATTAAAAATTGTTTAGTTCTTGAAGATGGATGGATGAATAGATAGATATTTGTTGCTCAATCACGCAGGATTTGTATAAAATTTGGCACTTAGGATACTGGGGATAGGATAAATGGGATTCCAAGCTAAACGTGGACCAAGGCACGGTCAGAAACTAGTATATCATTAAAAAAAAAAAACACATTACCTCCAGTATGTATTTTAAATAAGTGTAAGGCGCCCCTAAAGCATCACACAGGGCATGCTATAATCCGGTATGGGTACAATGTACATGTGCCGTCAAACTCGATGAAAACTTATATAATTTTCTTGGCTCCAACTTGAGAGGTTTACCCGAAGTTTTGAGTGCAAAGATAACAAGAATACTGACGTTTTGAATAATGCAAATAGTTCATCTATACAGCGAGGTGTTAAAGGTGAAGTTTGTTATGCGCTTCGTAACAGCCTGTATTCACAATTCAGTGTGATGATACATAAATATGTTGAGCCTGTTACAAAACAATGAGATGCACTCAACATTTACCTTTGCAAAGTTCTGTTTTATAATAAAATGTTAAAATTCAAAAGCGTTAATATAATGTGGAGTTCACGCAAATATTAATTAATTTCATATTCAATTTCTGGGAAGCTTTGAAATCTTTAAAACTAAGAAATACTTAATAATCAGATAACTGCCCACACGAAGTTCTTCAGATAAATCTTGTGGGCATTACCCCTTACCTATTGTACTATGAAATTTTATATTTCCTTGCTTCTATTTTCATTTGTTTGTCACACGCTCATATAATGATCCGATTATGATTGTTGTGCGGTCAACCGAGAAAGTTCATGTTTTTTCTGGGTGCTTATTTATCTATTTACTTTTCTATGTATATGTTTATCATTGGTACCCATGAGTATATACTCTAAACAGTTAGGGGCAATGAATGAGATGTTCTGAATATTAATGATAAGTATAGTGAAAATGTAACTACTTTGTATAGCTAATGAAGATAATTAGATTAAAGTAATCAAATCTTCGCTGAACATGCTTACCGTAAATTAAATCTATTTTAGGCGCGTTTCATATTCGAATTAAGCTGTATTGTATCGGGTGCGTGCTTAATTGGAATGTAAAGAGTATCTTCACTCGATATCTCGTAAAGTTCTATATTTGAATGAAGACGTCTAGATGATCAATTTCGCGTATTACTGTTACACGTATGAAATTTGATTATACATACAAATTGCAGAGCGCTAGGGTGAGTTGGAATCTCCCGTGGGGTTTCCCATTAAAATTAGAACCGCCTGGCTAGGAACTGTTCCTTCACCTTACAGAAGACCGCAGTCAAATAACACTACTTTGATGTTTGTGTTTCAGCGGTAAGTATGGTTACCAGTGCTGTACGAGAATACGCTGCGCTAGTAGTAATGCTGCTAGCGAGTCTTCATCAACAACAGGGTTGACAACGCGTTAGTGATTCTTGATTGGGGATAGGTACCCCTTTTGCCTCTTTTAAATTCATCAAGCTCTTCATACATACCCGCCGTTTCGAGTACCTACTCTAAAGGTAAACCTTTCCAACATAGATTACTTTTAATACATCATTGAATATTTTATTTCAATTAAAAAGGCATAGTAGCTCAATACAATTACGCGAGTACTTCACGTACCCAACAGGTCTGTGTCACGTAATACCCTCCGTATAATCGGAGCTTTGGTATACAAAACCGATTGGTCATTTTACAGTAACGTAAAGCTTATAGTCGATAAAAAAGAAAAGGCCGGCTCTAGTAAATTTTATTTTACGCCGCAACTCGCCTGTATTGGCGGCCATAAACATTCGTATACGTTGGAACGAATGGAAATAACAATTGGATTAATACACAGGCTTTGCGTAAGGCCATAATTCTGCATTAAAATCTCAAACTAGCCCGGGCCTTCTTTTAACGTTGCGTCTAATTTTCCAAGTTGAACTTTAAAATAATATTTGAAGTTGTGCACATAAAATTTCCGATCCGTGCAGGCCACATACTCCAGCATCGTTTTTATTAAAAAAAAGTTTTATCCTGCTAATTAAAAAAGTTTCAAAAGTAGAACATTTTTGGAATTCTGACAATTCTGTCATGGAAGTCAGTCACAAAGAACACAAACTGACTTTCCAACGTATTGATTAGAGAAAATAGACGAACGTCAAAATGTGGAATGTCCCTGAATAAAATATTTTGAAACATATAACAGAGCAGTGTAGATCTAGTAGGTACGCTTAGTGAAAGCGGGCGAATATTAAAATTGATTGCGTTTTGCTACAATTGAAACCGAAGTCTGCACAAATTGAGTTGAGAACGTATGCGATGGCTGCAACGGCACCTGGGTCTGCTAACTGAGTTGTCGGAAAAACTGTGAACGATCCAATTACACACGAACCTCACAGTATAATGGGATTTTATTCCTCTTCACAATAGAAAATTTGAACACAATATGCTTGTACATTGTGAGACAGCTGCTATGGTGTTGTCTCTTTTATTGCGAAATTGATATGTCAGCAACAAAACTTAATTAATAGAACAAATTGTATATGCCCAAAGAGCGAAAACAAGACAATCATTTTTCATCAGCACTGAGTATATTTTTATAATACTGCAGGGTATTTTGCACGAGTAGCTATAACTCGTTGCAATGGTCCATGATTTCTGATGTTCAAATCTCGCAATGAAAAGTTTCTAAGTTACGGCACCGTAACTCGGGTCGAGACCGAACTGAATAGAAGTTTTCATGATCCGATGCACGGCAACTCGTAACAAGGTGGATTCCAATGAAGTTTACACAAATTCGACACATTCGTCTTTACGATATAAGTTGAATCTACATTTAATAGGATTGGATACTAAAAAGTTTTAGATAAGATAAATTGGAACGTTCAACTGTTTCGGTTAAAGCAGCAAATATCATTGTTATATGTTTTTTATATGTCTTCGTTGGCATTAGTTCGTATATTATTCATCCAATTACGGTTAAACGATTGTGATTTTTTGCGCCATTCATTTAAATCACAGTTGCAAGAAAAATTATATTGCAACGGAGCTAGTAATAAACATATATTTCTAATAAAAGATCATTTGTTATTGGAAGTTAATAGAAAGGTAATATTTCCTTGAAGGCATCTTAATATCTACGTTTATACTCGATGGGGATCGGTAAAAAGATGTGAATAATACGTAAAATTTCAACAAAAAGGCCTTTTTGATGTATTGTGCTATTGAAAAGTCACTAGAAATAAGAGTCATTGAAAAATCATTCAATAGCCCAAGGGTTTAGTTGTGGGAACCAATCATTACGTAAGGTTTTCTCGTTAAAATGACGACATTTTATTTATCTATTTGTGTTGTGTGGGATGTGAGTAGTGTTCACGTTTCAATTTGGAAATATTCAAGTACAACATGCGACAAGATTTGACGTGACGAGATGAAGTGCGGGCAAAGTAACAATAAATATTATATATACCTGATGATGTATCTACAGAAAGAATATTTTGCGCTTCAGGAAAACAAAACCTCACCCATCATCACGGCAATACATCCCACGATGATTTATTATTTATCAAATATCCATGTAGAAATTATGATTTTCCATATCAAGTGTATCATTTCCGAACGCGAGAGATATCTTCATGTAGGGAAAATTTTAAGGGTTGCGACAAAGGCGCTGAGTTTATCTTGATTTTTTTAGAATTTTATTATATTTCTTCGACTTGGATAATATTTCGGTAAAGTCTGAAGGATTGATATAGTATGGCCTGGATATATAAATTGTTTTCAAAATTCATCTTGAAATCATATTTGACGGACGGAAAAATCTTTTAATGACTTTTCTGAGTACCTAAAAAGAATTATTTTTCTGACTAATTTAGAAAAAAAAAAGTAAGCATTATAAATAGACACTAATTACTTTCTGCTGTGATAAGTATAACGTTCTTCATAATACAAAATGTATTTCACTATGAAACAAATTTGTAATCGTACAATAAATTAAGAAGTAATAAAACGTATACAAACGTATATAAAACGTAACGTATAGTTGGGGTCGCGCCAAATCAAGCATGACTTATTAGCTAGGTAGGTTATTAAACGAAATGTCTGCCAATTTAGTATAGTAGGTCAGAACAGTAGTTAGACTTTCTTTAACTTCTGAAATGCATGGAGCAATTGGCAAACTTTGGCATCAATTGTAAATTCAATTGGATTAGGGTGCTTTCTGAGGCGCGGAGGCACATTAGCACCCTATATATATGGTACATGGTAAGCAGTTAACTCAGCCTACAGCCGCAAGCAATACCAAAGATATCACTAACGCGTTCCACACCCTGTTGTTGATGAGGACTCACTGTGCTAGCAGCATTACTACTAGCGCAGCGTATCCTCGTGAAGCACTGGCAACCTTACTTACCGCAGAAACACAACCCTGTATCAATGTAGTGTTATCTGACGATCTTCTGTAAGACGGAGGTACAGTCCCCAGTCGGGTGGCTCCAATTTTAATAGAACACTTACGGGTGATTCCAATTCGCCCCACCTCTAAAACATTGGACTTGGTTTAATACTTAATAATGTAGCAATTCATTGGTCAAGTAAAAGTGATTTTTATTTGAGGACAATAAACACCTGTGCCCACCTCTCCGGACTGACCTTACAATGATTGATAGTGACAAATATCTACCTGTTAAGTTTATCGGACACGGTACCTTTTCCGCGCGTTATTTAACATTTTTATTGGAGATACATCTAAATTAATATCATTCTTGAGCGACTTTTTATGTAACTAATAGATCTATTACTGTCTGTTCTGATACATATATATTTGTGACAGTATTGACATCCAAACAAAAGCCGTGGAAATACAAAGGTAACCGATAACAGTCGGGCGCTCGTCATCGAGCTCGTCATTTTACAAACAATACAATTGCTGAATTTTGAGATAAAGAGGTACATTTTGTTGACTTGTGATTTTGTTCTTATTTAGGCAGGTTAACTACTGAAGAGATTTCTTTCCATTCACTAATTGAAAGTTATACTGTCTACGAGCAACATAGGCAATATAAGTTATTGTTACGCGGATTATGTTACGGGAAAAGGTAGTAACCAATCAATATTATGTTACAAGTACCCTGGAAATTTACATCATCAGGCTAGATCGTTAAAGAGAGGTAGGGCTATTTGGGATTTCCCATGGGTTTTCCCATTAAAATTGGAGCCGCTCGACTGGGAACTGTACCCTCCACCTTACAGAAGACCGCAAATAACACGACTTTGATGTAGTGTTGTGTTTCTGCGGTAAGTAAGGTTTCCAGTGCTCCACGAGGATACGCTGCGCTAGTAGTATTGCTGCTAGCACAGCGAGTCCTCATCAACAACATGGTTGGCAACCCGTTCGTGATACCCAATCAACCGTAATACCAGATTGCTAGCGGCTATAGGCTACGGTAACTGATTACCATCAGTTGGGCTGTATGCTTTTGTGCTGTGGTATATAAAAGAAAAGATCGGATAGAGATCGATTCGGTACATTATGGGATAAAGTTCAGACTGAAAATGTTAGCCTTAAAAGCTAATAGTAATCAAACTTTTTGCGCTCTTGTTAATATATAACTTTGCTAAGAAATGAGAGAAAAAGAATTTTCGATGTAAAAATAATAAAACAAACAAACATATACTGAATGTTGGAAACTTTGAACATCTGCAGCTAAATCTCTCGAGGGGAACTTGTGGACTTACTTTATTCTCAAGTTTTCGGTGCAAAACATATAACGAATGCGAGCCAGACATCATACACCGTACTCCGAATATGAACTATGAGAGTGCTTTAATGGATACACGCCATGTTGATGATAATAAAATTGTTTGTGCTCTCGATCGTAAAGTTTAATTAACACGCTTTTAAAGCACGATTCTTTTTCAATATTTTTGCGGATTTCATTAAAATCTACTCCGTTATTTTGAGTTTAATGAGAATATGCAACTAAATAAAATTGTATTTTCTTAAAAATGTGACCTTTACCTTAATCGACCCTTTCACTCTTTCCAGAACCCGATTATCATAAGTATGTCACTCATGATGCAATAATTATTCAAAACACAGGGGGGCAAGCAACGTAGCTTGATAATGAAGAAGCAGGTATGTAGTAGTGTGGTATAAAATATTATGTATAATAATATTCAATTACTTTTAGATTTTATGTAATTCTCTTATGCACGGTATTTAACATCCAATCTTCCTTCTTCGGAGTAAACTCAGTATCGGAAAGTTGTGGAATTATCCAACTGCTCTGTGCACTGTTATCGAGAACTCGGGAAAATATAGCTCCATAGAAGTTCAACGATTCTTTGTTACCAAGGTTCACCCAGTTCATCCGAGACTCAGCAGTGTGTTTGTGCCACAAGGAAGCGAAGAAAGCGGAAATTCACTTTAAATAAGAACACAGCTCTCCTTATACCAAGCTGGTAGGTACCATAACTTGTGCACCCTTGCAAGGATACAATACTCTTGCGTTGTCGTTGTCTTGACGTTGTGCATCTTGAATTGAGTGGGTTTATTTAGCTGATAACACAAGGAACGAAATAATGTTAGCACTACCACTATGCCAAAGAGTACCTGGAAACCTTACTTACTGTTGGCAACGAGATTACACTGCTGTACATACGAGTAGACGAACTTTAATTGTATGAGAACTCTTGTAACGTCGATATTTATAATATCCCAATCGGCCACTTCCAAACTCTTTACACTTTTCATGTGTGAAATATTATATTATGTATGAAATACCGGTTAAAAATAGAATGTGTGACGTTGCTTCCTATCTAGATTTTGATGAAGTGTGAAATCAGCACCAGACTAAATCTAGTTCGGATTGCAAATTGCGAATCAACAACCAAATTGGTAGCCCGCGTTGGTGTCGATTGCACCCATCAGTAAATTACACACTTCGTAATCCACAGTTAGTTTATCTCGAAACGTTATTAGTTTTAACGTAACATGGTTTAAAACAACCAAATAAGACTGTTAACTTTGTACTGTTAGGTCACATACATTCAAATATAACAAGTAGATCTAAGAAAATGCATTGTTGCATGTTCGGATAGTATAGAAAAACATTCGTTCAGTTTGCAATGATACCCATACATAACATATGTCAAGAAAGTAGCGTTAATACGTGAATGTTTCGTCGGAATCCTCATCTGAGTAGTGTGAAATTGAAAACAACAGTAAGTTTTCTTTTTCATACCACTAAGGTGGCAAACAAGCATTCGACCCACCTGCTGGTAAGCAGTCACCGTAGCCTATCTCCCTTAGCAATACCAGGGATATCTTTAACGAGTTGCCAACCCTGTTTTTGATGAGGAGTCACTGTGCTAGCAGCATTACCTACTACTAGCCCATCGTATGCTTCAACCTTACTTACCGCAGAAACACAACACTACATCAAAGTACTTAGTGCTTTGCTTTACTTTACGTACACTAAATGGATGGAGACTCTACATTGTAAAGTCCCCAGTCGGGCGGCTCCAATATAAGAGGGAAAACCCACGGGAGATCCCAAATCGCCCAAAACTCTTAAAGAGAGGTCTCTTTAAGAGTTTATATGGAGAGGGAGTGCAGAAAGCTAATATTTTTATTTAATATGCATGAGACATAGATAATCTTAATCAAATAAACCGAATGTCCAGATGATCTGACGGACGCTATCATGTCCAAATTTCACATAACAAGCGAATATGTATGCGTAACAATTACATATACAAGAAAGTGTTGGCAATAATTATGCACTTTCTAAGGATATAAAGAAATTCTTTGATCACCGACCAATATAATCCGACACGTGATTACATTTAATCAATACTGCCACTGGGAAGCAATTCATTTCATTATTCTTGCATAGCGCTCGTGATTGCGGTTGCAACTAAAACCACATCCTTAGTTACAAAGGCCCGATTGTAGATATGCCCTTTGAACTTTATCCCACGGCTCACGGAGGGAATGCAGCTTCGTGACGCGCAGACAATTACAGTTTTCAAGCCTCGCTTGCACTTACACGTACCAAGTAAATCACTGTCTATTAAAGCCGCCACTACAGTCTCAATAAAGTAACAACTTACCATGGATTGTAAATTCATTTGTAGTTCTGTAACCTAATATAAAAGTATAAAGTACATGGAAATAAACTAACAAGATAAGCCACTCAGTTCTAAATTAAGGAGCCTTGTTTGAAACAGATACGTGTCCGGAATAGCTCACAGTAGAAGCAATAATTCATAACGCAAACTTCTAGGTATATATAACTACATTTCTCGAAGCTATCAAACTTTGTTACGAAGACAATCTAATCGTGGAGCTATCTTAGAGACGACTTTTGCATATAAACTTTGCCTACAAATTGTTGGGGCAATGACAAACTGATCCCCACACTTGAAACAATTAATCGGTTTTCGTTCAGTCAATATGCATTATGAAATTTGGACCACAAAGACTCAATGTTTCAGACATCACTTTATAAGCTGCATCAAGTAAAGTTTTAACCAAACTAGTGCAAAATGTGAGCACTTAGCTTTAATCTAATGACTAACGGTAACAGCTTTGTAGCAGTTGCTGTTTGAACGAGCTTGTACTGACAATTAGACGTGCGTTAGCATCATAGTCACTCTATCAGATCTTATTTATATCCGTAACGAAAAAACATAATAATGTAATATAATGTAGTACTTTCAGAGCAATTGTGCAAAATTTCCTCGCTTTTATTGCTCTAGATTGATATACCTTTGTAAGGTATCATAAAGCATATATATCTGAAAAAACTATGTTTATGAAAATAACATACGAATAATATAGTCTATATGAGACCTAAATGTGGAGTCTAATACAAGTTTATTAGAATTAGAAAATCTACTCGTAACCAAATAATTCCAAGAATTTCGTCTGGAAGGATCGTTGAAGCCCGGTGTTGGATATATAATCATTTTCATCTCTCAGGAATATGCTAAGAATTATATGGCCTCAATTTATGACTGAAAAAGCCCGATTATGTATTATCATGGAGATCTCTTGAAATTTGACGGATTCTCATACAAACTTCTATCTTCTAAAAATATCCCCTGGGGGTTAAAATAATCCAAATTCTTAGTGAGTGCTCAGGTTTAAGAGTACCTACGACTGTAAAAAAAGACGTGGCTGTGATATCACTATCAGTGTAAACAAGTGTAAACAAACATTCAAAAGTTTTGTAAGCTGTGGGTAACTCTTACCAAGATGCGATCTTAGAGTGCGGGATTAAATTATAATTGTTGTGTACACAGCATGTATGCAACGGGAAAGTTTCTTGTCGGTTATACACTTGTTAGAGTGTTACAACTCGGGGATATTTTGCGACATTATCCTCCAAAGTTTTATAGTTTAGCTCGTTTGTAGCTTTTAGTGCGCTAGTACTTGTTGCTTTATTATGAATAGTGGATGAAGTTTTTGACACCTGCGTTTGAATTTTAACCAGCCTTAAACGAAATGTGGGTAAAAGAGATTAATGAGGTTATATTTAACCATGCATACCTACCTACTACACCAAACCATCTGCAAGTAAAGAAATCTTGTTTGTGTTCAGTTCCTAAGACGTAATAATGTACCAATCAAGACTGTTAATAATTTGTAACTCTAACTTGTAACTTGTAACCTGACTATTATACTACATATGTTTAAGATAATAGTTATGATTATTACCTCGTGAGTGTTGTGTCAGGACTGGATACTGAAAAATACAGTACGTTTTAGTACCTTTTTTAAATATGTAAAATAATTAATTAATTATATTGGAAACTGTGGCGCGACCAAAAAGTACATACAGAGAAAGCATACATAAATATATCGTGATACAGTTGTTGAAATAGATCACATTGATTAATTAATGTCTATGTAACTCCAAACATTGATTGCTCTAATCTGCCAAAGTGGCTATTAGGCAATGGATATTCAATACGAAGCATCTATCTCTACTGTTTCAGGTGAGTATATTATTATTTGCCTACAATGCCTATGATAGTATCTTATCAAGCGACACAGGCGCTTCTGAGTAAACAGTCCTACAAACAGAACCATTATTGTACATAGTCGGTTAGTTGGCTTACACACTTAATGAGCCGTTGTCCACGTTGCAGGTGTGCTGTAATGTTTATAGATGTTCAGCTAAATTCTCGTCTTTACTATATACGACAATGACTGTGATATATGTATGCTACTAATTTTCTTGTATTATTACCAAGACCAAGAATACGTACCACGAAAATTGGGTCGGCAGACGATAGTTAATATATTTTGAAGTAGAATCTAAGTATAGTTTGTGTGATGTACTTCGTATTAAGTTTTTAGAATCCTGGATGGACTGCTTTGTATGCTGATGGTTGCAGGGTCGATTCCCGCTTGGGAAGTGTATGTAAACTTTAGTGTTAATCAATTAGTTCTACCTGTCATTATTGAAAATAATATACATCCCTCCATTCTTCGGTAGATAGGTAGCATACAGCGCCATTTTATTCTCTACTCGACATCTCTTTTGCTTCTTCTACATACATCAATATTTTCACACATGAAATATAAAAGGAAATCTAGGAAGTTAGACTTCCGCTAAAATTCGTATTGAATATATTTCGGTTCAGTCTTCACTTACTATCTCAGAAAATAATATTATGAACATAACAGAAACTATCGTTATCAAAGGCTCAACGCCATTAGACGCGTACCATGAATAGTTCTGTTGAAGTCAATAATTCATCTCAGATATAATTCTGCGGAAAGTTACGACTATCACTTCAGCAATAGCTCTGGCTACTTCATCATATTGACCACTAAATGTTTGTCACGCTGAGAATTACATTCCCTGGAAACAACTTGATTTTGTGTAGGTGAAGTTTGCGTGGTAAGCTACCTAGGTTGATTTTATACTCTTATGTCTAATTAATAAGGCACAATTCAGATAGTTACTTTCGTAAGTACTTATTTTGTTAGTTACTCAATACAGACCTCAGAGTATAGTTACTTTTGACGAGACCTCTGGTATAGTGGTTAGTACACGTGACTGCTACCTCTAGGGGTAGCGGGTTTGATTCCCACTGGGGCAAACATTTATGTGACAAATTTATATGCCTTGCATCTGGGTGTTTGGTATGTATTATAAGCATGTATTTATAAAAAAGTATATGAGTATTGTATCATCTGTTGGTTCCCATAGTACAAGCTTTGCTTAGTTTGGGGCTAGATGGAGCTGTGTGATAAATCTCCGAGCATTATTATTATTAGATATTATATTTCTAGAGTCTGATCTACAAATTAGCTATATAATATTACAGTTCAATTTAGATTTACTGGTATAAGTTCCTTCTTGGGATACACTGTTATTGGCAGTTGGTAACGACAACCGACAACTTGTGGTCAGACTGCCAGAAGCAGGCTAAGTCGTGCCTCTGAATCTGAAGGATCCCTGAGTTTGTTAACTTACTTAGCAATATAATGGTATAATGGTAGTACTAGTAATATAATGGTAAACACACAATAGCTATTTTTACTATTTGCTGTCCAATTATTTAGTGTGGCAATCTCTTTATAATACTATTTAAATTTAGAACTGGCCGTATTACAAACAGAATAAATATTTGGATTGTATTTAAATTTTAGAAACGATTGTCTTTTGTCTTTTATTGACATTATTATTATTTTAAATTTGAAGAAGTAAAAAATGTTTTGATTTTAACATAATATTTTATGTTAAGTGTTCGTCTGGTTTAATTGTTTTTGTTTCGTCACACAATCAACCGGCAGCACTGTAAAATTTAAGAAGAATATTATTTTTTATATGAACAAGCTTCACGGCTTGTACACCTACATAACCTTCTACTACTATATTACACTGGCGATAGTTCTCATAGATTCGGTTTTATTATATTAAAGTTAATTGCATCTCTTTGTTACAAGTACTGTTCTTCGCTAGGTACTAACAGTGCATCCAATTAAGTGGATAAGGTATTTGTGTCGAGCAATATCAGTGTTCATATTATTATAGGAAGCTGAGCTAATCAGAGGGAGCTCATACTATCGCAGACTGCAGGAACAATCACAACAAACTTCGCCTTAATATCAGCAGAGGTACACTCGCCGACGACAGTTTGAAATTCAATCAGTAAGTTAATTATTATATATAATTCAGACAGCAATACAGTAATCCCAATACTTTAATAGAAAAGGTTTTACAATACATGTGTTCTTAAGTCTCATCTTCATTCAAATTTCTGTAGATATTATTACCATATCATACCTCTATCCAGATTTAAATGATCCAACTAAATAAATATTATATAATTTGGCCAGGATTATAATGTATTTTTCCATTAATCAAGAGTATCCTGAACTATTTTGGGTTCTACGTTGCGACGTTGACGTATAGGAAAGTTGGATTTTTTTAGTGGTCTATTTTTTTGTAAGTTGTTCAGTTAATCTGTAAGCAAGCTGTTGCACCTGGTTTTAGTTGTCCAGTTCAGTTAACTGCACTAGTGAGAATATTATTCTCGTTTGTTCAGTTATAAATTAAACAAGCGATTGAACCTGGTTTCATTTATATCTATTCTAACTTAATAAGTTCTAAGTCAATATTATAATAGTTATAAGCGGTTATTGTTATCGACTGTACCGGTGCATACTCTCAGTATCAACCCAGCTCCAGATATTAGCATCTGGATAACTAGTATTAAGCTTCGACGGTATGCGACGTGCTTACTTTTAATATCTAGGTTATTTAACTTTGTTCTAGAATAATAATAAAAAAATCGTTTAATATTAATTGCACAAGCTCGTATGCATATCTATATTATGATATAGATATTAGTACTACCTAATATAACCATTACATTGTAAATTCTTAGCTTCACCTGAAAGCGGGTATACATCTATCAATGTAACGGACTCTTTCAATTTATTTTTTACCATCTTACAGAAGACTGATGATTCTGAAAATTTGTACACATATTAAGAAACGTGGACAATACAATAGATTCATGACTTTAGCCTAATATGCTGACCAGGATCACGAGAATGAATACATTTAGAAGCGTGTTAATTTGTCGTCACATACGTCTTATCATCTTTTCACTGTGCCTTAGTAAATGAAACCTTAAAAATTATCTAGTTAATCCGGTCTATATTTCGTTCTCCAGCCATCTTGTCTAGCAATAATCCCACTTCAATTAGCTAATGCTTTAAGCCTTTTGTTTTGTCTAAATTGTGTTACGTAATTTATTTTATAGAGGTAGTACAAAAAAATCCTACGTTGTATAATAAAGGATTTTAATGAACAAATCCTATTTTGGGTTCAGTAGTTACATAACATTTAAGAACAGTTGTTTTCCTTTTATGCTTATCGCATCTAAACTTGAAATAACACTAAACAAGGATCATTAAATTATGTTTCTAAACTTTAATGTTTGTCTGTCTCAGCGACGTCAAACTGCGTGTGAGAATTTAGAGATGCAGAATAATCTAGAGTGCTAGTCTTCTAGAATTTTCTGTTTCTCAGTTAAGCACGTAATATTATAGATGCTTCATCAGAGGTTTTCCAAAATAGTATTGTTGTATGTTGCCATACTGGATCCTGGGAGTACAGGTTGCAAGTAGTAGATCTTGATGTGGTGATTGTGTTAAAAGAAAACCTCTTCTAATTGTGTAGGCCAGCTTATAGTTTTTGCTTTTCTTCTGTTCCATTTTTCTTTATCGTCTAACATTTTATTATGTTAATAGCAACAAAAGCCCATTTTTAATGAACCCACATTTCTTTACCGTGCAAATTTTCGATGTCAATACTATTTAAATATATGCTGCGTGTATGGTCTGGCATCTGGCACTAATTTAACAGTTTATTGAGTAGATATTGAAACTGACAGACGATTAAATAGACCCCCCATTGATTTGGCATAGAGGTGTCAATTTATTTGTCCATTATTATGACAGTAATTGGGGGTCAGTTGTGAAATGTTTTTACTAAAGAAGCGAAAGACATAAACATGTAAAAAGAGTGTACAATATAGCCTTCTATGCAAGTAAGACATACCTACGTGTCATCACGCCGAGCCTATTTCGAGGTAAGTAGAGTACGGTTATCTCAGCATATTTTATTTGTAACTCATTGAATAATCTATGGTTGTCATTAATTCTATATACCATTATTCACTGTTTAGCCTGTTTATTCATAGAGCCGTGGTGTGGCCTTGTGGTACGAAGCGTTGTCTGCTATTCTAGCGACGCAAGTTCGATACCCACCGGTATGTACCAATACGTTTTTCTAACTTAAGTGCAGTGAGTAGTCACACCACGAGCTTTACGGTGAAGGAAAACATCGTGAGGAAACCTGCATACGTCTGAAAAGAAATTCAAAGACGTGTGTAGTGCCTAAGAGACTGCGACGGACTCACCATCTGTCACGTTGGCACCAAATTATATTCGGTGGAAAGTCGGTGTTGTAACACCTCTGCCTACCCCTTCGGGGACCTTTGTGGGAAGGCGTGAAGATAGTATTCACTGTTTATATAGGTAATTTATTTAATATAATGCTGAAATGAAAAACTGTAACGTTGCATGATTGGAACGTTGTTTAGGTATATATACCCTGTCTTAAAATAAATTTAATACAATTAAGTCCATTTATTTTTCTTTAGATTCTCCATAAAAAAGCAATCTGTACATTCCATCAATCTGATAAAAATAATTAATAACAACGGTCGGTATCATTAGCTTAAAAATTGAGTGTCGTACGCCTTTTATAGCCTCATATCATTCTCAGTTGTCTAAAAACTGGACAACTCGCTTTAAAATAATGTTCACATTGATCTAAAAGTTTTATGTGCGAACGGTTCTAAATCACATTTTTTATCACCTATCCGTTCACGTTGTCCATTTTTAGGGCACAATAGTACATTTGACGAGAGCATGACACGATATCACACACTTAAGGACTTCGAACACGGGTAGCCCTCAATAAATAATTCATCCGGACACCGACATTAAGCCAAAATGTAACAAGTTTTTGTCAACAATCTGCAGCGAAATAAATTAATTAACAATACATGCTTGACTCTAATAAAATTATATAAATTAAATAAGACAGCGGGTATCGTAAGCGTAGTAGATTTAATTGAGGAATTTTACTGTAGCTATGTGCGACCCTGTTTTTTTGTCTTGCGCTAATTTGGTGCATTTTTTACTCTATTACGCAATATATCACTGGTTAAGTGTTAATTGGATGGATCTTATCATGTCTTATACTTATCATATAATATTATTATACACCGCGTGTGACATTCCCTTTTAAGGCAATTATTCTTTAGTACACATTACAACTTAAACCTTGGCCTAATGATTTCGTAAGCTAAACGACTCATACCTAAATATTTTAATCCGTATTTTCACAATACAGTTTGTTAAGTATCGGTAGGGGTTATAAACTAATTTGATACCCTGCTGCATTTTAATTAACAGAAGTTAATAGTAAAAATAACGTATAAATTCTAGTGGCATAAATTCCTCCTAGTCTATTTACTAGCGTTTTGAAGTAGGCTCGGTATAACACGGTCCCAAAGCGCCGAGTAACATGCACCTAACAATAAAACTAGCTGGCATTTTGTCCAGACTAATTGATTTATACCTGTGCTTTGTGGTCGGCTGATATGCATTTACATCGGTTGTATACTTTAGTGTATGCCAATAAAGCCGTTAAATAAACCTCCAATTGACTTTGTTTGTAAAAAATGAGCAGGACAAATTTTGTTGAAAGTAAGACAAAACAAACTTTTAATCCGAAATGTTGAAGTTGTTCAACAAATTATAACGGATGACTGAGCATGATGACATCTCAACAACAACTTTTCCTTGGAATTACCAAAAATAAAGTCTGGTGTTGAAATTAGAGGCATTAACGATTGCTGTTTTGTGGAAGGCTCAAGTTCAATTTTTTTTATTATATTATACACTAATATTATAAAGAGGAACGATTTGATTGTTTGTTTATGTTGAATAGGCTCCGGAACAACAGCACCGTTTTAAAAATATTTTTCCGTTATAAAGCTACGTTATCACTGAGTAACATAGGCTATATATTATATTAATACGCGGGCGAAGTCGCAGGGAAAACAGCTAGACAAATTGGATTTAAGATATTTCAATACTCACTCTCTTGTAAACTTTCTATAAAGTTGTGAAGAATGACTGAAAGCTCTCGATAAAATGTTTGCTCGTTTTTACGGCCGTCTTCTCAAGCAATCGTAACTATAATTTATTTAAAATTGTACTGTAAAACTATCCCTGTAGTCTTTTCCATAAAATAAATCAATCTTATAATAGGCAAATTTGTCACAAGAGGCTTTTATACTACTTAGAATTTAAAAAAATATTCAGTAATCTGTCGTATAATCAGATTGTTGGATAAACCAGTTGACAACACACGAGATATAGCTAGGAAATGTCAACATTTATAGTGGGTAAATACAATAAAAATATATACTCTTATTTACAAGAAAATACTACAGAACGCTGCAGGTCGGCAATGTATTTATTATGATTTTTCGCTCGTGTCGGCTATAAATTAAATAGGTAATATTGTTGCTGGTGCATTAAAAGCGTCTATTTAGAATTAAATGCTTAAATTACTGGTCTCATAAAATTTAAAGGCTACATCGGACTGCACAGTGCCCACTTCCGTTGAAAGGCGCAGCTGTCCTGAACGGATTTGGCGTTATTGTTAAGTGTTGCTAGCCCAATATTTGCTGTTGAACATAACCAAAATAATTAAATTAAGTATAAAATAACTTAGTTTTATGAAACAATTCTCATTATAATATGTTTAATTTCAATGACGTATCGATAAAAAATATAATTTTTCAAGTTAATTCCAGCCTTGAGGCGGCGGGTGCACGGGTCACGACCCTGTTTTACTTATAAAATCTTCTCATTCGTTTATATTCATATCCACTAAGTCTCAGGTATAGGAATGATTTAGAATTCATAAAAAAATTAGCTTCAGCACATTTTCACCATTAACAGTTTGAATTTTCTTATAAGCTTCCCACTGTATGTGCCCACGAGAGCAGAGCTTCCCTTTGAAATGTATCATGTTTAGCATGGAATATAATATTTTTATTTATCATGTGTTAGATAAGATCCCGTTCAAAATATAAGTAATTATTCTCATGACTAACTTCTGCCCGCGACTTGGTCCGCGTTGAGCTTAGAACCCCAGAGGAACCCAACATTTTTCCGGAATTGTGTTAACCCAGGTTATAAATTATACATGTTCCAAGTTGTGATTGAGCAACAAACATCCATTCTTACAAACTTTCACATTTATAATAGTAATAGTAGGATGTTATGAGTATAATTGTTGATCCTTGTGTATCAAATATTCATTCTTGACATGCTTAAACGAGCTTAGGAATGTCCACGAGAAAATGCGATGGACTCACCACTGACCACGTGGTAAGTTATAATATCTTAAAAATGAATAGTGAATGATTTGTTTTTAATATAAATA
Organism: Falcaria lacertinaria; assembly: GCA_951449985.1. Taxonomy (NCBI): domain Eukaryota; kingdom Metazoa; phylum Arthropoda; class Insecta; order Lepidoptera; family Drepanidae; genus Falcaria; species Falcaria lacertinaria. Next base: position 8,394,822 of record OX602114.1, read on the forward strand.
CTTTTTCTGACCACATTGGAGACTCACCCTTTCGATAAGACGGGACAATAGTTTATTTAACTTATTATTGAACAAATTACGAGCTTTAACATTCCTTAAATATTCCACTAGATTGTATGTAAGTCAATTAATATTTGACTGCAGGCGTTCCCTTACCGCTATTAACCTCGAGTCGAAATCTATAGTATAGTTCCAAGATTTCGCAACGTAATTATCATTGCAATTTGGAAAGGTAGCATTAGGCAGTCAGGATTTCCTATTTATCTATTACAATTAGGAAGTCTCCTCACGGCACGATGCGGAATCTACTAAAGCCTTTTTATCAATATTATTATTTCTTTGAAAAATATATTTGTCTCGACGTGCAGATATGAGGATCATTCCTTCAGTAGATAGAAAAGTGTCGGGAAAGTTGTTTAAAAATAAATTGAAACAATTTCTTTTATTCATCTAAATTTTTTAAGTATATTTTTCGACACAAGCTTTTTTTTCTTGTAAATAATGTCGCGATTTGTCGTGTAACTTGTTTAAGTAACTAAAACGTTTTTTTTTAATTTAAATATTTTAACGAGTATTTTCACCCGATACCTATATGAATTTAAATAAAAAGTATTTTCAGCGAGCCTCGTTAAACTAAAATATTATTTATATTTATAAAGAAAAGTCAAAACTAATATATCCTCGGACATGTTCTGAGATATCTAGTGGTTGTCGTGGTACGACACCAGCGACATACATATTGAGTTGTTGGTTTGTCTTTTCTTCTTCAACATTAACTTTATTTAATTTATGGCTTTCATCATTGCATCCTGTTTCGCATTTACAATAATTATGTCGCTCGGTCTATAGACGTCCTTATTTGGAAGGACAGATCGGAAACGAGCGGAACTAGGTCTTAAATTGACAATTATATTGTCTAACGAATGGCCAGTGTCGAAATAGCGTGCTTTTAGGATTTAAATCTTAAACACGATTGTGTTAGGCGATAGAGTTTCGAGGGTTTATGATATCGCCTGGACTTAGTTGAACTTTGTATGTTAATTATTGCACACGAACTAAATATGTAAGTGTTGTTAAGTGAATTTATACAGTAAGAACTACAAAACATATCTCAGTCTGAGAGCAAAACTTTTTGTTTGTTGGAAAACCCTACGGATGATATTCATCACCGTCGTGTGATTTTATTTGTAAAAAAAAATAGTGTATTCGTTTCATACTCCAGCAACATTTTATGTACATCATAATAATGATAGACAAAAGATACAGACAAAGAAAGAGATAGAAAAAAGGTGCGTAAATAGGAAGAGCAATGTATTATACAAGGCCAAAGAAGTGTTTTAAAATGAGAGGTATGGCAAATTGTAATCTCCCGTGGGTTTTACCATTATAATTGGAGCCACTTCACTGTTATGAAGACCGCAGTGAAATAACACTACTTTGATATAGTGTTGTGTTTCTGTGGTAAGTAAGATTGCTAGTGCTCCATGAAGATACGCTGCACTAGTAGTAATGTAAGAGCATGACAAAATTTATTACTGTAACCATTTTCTGGCCCGTCGGACCTAAAGCGACAGTAGGCTGATAATCGATTTACCATGATGAATTGCCATAAGCGACACTAATTGAAACGTTGTATCTGGTAGGTAATTAAAAACTGCAATTAGAACAGTGATTTAAATGTTTGCAATTTGCGTTCCAATCTCTATGCCACCTATTATATTGCACAAGAAAGCACTTGTTATTCTAATGATCCAAAATTTCAAATTCAAATTTAAACGGCTATTTTAACTGCTTGGTCGACAGTGATTCACTATTTCCAGTTAACTGGTTTCCGTAATAAAGCGACATACTCGTACAAGTCAGGATAATCTTTTACGCACGACATTTGGTTGACGCCCTTTGTAATTGTATATTAGTTACAAAAAATGTGTCCATCGATACGTACCTTACTGACCCCATTTAAAAAATTGTAGTGGCATGAATTGTATTAGATTCTACTTAATTAATACAAACCGTCTTTAAAATTAAAGCAATTCTATTTTGAGCCGATAAGCTCTTAGATTTCTATTCAAATAAGGTTTTATTCAATGCAATCATTATTTAAAATGTACTAATAATGCAGTTTGAAGAATGTAAACGCAAAGCTAGGTGTTAGAACCGATCTGATAGCTGAAATATCAAGGCCTGGTGGCTTTTGACTGAGGCCCTAATTGCAGTGAACTGACTCAGTGTAAAATTCTGAACGCCCGTATATTATTAGATCAAATATTATGACAGTGTGACACCCAAGCCTTAAATTTATTTGTCCTTTTAGTTTTAGTTAGGCAGTACCTAAAACTGGAACAGCTGGTGTTGCGAAATTGCAAGCTGCCATTAGGGTATCCACTAAACCCGTACCTGTAGCCTTGATAGAGCGCCTGTTACTTAATTATTATGCCAGCCGAATTTAATGCCAGCATATTTTTGCAATAAAACAACATTTATATTTGAGAATAATCGGTACTGCTCCAGAAATTATTAGCATTAGTAAATGTCAGAGGTGGTAATCAATAAATTTATTCACTTTGCGGCATTCGATTAGGCTTGATCAATTAATAAGGTATTTTAAGTGGAAAAATGTAGCGATCTAGTGCTCGATACCAACTTGATTTGAGTTTAGGTAGCGGTCGTTATGTAAGGACTAGATATTGACCTTTATTTGTTAGGCTTAGGCTCTACTTAGACTAGGTCTGGGGTAAGCACGAAATGAATGCTTGCAGATTTGATATCGAAGTACCTACGTGCATTGGTTAGTATCAAATTTCGTACGCCTTGTAACATGTGTTAAGTAAATGTCTACTTATCTTAGTGCAAGCTGACACTGCACTTGTTGCAGTTACATAACTTTTGATATGTATATAATGTAATAAGTTATCGACAAAATTATTTTCTGTATCACTTTTTATACAGGTAATTGCCGCGTGATTGGAACTGTATATTTCAGATATTGTTGAAGGAGGCGGGACCTATCAATGCCGCGACGGGTATAGATAAATATTTTAATTATATAGATAGACATTTTCAAATAACATATTGGAATATTTTCTACATTTCTCACATCCCAAGGTTACATTTCCACTGTACACGAATTTTGCACATCACCCGAGAATATGAAATCCTTCGTTTTAATTCAACTTTTATTACACGTTGCTTTGAGCACGTAGCATCCACTGTTCACACATGTTAATATTAAACGCATACAATAGAAAACTTTAATTAAAGTTTCCACAGCTATGAATGCAAAATTAATATTGTAGCCATTGCTGTGTTCTATAAATGTAACTATGATTACGCTAACGTAATACCACATTATTAGGTGCATCTTAGAAAATGTAATTAACTTAGTAAACGGAGATTTTAGATCACCACATTACTTCGCAAACTCGTATGGGTATGTAGCATCCACAAGTTGGAGATCCAAACTCAAAATTACTTGTTTCCAAATATTTTTCTGTGTGTCACCTTCGAGTCTACCGTGACGCTTGGCTGAGCACACTTGACCGGAATCTTATTTGATGTTGCAGTCAAACTTACTCTTCGTTCCAATTTAACTGCTCGATTGAGCATTGGAACTTTGGTAACTCTGTCTGAGCATTATTTTGGTGTAACATGTATTTAATTTACGGAAAAACTACACTGCATGCTTTTTACATAATCTATTATGTTTTCAGTTGGTTGATACCATCAAGCAAATAATTGTCTCATTAATAATCTAATAATAAAGTGTTGGTTTAGTTGATAGTTCTTACTTATAGCTTTATTAATGACTTTTACATTATTAAAAGGTAAGAAGACCAACTTATTTGCTTACTGGTAAGTAAACGTCTAAAAAGTGCAGTATGTAGCAAGTAGGATTAAGCCCTCACGCTACTACACTGACCTTCGCCGTTACCTCGATATTGTTAAGAGATCATAAATATTGTGTCCAGCAATTTTAGTCACCCGTTTTAAAGCTAACTTTTTCGGTAATCCTAAACAAATAATAATAATGCTATTGTTGAACACTAAATTCGAATTATATCTTCAGCATGTCTGCAATACTTACCTACGTTATACATTTTTGAAGAGAGATCTATTTTAAAATAAATCATTCAGATATCCGAACTAAGATGCGCTCTAAGAGGTTTTCTCGGTGTATTTAGGAAACGAAAATGCACAGTTCGTGTCATATTCCTCAGGGATTGTCCTCTGTGGAGTTCTGGCTACATTACAGTGGCCCCTAAACTGATGAGTCGTAATATTTCCTTCAAAACATTTTCAGACGCGTCGTAAAAGAAAATTAGCTTTATTAAAAACTTAATCAGACTTTCAATGTTTATAACCGGCTGACTAAGCTTTATAGTGATTAAATTTTGTTTTTTGTGATTAAAGTTTTGTAAAATGGTAGTATTTTACTGAACAAAGTATTATCAGAAAATGAGACACGCTAATTAAATTTAAACCATTTAATAAAATTATAGGTGTGATACTAATTTCGTAATTAAAAGGATGCTCTACTACAAATTTCGGTTACTTGTGAAATATTGACACATAGAAATTTAAAGAAACCTGTCAGAATAGCGGGACTAAATTATGTTACGTACTTAAAATGTAGTGGACCCGATATGACAATACAATAAATAATGAATCAGACTAAATCACTACAATTTCTTACTAAAAATTTCAATGTCAGGTGTTCCAGCTTGATGAGCAGCAAAGACTAAACAAAGGTCTTAGTCAAATGACAATAACATAATTCTTATCCCCCTAATGAGCCATCTCCAGTGCACACCCAGCCTATTGGATTTGATCAGTGACAGCCGTCATTTCGTAGTGTAGACACTGGAACGGAGCGCGTGGCCTCATGAATATTTAGCGCTCATCAATGTTCCGGCTCAAGATATCGGATTTTCCGCTTCAACTATTGTATTAAGGCACTGTATGTGGCCCCCGTGTGAGTATGTTGATTTTGTTTGCTCGACTAATTTATCGTAAAGGCATCCTTAGATGAGCTACGCAAATAATATCTTTTTATTTTGTCTCGTCGAGGCACTCTAATCAACAGATTTTTATAAAAGATTTGTAAACATGATCTTATATATCACCTATCACACATATTATATAATGTGATTTACACTTTAAATTTATTGTCATGTTCGTCAATATGAACAGCGAGAATTGTATTTTTTTTATGTTGGAGAGTATTTTTAATATTCACCCAGTCTAATCATAATCAGTAGGTATTCGTCACAATATGTTGTCTGTCTCCATTCCTTTAATCAGACCTCATCTCCTTTTCGAGCCAACTCATCTTCCACACAGTCCATATATTCTTAAGTCTACCTCTATTTATGTAACGATCCACATTTTATACAAAAAAATCTTCTTGTAACATTATGAAACATTTGGATTTTATATTGGACTTGATCACCATCTAACGTAAATTTTCTTATAGATATAATTATTAAGAGATTTTAACATACGATAAGTGATACTATCGTCAATACTTTAGCATCATGGAAACCCTTATCACGTGTGTTGGATTTAACGGGGCTTGGGAATCAACATGTGTCCCAAAATTAATGAATGAGTGCAAAGTTACTGCGTTCAAGCAGAGCTTTTGCACCGCTTTAAAAGGATCTTGACACGACCCCTGCCTCATGCATAATTTAAGAGAATATCGATCTTATGTCCACGAGTAACGTTTCACAATTCGTACGTATTAAGCTTAAATAACAACGTGGAGTTAGTTAAGATGATATTATAAAAATAAGATATTATATTATACGTGCGTTCATTTTTATACACCATTATTTTGTATAAACTGAGCGTTAATTTTTTTATACACCATTATTTTTTATAAACCAGACTCCAGGGGTATCATTGTTTGCACACTGGTGACCGTGTTATGTTACGTTATAATACCTATTATAAGATTTTTTTGTGTGGTGTGTACTTGTGTGAAGTTTGGCAGATTCAACTCTTTAATATATTACACATAATTCAGGATCAACTGGCAGTCATAAGTTGAATATGAATTTCTGCAAAGTAACACCTGAATCTATTCAATGAGGATTGTTACTTTAAATTCTCCACGAGTTAGTTACTAGAAGAAAATACTTAATTTTTGTACTAAAAGATTTATGTAACAAAACGAGACCGATAATAAACTGACAATAATTGAGAGTTATCAAACTTAGCCGGCGTTTCTTCCAGAAGCGAGAAACTTTAGAATTGCTTTACCTCAGTTAACGCTGAAAAGGTTTCCATTCCGCTTCATTAAAACCGCAGGTAGGTTGACAATACAGAGTTGAATGAATATCAAGGCTCGGGATGCAATTAGTGTGGAGTGCCACGGCGGATTCTACTCATTCTACAAAATACTCGAGTATAATACTATTCTAGAAACTCAGTGATAGTAATATTCATACAATCTTGGTTATACTAGTGTCCGGCCAAATGTGAGTCAGACTCACGCAACTGGGGTGGTACAACCACATATTTCTGTTAAAAAAAAACATAATTACATATAAATGTAAATCATATGTAATTCTGTTTTTTAAATTTGGGATTCTTATAACATCGGCCTGAATCGCACTACGAATTCTATAATCCTATTCAACTATAGAGAAATCCAGTTTAAAGAAGCAAGTGTTTGAAAGTTTAGTTGTTTTTCTTGACAGATGTGAATTATTTAAACACATTTTTCAATTCCATTATTTTTTGCATGCAAAGCAATGCGTAATTCTGGATGTATTTTAACTTAAAATACTATCAGCGCTGAATTTACACCAGTTAACGAGTGCGTGATTAATATTGAACTGTTTTCAACTGTCTGTGATTAACGACATGCAATCAACAGATGGATTAATGAAAATGTATTTTATGTTAAATAAAATACGTACTTTTGACTCTGCAACAAAACTGCACGTAAATTTCATAAATATTTACATAGTTAGAGGAAGTTTCATATGACGCTTAATATAGATTATAGACTTACCCACAAAAATAGGTTGCGAAGGTTAGAAGGCAGTCAAATCCATTATGATGCTGACCCTAAAACTACTAACATAATCTAAACCTACTATAAAGCACTAACCCTTTGCTTAACTTTCCCCTATTGTGATATACATAATTTATACTATTAAAAGGGGCTAACAAGCATATGACCGTTTGATAGGACTAGGAAATTGTAAGAGGTAATTGAAGTGAGGAGGTTTTTATCACCATACTCCGGAATTCGTCTTTCTATAAATTTAGTCAAAATCTTAGCAGACAGCGCACTATGCCTAAAATTATATATATCTATGTATTTTTTTTGTATTTTATACCACTAACATGGCAAACAAGCGTATGACCCACCTGATGGTAAGCGGTTACCGTGGACTATGGACGCTTGCAACATCAAGGGTATCATTCGCGCGTTGCAGACCCAGCAAAAATCTTTTCACACCCCTCATGAAGAACCCCATGCTGCACTCCTTTAGGCAAACCTATAAAGTTTTATTTAGCGTACATATAACCGACAGAAAGGCAATGGTAGGCATGACGAGAAGCATGACGAGTAATGTATCTTTACGTCTATAGCTTTGTTTCACTTATGCTGTGGCCAGTTGGTAAGAGCTTTGCTGTAGCATTATGTAAATTAAACTCCTGTCACGCTCCTACTTTCAACACAGCTTCCTTAGAAGCTGTGGGAACCGGACGCAGTTCGTATTAGTAAAGGTTATTATATAGAAGTTCTGACTCGTATAATGGATTTAACATGACCTTAATATTTATTTCACATTTTTGGGATAATCCAGCTAATTATATACATGGATTTAAGTAAAATGATTACTTTAATAACCGATGCTACTAGAGGGTAGCCGTGGCGTAATCAAGGCAATTAATGTTTATCCTCCATTTCAATCGTACCAACCTAAATAGCGTACAAAATATCAGACGTAATTGGTCATAATTTTGTTTAATAAGTCAGTTAGCAAGAGAAGCCGCCTTGTTAGAATTCTGTGCAGTATACCTACTAATTTAGTGCTATTAAATTTTAGCTTATTAAAATATTATGTCTTATAATCTTTTTAGTAAGTTTTTATGTATAAAGGATTTGTGATGTGATATATTTCACAGTCTGGAAACGCGCACATTTCTAAGTTGACGAAATTCTGACAGTTGTTTAGTAAGACCTCTGAGAGTAGATAACATTTATTACGTACAAGTAAGACTCTCATCAGGTGGACAGGGATCCGCGTGTACCTACAGTTGGTGAAGAACCTAGTAAAGTGACTAAGTATATCTTACAAATATTTTTTTATACAATTTATCTCTATACAAATATTTTTTTATACAGTTTATTAGGCTTTCAAACAAATTTTTCTTCTTTAACGTTCATCTATCTCATACAAGCCCTCCGGTCCGAATTTTCTTTACCATGGAAAGTTTTCGCTGATTTTATTTTCGATTATCCAAACAAACTTTCGAATACTTTGTTGAGTACTAAAGTATGATTCATTTCTTCATTCTTTCATCCACTCAACATTCAGTTCACTGAAGGTAATAAGCAGCAGCGGAAGCTATGCGGTCACGTGCCACAAATCTTCCCATGTGCCATTTTTCAGTAATGTCCTTTTGATATTTGCTCTCGTAGTGCAAAGTGCTTCTTCGGTAGGAAACGCTTTTTAAAATGGTTCTGATACTTACTGAGCTTTGTAATAAACGGATATTCAGAATTGTAAAAAACGAGTTGATGATATATTATGTAGGAAACGACGAATTTATAGTAAGAATAACTCTCTATGTAAATGAGGAGGGCGTTGCTGGATACAGATAGATTGAGTAACATTATTATTAGCAAAAAAATGAATGCTCGTCTTAGCATATTTTTTTTTAATAAGTAATTAGTAGACTTATTTCTTCTTATTCATGTATTTATTTGGAACCAACAGAGAGTAAGGCAATATTCGGCAGATACGTATGCAAATAATAGGGTAATATGTATACTTTATAAAAGTGTAAAACGAGTAAGTAGGTTGCAATATGGTAGTCCATATTCACTATACGGGATTTCACAGCTTGAAAAGATCTGGCACTGTTACAGAATAATTCGTTTTAGATTGATTTTAATTATTTAACAATACTCTGATGCAGGATAGATACCTGCTTATTACAAAAACAGTAACATTGAAACCTTCCGCCAGACTCGACGCTCCACTGAAGGGCCCTACAGCCGGCTAGCTCCGAGCAGCGCCGGTAAAAACCCAGCTTTTAATTGGATTGCCTTTTATTAGCGTAATAAAATTGGATTTACTCGGTTGAAACCGGACGCGTTTCGGCACCCCCCGTGTTTCGTACTCCAAAATGGAGTTTGAATGAATCTGTTCATAAATTGTTTTAGAGTTCTCGATCACGGGTCACATCCATACAGTACGATACTCCATACGTATGTCTTGATAAGCCTTTTTTTAACTTTTCTATTCATACCAGATCCAAAAAGCCTTTTTTTATTATTAAAAGCTTGTTTTGCTATTGCAATTCTGGCTTTAATATCGTGACTACATCTGGAATCACTGCTAATAATACTACCTAAATATTTAAAGTTATTTACTTGTTCTATTGCATTATTGTTAAGTTTGATAGGTGTATGTCTGTAAGGTATTTTGGATGTCGTTAGTGTTTTGGTTTTATTTATATTTATTTTTAAGTGAAGTTCTTTAAATATCGTATCCATGATGCCCATAAATTTTCCTAGTTTTTCCCTGTTTTCTGCGAATGCCGCAATGTCGTCTGCAAATCTTATAAAGTGTATTCTTTTACCGTTAATTTTTATACCTCCCTGTTCTGATTCTGTTATCTTCTTTATTGCTAACTCTACAAATAAATTGAATATTACTGGTGAAAGTGGACACCCCTGTCTTACGCCTTGTCTTATCTTTGCTTTTCTTTTTTCTTCTCCTAACTCTATCACAGTTTCTTGTTCTCTATAAAGCTCATATATGATTCTCCTTTCTCTGTAATCCACACCAGCTGTCTTTAGAGCTTTCATCATTATTTTCCAGTTGACTTTGTCAAATGCTTTTTCTAGGTCTATAAAAGCAATGTGAGTGTTAAGTCCTAGTTATGGGCCATTTGTTACGACATGACGCATTTATACGAAATATCATAGAGGGAAAGATCGAAGGAAAGCGTGGCAGAGGAAGGCCAAGGATAAGTTACCTGCAACAGATAAAGACGAAGGCTAACGTTATGTCGTACCAAGAGGTCAAAGAGATGGCTAACGATAGAACGGCTTGGCGATTGCTCCACCGACAAGAGCCTAGCTCTTAAATATATGATGATGATGATCACGGGTCACATGGGAAAGATTTTGGATGGCGTTGTAGCGTTATATAATGTTCAGAAATACATAATATTATGATAACGTTATTTAGAGTGTTTTTACTGAATTCAAATTTAGTCAAACTATACCACATAAAATAGACTAGTTCTTTACTTGATTAGATATAGACAATGCAAGATCTATAAAAAGTATAATGTTGGAACGTGATTATACTTGAAAAATTTGAACACGAAAGATACATAGTACTGGAAAATGAATACCGTAAGAATTTCTTCATTCTCCCTACAATATTACCAATATACATAAAAAGGTTTCAATCTACGCGGTAGAACGACTCATCTCAATTTCAACAAACACCGTAATATAACGTGCAAACAAAATGATGAATGCCTATCGTCCCTAGTTTTATCCGGGCTCTATTTACCGGGATCGTTATTTCTTAGGATAGTGTTTTTGCTGTTGGAAGTCTCGGGAACATTATCTTTAGCGGCGCTTCTACAAGATTAATGATAATGGGTTCACAAGGCGGAGGTGACGCCCGGCCGAGGCGCGACGAAAAGAAAATATTTTATACTTGCATTCTGCTTCATTTAAACTGACATTGTTTTTTAATTTAATCTCAGGTAACATAAAACGTGGGACTTGCCTATAATGTTGTTCGAGTTGGGCCGACATGTAACTTAACTTATTATTCAGACGGGTTTACAAAATAATCTAAAGTATTCTTAATATTAATACGTGAAACAATAACTTTGTACGGTAATTTACGAAAATTGCGCAGACGAAGTAAGAAACTTGACACAGTAAAATTTTTGTATAGAGAAGAAGTGACTAATATTTTTTTATGTATTAAAGCAACCTAACCTAGAGTCATAAAAATACAATAGGAGAAACTTGTATGAGTATGTTATATCCTTAAATCTGTGAAGTTAAATCCACAATAGTTGGTTAGGTAATAGCGCCCTCCTTTCATAGTTCTCTATGTAGTTCAGACAGGATATAACTATGTCCGTATCTAAAACCTTCGGCAATTTGTAGGAGGCATACGGTAGCCTTAGATATTCCGACAGCTGACCCTTAGTAGTAGTTAGTTAGAGGTTTTTTCTAATAGGATAGCTTCGTGTAAAATTCTGGCAGCCAGCCAAATCTGGCTATTCGGGCTATATCTGCTTTGACATTACCTAAAATATCAACATGCATATTCGTATCTAGGTTTTGGATGGAAGATGTTCAGATAAAGTGATAAAGGTGTTTGATATGTTAACAATAAAATAAATAATTGAATTCTTGTTTTTGCAGGATAACAACGTTGATGCAATGAAACACTCACCGATTTTTCCATTTTTAAATGCGTCAACACGTAATATAAGAACTCCTAATGGCCCATACATCCTGTTTGATATAACTAGTTCTAATGCGGAAAATCTAGATATAAAGTGAAAGAAAAAAAGTAAGGCTAACAGGATGCGACGTGAGGACAGACGATTGTCGCCATTTACGTAAAAGGTAGAACCGGTGTAGTATATGTTTATAAATATAATAATATGTATAAGTAATCATGTTAATAATAGATTTATAGTTTAAATTTTATTCTCTCAAATCTTTTTTCAATACCAAATATTCTATAAACAAGACAAGTGTTGAATGCATTGTTGAATGGATCAAGTTCTTTCTTTAAAGTTGTAGTGCTACCATACGTAGCTATGTGCTACGACTGTCATTGAAAATATGTATATTGGGCACATTAGCAATAACACATTGTATAGTTACACGATTAAACGAACTTACCATAAGTGAAGTTCTATCGTAATTATACGTAGTTCCTTGTCCGAGATGGGTTTTACAAGTAGGCTCTATGAGCCAGTATGTTATTAAGCGATCTAGGGTTTATAAATAAAGGTAATGCCCTAGTTGCCCTAGTTGTGCTGTTCCAAATTGGTTCGTTCATATTTTGTACGCTTGCTTACGGTCGGTTGTAGTCGAATGCTTACGCATTATTTATTTGATGAAACAGTATCTAGTTCCCATACTGGAAGTAATATATACGTTATTTCACAAAATCCACGTTGTCCAAAACTACAATCAAATCCTTAGCTGCGACCATTTTTCAGCCGTCAGCGCTTTATTTAAACCAAACAGTTTTAGCATTTAGCTCATTTATATTCGAGTACAGCAATAGTGTTTGCAGTAACGCATGATTAGTATTCCACTGCATAACATTGCGTCACGCGATGCAAGCGGAATGATCTGAAACTTTGTTACAGGCGTCATGGCTAATACCTACTTTACAGCATTTGTAGTAGGTACTAACTAAATAATCATTTTGAAATACGATACTCGTACAAAAGAAGAAAGAAAGTGAAAGAATTACTTAGTGTACGAGGAGGTAATCATGTACATGAGAATTATCTCATCCTAGTTTCCTCACACCTCTCAAAGTCTTAGCCCATAAAGTGGTAGGAATTAGTGTAACGTCTATAAACACCCACGTTCCTTCGAATATATATTTCAGGTCTCAACGAGATAGGTGGTAGATTGCGTTGTCGAATATATTCCTATTCCAGTAGACGAGACCGCTGGTCTAGTGGTTAGTACACCTGACTGCTACGCTAGAGGTCGCGGGTTCGATTCCCGCCGGGGCAAACATTTATGTGACAAATATGTTTGTCTTGCGTCTGGGCGTTTGGTATGTATTATAAGTATATATTTACGAAAAAAAAAAAGTATATAAGTATTATATCGGCTGCTGGTTCCCATAGTACAAGCTTTGCTTAGTTTGGGGCCAGTTGGCGCTGTGTGATAATGTCCAAGCTTTATTATTATTATTATTATTATTCATAATTTAGCGATTTGCTAAGAAATAAATCAAATAATAAAAAAATCTACTTTATAAACGAACTTTTTTAAAAACATTGTTTACGGATGCCAGGTAAACTTATTTTCTTAACTTAGAACCGCAATAATATTTTCACACTTTAAGCACTAAGATGATATTCATGTTAGAGTATTTTCTACCAATCTAATAAAAAGTATAAGTAAAGTAATAACGCATAAAAAGATAACACAAAAAGTCCTGTCAAATTTATTAGAAGAATAAAGGAATATAAAACACTAAACATTATTTTAATTAATTCCATCCAATTTAGTATTTTCACCAATATTTTCCAAAACTTGGCTAAATTTAACCTGTAAAACCTACAAAAAGTAGATCTGCATAAGCCCGAGACGTGTGCAAATGCAGTCTTCATTTCAGACGCAAAGCGGGATGCGCTTAGTCAAAAGGTTTTCCTCCACTAATGAGGAGGCGAGAGTGAAAATTTTCCCTCTTCAAAAGAAAATTTCTCTCCAACTATCTCCCCCACTAAGCGCGTGCTACATTTTTAAATGCGTCCATTACGAAATATTTTTCATAGCTTTCCGCTTGCATGGACGTGGGAGATTTTTTGGGATAAGTGCCCTGCGATATTTTATGCGACATTTTTATCTGCTTTTCAAATTCTTTACCTGTATTTACGATGAGCTGTAAATACAAAAAATATGTAAGTTTCATTTTTAAATTAGTTTGCGAGTTGTGTCTGTTCTAGACATTAATATAGTGAGATATAGGTAGTTTATAAATTTCGTGTTTGAAAGGACCATAACTCTTAGAATTTTAGGACTTTACATTAAACCAGACTAATACTTGATCCAGAAGCAGTCATAAACTAGAGGTGGCTTATAATGGACAACACATACTTTAACACTGTTGCGTAAAAGCGCTAAGTTTAATTATATTCATCAAACATATCTCTTCTATTGTCAAGTCTGTAATATTATCATCTACTTAAACAAACCATAATTGCATTCCTTATGCCAACCTGCTAAGTATGTTCTACCGTCGCTCATTTTGTATATGTGATTTTACTATTAGAAGGTGAGTAGGGCACGTGCCGGATATTGCTGCCGACAATTACTGTGTTGGTCGATCGTTTGAAGGATAATGTTACCTCGTAGTATAATTACTAGCTTAAGATACTGTTAATCCTAGATGATGAGGGCGTTCAGTTCCACACAGGATTGTAAGCTCTGGGAGGAACTGCAAAAGAAATCGGTAGGTGATAACAGTTTATGTCTACCAGTTATGATGCTTCGATACTAAATTTTATAAACTACAGTCACAGCCTTTCAATTTGTAACTCTTATAACGGGAAAAGAAATCGTTCAGTCTTTAAAACCCATGGAAATCATAATTCTGCGAATAGCTTTCTTCTCTGGATTTCTTTTAGGTATCATTACATTACGCTTAATAATTCTCTTCAAAACATATACGAATACAATGAAATGTGAACGAACTATTGAATTCTATTAAGAACTAACTCTTGCTCGTGTCGTCATCCGTTTGGATTAAGGACAAAAATTGCGTGAGAACAATTTTTTCGGGATATAACGTAGCTTTGATAACTATCTTAAAGCAGTCCTTTTGCTTATAACCATACAGATTACAATATTAAAAAAATGCGTATTTGGGTTAAATTACGTACAAACTACCGTACAATGAGCCTACAGATTAGTGTTTTTTTCAAGTCACAGACAAACAGGTATTGTGAATGTATATGTATGGATAGTATTTAGAGTGCATGAAGATAGTCTTGGTTCAGGTGAATGACTTGTTGATGGGAGCTCTAGACGAGGAGGGCACTCGGAGCAATGGTTTGCTGTTTTAGACACGTCAGATACTTTACAAAGTTCTTTGTAAAATAAGTTTGTAGTAAGTGTCTTTCGCTATAAGTTATATTTTGATGACAGATTAAAATTCGATGTCAAAGTTCATAAAGTTACAATAATACTCAGCATCAATAACAGACGTGGTGCATGGTTCTGTATACCTAGCGGCATGACCGTTATGCGGATTTATATCAAACTAGCTCATACCCACGGCTTTGCCCCCGTGCCTATTTCCTTCCCCAGGATATAATTTATCGCATTGCCTAATTTTATTACGATCCGTTCAGCCGTTTATTTGTGAAAAGATAGTAAGCAAACAGACAGAGTTACTTTCGCATTTATAATATTATTAATATTCGAATTGGTACATATAAGTATGGATAAAACCATTTTGTATAATTTGAACAATATACATAATGTCCACATAATCATGTCCACTATAAGCTCTGAACGAAATATAAAATGCAGCAAAGAGGTATACATGCAGATCCACCGGCGTCAGTGTAATTCAATGAACCTCTTTCCGTTCCTCAAAGTGATGTGTCTGATTACAGAAATGTATGCACCGTAATCCAATAGTGGGGACCGCAGAATATCCGCCATTCGAGGGACCCAATACCAGCCACTCGTTAGCGGTCATTTGCTTTTAGAATTTTCTCATTTTACGTCATTTTACGTGCATGGATACCGGGTGCTGCGATTGCACCGATAGAGATTTTCGCATTTCATTTGGTATTTCTCCACTAAATTAACTGAACATTTTTAGGTTATAATGACCCTGGATTAGATAGAAGGCACTACGGAAAATTATTGATCAATATTTATATGGTGATGCTTTTTGATTAATATTTAGTCTTCTTGGACTAGATACAAGAAATAATTATTTAGTAACTTAAAACTCTTAAAGCTGTCTTTCTAATGATTTTGTCGCCGTCAAACCCTCAAAGTGCCAACAGTGGTGATGGACCTTGAATTACAAAGTGAAAAGTTCCCTCAAAGTTGTAATCTGGCCGTTGAGGAATTTGCAAGGTAAATTAAAATTGACTTGGACAGTGATCGTTGTAACACCGTGCGCATAATGACATAAATTCTTTAGGTGCTTCCAATTTTTAAAAAAAACATTAAAAATTTTACATCGTAGTTGAAATACACATTGGTTTCACAGAGCGTTCGTGGTATGCCGCGCGAGTCGTACCACAAAAATAAAAAATAATATGTTTTCAAACCATAATTCCTAGATGCCGGATTTTTCATTAAACTATAATAACACTTATTACTTAATGTAAGGTGTCCTACCCTAAACTATATATAATTAAATGATACGAGCAGCAGTGTGACGTATGTCAAAATAGAGAAGAGAAATACAATGTTTTAACTAACTATTAGGGGAGGACCGGATTCTAACTGTGTCTTTTTTTATTCCCGGTAATTATGTATACACGTAACAAACCTCAATATAGCTTATGTAGAGTTTAAAAAGTCCCCACAATAATTTCAGCTGCGTTTTCCCACATGCGGCAATACTCGTATCTTTAGATACATACGCCGCGCCTCACGTCGCATGCTATTCAATACATATACGCACGTATAAATATGTGTTCAGCGAGTATATCCATCCAATTTGGTGAGATTATGTAAAACGCGCCAAATTGTTTGCGTTTGTTTTATAATAACGGCGTACGACGCGGTAATAATGTCGTAAATGTTTCATGCAGGTAACCCACGGAAAGTGGTTGCCTATATTAAAATTCCACCATTTGAGGCACACAACTGGCACTCTTTTATACGTGGATAACTTCGGATACGGTATGTCGATCACGTGAAGGATAATTTAATGAAGTTATGTACAAAAGACATTCGGTATCTTTGTGTAAACTAAAAATGATTGTGTGTGGATTCTTTTAGAGAGAGGGTAGTAAATTCCTATTCAAATTGGAGCTGTACGACTGGAGCAGCACCTTCACTTTACACAAATAACTCTGATGTCTACAAAATATTATCAAAAACACCTGTTATAAGAAAGTAAAGAAAAAAATACTCTGTCAAGAAACCACCATTCTGAATTTTAACTAAAGGTCAGATAGTTTTTTAACAGGAATAGAAGGCTGCAAATTATTTGGTTTCTTAAACTGTTCAAGTTTTAACTACACGCAATGGTAAGGAAAACTATTTAAGAAACTATCAAAGTTCGCTGAGAATTACCGCTTGCAAATTGCCAGTAATTTCGAATGAACTTTGAAATTTCGTGTGCAGGAAATCCGACTCTCGGGTTCATTCATATTATGGAAATTATGACTGGAATGAAACTAACATTCTTGACACTGCATTGAGCTTATAAACTATCACTAGATAGTTTTGCATAAGCTAATGGTGAAATATATTTTATAGCTAAAACTATTTACTTTTAAAATAACAGATACATGTCGTTATAGAACATACTCGTAGAATTTCTCATACTGCACGCAAGTAGGACGTGATATGCATTATTCTATACAATGATAATTGCTTTAATAAGTAGAATTATTTATATTTTATAAATATTTTTTAATATATTCCAAGCTTTCCCTTCCCTTCGATTCCCTTCGAGCGCTGCTAATGAGTTTGCGCATAAAATGACAGCCTTAGACTGAAATTGACGTAAATATTATTACATAAAACCTAAACCCAACATGTTGATGATCTTAATATAAGGATTGTTATGAAATCCAACCCATTTTCCAAGAAGCGATACGACATATACTGTAACGAGTAAATTGCCGCATATAGAATTTGCCTTTTCTAGGAGCTACGACTAAGATTGCCAGGATAAGAAAAGGGAGAGCATATTTTCCGAGAACTAAACCCCTATTGAGTACATTTTTGTTATAAATATGTCGAATTACTCCGCATAATTTGCATGCAATACAGAAACATAACAATACATTCCAAAAAGGAATTATGATTCTCACCGACTCCCGGGTAGGTGAGCTAAGATATGGTAGCTTCTGCATGTGCGTCACGTCCCGGATTATAAAAGCTTTTTCCAATTCTCCATTGTAGGAGCTCTCGGGATCTTACGGCGACCACGTAGGCGCTATATCTTACGCTCTCTGTACGCTTTTATTTTAACGAAATTTAGCCCCTCCCGTCACTGCCGATTACTTTCTATTGTCTCGCCGAGTGGGTGTAATACCGTATCAAATTGGGAAATATTGAAAGAAAACGTGGTAACCGATCCCGTTACATTTAGCGGTCACGCTTGGATTAACAGTTTATTTTGTGAATGATGGAGTAACTCATATTCGGGTTGCGCTCTCTTGCTTTTGGAGTGCTTAGAAATACGCACAATAATATTCACGGAGGGTCGCGGAATACGCTATTGCACACATAGATCGTACAACTTTAGATTCATGCTGTGAAGTCAGTCTAGGTTGTATATATATTTTAGTCATATTTGTATGAAACGCAGGTAACCATATAACGATCTGGGAACTTATCTGGGAAGTTAGCAGCATAAGTTGAGATAAGTCTGCGGCGAGACGATTGCGTGTGCCAAACAAAATAGTCTCGTATTCAGAATTTTTCGGGCTTGTTAGTCAGAGTTCGAAAAGAGGCCACATGCTTAGGTCAAAGAATGAATTTCCCTTCTGAAATGAATGAAGTTCTTAGGAATATTCTTATAGGTTTGTGAAAAGATTTGGCAGTTTCCACATTTGCGCGCGACAGATAATTCATTTATGATAGGTGGTCTACTGTATAGTTGTTGTATAGTACATGTTAAAATATTATTTTATGTACAGATTAGATATTATCCTGTAGGCCTCGGTAAAATCCGCGCCTATCATTTGACATGACATTTCTTTTTAAAATTAAAATACATACAGAAGGTAACCGTCACGAAACATGGGTAGGTATAAACCACCATAAAATTACTCACTGAAAATAATATTATTGGGTGCGAAGATTTTTTCCGTGTCCCATCCCCATAATAGAGGGTTCTCCGTGTTTGTTGTCCTCATTCATACAAATCCGGAAAAAATAAAACAGATATTAAGGGCACCCTCACGGACCGAGCTTCCCGCCTCGCACATTAGTGTCCCAGAAAATGTTCCATTCTTATTCAAATATTTCCGGCAATTTGTTTGTCCCGTCGTTCAGAATGTACTATTACTTGTGTTGAGAAATGGACTCTTCGGTAACAAATATTTATGAGATATGATATGCCGAAAACAAAAAAAAAACATCTCTACTTCCCTAATGGTAATGATATTTACCAAGCACCATTGGTAATCGAGTCATAGAATTTAATCATGTTAATTTATTACGATATTTTTTTTTCATTACTAGTAGGTACGTGTTTCAATAAAACTTCTTTGTTTGTATAAAACATTGAACGGGTCGGAATAAAAGCTTTTACTAACAAGGTGTACTTGCCAAGATACTTAAGAGAGTTTATTGACGTAGTCTGCTACTTAAACAATATGATACTATTACCAAGTATATTATCTACTCTGATATTACTTCATAATTCATACTAAATGCATTCAAATCAATAATAAAGAATTTTGTTAAAGAATGTATGTGTAGTATGGCATACGACCGTAGACTTTTTGATAAAATTTAATATTCGAGAGACTAAAAAAATAAAAAAATAAATGTCGAAAACAATTTTTGATAAAAATATCTAGCGTAGCTCTATCAACCATTTTCTAAACGAACTAATAAAATTCTGCGAGAGATTTGGCTCGATTTTAATGGATTGAATGCCATACAAACTGTTAGAGCTATCCACCGAGGCAATTTGTTACCGAATTTTATTTCTCCATTGCGCGTGTTCATTGAAGTACATCAGAAAATTGGCCTTAGAACCTATTCAATGATCTTTAGAAATTTTCACTCAGATTTTTGTTTATTGTAGTGTGCGGAGGTGTAAGCCAGCAAGCGTTATGGTAAGGAGTCATCGTAGCCAGCGCATGCCTTGAATAGCAGGGTTATGATTATAATGTTCGCAAGTTTCAAGTTCTATGTAAAACAGTGCGTATGAATATAATCACTACAAGCAAATGCTTACGATCTACAATCGCATAACTTACATGCACGTTAACACGAGCTGACCATTATCTGACAATATATCGGCCAAGTATTTTCGTCGCTATTTTATGCCTACTCCAACTAATAGATAATACCTAAGTTGACAGCTAATTAAACTATGTAGTGAACTAGAACTATTTAGTGTAATGTCAGTCTAAATCAGGGGTTCTAATGCTTTATCAGACCTATTGACACTGCGACTAAGTAGGGTTGTCACGAACATGTTTTCCAAATCACACGTAATAAGTATAATATGTGTAAATAGTTTTCTGAAGGTAAGGAAATAAAGGAGGTGTGCGAGTCGAGAATGGGAACTCAGCGTGATAGGACATGTACGTAGCAAAAACACACTGAATGTATAAGTTTAGATCATTTTAAATTTGTAAAAGATAGCTGAGTCTTCGCGACTTCGCCCGCGTATCAATATAATATAGAGAGCCTATGGGACTTATAAAATAGCATTATGTAGGTGAAATAATGAGCTACTCATTACAAATATAAAAAAATCCTCTTTTTAATTTTTTTTTATACCACTAAGGTGGCACACAAGCATACGGCCCACCTGATGGTAAGCAGTCCCTGTAGCCTATACCAGGGATATCACTAACGAGTGGAGATCCCTGTTGTTGATGAGGAGTCACTGTACTAGCAGCATTACTACTAGCCCATGTATCCTCGTGGAACACTGGTAACCTTACCATTCGGGCGACTCCAATATTAATGGGAAATCCAACGGGAGATCCCAATTTGCACGCATAGTACCTTGTTTAGCTATTTGACCACTGATGATGGCAATGTGACAATGCGCCTTATGTCATCGTTGCGTCAAATATTATATCTACCTGGACATTGACAACCCTAATTATTATCACCACACCTAAGTCAAAATTTGCATACAAATTTTGCGGAACAAGTCGATAATATTGACAGCGAATAACCGGATTTAATTAGGTATCTTAAATGGTTCATAAAGCCTAGTTACAAGTGTGAAGATACAAGATAGTATAAAACGATATTAAATTCGGTTGGAGATATGATCTTGGGTGCTAATCAGTATAATAAATGTATGCAAAATCTAATAAAAAAAGCGTCATTACAATATCTTGGTAACCAATTATATTATGGGTAAAACAAGGCAACCCCGATGACCGTTTAGGAAAATGTTCGCAATTTATTAGTGAATGGAATACTGACAGATATTTTTTTATAGTTTTATAGCAATTTAGAAAAAAAGTAATAACACATATTATTATTATATTAATACTCAAACCACGAACAACACTGCTATTATAATTAGACCTTACATTTATCAGGAATGTATAATTAGCGTGGTAGCAATTAGTTTTCGCCTAGTTCTGGTCAGTTGTGAAATTTAATATCTAAAGCCCATATTTTCGAGACCAGCTGTGATTTATCTAGAAAACGTTCAATAGCCGTTTCATTATCCGATTTGAATATTCTGCTCGGTAAATGTAAAGCAGATATTTTACACCTCGGTGTAACTGTACATATTGTGAACTGTAGATTAGCGAACTTATTATAAGTATGTTATGAATACGTCGAAAATGCAAAAAAAAAACTTTTAAACATCAAAAGTCTAAACAGTTTTCAGCGCATGTAGACATTTGTTGATTGTAGTTTAAAATTGTTTGGAAACCGGGGCGAACTAGCAATCAATATTGTAATGGGACAGGACAGGATGTTTTTGGAATGTGGTACGCAACATATATCATTCAAACGCTGTTTACTGAAAATAATACAACGCGTTGTAGTAACATAACTCGACTTACTGCATGTCTCGTTATCACGTACGAATAGAAAAAGAAAATTTAACACAATATTTCCAGGAGAGCTCGAATCACTCAATCGAATAGTAAACGGAAATATAAAGTTAGGCTGACAATGCCGGTACATCGAGTGCAATAGTGCATCCCTTTATTCGCATAGAGTACGCCAATGGCAACAAATTGAGTGTACGCCGTGACGTGGAGTGTTTGCGAAGCGATACGGGCGCAGACACGCTCGACGGAGACGATGTATGGACCATGGTGGAACTTTATTTTTCACACGACTGTAGAGCTGCACGAAATAGTACCGTGAACTAGGTACAGAAAAGGATGAATGCCTGTTTTGTCCTGCTTTAAAATCAAATATTCGTGTGTTACTTGTTATTTCATACATATGGCTACAATCAATGCTCCATTTTCGTATCGCCATCGACTATTTTTGTATTGAAAAATGAACAGCGTTGCGGCGATGAAAATAGTAACAAAAAAATTGTATAACAGGTTTGACATTTCGCGAGTTACATTTTAGAAACTTAGTCGAAATTTTTTCTTGCTACTGGCACAGTTGAATGTTTGGAAAAAAGAGCGAGTAACTAGATGAATACTATAAATTGGATTTCCTAAAGTTATATTGAAAACATTATACAAGTTAAGACTAAAACTTGCCAAGATTTATTTTGCTCTTCAGAATCCGAAGCCACAGTACAGTCGCGTTCACATGACAGACAAATTAGTTGTCTCGCGCGTGACAGACTAGAATCGCTTTTGCAGCGTGCATCCGACGCTCGATTTATGTCACGAAGCGAGAGTGTAAGATTTAGCGTTAACTTGTGGTTTAACTTGTGATACCGCTCTATAAAACGTGGGTGAAGAAACTTCGACGTTATAGTTTAATATATTCTCTGATATAATTTGTGGGGGGTATCAGATAACAGCGTTACAATTAATGCATGTGAACTGGTGCTCAATACACTACTCTCTGTACCCCGTGAGGGACTTGGCGTGATGATATGTATGCATAAATAATGCTCGATTTTAAAATTAGTAGTAGTAGTGTAAAGTAGGAGT
The DNA here is from genome assembly GCA_951449985.1 of Falcaria lacertinaria. Lineage (NCBI taxonomy): Eukaryota > Metazoa > Arthropoda > Insecta > Lepidoptera > Drepanidae > Falcaria > Falcaria lacertinaria. The sequence goes on from OX602114.1 coordinate 8,417,802, forward strand.
AACAAACAAAAGCATTCGGTCAGCGGTAGCTTATAGGCGCAAGGAATACCAAGATTGTCAGTAGCGCATTATTAACTTTATTATTGAGAAGACTTGCTGATCTATAAGCATAATATCCTGACAGTACAGCATACCCTCTTGAAGCTCTGGGAACCTCACTCATTACAGAGACACAACACTACATTAACGAGTAGTATTATTAAAAAACAGACAACGTAATCAATCTTAACATGATTAGATTGCTTTAAAATATTAGCTATAGCGTACCAAATCCTTCGAGAATTTTGCGTGCCGTGGGCTGTGCGCCATTGGGCATTGATTAAATTTTCAGCTTAAGCGCTAACTTTAGATTAAGCCTACCGATAGTAGATAAATAATCACGTTAGGGACCTACCATCGACGTTGATAGCTACTGACTCATTAACTTAATGTTGTATAAGGTTATTTCAACACAATCGATTCATCAATTTGATGTTTAAATTAAATGTTCCAAAAAGATCAAAACTATATTTTAGGTCTAGAAATCTAAAGTCCTTATCCGCTTACCTCTGGATTTATACACTTGTTAGTACACAGTTCTTTGATAGTAGGTACTCAGTTCTTTGATAACACCCAATCAATTGACTACCGGTGATAACGTGACATGCGTCGTGATACTCATGTCTTATCCGTAAATTATAACAACGCTTATAGGCGATTTTGTCTCCCAATATGCATAGTGCATAAGTTCCTTGTTGAGGCAAGATTAAAATGATTTCATATTTTTTTAAATGTATTTTAAGTCATTAACGTTAAAATGAAAATTTGAACAGTAGTGGTAGCAAGAACATGTTTCGACTACGTATTCGAAAGCGAAACTCTTTTGAAAGGTCCACTTTTCTTCGGTGTAGCGCTGTTCATATAAATTCATTAATGAAATGGCGCTTTATTCTGTCTGTCCACTCCGAAAGTGACTAGGCGAGATGGTATGGTCATAACACAAATTCATTGACTTAGTTTTCAGATCTTAAATCGATTAGTTTTCAGCAACAACTAAGCGCATTTGCCATGAAATCATTCAATCCTTTTATCTTTTATTTCCTACTGAAGTGCGGCGTAACCCAATTCCTGAAAATGTTGATATTACTTAATGATAATCTTTATTTCTTCTTTAAAAATATGAAATTACAATTCCACTTACCTACCCAAGGCGTAGATCATTTTTGATGAATATGTTTTTATACAAAAAAGGAACGCTGTCGAGACAATGTTTTCTAATATCTTCGTAAGGGCAATGCTAAAGTATATTCCTTTGCCATCGCCAAGATTAATGTGTCAACAGGAAGATATTAACAATAAAAAAGTAATCCATTATGTAGAATCAAGCTTTATATTATGAGTCCGCCATCATATAAACGTAATACGGTTCTGGAAATATGCATGAAAAGGGACCAAAGTTAGGCATCAAAGTAATAAATATAACCTACCTATGTATAATATACATAATCACTGACTAACTCACATACTCACTCATCACGAGATCTCTAGAACTACCCATCCGGTTCACTTGAAATTAAATTGTTTATTATGAATTGATACGGCTATGAATTAAAGAGAAGCAGGGCGATTTGGGATTCCCGTGGGCTTTCCCATTTAAATTGGAGCCGCACGACTGGGGAAGACCGCAGTGAAATAACACTACTTGATGT